>CM024959.1:7145763-9772947 GCA_014282245.1 Rhododendron simsii | reverse complement strand
CCCTGGACCATGGCCCTTGTAGCATAATAAGGAGTGGAATTGGAAACAATGATTTTTTGCTGTGCAGCAAAGTTAATCACTTGCTCTCCCATGAATATTGTCCCCCTATCTGCAACCAAATGTTCAGGTAGCCCAAACCTATGGATGATCCTTTCCTTGACCACCTTGATTACCTCTTGTTGATCCACGGACTTTAATGGCACAGCTTCTGCCCATTTAGTGAAATAGTCCGTGGCTACCAAGATGTAAGTATGATTCCCAGAGGGAGGAGGATAAATCTTTCCAATCACATCAAGGGCCTAGCCCTGAAACGGCCAAGGTTTGACCACAGCATGATAATCAGCTGCAAGGACATGCTGAATTGGGCCATGAGCTTGACAGGGCTGACATCCCCTGGAAAAACGAATACAGTCCTCTAAGATAGTTGGCCAATAGTAGCCATACCTTCTGATCAACCATCTCATCTTTATCCCTGATTGATGAGCTCCACAGATTCCTTCGTGGACTTCACTCATGACCCTCATGGCTTCAGGGTGCCCTAAGCACCTTAACAGTAGGTCATCCTCAAGGCTCTTCTTGTATAATTCGTCTCCTACGAGAATATAACTCATGGCTCTCCTCCTCACCTTCCTAGAGGCCCTACGATGAGGCCTCTTAAAGAAAGAGATGATAGGTGTACGCCAATCATTTTCGGGTTCATCATCTGACTCTTCACCTGTGAAGTCAGAAGTAAACACTTCCAGCCCTAGACCCCTTCTCCTAACAGAAGGTAACAATCTCTTTCGGACTGTGATGGTTTTGTGGATTGTCTTTGGGGCTAACTTCAGACCTGTTGAGGCCTGAGCCAAGCTGTTAGCTTCGGTGTTCATGCTCCTTGAAACGTGCTCGACAGTTACATTGTCAAAATCTTGAATTAACTGCATAGCGGCCATATAATAAGGAGCCAAGTCCTCACCATAGCATTTAAATGTTCCTGCCAAGTGATTGACGATGAGGTTTGAATCCCCAATAACCTTTACATTTTTTGCCTCTAAATCCCTAAGGATCTCCAGGCCTATAACGACTGCCTCGTATTCAGCTTGATTATTTGTACATGTGAAATCAAATTGAAAGGACAATTCAGTTCTCAGGCCTTGGGGAGAAATAATAATTACTCCACAGCCTGAGACCTCCTGAGTCCTTGATCCGTCAAAAAGCAGTATCCAAGGAGTGAGTGAGATTTCAAGAGCGTTCAGTCCTACCCCGGACTCATCGCCGATATCCACACATGGATGATCAGCAAGGAAGTCTGCTAAGGCCTAGCCCTTTACAGCTTTTTGAGGAACATATTGGAAGCTGAATTCCATTAGAGCTAAAGACCATTTGCCAATTCGGCCCCTCATGATTGGCCGAGAAATCAGATACTTAACTAGGTCTGTTTTACTCATGATGTAAACCAAAATAGGAAGCATGTAGTGCCTCAATTTTATTGCTGAAAAGTACAAGGCAAGTCAAATCTTCTCAATAGGAGTGTATCTCCTCTCACAAGGAGTCAACAACCTACTTAAATAATAAACTGCCTGTTCCTTTCCTTGAGCGTTGTCTTGTGCTAAAAGGCCTCCAATAGAGCCTTCAGTTGCTGAGATGTAGAGCTTCAACGACTTGTTCTTGATGGGAGGCATAAGGACTGGAGCCGTTGCTAAATAGCCTTTGATCTCATCAAAGGCCTTCTGATGGCTTGCCTCCCATACAAAAGTGTCATGGTCTTTCAACTTCAAGAGTGGAGAAAAGACCTGAACCTTTCCAGCTAGGTTTGAGATGAACCTTCTCAAGAAATTGAATGAACCCAAGAGCTTCTGCAGCTCCCTCTTGGTGGTAGGAGGCTTTGCTTCCATGATTGCTTTGGCCTTTTTCTTGTCAACCTCAATCCCTCTGTTGTGGACTAAGAATCCAAGGAACTTGCCTGCGGAGACTCCGAAGGCACACTTTAAGGGGTTTACTTTCAAATCGAACTGTTGCATTCTCAAGAAAGACTAAGTGTTCCAAATGTTCATCATAGGACTGAGACTTGACCACGATATCATCAATGTAGATCTCCATGAAGTGGCCGATGAAATCGTGAAAAATGGCGTTCATTGCTCGTTGGAACGTAGCACCTGCATTCTTTAGGCCAAAGGGCATTACGACCCACTCGAAGGTTCCTAGGGCTCCAGGACACCTAAAAGCAGTCTTAGCCGTATCGGCTTCATCGATAAAGATCTGGTTGTATCCAGAATGTCCATCCATGAAGGACAAAACCTTGTGACCAGAAGCTCCATCCACCAATTGATCTACGACTGGCATTGTATACTCATCCTTTGGGGAAGCCAAGTTCACAGAGGCGGCTCCACAGCCAACCAACCATGGTCACATGACCACCCAAAAAAAAAAATTTTTGTTAGAATACATGTAGAAATTTTAGGGTAGCCCATGTTTTGAACACCCAACTCAAATGTCAATGAACACCCAATTTTAATATTCTTGAACACCTAACTCAAAAACAAATTGAACACCAAACCCAAAACTAATGGAATACTCAATCACAACTCAATTATAACTCATCAATCTAGGTAATTCGCGGATCAAAAAATCTAGGTAATTCATATTGAACACTTACCACATTACCTAAAATAAAGCTCACAAACATAATGAAAAAGTAAGAGAAAAACAAGAATATATTAGTGTTTTGGTTGGCTCCTTACTTTCCTTTGAGTTTGGTTCTTGAGTGGCGTTCGCCGGTGTGCCCTTGATCAGTTAAATATTTATACTCTTTTCAAAGATTTATAAAGATTTTTTTGCTGATAAAAGAAATGCATTAGTGTAAGTATTATGATATGCGTTCTCTCTTCATCTTTATTGTCGATGGTCTAAATGTGTTGATTTTGCGTTCATGACAATAACTATTTTTTTTGTCTAGTTAACTTATAGAATTACGAAGAAAGTTTAAAAAAAAATTCAACTACATTGCCAAACCCCCATTAATTTGAATAATACTCCTTCAAATTAAAGATTAGGATAGAAAATCTCATCATATCATCTTAAAGAAGAACACATTTTCAAAAAGGCCAACCCCAACATATTCGCTACAATTTCTTTCAAACTTGTTCTAGTAGATTAATACGTCGGTTAAACGTTGGCACAAAGTATGAGAACTCATCAAGGACAACGGCAAAATTTTACCCCCTCCATTCTCGAAACATTGTCTACTACGCAATAAGATAATTTTCAAAAAAAAAACTATTAAAAAATATAAGTATATATTTTTAAGTTCTCATTTTGCATCGTAGTTAATTTATCAAAATATAGGCAATGTTTTTTTACCGCACTATTTATATTAATATTTTTTATTTTTTATATGTATTATCGGTTAATAGATCAGCTAGTAGAAGTAAGGTAATTTCTGAACACCCTATTATAAATTCCTGGAGCCGCCACTGCAAGTTCAAGTTTCTGAAGTCTACGCATACTCTGACCTTGCCGTTCTTCTTAAGGACTGGAACAATGTTAGAGAGCCAAGTAACGTACCTGGCTGTGCGTATGAACCCAGCGTTGAAAAGATGTTCGATCTCATCCTTGACCTGTAAATAGACCTCATTGAACATCCTCCTTGGCGGTTGTTTGAAAGGTCTGAATTCTGGTTGAATGGGAAGCTTGTGCTCCACTAGGTCTCTGGACAGACCTGGAAGCTCTTTGTAAGTCCAAGCAAAACAGGACTTGAACTCCTTTAAGAGCTGGATTAGCTTCTCCTTCACGTCCTTTGGCAGAAGTTGACTAATATATACAGGTTTGGGATTCTCTGCATCTCCCAAATTAACTTCTTCCAAAGGATCTTGCACGTCCGCCTTTAAATCATCCAACTTGGCTGGGGCTGCTTCTAGGTCCTCCAGGCGGATTTCGTCAAGATCTTCAACCATGTTTTCGTCCTCGTTGATGACTTCGGCCGCACAAGCCGAAAAATCTTCCATTGGCTCTTGACTTCCCCTCAGCCTCTTCTCTAGTAAATAAGCTTCAAATTTTGACAATGTGGTTCGAAGGGCCACACGTTTCTCTACTTCTGAAGGGCTTACTGACATTGAGAAAAATGTTTGGATGAAGCTATAATCGGTCTACTTGACTCCGTAATCATTGGACCGATTAATTCTTGAAAAAGTGCCTTCACTTCTTTAGCTGACTTGTTGTTATGAATGGGGGTTATTCTGTGGCGGCCATACTTGTCAAGGCCTGCCACCTTCATTGGACCAACCCCCTCATCATATAAGTGGGCCTCTGCATGGTTGGTAGAGGCCTTGAATGGTCTACGGTCAGCCCATATTACCTCCACGTCGTCTTGATTCCAAAAAATAAGACATTGGTGAAGGGTTGAGGGGACCGCTAAACAAGAGTGAATCCAATCTCTCCCCAGCAGAACATTGAAGGAAGAGTGTGAATTAACAACAAAGAAAGGTGTTGTTAAGGTCTTGGATCCTATCGTTAAGTTCATGATCAAAATACCTTGGCATGCTATCTCCTTCCCGGTGAAATCGGTCAAAGTGGTATTGCATGAGACTAGGTCTTGATCAGTCTTCCCGAGCCTCTGCATCATTGACTTAGAAATGAGGTTGGCTGCTGACCCATTGTCTACCAAGATACGGTTCACTGGCATCCCATCAAGGCAACCAGCAATGTACAAAGGCTTGACCTCTCAAAGATCACACTAGCTGCATGATCCTCATTCTTCTCTTCAGTCTCGTCCTTCAGCACAATTACTGAAGGCCCATTCAGTCCTACTGAGAAGGACTCGTTGAGAATCTCCGTTGTCTGCCCCATCTCTACAACATCTCCCTCCATGGCTCTTGGGGTGCTGTCCTTGGCTTCCAGTTCTGCCGGCAAGAATACAACCATATTGCACTGCATATTAGAACCCTGTCCAGGCACAAATACCTTAGCCTGTGGATTCAACTTCGACTTGCCCCTCGAGTCTGACTTCCTTGGTTGAAGGGCTGACTTTTGGAGCAAAGCGACTTGCCTTGGTGAGGGCTGAATCCCGGCTTCTTCAAGCGTTCTTTCCAAGAGAGGTTGTTTCTTGGGCATAGCGGCTTGCTTTGAAGGTAGTTGGGTAACAGCCTCTTTGTATGTTTTCCCAGCTGGGAGTTGCTTCTTCGGTAAAGTTCTCGGAGGAGGCTTGATGATAGCCTCTTCCACAGTCCTTTCCAAAGGCTTGTATACTCTTCTAGCCTTAGGCTTTTCAACCATAGGCTCTTCTAAGACTTCCACCTCCACTTCTTCTTCCGGGACATCCTCTATCATTGGATCGTCCAGTAGGTTTGTTTCTTCATCAGCTCTTCTAGCTGCCTGCCTGAATCGTTGGCGGCGCCTTTTTTGAGATTTGGACAGAGGTGGAGGTTTGGATGGAAACTTGGGATGTTCAACCCTGTGCCACTCGTTTGGAGGAGTGGCTGGAGGTTTAACAACCCTTGGCTTATCCTTAGAAGGAGCAGATATCCTCAAATTGATGAGCTCATCTTCAATTTCAACCAACCCTGGCTGAATTCGGTTGAACACAGATTCCCGTACAACCCTCCTTCCTTTAGACCTGTGATGCTCCTTAGGACTCGACTCAACCCTTCCGACAATAATGCTCTTCAGGACCGGCTTGTTAGGACCGGCATGGTGTCCACATTCTGTACACACCATGGAGCAGGTTGGTTTTTCTGGTTTCTTCACTCCTGAAGGTCTGGACCACCATGAGTTTTGCTTTTCGAACCTCCTGACTCGCTCAATCCTGACATCCCCTTCGTCATAAAAGGAATCCCAGAACCTACCGGGGCTGGACTTGTATGCTGCTCTCGAAGGGGCTTCCAAACTTATCTTCGGCCTAGGGACAGCCCTAGGCGTGTCTCTCATGTTGACAGAGACCATATTCGTGCTCAGCCCTGAGGGAAAGGGATTGCCATCCACTCCCATAGGCTGCTTGTCTTTCTCGGAAAACTTGAACTCCCCTCGTTCAATCTTATCCTGGATGTCATTCCTAAATACTATGCAATTATTAGTAGTATGACTCCAAGAATTGTGATACTTACAATACTCTTTGCCCTTCAGCTCTTCCGGGGTTGGAATCTTGTGACCGAAAGGCAGTTTGAGCAGCTTGTCAGCAAGGAGTTGATCGAAGATAGCTTCAGCCCTACCCACGTCAAAAGTATAAGTCCTGGTTGACTTATTGAAAGTGTTCTGGGCTGGCTGCTTCGTGGGCTCCATCTTGACAAAAGCCTTACAAACGTATGGCTTTTTGTTGATGATTTCAGCCACTGCCACGTCTGGGTCTACCTCTGCTTCTACTGCAGCAACCTCATAGTTAGGGTCATGGTAATACGTCCCTTTGGATGCTGTCTTCCTGTCCTGCTCCTCTGCCAAGAACTTTTCATAATGAGAAGCCTTGGAAGATAATTCAAACAGGTCTCTGAACTCCGTTCCATAGAACTTCTTCTTCATTTCAAAGCTCGGGCCGTTTAGTGCTATTCGCACATATTCGGCCTCAGGAAGGACTATCTTGCACTTGAATCTAGCAGTCTTGAAACGTAAGAGGTAGGACTCTACAGACTCCAGATGGGTTTGACGATAGCATGATAGGTCTGCCAATGTCACTTCTGGTTCTACCCTGTAGAACTGCTAGCGGAACATCTCCTTTAACTGTGCCCAAGTCTGAACCGAGTTAGGTGGCAGATTGATGTACCAAATGAAGGCTGTCCTAGTAAGAGAATTGGGAAAGAGCCTCAACTTTAGAGCATCACTGGTCCCAGCCTCTCCACATTGAACTTGAAACCTGGCAATGTGCTCTACGGTTGACTGCATGCTTTCACCATTGAAGGTCTTGAATTTTGGGACTCTATAGCCCTTTGGGAAGGGTGTATTGTCCACCTCCTCGGTATGAGGCTTCCTATACATTGGCCTTCCCAAAGGTCTGAACCCAGGTCCCAACTGCTCCTGGAGTAGGTTCAACACTTGATCTCTTCCCATGACTAGGTCTGGCTCAGGAGGCGGCTGTGGATGCGCCTCTTGGGCCTCCTGGTTCTGGACTGGACTTGGCCCCCGAGTATCAGAGCTTTGAGGAGTACGTGCAACTCCTTTATCCTTTCCAGAGCCCTGGCCTCCTTGCGAAGGCCTTCTGTCTGCCTTGTCGGACTTGTCAAGCCTGTTCTGGTCCTCGACCAAAACAAACCTTTGATCGTTATTTGGAGGCGTCGAAGCTCCTCCAATCACGACTCCCTTCTCCTTTTGCCCCCCGAGTGCAGGGCTATTAGATGAAGTGGCGTGATAAAATGTTTGAGGAGGGGGAGGTACCCCCAATAAGCCAGTTTGGTCTTGACCGTTGCCAAAGACACC
Organism: Rhododendron simsii; assembly: GCA_014282245.1. Lineage (NCBI taxonomy): Eukaryota > Viridiplantae > Streptophyta > Magnoliopsida > Ericales > Ericaceae > Rhododendron > Rhododendron simsii. Next base: position 9,765,570 of record CM024959.1, on the reverse strand, counting down.
AAACTGTGGAAAGCCCTGCTGCTGAGGAGCGAGCGGTAGCCTCTCTGTAAGCGTAGCAACCATTTTGTTGACTGCTATGGTCAGAGGTTCCAAGGACTGAGTGAACGATTGAGAGATTGAACTCGTAACGTTATTGGAGATCTCACGTCCCGCCATAAACATATAATTTTTGACGCTGTCGGTAGCATCGCTAAGATCTTGGGCACTGATCTGAGGACCAGCTTCCTCGAGTAAGGGCACGTCGACTGCCACTCCCTCAGGACTTTGTGGTGGATCCGGTTGCTGCTGTTGTTGCGGCTTCTTGACCATGATAAAACCCTTAGACGATTAGGGTCCCACTGGGCGTGCCAAAAGATGTTCGGCTACGAAAATGGCTCAAGGACTGAGCGTGCGGGCGTGCCAAGACTTGTCGCGTCTAACGTAAGGACTGGGCGTCCCTTTTCTGACTTCGAGTCTGTGAGGGCGATAGTGCTGCAAACCTAAGGGCTAGATTGCAGTGATGGTTCGTGGTTTTGCCTCTACGAGCGAGGACTTAATAATTTCCTAACTGTGTAGGAAAAGAAGTAGCAACGTAGAATAATTTTGATATATCGTAATAACAAAGTTGGGGTATAAGAGAGATATGAATAATTTTATTACGTCGTAGTAATAAAATTGGGATACAAGAGAGATAGAAACCCGGACTACTTGGAGAAGTAATTGAGTGAAGGTGAGAAAATGAGATAATTGCTTCGCTGGGAAGGCTTTGGTTTTTTAAGCGTTGAGCTTGATTTCAAAGCAAAAATACTTTCAGCAGAGACTCACGCAGAGACAAATGCGTTTAGCCCCATTTCGGGTCCTGAAAAAATCTAGAAAAATATCCATAAATTTTTGAATATTATTTTATGGAGCTCTGTAAAAAATCAACTCCAGTGGATGTCGATAAGTATTACTTTTAGATTCGTAGAGGCGAAACTGCTCAATTCGCCCCTACGAATCTAAAAGTAACACTTATCGATATCCACTGGAGTTGATTTTTTACAGGGCTCCATAAAATAATATTTAAAAATTTATGGATATTTTTCTAGATTTTTTCGGGACCCGAAATGAGGCCAAACGCATTTGTCTCTGCGTGGTTCTCTGCGAATTGTCTCTGCGCGTAGCAGAGCTCTTTTCAAAGCCCCTTTTTCCTTCTTGTCTTCTAGTATTTATAGGCCACAGCATTGCATGCAAAGCAGATGTGTTGGCCTTCTCTTGTGACGACACATGTCCCATGTAACTCCTCCATTCGTGCACTTCATGGGATAATGGGCAGTTTTTAGAAGTTAACAAGATCATGGGTAATTAGTGCACTGGTCCAGATCTGGGCTGAGCTTCCCGCCTTCACCGTGAGCTGACATGTGTCCCGAGTTAGCTCCAGATGTTGCCACGTGTCCCAAGTAACTACCCACTAACAGATTTTAGTGAGATCATGGGTGGTTATTGGAAGTAAATATCAATTACCCATGTGTTTTCTTTCACTATGAGCCGTTGCAAGGGTTGAAAACGGCCAATCCAAATAATGGGTCCTATTTTCTCTCCTTCTTTTGTGGGTTACAAAAACCACCAGCCATTTTGACTCGGTCAAATGGCTTATTGTTAGCCAACAATATCTATTTTTCCTCCACTTTTCATGGGCCACTTGGATAATAGGCCATCTAATTAAATTAAATGGCCTTCTAACATTTTTAACCCACAAAAATACTTCTCGAATTTAACTAAGTCATGGGCCGGCTGAATTCTTTTTGTAAATGGGCCCATTACTCTTCAATCTTGAGCCCGAATTCAACTAAAATTACTTGGGCCTAGTCAGCATGGGTTTGGCCCAATAATTTTGATCCAATACATCTCTATTTTTTGGCCCAATTTAATTAAAAGATAATTAAATGGCCTTCCAACGCTTGCCCAGGACTGGGTGCCAAAAACGGGTGTAAACAACTAGCCTAAATGCTCATAGCTGTAGAACCCCCCAAAAAAACTTCTCTCTCCAGTCTCCATGTCTATATGAGTATATGAATACTATCCCAAAATATGCTAGAGTACTTTTGATGTTTTTAATGAGATAAGTTCATCTTGTGTTGTTTTCCAATACAAGATGAAAATGCTGAAGTCAGGGCGGAGCTATGTTGGGCCTGGGGTCCGGTCTCTCAGCCCCGGCTTTCTAAGCATTCGAGTTTTAAAATTTTTATTTTGTATATACCTGATTTTAAATATTATTGATAATTATTTGTGTATAGTTACTTATAATCTCAATAATTTTGGTTTGATTTGATAAAAAAAACCCCGATTATTTTACATTCTCATTTCTCAATTTCTATCATAAAAAAAAGTACGTAATAGTTGATGTACCTAAAGAATCATTTCAATGTACAAATGTAATGAATTGAAAAGTAAAAATCTTATGACATAATAAGTATACGTTCCGATAAAAAATATATGTCTACTAAGCCAACCCTCAAAACTTAAAATCCTGACTCTGCCAATGGATACAAAGAAAAATAAGTCTCTTTACCTAATAAGTAACAACACTTTTGGAAAACTAAGCCGGTAACGATGCACTTCGCGAGCCCACGTGAATGTTGAAAGAGTAGCGCGAGTTGGACCAGGTTTCGTGTGGCCCTAATAAAGTATACTCCACTGATCACCAGGTAAAAAGACTTTTCTTGCTTGCTCGATCGTGTTTTTGTCAAAAGGCGACTTTACCTATGACGACACCAAGATGTGAGGGAAATTCGTCACAATCACAAATTTAGACAAGGGGTTTGGTGGATTTAATTAAAGTTCGTATTTAATTGCAACCTTTGTAGCTAGACTCATTTTGGCAGCAAAGAAATTTTAAAAAAAGCAAAAAAAATATGCTTTTGATCTTTGGAAAACGACCGTCGATCCCCGCGTAACGCATAAATTTTTATTGGATGTACGTGATGCTTTAATCCGATCTCCACAATCACACATTTATATATGATGAAACATGATTAAGTATATGTACTTGAATTCTCCCTCCTTTGCCGCGTAGATGTGAGCGACAATCGTAGGCGTGAACGGTTAGGGCGAGCGTGTCGTCAGTGAATGGCAGTCCAACGCCTCTCTCTCTCTCTCTCTCTCTCTCTCTCTCTCTCAGTGCGTTGCTCCCTCTCTCCTCCTCTCCGACGTCCAGAGAAACCCCTCTTTGCGTGTGTGTGTGTTTTGCTCTCTCCCTCCATCTCGTTGCTCTGTTGATTCCTCCTCTCTTTGTTGCCAACTTGCGACGATAGAGCAGCCCTCTTCCTCGATCAGTATTTAGTGGGTTTGTGGTAGCGCTGATTTGTTGTAAGTAAAGAGGTAATTCCTCGACTTCCATTCTCGTCCAGGGTAAAGAGTTCTTGACCTACACAACTTCAATTTTATCTCACGTACTTGCTACTATTTGGGACCATTTTCAGGTTGAAACCTTCCCTCATGCTTCGGTCTAATTGGTCCGTTTAATCACTCTATTGCATTTCCCCTGGTAGATGATTAGGTTTACCATTTCTTGGGCACGTAAGTACCCCTCAAAATTGTTGGCTTACAGGTAATTTGGATTTCAGATGGTATGGGTCTTATTTCCTTTCTACCTAGACTACAGAACATGACGAACAGAGGAAGATTTAGTTAGAGTTCATTAAAAGAACAGCACTAGGTTGAGAGTGTCTGTGTAATGTTTAATTTGGCATTTAGGCTAGAAGTATATGGAATGGTTCTTTCTTGTAATGACCTTTGTTTCAGTTCTTCCTTCTTAGCAAGTTTCATGCCTTTAACTGCATTTTTTACCAATTAGCTGTCAATTACATGTTCAATCTCTATTAACCAGGTGATGCGTTAATTAGTTTTTGTTGTTTCTTGTTTTAAGCTTCAAATGTCTTTGCAATAGGAAAAAGTTGTCGCACATCTTCAATTTTCGTGCTTTTCCCCTTCCATTTCTTTTTCATCCACGAAATCAGGGTGACAAAATCTTTCTTTTGACCTTCCTCCATTCCATCAGTTTTATGGTGCTGACAATTCTCTTGTGGCATTGTGCAACCAACAGTGGCAAACAGCATCACAGGTATTCAGGAAGGAAACTTAGGCTTTGCATACTTGTTCACTGCAGGTGGCAGAGGGCCTAAAGGCCGAGCGGGGCCCCACTGATTTTTTTTGTTCAAAATTAAATTTTGTATTTTGCCTTATCTTTCATGAATTGTTGTCTTCTTAATCACTCTAATATATTTTGTAGATCATTTCATTGTCATGTCAACTTATTTTTTGAAATATTAGAATGATTTCACCACATGAGTGAAATGAGATGTCTAATGCCAAAATAGCCACCACTTACTATGAAACTCTCTAACGAATAACGTCCAAATTTAAAAGTGGCCGAACTATGGGCTATATGCATTATATTTCAGCAATTATTTATAATTTTTGTAGTAGTTTGGTTCTTTTTCTCGATTGGTATAAGGAAGCTGCCATAAAGAGTTTGAACACCAAATGCTGAAATTTGGAGCCTCCTCTATGCCACACCACCCAATCCACTGGCTGAGACAGAGTTGTGGTTGTTTGATGAACCCCATTTTCCTTTGCATGTGACCCCTAAGCTGAGTTGAAAATGGGAATTGGAAGAAGAAGTGATCATGAGTCTCTGCTGCTGCAGAGCATAAAACACCTTGATCATCACTCACTATTCCCCACTTTTGCAATCTATCCTTAGTGGGAAGCCTGCCAAGGCTAGCCAACCACAGTATCATGGCCCACCTAGGAACAAAATTTTTCTTGGAATCAGCGTACCGGCGACGAAGACGGCGTATGCAACGGCTTCTGCCTCCAGTCTGCGGCAGGACGAGTTCGAGTTAGAGCGGTGGGTCATCCAGGAGGGCTTGCTCCGTGTTCATACTTGGCCTCTCAACTTCGGCCTCTCTAACCCCTCCTCACGAGTGTGTTAGACGGGTCCGGCTCGGCGCCGTGGTTCCATGCGGGTTTTTTTTCTTTTTTTCTTTCAGTTTTTTTGTTTTGTTTTGTTGTTTTGTTTTTGTTTTTTCTTGTATTTCCGGAACCGGTAGTGTCTGTTTTTTGTACTATTTTATTTTATAATATCTGTATTTTCTGGTTGGTCGGAAAAAAAAAAGTGCTTGTACCAAGCAGCATTGCTCCAGCTTACCAGAGGCATAGCAAACGTAACTCCATTCCAAAGTGGATTTGACAGAGAATTTCGCACTGGCTTTTAACTTCCTTACCACTGTATCCTCTGGAGTCATGTTTTGGGGTGTTAGCCTTGATTTCCTTTGTGACAGAGTTCCTTGTTCTTGGCCATTTGCACTCATTATTTTCAATGATTGAGTGAACCTTGGCCTTGAGGCTTCTCCCTAAATTGTATACAATTCTCTCACCGAACTTATTATGTAATGTACTGCTGGACGGTTTCCTAGTCCTAAATTAATGGGTTGCCCTAAGCATAGGGCGGAGACCGACGTAGCACAATATCCCGTAAGTCCAGAGTCGAATCCACAGAGACGGTGATGTGTGTTGACTTAAAAACTTGGGTTGTTATAATTTAAATGGGCTTTTAGGTAGCCACCCCCTGTCGTTTGATTGAGATTTATTAAAACCTAGAAAATTGATTGTACTTTTCAAATAATTAAAAAGGAGGTACAGTCGTAGGGTGTATAGCACTCGCAACCAGTTTCGGACTTATCTGCGCTGTTCGGTGTTCTTAAAAACATTTGATTTTAGAGAGAAAAAGGTACCCTGCAAGATGCGAACCTTTATGGTCACCGTTTACTAACCTAAAATTGCCGTTTACTCATGCGCAGCGAAGAATGAGTTTTGGACCTCCATTCTCCCGCTCACATGGGCTCCGACAATGCCCGGGTTCGTCTAACGGATGTTCTTTGCTAACCTAAAATTGCCTTTTCTTTATTGTTTGAAAATAAGAGCAGTGTCCAAACTGGTCACGGCGTGCTAATCACCCTGCGACCCTACCTATACAACAACTCACTAATCATTATGCATGAAAAAGAAGAAACCCTAATTTGAATCATGCTTCTAATACTGGAGAAAGAAAATAAACGAGAGATAACAACCAATTGAATACCAACGAACAACTTTAAATAAAAACCAAAATTAAAACGAGTTATCGGAATGTAGTTAAACAAAACCTTAAACAACTTGAAGAAAAGAAAAATTAGAAAGAAACTAAACAAACATTCCAACCAAAAGAATGGCAGCCTCGTTCCTCTATTGGTACCCCCGTAGTCGGCCGCTCCGTTCTTGTTTTGTACCGTGGGCACTTCTTGCACCAAATCCTCCAAATACCTACAATACACAAATTAAGTATTAAACTCTGAATAATAATATAAATGGGACTTAACAAAGATAAATTAGGGGGCGCAAATGTGAACATTTACGCGCCTATCACACCCCCCAACTTACACTTTGCTAGTCCCGAGCAAAGAAAACAAAATGCAACTAAAGAAAACAAATCAAAATCGATAGCTCTTTTAAACCCCCAGGTGGCTCCAGTAGGACGAGTGAAGTCTCGTGAGGGTTTTCAGCAGTAATCACTCACAAAACACCAAGAATCCTTGCACATGAAATCCAAAAAAACGTAAGACAACTCAATGATATCTCAAACAAAGAATATGAGGCCATCGTAAAGAGATAACAGGCATAAGCAGTTCTAGATACTATTAAATCAGAAAAATGAGTCATGGCATCTAAATTTAGCATGTGTGAACACAGGCTTTGGTCACAAGTGAAAAATAACTAAAAGTTCTCTCCAGACCGAGTCCTGACATCAAATCTCACCGTTTCATGCACTCAACAAATGAAATCACTCGAAACAAGGTGCATATTACTCTCAATATGTGTAGGCGAAAATTATGTAAATGAAAGTAAAGTATCCTACACAAGTTGACAAGAAAAGAAAACTCTATATAATGGACACAATCTCATGAACGGAATGCCAAATATTGGGAACTCTCTCTATCCACCAATTCACAACCCATTGCCCCTGGGATCAAATAGGATTTCGATTCGAGTTATAACATCAGGTAAGGGAAAATATTTCAAGGCTAGGTAAAATATTCAAGTGTCCGAGAATAGGCTAACCACAACTCACATAGGGCAAATATAACAATGCGTGCCCCTTTTCTTTAATTTTTCTTTCTTTTCAACTCCACCACATATCTCTTTCCCACCTTTAACACAATAATTTGGTTTCTTCCCTTTTTGCTTTTTTCCCTGCTCTTTTTTTTTTTTGTTTTCTTTTTCTATGGGAAAGATCACCAATCAATAAAACTCAATTCGCACTACATTTACTCTCTCTCTCTCTCTCTCTCTCTCTCTCTTCTGAAAAATATACCTCCACACAATTATCTAAGCTTTCTCAAGACACACTATAGATGGAGGAGCTCAACAAGAAAAGGTTATCATGCGAGAGGCTCAAATGGGCTCACAAGAGATAAATGTATGGAAAGGAAGAAACGAACAGACTCAAAATAGAAAAGATGGCCTATAATCCTCTCCAAGGGGCAATACAACCATGCAATTTCCAAACCCAAGAGATAAGTAGGCAATTTAAAACATTCCCAACACTTGACAACAAAAATAATGAGATCAACACAAATTTGTTCTTTCGTGACAAACAAGAGTTCATTTGACACCACTCCAAGAAAAGTGTAATACCCCAGACCCTAGTTATGGTTTAAACTTTGTATTTTAGTTAAACTACATTATTTGTGTTTGAAGTGGTGTTCCACTTTTAAAAAATGTATTTTTTTTTTCAAACGAAGGTAATTTCAAACTAAAATATAATGAAAATACAAAAAATATTTTTTCAATTTTTTTTTGCACTGTTTAAAAGATCTTAATGAGATCTATCAAACAAGATCCATATCGGTTGGAAAATTATTTGCGTAAACACATAATTTTTTATCTTGAAATTACCTTCCTTTTTTAAAAGTTCTTTTTAGGAGAAATCGGAACACCCCCTGAATAACCTTAAAAAGACTTGTTTTATAAAAGAGAGGTACATAGCAACATGTGGATATGCACACACTGTATAATTTTTTTAGAGCCTAACAAAACAGAAGGGGGGAAAATCGACGTTCCCTGTCATTCTTATGTTACCACCGTTTCTGCGTATTATAGAGAGAGAGAGAGAGAGAGAGAGAGAGAGAGAGAGAGAGAGAGAGGGAGAGGTAGACAAAGAACCCTAGAGAAATCTAGAGGAGGAAGAAGAAGAATTGGGGGGAAACCTACTTGGAGTAAAATTGAAGCCTTACCTGGTAAGTGTTGCAATCCTTCATCCTGAGATTTCATATTTTACAAGTTCAAATTCCGTGAAATAGCAGATTAACTTCTAACTTTTGGACCTTAGAGTTAGACATCCTTATTCATGGAGGTTTTAATAGAGTTCTTGATATAAACTCTCATGGAATCTTTAAAAATCTAGTCCTGATTTCCTTTCAATTTTCTAAAATCTAGTTGAATCATGAGTCTTAATTGTTATTCTTACCTATGGAGATTAGTTGGTGAAGTTGGGGTTAATTTTAAGAGATTTTGTGAATTTTAATTTTGAATCTGTGGAAAGAGTTGCTGAACAAGACAGATTGATAGTCTGATCTTCGGATAAGCATATCTTTGTCATTCGGACTCCGATTAGGACAAATTTTATGTTGAAATTGATGCCCCGAACGTCTACTTTCCAATGGTGGTGGTGTCAACATCTAATTCCAATCCTATGAAATAATATAGTCAAAATACCACAGGCTGTTTCTAGGACTTGTACCAATTTTGGAGTTTTGTTAGGTTCTGAATTTGTACTAAATAGAACCTTTAGTTTAGCTACTAGGGAGATCTAATGAGAGTATTTAGAAGTTTAAATGTGCTTCATTGAACCTTAATTGTCTTATATGTTTATGTAGGGAACGTGGTTTAGAAGCTCGGATTTGAGGTGAGTGATTTAATTAATACCTAAATTACATGGTTTTGAACTTGTTTTCCTTATAACGAGCTTATTTGAACAAGATTTATAAATTGTGTACTCCATGGAATAAGAATGGAAAGTGGACCTATTTGTGAAATATTTGCGAATCTATTTAATGGCATTCCCAACGTCCGGTCTTGCTAGGGGACGGCTTAATGGCTAGCAAGGGTGTTTGAGGTTGGTGTGTGTTTTGGGATAATGCGTAGACATCTGGCTTATCCACTACCGGGGATGCCTGGTAGCTTTGAATTTTGAATAGTGGAATGTGCATTATATTTGGCTTATGGATTTAAGTTCTTTTTTTTGAAATACTATCAAATTATTTTGCATTGTCCATGGAGAGCATGTAAATTATGTATTGGTCACTCATACTTGCGTTAGCTTATGTGTTTTCTCCACCTTTCAAGAATTGAAGAGTTGGATGGCGTGACACTTGTTTTGTGGAGTCAGGTCTTATGGTTATTTTATAGACAGGAGATGTGTTTAGGTTACTTGTTAAATTCTGTAACCATTGTAAGTAGCTTGCTAAACCTCATAATTAAGCAAAGCTCTGAGGTGTGTTTTGGGTATCCTTAGCCTTTGTCAGTGTAAGTTGTCGTTTTATTAGATTGCACAGAATATGCTTCCGCTAGATACGCACTCTTGTTCCTCCTGATTATAAAATTTTGAGAAGTTGAATAAATGATTTGGCCTTGGTGATGGTGTCACCGGCTCTTTGTTATGACTGGTGATGGTGTCACTGGCACTTTGTTATGACTAAGACCTTCAGGATCGGGTCAGGGTCGTTACAAAAAGGTAGGCTCTAATTAAACTCACATGGGCATAAGTCTCCACTAAACTAGCCATCGAGAATAATCAAGTCACAGCTCACAAGCAACCAAAGCCCAAATAGACGTGAAGTGCAAATGTGCTAGAAATAAATGACATGACAAATTCTTCGTGACAAGTTAGCAAAAAGAACTACAATGCCGCCACAAATATAATCAAACAATGACTATCACATCTTCAACTCAATCTTTGAAGGGCCAATGTCAACTGCTTTCAGGTCTCATGCAAAAAAAATTCCACCATTCTTTATTTTTTCAATTTTTTTGTATTAACAAGATAAAGAACAAAGTGATCCCTCTTCCCAACTTAAACTATTCAATGTCCGCATTGAAAGCATAAAAAATAAAGATATGACAGAAATGTAAAAGAGAGAAGAGATATCACCTCGAAAAGAGGGGCTAAGTAGAGTAAACTATAGAGAGAGGGAGACCCCCCAACTTTGATCGAACAACCTGCAAAATGTTAGCCTCCAAAACAGCAAGAAAATAATTAAAAGAAATAAATAAGGCAAAAAAACAAAATGAAATACAAAAAAAACCATCCACCTTCTTCATGCGAAAGACACGAGTATTACTTTTCTCCCCATTTCTCAAGCGAGAAACGGGTGGCTATACCAGACCAAAAAAAACAAAAAAAAGTTTATGTACGACCAGTCAAACGCGGGTACCGAACATTTATCATGCCAACGAGAGCTAAGACAATGAACATAGCACTCCATTCTACACCTTTTATCAAGAATTGAACCCGGCCATACCACAAGATAAGATATTTTGAGTAGCGCATTTGCCAAATTCGTTTTAGATATTTAAGTTCCAGCAAGTGTACAGCCCAAACAAGATCAATTTTCAAATTGTTGACAAAATCCGCAAGATAGGGATAATAAACTAAATTAAATTCATCAACACCACGAAAATCAATAAATTCCACATTTAAAAACTCTTGCGAAAGTGGAGACTTAGTAGGAGGAGTGGCACCATCTAGAGCCGAGAGTATTTGATTACTCAGTGTAACTATTGGCAATGACTCCTCAAAAGGCATCTAGCCTTCACTAATAACAAGCGACTCTATTTCTTCTTTTTCCCTCGCATCAGAATCAGTATCTTCAGAACTTTCAGTCAACTCACAAAATTTGGGCTTTTGGGCTAATTCATCCAGGTAATCCCAAGCATCTTCAGCGTTTTTATCCAGGAATTCATGAGTGGACCTAAAATCCACCTGGCATGTCTTAGGATTTAAACCATGGCAAAAGGTAACCAAAAGACTGCCAAGCTCACAATTAAAACTTGACCAAGAGAATACAGAATTTTTAAATCGCTCTCAATACTGCAAAAAAGACTCATCATCTTGTTGATAGAAATCTGATAGTTCTTGAAAAAGCATATGAGTCTCATATAAGGGATTGAAAGTTTTGAAAAATTGTATTACAATCTCACTCCATGTCAATCTTGGACTCAAAAAATTAAACCAATCTTGAGCACTACGATGCAAAGATGCTGGGAATACATGTAAAAGAGCCACTTCATCGCTAGTAAAAGCTATCTCAAGGTCATGAATATGCGAAAAAGGATTTTCTGTGGCCAAACCATAAAATATAGGAAGTGACACTGAACAATCAAATTGTCTTGTATAACCTCCATACCACCTTGCAAAATGGGCCATTTTTTTTCCTTTTCAACAATAAAAAATAAAAATAAAGAACTAAAAAGAAAAGAAATAAAAAATAACAACCCGAATTCTTAACACACGTTACCGTCCCCGGCAACGGTGCCAAAAATGCTTGACGATTTTCTAGGGCGGAAACCGACGTAGCACAATATTCGGTAAGTCCGGAGTCGAATCCACAGAGACGGTGATGTGTGCTGACTAAAAACTCGGGTTTTACTAATTTAAACTGACTCTTAGGTAGCCACCCCTTGTTGTTTGATTGAGATTAATTAAAACCTAGAAAATTGATTGTACTTTTCAAATAATTAAAGAGAGGTACTGTCGTAGGGTTCATAGCACACGCAACCAGTTCCGGACTTATCTGCTCTGTTCGGTGTCCTTAAAAACATTTGATTTTAGAGAGAAAAAGATACCTCGCAAGATGCGAACCTTTATGGTTGCTGTTTACTGATGCGCAGCAAAGAATGAGTTTTGGACCCCCATTCTCCCGTTCACATGGGGTCCGATAATACCCGGGTTCATCTAACGGATGTTCTTTACTAACCTAAAATTGCCTTTTCTTTATTGTTTGAAAATAAGAGCAGTGTCCAAACTGGCCACGGCGTGCTAATCACCCCACGACCTTACCTATACAACTACTCACGAATCATTATGCATGAAAAAGAAGAAACCCTAATTTGAATCATGCTTCTAATACTGGAGAAAGAAAATAAACGAGAGATAACAACGAATTGAATACCAACGAACAACTTTAATTAAGAACAAAATTAAAACAAGTTATCGGAATGCAAATAGTTAAACAAACCCTTAAATAACTTGAAGATAAGAAAAACTAGAAAGAAACGAAACACACATTCCAACCAAAAGAATGGCAGCCTCGTTCATCTATTTGTACCCTCGTAGTCGGCAGCTCCGTTCGTCTGTTTTGTACCGTGGGCATGTATATATATATTAAGCCAAAAACCCTTCTCTCCTTTTTTAATTCTAATTCCCAGCCGTGGGCCACGCTTCTACTGACCGACCTAATTCCCAATTGATTCAATTGCCATTATTATCCTATGTAGTCATGCCCATGTACTAATTAAGTTCATAGCAAAATTCTTGACTCTGTATTGACCTTCAAACGGACCAACCTCAATCACCATATAATATTTTAATTTCGCACTTCTTGCACCAAATCTGTCAAATACCTACAATACACAAATTAAGTATTAAATTTTGAATAATAATATAAATGGAACTTAACAAAGATAAATTAGGGGGCGCTAATGTGAACATTTACGCGCCTATTATGTACCTAAAGGGCGCCAGGTTTCCAACCACTATATTATGCAGCTGTGTGACCATTTTTTTTTCTATATTCATGTAAATTGGGAGTTCTCCTTGAACCTTTTTGTATTTCCTTTGTTTTGTAAAGATTTGGCAGCTATTCGTGACTTTGTTTTTTAGGTTTATTTCTATGTTCATATTGGGAGTTCGCTTTGAATACAATCATGGTGATGATTAATGTAGGTGGATGAAAACAATTGGTGCTTAGAATGACACTAGACTGCAACGGCTTCGCGTGGCTCTTCACCGGAACCCTAGTTCGTCGTCGGAAACCTAATATGCAAAACAGACGAAGGGTGAGCGCACTTTTGCCTCTCATGGCAAAGGTCCTCCGATGCCTAAGTTAGTATCTCGTACTTAGCAGAAAATTCTAATTATCAGGAGGAGAATAATTGTAATGCAATGAATTGCGTACCTTTTACCTCTAGGTTAACCTTGTTTATATAGGCGTATGTTTGTTTGCTTGCTTTTCAAGCATCCTTGTGGCCCTAGGATTCCTATCTTGTACAGGAAACCTAGGCTTCCGGGGATCCTCTCCCCCAATTTAGCAGAGACCTTACACTCATAGAGATTCTTCCCTTTATGGGACTCTTTCCACATTGCGATTGTCTTCTTACTTATCTTAACCGGATACTTGGTTCTTCTTCTAGAACAATCCTATCGCCGCACTCCTCAAAACTGTGTTCCTCGGAGGTCCCCTCTGCTTGGTTATCTCATTGCTGAACAGGTTGTGTGGATCAATGGCTTCTCATGCCCTTGGTCCTTATCTGCCGAACAGATTGCCTAGTCCAATGACTCCTCACGTCATCGGTCTTTAACTGCTGTCCACCGTCTTCCTCGGCATCTATGTTTACTTTATCCATTTCATGACACCCGTACATCACGTGTTCGGCTACTAATAGTATCTATTCGGGAATACCTCCCTACAATTAAAATGGAAAATAACATCTTGGTCAAGTCCTCAAAAGATATTTGTTGACTTAAAGTTCTTTAATGGGGGATTTTTTCATAGTGTGGGGGTTAATTAACTCATGTTCTTGTTGTTTCCTTTCCTTAGTTATGGTCGAAAGTGGTGAAAAATAACTACTTGTGCAGACTAGATCAGGAACAAAAGGTGACGTGGTGGAAATTGGAGTTACAACAATACTGGTTCTTGTTGAAAACAAATTGCCCGTTGTACTTCCAAATTCAGAGCTCTATTTGAAGGTGAGTATTCTTTCTTTTACTTGCACATTCTACTATTATGGCAGGCATAAAAACATGCCATAACCCATGAGCCTTGCAACCGCTAAATTGCTTGTATGTAGTATCGTATGTTCCATACTTCAATTTGTGTTATTTGTGTCATAACGTTGCCTAACTGTCATATGCTGGACTACACGTAGGTTATGTACACATTTAGGGATTGACGGATATTGAAGGAAAGAGTCTGAGCGACTAAAAGTCACCCATCACGTCACATTTTCTCTCCAAACTTTGTGGTAACATATCCATCTTACTTTTCATTCATTTTTTTCGACTTTATTTGTGATATATTCTAAATTTGTTTTTTCCAGTCCAATCTACTTGTAGTTCAAAGTGACGAGTTCAACAATGTATTGCTGGTTGATTGCGACCCTGTTAAAGTAGGTTATGACGTGTTAAAATACGACATGGTACGTAAATATATCGTATTCTATTGTGGATGATGTGTGCCCCCCAATTTTATTTTGACTTAATGGTGGCCTATTATTTTCAGCTTTTCTTGCCTGTGCTTCAAAGTGAACACTGGTATTGTGTGTGTATATCCCTTGTTGAGTCACGCATTTATATTCTTGACTCAATAAAGCACGCGACAGAAAACCTGGGACAATTGGAGCAAGTCGACATTCTAGTAAGTTGTCGTTGAACCTAATGCATTATCTCCTGATTAGCACACTTGTTATTATACTTACAAACTTATTTTCAATTTCGATTACAACAAAAGAATCTCTTTGCACTCCTCAATAAGAGACGTATGAGAAGGTCACGAAATGATTCCCGCATATTTGAAGTTGAATATGCAGATGTGCCACAACAAACCAACATGTTAGTCATAACTTCCATGTGCAACTTATTTTGTCATTCTTTTTGGGCGCCTTTTAGTCATGTCTTTCAATTTTCTTTTTGTAGCCATGATTGTGGAATTTATGTGATAAAGTTTGTGGACCGTTGGGATGGTAGAACATATGCTTCAGCTGAACTTCAAGGTCAGCATATTCCTAACATTCGCAAAAGGCTTTTGCTTGATCTTTTCATGGATGAAAATAACAAGGAACGAGACTCCATATTACAAGTCATCCCTCGGCGATAAAAGTAAGGATACTACTCTTACCTTGGTTTTTATAGTTAATGATATAATTGTTTGTAATTCTGAGTATATTGGGATGGTATTTTGTTTTTCCATTTGCGAGGTGTCGAAAAATTGGGATTAAGAAAGTTGAAATTTCTTGCTTGTTCCAAGAATATGAAAACAGGGGAATAAAAAAAAAGGGATCCTGAACTAAATATGTTATTAGGGTTTTTTTTTTTTTTTTTTGAAGATTGTGGGCACATGCCCCAAAATTTCCGGATTTTGGTTTGTAAAAAAATTGTTTGGGGGGCGGCCCTTTTGGAAAATAGCGCGGCGAAACGCTTCGATTCAGAGTCGCCACTCGGGTTTTAGCGGAAGGGCACCCAAGGAACCGAACTCGAGAACGTTTGCCACGTTTTGCTTTGATTTGAAAAAGGTTTTGATTTGATTTGAAGAGGCGTATATTGGTCCGTCGTCACCTTCGATATCTAAGGTTCGGGAGCCAGGCTACGAGAGGGGAAGGGTTTTATGGCACCCCTCTCGCCCAATCCGGAGATCGGTCTCTACTCGGGCATTCTATTAAAACATTTGCATTTTTCTCTCATTTGATCATTTTTTTGCCAGTTAGGGCGGGGGAACAGTTAATAGGGATTAAAACTGTAACAAGTTGGTATGACAAAAATGTTTATGGATGATGATTTGCTTGCTTGAATTGAATTAAACGTAAGAACATAGATTGAGAACAAGCGCTGCAAGAAGTTCAACGGGATGATGTACGCTGCTCGTCGGGTGTGTGAGCAGGCGACATGCTGGCACGCAATGGCCAGGCCACTGCACGCCAACACACCCTGCGCACGCCACCTTCAAGCTGGCGTACACTACCCTGCTGATTTCTCACGGCTCCTACTCTCAATCCTCTGGGCTCTGGAATGGACCAGTGCACACCCAGGACAAACCACGCAGTTTATGATATAGATTAGGTACATGTGTAGGCATAAGGAATGGCTAATAGCCAGGAAAACGGCAAAGCAATCCCCATAAACAGAGTGGGGAGGAACAAAAGGCCAGGATTGAACTGTGATGTAAGGGCCAGGCACTGGTTCATGATGAGCGTGCCGTACGCCACCCAGTGGAGACCGTAGGCCAGGCTTGTATACTAACCAGTGTTTGGCTTTACATCATCTGGGCTCTGGAACATGACCAGAAATATCCCAGGGGCCTTGAAAGCAAGAAATGGTACAATTATTGATAGCTACATTTGAACAGTTTTAAAATACAGAAACAATAAACCGGTTATTAGCATGCTAGAAGGTGATGACAAAAAGGAAATAAACGACAAATGGCCACCTCATGATCCCCACGCCAGCAGTGCTCGTACTGCCAAAGGTGGCGTACGGCTTGACAGAGCTGGCGTGCGCCATGGTGTGTTGCCTACGACTGATTTATTTTACCAGAGAAGGGCCTGGACTAGTATCAGTTACTAACCAGAACCTTTCTGGTTCCCCTCAGGAATCGAAAACAGAAAGCAGCACAAAGGTGGTATGCCTTTGGTGCAAGAGATGAGCGGAAGAAAGTGAGCTTCGGGGGTTGAAGATGGAGGCTATGTGGTGACTGATCAGTGGTGGGAGGTGTGTACTGAGCTTCTCTATCTCTCTTTCCTTCAATGGGAGAGCAAAGAACAAGAGAGAAGAGAGGGATGGACTTGGCTTCTTAATGTGGGTTAAGCTTTGCAAATGATTGCAAGGGCTTGCATTTATAAGGGAGAGAGGCTGAGTCCAGGGGTGATCAGCTGGGGTTAAGGGTTTGGTTAGGTTAGAGGGAGGAGTCCCATGCATTAAATGCATGTGACTAGTTGATGGGTAGTGTAGGAGAGAGAGGGGAACGTCCCCTGCAGAATGCAATGATCAGGGGACTCTGCGCCGTACTGAGGCGGTTGCAAAGTTTCGAGCACGTGACAGAAAAGCAGTGATTTGACCGGTCTTGACCATGCGTACGCCAGCTATGGACCGACGTGCGCCAGGTCAAACTGAGTCAACGGTCGATGTCCGACACGTGGCAATTTCCTGGCGCACGCCAAGCAGGAGCTGGCGTAAGCAGGGTTGGTTTTGTTGAGGCTTATTTGGCTCTGGGCTTGAAGGGTTTTGAAGGGGTTTGAAACGGTTTGAAAGAGGTGGGTCCAATACTCAAAGCTCAAATCCTTCCATTGACTTTGAACTGTTCTCGACCGTTCATCATCATCGGGTCAACAAAGAAAGTAAAAGGACTAATCCGAACAGTCCAGAATGGGGTGTCTACAAAGATGTTCACATTGTGTTCAAGAACCTCTGCATGGACATCTTATTTGTGTCTTTTTTCTGAAGGCATTTTGCATGTTTGAAAGGTTGGAATATATATGCGGATATGATTTTTAGCTAGGAAGTACATAAGTTTTGAAACCTTTAAGGTAGTAGATTTCTATGCGGATTTAAACAGCATATAGGGTTGGGTTTTATATATGAAACGCTCCATCAAACTTGATTTCTGAACATATTTCAAAATCAGAAATAAACTTGGTGGGTACAGAGATTGTCTACTATTCCTCGTATTGGCGTATCCCTTTGCAGTACCACTCAGAGTGTCCCTTCCCTAGCCTTACGGTGGAATGGCCATTAACCTTTTTGGTTAATGATGAATTTAGATAGGATATCCATGTTATGTCGTTCTTTTAGCAAACTCCTAATGTCTTAATGAGCATTCCAAGAGAATGACCATTCCATTCCTGCTTAGTTGCATTGAACCAAAGGTTGTCAATATTTATGGACCGAGCTAGGACCTATGTTCAGAACTTACATGAATCCCTTTCTTATTCTGATGACTATTTTTAGAACGTCAAATAAAATGAGGCTTAATTAGGTTGAGTTATGAATGATAGTAGTTGCTTTGTACAACCAAGTTTAGCGAGAATGGGTATATAGATCATATGCTATACCATTAGTCAAATGAAGGTTGAGTTTAGTTGAGTATTCGTATTGCACGAAACAAGAATAGCACTATAAGTTTGCATCCATCACTTTTGACAGGTTTCTAAGTCGTTGCACTTTTTCTGGTTTTTGTTTTGTGAATGGTTAAGCAAAATCTCAGTTTCCTCTGGCTCTATTTAGATCTCTATTTGCGGAGCAGCGAAAGAAAGGGACTTAGCAAACTGTCGGTGGTGAGTGGATATCCTATTCTACAATTTTCATTTCTGTTTTTTTTTCTTTCCCTTGCTACATGGACTCTCCAAGATGTATCATTTAGCCTTGTCAATATTTCATACTTGGAGATTATGGGGTGTTGGTGGTCAAATTCATGTACTTCATACCCCTGTGGATTGTGTCACGCCCTCAATTTTTAACATAAATAAATAATCCAATTTGATAAAAGATCATGCATAACATTAATAATACCCAAAGAGTTTCCTACCTGTTCAACTTTACAAACAAGTCCCCAAGTTTAAAGAGTTTACAGTAATGGCACTTCGGCCCAAATTAAGCTTTAAGTACAAGTACGAACAAGTTATTGAGTTACAAATTGTTTAGTCAAAAGAAATTCTTGAATGAATATTTACAAAGCCATCTTTATCGAAAGAAAGTCGATTACAATGATGATAGTGTAACTAAATGAAATTAGTTTCCGAAAGTCTTTCAATTTCCAAGCACGCGATGCATACTAGCTATTGTCCAGCATTTGAACCTGAAAAGAAAGATTAGATTAAGCTACACTAGCCCAAAAATCTCTACCAATCTTATATGCAAATATGATGATAAGTGCAAAATGAAAGGACAAGGAGATGTAGTTCAAGCAGGAGATAACAATTTACTCATTGGTGTATCAACATTCATTTCGATCATTCAAACATATATGCCATTATCAAAAATAGTCACACATTTCACAAGATTTATGCACTCTACAATCTCAGCTCGACTTACTAACCCGAATTCCCACCTTCGGTATTTCCACCCCTTTACCGTGTAACACCACGAGGATTACCGTGTTACCACCCCTTGTGTCACGGTGATCCCTAATGACTTAGGTTACCGTATTACCACCCCTTCCGTTACGAAACCCGTCTAAGTCTCCGTATTACTACCCATTGTGTTACGAGACTCCCTAAACCAACTTCCGACTCAATCAACTATCTTCTCATACAATATGCAAATTAAGGCTCCCCCATGATCACATTCATAGATGAAACATCATAAAATATGCCAATGTTATCACAAATGCGCCATGAACAATCACAATTACCAACAATCAATAGTATGCACTTAAACGATGTTTTAACTAAGTAATTTCTTATTTGTTCCTCACTAACGGAAGACCAATGGAATAAGGATGACATTGAATAATCAAAGGAAGTCAATTAGACATGCTTGAGGTAGGTTAGGAGGTGTCCAAAAGGGTTTAGAAATCATCGGGGATCAAAATGATCGATGGAGAAGCAGTAGGAGCAAAACTGGACTTAAGGTTCTGGTATCGATACGCACTAAAGTTGTATCGATACAACATTAATTGTCCTGAAAGATAAGTCGTATCGATACAGCAAAGTTTTGAGCAGCGATTCTGCAGAATTTCAAGGGCAAACACAACAATAAAATCCAACAATCCAAGGCTTGATTCTACACCAAATCAACATATAAACACATAAAAAAAGGTAAAGAAGTCGCTATCTCGAGCCAAAAGTCAAAACCCAAGAGATTTGTATGAGCCCTAGCTCCTAGCTCCTGGAAATCAACCAAGATCTCATTTCCGAGCTTCACCCAACACGATACAAGCCCAGGGTTGTGTTCTAGAGGTGAAAACAAGGTGGATCCTTGAGATTTTTTAGGCATATGGTGGAGTTTGAAGAGAGAGAGAGGGAGAGACGGTAGAGAGAGAGGGAAAGGCGGTAGAGAGAGAGATATAAGCGAGATTTTTATCTCCTACTCACACACACCACTATACATACTAGCAAATAAGAAAATAACACCTACACTCCCTGTAGTTTCCATTCCATCACTTAAACCCCAAATCAAATAATCACATTTTTTTTCATATTATCCCCAATTTTGACATTTATTAAACTTTTAAATATTTTTTGAAAATATGGGCCTCGACAGATTGTGTGCAGGAAACTTTGAAGTGATTTTATGGGTTGAAGTTGCTTGTTTGGACAACTTTTGATGGTGGAGTTGCCTGTTTTATAGCGCCGCGGAACCCTTATTGTTCGTGGGTTTCTGATTTTCTACCCAGATGGTGACTGGGTTCCTTCTCCTTTGTCAGTTTGGTTAATGGACAAATACTAACCCCCAAATACTACAATTTCTGATTTGTAAGGTGCCAGTAGATGTGGATGTGGACAAATACTACAATTTCAGATCTTCTTTTGTTATGAATGGTGACATCTCATTTAGCTATTGTCCCATTAAATCTTTGTTTTGAGGGCAGTTATTTAATAAAGTGTGTAGCTATTGCATTTACAATGAGGAATTATATGTTAATTTTGCAATTGGTTCGTTGTTTGGAAGATTGATGCTGATGGGCTTAGTGTGATTTTGTATCCCTCCACCTCTTGGTGTGAGTTGTTTATCTTTCTTTGGGATTAGTTCAAATCATTTTTGGCCAGTTAAATGGTTTCAATGCTGTCTTGAAATTTTGCGACTTGCCATGGAAGGGAATAAACAATATCTACTGTTTACGCTAAAATTCTGTTTGATGCCATTGTGTTAAGTTGTTCAATAGCAGCAAATAATCGTCGGATATGTTTTCCATGTAGTAAAAGCAACTGTTTTCTTTTCATTTATAGTTTCATTGGAAGTTTAAAATGCATGGTTTAGCTGGCCCTTTTTTCCTTGTAGTAGGTTTAGCGGCATTAGCACTTGCTGCTACCTTCAAAATGGACAGTGGTGTCATCATTATGCTCTCTGTAATCCTGCAACCAATTTCAGCATCTATATGAGAACTGGATCTCATCTAGACCACCAATTTCAGCATCTATATACCTTGACTGCATAAAGTTTCTTTGATTTTATCACTCCTCGTCGTAATTGATTCCAGCAATTCCTTGTAATCTTGAGTCCATCGTCGGATTGGCAGCTCTAAATTCCTGAGTGTGGTGTCATTGACTTCCTCTATAATGGTTGCTGTTTTCTCAATCGTTCCTCTGAACCCTTTGCTACGGTTGGATCCATAGCTTCCATTGGCTCACCATTTAATAAATGTCTCACATTAGCAACTATATCCCTTGGACTACAATTCAGAATATAGGAGCTCCATCCTGTCCTAATTACCTCACTTCCGTTGACTACTACCATTGGTATGATCGGCATGTACCTTTAGAAAATCGCAAATGAATATATAACATGCCAAACAACTTCATCATAATATAAATTGTTTACTACTACTCAAAAACATAAGTAGGTTCAATAGATTGCCCATCTTCATTCAAGTAGTCGAGAAGGATGTCATCATCCTTGGGGAACAGGGTTCTCGTAAAAAAGGATGTGAGTGTATACGTACCTACCACTCGTAATCGAAGGTATTGACCGCTAAAGATCTGCCATTGAAAATAGTATAAGCTCCTTGTTGACAAAGTCCCTGTACTTGATGAGCTTCTCCTTCTGATCAAGGTAAATACCAGGCTGAAACGACAAAAACAAAGAAACTGTTGTCCCCATTAGAAAAGAGAACATTTGAAAAACAAAAGAGAACTTACAAATTTGTGGAATACATTACATAACTTCAAACCTTATAGTGTTGGAGCCAATTCTTTCTTGCTTCAATTTTCTTCTTGCTGAAGGCAAGTTGAATTGCTTCCCCATCTTGTTCATCTTCCCAGATGAAGTCTTTCCTGTGGCTGTTAAGATCATTGAAGTATTCCTGTGGCTTTCAAGATTCCGAACCCCTGTCACGAAAACAACTATCTAAGGAAATGTACAAGTATGAAATATGACAATTCAAACAGAAATACCAAGTGATCTATTGGGTTCCTTACAGGAAAAAATGAATAGGCAAAAATAGTAGTACGGTAGCCTACAAAAATGGGGCACTCAGTCCCACTTGTTGGTTGGTTGCCTACTATAAGGTCGTACAAACCTTATCATTGTTTGGAAGATTGATTCTGATGGGCTTAGTGTGATTATGTATCCCTCCACCTCTCCTTCCCATTTATTTCATTCAAACTAAAGGAATCTTCCAATTTTGCAATTGGAAGCATCCATTTAGTTAGCATATTTTGTCTATGTAGATGTGCCACAACAATGCCTCAACTGAATGTTGGTCTGTTAATTGGTAGTTATGGCCTATGTGGCCAACAAACCATTAGCTAACCTATCTTCACTGGCCCTCCTTGCGTGTATATGGTGTAACTTATTATCATAGAGAGAGCAATTTAATTTCCACAAAGGGCAACTTTATGTCATAGAAGGAGCAACAAATGTGGATTGACAGAGCAACTGTGTCGGGCAAGAAAACATAAAGTTGTTGCATAGATCCAACAACAATACTACCACAATTTAGAATTACTAGAATGAAATAAAATACAATAACTCGTACTCGTCATCAGAATAATTAGATACTTCGGGGACGGATGCATATTGTGGATCCCTCTTAATTCCTCTAATAGACTCTCTGGGGTCGAAGCCGTTCCTTTCAGCTTCCCTCACTTGTTGACTATCAGGCCTTGATGGATTAGTCACCTACACATTGCATTAATCTCGACATGTAGCCTTTCACACACGTCGTTATGGAGACGGTTTGGCCTTCTTCCGGCCATCATCTACGCTGACCGTGCTTTAGGCACCTTCAGTTGGTACTTACGACATTTCGCTTCCAACTTGTTCCTCTGTACAAACATATTAGGCCAGTTAAGTAAATCACTGGCTTCACCCTCAAATGAAGATTGGTTCCAATCTAGTTCGAAATAATCATCTTCACTTGCATCGTATTGCAACAAAGGTTCGAAAAATTTTCGTTTCCCACTCCTATAGTATATAGCAAGCGTATAGTCCAATCTAGGAAGGAGACGTTGATCTTCACGTGGACTTACCGTTGCCGGTGGCAGTTCACTGCCTATCCTCGGCCACTTATGAAATGAATTGCGTGACATGACCCCGCGGTACCCATGCATGTGGTTTACGGGTAAATCATCACGAGTCCTTGCGTTGTTGTCGGCCAACCAAGCATCCATAACAGAAAGCTACGAATGTCGACGATCATCCCTTTCATCCATCTCACTTGGTTGTCAGAAATGACGAAAACGGGAGTTGTTCGGTAGATCAACAGGTGGGGGGTGTACTGGTGGCACTTGGATTGGTAATCCACCATATTGGTCTATCGATCGTTCCACAACTTCCCCGTTTGTAAGAACTCTCATACTTCTTGTTTGAAGTAAATGATACAGTTCTTCATGTTCTGCTGAACCAAGGGAAGGCCGGATGTTGAACAGGTGGGGTTGTACGTGTACGTGCCCGTGTACGAGAATGAGAACTTTCTCTCTTTTCTAGTCTTTTTCCAAAAGGACAGTTTGGATCCATATTGTAATTGTTTTGAATGCTTCATCTATGGCCAAGCAAGTGTTTATATAGATAGCTAAATTAGTTGATATGACCTTTCACTGGCCCCCCTTGTTGTGTATATGGTGTAACTTATTTACATATACAGGGCTACATATTTTTCAGAAGGGGCAACTTAATTTCATAAAAGGAGCCACATATGTGGACTGACAGAGCAAGTGTCATGGATAAGAAAACATAAAGGTTATATGACCTTTCAGCACAACTTTGGATATGCCCCTTCATCAATCAGTTCGCGGATGCAATAAGACCTTACATAGAATCGGTCAAGGATGTTGAAGATGATGGGAATTGTGGGTTTCGGGCAGTGTCGGGCTTCATGAAAGGCGATACTCATGAGTGGTTAATGGTAAGAAGTGATTTGCTGGAAGAGTTGGAAACACATTTATACCTTTACAAACAAGTGGTTGGGGGGACCCAGAGGGTTAGGGAATTACTTCACATCTTGTCATGGTATGAAAGTCCAGCGCCCCAGGAACATTTGGAGCGAATTTCTTCCTCGAAATATGTGCTGACAGGACTATTAAATGACACCCGAGATTTTTTCAAATAATACAACGGATTTTGTGTAGAAAATTTTCCGACATGACTATTCAATGGTACTTCAGATTCTCTAAAAAATTGATACGGGTTAGCTGGAGTAGAAAATGGGTTTTTGGAGCAAAGTTCTTCCTCGTCAAACGTGCTAAAAAGACTATTCAATGACACTTTAGATTCTTTCAAATAATGCTGCGGGTTATCTGGAGCAAAAAATGGAGTTTTGGAGCAAATTTCTTCTTGATACATGAAATTTTTTCAAATAAGACAACCGATTTTCTGGACCAAATTTACCGACATGACTATTCAATGACTCATAAGATTCTGTGAAATAATGCAGCGGGGTTTTCTGGAGGAAATTTCCCACAAGACTTTTCAATAACAATGACAGCTCAGAATGTTTGCAATTATTCAACGGGTTTTCTGGAGGAAAAAAAATGGGGTTTTGGAGAAAAATTTCATTATTATAACCCGTGCATGCTCAATTCTATGAACTACTATCTTCCATCATTCCTTACCAAGTCTCTATGAAAGTTTTCCTTAGCCACTTCTACGAACTACTATAAGTGCATCATTCCTTATCAAGTCTCTATCAATAAGGAAACAACCCATTCAAAACCATTGTTAAATGGAGCGAGCATAGTGGAGTGGAGCGATGCACAATGAAGCGAAACGGAACGGAGCAATATGGTACGGTGTTATAAGGGTAGGAATAGAGGAGGTATAAATATTTCTCTACTGTAAAACCCTATGTATTGTGATCATCAATAATAAAGACTTAGAGGTGTCAAACGGGCCGTGTCAGCACGGGCACGGGGCGGCGCAACACGACAGTGGCACGGTCTTGGCTTGGCACGACACTGTTTTAGTGGGCCCGAGGCACGACACGAGCACGGAAGTGGGTGGCACAGCATGGGCACGGCATGAAAGTTGGCCTGGCACGGCACAACACGACACGGGCACGGGCACGGAAAGTGGATAGGAAAGGCATGGCACAACACGGTTCTAGCAAGGCACGTGCACAGGCATGGGCACAACTCGGCCCGACATGGGCACGAAAGGGCACGGCACGAGGCACGGAAAAACAAAAATAAATAAATAAGCCAAATGGCTTTTTTTTTTAATTTAAAAAAATTAAACAATTTCTATTCAATAAAAAATATTTGTTTACCCTTTTTTTTAAATGTAAACAACTAAGATATTTAATTTTAAAAGAAAATTCAAAAAAAAAATCATGTTTTTGAAAAATCAATTTTTTACTTTTAAAAAATTATCAATTTTTATTCGGTAAAAAATATTTGTTTTGTTTTTGTTAGTAAAATAGGCTTTGAACTTTTGGTTTGTAAATTTAACATTACAAGATAACAAGTGAAATTAAAAAAACTTATCAAAATATTTATGGTGCAAGAGTAATTTAATACGAAAGGAAATGTGCAAGAGTAATATATTAATATATTATTTACCCCAAATCTAACGAGAAATAAGAAAACAAGTGTCAAACAAAAAAGAAAAAAAATCTACATAGTAGAAATAAGGGGAAAAAATAAATAAAAAGGGGTTGACTGTACTAGGAGTTGAACCCAAGTCCTTAGGTTCTTTTATACACAAACAAACCACTATGCCACCAATTAACTTGTGTTCTAGATTTGAAAAATTAGTATATAACATGCAGCTCTATTATATAAAAACGAGGCCATCAAGAAGTAGCCACACAATCGCAATGCAATATCGATACCATTCAATGCGTTCATTTTGTTGTGCTTAGAGTTTTAATCATGGGATCCTATTTTTTTGTGCATCGGATTTTGAAAGCTCTTTCATCAGCACACTAATTCATTGTTTGATTGAATTTTGTTTACGTTCGATCAAGTATGTAGCGATAAGAATTCTACTTGATTATTGGCATGAATGATCTAATCCCTCCCACATAAAAGTTAGATGGTTCCGATTTTTAAAAAATAGCTTGGGCAACCCTCAAGTAATGCATTATAGGACTTTAATGCCTCTGGAAGCACCGAATGTGTTCCGATGATGTGCTTTCCGGCATTCGATTATCACCTATTTAGGTGAGAATGATAAATTTGATAAGATGTTAAATCGTAACGGTTTAGATCGAACATTCAGAAAAAAAAAAAGTTTGCAGCTACCTTTCAAATCTATAAATTGAACTTGGTTGGTTATGAACCAAGGTATTCTGTCATAGTATAATGTAAGTTTGCCACACGATCACAAAACAAATATGACGATGCATACTGTTCATTTTGTTATTCTGTGTGTTTTAATGACTCTCACCAATTTTTGGGTCTATCGGGTTTTTAAAGCTCCTTCATCAACATGTAGATTCATAAATAGGAAAATGAACGTTATAAACAATCAAGTATATAACGATAACCAATTTACTTCATTTTTGGCAGAAATGATATAATCTCTCCCACATGAAATACAAAGGGTTCTGATTTTCAAAAAGTAGCTCGGGCGGCCCTCGAGTGATGCATTATAGGACTCTTCGAGAATTTTCGATAATTTGGTGCATATGGATTATGGTGTCTCGCATGCACATGATCACACATATCATACAAAAGGAATGAGATGTTGCCCTAGCAGACATCTCAGTCCCTGATCTCTCTCGAACTCTCAGACTCTCTCTCTCTCAACGTCTCTCTGTCCTCTCACCTCTGGTTCTCTGACGAGCCCAACGTTCGGATTCTGAACTATAAATCGATTCATTCACCTGAATCACCTCTCTCACCGATTCATTCACCTCACTCACTCTCTTTCTGACTCACTGGTCACACCTCTCTCTATCTTGCTGCTCTCCTGTCTCTCTCTCTTTCCTCTCAAATGGTGAGTCTGTGCGACGGTGACCATCACAAGTGAAGAGATCAGATCTGAACTCAGTGACCATCATCATCTCACTCTCTCAACGTCTCTGTCTCTCCGACAGCCTGACTCTCTCATCACCTCAGGTCCTCAGCTCACCAACTCACTGACCAGTCACCGTATCTCTCTCTCACAGGTACCTCTATCACTTCCCTCTCCAGTCTCCACTTATCGTTATCTAGAAATTAGGGCTTTTTTTTGAAATTAGGGTTACGAAATTAGGGCTTTTGTTAATTGTTACTAATTTCTGAAATTAAGGTTACGCTTTTGTTAAATAATTAGTAATAAGAAATTAGGCTTTTGATAATTTCTGATTTTGTACACACACACCTGCACTAATTTTGTATATTAGTACACACATGCACTGTTGATAGTTCGTATATTCTAGAAATGGCTAGATCTGATGATTTTGTTATAGACATGCACTGTTGGTAGTTGCTACTTGCTATTGCTATAGTGATAAAATTGGTAGTTGGTACTTGCTATAGTGGTAAAATTGGTAGTTGCTACTTACTATAGTTTTGAATATAGTTTATTTTGGTATAGTTGCTACTCACTATAGTTTAAAATTGGTAGTTGGTCAAATATTGAATACAGTTTTTTTTGCTCTATTTGTACATTCTAGGTTTTCTACACATGTAGGTTATTAACTTATTTAGATGTTATTAACTAATATTCTAGTGTACTAATTTATTCTATTTTATTTTCATTTTTTTTTATAGGAGATGGATCCTGAAAACATTCATTTTGACAATGAGGGTTTAAACCCTGACTCGGGTGATGATGGACCAACTCAACCACCGGGAAGGGAGTTTGTTGGTGAAGTTGCTTCAAACATTGCAACAGGTTCTACTCCTATAGGCGTAACAGGCCGTAGCCAATTGGCCCAATCTTGTGAAACAAGGCGTCACTCTTGGGTATGGAGACATTCAACCATAGTTAAGAACTTTAAAAATGCACAAGGAATCGATATAGGAGCTAGAGCTGCATGTAATTATTGTCCCAAGTAATTATACCTGTGTAAGTAAAGGCAGCGTATGGCATCTTCAACGACATTTAGAAAACAAATATAAAAAATTTAAACATGCCGTAGTTGGCCAAGTCAGTGGTGAATCTGGTGGTTTTGATACCGTAGGTCGTACATTGAATTTCGTATATTCTCAATCTAGTATAAGAGAGGGATTGGCTCGTTATGTAGTTGTAGCAGAACAACCATTTATG
Source organism: Rhododendron simsii (assembly GCA_014282245.1). NCBI lineage: Eukaryota > Viridiplantae > Streptophyta > Magnoliopsida > Ericales > Ericaceae > Rhododendron > Rhododendron simsii. Next base: position 9,737,231 of record CM024959.1, on the reverse strand, counting down.
TTTGGTGATGACATTAAATTTGAATATTTTGTCAAACATTATCTTAATCCTCTTTTTTTTGAAAGTTTCTAGAAATACAACCAGAAGTGATTCTTTGAAAGCTTTTATTGAAGTTAGAAAATTTTTGATAAGTGAACTTGCAGAACTTGGTAGTTTAATCTCTTTTACTTCTGATTTGTGGAGTGGTCGAAATAATCTTGGTTACATTTCTATAACAGCTCATTATATAGACTCCAATTGGATTTTGAATAAAAAAATTATTGCTTTCCATTTAATGGAGTATTCTCATAATGCTATGAACATTTTTCAATGTGTAATAGGTGTTTTTAGGGAGTTTGAAATTGTTGATAAAGTTTTCAGTATTACTTTTGATAACCATTCTGCTAATACCAGTTCAATTGATTTATTCAAACAAAATTTGACTACTCCTCATGCTGGACCACAAATAGAAAAAATTAGAGATGCGATTATTTTTATTGCTACTTCATTAGCTAGGCAACAAGAATTTGATGGATTGAGTTTAAGTTACAACGTTAAACCAAAACAAATCAAAACTGATGTGAAAACTCGTTGGAATTCAGCATTTCTTATGTTAAAATCTTGTAGGAATCACACTGATGTAATTTCTGCTTATGTTAATTCCAAGTATATGCGTACTAATGGTGGTTTAACTCGAGCTGATTGGAAGATTGCTTTTGAGTTTATGAATTTTTTGAAAAAATTTTATGCTGCTACCTTAGCTTGCTCAGGTGTTCGCTATCCTACTACTTGTATTGTGCTTAATCACTTGTATAATATGAGTCACACTCTTAAAATTCATAGAACGAAACCAAATTTTGTAGCTGCTTGTAAGTCTGTGGAAGATAAATTCAACCAATATTTCCAGAACATGCCAACAATATTTATTGTAGATTCTGTAATGGACCCAAGGATTAAGGTAAAGGGTGTTGAAAAGCTCTTAAAAGGGATTGGTGAGAGTTTAGGGATTACATTAACTTCTGCTTCTACTATCACTGCACTGTTGACTTCTATATGTGCTTCATATGAGTCTAAATTTGCATGCACTATAACAACTGCTGCTACTCCATATTCTTCAACTATTAATGACCCATGTTCTACAAGTAACAATGACAATGACCCATCTTGGTTTCTGATTTCAGGGCCAGGTAGTAGTGAAACTTCTTCACGATCTAAACTTACTCCATATTTATAGATAAATTTAGTTACCGATGAGGAGTTACGATCATTTGATATCTTAGCTTGGTGGAAAAAAATTGAAAAGACATTTGTCATTCTTTCTATCATGGCACGTGATTTACTAACACCACATGTGTCTTTATTGGCTTCCAAATCTGCTTTTAGTGCATGTAATAGAGTGTTGGATGAGAGCATGAGCAGACTAGCTCCCGACATTTTGGACTGTCTTATATGCTTAAAAGATTGGAAGGATGCACGTCTTGGAATTCAAAAATGCCATCCTAGAGATGAATTCAGAGATTGTTTTTTGGACTTAGATATAGATGCTGATTAGGGGGAGATGCATTGCTGATGCTACTAACTTATGAAGGCCTTAAATGGCAACTTAATGTTGCTGCATCCAGGTGCTATTCTTTATATATCTGAGTGTGTGCTATGATGATATAATCTGAGCCTTTGGTGTTTAGTGTGGCTATGATGCTGGTAACTTATGAAGGCCTTAAATGGAAACTTAATGTTGCCGCATCCAGCCTTTATGTATCTAAGTGTTGCTAGTGTGGCTATAATGATATAATCTGAGCCAAATTGGTGTTAAGTGTGGGTATGATGATGTAATGTGAGCCTAATTGGTGTTTAGTGTGGCTATGATGATATAATCTGAGCCTTTGGTGTTTATTGTGGCTATGATGATATAATATGAGCCAAATTGGTGTTGTATTTCAAGTTTTCATTTGTTAGTGGACTGAGCAAAAATTGAGCAGAAATGACTTTGTGTGCTGCTGCTGCTGCTGTTTGAACAACTCTATGTGTTAGTGTGTGGGTGTCTTTCAATGCAAGTTTTAGTGTCCCAAGTGTGTGTGTGTTTACTATATTGAGCAAGCTTTGTGTGTGTGTTTGAGAGTAATCTGGAATTTATCACTTTATGCGTCTGAAATTTGTGATGAAAAACTGGGCTCTGTGTGTGTTTGAGAGAAATCTGCACTTTACTGTGAAGTGCAGGTGCATAAGTGTGTGTGTGTGTCTGCGCTTCTTCTGGTGTTGTTTTTGGGGCAATCTTATGCTGGTTTCAAAATGTGCAGTTTTTAGTTGGTTTTTGGTTCAAAGTTTGGAGGGTTTTGGTAGGTTTTTGGTTCAAAAAAGTGCAAGTGTGTCATGTGTGTGTGTGTGTGTGTGTGTGTTAAAGATACAACAACCAGCTAATTTTAAAATGTGCAGTTTTTAGTTGGTTGTTGGTTCAAAGTTTAGAGGGTTTTGGCAAGTTTTCTGTTTTTGGTTCAAAAAAGTGCAGGTGTGTGTGTTTGTTCCAGTAGGTGTGTGTAGGGGGATGAAAACAATTGATGCTCTGAACGACACCAATATGCAGTGGCTACACGTGCCTCTTCACCGGAACCCTAATTCGTCGTCGGAACCCTAATCTGCAAGACAGACAATGGGTGAGCGCACCTTTGCTTCTCGTAGCAAAGGCCTCCGATGCCAAAGTTAGTATCGCGAACTAATTGAAAACCCTAATTATCAGTAGGAAAATAATTGTATTGCAACCTATTGCGTACCTTTTTTCTTTAGGCTAACTTCGTTTATATGGATATACGCTTGCTTGCTGCCCAAGCATCCCTGTTATCCTCGGATTCCTATCTCGTATAGGAAACCCAGGATCCCTTGGATTCTCGTTCCCTTATCGGCTTGTTAGCTTAGCCCTTTCCGGACTCTTTTTCACAACTGCCCGAACATCCCATTCACGTTGGGTCTCTTTCCTAGATCCTACATACTCGGGATCTTATTCTTTATAGGATAGCACCGCTGTGGAACTTTCTAGAACGTTTCTGCCGCTTTAGGACTTAAAGCTGCCTCTTTAATAGTTCTATTCCCTGTTCGGCCATATCATTGCCGAACAGTCCATATGGACCAGTGACTTCACATGTCTCTGGTCTTAATCATATATTTGGACAAATGACATCACATGTCTTTTGTCCTCATGTGCTGAACAGACTATATGGACCAGTGACTTCGCATGTCTCTGGTCCATACCACCATTCCCCGTCCTACCCAGCGGTACGATCGATCATGTGAAACACGTGTTTCCCTTATACCACATGTTCAACTGTTAACTGTTCCTATTCGGGAATACCTCCCTACAGTGTGTGTGTGTGTGTGTGTGTGTGTGTGTGTGTGTGTGTGTTAAAGATACAGCAGCCAGCTTGAGTGTATGTGTGTTCCAATCGGGCCCTTTTCAGATTTATTTGGCTATAATGATATATTTTATAAAATGTGTTGGACTTAGGCGAGGCAACATTTGAAGGTCAAATTGGCAACTAATGTTGCAGCCTATTGGTTCTTCAAAAAGTGGTCTATAAACTTACAAATTATCTGAGCCTATTAGCCAAATGTTAACAAGTGTTCGACACGTATCTAAGTATCCAAGCACTCCGCTACCGAGTCCCAAGGGAAGAAGCAGCAAAGGATGGAAGACCACGAATTTCTTTTTAATTAGGGGCAGTTAGGACAATAGGAACATTTGTAATATGTTATTTTTTTAATTGTTAAATTTTGTTTCATTATGACCAGGAATTTCTTTTTAATTGGGGGTTGTAATATGTTATTTTTTTAATTGTAAAATTTTTTTGGTGTGCACCCTACTCCAGAAGGATTGATATATGAAAATGTTGTTGTCCATTGTTATTCTTTTTCTTTTCATTGTGAATTGTCCTCTCCTTTTTCTCTTCTACAAGTTATAGAGTGATTATGATATTCTTAGACTGAGAGTAGACCTTTTACCTAACATAATTCTCGTGCACTAGCATGAGCATAAAACGGTAAAAGCGTCTTTAAGAAAACCCCCCAAACTATTCAAATGTGCGACAATAAGGATTGAAAGCGCAAGTGCAGATTAATTGAGCCCTTTACCAAACTCGCTTGTATACTAACCAAAAAGTTGTCCAAGATTTATCAAGTAGCAAGCTAAGAAAGCGAGAAAAAAGAGGGGACGTTCAAAGAAAAAAAAAGGAAAGAGAGGGGGCAATCGAAGTTGAAAAGCAACTCTTCTCTCTCTCTCTCTCTCTCTCTCTCTCTCTCTCTCTCTCTCTCTCTCTCTCACAAACACACACACACACACACTCATCCCTTGTTTTTTGTTGAGGATTCAGCGAATGCAAGGATCTCTATCCTTACCCAATGTCGCTGAGTTTCCAATATGCCAAAAAACCAAATGTATACAATGGTTGTATGTCTAATGCAAGATTAGTTATGCTTTAAGTCAACCCACACATGTTAGGGTAGACTAAAACGGCACGGCCCAATCTGACACGACACGATTAAGTAAACGGGCTGGCACATCTTAACATGATTGAAAACGACATGGCACAACATGATTTAAGAACACGGGCCGGCACGACACGACACGATTTAAGAAAATGGGCCGGAACGACATGATTGAAAACGGCACGACACGACACGATTGGCAAAAGGCACTGCACGACATGACACTCTTTAAGTAAACGGGACGGGCCGGCGCGGCGAGACACGATTGACAAACGGCACGACACGACATGACACGATTTGAGTAAATAGTGCGTGTCACGATTTGAGTAAATACAGTGAACGGGCTGGCACGGCACGGCACGAAGCACGGTTAGCATGAAGTCAAACGGGCCATGGCACGGCCCATTTGACACCTCTAGAAGACTGCTCTCTTGCTCCCATGGACGTACCCGATTTTGGAGAACCAAATATATTGCTTTGTCAATTTCTTTACTGTTTGAAATTTGTGAATTGTGTGTGTTGTATTTCGATCCTAACAGTTAGTATAAAAAGGTTCCCAATATATTTTTTTCAAATACAGCATTTTCTCTCTCTTAGTAAAGCAAAATTGTAAGGCTTAATTGCAAAACACCCCCTAAACTATCACTTTTTGGCAACTTTACCCCCTTAGGTTTAAATTCGAGCAAGTTCACCCCTCTAACTACCAAATCCGAGCAACTTCACCCCTTCCCCCATTCTCCATCCAATTCTGTTATGAATTTGGATGGAAAATTTCAAAATTGGATGGAAAAGTAAATTAATGTACAAAAATGCCCTCACACCCTTTTTAAAAACTCTCTCCTCTACACACCAGATAAAACTCTCTCTCTGCTTACACGATCTCTCTCTCTCTCTCTCTCTCTCTCTCTCTCTCTCTCTCTCTGCTTACACGATCTCTCTCTCCTCTCCTCCGCACCTCTGTAACGTCACCAGAAAAACCCTAAATGTAAAACCCATTTATACTCCTCCTCCTACCCCAGAATTACCCCCTCCCACATCACACCACCCCACACCACCTCCACTCACCACTTGGGTGGATCGTGGGTTTTGTTTTTTTTGTTTTTTCCAAATTGTCCAGTAGGTACGGGTAGGGCATTTTTTTGGCTATGGGTAGTTGTCCAAAATCGATAACATTGCATAGTTTCTGGTCACTGGCTACGGGTAGAGATTTTTTTGGCTACGAGTACCTGTTCAAAATTTTCCAGCGGCTACGGGTAGGGCATTTTTAGGCTATGGGTAGTTATCCTTATCGAACAACATTGCATAGAATCTAGTCGCTCGCTAAGGGTAGAGATTTTTTAGGCTACGGGTAGCAACCGGGTGGAATTTGGTTACAACTACTTGACCAAATCCAGCAAACGTGGTCCTGAATTTGAATCATTGCATGACTTAACAACAAAACCAAAAAAGTGTCATACTAAAAATTATGATCGCGATTCGATTAAGAAACAAGAACTGTAACTTCAAGCAGACATAAACCCAAAAAGTCGACACAAATAAAACTAAGTACGTGGCCCATATGTCACTGTCGTTGGCAACCATACAAGTTACAGCCCAAATTCAGGAATAAATTCCCAAAGGCTAATAAGCAATAGAACTTGGGTCTCAATTGCTCTAGTTAAACCAAATCATTAACAAAGTAACCCAATCTTTTTCCTTTGTTAATTATCATTTCAAAGCCATCCTATTCAAGGGACTCAACAGCAAAAAGTTGACAGATCACTAAACGAGCAATTCTTGCACATTCTTGCACTGTAGACAATGATTTCTTGAGCTTTGGCAATGTTTTGCAACAAGCAAGCCAGCAACGTGAAAAAACAAAGAGTTGTAACAAGAAACAACATCGACATCAAGAGGAAAAGGGCAGTGTTTGCCTTCAATTTCAACAAAAGATACCCACAAAAGATCAATACACAGTACCCATTCATTACATTATGAAGTATAGTGTTTGCTCTATAATTTCTGCGCTGCCATTTGCAGATACGAAATGAGTACTTTCAAATGAGTCAATATAAGGTTACAAGTACGGTTGCCAAACTAAGATAAAGGTTCCAAAACACTACTAACAAGTCAGCACGGTTCCAAAATACTACGAAATTTGGTTGTCAAGTGTTAGACTTCTGGGTACTGCCTGGGGTTGATGATTCTCCTTGGGATAACTGTCTAGGGCCAGTGCTTGGCATTGTTGCACTGCCAGTGGTACTACCAATCCCACAAGATGCTGCAGATGAACAATGTACGCCATTCAAGTATTTAGACTCCAAACCCCTTAGTAGTTTACCACCGACGCGTATGAACAATGTACACTTGAGCTCCACCATGCTTTCTGTGGAACAAGTAACTTAGATTAATAACAGGAGAGGTATAATTGCATGCGAGGCTCATAATATGGCTTATAATATTGCCTACAAGAGGGAACACAGTTTTTAGCCCTTATGAAGAGTGATTCCTAATGGTGCCAAGAGAGGCAATACTTTTTTTCCCCATCCATTAGCATTTTGGTGCATGTTGGACTGTCTTATACTAACACATAAACTAAGAAACATTTACACCACAAAATGACACAAAAAATTAATAAACAATATTATCAGGTTTTCCTTGATAAGTGGCAAACAAAGTCATAATGTTAACATCTCTCATATTCTACATAGCTGATTACATTGAACCATCCCCTTGAATATATCCTCATATACGAATACACACACACACATAAGGGTCATCATTTACCCCGAAGGCCCGCGGTCCGCCTGGCCCATTGGGCTTTTACCCGGCCTGTAGTTTGTAATGGGTGGGTTTGGGCCTATGAATTTTTACTTGGCCAGCCCATAGGCCCAGTCCGTGAGCCCGCCCGTGGTACCCATCCAATAGCCCACCCACGGGCCCATCCATTAGCCTAAAATCCCACAAAATCCTTTCTTTTTTCCCTTGCCCAAGGAAATTTAAGTCCGCCCGCTAGCCCACCTGGCTTTTGGCCTGCTTGTTGGCCCGCTCGGTGGCCCACCCAGTTTTTGGCCCGCTAGCCCGTCAATTGGGCTAGCCCGTGGGCCGGGCTTGGGCTTCAATTTATGGTAGGTAGCCTGGCCCGCCCGGCCTGTAAAAAAATAAAAGCCCGGTCGGCCCGGCCCATGAACGGGCTTGGGTAGTGACTTGGTAGGCTGGGCCAGCCTGATGATGACCCTTACACACACAACACCCCCGACAAAATTGTCTTCTTTTGTTTCCTTACATTGGAGACCTTAGCCTGAGGAGGACAAGATTCAAAATTGCCTTTAACACAAAATAAACACACCTTCCAACCTCAATACTGCATCACTCAACATCGAGCCTATAATTAGACATAAGAAAAGTAGAAATCAAAACTAGAAATCAATGCAACCCAAGAGACCAAAAATGCTCTATGCAACTACGATACACCAGTACACCAAATCAAGCTTCACAATCGGCTTTCCAAAAGATGCTGATGATACTACCTCATGCATAAACCACTACACATGCTAATAAGTTAAGCAAAGGTAAATAGAAAACCCAAAGAGAGAACCACCAAACCTTGTTAGTATACCAAAGAAACGTTTTGCCAGGCAACCACCTAAGATGATTAACTGTTACCAAGGAAACAAGGGCAACATGAAGCTGCAGGAAGCAATAGAAGGAATCCGAAGTAGATGGAAACCGAGAATCAACTGAACTATGTACAAGAAATCACCCTCAGAAACCAAAAACACTCAATATTAGGAAGAGAAACCGGCCAAAAACATCAAATGAATTCCATATCTCATATTCAACTCAGAGATTTAGGGTTTATTAAATTCGAAAACAAGAAACAACAATAAATAATTTTTTAGCCTTTATGCATGTCAATAAAGAGCAGGCTTCCCAATTATTTTGCCCTAAACCAACTTAACTAAACAGAGAACTTGCGAATGGGAAGAAGCAGGTCGTCGTCGTCGTTCACTGGGGAATCAGGCCGGCGTCGGCGTCCTGCAGGCCATCGTCTGTGTCTGGAGGGAGGAGCGTTGGGTGGCTTTCTGGGTGGGTGGCTTTCTGAGAGAGGAGGGAAACAGAGGCGGAAGAGAGAGAGAGAGAGAGAGAGAGAGAGAGAGAGAGAGAGGGAGAGAGAGAGAGAGAGAGAGAGAGAGAGAGAGAGAGAAAACATGAAAAATAGAAGAGGGAGAATATATGTCAACGTATTTTTTTTAACAAAAGGGTATGTACGTAATTTTGTTGCTCTCCGTCCATTTTTTTAATGGAAAATGGGGGAGGGGTGAAGTTGCTCGAATTTGGTAGTTAGGGGGGTGAAGTTGCTCAAATTTAAACTTAAAGGGGTGAAGTTTCCAAAAAGTGATACTTTAGGGGGTGTTTTTGCAATGAAGCCAAATTTTAAAACTGAAATAAAATTAAAGAAAAAGAGGGCTTTAATATGTTGATTGTACTCAGTATTCACCATGCATTCTTTTCCTTCTCATAGCAAAATATGAATCTTGTCGGACTGAGGGCAATGCTGCGCAGTCCCGTGCACACAGCACGGCAAATCGCCGCCGCTCCAGTCTCGTTCCGATTATCGAAAATGTTCACTTCATAGAGCTCGTCGAGTACAACAAGTGTACCAAAAATCAGCTCGATCAGATATCATTAAGTGCTTCATCTGAACATTGTTATCTTGAAACAAATGGATCCGAAACACTACATAAAATCCACTATTTTTTGGTACACTTATTAATTTCAAGATAATAATGTTCGGATGAGGAACGAAATGAAAGCGATCGAGCTGATTTTTGGTACACTTGTTCTACTCGACGGGCTCTATGAAATGAACGATTCCGATCATCGGAGCAAGACCGGAGAGGGGCCGATTTGCCGTGCACAGCACTCTACGCAGCACCGCCCTCAAGCCCGGAACTTGTTATTCTAAGAAATGCGGGAACAAAATTTAAAAGTAAAAAAATTATTCATAGTCAATCATTGTCCTTCTCATTAATTCCTTATTCAACCAGAGGAATACATATATTTTTACCACCACCACCAACAAGAAAAAGAAGAAGAATAGCAATATAGGTAATTAAACCATATTTAAAGAAAGAAAATAAAAGCACATTATTTTCAAGTATCGCATGGAGGTCGACCGCCCTGCCCTCGCGCTGAGCCGTCTCGAGTATCGGGCAGAACCTCAGCTTGTTCGACCAGCTCACCCACCGAGCCATGGCCTGGCGGAGTGTCCGGGTGGTGAACTCCAGGGCGGCCGTCTTCCGCTGGAATAGCCACGTGTTGCCGTACAAGTTGAAAATCCCATCGCCCAGCAGATCGTGGAAAACGCTCTGCTAGTTGGGCCCCTTGGGGTAGTTATCGAACCTCAGCTTCAGTATGTGCTCGAGGTTTTTCGGGTCGCACGTGACGGTCACGAGGCCCTGCTTGCGGGCCAAGAAGGGAACTGCGGCGGTGCAGGTCTGGTAAGTGCCGCCGTAGGCACGGAGGTTGTCGGCGATCCAGTCGTGCATGCGGTTGGCGTTCTAGACGAGGCCGGGCAGGCTGCCCAGCAGGGGCCAGACGCGTGGGTCCCTGAGGGACCGCGTGAGGGACTTGAACCACAATAAGTAAGCCGCTGTAACAGACAGTACGACCAAGAGAGTTGGTATATCCAATTGATGTGTGTGGGCCCCCACTTTGTTTACCAAACCCCACAGCAAAAGACACCAGAAACCACTTTCTTTTCCCGGCTGATCGCCGGTAAACCAACCGAATGAGTAACCAAGATTAGACACCGGTTCTGATATGCCTTACCTTAGAGAATGTGGATGTAGAGAGGGAGGTATGAAAGGGGTTGAAGAGTGGAAACCCAGATGGGAAATGTTAATTTGGATAATGAATTGTGGCAGATCTTAACTAAGAGTGTTGAGAGAGAGAGAGAGAGAGAGAGAGAGAGAGAGTGTGTGTGTGTGTGTGTGTGTGTGTGTGGGGTGGTGGTGGTGGTGGTGCAAGTGGGAAAAAAGGGGAAAATGTAAGTATTTATAGAGGAAAATAAATGGAAGAGAGAAGCAATGGATGAGGGGAGGGTGAAGGCCAACTATGAATTGAGGGACTTGAACCACAATAAGTAAGTCGCTGTAACAATACCCCATCGCGAAAGACACTGGCAAACCACTTTTTTCCCCCGACCGGTCACCGGTAACCCACTGAACGAGTAACCAAGATTAGACACCAGGATGTGATATGCCTTACCTCAGAGAATGTGAATGTGGAGAGCGAGGTATGAAAGGAGTCGAAGAGTGGAAACCCAGATGGGAAATGTTAGTTTGGATAATGGGTTGTGGCAGATCTGACACTAAGAATGTTTAGAGAGAGAGAGAGATAGAGATTGGTGGTGGTGGTGGTGGTGATGGTGGTGGTGCAAGTGGAAAAAAAGGGGAAAATGTAAGTATTTTTAGAGGAAAATGAATGGAAGAGAGAAACTATGGATGTGGGGAGGGTGAAGGCCAACTTTGAATTGAGGGACTTAAACCACAGTAAGTAAGCCGCTGTAATAGACAGTACGACCAAGAGAGTTAGTATATCCATTTGATGCGTACGGGCTCCCACTCTGTTCACCAAACCCCACTGCGAAAGACACCGACAAACCACCTTTTTTCCCCCGGTCGGTCGCCGGTAAACCAACTGAACGAGTAACCAAGATTAGACACCAGGTTCTGATATGCCTTACCTCAGATAATGTGGATGTGGAGAGGGAGGTATGAAAGGGGTTGAAGAGTGGAAACCCATATGGGAGATGTTAGTTTGGATAATGGGTTATGGCAGATCTGACACTAACAATGTCAAGAGCGAGTGGCAGTGATAGTGGTGGTTGTAGTGGTGGTTGAGGTGGTGGTGGTGGTGCAAGTGGAAAAAAAGTTTACATTGTACGTCGTATTAGAGGAAACTGAATGGAAGAGAGAAGCAGTGGATGAGGGGAGCGTGGAGGCCAACTTTGAATTGAGGGACTTGAACCACAGTAAGTAAGCCGCTGTAACAGACAGTATGACCGAGAGAGTTGGTATATCCATTTGTTGTGTGCGGGCCCCCACTCTGTTCACCAAACCTCACCGTGAAAGACACCAGCAAACCAATTTTTTTTCCCCAGCCAGTCGCCGTTATACCAACTGAACGAGTAACCAAGATCAGACATCGGGTTCTGATATGCCTTACCACATAGAATGTGGATGTGGAGAGGGAGGTATGAAAGGGGTTGAAGAGTGGAAACCCAGATGGGAAATGTTAGTTTGGATAATGAGTTGTGGCAGACCTGACACTAACAATTTGAAGAGAGAGAGAGAGAGAGAGAGAGAGGTGGTGGTGGTGGTGGTGGTGGTGCAAGTGGAAGAAAAGGGGAAAATGTGTGGGTATTTATTGAGGGAAATGAAGGGAAGAGAGAAGCAATTAATGAGGGGAGGGTGAAGGCCAACTGTGAACAATGGTGTTGAAACCATATGGGAGGCCGGGTGTACTTTGCAGGCTAGCTGTGATTCAAACCTTGGGGGAGACTAGCACAACAATCTATCGTTATGGCCCCCACTTAAATCATGGTTTTACTCTAGGGGGATTCGAACCCTGCTATGTTATAAGCGCAGGTTCGCCCTTACTACGTTGACAACTCATGGATGGGTAACATCGTACGGTAATTAGTACTAATGAAAAGATTAAGGAGGGCATTATACTAAATGCCGTCGGAGGTCGTTGGAGAGTTTCAAATCGACCGGGCCCATAAATACATGCAAACACTTAAGTGCAAGTATCGCATGGCATGTCAAGACAGAGATTACTCCTTCTAGATCTTCATACACTTCTAAATTAAACAAATGCTCACCTAATTTTGTTGTAAGAGGGGGCCGCTTCTATAAGATTAAGGCATTGAATGCATGAGATAGAGAGGGGAGGTAAATGGGTTTTGGTTGAGAAAGTTTTTAGGGGGTGTTTCCGTCCTCCAAAAAGTTGTAGACAACAATTTTTTGGTTGTCTTTATTCTAATTTTTTTGTATTTTTCAATTTTGCGTCAAACTCTTATGTATTACTGGTTTGTCTTGGAATAAAGGAACCGAAAAACTAAAAAAATTTTATTTTACACAAGTATTTTGAAAAAAATCCAAAAAATGAGGTTAGATTCATTGCACCTAGGGGTGGAGTAAGGAATTTTGTTTGCTGGGGCGAAAAGTTAGATCCACATGTTAGATACTTTTCATTTACAAATCCAAATAATAACTAAATTAAGAGGTTAATTATAAAATAGATATACACTTATAAAATGTATTTCTGCTTTATAATTAATTGGTCCCAAAGACTAGATACATTTTGAAAACGATGCATGACTAGTTTAGTCCCAGCGATTACCTGGAACACATGGGACAAAAAACAGTAAATAAATGGGGACCAAAATAGATGGACAGAGTGATCTTGTACACTTACATTAGGCTAGGAGGACAAAAATAAAAAATGCAGAAAATACTACTCCAAGAAGTAGGTGTGGAGTCTTTTGATTAAAGACAAGCATGCCCTTATCAATGGGAATATGAAGGGCCTACAATCGACATCAACCAAGACAACGAGCAGAACCATCCAATGACCAAGACTTAGGCCCCGTTCCAGAACACCTTCTTAAAAAATAACTACTTATTTCACATTTTCAAACTCAAAAATAGTGTAAATGAAATATATTTTTTTGATTTTATTTGCACCGTATAAAAAATCTCGAAGAGATCTTTCAAACAAGATCCATATTACATATTTTTAAATTTCAATAAGTCAAAAATAAGGACTTCTTTTACGTTCCGGAATGGGGCTTAGCATTTAACTCCATGGAACCCATGATGACTCCGATAGGATGTCTATTTAATTTTTGTCTAAAATATATAACGGGGATGGGGCTCTTACCAATTTTTTGTTTTTTGTCAAACTTTAGAGATACTTTCATTGATATGAAAAACATATATCAGGAACAGCCGAACAGGTAGCCACCTTCAAGGAGAGAGAAAAGCAACCACAATAGAGGGAGGAACATCCCTTGCCCCGAGATCAACTTTCAGACAGAATAAAGGTGATGGGACTAGGTTTTGCCAGCGTGAGCTGCTCCTGAACTTGCTTGCGCCAGTCCTAGCCTGGACAACGGTCAAAGTTGACCGATGACTAACACGTGGCAATGGACCGGCGCACGCCAATAAAGAACCAGCGTATGCAGGTAGGGTTTTGCTGAGGCTTTTTGGTTCTGCCTTGAAGAGTTTGAAAGCGTTTTGGAATGCTCAAAGCTCAAGCACTCTAACATTCTCTAGTTGTTCTTGATCTTATTCATCATCAGGGAATCAAAGACCATTAGTAAACTAATCTGGACAGTCCAAAATAGGCTCGCTTTTACATGACAAAATCTGCAATAGTTTTTTATATTTTTTGAATCCCCCATCTTTGTATGTTATACTTGGCGCACCATACAAATGTATGTAAAAGAAATAAAATATCGCACGGCGTTACACTACACCGTGCGGAACGCCGCAATTAATCCGTTTTTTTTTTTTTGCAAATGTTTCGAGACACCCATCAAGGCTATCCAGAACAGAACATTCTAGCAATGATAGACACGTATACTCAAAGAACCTGATTAATTGAGAGGACGGGAGGACTGCCGCTTGCTGGGGATAAATTGGACGGAGCAGGCCGCCACTTCATTGAATTGAATTGAGGAACGGGCGGACCGTCGTTGATTGAATTGATTTAAGGGACAGGCGGACCATCATTGATTGAATTGATTTGAGCGACGGCCTAATTATAAAATAGATACACACTTTCAAAATGTATTTCTACTAACGTTATAATTAAACAGAACATGCAAGCAATGGCCTCGCCGCTTGCGGGGGAAAGACTAGATACGGGCGGACCGCCGTTTTAAATTGATTTGAAACGATTGCATGACTGAATTTTTCCTTTATAATTAATTGGCCTCAAAGACTAGATACATTTTGAAAACGATGCATGACTGGTTTAGTCCCAGCGATTACCTGGTATACGTGGGACAAAAAACAGTAAATAAATGACGACAAAAATAGATGGTCAGAGTGATTTTGTACAATTACATTAGGCTAGGAGGACAAAAATTAAAAAAGCAGAAAAGACTACTCCATGAAGTATGTGTGGAGTCTTTTGATCAAAGACAAGAATGCCCTTATCAATGGGAATATGAAGGGCCTACAATCGACATCAACCAAGACAACGACAAAAGGAAGGAGGGGGGAAGGTGGGGTTGGTGGAGTTGGGACCAACTCACTGGGATTAGGGAGATTTAGGCACCTGAAGAGGTTAAGGATAAGAAAAGAACGGAAAGTGTGTATGGAGTTGTGTTTGTAACTTGGTTAAGGGTTTACAAATTGGATTTGATGTTTAGCGTGGGAGCTCAGAGAATTTGGGATGGGGTGTTACAATCTGATAGGGAAGGGCGAGATTTGTATATGAAAATTTTGTAAATAATTAAGGAAGTGGTGTTGGCTTTTAGTCGGTCAGCTTATATTGGTTTGGTGGCGTAAAAGATCCGATTTTGTTATGGCTTAACCGTGGTACTTGTGGGTACGGGTCATTAAAATTGGTATCAGAGCTGGAGTTTATGATTCTGTAGACTATCCTAGGAATCGAACCTGGGATGATGACTTGTGGGTAAGTAATTTTGTTGATTTTCTTTTGAGCATATATATGGACGTGTCTTTTAAAAAGTACTACGGGTTGATTAATCTAGTTTAGTTCTATGTATATCTTGCATAATATACTTTCCTGAGCGTGGAAGTGTATGTGGTTGAATCAATTGTTATCCTTTTTATCAAAGGTGTTGAACATATACATTTACTTGGGTTTGGTATATGGAGGAGGTTAGAGTATTAATTAGTTTGTGTTAGACTTGTTCCACATCGCTCATCTAAGTCACCCAAGCTTAGTTAATAAATTCTAGAGGCTACTCCACCTATGGCCAATTGGTTTTAGGTTGGAACCCTCCAAGAAATCTAACATGGTATCAGAGCTAGGTCTTGGGTGGCCTCACCTCTCGTGGGAAAGTCTCTGTCATCTCTATCGCCCGAGTCAGTTAGTCAGCTCCTGGTCAGTCACCTCCACGTGCATCCGGGCTGCACGTGAGGGGGAGTGTTAGACTTGTCCCACATCGCTCATCTAAGTCACCCAAGCTTAGTTAATAAATTCTAGAGGCTACTCCACCTATGACCAATTGGTTTTAGGTTGGAACCCTCCAAGAAATCTAACAGTAATTATTACATATGTGTGGGTTAAAGGTTATTTGTGGGGTGAGATGTGTGGTGGGAGAGGGATTAATGGAAAAATAATGAGAAAAGTATAGAAGGAAAGTAATTTTCAAAACTGTGAGCAAAAATTCCAGGATTGTCTCATGGTTGCCCCAT
Organism: Rhododendron simsii; assembly: GCA_014282245.1. NCBI lineage: Eukaryota > Viridiplantae > Streptophyta > Magnoliopsida > Ericales > Ericaceae > Rhododendron > Rhododendron simsii. The sequence goes on along the minus strand of CM024959.1, from coordinate 9,721,335 downwards.
ATGGTGTTCGATCAAGTGTGTTTGCACTCTGGTTTTATCATACGTTGGTTTGGAGGTCACAGCGAATATTGGGAATTTGTGAATAAGAGTATCTAAGTAGTTGCGATCAAGATTCGAGTTTTATGATTCGGTCGACTGTTTTAGAATTTTGGAATGAAAACCTATGGGTTATTCGAGTATGTATTATTGAAAACATCATGACTGTAGATAGTACTTAGGTTTTTGTGTTTCGCATGATTAAACTCATTTATGAGAAAGTGGAGTTGCTCTTTATGGACTTAAATGATTTGTTTTAGTTGATGGAGTAAGAGGGATCTTTACCGATACATCTCTTGGCTTTGTGGAGCTCCTTATGTGTGGAGGTTACTGATATGTCAGGTATTGGATTAGTGTTGGTTGATAGTGATTTATTGTTAACAAGAAGGTGATTACACTTGCAAATGGGTATGAGCATGAGCACTGATTTCTTTTTCGTGTTGAATTAGTTAGTACTTATCTTAGTGATGTTACATAGATTTGACTATGGTTTTAGTTTTAGAGATTGTACATGGTGAAGTCCACTCTTGACCTTTGTATTTTACAAGAAATGCAAGTCAATCATGAATATGCTGGTAAATAAGCTTATCTTGTTAACATGATTTGTTGATGGTTAGATGTTACCCGTACTGAGGAGTGTGTGAGTGTGGTGAAATACCATCAGTGTAACTAGGTGGTTGGGAGATAATCGATAGTAGCGGTTGATTGAAAAGAATATTGCGCCACTTGGAATTTAATTGTGTATGTGTTTGTTTCGCCTTTGTGGCGTGGTGTATAACCTTAATGGCATGGCCTTTGTGGCATAGTGTATAGCCTTAGTGGCGTTATAAGTATTGCCTTAGCGGCGTTATATATATGGCCTTAGTGGCGCGAATAGTGGCGTGATGTATAACCTTAATGGCATGACCTTTGTGGCATAGTGTATAGCCTTGGTGGCATTATAAGTATTGCCTTAGTAGCGGAAGTATTGCCTTGGTGGCGTTATACATATGGCCTTAGTGGCGTGAATAGTGGCGTGATGAGTATTGCCTTAGTGGCGTAAATAATATCGCCTTGGTGGCAGTGAAAAGAATAATGCCTTGATGGCGTTATGGGTATGGCACTATGAATATTGTCCTCCTCATGATATTTTTGTCGTGGAGATTAATTGCCTAAAAGGCTGCCTAGCTAAATGTTAGATATGGTCTGAGCAGATATGGGAAAGTGGGAGAAATGAAAAGGTTATTGCCTATGTGGCGTGGGTATCATGCCTATGTGGCCGATATGTGTTGTGTTGTGGAAGTGCGGGTGAGGGGTGCACAAAAATTGATACATCTTTTACATTAGCTAAGCTATGAAATTACACGTGGAATTTTGGCCGAAGAGCCAAGGCCCAAGGCGTGCGCCCATAGATAAATGAGTAGAGGATCCGGCCCGAGGTGTCGATTGCCGCCAAATTTGCATATGTATGGGCCCGAGTTGCCCATGGCCCAAGGTGCCAGTGCGTTGTATGTTTCATAAGTTGCTCGTTGCTCGGGGCCTGAGGCGCCCAACGTGTAGTCCGTGGCATCTATAGCTATCTGCCGGTTTCGATGTCGGACCTGTCGGTTGGTTTGGTGTGATGGGGCCCGAGGTGCCCAATGCATCAAACAAAGTTTGTATAAATGATTTACTGCTGAGACTTGAGATAATTGATGCTTGGGTTATATTGGTAATTTGCCAATGAAGGTTTAACGATGTGCTTAATTATTGTCAATCCGGATGAGTCATGGAAGCATACGATTGGAACAATTATACGGGTAAATTTTTGGGACGAAATTCTTGAAGGAGGAGATATTGTAATACCTTGTATTGACAATAAGCTGAAAAAAGAAAAATAAAATAATATTCATTCTGTCTTATTCAGAATTAAAAAGAATAGAATGAGTATGAGTTATGTTGTAGTTTCTAGCATTGGGGTTATTAATTTAGATAAGTTTGTTGCATGGGAAGTCTTGGTGGCTAACAAGTGTGTGTGTGAGCACGTGAGGTGCTGGGAATTCCGTGCAAGGCCTATATAAACTTGAGAAACAAGACAAAAGGAAGGAGGGGGGAAGGAGGGGTTGGTGGAGTTGGGACCAACTCACTGGGATTAGGGAGATTTAGGCACCTGAAGAGGTTAAGGATAAGAAAAGAACGGAAAGTGTGTATGGAGTTGTGTTTGTAACTTGGTTAAGGGTTTACAAATTGGATTTGAAGTTTATGGTGGGAGCTCAGAGAATTTGGGATGGGGTGTTACAATCTGATAGGTAAGGGCGAGATTTGTATATGAAAATTTTGTAAATAATTAAGGAAGTGGTGTTGGCTTTTAGTTAATTGTCGGTCAGCTTATATTGGTTTGGTGGCGTAAAAGATCCGATTTTGTTATGGCTTAACCGTGGTGCTTGTGGGTGCGGGTCGTTATAGGTAGCCACCTCCAAGGAGAGAGAAAAGCAACCACAAAAGCGGGGGGAACATCCCCTGCCTCGAGATCAACTTTCAGACGGATATACATAGTTTTGGGTTGCCCCAAAAGTCCTGTGATCATGGCTGAATAAAGCTGATGGGACTAGGTTTTGCCAGCGTGAGCTGCTCCTGAACTTGCTTGCTCCAGTCGTAGCATGGTCAACGGTCAAAGCTGACCATCAAAACGATGCATGACTGGTTTAGTCCCAACGATTACCTGGTATATGTGGGACAAAAAATAGTAAATAAATGGGGACCAAAATAGACGGGTAGAGTGATCTTATACACTTACAATAGGCTAGGAGGACAAAAATGAAAAATGCAGAAAAGACTACTCCAAGAAGTATGTGTGGAGCCTTTTGATCAAAGACAAGCATGCCCTTATTAATGGGAATATGAAGGGCTTACCTTTGACATCGACCCAGACAATGGGCAGAACCATCCAATGACCAAGACTTAGCATTTAACTCCGTGGAACCCATGATGACTCCGATAGGATGTCTATTTAATTTTTTTTTCTAAAATATATAACATGGATGAGGTTCTTACCATTTTTTTTTTGGTTTTTTGTCAAACTTTGGAGATTCTTTCATTGATATGAAAAACATATATCGGGAACGGCCATACAGGTAGCCACCTCCAAGGAGAGAGAAAAGCAACCACAAAAGAGGGGGGAACATCCCTTGTCTCGAGATCAACTTTAAGACGGATGTACAGAGTTCTGGGGTGTCCAAAATGTCCTGTGATCATGGCTGAGAAAAGGTGATGGGACTAGGTTTAACCAGCTTACGCTGCTCTTGAACTTGTTTGCTCCCGCCCTAGCCTAGTCAATGGTCAAAGCTGACCGATGACTGACACATGGCAGTGGACCCACGCACGCTAGTATAGAACCAGCGTATGCAGGTAGGGTTTTGCTGAGGCTTTTTGGTTCGGGCTTGAAGGGTTTGAAAGCGTGTTGGAACGCTCAAAGCTCAAACACAGTAACATTCTTGAGGTGTTCTTGATCTTTTTCATCATCGGAGAATCAAAGACCGTAAGTAAACTAATCTAGGCAGTCCAAAATAGGGTGTCTACAATAGTCCCCCTATGACGATACTTGGAGCACCATTGTCTTGGTACAAGTAACGTCATAGGTTACTAGACACCACTCAAGGCTATCCAGAACAAAACATGCTAGCAATGATAGACACGTATACTTAAATAACATGAATAATTGAGAGAACGAGAGGACCACCGCTTGCTAGAGATAAATTGGATGGACCTGGCCGCCGCTTCAATGAATTGAATTGAGGGACGGGCTAATTATAAAAGAGATATACACTTATAAATGTATTTTTGCTTTATAATTAAGTGGTCCCAAAGACTAGATACATTTTGAAACCATGCATGACCAGTTTAGTCCTAGTGATTACCTGGTATATGTGGGACAAAAAATCATAAATAAATGGGGACCAAAATAGACAGGTAGAGTGATTTTATACACTTGCATTAGGCTAGGAGGAAAAAAAATTAAAAATGCAGAAAAGACTACTCCAAGAAGTATGTGTGGAGCCTTTTGATCAAAGACAAGCATGCCCTTATCAATGGGAACATGAAGGGCTTACCATCGACCAAGAGAAAAAATCATAAATAAATGGGGACCAAAATAGACGGGTAGAGTGATTTTATACACTAACATTAGGCTAGGAGGACAAAAATTAAAAATGCAGAAAAGACTACTCCAAGAAGTATGTGTGGAGCCTTTGATCAAAGACAAGCATGCCCTTATCAATGGGAACATGAAGGGCTTACCATCAACCAAGACAATGGGTAGAACCATCCAATTTCCAAGACTTAGCATTTAACTCCGTGGAACCCATGATGACTCCGATAGGTTGTCTATTTAATTTTTTTTCCAAAATATATAACGAGGATGGGGTTCTTACCAAATTTATTTTTGTTTTTTTGTAAAACTTTACGGATATTTTCATTGATATGAAAAACATATATCGGGAATGGCCTAATAGGTAGCCACCTCCAAGGAGAGAGAAAAGCAACCACGAAAGAGGGGGGAACATCCCTTGTATCGAGATCAACTTTCAGACGGATATACAGAGTCCTGGGGTGCCCAAAAAGTCTTGTGTTCATGGGTGAATAAGGGTGATGGGACTAGGTTTGACCAGCGTACGCTGCTCCTGAACTTGCTTGCTTTAGCCCTAGCCTGGTAACCGGCCAAAGCTAATCGATGATTGACACATGGCATTGGACCCACGCACGCCAGTACAGAACCAGCGTATGCAGGTAGGGTTTTGCTGAAGCTTTTTGGTTCTGGCTTGAAGGGTTTAAAAGTGTTTTAGAACGCTCAAAGCTCAAACGCACTAACATTCTTGAGGTGTTCTTGATCTTATTCAACATCGAGGAATCAAAGACCGTAAGTAAACTATTTTTGACAGTCCAAAATAGGGTGTCTACAGTAGTCCCTTTTGACGATACTTGGAGCACCACTGTTTTGGTACAAGTAAAGTCAAAGGTTTCTAGACACCACTCAAGGCTATCCATAACAGAACATTCCAGCAATGATAGACACGTATACTCAAAGAACCTGATTAATTGAGAGGACGGGAGGACCGCCGCTTGTTGGGGATAAGTTGGATGGAGCAGGCCGCCGCTTCATTGAATTGAATTGAGGGACGGGCGGACCGTCATTGATTGAATTGATTTGAGGGACGGGCGGACCGTCCTTGATTGAATTGACTTAAGGGACGGGCTAATTATAAAATACATATACACTAAGAAAAAAAAATATTTAGGCCACGTTTAATTGCCAGACATGGTAAGGGGATAAAATCCTTGTGATAAGCCAAAGGGTGGAATGCCATGTTGAACGGTTATTGTTATCCTACATGCCCACTTCCTCTATTTGATTATGTCACGAGATATATTTGTATTCAAAATTAATTGTCAATGAGGGAATCGACAGCCCAAAGATCATCGGGTGGCGCAGCCTACAAGACCATGATGCTGCAATCATCATCGGGAATAATAACAATTGGGCGTGGCTCATCCACAGAGATGATGTTGATGGAGGGGTCAAACTCATGGATTCGACCATTGACTGTGTTTGAGATTGAATTCACTAGAGGAATAATAGCTCCAAGCGGGCGACATACTTCGGGAACAGACTCCCCTTCTCCATAGTCCTTCCAATACTACTCAGCGACATCACCCAGTCTAAATCAAGTTTAAGACCCAATGCAACTTGCCATGCATCTGGCTAGGGATCCCATACATACTCATTAGCTTCTTCCTCGGGATGAACGGGCACAAGTTGATGATGAAGCATAAACAAAGAAAGACCATCCAACGAATATGCCTGTGCTGCATTCCATTCGCCTTCCCACTGGTCTAACCACACCTGATTGACATGGGGGTATGTAGGGAAACCCATGTTGTACTTGTGGGCATGCATGCCCTTTTCTTTTAGGAAAGGATTCCGTTCCCTTCCTAAAGAAAATGCCGGTTCGCGGGAGGGCTTTTAAGCTGGACGACAAGCACTCGCGAAAATACAGATTCGCCACTCGGGTTTGAAGGTCCGACACCCAAGGAACCGTATTTCGAAGCACTGGTCGCGCTGTTTGATTTGAAAAAGTTTAAGGAACCAGTCCGTCATAACCATATCTGGGTTCAGGAGCTAGGTTAAGAGAGAGGAAGGGTTTTATGGCACCCCTCTCGCCCAATCCGGAGATCGGTCTTTACTTAGGCATTTGCGAAAATGTTGTTTTGTTTGCGATTTTGTTTGATTAATCAATTTTTAACCATTTAGGGTGGGGAACAGTTAAAAGGGATTAAACTGTAACAGTTTGCAGGATGTGATTGATAATAGCATGGATGGATGAAACATTGAAAAGTAAATGAGATAAAATCCAAAACTGTAATTGGATATCAAAACAGCGTGCTTATATGGATTTGGCACAAACAATGGCCAGCTTGCATGCATGGATTTTCATGCATGCAAGTCCACCATCGCGCGATACACCCATACAATCGCGTGAGAATTGATATCCTCCAACAGTTTGAATTTATCCCCTTCTGGGCTCTGGAAGGACCAGTGCACACCCAGGGTCAAACCAAGCAGTTTATATGTGCTGAGAGTAAATAATTATTACAAACAGGATCAACGGAAATAAGGTACAACCCCTAAACAGTGGGGGATATCAAAACGGAGGCCAAGAGCCTAACTGCCCATGCAAGGGCAACCAATGGAAATAGGCTAACAGTCGCGCGACGGAATGAGCTCATCGCACGAGTGTCATGACTGGACTTCCAGGAATTGCTTTGCATGCCTGGGCTCTGAGACATATTCATAAGCAACCCAGGGGCATTCCAGGGCAATTAAATGTGCAAAATAAATTGAACCAATTGATTTTATCATGCAGAACAGTGGAATATTCTAAATATTCTTCGCAGGAAAGTAGAAAATCATGTAAATAAAGAAGGACCAGGATCCCATCCCCACAAGGACCGTCACGTGCTGACTAGGATAGTCGCACGATGAAGTGGGTCCTTCGCGCACGGGAGAGCTGGTCCACAATAACTTATAACTATGCTAGCTTGAGGACCAGGACTGGTATTGATTACCGGCCTTGGCCCTTCCAGCCCCCCTCAGGGATCAAAATAGTAAACAGTAGGGATTATACCTTTGCTTGAGTGCTTTGAAAATGGCTTGAATAAGATGGTGTGGCTTGGACAATGAGTATGTGGGAGTGATTTAAGTGGATGAAGTATGAAGTGCTTTGCTTAGCCTCCGAACCTCGCCTTCCAATAAGGTTGAGACACCCCAAGCGTAGGGCTAGGTCGTCGATAGCATAATATCCGGAAGTCCGGGATCGTACCCACAGAGAATCGAAATATAGCTAGTTTGGATTGTAGGTTTTATATGGTGGAATCCGGCGTTCAAGACGGCCAACTTGATTTTGCATTTAAAAGTGAAAACTAAGGAAAAGACTAGAAATGAGCTTAATTAACTTAAAAGAGGCAAGTCTAGGGATCGTCTAACCCTTGACAAAGGGTGCTACCGGTTCTCGATTATAACTCAAGCGAGAGTCACGACCGCGTGCTCACGCCCGAAAGATTTAACTTTAATGACTACGTTTATCAAAAATGTGATTTATCGGGACTAAACCAACCTATTTTTACTAATGCATCTAACACGTAGGAGGCCACGAGTCCTCAATATGCCACTTGCCAAGACCGCTTGACTAAATAACATACCAAGGAGTTAACACCCCTTGCTTAAACCAAAATGGCTAGATTAATCCAATTCCGAAAACCATGATTTTAAGCCCGAGTGTTTGAGAACCAAATAACCACCTAAGTCATTGGGAAAGATTACCCCGAGACTTAACCAAGAAACTACTCACACATATTGAAAAGACTAGAAAACATGCTTAAGAAAGGAAACATGATTAACCGATAAAAATGGAAATAAACTTGATATTAGTAAAGATCTAAAGCGTAGCTACAACATTAATAAACGAGAAATTAACATAACACAAATGCTTACTTGAGTTCTTGAAGGAAATGACTAGAAAAGTTTGAAGAACAACAATGGAGTAAATCCTAGAGAGAAGGAAGACTAAGGCCTAAATCTAACTAAATGGCCTATACTTTCCATATATGGCATATAAGCCTATTTATAGGCAACTAAAGTTAAGTTACAAAGGACCAAAAAGTCCCCAAAATATCCCAAAAACATTCCACAAGTGGAAACTTTCCATAAATGGAAGATAGAGAAAGTAGCAAAAACGTGGCTCAGTTCTGCAGTATGAACCGGTACAGCCAAAACCCGTACCGGTTCATGTCTTCAAAAACGCTGAAAGACAAACTCTGGACAGCATGAACCGGTACGGCCAAAACCCGTACCGGTACAAGCTTGACAGCTTTTTTGGGCAACTTCGCGGGCTCGCTCCGGACACTCCCGAACTCGGATTTAGGCGTTCTTTGGACCGTTGGAAAGCTCGTTGAGTCTACTTTCTAACCCAAGTGGTTTGGATCAAAAGTAATTTGTACACCAAAAGTTATGACTATTCTACCCTCAGCACGTCGGAAGATGAGTAGCTTTGGTAAAATCCTCACTTCTCCTTCAATTCTATTAACCCTTGGGCGACCCAAGCAACCTCCAAACCATCTTTCGAGCACCACAACGGGGTGGCATGTGGCCTTGAGTACTTGGTTGCGCCCGGAGCATTCCTTGGCATTCAAACGCGTCTTATTTATACGAATTACCTGAAATAACCAAAAACACACCTTCCGTGCGATATCACTAGAAAAGCTAAATAAACATAAGATAAAACAACATAATACGGGACTAGTCGCACCAAATATCTACAATATTGGGTGCTCATCATGCTTGGGCTTGTATATCTTTCTTTTCTTTGAAAATTTTTGTAACCCTTTGGAAGAAAGAGCAATGGGGTATTTATAGGAGAAGGAAGGGGCTTGGTTGGTGGTTCTACAAGGGTATACAACCAGCCAACAAGGCTGGTTGTGGTTGCTTGGTAGAGAAGTGGGGTGCCAAAGGTGATGGGAGAGTGGGGGAGAGGTGGTGCAAGGACAGCCCTGCAGAAGGCTGTCCAGTCGACGAAACGGGGTTACACAGGGCTGTAGCCCCCTGATCATCACATAATCCAGCTGGAAAAAGGTAAAAATGGCAGGTATTGACCTTCGCGCGAGGGAGTGGCTTCATCGCGCTAGTGTTCTACTAACCCCGCGATGGTCAACAGTCAAAACTTTGACTTTGACCACCACCTGGCACGTAAAGCATCACGCGAGAGACCCAGTAGGTCACGCAATGATCAAGCCTAAGGTCAAGGTTCGATCTTAAGGGCTTTAGGGATAAGGATGGGTTCCACACACTCCAAGCTCAAACCATTTCATTCTCAAGACTGTTTTCGACCTGAATCATCATCAGGGAAACAAGAAACCAAAAAATGAAGTAAAACGATCGGGAGATCAGATTTGGGTGTCTACAGTAGTCCCTCTTTGACGGCACGCGCGACACCATTGGTTGGTACAGGTAACGTCAAAGATTTCTAGACACCCATCCAATTCACCCAAAAGCCGATTAAACAAGTGCAAGCAAGTATATACAAATACCGTGCACCAAAGGATTAGGGAGCCGGTCGATTGTTGATGCAAACTATCCCGGGGAATGAATGAAATTGGACGGATAGATCGTCGCTAATTTGAAAATTGGACGGATGGATAGTTGCTGATTTGAAAATTGGACGGATCGATCGTCGTTGATTGAAAATTGGACAGATGGATCGTCGCAGATTTGAAATGGACGGATGGATCGTCACTGATTGAAATGGACTAATGGACCGTCGTTGATTAGAATTTGGATGGATGGATTGTCGCTGATTTGAAATGGACGGTTGGATCGTCGCTGATTGAAATGGACGGATGGACCGTCGTTGATTAGAATTTGGATGGATGGATCGTCGCTGATTGAAATGGACGGATGGACCGTCATTGATTAGAATTTGGACGGATGGATCGTCGCATATTTGAAATGGATGAATGGATCGTCGCTAATTGAAATGGATGGATGGACCGTCGTTGATTAGAATTTGGACGGATGGATTGTCGCTGATTTGAAAATGGACGGATGGACCGTCGTTGATTAGAATTTGGACGGATGGATCGTCGTTGATTTGAAATGGACGGATGGATCGTCGCTGATTGAAATGGACGAATGGACCGTCGTTGATTAGAATTTGGAAAGATGGATCGTCGCTGATTTGAAATGGACGGATGGATCGTCGCTGATTGAAATGGACGGATGGACCGTCGTTGATTAGAATTTGGACGGATGGATCGTCGCTGATTTGAAATGGACGGATGGATCGTCGCTGATTGAAATGGACGGATGGACCATCGTTGATTAGAATTTGGACGGATGGATCGTCGCTGATTTGAAAATTGACGGATGGATCGTCGCTTTGGGATATAAATGCGCCCGGAATTGATGATCATTAATCAATCATGATCCCAAAAATTGTTGAGGTGCTATAATAATACCAAGGTCTTTGAAAGAGAGGGGATCATGATTGGGCCCATCCAGAAGCTGGTGTGGGCCTGAAGGCCCATATTGATCGTCACGCGACAAATCCACTTCGTCGCTCGATATACACCTGGTTAGAGCTTGGATCTGAAAGGAACCCAGATCCGGCCCATACCTGTTTTCTTCCATATAATCGACGGGGACGTTCTGAAACCGCTCACAGCAGCTTCAAACTCCCTCTAACTCTAATTTCTCTCCAACCCATCTCCCAAAACTCTGATTTTGCTCCAAAACTAAGAAATCCACACGCATACCGACACCTACGGCGAATCACGACGCCAATGGGGGCAGTGGGGATGTAGTTGATCGTCCGAAGGATGAGGGAGGACCAATGGAGGTTGAAACAGAGGATCAGCCGCCGGTGGAGGCTGTCGCAGGCACCAGTGCAGAGGTAACAGGCGGTAGCGATGGCGAGCAAGGCCGCATGCAGGAGGTTAGTGGTGGCGTCGAGCGTCGCGTGACGGAACCAAATCATCGCGCGATGGAGGAGGTCGGGGCCGAAGGATTTGTGGTCGAACAACTGGACCCGAGTGTGACCGTGAGTGGCTCTGTGGTAGCTGATGGTAGTTCTGAGGGCACAGGCAGTAAAGGTGATGACAGTGATAGTGCCGGGTGGAACGAAACTCCGCCGAGAGATCTGGCGAGGGGCAAAGGTGTGGCGGCTGAGGAAAGAGAGAGCAGTGGGGTTTTGCCTGCTTATAGAGAGGAGGATGTGCTCTTCCGGCCAGCAGCGACGTCGTCGGGCCATAGGCCGATCATGAGACAAGATCTCGCAGAGTTTCTGAGCGAGGAGAGACTAGCTTGGCTCCTCAAGGAGGATCCCATGATTGGGGCTGCCGTTTTGGAGGCTCGAAAGGAGCGGGAGCGGGAGATAGCTGCTTCAGAGGCCGCGGCGAGAGCCGAGAGGGAGAAGGCCGCCGCGGAGGAGGTTCTGAGAGATGTAGAGACCGAGGAGAGGTCGGAGCTAGGGTATACAGTCCTAGGGTGACAGAGGTGTCAGAGGCAGATAGTTTGACTCGGGTTCCATTTTCAGCAGAGGGGTACAAGCCACCCGCTCCTCATTTGTTCGTATCGTCGGGTTTTGCAGCATATAGGCCACGGCAGGCGGAGTACGACTCTGAGCTCCTTCTGAGAGACCCCGGTACCCATATTTCGTGCAGCTAGTCTGAGGTAAATTTCTAAAATTCCCCTATTTTCTTTGTGATTGCAAATTCAAATACAATGTTTATGCGGGAATACCGAAAGATGTATAGTGATCCTCGAAGTAGACTTGAATGGTGATACCATGGTTTCACGTTGAATGTCATGCATGAAACATAATAACTTGAACCAACCATCTGTTATGAAGCTGCTTTGATTACCTAGAACTTGAAAATGAAATCATTGCATGCTGATATGTCTCTTGTTGCTTGTTTCCATGTCTGATGCAGGAGAGAGCGAGGCAGAGAGACATCCGAGGTTTCGGGGGCACGTGTAGTTCTTTGGCGCTATACGAGGGTTTACTTGTTAGAGTGAGGCAGTTGGTGGATGAGGCAGGCTTCTAGGAGTTCATACAAACCCTTACTCCGGTCAGAAATGACCATGCTGTTTTGGTTGCACTTGCAGAGAGGTGGAGGGATACCATCAATACTTTTCACCTACTGCCCGGGGAGATGACAGTGACGCCCACTGACTTTGTGGCGATCACTGGCTTGAGAGTCGGGGGTGATCCTATCCCGTTTGACTCAGGCATTCAGGAGGATGAGGCAGCCCAAGAGTGGTTCTTTGGGGAAGTGCCCAAGGTTGAGGTGGGAATGGCAAGGTACGGGCAGTTCAGCAGATACCTTAAAAAGGAAGTGGCAACTGAGCAGGAGGCAGAGCAGATGGCCCAGGCGTACCTGCTGTACCTTTTTGGTGCTACCTTGTACCCAAATAGGCGTAGTAAGGTCCACCTATCATACTTGCTTGCATTGAGAGATCTGAGGACGGCCTCACGCTTCGATTGGGGAGGAGCTGCACTTGGCGCAGCTTATGGTTTTATGGGGGACTCGTCGAGGACAGAGATGAGCACTGCTAGGTACTGGCGGATTTGGGAGGTATGATTTTAATAGAGTAAAGCACATTTCCAATATACACTTATCCATTTGATTACATAACCTGTTCAAAAGTATTTCTGCATGTACTGACGATTTGGTCTCTTGTTAACCATGCAGCTCTGGGCTTACGAGGTTTTGAACATGTGCCGTCCGGTGATGAAGAGCCTAGACTTAAGGATCCTCCCGCGTGCTCATATCTGGAGCAAGAAGAACATGGGAGAGAAGAAAGGGAGAGGCGACTTGAATGGCTTCAGGATATACCTAGACGAACTCCGACACTCACAGGTATAACATGAAACTTTGTAAAAATAGAAACATGCATCCCTTTCTATTGCTTCAATGCTGTCGCTAATCGATACTTACATTGTTCGCCTGTGCAGATCGAATGGGATCCCTGGAGAGTGGCAGAGCCAGAGGCTGAGTACCTGACTCGGAGAAGAATTGTTACAGCGAGCATGGTGTTGTTTGAATCAGCTTTTGGTTGGCAGTGGTACTTGGGTGACCGAGTGACACGCCAATCACTTGGCTATGCGGGGTTCCAGGTGCCCGGACCGCTTCCACCACGGGCCTCACACACAGGGGAGTACACTTTGGCCGAGTTGGAGGCCTTTACGCGGCCCGATACTGACTTGACACGTCACCTGCGTTCTAGCATGGACTATGCGACTTACTAGAGGAAGCGCCTGGCGGGGCCATTGAGAGTGCGAGAGTTCAGAGAGGCCCGGAGTCAAGCTCGCAGAGCCGCTGAGGAGAGAAGAGCCATTATAGGGAGACAGAGCAGTGGCGAGAGTCGCGCATGGTGGGGTCCGAGCAGACTGGTGAGAGGTGGGCCACCAGAGTTGACGTGGCAAATAGCAATGGTAGAATCTTAAGGCAATCCAGCTGAGCTACACCTAGCCCCTGCCAGAGTTGAACCTGCACCCGTTACCGTGCCGGTAAGATATTGTAGCCTTCATTACTGTACTTCCATAAAGTTTGAAACATTGCCCAATTGCTCACGTTCAAATTATTTTTGCAGGTGCCCAATGAGTGGGTGAACGAAGCTGTTCAGTGTATGCTCGCACTGGAGAACGTGGTAAGAAGGGCAGCAAGTGGCCTACCATTGTACTTGCGCTATCCACCGCCGGCAGCTCAAAGATCTTAAGTATGCCTTTCAGAAAAAAAAAATGATACATTTCTGCATTCGATACTAAATATATGCACACTTGCCCGATACACAGTATGCTTTGATCGCTGTTGACTGGGAATTGATCATACCTGCTTTCAAACATACAATATGCAGAATGTATACTAATGCACAAAAATTTACAATGCAGGCATAGGGATGGGCGACTCATAGGAGGAAAAGTGCCAGAGACCTCCACAAAATAAACTAGCAGCCAGGACTCCTGCTCCTCCACTCACTACCAGACCTCAGACGCGGGGCTCACAGCCACCTGCTGCGAGTGAGGAGGCAGCCCGAGAGGCCGTGGCGCGCACAGAGGAGAGGTACCAACTGCAGATGTGCCAAAGGCCCTCACAAAACGAGCCGGTCCGCAAGAAGCGACTAATCTTGCCCGAGGCCTCTGAGGAGGAGGATGAAGAGGAAGAAGAAGGAGAGGGAGAAATTAGGTGTGGTTAGACCAGTGGGAAGACGAATGGAATGCAGCACAGGCATATCCGTTGGATGGTCTTTCTTTTTTTATGCTTTATCATCAGCTTGTGCCCGTTCATCCCGAGGAAGAAGCTAATGAGTATGTATGGGATCCCCAGCCAGATGCATGGCAAGTTGCATTGGGTCTTAAACTTGATTTAGACTAGGGTGATGTCGCTGAGCAGTATTGGAAGGACTATGGAGAAGGGGAGTCTGTTCCCGAAGTACGTCGCCCGCTTGGAGCTATTCTTCCTCTAGTGAATTCAATCTCAAACACAGTCAATGGTCGAATCCATGAGTTTGACCCTTCCATCAACATCATCTCTGTGGATGAGCCATGCCCAATTGTTATTATTCCCGGTGATGATTGCAACATCATGGTCTTGTAGGCTGCGCCACCCGATGATCTTTGGGAGGTCGATTCCCTCATTGACAATTAATTTTGAATTTAAATATATCTCGTGACATAATCAAATAGAGGAAGTGGGCATGTAGGATAACAATAACCGTTCAACATGGCATTCCACCCTTTGGCTTATCACAAGGATTTTATCCCCTTACCATGTCCGGCAATTAAACGTGGCCTAAATATTTTTTTTCTTAGTGTATATGTATTTTATAATTAGCCCGTCCCTTAAGTCAATTCAATCAATGACGGTTCGCCCGTCCCTCAATTCAATGAAGCGGCGGCCTGCTCTGTCCAACTTATCCCCAACAAGCGGCGGTCCTCCCGTCCTCTCAATTAATCAGGTTCTTTGAGTATACGTGTCTATCATTGCTGGAATGTTCTGTTATGGATAGCCTTGAGTGGTGTCTAGAAACCTTTGACTTTACTTGTACCAAAACAGTGGTGCTCCAAGTATCGTCAAAGGGGACTATCGTAGACACCCTATTTTGGACTGTCAAGAATAGTTTACTTACGGTCTTTGATTCCTCGATGTTGAATAAGATCAAGAACACCTCAAGAATGTTAGTGTATTTGAGCTTTGAGCGTTCCAAAACTCTTTTAAACCCTTCAAGCCAGAACCAAAAAGCTTCAGCAAAACCCTACCTGCATACGCTGGTTCTATACTGGCGTGCGCGGGTCCACTGCCACGTGTCAGTCATCGATTAGCTTTGATCGGTTACCAGGCTAGGGCTGAAGCAAGCAAGTTCAGGAGTAGCGTACACTGGTCAAACCTAGTCCCATCACCCTTATTCAGCCATGAACACAAGACTTTTTGGGCACCCCAGGACTCTGTATATCCATCTAAAAGTTGGTCTCGAGACAGGGGATGTTCCCCCCTCTTTCGTGGTTGCTTTTCTCTCTCCTTGGAGGTGGCTACCTATTAGGCCATTCCCGATATATGTTTTTCATATCAATGAAAATATCCGTAAAGTTTTACAAAAAAACAAAAAAAAATTTGGTAAGAACCCCATCCCCGTTATATATTTTAGAAAAAAAATTAAATAGACAACCTATCGGAGTCATCATGGGTTCCACGGAGTTAAATGCTAAGTCTTGGAAATTGGATGGTTCTGCCTATTGTCTTGGTCGATGGTAAGCCCTTCATGTTCCCATTGATAAGGGCATGCTTGTCTTTGATCAAAGGCTCCACACATACTTCTTGGAGTAGTCTTTTCTGCATTTTTAATTTTTGTCCTCCTAGCCTAATGTAAGTGTATAAAATCACTCTACCAGTCTATTTTGGTCCCCATTTATTACGATTTTTTCTCTTGGTCGATGGTAAGCCCTTCATGTTCCCATTGATAAGGACATGTTTGTCTTTGATCAAAAGGCTCCACACATACTTCTTGGAGTAGTCTTTTTTGCATTTTTAATTTTTTTCCTCCTAGCCTAATGCAAGTGTATAAAATCACTCTACCTGTCTATTTTGGTCCCCATTTATTTACGATTTTTTGTCCCACGTATACCAGGTAATCACTAGGACTAAACCAGTCATGCATGGTTTCAAAATGTATCTAGTCTTTGGGACCAATTAATTATAAAGCAAAAATAAATTTTATAAGTGTATATCTCTTTTATAATTAGCCCGTCTCTCAATTCAATTCATTGAAGCGGCGGCCTGGTCCATCCAATTTATCTCTAGCAAGCGGTGGTCCTCCCGTTCTCTCAATTATTCACGTTATTTAAGTATACGTGTCTATCATTGCTACCAAATTTTGTTCTGGATAGCCTTGAGTAGTGTCTAGTAACCTATGACGTTACTTGTACCAAGACAATGGTGCTCCAAGTATCGTCATAGGGGGACTATTGTAGACACCATATTTTGGACTGCCCAGATTAGTTTACTTACTATCTTTGATTCCCCGATGATGAAAAAGATCAAGAACACCTCAAGAATGTTAGTGTGTTTGAGCTTTGAGCGTTCCAACACGCTTTCAAACCCTTCAAGCCCGAACCAAAAAGCCTCAGCAAAACCCTACCTGCATACGCTAGTTCTATACTAGCGTGCGTGGGTCCACTGCCATGTGTCAGTCATCGGTCAGCTTTGACCATTGACCAGGCTAGGGCGGGAGCAAACAAGTTCAAGAGCAGCGTAAGCTGGTCAAACCTAGTCCCATCACGTTTACTCAGCCATGATCACAGGACATTTTGGACACCCCAGAACTCTGTATATCCGTCTGAAAGTTGATCTCGAGATAGGGGATGTTCCCCCCTCTTTTGTGGTTGTTTTTCTCTCTCTTTGGAGGTGGCTACCTGTTTGGCCGTTCCCGATATATGTTTTTCATATCAATGAAAGTATCTCTAAAGTTTGTCAAAAAAACAAAAAAAAAAATGGTCAGAACCTCATCCATGTTAAATATTTTAGAAAAAAAATTAAATAGACATCCTATCGGAGTCATCATGGGTTCCACGGAGTTAAATGCTAAGTCTTGGTCATTGGATGGTTCTGCCCATTGTATGGGTCGATGTCAAAGGTAAGCCCTTCATATTCCCATTAATAAGGGCATGCTTGTCTTTGATCAAAAGGCTCCACACATACTTGGAGTAGTCTTTTCTGTATTTTTCATTTTTGTCCTCCTAGCCTATTGTAAGTGTATAAGATCACTCTACCCGTCTATTTTGGTCCCCATTTATTTACTATTTTTTGTCCCATGTATACCAGGTAATTGTTGGGACTAAACCAGTCATGCATCGTTTTGAAAATTTATCTAGTCTATGGGACCAATTACTTATAAAGCAAAAATACATTTTATAAGTGTATATCTATTTTATAATTAGCCCGTCCCTCAAATCAATTTAATCGAAGACGGTCCGCCCGTCCCTCAATTCAATTCAATGAAGCGGCAGCCTGCTCCGTCCAATTTATCAGCCGCAAGTGGCAGTCCTCCCGTCCTCTCAATTAATCAGGTTCTTTGAGTATACGTGTCTATCATTGCTAGCATGTTTTGTTCTTGATAGCCTTGAGTGGTGTCTAGAAACCTTAGACGTTACTTGTACCAAGAAGATCGTGCTCCAAGTATCGTCAAAGGAGACTACCGTAGACATCCTATTTTGGACTGTCCAGATTAGTTTACTTACGGTCTTTTGATTCCTCGATGATAAATAAGATCAAGAAACCCTCGAGAATGTTAGTGTGTTTAAGCTTTAAGCGTTCCAAAACTCTTTCAAACCCTTCAAGCCAGATCCAAAAAGCTCAGCAAGATCCTACCTGGATACGCTGGTTCTATACTAGCGTGCACGGGTCCACTGCTATGTGTCAGTCATCGGTCAGCTTTGACCGTTGACCAGTCTAGGGCTGGAGCAAGCTAGTTCATGAGCAACGTACGCTGGTCAAACGTAGTCCCATCACCTTTATTCTGCCATGATCACAGGACTTTTGAGGCACCCCAGGACTTGGTATATCCGTCTGAAAGTTGATCTCGAGACATGGGATGTTCCCCCCTCTTTTGTGGTTGCTTTTCTCTCTCCTTGGAGGTGGCTACCTGTTCGACCGTTCCCAATATATGTTTTTAATATCATTGAAAGTATCTCTAAAGTTTGACAAAAAAACAAAAAAAAAATGGTAAGAACCCATCCCCGTTATGTATTTTAGAAAAAAAATTAAATAGAAATCCTATCTGAGTCATCATGAGTTCCATGGAGTTAAATTCTATGTCTTGTTCATTGGATGGTTCTGCCCATTGTCATGGTCGATGTCGATGGTAAGTCCTTCATATTCCCATTGATAAGGGCATGCTTTGTCATTGATCAAAAGACTCCACACCTACTTCTTGGAGTAGTCTTTTCTGCATTTTTTATTTGTGTCCCCCTAGCCTAATGTAAGTGTACAAGATCACTCTGCCCGTCTATTTTAATCCCCATTTATTTACTATTTTTTGTCCCATGTATACCAGGTAATCGTTGGGATTAAACCAGTCATGCATCGTTTTCAAAATATATCTAGTCTTTGGGACCAATTAATTATAAAGCAGAAATACATTTTATAAGTGTATATCACTTTTATAATTAGCCCGTCCCTTAAATCAATTCAATCAATGACGGTCCGTCCGTCCCTCAAATCAATTCAATCAACAGCGGTCCGCCCGTACCTCAATTCAATTCAATGAAGCGGCAGCCTGCTCCGTCCAATTTATCACCCATAAGCAACAGTCCTCTCATCCTCTCAATTAATCAGGTTCTTTGAGTATACATGTCTATCATTGCTAGCATGTTCTGTTCTTGATTGCCTTGAGTGGTGTCTAGAAATCTTTGATGTTACTTGTACCAAGACAATGATGCTCCAAGTATCGTCATAGGAGACTACTTTGGACAACCTATTTTGGACTGTCCAGATTATTTTACTTACGGTCTTCGAATCCTCGATGATGAATAAGATCAACAACACCTCGAGAATGTTAGTGTGTTTGAGCTTTGAGCTCTTCAAAACGCTTTCAAACCCTTTAAGCCAGAACCAAAAAGCCTCAGCAAAATCCTACCTGCATACGCTGGTTACCGGCGTGTGCGGGTCCGCTGCCACGTGTCAATCATCGGTCAGGTTTGACTATTGACAAGGCTACGGCTGGAGCAAGCAAGTTCAGGAGCACCGTACGCTGGTCAAGCCAAGTCCCATCACCTTTATTTAGCGATGATAACAGGACTGTTGGGGCACCTAAGGATTCTGTATATCTGTCTGAAAGTTGATCTCGAGACAGGGGATGTTCCCCACTCTTTTGCGGTTGCTTTTCTCTCTCCTTGGTGGTGGCTACCTGTTCCGCCGTTCCCCATATATGTTTTTAATATCAATGAAAGTATATCTAAAGTTTGACAAAAAAAACAAAAAAAAAATGGTAAGAACCCCATCCCTGTTATATATTTTAGAAAAAAAAATGAAATAGACATCCTATCGGAGTCATCATTGGTTCCACGGAGTTAAATGCTAAGTCTTGGTCATTGGATTGTTTTGCCCATTGTCTTGATCGATGTCGATGGTATGCCCTTCATATTCCCATTGATAAAGGCATGATTGTCTTTGATCAAAAGACTCCACACCTACTTCTTAGAGTAGTCTTTTCAGCATTTTTCATTTTTGTCCTCCTAGCCTAATGTAAGTGTACAAGAACACTCTGCCCGTCTATTTTGGTCCCCATTTATTTACTATTTTTTGTCCCATGTATACCAGGTAATCGCTAGGATTCAACCAGTCATGCATCGTTTTCAAAATGTATCTAGTCTTTGGGACGAATTAATTATAAAGCAAAATTTCATTTTCTAAGTGTATATCTATTTTATAATTAGCCCGTCCCTTAAATCAATTCAATCAACAACGATCCACCCGTCTCTCAAATCAATTCAATCAACGGCAGTCCGCCCGTCCCTCAATTCAATTCAATGAAGCGGCAGCCTGCTTCGTCCAATTTATCACCCTCAAGCTGCTCTCAATTAATTAGGTTCTTTGAGTATACGTGTCTATTATTGCTAGCATGTTCTGTTCTTGATAGCCTTGAGTGGTGTCTAGAAACCTTTGACGTTACTTGTACCAAGATAATCGTGCTCCAAGTATCGTCAAAGGAGACTACTGCAGGCACCCTATTTTGGACTGTACAGATTAGTTTACTTGCGGTCTTTGATTCCTTGATGATGAATAAGATCAAGAAACCCTCGAGAATGTTAGTGTGTTTGAGCTTTAAGCATTCCAAAACTCTTTCAAACCCTTCAAGCCAGAACCAAAAAGCCTCAGCAAAATCCTACCTGCATACGCTGGTTCTATACTAGCGTGGCGGGTCCACTGCCATGTGTCAGTCATCGGTCAGTTTTTACCGTTGACCAGGCTAGGGCTGGAGCAAGCAAAATCTGGAGCAACGTAGGCTGGTCAAACCTAGTCCCATCACCTTTATTCTGCCATGATTACAGGACTTTTGGGGTACCCTAGGACTCGGTATATCTGTCTGAAAGTTGATCTCGAGACAGGGGATGTTCCCCCCTCTTTTGTGGTTGCTTTTCTCTCTCCTTGGAGGTGGCTACCTATTCGGCCGTTCCCCATATATGTTTTTAATATCAATGAAAGTATATCTAAAGTTTGACAAAAAAATAAAAAAAAATTGGTAAGAACCCCATCCTCATTAGATATTTTAGAAAAAAAAATTAAATAGACATCCTATCTAAGTCATCATGGGTTCCACCGAGTTAAATGCTAAGTCTTGTTCATTGGATGGTTCTGCCCATTGTCTTGGTCAATGTCATAGGTAAGCCCTTCATATTCCCATTGATAAGGGCATGCTTGTCTTTGATCAAAAGGCTCCGCACCTATTTCTTGGAGTAATCATTTCTGTATTTTTCATTTTTGACCTCCTAGCCTAATATAAGTGTACAAGATCACTCTACCCGTCTATTTTGGTCCCCATTTATTTACTATTTTTTGTCGCTTGTATACCAGGTAATCGTTGCGATTAAACCAGTCATGCATCATTTTCAAAATGTATCTAGTCTTTGGGACCAATTAATTATAAAGTAGAAATACATTTTACAAGTGTATATCTATTTTATAATTAGCCTGTCCCTTAAATCAATTCAATCTATGACGGTCCGCCCGACCCTCAAATCAATTCAATCAACGGTGGTCCGCCCATCCCTCCATTCAATTCAATGAAGCGACGGCCTGCTCCGTCCAATTTATCTCCCACAAGCGACGGGCCTTCTATCCTCTCAATTAATTAAGTTCTTTGAGCATACGTGTCTATCATTGCTAGCATGTTCTGTTCTGGATAGCCTTGAGTGGTGTGTAGAAACTTTTGACGTTACTTGTACCAAGACAATCGTGCTTCAAGTATCGTCAATGGAGACTACTGTAGGCACCCTACTTTGGACTGTCCAGATTAGTTTACTGACAATCTTTGATTCCTCGATAATGAATAAGATCAAGAACACCACGAAAATGTTAGCGTGTTTGAGCTTTGAGCTTTCCAAAACGCTTTTAAACCCTTCAAGCCAGAACCAAAAAGCCTTAGCAAAATCCTACCTGTATATGCTTGTCCTATACTGGCGTGCGTAGGTCCACTGCCACGTGTCAGTCATCGGTCAGCTTTGACCATTGACAAGGCTAGGGCTAGAGCAAGCAAGTTTAGGAGCAGCTTATGCTAGTCAAACCTAGTCTGATCACCTTTATTCAGCCATGATCACA
Organism: Rhododendron simsii; assembly: GCA_014282245.1. NCBI lineage: Eukaryota > Viridiplantae > Streptophyta > Magnoliopsida > Ericales > Ericaceae > Rhododendron > Rhododendron simsii. Next base: position 9,699,420 of record CM024959.1, on the reverse strand, counting down.
TGACTTTTGGGGCACCCCAGGACTCTGTATATCCATCTGAAAGTTGATCTCGAGACAAGGGATGTTCCCCCCCTCATTTGTGGTTGCTTTTCTCTCCCCTTGGAGGTGGCTACCTGTTCGGCCATTCCCGATATATGTTTTTAATATCAATGAAAGTATCTTTAAAGTTTGACAAAAAAACAAAAAAAAAATTGGTAAGAAAGCCATCCCCGTGATATATTTTAGAAAAAAAATTAAATAGACATCCTATCGGAGTCATCATGGGTTCCATGGAGTTAAATGCTAAGCCTTGGTCATTGGATGGTTCTACCCATTGTCTTGGTCGATGTCGATGGTAAGCTCTTCATATTCCCTTTGATAAGGGCATGCTTGTCTTTGATCAAAAGACTCCACACCTACTTCTGGAGTAGTCTTTTCTGCTTTTTTAATTTTTGTCCTCCTAGCCTAATGTAAGTGTACAAGATCACTCTGCCAGTCTATTTTGGTCCCTATTTGTTTACAATTTTTTGTCCCATGTATACTAAGTAATCGCTGGGATTCAACCAGTTATGCGTCGTTTTCAAAATGCATCTAGTCTTTGGGACCAATTAAATATAAAGGAAAAATTCATTTTTATAAGTGTATATCTATTTTATAATTAGCCCGTCCCTTAAATCAATTCAATCAATGACGGTCCGCCCGTCCGTCAAATCAATTTAATCAACGGCGGTCCGCCCGTCCCTAAATTCTATTCAATGAAGCGGCGTCCTTCTCCGTCCAATTTATCCCCCGCAAGCGGCGATCCTCCCATCCTCTCAATTAATCAGGTTCTTTGAGTATACGTGTCTATGATTGCTTGCATGTTCTGTTCTGGATAGCCTTGAGTGGTGTTTAGAAACTTTTGACGTTACTTGTACCAAGACAATGGTGCTTCTAGTATCGTCAAAGGAGATTACTGTAGACACCCTACTTTAGACTGTCCAGATTAGTTTACTTACAATCTTTGAATACTTGATGATGAATAAGATCAAGAACACTTCGAGAATGTTAGTGTGTTCGAGCTTTGAGCGTTCCAAAACGCTTTCAAACTCTTTTCAGACATCCCAATCTGGGCCTCCGAATAATCTTTAAGTTCCCCGATGATGAACTAAGGAAAAATATACTTTCAGGGCTTGGTTTGTTGCTCCTTTGCTACTCCTTCTCTAAACCTCAAGAAAACCCTTTCCCAAACATGTAGGGTGGCCCTGCGGTTCAATTAAAAAAGAAAAAAATTGTTTGTTTGATAAAAAACAACACTTTTCATGACACACTGATGGTAAAATGGGCACACATTTTAATGTGTAAAACTTCTTTCAATGAAACCAATTGGGTTAGAAAGAGGACTCGACAAGCTTTCCAACGCTTCAAAAAATGCCCAAATCCGAGTTCGGGAGTGTCTGGGGCGCTCCGGCGAAATTTGGTGTGTTGTGCTGTCTTGGAAAACCGTGCGGCATTTCAAAATGCAGCATGACGTATCAAAAAATTTCAAAAAAATCACTCCACCGCACGGGATTTCAATACACCGCCCGGCATTTTGAAATTTGAAACTCTGACAGGAGGAGGGTCTGACAGATTCCCTTGTGTATCAACAGATTATTTTGAGCACATTTTGCATGTTTTTTTCCTTTGGGTGCACTCCAAGCACATTTTTTGCCTATAAATACACCCCTCCTCTTAGAGGAAAAGGACCCCCCCTCTTGATTCTCTCTCTACAACTTCTTACACTCATTACAATATACATCTCTCTCTCTACATTCATTTGCTCACAAGTCTCTCAAAATTCAATCCAAATCAACGTTTACTCTCCATTTTCAAACACATTCAAGCTTCGATCAAAGGAGTTTTCATGTCCAAATCAACTTCCATTTCTCCATCTTCAAGCACATCCAAGCTTCGATCAAAAGGTATACATATATTCCTTGGGCTAAACTACGTTTAGCTTTGAGGGGAGCCGATCGAGGCCCTTCTCAGTCTTTCTATACTGAGTTTGGGTCTCAAACGAGCTTTATATTCAAAAAGCAAAAAAAAAAAAAGTTTCTGTGCCGGATACGCTACATCGTGCGGCGTTTTATAACTCCGCACGGTGTAGTGTATTACGCCGTGCGATATTTTATTTCTTTTACATATTCCTTCTTATGTTATTTGGTATAGTCTGTTTATTACTTCTCTGTTCGGGTACATTCCAGAATCAAGTTTTATTGTTAAAAGTCATCTTTTTTATTTTATTAAATCTTTTAACACTTCAAAAAACTTTTTAACATTACTTTACATGATGAGATGAACAAAATGATCTTGTAAATCATTTTTCAGAGATTCAAAAAATATAAAAAACTATTTTGTGGATCTATGTTTATTTTGTCATGTAAAAGCGAGCTGATTCTGGAATGCGTTGACAAGTGCACTGCACGGCGTTTTAGTTACACAGTGTGATACATCCGGTCCGTCGCGCAGTGTTTCACTTGATATTGATAGACTGTCGTAATGTGGTTATTTCATTTTCCGTACATTGCTTATCCATTTCATACTGTACAGTTTGCACTACAAGCATGCCAATGTGTTATATTAAACCCATGTCCCTTTTCCGTATATGTTTTAATCAAAGTTAAGTTTTTCAAATGAGATTAAATCCCCCATTTAAAATGCTAAGTAAAGACCGGTTTTACCGGGCGAGCGGGGTGCTTTTCAACAAAACCTTCCCCGCTCGTAACGTGGCTCCCGAACCCAAAATCTTGACGTTTTCGCTAGACCAAGAGCCTTTCTTTATCTCAAACAAACTCTCGGTTTCTCGGATCATCCATCTCAAAAATCCGGGTGGCGACTCTTCGGACGTACGCCAGTACGGGGAGCCCACACCCTTCAAGCCAGAACCAAAAAACCTCAGCAAAATCGTACCTGCATACGCTGGTTTTATACTGGCGTGCACAGGTCCACTGTCATGTGTCAGTCATCGGTCAGCTTTGACCGTTGACCAGGCTAGGCTGGAGCAAGCAAGTTCAGGAGCAGCGTACGCTGCTCAAACCTAGTCCCATCACCTTTATTCAGTTATGATCACAGAACTTTTGGGGCACCTCAGGACTTTGTATATCCGTCTGAAAGTTGATCTCAAGACAGGGGATGTTCCCCCCTTTTTTGTGGTTGTTTTTCTCTCTCCTTGGAGGTGGTTACCTGTTCGGCCTTTCCGGATATATGTTTTTCATATCAATGAAAGTATCTCTAAAATTTGTCAAAAAAACAAAAAAAAAAATTGGTAAGAACCCAATCCCCGTTATATATTTTAGAAAAAAAAAATTAAATAGGCATCTTATCTGAGTCATCATGGGTTCCACGGAGTTAAATGATAAGTCTTGTTCATTGGATGGTTCTGCCCATTGTCTTGGTCAATGTCATAGGTAAGCCCGTCATATTCCCATTGATAAGGGCATGCTTGTCTTTGATCAAAAGAATCCACACCTACTTCTTGGAGTAGTATTTTCTGCATTTTTCATTTTTGTCCTCCTAGCCTAATGTAAGTGTACAAGATCACTCTGCCTGTCTATTTTGGTCCCGATTTATTTACTGTTTTTTGTCCCATGTATACCAGGTAATCACATGACTAAACCAGTCATGCATCGTTTTCACAATGTATCTAGTCTTTGGGACAAATTAATTATAGAGCAGAAGTACATTTTATAAGTGTATATCTATTTTATAATTAACCTCTTAATTTAGTTATTTTTTGGATTTGTAAATGAAAAGTATCTAACATGTGAATCTAACTTTTGGCCCCAGCAAACAAAATTCCTTACTCCACCCCTAGGTGCAATGAATCTAACCTCATTTTTTGGATATTTTTCAAACTACTTGTGTAAAATCAAATTTTTTTAGTTTTTCGGTTCCTTTATTCAAGACAACCCAATAATACATAAGAGTTTGACCCAAAATTAAAAAATGCAAAAAAAATTAGAATAAAGGCAACCAAAAAATTGTTGTCTGCAACTTTTTGGTGGACGGAAACTCCCCCTAAAAACTTTCTCAACCAAAACCCATTTACCTCCCCTCTGTATCTCATGCATTCAATGCCTGAATCTTACAGAAGCAGCCCCCTCTTACAACAAAATTAGGTGAGCATTTGTTTAATTTAGAAGTGTTTGAAGATCTAGAAGGAGTAATCTCTGTCTTGACATGCCATGCGATACTGCACTCGTTGTTTCATGTTATTTAATGGGCCCGGTCGATTTTGCCACTCTCCAACTACCTCCGACGGCATTTAGTATAATGCCCTCCTTAATCTTTTCATTTAGTACTAATTACCGTACGTTTACCCATCCATGAGTTGTCAACGTAGTAGGCGAACCTTCGCTTATAACCTAGTATGTTCGAAATCCCCTGAGTAAACCATGATTTAAGTGGGGGATCTCCTAGGGAGGGAGGAGGGGAGCGGTGATAAGGAGGATGAGCTAGGTTGGGCGTATAGACGTGGGGGGATGGATGGGGGGAGCGCTGGCTGTGAGATAGTCTAATTCGCAGGCGTTCTTACTTGTCTTTTCGCTCAAGCTTTATCTGGCTACTTACTTGTTTTATCGCTCATGCAGCTGTGGTTGTCGGACAAGCTGAGCCTTTTGCATCCACCGGCAGCGGGCTGGAACCTGTTTCCGAAACGGGTTCATCAGAGGGAAATGCGGTATCCCGACTTGGATGTGGAGGGCTGGTACGAATTCATGCTGGAAATGCAGCCCGATGAAATTGCTTGGAGGTGTCCTTGGCTAGACCTTCCAGACATGACCATCCATTCTGACGGCTTTGACAGGGTGGTCATTGCGGGGCTGACCAGCTTTACATTCTACATCCCTGGGCGGATCCTTCGCCAACTGGGCGCTTCACAGGAGAATACCCGAATCAGTACCGGGGGCTTCCGTCTTCCCAACTTCAATGCTCAGACGCTGGGTGGTTATCAGAGGCGCTGGGGCCTGCGGACTCTCCAGGCGGAGATGCCAGATTTCAATCCTCGGCTAAAGAATCGCTACAGACAGTGGCTGAGAGCAGATGTGCATGCAAGAACAAACATGGGCTGACTCCAAACTACTTTGCTGTACTTAGAATAAGCTGTGAGCCGTTAGGCTTCTCAAGCATTTTGTTCTGTTTTTCATGCTTCATTTCTTTTAAGGCTTTTATGCTCAGCTTGTGTATTAGAAATAATAATTTTGCAAAATAAAGTTGAAAGATGAAGGGTTTCCCCCTTTTGAATTCTCCAACGTAACTCCAGCCCGCCTTTTGAGTCTTTGACCTATTTCCGCCTCGGTACAAACCCAGAATGTCGGACCGTGGATCAGCTTGATAGGATATGACCGGGTCTCATTGTGAGATTGCCTACGTATCCCTTTGCAGGGAATCAGGTCAGAACGTAGTTCAGGCAAAGGTTCGCTCGTGTATTTTACCTCTCCTTTTACGCTCTAACTTTTGCCTAGAATCGCCTTAACAGGTTTTCGGTCTAGCGAGCTTTTTGATTTTGCCTATTTATTTTTGCCGAGACCGCCTCCTTAGGTTTTCGGTCTAGCAGGCTGCTCTAACTTTTGCTTGGAATCGCCCACCCTTGTGGTTTTCGATCCAACGAGCATCTCTCAGGGATAGTAGCGCTTGAGCTGATCCAGGTTGACCAAGGTACTGAATTCATTGCCGTCGAGGTCGATGAGCTTAGCAGCACCCCCAGATAGGATGGTTTTGATGATGTACGGCCCAGAACGCTTTGGTCGGAATTTCCCACGAGGATCAAACACCGGAGCCCGGATCTCCTTCGTAACCATATCCCCCTCGACCAGACCTCTCGACTTCACTTTCTTATTGAATGCCCGGGCGATTCGACGCTGATACCCTTGAACATGATACAGAGCACGGAGCCTCCTCTCATCAAACAACATGAGCTCGACAAATCTTCCACTCAACCATTCAGCTTCCCCGAGCCCACTTTCGGCCATGACTCTCAGAGACGGAATCTCAAGTTCGATGGGGAGTACAGCTTCCATTCCATAGACTAAAGAGTACGGAGTTGCGCCCGTGGAAGTGCGAATTGACGTGCGGTATCCCCAGAGGGCCAACGGTAGCAGTTCGTGCCAATCCCTTGCAGACTCGGCAGTCTTCTTGATGATCATTTCGACGTTCTTATTTGCAGCCTCGACAGCCCCGTTCGTCTGCGGCCGGTAGGCTGTTGAATGATGGATCTTAATTCCGAATTCCTCGAATAGCTCCAAAACTATACCCTTGAAGTGGCTTCCATTGTCTGATACAAAGGCCTGAGGGACCCCATACCGGTAGATGATGTTCTTTCGAATGAACTGTGCAACTTGAACGGTTGTCAGGGTCTTGTACGATTCAGCCTCGACCCACTTAGTGAAGTAGTCGATAGCTACTAATATGAACTTGTGGCCATTTGAAGCAGAGGGGTTGATCATTCCAATGACGTCGATTCCCCATACCGAGAAAGGCCAAGGCGAGGTCATACCAAAAAGTTCAGTTGGAGGAACATGCTGTAGGTTAGCATGGATTTGACACTTATAGCATCGCCGCACATAGTCAATGCATTGAGATTCCATGGTAGACCAATAATATCCCTGCCTGAGGATTTTTCTTGCGAGCATGACGCCGCTCATGTGAGGACCGCAGACCCCTTCGTGAATCTCCTCCATTATCCGTGTTGCTTCGGCGCCATTCACACACAGCTTGTGCATCCCGCAGTGAGACCTTCGATACAATTTTCCCCCACAGATATGTACTGAGCAGCCAAACGTTGCAAGGCGATCCGATCTTTCCTTGTAGCCCCAGCGGGAAACTCCCCGCGCTCCACAAAATTCCAGATGTCATGGTACCAGGGTAGGCCATCATCGGCATCATCGACGGCGTTGATGTATTCATAAGCGGGAAGGTCCCTTTGTTCAATCACAATTGGCCGCATTTTGACCCCTGTCGGAAGTTCGATCATTGAAGCCAAAGTCGCCAAGGCATCGGCGAACTGATTCCTCAAGCGAGGGACATGGGTGAAAGTCACCTTATTGAAGCGAGGAATCAGTTCCTCCAAGTCTTGGTGATAAGGCTTCAGCTTTTCTTCGCGAACCTTCCAATCTCCGTTGGCTTGGGACACCACCAAGTTTGAATCTCCGATAACCTCGAGCTTCTCAACTCCTAGTGCAATTGCTGCCTCCATTCCGACGATGCAGGCCTCACACTCGGCTTGATTCTTAGTAACATCGAAATTCAGTTTGAACGCGAGCGGAATATGAGCGCCGGCGGGCGTGATTAGCAACACCCCGATTCCGAACCCTTTCTGATTAGCAGCCCCGTCGAAATACAGCGTCCATACTTCTTCAGTTACGGCCAGTACATCCTCGTCTGGGAAGTTGAAATTCACATCCTCTGGCCCCTCAACTGGGTGATCTACCAAGAATTCTGCCACAGCACGGCCCTTCACTGACTTCCTCGTGACATGCTGGAGATCGAACTCAGCCAGCAGAAGCAACCAACGTGCTAGCTTATGGGTGAGTGCTGGCTTCTCGAACAGGTATTTGATGGGGTCCATTCGAGAAATCAGCTTCACCGAATAGGCTAGCATGTAGTGTCTAAGCTTTTTGGTAGCCCAAACTAGCGCCCAGCATGTCTTCTCCAAAGGGGTATAGCGGTCCTCGCTTCCCACCATTTTCTTGCTCAAATAGTAGATGGCCTTCTCGACTCTGTTTTCCCCTTCCTGAGCTAGCAGACACCCCATTGCCGTTGGCGTTACAGACAAGTACAAAATCAGTGGTTGTCCAGGCGTAGGCGGCATTAATACTGGAGGGTTCTGCAGATATTTCTGAATTGATTCAAAAGCAGCCTAACACTTGTCTGTCCACTCGAACGAGACATTCTTCTTGAGTAAGCGGAACAGCGGTTCACAAGTCGGAGTCAGTTTGGCGATGAAACCGGCTGATAAACTGAACCTTTCCCAGAAAACTCCGCACTCCCTTCTCGATTGCGGGGGCTCCATTTCGAGAATTGCTTTGATCTTAGATGGGTCGACCTCGATTCCTCTCTTGGTGATTAGAAACCCCAACATTTTGCCTGCTGTAACCCGAATGTGCACTTCTGCGGGTTGAGACGGACATTGTACTTTCGAAGCCTTTCGAGAAACTGTCTGAGCGAAGGGAGATAGTCCTTTTCCTCTTTTGCCTTAACGATCATGTCGTCGACATACACCTCGACCGTCTTGTGGATGAAGTCATGGAACAGAGTTGTTTGGGCCCTTTGGAAAGTGCAACGGCATTCTTGAGTCCAAACGGCATTTTCACGTAACAGTAGGTCCCCCATTCCGTGACGAACGTCGTCTTCTCCTGATCCTCTGGGGCCATGAAGATCTGATTGTATCCTGCGAACCCGTCGACAAAGGAGAGCAAGGCATGCCCCGCCGTGTTGTCCACAAGCACATCAATGTGAGGCAAGGGAAAACTATCTTTGGGGCTTGCCTTGTTCAAATCCCTAAAATCAACACAAACTCGGATCCTTCCATCCTTCTTGGGTACAGGTACAATGTTGGCGACCCATTGGGGGTATTCAGCAACCCTCAGGAATCCTGCGTCGATTTGCTTGGTGACCTCTTCTTTGATCTTCTGAACCCAGTCCGGCCTCATTCTTCGGAGCTTCTGCTTGACAGGAACTGCCCCTGGCATTAACGGAATTCGGTGCTGTACTATCTCGGGATCGATACCAGGCATGTCAGCGTGAGACTAGGCAAAAATTTCGAAGTATTCTTTGAGCGCCTCGATGGTACCAGCGTGATGCTCCGGGGATAGGTTTGAACCGATTTGTATCATACGGGGGTCATCCTTATCTTTCAGATTTATTGAAATTACTTCTTTTTTTAGAGGCTGAGCATGCCTTTCATCTTCCCTTTCGATGAGGGAACGCAACTCGGCCGGGATGTTCCCGTCAAAGTCGATTCCTTCATCGTCGGGGTCGACACAGTTTATGTAAAAGTCAGCAAAGTAGTCAGAAGCAGGATCATTCATTTCATAAAACCCAGAGGGGTTGCCAAGTACAGTCGACTCAAACTCGAAGTAAAAGCTATGACGTGGAGGGCCGAGAGGCACAAACTCCGACTCTGAGCTAGACTTAGACTCGACAGACTCTGTGTCAGATTCAGATACATCGTCAATGCATGTTAGACGGGGAGTAAAAATGCAGTTATTAAGACTACCCTTTGCTTTGACGATGAGGGAGGTTGGATCGTTGAGAAGATCTGGAGAGTCGGGCCCAAGCATCAGCACTTCAGCCTCATCTTCCTTGCCAACCAAACCCACTTGGGAGAACAGCTCCTCTAGACCCCCTTGATCAAAAGCAACCAGCCAGTCTGCCTTTTCCTTGATTGCGACCAACTGCTTCTTGAACTCCTTTGCAGCCAGCTCTTCCTTCGCAATTTCCTCTTCGTCATCAGACCAAGTGTCGGCAGCGAAGATCTCGAAACCCGGAAGCCAAGTCCTAGTCACCTGATCCCAAAACGGTTCAGCCTGCCCCAGATAAGCAATGCCTCCTCCTTCACGGACGAAATAGCTGTCGGGGTTACCATAAAGGGTTTGAGGTTTTCCCGTGTCTTTCCCTAATTTGGCCTTTTTGGTAGGGGGAGTGTATCCCAGGCCAAAGCGGCCTTCGGTAAAAGGAAAGACAGGGAACTCAGCGATCCCTTGCTGGTTGATCCCGAGTCCTAGGCCAGGCATGAACGACATCTTCCTCATGATTTCGAGGGCAGTAGAGCTGATTATGAAGTCGTCATCCATGACAATGGACAGGACTGAGCCAGAGGTATCAAAAGCAAATCCTCCAAAGTCTGAGTCCTCCTCCCCGTGCATGATCCCCAAAACAGGCGTCCCATCGTCCTTGAGCGGGCGGATCCCAGAGTCTCCGCAGATGGTTAGAGTCCCGGTAGGTAGCCCCAACATGACCTTCTGGTGGAGGGTCGACGGTACAGCCATGATGTCCGCCCTATGCAGCCACGGCCTTCCCAACAGCAGGTTGAAGGTGGCAGGGATGTCAACCACATGGAATTCCACGTCCATTTCAAAACCCTCGGCATCTAGCTTCAGCATGAGAGTCCCCTCGACTACGCGGCGCGTGTTATCGTAGGCCTTGACCGCGAGATTGGAAGGCGTGAGGTCAGCCTTAGTAAGCCCCAGACGGTAAGCAACCCTCATCGGACAGACGTTGATCGCAGATCCGTTATCAATTAACACGGTTGGAACCCAATGTCCCCTGCACTTGAGAGTAATGTGCAATGGGCGGTTGTGAGCGGTCCCATCAACAGGCAGGTCCTTTTCAGTGAAAGTAACAGAATGCTTGGAAAGTAGTGGCAAGACTAGGGCAACCATGGCCTCCGCGGTGATGTCCGTTGGTACAGTAAGACGAGCCAGTGCTGCGGACAGCCTTTCTCGATGCTCCTTTGACGACGATATCAGACCCCAGACCGAGACGGCGGCGGGAATCCTTTCCAGCTGCTTCAGGATAGCATCCTCTTCAGGTACCCCGCTAGGAATGGCCGGAGCGTTCTTTTGTGCAGAGGGAGCAGTGGGTCTTTGATCGCTACCGGGATTGGACGAACTTCCAGCCGAAAGATTGGGCGGTTGGAAGACTCGGCCGCTCCTAGTGACATTAGCGACCTCCCACCAAGGCGATGTGTCCACAAAATCCCAGAAATCAGCAGGCACTTCCTCTAGCTTGCGTTTCCCCTTGTCGATCGACGCAACCTGGTCCGAAGCCATAACCCATTCCAGATCGTTCATGACTTGTCCTTCCCAAGGGGCCGGATCCTGTGCGGCAGCTTCCTCGAATGGTATCCCCGGATTAGTGACGAATGGTACATCCCAAAGGCCTCCGTCCACCAAAGCAGTATCGACGGTTCAGATTTCATCCCCGACTTGAATGTCGACCACTTTATCGACGTCCCAGAAATCAGCAGGCAGCGGGCTTGTGTTAAGGTCGACAATCTCATCAACATCCCACAGGTCATCGGGCGGTGCATTTAATGCCATGATAGAACAATCATCCCTAGGATGCACTACCGGACGCGGCATTCCTACAGGCACAATGTCGACAGTCGGGTCGCCTGCATGCACAGCATTGGAGATGGAGTCGAATAGTGGCCATGCTTCCCCTAACTGCCGACGCACGTCAGGGATGATTTCTCCTTGGCTGTAGCTACCCAGGTACCGCTCGTCTAAACCCTGATCATCGTCCCCCTTCTCCATATCGAAGTTCTGATTCCAGGCTAACTGTGCAGCAACAGGCTCCGGGTCCCACACGTACTCCTCCTCGGTTTCGGCTGCAGCGGGCTCAGGCTGGTAGAAAAGCATAAAGAGTGACAGGCCATCGAGTGGATCCGCCCTTGCCACGTTCCACTCTTCCTCCCATTGGTCTAACTGGGCTTGATCAACAACCGGTGCCTGAGGGAATCCCAAGAAGTACTGCTCGTTCCAGTCGTTAGCAAGTTCTGCCCATTCCCTTGCTTTGTCTTCCATATCCCAGCCAACTGCCAACATGTTGACACTGAGTTCCGTCGGGATGGTCACAACAGGTTTCGGGTGATGCTCTGGGGCTATATGGTCAGTGGGGTTGAATGTGGTGGAGCTAGGTTGGGCTATAGAGGAGGTGAGGCTAATTTGGTTGATTTGAGGGTGGCCGTTGTGCTGCGGCATGGAGTTGGTGATGACAATAGGCTTAGGAGGGGTCGGGAGAGTGCCGTTGTCCACCAAATCCTGAATGGCGTGGCGGAGGCGATAGCAGGAATCGGTGTGATGGCCGGGCATTTGGTGATAGGCGCAGAAAGCGTTCGGGTTGTGGCTAGGGGATGGATTCTGGGGCAGTGGAGTTGGATCCATTGGTTTGAGATGACCGGATTTGGCCAACCTTTCTAGTACTTGAGAGAGCGGAGCTTCAAATTTGGTGAAGTTCCGGGGCTGATTACGGTTTCGGTGTTTTGGAGGGGCTTGGACCTGGTTGACATTGGCAATGTGGTTGGAGTCTTGAGTGTTACTGTTTCCGGCAGACGTGGCATTGGCATAACTGTTATTGCCGAACAAAGCAGTGCTGCTTCCTGAGTAAGCACGAGATTTGGCTTTGGATCCCGAGGAGGAGGAAGGAGGGTCGCTGCGCGGCAGAACCCCAGTTTGGAGAGCTTCTTCGATGGCAAGGCCGGATTCAAAGAAAGTATCCCAATTGGCCCCTTGGACGAGCACCAGATTCTTAGCAAAGTCGGGCAGCAGATTACGGGAGATAATACGGATTTGATCCTTCTCACTTGGCCGATCTGTCATGACAGCAGCCTTAGTTCTCCAACGTTTGATGAAGTCCGCAAAGGACTCTTTTGGATTCATTTTGGTGGACTCCAACTCTCGGGTGGTCATTTTGAGTTGGGAATTGTAGCTATACTGGGCGAAGAAGGCAGCACCAATATCTTCCCATGTTTTGCCCTTGGAAACGTCGAGAGACAAGAACCACTGAAAAGCTGGGCCAGCCAGAGTTTGAGGGAACAATTGGGCCATTGCCTCCTCTTCGACCCCATGCAATTTCATTGCACCGTGGTAAGCCAGCAGGTGTGTCTTCGGATCGCCCGTCCCGTCGAACTTTGCAAAGTCGGGCATTTTGAACCTTTCCGGGAGCCGTGCATTTGGAAAGGGGCAGAGACGGTCCATGTCCAACCCTCCGGCGCTGATTCTTTCGGACTTAGCAACTGACTCTTCTAGCTTAGCCATTTTGGCAATCAGGGCAGCCATTTCGGGATTCGCAGCAGGCTGTTCGGCCGGGATGTCCTCCCCAGCTGGGTTCTCGCGCTCTTGCCGGTCGCCTTCTATCCTTGCGACTGGGACCCTCTCGTTGATAAGAGCCTGCAGGTTAGCCATGGCGGTATCCGCCTGGTCAGCTCTTTGTTGCATGATGGCGAGGTTGTGCTGAAGATCGGCTAAGAGGGTTGTGAGATTCGGTGGAGGAATATCTGCCATGTCTAGGGTTTCTGTCTTGATCGATTTCGGAGTTACAGGTGGCGATGGAGAGGACGGAGGAGATTCGTGCGGAGTGGTCGGCGGCGAATCCTCCCTGGACAGAATGCAGAGTTGAGCTTCCGTTGTGACGAGCAAAAAAACAATTCCCCAATCAGACCCTCAAACAGACCCGACGAACGCTCCCAAGCAGGTTTGGCTCTTGATTTCGAAGCTCCCCATGGCTCAGCTAAACAGCAAAATAGATGGGCTCAAATGACAGCCTGCAACAGTTTATTTCAAAAAAAAAAGAATTGAAAGAAAGAAAATGAGCATGCCAACGTCGTCGGTGTCCTCCTAGACTCTAACACTAGAGGGAGTCCAACTCATGCTGTTAGGACGCTGCCATAGAATCCTCGGATTTCTTTTCCGACGGTGTATCCTTGTTTGAGTCGATGGATACTAAAGGATGTCAAGACAACCTAAGCCTTTTGACCGCTCCTTTATCGAAGCTTCAACTCTGGAGATGGGAACAACTTGGTGTAGATGGCGTGATACGATAACCGAGGTGGCGTAAGCAGCACTGTGCCGGAGCCTTGATGGTGTAAGTGATTAGCACTTTAACCTTGATGGCGTGGGTATCACGACATGCTTTCCGTTGTTCCTGATTTTCTGTTTGAAACTTCGACTAGGTTTAGACAATAGACTTAAACAGTCCTGATTTCCCAAAGTCTCGCTGACTCAAGGATTTTGGAAATTGATAACGCGCAACATCGAGATGCACGACTCTTCATCGGTCCATGGCAAGGTCCTAACAAACACGAGACGAACTCGAGACAGACCTAAAAGCCGCCCTAGCATGCTCCTACGCAAAACGGGATGTATGTATGTACAGGCATGCGATAAGGAAAGCAGTAACACATAGACAGTTTATGGGGGTTAGATGCAAGTAATCCTACCCTGTAGGTTCCTGTCTTAGGTTGAATGGTTCTAGTGCTTTGTACGCATGACGAGGCTGGTTTTGGCTGAAAGGGGTTCCTCTGACTAGAGCCGCGGTACACCTCCCACTGCAATGCGTGCAGCAAAGCAATGGTCGAACGGTATTACGACTCATCATCGTCCAAGGTTGTTGGGCATTCGAGGACCCCGGGCTCCAGTAAACTGTGCCGGTTACCCAAAACACCTCAACGGGGTTATCCAACATCGATGCAAATGGAGAATGCCAAAGTTTGTTTAAATGAGAGAGAAATGCAAAAGTTTGGAAATGCCTTTTGAAGCTTGGCTCACTTTTATTAATCAATATTTAGACAAGACTACACAAGTGAACAATAACAAAGCCCCAGTTCGGATTGGTCGGATGCTGAGGTCCCGTTACGTTACCATTCCGTTCTTCAGCAGCGCGGAGCGTACTGTTTTGCCAGGCTTTCGGAAATTGTTCATCTATGTATTAATGCCTAAATATTAATCAATGCAAGGATCCCCAGCGGAGTCGCCACTGTGGGCACATGCCCCGAAAAAATCGCCCGATTTTGGTTTGGAATGAGTATTGTTCGGGGGGCGGCCCTTTTGGAAAATAGCGCGGCGAAACGCTTCGATTCAGAGTCGCCACTCGGGTTTTAGCGAAAAAACACCCAAGGAACCGAACTCGAGAACGTTTGCTACGTTTTGCTTTGATTTGAAAAAGGTTTGATTTGATTTTGAAAAGGCGTAGACTGGTCCGTCGTCACCTTCGATATCTGAGGTTCGGGAGCCAGGTTACGAGAGGGGAAGGGTTTTATGGCACCCCTCTCGCCCAATCCGGAGATCGGTCTCTACTCAGGCATTTTATTAAAACGTTTGCATTTTTCTCTCTTTTAATCATTTTTGACCAGTTAGGGCGGGGAACAGTTAATAGGGATTAAAACTGTAACACGTTGCAGTTTGTATGACAAAATGTTTATGGATGATGATTTGCTTGCTTGAATTGAACTAAATGTAAGAACATAGATTGAGAACAAGCGCTGCCAGAAGCTCAACGGGATGATGTACGCTGCCCGTCGGGTGCGTGAGCAGGCGACATACTGGCACGCCATGGCCTAGCCACGGCACGCCAGTATACCCTGCGCACGCCACCATCAGACTGGCGTACACTACCACATCAATTTCTTACAGCTCCTACTCTTAATCCTCTGGGCTCTGGAAGGGACCAGTGCACACCCAGGGCAAACCACGCAGTTTATAATATGGATTATACACATGTACAGACGCAAAGAATGGCCAGTAGCCAGGAAAATAGCAAGACAGACCCCATAAACAGAGTGGGGAGGAACAAGAGGCCAGGATTGAACTGGGATGTAAGGGCCAGGCACTGATCTTCAGCAAAACATGCCGTACGCCACCCTGTAGAAGTCGTACGCCAGGTCTGCATGTGAACCAGTGTTTGGCTTTACATCATCTGGGTTCTAGAACATGACCAGACATACCCCAGAGGCCTTGAGGGTAAAGAAAAATACAAGTATTGAAAGCTACATTTGAACAGTTCTATAATACAGAAAGCAATAGACTGGTTTTTAGCATGCTATAAGGTGATGACATAAAGAAAATGAGCAATAAATGAGCCCTACATGATCCCCACGCCAACTGTGCACGTACAGCCAAAGGTGGCGTACGGCTAAGTGTAGCTGGCGTGCGCCATGTGATGACTCTTACGACTGATTTATTTTACCAGAAAGGGGCCTGGACTAGTATCAGTTACTAGCCAGAACCTTTCTGGTTCCCCTCAGTAGTTGAAAACAGAAAGCAATACCAAGGTGGTATACCTTTGGTGTAAAGAGATGAAAGGAAAGAGTGAGCTTTGGGGGTTGAAGATGGAGGATGTATGGTGGAGGATCAGTGGTGTGGGGTGTACAGAGCTTCCCTACCTCTTAGTGTTTCAACAAGGAGAGCAAGAACAAGAGGGAGAAGAGAGCAATGGACTTTAGCTCTTAATGGTGCTAACCCCTTGCAAATGAATGCAAGGGGGGTATTTATAGAAGGAGTGGACTGAGAGGAGGGCTGACCAGTTGAGGTTAAGGGCTGGTTAGGTTGGTTGGGAGCCTCCCATGCATTAAATGCATGGGACTAGGTGATGGGTTGTGTAGGAGAGAGAGGGGGACGTCCCCTGCAAAATGCAATGATCAGGGGGCTCTGCAATGTACCCTGGCAGTTACAAAGTTTCGAGCACGTGACAGAAAAGTGGTGATTTGACCGGTCTTGACCATGCGTACGCCACCTATGTCATACCGTGCGCCAGGTAAAACTGGGTCAACGGTCGATGTCCAACACGTGGCAACTTGCTGGCGCACGCCAAGAAGTAGCTGGCGTAAGCAAGGTTCGGTTTTGCTGAGGTTTATTTGGCTCGGGACTTGAAGGGTTTTGAAATGGGTTTGAAGAGGGAAGGCTTCAACGCTCAAAGCTCACGACCTTCCATCGATTTAAAAATGTTCTCGACTGTTCATCATCATCGGGGCAACAAAGGAAATAAAGGACTAATCTGGACAGTCCAGAATGGGGTGTCTACAATAAGCATATCTTTGTCATTTGGACTCCGATTAGGACAAATTTTATGTTGAAATTGATGCCCCGAACGTCTACTTTCCAATGGTGGTGGTCCCAACATCTAATTCCAATCCTATGAAATAATATAGTCAAAATACCACAGGCTGTTTCTAGGACTTGTACCAATTTTGGAGTTTTGTTAGGTTCTGAATCTGTACTAAATAGAACCTTTAGTTTAGCTACTGGGGAGATCTAATGAGAGTATTTAGAAGTTTAAATGTGCTTCATTGAACCTTAATTGTCTTATATGTTTATGTAGGGAACGTGGTTTAGAAGCTCGGATTTGAGGTGAGTGATTTAATACCTAAATTACATGGTTTTGAACTTGTTTTCCTTAACGAGCTTATTTGAACAAGATTTATAAATTGTGTACTCCATGGAATAAGAATGGAAAGTGGACCTATTTGTGAAATATTTGCGAATCTATCTAATGGCATTCCCAACGTCCGGTCTTGCTAGGGGACGGCTTAATGGCTAGCAAGGATGTTTGAGGTTGGTGTGTGTTTTGGGATAATGCGTAGACATCTGGCTTATCCACTACCGGGGACGCCTGGTAGCTTTGAATTTTGAATAGTGGAATGTGCATTATATTTGGCTTATGGATTTAAGTTCTTTTTTTTGAAATACTATCAAATTATTTTGCATTGTCCATGGAGAGCATGTAAATTATGTATTGGTCACTCATACGAGCGTTAGCTTATGTGTTTTCTCCACCTTTCAAGAATTGAAGAGTTGGATGGCGTGACACTTGTTTTGTGGAGTCAGGTCTTATGGTTATTTTATAGACAGGAGATGTGTTTAGGTTACTTGTTAAATTCTGTAACCATTGTAAGTAGCTTGCTAAACCTCATAATTAAGCAAAGCTCTGAGGTGTGTTTTGGGTATCCTTAGCCTTTGTCAGTGTAAGTTGTCGTTTTATTAGATTGCACAGAATATGCTTCCGCTAGATACGCTCTCTTGTTCCTTCTGATTATAAAATTTTGAGAAGTTGAATAAATGATTTGGCCTTGGTGATGGTGTCACCGGCTCTTTGTTATGACTGGTGATGGTGTCACTGGCACTTTGTTATGACTAAGACCTTCAGGATCGGGTCAGGGTCGTTACAAAAAGGTAGGCTCTAATTAAACTCACATGGGCATAAGTCTCCACTAAACTAGCCAGCGAGAATAATCAAGTCACAGCTCACAAGCAACCAAAGCCCAAATAGACGTGAAGTGCAAATGTGCTAGAAATAAATGCCATGACAAATTCTTCGTAACAAGTTAGCAAAAAGAACTACAATGCCGCCACAAATATAATCAAACAATGACTATCACATCTTCAACTCAATCTTTGAAGGGCCAATGTCAACTGCTTTCAGGTCTCATGCAAAAAAAATTCCACCATTCTTTATTTTTTCAATTTTTTTGTATTAACAAGATAAAGAACAAAGTGATCCCTCTCCCCAACTTAAACTATTCAATGCCCGCATTGAAAGCATAAAAAATAAAGATATGACAGAAATGTAAAAGAGAGAAGAGATATCACCTCGAAAAAGAGGGGCTAAGCAGAGTAAACTATAGAGAGAGGGAGACCCCCCAACTTGGATCGAACAACCTGCAAAATGTTAGCCTCCAAAACAGCAAGAAAATAATTAAAAGAAATAAATAAGGCAAAAAAACAAAATGAAATACAAAAAAAACCATCCACCTTCTTCATGTGAAAGACATGAGTATTACTTTTCTCCCCATTTCTCAAGCGAGAAACGGGTGGCTATACCAGACAAAAAAAAACAAAAAAAAGTTTATGTACGACCAGTCAAACGCGGGTACCGAACATTTATCATGCCAACGAGAGCTAAGACAATGAACATAGCACTCCATTCTACACCTTTTATCAAGAATTGAACCCGGCCATACCACAAGATAAGATATTTTGAGTAGCGTATTTGCCAAATTCGTTTTAGATATTTAAGTTCCAGCAAGTGTACAGCCCAAACAAGATCAATTTTCAAATTGTTGACAAAATCCGCAAGATAGGGATAATAAACTAAATTAAATTCATCAACACCACGAAAATCAATAAATTCCACATTTAAAAACTCTTGCGAAAGTGGAGACTTAGTAGGAGGAGTGGCACCATCTAGAGCCGAGAGTATTTGATTACTCAGTGTAACTATTGGCAATGACTCCTCAAAAGGCATCTAGCCTTCACTAATAACAAGCGGCTCTATTTCTTCCTTTTCCCTCGCATCAGAATCGGTATCTTCAGAACTTTCAGTCAACTCATAAAATTGGGGCTTTTGGGCTAATTCATCCAGGTAATCCCAAGCATCTTCAGCGTTTTTATCCAGGAATTCGTGAGTGGACCTAAAATCCACCTGGCATGTCTTAGGATTTAAACCATGGCAAAAGGTAACCAAAAGACTGCCAAGCTCACAATTAAAACTTGACCAAGAGAATACAGAATTTTTAAATCGCTCTCAATACTGCAAAAAAGACTCATCATCTTGTTGATAGAAATCTGATAGTTCTTGTAAAAGCATATGAGTCTCATATAAGGGATTGAAAGTTTTAAAAAATTGTATTACAATCTCACTCCATGTCAATCTTGGACTCAAAAAATTAAACCAATCTTGAGCACTACGATGCAAAGATGCTGGGAATACATGTAAGAGAGCCACTTCATCGCTAGTAAAAGCTTTCTCAAGGTCATGAATATGCGAAAAAGGATTTTCTGAGGCCAAACCATAAAATATAGGAAGTGACACTGAACAATCAAATTGTCTTGTATAACCTCCATACCACCTTGCAAAATGGGCCATTTTTTTTTCCTTTTCAACAATAAAAAATAAAAATAAAGAACTAAAAAGAAAACAAATAAAAAATAACAACCCGAATTCTTAACACACGTTACCGTCCCCGGCAATGGTGCCAAAAATGCTTGACGATTTTCTAGGGCGGAAACCGACGTAGCACAATATTCGGTAAGTCCGGAGTCGAATCCACAGAGACGGTGATGTGTGCTGACTAAAAACTCGGGTTTTACTAATTTAAACTGACTCTTAGGTAGCCACCCCTTGTTGTTTGATTGAGATTAATTAAAACCTAGAAAATTGATTGTACTTTTCAAATAATTAAAAAGAGGTACTGTCGTAGGGTTCATAGCACACGCAACCAGTTCCGGACTTATCTGCTCTGTTCGGTGTCCTTAAAAACATTTGATTTTAGAGAGAAAAAGATACCTCGCAAGATGCGAACCTTTATGGTTGCTGTTTACTCATGCGCAGCAAAGAATGAGTTTTGGACCCCCATTCTCCCGTTCACATGGGGTCCGACAATACCCGGGTTCATCTAACGGATGTTCTTTACTAACCTAAAATTGCCTTTTCTTTATTGTTTGAAAATAAGAGCAGTGTCCAAATTGGCCACGGCGTGCTAATCACCCCACGACCTTACCTATACAACTACTCACGAATCATTATGCATGAAAAAGAAGAAACCCTAATTTGAATCATGCTTCTAATACTGGAGAAAGAAAATAAACGAGAGATAACAACGAATTGAATACCAACGAACAACTTTAATTAAGAACAAAATTAAAACAAGTTATCGGAATGCAAATAGTTAAACAAAACCTTAAATAACTTGAAGAAAAGAAAAACTAGAAAGAAACGAAACAAACATTCCAACCAAAAGAATG
Source organism: Rhododendron simsii (assembly GCA_014282245.1). Classification (NCBI taxonomy): domain Eukaryota; kingdom Viridiplantae; phylum Streptophyta; class Magnoliopsida; order Ericales; family Ericaceae; genus Rhododendron; species Rhododendron simsii. Next base: position 9,679,183 of record CM024959.1, on the reverse strand, counting down.
GCAGCCTCGTTCATCTATTTGTACCCTCGTAGTCGGCAGCTCCGTTCGTCTGTTTTGTACCGTGGGCATGTATATATATATTAAGCCAAAAACCCTTCTCTCCTTTTTTAATTCTAATTCCCAGCCGTGGGCCACCCTTCTACTGATCGACCTAATTCCCAATTGATTCAATTGCCATTATTATCCATTGTAGTCATGCCCATGTACTAATTAAGTTCATAGCAAAATTCTTGACTCTGTATTGACCTTCAAACGGACCAACCTCAATCACCATATAATATTTTAATTTCGCACTTCTTGCACCAAATCTGCCAAATACCTACAATACACAAATTAAGTATTAAATTTTGAATAATAATATAAATGGAACTTAACAAAGATAAATTAGGGGGCGCTAATGTGAACATTTACGCGCCTATTATGTACCTAAAGGGCGCCAGGTTTCCAACCACTATATTATGCAGCTGTGTGACCATTTTTTTTTTTCTATATTCATGTAAATTGGGAGTTCTCCTTGAACCTTTTTGTATTTCCTTTGTTTTGTAAAGATTTGGCAGCTATTCGTGACTTTGTTTTTTAGGTTTATTTCTATGTTCATATTGGGAGTTCGCTTTGAATACAATCATGGTGATGATTAATGTAGGTGGATGAAAACAATTGGTGCTTAGAATGACACTAGACTGCAACGGCTTCGCGTGGCTCTTCACCGGAACCCTAGTTCGTCGTCGGAAACCTAATATGCAAAACAGACGAAGGGTGAGCGCACTTTTGCCTCTCATGGCAAAGGTCCTCCGATGCCTAAGTTAGTATCTCGTACTTAGCAGAAAAATTCTAATTATCAGGAGGAGAATAATTGTAATGCAATGAATTGCATACCTTTTACCTCTAGGTTAACCTTGTTTATATAGGCGTATGTTTGTTTGCTTGCTTTTCAAGCATCCTTGTGGCCCTAGGATTCCTATCTTGTACAGGAAACCTAGGCTTCCGGGGATCCTCTCCCCCAATTTAGCAGAGACCTTACACTCATAGAGATTCTTCCCTTTATGGGACTCTTTCCACATTGCGATTGTCTTCTTACTTATCTTAACCGGATACTTGGTTCTTCTTCTAGAACAATCCTATCGCCGCACTCCTCAAAACTGTGTTCCTCGGAGGTCCCCTCTGCTTGGTTATCTCATTGCTGAACAGGTTGTGTGGATCAATGGCTTCTCATGCCCTTGGTCCTTATCTGCCGAACAGATTGCGTAGTCCAATGACTCCTCATGTCATCGGTCTTTAACTGCTGTCCACCGTCTTCCTCGGCATCTATGTTTACTTTATCCATTTCATGGCACCCGTACATCATGTGTTCGGCTACTAATAGTATCTATTCGGGAATACCTCCCTACAATTAAAATGGAAAATAACATCTTGGTCAAGTCCTCAAAAGATATTTGTTGACTTAAAGTTCTTTAATGGGGGATTTTTTCATAGTGTGGGGGTTAATTAATTCATGTTCTTGTTGTTTCCTTTCCTTAGTTATGGTCGAAAGTGGTGAAAAATAACTACTTGTGCAGACTAGATCAGGAACAAAAGGTGACGTGGTGGAAATTGGAGTTACAACAATACTGGTTCTTGTTGAAAACAAATTGCCCGTTGTACTTCCAAATTCAGAGCTCTATTTGAAGGTGAGTATTCTTTCTTTTACTTGCACATTCTACTATTATGGCAGGCATAAAAACATGCCATAACCCATGAGCCTTACAACCGCTAAATTGCTTGTATGTAGTATGGTATGTTCCATACTTCAATTTGTGTTATTTGTGTCATAACGTTGCCTAACTGTCATATGCTGGACTACACGTAGGTTATGTACACATTTAGGGATTGACGGATGTTGAAGGAAAGAGTCTGAGTGACTAAAAGTCACCCATCATGTCACATTTTCTCTCCAAACTTTGTGGTAACATATCCATCTTACTTTTCATTCATTTTTTTTGACTTTATTTGTGATGTATTCTAAATTTGTTTTTTCCAGTCCAATCTACTTGTAGTTCAAAGTGACGAGTTCAACAATGTATTGCTGGTTGATTGCGACCTTGTTAAAGTAGGTTATGATGTGTTAAAATACGACATGGTACGTAAATATATCGTATTCTATTGTGGAAAATGTGTGCCCCCCAATTTTATTTTGACTTAATGGTGGCCTATTATTTTCAGCTTTTCTTGCCTGTGCTTCAAAGTGAACACTGGTATTGTGTGTGTATATCCCTTGTTGAGTCACGCATTTATATTCTTGTCTCAATAAAGCACGCGACAGAAAACCTGGGACAATTGGAGCAAGTCGACATTCTAGTAAGTTGTCGTTGGACCTAATGCATTATCTCCTGATTAGCACACTTGTTATTATACTTACAAACTTATTTTCAATTTCAATTACAGCAAAAGAATCTCTTTGCACTCCTCAATAAGAGACGTATGCGAAGGTCACGAAATGATTCCCGCATATTTGAAGTTGAATATGCAGATGTGCCACAACAAACCAACATGTTAGTCATAACTTCCATGTGCAACTTATTTTGTCATTCTTTTGGGGCGCCTTTTAGTCATGTCTTTCAATTTTCTTTTTGTAGCCATGATTGTGGAATTTATGTGATAAAGTTTGTGGACCGTTGGGATGGTAGAACATATGCTTCAGCTGAACTTCAAGGTCATCATATTCCTAACATTCGCAAAAGGCTTTTGCTTGATCTTTTCATGGATGAAAATAACAAGGAACGAGACTCCATATTAAAAGTCATCCCTCGGCGATAAAAGTAAGGATACTACTCTTACCTTGGTTTTTATAGTTAATGATATAATTGTTTGTAATTCTGAGTATGTTGGGATGGTATTTTGTTTTTCCATTTGCGAGGTGTCGAAAAATTGGGATTAAGAAAGTTGAAATTTCTTGCTGGTTCCAAGAATATGAAAACAGGGGAATAAAAAAAAAGGGATCCTGAACTAAATATGTTATTAGGGTTTTTTTTTTTTTTTTTGAAGATGTTCACATTGTGTTCAAGAACCTCTGCATGGACATCTTATTTGTGTCTTTTTTCTGAAGGCATTTTGCATGTTTGAAAGCTTGGAATATATATATGCGGATATGATTTTTAGCTAGGAAGTACATAGGTTTTGAAACCTTTAAGGTAGTAGATTTCTATGTGTATTTAAACAGCATACAGGGTTGGGTTTTATATATGAAACGCTCCATCAAACTTGATTTCTGAACATATTTCAAAATCAGAAATAAACTTGGTGGGTACAGAGATTGTCTACTATTCCTCGTATTGGCGTATCCCTTTGCAGTACCACTCAGAGTGTCCCTTCCCTAGCCTTACGGTGGAATGGCCATTAACCTTTGTGGTCAATGATGAATTTAGATAGGATATCCATGTTATGTCGTTCTTTTAGCAAACTCCTAATGTCTTAATGAGCATTCCAAGAGAATGACCATTCCATTCCTGCTTAGTTGCATTGAACCAAAGGTTGTCAATATTTATGGACCGAGCTAGGACCTATGTTCAGAACTTACATGAATCCCTTTCTTATTCTGATGACTATTTTCAGAACGTCAAATAAAATGAGGCTTAATTAGGTTGAGTTATGAATGATAGTAGTTGCTTTGTACAACCAAGTTTAGCGAGAATGGGTATATAGATCATATGCTATACCATTAGTCAAATGAAGGTTGAGTTCAGTTGAGTATTCATATTGCACGAAACAAGAATAGCACTATAAGTTTGCATCCATCACTTTTGACAGGTTTCTAAGTCGTTGCACTTTTTCTGGTTTTTGTTTTGTGAATGGTTAAGCAAAATCTCAGTTTCCTCTGGCTCTGTTTAGATCTCTATTTGCGGAGCAGCGAAAGAAAGGGACTTAGCAACCTGTCGGTGGTGAGTGGATATCCTATTCTACAATTTTCATTTCTGTTTTTTTTTTCTTTCCCTTGCTACATGGACTCTCCAAGATATATCATTTAGCCTTGTCAATATTTCATACTTGGATATTATGGGGTGTTGGTGGTCAAATTCATGTACTTCATACCCCTGTGGATTGTGTCACGCCCTCAATTTTTAACATAAATAAATAATCCAATTTGATAAAAGATCCTGCATAACATTAATAATACCCAAAGAGTTTCCTACATGTTCAACTTTACAAACAAGTCCCCAAGTTTAAAGAGTTTACAGTAATGGCACTTCGGCCCAAATTAAGCTTTAAGTACAAGTACGAACAAGTTATTGAGTTACAAACTGTTTAGTCAAAAGAAATTCTTGAATAAATATTTACAAAGCCATCTTTATCAAAAGAAAGTCGATTACAATGATGATAGTGTAACTAAATGAAATTAGTTTCCGAAAGTCTTTCAATTTCCAAGCACGCGATGCATACTTGCTATTGTCCAGCATTTGAACCTGAAAAGAAAGATTAGGTTGAGCTATACTAGCCCAGTAGGAAAATCTTTACCAATCTTATATGTAAATAAGATGATAAGTGCAAAATGAGAGGACAAGGAGACACAGTTCAAGCAAGAGATAACAATTGACTCATTGGTGTATCGACATTCATTTCGTTCATTCAAACATATGCCATCATCACAAATAGTCACACATTTCACAAGATTTATGCACTCTACAATCTCAACTCAACTCGCTAACCCAAATTCCTACATTCGGTATTTTCACCCTTGCGTTACCGTATAACACCACGAGGATTACCGTGTTGCCACCCCTTGTATCACGGTGATCCCTAATGACTCGGGTTACCATATTACCACCCCTTGCGTCATGAAATCTGTCTAAGTCACCGTATTACCGCCCCTTGCGTTACGAGACTCCCTAAACCAACTTCCGACCCAATCAACTATTTTCTCATACAATATGCAAATTAAGACTCCCCATGATCACATTCATAGATGAAACATCATACAATATGTCAACGTTATCACAAATGCACCATGAACAATCACAAATACCAACAATCAATAGTACACACTTAAACGACGTTTGAACTAAGTAATTCCTTATTCGTTCCTTACTAACGAAAGACCAACGGAACAAGGATAACATCGAATAATCAAAGGAAGTCAATTAGTCATGCTTGAGGTAGGTTAGGAGGTGTCCAAAAGGGTTTAGAAGTGATCGGGGGTCAAAACAATTGATGGAGAAGCAGCAGAAGCAAAATTGAACTTAAGGTCCTGGTATTGATACGCACCAAAGTTGTATCGATACAACATTAATTGTCCTGAAAGATAAGTCGTATCGATACAGCAAAGTTTTGAGCAGCGATTCTGCAGAATTTCAAGGGCAAACACAACAATAAAATCCAACAATCCAAGGCTTGATTCTATACCAAATCAACATATAAACACATAAAAAAAGGTAAAGAAGTAGCTATCTCGAGCCAAAAGTCAAAACCCAAGAGATTTGTATGAGCCCTAGCTCCTAGCTCCTGGAAATCAACCGAGATCTCATTTCCGAGCTTCACCCAACACGATACAAGCCCAGGGTTGTGTTCTAGAGGTGAAAACAAGGTGGATCCTTGAGATTTTTGAGGCATATGGTGGAGTTTGAAGAGAGAGAGAGAGGGAGAGACGGTAGAGAGAGAGGGAGAGGCGGTAGAGAGAGAGATATAAGCGAGATTTTTATCTCCTACTCACACACACCACTATACATACTAGCAAATAAGAAAATAACACCTACACTCCCTGTAGTTTCCATTCCATCACTTAAACCCCAAATCAAATAATCACATTTTTTTTCATATTATCCCCAATTTTGACATTTATTAAACTTTTAAATATTTTTTGAAAATATGGGCCTTGACAGATTGTGTGCAGGAAACTTTGAAGTGATTTTATGGGTTGAAGTTGCTTGTTTGGACAACTTTTGATGGTGGAGTTGCCTGTTTTATAGCGCCGCGGAACCCTTATTGTTCGTGGGTTTCTAATTTTCTACCCAGACGGTGACTGGGTTCCTTCTCCTTTGTCAGTTTGGTTAATGGACAAATACTAACCCCCAAATACTACAATTTTTGATTTGTAAGGTGCCAGTAGATGTGGATGTGGACAAATACTACAATTTCAGATCTTCTTTTGTTATGAATGGTGACATCTCATTTAGCTATTGTCCCATTAAATCTTTGTTTTGAGGGCAGTTATTTAATAAAGTGTGTAGCTATTGCATTTACAATGAGGAATTATATGTTAATTTTGCAATTGGTTCGTTGTTTGGAAGATTGATGCTGATGGGCTTAGTGTGATTTTGTATCCCTCCATCTCTTCGTGTGAGTCGTTTATCTTTCTTTGGGATTAGTTCAAATCATTTTTGGCCAGTTAAATGGTTTCAATGCTGTCTTGAAATTTTGCGACTTGCCATGGAAGGGAATAAACAATATCTACTGTTTACGCTAAAATTCTGTTTGATGCCATTGTGTTAAGTTGTTCAATAGCAGCAAATAATCGTCGGATATGTTTTCCATGTAGTAAAAGCAAATGTTTTCTTTTCATTTATAGTTTCATTGGAAGTTTAAAATGCATGGTTTAGCTGGCCCTTTTTTCCTTGTAGTAGGTTTAGCGGCATTAGCACTTGCTGCTACCTTCAAAATGGACAGTGGTGTCATCATTATGCTCTCTGTAATCCTGCAACCAATTTCAGCATCTATATGAAAACTGGATCTCATCTAGACCACCAATTTCAGCATCTATATACCTTGACTGCATAAAGTTTCTTTGATTTTATCATTCCTGGTCGTAATTGATTCCAGCAATTCCTTGTAATCTTGAGTCCATCGTCGGATTGGCAGCTCTGAATTCCTGAGTGTGGTGTCATTGACTTCCTCTATAATGGTTGTTATTTTCTCAATTGTTCCTCTGAACCCTTTGCTATGGTTGGATCCATAGCTTCCATTGGCTCACCATTTAATAAATGTCTCACATTAGCAACTATATCCCTTGGACTACAATTCAGAATATAGGAGCTCCATCCTGTCCTAATTACCTCACTTCCGTTGACTACTACCATTGGTATGATCGGCATGTACCTTTAGAAAATGGCAAATGAATATATAACATGCCAAACAACTTCATCATAATATAAATTGTTTACTACTACTCAAAAACATAAGTAGGTTCAATAGATTGCCCATCTTCATTCAAGTAGTCGAGAAGGATGTCATCATCCTTGGGGAACAGGAATCTCGTAAAAAAAGATGTGAGTGTATACGTACCTACCACTCGTAATCGAAGGTATTGACCGCTAAAGATCTGCCATTGAAAATAGTATAAGCTCCTTGTTGACAAAGTCCCTGTACTTGATGAGCTTTTCCTTCTGATCAAGGTAAATACCAGGCTGAAACGACAAAAACAAAGAAACTGTTGTCCCCATTAGAAAAGAGAACATTTGAAAAACAAAAGAGAACTTACAAATTTGTGGAATACATTATATAACTTCAAACCTTATAGTGTCGGAGCCAATTCTTTCTTGCTTCAATTTTCTTCTTGCTGAAGGCAAGTTGAATTGCTTCCCCATCTTGTTCATCTTCCCAAATGAAGTCTTTCCTGTGGCTGTTAAGATCATTGAAGTATTCCTGTGGCTTTCAAGATTCCGAACCCCTGTCACGAAAACAACTATCTTAGGAAATGTACAAGTATGAAATATGACAATTCGAACAGAAATACCAAGTGATCTATTGGGTTCCTTACAGGAAAAAATGTACAGGCAAAAATAGTAGTACGGTAGCCTACAAAAATGGGGCACTCAGTCCCACTTGTTGGTTGGTTGCCTACTATAAGGTCGTACAAACCTTATCATTGTTTGGAAGATTGATTCTGATGGGCTTAGTGTGATTATGTATCCCTCCACCTCTCCTTCCCATTTATTTCATTCAAACTAAAGGAATCTTCCAATTTTGCAATTGGAAGCATCCATTTAGTTAGCATATTTTGTCTATGTAGATGTGCCACAACAATGCCTCAACTGAATGTTGGTCTGTTAATTGGTAGTTATGGCCTATGTGGCCAACAAACCATTAGCTAACCTATCTTCACTGGCCCTCCTTGGCGTGTATATGGTGTAACTTATTATCATAGAGAGAGCAATTTAATTTCCACAAAGGGCAACTTTATGTCATAGAAGGAGCAACAAATGTGGATTGACAGAGCAACTGTGTCGGGCAAGAAAACATAAAGTTGTTGCATAGATCCAACAACAATACTACCACAATTTAGAATTACTAGAATGAAATAAAATACAATAACTCGTACTCGTCATCAGAATAATTAGATACTTCGGGGACAGATGCATATTATGGATCCCTCTTAATTCCTCTAATAGACTCTCTGGGGTCGAAGCCGTTCCTTTCAGCTTCCCTCACTTGTTGACTATCAGGCCTTGATGGATTAGTCACCTACACATTGCATTAATCTCGACATGTCGCCTTTCACACACGTCGTTATGGAGACGGTTTGGCCTTCTTCCGGCCATCATCTACGCTGACCGTGCTTTAGGCACCTTCAGTTGGTACTTACGACATTTCGCTTCCAACTTGTTCCTCTGTACAAACATATTAGGCCAGTTAAGTAAATCACTGGCTTCACCCTCAAATGAAGATTGGTTCCAATCTAGTTTGAAATAAGCATCTTCACTTGCATCGTATTGCAACAAAGGTTCGAAAAATTTTCGTTTCCCACTCCTGTAGTATATAGCAAGCGTATAGTCCAATCTAGGAAGGAGACGTTGATCTTCACGTGGACTTACCGTTGCCGGTGGCGGTTCACTGCCTATCCTCCGCCACTTATGAAATGAATTGCGTGACATGACCCCGCGGTACCCATGCATGTGGTTTACGGGAAAATCATCACGAGTCCTTGCGTTGTTGTCGGCCAACCAAGCATCCATAACAGAAAGCTACGAATGTCGACGATCATCCCCTTCATCCATCTCACTTAGTTGTCAGAAATGACGAAAACGGGAGTTGTTCGGTAGATCAACAGGTGGGGGGTGTACTGGTGGCACTTGGATTGGTAATCCACCATATTGGTCTATCGATTGTTCCACAACTTCCCCGTTTGTAAGAACTCTCATACTTCTTGTTTAAGTAAATGATACAGTTCTTCATGTTCTGCTGAACCAAGGGAAGGCCGGATGTTGAACAGGTGGGGTTGTACGTGTACGTGCCCGTGTACGAGAATGAGAACTTTCTCCCTTTTCTAGTCTTTTTCCAAAAGGACAGTTTGGATCCATATTGTAATTGTTTTGAATGCTTCATCTATGGCCAAGCAAGTGTTTATATAGACAGCTAAATTAGTTGATATGACCTTTCACTGGCCCCCCTTATTGTGTATATGGTGTAACTTATTTACATATACGGGGCTACATATTTTTCAGAAGGGGCAACTTAATTTCATAAAAGGAGCCACATATGTGGACTGACAGAGCAAGTGTCACGGATAAGAAAACATAAAGGTGATATGACCTTTCAGCACAACTTTGGATATGCCCCTTCATCAATCAGTTCGCGGATGCAATAAGACCTTACATAGAATCGGTCAAGGATGTTGAAGATGATGGGAATTGTGGGTTTCGGGCAGTGTCGGGCTTCATGAAAGGCGATACTCATGAGTGGTTAATGGTAAGAAGTGATTTGCTGGAAGAGTTGGAAACACATTTACACCTTTACAAACAAGTGGTTGGGGGGACCCAGAGGGCTAGGGAATTATTTTACATCTTGTCATGGTATGAAAGTCCGGCGCCCCAGGAACATTTGGAGCGAATTTCTTCCTCGAAATATGTGCTGACAGGACTATTAAATGACACCCGAGATTTTTTCAAATAATACAACGGATTTTGTGTAGAAAATTTTCCGACATGACTATTCAATGGTACTTCAGATTCTCTAAACAATTGATACGGGTTAGCTGGAGTAGAAAATGGGTTTTTGGAGCAAAGTTCTTCCTTGTCAAACGTGCTAAAAAGACTATTCAATGACACTTTAGATTCTTTCAAATAATGCTGCGGGTTATCTGGAGCAAAAAATGGAGTTTGGAGCAAATTTCTTCCTGACACATGAAATTTTTTCAAATAAGACAACCGATTTTCTGGACCAAATTTACCGACATGACTATTCAATTACTCATAAGATTCTATGAAATAATGCAGCGGGGTTTTCTGGAGGAAATTTCCCACAAGACTTTTCAATAACAATGACAGCTCAGAATGTTTGCAATTATTCAACGGGTTTTCTAGAGGAAAAAAAATGGGGTTTTGGAGAAAAATTTCATTATTATAACCCGTGCATGCTCAATTCTATGAACTACTATCTTCCATCATTCCTTACCAAGTCTCTATGAAAGTTTTCCGTAACCACTTCTACGAACTACTATAAGTGCATCATTCCTTATCAAGTCTCTATCAATAAGGAAACAACCCATCCAAAACCATTGTTAAATGGAGCGAGCATAGTGGAGTGGAGCGATGCACAATGAAGCGAAACGGAACAGAGCAATATGGTACGGTGTTATAAGGGTAGGAATAGAGGAGGTATATATATTTCTCTACTGTAAAACCCTATGTATTGTGATCATCAATAAGAAAGACTTAGAGGTGTCAAATGGGCCGTGTCAGCACGGGCACGGGGCAGCACGACACGACAGTGGCATGGTCTTGGCTTGGCACGACACTGTTTTAGTGGGCCCGAGGCACGACACCAGCACGGAAGTGGGTGGCACAGCATGGGCACGACATGAAAGTTGGCCTGGCACGGCACAACACGACACAGGCACGGGCACGGAAAGTGGATAGGAAAGGCATGGCACAACACGGTTCTAGCAAGGCACGTGCACAGGCATGGGCACAACTCGGCCCGACATGGGCACGAAAGGGCACGGCACGAGGCACGGAAAAACAAAAATAAATAAATAAGCCAAATGGCTTTTTTTTAATTTAAAAAAATTAAACAATTTCTATTCAATAAAAAATATTTGTTTACCCTTTTTTTAAAGGTAAACAACTAAGATATTTAATTTTTAAAAAAAATTCAAAAAAATCATGTTTTTGAAAAATCAATTTTTATTCGGTAAAAAATATTTGTTTTGTTTTTGTTAGTAAAATAGGCTTTGGACTTTTGGTTTGTAACATTACAAGATAACAAGTGAAATTAAAAAAACTTATCAAAATATTTATGGTGCAAGAGTAATTTAATACGAAAGGAAATGTGCAAGAGTAATATATTAATATATTATTTACCCCAAATCTAACGAGAAATAAGAAAACAAGTGTCAAACAATTTTTGGCCCACCTGGCCCGCTAGCCCACCTGGCCCGCTAGCCCACCTGGCTTTTGGCCTGCTTGTTGGCCCGCTCAGTGGCCCACCCAATTTTTGGCCCGCTAGCCCGTCAATTGGGCTAGCCCGTGGGCCGGGCTTGGGCTTCAATTTATGGTAGGTAGCCTGGCCCGCCCGGCCCGTAAAAAAATAAAAGCCCGGTCGGCTTGGCCCATGAACGGGCTTGGGTAGTGACTTGGTAGGCTGGGCCGGCCCGATGATGACCCTTACACACACAAAACCCCCCACAAAATTGTCTTCTTTTGTTTCCTTACATTGGAGACCTTAGTCTGGGGAGGACAAGATTCAAAATTGCCTTTAACACAAAATAAACACAACCTCAATACTGCATCACTCAACATCGAGCCTATAATTAGACATAAGAAAAGTAGAAATCAAAACTAGAAATCAATGCAACCCAAGAGACCAAAAATGCTCTATGCAACTACGATACACTAGTACACCAAATCAAGCTTCACAATCGGCTTTCCAAAAGATGCCGATGATACTACCTCATGCATAAACCACTACACATGCTAATAAGTTAAGCAAAGGTAAATAGAAAACCCAAAGAGAAAACCACCAAACCTTGTTAGTATACCAAAGAAACGTTTTGCCAGGCAACCACCTAAGATGATTAACTGTTACCAAGGAAACAAGGGCAACATGAAGCTGCAGGAAGCAATAGAAGGAATCCGAAGTAGATGGAAACCGAGAATCAACTGAACTATGTACAAGAAATCACCCTCAGAAACCAAAAACACTCAATATTCGGAAGAGAAACTGGCCAAAAACATCAAATGAATTCCATATCTCATATTCAACTCAGAGATTTAGGGTTTATTAAATTCGAAAACAAGAAACAACAATAAATAATTTTTTAGCCCTTATGCATGTCAATAAACAGCAGGCTTCCCAATTATTTTGCCCTAAACCAACTTAACTAAACAGAGAACTTGCGAATGGGAAGAAGCAGGTCATCGTCGTCGTTCACTGGGGAATCAGGTCGGCGTCCTGCAGGCCATCGTTTGTGTCTGGAGGGAGGAGCGTTGGGTGGGTTTCTGGGTGGGTGGGTTTCTGAGAGAGGAGGGAAACAGAGGCGGGAGAGAGAGAGAGAGAGAGAGAGAGAGAGAGAGAGAGAGAAACATGAAAAATAGAAGAGGGAGAATATATGTCAACGTATTTTTTTTAACAAAAGGGTATGTACGTAATTTTGTTGCTCTCCGTCCATTTTTTTAATGGAAAATGGGGAGGGGTGAAGTTGCTCGAATTTGGTAGTTAGGGGGGTGAAGTTGCCCAAATTTAAGCTTAAGGGGGTGAAGTTTCCAAAAAGTGATACTTTTGGGGGTGTTTTTGCAATGAAGCCAAATTTTAAAACTGAAATAAAATTAAAGAAAAAGAGGGCTTTAATATGTTGATTGTACTCAGTATTCACCATGCATTCTTTTCCTTCTCATAGCAAAATATGAATCTTGTCGGACTGAGGGCAATGCTGCGCAGTCCCGTGCACACAGTACGGCAAATCGCCGCCGCTCCAGTCTCGTTCCGATTATCGAAAATATTCACTTCATAGAGCTCGTCGAGTACAACAAGTGTACCAAAAATCAGCTCGATCAGATATCATTAAGTGCTTCATCTGAACATTGTTATCTTAAAACAAATGGATCCGAAACACTACATAAAATCCACTATTTTTTGGTACACTTATTAATTTCAAGATAATAATGTTCGGATGAGGAACTAAATGAAAGCGATCGCGCTGATTTTTGGTACACTTGTTCTACTCGACGGGCTCTACGAAATGAACGATTCCGATCATCAGAGCAAGACCGGAGCGGCGGCGATTTGCCGTGCACAGCACTCTGCGCAGCACCGCCCTCAAGCCCGGAACTTGTTATTCTAAGAAATGCGGGAACAAAATTTAAAAGTAAAAAAATTATTCATAGTCAATCATTGTCCTTCTCATTAATTCCTTATTCAACCAGAGGAATACATAAATTTTTACCACCACCACCAACAAGAAAAAGAAGAAGAATAGCAATATAGATAATTAAACCGTAATTAAAGAAAGAAAATAAAAGCACATTATTTTCAAGTGTCACATGGAGGTCGACCGCCCTGCCCTCGCGCTGAGCCGTCTCGAGTATCGGGCAGAACCTCAGCTTGTTCGACCAGCTCACCCACCGAGCCATGGCCTGGCGGAGTGTCCGGGTGGTGAACTCCAGGGCGGCAGTCTTCCGCTGGAATAGCCACGTGTTGCCGCACAAGTTGAAAATCCCATCGCCCAGCAAATCGTGGAAAACGCTCCGCTAGTTGGGCCCCTTGGGGTAGTTATCGAACCTCAGCTTCAGTATGTGCTCGAGGTTTTTCGGGTCCCACGTGACGGTCACGAGGCCCTGCTTGCGGGCCAAGAAGGGAACTGCGGCGGTGCAGGTCTGGTAAGTGCCGCCGTAGGCGCGGAGGTTGTCGGTGATCCAGTCGTGCATGCGGTTGGCGTTCTAGACGAGGCCGGGCAGGCTGCCCAGCAGGGGCCAGACGCGTGGGTCCCTGAGGGACCGCGTGAGGGACTTGAACCACAATAAGTAAGCCGCTGTAACAGACAGTACGACCAAGAGAGTTGGTATATCCAATTGATGTGTGTGGGCCCCCACTTTGTTTACCAAACCCCACAGCGAAAGACACCAGAAACCACTTTTTTTTCCCGGCCGATCGCCGGTAAACCAACTGAATGAGTAACCAAGATTAGACACCGGTTCTGATATGCCTTACCTCAGAGAATGTGGATGTGGAGAGGGAGGTATGAAAGGGGTTGAAGAGTGGAAACCCAGATGGGAAATGTTAGTTTGGATAATGAATTGTGGCAGATCTTAACTAAGAGTGTTGAGAGAGAGAGAGAGAGAGAGAGAGAGAGAGAGAGAGAGAGAGTGTGTGTGTGTGTGTGTGGTGGTGCAAGTGGGAAAAAAGGGGAAAATGTAAGTATTTATAGAGGAAAATAAATGGAAGAGAGAAGCAATGGATGAGGGGAGGGTGAAGGCCAACTGTGAATTGAGGGACTTGAACCACAATAAGTAAGTCGTTGTAACAATACCCCACCGCGAAAGACACTGGCAAACCACTTTTTTCCCCCGACCGGTCACCGGTAACCCACTGAACGAGTAACCAAGATTAGACACCAGGTTGTGATATGCCTTACCTTAGAGAATGTGAATGTGGAGAGGGAGGTATGAAAGGAGTCGAAGAGTGGAAACCCAGATGGGAAATGTTAGTTTGGATAATGGGTTGTGGCAGATCTGACACTAAGAATGTTTAGAGAGAGAGAGATAGATATTGGTGGTGGTGGTGGTGGTGGTGGTGATGGTGGTGGTGCAAGTGGAAAAAAAGGGGAAAATGTAAGTATTTTTAGAGGAAAATGAATGGAAGAGAGAAACTATGGATGAGGGGAGGGTGAAGGCCAACTTTGAATTGAGGGACTTAAACCATAGTAAGTAAGCCGCTGTAACAGACAATACGACCAAGAGAGTTAGTATATCCATTTGATGCGTACGGGCTCCCACTCTGTTCACCAAACCCCACTGCGAAAGACACCGACAAACCACCTTTTTTCCCCTGGTCGGTCGCCGGTAAACCAACTGAACGAGTAACCAAGATTAGACACCAGGTTCTGATATGCCTTACCTCAGATAATGTGGATGTGGAGAGGGAGGTATGAAAGGGGTTGAAGAGTGGAAACCCATATGGGAGATGTTAGTTTGGATAATAGGTTATGGCAGATCTGACACTAACAATGTCAAGAGTGAGTGAGAGTCATAGTGGTGGTTGTGGTGGTGGTTGAGGTGGTGGTGGTGGTGCAAGTGGAAAAAAAGTTTACATTGTACGTCGTATTAGAGGAAACTGAATGGAAGAGAGAAGCAGTGGATGAGGGGAGGGTGGAGGCCAACTTTGAATTGAGGGACTTGAACCACAGTAAGTAAGCCGCTGTAACAGACAGTACGACCGAGAGAGTTGGTATATCCATTTGTTGTGTGCGGGCCCCCACTCTGTTCACCAAACCTCACCGTGAAAGACACCAGCAAACCACTTTTTTTTCCCCGGCCAATCGCCGTTAAACCAACTGAACGAGTAACCAAGATCAGACATCGGGTTCTGATATGCCTTACCACATAGAATGTGGATGTGGAGAGGGAGGTATGAAAGGGGTTGAAGAGTGGAAACCCAGATGGGAAATGTTAGTTTGGATAATGAGTTGTGGCAGACCTGACACTAACAATTTGAAGAGAGAGAGAGAGAGAGAGAGAGAGAGAGAGAGAGAGGTGGTGGTGGTGGTGGTGGTGCAAGTGGAAGAAAAGGGGAAAATGTGTCGGTATTTATAGAGGGAAATGAAGGGAAGAGAGAAACAATTAATGAGGGGAGGGTGAAGGCCAACTGTGAACAATGGTGTTGAAACCATATGGGAGGCCGGGTGTACTTGCAGGCTAGCTGTGATTCAAACCTTGGGGGAGACTAGCACAACAATCTATCGTCATGGCCCCCACTTAAATCATGGTTTTACTCTAGGGGGATTCGAACCCTGCTATGTTACAAGCGCAGGTTCGCCCTTACTACTTGACAACTCATGGATGGGTAACATCGTACGGTAATTAGTACTAATGAAAAGATTAAGGAGGGCATTATACTAAATGCCGTCGGAGGTCGTTGGAGAGTTTCAAATCGACCGGGCCCATAAATACATGCAAACACTTGAGTGCAAGTATCGCATGGCATATCAAGACAGAGATTACTCCTTCTAGATCTTCAAACACTTCTAAATTAAACAAATGCTCACCTAATTTTGTTGTAAGAGGGGGCTGCTTCTGTAAGATTCAGGCATTGAATGCATGAGATACAGAGGGGAGGTAAATGGGTTTTGGTTGAGAAAGTTTTTAGGCGGAGTTTCCGTCCACCAAAAAGTTGTAGACAACAATTTTTTGGTTGCCTTTATTCTAATTTTTTTTTTTTGCATTTTTTAATTTTGGGTCAAACTCTTATGTATTATTGGGTTGTCTTGAATAAAGGAGCCGAAAAACTAAAAAAATTTGATTTTACACAAGTATTTTGAAAAAAATCCAAAAAATGAGGTTAGATTCATTGCACCTAGGGGTGGAGTAAGGAATTTTGTTTGCTGGGGCCAAAAGTTAGATTCACATGTTAGATACTTTTCATTTACAAATCCAAAAAATAACTAAATTAAGAGGTTAATTATAAAATAGATATACACTTATAAAATGTACTTCTGCTTTATAATTAATTTGTCCCAAAGACTAGATACATTGTGAAAACGATGCATGACTGGTTTAGTCATGCGATTACCTGGTATACATGGGACAAAAAACACTAAATAAATGGGGGCCAAAATAGACGGGCAGAGTGATCTTGTACACTTACATTAGGCTAGGAGGACAAAAATGAAAAATGCAGAAAAGACTACTCCAAGAAGTAGGTGTGGATTCTTTTGATCAAAGACAAGCATGCCCTTATCAATGGGAATATGACGGGCTTACCTATGACATTGACCAAGACAATGGGCAGAACCATCCAATGAACAAGACTTAGCATTTAACTCCATGGAACCCATGATGACTCAGATAGGATGCCTATTTAATTTTTTTTTTCTAAAAGATATAACGGGGATTGGGTTCTTACCAATTTTTTTTTTGTTTTTTTGACAAATTTTAGAGATACTTTCATTGATATGAAAAACATATATCCAGAAAGGCCGAATAGGTAGCCACCTCCAAGGAGAGAGAAAAACAACCACAAAAAAGGGGGGAGCATCCCCTGTCTCGAGATCAACTTTTAGACGGATATACAGAGTCCTGAGGTGCCCCAAAAGTTCTGTGATCATAACTAAATAAAGGTGATGGGACTAGGTTTGAGCAGCGTACGCTGCTCCTGAACTTGCTTGCTCCAGCCTAGCCTGGTCAACGGTCAAAGCTGACCGATGACTGACACATGGCAGTGGACCTGTGCACGCCAGTATAAAACCAGCGTATGCAGGTACAATTTTGCTGAGGTTTTTTGGTTCTGGCTTGAAGGGTGTGGGCTCCCCGTACCGGCATGCGTCCAAAGATTCGCCACCTGGATTTTTGAGATGGATGATCTGAGAAACCGAGAGTTTGTTTGAGATAAAGAAAGGCTCTTGGTCTAGCGAAAACGTCGAGATTTTGGGTTCGGGAGCCACGTTACGAGCGGGGAAGGTTTTGTTGAAAAGCACCCCGCTCGCCCGGTAAAACCGGTCTTTACTTAGCATTTTAAATGGGGGATTTAATCTCATTTGAAAAACTTAATTTTGATTAAAACATATACGGAAAAGGGACATGGTTTAATATAACACATTGGCGTGCTTGTGGTGCAAACTGTACAGTATGAAATGGATAAGCAATGTATGGAAAATGAAATAACCGCATTACGACAGTCTATCAATATCAAGTGAAACACTGCGTGACGGACCGGATGTATCGCACTGTGTAACTAAAATGCCGTGCGGTGCACTTGTCAACGCATTCCAGAATCAGCTCGCTTTTACATGACAAAATAAACATAGATCCACAAAATAGTTTTTTATATTTTTTGAATCTCTGAAAAATGATTTACAAGATCATTTTGTTCATCTCATCATGTAAAGCAATGTTAAAAAGTTTTTTGAAGTGTTAAAAGATTTAATAAAATAAAAAAGATGACTTTTAACAATGAAACTTGATTCTGGAATATACCCGGACAGAGAAGTAATAAACAGACTATACCAATAACATAAGAAGGAATATGTAAAAGAAATAAAATATTGCACGGCGTAATACACTACGCCGTGCGGAGTTATAAAACGCCGCACAATGTAGTGTATTCGGCACAGAAACTATTTTTTTTTTACTTTTTGAATATAAAGCTCGTTTGAGACCCAAACTCAGTATAGAAAGACTGAGATGGGCCTTGATCGGCTCCCCTCAAAGCTAAACGTAGTTTAGCCCAAGGAATATGTGTATACCTTTTGATCGAAGCTTGGATGTGCTTGAAGATGGAGGAATGGAAGTTGATTTGGACGTGAAAACTCCTTTGATCGAAGCTTGAATGTGTTTGAAAATGGAGAGTAAATGTTGATTTGGATTGAATTTTGAGAGACTTGTGAGCAAATGAATGTAGAGAGAGATGTATATTGTAATGAGTGTAAGAAGTTGTACGGAGAGAATCGAGAGGGGGGGTCCTTTTCCTCTAAGAGGAGGGGTGTATTTATAGGCAAAAAATGTGCTTGGAGTGCACCCAAAGGAAAAAAACATGCAAAATGTGCTCAAAATAATCTGTTGATACATAAGGGAATCTGTCAGACGCTCCTCCTGTCAGAGTTTCAAACTTCAAAATGCCGGGCGGTGTATTGAAATTCCGTGCGGTGGAGTGATTTTTTTGAATTTTTTTGATTTGTCATGCTGCATTTTGAAATGCCGCGCGGTTTTTCGAGACAGCACAGCACACCAAACTTCGCCGGAGCGCCCCGGACACTCCCGAACTCGGATTTGGGCGTTTTTTGAAGCGTTGAAAAGCTTGTCGAGTCCTCTTTTTAACCCAATTTCATTCAAAAAAGTTTTACACATTAAAATGTGTGCCCATTTTACCATCAGTGTGTCATGAAAAGTGTTGTTTTTTATCAAACAAACAATTTTTTTCTTTTTTAATTGAACCGCAGGGCCACCCTATATGTTTGGGAAAGGGTTTTCTTGAGGTTTAGAGAAGGAGTAGCAAAGGAGCAACAATCCAAACCTTGAAAGTATATTTTTCCTTAGTTCATCATCGGGGAGCTTAAAGATTATTTGGAGACCCATATTGGGGTGTCTGAAAAGGGTTTGAAAGCGTTTTGGAACGCTCAAAGCTCGAACACACTAACATTCTCGAAGTGTTCTTGATCTTATTCATCATCAAGTATTCAAAGACTGTAAGTAAACTAATCTGGACAGTCCAAAGTAGGGTGTCCACAGTAGTCTCCTTTGACGATACTAGAAGCACCATTGTCTTGGTACAAGTAACGTCAAAAGTTTCTAAACAGCACTCAAGGCTATCCAGAACAGAACATGAAAGCAATCATAGACATGTATACTCAAAGAACCTGATTAATTGAGAGGACGGGAGGATCGCCGCTTGCGGGGGATAAATTGGACAGAGCAGGACACCGCTTCATTGAATTGAATTGAGGGACGGGCGGACCGCCGTTGATTAAATTGATTTGACGGACGGGCGGACCGTCATTGATTGAATTGATTTAAGGGACAGGCTAATTATAAAATAGATATACACTTATAAAAATGAATTTTTCCTTTATATTTAATTGGTCACAAAGACTAGATGCATTTTGAAAACGACGCATAACTGGTTGAATCCCAGCGATAACTGGTTGAATCCCAGCAATTACTTGGTATACATGGGACAAAAAATTGTACACAAATGGGGACCAAAATAGACGGGCAGAGTGATCTTGTACACTTACATTAGGCTAGGAGGACAAAAATTAAAAAAGCAGAAAAGACTACTCCAAGAAGTAGGTGTGGAGTCTTTTGATCAAAGACAAGCATGCCCTTATCAAAGGGAATATGAAGAGCTTACCATCGACATCGACCAAGACAATGGGTAGAACCATCCAATGACCAAGGCTTAACATTTAACTCCATGGAACCCATGATGACTCCGATAGGATGTCTATTTAATTTTCTTTCTAAAATATATCACGGGGATGGCTTTCTTACCAATTTTTTTTTTTGTTTTTTTGTCAAACTTTAAAGATACTTTCATTGATATTAAAAACATATATCGGGAATGGCCGAAAAGGTAGCCACCTCCAAGGGGAGAGAAAAGCAACCACAAATGAAGGGGGAACATCCCCTGTCTCGAGATCAACTTTCAGATGGATATACAGAGTCTTGGGGTGCCCCAAAAGTCATGTGATCATGGCTGAATAAAGGTGATCAGACTAGGTTTGACTAGCATAAGCTGCTCCTAAACTTGCTTGCTCTAGCCCTAGCCTTGTCAATGGTCAAAGCTGACCGATGACTGACACGTGGCAGTGGACCTGCGCACGCCAGTATAGGACAAGCATATACAGGTAGGATTTTGCTAAGGCTTTTTGGTTCTGGCTTGAAGGGTTTAAAAGCGTTTTGGAACGCTCAAAGCTCAAACACGCTAACATTTTCGAGGTGTTCTTGATCTTATTCATTATCGAGGAATCAAAGATTGTCAGTAAACTAATCTAGACAGTCCAAAGTAGGGTGTCTACAGTAGTCTCCTTTGACGATACTTGAAGCACGATTATCTTGGTACAAGTAACGTCAAAAGTTTCTACACACCACTCAAGGCTATCCAGAACAGAACATGCTAGCAATGATAGACACGTATGCTTAAAGAACTTAATTAATTAAGAGGATAGAAGGCCTGTCGCTTGCGGGAGATAAATTGGACGAAGCAGGCCATCGCTTCATTGAATTGAATGGAGGGACGGGCGGACCGCCGTTGATTGAATTGATTTGAGGGTCGGGCGGACCGTCATAGATTGAATTGATTTAAGGGACGGGCTAATTATAAAATAGATATACACTTGTAAAATGTATTTCTACTTTATAATTAATTGGTCCCAAACACTAGATACATTTTGAAAACGATGCATGACTGGTTTAATCCCAACGATTACCTGGTATACAAGGGACAAAAAATAGTAAATAAATGGGGACCAAAATAGACGGGTAGAGTGATCTTGTACACTTACATTACGCTAGGAGGTCAAAAATGAAAAATGCAGAAATGATTACTCCAAGAAATAGGTGTGGAGTCTTTTGATCAAAGACAAGCATGCCCTTATCAATGGGAATATGAAGGGCTTACCTATGACATTGACCAAGACAACGGGCAGAACCATCCAATGAACAAGACTTAGCATTTAACTCGGTGGAACCCATGATGACTTAGATAGGATGTCTATTTAATTTTTTTTTTCTAAAATATCTAACGGGGATGGGGTTCTTACCATTTTTTTTTTTTTTTTGTCAAACTTTAGATATACTTTCATTGATATTAAAAACATATATCGAGAACGGCCGAATAGGTAGCCACCTCCAAGGAGAGAGAAAAGCAACCACAAAAGAGGGGGGAACATCCCCTGTCTCGAGATCAACTTTCAGACGGATATACCGAGTCCTGGGGTACCCCAAAAGTCCTGTAATCATGGCAGAATAAAGGCGATGGGACTAGGTTTGACCAGCGTACGTTGCTACTGATTTTGCTTGCTCCAACCCTAGCCTAGTCAACGGCTGACCGATGACTGACACGTGGCAGTGGACCCGCCACGCCAGTATAGAACCAGCGTATGCAGGTAGGATTTTGCTGAGGCTTTTTGGTTCTGGCTTGAAGGGTTTGAAAGAGTTTTGGAACGCTTAAAGCTCAAACACACTAACATTCTCGAGGGTTTCTTGATCTTATTCATCATCGAGGAATCAAAGACCGCAAGTAAACTAATCTGGACAGTCCAAAATAGGGTGCCTACAATAGTCTCCTTTGACGACACTTGGAGCACGATTATCTTGGTACAAGTAACGTCAAAGGTTTCTAGACACCACTCAAGGCTATCAAGAACAGAACATGCTAGCAATAATAGACACGTATACTCAAAGAACCTAATTAATTGAGAGCCGTTTGAGGGTGATAAATTGGACGAAGCAGGCTGCCGCTTCATTGAATTGAATTGAGGGACGGGCGGACTGCCGTTGATTGAATTGATTTGAGGGATGGGTGGATCGTTGTTGATTGAATTGATTTAAGGGACGGGCTAATTATAAAATAGATATACCCTTATAAAATGAATGTTTGCTTTATAATTAATTGGTCCCAAAGACTAGATACATTTTGAAAAAGATGCATGACTGGTTGAATCCCAGCGATTACCTGGTATACATGGGACAAAAAATAGTAAATAAATGGGGACCAAAATAGATGGGCAGAGCGATCTTGTACACTTACATTAGGCTAGGAGGACAAAAATGAAAAATGCTGAAAAGACTACTCTAAGAAGTAGGTGTGGAGTCTTTTGATCAAAGACAAACATGCCTTTATCAATGGGAATATGAAGGGCATACCATCGACATCGATCAAAACAATGGGCAAAACCATCCAATGACCAAGACTTAGCATTTAACTCCGTGGAACCCATGATGACTCCGATAGGATGTCTATTTCATTTTTTTTTTCTAAAATATATAACGGGGATTGGGTTCTTACCATTTTTTTTGGTTTTTTTGTCAAACTTTAGATATACTTTCATTGATATTAAAAACATATATTGGGAATGGCGGAACAGGTAGCCACCTCCAAGGAGAGAGAAAAGCAACCGCAAAAGAGTGGGGAACATCCCCTGTCTCGAGATCAACTTTCAGACAGATATACAGAGTCCTTAGGTGCCCCAACAGTCCTGTTATCATGGCTGAATAAAGGTGATGGGACTTGGTTTGACTAGCGTACGGTGCTCCTGAACTTGCTTGCTCCAACCGTAGCCCTGTCAATAGTCAAACCTGACCGATGACTGACACGTGGCGGTGGACCCGCGCACGCCAGTAACCAGCGTATGCAGGTAGGATTTTGCTGAGGCTTTTTGGTTCTGGCTTAAAGGGTTTGAAAGCGTTTTGGAGAGCTCAAAACTCAAACACACTAACATTCTCGAGGTGTTGTTGATCTTATTCATCATCGAGGATTCGAAGACTGTAAGTAAAATAATCTGGACAGTCCAAAATAGGTTGTCCAAAGTAGTCTCCTATGACGATACTTGGAGCACCATTGTCTTGGTGCAAGTAACATCAAAGATTTCTAGACACCACTCAAGGCAATCAAGAGCAGAACATGCTAGCAATGATAGACATGTGTACTTAAAGAACCTGATTAATTGAGAGCACGGGAGGACTGCCGCTTATGGGTGATAAATTGGACGGAGCAGGCTGCCGCTTCATTGAATTGAATTGAGGTACGGGCGGACCGCTGTTGATTGAATTGAATTGAGGGACTGACGGATCGTCATTGATTGAATTGATTTAAGGGACGGGCTAATTATAAAAGTGATATACACTTATAAAATGTATTTCTGCTTTATAATTAATTGGTCCCAAAGACTAGATATATTTTGAAAACGATGCATGACTGGTTTAATCCCAACGATTACCTGGTATACATGGGACAAAAAATAGTAAATAAATGGGGATCAAAATAGACGGGCAGAGTGATCTTGTACACTTACATTAGGCTAGGAGGACACAAATAAAAAATGCAGAAAAGACTACTCCAAGAAGTAGGTGTGGAGTCTTTTGATCAATGACAAAGCATGCCCTTATCAATGGGAATATGAAGGGCTTACCATCGACATCGACCATGACAATGGGCAGAACCATCCAATGAACAAGACATAGAATTTAACTCCATGGAACCCATGATGACTCAGATAGGATTTCTATTTAATTTTTTTTTCTAAAATACATAACGGGGATGGGTTCTTACAAATTTTTTTTTTGTTTTTTTGTCAAATTTTGGAGATACTTTCATTGATATGAAAAACATATATCCGGAAAGGCCGAATAGGTAGCCACCTCCAAGGAGAGAGAAAAACAACCACAAAAGAGGGGGGAACATCCCATGTCTCGAGATCAACTTTCAGACGGATATACCGAGTCCTGGGGTGCCCCAAAAGTCCTGTGATCATGGCAGAATAAAGGTGATGGGACTAGGTTTGACCAGCTTACGCTGCTCCTGAACTAGCATGCTCCAGCCCTAGCCTGGTCAACGGTCAAAGCTGACCGATGACTGACACATAGTAGTGGACCCGTGCACGCTAGTATAGAACCAGCGTAAGCAGGTAGGATTTTGCTGAGCTTTTTGGATCTGGCTTGAAGGGTTTGAAAGAGTTTTTGAACGCTTAAAGCTTAAACACACTAACATTCTCGAGGGTTTCTTGATCTTATTTATCATCGAGGAATCAAAGGCCGTTAGTAAACTAATCTGGACAGTCCAAAATAGGATGTCTACAGTAGTCTCCTTTGACGATACTTGGAGCACGATTGTCTTGGTACAAGTAACGTCTAAGGTTTCTAGACACCACTCAAGGCTATCAAGAACAAAACATGCTAGCAATGATAGACACGTATACTCAAAGAACCTGATTAATTGAGAGGACGGCAGGACTGCCACTTACGGCTGATAAATTGGACGGAGCAGGCTGCTGCTTCATTGAATTCAATTGAGGGACGGGCGGACCGTCTTCGATTAAATTGATTTGAGGGACGGGCTAATTATAAAATAGATATACACTTATAAAATGTATTTTTGCTTTATAAGTAATTGGTCCCATAGACCAGATAAATTTTCAAAACGATGAATGACTGGTTTAGTCCCAACGATTACCTGGTATACGTGAGACAAAAAATAGTAAATAAATGGGGACCAAAATAGACGGGTAGAGTGATCTTATACACTTACAATAGGCTAGGAGGACAAAAATGAAAAATGCAGAAAAGACTACTCCAAGAAGTATGTGTGGAGTCTTTTGATCAAAGACAAGCATGCCCTTATTAATGGGAATATGAAGGGCTTACCTTTGACATCGACCCAGACAATGGGCAGAACCATCCAATGACCAAGACTTAGCATTTAACTCCGTGGAACCCATGATGACTCCGATAGGATGTCTATTTAATTTTTTTTCTAAAATATATTACATGGATGAGGTTCTGACCATTTTTTTTTTTTGTTTTTTTGTCAAACTTTAGAGATACTTTCATCGATATGAAAAACATATATCGGGAACGGCCGAACAGGTAGCCACCTCCAAAGAGAGAGAAAAGCAACCACAAAAGAGGGGGGAACATCCCCTGTCTCGAGATCAACTTTCAGACGGATATACAGAGTTCTGAGGTGTCCAAAATGTCCTGTGATCATGGCTGAGTAAAGGTGATGGGACTAGGTTTGACCAGCTTACGCTGCTCTTGAACTTGTTTGCCTCCGCCATAGCCTGGTCAATGGTCAAAGCTGACCGATGACTGACACATGGCAGTGGACCCACGCACGCTAGTATAGAACCAGCGTATGCAGGTAGGGTTTTGCTGAGGCTTTTTGGTTCGGGCTTGAAGGGTTTGAAAGCATGTTGGAACGCTCAAAGCTCAAACACACTAACATTCTTGAGGTGTTCTTGATCTTTTTCATCATCGGGGAATCAAAGACCGTAAGTAAACTAATCTGGGCAGTCCAAAATATGGTGTCTACTATAGTCCCCCTATGACGATACTTGGAGCACCATTGTCTGGTACAAGTAACGTCATAGGTTACTAGACACCACTCAAGGCTATCCGGAACAAAACGTGGTAGCAATGATAGACACGTATACTTAAATAACGTGAATAATTGAGAGAACGGGAGGACCACCGCTTGCTAGAGATAAATTGGATGGACCAGGCCGCCGCTTCAATGAATTGAATTGAGAGACGGGCTAATTATAAAAGAGATATACACTTATAAAATGTATTTTTGCTTTATAATTCATTGGTCCCAAAGACTAGATACATTTTGAAACCATGCATGACTTGTTTAGTCCTAGTGATTACCTCGTATACGTGGGACAAAAAATCGTAAATAAATGGGGACCAAATAGACAGGTAGAGTGATTTTATAAACTTGCATTAGGCTAGGAGGAAAAAAATTAAAAATGCAGAAAAGACTACTCCAAGAAGTATGTGTGGAGCCTTTTGATCAAAGACAAACATGTCCTTATAAATGGGAACATGAAGGGCTTACCATCGACCAGGAGAAAAAATCGTAAATAAATGGGGACCAAAATAGACGGGTAGAGTGATTTTATACACTTACATTAGGCTAGGAGGACAAAAATTAAAAATGCAGAAAAGACTACTCCAAGAAGTATGTGTGGAGCCTTTGATCAAAGACAAGCATGCCCTTATCAATGGAAACATGAAGGGCTTACCATCGACCAAGACAATAGGCAGAACCATCCAATTTCCAAGACTTAGCATTTAACTCCGTGGAACCCATGATGACTCCGATAGGTTGTCTATTTAATTTTTTTTCTAAAATATATAACGGGGATGGGGTTCTTACCAAATTTTTTTTTGTTTTTTTGTAAAACTTTACGGATATTTTCATTGATATGAAAAACATATATCGGGAACGAGCTAATAGGTAGCCACCTCCAAGGAGAGAGAAAAGCAACCACGAAAGAGGGGGGAACATCCCTTGTCTCGAGATCAACTTTGTAACGACCCTGATTTTCAGTCCTTAAAAAATTTCGTTAAATATTTGAATTTTTATTGATTACTTGAATTTGCTTTGATTTACTTTTAAAATCCTATAATTTGTCGTAATTACATTTTTGCCCCTTAAATTTATTTCTTAAATTGGTGATATTGCTTTAATTTCCGATAGTTTGTCATAACTGCACTTTAGCCCCACTTAGCAAGTCTAACTAGCTTCTAACCATCCGGTTAGAAGAACTAAATTGGAAAGCTATCTCGTTACTTCAATTGGACCGTTTTGGCCCTCATTGAACCTTTTAAACCCTAGTCAAAGAATTGGATATTCTTTTTCTTTTAATTATTTTAGTTTTATTCTTTGTCCATTGGATAAAGATTGTTAGAGAAACTATTATCCATTGGATAATAGAACCCCAATTGTTTATTTTAAAGGTATACTTGGCCAAAGTACTAGGATTATTAAGGAAAATACTTTTTAAATTACTTGAAAGTACTTTTGGGGATTTTTTAGTATATAATTGACCTAATAACTATTATCCATTGGATAATAGATGTTAGGGGAATTTTTAACCATTGGATAAAAGAGTTGGTCTTCCAAAGTACCATGGGGTTTAATTAGTTTAATGCTTTCTTTTAACCCACATGTGAAAGCACACCTTATTTTAATTAGAAATGTACATGGTACCAAGATTCTTGTAGTACCCTTATTTATTTTTCTATTAGGGTTTTGATCTTCCTAAGTACTAGGGTACCCTAAGTATATAATATTCTAGTACATTGAAGGTTTAAATAATGCCCTAAGTACCATGTGCTAAATTCATTAGTATATTGGAAAATCCTAGCCTAAAAGACTACTTTTGATACTTGGTACAAAAAGTATTACTTTTTTAATTGTTTTCTTTCATTTTTTTGTACCTTGGCAAAAGAATGAGAGGGAGAGAGAGGGGAGAGCAGCCGGCCAAGGGAGAAAGGAGAGGGGGGGCCGGTTGTGAGGGAGAGGAGGAGGGAGATTGATGATGTACTTGGCCATTGAACTTCCATTGTACCACAATATTCTTGGGTGGTTGATCTTCCAAGCAACACTTAACTTCCAATGTCCTTTTTGTACACTTCAATATTTGTTTAAACAAGAATCTTGTACCAATATTCTTCTTGCCCACCAAGTCTTCCAAGAAACAAATCCTAGCCATTGGATTTGCCTTTGGTCTTCCAAGATTCATGACAAGTGTCAAAGAGAGGGAGAGAGAGAGAGGGGGGCCAGCCATGGAGAAGAGGAGAGAGAGCCAATGTTTTGCCTATAAATAGAAGCCATTCCAAGC
The DNA here is from genome assembly GCA_014282245.1 of Rhododendron simsii. Classification (NCBI taxonomy): domain Eukaryota; kingdom Viridiplantae; phylum Streptophyta; class Magnoliopsida; order Ericales; family Ericaceae; genus Rhododendron; species Rhododendron simsii. The sequence continues at coordinate 9,651,222 of CM024959.1, read as the reverse complement.
TTCAAAACTCACACCTTCAAAGCTTTGCTCTTCCTTCTCTCTAGAAACCATTTCTGGGCAGCCTACTGTCCCTTTGGAAATTCCCAGTTTTCTCTTGCTTAAGTTAGTTTTTAGAACCAACTTCCTTCGGGAAAGTTGTGGAGAACTTCGAAATCTTGAAGTTAGGCTCAAGAACCACCTCAATCGGAGAAGAAATGACCAAGATATCGTCACCCGAAGTTCAGTGAAAATTCTGGATTTTCATTTCCAGACAGCTTACTGTCTTCTCCTTCATCACCATTTTTCTCCTACTTAGATTAGTTTCTAGGGTTAACTTCCTTCACGAAAGTTGTAGAGGGTTTCGAGATCTTCGATTTCAACCCAAGAACGACTCTATTTGGCCAAAGATTGACCGAGTTACTGCCGTCCGAAGTTCGGTCCAGATTTGGAGTATTCACCACCCGTAGGATCTTCCAAACTTGCTTATTCGGCCCCGACTAGTTTCGGATCAAGGTAGTTATCCTTACCTACTTTTCCAAGTATAAAGTAGTTTTTCACCTTAATTCTATGTATTGTATAAATCGCATGTTGTTTGAAATTTACTTTGATCGTAAAAAGTTGGAAATGCATGATGTGCGTTGTTTTGATTCAAGCATGCTATGTAGCTTAGATGATCTTGTTGTACTATCTCAAGGCTTGATTGAATGCATGATTGTATGAAAAGTCTTACACGCGGAGTCTTGCATGAGAACGTGACACGAAAACCGAGGAAGTTAGAAACATGGCACCTAGGGTGTGTTTAACAAGAGAAATGTGTTTTGAAACCGCGATGTGGCCGGACTTGGTAGCCCATCGTGTGGATTGTGAAAACCTCAAAGAGGCCGGACTTGGTAGCCCTTTGTGAAGATTGCCAATAGGGCCGCACGTGGTAGCCTTATTGGTAATATGGCTTGGTTATCCATGGAGAGGAGCCAATGCTAGTGTTGCGTGCCAATGGGAACCCGGCGCGGCGGAACCATTGTGAGGATACTCGGGAACCCGGCGCGGCGGAACCGAGATTGGGTGAGTTAAAAAGGTGTTTTTTTTTTTGAAAATGGGTAATAACGACAAGGTTCCCGATGAGTCGACACCAACGGAAATCATAAAGCTATTGTTAGCGCCATGGTCTTTTATCACTGCTTATGTACTTATCATGTGGAAATCGATGCTAGTATTAGGATTATACTACTGAGCCTTCGTAGCTCACGGTGTTACCTTGTGGTGACCCTGGCATATTATATGGGTGGCGACGCCGGTATAATATGTCAGAATTGATAGACGAACAGGACGAACTATTCACTTTGGAGGCGTTCGGAGCCAAGGAGCGGGCTAGGATGGAGAAGCAAGAAGAACTGTAGTTAGGAACCCTAGATCCCTCTGTTATTTGAGTAAAAGTACTTTTGTAAGATTTATGATGTAATAACGAGCTGGACTCGCTTCGTTTTTATTATAAAATGTTTTATTTAACGTACCCAAATTTCGGGGCGTTACAAACTTTCAGACGGATATACAGAGTCCTGGGGTGCCCAAAAAGTCTTGTGTTCATGGCTGAATAAGGGTGATGGGACTAGGTTTGACCAGCGTACGCTGCTCCTGAACTTGCTTGCTTCAGCCCTAGCCTGGTAACCGGTCAAAGCTAATCGATGACTGACACGTGGCAGTGGACCCGCGCACGCCAGCATAGAACCAACATATGCAGGTAGGGTTTTGCTGAAGCTTTTTGGTTCCGGCTTGAAGGGTTTAAAAGCGTTTTGGAACGCTCAAAGCTCAAACACACTAACATTCTTGAGGTGTTCTTGATCTTATTCAACATCGAGGAATCAAAGACCGTAAGTAAACTATTCTTGACAGTCCAAAATAGGGTGTCTACGGTAGTCCCCTTTGACGATACTTGGAGCACCACTGTTTTGGTACAAGTAAAGTCAAAGGTTTCTAGACACCACTCAAGGCTATCCATAACAGAACATTCCAGCAATGATAGACACATATACTCAAAGAACCTGATTAATTGAGAGGACGGGAGGACCGCCGCTTGTTGGGGATAAGTTGGACGGAGCAGGCCGCCGCTTCATTGAATTGAATTGAGGGACGGGCAGACCGTCATTGATTGAATTGATTTGAGGGACGGGCGGACTGTCCTTGATTGAATTGACTTAAGGGACGGGCTAATTATAAAATTCATATACACTAAGAAAAAAAAATATTTAGGCCACGTTTAATTGCCGGACATGGTAAGGGGATAAAATCCTTGTGATAAGCCAAAGGGTGGAATGCCATGTTGAACGGTTATTGTTATCCTACATGCCCACTTCCTCTATTTGATTATGTCACGAGATATATTTGAATTCAAAATTAATTGTCAATGAGGGAAACGACCTCCCAAAGATCATCGGGTGGCGCAGCCTACAAGACCATAATGCTGCAATCATCATCGGGAATAATAACAATTGGGCATGGCTCATCCACAGAGATGATGTTGATGGAAGGGTCAAACTCATGGATTCGACCATTGACTGTGTTTGAGATTGAATTCACTAGAGGAAGAATGGCTCCAAGCGGGCGACGTACTTCGGGAACAGACTCCCCTTCTCCATAGTCCTTCCAATACTGCTCAGCGACATCACCCTAGTCTAAATCAAGTTTAAAACCCAATGCAACTTGCCATGCATCTGTCTGGGGATCCCATACATACTCATTAGCTTCTTCCTCGGGATGAACGGGCACAAGCTGATGATAAAGCATAAACAAAGAAAGACCATCCAACGGATATGCCTGTGCTGCATTCCATTCGCCTTCCCACTGGTCTAACCACACCTAATTGACATGGGGGTATGCAGGGAAACCCATGTTGTACTTGTGGGCATGCGTGCCCTTTTCTTTTAGGAAAGGATTCCGTTCCCTTCCTAAAGAAAATGCATGTTCGCGGGGGTGCTTTTAAGCTGGACGACAAGCGCTCGCGAAAATACAGAGTCGCCACTCGGGTTTGAAGGTCCGACACCCAAGGAACCGTATTTCGAAGCACTGGTCGCGCTGTTTGATTTGAAAAAGTTTAAGGAACCAGTCCGTCATAACCATATCTGGATTTGGGAGCCAGGTTACGAGAGAGGAAGGGTTTTATGGCACCCCTCTCGCCTAATCTGGAGATCGGTCTTTACTTAGGCATTTGCGAAGATGTTGTTTTGTTTGCGATTCTGTTTGATTAATCAATTTTTAACCATTTAGGGTGGGGAATAGTTAAAAGGGATTAAAACTGTAACAGTTTGCAGGATGTGATAGATAATAGCATGGATGGATGAAACATTGAAAAGTAAATGAGATAAAATCCAAAACTGTAATTGGATATCAAAACAGTGTGCTTATATGGATTTGGCACAAACAATGGCCAGCTTGCATGCATGGATTTTCATGCATGCAAGTCCACCATCGCCCGATACACCCATACAATCGCGCGAAAATTGATATCCTCCAACAGTTTGAATTTTATCCCCTTCTGGGCTCTGGAAGGACCAATGCACACACAGGGTCAAACCAAGCAGTTTATATGTGCTGAGAGTAAATAATTATTACAAACAGGATCAACGGAAATAAGGTACAACCCCTAAATGGTGGGGGATATCAAAACGGAGGCCACGAGCCTAACTGCCCATGCAAGGGCAACCACTGGAAATAGGCTGACAGTCGCGCGACAGAATGAGCTCATCGCGCGAGTGTCGTGACTAGACTTCCAGGAATTGCTTTGCATGCCTGGGCTCTGAGACATATTCAGAAGCAACCCAAGGGCATTCCAGGGCAATTAAATGTGCGAAATAAATTGAAGCAATTGATTTTATCATGAAGAACAGTGGAATATTCTAAATACTCTTCACAGGAAAGCAGAAAATCATGTAAATAAAGAAGGACCAGGATCCCATCCCCACGAGGACCGTCACGTGCTGACTAGGATAGTCGCACGATGAAGTGGGTCTTTCGCGTGCGGGAGAGCTGGTCCACAATAACTTATAACTATGCTGGCTTAAGGACCAAGACTAGTATTGATTACCGGCCTTGGCCCTTCCAGCCCCCCTCAGGGATCAAAACAGTAAACAGTAGGGATTATACCTTTGCTTGAGTGCTTTGAAAATGGCTTGAATAAGATGGTGTGGCTTGGACAATGAGTATGTAGGAGTGATTTGAGTGGATGAAGTATGAAGTGCTTGGGCTTGTATATCTTTCTTTTCTTTGAAAATTTTTGTAACCCTTTGGAAGAAAGAGCAATGGGGTATTTATAGGAGAAGGAAGAGGCTTGGTTGGTGGTTCTATAAGGGTATACATCCAGCCAACAAAGCTGGTTGTGGTTGCTTGGTAGAGAAGTGGGGTGCCAAAGGTGATGGGAGAGTGGCGGAGAGGTGGTGCAAGGACAGCCTTGCAGAGGGCTGTCCAGTCGACGAAACGGGGTTACACAGGGCTATAGCCCCCTGATCATCACACAATCCAGCTAGAAAAAGGTAAAAATGGCATGTATTGACCATCGCGCGAGGGAGTGGCTTCATCGCGCTAGTGTTCTACTAACCCCGCGATGGCCAACAGTCAAAACTTTGACTTTGACAACCACCTGGCACGTAAAACATCGCGCGAGAGACCCAGTAGGTCGCACAACGATCAAGCCTAAGGTTAGGGTTCGATCTTAAGGGTTTTAGGGATAAGGATGGGTTCCACACACTCCAAGCTCAAACCATTTCATTCTCAAGACTGTTTTCGACCTGAATCATCATCAGGGAAACAAGAAACCGAAAAACGAAGTAAAACGATTGGGAGATCAGATTGGGGTGTCTACAGTAGTCGCTCTTTGACGGCACGCAGGGCACCATTGGTTGGTACAGGTAACGTCAAAGATTTCTAGACACCCATCCAATTCACCCAAAAACTGATTAAACAAGTGCAAGCAAGTATATACAAATACCGTGCACCAAAAGATTAGGGAGCCGGTCGATTGTTGATGCAAACTCTCCCAGGGAATGAATGAAATTGGACGGATAGATCGTCGCTAATTTGAAAATTGGACGGAGGGATCGTCGCTGATTGAAATGGACTGATGGACCGTCGTTGATTAGAATTTGGATGGATAGATCGTCGCTGATTTGAAATGGACGGTTGGATCGTCGCTGATTGAAATGGACGGATGGACCGTCGTTGATTAGAATTTGGACGGATGGATCTTCGCTGATTGAAATGGACGGATGGACCATCGTTGATTAGAATTTGGACGGATGGATCGTCGCTGATTTGAAATGGACGGATGGATCGTCGCTGATTGAAATGGACGGATGGACCATCGTTGATTAAAATTTGGACGGATGGATCGTCACTTTGGGATATAAATGCGCCCGAAATTGATGATCATTAATCAATCATCCCAAAAATTGTTAAGGTGCCATTATAATACCAAGGGTCTTTGAAAGAGAGGGGATCATGATTGGGCCCATCCAGAAGCTGGTGTGGGCCTGAAGGCCCATATTGATCGTCGCGCGACAGATCCACTTCGTCACTCGATATACGCCTGGTTAGGGCTTGGATCTGAAAGGAACCCAGATCCGGCCCGTACCTGTTTTCTTCCATATAATCGACGGGGACGTTCTAAAACCGCTCACAGTAGTTTCAAACTCCCTTTAACTCTAATTTCTCTCCAACCCCTCTCCCAAAACTCTGATTTTGCTCCAAAACTAAGAAATCCACACGCATACCGACACCTATGGCAGATCACGACGCCAATGGAGGCAGTGGGGATGTAGTTGATCATTCGGAGGACGAGGGAGGACCAATGGAGGTTGAAATAGAGGATCAGCCGCCGGTGGAGGCTGTCGCAGGCACCAGTGCAGAGGTAACAGGCGGCGGCGATGGCGAACGAGGCTGTATGCAGGAGGTTAGTGGTGGCGTCGAGCGTCGCGCAACGGAACCAGATCGTGGCGCGACGGAGGAGGTCGGGGCCGAAGGATTTGTGGTCGAACAACTGGACCCGAGCGTGACCGTGAGTGGCTTAGTGGTAGCTGGTGGTAGTTCCTAGTGTAGAGACCCGTAATTTCATCATTTAATTCTTGGTATTTATAATGCAATTGGTATATACACAAAAAAAAAATGAACTTATGTTTTAAACAAAATAATGTTCTTGATGTGTGAGGAAGTATGAGTTGGGGGTTATAATGTGATGCTTGTGGAATAGAGGGGTGTTAGTGCATTAGGGCTATATGTATGAACTCACACCAGGAGTACACTTCATTTTCCCTTTTCTTTTCTTTTCTTTCCTGGCCGGCTCTCTCTCTCTCTCTCGGCTCACACCTCTCTCACCTTCTCTCTTCGATTTCATCTATTACGAGTGAGATTCTTGAAAAACCCAAGTACTAAAGTTGTTCTACGCGACGAGAGCTTCCTATCCATCCAAGAAAATTCATGATCGGAGCGCTTTGAAGTTTCCTTCATGTTCGGGCATGCTTCTAACCTTCGAGGTAGGGATCTCCTACCTTCTTTACATGTTTAAGTGTTAGTTGGATGTACAAGAATCAATTTTGAGTCTTGAATAAATCTTGGGTATGCTGAAAATTTCGTGGGCTTTGGTAATCTGTCTTTTGGGAGCCCTTCTGTTAGGAATTAAATTTTGGTGCCTTCATAAAAGTTGAAGTACGTTTCGATACAAAGATTTCGGTACCAAGATCATGAAAAACCGATAATCACACAATTAGTTATGAATTTTTGAATACTGGCTGTTTTCTGGATGCGCGAATCTGTGCGTGGCTGTCTTCTTTTAACTTTCTGGGCATGATGAACATTTTGGGTGGCTTTGGGTCTTTTACAGGAGCTGCATATTTAAGTTAAGAAGAGATTGGCGTTGGAATCAAGTAATTTGGTTAAGTATACAATTTTTGGTGAATTTCTAAAGCAGGGTTGGTTGACTGGTGCGAAAATGGTTGCGAATCGAATTTTCTTTTGATTGTTGGGTTAACCTCCTCTCGTTTTTGAACCTGGAATTTTTACTGAGCGTAGGGCTTGTAGTGGTGCAACTTTTGGCATTGGTTTCAATATTTTTGGGTTTAAGATGAAAGAGTTATGATTTTTCAATCAATTTTACTTATTCCCGCGTAGAATCTGACAGCACCGGCGGACTTTGGTAAAATGGACATAACTCCTAGCTCGGGACTCGAAACGACACACCGTTTGTTTTGTTAGAAACTAAACACATAGAGCTTTCCAACGATACATCACATGCATCATGGGTAGGTCCGAGCAATAACAGATTTGCATCCAAAGTTGACCCAAATTCTGCCTTTGCACTAGTTTCATTGTTACGTTGAGCTATAATTGCATGGCCGTAATAAGGCTACCCGAATTTCGTGTTTGATGTATGACCTATGGATCAAAGAAAAAGAAGTATACTTTTCAATGGTTTAAGTTTCGTCCTTGAATTCATGTTTAATTGGATACAGGCTAATGTAAATGATTAACTTTGCCAATTTGACATGTGGGGATACGATGGATTGATCTAGATGACTGGGTGTTGGATTAAAGGGATATTCATTGTTGGTGTATTGACATTGATGTTGTTTGATACTTAGAGAAAAATAAATAGTTTTTCCTCTCTATGTATTGTATCCATGGGTTGGTTTAGTATGTGTGTTTTGGTATGTGGGTATTGCCCTCTTAATGGTTTTAGTATATTAGACCCTGTTATGAAGTCGAATTGGCAAGTTTACATCATCAGTGTATATTGATTATGGGAATAGACCCGGGTCAAGCCGTGGTGACCCAAGTGCCCTGTGAATGCGGGAATAGACCCGGGTAAAGCCGTGGTGACCCTGCTACTTTGTGAAAGTGGGAATAGATCCGGGTAAAGCCGTGGTGACCTACTGCTCGGCGGATTTGAGAATAGACCTGGGTAAAGCCATGGTGACTCTTTTCCGGATCGACTTAGGAAAAAGACCCGGGAAAAGCCGCGGTGACTCTAAGGGCGATGCTGGTTGTGTTGAACTAATAATGTGAATGATGCGGTAGTTTTGGTGACTTGTGGGTGAACGGGGTCCCCATGCCCAGAAACATGCTTATAAGATTTGACGCACAGAAAGTGAATGAATGAGATTAATCACATGACATAAGAGATTGGGAATCTGTCGTTTATTTGTTACGTTATGCAATGAATCCTTCTGCATCAAGATGTTAAGTTTTAATGTGTATGGCATTTTGCAAATTCCAATCTGAAGGCAAATTATGGTTCTGCGTTGGTGGTATGTTTCTAATGGCTGGGTTATTGATGTTTTCAAAAAGAAAAAGGAAAGAAAGGGAAATTGGTTTTTTTGAAAATCGATGATGTGAATTTGAGACAAAGTGGAATATGCGTATGAGAAACACAGAACTTGAACTTGAGTTGCCACCTTGGATCATCTAGTATGTCAATACGTGTTTTATATTTCTTCTTTTAGACCTCCAAATCATTGTGGCTTGTTCTTCTGATATGCGGTGGGCAACTTATTTTGTGTGAGTGTATATTTGGTACGTTGTGGTGTGATGCATTGTGAGAGTTAACATATAGGTTATTTGCACGTTAGACTTGTAAAGGAAATCTTAAGGTGAAGGGTTTTTGGCTTGAAATTAACTTGGGATTTGGAATTTGATTTGGGGTTTATGGGTGAGTCTTCTTATTGTCGGGGTGTGGTATTGTTCGATGTGTCATTGTTATTTCATATTCTGACTCTACATGTGTAGTGTGTATATTTTGGTGAGAGGTTGGCTAGTTATGTGAGACAAGAAAAATGAGGGTTTTCATTAAAGAACTTAGATTAATCTTTGGGTCTTTGAAATGGAAATGAAAGAGCAGGGATTGATTTGGGTAACGCCGTAACGGTAAACTGAGATTTTTAAGAATATTGGTATGTGTGGGTGAAAGTGTTAGTGTTTGAGAAATGGAGTTAAATATTTTCCAGCGTGGGTATGGTATTTTGAGTTCCATATTTTGACAAAACAAATATGCTTTGGAAAATGTTTTTCCTTGGGATCTGTCTTCACTTCTGCATATAATTTAGGTGTGGATATCTCTACGAGCTAGTGTAGCTCACCTTATCCTTTCAGGTACTCATCATGACACATAGCTTGGATTGCATGGAGTGCACATTGAGACGTCTCTTGAGAGCTTCATTGGAATCTTGAGGAAGTGGTTTAGCATCAAGTTTAATTCACGTTATGCACTTTACTCGCAATTGAGAGTTGTACCATTTGATTAGATTATATGCAAAGCTCTGTATAAACTCATCTCCTTGATTATTGTGGATCTATTTTAATGGAAGAAGTTTGGGAAGACTTTATGAAAAAAAAAAAAATTAGAGAGAAGAAGAAGCGACTTGATTTGCTTTCTGGATTCACATGACATTTAAGGGTAAATATAGTTGAGAGAAAGACTTTTGTTTATAGAAAATATATTAATATTTAGCTGAAAATCGAGGGCGTGACAACTTGGTATCAGAGCATTTAGGTTAGAATACTTTGAGACCGTGGGGAGACACTTGGTCTCGTGGGTCTAGTGTTTGCATTTAAGACACCAATTAAGTGTGTAGGGGGTGAATGACGTCCATTATCTAAGTGACTTTTGCATTTATCTTTACGTTATTGGCATAGTCATGTTGGCCCTTGTATGGGGAATAAGAGAACCTGATCTATATTTTATGTCCTGTTCAATGTTTGACTAATGTGTGGTTTATGTGAATGAAGTGTTTTGGTGATCACCTGTCTGCCGACTACATGCTCATGTACTTTGTGCTATGTGGAATATATGCTTATGTGATCTTTCCTGCTTGAAAATTATATGTTTGGATCTTTGGTGTGCTGCGTGCTCTAGAATTGTGGACTTAGCTATAGGATTGGTTTGGGTTGTGATAATGATATAGCATTTGATTTGGATGTGAGTTTGTGAAATCTTGTGGGGTTGATGACTGGGCATGATCTTTTCTTTAGATGAAATACAAATGGAATGTGAAGTGTTGGATTAATCGGTCATTTATGTGATAGACCTGGTGAGTCATAGACAAATCATTGCAAGAAAGGTAAGGTGAGAATTGTGGAGTTAATTTGGGTCTTGGAGTTACGCTGTCTTAGCCAATTTGTATATGGGTTCATGAAATTTGGTTGACAAAGAAAACTTAAAGGTTTGAAGTACTTTTGGTGTTTCCCTATGAATGGTATAAACATGTGGTTAGTTATCAATTTTATTTGCAAAAAAAAAAAAATTTGGAGGAATCAACTTCCGGATATTCAGCTTGAAGAACGGTTGGCCACCGTGACTTCGGAATTGAATATCTAGAGTAGAAGTTCTTTTAAAATAATAAAAAAAAGGGGGAATTTAGTTTCTGCTAGAGAACTGGATAAGGATAGATCATGTGACGCTATAGTTAAAGATTCGTATTTCTTTGTCGATTTTATGCTTTTAAACATGGCATTATTCTGTTGTGAAAGGTATGCATTTCCAAGTAGCTCAGTTCGTTTTGCCTTCTATATGTACGTGTCGTGGTACCTTATTAAGAATTGAGAGCAATGGAGTAAAATGGTTAAACTCTTTTTGAATTGAAACGCTTTCTATTTTTCTCATGAGATTAATTTAGTACATGTGTCCCTAAAATTAAGTGATATTAGAGTATGATTTGGTGATGTTGTTTGATTAACTAGAACTCTAGTGTGAACCTGTGACTGATGTTAGTTTCATGTTGATTCTACGCTGAAGGAAATGTTGAAATGAAAGGTTAGGCCTTGAAAGGAAAGCTCGGATATGTAGAACATGATGGGGTTATTTTGGTGTAAGGAATTTTGAGTTACAAAGAAAAGGAAAAGAGAAATCCATGTGAGTAATGAATGATGAGATAGAAGAAAGTATTTGGACTCATTTTTCTTGTGATCGATGTAGGTCTCTTGGATCCAGATTTTGTGGTTGTTGACTTGTTGAACTCTCTCGGATGTTGTATTACCTGTGGTAATGGTTGTGTTATGTGTTTAAGGTGTTACATGACACGGTTGACTCGGTTTGTCCTAATTTCGAGGACGAAATTTTTTTTTAAGGAGGGTAGGATGTAGAGACCCGTAATTTCATCATTTAATTCTTGGTATTTATAATGCAATTGGTATATACACAAAAAAAAAAAATGAATTTATGTTTTAAACAAAATAATGTTCTTGATGTGTGAGGAAGTATGAGTTGGGGGTTATAATGTGATGCTTGTGGAATAGAGGGGTGTTAGTGCATTAGGGCTATATGTATGAACTCACACCAGGAGTACACTTCACTTTCCCTTTTCTTTTCTTTTCTTTCCTGGCCGGCTCTCTCTCTCTCTCTCGGCTCACACCTCTCTCACCTTCTCTCTTCGATTTCATCTATTACGAGTGAGATTCTTGAAAAACCCAAGTACTAAAGTTGTTCTACGCGACGAGAGCTTCCTATCCATCCAAGAAAATTCATGATCGGAGCGCTTTGAAGTTTCCTTCATGTTCGGGCATGCTTCTAACCTTCGAGGTAGGGATCTCCTACCTTCTTTACATGTTTAAGTGTTAGTTGGATGTACAAGAATCAATTTTGAGTCTTGAATAAATCTTGGGTATGCTGAAAATTTCGTGGGCTTTGGTAATCTGTCTTTTGGGAGCCTTCTGTTAGGAATTAAATTTTGGTGCCTTCATAAAAGTTGAAGTACGTTTCGATACAAAGATTTCGGTACCAAGATCATGAAAAACCGATAATCACACAATTAGTTATGAATTTTTGAATACTGGCTGTTTTCTGGATGCGCGAATCTGTGCGTGGCTGTCTTCTTTTAACTTTCTGGGCATGATGAACATTTTGGGTGGCTTTGGGTCTTTTACAGGAGCTGCATATTTAAGTTAAGAAGAGATTGACGTTGGAATCAAGTAATTTGGTTAAGTATACAATTTTTGGTGAATTTCTAAAGCAGGGTTGGTTGACTGGTGCGAAAATGGTTGCGAATCGAATTTTCTTTTGATTGTTGGGTTAACCTCCTCTCGTTTTTGAACCTGGAATTTTTACTGAGCGTAGGGCTTGTAGTGGTGCAACTTTTGGCATTGGTTTCAATATTTTTGGGTTTAAGATGAAAGAGTTATGATTTTTCAATCAATTTTACTTATTCCCGCGTAGAATCTGACAGCACCGGCGGACTTTGGTAAAATGGACATAACTCCTAGCTCGGGACTCGAAACGACACACCGTTTGTTTTGTTAGAAACTAGACACATAGAGCTTTCCAACGATACATCACATGCATCATGGGTAGGTCCGAGCAATAACAGATTTGCATCCAAAGTTGACCCAAATTCTGCCTTTGCACTAGTTTCATTGTTACGTTGAGCTATAATTGCATGGCCGTAATAAGGCTACCCGAATTTCGTATTTGATGTATGACCTATGGATCAAAGAAAAAGAAGTATACTTTTCAATGGTTTAAGTTTCGTCCTTGAATTCATGTTTAATTGGATACAGGCTAATGTAAATGATTAACTTTGCCAATTTGACATGTGGGGATACGATGGATTGATCTAGATGACTGGGTGTTGGATTAAAGGGATATTCATTGTTGGTGTATTGACATTGATGTTGTTTGATACTTAGAGAAAAATAAATAGTTTTTCCTCTCTATGTATTGTATCCATGGGTTGGTTTAGTATGCGTGTTTTGGTATGTGGGTGTTGCCCTCTTAATGGTTTTAGTATATTAGACCCTGTTATGAAGTCGTATTGGCAAGTTTACATCATCAGTGTATATTGATTATGGGAATAGACCCGGGTCAAGCCGTGGTGACCCAAGTGCCCTGTGAATGCGGGAATAGACCCGGGTAAAGCCGTGGTGACCCTGTTACTTTGTGAAAGTGGGAATAGACCCGGGTAAAGCCGTGGTGACCTACTGCTCGGCGGATTTGAGAATAGACCTGGGTAAAGCCATGGTGACTCTTTTCCGGATCGACTTAGGGAAAAGACCCGGGAAAAGCCGCGGTGACTCTAAGGGCGATGCTGGTTGTGTTGAACTAATAATGTGAATGATGCGGTAGTTTTGGTGACTTGTGGGTGAACGGGGTCCCCATGCCCAGAAACGTGCTTATAAGATTTGACGCACAGAAAGTGAATGAATGAGATTAATCACATGACATAAGAGATTGGGAATCTGTCGTTTATTTGTTACGTTATGCTATGAATCCTTCTGCATCAAGATGTTAAGTTTTAATGTGTATGGCATTTTGCAAATTCCAATATGAAGGCAAATTATGGTTCTGCGTTGGTGGTATGTTTCTAATGGCTGGGTTATTGATGTTTTCAAAAAGAAAAAGGAAAGAAAGGGAAATTGGTTTTTTTGAAAATCGATGATGTGAATTTGAGACAATGTGGAATATGCGTATGAGAAACACAGAACTTGAACTTGAGTTGCCACCTTGGATTATCTAGTATGTCAATACGTGTTTTATATTTCTTCTTTTAGACCTCCAAATCATTGTGGCTTGTTCTTCTGATATGCGGTGGGCAACTTATTTTGTGTGAGTGTATATTTGGTATGTTGTGGTGTGATGCATTGTGAGAGTTAACCTATAGGTTATTTGCACGTTAGACTTGTAAAGGAAATCTTAAGGTGAAGGGTTTTTGGCTTGAAGTTAACTTGGGATTTGAAATTTGATTTGGGGTTTATGGGTGAGTCTTCTTATTGTCGGGGTGTGGTATTGTTCGATGTGTCATTGTTATTTCATATTCTGACTCTACATGCGTAGTGTGTATATTTTGGTGAGAGGTTGGCTAGTTATGTGAGACAAGAAAAATGAGGGTTTTCATTAAAGAACTTAGATTAATCTTTGGGTCTTTGAAATGGAAATGAAAGAGCAGGGATTGATTTGGGTAACGCCGTAACGGTAAACTGAGATTTTTAAGAATATTGGTATGTGTGGGTGAAAGTGTTAGTGTTTGAGAAATGGAGTTAAATATTTTCCAGCGTGGGTATGGTATTTTGAGTTCCATATTTTGACAAAACAAATATGCTTTGGAAAATGTTTTTCCTTGGGATCTGTCTTCACTTCTGCATATAATTTAGGTGTGGATATCTCTACGAGCTAGTGTAGCTCACCTTATCCTTTCAGGTACTCATCATGACACATAGCTTGGATTGCATGGAGTGCACATTGAGACGTCTCTTGAGAGCTTCATTGGAATCTTGAGGAAGTGGTTTAGCATCAAGTTTAATTCACGTTATGCACTTTACTCGCAATTGAGGGTTGTACCATTTGATTAGATTATATGCAAAGCTCTGTATAAACTCATCTCCTTGATTATTGTGGATCTATTTTAATGGAAGAAGTTTGGGAAGACTTTATGAAAAAAAAAAAAATTAGAGAGAAGAAGAAGCGACTTGATTTGCTTTCTGGATTCACATGACATTTAAGGGTAAATATAGTTGAGAGAAAGACTTTTGTTTATAGAAAATATATTAATATTTAGCTGAAAATCGAGGGCGTGACACCTAGGGCACAGGCAGTAAAGGTGCCGATGGTGATAGTGCCGGGCCGAGCGAAACTCCGCCAAGAGATCTGACGAAGGGCAAAGGTGTGGCGGCTGAGGAAAGAGAGAGCAGTGAGGTTCCGCCTGCTTATAGAGAGGAGAATGTGCTCTTCCGGCCAGCGGCGACGTCGTCGGGGCATAGGCCGATCACGAGACAGGATTTCGCAGAGTTTCTGAGCGAAGAGAGACTAGCCTGGCTCCTCGAGGAGGATCCCATGATTGGGGCTGCCATTTTGGAGGCTCGCAAGGAGCGAGAGCGGGAGATAGCTGCTTCAAAGGCCGCGACGAGAGCCGAGAGGGAGAGGGCCACCGAGGAGGAGGTTCTGAGAGATGCAGAGACCGAGGAGAGGGTCAGAGCAAGGGTATACAGTCCTAGGGTGACAGCGGTGTCAGAGGCAGATAGTTTGACTCGGGTTTCGTTTTCAGCAGAGGGGTACAAGCCACCCGCTCCTCATTTGTTCGTACCATCTGGTTTTGCAGCATATAGGCCACGGCAGGTGAAGTACGACTCTGAGCTCGTTCTGAGAGACCCCAATACCCATATTTCGAGCAGCTGGTCTGAGGTAAATTTCTAAAAATCCCTCATTTTCTTTGCGATTGCAAATTCAAATACAATGTTTATGCGCGAATACCGAAAGATGTATAGTGATCCTCGAAGTAGACTTGAATGGTGATACCATGGTTTCACGTTGAATGTCATGCATGAAACATAATAACTTGAACCAACCATCTGTTATCAAGCTGCTTTGATTACCTAGAACTTGAAAATGAAATTCATGCATGTTGATATGTCTCTTGTTGCTTGTTTCCATGTCTGATGCAAGAGAGAGCGAGGCAAAGAGACATCCGAGGTTTCGGGGGCGCGTGTAGTTTTTTGGCGCTATACGAGGGTTTACCTGTTAGAGTGAGGCAGTTGGTGGATCAGGCAGGCTTCGGGGAGTTCATACAGACCCTTACTCCGGTCAGAAACGACCATGTTGTTTTTGTTGCACTTGCAGAGAGGTGGAGGGATACCACCAATACTTTTCACCTACTGCCCGGGGAGATGACAGTGACGCCCATTGAATTTGCGGTGATCACCGGCTTGAGAGTTGGGGGTGATCCTATCCCATTCGACTCAAGCATTCAGGAGGATGAAGCAACCCAAGAGTGGTTCTTGGGGGAAGTGCCCAAGGTTGAGGAGGGGATGGCGAGGTATGGGCAGTTCACCAGATACCTCAAAAAGGAAGTGGCGACTCAGCAGGAGGCGGAGCAGATGGCCCAGGCGTACCTGCTGTACCTTTTTGGTGCTACATTGTACCCAAATAGGCGTAGTAAGGTCCACCTATCGTACTTGCTTGCATTGAGAGATCTGAGGATGGCCTCACGCTTCGATTGGGGAGGAGCTGCACTTGGCGCAGCTTATGGTTTTATGGGGGACTCGTCGAGGACAGAGATGAGCACTGCTAGGTACTGGCGGATTTGGGAGGTATGATTTTAATAGAGTAAAGCACATTTCAATTGTACACTTATCCATTTGATTACATAACCTGTTCAAAAGTATTTCTGCGTGACGATTTGGTCTCTTGTTAACCATGCAGCTTTGGGCTTACGAGTTTTTGAACATGTGCCGTCCGGTGACGAAGAGCCTAGACTTGGGGATCCTCCCGCGTGCTCATATCTAGAGCAAGAAAAACATGGGAGAGAAGAAAGGGAGAGGCGACTTGAATGGCTTCAGGATATACCTAGACGAACTCCGACCCTCACAGGTATAACATGAAACTTTGTAAAAATAGAAATATGCATCCCTTTCTATTGCTTCAATGCTGTCGCTGATCGATACTTGCATTGTTCGCCTGTGCAGATCGAATGGGATCCCTGGAGAGTGGCAGAACCGGAGCCTGAGTACCTGACTAGGAGAAGGATTGTTACAGCGAGCAGGGTGTTGTTTGAATCAGCTTTTGGTTGGCAGTGGTACTTGGGTGACCGAGTGACACGCCAATCACTTGCCTATGTGGGGTTCCAGGTGCTTGGACCGCTTCCACCACGGGCCTCACACACAAAGGAGTACACTTTGGCCGAGTTGGAGGCCTTTACGCGGCCCGATACTAACTTGACACGCCACCTGCGTCCTGGCATGGACTATGCGACTTACCAGAGGAAGCGCCTGGTGGGGCCATTGAGAGTGCGAGAGTTCAGAGAGGTCCGGAGTCAAGCTCGTGGAGCCGCTGAGGAGAGAAGAGCCATTACAGGGAGACAGAGCAATGGCGAGAGTCGCGCGAGGCGGGGTTCGAGCGGACCGGTGAGAGGTGGGCCACTAGAGTTGACGTGGCAAATAGCAGTGGTAGACTCTCAAGGCAATCCAGCTGAGCTACATCTAGCCCCTGCCAGAGTTGAGCCTACACCCGTTACCATGCCGGTAAGATATTGTAGCCTTCATTACTGTACTTCCATAAAGTTTGAAACATTGCCCAATTGCTCACGTTCAAATTATTTTTGCAGGTGCCCAATGAGTGGGTGAACGAGGCTGTTCGGCGTATGCTCGCACTGGAGAACGTGGTAAGAAGGGCAGCAAGTGGCTTGCCATTGGACTTGCGCTATCCACCGCCGGCGGCTCAAAGATCTCAAGTATGCCTTTCAGAAAAAAAAAAAAAAAAAAAACGATACATTCGATACTAAATATATGCACACTTGCCCAATACACAGTATGCTTTGATCGCTGTTGACTGGGAATTGAGCATACCTGCTTTCAAACATACAATATGTAGAATGTATACTAATGCAAAAAAATTTACAATGCAGGCACAGGGATGGGCGACTTTTAGGAGCAAAAGCGCCAGAGACCCTCCACAAAATAAACTAGTAGCCAGAATTCCTGCTCTTCCATTCACTACCAGACCTCAGACGTGGGGCTCACAGCCACCTGCTGCGAGTGAGGAGGCAGCCCGAGAGGCCGTGGCGCGCACAGAGGAGAGGTACCAACTGCAGATGCGCCAAAGGCCCTCACAAGACGAGCCGGTCTGCAAGAAGCGACTGATCTTGCCCGAGGCCTCTGAGGAGGAGGACGAAGAGGAAGAAAAAGGAGAGGGAGAAGACCTGTGGGCAATGCGATTTTGCCCCGATCTTTCTTTCCTCCGGGAAAGGGATTCCGTTCCCCACCCTTTTTTGAGAAAGGAGAGATGCTGCCGGTTCGCGGGAGCGCTTTTAAGCTGGACGACAAGCGCTCGCGAAAATACAGAGTCGCCACTTGGGTTTGAAGGTCCGACACCCAAGGAACCGTATTTCGAAGCACTTGCCGCGCTATTTGATTTGAAAAAAAGTTAAGGAACCAGTCCGTCATAACCATATCTGGGTTCGGGAGCCAGGTTACGAGAGGGGAAGGGTTTTATGGCACCCCTCTCGCCCAATCCGGAGATCGGTCTCTACTTAGGCATTTGCGAAAAGATGTTTGTTTGCGATTCTGTTTAATTAATCAATTTTTAGCCATTTAGGGCGGGGGAACAGTTAATCGGGGATTAAAACTGTAACATGTTTGCAGGATGTGAATGATAGCATAGATGAGCAGTTAGTATAGGATGAGAACAGACTGTTGTGGGAGTTTAAACAAACTGGGAGGCCCCTATTTTGGAGTGACGTGCGCAGGAAGAAACCAGCATGCACTGAACAAGTCACTGCATGCTGTTCACTCTTGCGCGCATAATTCCAAGACAAGCGCGCGCCGGTGAGCTTAAACCCACAACTCTTATTCTCAAACTCTCTGGGCTCTGGAAGGACCAGTGCACACCCAGGACAAACCACGCAGTTTATAGGCAGCATAATATACAGTTTAAAGGCTTAAAAGCCCTAGAAATTGACAAAACACCCCATAAACAGTGTGGGGACAGAATAACAGCCTAAATCCAAGTTACCCGTGCAAGGCCAATCACTGGTCGGAGGCAAACTGTCGCGCGATGGAGTCACTCTGTCGCGCAAGGATGCGCCCTGGCGCGCGATGGTGCGCCCTGGCGCACTATCGCGCGATGGACTGAGTCTGTCGCGCGATGGTGCGCCCTGGCGCAGGATGGTTGCGCCCTGGTGCGGACAGACCAGTGCTTGGTTCACATTTTCTGGGTTCTGGGACAGGTCCAGAATTATCCCAGGGGTATTCCAAAACAGAAAACATGCAAATTGAATTACAACTAGCAATTTCTAACGAAGGAAAGCAGTAAACTGGTTCTTAACATGCTTGCAGTGATCTATACGTAAATAAAGCACAAAACAGCAAGACACCAATCCCCACGAGAACCGTCGCGCGATGATCGAAATCGTCGCGCGAGAGAGTGGCTCCATCGCGCGCTGGTTCTTGCCATGACGGTTTTTGAAACCTCGCCAGCTTTAGGACCAGGACTGGTATTGATTACCAGCCTTGGCCCTGCCAGCCCCCCTCAGGGATCAGAACAAAGAGCAGAGCAAAGGTAAGCTATACCTTCGGCTTTTGAGTTTGAACGGTGTTTGAACTTTGAGATTTGAAGGCTTGATTGAGTGGTTGGATGTTTGATAATGGAGGAGAAAGAGCAAGCTATGCTCTTGAAATTAGGGTTTGTATGGAGGATGTTGTGTGTAATTTTCCTTTGGACCTCAAAATTTGGAACCCTTTGAAAGAAGTACCATGGAAAATGCTAACCCCTTTTAATGGAAGGCCAAAGGGGGTATTTATAAGGAAAGGGGGTGAATCTGGTTGGAAAGAGAGGCCTTCAGCCAGTCCACGAGGCCTGGCTGAGGCTGCATCGGTGGCCAACTGTCCTCCATCAGTAAGGTCGGTTGTAGGTTGGACTGTCGCGCGACGGAGTGAGACTGTCGCGCGATGGTGCGCCCTGGCGCACTGTCGCGCGATGGAGCGAAACCCTCGCGCGATGGTGCGCCCGGGCGCGGGATACTTGCGCCCTGGCGCGGACCAGCAAGGTTTTTGGTTTTTGAAGTGGCTTAGGCTAGGTTAGGTTCAAGGGTTTTGCAAACACTCAAAGCTCAAACACGCTATCATTCCCGGGGTGTTCTTGATCCATTTCATCATCGGGGAATCAAAAACCGTAAGTAAACTAATCTGGAAGCCCAGATTGGGGTGTCTACAAGACCCGTCTGATAGCGGCGGCTCTGACGACTCAGCGGACGATCCTGGTTTTAGACAGGATCCCAGAGAGAGAGACGACGACGATGACGATGGAGATGGTGACTGGTTCGGGGAGGACTGAGGGCTGCTAAGAAGCCTCATCTCACTTTCTGCACTTTTGACTTTTGCTTTTGGGGCTGCGTGCCCACGTAGATAGATTGAAGGCCGGAGCACCTTAGCTGATACTTGTTACACGTTGTTGAGGCTTGCGTGCCCTTTTGACTTGATGGGCGGGTGTGCCCCAGTTGACATGATGACTTTGATTGGCCAAAGTGCCGCACCTTCAGTAGCATTCTTTATTTTAACATGGATAGATCATGGTTTAGCTATAAAATTTGCATTTTCGGCTTATTCACTCTTGTAATAGATTAGAGTAGATGAGGGATCACCACTAATACCTTACTTGCATTGATGACGTACCGAGACTGTCCACAGACACACACTTATGTACAACTGTATCCAGTTCAGAAGAAAAACAAGAAGGTACTTTAGGACACAGTCAAGGTAAGAGGATGAAGGGAAATATAGTGAAATTTCGGACGTTTATAAGCCGGAACTCAAAACACACTAATTTGGATAAAACCGACACTTCCGTAAGATTATGCACGTGTGAAATGACCTATACGAGTTAATGGAACCAAGAAAATACGTCCTAAAATACAAATTCGACCCAAAAGTGCTATAAGGACACAAAACGGACACGAGACGGAAAACATGACTCTATTATGTCCCGGACTGAAACCGACATATCCATACAGTCATATTAGGCTGTCTTGACCTGTACGGTATGAGAAAATGGGGTGTAAACCCTTGAAATGAATTTTGACCTCCCGAAACGGCCATTTGAACTTGGAACGGGCCACCGAGGGTCCAAAACCTTTGTTAAACGTGCTCACTTGAATCCGATGCTTGGCCACAGTCTTATATACTCATAGTGACTTGTTGGAACCCTCAAAACTATAAAAGAACCCTTGGAACCGAAAATGACCAAAATTGGACAATAGCTGGTGTAATCTGTCAAATTGTAAACTAGATCGTCGCACAACAAAGTGGAACTATCATGCGATGGAGTGGATGCTACTCAATCGCGCGAGGGAATAAGATCATCGCGCGATGGTTGGTCTGTGCCAGGCCACCTTTATTTGACCACTTTAGATCTTTAAGACCAACCAGCCTCGTCACTGTCCGTTAACACTCAGGGTACTTCAGGGGCAATCTGCAGATGCCCTTGCTTTTAAAGGAGAAAATGCCACATTGTTTGGACATTTGCCTTGGGCAAAGAGGATTTTTTTCGCATCTTGGCTATAAAAAGTCCAGCATCCTGCAAATGAGAGGCATCCCTTCCACAGTTGAAATTTTTCACACAAACCAAAATGGCAAATAACCTTCCGGTCTTGATTAGTCCGTGGTTAATGGCCTTTGTTACTGGGGATTGGTTGTCATTCCGGTCCCACGGACTGGCCGCCCTTCGTTTTCTCCGAAACGTGATGGTCCGTCCCGAACTTTTGAGGGCAGCCTTACAATTCTGGGACCCAGAGGTTTGCGTGTTCAGGTTTGAGGTCAACTAGTTGTGCCCAACCATGGAGGAATTCCAAGCGTACCTCCAGGGAGTTGCTTCAAGTGTGATTGTCGTGCCACCTTACAGGAAAAACATACCAAAGCTCCTACAGTCAAGTCTTGACATCACCAGGGGAGCAGCCGAAGGTCTGCTAACCGGAGGGCAGATCAACATCATGGGCCTAATGGAGTGGTACAGGCCAGAAGGAAACATAGAAGATACAGCCTTGTAGGCTCGGCGTCGATTTGCTCTGGTAATTAGCGTGCTGGCCACTTATTTACTGGTATCTCCGAATGGGCAAGTCAACCCCATGCTGGTGAGTGTTGCTACTTAAATGGGTGCCCGAAGAAATGTGGTGCCACTGGTTCTGGCAGAGACACTCATGGGTTTGGATTTGGTCTCTACCGGCTAAACAAATGTATTCGGCGGTAGTCCGCTCCTACTGCAGGTAAATTCTCACTTAGCTCACATTTTTTCGGTTTTCGCACATTCTATTTTTACCTCATCTCTCAGCAAAGGCTATATCGAAGCTTCTCACTTGTCTTTCCTCTCAAGCTTTATATGATTCCTTACTTGTTTTTCCACTCATGCAGCTCTGGCTGTCTGACAAATTGGGATTGCTCATAGTGCCGGAAGCAACCTGGCCATATCTGCCAGGTCGAATGCATCAGCTAGGCATGATCTACCCTGAGATGTCCGTGCACCAATGGTATACGTTTATGAAATAAATGCTACCAAACAAAATCACTTGGAGGCATGAAGCCCTGAACATCCCGGACATGGAGCTGAGTTCTGCAGGTTTCGAAACAATGGTGATAGCTGGACTGACCGCTTTCACCTTCTATATTCCCGGTCGCATCCTTCGTCAGTTAGGAATGAGCCAAGTGTTTCACCGAGAGATCGAAGACTTCCGAGTCCCTACTTTCACCACCCAGAATTTGGTAGGTATGAGCGCAATTGGGGTCTTAGGCAACTCGGAAAAGCTGACCCAGATTTCAGCACAGAGCTTATGTACCGATATCAAGTATGGCTAAGAAGAGAAATTACAAGCAGGCAAAACAATGACTGACTCTTGACGGACCTTGATGATCTAGAATAAACTGTGAGCCTGTTAAGGCCTCGAGCACTTTATTCTGTTTTTATGCTTAAATCTTTTAAGACTGCTCAACCTGTGTAATAGAAGTTATAGTTTAAATAAAAATGAAAGCTCAAGTGTTCTCTCCTTTTGATTCAAGTGTTGAACGCCACGTCGTTTCGAGCATTGAGTTAATCCCTGGTAGTAGGAAATCATGGATCAAGTTGATTGATTGTGACCGAATCTCACAGAGAGATTGCCTATGTATCTCTTTTCAAGGAATCAAGTCAACACGTAGTTCAAGCTAAGGTTCGCTCGAGTATTTTAGCTCTTCTTTTACGCTCTAAATTTTGCCTAGTGCTGCCACTTCGGGTTTTCAGCCTAGCGAGCTTTGATTGATGCCTATTTATTTTTGCCTAAACCGCCTTCTTAGGTTTTCGGTCTACCAGGCTTGCTCTAATTTTTGCTTGGAACCGCCCACCCATGTGGTTTTCGGTCCAACGAGCTTCTCTCAGGGATAGTAGCGTTTGAGTTGATCCAGGTTAACCAGAGTATTGAACTCGTTGCCGTCGAGATCAATGAGCTGAGCCATTCCCCCAGAAAGGATGGTCTTGATGATGTAAGGTCCGGAACGCTTAGGTCGGAATTTACAGCGAGGGTCGAAAATTGGCACCCGAATCTCCTTTGTGACCATGTCCCCTTCAACCAAGTCCCTAGACTTCACCTTCTTGTTGAATGCCCGGGCAATTTTCCGTTGATACCCCTGAACGTGATACAAGGCCCGGAGCCTCCTCTCATCAAAAAGCATGAGTTCAACAAATCTTCCATTGAGCCATTCGAATTCCGAGAGTTCTAATTCTACCATGATCCTCAAAGATGGCACCTCGAGCTCTATAGGGAGAACTACTTCCATCCCATAGACCAAGGAATAGGGGGTTGCCCCCGTTGATGTTCGGATCGACGTTCGATAACCCCAAAGAGCTAAAGGTAGTCGCTCGTGCCAGTCCCTGGCGGATTCCGCAGACTTTTTAATGATTGTCTCGACATTCTTGTTGGCCGCTTCAACTGCTCCATTCGTTTGAGGGCGATAAACCGTTGAATGATGGATTTGGATCATGAATTCTTCGAAGAGCTCCAGAACCCGGCCTTTCAAATGATTCCCATTATCTAATACAAATGCCTGCGGAACCCCATATCGATAGATGATGTTTTTCCTGATGAAATGAGTGACTTGAACTGTGGTTAAGGTTTTGTACGACTCAGCTTCTACCCATTTGGTAAAGTAATCTATCGCCACTAGGATAAACCTGTGACCGTTTAAAGCAGACGGCCTGACCATGCCGATGACGTCGATACCCCACACAGAGAAAGGCCAAGGCGAAGCATGCCAAATAGGTTAGAGGGTGGAACATGCGTCAGATTAGCATGGATTTGGCACTTATGACATCGCCACACGTAATCCACACACTGAGATTCCATGGTGGACCAGAAGTAGCCTTGACATAAGATTTTCCTAGCGAGCATGACGCCGCTCATGTGAGGGCCACAAACCCCTTTCGTGGATTTCCTCCATGATTCTGACAGCCTCAGTGCCGTCGACGCAGAGTTTGTGCATTCCACAATGAGATCTCCTATATAACTTCTCCCCACAAATGATGTACTGAGCAGCTATCCTTCGTAATGCAGTTTGATCCTTTTGAGAGGACTCAGCCGGATACAAGCCACTCTCGACGAAGTTCCATATGTCATAGTACCAGGGCAGGCCATCATCAATATCATCAATGGCATTGACGTATTGATAAGGGGGGCAGTCCCGCTGTTCGATTCAGATAGGGTGAAGTTTGACTCCTAAAGGCAACTCGATCATGGAGGCCAAGGTCGCAAGGGCATCGGCAAAATGGTTCTTCAACCGGGGGATGCAAGTGAAAGTCACTTTGTTGAAACGAGGAATTAGCCCCTCCAAATCTTGATGGTAAGGTTTCAACCTCTCTTCGCGCACCTTCCAGTCCCCCATTGGCTTGAGATACAACAAGATTAGAATCCCCGATGACTTCGAGCCTCTCAACACTAAGCGTGAGCGCAGCCTCCATACCTACAATACAGGCCTCATATTCATCTTGGTTGTTTGTAACATCGAAGTTAAACTTGAATGCAAGTGGAATATGAGAACCGTCAGGGGTGACTAGCAGGACCCCGATCCCAAATCCTTTCTGATTGGCTGCTCCATCAAAGTAAAGAGTCCAAACATCTTCGACAACTGTTAGCACTTCCTCATCCGGGAACACGAAATCTGCATCTTTCGGTCCATCCACAGGGTGATTAGCCAAAAATTCCGCAATGGCTTGCCTTTTCATCGACTTTCTCGTCACGTATTCGAGATCGAATTCTGCCAGGAAAAGCAACCAACGTGCTAACTTATCAGTGAGCGCTGGTTTCTCAAATAGATACTTGAGAGGATCCATTCGAGAAATCAACTTTACTAGGTAACCCAACATTTAGTGTCTCAACTTCTTAGAGGCCCAGACAAGGGCTCAGCAAATCTTTTCCAAGGCGGTGTAGCGCTCTTCAGACCCAACCATCCTCTTACTCAAGTAGTAAACGGCCTTCTCAACTCCCTTGTCCCCTTCTTGAGCTAGCAAGCATCCCATGGATGTAGGGTTCACAGACAAGTATAAAATCAGGGGCTTCCCAGGTACTTGTGGCATCAAAACAGGCGGGTTCTGTAGATAGTTCTAAATTGACACAAAGGCCGCTTGGCATTTGTCTGACCATACGAACGGGGTATCCTCCTTGAGTAGACGAAACATCGGCTCGCAAATTAAGGTTAACTTGGCGATGAATCTACTGATGAACTGAACTTTTCCCAAAAAGCTCCGCACTCCCTTTTCAGTCTCTGGTGGCTTCATCTCAAGCACTGCTTTGATCTTTGATGAATCAACTTCAATCCCACGATCAACTTCAATCCCACGATAAATGATCATGAAATCGAGCATCTTGCTTGCTGTGACCCCGAAAGTGCATTTCCGCGGATTAAGACGCATGCGGAACTTACAGAGCCTTTCAAAAAACTTCCTCAATACGGGAACATGTCCTTCCCGAGTTTTCGACTTAGAAATCATATCATCAACATAGACCTCAACCTCCTTGTGCATCATATCGTGCAAGATGGTCGTAGCAGCTCTCTGGTAGGTAGGACCGGCATTCTTCAAACCAAACGGCATGACCAAATAGCAGTAAGTCCCCCATTCGGTGATGAAAGTCATTTTCTCATGGTCCTCGGGTGCCATGAGGATCTGATTGTACCCTGAGAAACCGTCCATGAACGAAAGCAAAGCATGCCTCGCAGTATTATCCACTAGCACATCGATGTGTGGCAAAGGAAAATCATCTTTGGGGCTTGCTCTGTTCAAGTTCCGGAAGTCAACACAGACACGAATTTGGCCATTCTTCTTGGGAACGGGAACGATGTTGGCCACCCAGGTGGGATACTGAGAGACCATGAGAAAGCTAGAGTCAATTTGCTTGGTGACCTCCTCCTTGATTTTCTGTACCCAGTCTAGCCGCATCCGTCTGAGCTTCTGCTTCACTGGCTTAGCATCCGGTAGCAAAGGAATTCGATGCTCCACCATCTCAGGATCAATACCGAGCATGTCTTGATGAGACCATGCAAAGACATCGCTGAATTCAGTGATCAGTCCTTTGAAACCACAATGCTCCTCTGGGTTAACGTGGAGCCCACTTGAACCATCCGGGGATCGTTCTCATCTTTCAAATTTATAAGAACTATTTATTCTTTTATCGGCTGAGCATGCCTTTCATCTTCCCTTTCGATGAGGGCATGGATTTCCTTGGGAACATCCCCATCGAAATCTATCCCTTCATCGTCGGGGTCGACACAGTTTATATAAAGATCATTCAAGTAGTCAGAAGAGGATTCCTTTATTTCATAAGACCCTGCAGGGTCGCCAAGTACAAGGGAATCAAACTCGAAGTAAAAGCTGTGACGTGGAAGGCCGAGAGGCACAAACTCCGACTTAGAGCTAGACTTAAACTCAAGAGACTCAACAGACTCAGAGACATCATCAATGCAAGTAAGGCGTGGTTTGAAAATGCAATTTTTGAGGCTACCCTTGGCTTCCACGATAAGAGAGGTGGGGTTCTCGAGGGCGTCAGGCCCGAGCATGAGCACTTCGTCCTCTTCAGCTTCCTTGGCCAAACCCACTTGGGAGAATCCAACTCCTTCAGCGGAAAACAAGAAGATTGGCGAAGCTTTGGGGATGGCAAAATGGTGTTTCTGTCAATCTTTTTTCTGGTTTTCCGGTATAGTAGTCCCTGATGGATAAAATACCCGATCACCCGTACAACGGAAGCGTAACGAAAAAAAACACACACGAAAGAGACACAAGATTACGTGATTCCCCAAACTCGAGTACGTTCACAGAGAGAGAAGAACTTCCAATAATATTGAATGCCTTCTATAAGATACAAAATACCCTACTCTAGCTCTCAAACTCTTGGTATTTTATCTCTCCCACATTCACCAATAATACTCTCTCTCTCTCTCTCTCTCTCTCTCTCTCTCTCTCTCTCTCTCTCTCTCTCTCTCAATATGCTCTCTGCCATTTTTCACACACACAACTACTTCACGGCACAACATCACTTTAAATACATGACACAAGCTCAAGCACAAAGAGACTCTTGAACTGCCGAGAAGAATCTGGATGCAGCACAACAAAGGCTTCTTGGAACCAATTAAACACCACA
Source organism: Rhododendron simsii (assembly GCA_014282245.1). Taxonomy (NCBI): domain Eukaryota; kingdom Viridiplantae; phylum Streptophyta; class Magnoliopsida; order Ericales; family Ericaceae; genus Rhododendron; species Rhododendron simsii. The sequence goes on along the minus strand of CM024959.1, from coordinate 9,624,139 downwards.
ATTACTCCATGCACAGCCGGCTTAAGCACTTCCAAAGAGCACAATAACTTAAGCGAATAAATGCATAACCAGCCAACCAACTATTTTCCTTTTCTTTTTCCAAACAGCATTAACACCACATGGGCAAAACCCAACAGTCCCTTCGGATGAGGCTTTGAGGGTAGTGTTTGTGGTTTTGCTCTGGCATTTGGTCTATGTTCTGGGCCTTTGCTTGCTCTGTTGTCTTGCTAGTTCTGGTTTGTTTAGTCTTTTTGGTGTCTTTGTTTGTCTTTCGAGGATTTTCAAGGACAATCCCTTGGTCCCTCTTTTCTTTTGTCTCAATAATGAAGCTTAATAACTTACCCAAAAAAGAAACCAGATATTAACCAAAACCAAACTTCCATCAGAACAATACTGAAAACTTGAACTGCAGAGATATACACAAGTCTGCAGTGTACAGATAAAAGTCCTAAAAGTCCTTATAGCAAGACATGATCTTCCGCTAATGTCATCATTCACAATTGAATCGAACTGGGAACAAATTTTCAAAGACAAAACCTTGCTAATCTACAACAAATAAGTGATTAGCAATACCAATCATGACTCAAAACATTTGAGAGATCGAAATAACCTAACTGAACTCTGCCAAACCTATGATAAAAAAAAAAAAAAAAACTCTGCCAAACCTCAGCAAATTGCTGGTCCTTCCGCCGTTCCACGCCATGAACATTGCATGTGTTCCCTCCAAAATGCAAGCGTGTTATCCTCCTTCCTCCTGCATCCTTGAAAGTCGGAACTCCCGATAGGTTCTTTCTGAAGACCCTGTTCTCGGACTCATCTGTCGTTCTTTCAAGCAGCAATTAGACCTGTGACCATAATAACTCGACATGTCCTCCCTCCTTCACTGCAAAAGACTTAATTAACACCCAGCACCTTCCTCCTTCTACTTTATCACCTTCTTTCATCACCAAGAAAAACCCATTAATTGTCACTATCAATATGCCTGAAATCAGGAAAAAAAAAAATCCTATTGTCACCCCAAAAATTACTATTGCCACTTCATTCCATTGCGGATGAGAATGACTATTCGTAAGGACATCCAAACTTGGAAATAGAAAGGATATTTCAATCTCAATTTCCCCAATTCTATTTCAACCTCAATTCAATTCCATTGTCAATTTCATTCCATCGAATCAAGCATAACCTATGGTTTGTTTCGAACTTCCCATGAGAAAATTACTCCGTGTGAAAAAGGGAAGTCAGGGAAGAAACGTTTTCCTTCCATTTCCCTTTTGATTTTCCTCGAAGTTAGAAACACAACTCTGTCCACGGCATGCTCTGTCGTCGGCCATTAGTCCTTCGATGAAGTTATGGATTTCCAGCAAAATATTATTGGATCTTTCCTCGTTGTGTTCTACTTGGAGTAGGAAACTCTTTGTTTGTTGAAGAAAGTTTTGTAATTACTTGGTGGTCACTCATTATTGTTCTATCAGCTCTATTTGTCGCTCATAGATATAGCTGACCAAGTCATTGCTGATAGTATATTTTATCAAACTGCCCAATGCTTGAAGATCTATCAGTGCGTCTCTACTGTTCTAGTCTCGGCGATGTACACGTCATCGCGGGGCCCAATTCCAACCTCAGTTTAAAGCACTTTGAGATTTCCCTAGCTGTGTGGTCCGACAAAAAGCATTGAGATCTCAGCTGTAAATCTCTCATCTCATTCATATTTATAGGTGAAATGATTCCCGTGTCTATTAAGAATGCTCCTCTTCTTGCTCAGCAGGAGATTGGGGGATTATATAGTAATCGTCTCCTTTCTGACCTTGGTGGGCTTCTTTTAGTCCACCCTTGCCAATAAGAGAGGCTTGCAGATATTTAGGCTAGAGGTGACTAATTATGCGCTGACCCGTTTTCATGGAGGGCGCTCCGAAGATTTTCCTGATTTACGGAAAAGGATTTCACAAAGAAAGCCGATGATGGCAGCAGATATAAGCTGTTTTGGGGCGATGGACCCAAACTTTCCACTGCCTTCTAGACACCACCACAACCAGAATTTTTTGTATCAGTGCCTTGAGACGGTGGAATTAGTTGGCTTTTCTGGGCATCCAGCTGAGCTTGAGCTTGCCATATACTTGTTAGAGAATACTGCTTTGCGCCTCCAAAGGATAACTATTGATCCTCACACCCAGCATTTTGCCAGTGATGCTTTTCTTGCAGAAAAAGTGCCAGCTGCTAGAGAAAGTGCGAAGCAACTGGAAACAAAACTACCTTCAAAGGCTATCCATAGCCCTAAACCCCAAACCTACTCCCTGTGGGGCTCATTGGGGAGAGAAATGAGACAACTAACTCAACTCAGCTTGGTTTCTCAGTTCTTGGCTTGGTTGTCAGAGGGCTTTTCGTAACACTCAGCTCCACCACATTGGGACTATCCATTTCTTGTTTCTTCCTTCTTGAACTGCTGTCGTCATCCATCCAGCTTAATGTATTTGCTAATCTGTTTCTGTTTCTGTTTCCTTCGCTTTCATTGCTGATTTGATTCTTACAAGTTCTCAACGAGCAATTTCCATTCTGATATCACTTCTGGTAACACTGGCTGTGATCATTTATCCTTGCCAAGTATTTGCACTGACAAAACAATGTCAGAGAATATTTATGCGATTCTGTTTTGAATTTCATATCAATTTGCTCCCTTGTTTTGAAGGCACCATTCCTTTATTTCCTTTTGCAAGTTCAGATTTGCGATGTCTGCTCTCATCAGGCTTCTCAGCCATAGATTTTGTATCTCTCTTGTGTGTGTTTCCTCTTTATTACTAATTCGAGCCCACGCATTGAGGGATATTGGTTGATTTTGTTTTGGATTCATTGCTGTAAATGGTTGGACATAGCTTTGGATCAAAATACCTTGAAAACTACGTTGCTATGTCAAATTACCTTTGTTATGCCTTTATTCCGTTGATCATTCCTCCTCCCGTATGCTTTTGTTAGTGGTATGATTTTTTCTGCTGTAAGAGTATATGATCATTTTTGCTAGGTTACTTCGAGAGTATATGTGATTTCCTCATGTATGACTTGTTGTTTCTTTGTCCTGCCTATATATATTTTTGTGAATCACTGAATCCTCATATAAACCTTCTATCTGAGCTAAAATGCTCACCTGAAATTTTTTATTATTACTTTAGATCCTTTCATACGACGATACCTCACATGGTTTCTCATGTGACACAAACTGGGATCTATGGAGATTTTGTTTAACAATCCGAGTCATTCATTTTGTAGCCCTCGATGTATTTTTGCTCTTTGTAAAAAGTTAGGTTGATTGGTGATTGAGATAGTTGTTCGAGAGAACCATATTTGTCACCACAAGAGATGTGAATGGCAGGGCTCTGGCCGTTCATTTCTCTTCTTGAAAATATGGTTAAACCAAGTCAATCCAGATATCCATCGATTTAATTTTTAGCATGAGCAATTTACATGTCGATGGCTACAAATCGAATGGCTCGAAACCATTGAACGGAAACACAGTAGGTGCCATTTTAAGTCACATGAGGGATCATCACATGAGAGGATGTTGACTCATATTTTAACTTCGGGCAAATTCCACTTTGATCTCCTATGGTTTGCGACATATACGGATACACCCCCTATGGTTCAAAAGTGTGCACATAAACCTCTATGGTTTTTACAATATGCGGATAGATCTCCTGCCGTCATGTTTTCCATCCATATTAACGGACAAAATATTAAAAGACTAATATGCACTCATCCTCTCCCTTGATTCATCTTCTTTCTTAAATCTAACCAATCCATTTCTTACACCAAATATTGGATCCGAACCGTTGATATTATAGAGTTTGACGAGTACTACATCCATGCCAAAATTCAAGTTGATCAAAATATAAAGACCTCATGGTCGAATCGAATTTATTATGAAATTAAAATTTCAAATTTGAATTTACCAAGAATTACATTACTGGATTATTGATGCCTGACCTAGATGATTTTTTACAGAAATACTCTAGTCTTTATTTAATACATTATGAACGGTTTAGATTAGATTCTAGAAGTGTGTGAGATACATCTCCATTAATATGGATAGAAAATATGACGGCATGGGGTATATTCGCACATTTTCAAAATCACAGAGGGTTATGTGCACATTTTTGAACCATAGGGGGTGTATCCGCACATGGCTCAAACCACATGGGGTAAAGTGGACTTTGCCCTTTAACTTACCTACCTCCAAACTTGTATTAAGGGTGGGTTTGGCCAAAACCATTTGGGCAAGAACCTCAAGAGTTAGGGGTAGGCTCAATGGACAAGAGGTCAAATTGAGGGAAAACCTACTTACAGCTTCAATTTGGTAAGTATTTACCTCATGGTTTATGTATAGTTTTCCCATTCTCATAAGAGCTTTGGCTTGTGTGTTTATCATTAGTTTTAGGAAATAGAATAAAAACTGAGTACATGAGAAGGGGTAAAGTCCTAACTTATACTATGGTTTGTAGTCCTATGTAAGTGAAGGAGTTATTGTTTGGTAAACTACTAAACCCTAAACCCCCCACCCAACTCCAAAGGAAAAAAATAAAAAATAAAAAGAATGAAAGGCACCAATCTGGTGTTTCAAATTCAATCAGTTCCTATTACTTGCTGAGGGTTTTTTTTTGGGAGAATTTTTGATAAGTCCATTATAGCATGTTTCTAACCCACCCAATCCACTTCTAAAGTTTCTAACACCTCTAGTCCACTAAAAATTTCAATGACAAAAATTACCTATATAAAAGAAACAAGGGCCTTGTTTGGCTAATACAAAAAATACATTTTTTCATTTTTTTCGATCTTATTACAACCACATAACCACCACCACCACCATAATGACCACCACCACGTCGCCGCCGCCGCCGCCGCCACGCCCCCACCACCACCTCCATCACCACCACCACCACCACTCCATCACCGCCGCCAACACCACCACTAGCACCTCCACCACCACTACGCGCCCACCACCATCTCCACCACCAATCCGCCGCCGCTGCCGCTACCACCGCCACCACGCTACCGCCACCACCACAATGCCGCCACCTCCACCGCAATTACCACCACCACCAAGCCGCCACCACCACAACCACTCCACCACCACCACCATTACCACCGCTATCATTCCACCACCACGCCGCCACAACAACCACCACCACCACAACAACGCCGCCACCTCCACCACAATTACCACCACCACAACAACGCCGCCGCTATCACTCCACCACCACGCCGTCACAACCACCACCACTACCACAACGCCGCCACCTCCACCACAATTACCACCACCACCACCAAGCGATCACCACAACCACCACCACCACCACTCCATCATAACCACCGCCGCCGCCGCCGCCGCCACTCCATCACCACCACCACCGAAATGACAACCACCACGCCGCCACCACAACCACCACCACTCCACCACCACCACGCCGCCACCACCAGCACAATGACCACCACCATGCCGCCGCCACCACCACCACTACCGCCACCACAACCACCACCACTACTCCACCATCACCAACACCACCACCACCACGCCGTCACCATCACTCCACCACCACCACTTCTTTGGTAATTCACCTTCCTTCTGGGTCACACTTGCTTTTCTGATGTCTCATTGGCGTTAGTGTTTCAAGAAAATAATTTGTAGTCTAAAAGTGCAAATTTGTAGTTTAAATTTTCATTGGTATTAGTGTTTATTCAATAATTTGCAGTCTAAATTTATGTGTAGACTACAAATTTGCACTTTCAGACTACAAAGTTTATGAAAGTGTATTGATTTGCAGTCTAAAAGTATTATAAATTTGCAGTCTAAATTTTCTCAGGCATTGGTGTTCAATTAACAAATTTGTGGTCTAAAAGTGTAAATTTGCAGTCTAAATTTTCATTGGCGTTAGTGTTCATTTAATAATTTGCAGTCTAAATTTTTGTCTAGACTGCAAATTTGCAATTTTAGATTGCAAAGTTTACGAAAGTGCCTTTATTTGCAGTTTAAATTTTTTCTGGCATTGGTGTTCATTTAATAAATTAGTAGTCTAAAAGTGAAAATTTGCAATCTAAATTCTCATTGGCGTTACGTTCATATAATAATTTGCAGTCTAAATTTTTGTGTAGACTGCAAATTTACACTTTTAGACTACAAAGTTTACGAAAGTGCCTTTATTTGTATTCTAAAAGGGCAAAATTGCAGTCTAAATTTTCTCTTTGCAGTCTAAACTCTCATTGGTGCTAGTGCTCATTTAATAATTTGCAGTCTAAATTTATGTGTAGATTGCAAATTTGCACTTTTAGACTGCAAAGTTTATGAAAGTGCCTTTATTTGCAGTCTAAAAGTATAAATTTGCAGTCTAAATTTTTTTTGGCATTGGTGTTCAATCAACAAATTTGCAATCTAAAAACTAAAAGAGCAAATTTGCAGTCTAAATTCTCATTAGCGTTAGTGCTCGTTTAATAATTTGCGGTCTAAATTTTTGTGTCATTAGCGTTAGTGTTCGTTTAATAATTTGCAGTTTAAATTTTTGTGTAGACTGGAAATTTGCACTTTTAGACTGCAAAGTTTACGAAAGTGCCTTTATTTGCAATCTAAATTATTTTTGGGGTTGGTGTTCATTTAACAAATTTGTAGTCTAAAAGTGAAAATTTACAGTCTAAATTCTCATTGGCTTTTGTTTTCATTTAATAATTTGCAGTCTAAATTTTTGTGTAGACTGTAAATTTACACTTTTAGACCGCAAAGTTTACGAAAGTGCCTTTATTTGCAGTCTAAAAGTGCAAATTTGCAGTCTAAATTTTCTCTGGCGTTAATGTTTACTTAACAAATTTGCAGTCTAAAAGTGCAAATTTACAGTCTAAATTGTCATGGGCGTTAGTGTTCATTTAATAATTTGCAGTCTAAAAGTGTAAATTTGCAGTCTAAATATATAACGAAAAGTATGTATAGTGCATTTGGTCATTATGGTGGTGGCGTGGTGGTGGTTGTGGTGGTGGTAAATGTGGTGGAGGTTGCGCCATTGTGGTGGTGGCGGCGGCGACGTGATGGTTGAGGTGGTGGTGGGGGCGTGATGGTGATAGAGGTGGTGGGAATGGTGGAGCCGTGGTGGTGGTAGAGATGGTGGGGTAGGGGCATGGCGGTGGTGGTGGAGTGGTGGTGGTAGAGGCGGTGGAGGTGGTGACACCGTTGTGGTGGTGGTAGCGGCGTCGTAGTGGTGGTGGTGGTGGTGTTAGGGGGGGTGCATGGTGGCGATTGAGGTGGTGGGGGTGGTGTTGGCATCGTCGTGGTGGTGGTGGGGGTGGGGTTGTGGTGGAGGTGGTGGTGATGGTGATGGAGTGGTGGTGGTAATTATAGTGGAGGTTGCGGCAATGTGGTGGTGGTGGCAACGTGGTGGTTGAAGGGGTGGTGGTGGCGTGGTGGTGGTGGGGTTGGGGGCATGGTGGTGATTGCGGCGTTGTGGTGGTGGTGGTGGTGGTGGTGGTGGTGGTGGTGGCGATGGCGGTGGCGGTGGCGGTGGTGTGTTGGTTGTGGTGGAGGTTGAGGTGGTGGAGCGGTGGTGGTGGCATCGTTGTGGAGGTGGAGGTGGTGGTGGAGTGGTGGTGGTAATTGCGGTGGACGTTGCGGCATTGTTGTGGTGGTGGTACGTGGTGGTGGTAGCGGCGGCGACGTAGTGGTTGAGGTGATGGTGGGGGCGGCGTTTTGGTGGTGGTGGTGGTGGGGGCATGGTGGTGGTGGTGGAGCAGTGGTGGTAGTGGTTGAGTGGTGGTGGTGGTTATGGTTGTGGTGGCAGCGTGTTGGTGGTAATTGTGGTGGAGGTTGCAGCATGTTGGTGGCTGTGGTGGTGGTGGTGGTGTGGTGGCGTGGTGGTGGTGATGGTGGAGATGGTGGCGGCGGCGGCGGCGGTTGTGGTGGTGGTAGTGTAAAGTTTAATGAAGGGTCAATTTTGTCTTATCAAAAAATGAAGTGGATCTGAGACTTTAAAAAAAGTAATTGGCTGGACTAGAGATGTTTTGGAAATATGAGGTGGATTGGACATGTTACAAAATTCTATAATGGACCTTACAACAATTCTTTTTTTTTTTTTTTTCTTGTTATTTCAAGAATCTGTGTGTGCATTGCATTCTCTATTAATACAGTTGTATCTGGTTAATTCTTAACTCAAACCGGGACGTCTCGTTAAGAGTACACGGTAATTAATAATGTTACTGGCCGATGACTTAGTTATGCACTAACACTATTTTGATACTTAGTTATGCACTAACACTATTGACTTAGTTATGCACTAACATTAATTGAAGTGATACTACTACCGGACGGGTCAATTAGATCTTGTTTCCTTCAAGTACACAAGGTGACCTTTATCTTGTTTGAAGAGAACGTACGTCCTTGGCAAATTAACCAGTTTTTTTCCCAAGTCGGTCGCCAGTAAACCAACTGAATGAGTAACCAAAGGTTAGACAAGTATACAGCATACACATAAAAGTCCTAAAAGTCCTGAAAGTAACAAGACATGATCTTCTGCTAATGTCATCATTCAGAATTGAATTGAACTGGCCGGGAACAAATTTTCAAAGACAAAACCTTGCTAATCTACTACAAATGAGTGAGTAGCATTATCAATCATGACTCAAACATTTCTCTCTGAAGACCCTCATCTCCGACTCATCGATCTGTCATTGTTTGAAAGAGCTGGCCAGCCCTAATTTTGGTTGGACTTGCAGTTTTTTTTTTTTTTTTGTATCTTTCTTCTTTTTTTTTTTTTTACGGAATGAGAAGAGGAAGAAAGGAAGTAAAAAAAAGAAGCAGCAGCAATAATTGGGTACCCAAAAATGCTTCTGATAGAAGAATTTCACGTTGGTTGTAAAGTTTTTACATCAAACTCTAGCTTAATGAAAACACGCCGACCACAAGACAAGCTTGTCTAGGTTTGAATAGACTTGAACGAGTATATGCCAAGTTGAGTCTCAACGAGCTTGTCTAGGTTTGAATAGACTTGAACGAGTATTTGCCAAGTCGAGTCTTGATTTTTGGCTTAATTAGTTAACCAAACGGCCATAATGGGAACCAATTAAGGGGGAAGTCAGAAGAACCGTTATGCGTGTGTCACCCTCGTTTGACACCCCCTTGTAAGAAGAAAAACTCTAGGAATACAACTATGGATAACTCTGGACACAACTGCGTTCAGAACCGTCCAATATAAGTGGGCCCATGTGCATTGAACGGCTTTGAATGCAATTATGTCCGGATTTGTGCACATCTATCTTTTTCCTTTCCAATTACACGCACATTGATATATTTTCCCTTCTGTTTCCTTAACTGCAACAAGTATCAAGATATCCACATCACTTGGAAGGCCCCCAAAAGGTACATTCTTGGTGAGTTCCCACAATTAGCATCATTCAAGTTGCAAAAGGATCCTCTAAAAGCTCATCATCCTTAGCATCACTATAGCCATTGGTGTAAACTATCTTGTATATTTCCAAGAAAGAGAAAAGAAAGTACACAAACGAACGTATAAGCCTTCAGTTAGTATATACTATATACTATATCTTTTTACCTAAAGGGAAAAGAGGGTAATGCACTATCCAGTCTAAACAAAATATTGGCCCGACGGTGAATTGCTCAAAAACAGCCTTCCAAGTATTAGTCAGTCCAGCAAGGCATCTCTTTCAGCTTAAAGCCCGATTCCCTGCAATTTGACCAGAGAATTGTCGACAAAAATGCTGCTAGCCTGGTGGAGATGTAAAAACCAGGCCACCCCTAGTTAGCTGACTCCTGGCTGAATCATAGGGAAGAAGGACCAGTTCTTAGGTCCACCCTCCACTAGTACATTCTCATTGGACCACCAGTCAGAACCAATAGTAACATGTTCATCGGAGTCTCCTCCCCCATCTGGGTTTTCAAAGTTGAATTCCTTAACAGAACCAAGATATATGGACTGATGTTTCTGAAGTCGATGCCCACCCTCCCCATCGGCAGAAGCTGTCTCCACCTCATGACTATTAGGCGCCTCGGTTGAATTTCCATCCTCTACAGCAGCTACTTCTGCATTCTCTACAAGCGGGGACATAGCCCTGGCAATGGATTGCTCCTTTGCCAAGCATCTGAGAACATCTTCAGATGTAATCTCAAAAGATACTCTATGATCAAATGTCACTTCACCATTTCGCCGTCCATTTAATGAATTCACGTGTGGTGGGAGGTAAGAACTTTGTTGGCCCAGAGGAAAACTGTCCTGAGATCTGGGTCCCACAGCATCAGGGGTCAGTGAACCAGATCCTTGCCGCGGTCCCCACTCAAGTGCAGACAGCTTGTCAAGGTTCCAGAGCTTGGGAGGATCTCCAATTCGAAAAGGAGATGAGGTTCCTGAAGCTGAGATACCTGAACCGGGTGAGATCAAGTGGCTGACAGGGTTTTCAGTATACTGGTGGTGATAAGGCTGAAACTCGCATTGGGAAAAAGGGAATCTTTGACCGGCTTTGCCATTTTGGTGATTGGGGTCAAAAAGCCTAGCAAATGGAACGTCGGGTGAGGAAGGTGTGGTAAACTGGACAGACTCGGGAGGAGGAGTGAAAGGAGCCGTGGATGGTTCAGTGGTGAAGGTGGAGAAGACAGGAGGTGAGACTAACTGGGTTTCATGTGCATAAGGTCCAATGGAGAACATGGAGGCGGGCCCGGGTGAGCACATGCAGTTAGACATAGAGGTAAAGGATACTGATCCAGCGGGTGAATGAAAACCAGAAGGGGGTTCAGACTGAAGGAAAGAAGCAGGCGAGGAGGGAGGGGCAATGAAGGGAAGTACCCTGGAAGGTGCTCGGGATGGATTTTCAGCGCCGGAAACCTCTGTTCCTTGGGCTGTTGTTTCAGGAACAAGAACTGCATGCCCAATTCGCTTTGTTTGTTTGTGAGATCCAAAACACCAGGGTATGCTCAAGCAGCTTCCCCACCTTCTTTTCTGCATGGACCACTGATTATCAGAACCATGCTAGACTTCTTTTGTATATGTTAGGAAGGTAAAAACAAATGTTGCAATTCAAAGTAACCCTAGCCATCAGTTTATGTAAAGTAAGCTTCCCCAGATTCTCCATCAGTTTTTAAATTCATCACATATGGTATGAGACCACAAAGCAAACAGGACCTCATAACAATAAAGTCACATGGATGAAGCAATAAAGCCATGATTTAGACGTGCTGTATCTATTTCCCTATTCATAACTCAAATTTGGTGGGCACCAAGCCTACACTTTTGGAACAAACCGAACAAGTATCTTATCTTCCTTCATTGGACAGAATCCTTTATGTAAATAACTACCTACATCATAACAACATGTACAGAGTGCACCCAACTGAAATGGAGTTAATACCTAAATCATATGAAAAGTTGATTACGACGAGGTACTTGGAATTCACACTCTTCACTCTTATGTTTTAAAGTAATTCCTTGAAGAAATTGACTGATCGACAAGCACAAATTCCATCTTATAGGTTTTTTGTCCCCTTAGGTTTATTTTGTTTCTCGTGTATATCCCTTGCCTGTAGTGAGAATTTCAACATGGTTAATGTGTTTGAGACTTCTGACCAATATAACAAAAAAGACCAAACTAAAGGTGAAAATAGAAACTCGCATGATCGCCCAAACCAAAACTCTTGTGAAGCCCCAAACATTAAGCTCAAAATTCAAATAACACAGGTCAGGTCAAATGTTATGGACAGGGCAATAGTGTAAACCCAAAATCATTAAGCCCAAAGCAACTTTTTCATCCAGAAAATATAAAAATGCTTCATTCTTTTCTTCTTTTTTGGTAGATAGAAGCACCCATTCCCAAACAGGAGTAAACTTCATGAGAACACCCTACCAAATCAAAAGTCATATTTCTGTGACTTCAACTAATCCCTAGGGGGCAGTCTGCAGAGAACATATGTCGTCATCTAAGACAAATAGTCTGCTTGGTTATTTAGACACTGGAATTGAAAGAGCTATATATAGTGGCTAAAATGAAAGAAAACCATATAGCATTGCCATAAATAACATGCAGTGCTGGACGAATAAAACGATGCTTTACCGTAGGAACATAAAGCATATTGAGAAAAGAATCACTTTTTGAAGCAAATATGTGACAACCCATCAGATATCAAAAAAAGTGCAAGAAATTGGTCCACTTTCAAAGTAGAGCGAAAAATTTGCCTGTTATATGTGACAAAGAAAGAAGGATCACGGTTCAGCATATCCCACTGGCCACTAAAATGGTAGCAAGCACCTTATCCAGATTCCAGAACACAATAGGTTTTTGTCTGCAGTGAGTCCTGTGTACAATATGTCTGTTGCTGCAGGTTACCTATAAATCTACTAATGTGGATATGTTTTCATCAAGTTTTCTCTTCCAGATGAAATGTCCATATCACTCAATTTATTTACAATCGTCTGTTGCTACAGGTTACCCATGATCTGCTAGCTCCAAATTGTAACTCTTCCCTTTATTCAAAGACTCTATCAGGTAAGATATAAGTAGGATAAACCTAGCTTGAGCATCAGAGAAAATGGCCATAATTTTCCACACCTACCCAGCAAAAACGGAAGGAAATAAAATCAACCGACTAGCTATAACCTACCAGTTTACAGCATTGAGTGGGAAAACAATAAGTTCGGGAAAGCTAAGATCAACTCAAAAACACTGATGCCAATTTCCAGTTCCCCTAATAGTGCTAACTCCATTTCTAGAAACAAACATTCAATGCACCGTGTCTTTCCCTACACCAAAGCATATGTAAAAGCATTTTTCTCGCTCGAAGTCAAGTCATATTATAGAACTATTCAAGATGCAAAGGCATCTGAATTTCAAAATTTAGTAACAGTAAAAAGGAACTAAAACTAACATAGTAGCAGAGGAGTCAAACCCAAAAAGAGAAACTAGACACATTCCACCCCAACATTAGATTGTTTGGCAGCCAGCAAATAGCTTGATCCTAACGGGAAGTCACTACAAATTCACCACCCAACCTTCTATCTTCCATGCAACAACACAACGTTAACCACATATATACAAACAGATTAATCACGTAAACGGTAAACCTCAACCTTCGAAACCAAAGAACTGCAATTTCAGACCCAACACAAGCCAAAACCTCATTCTCGCTCGGAATCCAAGGTCAACTTTTCTTTTACTAATAACCAGGTGTCTAGACCATCTCTCGCGCGCCTCGACTAATCCCGAGGCCCTTGAAGTTAACCACCGACCGGCCAAACCTTCAGTGCCCCAAGCCTTAATCCAAGGTCAACTTTCAAAGACCGAAAACAATATCACCGCGAACAAAAATAACTAGCAACAATCAAAACGCTATCATATTTTCGGAAAACTGCCCGAAACAAAGTCAAATCAATCAACCAACAACGATCACATGCGATCATCAGATCCAGAACCCACAGAATCATTTTCTAACGAACCTTGGAATAGAGATTCAAAATTCAATTCTACATAATCACTAGTATAATCAAATTTTAGCAAAACCAAAATGAATCAGTCGAATCAAATAGTACACCTGAACTGAAGCTTGGGGCACACGATTCTCAGCCGACGCGATCGCAGTCGCGGCCGCGCTTATAGTGTCCAGCGTGTTGCTGTTCGCACCTCTCATCTCTCTCACTCTCTCTCTGTTTTTTTTTTCTTTTTTTTTTTTTGCCTCTTCTTCAACGATCAAGTATTTAACCTAATTTCACCGATCAAACTGTCAAACTTTCTCATGTGAATCTGAGCGTGAAAGAGAGAGGAAGTGTAAGAATACACGAAATGCATATACCACCTATATATATACATATATGCGAACAGTACGATAAATATACACGAAGAAGATATATATCAAAATCAAATCGATTAGTCTAATCTCCAGTTTTCTCTCTCTAAACCAAGCTGTAACTATCACTTTTGGAGGTCAAACACGGCAAGGGAAGGGACTCAAACAAAACAAAACAAAACCCGAGAACTTGTTTAAGTAGTAACTCAAATTGTGATTGAGGGAGCTGAGGTGAAATTACCTGAATGACCTTGGGATGAAAATAAATGCACTTCATGGGAGGACAGTTAATAAACTCACCTGAAATACTTGCACATTGAATGATATACCTTCTGCTGCTGTGTAAGTGGTCACACCAAATGTGCCTTGTATTTAATTGCAAGTGGGGGATAGGTGCAGATGTGTGTGTTGTAAGTAAATCCATGTACCCTGTCTAGGTGTATATGCGTGAACCTCGACTATTTTTGGAGTTTTGAAGTTATTGTTTGAACAAATCATCCGGTAGTTTCAAAGTTTAGAATATTAGGCGTCCGTGAACTTCGAACGTGCGACCTCATACAGCACTAATTATTAGCTTTGTCATACCTATTTGGTCGAATATCTTATGGTCTATCTTTTATCATGTTATATTCTGTGAGTTGGCATCGTTCAAAATAAAATAATTTATTTTTTTATTAAAAAAATAGGAGTACGTAAGGTTTATAGTTAACACAATTTTCATAATCGAATATCTATTTAAATGACTGGAGACATTAGAAGATTAAACAATTAATGTCACACACTGCATGTATGTCATCACGTAAGTCATTGATGAGCCGACGACATAGTTGATCGTAAATTAAAATGTGTACATGCATTGCTGTTTGCAAGTTTTTATTTTCATTTATTATTCAAGCTTCAAGGACACGAGTTCAATAGCATAATGTAAATCGAAGACTGATATATTTATGCCATTTGTCACCCTCGGAGCTCTTCTCACAAAGATTCCTCATGTGTTATTATATAGTATGTATCGTTATCCTTGGTTGGTTTTACAACTTAAAAATTGCAATGCAAATTCTGCAATTCTTTTTTTTTTTTTTTTTACCGAAGGCAATTGTAGTTGATGCCTTATTCTAGTATATTCCTTCCGTCTCCATTCTTTAGTCCCTTTTCGGGATTCTAACTTAATAAGGAGACATAATAATTGCACATTTGATCATTTGATTTTCCAATTTTACCCTTGGATCCCCCTTTTTTGGTAGTAGAACTTCTTTTTAGGAAGGGTAAAATGGGAAATTCTTTGACTTTTAGCCATTTAGTTCTGAAGTGGGACAACAAATTTGGGACAACAAAAAGTGGTAATTGGGACTATAGAATGGGGAAGGAGGGAGTATAAAATTAAGGTGTTATGATGAAGGAGGGGAGCTTAGTAACCAATTACTCCTTTCTAGGGTAGTTTTGTCCTAATGTAAACAATCCACACGAAGCACAGTACAATTTGTGTAATAATCACACCTTTAAGGGAAGCTTTTTTAATTAAGCCCTTTTGTTTTTATATCAGTTGTGTGCACGTGCGGCCATAACCACTTTTTCCTCGATTGGCTTGAGTCCGCGCAACGGTTTGGCCCCACCCCACCCAAATTCTTCTCCCCCCGTTTACCGGCGCACTGGAGCGAACTTGCACGGTTGGCTCATTACACACTCACTCTCTCTCATCTCTCTCTCTCTCATCACCTTTCCAATTTGAAAATGATGCATAAATTAAGATCATGATTCCTTCTTCTTCTTCTTCTTTTTTCTTTTTTCTTTTTGAAATGAGATCATGATTCCTTCTTCTTCGTTGTCAATAGTATTTGATGACGTCTGAATCAGATAGGGCAATTGTCGCAATCCAAAATCAGGATTAGAATATGTGACCGGCAGTAAATTTCTCTTAATTCAGCCCTAATTAATATGTGATTAGAAATAATTATAGATTGTAATGCGAAAGTGACGAGAAAATATTAGCCAAAGCTTATTCATAAAATTGAACCAAAAATAATATAAAAGAATTTACTATTATATCACGCAAGGTCTGCAAAACCTCTAGACATTAGTACGAGAGTAGTGCACTCTTATCGTAATACCCAAGATTTGGGGGAACTGAGTGCTGAGTCTCAAATTAGTTGGAGGGGGGGACCTTAGATCCTCACTTGGTATATTGCTATAGTACCTTCTTTGGTAGTATATCTTTTTATGCTCAAGTGTTTAGACTGAAAAGGTCGTGTCAAGTTGTTACACCCATTATATACTGAAAATGAAACATTCATGATATAATAACGAAGCCACAACACCAACTTCCTCTTAATTTTTAGTCGACCGTCATTGAGACTCCAAATTTTATATCTTCAAGAATCTTCCGACTGTCATGCCTTTGACAGTGAGATAAATAAGACTTTTCAAAGCTTAGCAAAAATAAATAAATAAGACTTTTCAGAAGGAAAGAATGAGGAAGAAAAAGAATTTACATACGCCGGAATCTTTTGATCCCAAAACACATGACGTCATCAGTAGCCCCAACTAACACGCGCTCTCCTTCACACACGAAATCTACAAAGCAGTTATTAAGGAATGTGGTTTATCGAGAGTCCTTTCTCTTACGAAGCAACTAAGTAAAGGTATGAATATGTGAAGCGGTCCCTCCACCTCCAAGGGGTAGAGCTCAGGTCTTTCTCTCACAGTGGGGTGTGGCTCCTCCTTTGGTCCATCGCGGCCTGGTTTTGGCTCCTCCTATGTTCCATCTCGACCTCACCCATTTTAAATAAATTTACAGTTGAAAAAATGAATTTCGGAGATTCTGTACCAATTTATAATAGTTGCATTCAAAGAATTATGATCGATAGCCAAGAATTATGGTCAATAGTTTATGGGTTAGTTTATTATAGTAATGCAATGATAAAGTACATATTTGTGCCGGAAAATAAGTTAAACACTGTTGAAACAATATTTTATTGCTAGACAAGTGACAAAAGGGCACGGCCATATTTAGAGAAAAGTATAATTCCGTGGCTGCAGGCTCCAACAGTTTTAACTTAAAACAAATTTACTAGTTAAAGTTGGTCTTCCCCTTTTTGATTTGCATATCAGGATTGACGTTTGGACCTTAATTAAATCACTCCCTTTTCACATAGGGAAAGAGTCAGAAAAATGACCAAGTCATAACAAATACTAGTATTACTTTATAGATTACCGTTCATCTCTCTCTCTCTCTCTCTCTCTCTCTCTCTCTCTCTCTCTCTCTCGTGTGTGTGAGGAGTTCTTTTAGGCTAACCTTAAAAAAAGCCCTCAGGAAAAGAAAAAAAAAATACTAACCTTTGAAAAGAAAAACTAAACCTTTTTGTTGCGACAACGACAAGTTTCAAATTTGTGGATAACTTTCACTAGGATTAGCTTTTACGCTAATGAAGGTTTTTTCACATTGAAACTCACTTTCCATGTCTTAAAAAGGCTTATCATTGCAATTTTAGTGTGTCCGGCCCATCAGATATCATGTAGGAAAACTTTAAAAAAAAAAATCATTAAAATGAATAATTTAACGTACGAGAGCTGTGAAATCTTTCCTAAACTTTTTTTTTTTTTAATTTCAGTGCACACCTCTTTACTTGTCTGATTTTCCTTGTCGAGTTGCATATGAAAAGTTCTGTTTCATATAAAACTAAAAAATCAGTAATTGTTTTGTAAAAAAAAAATAATGGATTTAAGCAAAACTTCCTCTTATTCTTGTAGCGTATGTACACAAACGGTGAATATTCCCGTCACATGCAAAATCACAGCCACCTAAAAAATAAAAAATTTTGATCAAAATCCAATTTTTTTTGAATAAAGACGAAAATAAGCCAATAAGCCGATTTTTTTCGTCTTTATTCAAAAAAATTTGAATTTTGATCAAAATTTTTTATTTTTTAGATTCCTCTTGTCATGAGGATGCAATAATCCCAAAAAAATTGAAAATAAGCCACGCAATACGAAAAAAATTTGAATAAGGATAAAAAATAAGCCAAAGTGGCTTATTTAGAAGAACGGGGTTAGTTACGCTGCGCTCCGACTTTCCGAGTCTCTTAGTTACAAGAAACTTTTGACGATACTAATTAATTCCTAAGGCCCCGTTCCAGAAACCTTCTTAAAAAATAAGTACTTATTTTGGATCTTCTCAAAGAAAATAAGAAGGGTTGTTCCACAAAACCCAAATAAACAGCTTATTTCACATTTTCAAACTCAAAAATAAAGTAAATGAAAAATAATTTTTTAATTTTTTTTGCACCGTATTAAAGATCTCAATAAGATCTATCAAACAAGATCCATATTGATAAAAAAATTATTTGCGTAAACACATGATTTTTGAACTTGAAGTTGCCTTAACCAAGAAATAAGTACTTATTTCTTATTTTGTGGAACAAGCCTTATTATTGAATAAAAAATAAGTTTTTAAACCCGTTCTGGAAGAGAGCCTAAGTAGTACTAGTCGTCTACGATAAGGATAGGCACTTCACTTGTAACACACTTACACTTCAATTTAGTACTCCCTCTAACACTTGTTCTAAATTAAACTTATACTACTACAGTAGGAGATGGGACATATTCTGATGATTGCGTTCATGTCGAAAAGTTTCATTTGCTATATTAAAAATCCCCAAACGTTTGCAAGCAGCTTCAACTTCGTTGAGCTTCCCCTTGCACTCTTCTATTTCAGAAGTCGGGTTTGCGCCCAACCGCTCAAGCACTTCCTTAACCATCCGATCAATCTCATGACCTTGTCTCAAACGAACCATCCGATCGATCTCATCTTGTCTCAAACGGCCCTTGTCGTTGGTGATTGTGGTCTTCTCAGATTTACCAGTGCCCTTGTCCTCAGCCTTGACGTTCAGTGTACCATTTGCGTCCACTTCAAATGTGACTTCAATTTTAGGGGTAGCCCTGTTCAACCAAAGAATCATTTACGATCAAGTTTCCAACCATAGCTAAACCAGTTTAAACTAAAATCTTTAACAAAAATGCACAAGCTAACCTTGGAGCTGGAGAAAATTCCAATCAGATCAAATTTACCAAGGTTTCTGTTACCCTTCGTGAGACTCCTTTTGTAGATGTGGTCAAAATTATCAACCTTTGCCCCAAGAAGACCGTTTGACTCACCAATTGACTAAGGGCATGTGACAACAAGGCCCACGTGACAGGAAAATTTTTGGTCAAATCTTGACCTAGAAAAGACGGTTGACTACCCAATTACAAAAGAACACGTATACAAATCTTGGAGAAGTATCCGCGGAAGATGTTTGTGGGGAGTAGCCTCTGCGGGACAGAATCTTTAGCCCGCAGAAGTCTGCCAATGTTCATGGAAGACCGTGGATAGAGTTCCGCACGTCGCTGCGATTTTAGGATTACAAGATAGGGATTTAGTTAAAGAATCTCTGGAGTTCCATCCGGGCCATAAGGCAGGGTTCGAAAGGGCTCCGCGGTAAGAGAACAATCGCCAACCTGGCTCCAGCGGAAATGGGGGAGATTCTTGTGGCTTGGGAAGGAGGTTGCGTTGCGGGAATCAGGCTCTCCAGTGGAAAAAGACCGCGAGAGATTGCGTTTTCTCCAAGATCTAGAGATACAGGAGGAACACATGTTGGGATTTTATTGGAACGTCGTCATGGGCCAGGCCCAGGTGCCCTATAAATACTCCTGATATTCCCCCTGATTTGACAGAGCTGACTTTTCCTAAAGATAGTGGTGAGCATTGAATTTGAGGAAAAATAATATTCTTCTCCAGAGAAAATGTGATATCATTCGATCTATATAGAAAAAGTCAACCACCACTCCCGATGAAGAAACAAGAGACACCTGCCTTCGTCTCTTCTGTACCTCTTGCTCCTTCTTTCACCCCACAAGATTACTCATTCTTTGTCCTCATTAATCATCAACCAATCGCACCTCTCCGGCTCGCACGACAGCACATCTCAACGGAAACCCAACCTACACTTTTCACCTTCAAAAACCTGAAATCCAAAGAGGAAATCAACAATTACTCATGAATTCAGATTATCCAACTTCATTCTTTTTCAGCATTAGGAGTAGGGAGGGACGGAAGGAGGATCCGAACGAGTTCAGCGAAAACCACCCCACCACAATTGGCGCCGTTGCTGGGGAATATTCCAGCTAGTTTTCTGAGACTCTCGGTGGGATCGGGCGGTTGGGTTTTGCGAGACACACGGCGGCGAGGACAGCGGCCATGGACAGAGCCACGATGGCTGGTCCAGTCGTTTGAAAACAACGTGGAGGAAAGCTGCCTCTGCTGGGTTTTTAGATGAAGCCATCCGAAACTTGATCGGACCAGCAAGGGTGGTGCATCTCCCTTGGACGAGCTCATTGGTGGTGTCGGAGTTGGGCTTCGACACCGGAGGAAGGCTCGGTGGATGGTGGGTTTTTACCAATAACTTTTTCTCAATAATTTTTTCCTCCACATACCCCATCAACAATTTAAGGTGTGTTTCCGATAGTGAAAAATGACAGTGGTCTGTTGATCCCTGTGAGTGGTCAAAACTTAAAGAAATCACTACCATTCCCTTCAAGAAATCTCAAGTTTTGGACTCATGTTTGGAGCAGCCAAATCCAGTAGCTACCCTACCCCCCTCCCATTGAAGTAATCAACTGAACAGCCCTTTGCTAGATACTACTAGTAGATAGGAATGTTTTCATCGATTTCTGGAGGAGAGAGAAATGAAGATGTTTCAAATTCAGATGCAGAACAATTGTGTGTTTGTTGATGAGTAATGCAGCCAAGACAACTTGGCCCCTTGTGTTCCCTAAAAGTTCAATCCCCTGAGCACTGATCAATTATACATACAGATGATTAGTACAACATGCATATGTGGCATTCTATCATTGGTGATGAGTAAATGAATTGGAACTCTTTTGTTTAAACTCATTCACCGCTGAAGTACCATCACGCAAGCATGTTGTATAAATGGTTATGTTAATAGACTTCTCATTTTTACTCTTTGTTTGGTCTTTACTCTATAGCAAATGAATTATCAAGCTGCCCGCGAGCAACTCAAGAGACTTGATTTAGCTTGGGTCATTCAGCAATCGAGTCGAGTTCAAGCTCGAATTGTAGGCATAGTTGGAATTAGGAAATTAGGATCGCCCCTTAGATGAAATGTCACATCCACTCCCTTCACATATGAAAACCACCATATGGTCGCCCCCTCACATTTGAAAGTTATATGAATAAGACCCCAAATGATGATCATAGGCAAAAAAAAGTACCTTACATTCCTAAAATGCACATATAACTACTGGAGTCTCGCTGATAATTAAGCTTTAACTCAGGGTATCATGTATGATTATTTTGAAGATAATGCCATCAAGTCAAGAAAAAAAAGAAAAGGTGTGCACCGTCGTTGTATGATTAATCTTACACTTCATATGGTTCAAGCACTTTTTTTTGCGCTACAAAATAGTTTTTTTTTTTTTTTGTATTTTTTATGGATGTTATGCCTTTTATTAATTGGATGTTCAATTGGATATTCATACCTTAATAGGATTGGGTGTTTGATAATAACTGTAATTTATATACCTTTTTAAAGTAGTTGTTGAAGTTGACATGCACATTCGTTAATTATTGTTGAAATGTTTGCAAAACAATCGTCAATGGCACTACCTTGGTTAATTATCATTGAGAAGACTCCATTCATAAGAGCAATTAATTTTGGAATACCAAGTTGCAGTTTCACTCATACAACTTTTTAATATGAGAGAGTTTCTGTAATAATTTTTGATTCGAGAGGGCATTTTAGGAGGAGTACCAAACTTTTACCCTGAAACTATTAGTATTAGGCCGGATAAATGGTAAGTCGGCCAAACTTTTCCTTGCGTGATAGTTTTTTAGTAGCTCCCAATTAAATTATGAATCTCACTATCATAACTAATTGCATAAATATAATAGTTAATATACAAAATTGAACTATCAAAAAGCAAACATCTTGTATCTGGTTGGTAAGAAAAATCAATCTACGGAGTGTTTCCTTGGAATCAAATGAAAATGCTCTTCAAAAATGGGAATAAAAAGTTAGCATTCCTAACAAAAGAAAACATGGATTCTACCAAGCAGCCCTGCAAAGCGTATCCAGAGCGATCGATCCGATCGTTTATCTCGACAATTGACATTTCGTAGCTTTGCCAAGCAATTGACGACTCAGATTTGTATACAGTCAAATTTAATTCGAATGGTCCGTACCAAATTGAACGATGGAATCATCCCGCTTAGCACCGCTTTGCAGGAATACTGTTCGGTAGCATCCCGTCTTCGTCTTCGGAATGATGACTATTATGAGTATAACGACTATTAAGTTCAAAATGATGGGGGCAATGACTGTATGAGATGTGATAGTTGGTTCATAACTAGCACAGTACGGATTAAAAAAAACTAGCACAGTACGGTAAACGGTGTACTTTTATAGTTGGCTCACAACTAGCACAGTAAAATTGTACTAGTACTGTAGTTTAATGTCGGATAGAGTAAAAGCCAGCCAAAATCCCCGGTTTGAGCTCTGTTTTCACCCTTCAAAATTGGTTTTTACCTAAATATAAACAGTCTAAATATTTCCCGAAGCTCGATCACTAATTCTCAAATCAAGTTATTACGCGTCTCGTTCAACTAATTTCGTATAAAGAATTCGAAATATCCAAAAGTGACTTTGATTATAATCCGTTTTGGGATTGACTTATTTTTGCAATATATGAATCGTAAAACCATCTTCCAGTTCTGGATTTAAAAAAAAAAACCCTATTTTGAAGTTGGTTAAATTTTCAAATAAAACTTACATAAATTACTGTTCAGCTTAATGTTGCCCTAAAGTGACTTTCTGGATTGTGGGTGGGGAAACAAGTTGGCTTTACTGTTTTTTAATGTGAGAAAAAATCAGATCCGTCCCCTGTGTCGGCTCCCATGTATCCCGGCTACAACGTTGCTCCTTTCCCCGGTCACTCCCCCCTAGTCCATTTTCCCAATTTCTAGAGAGACAGACAGAGAGAGAGAGAGAGAGAGAGAGAGAGAGAGACTTTCTTCTTTTAGTCAGAGAGAGAGATACGTAGGACTATCTCAGAAACAGCCTCGACGGTCTGAAAAGTAAATACCTTCCACATTTTGCAGAAAAGGTTAGCCCATTTTCCAAATTTTTGTTGAACATGCCTTTCACCCGTTTCATTTTCAATCTTACTAGTTCTGTCTGACTTTTTGATCATCAAGTGGGTCTCTGTCACGTTTTTTGTTTGATCATGAAATGGGTCTCTGTCAAATCCATATCTAAATGGATTTATCACTTCCTCAGTTGACATTTCACACTTTTTAGACTACAAATTTGTAGGTACCCACAAATTTTGTATCTTTTTTGATAAGCAAAGAATTTGTATCTTTATTCAACTCTTCAACTCCATCTGCAGGATCTTGAACTGTGGGTTTTTTTTAATTGATTTGGGTTGCTTTCAGTCAATGATTTTCTTGGACGTCATTCGATTTGAGAATCTGGGTTTGGTTGATTTGAAAGGATAAGATAGAAACTGAAGCATATCTTCATGATGCTGGATCAAGTTAGTCTTCAGATCTGAATTAATTTAAGCCTTATAGCTTGTTATAATTAATTTGTGAAGTCTTTCTCTAGATTTTTGTTTAGCTCCTTTTTTTTTTTTTGAAGTGCTTATTCAAGATCTATACAGCCCTGAGTTCATCCTCCACTGGCTGCAGATAATATAATATTTGTATTTGATTGCGGAATTTAAATTTTTTGCTTTTGCATGCATTGGTGTGGTGTGTTTGGATTTGTTTACAAGGATCATAGAAGCACGGTCCTATGAATCTCCAGTTTTCTATGCCCATTTTTGTTGGAGGAAAAATGATTCTTGAACCTCTTTCATGCTCATGTTGCCTCCGGTGGCTGCCAGAGGAAAAACTGCAAAATCTGATCCAATTTATGGTAATCGACCAGTTAATGCGTTGGCTAACCGTATTGTGAAACATGCCAAAAGTGAACCACGAAAAGACATTCAACGAAAGACAAAAAACAGTCCACTTTTTGTTTTACGTCACGCAATGGATAGAGTAACTGCCGATATAGCAGTAAAAGCAATACGTGTCGGTGAATTGACTCATCAAGGTCTCATTGAAATAGGATACTTGGTTTTTGTTGTTAGTGCTTAGCATTCTGCATTTGGAATTCAGGAAACGGGGTCAGATTCTTCTTTTTCATTCCATTTCACGTGCATCTAATAATAGCAAATCCATTAATCTTGTTCATCAAGTTAGAAAGCTTGAATGTGGTATTAAGTGATAGCTATAACATGCAAAAGAAAATGGAATTGCGCTTCACACAATTTTTTATCTTACTGCTTGTAGCATGTAAAGCTTTCCAATTGTTGTCTTAACTAGAAAGTTGATGTTGGTTTCTTGACTTTCAGAACTATTGTGATTGAAGCATTCAATCTCGGATAGTTAGATTTTGTAGTCCAATTTTGGGTACTTGGTGACTGATTATACTCTTCACCTGTTTCAGTGAGGCTATTCACGTGTTGTATGCATGGGGTATCATGCCTTAGAGGATCCAATACCAGTGACCATGGCATGACTCCAGATTTGAATCACCACGTGGAATATGACTTTATGGAATCTGTCATCCTCAGCGAGAATGTGTTATCTTCAGGGAGAAGCTGTATGCTGCATTAAGTGACACCCAGTAGCATTTAAAGACCTCAATTTCTTTCCTAGGAGTGAGCATGTAAAGCTTTTCCTTCTTTCTTCTTCCTCTGAATGTTAGATTAATCTATTACGCATACCTAAAAGAATTTCTTTACTAAAAGGTTGATGTTGTTTTTTAAACTTCAACAGAAAATTGTGAAAGAGGGGCAGTCAGTTTCCGATATGAATTCTATTTGTCGCATTCTTAGTACTTGAGTGACTGATTACAAATACAATCTTTTGGTTTCAGAGCGGTTATTCATGCGTTTAATGCTTCGGATACCATGCCTTAAACTGGTGACATTTTAATAAATATGGATCTCCAGGAAGAAAGCTCCAGATTTGGATCATTACGTGGCATGATTCTAAGGAATCTGTCATCTTCGTCTTCAGCATTCTTTTCAGCAAATCAGTCTCCCTTCTTCTCTCCAAGAACCTCAATTTGTCAGATACCAACACAGTCCGACCTTCCGTCCAATATTTCCAGTAATGGTGGCGATCCGTTGGTTTCCGGTTTAGAAATTCTTCCAAAACCTTTAACAAATGACAGATTTCCATCGTCAGATGTTTCACCTATCCCAGCCACATCCATTTCGAGTGACTTCCAGAAGTTAAACCGTGCTGCTTCCCCTACTGGAAATTATAACAGCACTCCTTCTTGTTATGGTATAGGCAGTGGCAGTGATTATTTCAGGTGCAGAGAGCAGCAAAAAAAGTTAGGGCAATACCATGGGACTTCTTACTCTCCGACATCTACTTCATTTTCCTCGAACAGACTAAGGAGCTGTGATGTGTATATAGGCTTTCATGGCCGGAAGCCACTATTACTAAGATTTACTAACTGGCTACGTGCGGAATTGGAAGTTCAAGGGGTCAGCTGTTTTGTAACAGACAGAGCTAGGTGTAGGAACTCTCGGAAACACAGAATCATTGAGCGGGCAATGGATGCTTGTACTTTTGGAGCTGTAATTTTAACCCGGAAATCCTTCCGGAATCCATATACTATAGAGGAGCTTCTCTTCTTCTCAGGCAAGAAGAATTTGGTTCCAGTGTACTTTGATTTGGGTCCCGATGATTGCCTTGTGAGAGATATAGTTGAGAGAAGGGGGGAGCTTTGGGAAAAACATGGAGGAGAACTCTGGCTTCTATATGGAGGACTAGAGAAGGAATGGAAGGATGCTGTTAGCGCCCTATCTCGTGTTGATGAGTGGAAACTGGAGGGTCATGAAGGTAATTGGAGAGATTGCATATTGCAGGCCGTTACCCTTTTGGCTTTGAGGTTGGGTAGGAGAAGTGTTGTGGATAGATTAACTAAATGGAAGGAGAAAGTGGAGAAAGAGGAGTTCCCTTTCCCTCGAAATGAGAATTTCATTGGAAGGAAAAAAGAGCTCTCCGAGCTCGAGTTTATGCTTTTTGGTGATGTTAGGGGAGATGCTGAAAGAGAATATTTTGAACTCAAGGCCAGACATAGAAGGAAGAATGTGAAGATTGGTTGGGGAAGGAGCAGTTCAGCTGCAGAGGAAAGACAGAGAGAAGGACAAAAGGAGAGTTGTAGAAGGAAGGGAAAAGAACCATTTATATGGAAAGAGTCTGATAAGGAGATAGAGATGCAAAGCACCGAATCTCCGCAAACTCAACACCAATCACCGAAGCCAAAGAATGGTGGAAGGCAAGGTAGGAGAAGAAGATCTACTGACGTCGTTTATGGGAAAGGGATTGCTTGCGTGTCGGGAGACTCTGGAATTGGAAAGACAGAGTTGCTTCTTGAGTTTGCATACAGATTCCATCAGAGGTATAAGATGGTTCTATGGATAGGAGGAGAAAACAGATATATCCGGCAGAATTATTTGAATCTTTGGCCATTCCTAGAGGTTGATGTGGGGGTGGAGAGTGGGTTGGAGAAAAACAGGATCAAGAGCTTTGAAGAACAGGAAGAGTCAGCCATAGCCAGAGTCCGAAAGGAGCTTATGCGAAACACTCCTTATTTAGTGGTAATTGATAACTTAGATAGTGAAAAGGACTGGTGGGACCACAAGCCATTAATGGATCTTCTTCCCCGTTTTGGTGGAGAAACCCACATTCTAATATCCACGTGTCTCCCTCGTGTAATGAATTTGGAGCCTTTAAAGCTTTCTTACCTATCTGGGGTTGAGGCAATGTCTTTAATGCTGGGAGGAGTCAAGGATTACCCGGTTGCAGAGATTGATGCTCTTCACGCTATTGAAGAGAAACTTGGGAGACTAACCTTTGGCATTGCCATCATTGGAGCAATTTTATCTGAACTTCCCATTAACCCCAGTAGACTCTTGGATACCATTAATCGCATGCCTTTGAGGGACTTAGCAGGGAGTGGAAGGGATAGTCATTCATTGGGGGAAAATAAATTCCTCTTGCAACTCTTTGAGGTTTGTTTCTCGATATTTGACCACGCGGATAAGCCAAGGAGTTTAGCCACTAGAATGGTATTGGCAAGTGGTTGGTTTGCACCTGCGGCCATTCCAGTTTCTCTGTTAGCACTGGCTGCTCACAGGATACCCGAGAAACACCCCCATACCCGGGTATGGAAAATGTTTTTGAGATCCTTAGCTTGCGGGTTTTCATCGTCCTACCTCAGGAAATCAGAAGCGGAAGCATCTTCAATGTTGTTAAGATTTAATATGGCGAGAAGCTGTATAAAGGAAGGCCATATCCAGTTAAATGAAGTCATCAAGCTGTATGGGCGGAAGAGACGAGTGACAGGAGTTGCCCAAGCTGTGGTACAAGCTGTCATTAGCCGTGGGTCTATTTCACAACACTCTGAACATATATGGGCAGCATGTTTTCTGCTTTTTGGATTTGGTAAGGATCAGACAATTGTTGAGTTGAAGGTGTCAGAATTGTTATTTCTCGTAAAACAAGTGATTTTACCGCTCGCAATCCGGACATTCATTACCTTCTCAAGGTGCAGCGCTGCTCTAGAACTCCTTCGCCTGTGTACAAATGCATTAGAAGCTGCGGATCAGGCCTTTGTCACCCCAGTTGAGAAGTGGCTGGATAATTCTCTCTGCTGGAAACCTATCCGGACAAATGCGCAGTTGAATCCTTGCCTTTGGCAGGAGCTGGCACTATCAAGAGCCACTGTGCTAGAAACTAGGGCAAAGCTAATGCTAAGAGGAGGACAGTTTGACATAGGGGATGATTTAATAAGGAAGGCAATCTTTATTAGAACTTCAATTTGCGGAGAGGATCATCCGGATACAATAGCTGCTCGTGAAACTCTGAGCAAGCTCACAAGGCTTATTGCCAATGTTCAAATGCAAACTTCAGCATAGATTCTACATCTTTCTTTCTTGTAAACAGAGTTTACATCAGATTTTATACAAAGGCTCGGAATAAAACTTTTCAAGCATTTCAAAGAGAACTTTGTCCATACCATTTTTTAATCTCAGTGAGTTGCTCTTCCATTTCAATTTTCTCTACTTTCTGTATAGTTATCTGAAATCACATTGTGCCTTGTCTTTTGTACTTTAGCTGATCTCACATTATTTTCATGCGCTCCCTCTCTGACAGTATGTTGCTTTGAATTTCACATGGCAGTGTTAATGTGCTGTAGTTACTCTTCCCCTTCTATTTGAATGATGTTGGATAAGTCGCACTGGCTTCATTCTAATGTTTTCCATATTCTACACGGGAGATGTTGTGCTTCATTGTTGTTTTCCTAAGAATGTTGCCTTTGTTCTTTAGGTCTGTTGAAGGTATAAGTAATAAAGTTGTCCCTCTCTCTAACAGCTTAAGCTTTTAGATGAGTTGGTGGTTAACAATCTAATATGGTATCAGAGTAGGCAATAGATCCTGTGTTCGAACGTCACCGCCTACCTAATGTTAAAAAATTTAAACGTGTTTAACCCGCTTATGGAGGAGAGTCTAGCTACACGTGAGGGGGCATGTTGAGGGTATATGTAATAAAGTTGTCATTCTTTCTAACAGCGTAAGCTTTAAGATGAGTTGGTGGTTAACAATCTAATAAGGTCTATACTCATAAAAAGTGAAAGTGATTTGTCAATAGAAATTCAGGGATTTTATATGGACTGTTGGACATTGAGACCAGGTAAGCTGTTGATGAGAAACAATGAAAAAATTTGAATGTGCATGGTTCATTCACTTTAATGTAAAATAGGAGTATTCACGACTGGGAAGTAGGTTTTCTTTTACTTTCCTTTTTTCGTGGCCGAACAATTGGATCTCTTGCAATGTTTGAAAGTTTGGTGAAAGCTCGTGCTACCATTGTATCCTTATGAATGCAGGGAATTCTGGTGATGTTCATATGCCCTTCTATTTCACGTGTTTTAGTACTTGGACACATTTTACATATGCCAGTTTAGTCAAGACTTTCTGGTTTCTCACATTTCTCGCTTGGTTCTAGATGGCTGTTAAGCTTTTCGGTTGCATCAATTTTTTTTTCTTTTTTTGATCTGGGTTGTATCGTTATTGAGATAACCTGTTTTTGCAGAAACGACGTAGGCATATCTTTTATCCTGCTGGTATATAACTGTCTAGACAATGGTCATCTCGTTTGAAGCCTCAATTAGTAAAAGAGGGGAAGTTAAATTGATGTGATATGTCTCAATGAACCAAGGATAGGATTTTCTTAAACTTAATGGAATCCTTGACCAAGAAGAATGACAGAGAAATGACTGTGATACCGCCGGGCTTTGAAATGGGGGAATGTGTTTTGCGCTTGCGAACAGAACCCGCGTTGAGTGGCAATTTTGAGTTTGTATCGGGTCTGGTGATGGAATCGAGAAGTTCACTTGCTTAAGCTCGTCGTTAAGGTCTGGAATCGGACCACATACATTAATACATGCTGCAAAATCTAGACAGGTAAAATGAGATTTGAGAAAACAATGTAAGATAAATATGTTCTGAGCACGTACTTACAATAACATTTGGTATCCCGTCAATTTGAATTTTTACCTTGATGATCTACTCGACGAGCTTAAGAGATAGAACCACTTGATAACATCTCCGGGGCCCCGGACTGGCCCACAATCCCTGCACAGCACACACCCAGATCAAAGTTTTGAATTGGGAGCTTCTTTGGTTGGTACAACTGATCAAAGTAGATTGTGCCTGTAACTGAAAGGGAAGGATCCCTCCAATTGGTAAGATTTTCTAGCGTGCCCATACCAGATCACTTATTTCACACTTCAATCCTGTATAAGAATTTCTGCAGAGGAAAATAAAAGTGACAAACAGAGATGGATGAACTCAGCCAGCCAGCCAAAATATCAAACTCATCATTGGAATCAAAATCGAATAAAAGTGCGGCATTGATTAGAACTCGGTTGTTTTCTTGATGAACTCTCAGCTTCCAATTGTTCTGCTTCCATAGCAGCTTTTGCAATAATATCAAACCCATTATTGGAATCGGAATTGTAAAGAACCCTCACATTGTCTAGATGCTCAAGTTCCATATTTTGAAAATAACAAATGATCTTATATATGTTAAGACTAGAGAATATAGCCATCACAAATATGACCGTTGGAATATAACCGTTACAAGTATGAGCCATCACAGATATGACCATTGGAATATAACCGTTACAAATATGACCGTAACAAAATTTTGACCATTAACATATATCCATTATGAAATATGACCGTTGGAATATAACGGGTATAGATATGGCCCTTAAAATAGATCCGGGAAGAAAATATAACATTTAAATTGAAAAGTTTAAGTATAAGAGTTAGAGTAGAGAATCTGATACAGTGTACTTTTAAAAAAGTGACTGATTAAAATAGAAAAGAACTTTTAAGGATAGTGCAGATGCTATTAAGCAATTAAATTTCGTGAATATTTAGGTACTCGCTAGTTAAACGAATAACTCACCTAACATAACGGTCAAGCCCAAAAAAGAAAAAGGAGAACTCTACAACTAAAGAGCATTGAACCCAAGCCACACACAAATACAGTAAAACTCAAAACCAAGATAAAGGCATAGAATAAGAGTATCAGTTTGTAAAGGTATATCACAACGAAACGATGATTCCACAATTAAACAAAAAAAAGTCGATTTCAAAGTTAATGAACAAGTACACACACAAAGGGGCAACTGGACTCGTAACCTAACAGACATCGGTTGCGGGCAGCCACCATCACGAGCCGAGAATAACGGTTTCCATTGGTGTGATGAGACTTTGCGATTGACTTGTAATTATGCTCTCCTATGGCCACTACCACCAGCTGACAAGGAACGTTCCCTGTGCTTCCTATAAGAGTCGGAGGAAACATCGAACCTCCTGTCATTGGGGGAGCGCGATCTTCCTCGGCGATCTCTCTCATTCCGTCGGCGAGGAGAATAACCACGTGACTGCCTCTGGTCGCGTCCTGCATATAAAAGTGGACAAAAGAGAGATTTCATTTCACAAATGTAATCACTGATAAATTTGAAAGAAACAACTAGAGATTGCCATAGCAGATCAGTTTATGCTGCAAAAATACAGTATCAAGGGTTCTTGCTAAATAGTAGTAATCAGTTAGATTTCTAATCCATTGGAAAAGTCAACCAAGTAGCGATTTAGTAGACCACCAAGTAAACAATGACCGCTTTGGGGATGAGGAGAAAGTTTCCTCGAATCATAGTAATGCATATACTTCCTTCTAATTGTCCCTCATATTGGAGCAATAGCTTACTTTGTTCACTTCAGATCCAATCCAATGGCTTCTACAATGGATCCAACCAAGGTTATTAGGCAGAGTTTTTGACTAACCCCCAGGGATGACATGATAGAGTAATGGTCTAAATGATGGAAGTCAGATTTGAAGCAGGGTCTAGGCCCAAACAAACATTTAGTATGGGTTTTGCATCATGGTTTTGTGAAGAAATTTCTCGAGGGAAATGAAAAGAAGCAAAAGGTTTCCCTATTAATTCCCATTTCCCTTGGCAAATCCGTTCCCAACTCTGTGATCCAGTCACAGCCTTTATGAACAGGCATTTTGAGGCCGGTACGTTTGAACATATAATGGCCGTAGATCCATTTAGTCTTTTGGGCAAGTTAAGCAGATATGAATTGGTTTTAATAAAAATAGTTTTCACATGAATCACATAAATTCTTGAACAGTATATGTACCTCCTCTTTCTCGCTCTCTTAGACCATGGTACCTTCCAGGAGTTGGTGTCCTCCCACGCTTCCTTTTGGCCTGCTAGACAATTCTATTCAGAAAGAATGACAAAGCCCGCGCACCAACTGATAAAAGAAAATTTTAACATTTAAGAATTCTAAGAAGTTAACATGTTCCAAAAAGATGATCCACATGGCTAGGGTCTAACAACTTCAAGGATTATTCTCTTCCATCTAACAAAGGTCATCATCCAAATTACTATTGCAACAAGAGTTGTTCATTGTCTTGAGGATTCCCAAACCATAAGTAGAACGACCATGTTGATACTGTAACATGAATGAATATCCAAGTCAAATAGTTTCGTCCAACCCCTTTTTACTTGATGTGTGGTTCTGTGCTTCCTCTTTCCTTATCATCTCTCCTATTTTATTTTCCTTTTTCTTTCCCCAAGGCACCCACCTTTAAAGGAATAGGCAGATAATATGAAAGAGGACTAGGACTGACGAAATAAAACTTATCTGCATGCCTCTAATGTTATTCCAGAATATAACCTAAAAATAAGAAAAATAATATGAACAAGGACAGAGAAAGTAATAAGGCCATAGTCCATACAACCCTCAGCAAAATAGTCGAACTTGGATCGATGAGGTGTCGATGCAGAGCTCATAGCGTAATGGTGTACATTCACTGTTTAGACCATGGAGCTTAAAGTGTGAATCGGTGGCGCTACACATACCAGACCTGCTGCCAAGATTTATCAGGCAACATTCTGAAGACGAGGAATAATACAAATGAAGACCTTAAAAATTTTAGGCCCCCAATTTAGTGTTTATTTGTATTTATTAAGAGACAAACAATACCTTATCCACAGTAATTAATCGACCTTCAAGCACAGAACGATTTAGATACTTGATACAGCGGTTAGCATCCTCGTTTGTTTCCATGGTAACGAAAGCAAACCCACGAGATTCTTTGGTGCGAGGATCTGTAACCAGATGGCAATCAGTGACCTGCAAACGAAAAGGTATCAGCAAGTGATCTGACATGGTATTGAAAATGCTCACTTAGTCTGAATATGGTTAAACAGAATGCAAGACCTAGAGTGACCATTGATACAATCTGCAGGTTTCATGCTATTGCTATCAAAATAGTGTAGATATTGACCACTATAAATGAGAGCAAAATGCCAATGAGATATACTGGATGTAAGCTTGGACACTCATATAACTGACAATCAATGGATGGAAGGTCCATTCATTTTCACATGAATTTCTTCCAACCATTACCATGGGCACTCAAAATAGCGTTAGCTCATCACAAGTTTACTGGAGATTCACTTCCTTAGGTCTGGGCCGTTTGGCTCTTTACCGAGTGATTTAACCATTAGGGTTAGCTCGTCACAAGTTCACTGGACATCTTTTAGGTCTCATAAAAGAAAAATCTGTACGCTATAAAGATCTAGAAACAATATTTAAGGGGCTGATACCTTTCCTTCATTGTTAAAATACTTCTCAAGTGCACTGGTAGTAACCCTCGTAGATAAACCAGTTACATAGAGGTTATTTCCAGGATTAGCAATAGCATCAGAATCATTACTCCTGGAGAAATTAGAAATTAACTGTCACATGGAACAAATGTCCAACAAAAACAATCACCATTGTAACTTGTAACAAATATCCATGTGTGATAATATATGAAGCATGGGTACTTCAAAAAACATGTGTTAGTCGAATATATATTGGGCACTACTCCATCTGCATGCGATCTTGGGACGCGAAACTGGGTATTCAAACTTCTTTTGCGCAAGTCTCTTTTTTTTGACCTTCCAGATGTGTACGCCAACCAGGATAGTACTTTCCTTTATGCAGAAATAACCTAGCTTAGTGGAACTTCTTCAAATGCTTAGTTTGCTTTTAGAATCAATATCAATCCTGCACCTTTGATTTGTGCATGGCGCTTATTTTCTCCTCACCATAATGCAAAACTACAACATTTATGAACTTTACCTGGAGCGATTCCTCCTAGACCTTGACAATGATCTGGATCTACGGTCCCCAGTAGGTGACCTAGAGTCGGGTGGTGAACCAGACCTAGAACCATAAGAAAAAGATAGTGATTCACAACTGACAATTATGTTGCACTTATAAAACTCCTTTTGAGTTTTGAAGGATACTCACCTTCCTTGTCTTGAGTATGACATCTACCTAAACAAAAATTCCAAAAGTAAAGAAACGAAAATCTTAAACTTGAAAGTTGTATTTGAATCACACATTACTGGAGGCAATAATGGAAGGAAAAGAAAAAAATGATAGGAAATAAAATTTAGCTTTTTTGATAATAATTTTTCCCCCTTTCCTCAACAAAGTTCTTAACCCAAACACAGCCTAATAAACAAGTAGGAAAAATTTCCGGCCACAGCATCCTTTTCTTAAAGGGTGCAGTAAAGATCTCTGTTTCCTGCTCCCAATATGCAGTTACATCCTTAGCAAAAATACTCCAATAGATTACAAGAAGTTTAGTTTTCGTAAACGAATAAATGGACGAATTACGATGAATCAAGCAATAATTACTTCAGATGTTCATGTAACACGAGGAGAATCAGGAGATTCGCCAGTAGTAAAGTATGGTCACTGAATTTCGAGATGTTTTCGAACCAAAACCTAGAATTTATTGAGCCATAGCTACAGTATGCATATGTATTAGCGTATATGTACAAGTTTTCCCCATAAATTTTTGGAATAGGAAGAGGATCGAAGCTCACCTTTGGTTCGGTTGGATAATTAGGAGAGAGAGAGAGAGAGAGAGAGAGAGAGAGAGAGAGAGATATCAGAAGCCCGCAACGACGGACGATATTTTCCTGTCGCCACCCTTGCACTGAGGAGGTGCTATCGACTTGACACTGACAGTCTGACAGGTTACGAGGAATTTTTTTTTTTGGATTTTTGGAAATTTTCTTGTTTGTATTTGGATAGTGATTTTGTCACCCTTTTTTGATAATGCCACACTCTGCAAGTATATTTTTTTGTACAAAAATACACTTGCAGAGTGAGATATTATCAAAAAATAGTATGACAATATCATTTCCCTTATATTTATTTAAATTTTGTCCGTGCTTTGTAAGTTTAGCACCTAAATTTTATAGATTATTGATTTGTCTTGTCAACAAAATGACAAAACGAATTGAAAAAGTGAAAATTTATTACTCTTACCTAAATATGTTTTGAAATATCTAAGATAAAGCCCAAAAAATTAAATAAGGATAAGATAAGAAAAAGTCCAAAAAAACGCGAAACTTAACCTTACTACTATATCCACCAACAATGTGGTTCAGGTCGAGTTAATTGGACTGAAATAGGGGGAATCAAAGTGATCAAACCCTCTTGAATGAAGTGGATTATAGGCATCATGTACTTTTACGCAACAAGCATCAGTTTCAAATTCCATAAGTCATCCTTAATTCCTTAGATTAAAGTAAATTAGATTTCTTGCCTTGTAAAAAAGATGGAATCTGAGATGTCGATTTGTCTCCATACTCCTTGGCCAAATATTTTTGATCGATAGATAGATTACGTGAAAACTTTAAAACACCCATGAGTTTGAGACACAATTAAAAGGGTAAGAATACATGAGAACATAGAAGAGAAAAATGAGTATAGAATATGGATCCACTCGTGTATGGAGCGTCGTGGGTCGAACCAGACATAGGTTTGGCCGCACGAGAAAGATTGAGCCCTACTCACCGAAGGGCGAAGAACTTAAAGAGCCTGACCTTGGTGCCAACAAACAGGTACGGGTTGTGGATGATTTGAGAATGAGCGCACGGCCCATAGTGCGCTGGGCATATAGCTTAGCTGCCGTGTAGGACTGGATTACACATGTTTATCGGTTCAGGTCACGATATCTGTCAAGACAATGGAGCCTCTTCATTCTGGCAATTGCTAGATATGGTGTCGCTAAAAGGTTGTTGCAGCATTTGCCCGATTTCTTGGCATTGCACCAATTCATTCGTCAAAGCTCCCCATGATCTGCTATTCATTCCATGCATTGCATAAGAGAAACCTTTGAGCTGTCAAATATACGCAGAAAAGTCTACAACCCGGAAACGTTGTCCAACTGATCTCAACAAATCAATATAAATGACAAAAACGACAGAAGAGCTGAACAGCTGCCAAAACTCTGAAATAAAAGAAGACCAGCTATGATCTCAGTACTCCAAGAATTATACAACATTGCAGGGGCAACACCCAATAAGTTAAAGGGAAAGCGGAAAAGGAACATAACCAAAGAGACCAAAAAAGGTGGGAGGGGAACAGAGACGCAGAGATCAACTCTTGAGAAGATTCTCCAGGGCTTCGAAGAAAAGAGGAGCCATTTCAGGGCTAGGAGATTTGATTGCACACTTCAGCCCGGGGATTCCAACAACTGCTGTGAGTTCAATCAAGAACGGGATTCCTCGAGGGATCTTCGCAGAGAGGTACAACACGTCCTGGTTTGCGTGCTTACGTTTTGCGATGAAGAACATGTTGGATACCGCTAGCTGGTCTAGAGTTGCCTCCACGCTGTTTACAACTATCCCTGGAAAATCCTTTGAGACCTCGTTTGAATCAGGTAAGGACTTCCATGTCTGCAATACACAAAAGAATCAGGTTCCAGTCACCATCTCCAAACATTTTAAACTTGAAAAATGGTTTCAATTTTCCTACCAAAACACAAATGAGCCTTCCTTAGATTGCTCGTAAACTACACTAAGTATAGCTAGGATGGATGAAATAACCAAAATATTTGAAAATCCCTAGTCTCCACAAGTTAAAACAAATTTCCACCAGCAATTATTGCCAAAGGAGTTGTCATTACAATGGTTAGTTGGTTACCGAAGCAGTACAGCATACAAAATATGCAGTTGAAAAGTTGAAACTATTTTTGTTTTGCTACCTCAAGGAAAGCAGAACGCTCCATTCTCCCATCTTCAGAGAAGAACACCACCAATGATAATTTATCATTGAAATACCACACAGGCTGTTGATTATTTTTCACTGCAACCTGCAGAAGTGTGTTCGGAGGACCAGGAGCTATGTTCTGGAACAAAACCATAGGCAGAAGAGTCGAAGCAGATGTTCCAGGTAGCAACTGTGGGACCTGAATAGCCATTAAGAACTTGAAATCAATCCAATGCGCAAATTAAAAAAAAAAAAACATTTGATTCATGATGGTGGAAGTCACAACTACCTGAAGTGGTCCAGCAGCCGCAACACCAAACGTGTTCTTGTTGAACTGAATCATAAAACCGTCGAGGGGAATCTGCGAGTTGTTCTCAAACAATAAGCTGTAAAAAATTTGGCCATCTCTCCGTACCAGTTGTGCACTGATCTGCAAACCTTGACCAGTTGATGCTGGCAATACAACAGGCAAAGGAGGGCTGCAATTGAAGTCACAACTCCAAATCAGGCATTCAAACGAACTTAATCTTAACATTTGCACATTTTATTCATCATCTGAATGGAAAACCCCATGAATTGCAACTTTAGGATGAGTTCACTAATCTTTAGCATCTAGGTAACTTCCAACTTCCAAGTAACCGCATTCAAACTTTCCATCAAACAATAAATCTACATCAAGCAAATTAATTAAGAAGCCAAATTAACGCATATGGACAATGTATCATTCTAATTTTCCAAAATACTTACCCTTCATGTAAAATGTCAACTGGTA
This sequence comes from Rhododendron simsii, assembly GCA_014282245.1. NCBI lineage: Eukaryota > Viridiplantae > Streptophyta > Magnoliopsida > Ericales > Ericaceae > Rhododendron > Rhododendron simsii. Next base: position 9,586,792 of record CM024959.1, on the reverse strand, counting down.
CAATAGCCCCGTTACCATTATTATCATTATCAAGGCCTATCAAATCACCGAGTAAATCTGGCACAGGAGCAGGAGTTGCAGGGACTGGTTGCCTTGCCGCAGCATGTGGAGCACTACTTGAAGTAGCTGGTGGTGATGCAGCACTGTCCACAGCATGAGAAGGAGATTCGGAGTACCCTGGTTCAACCCCATCAGGGTAGTCATCTTCTTCAGTTTTTTGGGTAGTCTTCACACGGGTAACAAATGCCTCTGGAGGCTTGTGGTACACTGAAGACAAAGTAGCAATATTGGAAAGAAGTTCATCAAGAAGAGAAGGATCGAGTTGGTTTGAATCATCACTAATCACTGGCTTCTCAGCTAACACAACATCCTTGGCCGCCTGAAAGAGGAGAGACGAAAAAGCAGGTTTAGAACGGATATTTAATTAAGGCTTCTCACTCCAAGGCCAACTTTTACAAACATAGCCATCCAAAAGTCTATATAACGTGCTAAAGAATTAAGCTCCAAACTATGTAGCAACTGTCCACTTTTCCTACAATCTAGAAGTACTCATATCCACAGAAGTGAACCTACAAGGTGTGACAAGCATGACATTATAAATGGACACCAACAGCAACTTTTGCAGCAACATACCCATCATGTAAAATGTTAAGGAGAGAGAGAGAGACAACCGAGAACTGTAGGCATATCATATACGCAAAGAGAGAAACTATTTCCAACCATTACAAACCTCAGGATCAGTTGAAAGCAGACGCCAGTATATATATGCACGATCACGCAAATCAGGATTGTCAGTCTCCACAGTAGCATTGTTCAACACAACCTACCAAGATGGTAACATGCAGTGAGAACCACTACAAAGCAATAGAATAGAAGGCAATAGATTCTGACGGGTAGTCACAACATTTTCATAGAATGAGCATGTCATAAACACAACGGAAAGGTCAAAACAGCACACCTGGATCATCTGCTGTGGGCCTTCAGTTGGCTTCTTAAGAAAAAGTTTGACTGTCGCAGTCAACAATTGCAGTTGTACTTGTGCAGGTTCTTCAGGGAAACTCTCCAAAAAGCTCTCGAGGAGCTCATCAGCATTGTCAATTCTCTCTGCATACTCACCAATTATCCAGATCATCGATGCCTAATTAAAGGAGTCAATCAATAGTGAGAAACATAGGACATACATTGTAAAAGAATAACCGACTATAAAAAGACAAAAGTCATGAAATTGTTAAGGACCACCTTTGCCTCGGGCTCATCTAAAGTGTCTAAACTCTCACAAAGTGTAGCAATGATGGACTCATAGCTGAGGGGAACAACGAATAAAAGTTAAGCTCGGAACAATACGAATCATTCTAAGACAATAAAATAGCCAAACTTAGATTGAAAGGAAGCAGTTTATGACACTATTGAGTATTGACAGCATGAATGCGTGGGGAAAAGCCATAGAAAACACAAAAATGAGCCACAAAATCTTACGTGTTCGGATATCGTCTAAATATGTCTTTAATGACTATGATAGCTTCTTGAACGACGTAGTTTACTTTGATCTTAATCAACTCAAGCAAAACACTAATGCATCTCTCTGCCGCTCTCTCTAACTTGATGGCACATCGACCAATAGCGCGAACAGCCTTTCTAACAAAGTCTACATCTACTTCTGTAGCATATTCTTTGAACTCCAACAGAACCTGAAAAATGACTACCAAGTGAGCATTACGACAGCCAACAGGAAAAAAAATATATATCTAAAGAAGATAAGACTAAAGCCTGCATACCTGGTCTATATTTCTGTCTGAAGCCAGCTTTATCATGATTTCCAACTTTTCCATCTTCACATAAATGGGATCATTGTACTTGCAGAAAAACACCTACAACCAAACATTATGTGTTTCATAAGCAAGACTTCCTACTAAAAGTGACTTGGCAGAAACCGCGCAACAAACTCATGGTTATACACATCAAATCACCTTGATTTCGTGGGCAAGAATAGTAGGCCGTCTTTGCACAATAAGGTTGATGTTTCGTAATGCAACATATTGAATTTCAGGTTCTGCAGATAGTAATGTCACAAGAGGAGGAGCCATTTTCTTGCAAAGATTCCGAACGACATCAGTACTTGTGATGAGTTCCATTTGTTGGAGGATCATCTGGAAGTTGGTATATATTTAGAAAGGCAGCGGTTAGTATGACTTTCATAAACTAAAACATAAGTAAATGACCAGGAATGTCATTATCGATGTTAACATGATGCAATGTCACCTTGACAGCTGAAAGAACAACAGCACAATTTGCATGTTGTAGTCTTGGAGTAACACGCTCCACTATATTCTCAGCCTCACGAGCGTCGGCTGCCTTGTATTTGGAAAGGGCATCCAATATGAAAACTTGACCCCACCTAAACTCACACGTCAAATAACAGCAGCATATATTACGTTATAGTAGCTCATAGTTGAACCAGTATTAAACCAATTTCAAAAACTAATTGTTATGAACGGATTCATTGCTCGGATACCGTGTAAAATGTTCTGTTTTTCAAACATCAGCACTGCAAAACATAATTTTCATATCACCGCAAAAAGGAGCATACTTGTAGAAACACAAACTTACTCCGTGCATTCATTTAGAGCAGTAAGGAGCTTTGAAAGTGTGTGGCTTGTGATCTCAAAGATGGGCCTGCTACTGTTCTCTTGAATCTCTGCAAGTGCTGCAACAGCATTTGCTACAACCATTGGATTATTGTCTGATATCAAATCCTTGAGAGCTTCCAGAAACCCTCTATCCTCAACTAGCTCAGCATTTATGTCATAAAGTTTAGCAACACATATAGCTGCTGTCTTGCGAACATAGGGATCATCGTCCTGATAATCAGAAGTTCAACAGTTACAACTATATGAGAACCATAACACAATAAACATGTGCAATTGAACTATAAGACATTTGCAATATTGGTCCAATGGAGAAAATTCAAAATTGAAGGCCGTAATTATAAATTCCTGAGGTCCAAGACTAGTAAAAGGCTCCAATTGCCAGCATGAGTAAACTGTAAACTAGAATAAGATCAACCTTAAGACACCTCTGAAGGGGGTCACACAGATATTCAGTGATTTTATCAACGCGGATGCATCCCATAGTCCTCACAGCCAAAGCACGAATCAGAGGATTTGGATCCTGTGAATCCTGCAAAACCATCCATAACAGTTGGTTGGAGATCCATAGAAACCACTTAAAAAGGATTGAAAGGAAAACATAAAGGTATAACATGTGACTTTGAAATATTGGCAAGGTATGAGGTATCAAGCGATTCATTGATCTACCATCGAGGAAATGGAAGAAAACAAAGAAACTTGAAGAAGAAAATATCTATAGAAGGATGTTATTGAAGATGATGCTTTTCAATTTCTAAATAAAAGGGAAGGAAACAAAATTGTTTGAGTGATCATGGCATGAAACCCAAACTACAGAACTGACAGCTAGTGCCATTTGTTATTTTACATACAAATATAGCTATATGTATCTATACCAATGCGAAATCATGTTAGACTCCCAATGTCCCAAAAGTTTACCCTATTAGAAGATGAAGTGATGAACTTTTTAGGTCAAAGTCACCTTATGAAGCACAATCTCAAATCAGCAAAGAAAATTGGCAATGCCGAGTTCTATCTGGTCGATGTAAAAATATAAAATGCAGGAGGACAAAAGTTCACCACAGTTCTTACCTTCACAAACGTATTAACTGCCAGAATCGCAAGGTCAGGTTGGCTCTTAGCATAATTTATCAGATACAAATAGACAAGCTTTTTGAGCTCCAAATTCTCTGTTTGCATACAGTTGACAACATCTGTGAACAAAGATGAAACATCTTTGCCCACAGTCATAGCAGCAATCACTTTTTTAACAGCATCTTTTCTTTTGTCCTGCATGAGAAAATAAGAAAGGGTAACGAAACCAAACTAAAGCCTCCCCAAATCACCATGTTATAGCTAATAAGTCCTGATGACACTATCTCGAATCCCAGTGAGTTTGGCATTTGTATGCAAAACCATCCTAATAATGCAATGTTATGTGTTCAAATGAGCTACTCTGTACAGATATCATGTATCAACGAAGTGAAACAAGCTCAAATTCTAGCTACACCAAGAAGCAGGAAACATAGCTTGCACCCTTTACACTGTCTTAAGACATGGTATAATCAAGTTGCAATACATCCCATAAGTATAGCAAATTGCCAAACTAGTATACCGTGCCACATAAAAGAACCTAATCAGTAAAAACCTGTTACAAGCCCTAACAAACATGAATTAAACAATAAAACTTCTAAAACGTTAATCGATCCATTTCTAAAAAAGCATATTGGTTACGTCATAAGTAGTGTCAGCAAAGCAACTCAGAAAATTTTGCAAACATCACGGCAATCTCGTACTATTAGCCCGGAAGAAATTATAAATGTGAGGTAGGCAATATAACACCACACAAAGAGGAGGTGTTCTGCGTTCGTGTCCAAATTTGGGGAATTGCATCGCAGGCTCCATCAACATCATTACGGAAATCGTGTGGACGTGAGTTGCAAGTCAATGAAGGTTATTAACGGCGATCCGAAAGACAAATCAAAGCAGGAAAGCAATAGATCTGATGACAATTCTCGTCAATCGTGGTAGAAACGAGTCAGCAGCGAAATCAAGAGTGCAGTTGAATCAGATCAAGGCCGCGACAATCAAATTTTGTGACGTATAGATGGATAAAAAGAGAATACTGTTATACAAGCACAAGTACTGAGAGAGGAACCTTGTACTGAGAATTGAGCTCCTCCTTGAGCTCAGGGATTTCGCCCTTCTTGGTGGTGGAGAAGTACTTGGAGTCGTGCCCGCTCATCTCTCTCTCTCTCTCTTCGCAACTCTCTGTGGGTGGACGATTCGACGGAGCAACGGAGAGAGAGAATGTTGAAAATGGCAATTGCAGCGACGATCCAAATTGGAAAAGTCGACTCTAGCTAGGACCGACCCGGTGAACGACCCGCTTGATGTAGCGGTTCCACTTGTGTGTTGCGACCTGACCCTGAAATTTAGATCAAAATTTCGGTTTGGCCCCCTGTCATTTCGAGACAAAAAATAATAAGGTGAAATTACACGGACACCCCCTTATCTATCTGGTTTGGACACGAACACCCCCTAACCTTTAAAACCGCCCATACACACCCCCTCATCTACTGAAAAGGGAAAAAAGCCTCAACGTCGTTAACGGAATGAACGAAATGTCAAATATACCCTTGGTGAAATTACACGGATACTCCCCCATCTATCTGGTTTGGACACGGACACCCCCTAACCTTTAAAAACGCCCATACACACCCCCTCATCTACTGAAAAGGAAAAAAAAAAACCCTCAATGCCGTTAACGGAACGAACGAAATGTCAAATATTCCCTTTGTTATGAAATGGAGCAACAAGCATACGCCACACTTCACTTGATCAGAAAATTCTCTCCACCCTACTCGATCATGGCACCTCTGTCTCTCTTCCTCTCCCTCTTCAACTTGCATTGTAGATCATGGCTAACCCTAGATCGTGAAGAAAACCTAAGTTTCAAAGAACATCGGATCGTGTACATTGTAAAAAAGCTATAGATCATGGCAAACCCTACTTTGGAAGGTATGTTTTATATGTCAAAAAATTCTAGATTTTCTTATTAAATGGCACAAATGTAGATGTATATGTTCATATTATATGATATATGAATACATTAGGGTTTTTTTTTTGGGAATAGTAGGGTTTTTTGAAAGGTGTTATACAGTTGTGACTTCGATAACTTTTAAAAATTGGGGCTTTTGTTGTTTTGCATTTGCTTGTCATCCATTTTGTATTTGAAGTCCTCAAGGGGGCCATGATCTAGAATTTTTTTACATATAAAACATACCTTCCAAAGTAGGATTTGCCACGATCTTCAGCTTTTCTACAGTGCACAAGATCCGATGTTCTTCGAAACTTAGGTTTTCTTCACGATCTAAGGCTAGCCATGATCTACAATGCAAGTTGAAGAGGGAGAGGAAGAGAGACAGAGGTGCCATGATCGAGTAGGGTGGAGAGAATTTTCTGATCGAGTGAAGTGTGGCGTATGCTTGTTGCTCCATTTCATAACAAAGGGAATATTTGACATTTCGTTCGTTCCGTTAAAGGCATTGAGGGTTTTTTTTTTCCTTTTCAGTAGATGAGGGGGTGTGTATGGGCGTTTTTAAAGGTTAGGGGGTGTCTGTGTCCAAACCAGATAGATGAGGGAGTATCCGTGTAATTTCACCAAGGGTATATTTGACATTTCGTTCATTCCGTTGACGGCGTTGAGGCTTTTTTCCCTTTTCAGTAGATGAGGGGGTGTGTATGGGCGGTTTTAAAGGTTAGGGGGTGTCCGTGTCCAAACCAGATAGATGAGGGGGTGTCCGTGTAATTTCACCAAATAATAATGTAAAGAATTTGTGTTTTCGATTACTTTTATCTTTAGTAAACTTTTTAACAGTATTTTTATCGATAATTTTTGCTTTTTAAATTTATTTCGTTGTAACAAATCAATATTCTATACAAATACATAATTATAAACCAAAATTGACAAAAATTCATAAAAGACGAATTTTTTTTAAAAAAAATGATCTTATTGAAAAGTTAGGTCAAGCTCAGGTGGTGAATGAGAATGATTTTTGTCTGGGATTTTAAGTTTCCTTCCATCTTCGTAGCCACGTAGGCATTTAAATTATGAAAGAGAAGGTGAAAAGGCGGTAGTTATATAATATTAATCAACGGAGATGTAATTGTTAAAAGGTGGATTGCAAAGGAAAAAATATGAGTGAGAAAATATGTGATCAAGAAAATGGTAGATGGACCCAATTGGACAAGTGCAACAAGTGATTTGAAGGTGTTAAATAATAATAATATAAATATTAGGAATTGAAAAGAACTTTATAGATAATACTAGTAGCTTTGTTCGGTTAATCTTTTAGTTTTAGTTTAGTTTTCAATCATTGTTCTACTTTTTTCTCCAATTATTACCATATTTCTCCAATTATTATTTTCTCATCTCTCTCCAATCATTACCCTTATCTTCAATTATTACTCTATTTCTCTCTCCATCTATTACCAAAACTAAACTAAACTAAACTAAACTAAACTTCCAACCAAACAAAACTACTAATAAAACAGTTTACAGAGATAGTAAAGATAGAGAACAAAATAAAACGTAGAATAAAAAGTTTCGTGCAATGTACAGTACATTTACTGTTCCTTCATTCCTAAAACTACTATCAACGACAAAACCCTATCTACAATCCGTAACCGAAAACTTGACAAAAGAAACTAATCCTTATTTGGCTAAGAGATGAGCGGGCACTACCACAATGCGGGAAAATCTAAAGTAGTTTTGCATTTCCCACGCCATTTTGCCAATGAATTAAAATTTTTAGAATATATCAATGTAGCATCTTTTGTCAGATTTCAAACCCAATCGGATATATTTTAAAAACCCAATTGGATATATTTTAAATCCAATTGGTAGTATCTGATTGGGTTTAGTGTAAATTACCCACAAGTATAGAAAATGAATAAATTCTTTTTTTTTAATCCAAAAAAGAATAAATTCGATTTCGACCCAAACGAGCTCTGAAGTGACGGTGACGGTTTCGCTCTGGAAATACTCCATCAACTGCCTCCTAAACGCCAACATAGAGAGATCTCAATCGGAGGCCATGGAGCACGGTATCACATCCTTCCCTCTCCTCCGTCGTACATAACCTATACATACGTACGCGTTAACCATACATACATAAATACGTGCAATTCACGTAATGCACGCAAGCGTGAAAGAGTATTAAAATTTGCAAGAAGGAGGTTCTGATAGTTCCCCAATATGTGTTTCAGTTTTCAGTTTGGTTTTCTTGTTTTTTGGAGTAAAATTACGGTTTTTGAATTGCTTGATTATTTCTTTCTACTAGGAGAATCACGAGGCTCTAGTTGCGGGAGATGATGACGCTTGTTTTGCCGAAGAATTCGATGATTATGATGATCGTTGTGGTATTAGTATATAATGTTCTTCTATGATGCACACGTTCAATTTCGTTAGAGTGAAGAATTAGGAAAAAACTTCTTCAATGATTCTTCGTCAAATAGTTCGGAAATACACATTGCGTATGAAAAAAATCGAGCACAATACAATGCTTACCTTTTTAAGCATGGGATCAGATCTTGTTAAGAAATTGCAAGCTTTTCCCTAAAAGTTTGTTCACCAAGTTTGGTGTAAAACTTCCCCCCTTCCTTACAAACCAAACCAAACTGACCCTTAAGTCCCAACCCATTGGCATTGGCTTCATGAATCTGTTGTCTCCATTGAGTCCTTCCATACCGAACTTGCCTCTTCCTTCATGTTAGGAAAACTAAGTTCTTCCTTTCTTTGATAGTATAACTTTTGTGAGAAATGGAGCTCAGTATTAGCCTTTTTTCATCATGTTCAAATTAGCTGAAAGGTTAGGTATATAGGTTTTGTGGGTGATTCTATTTATTCCGGATGAACTGAGTGAGTGAACTATGGTTGATTAAAGGTGAGAAAGAAGGGAAAAAAAGGGATTTCAGCAAGCTAGAGCTCAAACCTGATCATGCTAATCAGCCATTATGGGCTTGTGCTGATGGTCGTATTTTCCTTGAAACCTTTTCTCCTTTCTATAAACAACACTGAGAAATTCTCATCACCATTGCCGAGCATGTTTGCAGGTATGTTTAGGCAAGTAATTCGTATAAGCTATTTTCCCGAGTACATGTTTCCAGATTTTTGAACATTCACACACCTGACTATGGTTCATAAGCCAGAGAACATGCATGAATACAATTTGACCCCACACTCATTGTAGGCGGAGGTATCAGTCGGTCTTGAAACTGACACCATTGTAGCTGTTTTAAATAAATTGTCAAGGACCAAGCTCCCAAAAGATGATTGGTTTGATTTATGCTTCAACTTCCAATTATGGCAAAGTGAAGCTAGTACATAAGAAGAACCGGTACCTTGTCGAATCTCCATATCCGGAGGCAAGATGGTTCTGCCTCCTCCATTTCTTTATGCTCTGTTGAATGGAAACGTGTGTTGCTAATGCTTGATACTGAAACAAGGATATTTGCAGGCATTGAAATAACTTCTCAAGGATGAAGTTATAGCTTGAGCAAGGATTTCTTATAAGGTTGGTGCTAAGTGGGTTTGTCTCTCCATTTTAATCTTGAGATTGCTATGTAATTGTTCTTTTCTTCCTGCATGAACTTGGTAGTGGCTCAAATAGTCAAATATGGAACTACATAGATTTGTTGTTGACTCAAAGATACGATTTATAATTATAATTAATGAAGATTACTGAACAATCAATGGTGAAGATTGGCTGATGATAATTCTGCTCTGGCTGCATGGCTCGTCCCATGTTGAATGTTGCTGTTCCATTATGTTTAGGGAAATTGTAGTGTCTATGTGCGCATTTTTGTGGTAATGTGATTTTCAATTCTGGGTAACAAGTTTCTTTGTAAGTAATATTTCAATACATTCATGATGGTTGTTTAGGAGATGCATGGAAGTGATGGATTTACAGTTGGCAAATCCATTGGTGAAATTGAAAATGGGCACAACGAGTTGCTAATTGAAGCGGATTGGTAGCAGCTGCTGAAGAAAAAGAAACTCATTCCTTTGAAATTCACCCTGCTCAGGTGGATCTAGTTCAATCTTTCGAAACTGATCAGGTTAGATGATAGATGGTCCACATTGCACTATTTCTTCAGGGCCCACATCACGCCCAATGTTCATTTGTTCTTTTTGGTGGAAGAGTTAGGACTTAGGAACCCTTGAACTATGCTCAATTAACCGACATGTTCATTCCTAATGTATGGACTCCTTTGTAGATAGCGGGAATCAAATGAGTTAGTGTGGCAAAGAGTTAATGTCATTTTTGTTGCGTCTTTGCTGTATTTTACATTCCTTGCATGTAGTTGCCAATCACAAGAGACAGAGGTAGTTGAAAGTTGATTTTTAATTGGATTTCTTTATGATTAGTTCGGCCTATTTACCCTCCCCTCCTCAGTTTCACTATCACAGTAACAGATGTTATTTACATTTTCCTTCTACCCTTTCTTATCTCCTTCCTCAGCTAGTGAGACAGTAGTAGATCCATGCTAGAGCTTCAATAAACAGTTCAGAGGTTGTCATTTAAGCTTGAACATGTGGTGCACATTGCACTTTGCTTCTTCTTCTTTTTTTTTTTTTTTTTTTTTTTATAGTGGTATGCTTAAACATGTGTTGCACGATGCACTTTGTTTTTATTAGAGGGGCCTTGGTGTTCCACTGTCCCTTTGATGTTCTATTTCGTGGGCCATCCTCATACATTCTTTATATCATCAAGTATTTGATGCTGTACAAGCATGTTAGCAAACGTTTTCGCTGAGCAATAGTGCGCTTCTAACATGTTATTGGGCAGGACTTATATGTTGCTACTTGTTGCTTAATTTATTAGTTATTTGCTTTTATTTGCCTTAATTTATTTGCTTTTATTAAGTTGACAGGGTCATCTTCAAGATAGGATGGCGGGAGGTAAAGAGGAGTACAATGCATTCTTCTATTCCCTTGTGTCTACTGATACACAGGTATTTCCAATGCCTACTTCATTTAGTTTTGGTTTTTGCTACAGCTTAAACCATCATTAAAACCTGGGTGTTTTAGTTTTCTCAACCTGTATCTTCTCTTTCGAGGTGCTGTCTACTAAATTTGTCTAATGCCGAATCCAGGAGATGTACTTCTCAACTAAAAGGCAGCAGTTTTGATTGATCAAAGTTATAGCTTTAAGGTAAGGACTTTCCTCATGTTGTGCACAGCAGCACTAAGTCGATTGGACTTCTGCGCCAAATAACCTTCTTTGATTGTTATGAGGTGATGAATATGCGGTCCCTGTGGAATTTATGTCTGTTTTGGGCATGTGAAGTTCGGATTGCAAATTTTTCTAAGTTCCTCTTTTCCTCTTATAGAAGCAAAAGGAGTGTGCATTTGTAACATATCAACAGAAAGACGATTATTAACTGCTTGTTTGAATTTTATCTTGCATTGGTAGATAACTAATCAAAGCTACTGATAGGTTATAACAAGCTTGCCTCCACCTGATTTAGGAGCCAATATGTGTTACCATGGTCTTAATGAGGCAACTGGCCCTCCTGGGGAAGGTCTGTGTGTGCGTGTGTATTATATTTTATTTCTGAAGGTGAGTAGACAAAAATGTTGGTGACCTGCGGTGATCACTGGTTCATGGATCAAAAACTCTACCTGCTAACCTTTAGGTTGTGGGTTGGAGGATGAGGACAATCACTTTGTGTATTTACTGTCAAAGGTTTTACTTCTCCCGGACACTAACTGGGGGTATTTATTTTTCCAAAAAATAAGATAGTAATTTCTCTACTTTATGTTGCCAAAACCCCTGGAAATTTCTCTGTAGCAGGTATTGAGCGCAGCTGATGATGCCATTGGATTAGAGCTATTAGAAGAAGATGATGATGACTAAGGGTCATAATTTAGCACGAAGGCCCGTAGCCCTCCTGGCCCATCGGGCTTTTACCCTGCCCAAGCCTGTGAAACGGGTGGCCCGGCCCATAGTTTGTAATGGGGGGCTTGGGCCTATGAATTTTTACTCGGCCTGCCCGTAGGCTCGCCCCATGAGCCAGCCTGTCGTACCCGCCCAATAGCCCGCCCACGGGCCCGCCCATTAGCCCGAAATTTCACAAAATCCTTTCTTTTTTCCCTACCCCTAGGAAATTTAAGCCCGCCTGCTAGCCCGCTCCAGTTTTTGGCCCGCCAGCCCGTCAATTGGGCTAGCCCTTGGGCTGGGACTGGGCTTCAATTTATGGTAGGTAGCCCGGCCCACAAAAAAGAAAAAGTCTGGTCTGCCCGGCCCGTGGGCGGGCTTGGGTAGTGACTTGGCGGGTTGGCCTGGCCCGATGATGTCCCTTAATGATGACGTAACCCTTCATAAATCACGTGTCTCGATGAAATCTATGAGTGCCATGTTGGGAGCAAGTGGGATGGTTTACATGGAATACAAGTATGGTTACTTCCTTTCACCTTTCTTGGGATTTGATTTTTTACTTTGTAACATAAGCTTGTGCCTGTATGATTCTCTGTTTCCAGATTTCTTACTTGCATTTCCATGTCCACAGTGTTTTTCTGCTCACATTCGTCGTTATACCATTTTTGTTATTTGCAGTACTGGACGGCATGAGCAGCATGGTAAGATAAAGAGCAAACCGAAGCATGCATCCAAGAGACATCATCCATGTTTGAAGGACCGCTTCGCCTAAGTACACCTCAGGACCCCCTTAAATCTTGTTTTTCTTTAATTTTGTGAATACAGTTTCTGGATTAGGAACCATGGTCTTTCTGTTTATCCTTTTCCTATTTCCCCTGGAGATTTTTCAATTAACCAATCCATTATCTGCTACGAGCTTGACAGTTGAACACTCTTTTTAGCCCATAGCTTGAACCCACAAAATAAAAGAAAGGAAGCTAAAAGAAGAAAAAAAAAAAAAAAACCCTAATCTCATCAATCCTTATTCTCAATATAAAAAAGTCCTTATGAAAGAACCAAGCCTAGTATTTATAGGCTAGTCACAAAGTTTCCAAAATAGTAATAAACAAAAGATTCCTAAATAACATATCCGATTCCTAAATAAAATGAAATACAATCAAAGACAAAAAATCAAAGACCAATAGGCAATAATTCTTTCATCCATGCCTCATACATGTGCGGGTGATTTTTGGTCTTATGCGATATCCATCTGCTAGTCTAGAGCTTATGTGCTTTATTAACCAACCTACCCTTTCACCGGCGTGTTTGGCATATGGAACCACGTATCTACAATTTTTGGAGCATAGTTTCCAATTTTGGAAAACACATTTTAGTCGTGTTTTATATTTTTGCATAACACTTCCACGCGACAAGTATGCTGTCTCCATGCTCTATGATGTCTGCAACCATCGATGGGCTTGGCCTTCCTTTTTTGTTTCAGCACCCTTCTTTTCAGCCCATCCTTCATCTCTCTCATTCAGAAGTATGTTCTATTTCTCCTACTTCTAAATTTAGTTTTTCCCATTCTTGGAGTGCCCTAGGAATTCACCGTCATATTGTCGTCCCCTTCGAGAAGTACATGTCAAACATTTTTCTATTTATTTTATTTTCAGCTATCTTAATATACCTATTTAGTTATTATGATCCCGGTTGAACCGTGATGTCATAATTATACGGTACTTCTCGAAGGGGATGATATGGTTCAGTTACAGGGGGCGGACGGGGTTTTAACCCATATGTGCTGTGTTCAACACCCCAGCAGTGGCACTTTCATTTCTTTTGCAGCCGGAAAAGCCCTTGTCCGTCCAGATTGCCAGATTGGTCAGTTCGCTAAACCGGCACCTGGTTGAGCGATTTGACCATTGGTTGAAACGGTTTCAAGCACTTCCAACACAACGAATTGGTAACAATGGTTGATCAACATCTACAGGTCGACGGTTCAACCAGTTTAATCAGCTAGTTCGGTCTGGGTTTAAAAACATTCCGTAGGTTGCTTAATCAAGTCTCCCAGAGGACTTGTCCTTGGGGAGACACCCCACCTAAGGGACTTTTCCTCTCCTTTTTTCATATCTCAGCCCTACTCCTCATAAACAACTGTGCGTGGTCAAAACACATGAGCCCAATATGGATTGGGCCATTCTGAACATGGCTAGAGCGACCAAGTCCCGAGCTGTGTCAGAAGCTCGACTCGTTGCTAAAGGAACTTGATATTGTCAGATTAGATAAATATGCACGTGCTCCGAAATGAAATCGATACAAAGGGAAAGGGTTGATCGTGCATAGTCTAGTGGATCCTCTAGAATGGATGAGTTCGAAAGAGACTCGTAGTCCCCTCTAAGGGTGATGCCACTGCAGGATATGCTAAACGATTATTTCTCTCGCGTTCTTGGTAACTTGGAGCCCGAGAGGGAGCTCACTAGAAGTAGGGAGGTAATCCGTAGAAGAGCGGGATATTTTAAATCATTCACTCACTCTTCTTCTCTTATCTTTGTTTTCGTCATTTCATCCAAATTAACTTAGGTATAGGAGTCCCTCCCTAGCCAAATTTGCCGGAAGCGCTAATAAGTGTCTTTCTTTTCGGTACTAAGTTAGAACAAAGGAACCATCAGGGGTGATAGCCTAGTTGGTCAAGGCATACTCCCCTTGGGTTTGGGTGAGGTAGGAGGTACCGAGTTCGAGTTGTGCTAGCGGCGCCTCTCTCGAATTTGGTCCTTCTCCTCTGTTCGGCTTTGGCCCGCTAGCTCTTGGTGGGACAGTAGTTGCTATAGCTCTTTGGTCCCTTTCGGGATACGCCGCGAGTTTGGAGTCCCTATGGTCACGCCCGTAGGAGGGTTGCTATACCCGGTTGCCCCCTCCTCCACCCTTTTAGCTAAGCAAAAAAGGAGAACAGAGGAGTTGCATGACGGATCTCGGTCGTGACCCAAGTCCAATGATCCTTTAATTGACCCATTCATATTTTTGCTCTCGACCCTCGCTCTAGTGAACTTTAGCAGTTTGAGATGTTTTTTAATAAAGCATCTTACGTTTGCGACGCGTGTATTATGTGACTTAGTTCGTGACATCTCCGAATTCGTTGAGTGCGCGTATTCATACCTCGCACAGAACCATCAACATCTGGTCCTCTCAAATACATGCATCAGGTAATGGATTCGAACACAACTTGTGTTTGGTATAAAAAAGATTGAGCAGCCGGCAGACAAAAATTCAGCGTCAACAATCCTCGTCACCGAGACTGTGGAGTTGGTGAGGGACCCCACAGATCAACACACTTTAGAGAGAGAGAGTGAGTGAGTGAGTGAGTGAGTGAGTGAGTGTGAGAGAATTTTGTTGAGGAAAGAGAGAGGATGAGTCGATGGTTGCCTTTATGGATTCTCTACAGTTCACAAGTTGAAGGAATTTTCTGGGCTTTTGCCAAGGCCTAGGGGGGGAGGGGGCTTTTCTAGCATTTGACTGCTTTTTGGACATTCCTTTTCTCTCCTCATAAAATAATTAATAAAGTTATGGGTACATATGAGTTTGTACATATTATGTACATATAAGTTTTGAGGGAAGCTCGATTAGTCTGGTTTATTGGTAGATTTGCTTCTCATCCACTTGACCAGAGTTCAATTTTTGGAATCAGGTTGCGAGAAAGTAATTTTTTATAAATTTCCTAGTTTCAGCGTGGATGACTTGCATTTTATTGAACCGGGGAGAGAATAACCTTGCCAGGACACTCCTAGCCGTCGGACCAGAGAGAGTGTACGACGCAAATTACAACACACAACCCACCACACCAAGTCTCCAATAGCAGAGCATAGCCTGGAGACAAAGTAGAAATACAATAAAATTTTGCCTCAAAAAGGAGAATAAACAATTATTTGCAGAAAAGATGGACTTAAGTGCGCAAATCATAAAAAAGTCTTGAAGAGAATATGAATAATTCCACCAGAATCCCAAAAGGTTTAGTCAACTATAAGCCATCATTAACCGCTTCAGCTTAACTAAGCTGTAGAGAGAATGGAGTTAATTACTAATTAAAGAAAAAATACGGATATATATATATATTGATACTAACCAGAGAAAGAATTAAAAAAGGTAATAAGAAAATGATTCTTATCTATATTAATCCTTCAGATTATATATTTTCCTCTTTTTTCTTTCCTATGGCTCTAACAGCACTTGTCAAATTTCTATTTACACCGGCATTTTTCATGAGGTACAAGTAATTTTACTGAACGTACAAAACTTGCGATACATGAAGTCAGTGCACTCAGAAACGTAGTTGGTGAATTTAGAAGCTCCCTTTTCTTAATTGTCCAAAATCCAAGCACTTGCTTTTCTAATGAGTCTTTTAGGGTACAATCAAAAGCTTAATCATGGTAAATTATGGATTGGTTCTTTCTTGTCTGCCATGTGGACTTTCTTAAAACAATATTAATCTGGTCCACTTAATGGTCATTAACCGCCCGTGCACATATAAAGTAGGGTTATCTCCTTTTTTTTAAATAATTTTTATAGTAATTGTTAAGACAAATTGTCAAAAAAGTGTTGAAAGAACTTTAGAATTTTCGATGAACCAAATAGTGCCCTTTTATTGCAAGAGGACGGCTTTTTCAACCGTTACATTCATCTTAATTGGTCTCGCCTTGGCGTGATTCAACAGTTTTGTGTGCACATATTCCAACGCACATATTTCATAAAATGACATATTTTACAGTACCGCAGGGTCATTCTTTACAAGGTATGTGCCATTCTTTACAACATCTATGTGTCCAAATCAATATGTTTAGCTACGGCCATATAAACCTAGTGTTCTTGTTTGTTGGATGGACCTTATAAGGACAAGTAAGGAATCGAGATTTTCTCATATGATGGAAAACAAAAACTTGAGATAAGTTTCATTTGGCGTCGCAAGAATAACCTGTCACACAATCATTTGTCACTAGTAAGAGCCACTGGCTTTGATGTACTATGTATTTCAGAATTGAGGAACGAGATTTTGGAGAACAAAACAAAGAATTGGAGGGACAATATACAAAATAGAATATGAAATAAAACTCTTAGTGTAAGTTTACCTTAGTTTCTTCCCACTGTCTCAAGCCCTTAATTTCTCTCTTCTCCATTATTTTCTGTTTCATCTCTTAAATTCCCTTGTCTATCTCCAGCCATTTAGTTTTCTTCTCAAACAGGAGTATTTGCTTAAGCTCTCTTGCCTTCCCTTTCAATTTCTTCTAATCCTTCTCTTCTCAGGGCCGATAGTCGAACCCAAGTGATCTAGTTTGAGTTTGTATTCACTTGTTAAAAAGCCCGTTCGATACCAGTTTGTTATAGAAATAATTCAAGCTTGAACGATTTTTGGCAACTCATTAAGCTTTCAAATCAACCTCGAACATGCTATTACTCAGCTGGTTCAACTTATGATGTTTAAGAAACTCAAGCTTATTTAGATTGGCTCGTGTTCGGCTCGAGTACAACTCATTTGGGATCGGATCACCTTGTAAACAAATCAAGCTCGAATGATATCTACTCGGCTCGTTTGACTCGTTTATCAGTCCTATCTCTTTCTAACTCTTGGGACTACCACTATTACCATTGGCTTCTTTTCTGCCACTGCCGGTCCACACCTTGGACCTTGCTCCGTCAATGTCTTACACTCATCGTTTTGCTCCTGTAACTGAACAGTATGATTGGTCTCCCAAATTTAATCGATCTTTTGAGTTAGATTCCAAGATATAAATTAAGTTTTGGCTCCACTGAACAAAAATCTTGGGTCAAATCACTCCGATCCCTTCCTGGGTATCATTCTAGTTAATGAGAGAGACCAAACGTCTCATCATCTATAGTAGTGCAATGATAAAAATAAACTGAAGTTGTCCTCTTGTTGTTAAACCTTCTATTATTGCCTTGGTCAAAACTGTTCCTTTGGAATCATTGTTAGTTTTAGTGAAGCTGCCCAATTTAATAAGCATTCTTTTTTTGTCTCTCTGCTCAAAAACCATTTTAGCTGTCCCACAGAAACTCACAAAAAAAGGGGGTTTTTCCACAGCAAGAAGAATGTGGAAGAGATAACCTGTTGATGAAGGATTGATTTTGGGGACCAAGAAAAGCAAACTGGGATACATCTTTTGGGATGCTCATTTTTTCTTTATGGGCTTTCAGTGGCAGTTGTGATTAAGTGTTCTATATTAGTAACCTAGCAGGTGTCAAAGCTAAGCTGAGCAGGGGAACTGTGGAGGGACTTTCTGGGGTTCTTCAACTGGAAAACAATCATGTTTATCAAAAAAA
Organism: Rhododendron simsii; assembly: GCA_014282245.1. NCBI lineage: Eukaryota > Viridiplantae > Streptophyta > Magnoliopsida > Ericales > Ericaceae > Rhododendron > Rhododendron simsii. Next base: position 9,568,917 of record CM024959.1, on the reverse strand, counting down.
ACTGGAAAACAATCATAACTGCTGATAAAGAATTTGGTCAAATTATGTCAAATTATGATTGAAGATGCCACACTTGATGAAAGCACAGACTAAAAGATCCTGTGCAATTAGTACAAAGTTGAACTTTACACGATCAGAGCATCTCTTTAAGATGCTTGTGTTAAAATATTCCAATACCACAAAAGATTGGGAATGGGAGATGCTGCTAAGTTTTCTCTGTAAAAAGAAGGTAGAGCGGCTGATCATGCAGTTCATTTTGGCTTTGACTTGGATCTTTGCCAAGCAACTAACGGCTCAAACTTGTACACGTTCAGATTCAATTCGAGCTGTATGTACCTAGATGAATGGCCGGATCGACCACTTTATAAGGATGCCGCTCGACAGCATCCCCTTGACCCAAAAGGTGGCATCCTTGCGGCCTGGGCTCTAAGTTTTATAAATTGAACAACATAAAGTTTGGTAGCTTAGCAGGTGGGACAAGACTTTTACTGGGTTTTGGCAAGCAAGTGGGGGAAACTAGACTTTATCTCACATCTCTCACTTAAATCACTTAAGCTCGGTTTATATAATCTAAAGACTACTCCGTTTGTTGCTAATTGATTTTAAGTTTGAAAATGGAATCACCCAAGAAATCTACAAACACTTATCAATATGACATAATTCAAACCGTCATTAACTCCCCAATTAACTCTTTTGTTTGTGGATCACTTTAGAATTGGGAAAAGACCATCTATCATGCGAGACGGGCTTGTACTTCCCCCGAACCTCATGGCGTCGTTATAGGACCCATTCCAGGCCAATATGTGTATCCGAAGCCGTTCATTTCGTTAAGTTTATTGAGTTGGTCCATCGCAAAAGAAATAGATTTGATTGGACATGAGTATGTGTATGCTCGGAACACATGTTCTTAGATAGTTTGAGCGACTAGTACAATCTTCAAAAAAGGCTGTGTTAGATAAATATGCTACGACCATAGGATCAACGGTATCCGATTAACCAAATTTTTTTGCGTGAACTATAATAAACTTGGCAAGCCCAAATTAAGAAAATGAATGGTTCCGATCGTGGAGCAGAGAATCCAAGAAAATGGGGCTGCTGTGTCCCTGTTTTCCCCCACTCTAATAAATGACTCCATTAATCTTCCAAGTTATTTGCGCCAAGAATTATCACCCTGGATTTGACAGCACCAAAAGGGTATGGAAAACCTAATTTTCATAAACAAATTATTATCCTCTATGGCACTAGCCTCGGAAATTCCTTGACCAATTAGTGTCTAATTTTTATAGAAGAAGAGGAAGGTTCCATATTACCTTTTTCACTTTTGGAAAACAATTTGGTCTTGTCCTTGTTAGTTACTTTCCCGTAATTTGGGTCCGAATTCTGTCCAATCATGTTGGAGAACTGGTCTCAACAGTGAAGACACATATTGTCTCGGTTAATCTTCAGCAATAGGGGAAAAAGTAAAAATGATTCTTTCGATAAGTAGACGTAGTAATGCTAATACAAATAATGGACCCGTTTTAAAACACATGCGGAGAACATTTGTTAATATTGAAAATATTCTTGGCGGGTATTAATTATTGAAATACGTCACTGGCCATCATTTTCCGTTCGAGAGAAACTATGCTTGGTGAGATGGTTTGCTCATGTCTCCCTCCGTGGCGACCAAGGTTCAAGTCCCACGAGGGGCAGGGTTTGGGGTTTCAGACTTTCAGGGCTATGGATATCTTCTGAGCTCTCTCGTCGACTAACTTTTCACTAACCTACTAACTTCAGGTGACTGTAAAACATGGCAAAAAAATAAAACACAATTCGGGAGAGATATAAGAAGAAAATAACGGTACCCTCGGTTTTGGTTTATAAGAACTAATTTCTCAACTCGCATCCGTGGTGGAGGGAGAGGGTGGAAGTAGGAGCTGAACACCCCGAAAATTTCTGAGAAGCCCCACATTAGTGCAAAAAAAATCATATAAGGGCCTTGCGGTTTAATTTCCTTTAGTAGATTCAAACATTACCTTTAGCATTTCCTGAATAAAATTCGTGTTATTAGAAAAAAAAAACTTCAAATATATTCTCAAAGTAGCTTAATTAATAAAACTTAACGTTTTCTGAATAAAATTCTTGTTTTCAGAAAAACCCTGAAAGATATTCTTGAAGCAGCTTACAAAGCAAGTTCTCGGCCTTGATAGAAAAAGAAAACCAAAAACAGAGAACCAGCATGATAAAAGAAGACAGCTACGTACGTACGGGTCTCGAAGAATATCATGAGAAAGAGAATCCCACATTACAACAAACACTTAAATAGAGGTGAGTGCTGCGGCTGTCGATTATTCTTAGCACTCAAAGTTTCCGGTCAAACATAGGGTTGATCCACCATTAACATCTAGCTGGGGAGCACGAGAGCTGGTCCTAAACTTTTCGGAGGCCAAAAACGAAGATTAACCGTGAGGACTTTTTCTGTTGAATTATTATAAAGATTGAGTGTCAAAATAGGAGGTCTGCGAGCCGCTAGCATTTGTAAATTCTCAGGACTCTAAAGCGGCCGCACCCTGAAGTTTACCTCAAGGCCAGCTCTGTGAAGCTCTATCATAACTGTGGCCTGCCTGATTAAAATAAGTAGCCAATCGAACCTAGGCCCTGAGTACTCAAAATAACAGGTGAATTTTATGTGGTTGTTGTCCATTATATTTTTATATACTATTTTTACAGTGCCATCACTTAATTTTTTTTACGAGGAGTGCTACGTACAAATAAAAGACCCTTAAAGTGTACATGAACGGCCCAAATTCACTGTGCAGTGCATCTGAGCCGTTCATGTACACTTTATGGGTATTTTCTTTGCCTATTTTCTTTGCACTTAGCATTTCTCTTTTTTTACAGCAAGTTGCCACGATGCATGGCTAGAATTTGACCTGCCTTTTTCACTACATTCAATTCGATTTGTGAAAAATAGGCAGTCATTTTGCCCAATAAGAAGGGAATCAGAAAGAATGTTTTCAAAAGATGCCTTATTCTCAATGATTTCCCACTTTTTCTTTCCAAGTAAAGAAAGTAATTCAATTGTAAAAGTAACCTAGCTAGTAGCTATAAGTGGTAAAGAGTTTCACACCCTATAGAAGAAGCACAGGGAGTTTAACTACTAGCTAGCAAACTCTGAAATTTCATTCCACCATACTTAATTGAACGATCAAAGATGCATTAATTGTGATGAGATGGTTGTAGACACCCTAACTTAGCTTCGTAAATATTTAAGTCCTGTCGTAGACGAATTCCGACGATGAAACAATTTTCGTGAGCTTTAATTCGAAGTACGTACGAAGGCTTGTTTGGACACCGTGGAACTTAGAACGGTTTGAAATGTCCCCTACAAGTGTGCTAGGAAGCCCGTGAGTTCTATTGTTTTCAAATCGGAATATGTCTTGTGTAGTGCTTTTTCAATTTATGAATCGTATCGAGATACGTAGCGCGTATCGTAAGATACGTTGACAAAAGCTAGTATGCAATTAAAAGTTAGTTATACTTGACTACAATCTTAAAATCTGCTCTATATATGAAAATGAGTGTTTTATATAAGGAAAATAAGTTTTTAGAATAGAAATTTTAATGTCTCCCAAGTGAAGTCTATAACGTTGGAACCCAGCGGCCAGTTGGTTGTCAGGAAAAACGACGTTGTTTTGCTTCATTCATACCCATTCAACAAATCCCCGTTTGGCCTTCCTTTTTCCCTTGTCCATTCACACACAGATGTTGCAACATGTATGTGGCAGTTGGTTGACTGCTTAGCCTCCAAACCTCGCCGTCCAATAAGGTTGAAACACCTCAAGCGTAGGGCTAGGTCGTCGATAGCATAATAACCGGAAAGTCCGGGATCTTACCCACAGAGAATCGAAATATAGCTAGTTTGGATTGTAGGTTGAAATGGTGGTGACGCGGCGGAATTCACGAGAGGATTAGTTGCGTACTAATCAAACAATGTAGGACAAGAATTTAGGAGATTTCAATTTTATGGAAACTTTATTGTAGGAATTATTTGTTTTAGGAATTCCACTTTTAATGCCACTTGTTTAGGCATATTCCTATTAGTCTTTTAATTTTGTTAGTCTTTGTTTTCATAAAATTGGATTCCGGCGTTCAAGACGGCCAACTTGATTTTGCATTTAACGGTGAAAATGCTAATAAAAAGACTAGATGAGAGATTTATGAACTAAAAAGAGGCAAGTCTAGGAATCGTCTAACCCTTGACAAAGGGTGTTACTGGTTCCCAATATAACTCAAGCGAGAGTCACGACCGCGTGCTCACGCCCGGAAGGTTTAGCTTTAACAACTACGTTTAACAAAAGATGTAATTAATCGGGATTAAATCAACCTATTTTTGTTAATGCATCTAACACATAGGAGGCCACGATCCCTCAATATGCCGTTTGCTAAGACCGCTTGACTAAACAACATACCAAAGAGTTAACACCTCTCGCTTAGACCGAAATGGCTAAGTTAGTTCGATTTCGAAAATCATGATTTTAAGCCCGAAGGTTTGAGAACTAAATAACTACCTAAGTCATTGGGAAAGATTAGCCCAAGACTTAGCTAAGAAAGAAACTACTCACACATAACTAAAGCACAAAATAAAGCATAAAAACGAGGCATGATTTTTAACCGATGAAACCGAAAACAAACTTGATATTAAGGAAGATCCAAACCATACGAACAACTTTAATAAACGGAAAATTAATGAACAACAATTACCTTAAGAAGTTCTTAAATAATTAAATTAAGAAAGCTTGAAAAAAGCTATAGAGAAAACCTAACCTAAAGCATAAAGTAGATTCTTAACTAAAGTGAGAGAGAAGAGTATTTATACAACTCATCTTCTCTCTCAACAAATATCCTAAAAACACACTATAAGTAGCAATTATTCCATAAATGGAAGGTCCAAAAAGCAGCAAATATCTGGCCGAAGGCTCATGGTATCGATACGGATTAAGCAAAGTATCGATACCACGTTGCTAAGTTGAAATGGCCATTCTCCCCGTAGTGCTTCCGTATCGATACAGATTAAGGCCGTATCGATACAATATTCTCTGCCTTCCCTCGAAGCTAATTCGTATTAATACAGATTAAGGCTGTATCGATACCAGGAGGTTATCTCCAGTCTTCAGGCCAACCTCCAAAACTCAGCACCCGACAGCTCCCAGCAACTTCCACAGTTCCACAGCGCCTTATTTTCATTCTTTCTCTAAACTTAAGTAAAAATTACATTTTAAACCTTTCTTTTACCTTTCCTTTACTTTAATTTATTTAATGAAAATAAGAAAGTACCCCCTATTTGGAAACAATGGTATTACCAGAATTTCAAGATTCTAATTAAATCAAAATGTCAACCCCCCACTTTTAGTGTAAAAAGGAAAATTGCACGTTTTTCTCAAGAGAAAATGGCTCAAAACATGACCTTGCTCTTCGAATGAAACCTTGCAACTTTGTAGTTACTCTTAGAAAAATTCAAGGATCAATTACCGTCATTTTTAATCTCGAAAATCGAAACTTTTTCAGAAAGCCATTTTTCCATACTTAGATAGATTTTAAGGGGCTGACAGAGTCTTCGGGTACTTGGAAGCACTTGGGCCATCCATAGCGTCAAAACACGCCTTATTAGAACGTTTTACCTGAAAACACTAAACAAACTACCTTACGAGTAATATCAAATAAAAGCTAAATAAACGCAAGTTAAAACAATATAAAACGGGACTAGTCGCACCAATTATCTACAATATTGGATGCTCATCATTGACCTTAGGTGGCAACCGCCAGATTAATTGTGCCGGCCCACAAAGCTTCTGTCGGCCGGCAGATGGTTCTGCACCAGAACCTCTATTTTGTTTCTTTTGCATGTATCCCCAACTCCCCTGTTCTTTGCTTTTATCACCCGCCCGACCTTTTAATGGCTAATTAAAACGTACCTGTACGAAGTGCGTTGTAATGGACACTTTCAGTTAAGAAATGCCGCAACGAGTGTCCTATGTTTTGCTTATTGGTACTCCTGTGTGCGAGACCATTGCCGCGGGCAGGTATCCATAGTAGTATTAAAATATGGTGCTCAATACGTGATCACTCAGAATTTTTTTTGTATGATACTCCATCTATTCGAATTTATTTGTCCTTTTAGTAATTCGTGCCACTTTTTAATTGATTATATCTTGTAATTCATAATCTTTTCGGTGATTTTGAAAATATTATTTAAAAGAACTAATTAAGATCTATCAAACAAGATTAATATTGTATATAAAAAGTATCACTAAATGAATATATAACTCTTTTTCATTCGGTTACTGATGCAACGAGGGACTAAAAAATCGGGGCGGATGGAGTAATAAAGACATGGCCCAGTAGCTCAGGCGAGCAATGAACAAAATTAGTTTGGTCAAAAGCCAATTTAGCTCGTCTAAAACCAAGCAGAAACCAAAACATATGTTCTATCTGGAAACACTACCTATCTTCAAAATGGAGCTGATATTTGGTCACCCTTTTTACACATTCGTAAGGGAGTTCACGCGGTCGATCCTTGCCAAAAGCAACGACGGGGTTATTCACTCATTCTTCAATCCTTTGCCCTCTTAATAGACTACCAGTTGGGCATAGTGTAATTATGGATTTATGTCCCGTTTAACGCAATTCAGATATTTGTATTCTTCCACCATTTGTAATCAAATAAAAAAAATGAAAGAGACGTTGATTATCATACATACAAAGCTTGGAGATGATTATTATAAAGAGAATAGCTGCATTAAAAATGCATATGGTGCCATAGCTACAGTTGATGCATCATATCATAAATCATTAAAAAAAAAAAAAAAAAACCGACTACTACTGGTCTACCAAAAAAAACAACTAACTTAAGCCGGGCTCTGAATCTGGACACCTGAGTTATAAAATAAAACTACCAACTTAGTATTATTCAATCAAGCTCGAGCCTTCTGAATTTCTTGGAGAGGAAATTTGGGCATTTGATCATGGCCACGTGAAATCTAGTACTACTTCAGAGTCCAGAGCAGATGGTTGCAGTCATGATCAATAGCCGTAGTACTGAATCTGGGTCGGACCCAACATGTTGAAGAATGGACCTCCTCCACCCACTGCCATTAAACTTCTCTCCTCATCTTCTTCGTTGTACCCATCGATCTGTATCATCACACTCAACTTCGTTAAATTCCGGGGAAAAAAAAAAAACGTTATCTACAATGTTTGGGTAAAAAAGAGTAATTCTCGTAGTACTGCGTGGAACTACCCCGTGATGCTCCCGACAAATTTTACAAGCGAAACTTTCCACCCTCGCTATGTTTTTCGAATACTAGATTTTCAAATCAGTTTGTGCCCGTTGACAATCACCCATATTGGATGGTTGGGGTACACGATGGGTGACGCTCATAATGCGTTGCCACATCTCATTGACGGAGAGTGATTCTCTTGTGTTTTGAAACTCCCAAGTGTCACGGACAAAAAAAAAGTGGTTATTTGGAAGCCAGGAGTATGCGTGTTGGCCCCATCTGAGCCGTTTATTGCCGAGCATCGATGACCTGAATGGGCCAACATGCATGCTGTTCGGTTATTTGTTTATTATAGTATTATTTTATTGTAAAAAGTGGCACGTGAAAAGTGAAAACTACTACTGGTATTACTGAACAATCATTCTACAACCACACCCATCTACACACCCAAACACACACCCATACTCACAAGAAGGGTGGAGCCCGCACACACTACACACCCAGTGTGTGGGTCCCACCCTTATTGTGAGTGTGGGTGTGTGTTTGGGTGTGTAGATAGGTGTGGTTGTAGAATTTTCCATTACTGAAAGGACAGAGAACAGAGGAGTAAAAGTTAATGGCAAAAAGTGAAATGAAGAGAATACTGTAAAAATTTACCCAGAGATCATCTTCGTCTTCGTATCGATTAAAATTCGCAGCTTTGGGAATCTCCCCAGTTTCATCGTTGCGCGCGAACCTGCCGCGTATCCTCGGCCGATTGTCGGCTAGTGTTTTCCGGCAAGCGTACTGTTGTTATTATTTCCAACGTCAAAACAAACAAAGTTGCCAACCAACATTCGTACTATAGTCACGCAAGAAAACAAAACAAATTTTCAATTCCCAAATCAATTTGTCCAGGTTTAGCTAGGAACTCGCCTTCCGGACACAACTGTGTCCGAACGAGTTCGATGAACGAATACATGCATCGAACACATCGACCCACTCTGGACGCACGTGTTTTGAAATTGTATTCTTTAACCTTTGCTCAATTTACCTTAATCGTCTTGTTGAAATTTCTCTGGGTACGCTTTGCTCTGTACCTGTGAATTCTCTCTTTCCTTTCCTCTGATGTGTAACGCCCCACCTTGAGATTTGCCTCCTCAATGAATGAGCTTTCTGTTGCCAATGGGCTTGACGACAGCCTGTGGTTTGCCTGTGTTGTTTTGATCTTCTGAACAAGAATTAGTGCAAAAAAATTGTTAATTGCGGCAGAATAAGAAACAGAAATGAAAATTTGTTAATTTGTTACGTCGTTCGGAATTCTTCTCGTGTTGCGAAATGCTACTCCTTCTGTCCCGTATCATTGATCCCATATTTTTTCTTTCTTTTCGAAAATATTTTCGTTTCCTTTGAAATGCCAAAAAATCATGAGTAGATTTTCACGAATTAATTGTGATAAATTAACTATTTAAACTACTTTTACGAGTATAAAATCAGGTTAATGTTGAAAATTAAATTAAACTTTTTTGAAAAGACGTGTATTAATCGCATGCCACTAAAGTTGAGTTTTGCGTACGGAACAAGTAATAGGAAATAAAGGGAAAGTCGTCGTCAAAATACCCAATACTAACAAATTGATTAAAATCAAACCCGCAGTTGAATTAATAACAGGGTCCCAAATAACTTTGAAATCAAAAGTTGGGTTTAATTGATGACACACCTGCGTCGTAATTGTTAATAGTTAAAAATGTGAAACAAGGAAAACGACAAACAGAGATAGAAAACACCGACGCACATGCCTTCCAAAATTGGGGACCATCAGAGGGAATTTTTCCGATCATTCAGGGGTGTTCTTCTAAAAAAAGTCAATGGTTTTTCCGTAAAAAATGAGTTAAATAAAACCACATAAAAATAAAAATAAGTCAATAAATTAATTGTTAATAGTTAAAAATGTGAAACAAGGAAAACGACAAACAGAGATAGAAAACACCGACGCACATGCCTTCCAAAATTGGGGACCATCAGAGGGAATTTTTCCGATCATTCAGGGGTGTTCTTCTAAAAAAAGCCAATGGTTTTTCCGTAAAAAATGAGTTAAATAAAACCACATAAAAATAAAAATAAGTCAATAAATTAATTTTTTCGTCTTTATTCAAAAAAATTAGATTTCGGTCAAAATTTTTTACTTTTTAGATTCTTCTCGTCGTGAGGATGTAATAATCCTCAAAAAATTGACAATAAGCCAAGTGATACGAAAAAAATTTGAATAAGGACAAAAAATAAGCCACTTTGGCTTATTTGTCGGAACACCTCCTAACAACAGTTTTTATAATTAGTTGGGATGTGCGTAGGCTGACCCGGACATTCGATTACGTAGAAAAAAAAAAAAAAAAACTGATGCACATAGACAACATCTACATGTATGCATGTTTAGATACGGAGATGGTGAACACACTTGTAAATCTCCGGCGCTGTGAACCCTCCTCATTTGTCCGACGGAGAAGCTGTTTTCAGGCGAGCTCATGACCTGGGGCTGAAAATGCGGAGTCTCGACAACGCAATCAAACCGAGGCTGGAACAAGAAGCTGGGCTTCCCGTCGAAAGAGTGGCTGCTGAAGCTCCTCTGCATCATCTTCGCCACGCTCTCAGCGGCGTTTCCGTGCCCGAACGACTCGAACCCGTGTGGGGAACTCAGCGGGAATTGATGGCATTCCTCTGTTTTCACCTCAAGAGAAGAGAAATCTTGGAACTGGGTTGTCTGGTAGAGCGAGAGATTTTCCAGTTGGTTGCTGGGGGGTGAGGTTGAGAAGATGGGGTGGGTCATCTGGTCGGAAGAAGAATAGTTGGTTTCTTGAACTGGGTTTTGGGAGATTTGGTGGTGGTCTGAAATTGCTTGGAGGAGTTCAATGGGTGAGTCTAGGAATTGATCGGAGAAGAACGATTCATCAAGTAGGAAGAGATCAGAAGACATTGGAAAACCAGAATTTTGAAGCTCTGGGCTACTTTGAGGGGAATTTTTTGTGAATCACTGAATATGAGTGTATCTCTATGTATTGAAATTGGTTTTTGAAGCAGACAAAAGAACTGGAGTGAGGACAATTTGGCTTCTGGTTTGTTTAATTAAAAAACAGAGCAAGATGACAAGAAAGCAATTTCTCACTCTCTCTTCTCTCTCTCTCTCTCTCTACAAGAGTGGAGTGAGAGAAACCAATTTGAAAACGGCCTCTCGTCAATGCCCAGGCCCCAGAAACTAGTGCACTACTACCAGTATAAAAGGAGGCGGCAGTGGTACTGATACCCCCCCGGAGTTCACCTTATTTGCTAAATGGGGAAGGCAATTAATTTCTGGTGTTTGTATTTATGCAACTCTTTTTGGTTTCTTTCAAATATACCCCAGGGGCCACTTTGAATATGGGAGAAGGATTTAGTGTATTATTTATTAAGGGAGGATAAAATAGTAGGGATGATTATTTAAGAAGTTTGATGAGACTTTTATGGAATGGGGTTAATTAGTAGTTAGTTCGGATGCGATACTAGAGATGGAAGATAAAATAGTACGTACTTGGTTTATTTAAGAAGTTTGATGAGACTTTTATGGAAGGGGGTTAATTAGTAGTTAGTTTGGATGCGATATTAGAGATGGAAGATAAAATAGTACGTACTTGGTTTAGATGAGGGATAAGGAATGGTAAATGATGTAAAAAGTTGTTAAATGACTATTTTGCCCTTATTCATTAAGTTAAATAGTATAAAATTGCAAAAGTTAATAAAATTAATTACTTTTTCATAATTAAGCAATAATAATTTAATAAGTATAAAAAATTAAACTTCTTTTTTTAAAGTTTTTTTTGTTGCTAATTTTGTGTTTTTTTAAGTGTGAACACATGGGCACACATGCACGTAAAAAATTTCCTTAGATCTTTTTACTCTTCTTGTTCTTGCTGTGAGAGAGAGGGGGGGGGGGGTTGTGGGGGGAGAGAACTGCAGAAGACAAAAAAGAAGAAGAAGAAACCCAGTGGAAAGAGCTTCACGATCGTCGTCGATATGCCTCTCTCTCTCTCTCTCTCTCTCTCTCTCTCCCCCTCTCTATTTTCCATTTTTCCCGATCTGTTTAGGTGTGCATGTGTGTGATGGGAGGCTAGGGGTGGGGGAAGGGGGATAAAGAGGGGTGGAATCGTCAAATTTTTTTTTGGGGGGGCGGGGAGGGGATTAGGGGGGATAAATTATGGATACCTGAAACCCCAGCAGAAAATTAAACCCCTGAATCCCCTCTTCTCTGGCCTTACCAAGGAGGGGGGAAAACGAATACCCCTAGCGTTTTGGCTTCCCAAACCAAGGCTTAGAGATGGGCCTAGGTCTAATTGAGGGGTGATAAGTTATACCCCTTCTTACTCCAGCATCCAAACGAGCCCTAGGTGTTATAGGTGAGCATGGACCACATTAATTTAAAAGGAGGGGGCATTGGTACTGATACCCCCAAAGTTTACCTTATTTGCTAAAAGGGGAAAGCTATGAAGTTAATTTCTCATGTTCGTATTTACGCAACTTTTTTTGGTTTCTTTCAATTTTACCCCAGGTGTTAAGGTGAGCATGGACCACGTTAATTTAAAAGGAGGCAGCATTGGTACTGATACCCCAACCCAAAGTTTACCTTATTTGCTAAATGGGGAAGGCAATTAATTTCTCGTGTTTGTATTTACGCAACTCTTTTTGGTTTCTTTCAAGGCTTAATTGCAAGAACACCCCCTAAACTATCACTTTTTGGCAACTTAACCCCCTTAAGTTTAAATTCGAGCAACTTCACCCCCCAAACTACCAAACTCAAGCAACTTCACCCCCTCCCCCATTTTCCGTCCAATTCTGTTATGAATTTGGATGGAAATTTTCAAAATTGGATGGAAAAGTAAATCAACGTACGAAAATGCCCTTACAAAAATGTCCGGTTGACAAAGTGGTTGACCGGCTGGTCGTCCGGCCTCTTAGCCGGTTGGTTCTGGTTGACACTGCTCTCTATTTAGATAGCCGGCCTGTCAAACCTTCATCTCAATAAATTCGTTAAAGCATGTATTGAGCTCACTAAGTCTTTGTAAATATTAATCATTGAATTCAAGAGACTTTATGCAATACGTCAAGGCAAAGAAAAATTAGTCCGAAAAAGGACTTTGCGATAAAAGATTTTCTTTTTCCAAATAATAAAAACTTCATCAATATAATCATCAAAATAATAAATAGTAATGCATATAATTTTCCAACAAATTATCATGCATATTTTTCCAACAATCCTTAATTTCATCGGGAGGGTGAGACCATGCCGGACTTGGAAATGTGACAACTTCGGCGGGTGGGCGTTGGTACTCGTCTAGATGAGTGGCTATTGTAACAGGGTTCACAACTATTGTTTTTGAACCAATAGTAGAGGTAATGTGCCTTGTTTCCCTATTGACCTCCATATTTGAGTAAAAATTTCAAACTACACCATCACGAAAGCCAGTTATCAAAAAATCCTTTCGCGGACTAAATATTTTCTCGACCTTGAAAAATAGCATAAAGTCTTTTGGATTCAATGATTAATATTAACAAAGACTTATTGAACTCAATACATGCTTTAACGGATTTATTTAGATGAATTTTTGAGCTACAGGTTGACAAACTGGCTGACAGACCAGAGAAGTGTGTCAACCAGAGGGCACCGGACGACCACCTGGACGACCGCCTGGTCAACTACGCGGACGATCGCCTGTCAACGTAATTTTTTTTAAAAAAGGGTACCTACGTAATTTTGTTGGTTTCCATCCATTTTTGTAACGGAAAATAGGGGAGGGGGTGTAGTTGCTCGAATTTGGTAGTTAGGGGGTGAAGTTGCTCGAATTTAAACTTAAGGGTGTGAAATTGCCAAAAAGTGATAGTTTAGGGGGTGTTCTTGCAATTAAGCCTTCTTTCAATTGTACCGCAAGTGTTCTGGGTGAGCATGGACCACATTAATTTAAAAGGAGGAAGCATTGAGAAATAAGGTTCGGTTTGGTTTAGGAGGCATTGGTACTAATACCCCCAAAGTTTACCCTATTTGTTAAATGGGGGAAGGCATGCAGACATGCAATTAATTTCTCGTGTTCGTATTTACGCAACTCTTTTTGATTTCTTTCAATATATTTTACCGCAGCTGTTCTGAGTGAGCATGGACCACGTTAATTTAAAAGGAGGCAGGCAGCATTGCATTGGTACTGATACCGGCAAAGTTTACCTTATTTGCTACATGGGGAAGGCAATTAGTTTCTCGTGTTCGTATTTACGCAATTCTTTTTTAGTTTCTTTCAATTTTGGCCCTAACGTTCAGGATGAGCACTGACCACATTAATTTGCATTCGCGTTAAATCAAGACTTAGATTAATTCACCTAGATTGGTAATTTTGAGCGTCAAATTGATCCGCGAAACTCATAAAATTGGACAGGTCCAAACGTTTTATCAGCGGCTCGATTTTTATTTGAACTATGGTTTGGTTCAAGTTGCGTTATTATGTTTATAAACTATTTATAGCACCACAAATTTATGCAGAATAATCACTTCAAAACTCATATATCTATAAGAAAACGCTATTAAAATCTCATAACCGCCATTTTATGTATGAATATTACTTTTAAAGGGTGTTTGCAAGAAAATGTATATTTGTATCCGTTGAATTCAATTTTTCATAATTCAAACAGGCACAATATTGAAAAAAAACCTAAGCAATTAGCTCGACCTGGACTAATCTCATAACCGCCATTTTATGTATGAATATTACTTTTAAAGGGTGTTTGCAAGAAAATGTATATTTGTATCCGTTGAATTCAATTTTTCATAATTCAAACAGGCACAATATTGAAAAAAAACCTAAGCAATTAGCTCGACCTGGACTAATTCGGTTTATATTCATGGTTCTACATTTTCATTCTGAACCCTACGATAGTCAAAAAAAGGTTTTTCTTGATGATCGTAACTAATTTTAACTTCTCTTTTAACAAATGTAATATTCAAAAGGTCCCAACTCTATCTAGACCATGACTGAACCCATTACTTTCTGACTCTGATATCACTTGTCGAACCGCTTTTTTCACATCTCTCCTAAAACCCAATTGGTGTTAAAGAGAGCTTCAATTTAAGTCGTCTTTTATGATATTCGACATCACATATGGAAGTCTGTTTTTCACATCTCTCCTAAAACCCAATTGGTGTTAAAGAGAGCTTCAATTTAAGTCGTCTTTTATGATATTCGACATCACATATGGAAGTCTGTTTTTAGAGCAAATCCATAGAGTGGTACTCCGGGCCCAACAGTAGGTGAGATTTGCCAAGGTCAAGAAAAAAAATATTAGCATCTGTTCGAAGTTTGTGCATCGCATACCAGGGGTAAACGGGCACATTTTCAGGCGAGGTCATATGTAGGCCTATCAATGGACCAGATCCGAGCCTTATCGGATCGGATCTAATCTGAGTCTTATTAGATTCGGATTCGAATTTGTTGGATCTGGATCGGATCCGGGCCTAGTCACATGTGGTCACCTTTACTTGACCAACTGGAAGGTGGCTATTGCTTCTGTTCTAGCCAGTGACATGCTCCCGATATATCATTAAGGAGGATTCCCAGCGCGGAGATCAGGTCCTCCATTTCTCTCCAGGACTGTCTAACCGCTGCAAGAAGAGTTTTTACTCGGACAAGTACAACTTTTTAAGCACTTTGTAGCAGGCCGAGCCAACGGCTCGCACCTCATCAAGCGAGGTGCCGAACCATGCTAGGGCGGTTCATTTGAGTCCGAGCCTTTACCTGGTTCCGGCTTGGCAAACCGCCAGGTTCTCAGATGAAGTTCTGTTGGAATTAACTAAAGCGGTCAGCTCAGCATACCGACCCTCTGTCGGTCGGGCTCCACGTTCAGCATTGAGCGAATGTGGGGGCAATGCTACTAGCTCACTCTCGTGGGAACAACAACCATAGCCATGATGACGACCGTGACGTCATCCGAACGGTTACAAGCTTGGATAAGGACAAGGGCACGTGAAAGTGCCAGTTCATCCTATAAACGGTTACGAAACCCCAGCGTGACGGAATGGTGACGTCAACCGATGCGTGACAAGCACATGTGCAGTCTTGGAGGCCAAGCTAAGGAGTTCCCTATAAATACCCCATTATGCCAAACCCTAGAGAGGTACATGCTCTGGCAGACTGGCACTCAAAAACCCTAGTTCTTGGCTTTCATCTTTGAGCAACTGTACTCATCCTTGCACCGGAGGATCATTCCGGAGATCCTCCGGTGTGGTCTTTTAGTTGTGCTTCCTTGTGCAGGCAAGGTAAAGGTCAGGAGCCATTCTCGAACCACGATCAAACAATCAAGGAAGGAGCAAACCAGATTTATCGGAGTCCCACACACTTCTAATAAAAGACCATAATCTTCTATTGAAAGAACCTTTCTTTGTCGAGGATGTGAAGGTCTCTTTTTTTTTGAACGCGTGAAGGTCTCTTTAAGGTCCAACCCAATTTCAGGAGCTAAGCCAGAATTGGCACGAGACGGTGATACCTGACTGGAAATACTGATTAGAAAAGAAGCTAGCCATAACAGTTTGTTTGGTGAAGTCTCCCTTTTCCTCTAACACTTGTAAATTCCCGCGTATGATTGAAGTTACTCGTCTTGTTCGAACTAGGGTTTGAGACGGAACACTCCAGACTAGTACGAAGTCTCCTTTAAATCACCATGAAGAAATGCAGTCCGGATGGACTCTAAGGTCTTCATAGTCAGGCGGAGTATGTGATCTTCTCTCCAAAACAGACAGGCCAGAGATGGTGAGATTATTTGCTGCTGCAGAAACGGAGTATTCATGGTTAATGGGGATCGGGGCAGCATCTTCAAACTTTTAAAGTCACTCTTTGTTGCGATAAGGACTTAACTTTGCTATTATGCACACCTTTCAATCAGGAGCACGAAAAATGGGGGTTGTGACGAGTACATTTGGAGCAAGCCGTTGTTATCAGTTTGCCATATTATATGAGGAAAGTAGAGTGTAAGAACAAAGAAGGACCGTTACTTGGTGCCGTGCTGAAATGCTTGGTTTTGCAAATATGAGAACATTTGTTCAAGAATAAAGCTGTCATTTTGTGCATATGTGCCAAAGATTAGGTCTATGATCAGTCAAATCCCATCATGCTCTGAGAATTGGCATTGTAATATAAGGACAACCGTCACGACTCGACTGGGAATACTGCTCTAGTAGGCTAGGATTTGGGTCAATTTGGCAGGGACTGCCAATTGCCTCAGGCGATTGAGATTGCTTTTAAGCTTTTAGTGGTTACTTGGCTCTTAAGGAGCTGGAACAGCCACTAGCTGTAACTAAACTAGTGCGGCTGTGTTATCTTTCATTCCGACCTAGACCTTGACATAATGCCAAGGCTATGGTATTCTACTACTAATATCCCCAGTCGAACGAGGAAGGAAACGAGTTCCCTCCCCCTCCCCCTTCCTGCTGACTGGCCAGGACCCTTCTTCCCTCTTCCCGCCCTCTTTCGTTCCTTTCCTTGCGCAACCAAACATAGCTCATGTTTTCAAGAAGAAAGCTAGCTAGTATGACCTTGTTGCCTCAGTAATGGCGCGGTATTGCAAAAGGAATTAGTAAATCTGCTGTCTTTAACATGACAGTTTTCTGCATCAGCCTTCTGAACAAGTTCATAACAAGGCATTTGTATTTTTTCCTTTCTTGTTTCGACAAAAAGTTATCTTCTGAATTGTATTTGTCTCTATGTGTAGTTGGAATTTGTTTACCTCATTAGCTTGCAAGCTATCTAGTTCCATATACGTTTTCTACCTCTGCTGTTTTACAATTGATTTAGAGTCTTCTACACCCCAGTGGTCCATGTGCCTGTACCTCTGCGCAAGCAAGCTCTCTAAACTGATACGTTAACGCAACTGAGTTTATCACTACTTTGATGAAAAGTCCTGGTATCAGTACCCTGTGACAACACACGTGCTGTGCGGGTTAGTGGTTATATGCCCTGGAGCGGTCGGCATGGAGTTTTTGCCCGGTTCTTTGCCTTTTCACTTAGGTACAATCATTGTTTGGTCTTGTTTCTCATGTCGTTTACGCATGTAACTTTCTCACACTAATCTTTTGGCAAATTTTCCAGGTTTTTTTATTTATGATTCGGAAATTAATTTGTAGGTTCATACAGAAAACACGATGTGGTAGTTCCGTTATCACTCTCTCTCTCTCTCTCTCTCTCTCTCTCTCTCTCTCTCTCTCTCTCTCTCTCTCTCTCTCTCTGCACATGTGTGGTGTCACAGCCATTTTGCATTTTCTTTTCGCAGATATCCAGTGTTGAATGTTCTGCCTTCAACGAAGTGCATGCATATTCTCTGTTGGTGCAGTGGTGGTTGGAAGAGGCTTCTGAGTTTCTGTATCGTTTGGCTGATATGATTAATTGCTCGTGAGGTTTCCCTTCTCGATTTCCCGCTGAAAACTCACATGAAGTCCCTTCAAAAATTTATTGTACGTATATGTTGCTTTATTTTCATTAGATAAAATAGGACACTATGTTCATTACATTGGAAATGAATGCGTTCAAATGTATTTTGGATGAAAAATTCCACGTGAATCGCTGCTGCTTGGACTATGTTGAAGTGGATAATGTTGCCCTCTCGTTGGAATTTTTTTTTTACCTTCTATTGGATGAAAGGCCACATGGAGCATCAATTGCGTATTATTTGGCGATTCAAACATTGATCTGGCTTATGTTTTCGCAATGATTGTTGTACTTCATGCTAGTCTGTGGATTTGTATTCAAGAATGCATAATTGCGTATAGATTTGCAATTGCCCTTTACGTCCTCATGCCATGAATTTGTACTTAAAAAATATTCTCATTGAAATGGAAGCTCAACAATCGTTCCACACGATCAATAGACCAAGTGTTCTTTGGTGGTCCTGCAGACCGGCGAAAGCCAGCATTTTTATGCAAACGACGGGAGAAAATTCTCCCGTCTGACTCTTTCGCGTCATGACCTGTATCGTTGACTCTCATTTCGATCAACTTCCCATGGTCACGGTCTCATGTCTCCTGATTACTGTCCTTGACTGCCATTTTCTTGCTGATAGAATCTGTATAGTGTTATACAAAGGTTCACTTGCTCAGCCTGCAGTCTGTGTGTGACTTTGTCACAAAGAAGTTTTTTGGCTTCGTCAATCGATACATATCGTAGTCTTACTCCAGCTATATTTATTTAACACCGTATAAATAAATATTATACGTATAATTATACATATTTATATGGTCCGGCCAGTTTATCATGGCTAATTTAAAAGGCCGCGGAACGCCAATGGAAAAACAGCCCAGAATGTTTACCATTTGAGAACGAATTACAACTCATAACAAAGTGATTTTCATTTTTGTTCACACATTTGATTGGTGGTTAACAATTAAAGTACGAGAGATGCTAGCATGCTGCCAAGCATATCTCCCTG
The DNA here is from genome assembly GCA_014282245.1 of Rhododendron simsii. Classification (NCBI taxonomy): domain Eukaryota; kingdom Viridiplantae; phylum Streptophyta; class Magnoliopsida; order Ericales; family Ericaceae; genus Rhododendron; species Rhododendron simsii. The sequence goes on along the minus strand of CM024959.1, from coordinate 9,550,198 downwards.
TAGAGCGGCACAGAATCAACCGCTTATCTCGACAATCGACGGTTCGAATCTTAACATAAACCTCCTAGATTAAAAAGTTCCCACTGCTTTTGACAGAGATGTTGCTCACCTACAAATCATACTGGTTTTGTTTGGTTTCCATCTTTGAATATTTTAATTTTGGTAATGGGTGTAGAAAGAAATATAGTAATAATTAGAGAGAAAGATAATGAGTTGAGAGAGATAGAGAGAAAAATGAAAGTAATAATTGAAGAGAAAAACAAAAAATAATTAAAAAATAAAAACAAAACAAAATTAAACGAACAAAGCCATTTGTTTTCTTAACACAAGCTCTAGTTCCCAAGCACTGAAAAGTGGGGATCCCACTTGACATGGACATTTTTAGTGAACCAGCGACTTGAGCTTGTTTTCCACACTGTTCCGAAAAGGATATGAATCCTATCCGGATAATTGCAAGTACTCCGAAAAGAGAAATTAATGGTTCAGATTTATTAAGATCAATGATCTCTTTTTGGAGGATTTTCATGTTATTTTTTTGGGGTATGTAGCATTACTCATCCTCTCCAGTTCCTGAAGGGATTAGACGGTCCGATCGTGGAGCCCACACTAATGGTTGAGACCATTCATCTTTTAAATTCTATTGAGTGCATCAGCCGTACCCAAAATCATGCTCTTCAGCTATTGTTTGATATGTGTTTATAGATAGTTTTTATTTTCAGAAAAAATATTACAAAATTAGATCAAAATTCATTTTTCTCAAAATAAATGTACCTACGAAAGCATATGAGATGTTATCCAATCAAATCATTTTTAGCGTGGATGCTGTTTTTGACAAGTTTTGAAAGATAAATGATCCCTCTTATCAAGGTGGCCGGGCCTCGGGAAGGGTCCAAAAATAGGCCAAACAAGATCGTCACACTCTCTTGAAAGAAGGATATATAGGAGAGCATCCATTTTGTTCTGAAAAACATAGCCACTGAGAATGTATTTATCCAAATGGAAAAACCATATACGAAGAAAATGAGGAAAATAAACAATACTACGAATTAATCTAGCAGTATTCTCTAGTCCGCGAGAGCTTTTTCCTCGGAATTTCTTACTCTCTCTGTGTGAACAGGCTATCGATGACCTGATGATGCACGAAGGCAATTAGTCGGAGTGCACGTAATCCGATCGAAGGCTATCAATGACCCAATGATGCACGAAGGCAATAAGTTGGAGTGCATGTAATCCGGCCGAACAACTTGTACTTCCAATTGAACAATCCCTGTCGCCATGCCACGTGCAGCCTTAATTAAACACATCCCGCGTTAAGGAAACCCTTTCCCTACAAGGCTACAACGCGTTGATTGATCATCTCTCTTGCTTAATTAATTTTATTATGCTTGTAAACTGTAAAGTAACATGTTCCATGAATTAAATAAAATCTCGTACAATGCATCTATCCACTTAGTCTTTATTAAAATGTATTTTCAAAAACAAACAATCGTAGTACATATACGGATTTCTTGCTAATAGTTATCTCAATATATTGCGTCTGCATGCGTGCATCACGCGCACCTCGACTAATTTTGGGGGACCTATACCACCGCCTAGTAGCGAGATCTTAATGTAAAGAAAAACAAAAGTTTATATAAATTAGCCCTAAAAAAGTTAATATGGTACTTTATACCTAAGAAGTTTTGAACTTGGGACTCGAGCACTAGGCTAAGGGGTTCATGATTAGTAGTGGTTAAAAAACAATTTCAGTGTTTGTCTTGAATTTTGCAAGAAGGTAACAGTAGTGGTTCCTATTCGTAAAAGGAGAATATAGTTTCTTTAAGGGCGTGTTTGGTAATCCTCTTGGAGGGGGATTGGGATTGTGAAGGTGGGGACCCTTAATATTTTGTTTGGTTTGGCATTTGTGGCAGGGGATTAGTTGTCCTAGGAGATTGTTAATCTCCAAAATGGGGTTTTATCCATCTCAATTCTAATTATAGCCAAAATAAATATGTTATTTACAATCCTATACTCTAATTCTCTACAAAACAAACATGAATAAATGATTCATTTTCTTATTAATAATACCACCTCATTGCTAATCACAATTCTAATCTCATTTCATTACAAATTCCTCCAAAATAAAATCTATTATCAAACACGCGATATGGGTAAAATTTTGGCGCAGTGGGTAGGATGACTCGTTTATGTACTTTGGTCAATGTTTACCTCTTCTTTAGGTAGGCCCCTGACGGTTGCGTTACGCGTCTCACCTCCTCTGTCACGTACACGTAGGCACTATCCATCTGAGGCCTTGTTCTTATCGACTTAATTTAAATTTGAAATTTGTCTTTATTTAAATTTTTTTTGTATTTATTAGTTTTGTGTCAAATTTTTGTGGTTATTGATTCGTCTCGACGAGAGGAATTAAAAAAGTTAATTTTTTTTTAATTTTTACCTATTGTTTTGAGAAATAACCATTTTTTAACGCAAAAGTAACCCCTTTTTTTGTTTGCTATAAAGTGGTTATTTTTTAAAATATTCGAGAAAAAGTCAAAAAAAAATAATCACCGAAAAATCATATCTCCATGCCCCAAAACTTATCCCGGTAATAAATACGCCGTAATTGTGGATGCTTTAAAACATTTTTTTTGTAAAATTGAATTTTCGAACCAGATTGCTTGCACATCAACTAAAATGTTGGAGTCCTGAAATTAGAGACTCTGCACTGTGCAAACCTCCAGTGAGCTCAATGTTTAAAATGTTTGCGTTTCATGAGATGTGCATGGATATGCCTTTATGAATTTATTTTGTAATCCAAGAAAATCCTACCCGACTCTATCCCATGATAAACGGAAATCGGGAACCCTCACCGATGAAGTGCTCATTGCTTGTCCTGCCGATGTTTTCCAAAGAGTAGACAAGTGCTCTGAATCCCAAGATGATAGTATAGTATAGTATAGTATATCTAATAAAAATGGCCGTTCACGTTCAGGTTCAGGTTCAGGTTCGGTGACGAGATCCGATGAATGTGCGCAGAGTATTCATGTGGCGCACCCAGAATCTCCACGGGTACGTAGGACACAGAACAGGAGTATCATCAAGAATATATAGTACGAAATCTCCTCAAACATCAACACACATCTTAGTACTCTATCCGTTTCAAAATGAGTGACTTTTTAAAAAAAATTTGTCATTTTCAATTGCTTATATATTTCAATATGAATGTTAAAAAATATGCAATATGTATATTGTTTGATAAATTTTAATTAGTTTTATTAAACAAAGTTTTCAAAATCACATCAAACTTCATAAACATTTTAAAATGACATGGAGTCTCAAAAAGGTCACTCATTTTGGAACAGATGGAGTATTCATCAAAGAAGTCTAATTACATAACACCATTCACAACCCCTCCCATATGTATGCAGCCAACACGTGTATCTGTTGTGTTTTGATTGTTGTATTAATATGTAACATGGTTGTAAAAATTCGTTTTTGGGAAGATAAACGTGTTTCGTAAATATATGGGAAAATGACATATTTTGATAATTAATACCCATTAAGAACAAATTAAGAACATTTGTTAATACTGAAAATATTCTTGGCAGATATTAATTATCAAAACACGTCATTAACCATCATTTTCCCTAAATATATTAAATGATATCTGGCCCAAATTTTGAGATAAGGAGTGAGAATGGCCCGAATTGATCTGGACAAGACTGTCGAGTCCCTCGAAGGGATTGCAGAGGATCATGTTCCTTATTTATCTGTACTAACTATGCTAATTTACTACTCCTATTATTTAGGAAAAACAAGCTATACTAGCATATTTTACATTATTTAATCAAGTATTTTTCCCTTCTTTCCACACTTCATATACCGTATATCAGAAGCTAAATAAAATATCAGGGGAAAAAACTTTCAAACTTATTCTCATGTTTAAACTTTCTCTTTTTACTCAAATTTTATACTCCCTCCGTTCCAATTTAATAGTCCATTACGGTCTCCAATGCAATTTTTAGATTGTTAATATCTTTTAATCTATAATGAATTTTATGTGTAATATGGATCTTATATGATAGATCTCAATTAGTTCTATTATACAAAGCTTTTAAAATTTTTAAAAACATTGTAGATTGAAATATATTAACATTTTAAAAGTTGCCTTGAAGACCGAACGGGACTATTAATTTGGAACGGAGGGAGTATGTTTAACGTTGAATCATAAATCGATTAGCGATAAGTAACATGCATAAACCATATTCATTGCTCCTGTACATAGCAGGAGTATCCCGCTTGTGTTGATCATAACAAGTTATTTTAAAGGTTTCTTGAGGATATCTATTAGATTTGTTTACGATCTGCGCAAATAAAAAACCTCTAACAATGAGATCAAAGCGCCTCTAAATTTGCAGATTCTGCGGTAAATAAAAATATAAAAAATTGACATTAAATAAAATAATTTTGATTTCGCACTTACAACCTTAACTTATCGTTCCGAAGAATTTAGCTACTATATAGAATCAGGGAACGAAGATTTTGTTTTTCCTTTGTTCCTTTGGTAGTTTAGTGAGAGTTCAAATCTTACGTAAAAAGATTTGATTCATTCTGAAGCCTTAACCAAAAAAAAATTCGGAAGAATATCAAAACGAAATTAAATTACAAAAAAGTGTAATAAAAAGAAAAATCAACTAGATTCCCTTGTTCCAATACAAAGAATACATCAAATTACATCTTGCATATGTACAACTTTTGTCTTCCTATTTTATCCTCCATATATTTTCCCCATTTTGTCCCTCCTTCTAAGTGCACTCTACATATCAACCATCCCTCCCATCCAACTAACCCCAAAGCCACCCAAAAAGGGTAAAATAAACAAAATCAAAAAAGTTAAAACATAATCTTTTAACACAAACTACTGGTATAATTGTGTTTGGAATCGTTCAATAGCTGTGGGCTCAAGTGTAACAAACGGTTCTAAGCACAATTGTGTTTGCGATTTTGTTTGTAAAATTTGTAGGAAAAAATTACCTTGACTATGCCTTGAAAAAAAAAATTTACCTTTACTACAACAAACCACCAGAGGAAATCGGCGAGTACTCGCCGTGAAAGTCGGAAATACCCGCGGCGGCCCAAAGCCTCTCATTCAACCCCTCCACCAAGTCATCGGGCACGAACCGGGTCCGACAAAGTGGGCAGGTCTGCTGGTCGTGGTCCATCCACCGGTCGAGGCAGCCCCGGTGGAAGATGTGGCAGCAGTTGGGCAGCTGCCGGATCTCGTCGCCGCCGTCGAACTCGTACAGGCACACGGCGCAGCTCTCCGGCGGGTCGACCAGATCGGAGAACTTCACCACGGGCAGGAGCTCCCGGATCAGAATCGCGGACAAGGATCGGGGCTCCGGCACGGCGCAGTCGGGTTGGGCCGGCAACGCAATGTCGGGCTCCAGAAAGTCGCCCAGACCCAGCGATTTGAAGAGGGACGAGATCATTTTCCGGATGAATCCGAGGACGGAGAGCGTGAGGAGGAGGAGTTTTGGGAAGAGGAGTTCCGTGTAGCCGACTGGGAAACCCATGTCTTTTAGAGGAGAGAGAGAGAGAGAGAGAGAGAGAGAGCTAAATTTAGGTGGTTAGAGAAATGTATATATAGAGAGAACTGCTTTGCTCTGGCTATAGAGAAATGTATATAGAGAGGGAATTGGTTTGCTCTGGCTATAATTCAGCTCTTCATGAGTGGACGGTGGACGGTAAAATTGAGCTCCTAAAATTTACCGAGGCGAGCGGAAGCTGGCATGCACATCTGAGTTATAAAAAAAGAATTGGGAAGGATCAGGTCTGGGGGTAGATAAGTTGTTAGGTGGAGTTTGGTCTCCGGTATTGTGATTTTGCTTGTGATATATAGGTGCGGACTGTTGAAGGTAGACCAGTCACCAGTGGGGATAGGCAATTTGTAGAGAGAGAGAGAGAGTGTGTGCGCCGTGTGAATCAGGCTGAGAGTTTTACGTGGGATTAGCACCACTAATGTCCAGCTTTTGTTTAACGGAAAATGCTTCTATAATGATGTCCGTACACCGAATTGCTTAAGCCGTTCGATACGTGTGAATCATATACGTTTATTCGTTAACATCCGAGTGTACCACATTATTCCGCCGATAATATTTGTGTTCAAAGTCTATATTCAGACATCCGTATGCGTCTTTATTTTATTACTTTTGAACAATTCTGAAGCAAACAAAAGTTAGAATGATAAATTTTGACTCGCCAAAGATTGATACGATTATTTGTATTCTGATGATTATGTTATTCTCGAGTTTGGTTTTTTATCCGAAAAAGTCTACTATCTATATATATATATAGACATTTAATCGTCAGTTGCACATTCATATTTCAAATAAAAATACAGATTTTTTTTCTGAAAGAGTAAGAATTTCATTAATAACAACAAAGATATAATCCATGGTGTGAATTTCAATTGGGATTTCGGACTGGTGATGGGGGCAAGTCCCCTGCTTCTAAAAAATGACTATTTTGACTTGAGCACAATAATCAGAACTCTCAAGTTTGGTTGTGATGAGGGGATTTTTAGAATACTAATGACGAGCGACAGAAGAACGACACCTGTCCCAGGGTGACGGTCAGCTCACAAAGGGCCGACCGAGCCAATCCTAGCGAAAGAGTCGTCTCACGATCTCACGTATTGGGGGAATACCTCTTGGCAATCCCGAGGCAAGATCATGGGTCGACCATGGCCTTGAGTATGCATGATTCCCCCGGATCCTCCGGCCCATTACTGGAGATAACTGTTGCCAACCTCCTCCACGATCACCACCACGGTTGACAGTCATGTAAAATAGTATATAAATAGCAAACAAGGTGCAAGTAAGGTACGCTCTCAGTTTTCCCACTTAAATTGCAGAGTAAATAGATCTCTCCTCACATATTAACTTAACCTTCAGATGGTCCACAACTGAAAACACCTACAGTCACTAGACTTCTTGCAGGAACCATCACCAAGGCGAAGCTCGAATTGACCGTCCAGATTTTGGCATCAAGAAGTTGGTTTGTAGTATTTGTAAGTTACAAATTAGTGTACTTTAAATGACATAGTGTGATCTGACAACTGCAATACGGGATTATCCATCACAGCCCGCATTAGATACTAAAAAGCTCTTTGACAGCGTTCCGTTTAGTGCAGCGCATGTCATGATCGGTGGTGGTCAGAGCTGCCGGCGGTGGCTGGGTGGTGATCTTCCCAGACAACAACCCACCCACACCCCCCCCCCCCCCCCCCCCCCCCCCCCCCCCCCCCCCCCCCCCCCCCCCCGGTACGTTAGGTCTGGTGAGTTTTAGTTTGTGTGTTTTTTGTTTTTTTTTTTTTTTTTCCCTTTTGTGTATGTAGCATTATTGTTTATTTATTTATCATTTTTATGGAAGCTTCCGTTGTTTATGTCACTCACTGCTGGTGTGGGATTACATCATTCCAGACAATTGATGGCTCCAAATAATCAATTTTAGAGGAATATCAGAATATCCACTTGCATTTTGGTCCCGTGGTTTTGGCTTGGATTTATGATTTTATTCACACTTAAAGTTTCCTGTTCGATTCTCCTTGCCACAGTTCTTGGAGTCACCTCATCGCCACACATCAACGTGTGATAAAACTGTGGGAGGAATTGTACGAATAAGTCCGAAGAATATCCCGAGACACTCTGCATTACAAGTTGAAAAAAAAAAAGAGTACATTGTCAAGAACAGGCATTGTCAAGAGGCCGGGTTGGTAGAGTTGATATTTGAGAGCTAGGATGTGATTAATATGGCAGGAAAGAATGTCAATAAGAGAAATAAGGTAGTAGCTAGCAATCCAAACCTAAGACTTTTCCCGAAAACGCCTGGATTTTCCACTTCCAGAAATCTGCTGAGTTATTAATTAAATAATTAAAGACACTCCACAACCATGCCAATACATACCTCTTTTTTTTGTCTAGTTAGCTTATAGAATTACCGATTACAAACAAAATTTGTAAAAAATTCAACTACATTGCAAAACCCCGTTAATTTGAATAATATATTTCTTCGAATTTAAGACTAGGATAGAAAATCTCATTATATTGTCATTCTAAAGAACAACATATTTCCGAGAACGACAACCACAACATATTCACTACAATTTCTTACAAAATGGTTTTAGTAAATTAATACGCCAGTTAAACGTTGACACAAAATATGAAAACTCGTCTAGGACAATAGTAAAAAAAAAATTTTAAAAATGTCTACTACGCAATACGACAAATTTCAAAAAAAAAATCTGTTAAAAATTATAGTATATATTTTTAAGTTTTCATTTCGCCTTGTAGTTAATTTTTTTAGAATATAGGTTATGTTTTTTTACCGCACTATTTATACTAATATTTTAGATTTTTTTACATATACTACCGGTCAGCTAGTAGAGCTGAGGTAATTTTTGAACACCCTACTACAAATTCCTGGAGCCGCCACTGATGAGTCAAGCAAATAAATGAGCTCTCTTAAGTTTTGCTCAATAACTTAACGAGCTTTTAAATATGTACGTCCCAATTTGCCCCATCTAACTTTAATTAGTATTTTCTGTTTTGTACCGTGACTTTTTTTTTTATTTAAAAATTTGGCTAAAAAACTTTATGTGATCTGACTCATCTCGAAAATAAGAACCCAACAAATGCAAAATAAAATGGATTGAGTTTATAAACCGCACTATAAAGGCAAAAAGAAGACATTATACTCCTCGGCGTGAGTTCCAATTACACCGATTGCGAGTTGAAGTTGTGTAGCTTCCATAAATGGTTGCCTTATATATACCTTCATAAGTTTACAAAGTTGAGCATATAAGCTAGCTTATTTATTGGAAACGTAACTAAGCGATAAAAATAACGAGCTTCAAAATATATCCGAACTTAGCTTATCATCACAAAAATGCAACTTCGGATGTAGTCTTAACACGTCGAATACGAATAATTGCTCATTGTATATTCCAACCATCATCTAGGGTTACAATGTTTTCCTATGAGTATATAGTGCATGATTTTGTATTATCTCCAGTTACTTAATTAAGAGCCGACTCAGTAATCTATAAGGAAAATCCTGAATCTCAAGTCAATAAGAAACCCCTCAGTGAAACCATTGAAGATGGCCAATTCTTGGGAAAGAGGGGCCAAAGAATTGTTGAGAATCAATCAGTCATCAATTAATGGGACCTGATAAAAAAAAAAAAACTGGAACCAAAAGAGAGAAAGAGTTAGTAACTTGTATTGCAGGACAGGAGCTAGAGGTTGTCAAGCGGCATCTCTGAACCATCGATTACTTGACAAAGATTTGAGTCGTCGATAATCGGCCAGCGGATCAACCACTGTGTTCTTGTATTGCAATGACCTATGACAATTGGTGGGGACTAATATTGATTGTATTGATGCCTCCAATCATTACTGTAGAAGCCCACTAGCTAGCTAGGGACACAGGAGAGGGAAACCGGAAGACGTCATTGGAGAACAACAACAAATGAAAGGAAAAGAACACACCCAATCATCGCTTTTGAGAATTCCCACAAAACAAGCAAAGACATTAAAGAAAAACAAAAATCAATAAATATATGGGGGTGAACAGAATATGAAGTGGGGGTAGTGGCAATATTGAACTCCATTGGCCCACATGTGTCATTGTTGCAAGTAATTATTCGGCGCTCCTGGAACACCGCCCTGTAATGCTCCAGAGACACGCATTCACTCACACGGGATCCATACGCTAAAGTTTTGGGCGCTTGTGAATGTATGACGGTAGAGGATTAAAGGTCATTGGAGCACTACGTAACCGTGCTCCAAAAGTAAGTAATACTTTTCCGTTGCGCCTCAAATTAAAGGGGGCACCACTATTAAAAATGGCTTTTGTAAGTTAGTAAAAACGTATTTTGCCAACAAATTTAGCAGAAAGTCTGTACACATACATTTTATGTACATATTGTGCACAATTTTTTGTGGGGTCCACCACAAGTCCCATAAAAATGATCCAAACCGATCATTAAATTTAACACACCTTTGAAAGGGTTTATGTGAAAAATCATCTCAATTCGATACTTATAGATACTCGATTCAATTATTTAACTTATTATTATCCTGAATCTCTATGAAAAGTTAGATATTTGGATTGAGAACTTATATGTATCGGATTAAGTTGATTTTTCACGCGAACCCTTGAAAAAGAGTTTTACATTTAATGAACGACTCGGATTGATTGTGTGGGACCCATGGTGGGCATCATAAAAAAATCTGTGCAATTTTGTTTGTGTGGGTAGCAGCTTTCCAAATTTAGGGATTTTGGCCGTACGTAGAATCATACTTTTTTTTAAAAATGCAAGGTGTGGGTCAGTTTGTGCGTACCTCAAACTAATCCCTACAGTCTCTCCCATAGCCATTCACACACTAATGTGTGAGGGTAAGATGGCCCCAAAAATGAGACCTTAAAATGGAGCAAGCCCCGGAATCCCAAGCCAAAACACCAACAACTTGGGGTTTATCATACCTGTGATTAAACTTTATTTAGAATTTATGTTTATGTTTAGAGAGTTCCTCATAATTAAAGTGAAACGAAAAAAAAAAAAAACCAGGTCCTCTCAGCCTATTAATAAATTAAAGACTTATCACTTGCAAGAGAGGACAAATAAAAGGATTAGAGTTAAATTACTTCAAATTTTAGCAATGATCATGTCAACTTTGTTACGGCCATATCATAAAAATGCGAAACTTGAGGTTTATTTGTCTGACTAGTAATAATCGGAACCAAAGCAAATATACGATATTGATTCCGCACAACTAAAGAATTATTTCAAAAACGATGGTGTGAAGGTTTTTTTTTTTTTTTTTGAATGGAATTTTTTTTTTATTAATCTTAAAATTGTTACAAGACTAATGAAAGTAAGGAAACAACAAACATGTTCGAAGAACAATCTGTGAAGGCGATAACAGTTTGTGCGAATGTGATGAGAGTTTGTGAGGTTAAAAATGTGAATTGTGAGAGATTATTAGTTCTCCTTGGGTACACTCTTTGGGTGCGTTTGGAAGCCGGATTAGGTTTGGAGGTGTTATGTAAGAAGGGGGGATTGGATAGTAAGGGGTATTAGATAGTAAGGGATGGCCCACATTGATGTGATATGTATGGAGGGGGTATTAAATAGTAGATTGTTTGGATGAGGTATTAGATAAGGGGGATTAAATAAGACTTTGTTTGGATGAAGGATTAATAGGGGGTATAAGGAATGGTGGATGATGTAAAAAGCTGTCAAATGACCCTTTTGCCCTTGTGCAGTCTCAAACTTAATTATATATTATGTTATATATATAATTTAAAATATAATTAATATTTCTCACTTTAAGCCATAAAATTTAATTTGACTAACAAATGTACACATTTAGTAAAATTAGAAAATAAAAAAGTCAGTTATAATTTGAAAAAATTCGGTTTTTTTTTTGAAATTATGGATTAATTTTTTTTTTTGGAAAAACCCATTGTTTGGTAGGTGAACAAGTGTCCAACAATATTTGTAGGTGAAATCCCATGTGACCAACATATTTATTTGGTGATCATGTGCCTAACTAATTAGGTTGGTAAAATTTTTCCTTATAAATTGTTCTCATGTCTATGCTTCTCATTTCACTTCTCATATTTGATAATAAAAGTATTTTGTTTCATTGCTCAATCATATTGATGGAACGGCGAGTTTGGACCGACGCAGAGGAGGAAAACTTACTTTCCAACCTTATGACCCTTCGAACTGAAGGAATTTGGAATGGCGAGCCAAGTCAGTGGCAACCCGTCTTCTTGGAATATCTTCTAAATCAAATGCAAGTTTCTTTTCCCGAAGCAGGTATCGAACCAAATCATATACTTACCAAGATGAAGCATTGGAAACGAGATTATTGCGACGTAGTTGATATGCTTCACCGTCCTGGATTTGGGTGGGATTCAATTGAAAACAAAGTCGTGGCAGAAGATGAAGTTTGGAATGAATTAATTCGAGTAAGTAAATTTTATATAAAGTCTCGTTCAATAAATTGAATTTTATAGGAAATTTTGTTTACTAAAGTTTGTAAAATGTTTCCCTTTACTTTATGTAGGAACGGGCACGAGCGAGACTTTATCAGGACAGGCCAATTCCCAAATTCAATCGATTGGGCCAAATTTTCGGTCGTGAGGAAAACTAGAAGGTCGAAGTTGAAGGCATGTGTTCGAAGAATAAATTTGTAGTTGTGAAATAAATGAATTTGGGTTTTCATAGCTTCCTAATTTTGTTTATGTATGTGTGTGAGAGTGTATTTATGTTGATCATCTGTATTGTTTCATGTTTTCAAGTGAATCATCAAACGGCCGAATAATTCATCATAGCCATGCGTTACTTTTGAACCAAATAATAGAACCAATATGTAATCACGGGATTTATGAAATAAAATGTAGAACTTACGAAATTCTTACAAGTTATATAATATTTCCCAACTTAATTCTTTCGAATTTGTGAAATAGAACTTACAACTTCATTGCGAACCAGAAAACAGATGTGCCAATAAAATACAACATACGAAACCTAATAAAAAAGCTACAACAAAGTATGTTGTTCGACTTGTTTGATGTTGAACTTCCAAACCACTTGAGGATGTCGAAGCACCGTCACTTGAATGATGTTTGGTTCGGGCCAACTCCATGTCTTGAATGAGCCGGTATCTTTCCTCATGAAATGCTAACAATGCTTCTTCCGCATCGTCTAATGTGTTGTACTTTTTCTTCAAGTTCCCCGCGTATCCATTAACTTGCAATTCGGCGGCCGCCCAACTTGTATATATTCCCGGTTTACGGCCAATGAAAACCACCCAAAACTTATCTTTATCTTGACTTCCCATCGAAAATCTATTTGGATACAACAATTACGATTTTTAAATGTGAAACAATAGTAAAAGTATGCATACAAATGAATATGGCTCAGATATATTTGACCGGCTGCACTACTTGGCTACAAGAGATGATACCGAACGGTGATTGAACCGTTGGCCCTCATAACTTGTCCCGCCAAGGTAAGTGACTCGCCTAAAATTGTCCCCTCGAATATCATCATAGCCTACGTACTCGTATATCATCATAGCCTACATATTAACGACAATGCGACAACAAAACAGCCTCAAAGCAGCAGCAGTAGTGACAAAACAGGAAAACAGTCCAGAAACTGCAGCAGTACAGCAGCGCATTGGTGCTACTTCAATGCACAACAATTGAACAAAACGGAATATTTGGAACGGCCAGCCAATACTACACATAAGTGACCAAAAAAATGCAGAAAACAGGCTCCAAAACTTGTGAAAACAGCCACCAATATAGCTTGGACGCACACACACACACACTCTCCAAATAACTGCACAGCCAACACACCTCCACATCCCCCACAGCCACCCCTAACCCAGAATAGTGCACAAACCATCACTGTTCAACCAATTGAGTGGGCTCAGAAAATAACTACGAAACACACGAGGGTACGCATGGCTGCAACCAAAAGTTGCCCCGCCAAGGCACGACCTTGTTTACCAAATCATTTTTTCATCATAGCCCTACACAAACACAGTTATTTAGGCTACTGCACAGATGAGCAACAACATATTCGTGCCTGAAAATTTTCATTTGGCTCAGAACAATGTCATCATCGCCACCACACCATCCCTCTCTAACCATCATAGTGAGCTCAAGACTGGACAGAGCAGAAACAGCATGCTCAAAACTGGACAGAGCAGAAACAGCATGCTCAAAACTGGACAGAGCAGAAACAGCATGCTCAAAACTGGACAGAGCATAAACAACATGCTATAAACCTATGCCAAAACAGTCCAACCACTGCAAAAAAACTCTGAAACTGCCCACAAAGTGCACCTGCTAAAATGGGGGATATGACAATGCCCCTTCACAATACCCCATGCAAAACTGCAGACACACACACACTCATAAGCCACCGCAGAACCAGAACAGAAGCAGACACACACACACTGATAAGCCACACACACACACTGATAAGCCACACACTGCACTTCAAACGTTTGGCTCAAAACTGCAGAACCAAAACTGCAGAACCAGAACCAGAACAGAACCAGAACCAGATCCAGAACAGAACAGATCCGAACCAGAACCAGAACCAGAACAGAACAGAACAGAACAGAACAGAACCAGAACCAGAACCACAACCAGAACAGAACCAGAACAGATCACAAACCAGAACCAGAACAGAACCAGAACCAGAACACAACTGCAAAAGCAGAACAAAACACAATTGCAGAAACCATAACAGGCTCAGGAAATTACTAAGCAACGCACTAGGGTACACATGGCTGCAACCAGTAGTTGCCCCGCCAAGGCACTACCTTTATTTACTTTGTTATTTGCTCATCATTGCCCTATTAAGAATCACTTGGAACCATTGGAATTCAGAAAACTGGACACACACACACACACACTCTCTGCACCTTATACACACACACACTACACCCCCTCCAAAACTGCAGAACCATAACAGATCAAAACTGCTGAACCATAACAGAACACAACTGCAGAAGCATAAGAGAACACAACAGCAGAAACCAATCAGAACACAAACACAGAATCCCCCTTCACAATACCCCATCCAAACAGGCCCTTATGCAGAAGTGTGAATGGATGCCATTGGCTCAGAACAATTTCATCATCGCCACCATTAATGCTCATGAATAGAGTGCAAGTACAATTTTAAGTGATTCAAACATGGAAGGCTCAGAAAAATATCATCATAGCCAGCAGTTATGTCATCGATGTGGGCTCAAGCAATTAATGGAAAACCATTGGAAGCTACTCATGGCTGCAACCACAAGCTGCCCCGCCAAGGTAACTACCATTTTTAATTTATTCATCATCGCCCTATTTGTACTGCACAATCAACCAAACCCTGTCATGCAAAGATATTATAAATTACATAACAATCTTAATAATAACAGACCCACATTACCATAAACACATTAACATACATACGATAACAACATTCGATTACATCACCAGATAGGATACAAATTAGTGCATCATGCATTGTTGTTGAATTAATCATTACAAATTAACAAATGGCCTAATCTGTACGACGATAACGTGCAGCCACTTCAAAAAAAGTGGGTCAAGTACCAATCTTACTTATAATGGTACTTAAGCCACTTCAAAGGGCACTACTATTGCCACTAGACCGGACCATACACCTCACCGGCGAGGATGGCCTCCACCAAAGCTTGCCTCTCCTCGGGCTTTGTGCCATAGAAGTCGTCAACCCTTTCTTCGTGGCTCACGATTATGGCACTCAGCTTGAACTTCTCCGCCAATGTAATATTGAGCTTTGACAACTCCTCTTTGACCATCGTGCGTCGGGCGAGAGCTCCTTCTCATAGCCAAAGGAATTGGCCAATTTCTCCACATGGACATTGCTAGATTTCAAGAAATTATCCATGCTTGCATAGATGGACAACTCCGCTTCACCAATTCTTGACCTCTTCCTCCCCTTTTGGGCTCCGGCATTGGCTGCCGGCAATGAGGCACGGGGAGCGGACGTAGGGAGTGATGCATGAGGTGTGAACGGTTGAGGAGTTGTGGGAGTTACGGGAGTTGTGGGAGTATTGGGGAGATTTGTGTCGTATTCAGTGAATAGAGCTTCATAGAAGTCATTGGAGTTGTATTGCTCCACACTTTCGTTGGCAACATCCGGATCCGGACGTGCCATTTCGTCAAAATCTTCCGCACCCGCCCCCGTAGCCCTATCCTTGCCAAATATTCGTTGCCAATCCTCAAAGTACGGGAAAGACTTCCCGTACAAGCCTTTGGCCTTGTTAGGAAACGCCTACACAAATATTTGCACTTTCATTACGAATTCTCATGTCTCATTATTGAATTAAACCATTGGAATTCATAATTGGATAAAGGGCTACCTTTTCATACGCATCCCATACGGGTTGCTCAACGTCGATGCGATTGTTGATAGCATCCCACCCGAAACCACTTAGGCCAGTGATATCAACAATTCTAGCCCATATAGATTTCCAATGCTTCACCTTGGAGTCAATGTGGGGGTTAGCCCTAAGGTTGGACCCCGGGAGCACTTTTTTAACTCCTTCTCCAAATGGGTGAAGTAACCCGTTTTGAAGCCATTATCGGCCTTCCATATTCCCCCTTCGTCATTGATCAAGCACTTCATTAGTGCTTCCTCCTCGATTTTCCTCCAACTCCTACGTTTTTGCTTCGAAGGCCCTTCCACCTCCACTACTTCCACTTCATTAGTAGCCATTTCTGCAAATGCATTTAAATTTATGCAACTATTGGGAAGGTAGGACCTTAACCATTATGTTATAGAAAACATTGGGAAATACAATAGTACGTTACAAGTTATTCAATAACAACAATTAACTGAAGAAGTTACGAATAGTACAATTACAATGTATACAAGATCACAATCAAATACAATCAAGGAATAATGCCGTCCACTGGTCCCCCACCATTTGCTAACCAATGGTTATACATGGCCGCCGCTAAAGCATCCCTCCCTGCAGTCCACTCATTGGAACTGTCTACAACACCAATGTGATCATCAACAGGGACATCGTTGATATGTGCTTGTTCCCACGTAGTGTACTCGTGTTCAATTGGATCGTTCGGCATCTCTCTCTTAATTAGGTTATGAAGAAGACAACATGCTGACACGATACGACATTGAGTCCTTATTGGGTAAAAGGAGGGAGATCTCAAAATTGCAAACCGCTTCTTGAGAACCCCAAAGCTTCTCTCAATGCAATTCCTAGCGGCGGAGTGTTTCATGTTGAAGAACTCCTCTTTGCTTGTTGGCAAATGACCTTGCCTCCAAATATTAATGTGGTATCGTTGGCCACGGTATGGTGCTAGAAAACCATTCCCATTGGTGTAGCCAGCATCAACAAGGTAATAATGTCCTGTAACGAATGGAAGACAACACATTGATGGGTGGATAATTGTAATGGAGTGAAACGAAAGATCAACTTAGGATATGGAACATACCATGGGGGACTCTGAGACCGTGGGGTCTTTCCATGGCGTTCCCAAGGATTCTAGAGTCAGTGGCCGATCCTTCCCAACCAGACAATACGTAGACAAATTTTAGGTCCCGAGTACAAACACCTAAGACATTTGTAGCTATTTCACCCTTCCTCGACCTATATCGTGGCCTGTCAACGGCCGGAGGATTTACTGGGACGTACGTCCCATCCAATGCCCCAAGACAATTCTAACAAATTTGGACAAGATTATTAACGTTAGTGAATATGGCCAACAAGAGGAAACCTTTACAATGGAACGAATAGGTACAATTGAACACTACTATACCTGAAACCAATTCCACCTAGAGTCTTCGTAGTTAGCAGGTACAGGCTCGGGCGTCACTAGGAGCATTCGGTGAAGGCGCAACACAGCTTGGAGTACAATATTGAAATGCCTACTTATTGTTTCAATAGACCTATAGAAATCAAATTTTGTACGCCTCTGCTTCGTATGGTGAGAGAGGACCCACAAGAATATTGCTACCCTCTCCTCAAGACATACGTTGCGTGAGTCCCCTACCCAACACCTCGGACTAAACAACAAAGTCTAAAAAAAGTTTGCCTATTCACCCTCAATTGTTCGTAGCAATCCAGGTCATTACCCCGTACAAGCCTATTGATATGGTTTTATTTTGATTTGGACTGGTAAAAGTTCGGATTCGGAGACAATTCCGGACGAGGCTCTGGACGGCAAACATGGACGTGATAAACAAGTAGAGACGAAAAACACCAATCACAGCGTTCATAATGGCATGTAATGCCATGAACCCCTCTTGCTCTTCTCTTCTCCTTTTTTGTTTTCTGTTTAATCTTGCCATCCTAAAAAACACTTTTACAAGGTTAATGTGATATATATAAAGAGAACCGTTAAGAATCATACAAAGCTTCTGTGTATGAACACCATTTGAGTCTCTTGTCTTTCAAGTACAAACCTACCCTACCCAGATTGAGCCCCCCTAATTGTAAACCACATTTTACTCCCCAATCCATATAGCATAATAATGTAAAGCTTCCAAATAGCTTTATTGAAGGTCGGTTTCGATACTTGTGAAATAAAGGGGTGTACATTTAGAAGCTCTCCCATGGGTTTCTTTAAATAGCTTTATTGAAAGGCACCTAGTTGTACTTTTGAGTCTATGTTAAAAGGAGCATAATGCCCTTTACACAAACACACACTCTCCCACAAACATAGCTTTTGAGAGGCCCAACTGGGTTCTTTTAATAGTATTGGGAGAAGCATGCAGAAAGGTGGAAAAAGGTCCTAATATTTTGAAATCAGCTAGCTAGCTAGCTAGTAAGAGGAATCACAAAGAGCTAGCTAGAGAGGGACTTTGAGCTGATCTTTTTTGAAGTTTCCTCATAAAATTTGAAAAGATGGGACAGGCATCCCAAATGTACTTTGCAAAAAGCATGCAACTAATTAAATATTTCTCCTCAGTCCTCACAAAACTTTGCATATATGGTTGCAGCTAAAATGCTTAGAAAATCTTAAAAAGAAGTTGTGATTAAGGGGATGTTCGAGTGAAGCAGTAGTACTATTTGAAATTGGGGGAACTTATCTTTATCCCTTTTATAAGCAATTGTATACAACAAAAGGAAAGCTCAGCAACAGAAGTTAGGATACAAGGGGCTATTCGAGGGAAGCAGTAATTAGGCACCAAAGCTTCCAAAATCATATTCCTCTACTGTCTACATCACGAAAACCAATGATCTACTTACACTTGTTCTCTATACAAGTAAAATAGGACCATAGGACAAGACCTGTGATAGGCTTACAAAGACCAGCCTGAAGTGGGGCAACAATAACCAAGGCTTAATCATCCAATTCACTGAAAGAATCATATCTCAAGTCTCAACACAACTGTTGGGGATCAGTTGTTTGAGGAAACTCTGTTCATGAGTAATCATACAAATATATATATAGCCAACTAAAAATTTAACCTGTCTACATACTAACTAATACACAAGTTTTCAAGCATTCCTCATTTCAGCCAAAAATATAAGCAACAAGAAATGAAGCTGGAGACCTAAAGATAAGCTTAGTAAATTAAGGAGTTATTCCATCTTCATTAGCTGTTTATCAATATATACTTCACATCTACTTTCTCTGCTCCTACTCTAGGCACATTTGGCGGCAAGTTTATCATCTAAAAATTTCTAGGTCCGCCCCTGGTTATGATTAGTTAAAAGTTGAAAATAGGAAATACCACCACACGAGAGACTGTTGGTATACAGTCTTGCGTGATAAAAAGGACGCAATGTAGGAACAGAAAAATCCATAACCACAGACTGTTTGGTATACAGTCTTTCTTCTTTTTTTTTTCCTGTGTACAAGTAACGAAAAAATCAAGATCTGAGAGGTTCTAGTTTCATAATCTTCAACCTACAAACTCTGAAACAAATCCATAAGTCATGCATCCCACCAGTCAAAACTAGCACCCAAAATCAAACCTAACCTTCAACTTACAAAATCTGAAAATTCAAAACCCATGCATCCCATTACCCAGTCCAACCCTACCGCTCAAAATCCAACCTAACCTGACTGACTGAATCAAAATACCAACAGAGAGAGTGCGGGAAGAGTAGGAACAAAAAAAGCACAAACAAATCAAATTATACCTCACTGTGCGGCGAAGAATCGAACCCCCAGATCGAAAAGCACCCAAAATCGCCACAAACCCTCGTCTCTTCGAAGAACAAGTGCGGCGACAAATTGCGACAGCAAATGGGTACCGAGGGGTGGGAAAGGGGGATTAGGAGGGGTAGATTCGTCCGAAAAAGAGAGAATTTTGGGGGGATTCGACAACGGCGGGTCGAGGGTAGCCCATCGCTAACACCCCCTCAGCCGGTGTTAGCGGTGCTCTACAATCCAGAGCTAATACAACACCCCCTCCATTTTTTAGTTGCCAAACGGGGTGTTAGGTGGGACCTCCGGTGTTAAAAAGGGGGTGTTAGGAATACCCCCTTCCAATACCCCATCCAAACGCACCCTTTGTGCTGCCCTAAGGCTCTCCCTGCCAACCATTTATGTGAGATTTGTATACGAGCGCTGCCTTCCCCCCCCCCCCCCCCCCCCCCCCCCCCCCCCCCCCCCGACACACCCCCCCCTTGACCCCACACAACATTTCCCCCATTTGCCCCCGGCCCCCTCCCCCCCTCCTGCAGTCTGGCCCGGCCCCCCCCCAACCCGGGTTACACACGGGCCCCCCTCCCCCAGCGATTATTTGTTGTCCCAAGCCAACACGTGTACATAGCCTGGTGCCTCTCACCAATAAAAATTCGTCCCTCCCCTAAACCCGGATTACACTCCGGCCCCCCCTCCCCTCAGAAATTATTCGTTGCCCCAAGGCAACACGTGGGCTTAGCCTGGTGCCTCCCACTAACAAAAATTCACCCCACTGACACAAGATTTTTCTCTCTCCGGACACAGTTTTCTCTCAATAATGAAGTGTTCCAAATTACAATCTGTTTGAAGGGGTGAGAAGATTTTATTTTATTTATCATTTAATTCTAAAGAATCATAATTAAATTTTGACTATAGGGCTCTCATTGATTAGCCCTAAAAGAACAGTAGAATAAATATATTTTAGGATTAACCAACGAGAGATGTAAAGTCAAAATTTAATTATAACCCTTTAGAATTAAATGATCAGAAAAATAAAATCTTCACACCCATTCAAACGGATTGAAATTTGGAACACTTCATTTTTTAACATTAGTTTATATATTAAAAAATATGGTTAAAAAAGCAAGTGTTCCAAATTACAAACCGTTTGAAGGGGTGAGAGGATTTTATTTTGTTTATCATTTAATTCTAAAGGATCATAATTAAATTTTGACTATAGGGCTCTCATTGATTAGCCGTAAAAGAACAGTAGAATCAAATATCTTTTAGGACTAACCAACGAGAGACCTAAAGTTAAAATTTAATTATAACCCTTTAGAATTAAATGATCAGAAAAATAAAATTTTCTCACCCATTCAAACGGATTGAAATTTGGAACACTTAACCAAATTTATCGAAAATAAATTAACAGTACACGTGTTTGAAAACGAATAATTTCTCCCCGGCCCCCCCCCCCAATAAAGTACCCCACTTTTTAAATTTTATTTATTTAATTACTTTTATTTTATTTATTTACACCCCCCCCCCCCCACCCAATAAAGTACCCCACTTTTTAAATTTTATTTATTTAATTACTTTTATTTTATTTATTTAATGAAAGATTGGGAGGAGATCTTCATTTTCCTATAAATAAGACCATTTATCAAGCCATTCAACTCACACCTTCAATCTCTTCAACTTTTCTCTTTAAAAACCTTGTGTTTGTTCTTTGTTCTTCGTATTCTTGAGTTCGTCAAAAAACTCAACTTGAGGCTGCCACCAAACCACCCTCCGACCAGCCTCTCGATCCAAAAAATTTAGTAGTTTAGTCAAGATTTAGTTTCGAGAGAAAAAAAAAGTCTTTTATTTTCTCTTTCGAAACTACCGTGGACGGGACAATGGATGATTACAACTTTTCAATTTCAGATAGTTGGTCAGTCGAGAATGATATTCGTAGTGAGCAGAGTATCTCCCACAATAGTCGTGATTATACACCTGAATTTACCACCGACCAGGTTAGTTTTTACTGTTATTGTTTTGCATATTCGTTATTTATGTTAAGACTGGTTAATGTTGTACTTATACAAATTCTTTTTTTATTTATATAGATTTTTGAAAGTAGAGAAGACATGTTAGATTGGGTGCGGAACGTTGGTCTAAAACATCGTATTGTAGTGGTTATTTTAAATTCTGCTAAGTTAAAAGGCGGCAAGCTGCCGAAATGCATTCTTGGTTGTGAAAGAGGAGGAAAGTATGAACCGCCACGGTATATGGTCGAAGGGCAATCCTTGAAAAGAAACACTGGGACTAAAAAATGCGATTGTCCATTTCAACTGCGAGGTATACCACAACATCCAAACGGTATCAGGTGGGGTTTAAATGTTATTTGTGGTGTCCATAACCATGCATTAGCAAAACATATTGAGGGCCACGAGTACCCGTCAAGGCTAAAACCAATAGAGAAACAATTTGTGGCCGACATGGCTAATAGCACCGCGCCTCGTGAGATTCTTAATATTTTGAAGCAAAAAGACCCTTCAAACACTACCGGAATCAAGAGTGTTTACAATGCCATTTTTTCAAACAAAGCAGCCAAACTGGATGGTTTAACTCCTACACAGTTTGTCATACAGCAATTACTTGAGAACGAATACCTCCATCAATTTCTTACAAATCCAGATACCAACGAAATCACAGATATTATTTGGGTTCATCCTATGAGCCTAGAGCTATCTGTCAACTTTTCGTCCGTATTGATCATTGACGCCACGTACAAGACCAATGAATATCGAAAACCACTATTGGAGGTTGTGGGTATCACATCCACATGGCGAACTTACTCGCTTATGTTCGGATTTCTTAGCAATGAGAGAGAAGAGACACTAACATGGGCATTGGATACTTTAAAAAACTGGATGCTTCAAAAGGGGGCATCGTTGCCATTGGTGTTTGTTTCAGATCGGGATTTAGCACTTATGAACGCCATTGAAGCATGTTTCCCCAGGGCACGTCACATCCTGTGTATTTGGCACATAAATCAGTGCGTCATGAAGAACTGCAGCCGTCTGCTTGGTCCGGAATGGAAGCGCTTTTGTATGTCATGGCACTCACTTATCAATTCATCTACACCTTCGTCTTTCGAACAGAAGTGGCAAGCCATGTGCGACGATTTTCACCAGTTCCCGGCTGTCACAACTTTCCTGTGGCAAACATGGTTAAGGTCGTATAAAGAGCGATTTGTTTCAGCATGGACAGATACATGTATGCACCTCGGAAGCAATTCAAGTCAAAGGTATAATCACTTTTTAACTTTACTATTAAAATTTTGTGCATTTCTCTGCTACACTAAAGAATACTTTTTGATACTTACCTATTTAAACACAGTGCATTATTCTATTACAGGGCAGAATCTGCACATGCAAGGCTAAAGCTATATTTGGGGGATTCCATGTCATCGTTACAAACCTCTTTTGATAAAATAGAAAAAATGTTGAAAAATCAATTCGGGCAAATTAAAAAGTCGTTCGAGAAATCTAAGAACATTCCACGCCACAAACAATTACGTGACGACATTTTTGATCAGGTAAGGTGTCGCATTTCATTAGAGGCAATGGAGTTCATACATGATCAGCTACAAAGCGCTTTAGACGTATCCCCCCATATTGTTGGATATTGCAACTGTACGATCAAAATCACACACGGATTGCCATGCATGCATGATCTTGCATATTATCGTTCCATTTCCACTCCAATTCCACTATGCAGTATCCATGCTCATTGGACTAAGTTGTCTATGCACGCAACCGAGTTTAATGAGGAGGGAACACCACCTGACAGGACGTCTCAGGTAGTTGAGATATTAGATGGGATGGATCCACGTATGCGAGAGCATATCATAGACAGGTTTATCGATATGGCAGATCCATCTCGTAGCACAGTTCGACCTCCATCGTACAACACAGAACATAGAGGTCGACCTGCAGGTAGAGATGAGCAAAGTACACGTCGCATACCTTCTTTCTCAGAAGCATCAACTTCAGGATCAAGGACAGCAGCATCACGAGGGAGAGGGAGAGGGAGACGTGGGAGGGGTTCAGGGGTTCACAACACTCAATTTACAGTTCGACCTATTCCTGATGGCTACATTGACCGACTACCTCAGGCTTATCAGCGTTATATTTCCCACACTGTTGACGTGCTTAGTGATGGTCATTGTGGATTCAGGGCGATAGCTGCACTAATCGGGTATGGTGAAAATAATTGGAGTCGAGTACGAGAGGAGCTTATTGAAGAGATTCGACAAAATTATGATCTATATACAGTGTGGTTTATCCAGATAATAATTGGGCAAATCGTCTACTAATCTTACTGAATTGGTTCCACCCTGCGGCACCAAGGAACCATTGGATGGAGTCTATGAGTTTGGGAGTTGTCATCGCAACAACGTACAACCTTGTACTGCATACATTTGATGAGGATGTTTACGGTTGTTTTACTCATTTGCCATTGAGGTCCCCTCCAGTTCCAGTCGAATACCGCCGGGAAATTGCTATTGCCCGTGTTAACAACAATCACTTCGTGCAAGTTTTCTTACAACCTTTTTACCCTGTACCACCTATCCCAACATGGTGGGTGGAGCATTCATCGGACGAAGCTAAAGGATGGGCTGCCAGTTATGGAACACGTTTGCTATTGTGGTACGAAGTAATGGGTATAGACATGCCGGGACCAGCATTTGGAGAGATATTGATTAAAATTTGTGTTTTTATGTATTTTCATGTTTTGACAATATGTACTCAATTATAATAAAATGAAATTTTGTTTAAATTCATTATTGTTGATTAGAAGTTATTTTTATTAGAGATCTCCTTCCCGCCTCCCCCAATGATTAGAAGTTATTTTTATTATTCATTGTCAAGACTAATTAAGTAATTAATTAAAATAATATAAATTTATTAAGTATGAAGACAAATTTTATTGAAAATAGAATTTGAGTTAACCAAAAAAAGAAGAAGGGAGGTAAATGGAAAAAGAAACAAATAAAGAAAATAAATGAAAATTAAAAAAAATTCAAATGAAAAGAAAGAAAAATAAATAAAGAGGAAAAAAAAAAGAAAAAAAAAAGAAGGAAACTGGGCCGGGAGAAAAAATAAAGGAAAAAAAAGAAGAGAGAATAGGCCGGGGGGTTGGTGGTTTTGTTGGGGCCTGGGGGGGGGGGGGGGGTGGGGAAAAGCAATTTGCTTTGTATACTTAGTCTTGGGCATCACACGGATGTGTGGTAAGGGAAGGATCTGTAGTACCACGTAACGGTGCTTCAGGATCATTAAATAATGACTGCTGCTATTGGTACATATAATATGTACATACAATGTACATATAGATTTTGTGGGGCTCAATTCGGATCCCACAAAGATGATCCGAACAGCTCATTATTTTTAAAACATCTTTTTACGGAGCCCTGTAAAAAATCAGCTCAATCCGATATCGGTAAAGATTTTTTATGAATTTGTAGGGGCGAAACTAAGCAATTAAGTAGTTTATCCTCCACAAATTAAGAAAAAATCCTTACCCATATCGAGTTGTACTAATTTTTTACAGGGCTCTATAAAAAAATGTTTGAAAAATAATGGGCGATTTGAATCATCTTTGTGGGACCCGAGGTGGACCCCACAAAATTGATATGTACATAATATGTACATTTCATATATATGTACCCCTAGCATTTTTGTTAAATAACTTTCCCCCAACTCTCACCCACAAAAGATGTGTCTTATGCTGCCTCGGCACATTGGTCCCATGGTCCCATATACCCAAATAACACCACAATAATGAAAAAGAGAAAGCAGCATGCATTGTCCTCCTCATGGATTCGAGGTCCCGGTAGCAACCTCAAGTTGTTGCATCATGTAGTGTGCATTTGAATCGTCCATCTCGATAATCAATGATTGAAATATGTTTGCTAACTTTTACCGGTAAGAGTTAACTTTGACCGATTAGAGTGCTTCAACGAATATGAACCATCGATTGCGAAAAAAGACGATTCGGATAACGCACTATATGGTGTAGTCGCTACATGTTCCCCAAATCCTCTTCTCATTCCTCATCAAATCTCTCTCTCTCTCTCTCTCTCTCTCTCTCTCTCTCTCTCTACCACCCAGCCTACAAGCCAATCCCCCTTTGTCGCTTCCTTTGTCTTTGTATGATTTCATATGTGAACATGTTTGCCGTTTCCCCTTCTGTCTCAATATCTCTGCTTAATTTCTTTTTCTTTTTCTTTTTCTGAAGTTTTAGGATGAGCATAGAGCTCCTTCTTGCAGTAATTACTCTGTCATGTGACATGTCAAGCAGTCTAGGAAAAACTATGATACTAAAAAAATACGAAGGAAAATCCATTTTAGTTTTCACACACGTCTCGCTAGAAAGTGAAGAGTTCCAATTAGTTCACAGGCCAACCCCTACGGTTCCATTACCCAAACCGCTACCTAAGATTACAAGCATTTATCATCTAAATTGAAACGTTGAACCACCATTACATGTCATCAAACTATAAAGTACAGGTTCGGCACCCAAAGGATTTAATTTTTCAGACGGCCATAAAAGTTCGAGAATTAGGAATTTTCTCTCTAAATCTCACGTTCAAAACTTTTCTGGAGATATCAATCGTTTGGGAATCTGCCCATACGAGTTTGTTGCCTTGGCTTGAAGTAGCTAAACCCTGTTAGTAGGGGCCTAGGAACTGTTAGCGAAAAGTGAGATTGATTGATCCAATATTTCCCTTTCATTAAAGGGCACATAAACTACTATTGGACACCTCTAGTTATTATTATAGAAAAGGAAAAAAAAAAAAAAAAGTGGTGGTTCAATTCTACTACCTCCCTATGCATAGACATAATATATGGTAGTACAATTTTTTTTTTATTTAAAAATTTGGCTAAAAAACTTTATGTGATCTGACTCATCTCGAAAATAAGAACCCAACAAATGCAAAATAAAATGGATTGAGTTTATAAACCGCACTATAAAGGCAAAAAGAAGACATTATACTCCTCGGCGTGAGTTCCAATTACACCGATTGCGAGTTGAAGTTGTGTAGCTTCCATAAATGGTTGCCTTATATATACCTTCATAAGTTTACAAAGTTGAGCATATAAGCTAGCTTATTTATTGGAAACGTAACTAAGCGATAAAAATAACGAGCTTCAAAATATATCCGAACTTAGCTTATCATCACAAAAATGCAACTTCGGATGTAGTCTTAACACGTCGAATACGAATAATTGCTCATTGTATATTCCAACCATCATCTAGGATTACAATGTCTTCCTATGAATATCTAGTGAATGAGTTTGTATTATCTCCAGTTACTTAATTAAGAGCCGACTCAGTAATCTATAAGGAAAATCCTGAATCTCAAGTCAATAAGAAACCCCTCAGTGAAACCATTGAAGATGGCCAATTCTTGGGAAAGAGGGGCCAAAGAATTGTTGAGGATCAATCAGTCATCAATTAATGGGACCTGATAAAAAAAAAAAAAACTGGAACCAAAAGACAGAAAGAGTTAGTAACTTGTATTGCAGGACAGGAGCTAGATGTTGTCGAGCGGCATCTCTGAACCATCGATTACTTGACAAAGATTTGAGTCGTCGATAATCGGCCAGCGGATCAACCACTGTGTTCTTGTATTGCAATGACCTATGACAATTGGTGGGGACTAATATTGATTGTATTGATGCCTCCAATCATTACTGTAGAAGCCCACTAGCTAGCTAGGGACACAGGAGAGGGAAACCGGAAGACGTCATTGGAGAACAACAACAAATGAAAGGAAAAGAACACACCCAATCATCGCTTTTGAGAATTCCCACAAAACAAGCAAAGACATTAAAGAAAAACAAAAATCAATAAATATATGGGGGTGAACAGAATATGAAGTGGGGGTAGTGGCAATATTGAACTCCATTGGCCCACATGTGTCATTGTTGCAAGTAATTATTCGGCGCTCCTGGAACACCGCCCTGTAATGCTCCAGAGACACGCATTCACTCACACGGGATCCATACGCTAAAGTTTTGGGCGCTTGTGAATGTATGACGGTAGAGGATTAAAGGTCATTGGAGCACTACGTAACCGTGCTCCAAAAGTAAGTAATACTTTTCCGTTGCGCCTCAAATTAAAGGGGGCACCACTATTAAAAATGGCTTTTGTAAGTTAGTAAAAACGTATTTTGCCAACAAATTTAGCAGAAAGTCTGTCCACATACATTTTATGTACATATTGTGCACAATTTTTTGTGGGGTCCACCACAAGTCCCATAAAAATGATCCAAACCGATCATTAAATTTAACACACCTTTGAAAGGGTTTATGTGAAAAATCATCTCAATTCGATACTTATAGATACTCGATTCAATTATTTAACTTATTATTATCCTGAATCTCTATGAAAAGTTAGATATTTGGATTGAGAACTTATATGTATCGGATTAAGTTGATTTTTCACGCGAACCCTTGAAAAAGAGTTTTACATTTAATGAACGACTCGGATTGATTGTGTGGGACCCATGGTGGGCATCATAAAAAAATCTGTGCAATTTTGTTTGTGTGGGTAGCAGCTTTCCAAATTTAGGGATTTTGGCCGTACGTAGAATCATACTTTTTTTTAAAAATGCAAGGTGTGGGTCAGTTTGTGCGTACCTCAAACTAATCCCTACAGTCTCTCCCATAGCCATTCACACACTAATGTGTGAGGGTAAGATGGCCCCAAAAATGAGACCTTAAAATGGAGCAAGCCCCGGAATCCCAAGCCAAAACACCAACAACTTGGGGTTTATCATACCTGTGATTAAACTTTATTTAGAATTTATGTTTATGTTTAGAGAGTTCCTCATAATTAAAGTGAAACGAAAAAAAAAAAACCAGGTCCTCTCAGCCTATTAATAAATTAAAGACTTATCACTTGCAAGAGAGGACAAATAAAAGGATTAGAGTTAAATTACTTCAAATTTTAGCAATGATCATGTCAACTTTGTTACGGCCATATCATAAAAATGCGAAACTTGAGGTTTATTTGTCTGACTAGTAATAATCGGAACCAAAGCAAATATACGATATTGATTCCGCACAACTAAAGAATTATTTCAAAAACGATGGTGTGAAGGTTTTTTTTTTTTTTTTTTGAATGGAATTTTTTTTTTATTAATCTTAAAATTGTTACAAGACTAATAAAAGTAAGGAAACAACAAACATGTTCGAAGAACAATCTGTGAAGGTGATGACAGTTTGTGCGAATGTGATGAGAGTTTGTGAGGTTAAAAATGTGAATTGTGAGAGATTATTAGTTCTCCTTAGGTACACTCTTTGTGCTGCCCTAAGGCTCTCCCTGCCAACCATTTATGTGAGATTTGTATACTTAGTCTTGGGCTTCACACGGATGTGTGGTAAGGGAAGGATCTGTAGTACCACGTAACGGTGATTCAGGATCATTAAATAACGAGTGCTGCTATTGGTACATATAATATGTACATACAATGTACATATAGATTTTGTGGGGCTCAATTCGGATCCCACAAAGATGATCCGAACAGCTCATTATTTTTAAAACATCTTTTTACAGAGCCCTGTAAAAAATTAGCTCAATCCGATATCGGTAAGGATTTTTTATGAATTTGTAGGGGCGAAACTAAGCAGTTAAGTAGTTTATCCTCCACAAATTAAGAAAAAATCCTTACCCATATCGAGTTGTGCTAATTTTTTACAGAGCTCCATAAAAAAATGTTTGAAAAATAATGGACGATTTGAATCATCTTTGTGGGACCCGAGGTGGACCCCACAAAATTGATATGTACATAATATGTACATTTCATATATATGTACCCCTAGCATTTTTGTTAAATAACTTTCCCCCAACTCTCACCCACAAAAGATGTGTCTTATGCTGCCTCGGCACATTGGTCCCATGGTCCCATATACCCAAATAACACCACAATAATGAAAAAGAGAAAGCAGCATACATTGTCCTCCTCATGGATTCGAGGTCCCGGTAGCAACCTCAAGTTGTTGCATCATGTAGTGTGCATTCGAGTCGTCCATCTCGATAATCAATGATTGAGATATGTTTGTTAACTTTTACCGGTAAAAGTTAACTTTGACCGATTAGAGTGCTTCAACGAATATGAACCATCGATTGCGAAAACAGACGATTCGGATAACGCACTATATGGTGTAGTCGCTACATGGACCCCAAATCCTCTTCTCATTCCTCATCAAATCTCTCTCTCTCTCTCTCTCTCTCTCTCTCTCTCTCTCTCTCTCTCTCTCTCTCTCTCTCTATACCACCCAGCCTACAAGCCAATCCCCCTTTGTCGCTTCCTTTGTCTTTGTATGATTTCATATGTGAACATGTTTGCCGTTTCCCCTTCTGTCTCAATATCTCTGCTTAATTTCTTTTTCTTTTTCTTTTTCTGAAGTTTTAGGATGAGCATAGAACTCCTTCTTGCAGTAATTACTCTGTCATGTGACATGTCAAGCAGTCTAGGAAAAACTATGATACTAAAAAAATACGAAGGAAAATCCATTTTAGTTTTCACACACGTCTCGCTAGAAAGTGAAGAGTTCCAATTAGTTCACAGGCCAACCCCTACGGTTCCATTACCCAAACCGCTAACTAAGATTACAAGCATTTATCATCTAAATTGAAACGTTGAACCACCATTACATGTCATCAAACTATAAAGTACAGGTTCGGCACCCAAAGGATTTAATTTTTCAGACGGCCATAAAAGTTCGAGAATTAGGAATTTTCTCTCTAAATCTCACGTTCAAAACTTTTCTGGAGATATCAATCGTTTGGGAATCTGCCCATACAAGTTTGTTGCCTTGGCTTGAAGTAGCTAAACCCTGTTAGTAGGGGCCTAGGAACTGTTAGCGAAAAGTGAGATTGATTGATCCAATATTTCCCTTTCATTAAAGGGCACATAAACTACTATTGGACACCTCTAGTTATTATTATAGAAAAGGAAAAAAAAAAAAAAAAGGTGGTGGTTCAATTCTACTACCTCCCTATGCATAGACATAATATATGGTAGTACAATTTATTACTACATCTGCACGTACTTTCAAATGTGAATAAAGCAATTGTTTTATTTATCATATAATAATTAATATGAGTGATTAATTTGTACATGAAATTTGAGAGAGGGCGTGAGACACGATGTACTTTAAAGCTAGCATGATTCCAATTGTGCTTAATTATGAATTTAAAAAGTAGCTTTGGCACCTTCGATCTTTCGTCGACCTAGCTAGTAGCGAGGTACTACTTTATATATTGTCACCTATACTTAATATGATGATCATAATTAATTGTTACAGTAATTAAGAACTAGGCTTTTCCTTGCACCAACACATTCAATAATGGTCCTAGATTCTTCATGCATCAAACTTGTCTTTGCTGGAGTATAACGTAATAAGTAACTATTTAACACTCTTTTTTGCGGAAAACTGGGTGGGTGTTGTGTATCATCGATCCGAGCCGTCTCTTCAGCAATCTAATGGTCCAGATTTTATCTCGGCAATGAACGGCTCATATGCTATACGGTAAAGATGAGATTTGGACAGTAAAATTGCTAAACGAACGGTTCGGATGGTGCACAATACAGTGTTGTGCACCCCCTGCACAGCACCATCTCGCCAGCACGGTGCTTTTTCTTTCCTTTTTTTTTCCTAGTAATGTCTTAATTTGTTCATCCTGTTGCATTGTTATTCTGTCCCTTTAAGTTTCAAATCATACTTTGTCCATCTATTTTCCTTCCACAGATCTATTTATTTCAGATAGCTTTCAATGTTCGACCGAGCTAATGTTTTGCATGAATATTCTACCCGATGCATTATCTTGCGTAAAAGAGAGAGTAAAAACAAGAGAAACAACTTTTGCCCTCCACCTTTTTACAAGTGTATACTCCAAAAATTGTTTTCCAACACATAAAACCTTTTTTGGTTTAAAACACATAATTATAAATCGCATGTTTACAGATGCGCACTGACGACATGTAAATCGCACAGTGCCGCACAGCATCAGCGGTCCAGCAGTGATGTTTCCCTCTTCTAACTTTAATGTGGTTTCCAGACAAAGCTATTGTTGCATTGGCAGTTTTAGGCTCACAACTCCACTGTACCCCCACGTTTTGTTTTCCACAGATAAAAATTCCAATGTATCAGTGGAATATATTGGGATTAGGGGACCCCCAAAATTTTTATAGAAAGTAAGTATTCATTGTTTAATCTCTCTGGGTGCGCAACAAAAAGCCAAGCACCCCTGCCAAAAAGGATGTCGCTCATCTCGGTATGAACGGCTCAGATTAAATCTGAATGCATATAGATCTGAATCATTGTTGCTCGATCAAGATTCAAGCTGTTGATTCTCGAGATGAACGGTCGAATCTGCTGCTTGACACCGTTGCCAAGCACCCTCTCTCGGCAGCATCTCCCAAACCCCAAAAAGGATCCCACAAGGCATGAGAACATTATCTTTGTTCATCAAGTGGGTTGGGTGGGGTCCATTTCCCTTTTGACTCTTGAATTGGATTTTCCTTTAAGGGACATGTCCACTTCTAATCTTTCCTTTCATATATAACACTGAGTGGTACTTATTAATCAACTTCTAGTGATGTTTCTTATTTTATTTTATTTTTTTTCTTATGCAACTTGTCTTCCCTCTTCCTCCACTAGTTTTCCAATTAAGTTTATACATTTTTCTCCCCTGCCAAATCATTCGCTTTTAGGCTTTCATTTATCCACAATTTTTATTCCCTTTTTTTTTTGTAATGCAGGGTGTTCCGGGCCATCTTGTGCGTAATTTGGACTAATCCCTACAACCTCTTCCACAGCCGTTTCACTCGCATACAATTTTAATTCCTTGGTTGTCCATTTTTCTTTTCCATTCGGTTTTGACGATGGAAACGTACAATTTGAAACGAGACCCAAATCATGCAAGTCTCGAACTCAGGACTTTGGTGAACTTGGAATGAACACCCAACCAGTTGGGCCAACTTTCAAGTCCAATTAACGACTTCTTTTTTGTTAATTAAGGCTGAAATTTATTACAGCTAGCGCAATATTAATCATTTACTCGATCACTAATTAATTAAGGCTGAAGCTCATTGCTACTGATCCCTTTGTTAGGCCTAGTCTAACCTAGAAAGTGAACCCCTACTAGGGTTAGGTTTGTCTGATGTGGAAATGGCCAGAAAGAATTAAGGAATGGGCCAGGTGTTTCTGGATTTACAGTAGTTGAATATTGACAGATGCTAACAAATATGATCCGCAGAGACATGTGGGTCACGGTGGCATGTGGGGTGTTGGTGTTCTTGTACCTAAATTTACCTAACCCCCAAAAGTCACTTGAATAATTACCAAAGGCACTAGGAAGAGAGAAGTCATTTGACCCTGACCATCAAATTAACATCACACCGGACAACGGCCCCAGCGGCTCTTGAAAATCCAAAGGATGGAGCGTCTTTCATACCCGGTCGTACTCATGATAAACACATCTGGTAGAACAACCTTTGTATGTGTGAATTGGGCATGGGGTTAAGTCATCATATACTTTGTTTGGTCTGGACACTCAAACCAAATCATTACTGTAGATCTTATTCTGCAGTTTTCAAATTAAAAAGATTGCGGTGGCGGAGCTATGTTGGGGTCCGGAATGGCCCCGTTCCTTGTCCCCCTTCGAACTCTCGAGTTTTAAAAAATTTATTTTGTATATACTTGATTTTAAATATTAGTGATAATTATTTGTGAATCGCTCCTTATAATCTTAATAATTTTGGCTTGATTTGATTACAAATCGGTTATTTTACATCCTCATTTCTGATCAATTTCTTTCATAAATAAAAAAATAATCATGTGACTGTTGAAGTTGCCTAAAGAAAAAGTAAAATGATTGGTATATATTAACTCTATTAGACTATAATGTACAAATATAATGTCTTGGAAAACAAAAATTTTACTATGAAATAATAAGTATACATTCTGATAAAAAAAATATGTCTATTAATCCGATCTCCGGTATCAAAATCCTGGCTCCGTCACTATTTATTAATGTTTAACGCTGAACACCTGGATATTGGGTATGAGTATGATACTTTAGTTGAGTATGAGTCTTATTATCGCTACAACACAATACTTTGCTATTGTCAATTGATTTTACTTTCATACTTTAGTTATAAAAAAAAAAAAAATTTTGATGCGAGTCATGCTGATAGCTAGAAACATTTTCGCGGATCATCAATGAAGAAATCAGGTTAATCCGATACCAATTTTAGCCTCGTGATTTCGTCAATCAATCCTTTGCAGTCAAATGCGATAAGATGATAGTACTATATGTCTACGCTTAACGGATCAATCTCGTTTTGCTATGAATAAAAGCTGAGCATGTAGCTTTCAGGCCTAGGAACGAAATGAACTCTCGATCCAATATTAAAATAAAGCACCTCAAACTAGGCTTTTGCATAGAAGGGCCCAATTGAGATTTCTTGTAACCCACAAATACGGACCACATGATCTGGCCTGAAACAAATTTTAAGGATGAGTCCAGAGATTATACTGGCCCGAATTACAATTTCAAGTTTACAACTCTCTCTCTCTCTCTCTCTCTCTCTCTCTCTCTCTCTCTCATGTGTGGTAAGTTTTGAGGTCTAGGGTTTTCTGCTCTTTTTATGATCAGAAAAACTGGGTGTAAAACTGATGTCTAACGGATTAGTTATGGCGTTCCAACACTGAAAATACGGATTTGTAATCTGATTTTATGTGTTATCTAGTTGGTTATGGATTCTCAAGAGTTAATGAGGAAATTGCCCATTGTGCAGTTGAGAATATTTTGGCCCGACGATGAGTGTGATTCAATGACCGGGAGAATCGTTCACCTTGTAGAGCTTTGTTTTGTGTGTCAATCGCAACAATAGTTATGCTGATTGAATTTCAATTAGAACACGGGATAAAATTAAAAAAGAAACGTAGAGATCAATATGTTTGAAGCAATTAATTATCCAAATTCGATCAAAGTGATTTTTGATGGGATTGATGCTCTCGATGAGCTCTACAAGGTAAACGATTCCGATCATTGAATTGGATCCATTGTCGGGCCGAAAAACGCTCAACCTGTTTCCACTTACTTTGACTGTTGCCGACCCATCTCCAATCTAGTTAATCGAAAAGGTGACTTGCGAGACCTGAGCTTCTAGTTCGATGTTCATGTATTTGTACTTACGTGCTAAGGGGATTCTGAGTTCAAAATAATAGATTAGTATCGACACTCTTGCAGTAATTTAACTCACAAACCCATTAACCTAGAAAAAAAAAAAAAAAATTAAACAGGGTCGAAGTACTGTGATGGACACATCACAAACTAATGAGTAAATTTCTGAGAAATAGATACCAACAATCACAGAGTTTACCAGCAACTTAAGTCTTACTAATTTGTTTTCCAAGGAGAAGTTTTTGGGTGCCGGTAAGATACCACACACACACGAGGTACTCTGCCAGCGATTCGGATAGTCCAAACGTGTTGGGATCACTGACATGTACCGCCACGTGATACCAGCTCGGCACCCGAAAATATCTCGTTTCCAAGGCATTCCTCTCTAATGAATGAGAATGGAATTGGCGGTGTGTGGGCCCGTTCACCGATTTTCTTGGTCGTTTTGAACATGGCATGGGTAAATTCCGATGCAAGAGTTACATCTTTTGGCGGTTTTGTCGGCAATGTTAAATGTGAACACAGAAAGTCGAAGTTGATTGTATGGAAGTAGGTGTAGATGATTCCAACCAAAACGAAAAGAACCTCCTGAGAATGAACAGGATATTTGTTGAAACTCAGGAACACTTCAATGATGTTGATGATACAAAAATAATCAAATTCTTACCACTAATGATCATTACGAGAAACGATTTTCACACTTCCTTTTTTTTTTTAATTTTTATTTATGAGAATTTATAATATTGTCCTTGAATGTGTGAAAATGTGTATTGAAAATGGGCAAAATAGTAAATTCATTTGAATAATGACAAAAAAAAAAAAAAAAAAGGTTTGTGGATTGTAAAAAGGGGAGTGTGAAAATCTTCCCATAATTAATGCTATAATCAACATAGTTTTGGTAGTCAAGACCTGAATTTTAAAATTTGTTCTCTTCTAATATTTCAGGTTCAAAATCATATGGTATTAACTCCGTTGAGGATAGTCCATTTAGAGTTTTGCTCTGATTTTAATTAAGACATCCACAAGTAAGTAGTGAGATTGGTCTCTCGGGATTAATACAAGTAAGCTAACTCAGACACCTGAGTTATGAAAGAAAAGAAAAGAAAAGAGAATACATGCTGTACTCCTTCAGAAACATGTGATGGATGGAAACAAAGGAACGAAGACAGTTTGGATTGTGCTTATTTGACAATGATTATTCGCTTTTGTGGATTATTGTTTCATCTCTTAAAAGAATTGGGAAAGTAAGAAATTATGACTTTAACCCTGATATTTTTGAAAACATCCAAGATACAGCCCAAAAGCAGAACTAAAAAATGTGAAATTGTTTTTGAATAAAAACAAATCTCAACAAGGCCTAATATGCCGACTGTGGTTTCACTAGCGACAACAGTCTTATTGTCACCAAAGCAACAAATATTTCAATTACTGCACTTCTCAAAGCACATTTCTAAATACTTTTACATAATCAACCACGCTTGTTAATCTTAGCAACAACAATCCAATGAATTGTTTTTGCTACTCCCTTCGTCCTATTTTGTTTGTCAACTTTTTGACTTCTCATTGTCCCAAATTATTTATCCACTTTTTGAAGACCAAGGAAGAAGTTCTATAAAAAGAAAAATACTATTTTACCCTTCTCTCTTTCTTGAATTTATGTGACAAGTACAATTTGAATTGAAGGACATTTACGAAAAATTGAACTTTTAAAGTTTAATGATTGTGTTCCCTTAATAAATTGAATTCTCCAAATTAAATAAATAAATAGGGACGGAGAAAGTATAGTACGTACTACGTACTCCCTCCGTCCCTTTTTAAGTGTCTTGTTTCGTAACTTCAACTTATTAAAAAGACATCATCATTATACATTTCACATCAACTTTTTCCTTCGCTTTCCCTACTTACCCATCATCATTACACTTTTACTCACTAACTTTTCAAAATGAAATATACTTTTAGGGACAAAATAGATAATGCACCAACTTTTATCCACTAACTTTACAAAATGAACACTTATTAAGGGACAATCCAAAATGCAATACTAGACTTTGAATAAGGAAGGAAGGGAATAGTACTTTTCATAAAAGGATGGGTGCAGTTCTTTCCTTTCACATGAAATGGAGGAGGCCAACATAAGGAACAAAAGTATATTTTCTTTTTCAATATTGTCAAGTGTGTTTGAAAATAGAAATTTCTAAAGGTGAGACCAACTCCCCTGAATCTCTACGGCAAAAGCTAGGCAGTTTGGTGGGGTAGTGGAGCCCAATTTCAGATTTCACCCACCCCAACTCCGGAAAAATGCACCATGGGATGCACCACAATGTATGGCTTGGAAAGCTTGTACACCTACTAATGGCATATCCTAGGGGGTTTTTTAACCTCATTCTTTGAATCTTGTTATGGTCTCTGCCCAAATAACATCACTCCCACTAACAAGCCTTTAGTGGCGCTGGTGTCAACATAAAAAGTAAAGTGTGATTCCTTTTCTTATTTTAATACTTAAATGTTCAGGTCAGTTAATGCGTATCTCAACTAAATT
Organism: Rhododendron simsii; assembly: GCA_014282245.1. NCBI lineage: Eukaryota > Viridiplantae > Streptophyta > Magnoliopsida > Ericales > Ericaceae > Rhododendron > Rhododendron simsii. The sequence goes on along the minus strand of CM024959.1, from coordinate 9,512,691 downwards.
TGAAAAAATAATTTTAAGCCCACTTGCGGAGTCCTCACTAAAGTTTTTTTTTTTACTACTGAGATATGAAACCACTTTGAAGTCCACATCAGTCGGAAGCTTTTTCCACCGGCCTTCTTTAGCATAAAATTCCTCACAATTATTATATAGCATTACAAGCACGGTATCTGTACCATGCACTGTGCACAAGAGTCCAGTAAAATTTTTTGTTATGTTTAATAATATTGATTAATGTGAAAATTCTATGAGGTTTGAACAAGAGAAGAAACTTGAGAGAAAGTTTAAAAGCTTTTTTTTTCCCTTGTTAAGTGGGAAAAATAACAAAGACTGGAGATAAATTTTAGTGGCTGAGGTGGATTTTTGCGTGATAATTTTAAATATTTTTTCGAAAAAATAAGAGCGTGTATCGTTTGTCATATAAGTACTTACTATACAGTATAGATGGTAACTTTTATCAAGACTGCATGTGGCTATGTTAACATGAGAAATAAACATTTGAAAGAAGTAATTAATCTTCACACCTCTCCTTTTTATAATCAACTTTTTTTTTGGTCCTCTTGAAAGGAAATTCAGAATTGCCCTTTAATATGTTCAAAATCCACACATAAGATAACATTAATGTAAACGTGCATGCAAAAAATATATATGTGATAGTCCACTATGAAAAAAATGTGCAATTTTTGGATTAAAAATAAAGCATTTTCATGCACAATTTTTTACATTTAGTGACACCAAATTAAAAAATTAATTGAAATCTTTAATTTGCTGTCAAAAGCTTTGAAAAATTATGCAAGAAAATACTCTATTTTCTAATAAAAAAATTGCACATATTTTCGTAGTCAACTACTTCCTCTGTCCCGAATTGCTGCCTCCCTACGAAAAGATGTGCAATTTTGAGATAAAAAAATACTTTATAAAGAAACTTGAAAAATGATGCCTGAAAGTACTTTATTTTTCAAACCGAAAATTGCACAACTTTTCATAGAGGGTGGACAATTTGGGACATAGAGAGAGTATCTTTTAGGAACAGAGGGAGTAGTATACAAAGAAGGGGGTATAACAATCACCACCCTTAAAAGACAAATAGTGGAGAATGATTATCAAAAAAAACTGGAATGCCAAAATCAATTATCTTAAGTAAAAATGATAAAAAAGTAGTCAACCAGACCTAGTAAGAAGCCGTTCCATTTCAACATTAAAAGTAAGGTTAGAAAAAAGAAGTTTTTTCAAACTCAAATGTCATGTATTTACGCAAATAATTTTTCTATCAATATGGATCTTATTTGATAGATCTCATTGAGATCTTTTAAACGATGTAAAAAAAATTGGAAAATCATTTTTCATTTTCGTTATATTTGAATTAAAATCATTTTTCATTTTCGTTATATTTAAATTTGAAATTACCTTCTTTTTGAAAAAGAAAGCTTTAGGAGAAAGCGGAATGGGGTCTAAAACTATTTGGAAGGCCATATCTGGAACAGTCAAGTAAAAATTACTCCAATACAAAAAACCTGATTAATAGTAAATAAATCCAGGATTTCCCACCAACCACATAGTGAAACCTGGGCCTCCTGATTAAGACCCAGTTTACAAAATACTCGGGAAATCAAATCAAATGTCCATATCAAAGGATAGAGGCCAAGATAGATACAAAAACGAATTGTCCACCCCCTACGAAAAAGGAACCACAGAGCAGACCAGACAAGAGTGGCTAGAAAGGGAAAGGTCTCGAGAAGAAGATTTCCCTGTTTCTGGTCTTCTTGGACAGATACTGAGAGGACCCAAAACATAGGTCTCCAGAAGAAGACTTCCCCGTTTCTGGTTTTCTTGGAAAGATACTGAGAGGACCAAAAACATTTGACAAAGATATATACCAGCATTTCAAACATTGTAAAACTCTCTGCCATGTACATGTGAGAAGATTCTCACAAAATTAGCACTTTTGTTGAGTGCGCTTCAGTTGTTTTATCCGGGGTCGTATTACAGAATTATCAGTGTTTGTTTCGGGTGCTTTGTCCCCCTGTGTCTTATTGTCCTGTATCTCTGTAATTTGATCCGCTTGAATCTCTTCTTTATAATAACAATGGCAGCGATCTTCTTCTAACTAAGCATCAAACAGCAGCCAGCTAATTCATTTGCAGTTAAAACTTACAATAGTGACAATCAAACCCATGAATTGGTAATTGATATGACCATAAAAAACATGACAAATTCGCTTAAACGTATTTAAAAATAAAATAGCTCAAGAAAAGGCATGAACATTGTACCAATTCCTAGGATCTCCTAACTTCAGAAGCTACACTGCGGTAACATGTATTAAATGATATGAAGTGTAAATACAACTTTGTACACATTGGCGTACTAGTCGCCTCAAAAAAGAACCTTCGAAGAAATTTTGAAGGTGTGGATTTACCAATTAAGGTATCTAATAGGGCTGAGGATCAAATAATGACAAACAATAAAATAAGGAAAAGAGGTTCTCATCTGTTGGTTTATGTCCGTACTTCACTGATCTCACCTTCCCTACACACACCCACATCCACCACCATGCTTCTTCGCTTCAAGTTCAAGATCCTGCAACAGTTTCTACGCGGAGACTGCCAATACAAATCAAGGAAGATACAATTAAACCCACATTTCATGTTACATAAACCAAACTAATCAATAGGACCCACATTCAATGTAATCCTATTGTCATAGATGGCCAGACTGATAAGGTCAACGATTCAAGACATTGGCATTTTATTTCGCATATACATACATGTTTGTGATATTTCAAAACATGTTCGTTGAAGTGACCCACAACGAAAAACCATTTCTTTGAATTCAAGCTTGGCATAAGAAAATGCTCCTCCATATGTCAGTTTGTATTTGGAACTTGAATTGTGAGGGACTTAGTGAAGGAAAAGAAAAGGCAAAGTCACAAAAATCTCATAGTTGCGGAGAAACTCCAAAAAAATTGGTTTTTCTCTTCAAAAATCCAACATTCAAAGACAACCTAATGGTATTCTTTAAGGTTGCAGTTGCTTACCAAATGGATTATGTACTATGGTGATAGAAGTTCAGGGTTACGAATATTCTATAAAGAGGCATTGCTTACCCTATCCCATAGATGAGGATCAGGTTTTTTGTATACCACTACTCTGTCAAGGTCAGCAGGATCTGGCATCTTCCATCTACACGAAGGATGAGGAACTCGATGCCTATCATAAGTGCTCACCGTTTGGTTTGTGGAAGAATCTAACCTAGCCTTTGACATGTAGAACACAAAGGGCTTCTGACAAGGATTCCGGGCCACCGGCCGCGTGTTGAACGCATAGGCCATGTAATCGGCTCTCTTATACCAATTCAAGAATGTCCTTGATGGCATTTCTATCTCCCGTGGCGATAAAACCCCACGAATAACTTGAACCGCAAATCCCCAGGATACAGACACTGTCCACTTCTTTTCACTGTCATAGCAAATAGATTGTTGTATGAGACCTGCTGAGTCGAGCTTCATTGGAATTTGCAGCCGCTGCAGGGCTTCTACTTGAGTCACGTTAGGGAAAATGGGCTCCACCACATCAAGGTGGTGCAACGACACCAATGGTGCTACTGGGTGTGCCGCGAGGAGTCCAAATAGGTTCCCATACACATCATACTGCATTGACATCCAAATAGAATAGAATCAATGTTAGGACTCACCAAAGAACGACAACTCTTTGCGAAACTATGATCATACACTCCAAAATCTTCAACTTCAAAATAGTTAGAATTACACTTATCAAAGCTTTTCACCGGCACTTCCCTAAAACTGATACCAACCGGACACATTGAATTCTTGACTCACTTTTTTGTCACCCTTGAAATTTTGACAGATCCAATTTAGAGACTATTGAACTTGAATCATAATTTGTTCAACAAAAAAAAAAAAACATGCAACATATAGTAAAGTAGACACATTGTTTATGTTCCCAATTCTAATATCCAACAATTTAACAAAGAATAAGATGCCAGAACAAAAAGTAGTATATACAAACAAGTGATCAAAGAAAATCCCTTCCTAGAAAAAATTGTAAATTCATCAACAGATCGAACTCCCTTTTCCTAAATGCTTGGTACCTCCAGTATACAATGCAATCCTTATTTCCAGAGGAAAATAACTACCAGCAGCACATTTCTGTAACCATCTAAATTCATGTGGACTCCCTTTGCTCAGCAGGACCTTGAATTTTCTATAGATCCAAGTTCAGAACGGGTCAACTTGCATCATGTAGTAACCCTAGCTACCTTGTTTACGCACATTAAATTCCAGCAATTTACCAAGAATTAGACCAAAGACCAAAAACATTCGTGATCTAAGAACCAAACACATTTCCACAGCACCATCCAACTATCTTCCTACATAATTGGCCCTTCTCGTGCAAGCAGAGATTCAATCCAAAAATATATCCCAGAGGGTAAAAAGAAAAGTGAACCAATCAGTGCAAAAGGTAACCAAGAAGTTAGAAGCCAATTGACTTGATGACCTACATTTCTGATAAGTCATAACCACCACTTTCAAGACGTATGGACTTGTATGGCTCCACTTTATAGGAAATCTTTTTCCTTTCCTTCAAATCTCATTTGGGTAAGAAAGCATACGGTGGAGACTCATCCTTTTAGAACAAACCAAATTCAAACAGAATCACACCTCCCCCAGATAGAAACGGTGGCTTATTGCATTTTAACAGAAACCAAGAACAAGAATTGAAAAAAAAAGACAAAAACACCAAGAATTGAAAAGCACAAACACCCAGAAAACAAAACTTCAAAAGCACGCGAAACCAAAAGAACCCACAACCCAAAACTGGTTGAAAGCAGAATTGGGAGCAAGAATATGCATTACCCCGCAGCAGAATGTAGTGGACTTCCCTGCGTTGTCATTTAAACAAAGAGCAAAAAATGAAACCAAAATCAAAACACCCGAAACTGGAAATGTAAGCAAAAATCACCCAAGCACACCTAATAAAGCACGAAAAAAACGGAAACAAAACAAACTACATCTAGCCTAATTGGCCACCCTTGTACACTTTCTACTAAGAGGTTAATAAAGGGGTTAAATCTTGTTGAAGGCCAGACTTCATTCATTACTAGTTCTTCAGTATAGGAGTATTCCATTGTTACTTCTATTTCTTCCTGCGTGGGGCTAGTTCTCGACTTATTATTCTTCTTGATTTACTAGCCATGATAATGATTCTTTGAACATTTTAAAAAAAAAAAACACAAACAGACCTGGTGGAAACCGAGTTCTCTAGTGAGCGGGACGCCGAGTTCGGCCATGCACGCCTGCATCCGATCATCCGAGGCAAACAACCCAGGATACCTCTGTATGCACCTGTCCTGCATCCTCTCCACCGCCTTCGCCAGCGGATAACTGATCGCAAACCCACCTCCGCCGAACGCCATACTGTAAGAAAAGTAAATGTTCTGCATATGACTCTCCGACAACCCCCCAACGTAGTAATACTCCCTGTAATCGTACTTGGACAAAACCCTAACCAAGTTGTCCGTCACGAAGACGGTGTCGTCGTCCCCCATCACAAACCACCTTATCTCCTCCTCCCCGGAAGAGGCTCTCCTCCCCGCCACGGTCCGGAAAGTCTCGGATACGATCCTCGAGATCCGGATGGCGGACCGGTGGCCCTGCCGGTTCGAGTACGCGAACCGGGTGGTGTCCTCGGAGACGTTCACGGCGGGCAGGTCCTCTTCGGGCCGGGTCTTGACACGGCTGTCGACCCAGACCACGCCCCGCATTTCTTTGGGCCTCCACCAGAGCTTGATGTAGTTCTTGCGCTGGTCCCACAGCTTGGCCGAGCCGGCAATGCCGAAGACGATGTGCTCGAGCCCCAGCTGACGGTTCCGGCCCGATGGCGTCGTTTGGCGGAGGCGGCTGGTTCGGGGCGGGGGAGGCTGGGGATCGAGCGACGTCGTGTTGGGCTGCTGGGGCAGGGAGAGGTGGCTGTTTCTGAACAATGGCTGGTTGTCGTCGCAGTTGTGGGGAGGGGAGGAGAGAAGCTTGAGGGTGTAGACGACGTAGGTGGCGGAGACGAAGAGGATGAGGTAGGCCATGAATTTGGGCATCGCGGGCCGGGCGTTCGAGCCCGGAACCATAATGGGTACCTTATCCGGATCTTTATTGGCAAATTTCATCCCTTTTTGTAGCTTTTCTTGGGGAATCTGAGTGGATTTTGTGAGGATGGGTACGAGATCTGTGGGGTGGGAGTAATAATGGGGGATCTGAAAATTTGTGGGGAATTCTTGTTGCGAGGGGGTAGATTTTACAGTTGATAGAGGAGGAGGAAGAAGAAGATGAAAAGTTATGGAGGGATGAGAGTTTGATGAGAGTGGAAGACGTATTTTTTCTTTTTTTTTTTGTTTTTTTGCTAAGAAGAAAGAGTCACAGAGAAATCAGAGTGGGGAAAGCGCGCATTGGTGACAGGTATGTATGCAGCCAAGAATAGTTATGCCATACGAGTCATACCCACTGTTTTGGTTTTGGTTTTACACGCAGTAGGATACTGTGAATTCGGATGTATTGTGGATGATCTAATTCTGATTGAACTTGGAGAGAGATTAGTGAAATGCATGTAATTTGATCCGAACATTTTTTTATCATTGAGAGTTAATTCGGTTCTTTGAACAGCAGAAGGCAGGGGTATAGAAGAATTGTGGTTAGAGAGAGAGTTATTTACGGTGGAGCCGTGAATGGCTCCGCTCAATTTCACACGTCCATTCGCGTAATCAATAACTGATATGTGTTTTCAATTTTGACTCAAAATTGATTTTTATTTTGAACCGTCCAAAATATTTTTTGACGTGCATAATTTAGTGTCGTAAATCTTCTATACGGTACGCCTCATAAAGAAGTTTTTCTCTTGTGGTTAATAAATGGACGGATGGCTAGAGTGAGAAAAGAGCTTGAAGAGTGTGTGGCACATAGGAGCATTATATACTATATTTGTGGCACTATGTTTATGGATTATTTAATGAAAAATCTATGATTTGGAATTATCATCATAGGAGTATATCAGAATGACGAGTCATATGGTTATTATCAGTGTTTTGCAGATACTCCATTATCTAGAGTGGAATAGGTTATTTAATTTGTTTAAATACAGTCCACAATTTTGATTATGCTTTGTTCGTCCTTGATCTAAGTGAAAAAGGGCATAGCTCTTTGGTATTTTAAACGACATAAATGCCAACCACCTTCTTCATCGTATTTCGTGCTTATTTTTGTATTCATGGACAATAAAAATAGCACAATCAATAGCATCACATTCTGATTTTCACAAACTAACCTAAACTTAAGAGCAAGGAGATGGATTAGTGGTTGTGGCACTCTTTTATCAGGTAAAATATCTGGGTTCGAGTCTTATAGTCGCGAATCGATCGCAGAACTCAGAGACAAATCCAGAAATATGGTGTAGCGGGGGCACCTGCTAATTATAAAGGCAAAAATTTATTTTTGTAGTCAACTACAATAAGCTCGTACAAAAGCAAGCCATGTATTACAACTACAAAAGTTTGTAACATGTAATTTAAGTTAAATTAGGTAAAAATGAGCACAAAATCTCATACAAAATTTTTAAAGTAGTATGTTTTAAATGAACATCGACAAGTTTTAGAATGATCGAGTTAGTTTTTTAGGCCCCGTTCCGAAACTGAAAATAAGTACTTATTTTTTAAGAAAGCAATTTCAAGGTTAAAAATAATAAGTTTATGCAAATAATTTTTTTAGTAATATGGATCTTATTTGATAGATCTTTTCGAGATCTTTTACATGGTGCAAAAAAAATGAAAAAAATTATTTTTTATTTACATTATTTTTTAGTTTGAAAATATGAAATAAGTACTTATTTTTTAAGAAGGTGTTCTGGAATGAGGCCTAATGACTTTGTTTTATAATATTTCTCTCAGATGGTTAAAAATAAAGAGAATCAAAAAAGAATAGCTCCAAATAGACAAAAAACTCGTAAAATAACAAGTATAAATACATCATATCATGAAATTCATATATAAAACTAATTTTGTATGTGTTTTTTTGAGATATATGCAAGTGTGTATATTTATATATTATCACACTTATATAATTATACTAGTTTATACCAAAAAATATTTTAATTTGAGCGGGGGCACGCGTTCGAGTGGGGGCACGTGCCCCCGCTTCGGTCCGTCCCTGCCCAGCACTCCTTCTCCTATTCTTTCCCATCGATTGACCAAAAAAAAATACATGTTTTATTTTCACATCCATAAACAGTGGGAAGAGGCATTGTTAAAATCTATAGTATAGTACAAATTATGTTCTCAAATGGAGTACGACTTTGTTTCATAATTTAGGCTCCGTTTCAGAAACCTTCTTAAAAAATAAGTACTTGTTTTGCCATTTCTCAAAGAAAAATAAGAAGATTTGTTCCACAAAATCCAAATAAGCAGCTTATTTCACATTTTCAAACTCAAAAATAACGTAAATGAGAAATAATTTTTTAATTTTTTTTGCAACGTATTAAAGATCTCAATGAGATATATCAAACAAGATCCATACTGATAGGAAAATTATTTGCGTAAGCACATGATTTTTGAGCTTGAAATTGTCTTCTCAAAAAATAAATAATTGTTCAATTTTTTGTGGAACAACTCTTCTTATTAGACAAAAAATAAGAACTTAAATCCGTTCTGGAACGGGGCCTTAGTTTTTAAATCTCTCTTCAATACTTTGTATTTGTAGCTTATTATTAAAATCTCAAATTTATCTTCAAGCTCACTTGAGACAGTTTCTGTCCATTTTGTGGGCTGCTGTTTACATATTGCCCTTCGGGACGTACCTACGTGGGGTTCCATGGGGCACGGACCCACTCGATTTCGTAGAATAATATTAATTTGTTAGATATTTCAATTATATCTAATAAATTTATGATAATGTTACAATAAGATTAGGAAATTGTTATTCGCGCTCCACTTTTTACTGATGACGCTTCATTTTGTTCATAACTTCACGTTAAAATTGGAACGCCATTAGTAAAAAGTGGAGCGCGAAAATTAATTTCCTAAGATTACTCTAAGTTATTACTCTAAGTTCCCTCTATATGAATATTCGTCAAATCTATTTCTTACAGTGTTAAAATTTTCACACCATCTTTTGTGCTCATTCATCACTTTCCCTTTTTTACAACATAAAGTTACTAGTCATTGATATGTTATTTTACTGGCAAAAAAATGTGGTATTGTAAGAAATAATTAACGTACGAGTTAAAAGTTTACTAATTTGTGCTTCCACTAATCCGAATTAAAGTTTACTAATTTGTGCTTCCACTAATCCGAATTTCTGGGTCTGCATCTGATTGTCCTTAATTGCCACAAATCTAATAGTATAAAGGGTTTCGTTATCTGGTCCAATCTAATAGTATTTGGATGAAGTAGACAAAATTAATAGATTAGGGTCTAAGTAAATAGATTTTGAATAGTTGAAGGGATAGAATAGTTTTTTTTGATCCGCAGGGATAGAATAGTTAAAATCCCTAAAAATCCCTTATCCGAACAATCTGGGTTTTATTCGGGCCGGGCTATTTGCAGCCACGTATTTTCTCCCATAGCCCACTCTATTTCGGTAAGTGGCTGTTGAAAATCATAAATAACATTTCGGTAAATAGCTGTTGAAAATAAGATTATATTTCGGCAACTACATGTCGAAAATATATTCAACTTTCGGTAGACAACTGTCAAACATGCATTTTCGGTAAATAGCTGTTGAAAAAAATATCATATTTCGGTAATTTGATGTTGAAAATATATCTTAATTTCGGTAACTAGCTGTCGAGTCTAATTGAAAATTTTTAACGGGCTGTGGGAGAAAATACGTGGCTGCGAATAGCCGCGCCCGTTTTTTTCCAGCTTGTCAACGGTTCCCTTCGGAATTTGGAAACGCTGTAGTGCGTATAGCCATCTAAAAGTGTTTTAAATGATTCAGATTAAAAATAAATTTTTCTTCCAAAAAGTTTAACTCTTTCCTGTAATAGTTCCCTTCGAGCATGCACCCCCTTTCAAGCCTCAATAAATGATTGAAGTTGTTTTAACTTTTAGAATTCGCCTACACCGTGAACAATCCTAAAAATAAATGTTGATCAGCACATATGATTAATGCCTGTATCTTTATGAAGATAACTGAGTTAAATGAGTTAGAATCCAGTACATCCAACATACTTTTATATACATGTGTATAAAAGGGAAAATTTTACATTAGCACCTGACCTTTCACGCAAATCACACATGGATATCTGACCTATACAAAATATCACATAAACACCTAATGTATTAAAAAAAATTCATCAATTAAGCCCCTACCATTAACCTCCGTCCAAAAACTAACGAAAAATATGTTTCTCTCTCCAATTTTGCTACCCACACTGACTTTTTTTCACATATTTTGCACAAATTTTTGTGGGGTTTGTTTTTGGGTCCCACACAAATTATCCAATCTGTTCACTAATTCTAAAATATTTTTTCAAGCGATCTTGCAAAAAATCAGCTGCATAAAATAAATGTAAGTGTATGATCCAATCGTACAGCTTTTCATTCATAATTCTGGATTAAAATTTTGAATAAAAAGTTGTAAGATTGGATCAAAGACTTATATTATCCTGTTGAGTTGATTTTTTTTATAGGGTCATGCAAAAAATATTTTAAAACTAATGAAATGATCAGATAATTTTTAGGGACCCAAAAGTGGACCCCACAAAAAATCTATGTAATACTAATTTGTGTGGGTACACTGGGTAGCGTTAGCTGCTCCGACAAAAAATAAATTAAAAATCAACAACTCAGCACTATGCGGGAAAGAAAAAATGTAAAATAATAACGCAAAAGAAAAGATTTGTATTATAATTTTTTTTTGTGGGAACCCGGCCAAAAGTTAACCAATCCGCTCATTAATCTTTATTTTTTTTGCATGACCCTATAAAAAATCAACTCAACGGGATAAATGTAAGTATTTGATCAAATCTGATAACTTTTCATGCAAAATTTTAATCCAAAATTCTGAATTAAAAGTTGTATGATTGGATCATACACTTACATTTATCTGATGAAGCTGATTTTTTAAAGGGCTCTCAAAAAAATATTTTTGACATAATCAATGGATCAGATAATATGTGTGGGACCCCAAAAAATGGGCCCCACAAAAAAATGTGCAGAATCTATGAAAAAAGTCAGTGCGGGTAGCAAAATTGGAAAGAGAAACATGTTTTCCGTTTCTAGGTTAACATCCTACAACGATCGGCACCCGTTCTTGTCTTTCTGCTATTCGAGCCCTCGAACTTGTAGAATTTTGAAGTTTTTCTTCTGTTTCTTGGCTCTCTTGCCAGTCTCGTAGCCTTGATATTATGTATGACTCTTGAATTTTCCAAGTGAAAAGAAGTGAGCTTACGTACGTATACAAGTTCGAATTCTACGGTTAACCAGATACAAAACATGGGCCCTGCAAAAAAAAAAGTGCAGAATCTGTGGAAAAAAAATCAGTGCGGGTAGCAAAATTGGAAAGAGAAACATATTTTCCGGTTGTTTTTGGACGGAGATTGGCGGTATGGGTTTAATTGATGAGTTCTTTAATACGTCAGGTGTTTATGTGATATTTCGTTAAGGTTAGGTGTTTATGTGTGATTTGTGTGAACGGTCAGGTGCTAATATGAAATTTTCCCTATATAAAATGCATGACAAAGTTATATATGTGAGAATAAATCCACATTTGTTTCCTTCAACTCAATTGCATTGCGCCACGTCGCCATATTTTATTAATTGGGACCACTATTTTGACACGTGTCGCAATACAATCGATTTGGAGGAAACAAATGTTTACACCAGCAATGTAAAGAATTTATTCTCTATATACATATACTAAATTCCGTTCAACGTGATTTTTAACCTAGCTCAATCTCGATAAAATTTAAAAGCAAACGATTTCAATAATATTTGGGAGCTCGATAGGAACCCCACGCCAAAATTTTGCGCCACAGAAACTGCAACAATGGAAAGACGAGACTCCCTGAGTCTTTTTCACTTGTGTGAAAAGGTGTGAGGATGAGAAACAGAGACTGGTGCAGCTGGATTCAACCAAAATTGCCAACTGTAGCCTAGTACGAGTCCAAAACATAGCGGGTAACAACGTTATCAAGGTAGCTCAAGACTAAGGAAAATTTTGCCTTTCTTTTTCGTTTGGTTTGGTAAAATTGTCAGTTTTGTTTTTCATGAAAAACATGAAATAAGTTTTTGTTTATTTATTAAAAAATAAGGCGGCTGATTTTGTCGCTCCCCTCTTTAATAACATCACTTCCCTTTTTGTTTTTATTAGATGAATTTACTAAAACATCATTACACTTTATTAAGTAAATTTACTAAAATACCATTGCACTTTATTTGGTATCATAAAGTGCATGTGTTTTAGTAAATTCATCTAATAAAAACAAAAAGGGGAGTAAAGTTAACAAATAAGGGTGTGGCAAAATCAGGTGCCAAAAATAAAAACAAAAAATATGTTTGGTGACCAAAATAGTTTTTGTTTATTTATTTTTTGAGCTGCTTAAAGTGTTTTCAAAACAAATGAAAATGCAACTTTTGTTTTTCTAGAATTTTCATAAACTAGTGGAATTAATTATGTATTTCGTAAACACATTTATGGTGATCTGTTTAAAAAAATATCAAAAACAAAAACAAAAACAAAAAACTGCAAATAAATTTTTTACCAAACAGAGCTTTAGGCTGGATCCTTGGCTTTTTAGGTAACAATAGTATTAAGCTCGGGACGAGGCCCTATTGGAGAAAGATACCTTGCCCAATGTCAGCAAAGGGCTTCGGAAAACACCCATCGTTACGAGTTCGAGCTGTGGGCAGCTCAAGGAATTTAAGCTAGCCGAGCTCGAGCTTCGCTAAATTTTAAACGACCCAAGCATCCTAAAGTTTAGCTCGACTTGATTCGTTTGCACACCTAATTATACTACTTTGCCCTACATGACGGTGAGGCTACTTTGCCCATCCCTCCACCTTTCCCTACATAAACCATATCTTGATCATAAGAATTGGCAACCATTAGATCATGGTTATGATGGGTTTGGATAGCGACTGGTGTATAGACTACTATTGCATTCTTATTATCAGTCGCAGGCTAAGAAGAAAAATAAACAAAATTTTCATTCCAAAAGAAAGATTCGATAATAATTTCGCTCAAGGCCGGCCAGGGCATGGTGCCTAGACCCAGCCCAAGTTTGGAAACGAGTCGGGCGCTTCTACGTGGTCCCTTGTTCAAGTCCTCTAAACTGCTACTTTAGGACCAAATCTTTTGCATAGGAAGACCCTCTATAGTCTATACTTCCTGTTCCCATGCCTTTTTACAATCCATGGCTGAAAATGCACGGAAAACAGAGATACAGAAATACAGGAGATCTGGTGGGTGTTTGAGATAAGCAAATTTGACGAACTCAACCCTCGAATTTTCCCGATTTCCCCAATTCTTGGCCTTGTACATTAGGTGACTCAATTATAAGCAATTTTTTTTTTTTTGATAGGCAAAAGTAACATTTTATTAAGAGGATAGAGGAGGAGAATCCAACAAAAAATTTGACAAATACAGCCAAATGGGACAAAGCCCAACCTCAAAGGGACAAAGCCCAGAACACCTGAAGGCCTTGAAGCCAGATAAAACAAATACAAGCACAAAATCTCAAAAGGCCAAAAGCCCAGATCAAAACAATTAAGCCCAAACCAAAGAAAACCCTAAACCTAGCTCACTAATCTGAGCACATCCATAAACCGCCGCCCTCCGCCGCCCACCGTTTCAGACAGCAACCACCAGCCAATAGATCCCTTCCACCACGCTCCGCCACACCACCACCTGTAAACCCCATGGAAGCAGACAGATCCGATACCCACACAAATTGCCGCAGAAGCATCACAGCCGTTAAGAAAAAACCAAACCACCCAACAGTGATATGACGGACGACCACACCATCCATCACCACCGCCGCAAGCCCACCCAATTATGCTAGATCAAAAAAAAAGTTATAGCAGTTATGCTGGAATGCTTATGGATATTTAGATCATCGAATTTCATTGAAGTTATCGAACTTCACACGTTTACTAATGTATTGAATTTCACTTTAACATTCTTTCATACTAAACCATAACATCCAACTGAGTTAACATCTAATTTGGAATTCCAAATTTCTGCAGTAAGATGACAAACACAGTAACACCCCAGCTAATTCCTACTCTCCTCTTTGAGAAAGGGCGCATTCCCTTGGCCAATTATACAGACCAAACCGATGGATCCAAACAAAATGAAGAAACAAAAGATATCATATAGCTTTCTTGGTATGGTGAATCTGTGAAGAGGTTTTGGAGAGAACTGATGCAATGGAATGGAAAGCATTTGAAGCCATCCTTGACTTTACATGCCCCCTCTTTGGCATAGGCCTAATTGTGCCTCTGAAGCTTTCACCTATGGCTGCTGCAGCAGCAACTCCACTGATCATCTTGTTCATTGTCAAAACTCGAGCTCTGTAACAGATGTTGATGGATAAGAAGTGAGATTTTGGCTTTGGTGATGTGGGTTTGGTGTTTGGATCATCTTGGAGAGTGTACGTATATATAGGCAAAAAAATGGCTGATTAATTGCAATACAAGGTGCTGGGAAAGAGAGGGGAAAACTTGGAGCAGTTTTTTACTCATGGGCAAGAGGAGGTTGGGGGGCAATGCCAGCTTTTGGTTGTCTGGCTGTACAAGATTCCTCCACCCCCAACTTAAGACAAATTGAATCAGAGGGTGATTTGGTTTAGTGATTCACCAAAGGATTAAATATGTATGTGAAATATGGATGATTATTCAGTACTTAGTAATAATGATGATAAAGCCCCGAGGACATGTTTGGTTTGACAGATTTTTTCAATCTATTTGCTTAATTTGGAACCAATTAAGCCTAAATTTTAATAAGGTTTTAAAGCAAATAAGTAAATAAGACGTTAAACCAAGTAGGCCGTGCAAGCATACTAACATGGTACTCTGAAATAGAACAAAAATCGATGGAGGGATTCACTAGTAAATAGCCTCCCATATCGACAACCTTCTCACATAAAGTTTTAAAGCCCCCAAATCACCCCGTGTAAGGGAAAAAAACAAGGTAACGAATCCGAGTCCAAATACTCAATATCGTACATCACGTGCGAACTAGCAATTGAACGAGTCACGCGAGTCTCAAATGGGTTGAAACTTGAAATCATAATCGACATTAAATTCAAGACACGACTTACGGTACTTTTGAAAGCAAACCTTAATTATTTTCTCGACCTTATTTGTCTGGAGCACCACATCGACATATTGGTTTGGTGGTTTGAGTGAACTGATCGAATATGTTTGCCTTGTTAGTTTCACTCATCTGCACGACGTGGCAAGTTTCTAAAAATAAATTATTTTCATGCTAGGAGATTTCGAAACAAGGAAATCACATTTCAGAGTCCAGAGCAGATGTATGGCAAAAAAATAAATGAACAAAAGGAGTCATCAGATTTTCAGTTCATCTGCTGTTCCTCCACACTCTATTTAGTATAAACTTGACAGGAAGATATGTTTTTAAAAATGCAACTGGTGCTGCTTCTGGGGGCAACCCTCCAATAGGAAATTCTTCTGATGGCGGTCTATGTTTCTAGAGGAACAAGTTACTCGAGTTTGAACTCGTAGTTGCCCTCTAAAAACTTATTCGAGATCAAATTGTTAATAGAAACGTACAACACGCTTCAATATTTTTTTTCCCCAGCTTGTCCAGCTTTCAAAAGAAACTTGAACAAGCTATTGTTCGACTACTTCGACTTATGAGTGCGTAAAAATTCAAACCACTAGACATCGGCATGTAATTGGATCGATTAAAGTCCTTCTGAGATCGAGTTATCTCATAAACAAGTTAAGCTTGAGTAAGTTATATGTTCAAGCAAGCACGGTGGTCGAATCGTCTCGCAATTCAAACTTGTTTTTGTTTGAACTTGTTGTACTGAGGTGGACTGTAATACCATGGATGCCTGTCTTAGAAAGGCTACCTAGAAAAGGACAGAATGAAGGCCTTGGGGGCAATTGGCCACGGCTGATGACAATTGTGTGCTTTGTGATGGGGGTTCTGAGAGCCATGGCCATTTATTCTTTGTTTGCCCTTTTTTTTTGTCAAGTGTGGGGACATCTTTTACAGACCATTTGTAAACTATCTCTTGCGCCGCTGCTTTGTATCATTTGTGGGGGGAAAGGAATGCTAGGATCTTTCAGAACAAGATGGAAGGTGTGGAAGGAGCTTTGCACAAGATTTATAACTGATACCGTACGAGATAGTGCGCGCATAAGCTCTTGGAGGAACGTTAAGAGATCCACCACCAACCAACACTTGTGTCTGGCCTTCGCCGGCTCATAAGTCTTGTTTCTAACTTCTTGTTAGGTTGTTGTCAGCCTTGTTTTCTATTGTTGATTGTGCTCTAGCTGTGTTGGTTTAGGCCTTGTGCCTGTTTTGCTGTTGGGTTCAGTGTGCTTGCCTAGGTTTCCTTTCGTTTTGCTTGTTTGTTGTGTAGCCTGTGTGCCTGGTTTACAGGGTATGCCCCGGTGGTCATGTTTTCTTGTTCTAGTTTTGATAAAAATTTAACTTACCAAAAAATAAAAACTTACGTAGGTTCTATTTGTAAACCAAACTTTAACAATTAACTCGTTGGTTTGTATATCAACCCTATCGTTAACGGGTCATCATTGGAAATATAACATGGAGGTGGTGTTACCTAGAGGGCAAGCAAGGTGTCTCCAAATTAGCATTGGTGCCCTTGTTCAAGTCCTCTAAACTAGGACTATTGTTGAACTTTCTCAGAATCTCAACATGGATTGCTACGCTGGTTTTTTAGCCGAAAGCTAGTGATGTGTTGCAAATAATAAAGTGGATCTCACATTGTTCGATTGACGTCAAATTCTGGACACACATCCGGTCTCGATAGCAATGTGGTCATTAATTTCCTAGATGCGCATTTGAGGAGTGTTTTTTTGAAACAACGTTAGTTCAAGATTTGCGAATTTGAATAACTCCACATTGATTTTGTAGATTAGGTGACTCAGTTACAGCAGTTCCAGCATGTAATGCTTATGCATATAGTTAGAATGTTAGATCATCGAATTTCACTTTTGCTAATATATTGAAAAAATGTAACTATATCATATAGATCAAGTGGAGTAGCAGCCCGGTCGTAGGCACCATACGGTACTCCCATACATTTGACTGGGTTCAATTCAAACCTCACTAGTTACAACTAACACAATAAACTTTCGCCGAGGGGGAAAAAAAGGTATCATATAGCTTTCTTGGTATGGCGGATGCGCGAAGAGGCTTTGGAGAAAACGGATGCCATGGAATGGAAAGCATTTGAAGCCATCTTTGACTTTATGTGCCCCCTCTTTGGCATAGGCCTAATTGTGCCTCTGAAGCTTTCACCCATGGCAGCAGCAGCAACGCCACTGATCATCTTGTTCTTTGTCGAAACTCGAGCTCTGTAACAGATGTGTAGAAGGACAAGAAAGTGAGATTTTTTACTTGGGTACGTGATGTGATATGGGTTTGGAGTTTGGATCATTTTGGAGTGTACAAACGTTTTATATAGGCACAAAAATGGCTGATTGCAATACAAGGTGGTGGAGGAGAGGGGAAAACTTGGAGCTGGTTTATTTTTTTTTTTTTCCACGCATTGTCCGGGGGAGGTTGGGGGGGCAATGCCAGCTTTTTTAGTTGTCTGGATGGCGTAGAAGATTCCTTTCACCCCCAACTTGAGACAAATTGAAGCTTTATTTAGTATTTATTTTTGGCTAAATACGTTAATTGGCTTTTTTTTTTTTGTCCGGAAATTCTAAGGCCACCAAAGGTCACATGGGATTCACTCTGGGTCCCGCACGAATGATCCGATCCGATCCGTTTAATAACTTTCAAATAAAAATTGAGTTGATATGTATAGGTATTCGATCCAATCTTTCATTTTTTTTTATTCCGATTCCGAATTCGTAAAAAAAATTGAAGATTAGATTGAGCACCTACACATATCGGATTGAGTTAATTTTTCACGGACATACTCAGTTTTTTATTTAAAATGAACGGCTGGATCATCCGTGCAGGACCTAGAGTGGACCCCGCGTGCCCATCGGTGGCTATGGGGCTATGGTCTGTTTCCATAGCAAGGTTCTTTTTTTTCTTTATTTAAAAAAATTGCATTTTTTTTTTGCCTCAAATTTTTGTGGATGATGGTTCGAATTGATGAGAGGAATAGAAAAAGTAAAAGATTATGGTCCAAACCTATTTTTTTAATAAAGACAAAAAAAAATTGTTATTTTTGTCTTAATTAAAAAATTGAATTTCGATCGTAATTTTTTACTTTTGTAGATTTCTCTGATCATGAGGAAACAATAATCTAAAAAAAAAAATTGATGAAAAACTAACAAATGCCAAAAAAAAAAAAAAGAACAAAGACAAAAAAAAAAAGAAAAGAAAAGAAAAAAGAAAAGAAGCCAACGAACTTATTTAGCCAAAAATGCTCCGAGTCAGAGGGTGATTAACCGAAGGACAAATTCATCTATTTGCACGCCATCTGAGTATGCTCACAAGGTGGACTCAAATGCATTAATAAGAGCACTAGTCAGAGGGTGGGTAAAGTCTTACTCGTGTTGATTAGTATTGTGAGAGACAATTAATATTCTTCTGGAGGAATTCACTAGTTAAGAGCCCCAAATACCTACAGCCTTCTCACATAAAGTTCTAGACAGACCCCCCAGAATCGCCCTTTGTGTTACGAAAGAGTCAAGGTAACAAATTGAGTCGAAAACACCAACATCATACCCCCGGTGGAAAAGGGTTATAGATCATAATCTGCGCTGACTTCGAGACGCCACTTCTGATACATTTTCTGCGCGCCTTCATTAAAATCTGGAGCACCACGTTAAACTTTGGTGGTTCAACCTTTCCTTTCGTTTAGGTGGTAGTAGAACAGAACAATACCTATCACTTTGCCTAAGAACTCCTTGCCTCCCTGTCCTCTCACTCATCTGCACGACGCGGCAAGTTTCTATCTATCTAGAAATAAAAAAATTTATCATGCTAGGAGATTTCGAAACAAGAAAATCACATTTCAGAGTCCAGAGAAGATGAGTCAGAGAAATTAGTATAATCTTGATTCTTGACAGAGAGATATGTTTTAAGAAATGCAACTGGTGCTGCTTTTGGGGGGCAACCCTACAATAGTAAATTCATTGGATGGCTATCCCTGTTTCTAAAAGGAAACAAGACATTAGGGTTTCTGTTTTTTGCTGATTCCGCCAAGCCCATTTTCTTGGTTGCGGTTTCATGGACAGTGGAAATCTCGTTAATCCAATCATGCATGTCGCTAATTAGATGACGAGAGTTGGTGCTAAACCCAACAGTGTTAGACAAGTTCACAAATCTTTTGCTCGGTAAGTTTTCACAATGATTCCTCGGCATCGACAGGTTCACCTACAGAAACCTGGTTACGACTTCTTCTTCCTCTAAATGATAAGGTTCGGTGGCGCTCTTAAAAAACTTGTTCAAAGATCGAAATTGTTAAAAGACACAAACTTTAAAAAAAAAAAAATTCAATCTTGTTAAGCTTTCAAAACAAACTCGAACAAGATGCTAATCAACTAGTTCGACTTATGAGAACATAAAAAATTCAAACCATTAGAGATCGGCTCTAATCGAATCGATTAAAACTCTGTTGAGATCAAATTATCTCATAAACAAGTTAAGCTTGAATATGTTATACATTATATTTTTTAAAAAACCAAACTTCAACAATTAACTTATTGGCTTGTTTATCAACCCTTTATCAACCCTATCTTTAACAACATGGTGCTGGTGTTACCTAGAAGGCAAGCAAGGTGTCTCCATAGTAGAGATCCATCGGATGCTTCACCACATGCTGTTGGTTATGAGGAAGCTTAGGCTCAAGTTCCGCTAAGGGATTTTTTTGGAATTTTTCTTATTTTGTTTTTATTCAAAAAAATTTTGAGTTTGTTAGTTTTGCGTTTAATTTTTGTAGATTATCAATTCATCTCGTCAAGACGAATCGAAAAAATAAAAAAAAACTATGACTTTTACCCAAACATTTTTTGAAATATCCAAGATAAAGCCCAAAAGCCCGCGACGAAACCATTAAAAAAAATTTAAATAAGTACAAAATTAAAAAAAAATCGAAAAACTTAGCGTAACTTGGCCTGAATGGGGGAAGCATCAAATGCATTTATTGTTCTTGGGTTAGGAAAGAAGGTGACTTTAGAATGACCTAATGATGATGATGATGGAAGCAGCCTTCCCTGTATGGCTGTATCCATTTCTCCAAATTTGTTTTGATCCCGATACTGTGCTCAAAACATCCCAAAAGCACTTTAATTCATAAGCACGTGTGGTATATGTTATCAGGAGCTAAAATATTACCCCCTGGTTTCTGAACCCAGTTTCAAAACCACTGCTGGTTTAAGAGTCTTGTATTTTCCTCCTACCTATTGTAAGGGCAAAATAAGGCAAAAAGGCCTATAAAAACACACTTCACCTAATCCCAACTTCAGTTTAATAATACCCAAGTTGGCTTAATCAAATACCCTAAACAGATATGAGCTGGAGGGTCGCGTGGAGAGCCCTGTATCAACTGTGCGCCTAGGTGGTACTGTGGTGACGGTCTACCCTCCCGGACAATAGCTATGGCTCGAACCGGACATTTCACAACGGGTCAGGAGCCCCGATGGTCACGCCCAAGGGGAGTTGCTATGCCGGTCGTCCCCTCCTACCCTTTTGATAATCAAAATAAAAATGAAAATACCCTAAATCACTTTTACACTTTCTTCTGCGTATCATCAGTGTCTTAACTAACCCTACCCACTCGTCGAATACGAAAACCAGTCCCAAGTTTTGCAGGACTTGATCAAAAGAATCCCCCTCAACCAAACTAGCACTAAAATCTTATATCCTGAAACATTTGTGTTCAAAACCACCATGAAAGTAGAGCTGTTCAACACATACTCATTTGATCACTGGCCAAAACGTGCCCAAATCCAAGGATTTAAAATCTTTCTCCTTCATAGCCTAGGAAAAATTATAAAATAAAACCTTGGCTGTAGAAAAATCCATAAAAAAGTCAACAAAATTAGCTGGCATGCCTTCCCACCTCCCTGTCTAGCTAAATACCCTGTTCCTAGAGTCTCCCAATACATCACAGCCCATTGGTCAACCCCCTCCTATATAAGCTCTTCATATCAAAGCAATCGGTACGAAGTCTAACCTTTATTAGCTCAAACACTTCACAGAAGAAAGTGACTACATCTGACTTTAGCAAATGAGGAACAAGGTGAACGATGCTGAAGCGGCAGCTGCTGCACTGAACAAAACTGAGAGAGGAAGAAGGCCTCTCCCCAAGAGGGGGCAGATTAAATCAAGGATAGCATCGAAAGCATACCGAGCTATTGTACTCTGGTTCTCTCCTGCCTCTTCTCCGCCAAAGAAAGTCATATTCAAGGAATGCAAAGATGTTCAGGAAATCATGATTTGTACAAATTGTTAGTTGTATGGTGACACCTTCTAAGTAGTTATCATCTTCTTCCAATCTTTTCACTATTGCATTTAGAAGAGTGTTAAGTAGCAAGTTCAATATCAACTTGCAAGTGATATCATACGGGTTCTAGTAACCGGAATCAATCTCTCTATAAAAAGTTACTACTACTCACATATCCTGCTATATGTCAGACTCC
Organism: Rhododendron simsii; assembly: GCA_014282245.1. NCBI lineage: Eukaryota > Viridiplantae > Streptophyta > Magnoliopsida > Ericales > Ericaceae > Rhododendron > Rhododendron simsii. Next base: position 9,490,869 of record CM024959.1, on the reverse strand, counting down.
TCATTCTTGCTACCCTCTTTAGTTTTGACTATTCCATATCAATAACAAAGTTGACTTACACCATAGCAGGGCAATATGCCTTCGAATTTTGAAACAACGGGATATGAAAAGCAGTTACCAACTGATTTCCATAAGAATCCAATGTACGCTGTATTAGATGTGGGAAGAACAATTTGCCGAATTCACAGTGAACTAGAAAATGCAATATGACCAGTCAAATATGACACAAAAAAGGATCGGATAGGTGAATCGAACATAATACCTGAGAGCTTGAGTTTTCGGATCAGGCCATAATAGAGAATCAAAAGAAGCAATGATACTGTAAGTTCAAAGAGTGTATCTGCTCATGAAGATTGAGACTTGGGTCATTTCATTATACAGAGAGTGGAATCCTCAACAAAACAGGAACTACGGTAATTATGGTTGTGCAGCTATGCTGTAGTAGTAGGATGATGATACAGGAACATGAAGCATTCAATAACGGATAGCTTCCACTGCAACTATTTGGTTTACAAGGAAAAAAAAAAAGTGAGAGAAATAACCCTTTTGGCAGCAGTGGTGCCCCAGATAACTGTGGTTCTTTGATTTCAGGCCAAGGCACAAAATGTTCTATGCAAATTTGAAAAGACCCAGAAACAAAAGAGTGATTCCTTGTTTTCAGTGCCAAGAAACAAAGATGCACCTTTATCCTTTCCTCAAATCTATCAACCTTACTTATTCCATAAACCTTCCAGCATTTATAAATGTCTTAAATCCTTTAGCAACGGCCTCTCAATTAGCTCCAATGGCTTTCTCAGGCCAAGCCACAGGGTGGAGTACATTTTCCAACACAAAGATATGGGATCACAGCTTCTTGCCTAAGAAAAAATGTCGATTTAAGAGTAATAACATGAAGACCCCAAGGCGTCAGATGTGCATGAGATTGAGAGCAGAGGTAGGGAAGCAAACATGCACGAGAGCAGGGTCATGGAAGAGACGCTACACAGACAGTAGGTTAAAGGTACTGAGCAGTTCCGATATAATACCTAATCCTCCCTCTCCATTCGAGACAATTAAGCAGTTCTACGCCTGCATCAATAAGAAGGACTTGAACCAACTAGGCGAGTTCATATCTGACGATTGTTTCTTAGATGATTGTTCATTCTACAGACCATTCCAGGGGAAAACGGTATCTTTCTCTTCTAAACATCAAAGTAGTATTTACCCAAAAAAAAACATCAAAGCTGGTGTTTTTCTGCTTATAATTCTAAAGTTGCTTCTATGAACCATGATAGGAGGTTATGGAATTCTTTGGGCAACTACTAGCTAGCATGGGTCCGAACATAGAATTCAAGATACGACTAGTGTCCGGAGGAAATGATTTTACAACTGGAGTAATCTGGCATCTAGGTACTTTCCATCTCTATTGTCTTAGAGGATTTGTTTCTAACATGTGTGGAATATGAACTTTTAAGTTGATGCTTAAAGCCTAACATAGATTTCTTCTATAATGGCAGAATGGAACAAGAAAAAGATCCCCCTCACCAAAGGCAGCAGCTTCTATGAGTGCTCGACAAAGGGAACAAAACTACTCATCAGGTACCAAATACTCATTCTCAATACTGACCTACATTTCAATCTCTTTTGATTAAATTATAATGGAGAATACTAACATATTGATGAATAAATCCAGGAGAGCTCAAGTGATGACCGAATCACCAATGAAACCAGGACGCTCTGCACTGGTAATTTCTTATTGCCTTTCTTGGAACCTGATGATTCCAGTCTTTCTAAGACAAGCCGATCTATTCAGTTTTTAGTACTCCGATATATTCATATCTTATTGTTCTTCTATTGAGAAAATTCAGGCTTTACTCAAGTTTTTGGCTTCACTATTTGACGCATTTCCGAAGGCTACTGAATGTATGTAAACTTCTACTTACACTTTATAAGCTAAAAGTTACCATTGAGACATCACATTCCAATATACATCGAATATCTGGGTCCTGCAGGGTTCCTAGACAATTTCCATCTTATACTGCAAGAAATACTGAAGGTCTACAAGATAGTTTTAGGGCCATTTATAAACCCAGTTCTGGGATGGTACATTAAACTCTGGAAATTCAAAAAGCACTTGCTCATCAGCACACTCAACATATTCATCTTGATCTCTAAGATCTTCAACTAGTGGACACTTGAAGGAAAGGCTTCACATCACCTGTCAGTCATCATCACTGTACCATGATTCCACCACTGAGAGAGCAACAAATGGTCCGAGAACAGGCAGAAGTGGTGGGGGTTTGCTGAAAGCAACAATAGGATCAACCCTGCCATTAGTAATCCTTTTTCCTTCTGCCCCTATGTCATTGCTTGTTTGCTTCTTCGGGGTTGAAGTAGCCACTGTACCTGAAGCAAGGATTAGAACTAAGGTCAATAAACAAGTTTCTTAGTGAAAATATACAAAAGAATGCAAAACAGATACTAGTACATTACCCCATGCTCCTCTCGCAGGGCAGATTTGCTTGAAGATATTTCTTGCGGACAAAATGCTAGCAGTTCCACGCATAGGTGTAGCTATTTCCTTTATAAACAGGCCAGAATCAGATGGTGACAAACAAACAATCCTGCAATCCGGAGACAAGGGGAAAATGAGTCAAAGTCACTATTACAATTAAGAACTGTTTACACGGTTTGCATAGGTGTAGCTATAACTTAAAAAGAATATATCCAGAATAGGGAACTAAGCTTCTGAAGCAAGTTGAATGCAACAAACCATTATTTGGAATTTTTCATGCAGCAATTCTATCAGATGCAACAGCAAACGAAAGCGACATAACTGTTGATGGAGTAAAACATCAAAATTGACGTTGGATGCTGTGGTAAACAGTGAAATCAATATATTACATTAAACTGAACATAAAGACCTTGATAAAGAGAAATGTCAAAAAGTGATTCCCGTAGTCGACCCCAATTTTGTAAGGAAGGCTTAGTTTGAGTAGGTTATTCAATCAGATATGATCAACGTCAGAACATTCTGATTACGATAGACGAATTTTGAAAGCGGGTTCATGCCCGCATGTGTTGGCAATTGCAGACCATGTACTGGACAGGGTATTCTCGATGGAAAGTTCATGAAGATTTCGTATCTACATTCATCACAGAATCAAAAAGTACAGACAAAGGACTGAAAAGAGAAGTCTGCAAATGCCATATTATCGACAATCACATCAATTCTTCTTCTAAATGTAACTAACATAATAATAAATGTTCATTCTAGCAAGCATACACATTACACAAGCAACATCAGCACCGCCTCCTCAGGGAAACAAGCAATAAAACTTCAACTGACAAATGAGCTAAATGCTGTTGACAATCCATTAGGCTTCACCCAAAGAAGACCACACAAAAATTGAAGTTAACAAATAGAATTCCCTTTTAATGTTTTCCCCCCTCTGTTGAGAAGAGAAGAAAATGAGAGAAAAGAAAGTGGAAAATTTTACTACTATTCTAGAACTCAATTTTGCCATTATATGTTCTCTTTTTTCTCAAACCAAACAAGGGATCTTTTCCTTCCCTTTCGACATGGTCATCCTCCAATAGGTATTCAATCAATTATGATCAACTGTCAAGAAGCATGCTTGATTACGGCATAGAAATTTTGAAGAGCTGCAAGTATCATGCAGCATGTGTTTGTAATTTACTAAGAACCATGTATCTGGAGAGGGTTTTCTCGATGGAAAGTTCATGAAGATTTCGTATCTACATTCATCACATGTTATTAGAAAGAACGGTTAGTACAATGCTGAAAAGAGAAGTCTGCAAATGCCATATTATCGACAATCACATCAATTCTTCTTCTGAATGTAACTACCATAATAATAAATGTTCATTCTAGCAAGCATACACATTACACAAGCAACATTATCGCCTCCTCCTCAGGCAAACAAGCAATAAAACTTCAACTGACAAATGAGCTAAATTATGTTGACTATCCAGTAGGCTTCACCCAAAGAAGACCACACAAAAATTGAAGTTAACTAAAAGAAGTCCCTTTTATGTTTCCCCCCCTCGTACCTGTGAAGTAAGTCTAGAAGAAATGAGACCAATGAAAGTGGAAATTACTAGTACTAGTTCTATTCGTTGCAGACACTCAATTTTGACAGTTATCGGGTGGCGTCTTTTTTCTGCAAGACCAACAGATGGAGACTGGGAATGTTCGGGAACTTTCGGGTCTTCGCGGAAGATCCTTTCCACATGGTCATCCTCCAAAAACCCATTACATCAACTGCAAAAGCATGCTTTTCGGCCAAAAATTAAGGGAATATCATAATTATTTGTAATTTACTAAAACCATTATCTCAGAGGGTTTTCACGTGGGTTTGTTTCAAATCAAATGTTATTAGAGAACGGTTAGTAAAATTTCTAAAGAAAACAGTTTGCTTTTTCATTCAAGGTAACTTCACCACGCAAACAAAAGATAACGAAAAACAGCGTAGGGAACCGACATCTAGTTGCGGATCATAAAAGCTAAAACTCGAGTGAAGCTATTAATGATGGAAAACTTTGGGGGAGATTGAGATCAAAGAGGGCGTTGCCTTTCGTACCTGTAATAAGTCTGAAGAAATGGACCAATGGTGGAATTACTAGTACAAGTTCTTTCGTTGCAAAGACACGCACAGGCAGACGGGTGGCGTCTATTGTTGAGAGACAGATGGAGACTGGGGAATGTTCGGGAACTTTCGGGTCTCGCGGAAGATATTTCTGCTAGTTTAAAAAAAATAATTGTTAATTCAAAAGGGAAATGATTTTACCAGTTCCTTTTTTGTTAACGTCATTACCTTGCAAGTGTATTTTCAGTGCAAAAATACATTTGTATGAAAGTGATGTTAACAAAAAAGGAGTGACAAAATCAGCGGTCTTCTTTAAACTTATTTCATACGAGTAAGTTTTTGAGACAAGACCTTTGGACTTAGCGCACTTGGTCTGTAGCCCCCATTGAAGTGAAAGGTCGCGGATTCGCCCATTGAAATGAAAGGTCGCAGATTCGATTCTTATTAAGAGGAGATTAACCCCTTGTGGTATTACTCCTTCCGTCTCCATTCTTTTGTCCATCTATAAAATTATAGATTATAAGATATAATCAATTAAAAAATAGTACGGACTCTCAGAAGGGATTAAAGAATGGATGAGAATGGAGAGAGTATTAACTAATAACTACTAAGTCTACTATGTATATCGCCGGACAAAATAAATAAAATTTTTCATACAACGTCAATTTGTCAAAGAAAAAAAATTATGTCCTATGAAAATTGGTGCTGAACAAATGAATCAAACTACTTGAACTTGACATTTTTTTTTGCCTTTTTTTAATCATCAAAAGTTCATTCTAGGAGCGAATTGGCTTAGCTTTTTGTAGTACTTTAAAGTCAAGTTATTTTGACTAAACTAAAAGTTATAAAAATGTAGTGATAATGTCAAAATTATTTTTATTGGTGTCAAAACTTCAGTGCATAAAAATCTTGTACATTGCACATGATACAAGCCTTTTGTACACTTGAGTTTTGACACTAACAAAAACAGTTTTGATATTATCATTTCCCTATAGAAATTGTGTTTAAGTTGAAAATGTGTTAGATGTTTTAGTTCAGTGAAAACTTAATTTGAGCAAAAATATTTAGTTTAGTACAAAAACTTAACTTAAACCACAAAGTTGTAGTGAAAAAATTGAGTGATATCCTAGCCTAACTCTACCATTCGCAATTTATACCCTAAACTCCCATCTCATTTTGTTGTGTTTCGAGACTCCTGTTTGGTTTGAGAGAGATTTTTGAGAGTAATAAGTGGATATAGATAGGTACTATAAAAAATTTATTTGAATTTGTGCCTATGAATTTTAAGACCCTAAAACGTACAAAGCATATAACCATTATCATCATTATATAGTGTCCTTCTGTTAGCTTTTCGGAAAAATGGTCTGTAATTAAAATCCATTCTATTACAAAATTGTTTTGCTTCGGTGTAGAGAAAAAATTTACAGAACAAAATATCACCAGTGCTGAACCTTAGCAAGCAAATACTACACAATTTCCCGAATTCTGGCGTAATACGTAAACAAATAGTAAGTTATTTTTCTGTTTTCTGCGTCTCTCTTTTTCTGTTTTGAAATGAAACAAAGAACAAAAATAAGGAAGACCCTCCTTGAATTTACACACAACTTTATCGTACCAAGTTAGGATTCTAAATAATAAACACTACAGAATCTATTTCAAGCTCCCAACAACCATGGACATGATCTGCAGCAGCTTTACACATACCATTCCACTCTGAAGCTTTTCAGCTAGTCGAACCCGTGTAAACACAACCGGAAGTGGTGATACGAGTTCTGTGTTGGTGAACTCGAGAGCAACAATCCCTCTAGATGATTAACTTCCATCTCCTAGCACAAGAGTCAAGTTTAAGTTCCCAAATAACAGAAAACAACTCTGTTTTCAGTTTCCGCTAAGCATCGAGACTCCTAAAGAATTGGATCACGAATCAGGATTGAACTTCAGTGATTCCCTCCAAATGAGCTCCTTAATGTTCTCTTCGGAGAAAGAAGGATCCTCAAAATCAAAACTAAAAGGACTCCGGCAAATTGGCTCATCGTTGATATCGTGAAGCGATGATAAGAAAGGGTGGCATACAGCCTCATCAACTGCAACCACATCGGGAAAGTAAAGAATCATAAAGTTAACAAGTAATTGGGCAACTACTATTTCATGACAGCGTAGTGAAAAAGTTGAACTCTTTTGTACCTGTAATGCGCTTGGTAGGATCAAACACAAGCATCTTCTCTAGCAAATCGACAGCCAAAGGAGACATATTTGGGAATCTCGCTGAGAACTGTTGTTTCGGGTAGCGGGGAAGCTGCTTAACGTATTTTCGCGCATTATCACTTCGGAGAAATCCAAGGCTGGTTTCATCGGGTGAACCTAGTAGCTTTAAGAACCATGGACAAGCAAATTTCAGCTTCATAGACCATAATCGTCACACGACATCGTGAATCAAATCGACGATTGAAATGTCCCTTTCTAAAATACATTGAAAAACACTTCTTATGTACACCAATGATGAAATTAGTGTAAAAACACATATTTGATTCCCCAATTAATAACAGGCTTGACTCAAACAATGACTTTATGATAACGAGGACCGTCAAAAAGGAATCAGACTCCTACGTTGGCTGCTACCACCGGTCCACCCCCAATAAGCACAGGTCAAAGCTGAAGAGAGGTTGAGAAAGGAGAAGACGGCTGTATTTGTATGTAGGCAGGGGTTGGTGGAAAATAAAAAGCATGAACAAACCAAATCAACTTGGAAGTATCATACCTCTGTTATAAGCCTCAGCTGCTGAACATAATCTTTGCCAGGGAATAAAGGTTCTCTTGTCGCGATTTCACCAAGTATGCAACCAACGGACCAGATGTCAATTGCTGCAGTGTACTCTGAACAGTTAAGAAGCAACTCAGGTGCTCTATACCAACGAGTGACAACATATTCAGTCATGAAGTCAGTCTCTGACGTTGTTCTTGCCAGTCCAAAGTCTCCAATCTTCAGGTCACAATTTGCATTTAGAAACAAATTGCTGGGCTTGAGATCACGGTGCAAAACATTCGCTGAGTGCACATATTTCAGTCCACGTAGTAGCTGGTACAAAAAATACTGGAGAAGTTCCACAACAAATCAGCCTTATGTACAGTTTCAGCTCCATATATATACTAGAAAAGGACCCGGGGGTGCTGTAGTGCACCCCCTGCACTACACGTGTAGTACGGCCAATCCGGGCCGTTCGTGCCGAGATAGTGTGGCGGGTGCACTACAGCCCCTCCCATTCCACTTGAAAAACTCAAAACTGAACATGTTTCACCTTATGGTTACAATAAAAGTTTTGATCAAGAGAATGCTGTTTTTCAGTTCAATAAATTTAACATATACATGGGATTCAGTTCAACATTCTATACCAAAAAGGTTGCTCTCTAAACCTAAACGTTAATTTGTTGATTTTGGTCCACTGATAAGCCAATTAATTAATGTTGTATTGGAGCACTTGTCAAGAAACAACAGTAACAGTAATTGGGTGTGAAAGATATGGAGAATATCATAAACAACTACACTCCGTCACAAGATAGAGAGAAGTAGAGAACAATCTTCTCCTTCTCAGGAAAAAAAGGACAATCCTATGCAGGCCTCAATTGGTGTAATGATTGGCTCGTCATTGGAAACTTTCGAATAGCAACAAATGTAGCATTCGCAGAATTTCTATCCACTCAGCATTCGACCGTGAATTCAAGTCCTCAATGGTGATAAGTTTTCCACAATCGCTCAGCTCAAAGAAATTGTCAAGTTGATTAGAAAATCAAAATATACTCCAACTATATGGAAACCGACAACAAACACCTCATGGATCATGTTCGCATATAATACTTGCCACAGATGGTGCAGTGGCTCCTTAATGCTAGTTACATACAGCGTCGATCAAGCTTTCCAACAGAGTAAGTGACTAAGAAAACTGCTTGATCCACTCTAATCGATCATTTCATCCATCTAAATCCTTGTGTAACTTTTTCAGACACACACGCAAAACAGAAAGGAACAGATTTGTCATTTAAAATGAAAGAAAAGCCATGTATGCCATTGAGTTATTGATCTAGTCTCTAGACTCGTCAGAGACAAACAGATGAAAAATGAGGATTCAAACCCATTTAGAAATCCAACACAATGCAATCACTGCCTCACCTGACAATGGTCATCTGTCAATGTTTGATCAGAACGAATTATCTGATGAAGATCAGTGTCCATCAATTCATAAACAATGTAAACGTCGTTAAAAGTGTCCTTCTTCGGCGGCCTTATGATGTCCTTGATGGAAATAACCTGTGACAGGGGGATAACTTAGCATTATTTGGGTTGACTTGGATTGGTAGGACCCCCTCCCTCTTTGTTTTAACGGGAGCCCCTCGCTCTGGCACCCAAAAATATGGCACCAACCCTGACGGGGTACCTAGGCCTTAACATCTCAAGAGCGAAAATAACAAAGCTTAAAACATATGTAATATATTTTGTGCCCATATAAGACAAATGTTCATGTCCAACTTAGCACTACAGAAATCCTTCTGATATATGTTTAGCCCAGCTAATTATTTTTTATTATATCGGATATCAAAAAGGTACGTTTTAAATTATAGCTCAGAATAACAAAAAGGCTGTATAAGAATGCTCTAAATTTGGAGAAAAACAATCAAGTGTTGCAGATGTACGTTTGAATCAGTCATTTGAAGATGCAAAACTCTTTCAGAAATCCTAGCATTCTCCTCCAAGTTATTTATGGTTGACATGGACTAGTATGTTTTAAGAACTCTTTTCTTTACCAAAAAAAGTAGAGCTAGACTAGAAAGCAGGAAAGCATCAACAACGGCTGTTTAACTAAGTCAATATGTCCTAAGAAAGACCATGCCACACAAGCATTAATTTTGTGCGCAATTGCAGAAGGAAATCAAGAGTCACGAAAAAACAGTAAAGGACCAAGTTAACGACAATGTTGGTTGTCAAAGAGTTGTAGAGGACCAGACTAACATTTTCGTGATCCATGTGGCGAAGAAGCTTAATCTCTCTTAGTGTCCTCTTGGCATCAATTCTATTGTCAAATGCATTGCCAATCTTCTTAATGGCAACCTCTTCATGAGTATCTGAATTCACAGCAGCGCTGAAAACAAAAACAAAACAAAAATTGTTAGTAATCTTTTGGACTTGCTTGCATATTCAAAGAGGTTCTGTCGCAGTTTTCAATAAACAGTGAACCGTCCACAATAACTTCCTAAAATGTATCTGTAATTTCTGTTATTTGGTTGTGGTAATTGTGTCTTGCAAGATTTCATAACTTGGGCATGAAATTCTTTCTTTCCTATCCCAAATACAATATCTCCAAAGTGTCAACATAATGCAGCAAAAAAGTTATTGCTGATTGCACGCCTAAAAATCTGTATAATAACCCTAAAGTCATGAATCCCTTGATCTATTCCACAATCAAAATCACCCAAATAACCCCAAGGGGTTTGCTCCCTCCCAAGCTCTCAAGTTCAAAACCTCCTTTGGAGCCACTCCATATTGAGCATTTTTGCTCCAGCTTCAACTGCCCATGCTAGTGGACGGTGGGTTATGGTCCCCAAGATTAATCGAGGTCCGCATAAATTGGCCCGGACACCTGTTTATCAAAAATAAAATCACCTAAAATTGAGGGCATCTGCACTAACTCAAAGCTCTAAACTGGCAACAAGCAGCTCGCACTCTCCAACACCTTTTAATATTTCGAAGTTTCTGCATGTTCAAAGTGAGCAAAAGTTCCCTCTTTGACTGCATCACATATATAGACCCAACAAATATCACAAATCTCACAAAAACCCCCCCACTTACTATAAAGCAAAACCCATCAATAAAAGCATGAAAAAAAGCCTTGGACCCTTGTAATCATAAAAACGCTGAAATATATCGAAAAAATAAACCCAAATCAAAAAGGAAAACCGACCCACAAAGAAAGAAACTTATTAAAATACCCAAACATTCAATTCCAAACAAAGATACATATAGTGATTAATAACTCACCAAACAATACCATAGGCACCTCTTCCGACGGGTCTAAGGGGAGGAACATACTTGTTAGAGACCTCAAATAAGTTGCCGTAAACATTGTAACGGACGTACATGCCGCCGTGAACGGGCACCCATTTTATTTTGCCACCGGCACCGCCATCGCTCGACTCCATAGCCTTCGTCTCTGCACAAAAAGATGCTCTGGGTTCTTGAAACTTCAAGCTTTGAAACAGAGGGAGGAGAGTTGGTGGTGGGCTTGAGCAGAGGAGTCGAAATTTATTTGGGTTCGTCGCATTGAGGCAGTTCGTAAAGCTCTCTTTGTTAAAGTCTCTTGTTAAAGTGCACGCGTTTGGAAAATCCGTGGAAAATGAAAGTGGACGTCAACGTTCCAAGATATTTTTGTGGTAAATAAATGGGAGGCGTGTTCTTGCTCATTTTCCCCCCAAAAAAATATGGGAGGCGTGTTTGCGGAAAAACAAAAACAAAAAAAAGGGGGACCTTTTCTTGCTATTTTCTCATTTATTTTAGTATTATTCCTTACATGGAGGGGAGAGGCTCCCGTCCACTGTAGCAATGGTCAAGTCCTGTCCAGTCTCGGTCAATTGTGGGCTCTTTTCAGACCCAAAACAATTATCGGAATTGTTTACTTTCTAGATCTCGTTGAGAACATTGGCCACGCCAAAAATTATGTTAATCGGATACCGTTTGATATCATTTCAAAATGCATTAAACTTGTAAAAAATTGCAACCCTTAACACATTTTTTTAATGAAACTTAATGCATTTTGAAATGATATCAAACGATATACCATCAATGTGATTTTTGACGTGGCCAATGTTCTCGATGAGAACTGGAAAGTTAACGATTCCGATAAATTTTTAGATCCGAAAAGGGCTCACAATTGACCGAGATTGGACGGGACTAAACCATTGCTACACTGGATGGGAGCCTAATCCCATATATTTAATTGAGTTTAAATTTTTTTCCACTTTAGGTAGAAACCCCATGATTTCCACCATTTATTGTAAGTTTCATCGTGCATTTTTCAGTAAAATGAACCGTTTATGTAACGATCCGAATTTTTGTCCTATGTTTTTAAATATAAATTTAAAATGTTAAATACTAATTCAATAATTAGTTAGATTAATTAATTAAAATACATATTATGTGTATAATTGATATTACTAAGAAAATCGTATTTGAAATATCATATTTTGGAGATATACATTCATCTTTTATCCTTCCTATCTAAATCCTAACTAGAATCCTATTAGAACTAAACCTCCACTTCTCTCTCACACCCTACAACCTCCATCTTTATCCTCCAAACTTGCATCTCACCTCCCTCCACTACTTCTCTATATTAGCTATCCACCTCCCTCAAATTTCTCTAAAAAAAAAAAAAACCAACTCCTACGTCACTCCACCACCCATTCCCTTACCAAAAAAATTCCCCCACTCCCCTATTATTCTTGAGAGATCGATCGATCGAGAGAACTAACTCTCTCCCATTTTTCTTTTATTTTGGTAGAGAGAGAGAGCGAGTTAGGAAAGGGAGAAAGAATCTGGGAAAGAAGGAAAAAAGAAGAGAAGAAAACGGGAGGAGGCCATCACCGATCGAGTTACACCATTGCCGCCATCGTCGCCGCCGCCGCTTGCCTCTATTTTTTTTTAAATCTTAACTAAAACTCTAAGGACCAAGGTAGATTTTTCATTACCTCTTAACTCTAAGTATATTGAGTGTAATTTTTTTTAAAAGTATTATTGTGGCTTTAATCGAGCCCATGAAAAGAAAACAAGAAATTAGAAAAGAAAACAAGAACCAAAGACAGAATTGTATTTTGTCTCTATGTTCTGTTTTATGACTTGTTAAGCTATGTTGGGTTCTAGTTAAAAATATGTACTCTGTTTTGAATTGTTTTTACTAACTTGGCTCATTGTGAAATCAAAAAGATAGTCATAATTTGTAGAAGAAAGCGAAGTACATTATTAAGTATAATTTTTCGTTAGAATTAAAAAAAAAGTACATTTGATTAGGAGATAAATTAGTACTACATTAGAATTACTCAAGAACCCTTAGCTTAATAGTTATCAGTAAAGTAATTCAAGGTTTACGAAATAACTATCCAATCCTCAAATAATGGAAATTACTAGAATGAACCTATGTCCTAATGAAACCCAAAAGTCACAAGGACAAATCCGAATACTCTATGTGAAATTCAATTTGTCTTTTGAACTATTGATAATGTTATGTTTTACTGACTCTTTATGAACTGTTGTTATTATTGATCCACTTGCAATTAATCTGGTACTAAAACATATCGAAATCATTGTGAGTTAAGTTTGGTCTTAAGCTCACTGGAGATAGGTGTACAGGGGTCCAATTGTCCTATGTATATGGTGATATTATGATCTACTTTACTCGTTATTTGAAAAAATTGTTTTCTCGATTGAACTGAGAATGTAGAAAGGACATTGGATGAGTTGTAGATTTAGAAAAATTTTATGGACGTTGTCATGGTTAAAGGAAAAAGGAAACAGATGAAAGGTTGTGGGCTTAGCAGGGCCTCAGGGCCAGGTAGCCTGACAGGACCTCATGTTATCAAGGATAGCCTGGTAGGATCTTGAGGGCAGCCTAAAAGATTCGGTGTAGCTAGGGTGGCCAAGCAGGACCTAAGGTATTGAGGGAAGCCTAGCAGGACCTTGAGGGCAACCTAATAGACCTAGAATTGTGAGAGAAGCCTAGCAAGGATTATAAAGTATGCCCAGTGAAATTTTGAGTTTGGAACGTGGTAAATACTGCAGTGTTGGAAAGTTATAGAAGTTGAGGTTCTAGAATTTACTTAAGTTGATGGTAAGATAATGAAATAAATTTTGTACTCTTCGATTCTTACCTCATTTTATTATAAATGTGATTGCTTGTAGTGTAAGGGTTAATAGGTAGGATTTATCTACTGAGTGTCGAAACTCATTTTTAGTGTCGTTTGGCCTGGCATTTCATGCCAGGTATCCAGAAGACGGGAGGTGATCAACACTTTTAAGAAGAGAACCAGATTGTTGAGATTGAGCAAGAAGAAGCTTCGAATCCGTATCAGAATTAGAGTCCTACTTTCTTCTTTTTGTTAAATAAAATTGTCAGACTTCCGTACCCGTATCCTTAGATGCTCTGATTTATTTTTAGTACTGAATTTTCAAGTTCCAAGAAATGCAATCTTAAATGATTAACTTTTTCTTCTATAAGACTCAAATTGTGTTTATCTTTAATTTGAATTTTAAAGTTTCCGCTGCTAAACTTTGTTTTGAAGATTAAATTAACCTAAATTTACTAAATCAATTGAAAATAATTTAATTAACGTTTTCGAAAATACAGGACGCTGTTTTTCGGTGGCTAGCGATACTACAGGATAACCGGAGGGGGCAAGTCATGGTTTATAAGAAAAGATGAAGCTGGTCGTTACAGATGAGCGGGTCATTACAAATGATATCAGAGCCCCGTCCTGGGCAAAGTGGCGGGTAGGATGTACTCTGCTGCCACATACCTCAGGGGAGGTAGCTAGGCCAATGCAACGAGGACGTTGCATCCCTAAGGGGGGTAGATTGTGACACCCGCTTTTCGATGGCCGGCGGTACTACAGGATAGCAGGCTCCGTCCAGACGGAAGGGGGCAAGTCATGGTTTATAAGAAAAGATGGAGCGGGTCGTTATAGTTCATCTTGTAGTGCCCACAGAGTAGTACAGTCACGCAACAAATCATGTTTATCGGATATTGATAGGTATACTAAAAATTAAATTTTAGTTTATAAAATAGACAATCATGGATAGTTTAACTTTAAACATATCTACCGTCGATTTTATAAATCAAACTTCAAATTTTATATACCTGCCCATATTTTTTTCCCTTTCGTTAATCTTAATCTACTCTATCTAGGGACTTGAGGAAGGGGAATCGAACCATACCCGTGTGCATGAGAGTAAAGCGAGGCTCCAACTATACTCTACTCAATGAGTATTTTAATCTAGAGAGCATACTCAGTTCAGTTAAATGGATCAATCCAGCACTGTGCTTCTGAGACTGAGAGTTTGCCCGTGTACCCTGGAAGATTGAAATCAACAGATCCGGGGATCAGGGCACAATTACAGCCGTCCAAAAGTGCTTCAAGGGTGAAGAGTTTATTTTTAAATTCAGACCATTGAAAACACTCGTGGACGACTTGAATGTGTCCTGCAGGGTGTACTATAGGGAGTGCCCTACAGGATTTCTGATTGGACACAACAACATCCTCACTGAAGGGATTAAACTCTTGATTTATTCTTTCAAATAGAAATAGTTGTGTTTGGATGAATTTTTGAGAATTTTTGCTTAGAGAGAAAAATTAGGGTAATTATTGAAAATATGGGTAATGAATGGAGATAAAGAGAGAGAAATGATAATAATGATTGAAGAGAGGGATAATGAATTGAGAGAGAAATTAGAATCATGATTAAAAGTATGGGTAATGAGTGTTTTTTGAGATAAATTTTTTTTTTCCCAAAATGCAAACCGAATAAAGCATTAATTTTCTTGTAGGATTATACCAATCTTTTCGTTTGTACTTGCCTTTTCTAGATTACAATTTGATCTCGCTTTGCGTCCAATAAGACTCTAAATTAAAGCCCAATTAAAGCATAATCCGGACATAATAGGCTCGCGACTATGGGTACGCCATATTGGTTATATCAAATGTACACCACATTGTGCGAGATCCACTAAACTTATACAAATGATTTGAGCTATTCATTTTTTTTTAAAAGCTTGATCGGTTCACTATATTTTTGGTGGCTTCAAAATTTAGAAACAAAAATTGAATGAATCGATTAAGCTTAGCAATATTCGATTGAGCTGGTGTCTTCTATGAACCCTTAAAAATATATTTTAAATACTAAATTGCATGGTTCAGATTATTCGTGTGAGACTAAGACGTGGGTCCCACACAGCAGTCCGGTGTTTTGTATACAAAATGTCAGGCCAATAGTTTTTTTTTGGCTGAATTAAAGCCCAATTAAAACCTAAGCCGGAAAGAATGTTGCAATATATATCCAACTTCTACACGATCTGGAGTTTTCTATAAAATCAGCAACCACCCAAATGGTATATCGAATAGGTACCCTCTCTCTCTCTCTCTCTCTCTCTCTCTCTCTCTGTCTCTCTCTCTGTTCGCCTCCCCTTATCTCTAATCATCTCTCTCTGGGTTTGCTGTTTTTTAATAGCCTTGGTATAAGGAGGATGAACAAAATTGTACTCGACCAGGACCGATCACTTTAACAACTTTGTTGCTCAAATTTATTTTAGGTGGTAGAACAACATGGATATTGCTGCTGCTGTAGGGGCTAGGTATGCTTTTAGTTGCAAGGGCTACAATAAGTAAATATTGTAGAAAAGAATGAATTCTTTTTAATTTACATATTTCCTAAACTTTCCTCAGCTTAACCTCACATTTACCTCGCATTTTGGTGTCAATGACATTTGCTTAATAACTCGGTATGTAGCCCAATGAGATAATTGGGGAGATCGATAATCACGCCGTCCAACACCAGGACACTCAAGGATCATGATACTGATGACCCATTTGGAGAGAGAGAGAGAGAGAGAGAGAGAGAGAGAGAGAGAGAGAGAGAGAGAGAGAGGGCCGCGCTTTGAGAACACCGTGCTTAAAGTTGTGACAAAAATCCATATAAATCGGTCCAAAACAAAAACTTATGACATGAGAGTGTGGATGTCAGTGCCAACTTGTTACAACTATGCCAATGAAGGTATATACGATAATTGATTGCAAGTAGGTTCACTTGTTACATCTGGATGCCATATGGGAATCAGACAAAAAAACCGTCGATCTGAAGGCGTCAACTCGGATAGATAAATACTACGTAATGCAATACATATACGAGGGTGTAATTGCACTTAGTCGCATTGAATTGCACTTCTATATAGATATGGGCACCACTACTTGATCTTCTGCAAACAAACAGCGAAAATAACCTAATCCAAACTCTAAATTAGAGGGAGATTTAAGGTTGAGGGCATCCAAGTCATTACAACAAGTGAGATAAGTTATAGATAAATTAGTTTTGGCCGCATCGAATTACAATTTGCCGCTACAAATTACTTTTGGTCGCTTCGAATTGCACTTGGCCGTATTGAATTACTCTCTTGGCGGCATCGAATTGCACTTGGCTGCATCGAATTGCACTTGACCGTTATGAATTGCTCTTGGCTGCGTCGAATTACACTTGGCCGCGTTGAATTACTCTTAGCCGCTTCATATTGCATTTGGCCGCCTTTAATTGCTGTTGGTGGTGCAATTCGATGCGGCCAACTGCAATTAAACGCGGCCAACGGAAATTTGACGCGGCCAACTGTAATTTCATGCGGCCATGTGCAATTCGAAACGGCCTAGTGCAATTCGATGTGGCCAAGTGCAATTCGACACGGCCAAGTGCAATTCCACACGGTCATGTGCAATTCAAGGCGGACAAGAGTAATTCGTAGCAGCCAAGTACGATTTGATGTCGCCAAGTGCAATTCGATTCGGCCAAAAGCAATTTTATGCGGCCAAGTGCAATTCGACGCATCCAAGAGTAATTCATAGCGGTCAAGGGAAATTCGATGCGGGCAAGAGTATATTGTTTCAGCAAATACATTATTTTTAAGTTTGAAAATTACAAATAATTACTTATTTTTTAAAGAAAACTTAGTAGAACGGGGTTAGTCTTAAGGTACTTACAATTGAATTGAATGAAAGTCGAATTTAATTAACTCAAACATGACTCGAAATGAGTTTCAAAACATGTTCAAACCTCACATTTACCTCACATTTTGGTTTTAGGTATGGGTTAAAGCAGATGTTTAAGAGGGTGTTCCACTTTCTCCAAAAAAGTATTTTTTGAAAGAAAAAAAAAAGTAATTTCAAGCTTAAAATTTATGTATTTATGCAAATAATTTTTCTGCCAATATAAATCTTGTTTGATAGATCTCATAGAGATCTTTTAAACTGTGCAAGAAAAGTCAAAAAATTATTTTTCATTTTCATTATATTTAAACTTAAAATTACCTTCTTTTTTTAAAAAAAAAGGTTTAGAAAGAAAGCGGAACGGGGCCTAACTCGCCCCAACAAACTCAAGTATCGAGCAAAAAATTACAAGCAGTTGACTTTACGCGCATGTATTTATTATGGGAAAAAAAACAATCCTTCTTTGTTCGAAGTGAATACTTCTATTTTCAATTTAAGAAAATTCTACTAGGAGAAAGAAATATGGGGGTGGGGTTTGAACTCTCATCAAATTAAGTGTTCATTACCTGCTCTACCAACTGAGATGGGAGGCAACTTCACGTTTATTCTTTTTTCGTATTACATTTCTCCTCCACTTTTCAGTCTTCCCCACAAGTTCAAAGGTCCAAATATAAGTTTGAAAATTCCATCTTTATGTGATGCATGTGGTATCTAGTGTATATGAGTTTCCAAAGCTAAAATGGAATGATACTATACAATTGTGGAAAACTCTGGAATACAGGAAACTCAATATATTTGGAAACGTGCATGTTAATTCCTATCAAGACTGTAGAGACCCGTATTTTTGAAAATCGTTTAAAGGTGTTATTGTAACGACCCGGTATTTTTAATAAATAATAATTACAAAAAAAAGTATTTATGTCGTCACACCAACTTTATTCCCGTAATCGATCATGCGCGCACGTATCCGATGTGTATCTTTCCTTGTGTACATGTGTTGATCCGGACCAAACCCCCAACCTTTCCCATTTGTTATTTTTTCGGCAGAAGAGGAAACCAATTCCCCCCATTTTACTCCTTATTTCCCTCTCCATGTGACAACACATATTTACCCACGAGTTATTATCCTTCCCCAAAAATCTAAACCCATTATATACTCCCATTTTCTTCATCCTGTTTTCCCAGCTAACTCTCACCATTCCGAGAGAGAGAGAGAAGGCAGCCATTCACATTTCCATCTTCTCCTTCCCCAGCCGTGTGCCTCCACTCCTACTACTCCAGCTACCTTCCACCATCACCATCTCCTTCAACCTCCAACACCAACTGAGATCACCACCTCCAGCCGTGCACCACCATCTCCTCCTCTCAGCAGTAACCGGACATCACCACTGCCGTGCTCATCACCGCCCCGTACCGAGCTCCCGTTGCCGCTCCGACCCGCCACCGAACCTCTCCGTAAATCGCTTCGCCGGACGAGAGGTAGTCCGAACTCACCTCCCTAAATATATTTTACGTTCCGTATTGATCATTTTGTGTTTCCATATGAAAATAATTGAATCCGACGTCGCCGGTCGAGATCCGGCCGAAAACCCCTGTTTAGCCGACTGTACTGAGTTTCTGAAACTTGTTTGGGGATAAACCACAGTTTAGCCCACGAGTTTGAACAGCTTGCGATTCCAACCTAAGGCAATAAGAAAATGATAATATAAGTCCTGAGGTTAGATAATTTTAGGTTCGGTCCTAGTATGAAACAAAAACGAATTATTTTAAGTCCATCAACACCCGAGATGATTAAGAGTAAACGTAGATTTTAGTCTTGAAAAGCAAAAGAGAGAATAAAAAGAATTACTTAATTTGCTTTAACCGCATGATTAGTGTTTTCGCACGGTTCAATATTTTCAGCATGTTGGTATGTCTAGCTGGAATATTGAATCGCATGATTTATTTTATCGTATGATAAACTATTCGCGTGTTTAGTTTTATCGCATGATTTATTATGATTGATTGTTATTTGTCCTGTTGCACGAGAACTTAGAACGGACATTAGGTTCACTGGGGATTGGTGTACGTACATAGAAGATCACATAGACGATTTTAAGTTAAAGGAAATTGGAAGATAGGAGATGATGTGATTGGCGGTTAGCCAGAGGAATGACATTTGTATGGGATTCTTGGAGGTTATCCAGTGAATCCGGATCTGTTGGAGGTTATCCACAGAGTCCAGTTTGGGAGAAGAGAAATGAAGCCAGGGGGTGGCAGTTGATTGTCGATTCGAAACCTTAGGATATGGCATTGCGTGATCGCTCTTTTTGAATAGGAGATAAAAGGGTGATATGTATTATAGTACCAGGTTATGGTCTATATACTCCCAAGGTTACGGTTAGTTCCTTGTAGGCCCAGTGGTTACGGTTAGTTCCCTGGGGAATTCATCCTTGCGAGGCGGCCGATGACTCCGACTAAGTAAATAATTTAGGCCGTTTCATCGGGGCTCCCGGTTAGGGCAAGCAAGGGGGAGCGGTATCACGAATGGCCATAGTCCTAGTGGTTAACATGGGAGGATGTTTCTCAAGGGTTGAGATTCTAGATTTCACTAAGTTAAAGGCTAGTAATTGAAATTGATCGCTTGCTCCTTTAATTGTTCTTACTTTAACAGTATTGTATATGTCCTTGCTTGTAAGTTATGGGTTCGGGTGAGTTTTGGCTATTGAGCGTCATCGCTCACGGTACTATGTTGCCCTGGTGACTCGAATGCCAGGTACCGAAGATGGAACAAAAGTGTCGTACGATTCGATCGAGTTCAATCCTATTGAGGAAGAAGCTGAAAACCTTGGTTTCCGTGCGCATAGTTGCTCTGATTAATTTAAGTCGACTTTATTTTGGAAGCTTCTAAGATTATTTGGAAATTGTAATATTTGATTCATTCAAAACAGTTGTAATATAATGGCATGTGCTTTTGAAATGATGACGTAGTAAATTTGTGAATTTCTTTTGTGAAAATAATTTGTTTTAAAATATTTTTTTTAATGTCTCCGAATTTTCGGGGCGTTACAGTTATTAATGTTGGAATATCGAATAAAAGTGAAATTTGTTGAATTTATTTGATTTGGGGTCAATGTGATAGAATTTGAAAGTTTGGGGTGTAATTGTAATTGATGTGTGTGGTGATATAAATAGGTGAGAGTGAGTGGTAGAGAATCATTTTTCTCCCACTCACGTCTCTCCCTCTTTCGGTCCTCTCTCCCTCCCGCCCGACTCTCTCCCTCTCTCTCATTCTCTCTCTCGAAACCACGCCTCTAAACTCGTGACCCATGAAAATTACCCTTCACTCCACCCTCCGCACGCGATCTTGAGCTCGTATTTCGTTTGGTTTAGCTCGGAGAGGAGTATTCGGTTGATTCAAGGTTTTCGGAGCTAGGGCTTGCCTAACTGAGCTTGGATTTCGTTCGTTGACTTCGAGGTAGGGATTTCTCACTTCTAATATATGTTTATGTGTTGATTTGGTGTTTGAATCGTGTCCTAATTCGTTGGCTTCATTGTTGGAAATGTTTTGGTGAAAGCTGAAAGTCGTGGACTGAAAACCCAAGCCCTACCGGTAAGAGTGTTGGCCCTACCGGTAGAAAAGTTGTCCAGTAATGTCATTTTCGTGAAATTGTGGTCTCCTACCGGTAGGAAAATGTGTCCTACCGGTAGGGGATGAAAAATTCAGCATTTTGGCAAAATTTCGAACGGGCATAACTTTTTCATCCGAACTCCGTTTTGGGCAAATTTTATATCGAAATTCATGTGCTGAAAATGTACTTTCCAATGGTGGTGGTCTCATCTCCTAATTCTTAACCAATAAGATTTGGTAGCCAACATAAGATAGGTATGTTCGTATATGTTGGGAAATCATTTACCTTAGAATTGTTTGGGTGAGATGCGGGTGTCCTTAGGTTCTCCTGAGTACTAGTTAAATGCGTTGACGAGGCTAGTGGTATACTTAACGCTTGGTAGTGGTCGTTGGGTTCCGCATGAGTCGTTTGATATCGAAACGAAGGTTTAGAGAACATAAGGGATGCATGTAGGCGAAAGTCGTATGTGTTGACATGTGATGTGAAAAACGAATGCGCAGAACACTTCTTTGAGTTAAACAACATTAGGCGCGGGTATTTGTGACATTTTCTTGTGTTTGATGTGTGGTATACCTTTTGCGTAACTTATACGATTTTACGAGTTGCAAGGTGAAAATCTATGAATTGTTGTGAGAGAATATTTTTTGATATGTGAGTGCTTGTATGGTGATGAGAAACTAATAACATTATGATCGCGAGTTGATTGAGATGAAATTGTCCGTACTACCTCTTTGTGAGTAAGTCTTTGTTGTGAATTCATTATATGTGATTGAGATGAATGGCTGAGTTGTGAGGTGTATTGGAGGAATTATGGTACGGTGACCTATACTACGTGATGCAATTTAGTTCCTTTAGTGAGAAAGGTATTTGTAAGGAGTAGCGGGACTCCATAAATAGCCGGAAGGAGCACTCATTTATTACGTGTGATATGGGATTGCAACGATGACATATATGAGTAAACGTAAGAGTTTATTTGATGAATATACGAGAGAAGTGATTGGTTGCTGAAACAACATCATAGAGTCATGTATCAACGGGTCTTTTTTTTTAAAAATGTGACGTTATGACTAAAGTGAAGTCGAGGAGCGGATAGAGTATTCGGAATAGGATGTTGTGGTTAGCCTACAGTCTTGATGTGTAGTCACGGTACTCCATTTAAGTCGTCGATATTGGGACAATCACTAGTCATGTTTTGTTTCTACTTTGAGATACCTTACCTTGTTTCCGTTATTCATTCTACCTGTCATCCCATTTGCATATAATGGTTGTGTAGATTTCTCTACTGGGCTAGTGTAGCTCAACCTATCATTTTTCAGGTGTGAACCCGGAGCAGTAGAATGGAGCGAAGTGCATGCATTCAAGTGCATATTTTCGAAAGAAGTGGCAAAAGAGACTGGTGGACTTTTGATAAAACATGTTTTGGGAATGTAATAGAACCTTAACTCTATTTCTTTTTATGATGTAATATATTTAAACCCTTGGAGTTGGGTCTGCAATTTAATGATTATGACATGGTGAACTTTTTTGGGGTATTATGTAAGATAATGTGAGAAGTTTTATTTATGAAAAGCTATCTTTATTTATGTTAAAAATTGAGAGCGTGACAAAGACCACCTATTTCTTCTATTATAGAGATTTACCATTTTCTTAAAAACCGGATGTACATGATAACTTGCGCGCACCACGACTAATTTTGGAGCCTTAGAGTTTAACGGTCGAACAAATCTCCAGTAACCCAAGATTTGGAATCTCTTGCATTCATAATATTCAAAATTTCGACTTCTTGAATGAAAGCCCTTTAGTTGCTTTCTAATCATGCACACGTGACGAAACGTTTTTGGTTTTATTTTGGGAATTTATCGTTGGAAGATTATGATTTCTCCATCTTAAATTCCTTCCTATTCCGAATCACAAGATGATGTGGCACACTAGTGAAGCCCCCTTTTATAAATGCGACACCAATGGAGTAGTGCTGCGTTCTGATCAGAGGCGTTTTACTCGGACATTGTTAGCTTTCTACGGAGACACCCTGACATGGAGCTTTGGTTTTGTTGCGTTCTGAGTATTACTATACCACAAAGTTTTAAGGTATCGATACAAGATAAGGTTCTCGAATTGGCCCGTTCGATGGTGAACGATGATCTCGATAACAACGTGCGTCGAAAGGTTCAACACATTGTTATGGGCGAGTCCATCGTGTCAGAAGCGATTAAAGGCACTAGTTTCAACTTTCCGGTTTTCGTTGAATCACACGTTGAAGGGTTAGAGAAAGTCGCTCTCAGACACAAGAAAGAATGTGCGATTTGCTTGGACACTATTATACTGGGGACTCGCATGCCGTGCTCTCACATATACCACGCAAACTGTTTGGATAGATGGTTGGAGAAAAGCAACTCGTGTCCCATATGCCGATACTAATGTTCTAAAAGTCGCTAGGTGCTAGTCGGGCGGTCGGCCACCTTCTGACGATTAATTGATGTATATTAATTAGTAATCGGTGATTAATCGTTAGTCGGACCTAATCGGATAAGGGCCAACAATTAATTGCCGATTAATTCCTTATTTTAGATCACTAACCGATACGTCATGCCATGATGATTAAAATGTGACCATTAAAATGTTTTGGTCACTATTACTTAGGTTTCTTCTTTTGAATCATGACTGTTGCTTCTGTTGGACCTTGCTAACAAATCGACATCGTTCTTCTATTGGCAATTGTTTACCGTCTACACATTTTAAAGAGGCAGCATCCGTTAGTGATTGTCGCACTTTTTTTACTAGCCACACTCCCTTATCACA
This sequence comes from Rhododendron simsii, assembly GCA_014282245.1. Taxonomy (NCBI): domain Eukaryota; kingdom Viridiplantae; phylum Streptophyta; class Magnoliopsida; order Ericales; family Ericaceae; genus Rhododendron; species Rhododendron simsii. Next base: position 9,467,087 of record CM024959.1, on the reverse strand, counting down.
AAAAAAAAAAAAAGTAATATTGAAAAGTGAAAGGGTATTTTGGTAACTTCATATATTAGAAACAAAAAGGGGAGTGTGAAAATCAATCCCCTTATGAAACTGCTGAAACAATTCTTCAACTGGTGTTTTGGAAGCTAGGAACATATGTAACTCTTTTTGACAGTCAGTCAACGAAGCAACTCCTTGAACATTTCAAATCATTGTACGCGGACCCATTTCAAAATTGTGATATTTACGGAATAATTACTAGTGTGAAGGGTCGCGACTCGCGGCCAAGGCCTGCGACCAGATATGCCTGCGATTTACAAATGGTAAAAATAATTTTGGCCACCGGACCACCAGCCAAGTGGTGGCGCTGAAGCAGGTCCGCCTTTTCAAACACACTCACCGCCTTTTCAGCGCCGCCTTTTCAAACACACTCACCGCCTCAAAATAAACTGATCAGTTTAAAACCACTAGCTGGTACATGAATTGAAATTTGCATGTGTCTTGGATTTGTCCCGTGTATGACACAGGTTACCGTGTGTGCTTGAATTTGTATCGAATCATATGTGCAAACACGGATTGAGATTTGCACAGCACGGGTTTAGCATGGAAAACTTACGACTTTAGTAAGTTTCAAAATTTAATTGTTCAATTTTGAATTCCATTGTGTAGATCGATCAACATAAATAATTTAATTTAATGATATTCATGAAAACTAGATTTTACGGTACTTTCTTAATGGGGCTCCGTTCGTGTCATATATTTGTGGTGAAGACAACTTAAAGGTTAATACATGGTATAATATTTTGTTGTATTGGCTTTTTTGATCTTTGTGTTTTTTATTTGACTTGCTTGATCACTTGATCATGTTTCATTCGTGTATTCACATGAAATCAAAATAAAATAAACACAATCGAAAAATATTGGAGTAACTTTTATTTTTTGTGTTGCGACTTCCATGCATAGCACAAATTTGCTGCTAATTATGTATGAAAATACATGATGCATTACGAACTAAGCACATTAGTTTTTTATTTTTATTTTTATCAGAACTATGCACAATAGTTGTCACAACTAGCCTGAACAGCTCTAAGGCTCGGGTTGTTTGCAGTAGAGACGGATCTATGTGTAGGCGTATTGTTTCGGGATTTTTTTTTAAAATTTTAATACTAATATTAGTTATTTTTTTGTTTGTCAAGAACAATTAAATATTGTATTTTGTATTGAGTGTTATTTAGATATTTAAATCCTTTAAAAATGTGTTTGTTTTAGGTTCCAAAATCCAATTTATCTCTCTACGCCACGCCGCCACCGTCTAAGTTTTTCTTTCAATTATTTATCTCATTTCTCTTTCTATCTCTCTCCACTTCCTACCCAAAAAACCTTCCTCAAAATCTAAAGCAAACCCACTATTAGATTTCTAAACTATGAAATTTTAAAATCTTGTTTATAGTTCAATCCCTGCGTTTCTTTGAAAATCTTGAATCCGTCTCTAATTTGCAACCCTACTGGTGCGTACTATAGGTTACCGTCCAAACGACGCGGACACCGCACTGCAACCTATAGCGCAACGCCTCCACCAGAATTTCCAATTCCTATCAGGTGTCGTGTCAAAAAAACCGACTACAGAGAAAAAGGAAAAGGAATTTGGACAAGTGAGAAACTTTTTGGTATACCGGAGATACCACCCTTGGTGTCCCCTCCGGTTTGTTTTTTATTTTTGGCCATTTTTCGATCATAATTGTATGATCGGTTTCGTTCATTTTATAGATTTTGACGAGAACCTTAAAAGTATCAAAATTGGTGTTCATCGGATTTTTTTAGATGCATGATCAGCATCCGTGAAAATTGGAAAATACCAAAACTAGATCCAAAATCACACCAAATTGGAACCCAATTATATTTTTTTTTTCAATTTTCACGTGTGCCGATCATATATCTATTAAAATTCAATGAACACAATTTTTTTGGTATGCTTAAAGTTCTCACTGAGCTTTACAAAATGAACGGAGCCGATCATCTAAGTGTGATAGGAAAGTAGCCGAAAAATTAGAAATAAACATGAGGGGAATAGGGGATACAAATGGGTGTTGGCATCCCCTGTATAAAAAAAAAAACTTTCTCTGGACAAGTGAGTGTCTAGAAGCGGGAAGTACTAGAATTCGATAGACTTCGGAATGACGCCATTCTCTTCCGGCAACTCACCGTTTCCTAATCACAGAAGCCCCCAGAAACCCCTCTCTCTCTCTCTCTCTCTCTCTCCACAAAAATACTCCTACTTGACTGACATAAATACATCCCCCCCTTGTCTTCTTCTCAGCTCTCAAGTATCCATATCTCCTGCAATCTCACAACATTCTCCTGCAATCTCACAACTTGTATTTCCTCTCTCTCTCTCTCTCTCTCTCTCTCTCTCTCTCTCTCTCTCTACAGTTTTCTAGGAATCAAAGGCAGACGCTCATATGGGGGAAGAAACAGAGACGTTCGCGTTCCAGGCGGAGATCAACCAACTCCTCAGCCTCATCATCAACACTTTCTACAGCAACAAAGAGATCTTCCTCCGTGAACTCATCAGCAACTCCTCTGACGTAAACCATATACTATATATACTTATATAAACCATGCATATTCGATTTTTATCTCTCTGTATATACAGGAGTTGTTGTGAGTAGGCAATTTTCTGTGTTTTTAAAGGAATTGGTTGCGGATTTTTGGTATGTTAACAGGCGCTGGATAAGATACGGTTCGAGAGCTTGACGGACAAGAGCAAGCTCGATCCTCAACCGGAGCTTTTCATTAGGATCGTACCCGACAAGGTGAATAAGACCCTCTCCATCATCGACAGCGGCATTGGAATGACTAAATCAGGTTTTGCGATTTCTGTCCCCCATGATGTTTATGTTATGTTATGTATGCGGTTTTGGTAGAGATGAGTTTTGTTTAGACTTTGTGAGGGTAAAGGGATATTTTTGAGAATTCATATAGAGGAAATTTCAAGCAAGTGCGATAATCAATTTTGTTGGGCTAGAAACTTAAAGCAAATAATTTGAGTGGAGTAAGAGCATCCCGAACCGAATTCTTCAGAAGTAAGCCTTGAAATAATATGCTTTATTTAAAATATTCATCTAGAGTGTATGATTGTTCAGGCGCACTCGAATCAATTGTTCGCTTCCATCCCTAAATTTTAGAAACTTATCCATTTCTTTCCAAAACTCGATTGTTCCGCCAAAGTTTAATTTTTCAGTTTTTAAATACTGCTTGGATATATTAGTTTCAATCACTAGTATAAAGTTATTGATGCCTATCCAATGGTACCAATTTTTTACGATTGGATTGTAATTTTGGTTGTTATATACTCCAAAGTTTATGATGCGAAAATGGCATGAATATTGTCCTTTAAACTGTGATTCTTCATTTTGATGAATGCAAATGAAGTATGCCTGGAGAGGATCTATTCATGGTTTTTGAATGGATGGTTGGAGATATGCTCTAGCCCTATGCTCTAACCATGCCTATACCTTGACTAAAAATGAGTAATTTCGTAGAATCCTTAATTGGATTGTACAAGCAATGCATATAATATGGGGGTAGAGACCCTTATGGTTTTGTGATTATGTCACAAAATTTAGTGTGTTATGAGGGTTTGTTAGTTATGGGATGCGGTCACCCCTATTGCCCATCTTGGGTTCACCATTGGTTTTGAATTGCTGAAGCTGATTGGTTGATCCATTTGGTGATTAGATTTGGTGAACAATCTGGGGACAATCGCTAGGTCCGGGACGAAGGAGTTCATGGAGGCGTTGCAGGCAGGGGCTGATGTGAGCATGATTGGTCAGTTTGGTGTTGGATTTTACTCGTCTTATTTAGTTGCCGAAAAGGTCATTGTGACAACCAAGCACAATGACGATGACCAGTACGTCTGGGAGTCTCAAGCGGGTGGATCATTCACTGTTACGAGGGATGTTAATGGAGAGCCTCTGGGAAGAGGAACCAAAGTTACTCTATTCCTCAAGGAAGATCAGGTAAGTTTTCAAACTCTATAGAATATGATAATAGTCAAACAATCGCTACTGTAAATGGCATGACATTTACCCTCTTAGGCAATAAGGATTTGAACGAGCAGTGATGACTTGGATTTTTTGTGTTTTTCTCAGAGATATTGGCATGCTGCGTTTCTAATTTAGGCCTTGGTTTCAATTTCAATTTCACTGCCAAGTATTCTAACTAATCCAGTTATTGGATTAGAAAATGCTCTTCAGAGCTAAGGGCTAAGATGCAAAAGCTGTTGGAAAATGCAAAAGGAATATCTGAGTATGTTAAAGCACTATCAAATATATATGGAAGTTCAAAACTGTTGGCGTTATTTGCACCTTAACTATTGTTTTCTAGTTCACTTTAGTAAACGGTTGTTAGCATAGTTGTAGTCAAGTGATTGGTGGTTTTTGTTATTGGTGGAAAACGTTTACTTGTTAAGCAGATAATATGTTGAAAATTTAGCATACGTGAATTGGGTGTTGAAAATCTCATCTGGTTTGGTTCCTGATGGGGTTGATTATCAGTTAAGAAAAGATGTACATCAACAAACAAGCGGTATAGGGCTGTAATGCCCTCCTTTTGGTTGTAGTATTAATGAAACTTGATTTGATTTGTGCAGTTGGAGTTCTTAGAGGAAAGGAGGTTGAAAGACCTTGTGAAGAAGCATTCTGAGTTCATCAGTTACCCTATCTACCTCTGGACCGAGAAAACCACCGAGAAAGAAATCAGTGATGATGAAGAGGAGGAAACCAAGAAAAAAGAGGAAGGTGCTGTCGAGGAAGTGGACGAGGAGAAAGAAAAAGACACCAAGGAAAAAAAGAAGATCAAGGAGGTGTCTCATGAGTGGGAACTTATCAACAAACAGAAACCAATTTGGATGCGAAAACCTGAAGAAGTCACAAAGGAAGAGTATGCCGCATTTTACAAGAGCCTAACCAATGATTGGGAAGATCACCTTGCTGTGAAACACTTTGCTGTTGAAGGGCAGCTTGAATTCAAGGCCATCCTCTTTGTTCCAAGGAGGGCAGCGTTTGACCTTTTCGACACAAGGAAAAAAATGAACAATATCAAGCTTTATGTCCGAAGGGTGTTCATAATGGATAATTGCGAAGAGCTTATTCCCGAGTACTTGAGTTTTATTAAGGGTGTTGTTGACTCTGATGATCTCCCGCTCAACATTTCACGAGAAATGCTTCAACAAAACAAAATCTTGAAAGTGATTAGGAAGAACCTTGTGAAGAAGTGCATTGAGATGTTCAATGAAATTGCTGAGAACAAAGAGGATTACAACAAGTTCTACGATGCTTTTTCCAAAAACATCAAGTTGGGTATTCACGAAGATAGCCAAAACAGAGCTAAGCTAGCAGACCTCCTCCGGTATTACTCAACGAAGAGCGGTGATGAGATGACAAGCTTGAAGGACTATGTAACTAGAATGAAGGAGGGTCAAAAGGACATTTACTACATCACTGGAGAGGGCAAAAAAGCTGTTGAGAATTCGCCATTCTTGGAAAAACTCAAGAGGAAAGGCTATGAAGTGCTTTTCATGATTGATGCGATTGATGAGTACGCGGTTGGGCAACTGAAGGAATACGACGGGAAGAAACTGGTTTCAGCAGCAAAAGAAGGGTTGAAAATCGAGGATGAATCGGAAGAAGAGAAGAGGAGAAAGGAGGAAAAGAAGAAGTTGTTCGAGAGTCTTTGCAAAGTGATCAAGGACATTCTGGGAGACAAGGTGGAGAAGGTGGTGGTTTCCGACAGAATCGTGGACTCCCCATGTGTTTTGGTCACCGGTGAGTACGGTTGGACTGCTAACATGGAGAGGATAATGAAGGCTCAGGCTTTGAGGGACAACGCCATGAGTTCATACATGTCTAGTAAGAAGACGATGGAGATTAATCCGGACCATGGCATAATGGAAGAGCTGAGGAAGAGAGCGGAGGCAGATAAGAACGATAAGTCTGTCAAGGATTTGGTGCTGCTGATTTACGAGACAGCGCTGTTGCAATCCGGGTTTAGCCTTGAGGACCCGAACACGTTTGCTGGGAGAATTCATAGGATGCTGAAGTTAGGGTTGAGCATCGAGGAGGATGGGACTGGTGGTGAGGATAGTGAGATGGCTGCTTTGGAGGAGGGGAATGAGGATAGCAAAATGGAGGAAGTTGACTGAAAATGGGAGGGGTCCACCAATAGAAGTACAAGAAGAAGTCTGTGTGTGAAATCTGAATAGGCAGTTCTTTTGTTGTTCTATTGTTAGTTTGTTTTGTTCTGCTGTTGTTGGTTTGGGTGTCCTTTCAAGCTTGTGTCATGTGCAATATAGCTGGAATGTAAATCTTTTGCGAGTTCGTATATCGAATGTAATCTCCTACTCTCTGGCAATTTTCTGGGCAGTAGTAACTGTTAACACTTCGCGCTTCAACTAACACAACATCCCCATAGCGCAGGGGAGGATCCATCATAGGACACGTGGGGTCACATGTCCCCACACCCTTCAAAAGAAAAAATTTTGTGATTTTGTGTGTATATATTATATATGTCAAATGCATGTACATAGTTGTTTGTTGGTGCAGTGGTAAAGTGTTTTCTCTATAAACAAGAGTTCTTGGGTTCGAGACTGTCCCACACTCTCCTTTGGGGTTTATTTTGCCTTTTTTCCAAAAGGCAGTAAAAAAAAAATGTGTTTATTTGTTTTTCCAAAAGGCAGTAGAAAATAGTAGTGCGTACCTTGTTTTTTATACAATTCATGGGTTTGAGTCCATCTCTACATTGTATTTGTATATTTTTGGTCTCCAAAACTATAATCGTAAGTTAGTAATAGAAAAATAGATGATGAACATGTGACAATATTGTTTTAACGCATATGGTCGAGGTGCGTAAGTTTGTCCAAATAGCTAGTTATTAAAATACATATATACTTTAAAATTGTTAATTTGTCACATGAATGTTAAAATTATTTTGAAGTAAATGTGCTTAACTGTAACTCATATGTTACGGTACAACAAAAATTGATGCCCCACTATGTCAAATTTCTGGGTCCGCCACTGCCATAGCCCATGTCCGTTTTTCGTTCTCTCACGATCCTGTTCGTTTTTCCATCTCTCATGATCATCCCGTTGCCCAGAATGTAAAGGTTTGGTGTTCGACTCTCCTGCTTGCATGTCGTCATCGTTCTCTTTACTGGGGAAGTTACAGTGGCATTCCAAGAATGCAGGGGGGAAAAACATATACTGTCTCCGGGTTCGATGCGTGTTGCACCAGCACAGAAATCCTCCACTATTTGAGAGGTAGACGACGAATTTATCTTCATATGGCTTAAACCTGCCCATATAAAAGCAGAGGTAGAGAAAAGAAGACCATTTTCATTTGGGTGACTTGACATTTGGGTCCTTTTTCTTGAACGTTTCTTTGCAGATTGTATCGCCTTTTCATATTTTATATCCCTGGTTCGTTTCGCGCACGATTATGATGTTTTGAGAACCATGGAATAACTGAAAAAAGTGGCATGCAACTCTAGTCACGATTCACGAAAATAAGGATCGAGAGTTGTCATTGACCACTTACCGTATGTAGGCTTGTCAACGGACCGGATCGGTATGATTATCTTTCTTTCAAAAATGTCAAAGAAGATGCACGTAGATGGCTCTCACACAAGACTTGCCCCTCGATAATACAGGGTTGAAAAAAAATAAAATGTGACAAAGCAGAAGCTTTATATACTTATTATAATTAAAAACCAACACCATTACAAACTGAATAAACAAACAAGGAGACCTCATCACCATTCTTGTGTCTCCTTAATTAGATCAACCAAGAAACAATCCACGCATGTTTCACTCTCTCATTTTCTCTCATTCCATCGTCTCACCGATCAAATTAGATTACGAACACAAGAAGAAAATAAAAAAAATAAAATTGTTTAGGGAAATAATTAGCCATCATTAACATCTCATAATGATGAAGGATAAGAAGATAGCATTGTTTCCATGTTTGATGAGGAAGCGGCAATATCCTCCCCACCTTGCGATCCTTCAGCTTGGTCCCAAAATAGAAAACTTGGGCACTGTTGGCATTCAACCCATTCATTCAACCTCATGCTTTCGATAGTGTGCTCTAATAAAGGTGATAAGTAATTCGAATCCGTGCCTGTGCTGGTCGTAAAACAAGCCGGAGGGTGAAATGCTTGGACTTGATCTTGTTGATTCATATGCCAAGTTTGATCCGGATTCAACCCCACGGACTCGTGGAAAAACTCGGGTGTTTGGTTCCCATCCGTAGTCCCCTCGAGTGAATTGGTATCAAACATGAACAAAGAACCGGGAGAAGAAAATAAGGTTTCCTGAACAACAGGCGGATTCAATGCCAAATCTTGATTCAAGAAATCTCCTTGGTTTGAAGCGTAGTACCCGAATTGGGAATGCTGATCGGAGGTTGGTTTATTTGTTACTGGAGTTGGTGTTGGCTTTCGAATCTTCTTTTTGATCCAAGAATTCCAGTAGTTTTTGATTTCATTGTCTGTTCTTCCTGGCAAGTGACTGGCTATGTGCGCCCATCTGCACGGCCATCAAATGTGTGAAGAGTCGAAAGCTTTGGAACAAGAGAAAAGAACACCATATTCAGCTACATTATTAACGATACTGCTTAATTTCGATAGATAATCATAGTTCTTACACAATTTTCTTACTGCTGCTTTCGATAGATAATCATAATAGCGCCGATTGTTTCTAATAACTTAGATGTCCGCAAGGCCGGTCCTAACTTTTTGAGGGCCTAAAGCAAATACTTAAAAAGATGTTGCCTTTTTTGGATTATTATAAGGACTACCAAAGTAGAAGCAGCCTCTAAAATTCGTAATTTTTCGGGGGCCCAAAGCTGCCGCACCTCCAGCTTTAGGTTAGGGCCGGCTCGGAGTGTCCGGATTAGTTTACACGCACATCGGCAAATTTTGGAGAACTAATTCTACCGCCCACTTACGGGGTTCCAATTAGAGTCAGAGTAAAGTTCTGCATGGACTGACCCCAAAGATTGAGTTGATAGCACCTGAGAAGTTTCGAACATAAAACCTTAAGGGAGGGACAATAGCAGAGCCAAGTAGGCCCATCGGAGTTATTATTATTGTTGTTGTTGTTATTTGTAGTTCTAGTTTTTCTTGAATCGAAACAGATATTGCTTGTTATATATAGTTCAACTAGCTCGTTCAAATACGCATATATAAAGGACATTTTGTTCAACAACTCAAGAATAGTCTGAACATTATAACATTACTATCTACTTTATTTAGGAATAATTCATACTAGGCGGCTGATCGAAACACTGCTCTAAAATCTGAAAAGCCACATTCATTTTCGTGATGTAATTAACACACAAACCACCGTCGTATTGCCAAAAAGTATCAAGGTCCAGGTCGGTGGGATGGGATGTTTGAGATTCGTTGTCACTGATGAGTACGTCGATATGGATTTCCAGTTGAAACTTTAGCCAACTTAAGAATTTGCGCATTGTTTCCATCTGCCAAAATGTTGTTTGGCGCCACACATGCTCATTCTATGAACTACTTCTGACAGTGAAATTGTTTCCTTCCTACCAATCCATCTAGAAGCTTGTGAGTTATATACAGTAGACAGTAGTCTGTAGACTCTGTACATAACTTCATGCCTAATCTTTTTTTTAGGGGTATAGAAGTCAATATGCAGTAGTTAAGAAGTTGCTTGTAAAAGCAAAAGCACGCCCTCGGCAATGAGGATGAAAACCACACCATTTCAGAGTTGATCCTTCATTTCTGCCATCTACTGAACTGAACACCCCAAGAATTGCATGCAGATTCTAAAAATAACTCCAGAAGAAGAAAAATTGTCTCACTTTTCTTCTTCAAAACAGAGAATTATAGTAAATAAAACTCGATCGTATGGAGTTTAGTAATTCAAACCTGTTGCCAACAGCACCATGAAGGCTGATAATCAACTTCTCCTCCTCTGGACTAAACCTCCCTCTTCTTATATCAGGTCTCAAGTAGTTTATCCATCTCAACCGACAGCTCTTACCGCATCTTTGAAGCCCTGACCGAAATTCCCGACATTAAGGTTTTGATGGATTAAGTTACTAGTAATTTCAAAAGCTAGCTTAAGCTGTTAAGAAATAAACCCAATAATGCATATCAAGCAATTTAATACCCTTCCTCACATGCAATCCCATCTTGCAGGTGAGAATGCAAATTTTCATAGGAAAGGAAAAAAGCATAATGCAACCGGAAAACAAATGCAAACATAGAGGCTTGAACCCAAGATCTCTTGCAACTTGAACTTTTATTGCCATGTGAATTACAGTAAGTTAACTAGTAATTCCAAAATCTAAAGCTGTTAGGAATTGCCCAACAACGTATATCAAGCTATATATACAAATAACTACTTGTTAGAGGAATGTCAATTGTTTCACCCTCCACTTTTGTACACGCACAAAAAAGAAAGAGAAAAAAAAAAAAAACTCATTTTCTTGTCGTATGTGTTATCAAAAATTAAAAAAAAATTCTTGCAATTTATGCAAAATATATAATTTATCAGAAGATAGCGACCATAAGAAATTAAGACAACACAACGAGTGTTTTATCCAAGTACATATAAATTTGCCCAAATAAAATTGTCAAGAAAAAAAATACTGCGTACGTAAATTTATAGTTTCATGAATTATCAAATTAATGTATGCGATTTTGAAGAGAGAGAGAGAGAGAGAGAGAGAGAGAGAGAGAGAGAGGAGGAGAGATTTTTACCAGCTTTGTCAGGGACTTCACTCCAGCAGCCATAGCCATGAGTGGTAATGTATCTGATGAGCTTTTCATCTTCTTCAGGGGACCAAAGCCCTCTTTTTACCTTCTGTTGATTGCAGCACGTGTGGTGTCCCATTTCAATCTCTTTCTCTTTCTTCTTCTTCTTCTATAAATTGAGTTTGTCTCCGGAGTGGTCTCTCTCTCAATCTCTCCAGCCCCCTTTATATGTCTTCTCTGAAGTAGGATACGGAGCAGACATTACTTTTCCACTGAAGGGCCCCCCCACCCCCTCTCCTTTGTAGGACCCCTGCTTTTCTTTTCATCTAACCCTAAAGTGACATTTCATCTGAATTAATTTATATGTCTCTACGTAGACTTGTATAATGTTTGTAGTTGTAACCACTTTTACGTACCTCAAGCTTCCCGGCTCTCTCTCTCTCTCTCTCTCTCTCTCTCTCTCTCTCTCTCTCTCTCTCTCTCTCTTGATTATCATTGAGAGTTTTCTCTTGGCAATAAACGTGGGTATAGTGTCGGCAGGCTGACGTATGCCAGAATTTAGTGCATGTATGTAATCTCAAATTAAACACACATGTGCCTGATGCAACTAAGCCCTTAATTGGTTTGATGATTCCTACCGCAGAATTAGAAGTGTCATGTTGCATGTAGGGTGCAGCGCAAAGAACCATCTCTCAATCCGCCAACATGATCACCCGACTTGCACCGATGACACGTACGTGTCAAAAATTATGGGTTGAAATTATGAGCGGCCAGTAGAGTTGCATGGACAGATAAAACACAAAATTTAAACGGGTCGATTTAGGTGCGGTAACCCGTAACTCTACCCAACCAGCTATACCTCCATGTGTAAAGCAATAGACAATATGATACTACTTTTGCAACCGTACGACACTTTACCAATCCTGCCTATTTATAAAGAAAAATATATAAACCTACCCGGGCACCCCATCGTCCCCACCTCATTCCTTTCTTCCGACTTTTTATTAGGGCAAAAAAAAAAAAAAAAACCAATAGTTTGATTTTTGATGAGCTAATATTAGACGAGTCTACTTGCCTTAATCGCTGAGTCAAAGCAACAAAAAAAAAAAAAAAAGACCCACTGATTTTAAAGGTCGGTGGGTTGGCAAGGCGGGTTAAAAAATTATCAACCTGATGAGTACACGTTGGTTGAAAAATGCACTATTAACTTGCCCAACCCGACTCATGCACACCCCTTGTTGCATCAATACTCGCTTCAGTTTCATAGGGTAATATGTATGGGAGCTTTTCCAACAGGAATTGTGAAGAGAATAATATATATGGGAAGAAAGATTGCGATGTTACAGTTAAAATCTCAGTTTCATTATTCTTTATCTCTAAGTCATTACTAATATTGTAAAAAAATCGGCCAAGATAGGAGACACATAATGCGAGAAGAACAATTAAGTAAACAACACAAATAAAATAAAATAAAAACTCAGAGATTTTTACATGGTTACACAATTGTGTAGTTGCGGCATAACGGCTCACACCATTTTCTTATGCATCGATTGAATGAACTAAGTACAAGAGTTACATTGGCTGTTGCATGTAGCTAATTTACATATTTGTGTTTATAACGTCATTAATTACGGTAATATCCTTGTTTATATAATATTTTTTGATTTCTCTTATCGAGACGAATATTATTTTAAAAAATTGTGGCTAAAAATAAACAAAACGTAGGGAAAGTAAACAATAGCCAAAAATACCTAAGCGCGCAAAGATTTAGGAAGAACGAGAATCATCTTGTATTTGCAAAAACTTTATATATATCCAACCCAAAATCAATTTAAAATGAGTGGAGATGTCCTTTATAATTTAAGTACTCTCTCATTCCATATATCCAAACAATGTGATTCTGTGAGACTTTCTGAGAGTATTTTGTTGGAGACGATCATCGTATATATCTTGGCTTTATATCAAAATTGAGGGAATGTGCTGCGCAACGTGCTGTGCGGGGCAAATCACCGCCGCTCCGGTCTTGCTCCGATGATCAAAAACGTTCACTTCGTAAAGCTCGTAGAGTAGAATAAGTTTACCAAAAATCAGCTCAATCTGATATCATTAAGTGCCTCATCTGAACATTATTATCTTGAAATTATTAAGTGTACCAAAAAACATTGGATTTTAATCTACTGTTTCGGATCCATTTGTTTCAAGATAATAATGTTCAGATTAGGCACTTAATAATATCTGATCGAGCTTATTTTTTGTACACTTGTTCTACTCGACGAGCTCTACGAAGTAAACGTTTTTCAATCATCGAAGCGAGGCCGGAGCGGTGGCGATTTGCCCCGCACAGCACATTGCACCGCACGGTGCTGCGGTCACTTGTTTTCCAGGAAATCGTCAATAGTAGCACGTTTTGACGTCATTAATAGCGTAAGCAATAACCATACTTTTAGACGACGTAAATTCTAGCTTATACTATTATACAGTGACATGATTTTTGAGAACATATATTCCTTTAATTGTAACAATCAATTTGTTATTTGATATAGACCTATAAACCCAGGTCGAGAACTTGCTAATTCCTTTTTTTTTCCCTTCTGATAATGCAGGGTGTCTCGGGTCAGCTTGTACGCACCTCGGACTAATCTCTACAAGCACCTCCCACAGCCGTTTCACACTCTTACGCGTGGGGGGTGTGGTGGCCCCAAGAGTTGTTAGTAAAGAGAATCGAACATGAAACCTTAGGATGAAACAAACACCCAAGTCTCAGGCCGAAAGATCGATCACTTCGCCAAACCCTCGGGTTGCGTGCTAGTAATTATTCTTTAGCTTAAAGAGGATTTCCAAATTTATTGAAGCTCGTCGATCGTGTCGATCTTTTCAGTATATTTTTCTGGATTCTCAAATTAATGAATTTTAGCCAAGTCAGGTCACACTAGCGTGGTTCTTCAGTCCCTTTTCTCAAGTCAATATGGAGTATTAGTTAATCTAGTTGAGCTTAGAATATTAACAAGTGAGGGGTTGTTTATATTTTTTTGTCGGATTCTCTATTTTCTTTTCCCCTCATCAAATTAATTTAAATGGAAGAGGGGGCAACCGACCGACTATAGCAAATCTTCTCTTAGACGTTAGCACAAGGGCTCCAGACTCGCGGCTCCGTGCAGGACTGTAGCTTAACTTTTTACCACCCAAAGATGACTAGCGGATCATAGCCAAGCTTCACAAGATTGTAAAATTAAAGAGGTCGTCAACCGTACAACTTGAACTTTAGACCTCTTCAGGGGCGGCTTTACCGCCAAAAAAACCATTATTTTAACATATAAATTGTTTGTATTATTAACGGAACTTGATCACTCGTGCGGATTTAAAATAAGTGAAAGTTTAATTAAATTTTGGTAATTGAATAATAATATCCGTGGTTTTTAATATATGAAGACTAGTCGTGGGTATTGTCTGATACTAAGGAGATATTGGGGTATCTTATTTTGAAACAAGGGGATTTACATGTACATTGTCCTTTTTTTCTTTTTCTAATTATACTCCCCCGTTTCAATTCAATTGTCCTTTTTGGGAGTCCATGTTACTTTTCAATTGATTTATATCATGTACTCCCTCCGTCCCTTTTTTAGAATCCAGTATTCCATTTTGGGTTGTCCCTTAATAAGTGTCCATTTTGTAAAGTTAGTAGGTAAAAGTTGGTGCATTGTCTATTTTGCCCCAAAAAGTAGATTCCATTATGAAAAATTAGTGAGTAAATGTGTAATGATGATGGGTAAGTAGGAAAAATGGAGGAAAAAGTTGATGTGAAAGGTATAATGATGATGTCTTTTTAATAAGTTGGAATTACGAAGCATGACACTTAAAAAGGGACGAAGGGAGTAATTTATAATATTTTACATGATTTTGAAAATATTGTATTATAAAACTAATTGAAATATGTCAAACAAGATTCATATTGGATATAAAATTTATTCCCAATTTAAAGATATAACTAATTTTTATCCAATTAGAATAGAACGAGGGACAATTAAATTGGGATGGAGGAAGTATTATACTTGCCGAGTTAAAGTTTATTTTCTTGCATAGAGTTTTTCGTCACTAACATATTATAAAATTTTCTCACTATTGATTTAAAAATTCAAAATTTTGTCACCGCTGGATGAAAATCCTAGAGTTGCCCCAGGACTTCTCGACAACCCAAACCCCACTTGGGACTGAATTATCGATCGGTCGGTTAGTTTCTACATTTACATGATGATCATATATATACGTACGTAGACCAATTAGATGGAAAACAGAACAAGTAGTAGTGTTGGAAATGAAGCGTCCGTTGATTGATGCAAATCATCCCACCACATTTGATGTGAAGAAGATTAGCAACCTTTTTCTTGCTTGAATGGATCGCAAGCTAACTTTGAAAGTAATGTTTACATGATCATTTCAGAAAAGACCCCTAAGCCCTGGCAAGCCAATAGAAGAAATGGAGGGGAAAAAAATGGAGAATTACAATAATGATTATACTTAGCTTTAAGGGGGAGCAATGGGGATAGCATTTGGCCCCAACACCTATGAGATTATGAAGCTAATCATTATTTTAATCAGCAAGACAACAAATTGGGAGTTTGCCTTTAAAAGCGTAGGTTGGTTAGGTTAATAGTAACTCATGGGTATGGAATGTCTCTCCCATATAGCCCTTTTCACGAGTATTTATTCGGTTCTGTGGGAGCACCGTCACGTGACCGGTACCCTGAAGCATTTCAGAACCACATATGGTTTGGTTGTGCAGTGGTCGGAAGCACCTCCTGACGGTGCTCCTGAACTACTAAATAATTTCACCCTTTTCACTTGAATGTGGTCCTCGTGATATCCTCTCCACCAAATTATGCATGCAGTGGTCTCGTAGTATCGCCACGTTGCGCTTCGGGACACTTAAAACTCCACAGTTTCTCGAAAGTCCACAACTAAGGCTCCGTTTGTTTCAATGTAAAATATTTTTTCAAAAAACAAATTTCGAACTTTATTTTTTGGTGTTTGGTTGGCGTGCACTTGAAAATATTTTCAGAAATTAGCAAAATAATGTAGAGGGGGGGGGGGGGTTGGGGAGCTTAAACGGTAGAAAAATATGAGATTATTGGAATTGAACGTGGGTCATGACTAACGATCGAGGAAACTGAGCAAAGAGAATTGCAGTAGAAGGTAGTGAGTTCATTTTGGAAAATAACTTACGGAAGATTAGGGTATGTCATTTTCATCCAATTGATGAAAAATGTTTTACATGTAAAATGTTTTCCTTATTTTTTACACAATCAAACAACGAAAAATAGGTAAAACATTTTACCGGAAAATATTTTACGTCCAAACAAATGGAGCCTAAATGTATGAACCTCACATATATGTATAGTGCTAGGATGATCCGGCGCGCACCACATGGTTGTATTCCGAAACTAGTGAATAATACTCTCTCTCTCTCTCTCTCTCTCTCTCTCTCTCTCTCTCTCTCTCTCTCTCTCTCTCTCTCTCTCTCTCTCTCTCTCTCATGTCATGTAGTAATTTGGTTGACAAATTATTCTTGCCATTCCAATCTTTCACCCTCAAACGGACCCATTTTCCTTCAATAGAAGTTTTGCTCTTCTTCTTGTTTACTACTACATTTTAGGGAAGGATGGACAATCAGCGTTAAATATAAGCTTGGCTGAGAATGATGAAAGGCTAGCTACATGCTTGAAGTCGAACAAATTATAGGCGTAGACTGGCCTATAACGCATACTAACATCGCTTAACGTAGATCTGGGTCAAGATCGATCTCTCACATCGCTTACAGTTAGTCTCTCGTACAGGAAATCTACTTACTCGGGCTTTGTTTTGCAGCATTATATATACTAGAGACCGGGGCACTCACGATGCATGTGTAAGTTTAATTTTGTTAAATTTGCACAATAGCTTCCCGTTTATGTTTGTTCGATTTTCACAAATTTTATCCAAATTCGACTTACACACACATCAGGTGCCCCAGCCTCTAGTATTAAGTATTAACCTATAGTGACTGATATGCAACAATTAAACTCTCGGAAATTCTATCGAATAACTCTTGGAAATTCTATTGAATTTTCATATACATTAATAACAATTGACATGTACATTACTGTACATATCACACTGTGTACATTACTAAAGCTTGACGCTTTATGACCGATTTTTTAGTCTAACTCTAATCTGTAACGGAATGAATCCCAACAAAGAAGAATACATAGAAGTAAGAAAAAGATGAGAAAGTAGGACATGTGGCAGACATAATAAAATGTGACACCGAAATCCCAATTTAACTCTTGTTTTGTAAGAATCATCAATTGCATTACCCGTTTTAAGAAAACAAATTGCACTACGCGTTTTATGGAAACATAATCTCTGAAACAGTGTTTGTGTGTGAATAGAAAACCAAAGTCAGAAGTTTGCATAGAAATGAATGAGTACCGTAAACAGCTACATAACTATGGAAAGTACAAACCTATAATGGAGGAAATGAATGACATTTGTCAGACTTCTTCACAGAATCACAAAAATGGTCGGTCTGAGTTCTCTCGTTTTTTGATATCGGATTTTTGGCAGTCTTATTCCGTGAAAGTAACCTGTGAAGATGAAGGGATGGAGTAGTTGAAGGGAGGGTTCAGGATGGAGCAGTTGAAGGGAAAATGGGTTTATTCGAACATGGGTATGGCAGTTGGTGATGCGTTTTTATTTTGGCACCCCTACAGTGTTGTCCCACGGGAGTTTTAAAAGTCAAATTTGTAAGTGGATATTTATGAAAAAGGAAAATACATGACATGGGAAAGACACTAAACTGGTGCCCCTTTTATATATTAGAAGAGATAGCATCCCAATGGGCTTTGCTTTTACCCAAAAAAGTGAGCTCGGTAGTTGTAGTATTAAAGAAGGGGACAGGCGAGTTGATTAGTGGCCCATGCCCAAGAGAATTGGGTAGTTTTTGTATGGACTAGAGAATCAACTTTCGAAACTGGACAACTTTCATGAGGCCAGTAAGAAAGAAATTTCTTATAAATTCTTTAGTCAAGATTAATGTAAGTTGATCCAAAAATTCTAATTCCCAAAAAAAAAAACCACCCTAGAACAAGTTTATGAAAATTTTGTTTTTTTACTAAAGGATTATTTTGTCTAAATAAGTCACTTGGCCTTTTTTTTTTTTTATCTTCACTTAACAAAAATTGCATTTGTTAATTTTACGTCAAATTTTTGTAGACTATAAGTTCATCTTGATGAGAGAAATCGAATTGTTTTATTCTATATTTAATTTTTTGAGTAAAGCTGAAAAAATTTACTAACAACCAGATGGGGAACCTTTAAGGACACATGCAAACAATTCATATAAACCCTCTACTTGATCTTGTATGTTATTCTCTTCCCAACCCAACCATCTTCAATAGGGCTCGCTCATTATTGTTAGTTTTGCGTTAATTTTTTGTAGACTATAGCTCGTTTCGACGAGATAAATCGAAAAAGTAAAAAAATTTGATAACCCAATTTAAACCTCTAAAATTTTTCTTGCAATTTTGTCACCCTAGCCATTCTCAAAATAAATATCCTAGCTTATGATAAATTTTGAATATTTCTCTAAGAACAAAGACCGAATAACTTAATCAATCAAGGACTAAAATACACATTTCTAGCAAATGCATTAGTTGTCGGCGGATATTTTAAATCTTGTTAATACTTGGATAAAATATTGGGAGAGCTAGTTGGGGTTTAAAAAGTGTGTGGTTTAAAATTGGCCAAAATTTAATCCATTGTCTAGAAATATATTTTTCCTATCTGATTTTTTTGATTCTTCTCAATAATTGGTGGGAATTAGTTAGAAAATTATAATAGTTGGGTCAGGGCTATCTGGACACATTGACTGAGTTGACTCGCTGAGTTATTCTATAAATACCCATTGAGCATCTTGTGATTCACTGAGTAATCACACTGATTTTCTTAACTTTCTTTCCCCGAACATCACACCTCCCCGACACCCTCCAACTGAGTTAACATTTAGCAGGTCACTTATCGTTAAGATTTAGAGAATATATTAATTCGTGACTTAAGATTTATAAAAGTAGAGTATTTTCTAATGTATCGGGCGGGCTCACGAGCCGAACCTCGGCACGCCCGTAGGCCCGGCTCGTAAGCCTGCCCGTGGTACCCGCCCACCAACCCACCCTTTAGCTCAAAATCCCCCAAAATCCTTTCTTTTTTCCCTTGCCCAAGAAAATTTAAGCCCGCCCGTTAGCCCGCCTGGTTTTTGGCCTGCTAGCCCGTCAATTGAGCTAGCCTGTGGGCCGGGCTTGGGCTTCAATTTATGGTAGGTAGCCCGACCCACAAAAAAGTAAAAGCCCGGTCGGCTAGGCTCGTGGGTGGGCTTGGGTAGTGATTTGGCGGGCTGGGCCGGCCCTGCCCGATAATGACCCTTACTGGAGTCGCTCCTCAGGCTACCGGATTACCGCCCAAGATGATGGTCAAGGTGAAACTATGATGGTCAAAATGATAATATGATGATTGATATATCTCTCTTTGTCTCACTTGTGGTGATTGAAACTTGAACATGATTGTTCTCTCTCTTATGATTTTGCAAGCTGATGGATTATTATGCTATGTTTTTATCCTTCTTAATCCCATGTTTTTTATGTGGCATTAGTATATCGTAACTTACTGAATTGGTTTTGTGTTTCATAAAACCTTTTCAAGAATTCAGGATTAAAGAAGACTTATCCGTTACGTGGTAAAGATATCAGTTGTCATGGCTAAATAAGGAAATAATATGTTAATGAGTGGCGTTTGTGTGTGCGAGCCACAATTATATAATTTTAAGTATGTAATCGGTGAACACGCTAGACAGCTGTGAATATAATATTTCAATTTTAATTTACGGTCCTGGAAGTTTTGAATAAAAAAATAATGATAATATTTTTATTTTTTTGTTGTTGTGTGATATCCAGGCTTGGGGTGATTTTTAAATCACTGACCATATCACGAATTTTTACCCATCGAATTAGGGTCGTGACAAAAACTATGATCTAAACTTAATTTTTTTTGAATAAAGACAAAAATCAATTTAAAAAATCAAATTTTTTGGCTTTACTCAAAAAAATGAAAGAAAGACTAAAAAATTTTGATTTCTCTCATTGAGATGAATCAATAATTTACAAGAATTTAACGCAAAATTAAGAAATACAAAAAAATTAAATAAAGACCAAAAAAAAAAGTCAAATGACTTATTTAGCGCCCAAACACCTCTAAAGGGGACCCGGGGGCTCTGTTGCACTCATGGAGGCAGCAGCCCCTGCCCATACTGAAACGGCAACACCTCTAAAGGGGACCCGGGGGCTCTGTTGCACCCATGGAGGCAGCCCCTGCCCATACTGAAACGGCAACGTTTTGGTGGAAAAAAAAATTTCTTGTCTTCTATTTGCAATTATATATAGCAAAAATGTGATTATGAGAGCTATAGAGATAAAATTTGATTACGGCTCTTTAGAATAATATGATCAAAATATTAAGATCTTCATACTTGTTCAAACAGATTAAAAATTGAAGCACTTAATTTTTTAACCATATTTTTTAATATATAAACGGTCTCAAAAAATTAAGTACTCAAATTTTCACTCCGTTTGAATCAATGCAAAGATCTTGTTATTGTTATTACATTATTCTAAAGAGTCATAATTAATTTTTGTTTATAGGACTCTCATAATATATTTCTGCTCTACAAGGTACTAAATTAAGAGCATATACTTAATATGAAAACCCTAGAAATAAAAATGAATTACGACCATTAAGAATAATATAATTAGAATAACAAGATCTTTGCACTGATTTAAACGAAGTGAGAAGTGAAAATTTGAGCATTTAATTTTTTGACACTGTTTATTTATTAAAAAATATGATTAAAAAATTAAGTACTCCAACTTTGAATCCGTTTGAATAGGTATAAAGATCTTATTATTTTAAAAAGACATAATCAAATTTTGTCGGAATTTTTTTTTTCACCAAAAAACATTGCCCTCTCAGTATGGGGAGGGGCTGCTGCCCCCCGGGTCCCTCTAAAGGATCGCACGTGTCCTCTCTTTGATGGCCTTTGGCTATAGAAGTGAAGAAAACGACATGGGATGACGTTGCAAATAAATACACTTTCGACGTGCCAAGCTCGAAACGTCTTGCAACGACAGACGGCACGTCGGCACCCCAAATCCCAACCAACTGAACGGAGTCAACAGACCCAAAGAAGAACCCGACCAAATTTTACTCCACGTATCCCCTTGCTCTGAGTTCGAATAACGATCTCGCTCAGCACACTGTCTCTAGATCTTTTTGCCGACAACCCAATGGCCTTTCTTACGTGACCTTGAATTTTTTGGCCGTTGAATATGAAATATATAGTAAAAACAAAATCACACAGTGTAGAAAATTTCTCCGCACAGAAGTTTTTTGGGACCGGAGGAGATTGGACCCTCTCGGGAAGCAAGTTTTTGCCAAAATCTCTTGTGCCAATGTGCCCAAAAGATTTAGGGGGTGTTTCAGATTTTGGAAAAATGAATTTTTAGGAAAGTGAGGTAATTTTAAACTTAAAAATTATGTGTTTACGCAAATAATTTTTCTACCAATATAAATTTTGTTTGATAAATCTCATTGAGATCTTTCAAACGATGAAAAAAATAAGAAAATTACTCCGTATTTTTCATTTTTATTATATTTAAGTTTAAAATTACATTTTTTTTAAAAAAAAGAAGGTTTAAAAAAAAAAAAAAACCGGAACCGCAAAATGGGGGCAAAAAAAAATCACAGCCCCAGCCGCCGCCCAAACCACTGCATCAACGATTTTGGTGTAGTGCATAAATGATTGGTCAGTTTGATCAACAGCTCTTGATTGATCTCAATGTCTTCAGGTCCGACTCTCTCCCTAACCGCCACTGAACCCTATAAAACTATTGCTTTCTTATTTTTCTTTTCTTCGCTTTTACTGAAGCTGCAGTGCGTAGATTGATGGCGAGCGTATCGAGTTCCCTGTCCATAAAGCACGGACGCTCTCTGTGGCGTCCCCGGAGTCAAATTTACCAGCCTTCTAGGAGCTTCGTCGTCGCTTCTTCGTCTTCTTTCGCCAACGACAACAGCGAGTGAGTCATTTCTTCGTGTGTTAATGTATCTTATGTACTGTATATGTATTCTGTTTGTTACCTACTATATGAGTATTTTGGATTGAGAAATGCAGGTTTGTGATTGTCGGAGGTGGAAATGCAGCTGGATATGCAGCTAGGACTTTCGTCGAGCACGGGATGGCCAATGGAAAGCTGTGTATTGTTTCGAAAGAGGTGACTGTTATTTCAAAATTACTTACAGTATTATTTTTGTTGGCAATTGCTATTGATGGAATTATTGAAGTTGGGTTAATGAGAATGATCGCTTTTTTTTTTCCTATGAAAACATGTATGGATGTTGTTGTTGTTGTGACAGGCATATGCACCTTATGAACGGCCAGCTTTGACAAAAGGTTACTTGTTCCCTCCCGATAAAAAGCCTGCTCGCTTACCCGTGAGTTTGTTTATCTTTGTTCTCAATTTTCCGGCATCTCAGTAGGTTTTGACGAAGGAATTCTGCCATTTGGAATCTATTAATGTAAAGTATTGGGTGGATTACCAATTTACCATCACTGTGTCAATGATTTTTTCGTACAATTTTGGTGAAATTATCGTACATGTCCAGATCGTAAGCATAAATGTTCCAACCTACTCTCATGGTTCTGAAGTGCCATTAATTTTATTGTGATTTTACGAGTTCAGTATGTTTGTTTGCCATGTGCACAATATATCTGATTATACATATGGAAATTCGTAATCTTAGGGTTTTCATACTTGTGTTGGGTCTGGTGGAGAAAGGCAGACTCCTGAATGGTATAAACAGCAGGGCATTGAGGTATTGACCATTGTTTTCCTTTCTGAAGTGTTTATTTGTCCTTTTCCTTTCGCTCAATCATTAATTTTCCTTAGATGAACTTCTCAAAATAAATTCTTCGGAGGAGTTTGGACGTTTCAATGTACAGTGATCATTCTGATTCTCAAGAATGTTTTCTAGCTCAGATGCTGTAAATAAAAATTGCAAAAGAAAAAAAAAATTATGTATGAAAATTTGATCCTGCTTGTTGACAAATTTTGAGATTCTGCTTAGGGCCATCTTAATAAACACGAAGACCTTTTTCAACTAGTGTGCCAAAAGATATGTTTTTGTATTGCCAAAGACTCCTAGCTTCTTAATGCACAAAATACAAGATTGGTACACATAATATGCCACCAAACAAGCTGACTTTGTAGTCCATTAGTGGAATGACAACATTGGACAAAGTGGATGAACTGGGTACATGTTACCTCCATGTAACATGTTTGGATTAGAAAGGTGGAGTTGTCCTAAGCATAATAGCAACTGGTCGGTATAGCTGGAATGGAATGGATGTCATATTTTGGAAGAAAAACTTGCTCTAAGACTGAGTTAGCAATTTGTTAATGGAACTACGACTTTGGATGTGCTGCTTGGAATAAAAAAGCATCATCCTTCATTTTTTGGGTATGCAATATCTTGGGATAAAACTCTAAGGTCGTCTCAAATGTATATTGCAAAGCACAAAATATTCGGGAAGAATAACCTCTTCTGAAGACTGAGGTTGAGCAGTTGACTTTTGGGTTTTGTCTCTCATTTACCGTTTCACATTTAGTTTTCTGCCTGTCCCCTTCCCAGACTGCCTATTTCTTATTGTATCTCAAAATGCTAGGAGTACGTGCAATTCTTATTCATTTCGTGTAGAATTTCGTGTAGATGTTGCATGAGGATCCAGTAACAGATATTGATATGGAAAAGCAGACACTGACAACAAATTCAGGCAAATTGCTGAAGTATGGGTCTCTTATTGTTGCCACAGGATGTACAGCTTCAAGGTACATTCTAAATGTACTCACTTGGCTTTCAAAAATGTTGATCAAGTACCCTCGTCTATGAAGCACGGATACTCCGAAACTAGTCACGTACAAGTATCGGATGCTTCCCGGATACGGATACGCGTCCGATATGCCCCGATACGTATCGGATACGGCAAATTAAATGTTTTTATTTTCGGATACGTTTCGGATACGCGAGGGATACGGCCAGATACATTTCGGGATACGGCGGGGTCAAAAATGAAATTTTTTAAAGATTTAAGTAGAAAAAAATAGAACTATATGGAGAAAAGTGTAATAAAATTATAAATTAGAAGGGGGAAAGTGTAATAGAACTATAAGGAGTATAAAATACTTACGTCTGTTGGCAGACATACTCGACAATCGACATCCAAGCCCTAGAACTCTATCGATTCCTTTTTCCCTAGATCGATTGAAGGCAGGTACACACACACTCTCTCTCTCCTGAGTCCTGATCGTACTCTCTCTTTCGTTCTCTCTCTCTCGTTCTCTCTCTCTCTCCTGATCGTATCATACTTAGCCGGTGGTCATATATATATATATATATATATATATATATATATTGTGTTAAGGTTGGTTTTTCTTTTATTGCCAGGTTAACTTTGCTTTTTATACAGAAAATACAACAGGTCAAACTAGTTACTAGTTGTAACCTGCTCTAGCAAAAGACAAAAATACGGCAAACTAGTGACTTTTGGCATGTATTGGATGTTGGATGCTTTGTATTAGTTTTTGTTAGGTTTTCTTTTGTTTGGACATGTGCTTAATGCTTGGTATTGGCAATTTAACTACTTTTTGACTTCTTGTGCCTAGCATGAGACTAATAATTATAAAAATATATAATTTGCACAGCCGTATCCCCGACGTATCCGTATCCTAGTTTTTTAGGTTTTGCCGTATCCGTATCGTGTCGTATCCGTATCCCGTATCTGTATCCGTGCTTCATAGACCCTCGTCAATGATTGTGATTGTTCAGAAGTTCTTGTGATGAAAATATTGACAACCAAGGAACACACACCTGAAATATGGTGGCATTGGATAAATAGCTGTCCATGGAAGATCTTGTCCCCTAGGCTTGTCCAGGGAAGAAATGGGGCACTTTTTTTTCAACAAATAGACTTATGAAAATGGTTTACATTTGATTTTCCAGTTATAGTTAGTTTCTTCCACTCGTAAAGATGGACGCCACTAAATGGTATTCTATGAAATGGGGCTTGTTGCATGAAACTTGATGAGTAAGATTTGTAGCACGAGGCTGGAAAGTATTGTATATCCTTCTCCTTCGCATGTAAATAAATGTGTCATTACTGTTCTCAGCAGTTTTGAAGAATGGTAGGTTTCTGTTAAATGCTTGCTTAATGATTTCTTCTTCTTGTGATGTGGTGTTAATTGGGAATGATAGGAACTCACATATCTGACTTAATAGTACAAGTTAATGTGAGTTTCTGTTTTGTTCTTAATACGCAGAGAATGGATTCTTGATCAATCATAATGCTAATTAGATGTAGGAATAGATGAAGAGAAGCTTAATACTTTTCTCCTTGGCTTCAGATTTCCAGAGAAGATTGGTGGAAACTTACCGGGTGTTCACTATATTCGGGATGTTGCAGATGCTGATTCGCTGATATCATCGCTGGTACTTTGTTTTGAGTAGTCATTCTAATCGTCTTCTGTTGAGACATTGATCAATATTCTCCAGTTCTAATATGGTAAATTGGTGATGAAGTTCCTGTTTCTGAATGTTAGACTTGAGTTTTGTATCTGTATATTTTCACGTCGATTCTACGCTACTCTAATGTCAAGAGTTGCTCTTGGAAGTACCTGGATTTGTGCATGTTCCTTCCGTTAGTTTAAGAGAGATTAGTTTGGAGCTGTAGAGGGGATTATGTTTCATGGTAGTTTCATTTTCTAGGAGAAAGCACAGAAGGTGGTGGTCGTTGGTGGTGGTTACATTGGCATGGAGGTTGCTGCTGCGACTGTTGGTTGGGAACTCGATACAACGGTATGTCTATAGTTTACTTTGCTGTGATTTCTCCATTGAAGTTTATGTCTCTGGCAGTCTGACTCGTGTATGCCTCCTCACGGTATATATGAAAAGCTTCTTGGAACTCCACAACCCAGTGAGCTTGAGAGTGGATGACCGATTTGAATCTATATTGTTTGATGTGTCCTTCCAGTTGTGCTTGTGGTCTGTCTCTCTTTTTAGTCTTTTTCCTTTTCCTTGTGTGAAAGATGAAAATCATACGGAATCACTTGGGTCAATCTTAAATGTTGTGTTCAGCTTAGAGCTGCAAACGAACCAAGCTGTTCCCAAATTGTTCGAGACTCGACTCAGTAAAGGCTCGTTCGACTTTGGTTTGTCTATTAAACGAACTAAACATGAGCTTCAGTTTTAGGCTCGTCTAAAAAATGAACCGAACCTGAGCCTATCAGTATTCAGGTCGATTAGGCTCGTGAACCTAGAATACATGTATATAGTGAAAATATCATGTATAAACTTATATATGTATATGATAAAAATTTAAATTACTTATATAGTATATAACTTGTACATGTACTATAAACTTATATGTATAGTATTTTTTAATACGTATGAACTTATTTATGTGCATAATTGTACTTTCATTTACAGCTCTAGACCTGTATGTGCACACAAATATGTGATTTCTTTGGCTCTTGAACAAGCTTGAGCTCGAAGCCAAGGCCAGTTCAGTTGGGTCTTGGCTCATCAAATTTTTATTAGGCTCGAGTGCTAAAGCTTGAATATTCTAAATCTCAGCTCCGTTCGGCTCGTTTGCAGCCCTAGTTCAACTATATATTTGTACTGGATGGATGAATAGTGATTGTGTACACTTTGGTCTACAAAGACCTCCCGGTCACTCCCCAACAAACAGGAGTCTTCCAGGGGGAAAGGAGAAAAGATGCAGCAGCAAAGCATAATAAGTCTCATAAGAAGAACCAAGAGTACATCGACACACATGCACCAAAGAAAGTGGAGTTGTACATGCTACCTGATGAATTAATTACTTGGTGTGAGGTGGTGGTTTCTCTTCACGGCTTCTCAGGGTTGTCCCTCATCCGCTCCGCTGTGTACCTCCACCAAGGCGTGAGGCGGTTGGCCACCTCTCGCCCCTCCGACGAGCAAGTCAGTAAACAGGAGAGAGAGAGTGTATTTCTTAGACGTAGGGTTGCGTACCTTTCATAGGGTTTATCCCTCTCCTTATATAGGCGAACGTACTTGCTCTCCAAGCTAGGGTAACCATGACGCATTACATGTGCCCACGACGTCATGAATAACCGTCTTCCTTCTTAGACATTCCAGGCCTTCCTAGAAACAGTAGGAAGCAGCTACACATGGCCCCTTCATGGGGAAACCGGCCCGAGTGACCGGCCCGACCCGACCCGGCAGGACTGACCCAAAGGTTCAGGAAGTGGGTCAGTACATTGGGCTGCACACCGTTGGGTCCGGCCCAACTCCACTTGGCCCTTGCTCTTGCTAAGCTCGGCTCACACCCAGCCCAGGCGAACGAGGCCAGCCGGGGGAGCCCAGACTTTGGCTCCGCCCGTTTCCCTTTCCTGGGCCCGTCTTGGGCCCATTCTCAGTTCGGCCCCCCGCACTTGGTTTGACTTTAAAATTTGCAGATATATGGTTTATGGTATCTCAAAGGCTACTATCTTACTTTCTGACTTGGCAAGTTCTTCTATCACACCTATCGGGGTGAAAATAGGTCATCTTTCCGGAGGAGCATCTTTTGCAAAGATTGTTTACTCCTTCCCTCGCCCAGAAATATGAAGAACTTTACAAGGAGAACGGAGTCAATTTCTTGAAGGTAAATCTCTCTCTCTCTCTCTCTCTCTCTCTCTCTCTCTCTCTCTCTCTCTCTCCATTTAGTTGGATCTGTGTAATAGATATGGTTTTTTCTGAGACTGCGGACGTTTTTGTGTTTATTTTTCTTATGGTTCCCTACCCCATGACATTTTAATGCCACCTAAAACTGATTTTTTTGATGACTGTTTGTCAATAGGGTGTATCCATTAAAAACATAGAAGCTGGTTCTGATGGACGCGTGGCTGCCGTTAAACTTGTTGATGGGTCTACTATAGAAGCAGACACAGTAAGCTGTGGCTACATGGATTTGAATTTCCTTTTTGAGCTTATGTATTTGATTATTTCTGTTTCTACATTGGAAGACAGGTGGTGTAGCTTATGAAGCAAAACAGTCTTTCCTCCTTTCTTTTGTAGATTATTATTGGCATTGGAGCTAAACCTGCCGTTGGTCCTTTTCATAAGGTGGGCTTAAGTACCACTGTTGGTGGAATACAGGTCAGCACTACAAAAAAATTTGTATTCATTGGTTTTTTCATCTTTGTCAGAACTCATGCTTGTATATTTGAGGTGTAAGATTTTTGTACTATGTTTTGTGTGTGTGTGATTCATTCATTCATGTAATTGTGCTGCAGCTGCTGCTTGTAATAACAGTTGTACGTGCTCCACCTGATTTTTCTAGGGAGACTTTGCTTCATTAAGGCACATGGGCAGCATTGCTTTGGTGCATACCTTGATCAATTTTAGGTTTTGCTAATGGGTTAATCCAAAAACAATTAGATGAGGGGAAGAAATGGACTTGGATTAAGGAAGTTATATCGCTGAATTGAGTTCAGTATCTGTCTAAATTTGTAATAAAATAGGAGATCTTGAAGTGAGCAATAAGAATATTGGAACTAATTCTTCTAGGAAGTCTGTTCTGTTGGTTGTTTGCTGATCCATATTTACGTATACAAATAGTTAAAACCTCTCGATTTCAGGTTGATGGTCAGTTCCGAACGGGTGTTCCCGGAATTTTTGCTATTGGAGATGTAGCAGCATTCCCCTTAAAGGTATGCCTTTGTCAGTTGATTGCTTTTCTTCCCTTTCTCTTCCAAGATAGGAAAGGCTAAAATACAAATTGTGTGCGTTCCTTCTAAACAGATGTATGACCGCATTGCAAGGGTCGAACATGTTGATCATGCTCGCCGATCTGCTCAGCATTGCGTAAAATCATTACTGACTGTGCAAACTCACACGTATCTATGCTGGAATCCTTCTTGATATTTCCCAGTTTTCTGAAAACTTGATTAACTACTGATCTTATTTCCGCGCTGAAACTTGATTTTTTGTGTCTCCACGTGGTGTCTAGGTACGATTATCTACCACATTTCTACTCTAGGGTCTTTGAGTATGAAGGCAGCCCAAGAAAAGTGTGGTGGCAATTTTATGGGGACAATGGTAAGGTCACGGCATTATCCTAGAGATCTATTTTGTTGCTTATCATCATCTGTTTTATCTTCTAGTACTTTGCACTGACTTGGTTCTTCGTTACTGAGCAGTTGGGGAGATTGTTGAAATTGGAAGTTTTGATCCTAAGATTGTTTCTTTCTGGATAGAATCCGGTAATGTAATCTGTTTATCTACTTTTCCTCGTGTAATCCATTAAGCTGAACACCTCCCCAATGTAACCGCCCAGCTCATGTACTTGCTTAGCATGCAGGACTAATATGATTGCATTGCCCTACAGGTAAACTGAAGGGAGTTCTTCTTGAAAGTGGAAGTCCCGAGGTACTTTTTACTTACCTTACTGCATACATTTAAGGAAATTGATTTAGCACTCCAAAAATTGATGGAGGGGCTCCAAAACGAGGTCGTTTTGTATAGCAACACAGTTTAATTTTGGAGCTCCTCCTCCAATTTTTGGAGTGCCAAAATCACAATTTTAAATTTAAATATCAAAGTTTAACCCAAGGGGTAGCTCAAGTGACAACAGGGAGCTGTAAACCTAGACATTCTGAGTTCAAAACTTGGCAAGCTCTTGAGGCCCGGCTGTAAGAGAGATATCTCTTGTGAATCCCCTAGTCCCGGCATGGATGGCTTGCCTCCTGCCTTTGACTAGACCGTGGAGGGAAATAGTCGAGGTGCGCGTAAGTTGGCCTGAACACCCCTGACCGTCGAAACGAAAAAAATAAATAAATAAAAGTTTGAAATGTTGTTCTGAATTACTTACCAGTTACATGTTCTGATCGTAGTATCATGTTGCGATAAATGTTGACAGTTTGAGATACATTAATAAAAACTTTCAACTAATGTGTCGCTCTGTTATTTTAGGAATTTCAACTTCTTCCTAAGCTTGCAAGGAGCCAGCCTGTGATTGATAAAGCCAAGCTCCAGAATGCATCATCAGTTGAAGAGGCCCTACAAATTGCACAAACCTCTTTGCAGGTTTGAAGCTATGGTTCTGGTGACTCAATTGAAATGTCACATGTTTTGCTTCTTTCATGTACGTCTTGAATAATGCTTCCGTGGCCCGTAGGAGGATTACTTGCTATTACCATATTCAGAAAATCAGAACCTCTTCCTTCTATGCATGGTCTTCCCAGATTAGTTTTGGGGCGGGTGTGTGTGTGTGTGTGTGTGTGTGAGAGAGAGAGAGAGAGAGAGTGTGTGTTTGGTATTGGGGGAAATTTTGGCATTGGTTTCAATAAAATCATGCGTTCCCTTTTTTCAATAACCGGATGCATGGGCCAGCAAGAACGCAAAAGCAAGCATTCTTGAGGTGGGACCTTGTGCCAAATCTAAAGAAGTGTACTATAGAGAAGCTTGATCTAGCCATTGTGGTAGTGCTAATTTGTAACTAGGTCATGATTATGGCAATCCCATGTCATTTGACTAGTTACTCGTTTACTTACGTTACATATAAAAGTTCAAAGATTTGGTTGCAGTAGTTATTAAACTCTTCAAATTTTTCTACATGTAGGAAGGACAAAGAGTAAAGAAATTAATGCCTATACGCATACGCGTAGATTCCTACTCCCTGGACACCTCTATACCTGAGCCTGGCCTGCCTGAGTTAATTTTACCTGAGCCTACATGATTTATTTTACCAGCTTTGACAATCATCCCATTATTAAATGCATGTATATAGTTTCTCTCTCTCTCTCTCTCTCTCTCTCTCTCTCTCTAAATTTTCAAAACAATAATTGGTGGACTTAATCGGGAACCAGAGTCCTTGACATGGTTTGTACGGTAGTAATTATAAACAGATGTTATCTTACTTGAAATCCTAAACTTGATGTTGAAATTCAATAAGTTTCTGATCTGTATTATACTATATCATGATGCATTGGAAAAGTAAGTAAATTATCCCCCGCAACCAACTGAATAGTCGTAGTTGGCTTGAGCCTTTGACCTCCATACGAGAGACGTTATCATCACTTCGAATCTAAATTAGTGAACGAATGGTTAAAATCCATCTCTCACTCCGCCTCACTAGCTATCTCCAGGACTTGGCTCTGAAAGTTACATCGTGTATGTGGACAGTGAGATAAGAGACTACAGGCGTTCGATAATTAGGCCGGTAAAGCATCAAACGCACTCGCCCTCGTCAATAAAAAGAGGAAAAGATGGAACTATACCTAGTCAATATCAGAAGAGTTCCCAGAAAGGAAAAAAGGAATGGAATGAAACACTGAACGTCAGAATAATCAAAAGTAAACCAATTGAAAACACAAGGTTTCTCAAATGGAGAAATTTGTGGGTACGGTCACATGGTGACCGTGCGGGCATCTCGGCCGTCCAAACGTGTTTTGGACGGTCCAGATTTGTTTGGGTTTGAGAGGGTGTTTTGGTAATTTTGTACTAAAAATTATCCAAACAAATCTGGGCCGTTCAAAACACGTTTGGACGGTTGAGATGCACACAAAGACACCATGTGACCGTGCCCACCCGGCACTGAAAATTTTGTCCTCAAAAAGGGTCCAAATAAGGTTGCTCTCTAAACCCACTCAGTTACAAGGCCTGGTTTCTCCAACGAGAGGTAGACAGAATGCAAGCAGGTCCCCTAACCAGAATCCCTGAGCTTTCAAGAACTTGAATGCTTCCAAACTTCTTTCCACGCTTTGATAGCGAATACTACAATTTAGGACGTATAGGTTGTGTCCTAGATAGGTGTATAGCTTGGCCAAAACTAGAGGGTGTGATGGTCTAATGGGGACGAAGAAAGAGTATATCTTCAATAAAATATGCTATCTAGTGTGGACATGGTTTTTTTTTTCCCTTAATTTTTAATAACCGGATGCTTAGATCACCTTGTGCGCCTTAACAAATCCCGAGACCTTGAAGTTATTGACTGGACAAACCTCCAGTAGCTGGCCCCAAAGTTCGAAATGTTCAGCCTTGGTGTGATTTTCGAATTTACGACCTCTTGAAGGGCAAGCCCTTTAGCTATTTTCTCATGTCCACTTGCCAAACCTCTCGGGGTTATCAGTTATTGTATTGGTGGTCCATTTCCTAGTCTAGTTAGTTCCCCAGTTTTCACGCGAGATGCCCAATTTTCTTCTTCTTTTTCTTCATTCATTTTCAATGGTCTTAAATTCATCACCGTCAACGCAACCGAGGGTTAGTCTAGTTGGTTAACAGGTTTGCCCTTCTAGAGTTCGAGTTTTGGGGTCAGGCCGCAAGAAAATAATTTCTTGTGAATTTCATAATCCCGGCATGAATGGTCTGCCTTAAACCGGACCGGAAAGGGTTGTAGATGTGTGCGCAAGCCGACCCGAACACCTCGTAGAAGCAAAAAAGAAAAAAAAAATCCAACACCGTCGTGGGTTATGCTTCAATTTTGTTTTCAATATTGGTTGTCAAACAACTTGGCTTTGCAAAGGTCATCGAGAGAAATGGCTCACTCTATCCCAACTTGCACGCATGGGTTGACAAACAACTTGGCTTGGCAAAGGGCTTGTTTGACTCCGTTCCATATTGAGAGTTCACCATGAAAAGTCGTGTCATTTTTCAAATTAAAAAATCAACTACTTTCATGTATAATTTTTTGCATTTTTTTTGCACCAAATTAAAGTACTAATCGAGACCTTTAATACACGCGGTGCGAAAAAGATTTGAAAAATTATGCGCGGAAATAGTTAATTTTTTGATTTGAAAAGAGGTAAGAGAGAGAAAGTGGGACTGTCATTGTGAAACGGAGGGAGTTTAATAACCATAAGTCCATCTATAAAGATATTTTAAAAATTAGCATTAAAAATTTAAAACTATTTTTTATGTTTTCTCTTTTCTGATAGCAAGCCGATCTTCAACAGAAGAGCGCCTTTATTGCCGTACTCGAAATTTGATGGCTTATCATCCCAAACCGTCGTGTACGTTTATCTATGAGCTATTTTGCAACCTATTTTAGTTAATCAATCATTTTTTGAATCTCATTGAGAATATCAGCCACACTAAAAATCATCTTAATTTATTGCTTAGTATTATTTACTGAGGTGCGTAAACTGTTCTGAACACCCAACTATATTCTGCTCCAACCTTACAAAATCAACGGATTATAACTTATTAATAAGCATGTGAAACCAAACAAGCAACAATGTAGCATTCATTCGAACATGTTGCCCTTGGCTGATAATTTCTCTAGTTACAGAAAGCACCAATATTCTTGATTTCCTTGTTTTATAGTTTTTCCCAATAACTTAACATTAAATATATTCTCCTAAAAAATAAACACCAACTAGCTAGGTAATGCCCATATCGTGTAGTAACAAACAAGCTATGAAGCTAACCTAGTGACCTCATTGCTTGAAAAGGCCAACAAGTTTGGCTGCATTTTTAGACTACTTTTACATCTTCTCGAGATTGTTTGATTTTTTAACAAAAGCTTATTTTGTTCTTGGAGCCTTTTCAGCTTATTTGAGTAGCTTTGACAAACTTTACATGACAAACATGGTTTCTAAGAGATTAACTTGTTTACGGAAGGGTGCAAACATGGGGTTTTCACGCCCGCCATGTGTGGTTCTCATTGACAGTTTGTTGTAGTAATATGAACCGTTTATCTTGTTAGGCCCGCAGAGTAGTGTATATATGCAAAAAAATTAGATTGACCCAACAATCGATATATGATATGGGCACCCTTTCGTTAACAAGTTAATCTCGGTTTGGAAGGGAATCATTTAGGCTCCGTTTGTTTCGGTATAAAATGATTTAAATGTAAAATATTCTTTGAAATGATAAGAAAATTACAATATTCATCTATGTTGACGTTACGTCAATCATGTTAGAATTCACAATAATTGATTAAAGTAAACCGGCTACACCACTCAGTCAATAGTCATAACATATACAAAAAAATAAATAAACAAACAACGAAAATCTCCAGATGAAGAAAAAATAATTATGAATTCTTTTCCGGAGCAAAAATTGACCCCTGAATTTTGCGAGTATACGAATGATTCAACTATAATTAATTTATACATCGAATTTTTAATGACCTTTTAAGATGCATTAGCTGGCAAGACCTTATATATTAGTAGTAGTTTATAAATATACTAGCGTTTGTTCGGGCCTGAAAACATGGTGCAATGTGAGATATAGTTAGTGACAATTATGTAATGAATATTGTTTGAGAGAGAGATGGAGAGCCATAGGATTTATGGAGCAACTCAATGGTTAGGATTTATAGAAAGATAATATTCAAAAATTATTCTTCCTTATTATGTAGACTAGTGCTAATCCGTGTTTACAGTACTATGCATTCATGTTGGAAGGGGATGAGAGTTGTGTGATTTAGGTGAAAAAATATGGGCACTTAATCCCAAAGTAGAATGATACACTACAACTTTTGGATCAAATGAATTTAATGCTTTGTTTGGATTGGAATTTGAAAAGTGTTTTTGAAAAATAGTAGGGGTAATGAGTGGAGAGAGATAGAGAGAAAAAGGTGGAAATTAGGGGGAATCTAGGGGGAATTTTTTGAAAAATTCTTTTTGAATCGCGAAGGGAACAAGGCATAAATCGTTCAAATAATTTGTCCCCACACATTTCTGCGTTATAAAAGAGATTCGTTATAGACAAATGCTAACCATCGCAATATGGCACCCCTTTGTTAACCTCAAGCGCCAATCTTGCAGCCTTTTAGCCGTGACAGTCAACTCAAATGTCAGTGTGTGCAGCTATACTTTTATCATGTGCCCGAAATGACATTTTTACCCTTTGTGTAGCTCCCAATCTTTCCTGACAATCTCTCTCTACCCACACACTAAAGGCCTTGTTCTTTTACATTATGCTCCAAAATCAGCCTCTCCATTTTCCATCAATAATGGTACAGTAATTTTAAATAATAATAAAAAAACTGACTCGTTATTTTCAGTTTGATGTTTTCCTTTTAAAATTGGAGACAAGACGATTTTGTATATTTTTTAGGCCCCGTTCCGCTCCCGCTAAGCTTCTTACTCCATCCATCCTACTTTAAATGTCCCTCACAAAAATTCAGGCATTTCAAAAAAACATCATATTTTTACATTTTTTGAAATATTAAAAAAAAGGCCCCAAATTTGACTTTTTGGGCTTGTTCTTGAATATTTTCTTTTAAATGTCATAAGTTTTACTTTACTGATTCCTTTCGTCGAGACGAGCCAATAATACATAAAAGTTTGGTGCAAAACTAACAAATACAAAAAAAAAATTAAATAAGAATTAAGCAAAATATGATTCAAAAAGAAAGTTATTCTTAAAATATTTTTTCATGGGTTCTTATAAAAAATTATTTCAGTCCGATATACGGAAGTGCTATTTTAGAATTTGTAGCCCACATGTATGTGATAGGGACTGGAGTGTGGTTGGTTAGAGCATCTTCAACCATCTTTGAAAGTCTAAAATGGAGAATCAATGTGAGGAAAATTTTATAATTTATTCTCATTTGTTGCACCTTATGAGAGAATGTAGAAAGAATCCATTCTATTTTTTAGATATTTGGATCTTCAAATTGCCTTTGATTCTCCAAATATGGAAATTCTATTCTCATTTTAGAGACAAAATTTCTAAAAAGTACGATGGATCTCTCATTCTCTCATAAAATACAAAAAGTGATAATAAATTATAAAATCTTCCTCCAATATATCATATCTATTCTACATTTTAAATTTTTAGAGATGAGTTGGAAATGCTCTAATGTGAACGTAGCATTATTATCCCCCGAAAAAGGGGAAAAACCAGCAGTCCGAAGAAGGTTAGAGAAAGGGTAAAAATGTCAAATAAACAACCACTAGTAGCTCTCAAAATATAATTTAGAGTTGCACTCGGGGCAATGATTGTTCTGACAGGGAAAAAACGATACTCTATTCCGAGCTTGAATTGACATAAAATAATATAAATACTACTCAATTTACGAGATTAAGACTGAGTAGTGCAACGTAGCACCCATTAGCCGGACTGTTCTTTAAATATGCTTTTCTTGTCGAGCCAAACTACCTTTTCGCGTTTCTCCAATTACAAGCACAAAAGTGAAAGGTCAAACCCGATGGTAACATAACACAATAAAACCCTTTAAAATGGGCTTCATTTCCGCTCTCATTCTTTGTTCTGCGCCTGTTCTTTCAATCCTCGAACTCATAAATTTCAATTCTTTAGGATGTTCTCGAAAGGTGTTTTTACGCTTCACTCTAGCACCTGCCCGTGCATTAGGCGACTTGGCAAGTTATCTCTACAATGTGAAACCATATTATATAGGGTATGCGTATATAACTACTTTTATGGTATTGTTGAACTGGTCTAATTGGCTGCTGCTTGTTTTTTTTTACAGCTCTTTTTTTTTTTTGAGAAGTCAATCATTGTACAGTTCATTCAATAATGCCTTTTTACAAAAATATATATATATTATTACTACTGTACAATACTATACTTTTAACATTACATCAGCCATGGTGTTGGATTACATACACATGACATGTGTGGCCAAACTTTTAGCTTTATAAAACTAGCCGGAATTGTCCTACAGTTGGCGGTAAGCTAATTACGCTAGCTAGTTTATTGGGAGTTTTTAAGACACACTCAACATGTACAATATCTACCCACCAATAATTGCATACTGTTGTCACTTTCCAACCTAGCCTTTTGAGTTTTATTGCATCGATCCTCTTTTCCTCTCTTTATTGGTCCGCGGGCCGGGTATGTAATAAGGCTACGTTTTTTAAATTTATATGTCTGAAATTTATTTTGGTATTTTTTATTTAGTTTTTTGTCGTAATTTTTGGGATGAATTGTTCGTTTTGACGAGACGAATTGAAAAAGTACAAAAACATGGATAGAAGTCGAAAAAATTCAAAAAAGACGACATTTTAGACAAATAAGACAGCTGTTAGTTTGATCCGAGCCGTTGAATCTATGCACGATCCAACGGCTCGGAGGAGGCGCAGCATGGTGCTGCACACAGCACCATCCTCCAATTCAATTTTGTACTTTTTAGAATATTGCTCTCGTCGAGACGAATGATCAATCCAAAAAAAACATCTAACAAAAAATCAAAAAAGACAAATAAAATACAAAAAATGAAGAAATAAATTAAGTTTAAAAGAACCCACCCTAAGTAAGAAAAAGAATATTGATTTCTAATTTCAATAAACTAATTTAAAGTAACAGTTCCCTTATTACTAGTTTAGCAAATCACAAAGTACAACAGTTGCATATCCTTGGCCGGCCAACATAGTTGGGATTCTACTCTCATGTTGTGTCGCTATCTTCTCTTGGTATACTATGTTTCTTGTCATTAATAAAATTTCTTCGTTTCGCCGTTCAAAAATAAATAAATAAATAAACAGGTGCAACTCCAAAAATTCAACATTGCAGCAATGTCTCGTAGTAATTTTCTAACCTTAAAGTGCAGTACTCTCTTATAAATCATGGTGTGAGTACCTATACTCTTGCGATAATCTTTAAAATTATTACCCCAAAACATGAGGCATTCATAAATTATGTGATCGGATAAAGCTGGTTGAATAATATAACACTCCCCGACCCCAACCATAAATCCATCCTCAATGTGTAGGCGGGCGAATAAAATCGGACTCCACTATTTGGCACATGCAACATATAACTCTGTCTGAAATTGTGCACGCCTTGACAATGGGAGATTTGGTAATAAAAAGAAATTAATGGTGTAGAACCCTACAAGAAGACTTTGCTCTATTATTTAAGCAGTACTAGTACTTTATATTGTTGTTATATATCCAAAAAGCTAATTTCGTCAAAGAATGAGAAAACGAGTAATAATACTTTCAAGTTCTTGAATGCGTCTTGGTTTCGCCTTTTCTCGTGTGGCGCCCCTTTTGACATCTTAACAAAGTCAATCTCAATCAATGGGAAATCCGCAACTTTAGTTCCAAAGAGAGCTGCGGAGGCTATACCCATCAACTCATGCCCACTTGCTTTCACAACCCACCGCCCAAACCCCACCCCTCTCTCTCTCTCTCTCTCTCTCTCTCTCTCTCTCTCTCTCTCTCTCCCCATCCAATATATAAAGGAACTCCCCCCTTCATCTCTTATGCACAAGCTCTTGACACCAGACATTAATACGAAGTCAATGTCTTGCGTATCCTCCCTCCCTTTGCAAAT
This sequence comes from Rhododendron simsii, assembly GCA_014282245.1. Classification (NCBI taxonomy): domain Eukaryota; kingdom Viridiplantae; phylum Streptophyta; class Magnoliopsida; order Ericales; family Ericaceae; genus Rhododendron; species Rhododendron simsii. The sequence continues at coordinate 9,428,911 of CM024959.1, read as the reverse complement.
ACCCAACGCTCAGCTAAACAACCAGTGCTTCTCGATGTCCGAATTCACCGGAAACGGCGGCGGCGGCGACGGGGATTTACAAGCGGTGGTCAGAGGATTCAACAACTGCTTCTCCCCTTGCAGTACAATCCTGGACTACCCACATACGTGTTTTTCTCCTTTGGTGGTGCAAGAAGAAGATGTGTTGTTCAGCTCTTTCCCTGATTTATTCTTTGAATCGAATACGGTTTTTGATGAATTGGAGCAACTTTACAAGCCCTTTTACCCTGCGTCGAGTCAACTATTCCCACAACCTTCTCTTTCTTCTTCTGTTTCTGATCATGAAGAAAGAGAGGCCAATAGGGTGCAAGAAAAGGAGGCTTTTCCCGAGTCTGCTATCGTTGTTGCTGCTGCTGCTACTTCTACTCTTCCAGTTAAATACAAACGAAGGTTAGTTGGCTTGAAAAATACTCTATCTCCAAATTTTAATAATAACCATATTCGTTTTGGATTTTCAGAAATTTTTTAGGGGTAATGGGGGAAAGATAAATAGAGAAATGTAATAATAATTTGAGAGAAATTTTTTAAAAACGGTGCACAGAAAGCAAAGTTTGGGCCTAGAGATCCAAAACTAACACGGCACAGCCTTATTCATATTGTATTTTGAGAAAAGTTTTTTTTAGAGTAAAAAAGATAAATAAAACAAATTTATTAGAGATCGTGTCTTGGGATTTTGAGGCCTCAAAGCCCCAAAACGAACAAGGATGATTCTAATGACTTCTTGCGGCTGATAATGAAATTGAGAACAAAAGGACATGAGCATTTTGAGATAGAAAAGTACCATGCCAGTTCAAATGTTCTCGGTCTCCGTACCCCGTACCGGCCGCCAGGGCATTGGTAACTGCACAATCATGTTTCGAAATTTTTAATTGTTTGAAAATTTTACCATATCGTGCAATTGTTCGTATAGAGAGGTCGATGGAAGTTTTCTAAGGACAGAATATTCTTGAATTAACGAAAGTTTTCTGAGTTCCATTTTTTGAGTTTGCTGAAAATCTTGTATATGGTGACAATCTTTCACTTTCTATTATCAGAAAGACTCAGCACAAAAGAGTGGTAGTGGAAGTTGCAGCCGAAGGTCTTTCCTCTGATGTGTGGGCTTGGCGCAAGTATGGTCAGAAACCCATCAAAGGATCACCACATCCAAGGTCTCTCTCTCTCTCTCTCTCTCTCTCTCTGTGTGTGTGGGAAAACACTATTATATGACCTAATTCTAATACTAAAAGTCTAAAATGATGTGGCAGAAGCAATTTTGAAATTGCACGTCATATGGTGGGTATTTTATTTTGATTTCGAATGACAGGATCACAAACAGTCGTGGCAAAAGTTGTAGAAATGATAGAACAATGGTACTGCTATTTTTCAATCACTTATGACTTATGTATGGTTGGTTTGGTGAATTGAACAGGAGCTACTACAGGTGCAGCAGTTTAAAAGGATGTCTAGCCAGAAAGCAAGTGGAACGTAGCCAATCCGATCCTCAAATGTTTGTCATCACCTACACCGCCGAGCACTGCCACGGCCACCCAATTCGCAAGAGTTCCCTAGCCGGCACCACTCGCCAGAAGTTCTCCCTCTCCAAAAGCCCCACCACGAGCAATCACGACACATCGATATCCACAGATTCCGGCTCATGCTCTATGTCGCCACCCGTTACCCCGGTAATGGCAATGAACGTAGAAGATGGGCAACGAATATCGGATATTGAAGCAAGCAAAAGTAATATTGGAGTACTGGATAACATGTGTGATGTGATGTTGTGTGATGACTTGTTTTGGGGATTTGATGAACTTGATAGACTCGACTTCTGATTTTAGCTTAAACTCCATCCGTCTCATAATATTTGGCAATTTTATTATTTCAGCCCTATGAAAAAATTAACTATATCTCTTAATTCGTAATGTTTTTAATAAGCAATATGGATCTTATTTGATAGATTTTGAATTGTTCTATTAAATAAAGTTCAAAAAATCGCTTAAAACATTATGGATTGAAAGATATATGCAATTTAAAAATGGAACGCATTCCTGAAAATGCCAAACATTATGGGACGGATGGAGTACTATATATAGTGACTAGTTAATTAGTTCAATGTCAAAACTTGAGAGGAGATAAGTTGTTGTAATTATTTTTCAGACACTAATAAATAGAGATCGATCAATGTGCACTAGTGATCATGTATTCTACATATTGATTTTGATTATGAGGACTGCTTTTGGATTTCAATTTATAAACCCGATCGTGATAGTACCACTTCGTTGGATGATATTTGTTTCGTGATAGATCTTTCTAAGTTTTTAGATTGTAGATTGTTGATTCTGCTTCAGATTCTAGACAGAATGACTGGTGGTTACAGTTTTTGATTTCGTGACTCTTGGAAATCGGTCATGATGAAGCAGCTTTGTTGATAGCTCCGATCTTGACCTGCAAAGCAAAGCCAACAACTTGAGTCACCGGTGTGATGGCGTGCCTATCATCCTCCGATGCCTAAGTCAGTAGAATTCTTATTTTGGTGAGAGAATTAAGATTCTCGGCTATGGAGTTTCGTATCTTGTATGGAAGTTCTACCGTCATATTTATTAGCACTTTAGTTGGAGGTTGAGTCCTTGTAGGACTGTATCTCGTAGATTCCGGATCACCTCTTTGAGGAATGTGAAATCTTGCCTTAGCTAGGAATCTATGGGTGTCCTGCCTTAGCTAGGAATCCTTACCCATCTTTGATCATGCATATCTTTGGTGCTTTGTGCTTATCTAAGCTTTCCCTTATCCCTTAGGATTTAGGTTTCTCGGTGTGACATCTTTATCACAAGAAGCATATCCCGTGGATAATACCGTAGATGCTATGCTTCTTGTTGTAGCTAGGGACCGGTTCTGGTCCTTAGACCTCCTTCAAGCTTCGTCTGGAGGACGGAGCTGGAAGGTCATCGCTCTATTTCAAGTAAGCTTCTAGAGGAGATTTAGCGAGGCTAGCTCACACTCCCCAGGTCCGTAGTTCTGGAAGTGCTGAGCTCTTTAGGTCTATCCTACTTATCAGGTCACGAACTAGTCTACATATATAAGATGTACGTATAAGACCACAAATTAGGGTTTTGGATCTTCCTTTCAATTCACAGACTTTCCTATATGTTCTTCTCTGTGAGACACTTCATATTGTTTCTTCTTCTCTTTTTGGGGTTCAATTTCTGCAAAAATAAAACTCCGGAACGTGTTTTTTGATAACTCATATATATGTCTGGGCTAGCTAGCACACACGTACGCTGACTAATCCTGAGGAACTAATCCCCCTACCTACTAATGGGGAACCCGATTAAATTCGGAGCAATGCCCCTGCATGGACTGACCAGAAAACTTGTTTTGATCTGTGCATCCAAAAGTTTTCGTGTTTAATCTTCATTTAAACACACGCAAACTAATACACAGTCTAAGGTTGAGCTTCATTTTTGATGATTGCAACAATCATTTGAAGAATTCATTAGACGTCTCTATTTCTCCGGGTTTGAAAAAACATAATGCAAAAACCTTTCAGTGGCCTGAAATCCCGCCTAAAAAATGGTGTTACCTAGGTGTATTATTATAAGATAGTATTGCAATATTGGGTCAAAGAGATTGTGTTGAATAATGCATGCAGCTGTAGAATCAACTTGGAATTCCTTGGATAATTTTATATGCGAATCCGGGACGGTTCTTCTGGCCAGGCTTCCCTTCACTGTTTCTATATAGAAAGAACGGAGGTCATAAATTTCAGTACAGCTTTACAAGGATAATTATAATTAAGGGACTAGCTCAATTTTTTATATCAAGCACCGATTAGTTGGAGAAAAATAGTAGAAATTACGATATTTTTATTGATTGTGTCTGACAAACTTACGTGCACCTTAACTGATCGACCTTGAGGGACCAATCCCACCACCCAATTTCGGGGGACCCAATTACGTCAGAGCAAATTTCATATGCACTAACCCCAAAGAAGATGATAGCACTGAGACTCTGAAAGATATATCTATCAACCCTGAGACCTTAGGCAAAAGCAAAATTCTTGAGTCCCTTGACTATCAGGCCAAACCTCACGGTTAGAAATGATTTTGGTGAAGCCCAAGCAGTCAAGAAAGTTCCTGTCCAAAATAGATTTGCTAGTTGGACCAAACACTTGCCAAAGAGAACATTGCAAAATTAACAGACAGGGGGCCAAATTGAAGGAAGCCTTAAAACGATGCAATTCGGCCACTTAGGGCTTGTTCGGTTGAGGATCATTGAGTACTTGGACTCAAAATTATTACCTTACTCCAACAACCACTCATTACCCCTATCTCCATCACTGTTTTCATTTTTATCTCTATCTCTCTCTAATCATTATCCCAATTATTACCTTATCTCCCTACCCTAATCATTACAAAATCAAATCAAAATAAAAAACCCAAATCCAAAAAGCTTCAACCGAACAAGCCCTTAGCTATTACAGAATTGGAGTGGATCAAAACTTTACTATCAAAAGCTTCTTACAACAGTATTCCTTTATCATTGTAGTGGGCTGAAACCGGTTCACTTTCCGGCCTTCCGATATGGGTAGCCCAAACCCTACTGGGCTAGCATGGGCAAGCATATTGATGACTATGTCGTCCGCCCACCGTTTACTAAGGCCCAAAACGGTAGAGCCTAGTGTGGCCCGGACAGAGTCGGGCCTGGCCGAAGCGTTGCCCGACCTGTTTGCTGACCTAGCAGGCGATTGGAGATGTCTTCCGCCCAGGTGTCCACCAACTGTCACCCATGACATCACTAACCAAAACGGTTACGCGCGATGTCAGGCACACGCGACTAGCACGGGTAACTTAGAGAGCAAATATAGACTACCTATATAACTCTAGCGATAAACCCTAGGGGGAGGTACGCTAGTTTTAGATCTTGGATCTATTGTATTCCTTTCGCAGCTCAAAACCACTACACCGCCATCTTGTTGATCAATTATAACATAATAAGTATGTCATTTGTTCAGATTAGTTTTTCAAGAATATTAGTTGAAATGTGCATAAACTAATCCGGAGACATTAACTTATTAAAAACAAGTTGTCATCGCAAAATCTATAGACAAAATAAAAAATATACTAATGATTATTTGTAACGCCCTCTCACATGAGGTGGTCTCATATATGTGTAGATCCCACTCTGTATAAAAGGAGCGTTACAAAATAACCTGCTAAAATCTTTATCCCAAATCTTAGGTTACATCAACCATTTGCAAAGGATAGCTTAGGAGTCCAAAACCCAAACTACTGTTACACAAATTACTTAAAACCAAAATCTTCTCTAATCAATTAGTCTAGGAAGGCTCAAATTCCTTCTTATATTGTCCTCAAATGAGATGACCTTAGAGTTGTATTATGAGATACTTTCTAAATGCTTGAGACTTTCCCAACAAAAAATAAAATTGCAAAAAAAGCGAAGAATCTGAAATTATTCACAGTGTATAAAATGCAAGTTCTACTAAACAAATTCAAGTAGCATGTCCAATTGTTTTGCTATTTTCATCAATCCTGAGTTTTTACAGGCCAACATGTATAAATTCCTTCTTAATAAAACAGTCGAGCATACTGTTGGAATTTGTCCCACATGGGTTATTTATCACCTCGAAAACTAGTATATGAGTCTGGCCAGATGCCTCTCCCTTCATTGCCAATTAGTTTCGAGATGGATATTAAGTTGTACATTACCATATTTGTGGTTTAATATGAACTTCTTACAATGACCAACTTTTTACATCATAGACGAGGTAGATTTAATTCTACAGTACCCCTTAATCTTTGAGTTGACGTTTATTTTTATGCTGATTACAGTTAGATTCAGACTTTTAGTAAGCTAGAAAACTTCGACCGCCTTGTTTATGATTCCATCTACATCTTGCGGCATTTGCAGACACTGATCGTCGTCTCCATTTCCGCCAAGCAAAGCGGCCACCGAACCCACAAAAGCAGCATTCATATAGGTAGTAGGCTCCAAGTGAGAGTAATCCGATCTCAAGTCGTTGAAGTGGTCGTTGGAATCGGGGCCTCCAACGATTGCACCCACGTGAGTATTTGGATTTGGTTTGGAAGAAGAATACCAAGTTGAGTAGCCGTCGTTGCACCCTACTTTGGCCGGGTAAGCTTGGCTCGAGGGGATGGATGCACCTCTGTGGTGCAACTGCAATGGATATTTGCTGCCGAATCCTACCATGTATGACATCTTCATGGGGTTGTTTCCTAGTATGTAATCGACCTGAAAGAAAGAAAACATTTAACTTGAGAGAAGAAGTGCGAAAAAAAATTACAGCTTCTAAAAAAAAGAATCAAAAATTTGTTTAGACCGTTATGCTGGCAGCACTAGTCATTTTTCGACGACAATTTTCTTGGTCTGTAGACTCTGTAGCAAAACTCAGAAACTATGACTCTTATCTTAGTCAAGGAATGGTCAATAACCGATTGAGTCCCATCTCTTGCAATAAAAACACTGGAAATTTTTCGTGTTTCATTTGACAACTGAGGTGAAGATCATTTTGATCAAGTGTGTATTTGTGTGAACCTTTTTGTGCCTCCTTTCCTTCATGGTATCTCTAGTTTCTGTGTAAAAATAGCACTTCATAGCTTCGAAAGCAAGGAAACACGAAAATGGTGTTTTATTTTTACACCTGTGCAGATGTCTACCTGTGTTTTTGCGAAGTCCTTGATTTGAGATGGGGAGAAATGTGCAGAACCACATTGGACTCCCTGAATTTTAGCTGCATCAAGTATCTTGGAGTGGATTAAGAGCACCATGGAAGCGCTTGTAACGTACTGCAGATTACTACTATCTCTAGTATACAGAAGCCCACCTGTAGGCAAAAGACATACATGTTTTTCTATTTCAGTCGTAGCAAACGTAGGCTCGGAAGCCTTCCATGTAAAATATTTGAGAATGCAGTATGACAGCACTGCGTTCGTCTTGGTAGTCGGTAGAGTTTGGGGGGTTCCGTGCAGTGTCATCCATGCTGCATTCTGAAACGCTTGTCTAATTTTTCATTTCGTTTCAATACGTAACGTTTTTTCTGATTTCAAGTTTTTGTCATTACCGGGGGTGGTATGGATCTGAACTGAGCCACTCCCTGGCATCAGTGCACATACGAAGGAGTCAGCATCCACCTTAAACTTCTCCAAATTTGACTTCCCACCATAAAATTCCTGAACATAATCCAACTACTTAATTGAGTTACTTCATTGACCAATAAGACTTTTTACAAGGAAATAAAAAAAAGCAGCACCTTTGCCAGTAATGTCTGAGCTCCTGCGAACTTGTTATCCCAACTGAACTCGGAAGAGGCCTGACTCCAGCCTTGGTTGTTCGATACATAGTTCAAGTAGCTGGTTTGTCCACTGGCTTTGTATAGCCAGGCCGCAGCCCATAACAGCTCATCCTTCATGAAATTCAGGTTAAATAAGCTCATGAGTCGTGACAGAAAGAGAAATTGATGCAGCTCGTCTATTGACAGCCATTTGATCGTCGGTTTTGACACATAAAACGGCCATTTCTTGGTTAATGAATTTTCTCAGTGACCTTTTTTCTGATTCATAACTTCAAGAATGACAGAAGAGTGACGCGATTTTTCCCTACACCAGCAAAGCTCACAAACATGATTGCAACCATATGAAGATTGTAACTTCGTTACCTGATAGCCAGAGTAAGAGCAGTAGAATGGGCAAGAAGCCTGGTAAGACCCCCTATACTTGTCTGCAAACTCAAACAGCTGAAATTCATTTGGACTTATGAGTTAGATGAACACCGATAAGAGCTTGATGAGCAGAAACCATCCTGAAATTGTAAGACCTACCGATTTCGAATGGCTTAATAGATTGGCAGAATAGTTGGAATCAACACCTTTAAAGAAAATCGAAGCAGCAGAAAGAGCAGCTGCAGCATCAGCCGCCGCCTCTGTGCCTGGTGAATTGGAAGTGATCTTGTAGAGTGTTCGAGGAGTGTCCATGTCTTCGGGGCGCTCCCAACACTGGTGATCTTGATCTCCATCTCCTACCTACAAAAAAAATATCGGAGAACTAGAAACTTACTAAAGAACCAAGGCATACAGTAATTACTTAGAATCCTAGTCTGGAAACACAGCTCTATTTAGGCCCTTAGGTCTCTCTCTCTCTCTCTCTCTCTCTCTCTCTCTCTCTCTGTATGTTCTTCGTAGAATTGTGGATTCAAGACGTAAAAGCACTGACCAGTGACAAACATACATAGGCCAGTGCATAATCCCAGGAACGGGTTTGATCTAAGATTCAAAAAAAACAACTGGTATTGGTCCATAAAATTGTGATGAATAATTGTTCTAACTAATTAGTTTGATTGTGTAGAACCAGCAGCTAAGAACTTATTAATACATAGGGGAAGTTGACATTGTTAATGCATCCAACTCAATACCAATTGGCAATGAGAGGAGAGGCCGCCCAGGCTCATATACTAGTTTTCGAGGTGATAATTAACCGATGTGGGACAAACTCCAACAGGCATTATGCAACTCAATTCATTCGACGCAAAGTTATATTGTAAAGCCTTTTCTGTTGTGGATTCAACAGAATGATATCTGGTCCTTTCCTTGTTATTACTGCTATAGTCTTTGAAGAAAGTAAACAAAGGGAGATCGAACCTGAGTGTAGAGAGTGGTAGGAGAAGTGTGAGCTCTTAATATGAAATCAGAACCCCAACGGATTGCTCTGTGGATATAATTCGTCTGACCGACTGAAGATATCTCTTTCTGGTGCTCAACGGCAGCCCAACTCAATAAGCTGACACTGAATGCCATCGGCCACCCAAACTTTACATTGTCGCCCGCATCATAGTATCCTCCCATCAGTCTCACCTGTCACAAGAAATATGCATTAGTACCACCGCTACAGTACTACTACTACTACTAGGAGTAGTACTACTAGTGTTTGCCAAACAAATTTTTGCGTTTACCAGGAACGGAAAACAGAAACAATTCAACTAAGATGTAGGGACTGTGGACAAAACAGAGCTGAAGTGAAGGAATATCACACTACAAGTCTACAAGTCTCGTTATCGTATATATTAGTGCGACCTGGTAATGAAAAAAAAAAGTGTGACCTGTTCCATACATGCTCATAAGTTGCAATTATGTTTACAAGCGTATCAAGGCTTGGTGGCCAGACTATTCTAGCGTCATAGGTCACCTAGTGAACCAAAATTCTAAGCTGTTGTTCAAATAAATATAGGTAAGGTGCCCAAAAAACTCTTAAAGCATCAAATGTTTCATCGTCTCTCTCAGTTTTCTGATGGGCTTGAAAAGAGTGATGCCCACCATCCTTCTGAGAAAGATGGTGAAAACTTTAGTTCTTTTCATGCGTTGTATGTATGTAAACTGATTCTGTTCGGTTGACTAGTAACGAAAAAATCGTACATTATCTGGTTTGCCATCAGAGAGTGCAGAGTCTCCCCTCCATTTTACTCTCTGGTCTGCAGGCAATTTTCCCGATCGTTGTCCTTCAAAAAACATGATTGCTTTACTGAGTGCATCTTTGTAGTCATAAACTGCAGAGCAGAGCTCGTCGGCCTTCAGGAGTTGTACATTTGGACTGGCTAAAATGCCAAAAAGCAGCATGCCCAACAGCATTCCACTGCAGGCCATTGTTTGTCAGTTATATGCTGCAGTGCAGTGGTCCAGGTTATATGGTTGCTATTTATAGAGAAAATGAAACTATACATAATTTCCTTTATTTTACTCGAATTTGAGCCATATCTAACTGCTACATTCCCAAAAAGAGTTGTGGAATTTTCTATTTAAACCCAAAATTACATATATGCATGTGTTCAATGAGGTATGATTGATGATGGATTCATGGAATGGAGATCACGTGAAGGAGTGGTTTATTCCATGGGCCTGAAAAAACATGTCCTTGTTGTGTCAATAATTGGCAATGCCGCGATATGGCATGATGTAAAACTAGGAAAGTGGCCAATGTTCCATTCTCAAAATATACCGCAGGTGGTTTTTTCCCGAATCTCTATTGGTCGACCAGCATGCTGATATGGTGCTCCCAAAGTATCGGATTATATGTCCGAGTCGAGTCAAGAAAGAGTTGTGGAGGGTAGAATAGGCTAGAGTCACAAAGATTGCGTAGAGACATGGAGGGCGGACAGTGTACCCACTCCTCAACGTCATTAGTTCGGAAAATGTTCTCATCCAATGATATTTTTGACGTTCCTCCCCTATGCTTAAGCAAAATACTAGTATCAAGAGCTCTAATTTTTTCTTCAAGTTGGTCTCTAACAATGTTCTGGATCTGCACGAGTAGCCTTTTTTTGGATCTATTATCGGAAATGGTTGTTTTTTTATGTGTCATCTATGTTGGAAATTGTCCCACATCGATTAATTATATCCTCCAAGACTAGTATACGAGCGTGGGCGGCCGACCTCTCCGGTACTCATTGCCAATTGGTTGGATGCTTTAACATCATCAATCGCGGATGTGCTCAATTTCAATTAATGTACGGATGTTGTAACATCCTTTCGGTTTCTGTTTGCACTCAGGCAAGGAAGTTTCCTAGGTCTCGTCCCGTGGCCCGTGGGTAAGAAATGACAACAGATTGGAGCACACATGGAATGGTGGTATATTGGGCCATATAAATGGATCACTTCTTCAAGGAAGGACTGAATGAATCAACTTGTAGTTCTATGATTGTATACTGTGTTGAAATAATTAATTTGTGATAACTCAGATATGTCTGTGTCAGTTTACGCACAATCGACTAATCCTGAGAGACATTGTGTCAGTTTACGCACAATCGACTAATCCTGAGAGACATTCCACGGTCCAGCAGCAGAGACTTTAAATATTGACTCCATATGGAATGGCCTTAAAGAAGTTGATAGCACCTGAGAGATTTCAGACCTTGAAATGGGTAAACCCATAAGTCTCAAGCCTTAACCACCACCCAGCCAACCGTTGGGGTCAGGGACGGAACCAGGATTTCCTATACGTAGGGGCCGAACTATAAACAACAAAATTCTAAAATCTCAAAGTTCGGGAATTTAATTGTTTGTTTGATTTGGGTTTTGAGAGAAGTTTTTTGGGTAACGAGTGAGAGGGATAAAAAGAGAAAATGAGACTAATAATTGAAGGGATAGCTTATGAGATATCCTGTGCAAAGAGAGATGTTGATTTTTGTGACAAAAAATGGACACATTATTCTAAAGCATTTAAATGTCTAAATAACACCTGATACAAAATACAATATTTATCTGTTCAAGCAAAATACAACTAATATTGATATCGAAATTTTAAAAAAAAAAAAAAAAAAAAAAACCGAAACTACGCGGGGGCCTTGGCCCCCGTATGCCAAACCTTAGATCCGTCATTGGTTGGGGTTGCGTTGAAGTAATTAATTATCAAAATGTTTGGATACATATTCACAAATTGTATGGAAAGAAGGAGAGATGTTCATGCTCAGCATGGAACTGGACTAATGGAGTATTGAGAGAAATGCCTTTCCCATGAAATCATGGGCTAGTTCATGTAGTATCTTATCCACTTCTCAAAGTCAATGAAAAAAATTTCAAGCTTATCTTCTGGACAAAAAAAGTCTTGATGTAGCATGGCTTAAGTTTTGCTTCTTAATTATGTATCTCTATCCTATAGTATTTTCTAAGTTTGTCATTTTTTATTCCAATATAGATGCAGCATATCTGTAGAATATGGAGTAACGATTTTTGAATTCTCTATATTTTGGACCATCGGATTTGTACATACTGTTTCTATATTTGAGATTTACGGATAGTATTACTTGGAAAGAATGAATATTTGGAAGAATAATAAATAAAATTAAAATTAATATTTCCTAATCTTATTCTGATTCCTTATTTTCGAATTTTACTTACTTTCCTAATAGTGATCAGTCAAAAACGATTACCCCGTTAATTCCAAAACCGATTCCAATTTTGAATCCAAAACTATTCTCTCTCTCTCTCTCTCTCTCTCTCTCTCTCTCTCTCTCTCTCTCTCTCTCTCTCTCTCTCTCTCTCTCTCTCTCTCTCTCTCTGTATATATATAGGCCCTGTCATTTTTTGAAATGTATTCAGACTACTAAATGTTTAGTTGGTTGAGTAATTGAGGGGAAAAAATTGATTAATTATATATTTGGTTATTTGATTCATTACAATATGTTGGTGGCAACAAATGTATTGATTTTGTTGCATCTTGATTCTAAGTCATAGTTTCATCTTTGCCTTCATCAGGTTGAAGGTTGAAAGTTGAAAGTCAACAAAAAGTCAACAAAACTATACATGTGCCTGTGTTTCCGCATTAGAGTTAATTTCTTATTTAACTTAATTTTTTATAGTACATAACACAAGGGTATAGGGCTTGTCCATACTTAAACAAAAGACAAGTTGCTACAATGGATGATTACTTTGATCCAATGGTTTAGACTCATTCTCCTACTTCCAGTAAAGTACTCACATTTTTTGCACATATTACACAATTGCCTTATGGGTTTATTTACTCTTAACAACTGTATTTTAATGTTTCTGTGATTTTTCCAAAAAAAAAAAAGAGAGAAAAATACCAAAACTTTTCAAATTACGTGCTAATTTGAAGAATATATATAGGGAGCATTCCGGTGACACAACCACTGCCTAGTGCAGTTGGTATGTCATTTCTCCCCTATGAGGGAGGTCCTGGGTTCGACTCCTGCTCCGCCGATGTATGACGATTGAAAAAAAAAAACTCAACCATTTAAGCCAATGGCTGAGATTAGAAGTTCATAAAGAATTACTATTGGCCGCAAATAATTACTTCTGGCCGCAAATAATTACTTCTGGCCGCGATGAATTACTATTTGCCGCAAAGAATTATTCTTGGCTGCAATGAATTACTCATGGCAACAAAAAATTGGTCTTTGCCAAGAATTATTTTTGGCCGCATCAAATTGCACTTGACTGCATCGAATTCCTCTTGGCCGCAAAAAATTGCACTTAGTCGCATCAAATTGCACTTAGCCGAGAAGAATTCCTCTTGGCCGGTATGAATTGCACTTGACCGCATCTAATTGCACTTGGCCACATCGAATTACTTTATAATCTCGCAATTTTGTGCGGCCAAGTGTAATTAGTAGTGACCAGGAGAAATTTTTTGCAACATGAGTAATTCTTCACGACCAGGAGTAATTCAATGAAGTCAAGAGTAATTTTTCACGGTCAGGAGTTATAAATTGCGGCCAGGAGTAACTCTTCATGGTCAGAAATAATTCTTTGCGGCCAATAGTAATTCTTCGCGTCAGATTCTTTTTCTTTTTAACTAATAGGTAAGAGAACAAAATTGTTGTTTAATACAACTTGACCTGTTGGATTAAATGATTTGGAGTTTCATGATCTGTTTGGGATTGAAGAATGTAGGTTTTTTGTTGAAGTTTTTTGGGTAGATAGAGTTTCAAACTCTACTCCTTATTTGGTTATATATAATTTTGGAACTATTTCGCTTTTCTATTTTTCTAGGTCAATTAAAAAAACAAGTGCGATAAAGGTGTCACTTTTGAGTGGGTGGACGTTCAGAAAATTGAATTCGAATTGAAATCCAGTATGATTATACATTCTTAATATCTCTGATACTATCCCTGAATGCAATTAACTTGAATTACACAGATTTGGTAGCATTTGTTGTGTTGGACTATTTTATAAACTTGATTAGATTGGCCATGTTTGAAGCTTATTCTTAGAATGAAAATTTTTGAGACGTAGATTTTGTTGGGAGAAAGAAAAATTTTCTGATTCACGGTTATTTGTAACGCTCCTCTCGCATAAGACTCCATACACATATCTGGGACTCATTTCATGTGAGATGGCCTTAAAAAACAACCGTTGTATCCAAAAAAAAAACTTCAAAAAAGAGGAGCTTGATATTTCATTTAAACTATGTTTAGAAAGCATTGCGTCAAAGGCACGAGCAATAATTACTAGTTGCTTAATAAGTCATGATCGAGTGCTAATTTGGAAGCTAGGGGATTCGAGTACAGTACTGGATTGGATTGAATTGAAGTGAGGTTATATCATTTGTGTTTGTCATGGGATAAGGAGTGGGACTAGCTCGTTTTTAGTTGCATATAGACTCACGCAAACCCACATGGGTGGGATTGCCATATTCCCAATATATCAGGGTTGAAAATTCTCAGCTTTTATTTATAACACAGGTGTCTGAGCTAGTTTGCATCCACCTTAATTAATCTTGGGGGCCTAATCTCACCGCCCACTTGCGGAAAGTACAAGTAGATTTGCGTTGTATGGACCAGCCCCAAAAAAGTTGATGGCATCTGAGAGGTTTTGAACCTGAGAATTAGGAGTGAGCAAGCTTATAAGTCTCGAGCCTTGACCACTAGGCCAACCAGGGACGGAGCCAGATTTTACCTTAGCAGTGGCGAAATGTATGTACTAGTAAAAAATTAAACAGAGGAACTACAATAGAATAAGTCATTGAATCTAGGAAAATTAAAATTACATAATAAAAATTATAATAAATGATGTTTGTCATATGCACGTAGAGTACCAAAAAAGACCAATTTTAATTTAATCTATCTACGAAAGTGATGTGTCTTGAATTGTGTCCGACGCTCCTTCCAAACCAAACCAAACAGAGCCTTATGTCCTAATCATTTCGTTAAAAGTATCGATGATAGAATCAGCGTCAAAACTTCTACCTATGTCCTTCTCAATGTATGTGATCAAGAAACTTGCCAGAAAATCATCTTCCATCCTAGCGTGAAGTTTTTTTTTTTTTTTTTTAATTTAGACCTTATCTTTTATAATACTTCACCTTGGCTCATTGATTTAGTTTTGAAATATTTATTTGGGTCTCCTTTCTTGAAAAAATAGAGGATTAAAGACTAGTATATAGAAAAAATAATAAAATAAATCTAGCAGTGACAGATCTATATAAATTGGGGATAATTTTTTTTACATATAATAATTACATTTTAAAAAAAATTTGTCGTGGCGGCCACCACCACTAGACCCCTTGGCTCCATCATTGAGGCCAACTCTTGGTTGAATTTTTGAGTAATTGGCTACGCTATATAATACACAATGGGCGAAGAACAAAGATATAAATTTTTATGTGGCTCTCCAATTGAATACATCAACGGCTTAGACCATTTTTCATTACTTACTGGATTGGATAATATAAGACAAAGAAGAGAAGGATTATTGTATATTTGACTATATTCTATACAAATTAAAGGGCTCATATATATAGTGTGAGCCATGATACAATAAAGGAAAATACGATCACAATCTCAATCACAATCATATAAAATCAATATCACATCAAATCATAATATATGATTTGATCTTATGAGAGATACACATCGATTCTAGAATATCCTAGAAATACACAAATCTAGAATATTCTAACAGCCCCCCTCAAACTCAAGGTGGGAGAGCAGATACCAACTTGAGTTTGGTAACCAAGTCTTGAAATCATCCTGGTAGGTGCGCCTTGGTGAAGATATCAGCCGTTTGCTCTAGGGATGAGACTGGGAGGAGTCGAATAGTACCACGTGTGACATGTTGGCGCACAAAATGACAGTCAATCTCAATATGTTTCGTGCGATCATGAAAGACATCATTATGTGCAATCTGAATAGCACTGTGATTGTCACAATGAAGTATGGTGGCAGTAGAATGGTGGACACCTATGTCTTCCAATAACCATCGAAGCCATAAGAGTTCTTGAGCAATGTCAGCAAGAGCACGGTACTCAGCCTCGGTGCTGGATCGTGCAGTAATAGTTTGCTTCTTACTTCTCCAAGAGATAAGTGAATTGCCGAGAAAGAAGCAGTAGCCTGTAGTAGAACGACGATCAATAGGGTCTCCAACCCAATCAGCATCAAAATAGGCATGGAGAGTAAGAGAGGAGCGAGCGGAATAAAAAAGGCCGTGGAACAAAGTGCCCTTAATGTAGCGCAAAATGCGAAGAACTGCCGCATAATGGACGGATCGAGGAGCAGATAAGAACTGGCTGACAAGATGGACGCCGTAGGCTATGTCTGGGCGAGTAATAGTAAGATAGACAAGGCTCCCAACAAGTTGCCGATAGAGTGTAGCATGAGTCAATAATGTGCCATCCAAAGGAGTAAGACGAGTGTTTGGCTCGAGAGGAGTGGATGCAGTCTTACTATCAGTAAGACCTGCCTGTGCTAACAGATCAGAGGCATATTTTGCTTGAGAGAGATAACATCCATTGGAATCTTTTAAAATTTCAATCCCAAGAAAATAGCTAGGCGAGCCAAGGTCTTTCATCTCAAAACTACGGCAAAGATACTGTTTGAAGCTAGAAATACCAGTGACATCATCTCCAGTAACAATCATGTCGTCCACATAAAGAAGAAGAATAATGGTGCCATGCTCAGTCTTGCGAATAAAAAGTGCAGAATCATGAGGACTAGAAGTGAAACCAAAATCGCCAATGGTGGTACTGAATTTGGAGAACCAAGCTCGGGGAGCTTGCTTAAGACCATATAAGGCACGGCGAAGGCGACAGACTTGGTGCGGAGAATGAGGATAACCAGGAGGTGGCTTCATATAGACTTCCTTAGTAAGATCACCATTAAGAAATCCCATTTGCGAACTGTAGCAACAGCAAGTAAACTCCGAACAGAGGTTAGACGGGCAACGGGAGCGAAAGTCTCCTCATAATCAATGCCATACTCCTGGGTAAAGCCCTTTGCAACAAGACGGGCTTTGTATCATTCAATGGAGTCGTCAGAGTGGGTTTTAATTTTGTAAACCCATTTACAGTCAACAACAAATTTCCCTGGGGGAAGGTCAACCAAATCCCATGTATGAGTACGATCCAAGGCCTGTAGTTCCTCATCCATTGCTTTCTGCCAAAGAGGATTAGTACTGGCCTCACGATAAGAGTGAGGTTCATGTAGTGAAAACACTGTAGAATAGCAATGATAATCACGAAGATAAGCAGGTAATTGAGTTACCCTTTTTGACGGAAGTGGTGGTGGTTTAGAGGAACAACTGGTATCTGGAGAGCAAGTAGTTATTTCAAGAGGAGAGGAGATAGAGGGTTGAGGAGACTCAATAGGTTCTACGAGTTTAGGTGCATGATCATCAACCAGAACAGGCGCCTCGGGAGGAGCTGGAGAAGAACTATCATTTGGAGTACCTGTATCAAACTCATCAGAAAAGATGTCGATAGAAGAGTCAAGAAAATAGGGAGTGGTTGAGAGAGGTGGCAGGTTGAACTTAGACAAACTAGAAAACATTTGATGTTCCCAAAAGACAACATGTCGAGATATACGAAGACGTTTGGAAATAGGATCCCAACATCGATACCCTTTATGTTCTATACCATACCCTAAGAAACAACAGAGGCGAGAACGAGGTTCTAGCTTAGTGTGTTCATGCTTTTGAAGGAGAACAAAGCAAGCACATCCAAAGAGTCAGAGATGGTGATAATCGGGTGCAATGCCATATAACTTCTCATAAGGAGAGAGATTTCCAATGACTGGGGTAAGAATTTGATTGATGGTATAGACAGCTGTGAGAGCAGTTTCCCCCCAAAAATTCTCCGGACATGAAGAAGAGATAAGGAGTGCACGAGTAGTGTCGAGAATGTGTCTATGCTTACGCTCAGCACGCCCATTTTGCTAGGAGGTTCCAGGACAAGAACGATGGGTGATGGTGCCGTGTTGATGAAGAACATTCAAAAAAGACACCTCCTTATACTCCATAGCATTATCAGTACGAAAGACTTTGATAGAACGACCAAATTGAGTTTGAACCATTTTTGCAAAGTCGTGATAAATTTGGGGTAATTCAGACCGTTTTTTCAAAAGATATATCCATGTAAACCGAGAATAATCATCCACAAAAATTACAAAATATTTTGATCCTCCCAAAGTGGTATTAGGAGAAGGTCCCCAAATATCTGAATGAACTAATTCAAATGGAGAAGTTGAAATAGAGTCACTTTTATTGAAAGCCAAAGCCAGCTGTTTTGCAAGTTGACATGGCATACAATCAATATTTTGAGAAGTGACATGACCTAATGTACCACTAGAAATCAAAGACTGCAAACGACCAAAAGACACATGTCCTAGACGAGAGTGCCAAAGACTAGAAGCAGTGGTAGATGAAGTTGAGGCAGCTGACCGAGCATGAGAGGTTAAATGTGAGGGGAGACGGAGATTGATGAGTTCGAACAGGCGTCCATTCTTACGCCCTATCCCAAGGATCTGTCCTGTCTAAGGATCCTGCACCTGTCAACCAGAAGAGGAAAAAATCATGGTGAGACCAAGTTCACACAATTGTCCAACAGAAATTAGATTTAAGGTGAGAGCAGGTATGAGATACGTATCCGGAAGAGAAATGTGAGATGTAGAGGCATGACCAATATGAGTAACAGGCATGTGTAAACCATCAGCAGTATGAATTGAAGGCGTATGAGAAGTAGAGGATATGGACGAAAAAATGGTAGGGTCAGAAGTCATATGATTGCAACATGCAGAATCAAAGAACCAAGATGAGGTGCCTAAGGTGACTGAGAGAGCAGTAGAGTGAGATGTACTAGATTTGGCAAGAACCTGTTGAATGATAGCCTCTACATCAGTCATAGAGAATTGAGGAGTAAGTGCGGAATCAGGAGAATCAGAATCCTCAGTGGCAGCAGCAGCAGGGCGAGAAGCAATGTTGGATTTGTACTGATAACTGGATTTGGATTGGCTTCCTTAAGAGTAGGTGTTGCGTGATTGCCCGCGAGAGTTAGACCCATGTGACTGTTTGTTGGGATTCTTCCAACAATCACTCTGATAGTGTCCTGGTCTAGTCTTGTGGCAATGTTTACAGGTACGAACTGGACATCGAAGTAACTCATGGCTCAAACTATGACAGTAAGTGCAAGAGCCTGGAGTTTGGGGTGGAGGGCCAGAAGACTGGGGTGGTTGGACATCGTGCGGGCGATGTACGGCAAAAGCAGAATCCAAACGTTGTGATTTGAGAGTGCCAAGACGAGTTTCTTCTGAAAGAAGCTCAGAGATGGCCTGATCCAAGGTGGGAAGCGGATTGCGATGAAGAAGTGAAGCTCTCACCGGCTCAAAGTCAGTGGTAAGAGCCATAAGAAACTGAATAAGACGTTGTTGATCACGATAGGCGGCAAACAACGCAGCATCAGTAGTACTTGTCCAGGAAGGTTCTGAGAGAGAGATTTGATCCCAAATAGCGTAAATTTGAGATAAGAAGCCATTGATAGATTGCTCGGGCTCTTGTCGCATGCGATCAAGTTGGCTTAGGAGTTGGTACTGATGAGAGAGACTAGTAGTTTGGTAGCGATCTTTTAAGAAGTCCCAAATACCCTTGGCCGAAGCATTCTGATTCTGAAATCGGCCAAATTGCAGGCTAATGGAGGTGACGGACGTGTTGCGGATCCAAGTAACAACTTGATGGTTTGTGCTATCCCAATCTTCAAGACGTTCTTCATACTTTGATTGGTTTTCTTCTGGTGCTTTGACAGGCTTAATCACATCACCCGTGATTATACGCCACAATTTCTTCCCTTTCAAAAAGCTGGTCATGGCTTGAGCCCAAAGAATATAGTTGGAACCATCGAGAGTGATGGAAATAGGTTGAGCAGCATCAGTTCTCTCCATAATAAACACAAAAGAGACCAACTGAGATGAGTGTTTTGCAGACTGGGTGTAACGGTAGTGGGTTTGGACAGACGGAGATGCGTGTGGCTATTACCGTGATGGCTTGGTTTGGAATAAAGATGATAGAGAGGATTTGATATGAAGAATGGACAAGTGTATGGATTGGGGCAGCCGCTGTTCTCTATTGATTAGGCAACAAAAGAGAATTTGAGAGAAAAAAAAGAAAGGTATGATGATGAGTATAATATTGTCGGTGGAGAGGAAAAGATTTGAGGTTGGGGTTCAGTGGTGGTAATAAGTAGTGAAGCCGAGGCGGCTAGAAAGAAAAAAAAAATTAGGTTTGAGAACCTAGCTCTGATACCATAATATAAGACAAAGAAGAGAAGAATTATTGTATATTCGACTATATTCTGTACAAATGAGAGAGCTCATATATAGTGTGAGCCATGATACAATAAAGGAAAATACAATCACAATCTCAATCACAATCATATAAAATCAGTATCATATCAAATCATAATATATGATTTGATCTTATGAGAGATACACATCGATTCTAGAATATCCTAGAAATACACAAATCTAGAATATTCTAACAAAGAGAGTATATATAAGAGTTACATCATCGATTGCTGCAAATATCAAATATCAATAACCCTTTTGCATCTACGAGTCAATTCCCCTGAATAGTTAGAAAAACGCAAATTAAACTGAATCAGTCTTCACAAGCCCAACAAGAGTCCTGTGGAGGAAAATACTTTTTTTTTTTTGTTTGATAGGATATATAGCCATTTGACTGGGTCTCTGTCCCTAATCCCTATTCTCATATTTAAACACTTGCAAGATAGTGACCAAATTAAAATAGTAATGATAAATAGTATCTTAATACAATTAATGCAATATTAATTGTGGTACTCCATTTTTTATAGTTGGATTAGAATCGCAAGTCTTTCAGATACCAATTGATCTTGCCAACTGAAGTGCACGTGTCGTGCATTTTCCAATCTACCACAACAGCAATTGATCGTGCTTCAAGTTAACCCAGTACAGTAGTTGTTTATAACAAAAATACTATAATCCCGGTACTTATTACTCCCATTTCTGCCAATTGTATTTGAGCTTCAACTAAACGCTTTCGACTTGCTAATTAATTACCATGGGATCAAGCTCCAGAGAGAGAGAGAGAGAATCTTAATTATTCTTGGTTAATTACATGTAGTGTCCTCTCACTTTTACTGAGATCAATTTAGCCCCTCCGTCTCGATTGTGTCCGTTATTCATATGCACACTTCAAGTTAATTTTCAATGTCACCTTTTTGTCTAAAAAATGGTATCATGAGTGGTACATGTGCCGATTTTCATCGGCAATATATTCAGACGATAAGGGGACGTTGCGACTTGAGCTAAAGTATGAGACTTGATGACACAATTTTGAAGATATATGGAGGAGCCAAAGTGAAGTAATTCTGTGAGAGTGAAAGGATGCTAAGTGTAATAAAGGCCTAGCTCAAGTTCTTGCATGCTTTGATGATAACGACACATGCAATATTGTTGACACTCCCTAAGCTCTTGCAACAATAGGGGCAGTTGAACAGAAGTTGGTGAAGTTTTGTTGGTTTAATCAATGGGTGCAAGCCAATGTCTCAACTCTCTCTCATGTCTCCCTATATTTAGAAGTAATATCTCTCTCTCTCTCTCTCTCTGCATGGAACTGTCCAACCTCCTCTCAGCTACCACCACCTTTCAGCTTCAGACATAAATTCCCAAAACATTCCTACACTCGTATCCTATTTCCTAGCTAGTAGATCATCAAGAATCCTCATGGGTGAAGAACAACTCCCAATCCCACCACCAAACAACAGCATCCCCAATTACCTCTTCACACCGCCACTTCCACCAACCTCGTTCCACCTTCCACCTTTACTTCATCAGCCCATAACACAACAAAACCCTAATCAACTTGGTATGGACATTGACTGGGTTAGCCTCCTCACCGGTTCCACTTCCATCACAAATAATGGTGATCAAATGCCACTGATTATGCCTAACGTATCGTCGGTGACGTCTGGTGCCAGGAATACCAATGAAGGAGAGAATTTTGGAAAACCGAAAGGGAAAGGGAGTGCTAGTAGGGCAAAGAAAGCAGTTCCACCAAGGGTTGCCTTTCATACGAGGAGTACTGAGGATGTTCTTGACGATGGATACCGGTGGCGGAAATATGGGCAGAAAGCTGTGAAGAACACCAATCACCCCAGGTACATACTAATATTCCATATTGAACCCCATGCATGCTATCTTGTGGACAAAAATATATATGCTGTAGTGTAGCTTACTCTGGTTCGTTGATTCATACAAGTATATAAGGAGAAAAGAAAACTACAGGAAAGGAATTCGTTTCCTTACTATTCATTTTTGGGATGGAAAATCAGGAATAAAATGAAGAGAGAGTTGTTAAACAACTATAAGAACCCATCAATGTTTGGCGCAATCCGTGAGCAAGCTAGCGTAAGGCCAAGCTGCACCTTGTAGCCTTTTGTGTGTCGGAAGTTGTGTCAGCTTGTTGGGCGTAGCTTCTGTTTTCCGTTACGAGTAATTTAAAAATCAGTAAAAATTGATGATACATGTATAGGGTGTACTCGATGTGTCCGAGCCTGGCCCACAAATGTATTAGAAATGATACCTTGAGACGGGCGTAAGGCTAAGCAAATTCTTAATTGACGAGGCTTCTGATGATTTTTGGCTTCTTTTTTTTTAATTACTTTAAGGGGCGTAGCATATGCTTGGCTAATAATGTTCATAAAATGAAAGAGAAAACAAACATCATGTTTATAGTGTGTTATTTTCTCTGTGATTTATGCTTTGTTTGATATTAGCTAGCTCAGAATCATATTTTGGGGAATAAGACTGTGAATCCTTCAAAGGCCCTAACTCTTACCACTTAACGAACTGTGACATACTTGGACTTCAAAGGTGACTTAACCAAAAATCACAGTACTGTTTCTTTCTCAGAAAACAAGATCCTTGACATTTTGTTTTTTTTTTCATGCAATTCCCGCAAAAAAAGGAGCTATTACCGATGCACGCATCATACGTGCAACGTGAAGAAGCAGATCCAACGGCTGTCGAAAGATACAAGTATTGTTGTCACGACGTACGAGGGAATTCACAACCATCCTTGCGAGAAACTAATGGAGACCTTAGGTCCTCTTCTAAAGCAAATTCAGTTTCTAACTAGATTCTGAAACAGAGGATTTGGGATCAAAATTGAAGACGGTAGAAGCAACTCCCAGCTTGTTCGCTCTCTAACATTGTGTACAGAAAAAGCAAGAAAAAAAAAATGAAATAGAAAAAGAAGGATTCAGGAACTTGTATGTATTTCTGTATATGAACAAGAAACCTCTTCTTTTCGAACCCTCTCTCACTTCGTCAACAACAGAGCATAATTTGGGAAGTGTTATTTAAGTTTGATCTTGCCTTTTTCCCTTCATAAATAACTGCTGCTCTTGGCTTCGGAATATTATGTTCTCTTACACCAGTGAAAATCCCCGATGCGTTCATACGAGAGAGAGAGAGAGAGAGAGAGAGAGAGAGAGACGACAAATACTGATACAAAAGGTTCCTGAAGTAGCGAAAATTTTTCTGTGATGCCCCACAGTGGTATTAGGGCATGGATGCTCCCATAAATATGAACTTTTAGATTGAAAACTGCATAATCTCAGCCATTAGATCAAAACCACTTTAAAAACAAAGTAGTTTTATGATTTTTCCACGGGGCCACAATTACCACAATGTATGGCTATACTAGGCATGGATGCTCCCATAAATATGAACTTTTAGATTTAAAAAAAAGCAAAATCTCAGCCATTAGATCAAAACCACTTTAAAAATAAGGTAGTTTTATGATTTTTCCGCAAGCCACAATTACTACAATGTATGGCCACACTTACCACAGTGTATGACCATACTTACCACAATGTATGGCCATAATCTATACTCACACGTATCACAATGTATGGCTATACTTACCACAATATATGGCCACAATCTAATATCTATACTCCAACGGTTGAGGGAAAATGGGGCATGGATGCCCCAAAACCGGACTGGGGCATCATAGCCGGATCTTAAGTAGCGAGATGAACAAACAGAACCATAAAAGTGAAACTGTATAACTTTCTTTACTAAAGGGTAGTACAAGTTCCTTTGAACTGACTGATTCATCAGAGCCTGAATACATATTGTAAATACAGAGAACACAAAAATCCGACTCCTATTTACAGAAGGTAGAAGAAAATGGTTAAGCTATTCTCTAGGATAAGCAATTCCGAAAAATGAAATGAATCAATATGCAAACACTATTGTTGGTAAGCATGAATCAAATCAAAAATCACATCAGAGCTGAAGTTAGATCTCACCAGCTGCAAACACTGAACGAGTTGCTATCACTGCACTTGCACACCATTGCCTTGAGAATGAAATAAAACATGCAGACCAGAAGCTTGATATCATGAGATGCATCTGAGGAAAGCTTGTAACATTGTTGTTAATTTAGTTGGTCAAAATTCTCACAAAAGGTTGTGAGAAATTGTCTCCAAGTGAGAATCTGTAAATTTAGTTGGTCAAAATTCTCACAAAAGTCGTGAGAAATTATCTCCAAGTGAGAATCTGAACGACAATACTCTCACAACTGAAATGTGCCCAACTCATGGCCGTGCCTCACTAGGAGTACTTTTCTCTCACCAACCCATTCCAATCGATAAGAGAGATCGAGATTATGAAGCAAAAGTTTCAACCTGTCCACATCACTCGAACTGCCAGCATTCTCCTACAATCAAGAAAAAGAAAAGGATAAAGAGGCTTTTATTAAGATGAAAAGAGAGAACAGGTAGTATTATAGGGGTACTATCAGAGAGCACAATGGATGCTTTTCTAGAGACATTCAAACGAGACTGAACACACAGAGTCCAGAATCAGCTTACCAACCAGAGCTGCCACCTGCAACCATAGTGCTTCAAGCATGTTGCGATACAATTACATCACTCTCCAAGACCCTGTTTGTTTTGGGTTTTGAGGGAGGTTTTTAAGAGTAATGAGTGGAGAGAGATAGATAGAGAAAATTTATTGGGGATCGTGCGCTGGGGTTTTGACACCAAAAACGAACAAGCCCCAAGATATCGGTTTTCCATTCCAAATGCATAACAGAAAAGGAGAACAATGTAACCCTACACTTTTGTGAATCCCAGGTGTGAATATGAACAAGGAACCAATCGTTGTTACTGAAAAGGGCCGGCCAACTTTGGCAATTTACAGAACTTGCCTCTATAGGAGCATTACCTTACTTCTGCTCACACCTCAGCCTTTGGAATTTCATTCCTTCAAACTCATCACTTACCCTAAACATTTTATCCTTCTAGATACATATAAAATCTTTGGATGCCTACTTCTCAACTCAGTATCAGCAGTCACAATTCAGATATTGTTTACTGCTCAAAAATAGGAATTAAATTGATTTTTAATTAACTATCCTTGTCCAGAGAAGGTTATAACAGGAGAGAAATTTTCTTCTCTTTATCCTTTGACTGTTCTGTTAGACTTAAGCTTTTTCCATTAGATAACCCACATCCCAGTTGGTATGGCCTAAGAAAATGGTTCTGGTTACCATGCTGTGATGTACTAATTTGTTGGAACCAGAAACTTGCTGTCACATCTCATTACCAGACAGCAAATAAAGCAGCATGCAATTGTACCCAATAAAAAAAAGCATTGAATAAAACAGAAGACATAGGATGCAGAAGAAATAAAAATACGAACCATGCCTACGGAAATGATGTGAGATTAAATGGGTATCCCAGAAGAAAAAGCAAAACAAAGACGAAACTCACCTTTGCATTAGCATGTCTATCATCGCCCATTATGCTCGCCATTATGCTAGACCTGGTGGAGTTGGGGGAAAATCCTTCCCAAGGGGGAACAAAAATCAGTTTAGTGCATTGGACAGGAACAAGGTTTCGGCTGAGCTTTTCCCACCATCCAGATCCCAGTGACCACCATCTGATCATCAACCCATGCTCAGAAAAAGCGAGTAAGCCCTACAATTTCAATGTCATGTCTCAGATACTAAATAGAAACATACCATAATCGCTTAATGGTACCCCATCACTTAATAAGACTTTTACACATTCTTTCCACCCATGAACACAGTGGCGGCACCACAGCCACGAGCAGGTATTCACATGAATACCCTAAGCTTCTCCTCCCTACAGAAGTACTAGATAATTCTAAAGCTTAGTTTACTTGCTTGAACATCCCTTCACCTAATTTGAACCCCTGGATTTGCACAAATAACACCCTTGAGTCCTTGACAACTCCTTTTTAAAACTAAACGTCTGTTTGGATTCCAAGATTAAGGTGGAAAAGTGAAGTATTTGGAATTACTAACATGTGTTGATTACCCTTTAGGATGGGTATGAAGGGGTGTGGGGTAGGAGAGATATTCAGTGCTTATGGGACATGATCCGACTACTCAAAAATGTTGAATGATGTTCCACCAAATACAAGGATTCCACATAAATTTGCTGAGAGATTGGGGTCATGTCTTAGGGGCACCGCATGATCTCTTGAATTACGAAGGAAAAAGAGTAAAAACATTTAATTTAAATTAATGACTAATTTATTATCAGTAATTCCAAACCATGAAAACTGGTAGAGCAATTCTAAGATACTATGTATTTGTATTCCTTGGTAAAACCATTGTTTCAATACATCAGATTTTTCTTTTGTATTTGATTTTTTGCTGTAGAGTTGGTAGAATTCAAATTGAATGAATACCTTGATAAAAATTGGCGGATCTGCCAATGCATGAAGAGAAATGTTATATAGGAATGAATTAACCAACAAAATTTTTTTAGATAGTATGATGTCTATAGAAACATTTGTCTGATACAACTCAAAAATAAAATGATTCCATAGGGAAAGCTTGTAAGCAATTAGGGTACAGAAAAGAGTGAAACCACACTGGCAGAAACAAGTGATTAGAAAAACATTTATTTTTCCGTGAGTTCAGTCATTGAACACTACCATTTCGCAAAATGCATTAACTATGCGATTAACACTGGACCCCAAATTCAGTTGGCTTGAAGCAGTTCTATCATATAACTTAGCGATGAAGATGGCAATGGGTTTGGTTCCCACCAAATTCAGTAGGCTTGAAGCAGTTCTATCCTAAAACTTAGCGATGAAGACGGCAATGGGTATGGTTCCCAGAGGGTGAATGTTCCCAATATTAAAAGAATAAACCAATAACGATTTTCCTCAAAGAGTTCAATCAAGTAGAAAATAAAATAATTATCTTCGCTTTTCTCCAAAATTTAAAACATACGCATATAAGCTAGGCACAAACAACATAGTAGTAACAATGTCACCCGCATGCTATCAATTCCTGTGTTGGGGCAGTCCATACAGGGCTTTGCCCCAGCCTTACTTGAGCCCCACGCCAGTGGATGATGGGATTGCTCCCATGGGTTAGTTGGTCCACTAGGCCGGATATGGAGCAATCAAAAAATCATTAAAACAGTTCAGACCACTACTGACTCCTTGACCTGCAAGGTATGCAGTGCAAAACAATAGACCACAGAACACATCTAGACGGAGCAAATTACTAAATCCTATCATCATGTCTGTTCGATACCAAGGACCAGAAGATAAATTCATAGCATCGGTCTGGCTTGCACTAGTGATCAATTTAGTTTTCAGGGGAGAGGATGGACTTCATGGCTCCAAAACTAATAGACCTGATCTGGATTCTGGAGCTAGAAACCAGTCAGTCAATAAATAAATAAGTAAATTTAAGTTCGTGGCAATAAATCTACAAGATTCAAAAGGAACAGTTTCTTCAGTCTGACAAATGACCTAAAACATAATAATAGAGTTGAAATCAGGTCAACCAGATTAAGAATCGAAAACCATAGTCCATAACATCTATAATAGGCCCACAGAATGAAGTCAAAATTTGCCAGCTCTAAGCCAAGCTGGGTGCAATTATAGGCCAAGTGAATGCATGTTCAAATCAATTGTTATTTGAACCAAAACATGCAGAGCGACGGCATCAGAAACCAGTAGCAGAATTATGTTTAGTGGCCGTCTTTGAATTGATTAAATGTACCTCTCCATCTGGTGAAAAGCTTAAGGCTGAAATTGACGTGATTACAACCACTTCTGAAGCTCCTCCAAGCAGACTCGGGAACCCTGGAGGTCCATTTGCATCCAAAACCTTGACTTTTGCCACGCTGGGAAAACGAAGA
The DNA here is from genome assembly GCA_014282245.1 of Rhododendron simsii. Classification (NCBI taxonomy): domain Eukaryota; kingdom Viridiplantae; phylum Streptophyta; class Magnoliopsida; order Ericales; family Ericaceae; genus Rhododendron; species Rhododendron simsii. The sequence goes on along the minus strand of CM024959.1, from coordinate 9,400,904 downwards.
CACAGAAAGAGTAGAAGCAATTATAACCTCTTCATTAATTCTTTAGAGAAAGAATCAAGAACTCTGTGAAGATTTTCAAATGGAACCTGTTACAGCATCCAACTCAGAACAAATTTGCTATGAGGGAAGAGGCGCCCAAGCTTATATACTAGTTTTGGAGGATATAATTAACCGATGTGGGAGAAACTCCAACACTCCCCCGCACGTACGACCCCCGACTCGCACATGAAGTGGTAAACAAACATTCCACAACACATGGATCACAACAAACAACGGTGCACTTATGGCACAAACAAGGGGAAACAAATTCTCCAAAACCCTAGCTCTGATACCATGTTAAAGCATCCAACTCAAAACCAATTGGCAATAAGTGAAGAGGCCACCCAAGCTCATGTACTAGGTTTGGAGGTTACATTCCCCTGCACGTGCGACCGCCAGTGGTGAGGTAAACACACGATTCAACACATATGTCTACTATCAACGACAAACAAAGGGGGAAACAACCATCAATGACATAGAGTCTTGTCCAAAAGCCTCCGAAAACCTAGCTCTGATACCATTTTAAAGCATCCAACTCAAACCAATTGGCTATGAGGGGAGAGGCCGTCCAAGCTCATATACTAGTTTTGGAGGAGATGATTAACCGATGTGGGACAAACTCTAACAGAACCAATAAGACATTTGACTTCAGGAAACTTTGTTGATGTCATATTCATTGTCTTGTCAAACAAATACTGGAAACTCAGCACAAAGAAGGCATTGTAAGGAGAGTCTAAGTAAGTGGTGGTGAGTTAAGTCTCAGTAAGCAAGTAGTCCTCATCTAACTGGTAGTAGGAGAGCCCCAAAAACTTAATTTGTTAAGAAATGGGCACCACCACACTCGTAATGTATATCAAGCTATTCAACATACATTCAAAAAAAAAAACTATTCAACATGCCCGCCCATTATAACAAATACCTCTGAATTGTAAGGGACTTGAGAATTGAAAAGTTCAGATAGCATAGTGTGCATGCTATCTAACTGTAGAGATATAGCAGGATTTCCTTCTCTATATGGTGTATTATGTTTTCGTGCTCTGATGACAACCAGCCCTGGATATTCCTTATCAATCAGCACCCGAAAAACCAAAACTGAACCTTTCCCCAAATACCTTGGCATCTAATTTAAGACCTACTTCAGACATCAGTATAAGGCTTTATTAACACTTGCAAAAGATTTGGTTAAAAAAATGCCAAAATTGACGTTTCACTTGGAAAGCAATCCAGCCCGAAGTTCACCTCAAGTTTTTTTTTTTGATAAGTAATTAATTATATTAGAGACAAGGTATTAAGGGAATGCCACCCGTATACAAAAGAAGGCCACAGAACAAAAAGACCCTATACATTGCCACCGGATTGGAAAAGCTCAAACCAATCTAAAAATTGGTCAAGGGATGGAAAACAATCTCCCTTGTCCCAACTGTACAAGTTATTCACCAAGAGAGATTTTATCCTAGCTAGAGGTTTTTCCACCCCATCAAAAACTCTCGAATTTCTCTCGCACCATAAGACCCACATCAAACAAAGCGGGATCATGGCCCACAAACTCTTCCTTCTCCTACCCAAACTAACACCCGTCCAAGCAATAAGAAGTTCCATGACATTTCTCGACACAATCCATTGTATCCCAAACCAAGAAAGCACCAAAGCAATAAGTGTTATTGAAACCGCATTTTATCATTTGTTACCTTTGCATGTCATAAACCCGGATGCTAGCATTATTGGGCTCCCCAATGGCATCACCAACAGCCAATCTTGTTGATGTGTCATTCAGGGCTACCATAGGGAATACACGTACAACTTCCTTAAGTGCTGCTATTGAACTTTGAAGGCAAGTTTTGCGCATGACAGAGTTGCTAAGGTCCATGGTTTGTAAAATGAAATTAACCACCTGCAAATCTATCCAACCGTTAGAGATATTACCACAGCAAACACTTGATTCTTGCTACCAAAATACTAAAACATAAAAGAATAAGCAACAAGATAGAAGTGACTATTTACAGCACTCACAAGGAGGTGCCAACTCCCACCATTAGCATGATTGTTTCCAATTCATTTATTTCCTATATTATTGTTCAAAAGAAAATTATATGGCATAAACCATGAGCCTCTATCATGCAAGCCAAAATACTCTCTTTCTTCCAAATGAATATAAGAGTATCCCCTTCTGATAAAAACTGAGATTTACAAACCTTATCAAGATATTGAGCTAAGTTTCTTGGAGAACTGCGCATGACCCTCATAAGAGTCATCAGAGAAACTACATGAACAGGGGAATCAGATGCAGTAGACCAAATCTGGCTCTCTATCACGTTTAGAAACCCCAGGATATCAGCCATTGCTAGGCTTGGAAGAAGAATCTCAACCAAGGTTTCCCGAATATTCAGAGGTATAGCTGGATTTTGAGACGACGAATCGGCAGGTGGACCACTAACAAACTCTATTTGGAAAAATATATCCCCAATCAGACGAGGTATTTCAGAAGCAATGCATGCCTTCCATGCACTCTCCATACCCTCTGCCAGAAGCTCCGCTGCAGTGGAACTATATTTATCATTCAAGGCCATAACCAACTTCATTAATGGATGAACAACCAGCATGGCAAGACTCGGTTTGACAAGGCTAGGGTACCAAATGGCCAATGCTGCAGCAACAATGATATGAGATGTCATTGCATCTTGACTTGTTCCCCCAACACAAGAAATCCAGTCCTGCACTTCATATGATTCTAGCCATGCAAGTATTTCAGAATCCTCTGCCTGAGAGAGCCCTTGCATTTCCAGCAAGGTGTCAGATTTCAACCAAATACCAGATGAGGTTTCTGAGCTCGGAATTTCATATTTCTTTGCAACAGTTCCGTTTGGAGAACTCAGATGACTTTCACGGCCATTTACTTTTGGACAGCATAGGGGAAGTGGAATTGCTCGTGAAGCAGCACAATGGAATAAAGAGCGTGCAGCCATTCTTACGTGTTCACTTTTGTCTTGCCAAAAACTCACCAATAACTGTAAAACAGAGAGATAAGACAGTCAGGCATGTCAAATTCGCAAAATCAGATGAGTGGACATGCAAGAAAACCATTGGACTTGACCAGTACCAAATGTGAATTCCAAACAGGAGGAGTGGGGTACCACTTCACGATTGGGACAAGGATGAGCATTTTAACCTAACCAAAAACATAATCTACAACAGTGGCGGACGCAGGATTTGTGTTTAGCAGAAGCCTGAATCACGAGTATTTTCATATTCATCATAAAAAGTACATTTATAAGTATATATTGCTACTTGAAAGGTCCGAAGAAGAGACGATATTGTGTGTATGCGAGTAGCCACTGTTTATTTTATACAGGCAACCTAAAAAACAATTGATACTAGAGATTTTAGTGATTTTTACCCCACACATGTAGAAACTTGAAGAATTTTTTTCCTGCAGTGGCCAATCCCATAGAATTTTTCCTAATTAACCTGAAAATTAGTATTTTACGCGAGAGTATTTGGAGTTGTGTAGGGGCTCAGATCCCCCCTTGCACCCCCTTAGGACAGCCCCTGCCTACGAATACCCAAATCAGAGGAAATTGGTACATAAATCCCAAAATTTCCTTCTTCTTTTTTCCTCACAACATCCAAGCCACTTGAGGTCTTCCCTCTCCCTAGCATTTTCCTTACCTCCCCCTGGTCCATAGACCTTATCACTCTCCCTTACCGTTGCATCCACCGGTCTACGTTGTACACAAACATAACATCTTAGTTTGTTCTCTCCAGATTATCTTCTATTGGTGTTTGTATAATAACGCCAATATCTCGTACAGATATAAAACAACAATTCTCCTCCCCACGTTCCATGAATTATACAACCACAATGAAGGGCAACCCAAAGTAAACCACACCCAAACCAATACAATCTGTAACATGGTTATTCTTCAATTCCGCAATGCCACAGAGAGAATGGAAAAGAAACTTGAACAAAAATGGATATCCCCATCTTCCTAATCATCAAGATAATATTGGATATTCAAGAAAACAAAAACCATTACCATTAGTAGTTACCTGAAGCAAGGGTGGTTTTACATCTGGGGTTTTCCCCAAAAAGTTCCGAGTATAAAATGCTGCCAAAGCACTGCACAGAAGACACGTTACGTAAAGATCCTAGAAACCACACTTAAATAGTTGTCCATATAACATGTCCAAACAATGTTTTTGCACAGAAGCAGTTCTTTATGAAAACCTAGTAGATATATATCACCAGAAAAGGGAAAAGAAAAAAAAATTGGGATGCTAAAGAAATAATTTGCTACATTGCCATAGGAAGGCACACGTTCATAACACTAACTATACATTAATTTCACAAGAAAATAGCAAATGATGGTGAAAATAATTCGAAATAACTAAATTAATTGATGGTACGAATACTCCATGTTCTGTCATGTGTGCGGCAGGAAGGTGGTCATAATTTGTGCGAATATATACTACAGAGTACAGAAATCAATATACTGTAATATTTGTCATCAACCAAACAATCTGATTGAAGTCATGGTAATAGAACATAAATGCCAAAGAAATGGTGAACATAAAGAAACATACAGCCACGGTACCTCAGGATGACTGGATGAGTCTTTGAGATACTGATGAGGTAATAGCAGTGTTAATCTATTTCTATATATTTCAAATTATAGGAGGTGAAAGTACCTTTTTTTCTAGACCAAATGTATCCTAATTCATAAGTACATAAATCGCATTTATGAGCTAAATATCCAACTCAATATATCTGCGGGGAATTGTTTAGTTGAATAGTACTACCATTTCAACCAAGACTTAGGACCTTTGATTCTCAACTAGGCATTGCTACGGATATATAGTTCAGATGAGGATACATTTATATTGTATTTTTCATACTCATTTCTTCCGCCAAGAACTGTGATAGCTACCTGCTGGAAGCTGAACAGGAATGAGACCAGCTAATCATGTGCTGAGCAAGGGAAACCATGGTTAGTGACCTCATTGCAGAAAACTCTGATGATGATTTCCAAAGCTGCAATGTTACCTTTAAACGTATCAGGATATAAAACAAAAGCGCAAGACAACTTCTTGCAACATGCATTTAAATTAACCAAATGCACCTCAAGAGTAGCGCTTGAACCTGGAAAAGTCAATGTCAAAGATCCTCTATCCCCTTGCAGCCCAGAAGCTAGGAGAAAATTCTCTGGTCTCTTTACCTTCATTTCAGTCATCAGTAACTTATCAAGCTCAATATCCACATCCCATAGATGCAAAAAGGACAAGCTAAATTGAAGTAAGCATAATTCAAGTGACTGAACCCAGTCATCATTCACTGCAGAATTAGTTGAGGTCCTCTGTAAACCAGACTCATCACGGATGGTGACAGTATTCTTAGGCATTTCAGCTGCATGTTCGTTCATATGCATAATCCCTTGATTCTCACCACTATCTTTCAAGATCTCATGCTTCTGACATAGAGACATTAATAAGGCAAGGTCAAAACTCAGACCAGCAACTCCAGGGAATGGGCAAGAGCAATTGATGGGATGCTTGTTGCTTTGGAGAATTGACACAGGCACTGAAAATAGCTTGGTGGAATTTCCTTTTCTAGAATGGGTTAAGGAAGCATTGGGATCAGACGTACTTGTGATACTAGGGAGCGTATTTGATGAAGAGGCCCCCTTGCCTAACTTTTTGGAATGAGCTCGTGAGAGTCTACCATCTTCAACTAAGGGGAGAAGTAATGAGGAGGCCGATGTATTTCCATGTAAAACACCACCAGATGTGGAAATGGTGTTGACTCCTTCAGAGAAATGATCAAACATGGAATGAGAAGCTGTACCACGGAGGACTCGCTCACGAGCACCTGTCTTTACATCCCAAATATACAAAACATCAAGACCATCAGAAGCTCCGGAATGGTTTTGACAAAGACACGCCAGGTAACCTCTTCTACCATCCCATATAACTTTTGCTGGACGGTATGGATGTCCAGGAAACATTCTCTCCACACGCAAAGTCTCAAGAGAAACAAGAGCAACACAGGAATCCTCCCCCACAGAAAGAAAGCAATCATTCCATGGACGATCAGTTTGAGGTGGGGGAAGAATTATTTGGCATACTGGAGCTACATGATGGTGCATCACAGTAATAAGCTTCCCAGAATCAAGATCCCATATACGTATCGTGCAGTCCATGCTCCCAGACACCAAAACACGATTGAATCTCCATCCTTTGGCCCTACCAACCATCCTATGTGCAGCCAAACATAAAACAGCACCCATGTGACCAGAAAAAGATTGTTTGGAAACATTTGAATCGGTTTCATGACCATGACTACTATTGTCAGATTCAAAGCCCTCAACAAATATATTAAAACGGACAACTTCTATTTCACCAGTGTGAAATCCGTACACAACAGCATACGGAGTGTAATAGGACTCCGAAATGACCATTGATGAAGATATAATGCGTTCCTTTTTGCAAAACCAGTACTTTCCATCAGTTGCGCATATGCTATCTACCTTGTCCCTGCCTGCCAATTCAATGCCAGTACCATGGAGGCCAGCAGTTTCATTAGGAGATGCTGAGCTTGCAACCCAGTCAACAAAAAACCTACTTTCAGCAAGCATTTTGCACTCTTGTCCCAAATTTGAACTCTTGTCACATTGCTGAGGCAGTAACCATGTTGTGACATAGGGTTTCCAGAGCAGAGGTTCTTCAACGTGAAAGCAAATTGATTCAATACGAATAAGATAAGAACCCAACTGGACAAAACAAATCGATAATTTATCATCGATGGGATGATCAACATCAGGTAATACAGATAGCAGCTCAAAACTGAAAATACTATCCGAATAGGTTATTCTATACACAACTGCGAACCCTCTATTATTCCAAACAGCAAAGTTCTCCTCAATCCTATCACAGGTTCCCACTACTTTCCCAGCATTACTCGCAAGAAACATGCCCCCTATAACATGTAATTGAGCAGAGCCCTCTTCAAAGCAAAGTAGATTATTCACAAAAGAAATCTTCCCGATTGTACAGCCACTGACCGCTAACCTAAATATACAGAAGGCTCTATATACATGAGCTAAAACCTGCCCACCAGTATCAAATGCCAAAACCTGTAACCCCTCACTTGAGTCCTCAGCCCAATCAGTCATTTCGAAATTGTAGGAGTTTTTATGCAAGGCTGTCCCCTTTTCCGAATCTGAATTGGGTTCCTTTAGCATCGAAACGCGTTGTAGCTTACCATATGTATCACCAAGGAGCACCGATTGCTTTTCTGTACCCTCAACTGGTGGAACTATGGCCATGAATCTGAGCGGCCCAATTTGCAAATTTCCATGAAATATGGTTTGGACAACTGTAAGAGTATACGAATCAACTATTGCAACTGTACACTTGGAGGGTTCTCGGTTTTGTGGGTCTCTGTCCATCGCAGCCTCACCCCCTTCAGAGGATTCCAGTGACTGGTGGTCAAACAAATGAACCGAATCGACAAAACAAGCGGCTACACAAACATATCTTGGGTTTTTCGGCAATGCTCGTACCACAGATGGACTGCCAACCCATGGCGGCATTTTCCTCCTGCGCCTACAATGTCCACTGTCTCTGCTCCAAACACATAATACCCCATCAGTACACGCACTGATTAACGCACCAGAAACAGCTGAATCAGAATTCACCAAGACATCACTCAGATAGCCTATCTGCCCATCTCCTGAATTTACTGTTGGAAAACAAATCCCGAGATCAGCTATGGGGGCTGCATGGCCACATAGCACGGCAACTGGTTTAATTTCCTGGCACACAACGAACATAGTCAGTCTGAATTGTGATCCGTCTCAAATGGGATTGATTCAACGGTCCACACCATTTTAGTATTTTCCTATCACTCTTTGTTTGGTTTCTCTGGTTAAAAATAAACCAAGAGCAATGCTACGGACAAGTGTTCGGCCCCATGCGATGCATATCAGATCCACACACATCGGATGACTGTGGACACATATATGTCAGAATCTATGTCCAGAGTCCAGACATCTGCGTCGAAAGCATTTTCTATAAACTAACGTGACTTAATTTTGCACACCTCATTACTAGAAGGTATATCATTCCCCCGCGTGGTGCAACACAAATGTGTGGTAGAGAAGAGTTTGGGGCACCGCCACGTGGTGCCCCAGGGACACTGAAAAATTACTCAAGAATCAGGCTTCTATGCAGGCTGAGGTTAGAGGTTGGACTGCAAAGAGCCGTCAGTGACCCATTGTGTAATCTTAACCGTCCAAAAGTGCTGAAAACTATTCTACTGATTTTGATTTCTGAACGTTTTCCTAAATTCTTTCTAAGGAAAATATGGATTTTAGAATCTAAACTATTGATTGCCGAAATGGACAGACGCGACTGCAGTCCGATGGCAGGGATCGCACCAAATAGAGCATAACATAAACAAACAAATGCGGTCTAGTGCGAATCAGTTAACGACAAATGAGTTGAGGCGAGTAGGGTTCACCTGGTTGGCGTCGGGGGGAGATATGTTCCACCAGACGATGGAGCCATCGGATCCGCCGGTGTAAAGAGTGGGAGGTTGGCTGAGGCTCGCCGCGGCGGTGACCCTGTGAGGCGGAGGAGATGAGGACCAGACGCAGGCAACGGATCGGCACTTCATCGGCGAACACGAGTCCGACACCGGTTCCGGTCTGGCGGAGAGCATTAGATTGGAAGAGTGAGGCAGAAACAAAACGGGTCGGTGACTGACGGGTTGAAGACCGTTTTTACTTGCGCCTACTTCTTCTTTTTTTTCCTTTTTTGAGAATTTTCTTGGTTTTGAGTCTTTTGACTAATTTTTTTATTCCGAGTCAAAAAAAAAAAAGACTAATTTTTTAATTATTGCCCACGTTTTTTCCTTATCGTTTTTCTTAAATTTCTTTAGAAGCACGACAGATTTTTTATTAATCTTCAAAATAAAAATTAGAAAATGTAAATTTATTATTAAAAGTTCTAAAACGCTCAAAAAAAAATAGAAAATATCTATTGTCTTTTTGTATATTTCATATGAGTTTTTCAAGTTTGGTTTATTTTCTTATATTAATAGTCATTGTCTTTAAAAGAATAATTTATTACGCTACACAGACACTAGTGTAAGTTGAGGAAAGAAATGGAGAGAAATTTCTATTGTTCGATTGCTAGTGGGAAGAGAAGAAGAAAGGAAAAAAAATGGCCAACAAGTGAAGTAAAACATCACCTATTTCTCTTAACAACTTTTTTATGTAAAGCCAAACAACATAAAATACATTTTTTAGTAAGTAAAATATTATTTTCTCTTCTTTGGCCATCGCAACTTTTAATTTATTTGACGTATATATTATTTAATCTTCAATTGAACATCTCAATATTTTAGATCACGAGTAGATGAGTTGTACAAAAATAACAAAATAATTACTACTCAGCAAGAAGTTTGCCATATAATTTGGAACCTTGCTACACACATATAATTTGTGCACAGATTAGATTTGTTGTGGGGCCCACCACGGGTCCCACACAAATAATTCGAGCCGTTTATTAAATGTAAAACATTTTTTCGAGGGTCGTCGCAAAAAATCAGCTTAATTCGATACGTACGTATGCTTAATCCAATCGTCTAACTTTTCATTATCCTGAAATCTAAATGAAAAGTTAGACGATTGAATTGAGCATCTATAGACATCAGATTAAGCTGATTTTTTGCGTGGACCCTTAAAAAAATGTTTTATGTTTAATGAACAACTCGGATCATTTGTGTGGAATCCGTGATGAACATCACAATAAAATCTATTCACAATCTATACACTAATAGTCTGTCTAAACAGACTTTCTGTATAAAATGACTCTCTTTAGACTGGTAGAAATGTGACTATAGGATAAGATTTAAACCCAGAACTGCATTCAGACAAAATTCACCAAACGAGGGTTGTAGTCTGGTAGCCGATGAGAGTTGTCCCCGCTGGTACGTCGCTGCTTTTCGTGAGAGTATTGATTCTTTACGACTGACGCTTTGTGGATTTTAGTGCTATCTCATTTAGGTACTAGATACGGTATACCTCCTACTTAGGAAAAAAGAAATCAAAAAATTTACTCTGAGGCAAAATTCACCTCACGAGGGTTGTAGCCGATGGAAAGTTGTCTCCTCTGGTACGTCACTGCTTTCATGAGTATTGATTCTTTACCACTGCTTTATGAAATTTAGGGGCTGTTTGATAAAACTGAAAATTGAAACTGGAACTTGAAAAATTAAGTACTGGAAACTGAATACTGAAAATTTTAAGCTAAAAAACTGTTTGATAAATATATTAAGTACTGAATTAAAAATTGATGAATTAATTTTGTTCAAATTCTCTTTTAATTTACGAATGGTCACAATATACTTTTGGTAACGGTGGAGGAGTGGTGGAGTGGTGGTGGTGGTGGTGGTGGAGGTGTAGTGTTGGTAGTGGTAGTGGTGGTGAAGCGGTGGTGATGGTTGTGAGGTGGGGGTAAGAGAGGTGGTGGTGGTGTAGCGATGGTAGCGGTGATGGTTATGGTGGAGTGGTGGTGGTGGTGGTGGAGCCAGTGGTGGTGGTAGTGGAGGAAGTGGTGGTGGTGGTGGTGGTGGTGGTGGAGTGGTGGAGTTGGTGGTGATGATGTGGTGGTGGTGGTGGAGTTGGTGGTGATGATGTGGTGGTGGGGGTGGAATGGTGGAGTTGGTGGTGATGATGCCGTGGTGGTGGTGGTAGTGGAGGAAGTGGTGGTGGAGCTGGTGGTGGTGATGCATGTGGTGGAGGAGGAGTGGTGGTGTAATGGCGGTGGTGAAGGTGTTGGTGGTAGTGGTATGATGGTTAAATGTAAGTACACAAAAATTCAACCAAAATTAAATAGCTTAAAGCTACATAAGTTTTTTTAAAATTTTTTTATCCTATATATTTAAATATCCATCCTCTTTATTCATACCATGTAAGAATTCATCCCGCCCTTTTTTCATGCTTATGATTTCATCCTTTTAGTGTGTGAATTATCTTTTTTACTCTTTTCACTATGATATACATATATTATATTATATTATATTATATTCCTAATTTAGTGGGATTTGATTGGATTATTTTTCCAATTCAATGGGATTGGATTGGATTATTTTCCTAATTCAATGGAATTTGGTAAATTTCAATATGATTGATTACTTTTTTTTTTAATCATGGAATGTATTTGAGGAATCGATATTTTTAGTAATATAACATGATAAGTTGACCACATCTTTTCATTTTTCTTCATTCTTCGAGTTGGCCAACGGAACATGGCTAAATTACCATAAAAAAATATATAACATGACATCCTTAAACCGTTACATGGTTAAATTATCATGACATTACATGGTTAAATTACCAAGACATGACACGGTTAAATTACCATGACATTACAAGGTAAATTACTTATGATTTCATCCTAAAATTCTCAGCATATATAGACAAGAATTTTGGGATGTAAATTAATTATGATTTCATCCTAAAATTCTCGGCCTATATAGAAAGGAATTTTGGGATGTAATTACTTATGATTACATCCTAAAATTCTCAGCCTATATAGACAAGAATTTTGAGATGAAAATTACTTATGATTTCATCCTAAAATTCTAGGCCTATATAGACAAGAATTTTGGGATGTAAATTACTTATGATTTCATCCTAAAATTCTCAGCCTATATAGACAAGAATTTTGGGATGAAAATTACTTATGATTACATCCTCAAATTCTCGGCCAATGTATACATGAATTTTGGGATGTAATTACTTATGATTTCATCCTAAAATTCTCGGCCTATATAGATAAGAATTTTGGGATGTAAATTACTTATGATTTCATCCTAAAATTCTCGGCCTATATAGACAACAATTTTGGGATGAAAATTACTTATGATTTCATCCTAAAATTCTAGGCATATATAGACAAGATTTTTGGGATATAAATTACTTATGATTCATTCTAAAATTCTCGGCCTATATAGACAAAAATTTTGGGATGAAAATTACTTATGATTTCATCCTAAAATTCTAAGCATATATAGACAAGATTTTTGGGATGTAAATTACTTATGATTTCATCCTAAAATTTTCGGCATATATAGACAAGAATTTTGGGATGTAATTACTTATGATTTCATCCTAAAATCCTCGGCCTATATAGAAAGGAATTTTGGGATGTAATTACTTATGATTATTTGTAAACATAAGTATTTGTACATCTTAAACTATCCTTATATGAACTGGTCCGCGCAGCGGCCTAACAGATTCCTCTGGACTAGTTTCATGGTAAACGGTCCAAATAATTAATCATGAAATAATTTCATGGTAAATGGTCCAAATAATTAACTATGAAATGATAGGAACATACAGACATATTTCATGATAAATGTTACAAATAATTTACCATGAAATTGAAAAGACTGTATTACATATATGGTTTAAAATCAGGCCTATATATGGTTTAAAATATATACATGTATATAATTATAACACTCAAAGGGCAATATCGGTATTAAAAGTATGAAAATGATGAAATCATAAGTCGCTAAAAAGGACAGGATGAATTCATAAGTGAAGAGGGTAATAAGGATGAATTTTTAAGTCTCCCATATTTTAAGTGGTACTGAATTTGTTAAGTAATGTAAAATATTATTATCAAACTTACTGAATCACTTATTACTTAATTGATTCAGTTTCGGTTTTCAGTGGTGTGTATATTATCAAACAAGCCCAGTGGTATCTCATTTAAGTGCGAGATACGGGATACCTCCGATGTCGGGAAAGAGAAATCCAAAATTTACCCTGATTTGGGACCCGCGGAACAATTACCCGAAAACAAGCCCACCCGGGATCAACGCTACGTCTCTGCGGTTTCCGTCTCGTTTCAATAGAAGTCTCTAGAACACAATTTCCCTCCACCCTTCCCTCTAGTCTCCCCCCACCTTCGTAAGTATATATTGTACATCAATCAACGGCGGCACAAGTCGAAGACCGCCTTCTCGTTTGCTCAAACCGCTTCGCTCGTTTTCGTTCCGGATTTTTCTCCATCGAAGGTTTGCAATGGCGCCTGATCTGGCAAACCAAGCCAGAGAAGCATTCGTCGACGACGACTTCCGCAGCGCCGTCGATCTCTACACGCAGGCCATCGACATTAACCCTAGGAGCGCCGATCTCTACGCCGAACGTGCTCAGGCCAATATCAAGCTCAGCAACTTCACAGGTACTATAGATGACCCTTCTCTTCGTACACGGTACACAAGTCCATCGATTCTCTTTTTTTCTCGCTTATGCCGGTATCTCTGCGTATGTTCGTAATGAGTAGTCAGTGTTCGATTCTTTTATTGGTTGACTGTCTGTGTCTAGTTTGTGCTTGTTAGTTGGGCTCTACTACGCGTAGCCCTATTCGTTGGACTCTAATAGATACTTCTGTATCTATAATTAATTGTGCTTTTCTTTTCGCTCTCTTTGTACACAAGTCTATCGATTGAAGCTACAATTCGGGATTTTCTCAGCTCAAAGAAGAAATATGAAACTATCCAGTCAAAATAAGAATATTTGTGCGATTTGGGGACTGTCTAACAGAGTCATGGAGGTTGTATTGTTAGGAGTTCTAGTTTGATAAGTGGTTTTTTTGCTTTGTTTCTGTAAAGGGATTGACTCCCTGGAAATCCTTGTTTTGAGCTTAATAAAAGTGTGCACTTATCAAAAAAAAAATTCTATCGATTCTCACTTATATCTGTAGTTGTGTATAGTTTGTGATGAGTATGTGGTATTCGATTCTTGTATCGGTTGATGTGACTAGTTTGTGCTTGTTAGTTGGAGTCTACCCGACTACATGTAGCCCTAATTCTGGTAGTAGTTCGTGCTTGTTAGTTGGACTTTCCTCTATGTAGCCCTAACTATCGTTATGTATAGTCCTGGCAATAGTTCTTTTTTTGCGGCGGTGTTCTATATGATATGATGTTGGGAAAATACTCTACGCTGGAGTGGATTAAGAACCTTCTTCGGATCTATGTAACCACGATTTTTATGACTCTAATTTTTTTGTGTGGAAAACAACAGAGGCAGGACATTCACAACTACCACCATGGCAAAATAATAGCATAACGACAGGGTTTTCTCTTTTAAGTATTGCTGGGGATAAGACAGAAGACTGTATTGATAGGCCAAATATCCTTCAGCTAATTTGGAATCCAGCACAACTGCACGTCAGTAGCAGCCCTGAGTGTCTAAATTGGTTAATTGTGGTTATGTGGGATTTAGTCATCAATATCTTTTCCCACGACTATCGATCGAGGCTGGTCCAATAATAAATGTATCTAGGTTAATCTTAGGCTCAAAGAGAATTCTTCAGCATAAATAATCAGTCTTATCAGCAAGTTTGGTCATATTACCATACCTGCTGCATTACCAGATGATCTTGGTCTTCAGTCACCTTTAATCTTTTTTGACTTTCCATAAGAATGCTTTAATGCAGTTGTATTAAGTAGGATATGCCACTTCGTCTATTTACTTAATTATGCTAAATTCTTCTAGTTTGGTTTTGGATTTTGAGTTTTAATGTTAACGCGTACTATGTGCATCAAATGAGCAGAAGCTGTTGCTGATGCGAATAAAGCAATTGAGATTGATCCTTCAATGGCCAAGGCATACCTTCGGAAAGGGTGAGTTACTACTCTTTTCTTTACCAGTTTTTGATAATGCTTATATTTGGCATCACCTTCTTCTTACATCTGTTAATTAAATATCCATATCGAACATGAATTTTGGAAACATCAGCAAACATGGTATATTATTAGCCCTGAAAATTTTTTGATTGCCACCTTCACCTCCCAAGATATATCCTGCCTTTGCCTCCCAGTTAAGTTGATCCTGTAATGGTCTTTGTTTTGGTGGTCTCATGCTTGTCATTCTGCTTTGCATGTTCTATGCTTTCCTTTTTTAATTTGTGAATTTTACAAAGTTCGGTTTTCTGACAAAAAGCAGGCTCAATTTACTTGTACCTTTAGGTCAACAACCTTTCACCTTCCTTTCGCACGCACATTCGCGTGAATGTGTGTGATTGGTTCATTCTATGCTCTTTCATTTGCATGGTTTTAAATCGCGGTATCGCTCGCGGAACAGTCGTGAATAATGGATATCAGGAGTATCGGTCAATGTGTAACGGAAATCAAACACTGCACTAATGAATTTTTTCAAAGTACTAGCAACTGTTGAAAATTTTTATTTTGATACACATGCTCTAACCGTACTAATGTCTAAATTGAAAGTTTTTTAAGAAATATTTGACTTTTAGAAGTAGTTTCAAACAAGATTTGATCAAATGTTGTGTTTTAAGAACGAAATTGAAGTTTTTTTTCTCAATCTCTCTGACCCAGTTTGAAATAATGAGAGTTTGGTTTCCCAAATATTGTTTTAGCACGCAAAGGCTGAAGAATCTCACAAAGTTTCAAAGGATACACTGTAGGATCACATGGAGGTCTGAAAAAGGAACCAAAAAAACATAGAAGAGCTGTTCTCAGTGTTTTGTAGGCGTATCGGGGTGTAATGGCCATTACGTGATACTTAACAGCCGTAAGGCCCGTAACGGCCGATACACATGTAAATTTTCGTATCACCGTTATTTTCACCTGTAATTGTATCGGAACTTTGAAAACCCATTACATAAGGCCGTTTTGTTAAACCCTGCTTCTTTGCTATTAGAAGCTCATTAAGTCATCACTATCTTGTATGTGTCACGACCAACGGCGGATTCATGTTTAGACAGCAAAGGGCCATGGGCCCCATGCTTTGGAGCCGCTTTAGTTAGGACTTTATATGTTTCCTGGGCTCCTTACCATTGGCTACCCTCAAATTCCACCTATTCATATAGATTGGTCATTGGTGATACTAGAAGATGTAACTAGATAAACTATGAATTTGAACTAAAATAAGAGTATAGTGAGAATGTCTCTAGATTCCTTGTTGTGGTCATATGGGGCTAGTTTTGAATTCATTTATCTTCACAGCGCTTTGTTGTCCAACTTGCTAAGGTCTTGAAAAGAGTTGCGTTAAGTTTTTTTTCTCAATGGAGTCCCATGTAGGTTCAGTTTCTTATTTTTGCAATTTATTATATTTTGTCGCTGGAGAGAACAATAAAGTGGGAGACTCCAATAGATGAAGGGCATAATTTCATCCGATTGAAGGAAGGCAATGACGTGAGCCGGCGATTGTGGGTGTTATGGAGAAAGGAAAGGGGAGAAACGGCAAGATGAGGGGAGCAGCATGGGTATTGGGATCTTTGATGGCAGAGATGATGTTTGTTGGCCGATGATACGGTACTGGAAGGCAGAGTTGTGACGGCGGGGATGGCATTCGGTCGTTGTGAATGGGTGAGATGGTGGCTGCTGGGAAAGGGATGGAAATGATTGGGGGTGGGAGGGTGTTCTTGTTTTGCTGTTGCAATTTTGGTGGGAGCCACTATTTTATTGAGGTGGCATAATTACAGTCAACTTCCGTGCGTACACATTTTCCGGGACATCCGTTTATAACTCAATCTCTTAATTAAATCATTCCCATGTCTCCTAACTCAATAAATAAAGAGTTTTGTATGAAAACATCCCTCGAACTATCACCCTTTTTTCTACTTCGTCCTCAAACTACCAAAACTGCCCATTTCGTCCTCCAACTATCCAGATGCCACCTATTGAGTCCAATTCCTAACTCCATCCACGAATTTGGACAAAAAACTCACCACATGCCAAGCACATGACTTTTTGAAGGGCAAAATTGGATTTCATCTCTATCCCTAGCAATTTGGCACCAAACCAGATTGGGTTCCCTCCAGTTTGGGTTCTATATATCCCTTGACAGAGAAAAGAAAAAAAACAGAGTATGAAATCCAAGCCATGGCCTTACTTGCATCCCCACAAATGCCTTCCAAAATCTAAGCGCTCCCCTTACCTCCATCCCCAGCCAGTGTTTATGGTTATCATCGGTGGCTTCAACTGAGTTCCAATGTGGTCCTTCCATAAGTTCCATGTGTATTCATTGTAATCCTCATAGAACACAAGCATGTGCAGCTCACATCACATGTGCTTTCCAGTGGAGGACTTATAAACTTCAGAAACATGGGACTTGTAGGATCGTTGAGATGAGTGAGGAAGGAATTAATTATAAAGAAAATTGAAGGGGAATCTGTGATGGAAAAAGCACAATAGAACGTATTTCAGATTCAAAAAACACTTGCCCCCCAAATCCATCATACCATGCTATGGAAAGTCTAATTTTCTTATCTGGAAGCATTTGTGTGCTTGTTAATTTTCTTAGCCGATTTTGGGAGTAATAGAGATGAAATCCCATTTTTGCCCTTCAAAAAGTCATGTGCTTCTCATGTAGTGTGTTTCTGTCCAAATTCGTGGAGGGAGTTAGGAATTGGACTCAATAGGTGGCATTTGGATAATTGGAGGACGAAGGGGGTGGTTTTGGTAGTTTGAGGACGAAGTAGAAAAAGTGGTGATAGTTTGAGTGATGTTTTCATAAAAAAAATTCAAATAAAATAAATCCACAAATAATTGCACCTTAGCAACTGTTATGCACCACTAAATAAGGAAAATGATTGTCTCAACAAGAAACAATAACAAAGTACATTTAATTCAGAGTATAAGTAGGGTAGCGATAATATCCAAGATGGTATGGGGTGTCTAGGGAAAAAACCAGAATACTGACAATGGGGACAACCAAATGAAGCTAATGAGGCAGGTGATAGGGCAGCAGAAATTTAAACAACTTGAATGATTGTTAAATACTGCTCAATAAACACACTAATTAATACCGTTGATCGAGTGTGTGATTGTCGGCGTGCTGCAAATGTAGGCCTTTTAATTGTTTATATAAGCTGTATATATTTTCATGAAGAGAGGAAACAGTGGGGAGAGAAGGGAGGGGTGAAAGCCTGAAAGCTGTATGTATTTTCATGAATAGAGGAAACGGTGGGGGGAGAAGTGAGGGGTGAAAGCCTGAAAGGTGAGTGGTTCGTGGGCAATATTGGTTGCTGGGTGGTTGCAGGTTGTGGGAATGAAGACAGTGATGCTTCAGAGATTTATGAGGAAGAAAGGGAAGGGAAGGACCAGATAAGGCCGCATCCATGTGGGGAGAGAAAAATTGCGAAGGTGGCAAATTTTAAATGGATCTCCGTATGACACAAAGTACACAGAATGCCCGTGTGGAACTTATTCTCTTTAATTAACTTCTGTTTGTCCTAAGTTGCATTTCCTTTTAGTTATTCTTTATACATTTGTTCTGTCGTATATTATTCCGATGTCAAAATTTCCTGCCACCACATTATAGATATCTATCTTCAAATCAAACCTTTCGACAGTTATTTATTCTCTCACCGCTTTTCAGCATTGCATGTTTCAAGCTGGAAGAATACCAAACTGCCAAGGCAGCACTTGAGAAAGGTGCTTCTTTATTGCAAAATGATTCAAGATTCAGCAAGCTGATTTCAGAGTGCGATGAACGTATTGCAGGTATGTACAGGCCTATTGACAAGTTTGAGATAGTAGAGTTATTGATGGCGTATGGGAGAGAGTAAGGTTACATGACACGAGCTAGAATTCCTCGCATTCAAGGCTTTCTGAAAATACCAAGTAGGGATGAAAATTTAACCGAAAAACCGAAGCAACCGAACCGATTATTTTTTTACAATTTCGGTCGGTTTTAGTCGTAATCGTAAGTCGGTTTGGTTCGGTTTCACATTCTAAAAAAAATTGAAGGTTCGGTTTCTGGGTGAAAAAGATCAAAATGAACCGAACCGATGTATAATACTTGAGCCTTTTTTTCATCCCAGCCGTTCATTCCAAAGCACATCATGTGCTTCCCGTGCGCACCCCCCATCAGATAATAATTCCCTCATTAACAACTGTACCCAACTGGCACATCTCGTTCTCTTCGTCTGCCTCTCTCTCTGCAACACATCGGAATCTCATTGGAAAGCCTCTCTCTCACATCTCTCACTCCATGTTTGATTTGCACCGATCACAGAGCCCCTCTCTCTCATCTCTCCCTCCATGTCTTATTTGAAGATTAATCTCGATTGCGTATTCCTCGAAGAAGAAGACCACAACGAACTGGTTCAGCGGCCATTGGCAGGTAAGTTCATCGTTAGATCTTCTTCTTGTTGCCGGCAACATCCCAAGTCGGCAAAACCAACGAAACCGAATAAACCGAACCGATTTAACCACCACCAAACTGAACGGTTTTCACCCTTTAATCGGTCAGTGTCGGTTTGAAGTTTTCTTCGGTGTGAAAATCGTAAAAAACCCGACCAAACCAAACCGATTTCATCCCTAATACCAATTCACAGTAGTCATGTTGTGGAATTGATTGAAGTGGAGAAGTATTGCGGAAGTTCAGTGGATCGAACTGAAAACCGATTTGGGGTTTTGGAAGGGGGGGGGGTGGGTTGTGTGTTATAGCGACTTCTATTATTTATGTGTTTTCCTTTTGATGCAACTATACAGCTCAATACTTAAGAGTCCCTGAAACGTAATTTCTTAGTTTTACAGATCTGCAAATAACATAAATTTTGCTTTGGGGGAAATTTCACCTGTAGCCCCTTGACTGTGTCTTCAATTTCTTCATGGAATTAAACACGTGTTATCTCTTTTTAAACTAAGAATTATCTAAACCTGGTAATTCCTAAATTCCCACTCTTTCTCGTGTCTCTCCTAGGCATGGCCTTCCGGGGTTGGTTTAGGAGAGCTTACTTGTCAGTTTCTTAACAGAGTCTATATGCTGTTTCAGCGGAAAGCATTGATCTGAATAGATCTTTGACGCCGGAAGTTACTTCAATTGCTGCACAATCATCAGACAAATCGGTTGGCAATCTTGAAGAAGATGAAGAAGGACGCAGCGAATCATGTCAGAGGAAAGAGGTGGAACCAGCCAAACCAAAGTATAGGTAAATTTGTCTTTCCATGCTTAATATCCTCGTCACTTCTATGTTGCAATTTTGTACTTAATAAGTTCATCACTTCCATGTTGAATAACAGAAAAAGTCCATCTTATATTTCTCGTAAGTTATGGGCATAACCCTTTTCCACGCTTCAAACTCCCCCATTTAGGGCATCTCCAATCCAACTCTATTTCTCCAAAATAGAAGATGGAAGTGACACATTGAGGGGAGATTTTGTAATTTATTCCATTTTTTCTTCACTTTTTGTACTTTTTGAGGGACCCACCGTCCTTTTTAGAGTTTGGTCCTCTAAAAATAGAGGACCAAAAGCAAATTTGGAGTATGAAATTTCTCCAAAACTCTAAAAAGGACGATGGGTCCCTCAAATATTCTTCCAAAAAGTACAAAAAGTGAAGAAAAGGGGGAATAAATTACAAAATCTCCCCTCAATGTGTCACATTCATCCTCTATTTTGGAGGAATAAAGATGGATTGGAGATGCTCTAATAGCAATCTTTTTCTTCCTTTAGTAAATGATTTTCGCATGTGAATTAGATTCATGAAAATCATCTGCTGTTTCAACTGCCACCTTCTCCATCTTACTGCTGCCAGCCAATACTAGCAGCTGCTCCCTGTGATGCCAGTGCTATCACTGCCTGTGGTTGTTACCACCACTGTAACCATGTATATTTCTTGGTTTCTGCTCAATCAAAATAGCCCACATCGATCTAGATATGGGGTATTCTGCTTTTTGAGCTGCCGTGTGAACCATTGTCCCAGCTTCATATGTTGACTGTGATTTCTTAAACAGGCATGCATACTATCAGAAGCCAGAAGAAGTGGTTGTAACAATATTTGCAAAGGGTGTACCAGCAAAAAGCGTTTCCATCGACTACGGTGAACAAATAGTATGTAAAATCTATCAGACAAGGCCTGTTAAATAGTACTCCTTTAAGTCATTATTCTTGAATTTTTAGCTGCATCTATGGTGTGTCTTAGGATAAGTTGATAGGTTTATCAAGTGTATCTTTTTTCTTGCAGCTAAGTATTATGATTGATGTTCCTGGCGAAGACAAGTACCATTTCCAGCCACGGCTGTTTGGAAAGGTATCTATGTTCTACTTCTACCATTCCTTGTCAAGTTCTGTTCCTTTGCAACAATCTACCAATGCTTATAAAGTTCGCTACTGCTTGGGCAGAAGGGTTATTTATGGAGCGTTATCTGTGTCTTTGAACTTAGAATCCTTGAATTCTTCCCCATAATTGAATGATGGTAGATCACAAGCTTTAGAGCCTTCGATGGGTGGAAGGTCTAACTTCTAACCGTGTAGCTGTCGTCGTTATGTCACTCTATGTCTCTATCCATTTTAGCCTCTGTTAAGGGCTGCATGCTGGGTGTGAATCTGAAAATGGTTACAGCAATTGTGTTAATTGCACTGGAAAAATAATATTACAGATGTGAAGCTTTTAGTGTCAGTGGCAAATTGAGTATAGTGCTAACGCTACTTCGGTTGGTTGTATGGAGAACAGGTCGTACCTGATAAGTGCAGGTTTGAAGTATTGTCAACCAAGGTTGAAATACGACTCGTGAAAGCAGAAGCAATTAACTGGCCGTCTCTTGAATATAGCAAGGAAGTTGCTGTACCACATGTAAATGCATCCCCAGGTAAGCGACAAACTGTATCCCATCAAGTTGAGCGAGTCTGGTGCTATCATCGAAATATTTAACAAGGCATAGTGAGCACATAACCGTATTGAACATCTGTTGTGCGTTCAGTAAAATAAACAAGTAGTCCCGTTGTTTCATTTGTAGTCCAGTATTGAGTGAACATCTCTTTATGATTTTTCAGCTTTAAAGACTCCGAGTTACCCATCTTCAAAACCAAGGACAAAAGACTGGGATAAGTTGGCAGCGCAAGTAAAGAAAGAGGTTTTGAGCTCTTCACAATCCTTATAGAAGAGAATACCTCACTTTTAAGATCTATGGTTTAGTTCAAAACTTCTTTGCAATTTCTTTTCCTAATGTAACTCTTTGTGAGGAACTGATAAAGTGATCATTTGAGTTTCAGGAGAAGGAAGAGAAGCTAGACGGTGATGCAGCTGTGAATAAGTTGTTCGGAGACATATATCAAAGTGCAGATGAAGACATGAGAAGAGCCATGATGAAATCTTTTGTGAGCTTCGAATTCATTACTCTTGTCTTATATGCATCACTGGTTTGCTCAAATGGTCACAAATGAATATGATCATGTCCCCCTCAAAGAAATTCCATGAGATCTTGCTGGGGTTTATAACACCATATGCCCATGGTAGTAATAAGGTGAAATAAAAACTGGAAAAACTAAAGTGGCTGAAAGTTCTGGGTGGGTTTGGTTTGGTTTGGTTTGGTTTCTCAGAGTGTTGAATCCAGTTTGGTTTTGAAATTTCAAAGAAAAATCGAAACCAGTTCGGTTTGGATCCAAGTAGAACTGTACTCATTAGACTGAACTGATTCTTCTTGAAACGCTAACTAAACTGAACCGTTGATTTTTTTGGGTGATTTCTGAGATCAAAACCTTATTTACTTATTGTTTTGCTTATTTTTTTGAATTTGTTTACTAGTTTCATGAATCATAGCTTTTGGGTTTTCCTTCTTTTTCTCTTCAAGAAAAGTTGATTTTTTTTATTTTTTTTTTATTTTTCAATTTGGTCGTTTGGCATACTTTTCTTGATGTCCTAATGTTGCAGACTCGCAATTTTTTTGTCGAAGCTGGACAAGCAGGACCAAACCTAAGTGTTACCAAACCAACTTGTCTGGTCCAGTTTCGGTTTGAAAACCGAAACAAATTAACCGGCTTGTGTAATTTTCCAAAAACCAGATCAAACTGAATCGATTTCACCCCTACCCAGTAGTAGTATCAAGTAATCTGCATTCAGCATGCCGCGTGTGGGAAGTGGGAACTTGTCCAATTATGCCCTGCATTTATTCCCTTAGATTATCATTCTTATCTTCAAGCATATGCTCTTGGTTTGCAGGTGGAGTCTAATGGGACGGTCCTGTCAACAAATTGGCAAGATGTGGGTTCAAAGAAGGTGGAAGGCAGTCCTCCTGATGGTATGGAGCTGAAGAAGTGGGAGTACTGAGATGTTTTGATTCGAGTAAAAAAGAAATTGATGTATGTTATGACTTGGTGGGATTCTTCTAGTGGCCTTTTTTCGGGTTTCTTTCTGTCATGAGTTCTTGCTTTTGGTATGTAACAATATTTTTTTACTTTACGAGTTTGGGAAAGGAATTGCTACAAAGATGGAATGGTTTTGATGAACAAACAAGTCCTTGTCCATATTTTGAACATTCATCAAAATTGACGTGGCTTATTAGGGATTTTACAATACAAGATAGATTGAAGGTTGACATAACAAGCTCGATGTCTAAGTTTCATGCCTCGAGGCGGAGCCTGTCAGGGTGAACATGGTTAGCTCTAGTCATTTGATCTATGCATTGAGCAAGGATGTTCCATTCTAAATTTGCGTTAAGCGGTTTATAACTAGTTATAGAACTGGAAACACGAAAATGGGTGAACACGGTTAGCTCTAGTCATTTGATCTATGCATTGAGCAAGGATGTTCCATTCTAAATTCGCATTAAGCGGTTATAACTAATTATAGAACTGGAAATACGAAAATATGAGAGCTTCAATCTTAGTTGCATAATCTTTCAAAAAAAATTGCGCTCCGCTCTTGCTCTCTGTGTTTTAGGGTTAACCTCATGCAAGTGAATTATGTGACTTGGGCAATGATCCCACCACCACATGCATCAGTTATCAGGAGATCTTTAATCCCCTTCAAAAATTCATTTAGAATAATTCCTCCAGACCCAAAGTTACTTTGCATTTGGCGATGCTTTTTGTCAAAATTGTAGTAAACCCAAATCATAACATGAATATCACTGCAACATAATGCTTTAACCAATTCCTTCATATTTTCCCAGGCAAACACAGAGGCTCTTCCTTCTAGTCTCACCCGAGCCCCTGCTTCTTGGCATACTCAAATGTACCTCACAGACCGTTTTAATTCGAAGTAACGAAACCTCCAAATTTCATCAAATCCAAATTTTCTCTGCATGTTAGGTTAGACCGTTTAAGAGTAGAAGGGAGTGTCTATCTCCAAGAAAGGCTAATTAATAATTTCGTAATTGTGTCTTGTAAGAACTCTTTTCTATTCTGTGAAGTTCTACTTCTCCAACAATTAATATATCACGAGAATTGTCAACTGAAAATTATCTTTTGCATTGAAACGGAGTTTAACATTTGGCAATTAACAGAAAATAGAAAGATCACCGTAAACCACCAGTGTACCAAGAATAACAATTCAAACATTCTACACAATATAAGACCAGAATTGCAAGTTCAACAGGTATCTCGGAGCTTCCGATATGGCATTGCCGGAACTCTGTTTCTTCAGTTTACTATGTAGCCTTTGGTTCTGATAGATGGAAGATGTATCCCATCAAGTAGACGATTGAGAAAACCATGTCGGGAAATACAAAGTGATTGAGCAGATTGCAGTTGACGCATTGAATGGGTTAGCAGCTGCCCCCACTTTCTATGCTCTCCTCGTCATATGGCAAATACTGGTGCAGATTATTCAACCCTTCCCACCCTGAAAATGGACAATCAAACACGCACTTGAAAGCAAAACAACAATTTCGTATTCCAACTCTCAGAAAATGCTTGTGTTGCCAATTTCTCACGATTTTGAATGTGGATAAACCATGATTGGCTTCTGTCATGATTTCTCATCAACGGGAACTACAACCCAAGTCCTCCCTTTCCTCTTTATGTAGTACAATCATACCTTATGCGGAGGTGTTCCTGGTCTTGATGTGTTCATGCCAAATCCGCCAAATCCTTTCCCTTTCTTCTCTGAGGATTTAAGAATCTGAAAGGAGCATGTAAGTGAATCATCTACACTCATCATTGCACCAGCGTTATCAAACTCGCCGCAGTAATTGGGTGCTGAGAATATAGTCACAAGCTGCCGCTTTGCAAAAAACTCGTATCCATCTTCCACAACCTGATAATCATTTGCAAATGTAAAAAGCACAATGATTAACTTATCAATACAAATAAATTGAGAAAACACAAAAGAAACACCAAACCCGCTAACTTATGGAGAAAACATCCTCCCAATTTCTTTCATCTCCTTGCCCTTGCCCCTATAAAGGCAGCAACAACTGAAGAAGCCTATAGCAACACCGGTAGATGTGTATTTGTTGCTGTTCTCCTTTTCTTTTTTTTCCCCGGCTTCTGACGAAGCCTTCCATCCGCTTGCCACATTCTAGAATGTGTTTTCCTTTTGTCCATATGGGGAACATTACCTATTTATCAGTGGTGCCCAAACCTCAGTGTTTCACATTTACTGTGATACCCTAGAGAGAGAGGTTTTAGATCCAGTATGACACAAAATTATCAATTGTAATCTACCCCAACCTCAGGTCTGCCACATTGTAAGCATCACAGCGTGCCAGTTTTCAAGTGGATGCAAATACAAATACAAAGACAAAATACTGAAAAATACAAAACCATGATCATGGACACACAAGAAACAAGATTTGATTATGTTCACCTGGTGAGCTCGGCAGATGAGATCAAGATCATGCTTCTGAAGGAACTCAGAAACCTTATCAGCTCCAAATGTATAAGACACACCCCTATCATTCTCACCCCATCCTTCAATGTCTTTATCAGGGTCAGCCCATAGTAGATCACAGATAAGGCCCTGATCTGGCACATCCACAGGACGGGCTATATTACTGATTTGATCCAGGTTTTTTAAGTCAGGTGACAATCCTCCGTGCATGCAGAGGATTTTCTCATCAATAAGTGCAGCAACAGGCAGGCAGTTAAAGCAATCAGTAAATGTCTTCCAAAGGCGGACGTTAAACCTCCTCTTGCACTCATCATAGAACCCGTATATACGGTTAATAGAAGCACATTCATGGTTACCCCTGAGAAGAAAAAAGTTCTCCTTGTATTTTATCTTGTATGCAAGGAGAAGGCATATCGTTTCTATGCTCTGCTTACCGCGGTCAACATAGTCCCCAAGAAATAGATAATTTGCCACAGGTGGATAGCCCCCATACTCGAACAGTCGCAGAAGATCAGAGAACTGGCCATGAATATCTCCTGCACAAGTCGTACAAGTAACACCATCTCACTATCTAATCAACTCAACAAAACTGAGGTACGTTTGAAAGGAAATCTGTAGTGCCTAGTCAACAAACAGGAGAAAGTCAAGTGTACCATAAATGCACATCAGTGATAAACCCGGAAATAAGATTCTCCACCACTTCCCTGAGGCGGTGACATGACAGGAAAAGATACGATACATAGAACACCATTCCTTCGTATTCACTCATGAAAAATGAAAAGCAAAATCAAAATCAAAAATTCAAATGCCTACTCCAATAAAACATCAATTTATCAAGTAACCATAATAATGAAAGATGCCTACGAAACAGTTCACTCAATGCGTTCATGATTCAGCAACAACAGCTCAGTCTCACGTAAGGTTGCCAACCCCAGATCTAGTTTTGTCACTTCACTGATTCACAAGCCTAAAGAAGACCCCAACTTTCAAGCTCAAAGTTTCACACAAACAAGCTATGCTCAGGGCATGACCAAACCTACCTCACCCTGATTTTTGTTCATCCAAGTTTACTAGGCCTTTTAAAGATGGAACACCACCACCTGTACGCATTGTCACCAATGAGAGATCTTCAATGGGAGGGAAAACAGGGGATACCTCCTATTCTCCCATCACAAAAACAAGAATACCAATTTTACAGCAGATGGGTAAAGATCAAGGGTGGTGGGGCTGAAGTCTGCTCAGTAGATATTGGACAGGGGGAGATCTTAACCGAGAACTCGTAGACCATGCAAGATCAACTTAATGGCTCAAACAAAACAAAGCCCAAGTAAATGGTCAAGGTGAAGAGATGGTAACGGCATGGGGCAAAAGATCCAGAGCTTTATTGATTTTGTGACTAAATAGTAACTAAAAGTAATGTAAGTTAGTTGCGCTATAACACAGAGCTAACTCCGTTCCCTTTGTGACATATACTAAGGAAAGAAAAAAAAAACATACATTACAGTGGGAAATGTACACTCCCGAATCTTGTGACCACCAATAACACTGTTTTTCCTGGTTTTTTCCCTTTTGGTTTGTTTGTTGTTGTATAAGGAAAAAGAAGACGGAACTACTTTTATCACGAACAACCCACAGCTACCCCAACCCATTTTTGACCTTTAGGCATGCATTGGAATTGAGCACATAAGCCTATAAGATAAGTTCCAAGTGATCAATACCGAATTCATAAACCACCCCCACAAATAGCCAATCAATATCTGCTCAAAACTCAACTTCCAAATTAATAAAACACGAACACCCAATTAATAACTGCTCAAAACTCCAAGATATTTCTTATCAACACAACACTAACATAACGCCAACGGGTTGGCCTAGTGTTCCAAGGCTCGAGACTCAGGGGTTTGCCCTCCTAAGGTCTCACCGTTCAAAACCTCTTAGATGCTATCAACCCCTTAAGGACAGTCCATACAGAGCAAAGCTTTGGTCTGACTGTAATTGGGACCCCGCAAGTGGGTGGTGGGATTGGTCTACCAAGGATAACAAAACACTAACATGCAGTGAATCAATCAGAAACAATACATAAGGATTCTGCTAGGTTATTTTTACTTTACCGCAAATCTTTATAGGAGCCTCAAGCTCGAGAAGGTTAGGCTGGCTCAGAAATATCTCCTTGGACGCCACGCACAGCTGCCGAATCTCCGCCTCAATCAGATGCACCTGCTTCGGCACCCGCCCGTTCTTCGCGTCGAGAAGCCGATTAATAATATCATCGAGCAACGCCTCGTCCATCGCAGACCGAAAACCCTAGCTTCTCTCTGTACACTCTCTATCTACCTATACGTTTTCAACAGGGAATAAGCTTTTCTAAAGCGACGCGCACCGAGAGGGGGGGGAGGGAAGGGAATATCAGGCCCAACGAATGGACGATAAAGAAGAAAACCAACAGTACATTATTGGAGCGTCGTTTTCGTAGCGCTCGGTGGGATGTAAACGGATCTTAGCTACAGAGGGCGTTGAAATAGTTGCGATTCCGGCGACGGAAAGAGTAACGGAGTTTGGTCAGTGGATGATTTTTGGTGGAGTGGCCGCCGTTTCTCTCTCTACCACTTTCTCTCTCTATGTTGATATGATATGATATGGCGGACGGTAAACATGGTTATAAACAGTAGCCCTAGAGTTTACGAACCCTTTATCCGGTGATTTGTGGCTCACGAGCGACTTGCACGTGATTTATAGAGGTCAGCTGTCTCGAGTAATAGATAAATTTTTGGGTACCGAGCAGACACCTCGTGGTACCCGAGCAATGTATCCGGGTCATCTATTTCTGTTTTGAACGGCTCGGATTCGGAAAAAAGAAAATGAGAGAGAAAGAGGAGAGAGAGTGGTGGGTTGAGGGAAGAGAGAGGTTTCAACTTGGGCAGTCTAACCTACTTTTGGACTGCCTGAATGCGCTGTTCGGACATCACATGGGCATGGTCATGTGATATCTACTCGGCACCCAAAATTTTCTCTAAAGTGATAAGTTGTGGACCTCGAGTAATAAGTTTTTACTGTAATATTTAGAGTTGGGAGTGACTTCGGTGTCCCCGGTCATTTTGGGGATACCGTAACTTTTGACATAACAAAACCATTATAAGCATAATCAAATTCATTACAAGCATAACCAAAACCATTATAAGTATAACCAAAACCATAACAAGGGGCATAAATTGGTTGGTTATGGCTCGGTTGATTTTTGGTTATGCCATGTTATGGTTCTATTATACTTGTAATGATTTTTGTTATCTTTGTAAATGTTCTGTTATGCCAAAAATTACGGTATCCCCAAAATGACCGGGGATACCATAGTATCATCCTTTAGAGTTTGTTTCTTTCATGTTCAAAATTTCCAACATGCTAATAATTGTTAGGATGATGTTATGTGTCCCCGGTCATTTTGGGGACACCATAATTTTTCGCATAATTTTACCATTATGAGTATAACTAAAACCCATTACAATCATAACAGAACCCAAATAAGGTATAACCAAGGAATATTCAAAAAATCAATCAAGGCATAACCAAACTCAACCATATGTTATGGCTTGTTATGGTTCTGTTATACTTGTAATGGGTTTTGGTTATACTCATAATGGTTTTGTTATGCCAAAAGTTATGGCGTCCCCAAATGACCAGCAACACCGAAGTCATTTCCTAATTGTTATGATGTCAATTCATATAGAGTTATATTGTCTCGATTTCAATCAGATATCGTGGCCAAGATCAAAAATAATACTAATAATCAGGTATCTCCTGATAAACGTAGTATTTATTAGAAGGATCGGTCTGTTGAAATTGTTCAATGTACGCATAATTAAGCTGATCTGGACTCTTTGAGTAATCATAAAAATTCAGACAAACAAAGATTTATTTATACGCATGAATCAACGAGGATTGCGTTGGACATTATGAGCAGGAGCACTAACAATGTGGGGTTGAGTCACATGGAAATGGGACGAGACATTACTTCGTGTAGAGATGTAAGCTAGCTCTCGTGATCTCACTCCGTTACTCTCGAGTGGGGTACGCTAGTCGAGAGCGCATTGGTTCCGCAATTCGCCTTACCTCAATCTAGCTAGCATACAGGACCAAATGGGGCTTGTTCTTAATTGCAGTTCATTTTCAGTGTAGGCTTACCCGTTAGTTATGGGTATTAAATTAAGCAACACTCAAGGCCATCTAAAAAAGCAACCAAAGCTTAGAGCAAAAGCATTACTCCGCTTGGATAATAATAATTAAGGCCGTAGGAACCGGGGCTTAGAGCATCCACCACTGGAATAATCAAAAGTTATTTAGCAATGTAGATGTCTATAATGGCTTAATCAAAATTGAATAATCAAAACTTGCTACATCACTTTTTCAACTTATAAAAATCTAAAAATTGTCACCGTATAAATATTTTTTTTAAAAATAGTTTTCAAACTAATAAAAAACAGGTTATTAGAAATAGAAAATAATTTGTTGAGAACTTTACTTTTGAAAAAAAAAAATACTTTTCGGAAAAAAAAATTTAAAACAAAATGTTTTTGAAAAATACGTTTTTTTTAAATAACTTTTTTTTAAAAATTATTTTTTAATAAAAACAATTTTACTGTTTTCGCAAACAAAAACAAAAACTTCTTTTAAAAATATGTGAGAGAGAGATGGAAGAGAGAGAGGGTTTGGTTAGGATGATGCTATGGTGTCCCCAGTTATTTTGGAGACACCGTAATTTTTGACATAACTTTACTCTTATGAGCATAACTAAAACCCATTACAAGCATAACAAAATTTCAAATAAGGCATAACCAAGGAATATCCAAAACTCAAACAAGGCATTACAAGCATAACTTCACTATTAGAGCATCCGCATTGTAATAAGCAAATGATTGTGAATAAACAAACTTAACAACAATGCTAAAAAAATACCCTACATTGTAATAAGCAAAGTTACAAGTCTTTTAGTAAATAATCAAATTTCACTCATTCCATAATCAAACTTAACAACTTTTACCAATAATCAAAACTCAATAACCAAACTCAATAACTAAACTCAAAACTCAATAATTCAAAAACACCCCACATTAGAATCGTCTCATCGAGACGAATAATTTGGTGTGGTCGGGTGCGTGATTGGAACTCGTTTGCGATTGGACATATGTGCATTGTGTATTATGGGGGTTTGTTTTGTTTAGGGTGCTAAAATAACCAATGTAGAGGTAGAAGTTGTTAAGTTTGATTATAAACTAAATAGATAATCAAATGCTGACGTGACACATTTTGGTTATTGGTTTTGATTATTCCCATTGCGGATGCTCTTATGGTTTTGTTATACTTGTAATGGGTTTTAGACTTTTGGTTATACTCATAATGATTTTGTTATGCCAAAAGTTACGATGTCCCCAAAATGACCGAAGTCATTCCCATTTGGTTATTGACAAAAAGTTTTTAGTTTTGATTATCTATAGGCCAAAATTTAATAAGTTGTTGAAAGGTTGTTAAATTTGGTTATACCACTGTGAGCACTTTTTTGAGAAAACATTGCTAACTTTAACAATTCTATGGTTTTGGTTATTCCACTGCTCTTAGATGGTGACAATGTGGTATATCATTAGAGAGATTTATTTACGGAACCGCTTAGTAGCAGAGTCAAGATTAATGACCTAGGGGGGCAACCTCAACAAATTGAGAAATAAAAATGTAAAATAACCAATTTTTTTATCAAATCAAACCAAAATTGTTAAAATTATACGTATCTATACATAAATAATTATCAATAATATTCAAAATCAGGTATATACAAAATAAAATTTTTAAACTCGAGGGGCTAGGAAGGGGTTCAGGGGGGCCGAGGACACCCTGGGCCCCAACTTAGCTCCGCAACTGGAGTAGATTATTTATGAAGCCACATGATCTCATTTGTCTGTCTGGGCAATCAACGGTTCAAATTTTAAACAAACTCTTCAGGAAATGAGTTAAACTCTTTTCCAAAAAAAGTTTATTTAATATCTGATCCGTCCAAAATACTTATTGAATGGTTGAAATTCATCTACGTAAAACTTATTTACGGAATCCTGACAAGAGTGTAGACGAAGTTTCAATACATTGTGTTCCGTCATCATACCATAGAATAGAGATGTAACTTGTGTGACTTTGGCATTGAGGCTTTATCACCACTGCCTTTAACAAATTTTTTATATGACATGTTTCTCGAGGCTTGGCATAGATGAATTGGTCGGTATCAAGTTTTGGGGTAAGAGAAGAGAGAGGGGTAAGAGAAGAGAGAGGGTTTTAATTCGAGTCGTGCAAATGTGTATTGAACAGTCCGAATGTGCCGAACGGGTACCACGTGGGATATAGTCACCCAGCATCAAAAAATTATCCTATCTTACCCCAACACTTTTTTTCCCTCTAAATCCGAGCCGTCCAAAAATGAAATTGATGGCTCGAATGCGCCGAACAGACACCACATGATACTCGCTCGGCACGGAAATTTTTTCCCTTATCAAGAGAAGAGGTCTCCCAATTATAATTTGGAGGATAGTACCCTTTCTTTTTCTTTTTTTGTTTGGATCCGTGGAGGATAGTACTTGGATGAGTTGGATCTCCCTTGTTCAACCACCTTACGTAGAGATTATCCCTTTCAGATTATATTCAAACGATGCTATCACATATTATTCCAATCAAGACACAGTATTTAACATAAGATTGTTTAGACCATTTTAAAGTTATTGGCTTTACCATAACATAATGAGTTGTCTTATAAAGCTTATCTTAATTTAAGATACAATTCCTCATGACTTAAGAAATTAATAGGCTCATTCAACAGGAACAACGTTGTTTAAAAAATTACAATAGTGATGGATAGTAGTTGGATGTTTGCAACTCAATTTAAATTCCCATAAATTGATTTAAAATTTTGATAAAATACGGTGTATACAATTTGAATGACGATAGCGATATTAGTTGTGTTAGTTTATTCCCATGGTGTGTTGACTTGGTGTCTGAGATAAAGATATGGTGTGTGTGTGTGTGTGAGAGAGAGAGAGAGAGAGAGAGAGAGAGAGAATAATATTGTGCAGGAAAGTTATTCTCAGGTAAAGTGAAGTAAGAAAAATGAAATCTATTTTTCTATGAGTGTTTATTTGGTAAAAGAATTTTTCAGGAAAACTAAAGTTCAATTCTTCATTTGCCAGGAAAAAGGAACTTACAGAAAACTTTTTTTATTTTTATTCCATGGCTAATTTCAAACAAAAGTAATATTGAGAGCTAAATAATAGCTTACCATGTTTCAAAAAATAAGCACATACGAAACAAAATGTATTTTTATTTGATGCATAGCCTTAACATGAAATGGAAAAAATTGACTTGCAATTCTTTATTCAATTTGCTATCTTTTGAATGGTTATGCAAATCCACTTTTCAAATTGACATCCTCTGAAATTAGCTGTAAAAATGAACCTTAAGAAATAGGTAGATAACTATATAACCAAAGGTTAAACAACCGTGCTTGATTAGTTGCTGATAAAAAAATAATGATAATTAGTGAAGAAATCAAAGAATTTATTATGGGTGGACACAAGCTAGAAGCCAAAATATTCTGGCACCATTCTCTTAGTGAGCAAATTAAATTGGCGCCATTCTTTTTTTTCCCTTATCTGCCAATTATTTTGGAGCCACACTCGAGAAACCTTTTTCGGTGACTCAAAATCCTGTGCTTTTAGACAGATCACCTTTGCAAGAAAGATCTTATGGAAAAACTTAAAAACGTGGGTCTCACTATTTCTTTGACAACTAAACACTACAAAAATTATAAAAAAACTGGTTTTCTCAAACTTTCATATCATTTTCTGGTAACTGAACGGGGCCTTAGGATCAAGTCTTGTATTGGGAAAACTTTAACTAAATCAATAATGATGGGCAATTTGAATGGCGCATGGAGTATTTCTCAGAACTACGGGGTTATCACGAACAATTAAGAAGACCCTCAGGGACCTTGTTACAATTATGGCCCTCTCGTGAAGATTCTATTTGGCAAGAATCCTAGGATGCTTATCTTGTTAGCGGGCTATAATCGTAATTTCAGTCCAAAAGCCAGCAACTGGGGGCATACTAGTCTACAACTCGTAACTCGTTAAAAATGCCCTAAGACGCTATACGACAGTTACGACTCCATAAACCTCCTTTATTCACACGCGTGTCACTCTGTCATTAGTTTGTATCGGAAGAATATGACGAACCGAGTACCAGTTGAACATTTCCCCTCTACGGATAACGCCACGTGTAACGAAAGCGCGAGAGAGGACAACAAAGGGGAAATAGGATGCAGCTCGAACTGCCCGACGGCGACCGCACCGGAATATTCCCTTCGACGGGGTTTGCCCTTCACCCGAAGACTTTCCGCCCTTTTCCCGAAAACTATAAATACTTCTCATTCTTGGTTTCAACCACCCCCCCGTTCGGTGCCCTAGACTTCTCCGTCAGTCGCCGCAACATGCTTCTCCCGCTCGACACGCCCAAATCTCTCCACTCCGCAGCCAAATCCGCGAGCTTTGTTTCGTTCTCGACGGGAAATGGGGTTGATACGGCGGTGAAATGCTCTGGCGTTTGGCTGTGGTGATGGATGAGGTGAAGTTGGCTGTTCAGTCGTCGAAGTTTATGGGATCCGAGGGGTTTGGTAGCGCTGGCGCTGGCGGCGGTGGTGGGTTGGGGGTTACAGTTACGGGAGTCGAGGCTCGAGAATCGGACCGGATTTCTATCCTTGTTGCGTCTTCAATCGGCAGATATAGCTCGGCTCTTAGCAAAAAAGGTGGGCATTTTCCTTCTCAACTTAGAGATTATTCAAATTTGATTAAGGAAGTTTCTGTTATATATGTATTCGCGTTGTTTCTAATTTGGGTGTTCAAGATTTCTGTTTCCAAATGAAAGACGATTATTGTTTGTAAACGTTCAATTTCCCAAAGATTTCTAATTTAGGTATTCACTTTTTTTGTTTTCCTGTTTCTGGAATTTGAGATAACAATCATTTGAAGATACTTAATTTCACAGGTTTATAAAAGGAATTAACACTGTGTTTGGAACTTAGAGAAACTGAGGGATGAGGAGAGAAAATAATCAAGAGAGAAAATAGGAGGAAATTTGAAGGAAAATTATACTGGTCTCAATACTTCAGATTGTTGTTTTCTGCACTCTTTCTTCCTAAACCAAACAATGGAAGAGAATTTTTTTTAGCTTTCATTTCTCCATTCCAAACAAACCCTAAAACAGTAAGTGGACATCAGGAAAGCACGTCACTTGGAGTGGCCTTAGGTGATATGTTGGAAAGAAGCTCTCTTTGATTTAGATGTTGAATCCTATGACAATAGATATTTCCTCAAATTTCAATTTCCTTGGATATCTTGTAAGATTTTGTAAGAGAAGAAGTAAGATTGTATCTACCACTTTTACGAGGTATTTGGAGAAGAAAGGTATCTTTCTTAAAAATATTGCTAGGGTTTTTGATAAAGAGGATAGGTTGGGGGATTTTAGGACATTTTGAGTGTCGAAATAAACTTCGTGATTTGAGGGCCTATAGAGTATAGACAATTTAAGATTGATGCAGCTTGGAATATGCATTCTTCCTTTTCATACCAATTCTTTTGCAGAGGTCTCTGAATAAAATAGCTTGGTTTTATTTGGAAACTAGTGACACTGATTAAAAATAATCATTTGGCTCCTCAAAAAGTTGGGGGCCTTGGGCGAGTGCCTAACTCAGGTTACCTGAGGCACTTACCTAAATTGGGGGGTCGCTCACCTAGCCCAGGATCTTGTTGAAAAACCGAAAGATCCCCAAAATTGACTATAAAGCCTGATTTAGTTGTTCCGTGAATACGTAATCAAGTGACGGGTGGAGTTTTTGAAATGTAATAGGCTGTGCCTCCCGTTGTACATGATGGGTTTCAGCGTTTCACAGCCTTCAATGTAAGGTTCTCATTATAGTGTTATTGGTATGCTCTTAGGAACTCTAATCACACATCACCTACCAAATATAGTTGCAGTCAAATTTGTGTTTTGCTCATCATGCTTCTCTTAATATATTCTTCTTAGTGATTCAGGTTGGCAAAATTGCAAATGAATTAAGAATGGCAACTATGCTGTTTAGGTTGGGAATGCAGTTGAATGATCCAATCCTTATCACCTTATTCTTCTGGGTTCTGTTATAGATAATAGTATGACCTTCTTTTACATTAAATGTAAAGCGTCCGTTCTCCGTATTGATTAAGAACGGTTTCTGCCTGTTTGGGGTGCCTCCTTTTGGGGTTATTATATTTTCGGTGTTTCTTTAGTAGCGCAGAAAAGAAATAGATCAAGAGAAATCTTCTATGCATTCTTGCTTACTCCTTGTTCTATTTTGCGTGAGCTTTATGATGCAAATCTTTCACAAGCTTTGTTGTTTATTGCTTTTACATGCTACTCCGCTACTAAAATTACTTTTGGAAATGTGGTTTTGACAGCTGAGATGTGTGATGTTAATACATCGCAATCATCTTTTTGGGATAAGATGGCAGATACGGAACTTTGTAGTCGCTCTAATCAAATTTCCAGCTTTTCTTCTGAAGAAGCACCTGAAGAGCTTAAATTTCGAAGCAAAAATAATTCTACCTTTTCTGTGCCCAGTCTTGAAGGTAAGCAAGTACAACGGAAATCGGGGAAAGTGGCAAGAAGTAGTAGTGGTTGTTCTAAGAGATCGAGGGTGGCACAAATGAAAGAAGTCTCTATAAATGAAGCTGAAGCTGATGATATAAAGGGTATGTTCTGATGCGCTTGCATTAGCTGCAAAATGCATATTCTGAGTGAGGGAAATTCCATTTAGCAAAATTTGGCTTCAAAACATGCTTAAGGCTTTCCAGTTTTAATAATTATTTAAGCGTTAAACTCCTCTAGGAGTCACTTTTGTTTGAAAGGAACCATAAACACTGCTATTGTTGTGTTTTTATTTTTCCAACAGCGCCTCTACCTTTAGTGTAACATGATTGTTGTGTTATGCATATTTCTTTTGGGGTGTGTTTGAAGCTTGGGGAAAAGAAGGTAAAGGAAAGAATATCTCCGTTCCTTTATGTAACGTGGAAATGACTGAAAAATGGTAAGATGTTTGGTTTGGGAAGAAGAAGGAAATATTGCAGAAAAAAAGTGGAAAATTCTGAATGTGATGCAACTTACCAGTTTGTTTTCCTGCAATTTTATTTTCCCAAGTGGGATGTAGGATTAGATAATGGTATAAACTTAGTGGTCACTGATTCACTGGTCATGGAGAAAAATGTTGGCCCTAACGTTAGAGTTGGTGCAATTGGCAAAACAAGAAAATGAGAATTGAATGCAACCCAATCACAACTTTCATCTTTCCGTAGAATCATGTCAGAACAACTTCGAGATGAACAACCATGTCTAACTGGCAGAATTCTTAATCATAGTGCGGTTGTAATATTTATTTGATTTTGCATAACGTAAATACTGGAATAAGGATCTGTCATATAAAGGAAACTTAAAACTCTCCAAGTTATGATAAGGCTTAATGCTAATAATCACGATATCGGAATTTATTTTGCACAACATAATGGAGGCAGTTTTAAACTTATTTGTTTGGGTGGCAAGGCATTTAATGATAGTAATCATGATATCGGAACCTTAGTTGCAGGGAGCTCCTAAAGTGGTGCCGCTCCCACCTTGGGAGCCCGCTTTTGCGCTCCCAAGTCCCAACTAAGGAGCTTGACAGGAGCCTGCTCCCATTGAGATGAGAGCTTTTTATGATCTTTGTATGAAAAACAGGGATTTATCACTTGGCTTTATTAATTGGTCTTTGATGAACTCATATATCTAGCCCAAGTAATATGATATCTAACTAACACTAGCCCATTTCTTACACTTATGGAGGACTTGGCCCATATTTTTACTTTCTAAAATGATTATACTTTTAAAGTGAATACTCTATGATACAGTATTTTCATAACATATGTACACGCTCCCAACCTTGGGAGCTTCTGTATTCCCTCACTCCCACGCTCTCTCCCCCACTTCTGCTCCTGCGCTTGCTCCCACTTCGTGCAACTTAGATCGGAACTTCTATCCTTTCTTTCGTTGATATATCAGAGTTTAAGACAAATACAAAAGATCAAGTAGATATCTCTCTCACATGTAACTATCTTTGGGTCGGAAAATATTTGATTATCCTTTTTACTCCATATGATTAAAGCCTGCTTGTTAATAGAGCTCCAACCATTGGTGATTAACACTTTTTGCTGATTTAGCAGTACCAAGGGTGATTTTGGTGCGTTTATTATTCTGGACAAAGTTGCTTGAGTCTTGACTTGATGAACTGGCTTGTGAAAGTATTTAAATCCAATTGACGTGTACGGATATTTGCAATTAACAAAAATTTTACTCTTTGTTTCCGTTCGTAATATGAAGGATTCATGAATTACCTTAATAAGTCCTCCTCAATATGAAGGTTGGTAGTATATAACTATGGCTATCTGACACATCTTTGCATATTTTTAGAAAAAAGTCAAATTGCTAAGCAAAGGAACACGGTAAATGGCAAGCGGGGTGACAAAAGAAATGGTAAAGTTGCGATGAAGGGGAAATATGATTACTTATCTCTGAAGGCTGGCATGATGGGCTTCAATTCAGGAGCTGGAGGAAACAACTTTCTTGGTATGATGCCTAGACATGTAGTTACTTGTTCATGACTTCTTCTTCTTCTTCTTCTCTTTTTTTTTTTTTAATAGATGTTCTGATGTAGAGTGGCTGAAATTGACTATCCTGCCGCAAATAGAACTTTGGACATAAGCTGCATGTGCCTTTGTCATTTTCTTATCGACAAATTGTAGGGCCATCATGATAACGTTATATTGATATAGGGCTGCAGAAAAAAACATAGCCTGGCTGAATATTAGGGCCTTCAAGAATCAAGATTGTCAGGAGGAGAAATGTGGGTGTTTGAACTCAAGTAGCTTAGTGTATTTCAGGTGAAAAGGTGACACCAGCCTATTTGAGGAATGATTTCAACATTTCTGACAGAACTCACACATCTATGTCTATTGTCCTTAGTCAAAAACCATGAGTTCCTCATGAATAGATGGGTCCAGCGATCAACAGAAACACGAGTACTATTCAAAATGCTCTGAGGCTCAGCTAAGCTCAGGCCATGGCTGTCCGGGTTCGCCTTGTTTCATGAACAAGTTTAAAAAGAGCTGTCAGATTGTAAAAAATGATTATGGATGAGCTCATACTGAGCTCAACTTCATGACCTATTTAGTTTTGTTTCTTGGGGCCTTGCCCTTATTGTGTATATAGTTAGACTATATCTTGTATTTTTCTCGATCAAGTTATCAAGATCTCTTGTATTTCTTTACCACGCCTATTGTCTTGTGAAGTTCCTGATAGGATGGACTCTTTATACATATTTATCTCACTATGTAGCACTGACACTATGCTGCAAGCAATGTACTGGTGTGACGGTGTCAGACACGTGGTGGAAACAGATATGCTCTGGACATGTGTTCAACATTTAGTCTAAAAGTGTCCTGTTTTTTTCCCTATATTGGACACTCTCCGACACTTTAAGGACATGCACAGGACACTTTAGGGACACTTTAATTATTGCCCATAAGTTGCCCCAAAGTGTCGTGTGCTTGTCCTTAAAAGTGTCAGGACTCAGGAGAGTGTCCAACTCCCAATTGAGGAAAAAACAGGACACTTAGAGATTTTGCGTTCGGAGCTTGTCCGGCACTTGTATGTCGCCTCTGGCGAAGTGTCAGTGCTACATAGAGTTGCTATAATGCTATATTTTATCCTTGAGGAAACTTAAGTCGGTTCGAAATTGGAATGAGTTGATGAAGATACATTACTTCAACAAATTTTGTCAATTCTACAATACTATTCCACGGCAATGTTCAAGGTTGCGTGAATTTGTGGAGAACATATTATTATCCTACCTCTGATTCAACAAATTTTGTAGTCATTGCCCTTTTGAGGTGTCCATTGCCTGTAACCGTATGAATTAGGCTTCACCTTTCTCTTCTCTTTCCTTAAAGTTTTTTTACCGTACTTTGTTGTTAATGGGCAATGTGTTTGAGCTAGCAATACCATCTGAGCTAGCAATACCATCTGTAAGTAAATTTATGCTTGACCATTCTTAACTTCAGGCTTTTTCCTCTTACTTTATTTGTTAGCGTTTTTTGGTGGAGGGGGATATATGACACTCTAGTCAGTCTCATGTCTGCTTTCAGGATTAGCTTTTGTCGATATGCACAAACCATATGCTGTTTATTCACTATCAAATGAGTGGATGCTCCTCCAGCTAACTATAGTATATGACTAAGATCGGTCTTTTGATGCGGGAAAATGAGGCAAAGAAACCCTAAATTATATAGAATGGCAGGCTCTTGTGATTAGTAAGAGGAAGGTAAGTTTACGCTCTTACGACCAGAAGTGAAAAATGACTTGACCTTTAGACTTTATCAGAGGAAGGAAAACGAAAGCTCCGAGGAATCCATTTCAGATATTAGCTAACCAGGAAATTCGATCTTTTGGGAATGGGGACCCCAACATCAGTGTGTTGCTGAAGCCATTCCTCCAAGACATGGGGGAAATCTGCTATTAATTTACCATGGTATCTTTCATTGGCATGCACGAATTGTGATTTATCGGTGTTTAAATTTCTGCTTTGTTTTCATTTATTTGTGAGACTCCGGTTCTTTCTTTCTGGACTACATTGTTCAGCCCTTTCTGGTTGCATGACCGAAAGGTACAGAATTACGTGCTTCTGATATCTCATTCCCTGACCTGAGATGGGTTTTCTATTTCCTTTTTAATTGTCTTCCACATATATTGAGGACTGCTAGATTGGGTTTAGTTTGGTTTGGTCTGTTTATTTTATCTCCTTACCTTTTGTTTAGGAAGTTTTCATCAGCACTTGCACATGCATTCGTTCATATTGACCTAGAATGGCTTTATTTCAGGAGCATATGGTTTGAAATCTGATACTTCCGATGTGACAAAGCATCTGGACGAGCTGTCAGTGAATGAGCTCCTTGATGGAAGCTATAAGGGTCCTAGTTTTGCCAAAGACAAGGGAAAGAAAGCGGCAAATTTGAATGAAAATGTTGTACATTCAGTTAGAAATGCTTTCTCTA
This sequence comes from Rhododendron simsii, assembly GCA_014282245.1. Lineage (NCBI taxonomy): Eukaryota > Viridiplantae > Streptophyta > Magnoliopsida > Ericales > Ericaceae > Rhododendron > Rhododendron simsii. Next base: position 9,360,076 of record CM024959.1, on the reverse strand, counting down.
TTCTTCGGCTACACAAACCTCTACATAACCAAAACTCTTCCGAGATTGATAATAGTTGCAACCGGAAAGTTTCCACATGCTCAGTGAGCTCTGATGCTTCTGTTGTGAGCAGAAATGCTGGTGATAAAGGAGATACCAGCACTGTACATCCGTCCTCATCTGACAAGGTTAGTTTGAAGATATAATATCGGATGATAGGTCAATTAGTTCCTGAGGAACCTCATCATCTGTTTACTGTAGAGGAGTATGAATTACTAGTTTTTTTTTTTAGAAATTTAATATTTCACAGAAATTGCTGGCATTAGAAACTTGATACCCCACTAGGGATTTTAGAAAAATGTCCCCACCTTGTCATTGCTGTCAACTACTTTTTTTTGGAACTACTAGAGGTATTACCTTGCCAAAGAAAGATTTATTTGCGCCTTTCGGGCTAAACCCTCATTCTCAGCCTCATTCTCAAATACAAGGGATGGTTGATTTGGACTTCTGCGTTTGTTTGCACGTAGTAGCTTCAATCATCTTAAACCCTCATTCTCAGCCTTGCCAGCTTTAGGTTTGGATTTGGAATTTGAAAGCAAGTACAGTGCACATAGTTGATTTGTATTTGTAAACTGTTTTATTCTTTTCCTAAAAACTTTTGCTGAAATGACTAGATCAAATAGTGGTTTTTCTGTTGAATAATACTTTATATTGGACATGCCTTGAGCCCTTTTGATGGGTTATTCTAAACTTCTTCAGAATTCACAACTAGTCTCCTTCAAACCTGAATATTGATGCTTATATCTTTCCTTGTGCTTTATTTTGTCCATAAAGGTTCAAGATTCTTTGAGCAAGAACGAAACCCCTGCCAAAGTGCTAGATTTGGAATTGCGTCAACCTAAAGATATTTTGGAACGCCTAGCACTTCCTTCGCCCAAGGATTTGGATTCTTTGCTCCTGGATGCAGCCAAGCCAACAGTACTTCTAAAAAATAATAATTCAGATTCACGTGGAAAGCAAGTATCTCAAAGAGCTAGCTTGTCGCCTTTTCCTTGGTCACATAATTCTGGCGGGCATTGCAAAGCTAGTGCTGATGCAATTAAGTTATCTGTGAGCAGGACCACATGCCAGGGTAGATGGGTAAAAATAGGGGATACTTCTACTTCTCTCGAAGGGGGATCTGGTTTCCTTGCAGATTTAGAGTCGCTCACCAAGGATAACAACTTTGTTGCTTTGAAAGGTCTGAAGTGTGGCCCTTCAGAAAGTGAAATTGCTCCGGCAACATCTGTTAGCTTCCCTTGGTTCGAATTGGGTTCATCATCATCTGCAGCACCGTCAATTGCTTCCCAGCTTCCTCCTGGTGAGCTTTTGAATTTTATGGTATCTTTTAGTTGTACATTTTCTGCTTTCCATCTGAAGTATGCTTTAATGTGAACGTTTTTTCCCCTCTTTTACATGTGCAGAATCTAGTAGCAACCTGAAGTGTGAAATAGATGGTAAGATATGCTATTTGCTTTCATACTAATAGCCTTATTTTTACTAATAGCTTAAGTCCTGACAAGCCTACTCCTCTAGTTCTTCCATATCTGCATAGTATTTCTCTTGTACTAGTCTCAATGCACAATTTTAACTTCATCCATGTCTTATGGACATTTCTGCCTGTGCATGTTATGGAGTATATGCACAAGCTATCGTTGATTCAAACCTTTAGTGAGTCTACTTTGAGAGATACCACCTGCTTCTCAAAAAGTTGACTGCTGGGTTACCTGGGAAGTGCTCGGGATGCACGGTTTACCCACTGTCAGGGTACTTAATCCCGTGTTAGTAGATGGCGCATGCATCACGATAAACTCAAATTTATAGATCCATCACTTGTATTACGATCACTTTTTATTCAAGTTTATTTGTTGCGGTTGGAAAAGTATCAACAAATTAGAATAATCCGGGTGTACTGGCACCTGCTCACTATTTTATTTTTATCGGTGACAGCTGGGCATTCTCCTAGATTGTTGGCTGCTGCTCAGACACTATATGACATTTCATCGCATTCCCTAAAGCAACATGGAATGATAAGGTGGCCAAAGAAACCTTTAGAAAAGACCATGAAAGCTTGCAAGTCAAAATCTGGCAAGCCTGGAGAAATATTTGCAGCACCAAAGCCAGTAATTGCAACTGATGACCGGGTGAAAAATACTGATGAGGTGTCTTCGTTTAAGAAACCTAGGCTCTTGAATAAAGATCTTGGTCCTTATACTGTATCAAAAGCACCAATAAATTGGTCTATGCAGAGATCAAGTGGACCTTCTCCTGGCAAATCATTTAGAGACCCCAATGTGGTAACGAAACAGTATAACAATGCACATGTTGTAAAACAGTCGGGCCTTATGCCACCGCCGCCGGTGAGGGTTTCGGACAAGGCTTGTAACAGTCAGCAGAAGTTGAGGAAGTTACTACCGGTGGAATGGAATAGGGAAGGAGGAAGATGAATTGACACTCTTGTGACGTCTGTTGTTTAGTTCATGGGAATGCGGTTGGTTATTGTCGAAACTGGTAGGTTTGTATATATTGTTCTGCAAGTTGTAGCGATTGTGTAAGTTCACCTCTCAAATGAGGGAATAGGGTTTCAATGTTGTAACTTTATTGTAAACCAATCTTTGCCTTGTGTAGAGCATTGGATGAGGCAATACAAATTTCTGTTCCTCTCTGTATCTGTCTCTCTGTTTTCAAGTAATGGCTCATGCATATTGAAACAAATGTGTTCATTATCTGTAAAATGTCAACTATTGTTAGTTTTTCAGTAGGTGGTCACAGTTTGCGGTGGGGGAGGGTGGTCGGAAGGAGATGGTGGTGGAAGTAGAGGGTTGCTGTTTCGGGGATGGCTCGAAGTGTTGGGGAGGAAGGAGGGAAGGAAAACTTGAATTTCAAAACAAGTGAAATTACTGTTTTAGTTTTCTGGAAACCAAGACATTGTGTACTTTGATTTCCAGATCTCGTCATTTCAAGGAGGCACTTGACCTTTTTATTGAGTCCTAAATTAAAGTTTTTCGCAAACAACTGTTTTAACTCGTAAAAACTCCAACAGCAGGTGCAAGAATTTTGTATTCATCGGTCACAGGAAAAGAATTCACACAAACATTCGATCCAGTATCAAAACAATAGCCATTGAAAAACTGGGACTGAATCCTGGCCGGACGATCAAAAGAAAAACCTCTAACCCAAAAGAAACTCCACCATCCATGGTCTCCTTCCTCCTGATCTCTGCTACCACCTGCTTCGACTCATCTAACACCCGGCATGATCTATGCACATACGATCCTTCAATCGTGTACGCAGATTTCTTATCAGATGGCCCACAATACACGCGTGCGAGTACATTGGAACAAGGTTGTAAGATGTTCATACGTTTCCTCACACGGTTGATTGGTTTCTTGGATGAATTGTCACCAACTTCACCTTCATACACGAGCCAGTTATCTATCAGCCTAAGCTTCTGTTTGATCAAAATAAACCATCTTAAATTAACAACATTATAAAGTAGACTCAATAACATTAAAATAAGCATTATATATAAAACCAGAATAATATAGATCGATGTTCTCAATATTTTTAGTTACCTTGCGGTGACGCATGGTGAGGACAGGCCACCCAGAGCCGTCCATGAGAGTGACTTCCTCTGGACGTCCGGCGTAATTGTCAACCCTGTAGACTAAACTACCGGTAGAGTCGATCACTGTGAACCCGTTGCAACTGAAAACAAGTGATTTTCTCCATACTGTTAGCTTTGTCCACGGGCCATCGGCTTCGCTATCTGGTTCTTGCTGGTGGTTTTCATGAACTTTTCTTGATATATATTTCAAACATCGAGTCATCTCTCTCTCTCTCTCTCCCTGATGTTTTTTTAGCGTAAAGGAACTATGGTGACTGGGGAGAGATGTTTGCAGGTAAAGGGTAAATATAAGATCTGGATGACAGGCCTAAGAATTTTATTAATGCTGAAAGAGACAACCTTACCTAATTGGTAGTATCTTTGATTAGTCATAGTGAAAGCAACGTTCACTTGGCATTGTTGATTTTCATGCTCTCTTGTTTATAATAGTACCATTTTTCATCTTCTCACATGTGAATTTACAACATTATCCTTTCGTGTATACAAATTTTTTACATTTAAAAGGATAATATCGTAAACTTACATACGATGCGAATAGAGTAATAAAAAATGAAAGAGTCATGAAAAGCAACTACCCTTCTTATTAAACTCACCTATGTCAGATAACTACACACTTGATAACGTCCAAAATTAGTAAGCCTATTTTGAATTGATTTCAAGAAGGAACGGTTGAATATTTTTGTTGGAATTAACCCAGAGTAATGATGCCACGTATCTTGTGAAATACTCCACTACTTTTCAAAATGAACTGAAATGGTCCATAGTTTATAAGTTAATTGTGTTGGAGGATATTCCTTTTGATACTTACCACTGCCCAATTGAATTTTCTTTTACCATGAATGGGGGTATTGCTGGTATGCACCATCGATCATCAATCACACACATGCTCTTCGAACACGTCTCTCTCTCTCTCTCTCTCTCTCTCTTTGCACGTACGCTTGCATGTGTGAGGCATGCGTTAGGTGCTTTATGGGGGCCAGCATTCACCTTGTACTCTGAGACACTCTTTCAAGGACGGAATCAGGATTTTACCCTAACAGTGGCAAATGTATACTAAAAAATTCTAGTGATGGCGAAATTATATAAGTTTGACATAATTTTTTTTTTACATATTATAATTGTATTTTTTAAAATTCTTGTCGTGGCGGTCGCCGCCACTAGACCCCCCCTGATCCCATCCTTGCACTCTTTGCTGGCATGGGGCAAGTGTATTGGGAGGACTAACCGCCTTCACCCGTCGGTGCTGCATAGGCGATATTGCAAAGTCCCCGCTAAGTGCAGGGCTCGGTGCTGCCCTTTGAAGATTAAGTTGCACCTTTTCCTAACAGCAATTGCTTTTATGTGAGTTGGTTAGTACCTAATCCAACGGATATGTTGGCAGAGAGCATCCTACTAAAATAAATTGGCTATTGTTTGCAGTGTAAGTTAAATTCTTATCGAAATTTAGGACGTCTGACAATTTAAGAAGCAACAAAGTCTTATACGCATATTTAAAATGTAATCACTGTCGAACTATTAGGACGTAGATGTGACAATTCAAGTAACAACTGAAACAAATCCATTATTTTGTCACCAACTGAAAAATAGGTTCTTGGTGAAATTTAGGACTTATGACAATTTGAGAAGCAATGAAAAAGCTATTGAATTTTATCCTTGAAAGCAACTAAAGAAGGAATCAGTTGTCGTGAACAAAATGCAACACGTGATGCAAAAAGGAATGAAAGAAATCATTGGAGATAGTTTCCCTTCAAATTTGACAAGCTTCAATTGCTGAACGTATCAGGAATGTAAGCTTCAAAATGCAATTATATTTGTGTAGGAGTAGTTAGGATTATCCTTGTATTTGTAGTATTAGGTCTACTTTATAATGTCTTTAAGCCCATTGATCAAGTATGTAGTACGAGAATAGAGGACTAAAGAAAGCGCAAAACTGAAGTTACTGAAATGGGCAACCAATTGGTAGTATGTTACCGAATTACTTTTAGTCCAATAGTTTTCTATTTCAGTCCAACCCAATAAATGGGTTAGACGAATTTGGACTCATTCTAACCCAACTAATAAAGGGATTGGGTTGGGTCTATTTTTCAATGGGTGGGTTTAGGTTTCTTAGGGTACTCCAATCGATATTGACACTCTCCGAGCTATCCCTGAGCATTCTCAAACTCTTGACAAAGCAAGGTCTTCGGCCCTTTTCATCATCCCAAACCACATTTAGTCTTGAGGAATTTACTAAAGCCAAGGAGGTGCTGAAATCTGCTCTCCCCTTGGACATCAAGGGTACATTCCATTAAGGCCGAATTGCCACCTTCCAAAAAGCAATGGATGTTCTTGTTAAGTCTCAAGCCTTAGGTGGCACTGTTGATCAATCAAGCCTATAGTATTCTTACAAAGATTTTCCAACACTAACTAAGGCTTATAATGCCTGAGTTCAACAACTCAAAATCATTCAGCTGTTGAAGTAAGCCCATCATCGTTAGTAGAACATTAATTGGTGAGCCGAACCCACTTGAAAAGCCAACGGATCTGCTTCAATTAGGTCCACCCAGCTAGACATTTTGAAATCCTGTACAAAAGTACATCGAGATAGGAGATAATGCATCCTTCTACAATTCTATACCCGTTAATCTTACGACCAAGGATGTCTATCCACACAAGAAACTCAAAGCATCCTCCCAATTATTAGTATCATGGAAACCATCTTTAGAACAGACCACAAAGCTTTCAGATCTATATTTATCCAATGCATTCATTGAATTCACAAGCCTAAGCCCCCATCTACAAGAATTCAAAAATCTAAACACGCAAGGTGGAAGAGGAGAGAGAGAAGAAAAATAAATGGTAGACCCTATGAGTGCTTTAGAAGTAGTGTGTGTGGTAGTGCGCTGGCCAAACGAGGCCCCCTCTCTTTTATACACACCTACAGATTTCAGAGTTTCAGAACATCCTCTAGAAACTTTTCCACATGTTCAAATGGATCATCTTAAAATGCGTGCGGAGGCAGACTTATTAGAATTCTTCAACACTTAAAAAAAATTATATAGATAGTTCTTTTACAAAATATTCTACAATAACGTATAACTTTTCAGAATTCTCTACACAAGTCTACGACATTTCATGTAGCCTTCATGTCATGAATTCTTCTTGAGAATTCCGAGGAACGTAACAGTAACAATAGACATCCTTAATTACAGTACTACATTCCACGTGTAGTTGATTTTCTTTGGCTTGAGCGCCGTCCAAGAATTGTACTCCTACAAATACTACTTACTTTTACTAGCTTTAATTTGTTTTTAGCACAAATGTTGTTGTCATGTCAATATGACATTATTACTGTCCGTTATTAGTCAAGAAAAATGAACCCAACGAAATCATCAAAATCCCAATCAACTCCTAACACGTAAGCTTACTTGGCTAGCTAGCTAGGTAGCTCGTTGGACTTCTGTTTTGAACTGTTAGGATTAACTGCTTACGTAGGTGCCATTTCAGTTTCCTAAAAAATAATTTTTAGTTTAAAAATTATGTGTTTATGCAAATTATTTTTCTACTAATATGAATATTGTTTGATAGATTTCATTGAGACCTTTTAAACGGTGCAAAAAAAATTTAAAAAATTATTTTTTATTTTTATTATATTTGAACTTGAAATTATCTTTTTTTTAAAAAAAAATTTAAAAAGAAGGCGTAATGCCCCCGTGTTATGCGATATGGAAACAGTGCGACTCACGTCCTTGTCTCATTTACTTTCGGAAAAGTATTCGTCAATATCTTCTCCTGCTCTCCTCTGCTCTGCTCTGTGAAAGGAACAGATTCTTCTATATTGTAGTTCCTAACAAAGATCTTACCGAACTTCTATTCGATCAAGTCTCCTATTCCATACAAAAATTAATCAAACTTCTATTCTATAGTTGACCCACTCGCTTAGTTTCCGTTTGATGCATCATGCACAGGACAAAATACTATTGTGTGATTCTGCTACAAAATATCGAACTCACATAAAATTTGTTGTTTGTCCTGTGTATCGAACGGGAACTACGTTAATTTGCAAAACCAAATTGCCCCCAACATTTAGTAATTTTTTGGGTTTGAATTTTGTAACCTCAAGAAACCACCTTCTTTTTTCTTTTTCTACAAACCACCAACTAAATTCATTTTGACACGGCCCCCCAACTCAGCCCATAGCCCGACGCCTCTCTCTCTCTCTCTCTCTCTCTCTCTCTCTATATATATATATATATATATATATCTATTTTAATAAATAAAAAAAATATCAAAAGTCTAGAAAATAAGGATTGGAGTTTTGGAGGTATTTTAACATCAAATACATTTCCATAGGATATTGATAGATAGATAGATAGATGTGTTCATAAGATAAAACCACAAAAAATCGTAAAGGAGGCGTGTATTGAATACTTTTTTATATTGACAGATATTATATGTGATTTGGTGCTCTCTTTTTTTTTAAAAAAATAGTTAAAGAAAGGATTTCCATATCATAGAAATGAGAAACTCTTTAGTGACACACTAGAAAACATTATTTACGAGATAGCACCTTGCCTATCACTACATCTCACCTCTCAAATATTAAAAAAATAATAATAATAAAACAAAGAAAGCTTGTTGGCAAACTCAAATCGGGAACGACACGAAATCACCCAAGCCCAGAAGGGGCCCAAAACAAAAAACGAAAAAAACCCCCCAAACCTCCAGCCGCCCCAAAGGCAAAACCGCTGCACCCGCCACAGACAGTCACCGCCATCAACCAGCGCCGCTAACGGCCATCACCTCCGGAGCATCCATGAACACCACAACCCGCCGCAAGCAAGGACGGAACCAGGATTTTACCATAGCAGTGGCGAAATGTATTCTAAAAAAATCTAGTAGTGGCGAGACTATATAAGTTGGGCATAATTTTTTTTTTTACATATAATAATTGCATTTTTTAAAATTCTTGTCGTAGCGGTCGCCGCCACTAGACCCCCCCTGATCCCATCTTTGGCCGACAGGAAACCACATTTGTTATATATTACTCCCGACTGGGAACGGTAGCACTTAAAATTTGAACGAAACATCTATAGCATTCTGCCATCTTAGAGTATCCACAGTGGAATAAGCAAAATCAAAAGATTGTTAAAGTTAACAATGTTTGTTAAAAAAATGCTCACATTGGAATAACCAAACTTAGCAACCTCTTAGCAACTCATCAAATTTTGACCTTTGAATAATTAAAACTAGCAACATTTTGTCAATAACCAAATTTAGTGATTCTCATATTTTCTTAATCAAGTATACTCATTATTACACAAAAATCTTCTCTTTCTCTCTCACAACAATGTTTTCAAAAAATAATTTTAAGAAACTATTTTTTCAGTAACTTTATAAAAAAACTGTTTTTTTTATGAATTTCTTTTATAAAAACTGTTTTTTTTTTACACAATTTTTTTTCATAACCACTTTTTTTTATACAACTGTTTTTAACTTAAATTTTTTTTATCCAAATACTTTTTTCCAACTGTTTTTTTCCCCTTTATCCCTCAAATTTCATTCTCCCTTTAGATTAAATGATCAAAAAAATAAAATCTTCCTACTCATTCAAACGGATTGAAATTTGGAACACTTAATTTTTCAACCTATAGTTATATATTAAAAAATATGGTTAACAAATTAAGTGTTCCAAATTTCAATCCGTTTGAATGGGTGGGAAGATTTTATTTCTCTGATCATTTAATTCTAAAGGGTCATAATTAAATTTTGACTCTAGGGCTCTCGTTGGTTAGTCCTAAGATATTTGGTTGTACTACTTTCTTATGGCTAATCAACGAGAGTTTTAGAGTCAAAATTTAATTATGACCATTTAGAATAAAATGATCAAAAAACTAAAATCTTTTTACCTGTTCAAACGGATTGAAATTTGGAACACTTGATTTTTTTTGCTTTTGCTCAAAAAATAGGTACTGGGGGTTGAAAAGGGGGGATTAGGAGGGGTAGATTTGTCCGAAAAAAGAGGGATTTGGGGGTATTCCATAACAACAGGTTGGAGGCAGCCCATCTCCAACACCCCCTCAGGGGGTATTAGCTGTGTTATGCAATCCGGAGGTTACCTAATACCCCCACCCTTTTGGGTTCCCAAACGGGGTATTAGGGTGGGACCCTGGTGTTAAAAGGGGGTATTACTTAACACCCCTTTGCAATACCCCATCCAAACGCACCCTTAGAGTATCCACAATGGAATAAGCAAAATCAAAAGATTGTTAAAGTTAACAATGTTTACTTAAAAAAATGCTCACATTAGAATAACCAAACTTAACAACCTCTTAGTAACTCATCAAATTTTGACCTTTGAATAATTAAAATTAGCAACATTTTGCTAATAACCAAATTTAGTGATTCCCATATTTTTTCAATCAAGTACACTCATTATTACACAAAAATCTTCTCTTTCTCTCTCACAACAATGTTTTCAAAAAATAATTTTAAGAACTATTTTTTTCAGTAACTTTATAAAAAAACTGTTTTTTTATGAATTTCTTTTATAAAAACTGTTTTTTTTTTACACAATTTTTTTTCATAACTTCTTTTTTTTATACAACTGTTTTTAACTCTTTTTTTTATCCAAATACTTTTTTCCAACTGTTTTTTTCCCCTTTATCCCCTTCTCTTTCTCCCCTCTCCCCTTTCTGGATGTATCCATTATCGAGTTTCTCATTAATAATAGTTTTGCAATTTCAAAAAAAAAAAAAACTTTTTTTTTCAAAAACTAGTTTTTCAAAATAATATACGTGAAATGAAGGGGAAAACTTTGGAAGAAACTTAGGGAAAGAACCAATGGGCCCATTGGTTTTGATTATGAGCAAAAAATAACCAATGTGGAACTTGACATTGCTAACTTTAGCAACTTCTAAATGAATAATCAAAATCTGATGTGACATATTTTGATTATTTAATTTTGCTTATTCCACTGTGGATACTCTTATGAGAACTAGGGCTGCAAAAAAAAAAAAATCGATGAACCGTGAAACCGGTCCGGACTAAATTGATTTGTACCTTTTAAATTTTTTTCATGGATTAATGGTCCAATACGGATTCGGAAATTTAAAAACCGTGAGATACGGATTAGAATTGAATTTTCATCTGAAAACCGTGGATTATCTAAATCGGACCATGAGATATTTTAAAAAATAAAAAAATATACTCCCTCTGTCCCTTATTTACAGTCCAGTATTCCATTTTGGGCTGTTCCTTAATAAGTGTCCATTTTGAAAAGTTAGTAGGTAAAAGTTGGTGCATTGTCTATTTTGTCCATAAAAGTAGATTCCATTTTAAAAAGTAAGTGAGTAAAAGTGTAATGATGATGGGTAAGTAGGGAAAGTGGAGGAAAAAGTTGATGTGAAAGATATAATGATAATGTCTTTTTGATAAGTTAGAGTTACGAAGCAGGATACTTAAAAATGGACGGAGGGAGTACTATATATGTAACATATAGTAAATAACCACTTTTACACCTGTTTTTATAAATTATGCATACTATCATACCATAACTTATATATGCATGCATATATACGTATATGTATTTACTTTCGTAAAATTTGGTTGTCATCTTTCCGACTCACAAGCTGTCAAGCTCGCAGCTCCTGGAATGAGAGGGGTTGCAGTGCACCCGCCGCAATACACCGTGTAGTGCGGCCGATCCAACCGCGTATGTCGGTGGACGGCTTGGATTTAATCCGAGTTCGTACAAATCTTAATCGTCCATTGTTCGGATAAAAATCTGAGCCGTCCATTGCCGAGATGAACGACTAGATTAGTGCGAGGTGCACTACAGCACTGCTAGATCCGCAGCTCCTATTGAATCTCTGTTACTGGATGGTGGATATGCATTTATTTACTGTCATTTATGTTCTAGTATAGTTAGAGTCACTGGATATGAACGCTTTCCTTTTTTCCTAATTCTTTTATATAAACTAATTTAATTTTGTTACCTATTTGATGAATTGTTGTTAGATGTCGAGCATAGGAGAGGCGGAATGTGCTGTTAGCACCCAAAGAACAGAGGATGAGCTCATGAAGAGTGATACTACTATATCTGAGCTAATACTTGGTTGATGCAATCCGTGGATAAAATTGGGATCTAATTGTGATTCATGGTTTGGATTGGAATCGAACCGTGAGACTTTTGGTTTCGACACAAATTTCATTTTCAAAAAACCGTGACTCATAAATTAGAATTGAATTCATAGGAATCCAATTCAGATTGCGCGCAGCCCTAAAAGGAACCTAGTCAAGGGGAAAAACATTCACGCTTAAGCAACTATCGCATAAAAACTAAAAAGTCATTATGAAGTGGAAGAGTATATGTTTACTCTTATTACAGATGGATAATCTAAATTTCTTTCTTTTTGCCCCTATGCATCATGTAAGGTTAGGTTCTTGTAAACTTTTAAATTTGGAACTTTTTCCCATTTTTTTTTACTTTTTTATAACCTTTTGTTTAGTCTTTTGCCGTAATTTTTAGAATTAATCGTTCATTTCAACAAGACAAATCAGAAAAGTATAAAAATGTGGACCGATGTTAAAAAAAGTTCATATAAGACAATACTTTAAAAAAAACAGCTAGTATTTCGTAATTTTTTTTTATCTTTAGTGAACTTTTTTTTTTTGGCTTTTGTTCATACTCCTATTTTTTTATTTTTTTTTACTTTTTAGACTCATTTCGTCGAGACAGATAATTAATCCAAAAAATACAAAGCAAATCTAATAAAAATTCAAAAAAGATGGACAAAACATACAAAATGATGAAAAAAAGAGAGGAGAACCCACACTAAGCTTGAGACCAAATACGAGTTTGACACCGCTGTTAGATATGTATCATGCGTAGCAGAGAGGCATATGTTGGCAAAGTAAAAGGACAAATGCCATATAAATAGTAATTCAAAATCACATAAGGGAAACTCAAGCAATCTATGATGTATTCTCCAAACGATTCCATTGAAATTTTACAACAAAACACAAGGCTAGGCTACAATACCCCAAAAGAGCACAAAATAGTCTTAATACAGGAGCTTCCCCGTATTGAGAAGCCTTGTCAGCTGCAAGCAGCAATGCAAACTTACAAAGGCAAAAAAACTCTTTTGCAGTCAAAACACTTGCAACTATCGTCAACAACCCAAGTCAAAAGGAATAGTACAGTTTGTGATTTCTGGACATACAACCTCGTTAAGCCAAATGGAAAGCATGCAAGACCTTCAAGAGAACAATATTTAGCATGACTTGAACACTTTGGAAATGTAGATAACAGTTTCTAGCTTGATATTTCAGATACGAAGAAGCATTAATGATCATTACCTCCAACACCATTGCATTAGTCAAGAAAAACTTGGCTAGATCAAGTTCTTGCGTAGCCCCTCTAAAACACACAAATTTAACTACCTTAATGTGAGACAACAAAAAACATTGAGGTACCATTTTTGGTACCACGTCCTTGTTAAACTGCAAAGTGGAGCCTTGAAATGACAAAAGCACAAAAGGGTATTGCATTATCTATTCATGTGCCTACCTTGTGAAAATGACAAATACTATAGCAACAAATTAAAGACGAGAAACCAAATGTGGAATAGAATTTACCTTCTCAAAGATCCGAGTTTCAAGAACTGGAGAGCTGTGAAGAAAGGCCATAATTGTTTCAAAAACTAATTTGTCCCCCGAAATTTTTAACCCTACTAATAAAGGGATTGAGTTGGGTCTATTTTTCAGTAGGTGGGTTTAGGTTTCTTAAGGTACTCCAATCGACGTTGACACTCTCCGAGCTATCCCTGAACATGAGGCATCTTCTCAAACTCTTGACAAAGCAAGCTCTCCGACCCTTTTCATCATCCCAACCCACATTTAGTCTTCAGGAAATTACTAAAGCCAAGGAGGTACTGAAAACTACTCTCATATTTGGACATCAAGGCTACATCCCATTAAGGCCAAATTGCCACGTTCCAGAAAGCAATAGACGTTCTTGTTAAGTCTCAAGCCTTAGGTGGCACTGTTGATCAATCAAGCCTCTAGTATTCTTACAAAGATTTTCAAACACTAACTAAGACTTATGATGCCTCAGTTCAAGAGCTTTGTAGTGTGGAAGAGAAGCTTAATGATGTTGAGGCCTTGAACACAGAGTTTAATCAAAACTCCTTGAAATGTCAACAGCTCAAAGCCATCCAGCTGTTGAAGTAACCCCATCATCGTTAGGAGAACATTAATTGGCGAGCCTAACCCACTTGAAAAGTCAACGGATGTGCTTCAATCAGGTCCATCCAATTAGACACTTTGAAGTCCTGTACAGAAATAGATCGAGATAAGAACGAGATAAGAGTAATGCATCCTTCTACATTTCTATGCCTGTTATCTTATGATTGAGGATCTCTATCCATACAAGAAACTCAAAGCATCCTCCCAATTATTAGTATCATGGAAACCTTCTTTAGAATAGACCACAAAAACTTTCAGATCTATATTTATCCAATGCATTCATTGAATTCACAAGCCTAAGCACACATCTAAAAAAATTCAAAGAATTCATTCAAATTCGAAAATCTAAACCTGCAGGGTGGAAGAGGAGAGAGAGAAGAAAAATAAATGGTAGACACTACGAGTGCTTTAGAAGTAGTGTCTGTGGTAGCGTCGTGGCCAAATAAGGCCCCCTCTCTCGTATACGCACCTACGGATTTCAGAGTTGCAGAACATCCTCTAGAAACTTTCCACATGTTCAAATGGATCATTTTAGAATGTGCGCGGAGGCAGACTTATTAGAATTCTTCAACACTTACAAGAATTATATGAATAATTCTTTTATAGAATATTCTACAATAACGTATAACTTTTCACAATTCTCTAAACAAGTCTAGGATATTTCATGTAGCCTTCATGCCATGAATTCTTCTAGAGAATTCCGCGGAGCGTAACAGTAACAATAGACATCCTTGTATGGTAGTAATACATTCCACGTGTGGTTGCTTTTCTTTGGCATGAGCACCGTCCAAGAAAAACACTACTTACTTTTACTAGCTTTAATTTGTTTTTAGCGCAAATGTTGTTGTCTGGTCAATATGACATTATTACTGTCCGTCATCAGTCAAGAAAAATGAACCGATCGAAATCATCAAAATCCCAATCAACTCCTAACACGTACGCCGCCCCTAAGCTCACATGGCTAGCTCGTTGGACTTTTGTTTTGAACTGTTAAGATTAACCGCGTATTGGTATGCGATATGGAAACAACGCGACTCGCGTCCTTGTCTCAATTACTTTTCGAAAAGTATTCATCAATATCTTGAAAGGAACAGATTCTTATTGTTCCTACCAAAGATCTTACCCCAAATTAATTAGTCAATCAAGTCTCCTAAATCCAGACAAAATTAATCAAACTTCTCTAGTTAACCTATGTGTTCATAAGATAAGCCACAAAAATTTGTAAAGGGAGCCTGGATTGAATACTTTCCGTATTGATAGGTACTACTGTATGTGATTTGGTGCTTTTACATTCATTTGTTATTTTTTGACTCCTAGCTGCAAACGGTAGCACTTAAAATTTGTCCGAAACATCTATAGCATACTGCCATCCCTGTGCATCATGTAAGGCTGGGTTCTTGTATTGCATGTAAACTTTTAAATCTGGAACTTTTTCCAGTTTTTTTATTTTTTATAAATTTTGGTTTAGTTTTTCGTTGTAATTTTTGGAGTTAATCGTTCGTCTCATTCAAATTAGAAAAGTATAAAAATATGGATAGATGTTGAAAAAAAATACAAGACAATACTTTATACAAAAAAGACCTTTGTTTCGTATTTTTTCGTTCTTAGTTTTATTTTTTGCTTTTGGTTATAATTTTTTATTTTTTAGACTCATCTTGTTGAGATTAATGATTAATCCAAAAAAATATCACAAACCTAATAAAAAAGACAAACAAAACGGAAAAAAAAAAAAAAATTAAGGAGAACCCACCCTAAGCCTGAGACCAGCCATGGGTTTGACACCACTGCTAGGCACGTATCATGCGCAGCCGAGAGGCATATGTTGTCAAATAAAAAGACAAATGCCATATGGATAGTAATCCAAAATCACACAACGGAAACTCTAGAAATCCATGATGAATTCCTCCAAATTAAACGAATCCATTGAAAATTTAACAAAACACTTGCCAATGGAAAGCCTGCAACTATCGTTAAGAACCCAAGTCAAAAGGAATAATACAAGTTCTGAATTATGGACATACAACCTGGTTAAGCCAATGGAAAACACGCAAGACTTTCAAGAGAACAGTATCGTAGCATGACTTGAACCCTTTGGAAATGTAGATTACTCTTTCTTGACGTGCTCGAAATTTGTTTCAGCATGATGTTTCCAATATGAAGAAGCATTGATGATCATAACCTCCAAGACCATTGCATTAATCAATAAAAACTTGGCTAGATCAAGTTCATGTGTATCCCCTTTGAAAAACGTAAATTTAACTAGCTTAAGGTGAGACTTAAAACATTGAGGTGCCATTTTTTGTACCACGTCCTTGTTAAACAGCATGTCCTGAATTGACAAAAGCACAAAACAGTATTGCATTAATCTATTCATGGGCCTGCCTTGGGAAAATGACAAACACTAACAACAAATCAAAGACGAGAAATCAAATGTGGAATATAATTTACCTCCTCAAAGATCAGAGTTTCAAGAACTGGAGAGTTGTGAAGAAAGGCCATAATTGCTTTGCCAAAAACTGAATTGTTCCCCGAAATTTTCAATTGGACTAGATTACTCTACGAAGGCAGAAGAGCTTGTAAATTTTCCAGAGGGGGCAAGAACATTGTCAAAATTACCCAAAGAAAGAAGTCAATAAATGGAACATCAAATTTAGGTATAGAGCTTATTCTTACAGATATTTTGTACGGGTTGAAACAAGTGCAGGGAGCACAAGTATCATCACACAGCACAACCGTTATTATTTTCTCAGGGCATCACTACTCGCTCCCCATATTTTCGAAGCCAAGCATTCCTTGGGAATACAAGTATAAGTTTCTAATGCATTTTTTTCCAACATATAAGAGAAAAACACACACACACACACATCTCGTGTTTCATGTATTAACCAAAGAGAGTGTCACCTCTTTCCATGATATGTGATTGAAGTTACACTTGCTTAGTGAAACAACTTTATATTTGGTATCTATAACAAATATGCAGTACTAGTACATGACAGTATAGTATGAATTGGAGTAACTGCAGGCATAACAGTTGGGTACTGTAGTTTGGGTGTCAAATTCGCTTCAGAACCTGTGTTAACCTTAGGCATTGTACGTACCAATTGTACTACAATATCGTTCAATCTTGTACATTGTTTTGGAGGTGCTTGCTAAATACTTCTTTTGATTTACGGTATTATCTTTGTAGCATTTAAATGCTCTTCTACTGATCATGATCTTTAAGACAATTTGTCACCCTTCTGTCCCAACATTCCACTGATCCTTTTGGATTCCTCAATGAATGAAAAGTAAAAGCACGTTCAAAAACAGATATCTATCCATACACCTAAAATTCAAAATATTCTACACTCATACGAATTTATATCATGTTACCATTTTTCAGAATGTGATATACACCAAATTGGATGGCATGCACTTACTGGTTTATCATATCACTGCTTCTATAAACTGACCTAATGCCCTAGAAAAGTTAGATTGTACAAAATAATGAAGCGTACCTCAATGGTAGCCAGAGAGAACGTAAGATTTTCCACACCAAGGAACATTTTAAGAAGGTCGCATGCTCGCAAAACAACTGTAGCCTTCTCTTGAGAATAAAACTTTGTACCAACGGTAGATACACCGATTGCAACCACAGTAACTGATGATGCACAATCTAGAAGATAATTTTCAGAGAGAGAACAAGAGCATTTGATTTTCTTAAGATCTTGTCCACAAATCTTGATTAACAAATCATCAGGTTCCCATCCAAGTTTAGTTCTCTCAAGGAATTACAAACAAGAGCATTTGATAATAGGGAAAAGCTACACACCGCATCGTTGCGCCCGTTTGTGTGATTCACGCGCTGCAGGTCTAACTTTTAAATTGCAAGCGTCCTATCAAAGTCAGGAATGGCAGAGCTACTTTATCTTGGGCAATTGAGTGACATTTTTAAAACAGTTCTCTCCCGTAAAATCCCCAAAAAAGCTGTTTTACTCTTTAAAGGGTCTAGTTTTAGAGCGGGGAATGCTAGGAATAAAAAAATTGATAAAAAAAATACCCTGAAAGTATATATGAATGGGTCAAATATACTGACTCAGATTCACTGTTCAGTGCATCTAAGCCATTCATGTACACTTTAAGAGTATTTTCTTTGACTATTTTCTTTACCCTTAGCATTTCTCTTTTAATCTGCAATCAAACATCCTTTTATTTCTTCATTTTAGAGAATTAAATTAATATTGTTTAATAAAAAAATGATTATAAAGAATTTTATTATCCGTATAAACTCCAATCACAACCCTCTATATTTTTATATTCACACTTTATTTGAAATACTTCCTCACTTCTTACAAGAATAGAGAGCCTAAAATTACTGGGTGGTCTTAGACCTCACAAAAATATATGATGATAAAGGTGTTGAGATACGAAGTGGAGGTGCCCAACACCACCCAATAATTTTTCCATTTAAAGTGCTAACGAGAAAATTTTCAATGTAACTATTAATTGTAACGCTCTCTCATTTGTAGTAAGATCTTCACATACATGAAGCTCACATTTTGCCGATAATCTTGCCAATGATAGTTGCTTAGTAAGGTTGAGCTTTTTGAATTTAACTTAAATTTGAAAATTTTGACATTATTTGATTTTTTTTGCATTTGTTAGTTTTGAGTCAAATTTTTGTATAATGTTAATTTGTTTCGATGAAAGGAATCAAAAAAGTAAATTAAGTTAAGTTCAAAAGAACTCAGCTTAAGAGAGATAACTGAAATTAGGTTTTTTCTTTGAAAAAAAAAACCTAAATATTCGGGGTGGAGCACTGCACGTATGCAAACATATGAACTTTAAGAACTGATGGATGGAGGTTAGATTTGTCATTTCCAAAAAACAAAGGTAGGATAGAACGACTGTAAACCTTGTTCAAAAAGCAATCAATGGCAGACTTTAGAGATCTATCACCAGAGAAAGAAATATAAGAATAAAATATTACACTCATCCGACGCATGCATGCGCCCAATAGCAGGACCCTTGATAATACCCTTTGCTACCAAGTTTAGTTCTCTCAAGGAATTACTACCAAAAACACAACGGGGAATTGAACCACAAACTCTTTCTTTTTTATAATATAAATGTCAAGCTTTTGAACTTGACGCTTTATGACAGCTGAAATCCAAGCACTGACACGAGATGCATCTGAATAATTATTACAGGAAAGGTAGAAGCTATGTAGCTTGAAATTCTCGAGGTGAAGAAGTACTCGATCCACAAAGTTCATGAAGAATGCCCTTCGAGTCATATTTTTGCGTGACGAAAGCAATTCATCGTCGAAATGAAGATTTGTATCTTTAGTCCACGTGTCTTTCCATTTTGTAGCTAATACACACTAGTTCGGACCACATACTTTGTGGGAAGGAATGAGAGTATGTGAGTGAGAACACTCTCAGGTAAGTTACTGATGATGTCCGTGTCAATTTCATACTTTTTATGCATTCGAAACTTCTTGGTTTGCTTTTGAGAATCGGGAAGTGAACCACTTGCATCCATGACTTACCAGTTAATACCCGTCCTGTAAAATATAACATACAATTAGCGTCTTTACTAGAACAAAAAAAGATAGGACCACAGAATCCAACATTATATTACAGGGTAAACAGTAAAAACGTGTTATTCAGATTAAAAAACTGATGTAGTGATATCATATCTGCAATGAATCGAAGCCCCGCCGAGATATTTCTTTGCATATTTTTGTCAATGTAGTAGTGCTGCTACAAGAACAGACTCATAATTTTGAGCAATCAGGAAAATAAATACGTTACCTGACCAATATGATGTATGTCATTAATGGTAAAAAAAAAAAAATCATTAAACCAATGCACCGCTAAAAAAGAACCTGGGGTAAAACACAGAGCCAATAACAGAGGACAAGCAGCCTGAAGGCGATTAACAAACACATAAACCAAAAGTAACGCCTAAAAGGAGGATCGACACCAAAAGCATAAAAGTAATACTCATATAACAATACTAACATGAAAAAGGAAGCAAATATATAAAGGATAAGCATCCCTCCAAACCCTTAAGCGTAAATTACACCCCAGGCATAGGATCTTATCATATCTTTTTTATCTTAGCTTAGGAGATCTGTTAAGGCACATCGTTAAAGATGTTGTATGGGGTAGCACTTCACAATGGCAGGGATGAATCTTTATACTGGACATGGAGTGCAAATCACACATTCTCATAAATTATTGTATAGACAAAAAACATTGCTCTGGATGCAGGTGAGATTGGGGATTTGATCAAGACAAGGGTGGCAATATGGTTCAAAGAAAAGTACAATATGAATTATAAAGGATGCGGGTGAGATTGGAGATTTGATCAAGACAAGGGTGTTTTTGCGTTTGTAAAGGTTGATTGTTATGTGTTATTTCCAAATAAGTGGGCTGTTTGGGTAGGCTCCTTTTGCGGATGATATTCGTTCGGACTCAGGGTTATTTTATGTGTCTGTTAAATTTGGGCTAATTTAGCACAAGCAAGTATATGCACCTAAACTGTTAGCCTAAAAATAGTGAACAGATGATCAAAGGCCGTGAAACAATCACGAACCTGTTATAATTATACTAGTAATTAATTACCAAAAAAAATGATACCAGAGTAGTAATTAACAAGGGGGTATAAGGTTCAAATCTATGGAAAGACGTCGAACTATCATCGGCCATTAACCCAATAATTCACCTATGATGTATACAGGAAAAAAAGTTACTCAACATTATCAAGAAGCATGTTGTGGTCAGGATGAATTTGCAGCATAACAAGAAAACTATACGTTATTTATTTGTTGTCATCAACTTTTAGGAATCATTCCGTTCATCTCGGTAATTGACGGCTCGGATCTTAATCGAGCAATGAATGGTTCAAATTTATATGCGTTCATATTCAATCCAAGCCGTCCATACCGAAAAAAACGGCCGTGTTGACCGCTCTGCACCCGCTTTACAGGGAGCTGCTCGGCAGTATCGGTCCCCGAAAACTCTCATAAAAAAAAAATAGCACAAACATAGCGCAAATTAAATGAATTTGGTTGTGCAGATACCACCTAACCTATCTAATGCGACTAGAATGACTATTTTATTTCAGCAACAATAGTTTCCATGTGAGCAAGTTCTTGCGATGTTGTGGAGGGGCTTAACCCAACAAAAAAACACAATTATCAATCCGTATAAAACTTGATAAAATAAAGCCATTTGATTTCGTCTCTACTGGTAGGAGCAGTTCCTAATCTGTAGCGCTGGCACATGGAGACAAATTGAGATTCTCCAATGTCTTAAATCTTAATCAATTGAGGAGCATCAGATCAAATAAGTTCCCAATCTCCCAAATAATAAGGCCGTTGAGAGAGAGACTATGCGTATAAAAATGCGCAGGGAGGAGAGAGAGAGAGGGCGATATAAATTTTTTTTTTGTGCAATAAACTAAATTTTGAGCCAAAATGGTAATGAACAGTTCACAGTTTCGTTTTACATATCCACATCTCTTTTAACGCTTCTACAATCTCTCTATTGTCCTTTCCATTGTTGTAGATGCTATAAACATTACGAGTAAGATTCCGTTTATTTGGGCGCAAAGTGTTTTTTGGTAAAATGTTTTACCTATTTTTGGGTGTTTGGTTGTGTAAAAAATAAGGAAAATATTTTATATGTAAAACATTTTTCATTAATTAGATGAAAATGACTTACCCTTAAATCTTCCTTAAGTTATTTTCCGAAATGAACCCGCTGCCTTCTATAGCAATTCTCACTGCTCAGTTTCCTCGATCGTCAATCCTAACCCACGTTCAATTCCAATATTCTTGGATCTCTCCACTGTTTAAGCTTCCTCTCTCTCTACATTATTTTGTCAATTTCTAAAAATATTTTTCAAGTCCCAACCAAATACCGAAAAATAAAAGTTTGAAATTTGTTTTCTGATAAACATTTTACATGGAAAACATTTTACATCGAAACAAATAGAGCCTTAGAGAAAACTAGGATAAATTTCTAATACATTGGGCATAATTTTTTTATGAAAATATTTTTCAAGTGCAACCAAATACCAAAAAATAAAAGTTCGAATTTTATTTTTAAAAAAAATATTTTACACCGAAACAAACGGAGCCCCAAATGTACATATATCTACATACATACATCTGAACCCACCTCACCACCTCTCAAGCCACCTAGCTCTGTCGTTTTCCCGGCCTACCTTCGAAGAGTAATCGATTACAAACTATTATTACAAAATATATCAATAATAACTTCAACAATTTTTAATTTTTTACTGATACGATGCCGAATGTAAGTCGGACCCATAACGTACAAGAAGATCCGGCCGAACGGCCCATATCGTTGAGAAGATGATCCATAAAATGATCAACTTGATTGGAGATTCATGGGTATGAAAATGGTGAGGGTGATATAGAGGCTCATGGAGGGTAAATTTTTTTTGTTTTTGCCTGGGTAATTTACTTGATTTCGGTTTTTACCGAGGTTGCTGAACTTGCTCTATATGCTTGTTGCGGTGTTTGGGAGCTACTTCTTGAATTATGGCCATGTTTGTCGGTACTTATAATTTGGATTTCTTAATTAAAGATATTTTTATTATTTACTTAAAAGACTTAATGTAAGTTGAAAACATGTCTGGCATAGCTTTTTCGGAGCTTGGACAAAAGTTTAAACTCTTTGATTACATAAGTTGTAGAATAGCTTATTTTTAGTTGAAAGTCTAAAATTGTCCAAAAATGATTCTACATACGTGATTGGAAATTAAGGAGTTTTTTGTCCATCCACTCCCGTTCTGTACATTCACTCTACGCTCGTGCTTTTAATCTTCACTCAGAAATTTTCCGTAGCTTCGAACTTTTTTGAACGAGATACGGACGCTCGCACATGCGCGTTATGTGTCTTTCCTAAAAGGGTGCTGTTTGGGAGACTACTTAATTTTATGCATTTTGCAGATTTTGAATTATGATCAGAATGTTTATAAGTGTTGGAGAGAGATATGCATAATACTTCCTCCGTCCCCATTCTTTTGTCTCTTTTGGGAGTCTGTGCCATTTTTCAATTAATTATATTTTGCAATCTATAATGTTTTAGGTTATTTTGAAAATATCGTTTAAAAGAGCTCATTGAGATCTATCAAACAAGATTCATATTGCATATAATCGGTATTACCAATTAGAAGTTATAATTAGTTTTTTAGCCGGTTAAGATAGAACGAGGGACAATAGTTTGGAAAGCTATGTGCAGAATACATTTTATAAGGCTTTTATGCAATATTTTGAATACCGTATAGGCTAGAGTACTGGTTTTTCTACTGGTATAGTACGGTACGTACCGTTACCGGTGAGATACCCGGTACCAGTGAGATATCGGGTACTGCTTTCGAATATATCACTATTAGTGTTATTTTCCAACTTAAAAGAATTTATTAGTAGTCTGATATTTGTCCGGTATCGTCCAGTATTGACCGGCACCGATCAGTATTGTCCGGTACAGGAAAAAATAAATAAATTTAAAAGTAGTTTGGTACTCTTCAGTATTGGCTGGTACCGTCTGGTGTTGACTGATATTGACCGGTATTGTTGGTACCGGCCAATATTTGAGCCGATATAAAGTTAGAGGTTTAGAGTACCGAATTTGGACAATACTAACACGTACTAGCCGGTACGATACGAGATTCATAACCTTACTTTTATGTTGAACCAAAAAAGAGAAGTCAAAAAGCTATCATCCCTTACTTTTGCCTTTTGTTCTCTAACAATATAAATCGAAATTAACACAACACCAAATACAATTTTTCACATATATTTATTATTTAGGGTCCACACATAATAGTGTATGTGGAGCCACATATATGCAAAATATTGTGTTTGAATTATTATATGAGTAACATTTTTGAATGCCTTTTTTGCCGAACTCATTAAGCGTGAGGCTGCCAAACAACTTGAAGTGGAAAATGTAACCAATCAAAATGGGAAAAGTGGACTGCCCATAAAAGACACCACTTCTAAGTTTTTGAAAGCTAACGACCTGTTTGGCTCATGTCATAGGGAGGTCAGATATGGGAGATGCCCGGATTTAGAAATTCGGATGCTTGAAATCCGGTGTTTGTTTCATTTTTTGGCCCTGAATATCTTATCCGCATGACAAGTATATCCCCTCCATGGGGGATACGACATGGACAACCCAACCCCTGTCAAAAAATTTGGACCCTCTACATCCGACTGGTAATTTACGAAATCCAATCTTATATCCCCTAACCCAAACGAACCCCATATAACTCACTATCTCCCTTTATAATATTTCCTCCGTCCAGATTTAATAGTTCTTTTTTGAAATTCTTATCATTTTTCAATTGAATATATATATGATAATTTATGAGTGATTTTAAAAATATTGTATTATAGAACTAATCGAGATCTATCAAATAAGATTCATGTTCGATATGAATTCATTACAGATTCAAAGATATAACCCATTGTTTAACTGGTTAGAATAGAACTAGGGACAATTAAATCCGGACGGAGGAAGTAATAAATCTCCTACTACCATGATTTCCCTCATACTATACCCGTCCCTTTCGTCTCTCTAAAATTTTGACCGGTGATGAACATATCATTATCAATTTATATCCCCGTCTGTATTGGCAAAAAAAAAAATCTATATCCCCATTCCCCTGTACCGGCAAAGCCAATAAGTAATGGGGCTACACTAATAATTGATTAGTTTAATATTTCCAAACAATCAATTCGATAAATGATTGGAGAATAATGGAGATTTATTTTATTTTATTTCTGTGATGCATTTTCATTCAATGAAAGTCATACGATATATTCTATCCAAATACAGAGATAAAAAAAAAACACGTCAATCAAGAAAATTATGAATAAACAATAAGCACAATGAGACAAACTCATGTCCAAGTTCTAATCATGATTACAAAGCTTCCAACACGTTACTGTAGAGATAGACCGACCCAAGGCCGACGTAAGTGATGTTAGGTTGCCCGACATTGAGCCGCCCCAGAATGGCGAGAGTCCATATCAGAGGCATCAACAAGCGCCGCGGATGGAAAATACTAATGAAGATCAAAACAAAAACATATCGCCTACGGCCTATACATGTGTAGCGAGATGGTAGAAGAATATATAAATGATTCAAGTTCATGTACATAAAGATTTGAATCTCCTTTCATTTTCACAGATTATGATTAAAACTTGACAAAGTATTGAAATTTCTTCTGAATAATTTACAGGGAAAAGGCTTATTACAGTTGAGAACTCGATCATCCTCATCATCATAATCAAACCAAAAGAACCATTGAAAAGATGAGTTCATCATAATCTCATTTCAACCTCAGTCTCAGGCCCATCACCGGTGCTGGTCTCTTCGGGTTCTTCCGAGCAATTTTCCGATGACTCCGAATCTAACCGACCCCAAAACAATTCAAATTAAATCAAATGTGAAACTCGGATTTTACATTTGGAATATTTCCGGTGTTTCAAAAAAAATTAATATGGGTAAAACAAGAAGTCAAAAAAAAAAAAACCCACCCTGTACATGGCGGGTGGGTCGTTGGTATGCTTCAGTTGCCCGGAGGCTTACGCTTCATGGGTGGATCCAATTAGTGGTGCTAATATGGAATGGTTTCTTCGTCACCAAAGCTAAGAGAGAAGGAAGAAGAAGAAGTTAAAGAACGGATGATATACCTCTGGACCCATTGAGCGATCTCTTGCAATGCAGAATGGCGCTCTGAATCCCATCCTCTTTCTCCAACACTGAGTCGTCCCGCCGTTTTTCCTGAGTCAACCCAGAACTCGCTGATCGTCCCTTCCCCACATTCTTACGACCTAGCCGCAGGCTCGCCGGTAAATTCCCCTGTTTCCAATTCTTCAAAACCACCGGCAGGGGAGGCGCTTCCGTCATCTCATGTTGCCTAGACCGTCTTTTCTCCACCGTTGACTTCCTAGTATACGACTTAGACGGCGGAGATTGTCCGGACCTCGTTTCTCTTGGCGATTTTACCCTCAGCTGTGATGCAAGCCTCACTTTTTTCTCGTTGTAGCGCTTCGATACTCCAATGTACATAGGTTTAACCTTTTCTATATATTTCTGCACCAAATCTGAAGAAACTCGGGTTTGGTTTGGACCCGATTCCTTTGAGATGTGTTGCTTCTCGGACTTGGTTACTTCTTCCTTCTTTTGATAACCAGGTGTCCGGACCAGTCTAAGCAAATTAGGTGTCCAGGCTAGCTTCTCAAACTTGGTTACTTCTTCTTCATTTCGATAACTAGGCATTCGGACCAGTCTAAGCGCACTAGGTGTCCAGGCTAGCTTTTCGAACTTGGTTACTTCTTCTTCGTTTCGATAACTAGGTGTTCGGGCCAGTCTAAGCGCACTAGGTGTCCAGGAAAGCTTCTCAAACTTGGTTACTTCTTCTTTGTTTTGATAACCAGGTGTTCGAACCAGCCTAAGTGAGCCAGGTGTCTGAGTTAGCTTCTCGTACTTGGTTACTTCTTTCATTCTCAATTCCGCCGTCGTTAATTTTCTCTGCGTTTGATTCGCTGTGGTTAAGACAGAATCATCAAACTCTATCTTTTCTGCTTCATCTCCCTTCGATTTCTTCAGCTTCCACATCATTGCTCTAAGCTTCATGGCCGATTTCACCGCAGATGATCGCGATTCCTCGTTGGCTTTGAAGTAAAGGTCAATCGGTTCTGTGAATTTGAAGAACTCGTCTCTCTCGTTCTCACCGTCGCTGTCATCGTCTCCCGTAGAGACGATGGTTTCGTGCTTTGTTTTGTGGTCTTCGTCCGGTGATATGTCGGTTGATGATGGGTGATGATGACTCACGGTGGGAATCGTTGAAGTAATAGTCATGCGTGGAGTAGAACAGGCGTTAACCGGGAAGACACCGTGAGTTTTCCAGTATTTGAGGAAGCGAAAAGTATCCATTGTGGGAAGGACCACAATGCTGCAAGCTGGTGATTTGGAGAGAGAGAGAGAGAGAGAGAGAGAGAGAGATTTGAAAGGAATGGACAGTGAGAGAAGGGGGCAACAATGGTAGGAATAGAATTTTAAGACACAATTTTATAGTACTCCATACAACTGTGTTCAGAGGCCTTCGACGCACATAGACGCACATGTATTGAACGGTTTTGAGCACTCTAAAATTATGTTCTTAAATTGTGTTTCTAAACTTTTTGAAAAAGATTATATCAAGCCTAGCTTGTATTTTGTCTTCTCATATGGGAATTGTTTTGTACGCATATGTTTCGACACTCTCACATACTACTTGTACACATCTTGCTCAATGCTTTTTGTGGGTCCACTTTAGGTCCCCATAACTATAATTCGAACTGTTCATTTTTGTTAAAATTCTTTAAGAGCTTCTTTTAAAAAATCAGTCCGATCGAATATCGTTAAGTGTTTTTTCAGAGTTTGTAGAGCGAATCACTTAGTTGTACGCATAGCACAATTGTATTTGATGTGGGCGAAGCCACATGCATCATGGAGTCCACATACATCGAATGGTTATGGACCAGTTTGGTGGGTAGGTTGTTTTGTGGTTTGAGAATTAGTATAAGAAAACAATTATGTTTGATTTTTTTTTATTCAAAATATTGGCAACCATTTTTTTAAATATCAAATGGAGTAGTATTTTAATCCAACAGTACTAGTCGACTGCGCAGCTCCGACAATGAGATCGTGCATTTCTACCGTTAGTTATCGCAGCACGAGCTTTTAATATTATTCTCCGATCGTATATATCTATTTAAGAATCCATTTTTTTTGAATTAGTAATTCTTATGCATGTGGTGGCTGGCTCGATCCCATTATCAAAATTGATGATTGATTCACCTTCCACGCTTTATTACTTGTTTTCTTGCGTTCGTTGCCGACCTAAAGTTGGTGGAAACTATAACTCTTAAAATTGATGACAGTTAAACGAGAGGAACGAACCGAGCAGTTAGTTGTTCAAGTTCGAAAACTTGGCGAGCTTCTTTTTTTTTAAACAGCAAAAATAAAAGATTTTTATTAACCTTTGAAACACAAAGATTAAACGAATTTGGAGAGAGACGGCATCACAACAAGGAAGAAGCATCCTAACAACATTGGCACCCAACCACTCGACAACTTAATTAGTGAGCTTCAAAGCATCTTTTAAGCTTACGTTGTTTTATGATACGTACGAGTCAATCCTGAATGAGCTTTAATAGAGGCGAGCACGAGTCGATCTCGACTAGCTAGCTTGAACTCTTTACACCTTCCTACGTCGAAGGGAGTTGAGTAGTATGTTGTTTAAGCTTGGTTTGAAAACGTAACGAGCCTCAGAAAAAAGTTCAAGGTTGGTTTGTTTACGTTACAAACCAGTCTTAAATGAACAAACACAAGCTCCTACTCGAGTAGCTTGGTTCGTTTATCAGTCCTATTCTCGGACTTTTTTGGGCGGCAACAAATGGTTATCATGTTTTGCAATAATTAACAAGTAGCCGCCAACATCAGAAATATTTTCTGCCATGTTAATACGGTATAATATAGAACTGTAAAAAGACCTGAATGATCATATGCACCATTACAGCAGATTGAGAGCTGAAATTGAGTCTTAAACTTGCTTATGCTTTCACTGTTTATTTGTTGGAACAAGCTTAAACCACTGATTTTGTGGGTTTTGACCGCAACTGGGGACATCCTTAAGATCATTATCCAAGCAAAGGCACTTCTTCGTAAGAACAGCAGAGGAGCTAGAAGAGCTTCCATCCAAACACAAGTAACTCCCGCGTCCATCTTGCGCTGCCATGTGAAACTTGGATTCAGAAACAGATTCCCACAGACTCCGCTGGCTCGAGCAATCATCGGAGAGAATAGGAGGGAGCCCATCGCCGTCGGTCGTCAGGCACCGAGAGGTACCCGTTAAACGGATTGGAGTTCCATTCCCGCCGTAGCTCCATTTGGTCGTTTGCAGGCAATTGCTTAAGTAGAGGCCCTGACTTCCCAGCTTGGCACACCGGCCGCTTTGGGGATGGAACATTACATAGTTCGTCGGCCATTTTGAATTCGGATCTGCACAAAAAAAACGTCGAACTTTAGTACCAATCCTTTAAGAACTTCCTGTTTTATGTCGTGAGTGTACTGCATTAATGCTATAAAATATATACCCAACCCTCATACCATGTGGCATCAAAACTGTTGGATAGGTAAGCGTACATCTAAATGCGACTAATCTAATGATCGATTCATATCCAAGACGGAATTTTTGTTGCAGTGATAACTCAAGTGTCCGGGCCAGCTTGCGTGTCCATACGTACGTATTCAGTTGCAACAAAGACTATATTGAAAGGCACCATACATATTGCATACCTTGTGTCATCTGCTGAACAAGTTGCAACTTATCTTGCAGTGTTGAATTCCTAAGATGATCCCAATTAGCGTCCACAAGCCCAAAGTTCTCTTCCATCCCAACTATCCCTTCCCTAAGCTTGTAACTCCCTTGCAGAGTCCACAAAGCCCAATCCAAATCTCTCTCGGCCAAAAAGCCCAACAAGCAGCTCAAGTACCTGTTGTCTCTCTCGCTCACCCCTCTCTGGTCCACACCAAACTCGCTCAAGAACAGGGGAGCTGGGTTCGGGCCAGTAATCAGGAACCCGGCCCCGCTCATGAACCAGCGGGTTCTCTTTGCACAGAACCCGTTGGTTTGGAGCATCCACTGGTCCATTGGGTTGCCGAATGAGTACCAATGGGCCTCGTAGACTAACTTGGATTTCAAGTTCGAGCCCAAAGACAAGGGCTTTTTCTTTAGGAAGCCGAGATTGGTGTCGAAGGATAACCCTGAGACAATCACGAGCACATCCGGGTTTGCTGTGTGGATTGTTGTCGCGCCCAGTTGGATGTATTTGTACCAGTCATTCTCGTTTTGACGCTCTCCGCGAAGCTCGTTTCGCATGCTCATTCCGACTACCTGTTTATAAGTCAAATAAAGGAGAAATTATCTTTTACATACTGTGAAAACACACACATAAAACTGTTCAAAAAATAGAATTGTATTCGGTCTCTTATTTAATTTTTCGCAAAAAATGGATGTGTTCCAGTTATCGTTTTGCCCTACAATTTGAATGGTTGCGACAGTTAGAAGGTAGATATGAGGAAATTTAATAACTTTTCATTTTCCTCATTCCTTTCTTCCCTTTTTATCACCAGTGGCGACTTTTTGTATGATCTTTAATTTTTTTTGGGTCCTTTTTTCTGGCAAATTGACTCCAAGCTATTAAACAAAATAATTCGTTTTAACACAAATAATTCACGAGAAAATTTGAATTGACGCAATAATATATTCTAATTCCAAATATGTTTCTATCTATCTTGATGGGGCCAATGAGTATTTTTTCGAAGAATTTTTAACAACAGGTTAACCTCGAGTTGACAAGTAGTATAAGTAAAGTCACATTTATCCCATATTTGCCTGGGACACACGTCCGATGGGACTGATCTTTAGAGAGATTTCACATATATATGTTCTCGGGTTCGAGAGCGAAATGAAAGCAAATTTGTCAATAACGAAAGTAATAACATTACACTAACAAACTATGAACTTGCTCACCGTATCTATGCCTTTATAGAGCTCAGCCACCATACTCAACCCTTGCAACCATTCATCAGGATCAAAAAACTCATCTCCAAAAAACCCATTTCCATCTTTACCACCGCAACACCACTTGGGCTTACTAACATGATTATCCAACACCACCATAACCTTATGAGCCCCAAGCTCATTAACCACAGCCCTTTGAGCCTCGAAAAGGGTCAGGCCCATGATCCACGGATTATTCTTAGCCATGCCTTCCTTGGCCTCGACCAGGTTCCAGTGGTCCAGAGACTGTGTGACACTGAGGCTAGAATAGTTGGACCTTGTGAACATGTACGTGGCCCACGTGAGTCGCACGCAGTTGTACCCATTCGAGGCCACGAAAGCCGCGATCTGTCTGAGTGGCTTTTTTTCGAGGCCTTCGGGCACCATGGCGTGGAGATGTCCGGCCCAGTTGACGCAGGCTAGCTTCACCCGGTGGCCTGAGTTCTCGTCGATGATCCATCTCGAGCTTGTGGAGAGAGGGAAGGAGTTAGAGAGGGAGGTGAGTGAGAGGAGGGAGAGGAGAATAGTGATGGTTTGGAATATGTTTTTGAGTAATAACTTCATTGTTGGTTGTGATATTGTGGGAGGAGAAGAGAGAAAGATTGGATCCCTCCAATTGTTCTTGTGTTGCTTTATTTTTCTATTAGGAACCCAAAAGATCGAGGTGAGAGAAAATGTGAGGGAAAAATGAAGAATATAGTGTGAGATGAGTAAAATACTACCTTTTACGTATATATATGTATTCTGCCAAATTTCTTTTTTATCACATTGTATTCTTTATTTTTATCATAGTGGAATCTTTATTACGTTGATACAGGCATTGAGGCCGAACTAAATATACGGAGTGTTTTTCTTTCTTGTGGGCATGTCCTTTATCTTTATGGGGACTTTCGCTAGCTTGATGAAATTGCGATCATGCACTTTTAACCTGTTATTTTTGAACCTTTTTTTTTTATTTACCTTTGCCCCCACACTTTTGAAATCACCCATATTTCCCATTAGTCCAATCCCTATTGCTAGATATTTTTATTAAATATATTGGTAATACCATCATACTCTCTCCAAATTTAGGCTGGTGTTGCATGCAGATCACCAGGTGGGTTGAATAATTAAGGCAGTGAAAATAGTACGAAAATGTGGTTGAGGTTGCGTACCACCGACTGTCCATTTATGATATTGGAATGAAGTAATGTTAGACCCACTTTTGATAGGTAGCCCCTCGGCCTAGTGGTAACGAATGGAAAATCCTGCAGCCCACGCCACAGGGACGCAGGACGGTCAATCCAGCCGTCCATTTTGACACTGACAGTTTGGATTTAATTTGAGCTCATATTGATCCGAGCTGTCCATTGTGGAAATTAGAATTCGGCCCGTCCATTAACGAGATGGACAGCTTCGATCTGTCCCACAGGAGCTGTAGGGCACCCTGCCCTTCAGGATCCTACTTCGGTTGCTCAGTGGGTTTTTGCTCCTTACACGATTGTTGTGGTCGGACTGTAAGAAATGAATTTTTTGTGAATTTTCTAGTTCCAGCATGAATTTGCTGCCTTTGAACGGAAGGAAAGGGGATAATAGAGGTGCGCGTAAACTGGTTTGGATACAAGAGTACTACTTTTGATAGATGTGTACATGTTAATTCAGGTATTGTTTACGTGCATGATGGATGCTTGGGTGGTGCAACATGCACGTCAACAGGTGGTTTCTGAAAGTAAGGCAGTAAAAAGAGAGTGAAACTATAGATGAGGTTGGCCCTTTTTATTTAGACTTTCTGTTTTATTTACCCCAAAAAAAGGGTGGCCCCTTTTTGTGGCGCAATAAATCTGGCTTTTATCTTTCGTATTTTTTTGTTTATTGTTTAATTATCAGAAATAGAGGAATGTGCAGAGTTTTCATTCTTGTGTCTTTTACTGTTAAATGAAGGTGTAAACTTCATTACTGTTATATGAACAATCAAATCAATCGAAATACCAAAAAATGTTTGAACGGAGCAAATTTATATATTGAGAAAAAGAATTGTGTTCTTCAAGTTGCAGAGTATAATCCATTGTGCCCAACTCATTTTGTTTTTATGCACACTTGTTCAGATAGATGTTATTCGCAATGTTGTTAATACAGTACGTACCGGGTACATCCCATTTTGAGAGGAAAATGTTACACATGTTCATTAGTTCCGTCCCACCTGATTTCTCGGCTATTTCCGACAAGTACCGGGTGTTCCAGCCCGTTCCGGTGATTTCCGCTCCTTTTTCGGCCGGTACAATTATAATAGTAGCTGTACACTTGTACATGTCCTTATCTCCTGGGTTAAGGTGTGAGGCCGAGAAGGGCCCGAACACTCACGTGTATTACTCTCTCCGTCCCTATTTAATTATTTACTATGATTTATGTGTACTCTCAATAGCTTATATCTCTTGACGTATATTATGTTTTATATTTTTGAAATTATTGTCTTATAGAAAAAATTGAGATCTATCGAACAAGATCCATATTGCATATTTTTAACAACGTACGTAAAGAAATATAAGCCATTGAAAAAACACACAAAACCGTAATGAACAATTAAATAGGGGATTTCACTCACCCAAACACCTAACAAATTGCTGACTAGATGAAGTTTGAGTGGACCTCGTAAACACACACAAGTGACACAACCCAAATCTCTGATGTGGGATTACCACACCGAAGGCCAGTACATCAACACAGACCCACAAAGTCTCGTCTCGGTGCTGGTACAATGTCGGGATCCGGGGGTCACGTGTTGTACTTTGTTATGCAATTTGCACAGAGTATTGTACGTTCTCCATTTATATATGTACAAAAATGGCCCTCATTTTTCTTGACTTTTGCCCAACTTACCCTCTCTGAAGTAGGAGAAGTGTTAAAAGTGTGTATTTTCTCAGTTTAACTCGTTCTAATCCAATTTTCTGGAATTCAAGATCATTTGTGTAATGTTTTATTTTCAAGTTTCTCAGTATTTTGGAAGCTTTATGACATTCATATTCAAAACTATAAGTTTTACAAGTACATATAAATATATTGAAATTATTTAAAATTTTATAGCGATGAACCCGAAACGGTACCAGAATACATACCGGTACTGGTACGTATCATTCCAATGGTGAAAATGGTACAAATACCGGTATGGAATTTACAACTTTGGACTACTTATTCGGTATCTGATTGATTGGATTTTTACTTGACTGTAGCATAAGATGAACTCTGCAATGTGAAGTGTGAACGAATCGAACCATTGAAATAAATGCAATACAAGGTCGAAGTTCACCGGACTAGAGTCCACACCCGTTGCAAGACAAACCGTTCCCTAAAGTATTGTAGTATTGAATTTAACTGGATACAAGGTTTCTAAATAGTAGAGTGACGGAAAAAATGGCATAGGTTTAGTTTGGTTTGACATATATTTGGTCGACTTATGGATTACTCCACAAGACACGAACGTGTGAAAGGAATGTTGAAAATATAAATAATATAATAAATGAACTCTTGGAAACATTTGTATAAGGTGCATTAGAGTCAACAATACACATTCATGAGTAAGGTACCATAGTACTCCTCAAAACACTTTTCTGACAAAATGAGCAATAATGACTTATTAATGAGAGGGGACGTATGGGTCAGTACGGAATCAGAATTTTATCTTAACAGTGGCGAAATGTATACTAAAAAATTCTAGGGATGACGAAACTATAAAAAGTTGGGCATAATTTTTTTTTACATATCATAATTGTATTTTTTAAAATTTTTGTTGTAGCGGTCGCCGCCACTAGACCCTCTGGTCTCATCCTTCCGTATGGGGTTGAGGAAGGACTTTATAATCACAAACGTATACTAGCTGTTTGTGAGTGAAGTGTCCAAATTGCGTATGCAAATGTGTGTGAATGTAGACTTTTGCGAGTGTATGAGCACTTGTTTGCGTCATGCCCAACTCATTGTGTTTTCTTCTTCACGTAAAACCTTAGGCAAAATCGCACAAATCCTTGCATTTTTTACGTGATTGGTCCACATTTTTTTTCAATTTTTTCGATTAATTTCGTAATTTTCCATAACAATAGTTGATCATTTATTTGATGGGACAAACTTAAACCATTGCCTCTGCGGGTTTTCAACACACATGGGAACATCTCTGGCATCATTTCCCAAGCAAAGACACTTCTTGGTTACAATTGAAATGCCAGAACTGGAAGAGTCCCAATCCAAGCACAAGAGGCTCCCCTGCTTGTCTTTGGCAGCAATGTGAAACTTGGAGCCAGAAACTAGCGTCCACACGCTCTGCTGGCCCGAGCAATCGTCGGAGAAAACCACCGGAAGCCCATCACCGGCGGCATATAGACAACTAGGAGTAGTGCTGTCCATTAACTTGATCGGACCACCGTTTTTGTCGTAACTCCATCTGCTCCAGTTCTGGCAATTGGCTAGATAAACAAGATGCTGGTTGCTCTGCACGCATTGCCCTGATTGTGGGTGGTACATAATTTGGTAGCTTGGATTATTTGACTTTGGATCTGCGAAAAGAGAAAATAAGATAAAGAAAGTTAGAAGTGTCCATGTATTGATAATGCCGTGCACCCAGAAAAATGGCAGTACTTGGATAAGTACCTAGAAAATAAAACACGTGAATTAGGTACGTTTTCGGAA
The DNA here is from genome assembly GCA_014282245.1 of Rhododendron simsii. Taxonomy (NCBI): domain Eukaryota; kingdom Viridiplantae; phylum Streptophyta; class Magnoliopsida; order Ericales; family Ericaceae; genus Rhododendron; species Rhododendron simsii. The sequence goes on along the minus strand of CM024959.1, from coordinate 9,324,909 downwards.
TGACTCATGCAATGTCACCATACAAAATTTGAATCGATACTCGATATATATTTTTGAATTCGATATGTGTTCAGGATGACTCACGCAATACCAAATTTGGATCGATACTCTATAGCTATTTTCTGTACTTCTGTCCCCATAGTCAAAGTTATCAATGTGATAAATCAGAATTACTAATACAGTTCTAGAAATTTTTTACAAAATGTGTTTGAAAACGCGAGATGGTACCACTACAATTGGTATGCGAGGACAATTGAAAGGAATAGAGTGTTACCGGCCAGCAGTATTTTTTGACTGGATTAATTTTGCGTTTTCACAATGAGGAGTTTGAAATTTTGCCATACACTTCTTGTACGAGTGAAAACTGCAAATGCCCAGTGTTCTTCTATTGTTTGCCAATATCTAGTATACTTTCCTCGTTCGGAAAAGTAGAATCTGGCAGAGACGACGGACTGATCGGGTGTCATACTTGCACTTTCATTTTGTTCGACAAAAGAAAAAATAAGAATCATACCCTGGGTGATCTGTTGGATCAGCTGTAACTTCTTCAAGATTGAGGAATTTCTGACACTCTCCCAGTTGAAATCCAACACTCCATAATCCTCCCCCGCGTCAACCTTCCCTTCCCTAAGCATGTAACTCCCCTGCAAAGCCCACCAGGCCCAATCCAAATCCCGCTCCGCCACGAGGCCCAACAGGCAACCCAAATACCGGTTCTGCGCCTCGTTCCCGCCGGTCTGGTCTAGCCCAAACTCGCTCAGAAACAGCGGGAACGGGCTTGGGCCGGAGCTTAAAAACCCAGATTGGCCCAAGAACCACTGGGTCACGTTCCCACAGTACCCGTTCGTTTGGTACAGCCATTTCTCTGTTGGGTTGCCGAATGAGTACCAGTGGGCCTCGTACACCAACTTGTTGGTTACGTTCGCTTCCAAAGGCCTGTTCTTCAAGAAGCCGAGATTGGTGTCGAAAGATAGGCCCGAGACAATCACTAGCACGTCTGGGTTTGCCCGGTGGATAGCTTCGGCGCCCTGCTGCATATACTTGTACCAGTCGTTCGGGTTTTGACGCGGGCCGCGGAGCTCGTTACGCATGCTCATTCCAACTACCTGTTGATTTTGAAAACATTTAAGGGCAAATCAAGTGTTTGATTAGCTATTTTATTGTTGTGCATTCTGGAGAATTTACAACAACGTATTCTTAATTACTATGGGCTTCTAGAGCATGGTCACGTAACGCCTCAAGACTGTTAGTTCTCAATAATCACACGAGTTTGCGACTAAACGTATGAACTCTACATATATCAACAACAATATCTTTAAGCACATGTATTTCTTATTGTGTTTTAATGCAATACGAAGCATCTTCCTAAAAACGAGGACAACATATTGTACATATCACCCAAAATTCAAGAAATAAACTTTGAGACTATATATTTACTCCTCAAATGACTAGCTAAGAGTGACAGACGCTGATTAGCAAGGGTCAAATCATGTGTATTTTTATATCAATTGATGACAAAGAAATATTTCACAAGTATATATATGCTACTTATGAGGTCCAAGAATAAGACGATATTGTGTTTATGTGTTTAGACTCCATTTAAGTTAATACATGCAACCTAAAAATGATTGATAGCTTAAAACTTTTTTAAAAAAAATAAAAAAATTTCCACACATAGGAATTTTAAGAAATTATGTTCGCCCACAGAGCTTGGGCTAATTCCATTGAATTTTTCAAATCTAACTAATGGTATATGTGAATATTTGAAATTGTACAGAGACCACTAGGCCATCACCCCCTCTGTCTACCACTACTAGCTAAGTGGTCAAAAGAGCAGACCTAACTGCCTACAAACAAAAGTTTTAGTTAGCTAAGTGGTTATAATAGCAGACATAACTGCCCTGAAAACAAAAGTTACTCTTCACTCATTATCTTTATGCTCAATTATATTATTTTTCTCTCGTTTTTCTTAATTATTATCTCTATTTCCAATCGTTTTCTTAATTTCTCTCTACAATCATTATCCCAAAAACTAAACTCAAAAATTCTCAAAAACACATCCAAATACAACATAGGAGTATTAAAAAATTGGGACCACCGTCCCTGCAAGTGAATGCAAAATAGCTGCAGTAGGGGGCTATGGTTCATGGTGACACTTCAAGTAATTATAACAGCATCATTAAAAAAAGGTTAACCCCTTAAATCCACCCACCGTAGGGTTGCCCAAGTACCGGGTAGCCACCGCAGTCAACCCCTGCAACCATTCACCCGGCTCAAAAAACTCATCCCCGAAGAACCCATTTCCATCATCGCCACCACAGCACCACTTGGGCAAGCTAACATGGTTGTCCAGGACCACCATGATATCCATAGCCCCGAGCCCGTCAATCACCGCCTTCTGGGCGTCCCAGACCCCGACGTCCAGAAGGCTCGGGTTGTTCCGGGCCATCCCGGCCTTGGCGCTGCCGAGGCTCCACTGGTCGAGCGACTGCGCGACGGTGAGGCTGGAGTAGTTGGGCCTGGTGAACATGTACGTGGGCCAAGTGAGGCGCACGCAGTTGAAGCCCGTCGAAGAAATGTGGCTGGCGATTGCGTTCAGTGGCTGCTTGTGGAGGCCCTCCGGGACCATGGTGTGGAGGTGGCCCACCCAGTTGACACACCTCAGCTTGTAGCGGTCGCCGGTGGCCGGAGAGACGATCCATCTTGAACTTGTCGAGAGAGTGAGTGAATGGACGGTGGTTGCAGTGAGAATGATGATAAGGAAGGTTAGAGAGAGGTTTTGGACGTGGGTTTTCATGGCTTCTGCTCATGGGTCAGGTGGATTTTGGTTCCCTCATCAGGTCCTCTCTGCTTTTACACTTGCACTGTTTTCACACGCATGTAATCTTGGGGGATTGTGTGAGAGGAAAATTCTACAGGTACATGGATCCGGACACGATATATATATGTGCTACAACTGTATTCCTATCGGCACTCTTTATATCTACATTCTACATTGTTTGTTTTGTATGACAATGCAATACAATGGAACCCTTGAGGCCAGGGCATCTCATTTATTTTATTTGCATTTTGTATATGTGTCAAAAATTGTACTGACTTAGAAAAGAATAGGCGTAAACTCTCTTTGTGGGGTTGTCGATTAAACTGAGTAACCTCTCTTGAGGCTCTGGTTCAGCAGTGGGTGGTCCTAGCTTTGTGGTACTAGCTAACTTGCACAAAAGAAAAGTTTTTTTATTAGTCAAAGAGAGAGTTGGGAGTGCACTAACATCCCATGAGCAATTATTATATGTGGGCATGCAACCAGCAACTACCAACCAACCATCACTAATCACTTTCCCCATTTTCACCCCTTGCCATTAAATGGAAACTTGGGAACTCATTTACTCCACTCTTTTCATGTGTACCAGTTGAATTTGGCAGTACGTTCTTCACTAGTGTCTTTCCACATCATGGAAAGCATTTATTTTTCCCTCTCCTCCATTCATTTTTTCAGTTACAGACAATACCAATGGAGTTGTGATCTCTTTTCATTCAATAAAGTACCTAAATCAGAAGCCCCTACTCATACTTCATCCTATTGGTGGATAAATTTTTCAACGCCGGGTGGGTACCACGTGGTGCCTAAATGGCCCATCCGGGCCGTCTAAAAGTGTATTGGACGGCCCAAATTGAAACCGCCTCTCTCCTCTTTCTCTCTACAAATCCGAGCCGTCCAAATCCGAAATGGACGACCTGGATGCACTGAGCAGGCACCACATAGTACCCACTCGACACTGAAAAATTTCTCCTATTGGTAGACTGACCCGGTTTGTGACTGAATTGCGAAGAATTTGTTATAGGAAAAGAAAAGACTATGAAACACATGCAATTATCGTAAAAAAAGTGGCAAGAAACGAAAGGAAAATATAAACAACTTTAAACCTTAGGAACCAAATTAATTTTTTCAAAGTGGAAGCACAAATAAATGTAACTTGCGCAACTTAAGTGGAGGGTAAAATGGTCTTGCAAGAATTGGGGTAAAATGAGCAAGAATGTGAAAATGCAAAAAGGACCTCATGTGCTACTTTTCACTTCTCTATTTTTTAAAGTTGAGTTTTGAGAAGTCATTCTCCAAAATGAGTTCTTTCATGGGCCAGCCAAATACTTTCTCCGTATCAGTTTAAATGTTACTCATGTGCTATCTTTTAATTTTCTTATACCAAATTAAAGTGCTCAATAAAACATAATATGTTTTTTTTTTTGAAATTTGAAATTGCATAGATTTCCTTAGGGGCATTCAAAGTGGGAGGGAGGGAGAACGTAAAAAATGGAAAATGAAAGGGTGAAAAAGAAATTGCCAGACACCCCGTTTGTTATTTAAGGGCGTAATTGTGTTTGAATAATTAAGAAACTTTTTATTGGGGCTAAGTAGAGATTTTGGGTTGAGTAGAATAACTCAGTGACAGGTTACTGGGGCTAGTTCAGTTGGTTAAAAATAAGTCAGTTAGTCAATAATCTTGCATCTCTCTAGGAGGTGCGTGTAAGTGTTCTTCTCTTAGAGGGAACTTTCACAATTAATATAGTATCATGGGCTTGTACTTAGGCCTTTGTATATGTTATAAATGATTTTTTCTATCGATTGACAATAAAAAAGTGATGGACAAAAAAATATAAAACATGATAAGTGTAAATTCTCTTAAAAAGTGCGGAGGATAAAGGTTTGATAAAGAAATAAAGAGAGGCCATAGGGAGATATAGTAAAAAAAAAATTTTCAAGGCTTTTGATGTTGGCACTCTAAAGTTTAATTATCACACATATTTGTCTTTTTAGCGTTTATACTGCGTGTATTTTGAACACAAAAATACATTTTAAAATTTTTTATTAAGATTTGGAGTGCCAAAATTTATAAAAAAAAAAATCATCACACGTATATCTTATTGTATGTTTTTAGGAATTGATGTTCACACTCCTTTTTTTAACATCCATACTTTTTTTTTAAGCCAAAAAACACATAAATTCTGAACACTAAAAAATTTGAAAATGTGAATATTAAAAAAGAAAATGTAAAAACCAATTTTCTTTTTTAAACGGACACAAAAATCTTTTCGATTTGTTACACTACAAAACCCTAAACCCTTGTTTCCAAATCGATCACACAGGTGACAGGGACAGACGACCGTTGCTCTTGTACTCGAAGAAAACTTCGCCTGCACGATACATGTAGGCGCCATCGCAAACCTATAAATATATCTGAAGCCGAAGAAGTGATTTCTTGCAGAGCATTCAACACAGCATTTATCTGAGTCCTACGATGGAGTTGGACCCTGACGACATCTTCCGAGATGAAGACGACGACCCAGAGAACGAATTCTACCAGGTCCATATGTGTTTATTTTGCCTGTCTCCCAATTTATTCTCTTTGTTGTTCGTAAAATTTTGGATAATTTATTGTATAAATGATGGATGGTTTGACCCCCATATGTTCAATTCAATGTATTCCAGGAAAGAGAGGCGAGCAAAGAAATGGTGGTTTACCTGGTGGATGCTTCCCCCAAAATGTTCAGCGCTACTGCCCTCCAGGTGGGTATCTCTCTCTACTCCGGAATTTCCCTCTCTCTGTCTATGTTTCATTGTTTTGTTTGTTTGTATATTTGTGTTTCCATATGCAGACGCGTATATGTATCTGCACATGCTAGTGGTTAGGCTTTGGAATTAGGATTTGTGAATGTTTGCGCGGCTTCGGTACCGTGGTCGTAGAAGAATTATTGTGAGGATTGCACACCAAAAATGCAAAGAGCACACCCAACGCGCGGCAGTGAGTGAAAAACAGATGTTTACGCGGCACCACGGTCCTGAAAAGCTCTTTGGTAGATAGTTGTGGAAATTGTAACGAGGTTAAAAACTTAGAAGAACCCGAGTCTATACCAATATCCGAGCCACAAAAAATAATCCTCGTTTTCCTGCTCAAGAGTACCGAGCCTTGAAGCAAACACCGGTTCGCGTTCAACCTCTTGTCCTGTCGTTTTTGTCCCCGTGCATGTCTACCCCTTTGTCTGCTTATTGCTATCTACAAGTCTCATAGAATTCCTGTAAGTCCCCTATGTGCGTGCAAATGAAGAATCCTAGTCCACTACACATTAGTAGTCGTTTTTGGACTCCAAAACTTACCGATGCTAAGGTTAAAGAATACACGTAATTGAATGGGCCTTGTAATATAGAAGACACATCCACCAATCTCCACCCTAGCTTGAACCTTGGGTCATTCCTGCTAAATTTCAAGTTTCACCTCTGCCTGTCATTTGAAAGGTAAGTGCCAGTGTCAATTCTGCCTCTGATTGTTGCTCCGCCGCACTCAACCCCTGTGGCCCACACGTCCCCATCGAAATTCCCATCGGTCCTCCGCCCCTCTGATTTGTGCTTATAATCATAGAGATCACTTTACTAACCGCATTAAGAGCTTAAAGACTTGCTCCGTCTGCGGTGTACATTGTTACATCAACAGTCTTAATCACTTCAGCTGCAACTTCCTTGTGTACATCAAGCTACTGTTGCCGTTACGTCTGGCCATAATCCTGCATATCTCACGTTTGGGTCCTGCACACCACGTCAGTGTGGCACATTCTTGTCCCTATGCATGTGTCTTTACAAGTTTACACCTTCATTAATGACTACTTTTGCCAAAGCTTCTGCTTGTTCTTTTGTGCCAAAACCCAACCTTTAAAAGCTACTTAAAAGTTATTCTGGGAAGCATAATTTTGTATGTTTTAAATTCTGATTTTTAGAACAACCCTTTGTAACATGTATTGTCTTGAGACTCTTGACAATCACCGCCATATGCTCCACTTGTAGTTTTCTGCAAGTAGACCTTAAAGTAAAGGTAATTCATGCAGACACAAAGATTGGCCAGTTCCAACTTCCACACCACTTCTATAAAGGTTTGTTAAGAAAACTGATCCTGCTTGATGATGTAAGTCTTAAACTCAACATGTCTCTTCTCTTGTGTTCAATAAAAATAATGTGTATTAGGAACAGTGACTTGTGGGTGACAGGGAAGTGAATAGGAAAAGGTTCTGGGCTCTTTGTTTAATTTCTAATATGCTGTGGGTTATTGGGTGATTTTTTCGCTTTTAGATTAAGTGCAAGGCTTGGTAGGTTGATGAATCCCTATTTATAGCTGTTGATAAGTTTACCTTAAGTTACCTGGAACAACAATTTTGCCAATAGAATGAGCAGGAATAGGAAGCGGTTACAACCAAGGCATATGGTAGGGGTAGGCATTCATAGATTACAACAATGAATCCCATGTGATACAATAAAACAAGTAAATCTGAGTATCGTGTAAAAAAATTTGTGTAAAACTTATTTATAGGAGCGTTGAATATCCAATTTGATTGCATTCCTGAAAACTTTAAACTAGACCTATAGTTGATTTTGTTCTCCTTGTGAAAACCTCGGGATCATTTTCATTGCAAAATCCACGGTTGTGAATATTGTTGAACACGTGTTCCAAAATACAAGTTGCGTGGGTATTAGAGATTTCTAGTAATAAAGATCGACCTCCCTATAATGAGACTCATTGGGGTTTTCTAAAGCCACAAGAAGGTTGCATCTCTGCTGCGTTACCTTGGTTGGAGTCTTGGAGATCAAATGATCTCAGGCTCTTAGCCATCCCTCAATCATTGCTGTTGCCCTATTTTTGTCCAAAATTGGAAGGATACCTAAATAGATTTATATGGGTCAACGAGTTGTAGACTAGATAATTACATGTCTTCACTGGAAATGACTTGGTGATCAAAGTGAACTTTCTCTGCCCACCCATCTATGACCTGGTTTTTTCATCGTGATAATTGTATGTGGTGAGAACGTCTCTCTCTCTCTCTCTCTCTCTCTCTCTCTCTCTCTCTCTCTCATACACACACATTTTTTACAAACAAGAGATCATGTTTCTGGACAATTTCAAGAGTTCATACTTCCCAATGAAACATGCCCAATGTTTATGTTGGGATTAAATCACCGTGTGTTAATGGTACTGTATGTGCCTCTTAATAGGGATTTAAATTAGGAGTTTGCTTATGGCAAGTAAGTGGGCCTACTGATCTAGTATTCACATGAACTCTTAGGACTTCAATGATTACCTGCAAGCAATGTTCAACTATGTTTTGGCTGAGTGCAATGTTCTAAATAGCGCTTGGCGCAAGTAGGGCGGAGACCCACCTCCAAGCGCCAAGCCGCCTAGGCGGCGCCAAGCATTTCGGCGTTTTTTTTTTTTTTTTAAACAAACCATTATCCAATCAAATTATATTCTATGTATCCATAATGCATGCAAGTTCAAAGTTCTACATAACCATAATGCAAAGTTTAATGTTCAAACTTCAAAGTACAATCCCAAATGAAATTAAGTAGTAGCAACTAAGAAATAAGTAGAATAAGACAATAAGTAGAAATAAACGAGATTGGAGTGTTGAATGGGGATGTAAATGTAATTGTAATATATATAGATATGATTTTGTAAAATTATATAATAAGCCCTTTTAGTTTTTGTACTTTTAATCCTAGCCCTTTTATGTTAATAATATACAATTTAGGCCTCCAAAGACGCCGCCGAGCCCGCCAAGGGCCGCCAAGGTCCACCCAGGCCGCCAAGGCTACCAAGGCCGCCAAAGCCGCTTAGGCAGCCGCCAAACCCCGCCAAATCTCCCTGGGCGCCAAATCAAATGCCAAGGGGTATTGGCGAGGCGGCGAGGTACCTCCAAACGAGGTACCTCCAAACGCCTAGGCGGCCTCGGCGGCCGCCATTTAGAACACTGGCTGAGTGAAGAATTTTTTGTGGACGTGTCAGGTGGTTGGTGTGGTACCTGATGCAACTTCTCATTACTCATAGATAATTAGATTGTGGAATTTGTTTCTTTTTTTGCTCAAATAGCATGTGACTGTTGTAAGATCCCATCTAATCTATTAGCGATGCAAATTTTCTGCATTGGAACTTGAAGAAGCAAAAGGGCTAAGACATTGCTTCGGGGCTTCTCTTAGAATACTAATTGAGTTATGTCACCCACATTTTGGGTCAAATGTCAATCAAACAAAAGAGGAGGAAAGTCCTCCAAATGATTGGTTTTCGATGTGGCTGGGTGAAATAGTATTTGTTTTTTCACACTTCTCGTACAGAGGAAGGATATATCAATATGCTCTTGCATTGCTCTTGCTCATTGTTCAGAAAATTCTGGTGACTTTCTTTAAATTGATGTGCAGAATATGCTGGAGATTTATTTTGAAATTGATTTGACTGTTGATGTTTTTCATTTTCATCTACACATACAGGAAAATCAAGAGGAAACACACTTTCATGTTGCCGTCAGTTGTATTGCCCAGTCACTGAAAACTCAAATTATCAACAGGTCTTATGATGAAGTTGCAATATGCTTCTTCAACACGGTAAGATGTCACTGTGTTAAGCTGAGGCTCATCTCCTCTTAATTTCTTTTATAGGTTAAATTCGCTTTACCCCCCTGTGGTGTGTTCCATATGTGGATCACCCCCTAGTGGAATGTGGACAAATGAACCATCAAATTTTCCGTCCAAACTATTCTAGAGGTGTAAGTTGTAACTGGTGTACCTTAGAACAGATTGATTCATTTTTTTCTACAAAATCACACGAATCCCATTTTCTTCTTCACCCCAAGTTCTCCACTTGCAATCTCCAGCCCTTGCAACCCCACTTCTCATGCCCAACCCCTCTCCTCCCTCTCTTTGTTGTCCCTACTTCCCCACCCTATCCTGAAGCTAAATCCCCACTCTACCTCCTTACTTCCGTGTTAAGGTATATAGGTTGCTATATTTATTATATGATTACGTACTTGTTCAGTAATGGTCCCACAAGCTTAAGCTGTTATAAATGGGCTCAACAATATATGTCAAGCTATTAAACACACCAGTCAAGTCTTGCACATGGAGTTGCAAATATCCAAGCGAAATAGAATACAAAGGAAAGAAGCAGGTAGCAAACGGGGAACACTAGCAATCGGAATACTACATTCTGAATGCATATTTGCAATATGTACATAGACAAAATCTTGTTTACTTATCTGTATTCTAATACACACCTGCAATTACTGGGTGAGGAAAGGAGGAGGGGAGATGGGGTAGGTGAGGAGGTACTTTGGGGAAATGGTGTTTTGGTGCCCTTTTTTTTTCTTCTAACAGATGATGATTTCATTCGTCTATCAGCAGAGAGGTAATATACTATCGGAAAAGCATATGGTTGGAATTGACAAAATAGGAAGGTCAAGGTTTAATAAATTACTAGGGTGAAATATGGGGTTTCTTATAAACTTGCCCTCATTTGCATTAATGAGAAGACATCCATGCTGTATTCTCATCAGAGACATGCATTCTGGGTCACGCTCTGATGTATAAATATGCCCACAATAATTTCCTTGCTAGGAAACATTGGTATGGAAGGTATTGACGGTAATCACTAAAGACCTCGAAACGTTATATTTCCATCTCACATAATCAATCTCTATTTCCTTCTCCATTTGCAGAGAGAAAAGAAGAATTTGCAGGATTTAAATTGTGTTTATGTTTTTAATGTTGCTGAACGAGATGATCTAGACCGGCCAACAGCAAGACTTATAAAAGATTTTGATTGCATAGAAGGTAAGCCCCACGACCATGAAGGGATGTTAAATATTTGGTTTTAGGAATTGGTATCTTGAAATCTCAGAGACTTACAGACTTCTTCAAATGAAAGGGAAGAGAAAAGATCGCATGTTCCTTCGTAAACAGTTTAGAACATTTTGCTGGATACTTTCATCACTGGTTTTGATTGCAAAGAAGTTTCCAACTTAACAGTTCTTCTTGATTTTTAATGGGCTGAACCACATTTATCTGTGCTTTTCAGTTTTGGGTATGTTTTTGTTGATTCGGGCATTTTCTGTGTTGTATAGTAGCTTATACTTAGCTCTGTGGGCAAAGTGTAAGTTCACATCGAGTAGCAGTTTCTACTGTTTCTTCAAGCCTCACTATGAACCTATTTTGTCTTGTTTTCCATGCAAAGCATAAAAGTAACGGGTTGAAATGTAATCCGTCTTTTTTTCACGCAGATCATAAAAGTAATGAGTTGAAATGTAACAAAGTGTGGTTTGAAGTCTTTAATATGCCGCTTGAAAATGAGAACCCCATAGTGCAAAGATTCCATTCCTCCCAGTGTCATTGGGACTTTATTTTTACATTCACATTCACTTTCACGTTTACATTTGATGTTTTGGATTGCGTGTTTATCCTAATTCTTTGATATTCGGATGACAACACTTGGTTTAAGTGCTCAACACTATCTATAAGTAATAATTTTTATTTGCATTGCTTTCTCAATTTTCTATTTTGTGTAAAATGACTCTTCAAGCGTAGTTTTAGCAAGCCCAATGCCTTCTGTAAGTGTGTGTTCCTATTTTTCGTTTTGCTGATAATTGCTTGTGGGTCCCATGAGAGAGCTTATATACTTAATTTCTATTGCCAAAAGTTCTGAGGTTGAATAAAGTGATGCAATCTAAATCATATAAGAAAAGAATCAACAAAAATAACCTTGGTCTTGCGCCATCTTTTCCTATAGAATCGCACAAATTCTAGTCCTCTAAATGGAATTTAGAGAACCCACATTTGGAGGTCTTGGTGATTGAGCTTGGACCACAAGAGTGCAATTATTTATACTTCTTATGATTGACCGTGCATGAAGAGCTTCGGGAGTTACACTGCAGTTTGTAACTATTACAACATATTCTTTTCTTGTTAATATAGTTATATTTCTGTGTATTCCTTGTGCTGTATTTATGTACCTTAAGAAGTAAAAACAAAACTGCTGTCTAATTCTGGAAGTGGATTTGAGGCTACTTGCTATAAACCCTCTACTTGTAATCATGAGGTCATATCTTGCAAATTTGCACTGCCATTTTGTAATTGATAAGTCTCATGTTTGAAATTCGTTTATTATGTAGTGGTGTGTTCACCATACTGCGCTTCGCTAATTGGTCAGAGCACAATTGAACTACAGAATGTCTTGTGTTGGGGAATAATAATAAGAACATCTACCAGCCAATCAGTGTTTGAGTTTTCAATTTCTTGAATCAGTGAATTGGAAGAGTTGAATTCAAAATTTGGTGGAAATCAATTCAATATTTTGTTGACTTGACCGCACATTTGATTCTAATTAGTGAACTAGAGCTGGATTTGCTAGCCTTGGAGGTAAATAAGAGCCTTAGTGGACTTGGCGCATGAGACTTTTTGGGAAGAGATTTGTGTATTTTGAAGTACTGACAATTGTGTCACTTGTTCATGTGCACAATCATTGTCTGCTCTGATTATTCATTAATTGGTGTTGCTGAATCTGGACTGATTGCCTCTTTAATGTTGTAAAGGTAATCAATGTAAATCAGCCCTCATTTTCTAAATGTATGCAGAATCATTTGCTAAAGAAATAGGGAGTCAGTGCGGTATCTTGTCTGGATCGCGAGACAATTCTCTATACAATGCTCTGTGGGTTGCACAAGCGCTTCTGCGTAAAGGGTAAATCTTCATTGTTTATTTTTATAACTTAATAAAGCGTCTTTTTTACTAAGTTAACGGTAGAAGTTGACCAATGAAATAGCTTTCGCTAATGACGTTGATTGAACTACTTCAGATCTGCAAAAACAGCCGACAAACGAATTCTCTTATTCACAAATGAAGACGATCCTTTTGGGAGTATCAGGGGTGTTGTGAAGATAGATATGACGAGGACAACATTGCAACGAGCTAAAGTAACTATCAGATGTGTGTACAAGTTCAATTACACTCTTGAAGTAAATGTTCGTGTTAGAATAATTGCAAGTTACTGTGCTCTTTTCCAGGATGCACAAGATCTTGGCATCTCAATTGAACTGCTACCCTTAAGTAGGCCTGATGAGGAGTTCAACATCTCAGTTTTCTACTCTGTATGTTCATGCTTATAAATATATCTTTAGCAAAGTTGTTATATTTGTTTATGTCAGTAACTCCTTCTCTCCTGTGTATCAGGACTTGCTTGGATTGGAGGGTGACGATGCTTCCCAGTTTTTGCCGTTGGCAGGAGAGAGGTGTTTAATTCATCAGAATTTTTATTTCAGTTACAAAGTTTCTATGCCATGATTTCTGTTGCTAGTTTAGTTTTTCAAGTTGGTGCATATCATCTCTTAGATTTTTTTTATCTCCGAAAAAACTATGAAAGCCACCCATTTAGATTTTTTTTGCTCTTTATTACATGAGTCATGGCACTGATCAGTCGTATTAAACTGTTCTCTTTGCCCACGGGGTAGGTTTATGTATGCACACATTTGTAATAATTTTTTATATATTCATGTGTCTGCGTGCACACTTATGTATTGTGAATTGAATCATTAATGTCAGGTTGGAAGATATGAAAGATCAATTAAGAAAACGTATGTTCAAGAAGCGTAAAGTGCGAAGAGTTACATTTTCAATTGCCAATGGGATATCATTAGAACTCAATACATATGCTTTAGTTCGCCCAACACTTCCAGGTATTTGTGTCCCTATTAGTAGCATTCAGGGTTGTCAATGCCGTTGTCATTTTTTGAAGTCATCATGATTCATTGTCCGGATGCCTTGTTGCCAACGTAGTTCATCACACCTTGCTTCTGTTGTTATTGTTCTCAGGGACCATTACCTGGCTTGATTCTGTGACCAATGTCCCTTTACAGGTATTATATTTTCATTTATTGAACAATCCCTCTCGATTTCCCAATCTCACGCAGATATCGTAGTGGTATGGGAAAGCTCTAACGCTCAATCTAGAGTCTATACATTTTGTGAGGCTTTCTACCCCAGGGATTTGTCAACTAGAGATCCTGGGCTTCGCTTAAACATGAACTAAAAGTCCCATTCTTTCAAATCCTCATACCGGTTATTATATATTCCTGACCCCATTATTCAGCTTCCAAATTCCATTATTTTTTCCCCTTATGATTGCTTTGCTTACCAAAATTTGTTTGTAAACTTTACACCCGCTAATGACTGTCATGGTCATAGCTAAAGCGTAGATTAATATACCTTAATTTTCTTTTAAGAAGAAAAATTTAGAATTCAGGAGGATGAAAGATGCTCGATCTGGGGTGATACATACTCGATCGAAAAGTTTTTCTTTTGATTTTCATAGAAATCTTTTGGCTCCTTTTTCATGTCATTTTATTTTTTCGAATGGTAAGATGGCTGTTGGAAATAGTTTGACTCTAGTTCTGACTCTTAATATTTTTTTTTGGGTAAACGGTACTTTAGTTCTGACTCTTAACATTTTGCAGTCTGAAAGATCATTTCTCTGCGCGGACACTGGTGCATTAATTCAGGAGCCTGCAAAGCGTGTCCATTCTTATAAGAAGTAAGTTTGAGTTTGTTACTTCAATGGTTATGCCCACTAAATTCATTGGCCATTTATTTTCTGTCCTGGGTATCATAGATCTTAAAGCTTGTTGGATATATGACATGGTTTCATGTAAGTGCACAATTAGACATAGTTTCATGTAAGTGCACTATTAGACATAGTTTCTGAAGATTAATTGGACATAGTTTTCGTGCATTGTTGGCTTATTTTGTTGAAAGTTCTATTTCTGTTAGAGGACAATATGAACCATGTTCCATCAAATACACTAAAAAGTTTCTACGATATATCTGGTGTTGAAGTAGGTCAAACATTTCTCTTGGAAAATAGGATGTTTCCAAATCCAAGTCCATGGCCAAGTACTCATTACCCCGTACTTCTTGGGTTGTAATTGCTAGTTTATTAGGTTAAGCCACTATAGGTGCTTGGAACACAAACCAACCATCTTTCGCTCAACTTGCCCACTTGAATCGTATAGTTTCAATACTAACTAATCACAGAACCTGCAGTTACTTTCATCCATTTTTTGAGGTCAACTAGTAACCAATACCTTAAATCTATGTAGTTTCCTAAGGAAAATATTAGCTTATTATTGACCAGGGCTTTATCATATGCAAGAACGACCCTTATAAATTGCAAATATGAACTTTTTTTTGGAACAAATTCTGTACTTGGGAACAAGCTCGAGGAATCAAGGGGATAGCCTTTGGAAACACAATAAGCAACAGACCAAGCTAACTGCTAGGCCAACTACACCCTAAGCTAGATTACAGGCAAACAAAACAAAACAGGAAAACAAAGTCCTAACTGCTGTGAAGGTCCAACTGATCTTGTTGAAGCACATGCATAGGAATTCCCCAAGCAGCACAGAGATCCTGGTTAGCAACAGACACATGCCCTGACCTCCCGGATCCTCCTAACCACAGTATTTGAGTCAGCACGGTTTCTGCGAATATGAACTTGTTGACAATTAATGGGATTGATTCGATTGAAGCTCTATTGTCATCATCAGGGGGGTCGGAAGGTCTCCAAGATCGAGGTCACTATTTGCATTGGTGGAACTAATTTTTTGGAATTCCCTAAGTTATACATTCTTGAATAGACATATCTTGTTCTTGTAGATCAACATAATTGATCTAGCGGGTAATCCAGCCATACATTTAAATTTTAATCCAGCCCAGATTTGTTTCCAAGTGATATAGTTGTGTTTTCAGCATTGTTGGATCTCTCCAATAAAAAAAAAGTTGGATCTCTATTTGGAAGACGGCTAAGCCTGCCCAATTTTTTGTTCCATTATCAAGTCTTTGACTTATGAAGTCTCATTTGTGTCGTGGACCAATTCGTTAACATTCAATGGAGTTACATGAAATGAACCGGGGTTGAGTTTAGATGACTAGATCAGACAAAATAGGTTAGGAACATAATGAGCCCCTACCACTCTACATTTTTGTTGTAATATTCAGAGAAATTAGAAGAATACCCATATAAGATTGGAAGAAGAGATAAAGCACTCTCTAACACTCTTAACACTCTCCCTCAAGCTTGAAGGCAATCTGCTAAAAGGAGAATGGGCTAGGGGCTTCGGGAGACTATCACCCAATTGATCCTCGTTAGGGGTGTTATTCGGTCGGTTCAATTCGGGGTGGATTTGCCGCACCCCAATCGGGTTCGGGCTATATAATTCGGGGACCGATCCCGACCGGTATTAATTTCGGTTCGGTTTGGGGTGAGTTCGGTCCGGTTGGGGATTTCGGGGAGTTCGGTCCGCCCAAAATGGGCCTTAGTTGGGCCATTTTTAAACACTAACAATAGACTACGGGCCATGTTTGGGCCATTTTTTTCACCCATATTTGGGTCATTTTCACATGTTTCTCACCCATATTTGGGCCATTTTCAACCTTAAGTCAATCACCCATGTTTGGGCCATTTTTTCACCCATATTTGGGCCATTGTACCTGTTGGTTTTTTTTTTTTTTCAAACACCAATTGAAAAGAAAATAACATACAACAGGCATGCTCAAACAATTACAACTTTTTCTAGTACTCTGCCACCTGTTTTTTTTTCTAACTGATTGGAAATATCTTCTACACTAGTGTATATAACTTGGAGGAGTTAAAGTAATTTACAACAGAGAGAGCAATCGATTGGAAAATTTTGCAAAAACGTGAATAAATCAAGCAATGAAAAAAAAAAAATAAACAATAAGAGCCTGAAGTTTAACAATTCAAAATTTTGTTTGATTCTGTAATCGTTGCTAGTGTAATTCAAAATTTTGTTTGAAGTTTAACAATTCAAAACAGTAAGCGCCAAAAGATTAAAACGATTTAAATAAATATATATGGTTCGGTCAGTTCGGTCCTACATCGGTTCGGTCCGTATAGATTTTCTGAAAACCGAGACCAAACCGATCTAGGTTCGGTTCGGTTTGGTCCACCCCGAACCACCAAAAAAATGCCCCTAGCCCGACCGAAGACAGAACCGATCGGTCGGTTTTTTCGGTCTTTTTCGGTCTGGTCGGGTTCGTAACAGCCCTAATCCTCGTAATGAATGTATGCATTGTCAATTTTCTTCTTGAATGAAGTGAAAATCAACATCAACATGTTTAGAATGTTCATGAAGGACATGATCGTTAGCAATAAATATTGTTATTTGATTATCATAAAACATCTGCATAGGAGTTACAATAGTGATGCCAAGGTACACAAGAAGAGAGCAAGTTTGTGCAACATACAAAGGACATTTCAGACACTATCAGAAGCATGAATTTTCATGCTTTTCGTGTACTTGGCTAACTGAGGTTAATCTTCCATATATTAGCCTATCATACTTGTCATGTCTAAGATTTGTACATTGACTGCTTATGTCATAAACTTGGCGTTCAGCTGATTTTGTCTGCTCAATTTTTCAGTGAAGATATCAAGTTTTCAGTTGAGGAACTTTCAGAAATCAAGAGAGTTTCAACTGGACATCTTCGTCTTCTAGGTTTTAAGCCATTGAGTTGCTTAAAAGACTACCACAACCTGAGGCCATCAACCTTTCTCTTTCCTAGTGATGAGGTTGTTCTATTGTTGTTAGCCTTCCTGCTCCTTGTTTATATCTGATTCTAACAACCCCTTTTCTGGCTTTAGTTCATTTACAAGGTTATGGATTACGGAACTTCTTCCAAGTTGTTAAATTTGATTTGGTGCCTTTAACAGTTTATACAGTTTACTGCTTTCAATTCGTTACAGTCTAGGTTAAACTAATTATGCAAATGCACAAAACGTCTATTTTGTTTTGGGTATTATTTTTGGATAAAATATCATCTTGGTATTTCACTATTTCTTTTCACTAATCTATGCGGTGGTAAATATGGAAAAGAATACTCTCTTCATTTTTTGTTCTCAGAGCCTAAATGGAGGTGTACTTTACTGATTGATAAGTTATTGTTGTTCACACTCTTTAGTGTGTCCTTGTATCCATGTCTTGATCTTTTGGGAAATGGCTCATAATCTTATCATGTCATACTTGGAACTCGAACATTGTACTGCCCTTCCGTGTTAGCTCCTGCATGCCTATCCAAACTGCATATGTTACTGTAGAATGACTTATTTTAGCATATGGGCTCTCTTCATTGTTGATAATAATCTAATGCAGGAAGTTGTTGGAAGTACTTGCATTTTCATTGCTCTCCACAGATCCATGTTGCGTCTGAACCGGTTAGTATTTGTAACAAGTTTTGCTCTTCAGCTCCAGCAATAGTGCAGAATCATAATCTCACCGAACGTACTAATAGAACTTAGATTTTTGTATAGCTTGTGTTTTACTTTGTGTCATCTTTATATGCTTCAGCTATGGATCTACTTTATCATCTCAACAAGCGTAGTTGTGTATCTGATAAATAAAAAGGCATAAATTAGGTCATTGTTGACCAGGTTTACTTTCTCCCCGCCGTAACAGTGTTGCTCTCTCTTTTTCATTTCAATCAGTTGATTATGATTCTGTCCCCTTACCCTTAAATGCCTTAAATGTTTGTTGCATTGTCCTTTAGTTTTTCCCATCGTTACACCATATAAGTAGTAAATAACTGTAGTTCATAGTTTCAACATTACATCAGATGCACTTTAAGCATACAGTTTTCAATTTCTAACGTTATGCTACAACTCATTGGTTTTTAACCACCCATGAGTCGTTGGTCATGACTCATGATGTGTAAAAGAGCTATGACAAATGGGCGAACATTTGAGGGAGGAGAAAGGAATTCCTAAATTTCTATTGACAATACTCTTACATCAGCACGGGCTCCATATATCTTTATCTTAGTAGCGGATAAACAAACTATGCATTTCCAACGGGATTCTCATGGTGCTGTTGTTTGCCTATGTATATATCCTGGGAAGTTAGAAGTTGTAAAATTGAAGCTAAAATAAGAGAAAGTTGAGTAAGCTTCTTTGACCATGGATGAGGAATGCAAACTAATGTATGGGTGATCACTGATGTGATCAGAGGAAAAGTTGCCCGAAAGTGATGGGGAGGCAAGAAAAACTTGAGTTCAAGGTGGTGAGAACACACAAGATTGCGCTTGACGTAACCATAAATATGACTTCACACAGAGCCATTATGTAGCCTCCTTCGAGTTATCGAGATTAATACTCATTGTTAAAGGTTGTTGGTAGTCCAGTCAAGGGGTATTATGGTCTTTGTATTACTCGTCTTTTTATTTCTCTTATAAAATAATCAACAATGTGTATTAGGATTAATTAACACTCTAATATCAGTTTCTCCTCGCAAACGTGGTATCAGAGCTATGAAACGCCGCTGAACCATCATGGCCCAGCACTTTCCATTCTCTGACGGCTATATGCCTATATGATATATCCAGTCAGAACCCTAACCAAACACATCTTGAAAACCCCAAACCAGTTAGAAAACCCAACAGTCTTGAAAACACCCGAAACCAAGAAGGCAAGAACCCATCAAAAACCCAAACAGGTTGAAAGCGCAAACCCCTGGATTGAAATTTCTTCTAGATTTCGAGACCCCCAAATCAAAAATAAATATCCCATATTCAGATTTCGATCCAGAAACAGAGCAAAAAGTGGTAGGACCCTCCTCACGAATCGGTTTTTTGTTCAACCCATATTCATCAATTTATGTTCTGGTACCCTTTGGTTGTGTGACTTAGTGCTGGTGCTAAGTTATGCTTTTTTTTACGAGGTCGTTTTTTAATGATGCACTGCCGCTGCCTCTCAGTCTTCTTGTGTGATGGTCACGTAAGACTCTCTTGAATTTCTGTTTGGTGCATGCTCTTTTTGGATTTCCAAATTCCAGTTGTTTTGATTTCCAAGTTTTCATACCTTGTGATATGGATTTGAAGACTGAGCTTTCAACTGGTTTTAGGTGGTCACCTGACATGTTTTCAATTACTTGCATTCATCTAAATGGAGCAACGATGCCCAATGGGCTCAGTCTCTGGAAGTTTTTGTTCTTTGGAAGAAGCAATTCAATTGATTGACTAATAAGCCACCTCGTAGACACATTTTAACTATGCTGATTGTAAGGCTAAGGATGCTCGAATTCAAACTCCTTCGTGGAATAGTATGGAACCTAAAATTAGCGGTACTGTTAAGACAATAACTTTGCCGGGTGTAAGCTGTGATCATGCTGTTTTGTCATCAACTCAGATACTTCAATGATGTATTCTACGTAATTATTTGTGTGTGCATGCATGTGTTTGCTCATCTTTGCATGATACCAGTAAACATAAAAAGCATGATTTCCTTTCTCTCCAGTTATGCAGTTGCATTCTATGGGAGTGCTACTCATCCTCAACTGGTTGCTCTCATTGCGCAAGTAAGACGTCGTTTTTCTTGTTGTGTCCGTCGTTGGCAATGCATCTGTGTTCTTCAATTGGAGGGGCATGTTCCTTTTTCAACTTACTATTGTATCCTGGAGTGCCTTCATGTAATAAATAGCATACTTGGCTCGACTTTCTATTGACTACTTGGTAGACAGAGCATGCAACTTTCTGCATTGAAATAAACGGCCAGTATATTTGCCGGTAGATAATTGAAACTTATGCTTGCAGCCTGAGAAGTACTGACACATTTTTCTGGCTAACGTAGAGGTGTCCCGGACATTTGGACACGAGCACATTTTGACACGTCCCGAAGGTCTGACCTTTCAGCTGGAGGCACATTCATTCGGGGAAAATTCAAGCATTCGGTTTTGGTATTAAACCGGACCTTCCAGCTCCAAGAACTGTTCTGTTTTAACTCAGCCTGATAAAAAACATGGCCAAGTGGGAAATCTGAAGAGTTTGAGAGACTGTTCAGCTCATGGACTGTCCAATTGCGCGCATAGCCTACGGGCTGAAAGCCCAAGTCTAATTCTAGGCCAAGCCCAACCCATTTAAGTTCCAGGGCATAAAAAGATGAGACTATTGGGCCCAAAGCCTAACCAATAGCGAACACACCAGGGGCCTACAAGTCCACACTAACTTGGGACTTATATTCCCATTAATGTTTACATCTCCAGGTAATGTGGGATGGAGGTGTCTTCCCACCTTCTGAACCATGTCAACTTAAAGAGACGATTTCTCATTAATCTCTGAATCGGTTTGTCCATATTTTACCGTGAAGCGAAGTCCCACATCGCCTGGGTACCAAATTAATATGTAGTATATAAGTGTGAGGGCACCCTCACTTCAATAGCTAGCTTTTGGGGTTGAGTTCTACCCAAGACCATATAACATGGTATCAAAGCTTTGGTTGCAAGAGGTCTTGGGTTCAAGTCTCTCTGTTTGCATTTGTCCCCCATTTGCATTATGCTTCTCCCTTTCCATGAAAATTTGCATCTTCATGTGCAAGACGGGGTTGCACGTGAGGGAGGGTGCTGTTAGACTTGTCCCACATCGCTGATCTAAGCCACCCAAGCTTGATTAATAAATTCTAGAGGCTACTCCACCTATTGCCAATTGGTTTTAGGTTGGAACCCTCTAAGAAATCTAACATGGTATCAGAGCTAGGTCTTAGGTGGCCTCACCTCTCGTGGGAAAGTCTCGGTCATCTCTGTCGCCCGAGTCAGTCAGTCACCTCCTGGTCAGTCACCTCCACGTGCATCCAGGCTGCACGTGAGGGGGAGTGTTAGAGTTGTCCCACGTCGCTCATCTTAGCCATCCAAGCTTGGTTAATAAATTCTAGAGGCTACTCCACCTATTGCCAATTGGTTTTAGGGTGGAACCCTCTAAGAAATCTACCAGGTGCTAGATAGCTTGATATACATTGTTTGGTCAAGCTGTTAGGAAAGCGTGTTATCTTCTAAGAAACCACACATTAGAAAGATTGGCTGATCTCTGGAGACAATACCTCCATTTGCTAGGGGACTCCCCCCACCCCACAAATCAACTTCGTCATTATGTTGCTTCTATTTTGCTTTCAATTTTCAGCTTTACATTTATTTGGTTGGAATAACGGCGCACTAATTTTGAGAAAAATTGCAGGATGAGATAGTCACTGCTAGTGGTCAGGTTGAGCCGCCTGGAATGCACATGATATATCTTCCTTATTCTGATGACATCAGACACATTGAAGAGGCACGTTATGTTTTATAAAACTTTTCGGACTGGAATAAGTTTCATACCAGTATTGGTACTAAATAATCTTATGGCTGCTTGTAGATCCATACAGATGAAAACAATGAGACTCCTCGAGCGAATGATGATCAAATTAGAAAGGCTACTGCTTTAATGCGACGTGTTGACTTAAAAGATTTTTCAGTGTGTCAATTCTCTAATCCTGGTAAATCAGGATATCTTACTTACATTACTAGCCATGACCTCTGTGTGTGTGTGTGTGTGTGTGTGTGTGTGTGGTGACTTGTGGAGAGTTTCTACAAGTGTTGTCATGTGCCCTCTAGTTGTTGTTTTCATTAGGTTGACAAAAGAACTTCTTGCAGCCTTGCAAAGGCACTATGCAGTGCTACAGGCATTAGCCTTGGATGAAGACGAGATGCCTGAAGTGAAAGATGAAACTGCTCCTGATGAGGAAGGCATGGCTCGGTAATGATGCTATATTCACAATTTGGGCTCAACTCTCTATCTATCCAAATCCTTCTCATTTTCTTCTTTTCTCCTTTTTCTCTACCCTACTGTGTTAAGCGGATATTAACTAAGAAGCACCCACTTGATTGGCTTTACCCATGGCAGAACGGGAGTGGTTAATGCTTTGGAAGAGTTTAAGCTCTCTGTCTATGGAGAAAACTACGATGAAGCTAAGGAGTTTGAGACCAATGGAAAAGTAAGTGAGGCTTCGAGAAAAAGGAAAGCAATTGCTGAAAATGCTGTCAAGGAGTGTACAAACTACGACTGGTCTGACCTTGCGGACAATGGAAAGGTAACATTTTCTGGATTTGTTCTAAAAAACTCAGGGGTATGGAATATTGGCAATAGTTGCACAAGTTGGTTGTATTGAATGTCAAGCAAGATGCCTAATTCAAACTGATGGCATTTTCATCTTTAACAATACGCTAGAAACGAACAATTATTAGAAGAAATGGGAAAAGATGGCATTTTATATCTACGCCATCATCTAAAGGGCAAACACTACCCCTCTGTTTCTGTTATTTCAAGCACTAGCAATATTCAAAGGACAACGTGAAGAAGAAAAAGGAAAGAAAAACTAAACCGGAAAGCAGTGTTGTTAATTTCTTCTTTGGATTTAGTGATATGTCGAACATTTTTAATTCTTTCGATAGGAATTGACTTCAGTATCCCACATGGAGTTGTGAGAGATAGGATAGTTAAGGAAATATTTTGGGGCAGAAGGGGACTGGCATTATAATCAGTTGGGTTCGCCTTAATTTTAATTAGTTTAATGTGGAGGATGTTATCATTTTAATTTTTGTTTTTAGCGTGCGTAAAGGATATTAAATAAGGTAAACCACGTAGAGGTTTGCTGTACCTGCCTACCAATTCCAATTGCTTTGAATTGTTTGAAGTCAAGTAAATTGCCTGATATCTTAGATGTTAAAGATGTTCATTACCCTTATTTGTGACATATGAATATATTTTGCAGCTGAAGGATTTGACAACAGTCGAGTTGAAGTACTACCTGACAGCGCACGGCCTTCCCGTTGCTGGGAGAAAAGAGGCTGTGATCAATAGGATTTTAGCTCATTTGGGCAAGTAGCTGAGAGCAGCATAGCATATTTTGTATGACACTTGTATGAAAGAAGGATCTTCTTTCGCTTCTCTTTTCTATTTCTTTTTTTGGCAGTGTGCAGCAGGAATGAAAACTTAATGTATATACAGTTTTTGAGTATTGGCGTATGCAGTGGCAGAAATTACTTGTAGAAAGTTTCTGTACTTTAGAAGATTTATGCACGTCCAGTGGCAACATCCACGTGAAAAGTTCTCCGAGTCTGATTTTGTTCACCTCACATTGGGGCTTGCTCCGTCTGTTGAACCAATCCCAGTAGAGGGTGAATTTCATCCGATTTTCACCACATGATGGGTGAATGTAAACGATTACAGGCTTCTGTTATAGTATCACGAGGTTCTGTCCGATATCATTACTTTAAATGTTCGCCAGGAAAATGCTTGGCAAAGGAAATTAATTTTCTTTATCTTCATCTCTATGTCTTCTCCTTTGTAACCTGCTAAAAATGTACATTGGAGCAGAAGGAAGGCTTCCGGTCCAATGCCATTACTTTAAAGGTTCGCCGGGGAAAATGTATGGAGAAGGAAATGAAATTTACTTGATCCCCATCTCTATGTTCTCTCTTTTGTAACCAGCAAAAAGCGGTCCATTGGAGCAGAAAGAAGGCTTCTGGGCTTCCAGTCAAGGATCATACGACAGAAGTTTGATATTAAGGGATAACCATACAGTCTCAAGTTATGAGTGAGAGGTTACCCTTGAGGTCCTTATAATAGAGACCCTTAGAAGAAATTTATGAGATCCATATCCTTGATTGACTCAGGCTATTAGATGTGATTAGAGAGTGTTCATGGGCCAATGGCATCATCTTAACTTATCTTTAGACACAGCCAAAGGGGCTTTGGCCCTACAGCACCCCCAGGAGTGCACTTTTTTAGGTGCCAAGAGTAACAAGGTCAAACTCCTCTTTCAAGGAGCTAATCTAATTATTTTAATAATACTTACTCCCGCCTATAAAAAAAAGAAAAAAAAACTCATCTTTAGACATAATTTTAGTGGCACAAAAATATACCCATCAGTTTTGATACTCAAGTCACAAGTGCTCTATGCTTTTTGATAGCATGTATTTGTTAATGCGTGCCCTACATAGAAGTGTATTGTCCAAAACTTCCACACGGAACCCCAAACCAATTCCCAGGGAAAGCCTCATCTAAAACCTGCATAACTTGAGGGCCCATGCCCAAAATAAGTACAACCCACCCCCAAATTCCTTCACGAATGAAAAGAAAAATGAACTACAATCAAGCACAATTCACAAACAACATTATTACTCCGTAACACTATCCCTTAAAAGGGTGAAAAAATCAAAACAAAATCATGAATCTGGACTAACATATATTATAGCTCGATGATGCCTCATGCCCAGATGCAGATTTTGATAGCAGGGCTATTCCAAAGAAGAAAAACCAAAAGAAAACAATAAAATTGAAATCAGGTGATTACTTTGATTTCTTTTGTTGATCTGAAACTCTCGATCCCATAATCTTACAGACAGGTTGCTCTTTTGACTGAACAAGCTTTAAATCCGGATGAACTTTGAGGTCTCCCATCAGCAACTTTTGGCCCACATCCAACTCGCTCAGATCAACATCGATATAGGGAGGGATGACATCCGCAGGGCAAAGGTACTTGACCGTCCTTTTGATAATGTTCAAATAAGCACCTGACAAGTTCAAAAAGTTTCCATAAATATGCCACAAGATAGAATTGACAACGGGATATGAGCAGGCCAAAAAAAGAAAAGAAAAGAAGCAACAAAGAAAACAACATGAGGGATAGGCACCAACAATAAATGCCTATGGAGGAGCAGAATTTCAGTTATCTTTCGGAATCAAGTAGCCAGATGCAAGGATATTAGCAAGACAAAGACACCATAGACGAAACTTTCAATAGTAAACAGAAAAATAGAAAACCTCAAATCAAATTGCCAACAAGATGAAAGCCAACCTAAACTTCTGATCCACTGACAATATAGTTTACAAGCTTACGCTGCTGTAGATCCACTTAAAAGTAGTAAAAACTACGCAACGAATAGAATTATCATACGCCTCATTTTTCATCATCGTAAAAATTGAATAACTTCTACCAAATCTGCATCCGAGAGTGAGCAACACACAAACATAGATATCCACTTCCTCATGCACTATGCATGACGATGATGCTTTCGTCTCAGCATAGCATATTTTTTCTTGCTCCTTCTGTGTGTCACAACTCACAAAGCTTAATCCTAAGACAGAAATTGACCGGCCATGACTGCACATGCTGATAAGCAGCGGTCATGCTTCATATCTTTGCTTTACAACAATCACAGACCAAACAACCTAACAAAACTTCAAAATCAAGGCCGTCATCCCACTAAGTTAGTAACCGCAAAAGAATGTGGAACAAAATCCAACCAAGAAAAGGGAACCATAAAAGACACAAATCCACAACATTATGAGCTTCTCAGATAGATTGGTATTATCCATTAATCCCAAAACATATTTCAGAGGGGGGGTGCACAATTCTTGAGACAAAGATACTAAAGGTAATTTCAGTTGGGCATGTCAAGAATAATAAAAAAACTAATAAGAACCATTTTCAAGGTTGAATTCAGTGAAATAGTTTAGTCAACTCTCTGACTCTGCTGCTAAACTTGCTTTGCCGAAGCTTGGCACAGAAACTGCTTGAGAGATAATCAAAAGTCCCGAAAAATGCAATATAAACATCCAGGAGCAGTAAGACCGGAAGAAGTTAGTCTTTTGATTAACCCTCTGCACAAGAAAATCATCAGTTTAACAACTCTAAACAAGCAACTCGGCCTGAGAACATCATTAGGAAAGCTTAAGAAGGGTGTGCAGCCAGCTGTTAGAAAGACTTTGTTTCCAAGACAACCCCTACAGTAAATCAAGCAGGGTATCCAAACTGTTGGCCCACAGAAGCCATATAAGTTGAAAAGCACATAGGTACTTACAAAACCTTCACAACAAGCGTCAGCTCACTACTCACGGTTGTGTTGTATGTAACTTTGACAGTGGATAATTTTGCACAAAAAGTAAATTAAACCCAAGCAGCTTCTAAGTTTATAAAGACAAGACAAGAAAGGCTTCAAACTTGATGTCCGGATATTCATTTTGAACACAATTTCAACTTTTTACACAGGTCATATGAGGAAAGTTCCTTCTTCACAATACCTTTTTTTAGTCCAGGCGAAATGTCATCTCCTCTAAACACAAGAGGAACCTCAACCTTCAACAATGCATGTGATGGGGCCCTTATGAAGGTCACATTGAGTACTCTATCTGTACCCGCATGCAGATGAAGCTGACATAATTAGAGGAAGACAAAATCAGAACAGGGCAAACTGTGGAGGAATTCAGATCATGAATCCGTCTTATACGTGTAAAGTGATTTTCAAAACAAAAATTTATTAGTAAACAACCCAAAACTAAATTCAAACTATCAGAAGTTTCGATAACCTCCAACTGAACTTATCGCACACACTTTTATAATTTTAACCATGCAACCTAAATGCCCCATAATTTTACAGCCGACATGCAAATTTGACTGAGATAGTCCAAGATGAAATCTTAAACAGTCACTGTCATTTGCCATATTTCTGCAAGCATACTGTGATGTTACTAAGGGGACAGTCCCACCTACAAGATAAATAGTCAACTAACAACATCACACCGCACAATAAAGGAAAACACTGAAAGAAACCCAAACGAAGCAGACCACAGAGACATTACACAACTTGAAGCCTTCACTTTCACAGAAGAGACTGTATGTCAAACACTATACATCAAGCTCAAAAGTATTGATTTCTTAAAGTTTCAAAATATATAATGATGCGCATAGAGTTCCTGTATTTTTGGGCATCGTCAGGTCTCACTTTCATCATAAGGATTTTAACTTAACGTACCACAAACTTTGCAAGCATGGCACGCACCTGCAGTATAAGTGGTGGCATTTAATTTTTACAGTGAGGAAGCTCCACCTACTCTCAAGTACTTCTTTCTACCTTCAGGTTATGGCACAGTGCACACTATCCAAAGTTAGGACAGAATTTCACTACCAAATGTTACAAAACCCGAATGAATACCCCTACACTAACCAAATGGTGTAGCATCCACCGAAGTACCCAACTCAACTGTTCATTCCAATCTGTATTGAATTACGAATACGACTTTTTTTTCTCCAATTTCTAGTCAGAGACTAAAAATCACAACACCAAGGCTCCAACAGATCCGATAGAATTGCTCAAATTCGGCATTTTATTTGGGAGTCTTCTCATGTGACTCAAAATTGTCAAGACACGAAGTCAATGATGTCTACCTCAAATTCTTCTTCCACACTAGTTTCACAAGCCCACCTACAGGTAATCCACCCCTACTGTTGTTGAAATTCAAACTTAAATCCTTCACTTGGAATCCCATGCATTGAAAATTTGAAACATTTGGTATAAAAAGATACACATTGTTAAACCAATTGGCAATGAGATGAAAAGCTGTCCAGGCTCATACACTAATTTTTTTGAAAATAGCCGGCCACTTCAAGATCATCAGTCTACTCTAACTTTACCTCTCAATTCACCATTTCGGACTCTCTCTCTCCCGCACATAGGATTCCTGACCCACACATGGAGAATTATACAAAAGCTTCATAACATAGGGCTCATTACAAAACAAGGTGCACTTCAGGTAAAAGCAGAGGGGAATCAATCAAGAGAGTCTTGTCCGATCCTAGCTAGCTAAAGTTTTTCAACAGCATATAGCTAGTGCTAATTCTTCACCGAATTCTATCTGCCCCTCAGTATATAAAGGCGCTCCCGTGTCAAATGCTTTCATTCCCACCCTTATACGACTGAGGCTAGCAAGCC
Source organism: Rhododendron simsii (assembly GCA_014282245.1). Classification (NCBI taxonomy): domain Eukaryota; kingdom Viridiplantae; phylum Streptophyta; class Magnoliopsida; order Ericales; family Ericaceae; genus Rhododendron; species Rhododendron simsii. Next base: position 9,296,469 of record CM024959.1, on the reverse strand, counting down.
AAAGCATCGAGCTCAAAACTAATTATTAATGAGTGAACAGAAACCGCTCGGTTCATACAATAGTTTTTCGAGGTTATAACTTATAACAAGCCCTTAACAAATATTTCCACATTAAAAATTAAAAAAAAAAAACAAAAAAAACCCCGGAAATCAAAGGCATTACCTTTCGGGGCAACACGCGGACCTTCTCGATGACATCCTCGGACTCAAAATCGGGCCGGACCTCGAGGTCAAAGAGCCTGGAGAGAAAGAACGAGCGCCCGAGGTGGGTGACGAGCTTCTTGATCTGGTTGGTCTGGACGGAGACGAGGCGCTTGTTGCCGCCGTGCTGGCCGTCCTCCTGCTCGAACACGATGCTTGGGACGCGCCCCGCCTTGCGTTCCTTGGCGGCGATGTTCTTGCCGGAGGCGGCGCGCGGGACGGCGCGTATGGTCTCGGCATACTTGGGGTCCGGTTTGGGGAACTCCTGTTCGATGGTTAGGACTTCGGGTTCGCGAGTTAGGGCCGCGGCGGCGGATGATTGGGTGAAGCGGCGGAGGTGGATGGTTCGGGTGAGGAGTGAACGGTGGATCCACATTGGTTGTGGAGAGAGAGAGAGAGAGAATGAAGGAGCAGCGATGCACAAATGTTAGAGAGAGAGAGAGAGAGAGGCGGGGGGGTTAACAAGGGTTTTGGTGGGTTAGAAGGAAATGAGTGTGAATATGGTCGAACTCAATCGTGAGTTGATGAGTTGGTCACTGGTCAGTGCGTGAGTTACGGTGAGTAGAATGATTTATCTAAAAATTTGTGGAAACATGGAATTCATACCGGTGTCCAACGGGTCAACCCAGTTGCCCCCAAACGAAACTGCTTGTGAACCAACTCGAGGCATGTTATGGTGGATGCAAATTTTAATATATGAATTTCTACGGATCCGTTTCGATTCGTTTTAGGCAGTTTGGCCAGCTTTCTAGTATGTGGACTGCCCAAATCACGACCGAACCGATAAAACACTCGCAGATGGATACAAATGGAAAAATGATTGTTTTGTGAGATGCAAAATGGACCCCGCAAAAACTCTATGTACCTACTTTAATCTGTGCGACGGTTATTTGGACTCTGCTTCTGCTAGCTTTAAAAATGGGCTTTTAGGCTTAGAACTCACAAAAACAAAAGCCCATCTTTCTGGGCTGGTTTTTACTCTGTGAAAGAGAAGAGAGTTATGCTTAGGGATGGCAATGGGGATGGGTCGGGGGACGGTGGGTACTACTACCTCCACCCCCTACCCATTACCCCCTACCCCATCCTCATCCCCGACCCGATCCCCAATGGGGATCTATTTTTTTCCTCCATCCCCGACCCAAACGGGGAAACGGGATCCAAAACGGGGATTCGGGGATTCAGAATTCGGGCACCTTTCAGCACCTAACAGCATATACTAGCATGTGAAAGCCGAAAGGACTTGGATTGCTTTGTATTTTTTTTCCAGGGAAAAGGGTTGAGGAAACAGTACTAGTAACGGTTGTCAGTTGGCCAGAAAGTTAGGAGCCAACAAAGCTCCACAAATAGAATTAGAAAAACCAACAAAATAAAATAAAGTAAGGTGTCAAGAAATGAATGGAAAAGAAGAGTGGACTGAGTGGTGCACTGGTGCGGCGGAAATGAATGGAAAAGAATAAGATTATGAGAACCCTAAAAAAACATACTACTGAAGGGGTATGTTTTAATATAGTATATATTTATTTATTTATATATATATATATATATATATTTTGGGGATTCAGGGACGGAGCAGGGCGGGTAACGAACGGGAAACGGGGATGGGTAGGGTTCGGGCGGGGACAGACCTATTCCCGTCTCCTACCCGATCCCCAAATTTTTAAAAGAAAATTCCCCATACCCTACTCAATCCCCAAACGAATCCCCGAAGTTTGGGGATTTTCGGGGCGGGGAACGGGGAGGGTTCAAATGGGTCGGCCGACATTGCCATCCCTAGTTATGCTTGAGAATTTTATTCCACTTTCTCCTTTGAAATTATAAGCCAATGACTCTTTTTATTGATATACCTGGTTTGCCTTGATCCCAAATTCAATCAAACCTTGGACATGCATACCCTAGATCATGTTAGGATACTTCCTCTTTAATTGTTTAGCCATGATACCCGACGTCAACGCCTCCACAACATTCTTACAAGGGAGGGTTAACTTTGGCCTTCACGACGAGCTTATTTGTATTTTACTCACACATGCATCACATGACAAATTGTGACAAGATATGATGTTTAGTCGAGGAGATATATTCGAATAGAGCAATTATGGAAAGTTGGTTTTGACCTCTCGGTGCTCCCACATTGCTCATGTTCGAGGAACTCAACCTCTGCTATCTATCTTTTGCACGAGTTTGTTCTTGGTGCATCGATCATCCCTTTTGCTTGAAACCGTGCAACCTCATAGGTATCTGATATTCAATAGGCAAGAAAAAAGCGATCTTGCTCTGCCATGGATCAATTTTTCTCTTTTACTTACTGGGTCATTCTAATTAACACAATTGATTAGGGTTTGATTCTTAAGGTTAGAATGCAAGAAGTAATTTCTTGTAAAATTTTATAATCTCAGAGCGGATGACTTTTCTAACCAGACCGAAAAAAAAATTTAGCCAAAATACGAATAAGCACATCCGAACACGTCGAAAAAAGAAACGTCACTCTCATGAGTCAAGAAACATAGGAGTATTCTTTGCATATAATCAGATCACGTATTTTAGCCACATGCCACCCTCACAAATGTCCACATTTTTTTGGGTATTGCCATGGGCATCCACGTTGCCCTGGGTATCCACGTGTCGATGATTGATGGCCATGCCCACGTAGGGTCATCGACTCATCCAATCTCCAATTTTCTAAAACAATGTTGTAGTACTACCAAATTGCACAAACGGGAGAAATCAAATTTGTCAAGTTGGTTGTCTCATTTCTCTATCCAGTAATGATTAAGTTTGAATCCCACAGGAAGCATGTTTGAGGATTAGGGTTATGGAAAACCTTTGAATCCCCCGCTGACTAATATACTAACATTTTGCTAACCCCTGCTGATGTATAACAGATGACAAAAAAAAATGTGCACAAACATACCAAAAGTATGATTAACCTGTTCAAGTTATAGCATGAATATATACAAGGTAAATGTTTGAATATAAAATGATACAGGTCTAGTTTGGCTTTAAAAAAAAAGTCGGATTATTGCCAATAAGTTAATAATCCTAGTAAAATGATTAACCTTATTTTTTCTTTAGTTGGATGAATAAAATGGCTTTTGAATTTCCAATAAACTAAAAAGTCAAATATGTAGATATTTATTGCAACTCGATAAGTCAACAATTCAGCTTACTTTTTTAGCCAAACAAGGCCGTCAATCTATATAAAACGAAAGTTTGCGTTAATTATGTTTTATTCCTTACAGAAAATAACATCACTCGAGCTGTATAAATTAAATCAGATATTTTTTTTATCACTAGACCGGAAAATTCATATTTTTTTTTAGTCATGGAAGATAGTTTTACTTCGCCCCTAAGTTATTCCAAGAACAAAGATGTGAAGTTGTCACACATAATAAGTTATTCTGTTTTGCGTGGCAGCTTCTGAGTTGAAAATCGCTTTCAATTTCCGTTTGACGGGAAAAAAAATTAAAGAAAATCGCTTTCTCGTAGGTTTTTTTATTCGAACGAAAGATCTTCACAATTACCACGTATAATTGTCATACATTCCGCCTATTAAATATGAGCGGCATTGACAAAATAAACGGGGTCCAATCTTGTCTGTCTCGAAAATTTCAGTGCCTATGTTGAGAGATTATCTGGCCGTCAAATTGTGTGATTTATTTTTTGTTTTAACTACCAACGGCCGCAAAATCCTTCAACATAAAAGCACAGAAATTTTCGGCACAACAAATCCAACCTGTTAGACAAATATCTACATAATAAGAGAGAATGATTTTTAAACCTTTTCTTTCTATAAATCCTAACCATTGATTTGCTCTATAAATCCTACGGCTCTCCTTCTCTCTCTCAAACAATATTAATTGCACAATTACTACTAATTAGATTTCACGTTGCGCTGTGCCTTCAAACACGGGCAAACCCTATGAACCAAATAAACAACGGGTCCCACTCCAAAAAATTTCCTTACGTGGACAAAAACAACAGGTTCGGTTAACCATGGACTCTAACGCCGGTTTAGCCTCAGAGCTATCAATGGAAGTAACGGTATTGACCAAATTGATATCTCACATCCTCACCTCTCCAATTTTGTTCCGCCTCAAATATTAGAAATTAAATATTGGCCAGTAACATTTGGTACTGTCCAATATTGGTCAAAACCAAATGATACGGTATTGCCTTTAAATTTATTTTTCTCTTTCACTACCAATCAATATTAGATGGTATCGAACTACTTTAAAACTACGGATAATTATTTTTGAATAAATATATATACAAATATACTAAATTTTTTGATGTAAAAAACTAATATTAATAGAGATAAAGCCAAAATGATACCCGAGATCTTAACGATATTTTGGTATCCATACCTATCGTATCAGTAGGAAAATCGAATTTTATACGATATGCATAACCTTTTAACAGATGCACAGTACAAATGATCTATCTTCTGAGAAAATTTTCAATTCAAAGATTATTTGGAATGCCTTCCACATGAAGTGAGATCCACATATCTATGAGGTTCGCATCATGCGAGAGGGTGTGGGCAAAGGTCTTAACCAGTTAGACTCCCAACTAGTTCGGTCTAGTTTGGACCCCTTGTGGGCCCTTCTCGGGCTCGCAACAATAATCTGAACCGTTCATTTTTTTTAGAACTTGTTGAGAATATTGGCCACGCTAAAAATCACATTGATCGGATATCATTTGATATGATATCGAAATGCATTTATCTTCGGATAATTGTGTCGAATAGGTTGTAATCCAGCATTGCATACTTTTTCCCTCCAAACTTAATACATTTTGAAACCCATATCAAATGATATCCGATCAACGTGATTTTTGGCGTGGCCAAAATTCTCTAGGAGCTCTAAAAAACGAATGGTTCCGATCATTATTTCGGATCCAAAAAGCGCCCACAACAGGTCCAAACTAGACTAGTTAGTACCTTTGCTCGTTACAAATGACCGTTACATTTGAATTTTTTTTCCTTTCTCAGTTATGTCTCCGAACCAAGAGGCTCGGCGCACTCAAAAAGCTCAGGTTCCGTTTCGTGCATTTCAGGCGATGCGATTGATCAGATAAAAACTCGTTCCGCTTTTACATTACCCATATAACCCAACCCAAGCAAGCAAATAGAGACGACACCACTGTACTGAGGAGCTGTTACATTTTCCACAGAGAGAGAGAGAGAGAGAGAGAGAGAGAGAGAGAGAGAGAGAGGTGTTTGCTGAAACGAGCGTTTGGATCGAGAGAGAGAGAGAGAGAGGTGTTTGCTGAAACGAGCGTTTGGATCGGAAAAAGCTCTGAGGGAGGGATGGCGGATCACGGGGACTCGGTGATGGAGAAGATAACCGAGAAGCTTCACGAGGAAGATTCCTCGTCGTCGTCGTCAGATTCCGATGACGGGAAGAAAACGTCGTCGTTCAAATCGGATAAGTTCAGGCTGTTCGGCCGAGAAAAGCCCCTTCACAAGGTCCTCGGCGGTAGCAAACGTACGTTTATCACCACCGTCATCATTAAAGTTCATTTCTTTTAACTGTTTCTTCCTTCTTCTTTTTTGGCTCCCTCTGTTTTTGTTTATCGGTTTTAAAAATCAATTTGGGGTGAATCTAGTGCGTAAAATAGAATGGGTATTAGGGCATCATATTGTGCCAAGCCTCTAGCAGTTCGATTTGCCTTAGGGTTAGTTTGGATCTCGGGGAAGAGAAGGGAAAATTAAAAAATTTAATCTTGCCTTGTTTGGTTTGAGAAGAAAGAGAAGAAGAAAATAGCAAAACAAAGAATTGAGCACGGTGAACTTTGCTCTATATTTACTCACACTTTCTTTTCGTAATTGTTAGCAATTTTCCCTTTTGTTTCCTTCTTTTCCACATGTTCCAAACAGACCCTCAGTACTGTGTGAAATTGTCTTATTTGTGTCATATAGGAATCTAATGATATTCAAGTTAATTGGTCATGAAAATTGAACCCTAATTGTTGGTTGTGTTCTTAATAGTATTTGTGAATTTGTGTTATGGTAGCAGAAATGGCGTAATTTTCCCTTTTTTCCTTGTGCATCTGTTGTGTGGGTGTAGGGGTGGATCTAGATCTAGAATGTTCAGAGGTTTGGAATGAATTATTGTTATTTAGGTCTAAAAGTGGTGGTTGTTTATAATTATTGGCTGTGTTGATGGAAAAGTTAGTTTTTTGTTTTGCAATGTTTGCTGGGGTCACACACCTTTTTTCCAAACTTGAAAGTTGAAACTAGACAGCAGAAACGGACTAACGGGTACGACCATTTCCAGCAATTTTAGTAAACCTTCAATTGATGTAAATGCACTCCAGCTGGGAAAGTGCACTGTGATATAAAATGCACTGTTTTGAATTGAACAAGGAACTCTTTTCTCTTCTCTCTCTGTGATATAAAAAGTGCACTGATTTGATCTGTGGTGCAGCTGCTGATGTGTTTCTGTGGAGGGACAAGAAGATATCTGCTGGAGTTCTTGGTGGGGCCACTGCTATCTGGGTTCTGTTTGACGTGCTTGAGTACCATTTCCTTACATTAGTTTGCCATGCATTGATACTCGGTCTGGCTATGTTGTTCTTGTGGTCTAATGCTAGTACCTTCATCAACAAGTAAGACATTCAAACTATAGGCAAATAATATCCTGTTATGTATTCATCTGTGTTTGTTTTGGAGTCTTTACCAGGTTTTGCTATTTTTCAGATCTCCTCCTCACATTCCAGAAGTTCTCATTCCTGAGGAGCCAGTTCTAGAGTTCGCCTCTGCCCTAAGGATTGAAATAAATCGGGCTTTTGGTATTCTAAGGGAAACTGCTTCAGGAAAAGATCTCAAAATGTTTCTCTCCGTATGTTTCTTTCTTCCTTCTACTTGATTGAGTTGTAACTTTTGCAATTGACCTTTCCATTGGTGCTTGTATCTCATGGGGATTAAAAGCCGGTACCGGCAGAACTTCATTGTTTTTTATCTATAAGCATTGGTGAGAATGAGATTGAAGCGCAAATCCTGCATTTTATAGAACCTGATGTCCACATATATGTTAGAATCTATAGCACATAGTGGCCCTTAGTTAGGGAGACTTATGATATTAACAATTTTAGGCTGACCATTTGTATGGGTTTATCAGGTGATAGCTGGCTTGTGGTTCTTGTCAATTGTGGGGAGCTGCTGCAGCTTCTTGACTTTGTTTTACATAGGTAATCAATCAAAACGTTATTAGAGAAACATATTTATTTATTAGTCGGATTGTGTAGAATTTTACATTGAAGCTCATGATGTTGGTGACAGCATTTTTTCTGCTCCACACTGTGCCTGTGCTGTACGAGAAATATGAGGATCAGGTGGATGCTTTTTCAGAGAAGGCTACGATGGAGATCAAAAAACAGTATGCAGTCTTTGATGAGAAGGTTTTGAGTAAGATCCCAAGAGGAGCATTTAAGGACAAGAAGCGGGCTTAAGAGCTTAGGATGGTCCCAGGTAGGCCGTTGCTAGGTTTCAAGATATATTTGGTAGCCATGTTTTGTCAAGGTGTGGTGAGTTGTTCATCTATTGTTGGATAGAACCCTGTTTTTAATGTGTCCTTTTAGGTTTTTGGGTTCACGTCTTTTTTTTTTTTTAATCCGGGTTCACAGTATCGAAGAACCTGGTAGTTCTATACTCGTGTTTGCTAGGGTCTTGGGCAGCATATCTGCTGGTTTCCCGCTTTGTGTGATCTGTCAATGATATTTAGTGAATTGCATGTCAAATACATTTGGTTTAAATGATGTTCTGGCTCCATAGGTTTTAGATGATGAAATTTTCAGTGTACCTCAACAGATCAGAATAATTTTTCATAGTGTTCATTTTTGTTTCTCTCTTTTGAAACGATCGGTTTTTTGCTTTTAAAGATTGATGTTCCTGGTGTTGTTTGCATTCATTTGTGCTTGTTTTAGGGCCAATATAGGCACCAAGTGGTTATGGAGCCTTTCTCAACTTGGAGATTCCATATGTATCATAGGAATTTGGAAATATGTTGTTTATTTTCCTTTCGCAAGTGTGCTGCAATCCTTTGCTTTAGAAGGTGACATCTATAAAGAATCTACACTATCCCAACCCAATTTTAATTCATTACCGAGGGCAATCACACTTGCGCGCGGTTACATTGCCGTTGGGTCAACTACCTTGGCTTTTAAAAAGTGACCTTGAGACCGCGCCTTGTGTGGGAAGGTGTGGTATCCCCTCTGATGTTTTTATTATGATGTCCAGTCTGAAATTGGATTTGGTACTTGGTGTGCTTCATACTTGAGATGTTTAAGTCAGTGAGGAACTCTGAAAACAGTTGCACTCACAGATGGCATTTACACATTCAGTGACGGTGAATAACTCTGTAGTTTCACAATAAGGTTTAACAACATTAAAGGCAGGCTAGGCAGCAAGACATAACCACTCCAGAAACAGTGTAGTCAAACAACCCCAGAAAGCCAGAATACCATATGTTACAAAGTGCAAAGATGCAAGGACACAAGCACACTCCAGAACAAAAACGAGTGACAAAACCTAAACCCACAGAGTGATGGAGTATAGTTCTTTACTGGTTTTACTATGGAGACACTAAGCTACTCTTTCGACAAGGTTCTCATATTTTGATGTAGTTAGTTTCACGATATTAGATCATGATCGGCCTTTCCATCAATTTTGTCTAATGGAAACTTCAGAACACTGCAGACAGATCAAGCAACTCTCTCTTAGTGATGTGAGACTATGTTACTATCACAGGAAGTAAGTTAACTGCTCTTTCTTCCTTGAACCTCCATCTCCATACAAATCATTCCATTGCTTGAGCTCATTCATTATAGATCCCTCGGCTGCAAAGCTTGCAGCAACCTGCAACAAAGATATCCAGTTAATATATCCGTCCATCAGCGAAACAAAGTACAAGAATATCCCAAATCTCAGTGCAATAACCATGGAAAATGAGTTTAACTACATCCAAGTTATTGGATATATCATACGTGCACCAGAGTTTAATAACTGGAAAATACAGGGGGAAATTAGAAAAACTAAGGCAGGAATACAGGGTAAATTCAACAGGAAAACAGACAAATAAACTGCTATTCTTCTTTTGATTCTCTCCTTTTTGTTATCTTGAAATGAGAGAGAGAGAGAGAGAGAGAGAGAGAGAGAGAGAGAGAGAGAGAGAGAGAGAGAGAGATCAATTTACCTGATTTCTTGCTTCCCTAAAGTCTTGCATATTCAATGGCCTGATAGTGATTACTCTTTCTTCTTTCTCCACCTCTGTGTCTGGAGCATCTTTTAAATTCTTCCCTTCCTGAGCTTTCTGCTTTTTCTCCTGTTAAGTCAAGAGATCGAAAACCGAATTAGATAAACAACTGGTCAGGAACGTAGGCAGACAGTGTAAGTAATTGAAGATCAATAGGACAAGTGATGATATTCTTACAAGATCCTTTAGCCTCTCCTGTCGAATTAGTTCCCTGACTGGCCTGTAAGCAGCTGTCGTGCACAAGTTCTGCTCACAACAATCGGGGACATGGTTAAAATCACCTTACAACATGTCTAAATGCGAGCAACTTAGGCCCTGTTTGATAACAGTGATAGATGGTTGGGATTCGTAAGGAGATGAGATTAGGATTAGAATTGGTAATGAGAAAGAATTGGTAAGGAGATGGAATTGGTGATGAGTATGTTTGTTTGAGATGAGATTAGATGATAGGATTATTAATATCATGTTTGTTTCACATGGGATAGGATAGGATTGATAGTATACATTTTCGTGTTTGCCCTTCACATGGGATAGGATGATTGGTAAGGAGATGGGATTGATGAAGGCTATTTTCGTATTTGTGCATTGGCAAGGATGAGATTGGATTGTTAATACCAAGTGGGAGAGGCCCTTCTCAATACCCCTAATATCCACCTTGCTAGTCCTAAGGACTAATAATCCCAACCCATTTTTTGTTACCAAACACAATATTAATAATCCCTTGGGATTGGTAATCCAATCTCAACCCGTTGAGGTTTATCAAACTGGCCCTAATGAAACATACCTTCAGATCGCTTCCGCTATACCCTTCTGTCATAGTTGCTAGCTCCTTAATGTCTAGTCCTTGGTCAACTTTTTCTTTTGCCAGAAGAGTTCTCAAAATCTTCTCTCTATTCTCAACAGATGGTAGACCAACCATGATTCTGTTGATCACGAGGATCAATACAAACACAGAAAAAGAGAAATCATATACTATATATTTATAGAATCCTTTGTTTGCTCATAATCTTAATAGAGAAACATGATGTCGGTAGCTTATGCAATTTCTTGGAATTACCAACGGAGATATGCTCATATGCGTAAAAGTACCTTCTCTCGAAACGTCTGATAATCGCTTCATCGAGATCAAACGGCCTATTCGTGGCAGCAAGAACAAGAATCTTTTCGCCTTGCTTTGTCAAGAGTCCATCCCAATGAGACATGAACTCATTCTTTATCTTCCGCATGGCTTCATGCTCTCCTGCTCTTGAACGTTGCCCTAACATGCTATCGACCTCATCAATGAAAATAATAGTGGGGGAAACCTTAGCTGCTACAGCAAACAGCGCTCGTACATTCTTCTCATCTTCACCAAACCATTTTGAAGTGATAGTAGACATAGACACGTTAATGAAGCTTGCTCCAGCCTCACTGGCGATGGCCTTGGCCAACATAGTCTTCCCCGTGCCAGGAGGACCGAATAGCAATATACCTCTGCATGGCTTCAAAAGCCCTCCTTTGAATAGGTCTGGTCTTCGGAGAGGTAGCATCACTAGTTCTTGGAGAGATTCTTTGGTTTCGTCCAAGGCACCAATATCACTGAATGTCACGCCGATTTCACTAGCTGGTATAACTTCTGGCCTTATGCGCTTCTCAAATTCATTGTCAGGAAGAACTTCCTGGTAGAAACAATAAACCAAAAAAAAAACAGTACAAACCCATGACAAAACAAGGGAACAAGAGTATGGATTGTTTTAATATGGCAATGCTGGTGCAGATGCAGGCATATTTAAGTACTCAACTGCCCCCTTATCTAAATAAGGAATAAATTCCTACGGCTACGACAGACAAGCTTACTACGGAATGCTAAATGCTTGTAAATCTCGTGCACACTGGGTTAGTACTTTTTTATGCACAATAGTGCACTTCTTTACCATGAACCTAATTCCATGCAGTCAGTTTGTGCCGAAAAATTAAGTTGCCCCTTAACAGTAAATGATTGGGTTGTTAGAAATACAAAAATTTTGGAGCAATACTTTATGGTTGATGAGACAAATGGTATGTGGATGGTAATGTAGACAACTTCACACAAAAAATGCTGCTGAGATTAGAGAGAGTTTACAGATTTGTTGGTAGACCCTTGTACTACAAACGATAGAGAATAAGGAAATCAAAACATAAGTATCTCCCCCATGAAATCTAGCATAACTCACTGGAGCTTTTGATGCTGGGGCTGGATTGTTACAATCCTTCACTGCTGAAGCTGATGCTTCTGCATCGCTTCTATTCTCAGGGACTGTGCTTCCGGATTTTGTCTCTGGCTTCACAGCTATTGCCTCGTCCTTTTGGACATCCTATGCAATGTAAACGGGTAATAAAATTCTTCAAGATCCATTTTCTTAGATAGTTGAATAAACACAAAATAAGCTTGGAAGGTTCAACCTTTGCTTCCAGTTTCAAAGTGTCCTTGCCAGCCGATTTGCCTTCCTGGAATATGCTCAAACCATGGGACAAACTGTTCACACCAACAAGAGTCGGTTAATAAAAGCTTCAATAGTCCGGAAACTACTGAAGTAACATGCTAATCTTACCTTGCTGATGAAATAACTAGCTTTCCGCTTCTGTATTCAGGGTCCTTTATATTCATCAAATGATAAGAGATTGCGGATACCACAATTTCCTCTATATAGTTTCCGAGAACCATGGTGTCCGCCACACAGATTGAACCCAGATCATCACATTCAAGGTCATTAGCCGCAAGTACTTCGTTGATATGATTTCTATTGTCCTGACATTGCATCATCTTCATATCCTCTGCCAGTTGAGACTTCCAGTTGACAAGATGCGTTTCATCTTCAGGTGCCTTGATTTCAATATTGTAAGGGAATAGAGCAGTAAGCCTCTCATCCACTTCTCCGTAGTTAGAACCCGAATCCACAATCCGCGAGCCAAGGATCAGAACTGGTCCTGACAGTCTTTTCAACATTTTTTGGAACAAGGTATATATCCTTTGCGACCTAAAAAGGAGCTTCTCGACATCCCTAAGATACAAAACAATGGGACTGGTTTCTGATATTGATAGTAGGACCTGTCAGAGAAATCAAAAATCACGTCAGAGTAGTAAAAAGGGTACTAAAATGTGTTAGAAGTGCAAACACATTTGTGTAAGTGTGAAACAATATTTGAAATTGAAATTCTAGTTTAAAGACATTATTTAGTTCTCCAACACTTCTTATTGTGTGCTTGCTAGCATGAACCATTATGTAGGTAGTTTAAATAAGTTAAAGAGAAAAATTATTTAGCAAACTGTAACCAGAAAGAAACTTTGGGACCTCTAGATAGATCAGTCCAATAGATACTACCCCCTCCGTATCACACCGTTGGCATTTTTGTGAGTTTCAACCTTTCGCGTTGACATACATTTAGTTCACACAGAGTAAACCATAACGTAAAAGTTTACATATGTTTAGTTTACACAAAAGTAAAATCAAAAGGTATTGCATACCAGCATTACCCTTTATCCCCACTTTTTTAAAACATTCAAAACATCTTTGATGAATACTTTTGGAAAATTACAAAGTTTTATGCTTCAACTTCTCAAAGTGGACATGCCTTTGGGACCTCCCAACTATGAAAAGTGGACAAATAAAAACGGGGCTGCAGGAGTACCTTGTAAAGTGTCTGTACAAGAAGCTTCTCATCAAAAGACCAGCTGCTTGTGCGCTTTAGAGGAGCTACAGATCAGAATAAAAGGAAAAAGCAGATACAGCGACTGTTATTGCTCGATGATCTCAAGAAACATATCTCCTACATGTTCATCAGCCCAAAGTGACAAAGTCCACTATTGATTTAATCTGAAATATGAATGCGATAGATTTAAATAATTTCCTCCTGCCTTAGACATGCTAATTGAGCATTTTTTTTTTCCTTGAAAACAAACCCCAATTACTCGACCTGCTAACAATTTCTACAGTTAATCACTTCGTGTCATCACTTCCTGCCACGCCAGTGGTTTTTCTCAGAATCATTTTGACATATGTCAAGATTCCACAACTACAATTCCAAAGGTTGATTTATCTGTTCTTGGAAATCCTAGTGGCTCACCAATAAGGGGTTGTTCTTAATTCGATCAACATGAAGAGAAAAAAACACCTGGTAGCTTAAACACATATACTAGGAAGAAATGTTCTTTCGAGTGGTTCTTTTCTGGGCTAATTTGGAGATGGCAAGGCCCTGATGCATGTTTAACTGGAAACCGTAAAAGTAACTGCACAGAAAAGCTGAATAGACCATCATGTCTTCCTCCACCCAACTTGCACTAGAAGTAGCACGCCATGAACTATGTGGGATTCCGGAAAATATTCAACAGATGGATTGACTATTAAAGGCTATCAATTCTAATGGTAAACAGAATTTCCATATATCATGTATCCTTTTAATATTGAACACTCCATAAGCACCTGGATTTGAAGAAGTGCATTGTGAAGCAAGGAAATTCATATTAGCTGAGTCAGATGCATTTCTGCGAAGCTTTGGGGGATTGGAAGAACATTCTGTTCCCCTGCAGCTGAAAAGAAAAGAAAAGTAGAAGGAATATGAAGCAACCAAGTAGGTGACAAACCAACATTTTTACCATTTTCAATCAAGAACAAACACTAAGCCATACCTTGATCCAACATCTACTCCACTGCTTTGCCTACGTATATGGCCTGCAAAAGAATCTACTTAGAGCTCACAGATTCATTATTATCTAAAAGAGAATTCAAAAAATCTGAGTCCTAAAAGAAGCCGAAGCCCACTAAACATGTCAAGAAACAATTTTATTTGAAAAAAATTAGAGCTCTGGGTAGAGAGATTCTGATCCTAGAATCTACTGTCATTGTCAACCGCATATATATATATATATATATATATATATATATCCTATAAGGCAGGAAGAAGCAATGAGGCTACCAAGCTAAAGCTCATCTTCAACATGAAACAGGAAAAAGGAAAAAAAAAAAAAAAGGAAAAGGAAAAAAGAGAATACCTCTTTTTTCGTCCTTTGGCTGAAGCATTGAAAAAGATCCAAACAAACCCGACATCCGCTCCAAAGTCGATTCTGAAATGGACCTTTTGAATGGCTTCAAAAGAAGATTGGAAGTTAGCAAAGAAATAAACAGCATCTAGCATTTCCTTATTTTCATCCCTCAGGTGTAATCCTGCGCAACAGATTATGTGCTGGGTGCAAAACCGGAAATTAAACAGACAAAACACACACAGTTTATAACCTCCAAAATAAGGTATCTAAATGCAGAAAAAGAAGCTGCATGCTCAGAATAAATGGTAAATACTGAAAACTCACAGATTCTTTGTTCGAACCCCCATATTTGCTCTGGACCTGTAAAGACCAACCACGTCTAAATCTTAGTATAAAGAGAAACCAAAGGAAAACCTGAATCTTTTACCACCTACCTTTAATAGAAAGTCCGTTACATCCAACAACAGCAACTTGGTTTCAAAATAATGCGCTAAAGCCTTTGCAAGCATTTGTTGGTAAAGTTCTTCAAAATGTGAAATATATTGATCAAGGTTGGTGAAGACATACACAAAACAATGTAATACACTGACGCTAGATCACATTGACCACATATTGAGATAACCAACCAGCAGGCCCTGAAAGCAAAATGGCACGACTTGCAGGAGAAAGGTTCCGTGTGTGCTTGGAAAAGGCAGCTTTCTTCAAATGTACAAAAGCCCCACTCGTCAGTAAGATCCTTGTCTGCTCACTATCATCATGATCAAGAAGAGTACGGCATTAATTTAAGGTAAAACCACAATAAGATAAAAATTCCATTAACGGAAAATTCTATCAATTTATTAAAGATTTACGGTTATTACAACTGTGAAAGTATCCAGACACACACAATTCCTCAGATCTTGAGTTTGAACACACATTGATGCCTGACATAGTAATACTTTTGAGAAGGTTAAAATCCGTCATCACTTCTTACAACTCAAATTCACTTGTCTAACAACCAAGCAATGAAGGATTTCGAGATTTGTAACTAAGTAATCAATGCTTACTAGTGATGCTTAGGCCCCGTTCCAGAAACCTTCTTAAAAAATAAGCAGCTTATTTCACATTTTTAAATTCAAAAATAATGTAAATGAAAAATAATTTTTTAATTTTTTTTGCATCGTATAAAAGATCTCAGTGAGATCTTTCAAACAAGATCCATAGCGCATATTTTTAGATGTCAATAAACCCCTCATTTTTTAGCTTGAAATTGTCTTCTTAAAAAATAAGGGCTTTTTGTGAGTTCTGGAACGCACCCTAGATTAGCCAAATTTAAGAAGTCAGAGATACTGCAAATTGCACAACTAAAGATCACAAGGAATACATTTTTGCCAAGCCTATTTCTACAAAGGCATGTGCACAATCTACGGCTCGATAAGCAACACTAACTATAGGCAATAGAAAGTGGGTCCCATGTTCACGCCACAACCAATCCCATTTAACTTTAGAAAGGGTGTAGTTTTTCTCTTCTTGATGACTAGAAAATCTACGTCCAAGAAACTTTAATGGCACACTGGGTAACTTCAGTAGAACCGATAGACCTCATTTCAAGAAGGCTTCTTTATACAAACACCTGCTTATTAGTACATGCCTTCTAGGATTCATCTCCTTGCTAAAATAGGGAACTGTTCAATGAGAAACCCCTTCCACTTATGTCTCCAACCAAACCAACATTTCTCAACTGAAGACAATGGAAGAACCTATACCTCAAAACATATATTTTTACCACAATTAATGTTCAAACCTCAATTCATGGATTCTTATCTTAATACTAGATGTTAAATTCCTAAATCTCCACCACCAACCACTGTTAAGCTTATGGACCCAACCATTAGCTCAAGTACATTAACGAATCCTTCAGTTCATCTTATCAACAGTGTGCCCAGCATAATTCTAAAACTTCCACTGATGAAATGACTAAAACCTGATGATTCTTGCATCAAATGGAAAAAATATCCTTGTCACTTTCTCTTTCCAGACCTCCTGTGCACCGCAACACTATTCATTCGATAGAAGAGATAAACTGTTTATTCATCATGCTGCTATTTTACCATATGTTATCAACCTCGACTCATAGTTTTATGGTTCAATATGCACAGTACTTGAAACATAACCAGCTGGCCAGATTTCTGATGATTAAGTTTTAAACCGTTTAGCATCGTTTTAAGCCAAGAACCAAAATACAAAAATGATCTGACTCGAAAATACACCCTTAACAAAATAACCGGATAATCCAACAATGCCCTGCTTCCCGAGCTATTTCCTCAGGATGGGGACAAAATTAGCACAATTAAAAACTACACCCATTAAAATATCGGTAAAAGACAATAGTGGAAGAAAAAAGCAGATGAGAAAACCAAAAAGTCGTTCAGAACCCAAAAACCGGAAGCACATGACAGTGAGACACGTAGCTTGAAAGGTATAGAATTTCCACTGTGATATAATCATGCACCGGAAATACGAAAATATCTTCCATATAATAAAAGACACCCACCATTAGTCACCAAAAACAATAAGAAACACAATATAATACTGCGAAGAACGATGACACAAATGAGGACACTTAACTGGACAGGTGGCATCAAGTCAACATCATTACAGAAATCTATATCAAGTACAGTATGAAGGAAACAAAGAAAAACACGTATTTTCATCTGGGCCAGTCCTGAGCGAAAGCGAGCGCCTCGGGCCCCCAAGTGTTTTTCAAAATTAGGGGCCCCATACTTTATAGGTTGTTATACGAGGTATAACTAAAGAATCTAATTATGTTAGCGTGATTACTAGCTCAAAATGTAAGAAAATTTATATTCAAGTGACACTTTTGCATTCTTGTAATGATCAGTACTATCGGAAATTTAATCTACCTAATTACATGTTTTCTTTTTGCTTTTAAATTGATTAACCGTTTATTTTGTTTTCCCGTAAAAGTATGTAACGAGCCCCAACCATGAAGTTCGCCTCAGGCACCCAATATTCCAGCAACGGTCCTGGTTTTTGTAAAATACTCACTAAGTGTAGCAAAATCAAAAGAAACAGAGTGGGAAGAGAAGCATCCATTCACCTGAGATAATAGGGGAATTCGTCGAACGTGACCTTGGTATCTTTGCCATCAACAACAAGTCCAACCATCTCGTGTTCCATCCTCTCCGGCGTAATGGCGTTTGTAGAAGGAGTGGAGCCAGTCCATTTGCTAACGGTTTGCCCCGAAGCCAGACCAATCCCTACTCCCACTCCTATCCCCACGCCCAAAGCGGACATCAACATGTGCTTCTGTTCCATTTGCCTTTAAACCCTAAACACGAAAATGGAACAAAGCGATACAATTCTCTCTCTCTCTCTCTCTCTCTCTGTACGTGAACAAAATCAAGATATTTGATTACAAAAATCTAACACTCTTCAAATGATTGGGACAGACTCGTGATCAAAACGAGTTGGAAACGATATTTGTTTCTTAGGACCGATGATTACTTCTATACGAAACGGTTAACTCTCTGTCTCTCTCTCTCTCTCTCTCTCTCGCACACGCACACACAATCAGGCGACGAAATCAGAAGAACTCAGAATATTTGCTTGAAGTTTACATATTCTACGCGAACAACAGAGAAATATGTGAAGACGACGATAAATCTCCATTGGTTTTCAGACACGAAGCAGTGTGGATACGTGGTAAACAAATTTCTTAACCGTTTCTCTCTCTCTCTCTCCTCCTTTGTGTGCGTGTGTGTCTCACACTAAAAGGTTTTCGGACCTATATATAGTGAGGCGAGACAAGCGGATCTAACGTCCCTGAAAACACGCCGCGTAAGAATTAGAGAAATAAACCTCCGGTGACCGTAAACGGCAGTTCGTGGCGGCGAAGAGGTGCTCAACGGGATGAAGAAAAGCGGTTACTCACTCTCTCTCTCTCTCTCTCTCTCTCTCTCTCTCTCTCATTTCGAGTTTTTAAAGGAAACACAGCGTTGGGCCCAGTACTTGGCTGTTTACGTGGCAAATATTTGGCGGTTAACTACATGTTTCGAAAATGGGCTGGTAACTGGGAAAGATTATTCAGTGTGGCCAAGCCCCAACGCCAATTAACCCTGGGCCAGCTTCGTTCCATTTTCAGTGTGAAGTTGTTCGGAAAATACCTTAAGACAAACAAATACTAAAAAATGGTGGGGTGATGGTAAGTTCTGTAGAAAAATTTCTACAAACACAGACCAATGTGCACATGGTAAGATACAGGCGTGTTTTAAACCATTCGATTTCGATGTGTGTGAACGCTGCGTTTATTGTGTGACATTTATGCGCATCAGAGATATATCTGCAAACAATTTCATTAATGCCTTTTCACAGTTGTATATTCTTTTTATGCACACATCCATCTCTGAATTAGAGTACCAACAAATCATTAGCACAAAAAATTTAGCCTAATTTTTATCACATTCTACCATGTAACACGTAATTTTATGTCTGGATATGTGGAAAAAAAAGAGAAATGTGTTGGTACGTCTGAAACAATTAAGTAATTTATAGAGAAAAAAATCGATATAACTGTCGCTATCACGTTATTACATGTTCAATAGTTTCTTCTTTCGGTAGTAAGCTTGAGTACAATTTTTGGACATGGACATGTACTGCGTCAACGCTCACCATAACCAGGGACGGCTCAACTAGGGTTGACGGGGTTCAAGCAAACCCCTTGAGTTCAAAAAACATACAAAATTCTTGTATATCTCATCTCACATCCTTTTCTTCCTCCGCCCTCCCACATTCTCAAGCCACTTACTTATTGCTCATTGGGTATCTACTGTTTTATGTCTGACGATTGCAGAAGTAGATACCCAATGAGCCTTCGTAGCTAAAAAGGGAAAGAGGCGATGGATTCCTTCTGCAATGACTATCTCTACCAAGATGCTACTATCGGTCTTTGGATTTCTGGACTTTTGCACACAGATTCAGGGCTTTGAGTTGCCGTATTAGACCGGCCGCAGGCTCTGTTCATTGGTCGGGGAGTTCAACTGGTCTTTCCCGATTTGGAAAATAAGCCAGCGTTTGTTGGCTTTATTAGGCTTAGGCTTACCGCTTTGGCGTTGGTTTTGCTTGGATACTCATAGTTTCGCATGTTCCATTCTCACGGAACTATGTATAATGTATTCGAACTCGAACGTCGCCTACGTGAAATGATTCTACCAGCAACCCAACCGTACCAAATGCAAATCCCGTGTCACTAGAGACCAGGTAAGTGGTACTTCCGAATTGGGAAGAACGTTTGGGATTGAAAATCTCCAGACAACCAATCCTCAAAGGACAGAGTTTATGGGGGATTCAGTGTCCTAGCGAGGCTTCTTAGTTAATGCGAAAGTTGATGAAGCTGAGAGCTACCTGCCAAAGTTGGATCAGGTACATCATTGGCAATGGTAATGATACTTTCCTTTGGACTGATAATTGGCACCTTTAGGAGTGTTATACCAGCAATTTGGGGAGGCTGTGGTGACTAATCGGGGTCTTGCTTTGCGTGCTAAAGTTGCTTCTATTATTGATCAAGGACAATGGAAGTGGCCAAGGATAAGGAACAGAGCTGTATTGAGCATTATATGGAATACTCCTAAAATTTTTTTTGTCTTCCACCTCTGATTGTGATAAGGTTGTGTGGACCGTAACTGCTGATGATGGCTCCTTCTCTGTGAAATATGCTTGGAAGGCGTGTCGAAAGCACAATCCATCCAACCTTGGCATAGCTTGGTCTGGTTTAGTCAAGGAGTGCCTCATTGGAGTTTTATAGAATGGCTTGCAATTCTAGGCAGGCTATCCACTAGAGATAGGTTGTTTAGTTGGGGTGTAGCTGTGAGCTCTCAGTGTGTGCTATGCATGGATGGTGTGGAGTCACATGATCACCTTTTTTTGCGTGCCACTTCTCTTCTAACATATGGAAGCAAATTCGGACCCGTAATGGTATTCACAGGGCTGTCTTGCCTTTATCTCAAGAAGTTGCTTGGGCTGTGTAGAGTTATGCAGGTAAAGGGTTTAGAAACACCATTTACAAGCTGGCATTGGCTGCTTCTGTTTACTTCTTATGTGGGGGAACGTAACGTCAGGATATTCCAGGGCAGATCCAGGGTGTTAATGAGGTTACTAATGAAATTTTTGATGCTCTTTGTGCCAAACTCAGTTCTTGGAGTACGGTGACGTTCCATGCCCAAAATAGGAGGTCGTGTGAGGATTAGCTTCTTGATTCTCGAATTTTTGGAATAAATAATTGTAGATAGAGAGTTTTTGTTTTTTTCTTTGGTTTTGGTGTATAGTTGGGCCACGGGTATGCCCTTGTGAGATTTTGTAGCTTCTTGCGCAATTTTGGTGAAATAAAATTTACTTACCAAAAAAAAAGAAATTAATTGCCCTGTTTCGGAATGTAGTCCGGTTACTTCAGCTACCAAGGAGATGTATGCACCGGTAATGACTAGGTTACAGTGGTCATCAAACAGATTTGCGTGGAAGAAATAGCCATAATTCCAGCGGGCCCGGAAGACGATAGAATGAGACTATGATTACACGCAATGTGCGTTACTAGTTCTTGCGAACACAGCTCCATGAAACTCAAATCCCAAATCAAAATGTTCTCTCTCGTACTCCAACAATATCACTGAACTTACTTTCATTCAAGTCAATCCAAAGCCAGCAATCTTGACAAAAAAGTGTGATAGATTGAAGTTAAATAAATGTACCATTGTACACGATATTCATTAAGTACAGATATTTTGAAAAGAAATAAAAGGCTGACCTTTGGATCTAGCAAAATATAGTAAGACGGCATCACTATGCTTGCATGCTGGACTTCCTTCGGCGACAGTGGCAATCTTCTCTTTGTTATCATGCTTCCAGTGGAAACAAAGAGGAAATGAAACAGATGGTTGATTCGCGAATAGCGCATTCCCCAGTATATATCTCCTGGGTGAATTTGCGCTGCGGTTGGCAGAAATTGCTATTGTATCATTTGCAGCAACCCTCCAAAGGTCATAAGACAACAAATCTGCCAGATTTTGTGCTTTAGGTAGGAACCAACCGAATATGTGTAGAGCAAGAATTCTATTTCATCAAATCTAGGAAAACAAATCCATTCCAAAGACTGTGCAAGAGCATAGAAGGCAACAAGTTTCTTGATCGCGCAAAAATAACACCCATCACAACCCCAAGAAAAACAAGAGGCAACATCCTTTGAACATTGAAATGTGCTAGTGCAAATGCAACTGAACTCACAAGGATTGAACACCACATGGGCATGTACTTGGTCAAGGAGGGGAGAAGGAAACCACGGAACACAACCTCCTCCCAAACTGGAGCACACACCGAAACCACAAGTGCATATAATGCCATTGCAACTGGGTCCCGTGCCACAATTGATTGTTCGACGTTTGAGAGAGTGACAGGTGTAGAAGGCATAAGAGGCCATAAGTCAAGGTTGAACTGTGAAAGCCGGTTAACCAAGGGAAACATTAGGCACCCGAGGGCTACATCAAACAGCCACTTTCCTTTCAGGCTAAATCTAAACCAATCGGATGGGAGGGGACGGAAGCGAGACAGGCAGCGATGGAGAATTGCAATTCCAGCAAGGCCTTCGGTTATATCAGTTAAGAGGCTGTACAAGGCTTGTCCTCTATATGTTAGAGATTCCTTGCTGAAACCCAACATTTGAGCTCCAAAGGGAATCATCCAAGAGCCCACAAACCAGAATGTGACAATCCAAAGAAGCGTCACCTGCATCACGACGATTTTTTTTTGTTTATGATTATCCTTCTACTATCCATTTACAACAAATAAAAGAAGAAATACTGAACAGCAGCACATTATTTTTGTAAGTTCAACAAAAAATGTTATGAGCATACTCTATCAGTGCATAGCATTTATGAAGCATATCAAAAGTGAACAAAGTTAAAAAGAAGAGTTTAGATAGACTCAAATTTAATACTATAATTTGTTCTGTTTGTTTCGAAGTTAAGATATGTGGCCTTGCGAAATTGAAGGTATCATTAAGAAAAATCAGCCGTGTGCAATGATGACCAGTGAATGCACCAGTAATAATTTCGATTAAGTTAGATGTACCAGTACAGAAAGGAAAACAAAAGAAGACGCCTCAAGCCGTCGAGGAAAGATTTCATGTCTGGAAATTTAAGGTTGCCCTCAGCCTCATTGCTGATAGGATTTTGAAGAAAAATACTCGCGTTGCATTTCCAAGTAGTTGGAAATTTCTCCATTTGATTGGAGAGCAATACTATTCTAAGTTCCAACAAGTAAAGAGAAATTCTGCATTTAACAACAATAAATAAAAAGCTTTTGTATTTGGTATCTCTTGATTCCTGAAGAAAATTACTTTCATTTCTCTTTTCCATGCCCTAGATAGCAAATGACATGATAAAAATTGTCCATTTGAAATCCGCTTAATACGTCACCACAAAGTATACCAATATTAAGAGCAAAAGAAATAAACTTACCTGGAGTATGGTCTCAGCTGTCCATGGCACGATCCATGGTTTTCCAATAGCTCTAAATACTGCATCTGCAGCCTAAACAGGGAAGGGGGGAAAAAAAAAATTAGAGAGGCCAATAAGCGAATATCTCGACTCATAACCTCATTTCAGCAATAAGTTGAATCTCAGGCAAGATATTCATTTGAATAAAAATGTTCATAAACTCTCTAGTCACAAGTAGAATTAGATTGCATATATCTTGGTTTCTATGGAAGGCAAATAAGCAAAAGGGTCAATTGGGATTGAGAAGGTGTAGTCGAAGAAAGATGTTGAAGAGGCTTCGATGCGTTAATAAATGCCCATAGACGCCAATTTTCTGTTTGGTTTACTTCAGCTAGTGGGAACACCACTAACACAAAAGCATATCCAGAATGATCTACCAATCTGTATAATGTGCATAAGACATTGTCAAAGCCTATTTCGTCAAAGCGTACCTTCTTTACTTTCTGAAGCTAGCTAAATATGTGTTGTATACTCATCCCAGTTACCCTTGTTAATTTCCCTATCACGTATAAGTTACCACAGCATACAACTGGAAGTGATTTATACTGATGGACTCAACAAGTCCAAATGGTGAAAGAAAACAATTTTATTTACAATGGTTGCAACAGGAAATTTCTTTGAGTCAGCTGCATCTAAACTCCTACTTTCAGATAGACAACAACTGGAATGACAAGTTTAGGATTTGTTTGGTTATTTGGAAAGAAATGGAAGAGAATAGGATAAATATGAATGAAAGTATGTGGAAAATGTAAGGGAAATTGCACTGCACTTAACACTCTATTTTGTTGATTTCCTCCCCCTTTCTCCACCAACCAAACAATGAAAGACGTTTTTTCTCTACTTTTCCCTCACTTTGACTAAGTTCCAGACAGGCTGCTATGCTTACCGCTTGCCAAAGCCAAAGCCAAAATTTAGCATTAACAATGGCAAAACCATCTCCAAATTCAGTGCCAATTTTGGGCAATGCCATTCTTGGTGCCAAATTTGCCAAATCAGCCAAGCCATTTGATTTGCATAGTAAAATGAGATGGGTTAAATACTTAAATCTAATGGTTTGGTTTTGAGATTGTGCCAAAATGACACCAAACTGGTGTAGTAGCATTGCTATTTTTAACTTCTTGACATTGTAACAAGCTAGAAATGACTTGACAATGCTATTATGGCACCAAAGGGTGGGCGTGCTTGTGAAGAAAAGCGGAATGATGTATTATTGATTGTCTTATCAAACATAACCCTAGCATGCCTTTATATAGGCTACATTGTTCTTGGTCACTAAGAAATCTAAACCAAATAGGAAACATGCATTATAAATAAATCAGTCCAACCAGGAAAGATGAATAATAAAACCTACAAAATATGGTAACATAATATTTCTGAATATTATGTTAACATCCCCCCTCAAACTCAAGTGGATCTATCAACTTGAGTTTGAAAAAGCCAAGAGAAATCAGGAGCAGCCATGCCATGCCAAGCCAAGCCAAGCCAAACCAAACCAAACCAGGAGAAGCCGAGAAAGAGAAACGGTTAGGAGAGCCAAAAACAGCCATGAGCGAGAGAAGTCATGGCAGTAGAGATATGAGGTGAAATCAGAGTGCACGAGCCGGTTACATATTACTATGAGTGCCCGGCGGACGGCGATAAAGTTTAGGCCGCCCGCCGAGAGCAAAAATTCCACAGGGTCTAGATCTTATAGCTCTGATACCATGTGAAGAAAAGCGGAATGATGTATTATTGATTGTCTTATCAAACATAACCCTAGCATGCCTTTATATAGGCTACATTGTTCTTGGTCACTAAGAAATCTAAACCAAATACGAAACATGCATTATAAATAAATCAGTCCAACTAGGAAAGATGAATAATAAAACCTACAAAATATGGTAACATATTATGTTAACAGTGCTCTCAACCTTATCTTATGAGAATATCATCACTGACTAGGAATAATATCCTATAATTGGATATCATTCCAATTTGTTACAGTTATGCATGGATTTGAAGCTATCAAGACTATGCTAATTGAGTGAAGTGAAGTGAACATTCCTCCTTTGTAGGATTCCTATAACATCTTTCCTCTTCAGCTCAGAGCTTATTTATGCAACAATACAGCTTTCAGTCTTTGGCATACGTAGAAGGCCACAGAACACTAACATCCAGAGAACTCACAAAACATAAGACAAACAGAATGATTAACCCACCTACCTCTTGGAGACTTGAAACCCAATCTCGTTTTCTTTCACTTGGCGTTTCCACTTTGGGCTCCACCAACTCTTCATGCACATTATCTTCAATAATCTCAGGTTTTGGGTCTCCAGATGCAAAATCTTCATTCCGGAAACACGATATTTTCCATTTCGGCAATACAGCCAATGAATTCAAATCCTAATCAATGATGTTAATTCATAACATCTCTAAACCAATACATAAGCAGATAGTTTTCACAGTCCAAACTACACATATATACATACACAGTAAATCGCAAGTTTCAAGATTTCTTACTTTGCTTGAAGACTTTTGACGAGATTGAGAGGCCCGAAAGGTGCTCGGTAGCGGCAATGAAGCGGAGTGACGGTTAAAAACCCTAAGTCGAGAGAGAGAGGGAAGAAGGAGGGATGGGCGTTGAGCAAGAGAGGGAGAGCAAGAGCTCAACATGGTGATGATGCCAAGCCCTAATTTTATGCATCTGAGAAGTTATAAATACAACTGTTGAGAGCAGACATGAATGAATATATCACCTTCTATGTACGCTGGAAATTGGAATTTGATGTTGTTTGACCGTTGACAAGAGATAGCTAGTACTATTCAAGGTGAGGGAAATTCTGCAGATTTCTGGTACAACAGAAAACCAAAAAAATGTTTGGAATTCTGATTCCAATGGGATGATGGGTCTTGGGTAGAGTATGGAAAATAATCCAGATTGTCCGAATCAATGCTGCCACGGACACGCGAACCGAACCGACTATTCCCTGATTACTCCTCTCTCACGTATATGCGGTGAATTCTCCACTTATTACCGTGCAGCACTCGTTCGTGTGCATCGTGGGGTTTCAGACACTTTTGTGTTTGAACTTGCGCACATTTGTTGTGTCCCTCGGCTACATGAGATGAGACCATGCCACAGATCAGGACAGGAAAATGTCTACTCATTGATCCTGTGTTAATCACATTACATCAAGTGACCACTGAATAGTATTTTGGGAGAATATTTACGGAAGCGCTTAATCTCGGCCGACCAAAAGTATTTTAGACGATTCAGATTAAAAACAATCATAATATATTATTTTTAATCCAAATTGTTCAAGATTGAACTTCATAATAACTTATTCACGAAACTTTTTGAATCAGTTACTCTTATTATAAACCCCTGAGTGCAAATGATTTGATTGTTATCAACACTGGTGCATTAACAAAAGGAGGCCAATTTCCAGATTGAGCTTGATGGTATTAGAAATATGCACTCTCCAGTAGTGCATCCTGCTTGGCAGATTCGAACCGTCCATTTTGGCAATTAATAGTTTAGACACATTTGTTATTTTTTACCGGCCAAAGTTAATTATTACCAGTAAAGGATAGCAAACGTATCTGAACCATTGATTGTCTGAATCTGGTCTGCAGGGTGCACTACGGGGGAGTGGCTTGCAGGATCCCGGTTCTGAGCTTGAGCCTGTATGGCATTAACTTTTTCGAAGTTATTGTGCCACATTCACAACAAAGCTTGTTAACTGTATAGAATGGAATCAATTATGTGTTGCATTTGATATAAATACATAGGACAAAATCAACACTTCCATGGCGTTGTCACGATGTCCTATTGGAATGAGATTCGACGATTCTGGTTGATCAGCAAGTTGCTCGTTTGCTCAATCAGAAGTTCGTACCATTTAAATGTCACATCTAAGCAGGTGACAAAGCTCGGTTCCAACCTAATCAAGACTTCTAAATTGGCCTATAAAACCATTAGTGCACCCACAAGAGAGAGAGAGAGTGCAATTGCATCCATAGTATCCTGAGAAAGTACCGCCACAGGAAGCAAGATGAAATCCAATTCCATATATGACAAATGTACTAAAATCTTAGTTGTATGACTTTTTGCGTAATTTGAAGTGTCTCCCCAAATAGAGTACAATTATACAGCAAAGTTAGGCCGATCTGGCTGATAATCGTCTATGAAAGCAGGCACAGAGAACCCACGAACAAATCTAGACAAGATTGGTTTCAACGTAACCGGACTGAAGACAACACTGTGATCCCAGTTGCAAAACGACCCGGTTAGACAAACAAATCATTAGCTCAGACTGGCCAAAATAGGTGACCGATGTTGGATCTCATCTGCGGCGTCTATTTGTTACCATGTCTGGATTGCCTTTTCTCATCATGGCAGCAAACTCTTCGTAGTTAATTTTCCCATCCTGCAAAATGAATAGAAACGTAAATATTTTATTAGGTGCCAATTCATGAGTTTCCAAAATGCAATCTTTGGTTCTTTATTAGACTAGCATAGAAATCAGAAGAAGCTCAGGAAAAATGTAGAAAAGGTCTATTTTACCAACATGAAGTTTATATGAAGAGAAAACAAAGGGGTAGAGCAGAATGATAGTATTACTCCTAACAAAGGAGAAGAACCATACATGATCTGTGTCAACTTCCGCAATGATCTCCTTGATTGTTGACTCACCACCCATATTATATTTCTTCAGGGCGTGCTCCAATTCTTCCATTGTTATGTACCTGAATTAAGAGGGGCAAGAATGACCAAGATCAAAGTTACTTGAGAGTCCGTCCTACGAATGTCTAACAAAATGGGACCAAAAGGTAATGGAACAATGAAACCAAAGTTGTCAATACCGTACCGGCCAACGTACCATTTTCACTACTGGAATGTTAAGTACCGGTATTGGGCGGTATCCCGGTACCGTTCCGGATTTACCGCAATTAATATTATATATATATTTAATATATGTCTACCATGTTTTAAAATTTTAAGTGTAAACATAAACAAAATGTAAAAAAAAAAAAAAAGAAGAAGAAGAAGAGAGAGAAGGTAATTTTGTACCGGCCAGAACACCGGAAAATGTCTGGAACAAACCAATATTGTCCAGTACGTCCGGTATTGGCCGGTATTTCAACCGGAACGGATCTTGACTTTTTGCGTTCCGTTTAAGCACCGGTACGGAACGGATTTGACAACTTTGGATGAAACATAAGAAGATGACCACTGATTCAAGAGCTTACCCGCTCTTGTCCTTGTCAAAATACTCGAAGGCAGTGTATAAGTGGTCTTCTCTCTCCATTCTATTCATGTGCATTGTAGCAGTTATGAACTCAATGTAGTCAATTGTACCATTTCCATCCACGTCAGCCTGGAAAAACCATGATATTGAAGTTTTTACAGTGCAATAGCTGTGTGAAAGGGCAAACAGAATCCAATTTTATCTAGAAGCAACGCTGCATGCGACAACAGCTAAAACTTACAATATATTCAAATCAACTAGCTTGTCTCAACATGTCACAATGTTTACTACAACTAAATGGGAAGTTTTATAGGACGAGCATTATTGCAATATCAAATACTAGCAATCAAGAACAGGAGGCACCATCTAGAGTAATATGAGAGAACATTCATTAAGGACAAATCTTGTAGCTGCAAGTACAAATTGTTTGAAGTTGGAGGTGCTACAAGGCAAAGAGGGTCCCGAGAGTGAACCAATGCCATAGCAAAAGATAGCTAGCAAATGCAAGGAATTGAGACGTGAACTTGACAGTTCAATGGCAATAAAGAACCTGCGAGGTGGACCTCCAAAAGTGGTTTAGTAGAGTTACAATTTCAATCTGACTTTCAGTAACACCATTTCCATGCAATGAGTGGATACTAAATCACAGTAGCGGGATACACATTGGCATCAATTATACAGCCATATATTGACCGATACCAGCGAGTACGGCCTATGCATGGGTAAATATCGGTAGTAGAGGTTCAAAATCCCTTAACGTAATGGCTGATGCGATACGTAACCACCTATATATAGAATCATAGAGTATGCCCGTCAAAAAATTCAAGAGCCTTCAGTACCTTCAGCCACATCTCATCCACTTGAGGAGTTCATAACTCAATAAGCCAATGCCTGAGAGATGATGAGTCACCCCAACCAAAAAGACAAAACTAATGCTGAGCCACTGTGGTATTGCACATGTGCAAGTAGGAAATGAAGCAATATAATGTAAAGCACCAAGCAATATATGATAAACAACCCAGAGAGCTAGCGGGAAATAAAATAGGAAAGGGGAAGAAAAAGTAAAACTACCGCTTCCATCAACTGCCTCACTTCAGACTCAGAAAGCTTGGTACCCAGTTTTGGAAGACCGGCTTTCAACTCTTCAAAAGTAACTGTTCCACTGTTGTCTGTGTCTATAGATTTGAACATTTCCTTCAAGCCAACGATCTCTTCTTCAGAAAGATTTTCTGCAATGACCTAGAAGCACAAGGAAGATACCCTAATTAAACTCCGCAAGTTTAACCAGAACCAAAACCCGACCAAATAAAATAAAGTTCCACAAATAAGTAGGAATAGCAAGAAACAAGAAGATACTCTCAATCCTACCTTTAGTGCTACTTTTTTGAGTTTGTTCATTGCACGGAACTGCTTCATTCTACTTAAGACAGCAATATCAATAGGTTTATCAGATGCATCTCCATCTTCTCTGATCCATGGATGATCTGCATCCATTCAGTTCATTGAGCTTTCAGTTTCTATCCACAGATTGTACAATTTTTTCAACAAATTTCCCACTTCATACAACGTGGAATGTTAAAGATGCATTTCTTGATACTTCTGACCGGGAAATTGAATCAACTCTATATAATCAGTATATTTACCATCTATATTGTCAATTCAAACCAAGTATGATGCCTTGTACTGGCATATTGGAGTGCAAATAAGAGTGATATTGCAACTTTTCAAAGGTAAGTATGCTACCCATAGTACAAATCATGAAGCAAGTAGAAAGTGGTGGCCATGCATGATGCAGAAGTAACACATCTACTCAACAGAAGAGAACAGTTATAAACATTAAAAAGAAACTCCACTATCTGTTTTTCACTGTCCCGTTACGTCTCTTGTTGTAAATTTCCATTGGCATATAATTCAAGAATCAGATGGTTCTTATTTTGCGAGGCAAAACAAACAGTTTTGGACCCTAAACAAGGACAGAACAAATTGACAGTGACAGCAATTACTCTACGTCTCGTCGGCATGTAAGCACGTCGTAACTGGTTAATGTTCTCATGACACAAAATCCATTATAGTCATGGTAAAGGTGTTGACATGCCATCAAAATAGAATGGGCAGGGTCAAACTTAAAAAGTAATGCTAAACCTTTCGCTATAATGTTTTCATTACTGTAAAGTGTAAAACTCACAACAGTGAAATATGATGTTTTCATTACTGTAAAGTGCAAACTCGCAACAGTGAAACATAGAAAGGCCAAGCAACTTTACTATTTGAAGAAAGTGACCCAATGTGTAATTGACAGAATACAGATAACTAACAATTACATTGCTCAAGGCCTACAGCAAATTTCTCTTTAATGACTTGTCTGGGTCTTGGGAGCTTAGGGCATATTGGTGCACATTGTATAACCGCCCTCTAACCTCCTACCCAAAAAAATAAGGAACATCTCCCTCCTATTCTGTATTGGTTTCATAGCCGCCTAGGGGCTATGTCATTGTAAACTCTAAAAAATCCTTCCACGTTGAAACTTACTCAATACTTCAGTTGCAGAAAGCCTTTCTTTAGGATCGCTCTGCAGCATCTTCTTAACAAGGTCTTTGGCACTACTGGATATGGATGGCCAAGGATCAGATGCAAAATCAAGATTTCCCCGTAGAACAGCATCAAAGATACCCTGCTCATTTTCTGAGGGTAAAGAAAAGTAATAAGAATGAGAAGATTGCAACTAAATAAAAACTTACCGCTCAGAAAAAAAAAATAGCAATGTCATGAGGCACTCCAAATGAAGCATAAAAATAAACTTTAGGCTGAACTTTACTCAACCATTTTCCTCCAGATTTTTTCTTCCTCTGTTACAATCTATCTAGAACATCCAAGACTTTATCTGATTGGAACAATCCTTCAACTAGGTTACTGGCCCACTAAGAACATGATGGAAGCAACAAAGGAAATTTGTAATAAGATGGTACTTATCAAAAATCCGAAATTCCATTATGTTTAGTAGCCAGAAAAGAGAAAAGAGAGTGTAAAAGACAACAAAACTTACCTCCCCAAAAAGGTGGGACCCCACTAAGTAATATGTACAATATCACACCAGCACTCCATATATCAGCCTCAGCTCCATAACTACGACGCAATACTTCAGGAGCTACATAATAAGCACTTCCAACAAGGTCCTTAAAGACATCGCCTGCACAGTTGCACCCACAAGAAAAACTCTATAATTTAGAAACGTTACCAGAAAGTATGAAAAATGGGGCCTAAAACTGGGTGTAATTCTACCACAAAGTCCGAAACTTGGCTGAAGATGAATGGCAATGAGATCCTAATTGTTGCCCACAAATGTTGGCCATACGATACAGAAAATAACATGTCAAAACTAAAAATGAGAAAGGAAACTCCAAAAGGACTAACAACAATGAAGTGTTCGAGCAAAGGGTTTGGTTTGGGCATAAAATGATTTCAACGGGTGATTCGAACTACGAAAGATGGTTGCCCCTCGTTTATTTAAAACTTCAACGTCCCATGTAGGAAAGAGTGCAAGAGGGAAAGAGTCCATCTATGGTAGACAAAAAAAAATTGTATAGTACCGAAAAAGTCACTTTAGTGGTAAGTAATTCATAAGAAGTGGCAAGTATCCCACATTGAGTGGTAAGTGTAGAATTCTTACCATCCAATGTGGGATACTTACCATTCCATTTGAAAATATTTACCACTCAGTGTGGAAGTATTTCATATGGAGTGGTGAGTATTCCACATTGAGTGATAAGAATTATACATCTAGAATACTTACAACTCAATGTGAAATATTTACCACTCCTTATGAAATGCTTACCGGTCAATGTGAAATACTTACAACTTAAGTGATTTTTTAGGTACCATACACCAAAAAGTGATTTGTGTACCATAGAAAAATTCCGAGGGAAACATTCATCTTTAAAACACCTTCTCCGAAAGATTTTTAGCAAAAAGGAAATGGTAGATACAAAGGCATCTACTCCATCTTCTTTTTCATTCCCCACTGCCCTTAGCTTCCTCACAAACACAGAAGCTCCTCCATCTTCTCGTTCTTATTTTCTCTCTCCTTCCAAAAACATGTCCTACCAAACCGACCATTCTACAGAATTTCCATTCCATTTCTGAACATCAATTCTATCGTTGATGGGGGCAAATTTCTTACATTTCTGGTCCTAAACATAGCGAAAACAGAGTTGAACAATGTTGCATGCAGAAAATTCCAGGGATAGTAAATCACCCACACACAAAAAACCACGAACAAGGGCCATAACTGAAATGCCTAAGCCTAAACCACCACATCAACATAAAATATGAATATGAACCTTCAGGATTCTAATTTGGCAATTGATCATTGCAATCTCAAGCCTTTGTAGAATCTACACATTTTTATGGCGTTTCCAGTAACATTTATTCTTCCATTGACATGGAAATTTGATAAACCAATCCCAAATGAAGTGAAAATGAGTCGCTGAACAACAAACAATTTGTATGCAGCAAATTAGAAGGAACCCTAAATTACCACCAAAAAAAAAACCTACAAAACCACAGGGACATAACAATCCTAACTCCATCAAGTCTAATTTCGCAGTTGAATCTTACAACCTCATGCCCCTCATATTTGATCAATGGTGGGAAAAGAAAGGATTAGGGTTTCTCGCCGAATCCCACCAAAAATGTCGAGATTGGGTGAGAAACAAAATAGACCAACAATAATCCACCATTTGTCTTCATTTCTCACCATTCACACCTCTTCTATCTACCCAACAAGTGATAGGTTTCTCACTTATTCTCTTTTCTCATCGCGGGAAGGGGCTCTAAAAGTTCCAATTGAAGGCTTCATACAACATAAAAGATAGATCACCCGATTATAAGTGAATAATTGAGTTTCTGCGTGTGATACATTGATCATATATACCACTATATCTCAAATCAATCAATCAGAACCATAGTCACATAATCCTTAGTTTGGTATATTTTTTAAACAGAAGCTTTCACGCTAGCAGTCTCATGAATTTTAGAACTATATTTTAAAAGACGCTTCCATGCTCGTGCAATATGCAACTCAGATCAGAACTCTCACCCGGCTTGAAGAACACAGACAGTCCAAAATCGGTAGCCTTCAACGGCGAGTCGTCATCGGCGCTCAACAACAAGAAATTCTCCGGCTTCAAGTCCCTATGCATAACCCCCATCGAATGACAGTTATGCACCACAGTAACAATCTGCCGGCACAGATCCGCTGCAGCCCGCTCCGAATAATGTCCCTTAGCAATGATTCGATCGAACAGCTCGCCGCCAGCGCACAGCTCCATGACCAAGTTCACTGAGTGCCGGTCCTCGTACGCCCCCTTCAGCTCCACAATGTTGCGGTGCCCCGTCAGGTGGTGCATGATCTGCACCTCCCGCCGCACGTCCTCCACGTCGTCCTTGTTGACCAGCTTCCGCGTGGCGATTGACTTGCACGCGAATTTCTCGCCGGTGGTCTTGTGAGTGACTAAATAGGTGACGCCGAACTGGCCGCGGCCGAGCTCGCGGCCGAAGGTGAAGGTGGAGCGGACGTCCTCCATGGGGCGGCCGAGGACGCGGCCGGTGCCGGAGGCGTGTCGGTGGGAGGAGGAGGAGGTGGTGGTGGTGGTGGTGGAGGGTTGTGGCGGTTGGGGTTGGTGGTGGCGTGGCGTGGTGGGTTTTTCGGCGGCGGAGTCGCGGTGGCGGAGGCGGCCGTGTAAGTTGCCCATGGGGGTTTGGTGGTGGGACTGAGAGAGAGGGAGAGAGAGATACGCGCTTTCTGGTCTGAAATCTAGACTCTCACCTCAACGCCGGAGGTTTCGTTTCGTGTTTTTTGTGAAATTACCGTGACGGCCCTTGGATGAGAAATTGCTCCTCGTTGACGATGGAACGAGGAACGTAGATCTGGTCAACTGAAACATTTGACCCCATATATTGGTAAAAGGAAATTGATTTTAGTATTCTAAAAATTATGAAGGGATTTCAAAACGATGTCGTCTTGTATATCAACACAGTTTAATTTTAAAGTCTCTTTATCAATTTTTAGAGTGTCAAAATCATAATCCTTGGTAAAAGTGTTCATTCACGGCCTGCTTGGAAAATAGTGTACTATTGAAAGAAAAAGGGGAAAAAATGGAAACTTTCTTAAGAAAAGGAAATTCTTTAAAACTTTTTCACAAATGATAGGGACAAAGTAAACTTATCCTGAAAGTGCCTCGGAAAAGACAATTAGCAGCTGATTGTTTTTTAATTGTCTTTTTCGGAGCACTTTCGGTATAAATTTTTTTTGAAATATAGCATTACTCAAAGTTTTTTGTTTTCATTTTCTTTTCAAAACAAACAAGGACAGTAAAATAAAAAATAAAAATTTAAAGTTTCCTTTTTTTTTTTTTGCTCTCCTTCCCAGAAGATCTAAACAAACCCTAAGTTCTTAATTTTTGAATTTGACATTCTGAATCGAAATTCAATAAAAAAATTCACCCTTCAATTATATTACTTATTGTTGTGAAATTGAGTTCATATGACAAACTAGATCATATGACTCATTTAGACCGTGATGGAGCCTTCAAGGTGTCAGTGCGACAATGGTTGAGACTTGAGAGTTAAGGTTAAGAGTACGAAAAAAAAATACACTCTATATACTTTTTATTTGCTTCTAACATTTATTTGAGCTTTTGACCAAAAAAAAAAAAACCATTATTTGAGATTTTTTTTAGCTTCAGTCACCACCCATTAGAGTATAATTAAACTCCTAACAAAGTAGATCGATAGGATTAGCATTATTTTGTAGGGATTTGGCAAGATTAAATACTGGAGTAGTAAAGATTATGTCCTTTGCTAGTAGTAGTATATATTTGTTTGTTGAGAAGTGAGACTCATCCAGATAGCATTCACCATTGACCCTTGTGATCGATCCGCCATATGGCAAATTTAGAGTCGCTGCCATTGACTATTTCTCATATACCGCTACCAAACAAAGCTCATCAAATCCTCGAAAATCTGGCGTGCCTATGTTCCGGTGTATTTTTTTTTATTGGATCATGTGAAAGTCTTAAGGAATAAAAATATTCTTACTTAATCCAACAATAAAAAATTGCACGAAAACAGAGGTACAGATGAATAGGGGTACCGAGAATTTGAACTCCAAACATAGCCGACCATTCCGAAAATTGTCTTTTTTTACAATCTATGTACATTCAGGTTATCAAAAGAGGTCTTTGATTCTTTCTCTTCTTTCTTTCTTTTTTTTTTTTGACTGTTAGGGGTGCCTTGACCAATTTATACAGATACGCGCATCTCGATTAATCTTCTCCTCGGTCCGATCAAAAGTAAACCATCTACGCCAGGACTATGGGATTCAAATAATTTATTTTATGACGGTCTGACCTCAATAATCGAACTTTGATCAATTGTGTTGAGAACAAACACAATACTTAGGACTTGGACTTGGACTTGGATTCATTATCGGGGTAATCGCAAGATTTGCAAGCTATTCATCCGGGTAACATCGTGGTATATGTTTTCTTCAATGAAAGATTTTAATGATATATTCTTAAGAGTATGTTTTGATTAGAAAATAAAAAACGAAAGAAAATGAAAATAACACATTTTCTACTATTTGACAAGCATGAAACAGTAAAAAGTGCTAGAATAGATTTTATTGTATAATTCATTTAAGCATGATTACATACTTTTTTGCTAAATGCGCACGAAATTTTTTTTACGACACTTTTCATTATGTCAATATTTTTTTTCTTTCTTATCAGGATCTATAATGTGCGTTAAGGGTAAGTTAATAAATACAAATACTTTATTGCAAGACTCTTAGGCCCCGTTCCAGAAACGAAATAAGAACTTATTTTTTGTGTAATAAGAAGGTTTGTACATGAAAAGATTGAACAATTACTTATTTTTTGAGAAGACAATTTCAAGCTCAAAAAGTGCTTACGCATATAATTTTCCTATCAATATAGATTTTGTCTAATAGATCTCATTGAGATCTTTAATACGGTGCAAAAAAATTGAAAAATTATTTCTCATTTACGTTATTTTTGAGTTTGAAAATGTGAAATAAGCTGCTTATTTGAATTTTGTGGAACAAACCTTCTTATTTTTCTTTGAGAAGTGGCAAAATAAGTACTTATTTTTTTAAGAAGGTTTCTGGAACGGAGCCTTACAAACCTATTCATTTGAATCAAACGCATGGAAGAAAACAAATTTTGTTTTGTCTTTCTTTTTTTTTTTTTACTTTACTTTTTCTCATTTTTACTTTTCAGTATAATTTATTTTTTAATTAAAATGACCCTAAACGTGGTAATTTATTTTGAGAATAAGTTCTGTCTGGATCAACCGGACAAAGGGGCTGTCCGGACAACCCCCGTGTGGGCCCTCTTCGCACATTTTTTTGAAAAATCCGAACGTGCATCTTGTAGGGCCCGCAAAAAAATGTATTTACGCAAAAAATCAGCGTGTTCGGATATTAACAAGTATGTCAAAAGTTGAATTTTTACACAAAAAAATAGACGAACGTGAACAGTTTAACTTTAAAACAGTTGACAGATCACGGTCGTCCATTTTTCTGTGTATAAACTCAACTTTTGACATACCTGTCTGGACAAGCTGATTTTTGGAGTAAATGTATTATTTTTCGGACCCTACAAGATGCACAATTTGACTTTTTCAAAAAAACTCGCGAAGGGGACCCACATGGGCTGTCCGAACTGCCCCTTGTCCAGTTGATCCGGAAAGAACTTTTTCTCATTTATTTTTCATTATCATACATCACCTCTTCCCCCGTTTCACCCGCAAACATGCAAATATTTTCAACCGGCCATTTGGATTCCTGCCCAATAAATAAATAATAATTCTGTGTGAAATTAATTTGATCATGAAACGGTCAATTCATTACCGAATCAATTAACTTGTCGGTAGCAAAAGTGAATGTCAAAATGAGTGGGGTTTGGCTCAGTAGACATGAGAAGCAATAAAAATACGTTTCTACTTTAGTCCAGTTAATAAAAATACGTTTCTACTTTAGTTCAGTTAATTTCGCTATATAATACTACTAGTATTTTCGTTCATTTATGTAAGAAGAATGATGTGCCTAGAAATCTCTGAAAACATGAGTTTAGTCCATTTAATTTAGCTGAAACGCCCCTCAAGTGTTTGTCTTCCATGAAGCCGTATGTTCGAATTTCACGAAAGCAAAACTTTCCAAACCAACCAAGGGGCCACTGAAAAGCTTGCACGGTTATAACTTCAGGAACATCAAATTAGTCGATGTGCAAGTTAGCTAGTCCGCACATCCAGTTATAAGAAAACAAATATGAAAAAGAAGTGAGGAATGGTCGTTAGGATGAAAAAGGAGCGAGGAATGCACGTTACGGTGAATAGAAAGCGTCCTTCGTTTCACACGTACTATGAAACGCACTAAACTCATCTTTCTCTGTCCTCTCCGAAGGGACAGATATTTATCTTCCTTTATACTCCATCCGTCCCAAATTGATTGTCCGATCCGCAAAATGGAGTGTTAAAAATAATACAATTTTTGCAAGAAAAAATCAAAAGTTTTTTAACAACTCCGTCCCAAATTGATTGTCCGGTCCGCAAAACGGAGTGTTAAAAATAATACAATTTTTGCAAGAAAAAATCAAAAGTTTTTTAACAACTTACTAAATATCAATGAGTATTTTTAATTTGTGAAAAAAGTTTGAATTTTTTCTTGAAAAAATTGCATTATTTTTAACGCTCCATTTTGCGGACCGGACAATCAATTTGGGACGGAGAGAATATATATATAACCTTTATATATATATATATATATATACACACACACACACTCCACTCAAGAAACTTTTTCCTGTATCTGGCCCTATGCATAACCATTTATTGCAGCTATATGAGAATGATTGATCCCAGATTCCCAATAGATATTTATCTTCCTTTATATTTATATATATATATATATATATATATATATATATTTATATACTCCACTCAGGAGACTTTTTTCCCGGATCTGGCCTGGCCCTCCGCATACC
The DNA here is from genome assembly GCA_014282245.1 of Rhododendron simsii. Taxonomy (NCBI): domain Eukaryota; kingdom Viridiplantae; phylum Streptophyta; class Magnoliopsida; order Ericales; family Ericaceae; genus Rhododendron; species Rhododendron simsii. Next base: position 9,258,180 of record CM024959.1, on the reverse strand, counting down.
CATTCATCTGTCGGCCAAAAAAATTAAAAAGAAAGTGCGTTTGCCGGGAGTCGAACCCGGGTCTATTGCTTGGAAGGCAATTATCCTAACCGTTGGACTACAAACGCTTTGTTTATATCCCGACAATAAAACATTATTTATAGTATGAAACTTGAACTTTTAATGCACAGTTGACTGTGGTTCCTTCGTATTAAGAAGTTTTTGAGTGCAAATTGGTGACCACGCGGGGATACCAACGCACATCTGATCCGTTTTGGATGGCCTAGATCCAACCAACTCTCTCCCCTCTTTCTCTCCCTCTCTCTTGGTCATTTAAAACATGTTTTGACAGCTCGTTGAATGTTCGGGTATCACGTGAACTATACCTTATTTGCACCCAAAAATTTCTCCCTTTGTGTTTGCTAAATTTCGAGATCGTATAGTTTTATACTATATGGTCAATCTAATGAAATTATAATTGTGCAGCAACATTAATGACCTTTTTGTCCTTTTCAGTTAGAGGGTCAGTTCTACATTCAAGAAAAGGGCAAATTCAAATATACCACAAAGTTTCGTTTGGCAACTTTGGATATTTTAGTTTTGGTAGTGGGTGGAGAGAGAAATATGATAATGATTGGAGAAAGAGGTAATAAGTGGAGAGAGATAGAGAGATAAATAAAATTAATAATTGAAAAAATAGGGTAATGATTAAAAAATATATATACGGTAATGATTGGAAAACAAAGTTAAAACAAAATAAAGATGGGAAACGAACAAAGCCTCTGTTTGTCTAATGATTAGAAAACAAAATTAAAACAAAATAAAAATGGGAAACGACAAGGCCTGTTTTACCTTGTCAACCTCCATTTGAATTGGATACCATTTATCCACACATTGTACTGATCATTTTTGGGTGGTCAGGTGCGTGAGTTCTATACAAGGGCTGCAACAACCCTTTGAGAAAGACTTATCAAAATTTCTGTTCCAAACATGATCAACTTGGAAATCCACTCGAAGTGATATAAACATTGAGCAAAGAGGCCATAACGGTTAGACCCCACGAAACAATATCGATCGTAAATTATTGAAGGCAACACACGAAGCAACATAAGCCGAAAAAAGAAAAGAAACAAGTTACCAACATTCATACAACTTGATATCAACTCGAAGCCTGAAATACACTTCCCCCTCAAAGGCATCGGTCATCAAAGTGGCCACCCCTCTAGTCATGAAGAAGTCACCGGTGCCACCAATCACGGAGATATCCCTAGTCTTGTTCATCAACGGATCGGCCCCTGCAAAGTTAATACTCCCTTCGTGCCCCCCGGAGTAGAAAACAAAGGAAAACGCCAGCCACGAGGTGAAAATCTCCTTCTTGTCATAAATGTAGAACCCTTGCGCGCGCCCAATCGGGGGAGAATGCAGATTATTGTCAAGCGTAATAGGGTCGTCGAACACCACCAGGTTGCCAAAGTGGTTTTGCCCTGCCAAGATGGTTCGGTTGCCCCAAGCCGGCGCACCTACAATTGCAGAAGTTGCATTCTTTGAGTTCTTGCCGTTATAGATTATGTCGTGAAAGTAGAGTATGAGCCTTTTACACGGGCGGTGAGCACGGACTTTTTTGGTGGTATTTGTATTTGAGGATCCGAGGAGGAGGAGGGAGAGCAAGAGAGATGAAACTAATAATGTTTTGGCTGCCATTGCTGAAAAAATGTAGTAGTGTTAGATGTCGGCATGGTCCAATAGCTTTATATAAGGATTTCACTGATCCCCGTTCCTGAACTCAAAATAAGTATTTATATTTTAAGAAAGTAATTTCAAACTAAAAAATTATGTGCTTACGTAATTAATTTTCCTATCAATATAGATCTTGTTTGATAGATCTCATTGAGATTTTTTAAACGGTGAAAAAAATTGAAAAATTATTTTTCATTTACATTATTTTTTAGTTTGAAAATGTGAAATAAACTGCTTATTTTTTAAAAAGGTTTCTGAAACGGGACTTTAAGTGTTACTTTCTGACAAAATGGTGCCATGCCTTGCCTTGAAAGTAAATTCTCATGCATGAATTTAAAATGGATTACAACTCGGGGATCCTGCTGACCTTTTGAGGTCAGCATGTGTGTTGTTCTTCATCCGGATCATCTATTTCGGCAATGAAGGAAAGAGTTAGACATGTTGACCTTTAGGATTCCCCATTTGAGAAACGTGTGTGTGCACCGATTTGTGTATTCAAGTTCAGACACATCTATCTGTCTGTAGAGTCATCCGATGCATATGAATCTCTCATTATTTTTAAGGAATACGTTCAAGTGTTTTTTTTTTTCTTTCTTTTGGACAGACCCGCACGCATCTATTGTGAAACATGTGCACGTAGCATTAGCTATAGATTTGCTTTTGTTTGCTTCGAGTCTAATTAAGACAAACTTGACGATCGGAGGCACTAGACATAGGGGGACCAGTATAAAGGAAACAGTAGTATTTGCATTTTTTGGAATTTTTGCCGTTATTAATTATATGAGCTTACCAAACTGATGCAGAATCGAAATATTATATTATTTGCGAAATACGTTAGGGCTAAGCAGTTGTTTTTTGATGAATATTAATGAAAATTGAAATTATTTTTCATTATTGTGTGTTCGTAGATGGAGCACTTCTAATTCATATTTATTCGTGATTGTCCTTATTACTCATTTTTCTATTCCAACACGTCTCACTGCATCACAAACTAACAAGACAATACGTAAATGTACAACTTTATTGAGTCTGCTTCTTCAAATCAATGTTGGGCTGGTATATGAATATCTTGCGTAGATCTAAATAAACCCTTAAATAGCTTTGATGATCAATTCATTCTTCTGAAATCGAAAGCTAAAACCGGATCACAAAAAAAAAAAAATCGAAAGCTAAAAGCATAGTAACAAAAAAAAAAAAGATGAGCTTTTTGATTGTTAAATTCTTCCAGCTTATTTAAGTTCGCTTTAATTACCTTGCAAGCGATAACAGACCAGACGTCGTACCATACGCTTTGTGAAACTTGCAGCTAGAATAGATATAGAAGAGCTAATGATCTGAAAAATGGCACAAGAAGGATTGTAAAGCAAATTAAGGTACACTAACTCGCCAGAATACCTCTTCCTGAAGATGCCAGTCTCATAATTGTGACAATGGACAACCTCGTTATGTAGAACCAAAGGGCTTATAGTCCAGCGGCTATCTCAGGGTTTGAGTCTTGTAGTAATTATCTCTTTCCAATCCCTTGTCTTGCTTTTTTCTTCCGGGGTTTTCTTGATCAGTTGGATTATCATACAGTACCTGTAAATGTATGTGAAGTTCAAGGGTTCATCTAATGGTCAATGCATGAGATTTAAGAGTTTATTCTCTTCTAAGTTTTCAGGTTCAAAACCTCCAAGGTTTATTAACTCCTTTGGAGCCGGTCCATATAAATATTTGCTATGGCTTCAATTGGGACCCCTGCAAGTGGACGGTGAGATTAGGCCTCCGGAATAAGTTGAGGTGCGCGTAAACTGATCCAGATACCTAAATTGTAAAAAAACTGTAAAGCTATTTGGCATGCAGTAAAATAAACTGTTTTGACCTTTGTCAAATAGTTATAACTATCTTCCAGTGCCCGCAAAATGAATGCTTAGCTTGCATTTTCGTCAAAATCATTTAGACTAGGCAAATCCAAACTCTTGTCTAGCTATCGACCAGGACCACCATTAAAGTCAGATTTTCCACTTTGAATCCCATTGTACATCAGTATTCCCTTACCCATGAAGGCATCTATCTTTGATCTATCTGTCTACATTTCCAAAATAAATAGGTGTATGTTATGATTAACTAGCCTAATCCAGTGTTAGCTATTATGGCTAGTCATTGCCTTATGTGTAATAGCTAGTTGAGTAGTTCAGCACCAATTCTGTTTTTCTGTTTTGCTACGGGGCACTCCATAAGAAGGGGGGAAAGGGAACCCATGTATTCATTGATTCATCTGAAGATTCACTCTTTACTCCATGAAAATTAACAGGGATCGAGCTAGACTGTGCATCTCATGAGATAATTAGACCTAGGATAAGGTTTAACAGGCGTCCCCGAGGCGAGGCTCATGACAAAAAGCAGAGCTCCTCAGCTCCAGTCCGGGGTCAGAAACCTCAAAGGGAGGGAGATTCGTAAAGTTTACCCCAACCAACAACTATTGAGTACGAAGGTTTAATATCTTACAATAAAGTGATTCTAACTCACGTCTTTCATCAGACAACACCAAAAGGCAATCATACATACAGTGTCAAACGCACTAATCTTTGAGTTGAGTGAGATCTTAGATAGACTGGTTATTCAGTGCTATTGGAACACAGTCACGTAGTGTTTCAGTCCCTCAAACTTTTTACAAATTTACAAGGGGGTCCAATGCGAATGTGTGGTGTTGAAGGACTTAAGGGCACCATGTGATGGTGTCCCGGGAATGCTTTAACAATTTTTCCTCAAGTAATAAGTAATATTGTGTGTGACCAAGCTAAACAATTGATACCTACGTATGAGTGTCTGTCTGAGATATACGTCAAAGGCTTTGAGTTCACAAGCGGGTGGGCCCGTCTGGGCTCCAAGTTAAGGCCCATTTTGTATGTCCGGATTAGAATCCTATGGGGGAGGGCCCCATCCATACAAGAAAGAAAAGGCCCATTTTTCCAATAATTATATTCGTTTTTCTTTTTCAAACAGCGCAAAGGGAAATGCTACGGTACATTCTCGTACTATATGCACCCGTATAACCAAACCATTGAGAGGCAATAGACTCAAATTGAATTACGAGACCTCTCAGCTTGCTTCTCAAGTTCTTTTCTAACTAGTATCCTGGTGAAAGCAGAATCGGGTGTTGTGTCGTAAGACAAGCTAGCCGGAGGGAAGTTCCAAAACCAGACCAGATTGAAGGACTTCGAGCTCCGCTCCTTCTCATCCTGTGGCATCGAACGTCCCCTTCCTCAACAGCTTGCTTTTCTGATTATCTGTTCTAGGGTCTCTGAATCAAAATCAAACTCTTATGAGGATTATGCGCACGCTATTGTGATCGAAGAATCTGCTTTTCACTCGAATTCATAGTTCATCGTTGGACAAAAAGCAGATGCTTCCTTAGGAATTTTTCGCTATTACGCCCTTAACGAACGGACTGAAATCACTCTTATAAACATTGCGAAATGCCCTACGAATCAGCATGGCCGGAGATCAAGGCGTAGATGGATCCGAAGCGAGCAGCAAGCTACGACTGAAAAGCTAAGCTCTGAAAAAAACTCCAGTGCGCTCCTGCGCACGTAGGAGTCGAAAGCCTCCATTTGCTGGGCAGCGAAAGGAAGAAATCGGGATGTGCCGCTATCCAGCCTATCTTGATGAACCAGAAGTGAGAAGGGCTGGGTTAATTTAGGAGTTCTTTTGTGTCGCCATCAATTGGATACCCGAACACTTCCTTCAATTGTTATGCCAATTTTGTCAAATGTTACGCCTCTCAATGGTTTGATAACACCTCTCAATAGTTTGATTACGTCTCTCAATGGTTTGATTATACGGATGCATATGGTACAGAAATATGTACCGTAGCATTTCCCCGGTAGAAATTTTCATCTTGCGAAACCGGTAGTGAAGCGCTGAAATTCTACTACCGCCACTTTGATAAAAGCTTGTAGGAAGGTGAGGCCTTAACACTTTATCTTTGTTTGGTTTGAATTTTGAGAGAGATTTTAGGATACAGACAGGGTCGGCTCTTAGATTTCGGAGGCCTGAGACGATCTTAAAAAATGAGACCCTTAATACCTTATCACTTAACGTTCTAACTTTATTCTCGTTTTTTGTTTTATCCTCTGTTCCATTTTTACTGGGCCAACACATATATACTATGTACTAAAAACAAGTGGAGGCCCTAATTTTTGGACTTTTTTGGGAGATTTAAGGCTTGCGCCTCATGGACCTTAGCCCAGAGCTGGCCATGAGTATAGAGAGAGATAAATGAGAATAATAATTAGAGAGAAAATTTATTAAGAGTGTGCACAGAGCGAAGGAGTTGGGCCTACCCAAACCAAACAAAGTACGCGGCCTTCCCCATTTGGGAGGCCCTAGGTAAAGGTGTCAAAGCCCTCATTGGATTGAAGAAATTATTAGTAATTGCTCTTGGAGTATCGCCTTTATTGCGGTGCTCCAATTTTTAAGGGCTTCTATCATCACACATTCACGTGAGGTCAACACAAAGTATATGGATCTCATTTGACTATGTGGTTGTAGAAATTTTTTTGAAGCACCATACGTAGCCGTGCACCAGCCACCAGGAGCACTGAATAATCACTTGGGCCCGATTGGATGCCGTATGTGGTTTGGGTGTATTATTTATGAGGGGAATAAGATAGTAAGGGGTATTAGTTAAGAAGGGAGGACCCACATTAATGTGACATTTATAGAGGGTGTATTAAAAAGTAGATGGTTTGGATGATGTATTAGAGAAAGAGGATAAAATAATACTAGGTTTGGATGGAAGATAAATTGGGTATATAAGAGAGGGTGTATGATGTAAAAAAATTGACAAATGACTCTTTTGCCCTTGCTCAGTATTACAATCGATAAGATTTAAAAAACCGAGTTAAATATATATATTCGCCAAGTAATTCAATGTAGGTGGGTGCTTATTAGCTTTACTCACGTAAGATTAGAGCAGATACTAGATTTAGATTGACAGAGAGAGAGTAAAATGTAGGTTTCATGAAATTTCAAACTCGACCCATGTGTCGAGCTTTGGGACCACGAATGCTCCTAGTCGATTTTACTTTACAAAACCACCCACCTCTCTCTTTCTTTCTCTCTCTCTCTCTCTACAAACCCACCCACCTCTATTCCAATTGAAGTCGACGATGGCAACTTAAAGACGGTGGATGGTCAGATCCACACCGTCGACCCCCAAATTTCGAACGGCAACGGCGACGTTCGACACTTCTCTCTCTATCTCTCTACTGTAAATGACAACTCCGGCCATAATTTTTTCCTCTCTCTATTTTCCATTTTTTCCGTTCGGTGTGCATGTGTGAAGAGGTGATGAAGAGGGGGATTAGGGAGGGCAGAAATGGCAATATTTCACCTGTATTGTCCCGGATTAGTTATGGCTACCTCCGAAGGTGGCCATAAATTAGTACCATGAGGGCTGTATTAACGAAAACGGAGAGAAACGAATACAGGAGCGAAAAATCATACCAAACGGTGGAGCAACTGTCCCATCAGAAACCAATACATCCGGATTGCACAATACACCCAATGAATACAACATCCAATCGGGCCCTTATTGGGTTGCCCTAGTAAATTGGAATAGATGCATGTCACTAAAGTTGAACAAGCAGTCATTAATCCAAGTTTCGGTTTTCCCTCTAAAAGACTTATAATTCCGAAAATCGAGCAAAGAATTATAGTAAATTGGAATAAATGCACGTCACTAAAATTGAACAAGAGGCATCAATTTGAGTGTCGGTTTTCGCCGTTAAAGGTTATGATTTAAAAAACCGAGTAAATATTATATTCGCCAAGTAAAATGTAGGTGGGTGCTTATTAGCTACTCCGTAAGAGAGAGAGAGAGAGAGAGAGAGAGAGAGAGAGAGTAAAATGTAGGTTCATGAAATTCACTCGAATGTGTCGAGCTTTGGGACCACGAATCTTAGAGGATTTTACTTTACAACTCATTGGTGTTATGATTTTGTGGTCTTGATTATGAGACGGTAAAACTATTCTATCCGCAATGTTGGAAAAAGACAGAAACAGAGTCGCTGGTAGCTACAGTAAGTGTGCGACTTTGAATTACTATGTACTAGTACTCTCTCCGTTCTATAATGTTTGTTCGGTTCATACAACGAATATAAAAATAACACAAATTTTGCCAGAAAAATTCAAAAAAAAAAAAATTCAATCGTTTATTAGATATCGATGAGTTCTTTTAATTTATGAAAAAAAAAATAGGTTTGAAATTTGTCTTAAAAGAACGGCATATATTTTTTAGTTCTCGTTTTATAGACTGTACAAATATTTTGGAATGGAGGGAGTATAGGGATATGCCACCTACCATTAACCATAACACCTTTTATGATTCTGATATATCTTGACATATAAATATAAGTGTCCAAAAATCATGCCACCTAACAAAATTATTCAGTGCTTCTATTGGCTTAAAAATAAAGTTTATTTACACTCACATGACCAATGCGGATGCTGCCAAAGTTTTGACAAAGACAGGGAGGTTTTATGTCGGTGCCAAAATGAGTGCTCGGATGGACCGCTCGGCACCGCTATCAGCATCTCCCATTCTGTGACATTCATGCCCTTAGAAAATGCCCTAGCAGCCTATGTAAATTGGGTTTCTTTTTTTGCTTAATTTTAATCAGACTCCTTGCCAGTTGATGATTGTGGAATTGAGTTCTCAGAAATTAATTAAAATATGGATAAATTGGCCCGAATACTCTGCGTTATTAAAAAAAAATCCCAATAAAAAAATGGAACTTGGCTTGTGTCACGCTTAGAGTTTATCGTTTGCACAGCCGGTCCCAAGTCTAGATAAAGTAAGAGGATTGTGCATTAAGTAACTAACAGTCAATATATAAAAAACCCTCATTGGATTACTATGACATGAATCTGATTAGACCTTAGAAGCAGTAGTGCGCAAGGATTTAGGCTTATTGGATACCACGAAACACGATGTCCTTGACAGAACTCAATGAAAAACACGGATTGATATAGGCGACCCCAAATTGATTGGGACTTAAGGCTCAATTTGATTTGGTTTGGGATCGCAGTAAAAAATGGATTAAAAAATATGAAACCACTCACTCTAAGTGGATTAAAAACTTCAAAACAAATAGAAAGGAATAAGACAGAGTTTCGTTGGATAGATTTTGAACCATTCGTTGACTGTTGCTTCTTTGATTATTTGATTTCCAATTTGCTTATTTTAGTCATTCTTTTAAGCTCATTACTACTCCTTTTTTCAAATTTTTTTGGAAAATCTGTTACAAACCCAATAGTCGGCCACAATTTTAAAACGAAAACCTTATCATGTTTGATAATTGTTATAGTTACAAGGGAATTGCTAACGTGAAAAGATTACGACGGGAACTCGTAAAGAATGTGTGAGCTCAACCTCACATCTATTTTGCACCGAATTAGATAATGGAATTATTAAATGGTACCTATATGGTAGTGATTTTCCCTTTTACACTGATAGACAAGTGAGAGGAAGAGGAGAGAGGGAGAGTACATTTTGTCATTTTAATGAAGTTGCATGGGCATCGTGGTAAATACACAGACAAACTCGCACATTGACAAGAAGCTCGCTAATGTGCATGTGGAGTCTGATTTGCTCGAGGCAGTCAACCTGATCCATGAAGGAAATTCTGGTAATCACCCTCAAAGCATGATCATTAACGAAGCCTGCTTCAGCGTACTAACTCGCACATTGGCCACATCTATCGAACTGCAAATCAATGTGCTGACCACTTAGCTAGAATGGGAGCCGAACAAGACGAAGAATTAGTCATTGCAGTGGAGGTGCCCATTTCTGCTAGGGAATTTGTCATTACGGAGAGCCTAAATATTAGGCAAGTGTTAGACTAGCTAGAATGTACTTATCTAAACTTGAACCCATGCTGTGGTTTGTTTCATAATTTGAATGAATTTCCGATTGACCGAAAAAAAAAATACATAGACAAGAGGTGGGATAGGATTACTAATAACACCTCCCCAATAGAATGAATTTTTCTCAAATTTTTATTTTCCGATATTTGCTTGAGCTTTAGTGGACATTAGAAGTACACTCACATCACAAGTTATTAACCCAAACTTCAAACGAAGGCTTAACTTAATTGCCCATTAGAAAGGAAACATAAAAGTTCAGTAATAACTCAGCAACTAATTAATCCTCCTAGTAACATTCATACAACTTAATATCCATCTCAACCCTAAAATAATCGGCACCCTGGACCTCGTCGGTCCGAAACGTCGCGATTCCCCTCGTCATGAAGAAATCTCCGGTTCCTCCGACCACCGAGAGATCCCGGCTCGCTTCGTCCATCATGTCTGCGCCCATAATGTTCAACGTACCCTTGTACTGTGTTGAGTTGAAAACCAAAGAGTAAGCAAACCAAGCGTTGTATGTGGTCTTCATGTTGTAGAAGTAGAACCCTTGCGCTCGAGCCACCGGAGGGGAAAGGAATTGCTTGTCTGTTGTCATTGGATCGTCGAAAACCACCGTCTTACCTGTTTGGAGAATTTTCTTTTAATACGTTGCTGATTAAGTAGACCTACTATAAATAATAAATCTGTCCACACAGACAATCTATGCACAGATTCTGTTGTGGATTCCACCACGGGTCCCATACAAACGATCCGAGCCATTCTAAATGTAAAATATTTTTTCAAAGGTCCTCGCGAAAAATCAGCTCAATCCGATACTGATAGATGCTCGATCTAATGATTTCAATTTTCATTATCCGAAAATTTGAATAAAAATTTAAATGATTGGATTGATTAGATTTTAGATTGAGCTGATTTTTTGCGGGGACCCTTAAAAAAATGTCTTACATTTAATGAACGACTCAAATCATTTGTATGGGACCCGTGGTGGACTCCACAACAAAATTTGTGCACAAATATCTATGTGGTTAGCATGGTTCTACTATAAATAGGAATTATTAATTAATTAAACAGATAGACACACGAAGCGAATAAAAGCATCCACACTAGGCTCACTACTTGCCTCTTTAAACTAAACTAACGAGTAAAACCCCACAAAACACCCCTTTATCAAGCTCTCTTCCTCTCTCACTACTTTGAAATTTTTTTAAAATTGCTACAGTTACTCGTTTTCTTTGTCTGGTTACTGTTCACTCACTACTTTAATTAGTATTTCTGGTGGAGCCTGATTCGTATATATGCGCATATATGTATATAGGTATCTGATGTGAGAGAGAGAGAGAGAGAGAGAGAGAGAGAGAGAGAGAGAGAGAGAGAGAGAGAGAGAGAGAGAGAGAGCTTCAATGGCCGCTTGAAATCAAACTGGAAGGGGAAGAGATGAATCCAACAGGTTCGATGAAGGTCCAGAGAGAGATGAGAGAAGGTCGCTTTTTGAAGGCCACAAGCGAGGAAGTGGTTTTGGTTTCTGAGAGTCTAAAACCATAGGGGGAAGAGAGTGTTACTTAAATATTTATTGGGTGGGTTTGAATATTTAATTGAGTAGAGAGTGAGAGTAAGGAGCCTGATTTTGTGTAATTTTGAAAAAGTAACTAAATAAAGTAGAAAAGTGGTTTTTGATGATTAATTTGGTCCAAAATTTGGTAAGACTGATGCGGATGCTCTAACAGAATTGTGCGCTTTGATAACTCGATCGGCATTCTGCCGAGAGGAATTGCTTCGATAACTCGGTATTCTGCTCAGATAGCCAAGTTGATAATTTAGAGGAACAAAAACAAGCCTGTTGAATAATTAAACTGATTACTACTAATTTGAGTTTTGAAACTTAATTAGATCAGAATTCCGACATTACCAAACTTGAACGGCCCGAGTCCGGTCCCATTCGGGTTAGCGATGATGGCTGCGGTGGCGTTGTCGACGTTGTCGCCGGTAAAGATGGTATCATGGTAGTAGAGCACCAGACGCTTGCATGGCTTTTTGGAACTGATCACTGTTTTCGACTGAGTTCGATCGACACACGAGGAAATGACAATTAGGAAGGAGAAGAATAGGATGCAATAAGAAGATTTCCCTGCAGTACCCATATTGTTCATGGCTTTGCTAGCTAGCTGGCTGGGGTTTTTCTTTGCAGTACCACCCATATTCTCCGGCCTCAACATTTATGCTTAGAGCACATGTTCTCACTTTTTAATGTAACAGTCACTAACGAAGTTTGATGTACGTACCTGTTACGGACGTATGACGGGCCGACACGTTGACGTCTACAGTTCAAAGTGACCCCTGAAAAGTAGTAGCGGCCATATGCACTCAATAGTGCTAGTACGACACTCATATTCACAACCAAACACACACCCACTATTCACATGAGTGGTGGATTCCACACACTCTAGCGTGTACATATATTTAAGTGTGAAAATGGGTGTGACACTAGAATTATTGTTATGCATTTTCGCAAACAAAATGATAAAAAGGTAGAGTGTAAATTAATTGTGTCCGCATGAGCTGGAAAAGGGGGTTTTCCGTCACCTCCGTAGGCCTTCTTTGTGCTTTTTTTTTTTTTTTAATCCGAACCGTGCATTTTATAGGGCCTGTAAAATAATATATTTATGCAAAAAATCAGTTTGTCCGGATACCGATAGGTATGTCAAAAGTTGAGTTTTTAGATTAAAAAATGAACGGCTGGGGACAATTTACCTTTAAAAACAGTTTACAAATCCAGGCCATTCATTTTTTCGTCTAGAAATCAACTTTTGACATACCTATTCATGTTCGGACAAGTTGATTTTTTGCATGGATATATTATTTTATAGGCCCTACAAGATGTATGGTTTGGATTATCCAAAAAAATGTGCGAAGGGGTCCCACAGGGGGTGCTGGCAGAAAACCCCCTCTGTCTGGATGATCAAGACAGAATCCGGTTCATCCGGACAAAATTTAATCTCAAAAAGGTATTATTAAGTTTAACTTCAAAAAGCAAAATTTCTATGAAAATAAATTATTTACACCGCCGGTTATAACATTTGTTTCCTCCAAATCAATTACATTGCACTACGTCGCCATATTCTATTGATTGGAACCACTGTTTTACAACGTGGGGCGATGAAAATAATTTATTCTCAATTTGTATTGTACCACAGATAAAATTTTGAAGTTACTTACCCAATTAAATTTTTTTTTTTTAAAGTTACGCATCTTCACAAGAACTTTAAAAAAAATACTTAAAATTAAGGGTGTTTTTATTTTTAGCAACAAAATGTACTAATTTTGTTCGTATAATCAAACCTTCTTTGTTATCTCTGTTCAATTGATCACATAGCTAATCTACGCAACATTAGCAAATTAAGATAATATTTGGTCAAAGTTGAACCATGTACCTATGTTCGTATAAGCAATCAACAATTTGGGAACCAATATTCCATCCATTTCAAAAAAAAAATAAAAAATTCACCACTTCAATTGGTTTCGATGTATGTTTTGGTAAGGATATATTCTTTCAAAACTTTCAACTAATTGTCTCATCAAAATCAAAAGATCCCTCATGTTTAACGTCTTCAAAGTTGACATAATACGTCTTTCAACAAATTAAGCAGAGTTTAACTTTTTCAGATCTCAAGTAAAAACATAAATTTTTCGTACTTGGTGGACTTATTTTGAATGTGTAATTAATTTTGTAGACCCATTTATTTTACTGAATATACTACCCGCCCAAAAAAAAAAAAACAAAAGACTTCTCTTTCTCACAAATTTTTAGGAGTACTACAAGACAAATAATTTTTAGGGTACTTGTGTTAAGGTTCATAGATGGGAAATATGGCCCCAGACCCACTATCGATCGGTGATAATGATGCTTTAACAACTCTGCCATTGGGTGCATGGAAAGAGATGGGCGTATGAATCTGATCAAAAAATGAAAGGGCATATGAAAGATTGAAAAGTAATAAAGGAGTATTTTCCATATCCTAATTAAGGTCTTTTTCTTACCTGTAATTTTTGGACCACCTCATGACCCTCACGCGTATGTGTATGAAACAACTAAGAGACGACGTGTAGAGATTAAGTTTGAGATGCACGCAAGCTAGCTCGCTCGAGATATCCTAGATTCGATAATAAAGACAAAAGAATTGGATTTATATGAACTTAGTAACTAGTCAACCTCATTTGTGGATTTCCCATACCGATCAGTGATCACTCGGGCTGTGTTTTCAAGTTTATGAATTTTGAAGTTTTTTAATATAATCGGATGTTTGAGTCAGCTTGCGTGCACCTCGACTAATTCAGGGCCCTGAAGTTGACGACCACTTTCAAATTATTTGGATCAATAACTAAGTGAATGAAGAATGGTATATACATAAATCACATAAATCGATTTTGCTTCTTCACATCACTATATATCTTACACCTTCCTTTTCTTTAATTACCATTTCGCTTCCATCAACTACGTATGGGTTTAAACGGTATGTTAGATTTAGTAATTTTTTAGCTAGTGGGTGTGTGTGTATTGGCCAAATTTTGGCCAACCTTCTAGCTAGCCATCCAAAAATAGACTCCTCTCAACCAATTTAATGTATTAATTTGATTTTCTGAAATGTTACTACTAAAATATCTTATGAGTTTATTTTAGTTGCTAAAGAATATTTTAGCTAGCCCATAATAATTTCTATTAATTCGTTCATTACCTAATTAATTAGTGTACATTACCTAATTAAACACTTAATTATTAAGCGAAGTGGAATTTATTAATTTCATCTATGGGGATACTTTAACATCTACTGATTTTAACATCTCTAGAGTGAATGCTCTAAATTCCATAAGGTATAATTAGGTGCTCACGGAGAAATAATCATGCAGCACATCGACTAAGTGTATAAATTAAACTCCATACGATAGTGATTAAGAGTTTTAAACGTACATTACCTAATCATGTCCCACCCATAAATTCGATATCCGAAAAGTCACCATTGAACTAGCACGTGCTTGGAAGCCATACAAAAATGGTAATTTTTTTTCTAAACATCTAATAAAAAATGCATTCATTAGCAAAAGTTGTGGACTAATTATAAAGGTAGTGTTTGGTTGAGAGTTTAGTTTAGTTTAGTTTTGGTAGTGAGTAGAGAGAGAAATAGAGTAATGATTGAAAATAGGGATAATGATTGGAGAGAGATAGAGAGAGATAAGAAAGTAATAATTGGAGAAATAGAATAATGATTGGAGAAAGAAGTAGGGTAATGATTGAAATCAAAACTAAAAGTAAAACTAAATTGGAAGCGGAACAAAGCCAAAATGTCGAGAACTACAAAATAACATATCCGGTGATAAGTATTGAAAAAAAAGTACATTTAAGTCAAAATAGAGTTAGAGAATAGTGGAGAAAATGCCTCGGGAATAGGACAAAAGTAGAAGGAATCAAGGAAGGGCAAGAAGCCGCCCGCCTAAGACTTATTTTTTCTTAATGGAAAATTTTAAAATCAATCCAATAGACTGACAATAATAAGTGTGTAAATGTATATTAAATGATGCAAAAAATACACAGAATTACTTATTTTCTTTATTTTCTAGTATACTTATCGTCAACCCAGTGGATTGACAATAGCAAGACTATATAACTGATAAAAAAAATTTATCGCACATGAGTGAGACAAATAACGCATACAAATCAAATAAAGGTTAAACTAGCGATAAATTAATCATATGGCGGGGTAGGTGTCAAGAGCCCCTTGATTGTTACAGTAACTTATAAGTGACATTTTGGAGTCGATTATTTGTTTTTTCACAAGGAAACAAAAAAAAAAAAGGGTCTATTCTACTCTGACTGTTGGGAAGGGAGGCAGAGAGTTTACGTTATTGGAAACTACTGGCCTCCACCTAACTTGATTCCATGGATCAGATTAAAAGTTGCCCTGAGATATCTAAAGTCAACAAAAGACAGCTTTCTACCTTACCCCATTGAGCACAAGTCGCTTCACAAGGCAACAAACAAAAAAAACCTCAAAATTAAAAAAGCCACTTTCCCATTGAAGGAGAAGTTTCAACCTTCAGCACTTGGAAAAGGCTACAAGACGAGCTGGTGGGTCAGGCTACAATATTCTGGTGGAGTTGGTAAGAACATCAATTTTAGGACAAGTTTTTGGTGCCCGACGGTACTGCACACGAGGTACTCTATCGGCAAATGCAACTATCGTAAGGTATAGATTTTAGAGAGAGACAAAGAGGATAGAGAGAGAGTACTAGTCGGGTGAGGAGAGAGAGGGAATAAATCTGGACTGTTTAAAACACGTTTGGACGACTGAGATTGCTGACAGGTACCGTCACATGGTACCCATGCACGGCACCCAAAAAATTTTGACTTTTAAACAAATATTTTGGGAAATATTCAAGAAAAAAAATCCAAAAATTGACTTTTTGAGCTTTTCTTTGGATATTTCCCAAAATATTTGTGTAAGAGTTATTAAATTTTTTACTTTTCCGATTCTTTCCATCCTTACTCATATCATATAAAAGTTTAGAGTAAAACTAACAAATACAAAAAAAAAAACAAAAATTGAATAAAGACAATCAAAAAATTATTCTGCATAAATTAATCACTAGCGTAAACATCCAAGATCGTTAAAAAAGATGTTGATGATACTGTTGTTGATTGGTTGGGTTACAATTAGGGTAATGTATCTTCTTCTCAAATATGCCCCAATTAAAGGGAGGCTGAAGGTTCATTATCATCATCGTCATCATGCATACTCCATTTTTTTTTTTTTGATCATTAAAAGGGTGAGAGGGGGCAACCAGCGTAGCAACTCCCCTTGGGCGTGACCATAAGGGCTCCCTACCCGCCAATGGAATGTCCGGTTTGAGCCATAGCTACCATCCGGGAGGACGGGTCGTCACCACGGCACCATTTTAGTGCACAACTGGTGAAAACTCCCCCCTTTGGTTCACAGACGAGGTTCGAGTACCTGTCGGGACTCGAACTCCCGCCTGTGTTAAGGGAGGTGATGAGCCTCACCAGTTGGGCTACCACCTCAGTGGTCATACTCCATTTTCACTCATCCAAAACAATAACTTTATCTATCCAACTTGTAAAAAAATAAGGGTAATAAGCTCCTATAACTTTATGGGCAAAGTATGGATTAGCTCCTCGTGGTTTGGCCGTTTTGCTGAAGACCCCCCATGTTTTACTAATGACCACTTTGCCTCCCTATGATTTTGGAGTGAAGTGCAATTCTAACTCTGTTAACGGTAAATGATAAATGACTGTAGTACCCATGTACTTTTTTGGGATAAGGTAGTACTTTTCTTCTTGCATAAAACATATATTGACAGAAAAAAATTCCACCTCGCTTCGGAAAATCATCTGATCCTTGCATCTTCTTCTCCAATCCAGACACCAAGATTGCCGCACCACCATTCCCTTCCCCCAAGCTTGCCACCGCGCCACCTTCACTCGCTAACCACCGTGATCCACTGTCTTCCCGCCCTCACGCCGAAAAACCTCCATTGAAACTGCCTTCACCTCCACCCTCAATCGATCACCATTTCCGCATTGCCGTCGTCTCAATTATCACCATTTTTTTCGGCCGGCCAACATTGTTTCGATCTCAAGAAATTATGAAGTTAGTGAGAAAATAATATAAAATTAGGAGAATTTGGTAAACAAATTGGGGATTTTGGAGAAATCATACAGTCAAGGGCCTACGGCTAATGAATGGTAATTAGAGGTTTGCTCTTCGATTATGGGATGGTTTGGGCAGTGGGTTCGCGCGTTTTGTGCGTGGCAGATGCATGGGTACCTAAATGGCGGTGATGGGAACTGGGATTGAGGCTGTCGATGTTGATTTAGGGGGTGCCACAATTATGGCCGTAGTGGTGTCAAGAGTGTGCGGTGGTGGAATTGAAAGGCGAGGATGCGGCCAGTGATGATATCGAGTGAGTCAGAGGATTTGCTTGGTAGATTAGAATACTAGTGATGAATTTTTTTGAAGGAAAATGAAATTAGTGGCCGGAATTAGAGGCTGGTGATGGCAGAATTGGATCCCCTTCTGCGATCGTATACGTATAGATATATGTGCCAGAATGTCGTGATCTCATCGAATATGGTTTCATAGGAGTTTGGGGAAGAAGAAGAACTCCAATGGTGTTATTGTCTTTTCATCACATAACTTTTGGGGGAAAATTCAATTTTTCGAGTCATAAATGCAATGGGGGCGTGTGAGTGATACCCACTGTTAGTTTGGACGGAAAATTCAACTGTTGCAATTTACTCCAAAACCATAAGGAGGTGAAGTGATCATTAACAAAACACAAGGAGGTCATCTGCAAAATGACCAAACCATAGGGAGGTATTTCATACTTTGCCCTAACTTTATTCAGTGCTCAGCAATAAATCCTAGCTCCTGGCTAGCTAGTAACATTCATACAACTTAATATCCATCTCAACCCTAAAGTAATCGACACCCTCGACCTCGTCGGTTCGAAACGTCACGATTCCTCTCGTCATGAAGAAATCTCCGGTCCCACCGACAACCGAGAGGTCCCGGGTCGCTTCATCCATCATGTCTGCGCCCATAATGTTCAGTGTGCCCTTGTACTTAGTGGAGTTGAACACCAGAGAGTAAGCGAACCAAGCGTTGTATGTGGTCTTCATGTCGTAGAAATAGAATCCTTGAGCTCGAGCCACCGGAGCGGAATGGTATTGGTTTTCTGCCGTTATCGGATCGTCGAACACCACCGTCTTACCTGTTTGGGGAGATTTGGTCAGAATACTCTTAAATAAGTAGCCCAACTATATAGAGGGAATTAATCGCCCTCTTTGATAACTCAGTACTCTGCTCACTAGACTAAATAATTCGTAAGACAAATTCTATCATTCACTAGCGGGGAGTCAATTAAAGCCAAGAAAGAAGTCAAATTGTCACTTCACAGGAATTGATAATCCGCAGGTGAGAGTCGAACTAGAGATCGTGAAGCTCCTGGTTGGTATTGCCTGGTGACTGGCCACCAGACAGACAAAAGAATTGGGTTGTTTGATGTCAATAATTACAGAGTAGCGTGATCACATTTTGACAACTAATCCCTCCAACTCCAGGCAAAAGCTGCGTGTGCGAAAAAAATTAATTATTGGGTGCTCTTAGAGCCTCCATATGGTGTTCCAATACATCCTCCTCCACCATATATTGATGTGACCCAATTATCAATTGTATGGATTCCAAACAAATACGAGATGGAGAAGGCTTTCGGGGTCCATCTGTATGGATTTTTCAAATAGTTTTGGATGTTGAAGAGTGTTGGTGTACCACTTCAACGTTACTATCTCGAAGATCATGGAATAATAACTACTCCAATATGAGAGAATATATATGATAGAGAATGGTTGTGATAGAGACGTGCATGTTTAAAAAAAAAAAAAACAAATTATTCCTACTACTAATTTGAGTTTTGAAACTTGGGTTTGTTACCAAACTTGAAGGGCCCGAGTCCGGTCCCGTTCGTGTTAGCGATGGTGGCTGCGGTGGCGTTGCCCACATTGTTGCCCTTAAACATGGTTTCTTGGTAGTAGAGCACCATACGCTTGCATGGCTTCTTGGAACTGATCGCTTTTTTCGAGCTCCGAGCTGCAAAAACATGAGAGGAAATGGCAAGGAAGAAGAAGAACAATAGAACGCATGGTTTCTCTGCAGTACCCCTCCTCATGGCTAGTACTTGACTTGCTGGGCTGAGTTTACTTAATTTGGTTTTGCTTAGCTAAGGGGTTTGTGTGCCCCTCCTCGATCTCTCCCTTTCCATTTATAGAGCATGCCTAACTGTTTTGATGCGAGTGCTATACGCAACTAACGCAAGCATTTTGATGCAAGTGAATTAGGTGCCTAGGCGGGGCCGGTCTTGACTTTTTGCGTTCAAAACGAACCAAAAAATTTAGGGTCAATATGCATTTTCAATGACTCTAGATATGTCCTACAGACCATTCTTTTCTCGCACATGTGTGAGGCCCATCCCATAATTAAATGTGTGAGGCCGACATATTACATATATATGAAAGAAGAGTGGTCGGTAGGAGTGTACGTAGCATTGTTGATGCATTTTAGCGAATGAACTGATAAGAAAGGTAATGTAATCAACTTCAAAAGGAAAATATAATTTCTACAATACGAAAAGATGAAACTTTAAAATTATGCTCATAAATCACTCACATAAAGATAACTTTTCCTGTATTTTTAGCATCAAAAAATAGTATTTACTAGTGTGTGTGTGTGTGTATATATATATATATGTGTATATATATATACACACACACTCGTAAAATTAATCTTCTCCATGATCTATGTTTCAATAGATAACATAGCTTATCTATTCAAGAATTAATGACAATTCGAAAAAGGAACGAAAGCTAGTATAACGGGAATAGTCAAGAGTATTCTACATGGAGTGTAAGGAATCAATCAGTGCATTTGGGGGGGGAAAAAATTGATTTCGAATAATTCAATCAATGTCATTTCCATCCATTTCAAATAATTTGCACCGTCAATTGATTTCGCTATCTGTTTTGGTAATGTTTGTCTCAAAAGCTCAAATTCTGAGAACATTAAATCGTTATCATCAATATTATTGAGACTTCTCTTTCTCCTAGCTAGCTAGATTTTTACAAGTCCAGACCAGGACAACTACTTAATCCATTTCTCTGGTGGGCGGGTACTCGTGATGAGGTTTATAGGTGGGGAATATGGCCCAGTTACCAACTATAAGTGGAAATAATACCCAACAGTTGTTGGGCAGATTTAACCAATCCAACCACCAACTTCCCATTCCAGTATTTTTTATCTATCTATCTATCTATCTATCTAAAGAACTAACAGCCAATTCTCCTGCATTATGGTTTGAACTAACCGCAATTCACCTTAGAAACAACTTCCGGCGACTTTGTTTCGCCCATCGAACTCCTTCCTTAGTGAGATGGGTAACCTGAGGGTGATGATTGGTACTTGGAAAAGTTATATTTTGTAGATTTTTGAAAAAAGGTTAGATCCGAGAGCTCCTCCTCCTCCCGGCGACTTTGTTTTGCTCATCTCCTTCCTCTTTGTGAGGGCTCTCTCCCATCTCCTCTTTGTGAAATCTTCTTTTTCCTTTTCTTTTCTCTCTCTCGACCACGCCCCCAGGGGCCTGCCTCCCTTCGCCAGAATCGACCTCTGTTCTTCATGGAATTCATCTGTTCGGGCCTTTGCCTGTGCGGTTGAAGGATTGCATCTATTTATGAATTATGATCTTGAAACTATGGTTATTGGATCTGGTCCATTTCAGGCTCATTTCAATACCCGAAAGCATTTACTTTAAAGTATTAGCAGTTATGTTTTTGTCTATTGTCTATTGGATATTGATTGATATATTTTTTCAAACACACCTACGTCGAGGAAAGAAAGATAAAATCAAAACTCATTTCAACACAAATGTGTTTCAAGGGCATATCAATCCAACGTTATGAACGTCATTTTTGTCGGAAACTATGTTCAGTTTTGAAAACTGAATAACCCCGACCATTGATACAAGCTCGATCGGGGAAAAGCTCACAAAAAGGCTCAAGTGATCCCTTCAGTAACCAGAAAGAATCCTGGTCCTTAATATTTCATTCCAGTAACAACAAAATCATGCTTATCTGAACCTCAGTGGCCAAATAAGACACGAGAAGAAAACAGGAGGAAGAGACCGCAGTTGTTGAGTACTTCATCAAACCAAGAAAATGAGAAACACTTCGCCGAGGAAGAGAGAATTTGTTATCCTGCAGAAAATGATTAAGAGGTTGGTAATTGATAACCAAGCGAAGTTTTCCTCTTATCAAAACTACGCCAACAAACTCATCTAACCATTAACTTCACAATTATCATTGAATAGAACATGAGTTAAATGAAGAGGGAACAACAACAAAAATTTAATCGTATCATATGTAGTTATGTACCCTTTCATTTTGGACTTGACATTTTACTGATCTCGACACTGTCAATTATTGACGACCCGGGAAAACAAAATAAATCAGCTGTTACCAGAATCTGTCTCGGGCGAATCTCGGACGCTCAGGGAAGCCAAGGATTCCAGGGACAACTTGCTGCGGTACTGTTGCACTACCAAAACCGACGCTGTGGTTGAGAAATCCGGCGAAGTCAAAAGGTTGCCTACCGGACCCAATTCAGGACACTCGCACTTTCCATTCAGAGATGCAACTAACTCTCCCTCTGGAATTCTTCCAACCAGAAACAGATTGCAACGACTGTGCTCGCGAATGGCTTCAACCGCTTCAGCACCGTTTCTGACTGCCCTCTCTTCGTACCTCACTGATCCGTCGTTCACAATTTTCTCCTTGAATTCATCTAGGAAATGTTCATCCGCGGACTTTGCCGCACCTGGTTCACCATTAGAACTCTCATCCATGTTAACCCTCACAATCTCCCCGACAACATCAGGGTGAACGGTAAAGCGAATAACAACTAGGTTAATCCCGGGGTGCTCAGCCATTCGGGCCCCATAAGCCAGAGCTTCACGATCGTCATGCCCCCCAAAGAAAATCACGGTTACGCCCGAATCAACACTGCTTGCAGATACCTGAGCAGTCCCACCAAGCCCGCGGTCCACCAAGATCCCAACTGAACACGGGGCATGCTCAAGAACCCGCCTATTAACGAGCCTAAAATCATTCCGAGTGGTCTCTAACTGCCCGTCAAGCCTTTGATGCTTATGGAAAGGGAGAATCACCATCGCAGCCTCTTTTCTTTCTGCACTTGCACATATGTCCTCGTGCATGGTGTTCATCGGAGAAATCGCTGTCATTGGTCGGATAACAACCCGGCTCAGCCGCTGGAAAGTCTCAAAAGCGACGACGATTTGGTTGGTATTGGAATTCTGTCCCTTGTTCCAGAAAGGCAATCCATTCCTTCTTGCTTTGTGCACCATTTGTATTGCCGATGACCTCTCAGAGAGCTCCATGAGGTGCATGGCGTAGACAATAAACCCTTCCCTCTTCTCAGTCCCACGAGAAGCCTCAATGGTATTAATCAAGGTGGGGAGATTCCTCACGCTATGGAAACAAGCGAGAATCCGGAGCTGAGAATTCAGGTTTTTCCTCTGAATTGCCCTGTGCTTGTATTCAGTCTTCCCTATCTTAGCCGGTTTGTATACTGCAATGACTAGAGGTGTTGTGATGAAGGTTGTAAAGAGAGCCATAAGAACCATAACAGCGAATGTTTGATCATTCAAAACCTGAAAATTCACAAATGTCAAGATTACCAAATTTGAAAAACACACTATATATCCAAAGAACAGATTGAAGATTTAGTTCAATTTTACTTACCCCTCTGTCTTTCCCAATGTTGAGGACGATGAGCTCGACTAAGCCTTTAGTGTTCATTAAGAACCCTAACGCTAGAGCCTCGCGAAAAGGCACTCTGCACATAAGTGAGACCCCAACAGTTCCGAGAATCTTCCCAATACATGCTGTGGATATGACCAAAGCAAGAAGGCCCCAAGACTGAGCACCTTGGATGGTGGCTACATTAGTTTTCAACCCGCTCGAAACGAAGTACAAAGGAAGGAACAAACCAGACACAAGATCCTCAACCTTTTCCACCAGAGCACCGGCAAACGGCCCTTCCTTTGGGACCAGAACCCCGATCACAAAAGCACCAAATAACGCGTGAATTCCAATGGAATCCGTGACAAACCCCGCTGCCAAAACGGAAGCCAAAATTGCGCAGACGTATGTTTCATTGACCGGCTCTCCTTCAGGGCAACGGTTCTCCATCCACTTGAATACAGGCGGCACAACGAGTATACAAACAATGACAAATGCACAGCCACACACGAGGACCCACACGGAAATAACGGGAGAATTTTTGTGCCCAGAGAGGGCAATGGCGAGAGCGAGTAGAATCCAAGCCGCCACGTCATTGACAGCAGCAGCTGACATTGCCATCTGGCCAATATCGGTGGTTAAGAGTTTGAGCTCCGCTAGGATGCGGGCCAAGACAGGGAAGGCGGTGATGGAGAGGGCCACACCCATGAATACGAGAAATGGGGCTTCACTTACACCTTCGGAAATGGTTGCTCGGAGGGCAAAAGATGATCCGATTCCCAGTACAAAGGGAAGGCTGATTCCGGAAACAGCAATGCACAAAGCTTTCTTTCCAGTCCGGCGGAGGGACTTTGGGTCTAACTCTAGGCCCACGAGAAATAGAAAGAAGAGGAGACCGAGATTGGCTAGGGTGTCCAGTACAGTTAAGCTCTTTGGCGGGAAAACCGCATGCAGATAAGTTAGGTTGCGACCCAAAGCCGACGGACCAAGTAAAACTCCACCCTGCAAAAACAGATATTAGCTATGTGACTTGCTATTTAAAAAGAGAAATGCTGAGCAGCAGTACATAGTATGTACGGTATGGTCTCTAATGCGGCAAAGCGATAAGAATTTGAATCTCCATTCCTACCACTGAAAAAGTAAGTAATTCGTTTGTCATCCAAGAGGAAGGAAAAAAGGGCATGACATATTAGTGTAGGCATTTAATAGGAAATTTCAAAGGTTCTAATGTTCCAAATAGCAGGTAGACTGGGAGCATGTTGGAAGCACAGTGATTTGCTCAAGCAACAAAATATTTGCGATTTGAACTTCTACTGAAATAGGTCATATTCTTCAAAAGTCCTCCATCTAGACTCCGAACGCAGCATGCCAACTCCAGACCCTGGGGAACGTAGTTTACAGATTACTCTGAATGGAAAACTAGTTTGAGTGAATTGCTAGACCAGAATTGGATGATCTCAAGTCCCCCGTGGATTTGGCACCTAACCTCGAAAATAATTTTCCCCTTCTAGTCCCATCGTATATTGTATCCAAAATCTA
Source organism: Rhododendron simsii (assembly GCA_014282245.1). NCBI lineage: Eukaryota > Viridiplantae > Streptophyta > Magnoliopsida > Ericales > Ericaceae > Rhododendron > Rhododendron simsii. The sequence continues at coordinate 9,233,639 of CM024959.1, read as the reverse complement.
TCGTAGCACGAATACTCCCACGCATTATCAATCCATCGAATCCACACATTAGCAATCCCTCCCCATGATCCCATGATACTATTACAGTAAGCTCCCCGAAACCTACATCAGATGTCAAACATCGCCTAGGGTGAAGTTTCAGCCGTTTAAAAAAAATAAAAAAACATGGCCTAGTGTCCGAGGCAATAGCAGCTCTACATGTATTTGAGAGTGGTCAATTGACCGTCCTAATATGTAAGAAATCTATTAAAGGAGTTGATTTAGGAATCGGGTGAGCACCCTGAAAATAATAATTAACACCCTAATGGCTCTGTTATTGTAGTTCGAACCTTTTAAATGGTCAAGATCTTAAACCACTCGATCGCTTCAAACACCAACTTAAACTCGAAACAGCCCCCCCTGTATAATCAGTTTTACAGCTCAACCTGTAAAGGAAATTAGTTTTGCTGCTCATTCTATTACAACTTTTATTTTACAGCCAGCTCATCTCTCTCTCACAGAATACCATTGATTTCTACAACAAATTTATGGATTCGAAATGAAAATTCCAGAGGCAGTCCCGGATTAATGGCGGATCAAAGAGAAGAAAGTTAACGGCTGTCAGCCGGTGATAGTTCTTCTGAAAGGAGGAAAAAGTATATGCATAGTCATCGCCAATTATGCATTGGTCAGTGAAAGTTCGTCTGAAAAGAGAACATAGTATAGAAAGTTTTATACCCACAGGCATCGTCTACTGTACTATAACGCACAACCAGGAATGGTAATCAAGAAAAAAACCAATGAAAGAGATGCAACCAATTAACAAAATAAAATCAAGGGGAAAAAGAAATAGACTTACAACAATCTCGGCAATGACACGAGGCTGCCTCAATGGCCTTAGAAGAAAAGCAAGACCTCGCGTGAGAACAACCACCAGGCATATCTGCAAAATCGCAAGAGGGAGCGCAAAGTCAAGAGGGTTGTCGCCTTGGAAGACGCCGTTGGACGTCGCCTTCATCGGGGCCGGACACTTTGGAACTGTCGAATTCGATGCCATTTTTTCACAGAGAAACAATGATCCCAGGCGAAACACAAACCTTCAAAGCTCTCGGTTCAGGGCCTGAATCATGTGAACATCTGTTAGATTGCGAGAAAGAAACAGAAGTAGAAGTGGCGGTTCTGTTTTGCATGAGATGTCCTGCTTCTACGAGGACTCTATACGAAGAGTCCTCTACCCAAAGGAATTTCAAAATGTACATTACACTAACGCTTTGGTGACATGCCTACGTGTCTTTTCTTGATTGGGTCTTTTAAACAAATCTCGATTTGTTACGAAGCAATAGAGGACTCTCTAGAATTCAGGCTTTACAATCAAGATTTGGCTCTGCTGGACTGTTTAAATAAAAAAGGCTTTCTTTTAATGACAAAGCTGACAATCTATATGACAAACCTGGTGCAGGTCGTTAGCTCCGGAATTATCGAGGTGTAGCACAAGCTGATTCGGACATCCGGTTGGAAAAAAAAGTTACTCCTATAGTGCAATAGAACAATCCTCCAACCAGGTATAGGAAAGGAATGTCCATTAAGGAATCCTAAAAGCAAATCATGGGTTCTATAGAAAATACCATAAGTCTCGGGAAAAAGAGGTCAAATTTTTTAAGAGGCACCAAACCAAGACCGATTTGGGCTATTCGTTACCCACTTTTTATTGGGAGTGATAATTGATCGAAGAACGAGGTCTCTAACTCCACGTGAAAAAGGTAACCAAGGATCTAGAACGCAAAACACAACGAAACAAGATGCGCTGTAAATAAACGAAATAGATTATCATTTTATTAGGCTTGGAGAGACATATAGAAGGTTCCAACACCTGAGTCCATCGCCTCTCGAATTCATCGAATCAATTGTAGAGAACAATTTCAGCCAGTAAAAGGATCTTTTCGAGCCCGGTTCAATGATCGGAACCGTTTGTTTTTTGGAACTCAATGAGAGCATATAGCATGCAAAAAATCAAATTGTTCGCGAATAGTTTGACGTGATTTCCGAAAACATATATATTGCAAGAAAAGGTCAAAATTGATTTTAATCCACTAATGGAATCTTATTGTTTGCAAGATTAATGCATTCAAAAATCATAATAAAAGTATATCCAATCAACTTTATTTTTGGCACGTGATGTTGCAAGTGCCATGTCAACATGATCAGATTCAATCTTTATGGTGAGCCTCGATGATAGCTCTTGGTATCCTAATCAACCTACGAAGTACCTCAATTAATCCTTGAATAATCAATTTGATCGTCCACTAGATCTAGCGGGGAGCCCAATCAGGCTATTCCGCTAAGATTTTTGGGCTTTTTTTGTATTTGTCATTTTTGCACTTAAAAATTATGACTTTTACTTAAATATTTTTTAATATATCCAAGATAAGGCCCAATTTTTTTGAAATTATAACAATTTGGGCTTTATTTTGAATATTTTCAAAAATAATTGGACAAAAGTCTTAAATTTTTACTTTTCTGATTCACATGACAAGACGAATCAATAATTCAAAAAAAAATCGACACAAAACTAACAGATACAAATGCAAAAAAAAAAAATTTAAACAAAGACAAAATAAATTAAAAAAAACCCTTAGTGAAACTCAACCTAAATTTTTGTTCAACTGCCGCCCCAGCTATACACCAAATGCATAGATCCCACTTCCAAAACCTTCATGATACCTCACTAATGTTATACCGTTAATCAATGCCCTTCAATGTGGGCCTCACCTGAGACCGGGGATTCAGGTTAAAGGCTCCGTTAAATAGTATTCTGATCGAATTTCGATGATCCGAGCCGCTCAATGTGTTTAAAATGTGATTTAAGGGTATTTTCAGAAAGATGCTGAAACCAAAAGGGAAAACAGAAAGTCTTAAGAGCATTTTATTGAACTATTCAGGTGAAATTGTTAGATGAAGCCCTTCGTCATTTGTTTTGCTGATTTCTTGCAGTAGCCTTAAAACAACTATTTAAAAACATTGTAGCGGCTCGATGAAGTCAAATTGGAATTGGAAAATAGCTTTGCTGAAAATGCTCGGTAAAAATACCGATATACTGTTCATCATGTATCCATTAAATAATTAGTTTCTCTCTCTTCCTCCTCCCCTCTCTCTCTCGATCCGAATTTTGATGATCCGCCTTCGCTCAATATGACTTGAGGAATGTATTTTATGAGGTATGCAAAGGAATCAGTAAAAAGATGATAGAGAGGCTTCATGTAATAGTTTTATTGGAATGGTTCAAGTGAATAGGTAAAATGTTCAGATGAAGTACCTTTTTGATCATAGTTTTTGCTGAAATTGTTATCGCTGGTACCTTAAAATCACATGCTCTGAACAGCATTGACGGTTCGATCCATCAAAAATCCAGGATGGAAGTGACACTATTTAACGGAAGATTTTATAATCCGTTAGTATTCGGATTTTTTCGGAATGGCACTTTTGTATTTTTTGGAGATATAACGTTGAGGAGTACCCATTGCTTTTTTAAAGGTTTGAGAATCCTCCAAAAATAAATTTGGGTCCTCTAAAAATGGAGGGCCATTTGCAAATTTTGAGGACCTAAACTTTAAATAAGGACAGTGGGTCGAACGAAATGCTATTCTTCCAAAAATACAAAAAGTGATACCCACAAAAAAAGGGATCTTCAATGTGGGCCCACTGAGACTGATCAGTCACCCTATCAATTGGACGGTCATTTCCAAATCCTGCTATTTTCAGAGTGATGAAACGAAAAAAGGAAAACAGAAAGTCTTAAGTATGCGGTGACCGTTTACTGTGTCTACTGGAGCAACTCCGGATCTTAAAAAAATATAAATTTTTTTTATAAATTTTAAAATAATATTTTATGAGACATCGTAAAAAATCAACTTTAACGAATATCGATAAAATTATCAATAGGTATATTTTTCAAAATTCGTAGAAACGAACCTGTTTAGTTTTGCAATTTTCTGTGAATCAGTGCCACCTTCCGACTAGTACTATTGACAAGAAGGACCCTGCCCCTCGCCTCCAATTTACACCCACCGACCCGCATTTCCTGATCAACCCCGCTTCGATCTCCTCAACTCTCCCAGATTCTTCTTCGTTCCCGGTAAAAACAGAAAACAAAAAATTCACTCCAAAAAATATCTTTCTTCACATTTGAATCCTCTTATAGTCTACCTTTAATCAGATTGGAGAGGAAAATAATTGAGATGTGCGTAAATTGAGACAAACAATCGAACCCAAAAAAAATTATACACGTATATGCATGCAAACACATCCGTGGGGTTATTTTACCCAAAAGAACACATCCATTGAGAGAGAGAGAGAGAGAGAGAGAGAGAGAGAGAGAGAGAGAGTCACCTGAATCTGAAAAAAGGAATTTGTCGTTCGGCTAGTCTCTATCCCATGGATGTGTACAATTTTTTTTTCCTTTTTTCTTTTCCGAAATCCTCCTGTTCCGATTTGAATCTCAAAGGAAGGTGGTGCCGTGGTGCGCAGAGGTAGAGAGAGAGAGGGAATGGTAGAGAGAGAGAGAGAGGAGGAGGAGAGGGAATGCAAATTGGAGAAAGACTTGTGGAACGCGGAGAGAGACCCTCTGAATTCTTCTTCAAAATTTATTCGCAACAGATTTATAAAGCGTTTAAACAAATACCCAACACTTGAAAATTAATATTGTCTTCTGGGTCAACCCGGATTTCTAGTATAACAGATTTCTATTCACAATAATTAGAAAAAAATTCTGGAATATGACAAATCAATGGCCTTTTGTTTCTTAATTTTGTTGGCTCCTTTTTTTTTTTTTTTTTCGCTAAGCTTGTTGGCTACTTTTATAGGATGTATTTGGTGGGTGAGGCTTTTGATTCTGTTTTTTTTTTTTTTTTTTTTTTAATGTTTAGAGGTGCTTTGACTCTGTTTCAATCCGTCCAATTTTGGGTAATTGCGCACTCTTCTGACTCACAATAGCGGTTGTAAATCTTGGGAGAAGAATCATTGAGGTAAAAGATCAGCTTGTTCGGTTACCGGTATAGCTGGCAAGCAGATAAGATGAGTACAACAAAAAACCACGACAAATTATCCAATGGAGTCGATTTTTAACATCGCCACTTGGAAAAGTGTTTTTAAATTTATGAAAAGTTCAGGTTATCTGCGGGGGATTGAAAATAAAATGAAAGATGCGAGAAGTGATTCGGTAAATTTGTGGGAGTTACGGATTTGCGAAGGTAAGCAGTACAGTATGCGTTTATTAAAAAATGGGAATGAATGCTACTTGTCTAGTTGTCTTTAGAACAGAAAGGATTAGACGGTGAGGAAAAGATTAATTTAGACATTGGAAGAAATATTGAACTTTTTCACGATGGTGTTCACACAGGCGCATAGGCCGACTATGTAAATATGGACAATGATGCAGACCTAATAATACGGGTGTGCACGGGTCGGTCCGGTCGGATCGGGTTTGGCCCCGAACCCGACATGTCAAGTAACACTATTTTTCGCCCCGAACTGAACAAGTGGTAAGAATCGTTCGCTAGCCCGATTTTTTACTTCGGGTTGGGTACAACCAAAATTCAAATTAATCTATATGAATTGGTTGGGTCAGGTAAGAAACGCATCACCTCGAACCGAAATTTGGTTTTTAACAGAAAATGAACCCGTACCCGACCGAACCACATCTTCGGCCCCTCCCGAAACCCTTCGGGTTGGGTTGGTCGGGTTACGGTTTTTTTGCACACCCCTACCTAATAACCAGCTGGTACTTGGAGCCGCGGCTTAACATTTTAAGATGTTGCGTTCCAGCACCTCTCACCTCTGGTTAAGTAGATGTTGGGTTCCAGCACCTCTGGTTAATTTCAACATTGTATCCTCTTGACGATCTATTTTCAAGTTGATTAAAGTGCATTAAGCAGTGTATCCACTGTATCGTTTACTTTTAGGTGGTGTTGTTCCACTAACAACTTTTATGGCTTTTTTTGGTTTCGTCCCTATTTAAAAAAAAAATTGCATTCTGTTAGTATTGCGTCTCGCCTTTTTTATGAATCGGAAAATTAAAAAATTATATTTCCTCCGTCCCTAAATAAGTGTCTGGTAGGCAAACCTAGGCCTTTAAAAAGATACATTTGTTTCGTTTAAAAAAAATTCACAAATCAATATATAGCAATGAGTTCTATTAGATTGAGAAAAAAATTTAAATTTTTAATGAAAAACTTACATCTTTTGTAAGATCTAATTTTGGGCGCCGGGAGTAACCGTTATCCACATATTTTGGAAAATAACCACTTTTCAGTTTAAAAAAAGTTGGCTTTTTTTAATTTATAAAATTGGATATTTTCAAAAATATTTGGATAAAATTAAAAAAAAATTTACTCTTCCGATTTCTCTCGTTGAGACAAATCAACAATCTACAAAATTTTGTCCCAAAATTAAATAACCCATTTTTTTTTTTAATAAGGACAACCTCCAAAAAAAAATTGTAAAAATAAGGCGGAACACGTCTAAACATTGGGAAAATGACCCCAACAGTAGAGTTGACAAAAATTAGGCGGAAGACGTCTAAACATTGGGAAAATGACCCCGACAGTAGAGTTGACTCAATGAGTGGAGCTCACAGTCATTTTAGCAATACATGGGGTGCAGTTTTGAAATCACCACTCGCATGGCATGCCCAGAGTTTATTCATCAACACATGGTAAGGATACGTTAGTTTGCAAATTTACCCCTACATATATATTTAACACTAAAAGCCCTAACCCACCATTTTCAGCGTTCCCCTTCTCTCTCTAACATTTACTCTCTCCGTTTCAAATTGAATGTCAATTTTTGATATCCGTGTCAAGTTCAATTCCTTATATTTCTTAATATAGATCTCAAAAAATATGCAATATGAATCTTGTTCGATAGTTATCGATTAGTTCTACTAGTAAAAAAAGTTAAATTGTCATCTTTTTAAGATGGATGGAGTATCAAGGTGTTCTCTCTCTCGTTCTCTGATCTCTATGTCGTTCTCTCTCTCTCTCTCTGCTCTCTCTCCTATCTCTGTCGTTCTCTGCTCTCTCTTTGTCGTTCTCTACTCCTCCCTCTCTCTCTCTCTCTCTGCGCGCGCGTGATCACAAAAATCCAGTCAATACTCGCGGGAAAGACATAAACATCTATCGTCAAAAGGATACAGCCATGAACCCTGAATAGTAAGTTTCCCTAACTCGAAATTGATTAAACTCTATGTAAGCCTTGAAATTGTGAAATTTCTTTGATTTGATGGCAGAAGATATAAGGCTTAAAGACTTATTTGGTCCTTACAAATAAGGCTCGGTTTTAATTTCGTCCTCCTAAAAATTTTCGTTTCAATTTTACCCTCATAGTTTTAACATGATTTCAATATTACCCTTCCCGTTAAATTTGGATGGAAAATGCTTGTGTGGCAAACGGTTGGGTGATTAAAAAGAAAAAAAAACCCTAAAAACCCTGTAAAAGAAAAAAAGCCCCGTAAAAGAAAAAGAAAAAAACCTGTAAAAGAAACCTCCACCCTTCCCACTCTTGGACTCCATCACCTCTCGGCACCACCTCCTCCACCATACGGCCTCACCTCCGACCAAAGACCACCCGCCACCTCCGGCCCGTACCCACCACCTGAAACACCTCTCACTCCTCCAAATTCCATCCCGATGGTTTGAAAAAATAAAAATAAACAGCTGTGAGTGTGTGTTTGCCGTGAGTTTCGTGCAAGCGCCGCCGCCGCGGGCCCCGTCGGAGTGCCGCCGTACGCCGCCTCGAGATTTCGGAACCACCACGGCGATCTACGGACACCGTACAACACTTACCCGGACTTAGAATCGCGTTTGAGGTAGTTTTCCGAAAACCCGTAACTCAATCTGCGTTTTAATGGAGTTTAGGACTAAAACTTAATTCCTATTGTAGATGATAACAGGTTTTTAATTCCAGAAGTTAATTAATTATTGTTTAGTCCTGTTTTCGTTTATATTTAGATCTATCTGTGATAAAAAAACAGGCTATTTTTTACAGGGTTTTTTTCTTTTTCTTTTACAGGGTTTTAAGGGGGTTTTTTTTTTTTTTTTTATCACCAACAGTTTGCCACACAAGCATTTTCCATCCAAATTTAACGGGAAGGGTAACATTGAAATCGTGTTAAAACTATGAGGGTAAAATTGAAACGAAAAATTTTAGTTGGACGAAATTGAAACCGAGCCTTATTTGCAAGGACAAAATAAGTCTTTAAGCCAAGATATAATTCTCTTAAAGCAGTTGAATTTCTTCTTATAATGGTTGTATGTATTGTTTTCCCACCTAATTGGTTTATAAGGGTTTCGTTGTCCTTATTAGTGATTTGAAGTCAAATCTATTCACTTGTTTTGGGCCCCATTCATGGTTAGAAGGAGTAGAGGTGTGTGCCTTCAATAGCGAAGGTGTGTACCTTCTCTTGATTTCTAGGAGTACCTTGGGATCTATAGCTCTTACCACTCTTTGATTTTGAGTCCTTTGTAATTATTGAGCACTTTGATATCTGAGGTTAATTTGGGATTTAATACATGCACACCAACTGTTTGATAAAAATTCCCATTGAGTTATGATAGATCTTTAACCTTTTCTGAATTGAATTTACAAAAAGGGTTCATGTTTGACATTTTGATTCAAGATGGGTCTCTTTTTTAGTGTTATTAGACGCCGAGCACATGCAATGAATGTCCAAGTTCCTTGTTGGTAGTTTCAATATGCAGTTAAAAGGGGTGATTGGGGAAACTAAATTCGAGTCACCCTCGCAGTTGATGTTCACACGAAAAGGCATGTTACCAATAAAAGAGTGATAGATTTGAGGAGGTTGTACTCTTGTAGTTCAATGAGCACTTCTGAAGCTTGCACTTCAAATTTTAGCTTCTTGTACAAGCAGAATACCAGTGCCATTATATTATATATTAGATTAGATGAAGTTAAGACTTGTGGTGTAAGGAGTTTCCTCAAAATAGAGACATTGGTGATAGCTCAAGTGGCAGTGGGGAGCATATGTAATAGTTTTATGTTCTGTAGTATAACTACATTTTGTTCTGTAATAGTGGAGATGACTTACGTTATTGTTTTGGTTTATACTTCTTTTGATGAGTCATGATTAATCCACCCGTGGATGTTAAGTAGCATATGTTATCTTTTTATTTTTTATGATATGCAACCACTATTGTATGAATTAGTGTTGGCATTAGTGATGGATGAAGCAAATTAGTCAAATCTAATCAAGCAATTAGAGTAGGAGTATCTCAGTTGTTAGTGTTTGGAAAATTTTAAATGGAATTTACAATTCGTTTGCGCATATTACGGTTATGGATGTCATGGTTGTCTTCCATAATTTGACGATGTTTCTGAGTTATTTAGGATGACTGGTTCTTTAGTTTGGATTGATAGTTGGTTGGTACGTATTAATAGGTTACTGGTGTCAGGCTACAGTCTTGTGTTTGGTTCATTTCTCAGATTTTATTGTCTTATGAACCTTGGTTGCGAATAAATGCGACCAGTCCCATTGCCATCTTGATTCCCCTGTTCTTTCAATATCATGTGTGGTCTAACAAGCTAGGTATTGTTGTCATGTTTCTCATGTAATCTGTAACCTTTGTTTTTGCACTTGCTATCTCCTTTTGTCATTTCTTGCAGTTAACGACCATGCAAAAAGAAATGCTGAAGCAAGTGACAATGATGGCCTCTGACTCAGTTTCTAAATAAGGTAGAAGACTGGAGACCTCCCTAGAGAAGAACATGGAGAAGCTGCAAGGCCAATTGTGATGCATTATGGGCTCGTTTTCAAGAAGAGAATGCGAATCGGGAGAACTACTTCCAGTGCTGATCTTTCTAGTATCCGTCTTGTCTAGCACGTTCTTAACTCCATGTTGATGACCTGTAAATAAATTTTGATGGTTATCCTTATGGGGAAAAATAGTAAGGAGTACTACTTTTTGATTTTGATCCACCAGGAGTACAACGTTGGTATGTACAAAGCAGTAGATTTTTTTTTTTTTGAATCAGGGGTACTGAAATCTGTAGAGTTTGCATCTTTTGATGATATCTACAAGTGAAAATAGTTGTTCGGAGTTTGTGTAATAAGTGATCATTTTGATTGCAGTTATCAGAAGAAAATATGACTTGGTCGTCCATGTGAGGAGAATGATTGGTCATCACTCATATATGATGTAATCCTTTATAATTAATGACTAGTTTTTTTTATAACGTAGATAAAGTTGGTTAAGATTGCATTGGAGATGACTTTCCTAATTTTTCACTCTCATGTGCCCTTAGACTTGTCAATACAATGGTCAATCACATGTGACAGGGTTTTCTCAAAAAATATGACTTGGTTCATATTAACAGAAAGATTGGGCCTCACTAATACTCGACGTAGTCTTTTATAATTAAGGACTTGATTTTAATACCTCAAATAATGTTGGTTGAGCTTGAATGGGAGATGACTTCCCTAAATTTTCACCCTCATGTGCCCTTGGACTGGTCATTACAATGGTCAATCGTATGGGATAAGGTTTTCAAAGAAAATATGACTTGGCCCATGTGAATAGAAAGATTGGTCTTAATCAATACCCGACATAGTCTTTTATAATTAATGATATGTTCTATTATACCTCAGACAATGTTAGATGAGCTTGAATGGGAGATGGCTCTCCTAACTTTTCACTCTCATGTGCCTTTGGACTTGGCATTATAATGGTCAAATCGTATAGGACAAGATTTTCTCAAAAATATGACTTGGTTCATGTGAACAAATGATTGGTCATCACTAATACCCGACGTAGTCTTTTATAATTAATGACTTGCTCTTTTTCTTTTTTTTACCTCAGACAATGTTGGTTGAGGTCGAATGGGAGATGACTTCTCTAACTTTCCACCCTCATGTGCCCTTAGACTTGTCATTGGTCAATCATATGAGACAATGTTCTATCAAAAAATATGATTTGGTCCATGTTAAAAGAAATATTGGTCCTCACTAATACTAGACGTAGTCTTTAATAATTAATAATTTGCCCATGAAATCAATGCTTGTAAATCTCATTTCCTTTAACTTGTTGCGGTGACGTTGTCCATTTGAATGATGGCTTCTATTTTATGACCATTCAAATGGGATAATGTCCTGTCACGAGATAGGACTTGGTCCCTATCAATAACGGTAGTGCTTTTTCACGATAAACGATGTAGTCATTTCCTTTACTGACTTGCCCTTTTTAAGCCCAAAAAATGTTAGTTGAGAATTTGTCACAGAACAATGTCTTATTTAAAAGACCAATCTAATGACAAGTTTAAGGGCACACACAAGTGGAAAGTAGGGGTGACTCACCTCGCATTCAACCTCAACCAACATTCCAAGGGTATAAAAGGGCGTAAATTTTTTTAAAGAACTCACGAAGTAATTAATATCTATTACATATCTTGAACTGTGAATGTATGGTACATCACAAAACATGCTACTACTCTAAAAGATTTAATTGGTACATAGCTTGGTCGAGCCTTGCATAAGAAAACTATGAAATCAAAAAATTCAATGATTCTAACAATTCGCAGGCCCCTTCTCTGGCGAAATAAGTTAGCAGAGTTGCAATCTCGACACATAACAAATGTCTTATTTAAAAGACCAATCTAATGACAAGTTTAAGGGCACACACAAGTGGAAAGTAGGGGTGACTCATCTCCTATTCAACCTCAACCAACATTCCAAGAGTATAAAAGGGCGTAAATTTTTTTAAAGAACTCACGAAGTAATTAATATCTATTACATATCTTGAACTGTGAATGTATGGTACATCACTAAACAAAAAACTAAACATGCTGCAACCCTAAAAGATTTAATTGGTACATACCTTGGTCGAGCCTTGCATAAGAAAACTATGAAATTAAAAAATTCAATGATTCTAACAATTCGCAGGCCCCTTCTCTGGCGAAATAGCAGAGTTGCAATCTCGACATACACTGCAATAAACAAAGAATACACTTGAGTTAGGGACAATTAGGCCTGCCAATGGGCCAGATCCGATAAGACCGAAATCCAATCCGAATCCGATAAGACTCGAATCCGATAGTGGTAATCCGGATCCGAAACATTCGGATCTGATCCGAAAATCCAAATCCGATCTGAAAACCTTTTTACTTCAAAAATTTTAGGAAAAAAAATATTTTTTTTTTCAAAAAAATACAATTTTTTTTTTCAAAAAAAAATATTTTTCGAAAAAGAATTTAAAAAATTAAAAATTAAAAACTTAAAATAAAATACAACTTCTTAGACATTTTTTTTTCAAAATAAAAAATTTACTGTTTTTTTTAAAAAGATTTTAAAAATTTTTTTAAATAAAGTTCGGATTCGGATTGATAACGGATTTAATCCGATCCGATCCAATCCGTATTTGAATTAACGGATTCGGATTATCGGATTTCGGATCGACGTTATCGGATTCAGATCCGGATCCGGATAAGATTTTTCAGATCGAATCCGGTCCATTGACAGGCCTAGTTAGGGTGTTGGCCACGAAAAAATTTAAAAAAAAAAAAAAAAAACAGAAGTCTAACAAAATGCCAATAGTGAACACAACTAGAATTCATCGATTAAGGGAAAAAAGAATGCCAGCATCGCAACCAAAATTGATCCAACTATGTTGGCACAAAATCTGTTTATCATACGCAGGAATCCAAGCCCAAAAAAACCAAGGAACTACAACAGCATACAAATTATCAAGTACTATCAGCGAAGGAGTAACAACACCAACTTCAAGGTAAAGCAACTTACCAGTTAAGATACCATGAAGTTGGGATAGTCCCCTATGACATAACGGTGTGCAATTTTCGAACGTGATAAAGTGCTTGGCCCTCTCGGATTTTTTGAGTTTTTTTTGCATCAAATTAAAGATCTCGATTAGTTCTTTAATTTGGTGTGAAAAAATTCAAAATATTATAAGCGGAAATACTTAAGTTTTTTTATCAAAAAATTGCAAATCTTTCATAGGGGCACAAGTGATTGTAGTGCAATGAGATATTAACCTGGTCAAGCTAGTATGAACGGACATTTGGGGATAGCTAACAAGACAACAAGCTCAAACTAATTCATGGAAAAAATAAATGCTGCATCAGAAGGAGATTTCATGGGTAATTCCTTTTCAAATGGGTTAATTTGCTGCTATGAAATTGCCTTGGCAATTTCTCAAACACTTGGCACCCAATGCTGCTATCAATGACCCAATTACGAATATAACACTTGATATCCCACTACTTAACATTATAAACCTAGACCCATATAAATTTGCAAGTTAATCAAAAAAATTCTATCCAATATCCTCTCATAAACGTGCGCGCGCACACACACATAAAGACAGATAGTAAGAGGGGAACGGAACAAACCTGGTGGAGGAGTATTGTCCATCGAGAGGAGGCAGTGGTGGTGACCAAACTTTGAACAAGTTCTGATGAAGTGTGGACGATTGACGGACTCGAGTTAGTGTCTTGGGCTGACAATTGACAATTGACAGACTCGAGCTAATCGGCAGAACGAGGGAACTGATTAGGGGATGGAAGTTGGGGAGCAAGGTTGGGCGTCAGGGTGGGGATAACTCTTGCGAGGATGGGGAGCACACAGCAGAAGAAGGGGAACAAATCCTAGAGAGAAGAAGGAGTTTACGGTCAAAGAGTTTTGGGAAGAATTACAAACACAAATGCTGTGTTTGAATTTTTGAAAAATAGTAAGGGTAATAAGTGGAGAGATAGAGAAAGAAATGTTTGAAGTAGGGGGGAATCTAGGGGGTATTTTTTGAAGAGAACAATGCAGAAGTCATTTAAGGAGAAGGGCAGAATGGTCCATGCTGACATGATTATAATGTATTGGTAATTAAAATTGTACGATGCCATGTATTGGGGGTTTCAAAACTGCACCCCATCAAAATGGGAATTAAGCCCACCGTACACCACCTGCCGGTAATTCTTCCTAGGACAAAAACCGACCCATGCGTCAGCAAATTTATGCAAAATCTCATCACTTCCAGCTGCAGCTGACAAAAGCGATCTATGCGTACAAATCAATACTATGTTACTCCCTCGGTCACAATTTATTGGTCCTTTTTGGAAGTGCGTGTCATTTTTTAATTGATTATATTTTACAATCTATAATTTTTAGGTGATTTTAAAAACTTTGTATAAAAGAACTCATTGAGATCTATCAAATAAGATTCATATTTGATATAAAAATATTACAAATTAAGAGATATAGCTAATTTTTTGGGACTTCCAAAAAAGGAAAGAGGACTAAGAATTTGGGAGGGAGGGAATACTAATAAGTATAGTTTGGTTCAAGCTAGGATATCCGGATTTTGTGTTAGATCTAAACCACGACTTAGTCGTTAGATCGTGTTTTCAATGGTCCGGATCTGCGGAAGGTTTAAACCATTTATGACCGGTCATAAACCTTTCGCAGATCTGGACCATTGAAAACACAATCTAATGGCTGAGAGCAAAAGTTCGGATCCAACACAAAATCCGGACGTCCTAACTTAGTCCTCCTTGCTAATAAGTGCTCCAGTATTTATTTAAGACCGTTTTGGTCAAACAAAAATGCCCAAATCAGAAAGAAAAAAAAGAAAAAAGAAAGATTGGACAAAGATAAGGAGAAAATACTTTTATTAAAGAAAATCTGGAAGTGGTGGTAGGCTCGATGGCTCAACAAGTTTAGCTGGTATGTGTGGTTAAATTGTAGGGAAAATGACGGCTTAGGACGTGTTTTGATAATTAATATCCATCAAGAACAAGTTAAGAACATTTGTTAATGTTAAAAATGTCCTTGGTAGGGTATTAATTATCAAAACACGTCACTGACCGTTATTTTTCCTAAATTGTTTACAGGTACTCTTGGTGAGAAAAAAATCTACAGTTATTGCCAAACAAGTGTACCAATTGGTCCCTATGTCCCTTTTTAAATGTCTAATGCAATTTCGCATGCTATTTCCAATGCCTTATAACTCTCGAAATATAATATATTTTATATTTTTAAAATCATTCTCTTATAGAAATAATTGAGATTTATCAAATAAGATCTATATTACATTATTTTAGCAATATATAACGAGAGATGTAGATAATTGAAAATGACACATTGAACCGCAGTAAACATTTAAAAAAGGACAGAAGGAGTAATGGAATTAGAAGTACAAAATGTTTAGTTGTTTGTGCCTAAATTTTATCTTCAGACAGTAATAAATAAAATTTCTCTCTTTGGGACGGCAAAGCAAAAAGAATTGCCACTATGATCTAAGTAGGAACTACTTGCAATCAACAGTTACAACACGGACTTCGGGTTGGCGTGCTGCGCGTCTTCGAGCTGTCGAATCATGTATTAGATGGCTTCGATCTCATCTTGGCAACGAATGATCGAGAGTCGTTCATTACCGATGTGAGATCTGAGTCGTTGGATGCATGATCCGACGGCTGGTGTAACACGCTTTATATTTGAGGTGCTTAAATGTTATACTCTAATAACCTAAAGGGGTAAAGTGCATTTTTTTTAAGAGCTGTGCATGTGTGCCGTGTGTTGGTGAGGTGTGTGTGTGAGGTGTATCTCATAAAAAAAGAAAAGAAAACCCATAAGGGAGGTTTTGTTTCAACATTAGAGAGAGAGAGAGAGAGAGCAACCGTGGAGAAGAAGAAGAAGAAAGAAGGAGAGCAACGAGAAATTAGGGTTAGTTGAATTGAAGCTTAATTAGGTAAATTTCATCTTCTTAAATGCTGAATTTCATGTTTTTCATGCTAGGTTTCATGTTCTACATCTAGTATGCTCTTGATTGAAGTAATTAGAGATGGATTGAATACATGGGAGAGGGTTTAGAGGTTGGACATGGGTTTTATTCCAGAGAATTCATGCATCTTATGATTGTGCTAACTGTGGTTTTCGCATAATGATAATCTACCCTGTTTTAACGAATTTTTCTCATCAACACGTCGACCATGTTATTTTTTTTGGTAATTTTACTGTAGATGCCTCTGTGTGTATAGCTTATGTTGTAAAAATTTCAGAATTTTTTGAGAAGTGTGGAAAAAAATAAAAATCATAAACCGAGCTGCTATCTGATTCGCATATGTACAGACAGCACAGACATATCTTGGGAAAACGAGTATAACTCCTAGCTTGGGTATCGGTTTTACGCATTGTTTCTTGATTCTGAAACTAGACTTACATACCTTTTTGAATATGTAAGGTTTGTGCCTTAGTTCCTTCTAGGAAAAATCAGTTTCTATTCCAAAGTTAATGGTTTGTTAATTATGGAAATTTGGGCAGGTTTTGGAGCTATGTTCTTCATCAATTTTGTCATATTTAAATATACTTACTGAGTATGGGTTCACATGAGTCTTAAACATTGACCAATTGGTGATGTTTTGGTGCTGGAATTATTGGAAAAGATTGAGTATGTGATTTTTAATGAGCATTCAATCGCAGACTATTTTGCTGGAATCGTAATTTTGTGTTCTTCTTGTGTAATTTCAATTGAGCATATCTTAGTCATTCGGAGTCCAATTTGGGCAAATTTTATATCTAGATTGAAGTGCTAGAAGTCTTCTTGCTAGTGGTGGTGGTCTTGTAGTATTCTTTTGAACCTATAGAGAAGTATGGCCAAAATACGATAGACTGTCTGGCTGAATTTTAGTATTTCCAACACAGAATTGCTGAAAGTGCAGAAAACACATACTACATGCTAAAACTGTTTTTCGAGCATGCTGGAACTGTTTGGAACATTGAAAATACGAGTGGACACCGTATTTAACTAAATTCGATGTTGTATTGTTGATCTGTGGTAGGATATTTGCTAATACATTTACTTAGCCATTCAGGTGTTTATATACTAAAACATTTGACTTGTGATTAGGTGACGAGTCAGTGAATCAAGGAGCACCGAAACCATAAGTCGTACTTTCTTTTGGAGTACAAGGTGAGTGTTTGATTCATAGATGTTGTTCTATATTGAATTGAATTGTTGGCTTAGTGCCCGGTGATTGGCTTAATGCCAAAAGGCTTTTATGCCTTAAGTTATTGGCTTTGTGCCCGGTGATTGGCTTTATGCCAAAAGGCTTTTATGCCTTAAAATATTGGCTGTGTGCCCGGTGTTGCTTTTAATTGCTTGGTTTACTGTTAACAAGTTGAGATTATCTTTTCGCTGTACCTTTAACATGGAATTGCATCCATGTCTCATAAACACTCCCGGATTCCATTTTGGAATCCAGTTTTGCAGGCATTGTAGATATCCACTGCTGATCATCGTGTGGTTGTACCCTCGCTTAGGGTAGCATGTTGAGAAGGCTGGATTAGTTTTGGCGAAATTTTGTAGATAGGGATGTAGTTGTAGCCTATGTTTATATTTGGTTCATTGTATAGTTTAACGTTTTCTTAAGACTTCCGCTGTGTTTGTAAGAACGATATGTTTTGCGTTATCAATAAAATGACTTTTGTTTAACTTAGTTGCTAGAACTTGAGTTGTAGGATTGGATTGGTGGTTGATGTTGCACCCTCACATCGGTTTGGGCTCATTTGGCCGGAGTGGGGTGTGACAGCTTGGCTTGGAGGTGCGCACACCATTGCACAGCACCATCCCCAATTGTTACAACACCATTGAATTAATTATAAAATTTCATAATTTGTTGTGCATATGTATGTGGAAAAAGGAAAGTGAATACATTCCACATGACATGTTGGGCATGTTCCCCCCCCCCCCCGAAAGAAAAAAAAACCATCAATCTATAGTTTTTTTTTGCCTTTAAATACCTATTGTTTTTTTTGAAACATCAATCTATTGTTACACGTCTTGTCTTAACTACCTCGTTTGGGGAAAAACTAGTACAATACACACTACCACATACGGATTTTGTGGCTAATTTTTATGAGTTTTTATGGCTCATTTTATGAATTTTTGTGACTCATCTTACGAAAGTGTGTACGGTACAACCTTACGAATTTTGTAGCTTACTTTTATGAATTTTTATGACCCAATATATGAGATTTTATGGTTGTTTATATATGAATTTTTGTGGTGTAGTATATGAATTAGTGTGGTGTTGGATATGAATTATTTTGGTGTTCTATACAAATTTTTGGTAAAAAGACGGCGCAAAAGTAAAAAATGATTGCGCAAATATATGATATTTTTTGGTGTTGTTTATGAGATTTTGCGGTGTTATTTACGAATTTTTGTGATGGTGTATATGAATTTTGTGGTTCAACCTACGAATTTTTTAGTAATCAATAATGAGATTTTGTGGCTTAAAATACGAATTGCATATCTTATCCTATTTTTTAGGGGTGCTGATTGCAGCCATTCTCCCTCGTCTAATATGCTTGCACTTGAGAGTAATGTGACGAGTTGAGCTTGAAGTTTTAGAATAGAGCAAATTCCTATTTTCTAGGCCTTCGTCACCCCGCCACGTGTAATGAACCATTCCAAATGGGTTATTCTGTGCACACAGGCCGGTGGACGCAGACTTCTCCTTTACAATATTTTCAAGAGGGTCTTGATTACGGGTGGAAACAATTCTACGTGACTATGATTTGATGATGAGTACTTGCCTTTAGACTACAACAATCGAGAGAATTTCAAAATTCTTCCTTTTCAACCGCGAGAAGTTTTTGGGTGCTGGACGGGTACCTTGTGGTGGTGTCTGTCGGCAATCCGAACCATCCTAACGGATTTTGGACAATTTAGATTTATTTATTCTCTCTCCCCTCACCCCACCATTTTCTCCTCTTTTTCTCTCTCTAAAATGCAGACCGTTCAAAATACGTTTGAACGACCCAAATCGCCGACAAAGTACTACGTGTGTGGTACCCTACCTGCACCCAAAAATCTCTCCTCAACCACAAGTCTGATATCAGGAGTCCTCACTGACAATCATGGTTCTATAAGAAATGAAGGAAAACAATGTGATCTTTCAAATCACATCATCACACCTTTTATATTTGCTCTTCAAGTAACTCTTGAGCTCACCTTATTTTCATGGATAAAGGTACGAAAAAATTGTGAAACAAACTATAGAGATTAGTTTGAGGTGTGATCATATATTGAATCACAAAATCGTTAAGCATCTAATAAATAATACTCCACTTGAGTTCTTAAACGAGCTAGTCAAATAATACTTGACTTTTTCAAATCTAAATGATTTTAAAACCCATGGTAAAGTTCGCTTTAGTTGTTTACTTTTTTTTTTTTTTGATCCGCCTTTAGTTGTTTACTTGAGCCAACATCAAACGAGCTTTAATTATCATGCCGATTACGAGATAAGCTCAAAATCTTTAGTGGTTTATCAAAGAGGGTTAAATGGGCAATTTAAGTTTAATTTAATCATGCAAAGACTTTGAAAAACGAATTTAGAATGTGTTCTACTGACTAAAATAAGTAGTTTTTGAATTAAAGGTGTTGTATTGTAAGAGAATGACATATCTCGTAAAACGAAAAATAAATAATTAAAAAATAATAACGTTAGCGAAACGGAACCGTAAATATATATATAGCAAGATAACTTCAAACGAGTTTTTAACGAGATGCTCATGAATTGAGTTCCAGTGGCTTTAGTTCCTTTGCAGGGTCTGATGGGCACTCCCCAAAGCAAATAATTGAGAGTTAATGGGAAAGTAGTACAGTCTTTTAGCTTGGACCCGACTTCTCCGTTGTCCAAGTCCAACTGTAGAGATTCCATACAGTTGTATTACAGTAGTTTATTTTTACATTCAACGGTTTAGATTTTAAAAAATTATTCCGGAAAACGTTTCCCCGAATTATTATTTTTTAAATCTCAACCGTTAAAAAGATTAAAGATCCCATAGAAATGTAGATATTGGGCCTATGTTGGGCCAGGCTGCCTGGACCAGAGATGCTCTTGTTTCTCTGTCATCAGTAGCGCCGGCCTGGTTGATGGCATGCCCACTCCAAGGGCCCATTAACCAAAATAAATGGAATTGATATACTGCCCTTCTGATTTAGGAATTGGACGTACAAACTTTGCAAGTTCAACTTCTTTCTTGAGGCTTTAGCAGTGAGGTTATCTAAATGCAGTCATTGAAAGTGATAACAAGGTTGTGAATCAACTTTTCTGATAAAAGGATATCTGAGTCAGCTTGCGCTCACCTCGACTAATTCCATGGTCTTGAAGTTAACGACCGGACGAACCCTCAAGTGGTCCCAAAGTTTAGAATGTTTAGCCTGCGATGGATTCGAATATGCCGAGCAAATTCCACTTTATTGTTTTCACTGTTTTATGCCGAGCAAATCCCACTTTATTGTTTTCATTGTTTTAAGGTACTAGGGCAGGTTTTGGGGAAAGTAAGGAAAACTTTATCGCGTTCAGGGTGACTTTATCCCGGCCCGTTATTCGCCTTTAAATGTTTTAACATATAAAATTTATGTTTTTTGTGGATATGTTTATCCATATATTTTCACTATTATACTCAAAGAAATTTGTGGATATGTTTATCCAAATATTTTCACTATTTTGGTAAAAAATTCTATTTGCACCCTTATTTATTCACCATTATAACAAAATAACACTTGTTATATAACCATTCAAAACATATACTAGTTGAATAACATTTGATCACCCTTATTTATTCACCATTCGAAGAGTCACCTTTGTCTTCCAACGACCTCACTGGGAACTCCACCCCGACATACCGAGTTGAATATTTGATCAATATGGAGTATTTTTTCTGCTGATAGTTTACAAACTACAGCAACGTAATTGGACCTCGTTAAAATGTTTCGAGCTTTTGTCTCATACTTAGACATGTTAATTATTTTTGTTATGAGTCATGGTCGGAATGTATATATATTATGCCATGATAGGAAAAAGGAAGATCAAACTTGCGACCCAAATATAATTAATTCTGTGTAACACATCCAATCGAGTGAAAGAATTTCATTTCAAATCTATCAGCCAAGTTGAAGTTATGAGAGAGAGAGAGAGAGGAGTCTTGAGGTCAAAATTCATGTGGATAACAAACTTGAGAAGAGAAATACTATATTAATTACTCCAAAAAATAGCCTAACATAGAACATTAATACTAGTCGGGTGGCTCTATCACTATTTGAGGGGGTTAAGCTTAACTCCTTTAGGCGCAGAAAAATGTACGAAAATTCTGTATTTTTCAATTTATAAATTTCGTTTTTCTTTAGTATTGTCTACAATAAATCAATAATAGAAAGTCAAAATGAATGAAATGCACTTAAATTTGTGAGTAGTTAGACAATAATACTCCAGCAAAACAAAATGAACCAAGCCCAGAAAAAATATCTAACTAAAATAATTAATATTTCAGTTTGTACAGAGTTTTGGATCACAAAATTTTCAATACATTTTTGTCACCATTAAATCCTGAAATTACCCCCGTTATGAGTAGAAACGTAACTCTCCGAATGTATGCTCACCATGAGAGAGAGAGAGAGAGAGAGAGAGAGAGAGAGAGTCTTGAGGTAATACATGTGGAGAACAAACATGAGAAAAGAAACATATACATTACTCCAAAAACCCACCATCTCATCCTCAAAATAAGATCGAACGAAACTGGATACATAATCAAAAGACAAATTAAGAACACAAACGTTAGGGGATGAGCTCTGGTAGACAATTTTTCTTGTCTGAAATGAGGTTTTTGGCAATGTCAGCACCTTCAGACAAGTCTAGGAAATTGTTGCAGTAAAAGTGCTCAAGACCCAAGAAGCTAAAGTTTTTGTTTGTTTGCTCTCTCTCTCTCTCTCTCTCTCTCTCTCTCTCTCTGGGGTAGAGTGTTGCTTAATGGCATGCATCCTCCTGTATAAAAAATAATGATCCGCTTAGCAACAAATAAACTCCAGCCGAACACCATTAATAGTTACATGAATAATTCGTTCAAAATCATAAAACTTAACTAAAGTACTTATATCCTCCATCTACTTATATTTTTGTACAAGGAAAAAATCTTTTTTGGTTTTGTGCGACAATACATCGGTTAAACTACGTACGTTATTTCTTAAAAGAAAATTTCATTTCGTGAGGCTTCCCAGCTGAACAGTTTCGATCGTAGCTATCCAATCTGACTTCTTTATAGCACCTTCTTCTTATTCGTCATGGACTATACACATATATGAACACACACACGTGTACGTGCACGTCGTATTTCGTTAAAATGTCAAAGATATTTTCACTAGACTAGGATTGATGAAATAACGACAAAGATCAAGTCTTAAAATTAGACAAATGATGACTAGAATCAGAGGTTTAATGACAACCCCTAATGATCACTCCACCTAATTAAATGCACAAAATTCACAAATGGTTGATCTTGGTCTGAGCCATCCAGAAAACTGCTTCAACATTTACTCGGCAGAAGTACCTATGTGAAATTAAAGTAGCAATTAGTGAATATGATAATTAATAAAAAAGGAAAATAAAGATCATTGAACCATGCCAGTATGTCTTTAGAGAATTAAAGAAAGAAAAGAAACGTACCTTCTTGATACAAAAGATCCCTTTCCCAAGTGATCATGAGACAGAGTAGATAAATACTAATTAACCAAAAATGAAAAACCAATAATGATGATGAAATAGTTGGAAATTATATTTAAGTATTAATTAGAGATTGGTAAATAATTAGGATAAATAATAAATATGGAAGGAAGGGAGCTCCCTTCAGTCCAAGTACAGGAAGCTTAAGATTCAATTTGTCTCCCGCTTCATTCACTCATTTACGGAGTAGTATTATATCGATCAACTCGGTATTTGGATGAATGAGTCGGCAGCTAATTAAACCCTACCGCCACCCGTGAGTGGACTGAAGAAAGCTCTCTTTCATCATGCAAATAATCATCAAGAAATACTTATATAATAGCAAAAACAAACAAACAGACCCTATATATGTATAGAATTTGTATTGGCAGAGGGGGAAGAAATATTTGACTACTTTCAAACCCTAAAGAATCCTTAATTTGCATATCCTTCACCCGTAAAGATGTCTTGATATTCTTGGTTTGATGAGAACTTAACTGGCTGTGTGTATGTGTGTGTGTCTGAGAGAGAGAGAGAGAGAGAGAGAGAGAGAGAGAGAGCAACTTCAAAGAATGATCTCACTGTCTCAGGGACTCTACAATGGACGCGTTAAGTTATTCATGGGGATATGTTGAGTGCGAGACTGCATTTATACAGCTCAAAAGAAGGCACTGATTGGACATTACTTCCACAATTCAGTAAATATCACAGGAGTACAACATTATTCATATTCCTCCCTTTTTTTTGGATTTTTTCTTACGAGTAAGGAAAAATTATTCTCCTAAAAGTGAAATTCAAAAGTGATGCACCAAAGCGTGTGAAATTAAAGATGGATGTGCAATAAAGATAATAAAAAAAATACGGTAGATTTAGCGAAAAACACTCTCTGCACTCTTTTTCATTCAATGAGTAGTAATTACAAGATGGTTAAGACTTACAACTCAATTTATATTGGAAGAAGTCATACATGCATACTCGAAAATAAATAAAACATGAAAAAATAAAAATAAATTAATTTTCTTGACCAAACGAATATTAAAAGGAACCTAAATCAACTACAATTGAAAAACTAATTACTTTAGGATACTTTACTTTCCTTATTCAAAGATTTCTACCAAGTTATTGAAATCAAATATACTAGCTAGTTTCCTAATAAAATATTAATTTTGGAACACTAAAATTCTTATATTTGTACAATAATTAAAATATTGCACTCCGTCAAAAAGGCAAAAATAAAACTTATGAATCCCCGTCATATATGTAAAAGTTGCGCGAAAAAAGATAATCAGTGCTAGAAAACATATCAAGGCCGGGAGTGATCGAGCAACATGAAAATCACGATAAAGTTAGAGTTAGAGATCGTGGTAAAAACCAACGAAATAGAAAGCAAAATTTTTTTATCAAGTTCAATTAGTGCTCTAGATCCGTTTAATCGATGTAACCTTCAACGATTAATAAATTTCTTTTATGTCGAGGGAAAAAAAAAGATCTTATGTAATCAATCTTCAGCTCATTTGTCCAAAGATTTATGAGCTCGATAATGTTTGAAGTAATCTTAACAAATTTAGGAAGATTGAAAAGGAACTTGCAAAGTCAAAACTGACTAGTTATTATTGACAAAATCAAATATGAAACGAAAATCAAACCATCAAAAATCAGAAAATTAAATACTCTAGATGTCCTGTTTTCAAAATTGCATGATTCCAAAATATCATAAAATAAATTACTTTCTTTTAAAAATCTCATATATATGCATCAGTTGCGAACTCACAAAAAGAAGCTAAACAAATAGGGAAATTCGCAAATCTTTCATTTTTTTTCCTGAAAGGCGCAAAACTTTCATTATAAAATCACAAGAAGACACCACCCCTGGGGTTGCCCAGCGGTTAGGGCGAGTACATTGCCTGAAAACAATTTTGTTCGGTTGCCATTTCCGTTTAGTTTTAGTTTTGAAAACCAATCATTACCCTACTTCTTTTTTCAATTATTACCCTATTTTTTCAATTATTATTTTCTCATCTCTCTCTATCTCTCTCCAATCATTACCCCTATTTTCAATCATTACTCTATTTCTCTCTCCACCCACTACCAAAACTAAACTAAACTAAACTCCCAACCAAACACAACCAAAGCTATTGGTTATAAAATGTACTGCCATGTATATATGAGTTTTGTAGGGTTCACCTCGGGTCCCTCAAAGATAATTCAAACCATCCATTATTTTTAAAATATTTTTTATGGAGCCCTGTAAAAAATCAACTCAATCCGATATTGGTAAGGATTATTTTTTGAATTTGTGGGTACAAAACTACTTAACTGCTTAGTTTTGCCTCTATAAATTCAGAAAAAATCCATAGTAATATCAGATTGAGCTGATTTTTGACGGGGCTCCATAAAAAAATATTTTAAAAATAATGGGTGGTTCAGATCATCTTTGTGGGGTGGGCCTCACAAAATCTATATATACATAGTATGTACATTTCATATGTACACATAGCAGCACTCGCCTGAAAAATAGCAGGCTTCGATTCCTCGCAGGGGTTGGTACCCAGGATGTTCATGGCGGGTGGGGCAGTGGCACTCTTCATTTTTTTAGCCCGGTGGTTTACGTTCTATGAGTGGGTTCAATTAGTGGTCCTACTGTGAGGTGATTTTCTTAGTAAAAAAATATATATCATAGCAAGCCAGAAAGGCTCAAAATTTCATCGTAATGACGTTTTAATTTACAGGTGGCTAATTTATGTCTAGATGATTTTTTGCAACATTAATAAACGAGCATAATCTCCGTTAATGAAACAAGAAGGAAAAACCTCGAGCTTTATAAGAATATTAGTGTTAGCCTGTGCTTACGACACTACGCATCCCAGATGAAAGGGGATGACAGTTGTGTGATTTAGGTAAAAACTATTGGCACTTAACCGAGAAGTGAGAAGATGGACTACAGCCTTAGATCAAATGAATATAAGCCGTTTCAACAACTTGTCTCCAGTATTTTACAAGAGAGATATCAGTGTGTATGTATCTTCAGAAAAAAAACGGTTATGTTATTGATCACACAGCTTATTGGAGTGTCAATAAGATTGGAAAAATAAAATAAAAAGCACATTTTTTTATGTGCTTTAACATTTTTCAAGACAGTTTAACACATAAAAAAATATTATTATTTGTCATTTTTCTAATCATATTAACAGTTCATTGACTGTTATTAGCGTTTTTTTCAAAGTGAATAGTACGTACATAATTTCCACACTCTACTTAATTTTTGCAATTCTTGATTTTGTAATCATATGAGTTTAAAATAACAGGAAATGTGAGTTTAAAAATAAAGTATGCTGAATCCTTATTTTTGTGTAAAAATGTTATGTTTGGATGAGTTATTGAGAATGTTTTAGTTTTATTTTTGGGATAATGAGTGGTGAGAGAAATAAGGTAATGATTGGAGATAGAAGTAATAAGTGAAGAGAGATAGAGAGAGAAATGAGAATAATGATTGGAAAGTGAAGAGAGAATTGAGAGTAATGATTAGAAGTATGGGTAATAGTAAGTATTTTTTGAGTTGATTTTTTTTTCCAAGTTCCCATCCAAACAAAGCAAAAATGTGTTCTGAAACCATAGAATGTGTTCGCGTTGGACCTTTAGAACCAAGTACTCCTCTTTCTCCGTGTTCACAGTCATTAATAAATTTTATATTCAATTATTACCCTAATATAATTTTCATTCTCTCCGCCCATTATTCTAAAGAATCTCCTAAAAAAATACAAATCAAACAAGGCCTAGAGATTCTATGAAAACCTTAAGCTTTGTAGGCATCTATTCAGTCAGAAAAGCCACAACAATGTCTATCCAATTCATGGTTGTCAATCCCATACCGCACCGGTCCTTCTTTTTTTTTTTTTCTTTTTTGTATTATCCAAAAAAAATAAAGGGACAGAAAAAAAAAAAATGTGTTGTCTTTTACAATTTTAGCAAAACATGGGCTTCATTATAGTACGTGCGCAAGGCTCAAATTCCGGATTTGCACCCCTGCACGTGACGCGCACCCAGTTAATTGGTTTCCAAATTGCCTTCGGCATTTTCCTGAGTGTGCGAAACCTCTTCTTGGGTCCTTATTCACAAGTTCACTAGTGTGCAAAGTCATTTAAGATGGAAAAGAGTTTTGTAACTAGGCAATGTAAGACAAGAGGCAAACGCATAGGTGTTTTATGATGAATTGCATAGTATGGGGGATTTTTTGAATTATAATTATATATAATTATTATATATATTGTAGTTGCGGTAAATCCGAAATGATACCCGGTATTTGATTGGTACCAGTACGTACCGTACCAGTAGAAAAATTGGTACCCTGAGCGATAAGGCATTCAGAACATTGATCCAATCTAATAGGAACTTAAAGATTGATCAGTACTAACTAGGAAGCTGATCAAGTTTCTACCAGAGTGACCAATTTTTCACTAGTTGCCAACAGATCCATGCATTAGCTAGCAATCGCTTCCCCAATCCATGCACAGTGTGAATTTTATGCATTATAAAGTTGGAATTAATTTTCAAACTTACTTCTATTTTGAATAAATTAGTTGATGTTGCGATTGTAGTAACTCGATTTCCGGATCGAAGTTATAATTTCTTCTCTACTTTGAACGAGCAGTTGCAAGTGAAGTAGAGTATAGTTAGCGCCTCCTTTATACTCACATGCACATGAGTTGGGTTCGATTCTGTAAGCATCATTCCCTTTCCTCAAGTCCCATAAGATAAAGTAAAATAGAATTAACAAATGACAAAAAAAAAAATAGAACTAGCAATTCAATTTTTGTTTGGTGCATTACAAATTTTTTTTTTATCGGGCAAATTACAGTAAATATCTAGCGGAGGAGATGATGCTCGAAAACGTAATGAATTAGTATATTGCAAAATGTGAAACTACAAAATGCAAAACGCATTAATGAGGCAGCCAAACATGCCCTAAAAATCATAGGGGTTGTCTGGTAAAGATTTTGATGGAAAATTTTGGGAATAATAAGCGAGAGAAGTAACGAGAGAGATGGGGTAGTTTTTGGATCCCAATTGAACATGTTTGTTTGCTTTGGCTCTCAAATCTCCTATACACAGTTTTCAAAAAAAAAATTCTATCTATCTCTTCTCACTTATCACTCTAAAAAAATCTTGGTTTTCGGAACCGAATGATGCAACTAAGAAAGACACCACGGCCATACAATAAGGGATGGTGCCAAACACCCCCTGGCAAGCGAGTGCCGAGCGGCCGACCTGATCATTCATCTAGCCATCAACTGCTCGAATCTTGACTGAACAATAAACAATTCAAACTTATAAATGCTCAAATTCAATCCGTGCTGAAATGAGTAGCGCCCAAATACTGCTCAACACCCACGTATCTAGGGTGCTCAACACCCACTTATTTAGGGGGCGCCGCTTGGCAGCATCGCCGGTCACGGCACGGCCACTGGGGTGTTGGGAAACGAGCATTGGGAAACGAGCAGGAAAAAGGCCAACGGGAATATGATGGAAACGGGGAAAACTAAAAAAAAAGGAGATGTGTTATGTGCGGTGGTTTGTGGGGGAAGATCACATCAAATTATCGGTAGTAGTAGCAGCAGCTAGCTGGTACTGATATTCAAAGGAGGGAGGTCTTGTCAAAGCCAAAAGGATGTCTGCAAAAAGCCACACTCTCCTTCACCACACTCCTTCTTCACCCCTCCATTCTCATTAACATTTCATTTCCATGTTCCCCGTTTGTCCAATCCCATCGTTGTTTATCTTCTTCATCCATCAATCCATCCATCCATCCATCCCTCCATCCATTCACTGACTGACCTCTCAATATTGTGTGGTGCAGTATACACGTATTCCTGCATGTAAAAACTACTTTAGGGTAAATTTCACCGACCTCCAAGGAGGTTTCTCACACACACAGATACCTCCCCTGCTTTACCTGATATTGTCAACAGATCCCCTTCGGTTAACTTGCCGTTTAAAAACCCAACGGAAATTCATGATGTGTCACCGAATTAATACATTTAAGGGCTCGTTTTGCTAAGATTCTTATTTCGTAAGTACTTAGTTCTTTTTTTATGAGATAGGTTATTCTCTTTTAATACATCACCTTTAATTCAAAAAAATAAGTACTTATTTGAAAAATAATGTACTTATTTAATGTGGTTATTTAAAAGGCTTTTTTTGTGTGTTCTATTGTAACTAGGATTTGATGATGTCAAAGAGGTTCCGTCGAATGTCCTAACGGCTACATTGCGACGGGAGTAATTTATAATTTCCCAAACGTGAAGGGATAATCTATAATTTGAGAAAATCACAGGTACAAAATGTAAAATTGAATCAAATTCCATTGTTTAACATGTGTTTTTTTAAAATATATAAAAAAATTAGTCTAGGGTCTACTATAGCATGTTTGTAACCTATCAAGTCTACCTCCTAAGAGCATCCGCAATGGGAATAATCAAAATCAATAACCAAAATGTGACACGTCAACATTTGATTATCCATTTAGTTCATAATCAAATTTAACAATCTCTACCTCTACATTGGTTATTTTTGCATCTTTAACAAAAAAAAAAAACCTCACAATACACTATGCACTTATGTCCAATTGCAAACGAGTTCCAATCACGCACCCGATCATACCAAATTATTCGTCTCGATGAGACAGAATGAGGTGTTTTTGAGTTATTGAGTTTTAAGTTTGGTTATTAGATTTGGTTATTGAGTTTTGGTTATTGGTAAAAGTTGTTAAGTTTGATTATGGAATAGGCGGAATTTGATAATTTACTAAAAGACTTTTAATTTTGCTTATTACAATATGAGGTATTTTTTGAGATTGTTGTTAAGTTTGCTTATCCACGCCCATTTGCTTATTACAATGGAGATGCTCTAAGTTTGTAACCTACTAGGTCCACTCAGACAAGGGCTTTGTTTGGCTAAAACAAAAAAGTGTATTTTATTCTTCTTCATTTTTTGTGTTAGCCAAATTAAACTCTTGCCAAAGCCAGAAAGGAATTAATACAAGACAAAAATGCCCTTTCTGATTTTTTTTTTTTAGAATTTTGACAACTCTCTCTCTACATTCTAGATTTCATCCGCTCCGCCACTGCACATATAATCTTATAAACATATAAGGTTATATGTTTATTTTTGGGTAGTGATTTTACCACACCCTTTTTGATAATGTCACACCCTGTAAGTGTATTTTTTGGTGCAAAAATACATTTGCAGAATGTGGCATTATCAAAAAATAGTATGGCAATATCATTTCTCTTATTTTTTTGTCACATATATAACATTTTGTTTGTGTGTATTTATTTATGTGATATCTTTGTCATCTCTGATTACACATATAACCTCATTTTTTTGTTACATATATAATGTTTTTTTTTTGTGTGTATTTATTTATGTGATATCTCCGCCATCGATGATCACACATATAACCTTATAAACATGTATTTTTATTTTTCACATATATAACGTTTTTTTTTTTTTGCGTGAATTCCACATATAAGCTTATATGTGTTTTGTTCAACTAAGACAAAACTAAAAATACAAATATCCAGTTCTCGTCAGCCCCCGACATAGATAATTAATGTACATATATATCGTTATATGCTATAGAAAATAGAGATGAAGAAAAAAAAAAGAAGAGAAATCCTTGGACTAAGATCCATCAATGGCGAACGAAACAAGATCAAAAGCTACCGTCCGTTGGTTCAACGACCACAAGGGCTTCTGCTTTTTCTGCAACCTAAACGACGATGACATCCTCCTCAATGACGTTGTCACCGACTTTGACCTCACCGACTTCGACCTCGCCTACCTCGACATCATCCCCTCCACGGCAACCGTCCATGATAATTCCTCCAAACTAGACGAAAAACAGCGTTCGTGGTTGATCGTGCCGGCGCCATCGGGTTTTTTTGTGGGACGGCGATCGTGGAATGCCGGACCTCAGATGAAGAGACGGTGCTACAAATCCGAAAGAGAGAAAGAGAGAGATGGTGTTGCAGATTTGTTTCTAGGGTTTCTCTTTATGAGTGGTTATGTAGGATACGTATTTTTGTCATAGAGATTATTTTATTAAATTAGTGGACTAGATGGGTTATAAAAGTGCTCTAGTGGACTTTCCAAAAATTCTTCCCTAAAAGAGTATTCGATTGACATCTGGTAAGCATAACTAGTTTTAAAGTGATGATGTTACACTATAATCTTTAGAAAATTAACAATTCATTACTTTATTGAACGAGTCCAAGAATTACTCACAACACAGTTCTACCACTACTGTACTGTGGTAGTGCACCCATGTGAACGTGTTGCGCATTTTTGTGCAACATGTTTAGAGCAATTGTGAGCGATAATGCGCGCACCTTAATCACTATCCACATGGCATTTTGTGCTAACTTCACGCAAAGGGTCAACAGTTGGATTCCGTTCCGTTAAAATTTTTATTTTTTAAATATTTATTTTCTATATAATTCTCTTACAATAAAAAGGTTGTTAACATGAGCGCAATACGAGGGGCTCGGCGCCCTTCATAATCGGGCGAAAGGAAGAAAACAGAGTAGATGAGAGTTGCAGAGAATACCCTCAGAAGAATAATAGCAGAGAACCAAGTACCAATGCAAAACCAGAGCAGAGAGAGAGAGAGAGAGAGAGAGAGAGAGAGAGAGAGAGGTGGCACTTGGCAGGAACCAGTGGGCATATATTATGCCCTGCGTTGAACAAAAGAGTGTTTCTGCCCCATGAAATGACCTTTTCATTGATTACATTGGTGTCCTCTCCTTGAATCCTTCTTCTGCTAGTACTTCCACCGCCCCAATTTATTCGTTATTTTTTCGGAGTTCTTGTCACTTTTTAATTAATTATATCTTATAATTTATACTTCTTCCGTTTCATAATGTTTGGCACTTTCACTATTTCAACCTCATGAAAAAATTAACTATATCTTTTAATTCATAATATTTTTTTATAAGCAATATGAATCTTGTTTGATATAGTTTAATTTGTTCTATTAAACAATGTTCAAAAAATTGCCTAAAACATTATGAATTGAAAGATATATGCAATTTAAAAATAGCATACATTCCTGAAAATGTCAAATATTATGGGACAAAGGGAGTAATGTTTCAGGTAATTTCAAAAATATCGAATTATAAAACAAATTGAGATCTATTAAACAAAATTCATATTGGATATAAAATTTATTACCACTTTAAAGATATAACTAGTTTTTTAATCCATTTAAAATAGAACTGGGACAAGTAAATTGGAATGGAGGAAGGGAGTAATATTTTTGGGTAAATTTCACTGACCTCCTCTGAGGTTTCTGAAAAAGTGAAGAACTTTTTTTTTCAAATTTCAAACTCAAATATAATGAAAATGAAAAATAATTTTTCAATTTTTTTTGCACCGTATAAAAGATCTCAATGAGATCTATCAAACAAGATCCATATTGGTAGGAAAATTATTTGTGTAAATGCATGATTTTTTAGCTTGAAATTACCTTCTTTTTCTAAAAGTTCCTTTTCCGAGAAACCGGAACACCAGTTAATATTTTTGGGTAAATTTCACTGACCTCCTCTAAGGTTTCTGAAAAAAGTGAAGAACTCTCTTCGGGTTTCTGAAATGTCACTAGTCTAACTTCCCATCTTTTTTTTGACTATATCAATATTCCACCTTTTATTATAGAGCCGTTAAATAATTGACAAAATTTGCTGATGTCATCAAGCAAATCTGTGAAAATTCCAAAATTGCCCATAAGAAAAGCTAAAGTCCCAAATCTGCCTTCTCCTTTCATCCCCCTCTGCCCCTAAACACCATCACAATTCGGGGCTCCCACGATTCAAGCCCACCATCAATGCCATAACCATCCGTGCAATACCTCTAAGGATCTCTCTTATTCTATGAATCTAAATACCTTTTCTCTTCTTTGGTCCCTCAAATTCAGCAAGATTAATTTTCATTTCTTTTATTCTCCTTCCTTTATAATCCACCCTTCAAAAATTCCCTTGAAAGCACCATAGGCATTCCATGTAAATTTTCCTTGGTATAACCAGAAAATCACCAACAATAAAAATCCATCTTCTTGTCTACAAATCGAACTAGAGAAAGAGGGGTGACCGAACTTAACAGTGTTCACCGGCGAGAGCGAAGGGATTTGGCGAGGGAGACATGAGAAGGTTGCCGTGGGCGATGATGTGTAGAATTGTGGATAATCCATTGTACCTTTTGGATTTTGTTTGTGAATTAACGGTCCAGACACAGATTAAAAAATTAAAAAATTTTGACTCAAGGTTTGGTACACGGATTTTTATTACCAAACCGTTGATAAACCGAACAGAACCGTGAGATATTTATTCTATATAAATAAAAAATAAATATACGTATATATAAAAATAATTGTCAGTACTATTAATTAAATTTTTTTTTTTTACCAATTTTAATATTTTACCTTAATATTGGGATACGGTTGCCCGTTGTCGTGCCTTGCATTTCGATAGAAGATCTTCTTTTGTATTTATTCGTTGTCCCACTTTGATGTTTATTGTGATTTTTTTGTTTGGTTTTATATAATTAAATACTTTATCTGGTGGTGTTAATTCTAATGTAATCAAATGCTTTATTGTGCTTTAATGAAAGATATTTTTGTTCGGTGTTTATTTTTGTTTGCTTATGTAACGTAATCCGTGGATAAAACCGTATCCGATCCTCAAGTAACGGATTGAGTTGGAACCCAACCGTAGGGCTTTTGATTCAGACACGGATTTCATTTTGTAAAAATCATGACTAGTGGTCCGGTCCTCGAATTTCTACGAATCCGATGCGATCCGGACCACAAACAACCCTAGTTGCACCACACAAGTGCACATTTTGTTTGGATGCTGATTTTGGCGCTCAACTTTTGTACGCGAGCGTTCCACTTTTAACGTGAAGCTACTAACTTCATATACAAAGTGGAGCATCTACGTACTAAAATGGAACGTCAAAATCAACATCCATTTTGTTGTCCTTTAAATATGTTGGTCCAAATGCTTATCATAAATATGGGCTCCCATTCTTCCCTGGGAAATATTCTGCAATAAAGCAAATTTGTCTTTTTTCTGAATTTTTTTAACGAAAAGATAGGTAGTGTAAAGCGCAATCATGTGTGTACAAGTACAACACTGCTACAAAGCCTAGGGTAAATGCATTTTTGTTTCTCTTTCCTGTGGTTTTTTTCCTTCTAAAAATCATGACAAAGAGAAATTTAATAAAATCAGGACAAAAAAGAGCTCTGATGACTGGTTGGCTATTGAATTATGGCTTCGGATCCTCTTTAGTCGGTTGGTCGGTTGTCGTATAGACCGTTGATTTCTGAGATGACAATCGAGATTTGAATTATTTTGTCCAGTCTAAAATAAGAATTGGAGAGAATCCATTCTCTTAAATTGTATTCTTCTTTAATTTCTTTTTCTCTTTTTTGTTTTTTTTTTGTTTTCCCTTAATGGCGCACATATGAAATCATCAAATGTTCACGCTTATCTTGGAGGTGAATCTAGGGATGATTACTCTAATAGTACAAATAAGGAATACAAAATTTCCAGTGGATAGATTAGATTTTTTGCTTATTGGGGAAGTTATCTTCATAGAGGGTGTGTAATTATATGTTCTTCGTATTAACGACAACGAGTGGGGCCCACTTTTGGGTTTCACACGGATAATCCGAACCGTTCATTAGTTTTAAAATAACTTTCTGAGTAGCCTTGCCAAAAATTCAATTCAATTGGATATGTGTAAGTGGTTGATCTAAGTAATTTCTATGTTTCGATTTAGAATTCAGGATCCTAATCATTTATACATATTCAATTGAGTTGATTTTTGTCACGGTTATTCAAATATTATTTTAAAATTGTTTAACGATTCAGATTATATGTGTGTGCCCCACACACCGTCAGTACCCCATCAATACCTTATAGGTTGGCACCTGTAGTGGTGTGGTTTTTATATTAATTGTGCAAATCGAATTAATGGCGTAATAAAGATCACATCTAATACACTGATCACTTCAATAATTCTAAAGATTAGAAAGCTAAAAATGCTTGTCGATCTATGCAGATATACCTTAGGTTGCATGCTTTAGCTGGCGCATAGGTTTCAAGGATCTGGGTATCAATCATGGATCTTTAATTCCTCATGTCGCCACTAAGCAATAATTTAAAAAAATTCCACCAGTGGAACCCCAAGGGATTCGTCATTCGAAGCATAACAGCAAATAAGGAATTTATCCATCCGAGGTCATATGTTCGATCTCCTGGTAGTGAATAACCCTTAGAATTATTAGAGCGTTTTTTCAATTGTTAACCTACTCTGCCAAAGTTTTTATTTTTTAAGTACTTCTATTTTGTTTTACTAGACGAGTCATTCATTCACTCACAAGTCACAATACATCATCTTTAATTCAAGAAATAAGTAAAATAAATACTTATTTTTGTTAACGGAACGGGAATAAGACTCCGAACAATTGAGGTAGGAGTAAACAGTCGTGAATACCCAATTACGTAAGGGTACAGTTATGTGTAGGAGAGAGAATCTAACTTTGCATTGTTGTTGGAGCATCAAAAACATGCACATTGGTGAAGTATCAATGGTTTTAAAAGCTAAGGGTTCACAAGAAAAGTGTGACTGACCAGTGACCACCCTTATTTAGCATATTTAAGAAATTTGTTGTGCAGACAAGCTTGTACTTAGACATCAAGAAAAGTAGAATACACTTGATCACCTCAACCCTTTTCTTCTACTTATACTGCCTTATTCTTGTTCTTGGGTTGCCTTTTTTTCCACTTTAGATGTTTGCGACAGATTCAGGGTTTTAATAATTGGACGGCTATTCGACGACAAAAGGCGCTTTATTTGCGACGGGACGTGAGATACGGGATTTTATCGCAACTTAGTGTTTATTTTGGGTAGGAAAAGGGTACTGTTCAAAATTCTATTCTCCTTTCAATTATGCCAAAGCACCACACACTGAACAGTGTTGAATATGTGTGATAAGTTATACTATTTGTTTTTTTAAGTATGGAATTATACTACTAGTGTTCCACAAAATGAGAATTGTGTGCCGTAGCTCTGGATGCTTCCTTTTAACCAAACTAAAAAAGTGGGCCTTGTAAATGAGCCCGGCCCATCTTTGACTAGACAATGAACCTGGCCCAATTTTTTTTTTTGGCTTTTTTGAAGAGGAAGGTGAACTTCAACTACCATATGTGCTTTTCTAACCATTTTTTTTTTTTGATAAGCTTTCTAACCATTTTCTAACACCAGCCAGTTTCCCAGCCGAAACCATAAAATGGCAGAACCAGAGAACCTCCCAAGAAGACCTCGCCAACGGCATGTCATTCTTTCGGCCAAAAAATAGTTTTGCAAAAGCCATTTCCTACCAACTCAGCATTTTAGCCCATCTGCTGCCAAATTCCCATGAAACACATCTGCTGCCAAATTCCCATGAAACACAGTGCTTGCTTATCACTCCGCACACCTGGCACCAACGGATATCAGGGCGGATCTTGGGGTGGACAAGACAAAGCACTCCAGATCTCACCCCAGGCGTCCACATGGCCGGATGTCCAGCACTCAAAATCTGCAGCTGCCCCTGGTACCATAGCAAACCAAAAATAGAATTGACTACGCAAATTTAGCTCCAACTGTAGAAAATTCTCTAACAGGGATGATTCATACTCCATGAGTATATTGGAGTCATGTTTTTGCTTACGTTGTAACAAGCCCAACAACAAGGCTCTCTGAGTCATTGGACTGGATCATCGTAGTCAGATACCAGCAAAATCAATAGGTTAAGCTGGCTGCATCAATGGCCCAACCCCTATTTAATAATCAGCGAGTCCAGAACTTAAAGTGTTCAAGTTTGACGGTGAGAGGCGAAAGTGAAATTGAGGTAACAGTTGAAGGGTGAAAACTGCAATTCGCATTGGGAAAATAAAACTCGAAGCAATCCTTTCGATCACGTTCTCAGAGAATATACAAAAAAGATTTACTACTACTACTACAATGGAGACAGTATCGTGACACCTGATAGTGCACACACCACAAATATATCAGCGAAAACTTCAACTGCATTTTGGAAGAACAGTAATGTAAAAGGTTTTTCAGCAGATTAGTTTGATGCTCGGTAGTTCAACAAAGCCGAGTCCATCCGGCTTGGACTTTTTTATTCAAAACAAAAATAACTGCGTAAGCAGGCAACAAATATCGGAGCATACAAGTATCTTTGATATGCCCCGGCAAAATGAGCGACAAAGCTACCAACGGTTTCTTTGAGAAGCAAATAGAGATTTTGGGAACAGGAAACTGAAAATACAAAACAAGCCACCAGATAACACAGCCGATAGCCCAACAACCAATATATAATCCGACCTTGACAACGTAGTGAAATCATATAGACGATAGGTACAAAGTGCTCCAACCCCTCATGCAACAACTTGTCCAAAGAGCAGCTTGCGGATCTGCAATAAGAAGATACATCCATCAAAATCATGGTCAAGCATTGAAGAAAAGGAACAAAGCCAATGTCCTCACGGGGCATCATTGAAAGCAATAGATATCAGGCTACTAAATTTGCACTGAAAGCACCGTGGCACAAAGAGGCAACTAAATCACAGATGCCCAACTCTGGCTCAATCTCAACATCTAGACCATCCATTTGAAAAAAGTAGATAAAATGAGACAATCCCAATTGCAGACAAAAGTAGCACAAAAACATGAACACATAGAAAACATAAAAATTAACAGCTAGTGAAACAGTTGAGGATGAGAACAATGCGCATGAGTAATACCGTTACACAATAGAAGGAGAAGAAAAGAGGGTGGGGCTTTGAAGAGGACCAAACCACCTAGTTAGAAAGTGACTTACCTCTGGAAGTTTTTTGCGGAATACAACATCCAACCTAGCATCCAGGGTGTTCTCGAATACAATTTTCCCATCTCGAGAAGCCAATACTACACCTCCAGAGCTGAAAAAGAAAAAAGAAAAAAGAGAGGAGAGATTTTCACCATCGTTCTTGAGAAATAAGAAGTTAATTGTTTGAGCAGCAAAAATTTAATAGGAGCAAGAATTTGGTCACTGCTGCCCAGCAACTGTAGCAAAGACAAAGACGCAGTTTGAGTAATTAAGATTTAAGATTTGCTTATAACTGAAACATGGAATTACCAGAAGGGAGCATGGGCATTGTGATGGGAAGGAGCAGGTGGAAGGAAGACGGTTTTGTCAACTAATATCTCAGGTGCATGAACATTTGCTTTCTCAGCATATTCTTGCTTTGCTGAGTTCAGAATATTGTCCACCACATCTAGGTCCTCTTTCCGACAACGCAATAAGACAGCAGGTTCTTTGAGTCTGAGCAAGCTCTGCAACATGTGCAGTTACAATGATTCATAATCATGAAAATTACGTCCTATTTACATCGCATGCCAAAAGCAATGTCAGTAAAAAAAAATCAAAGACAGGCATGAAGGCATATTTGGAGTCTTCGACAACCCAATGAAATTGCATCAAACCATATTCTTTTGCCATGTCTGTAGAGACGAAGAAACAAAACATCTCATTAAAGCCAAACATAATTTGATTGTAACCAATGGAATTGGAACTAGGACTGTTGTTAGAGGTGATTATTTTATGAACTCAGAACCCCAAACATAAATCTTTAAGACGTGGGAGAAGGTAGTTTTTGGTTTGTACACCTACAAAATCTACAACTCTTTCATCTTTCATTTCCTTTTCTCTGAAATATCGGCTGGAGCAATACAGAATATCTAAATTTTTAACCTGATTACGAATCCTTTGATCAGACTTTGCCTGCAAAAGGATATATGGATACACAGATAGAAATATTGACCTGGTTTTCAATTATTTATGGTTAGCAAAAAACAAGCACCATCATTTAAAATTTGACAGTAAGTTGACCATTACCTTCAAGCTATGATACATGGATCCACAATTTTGGGCGGAGTACCCGTGTCGACGACTCGACACGACACGACATGGGTACGGGTGCGGGATATGTGTCGGATACGGTGGTAGAAATTCGGGCACGTTGGGTTTAGTTGGGAGTCTGATTGAAGAAGTAAGGTCGTACCTGCTTTGGAAGAAGAGGTGCACTGCCATCGTCGGAGAGTGACCAGAAGAGTTACAGTCGCCATAGTCGGAGAGAGACCAGAAGATGCACAGTCGCCATCCTTGGAGAATAAGAACGATGTAGGATTTAATAGAGTAGTAGGGCTTCTTTATTTATTGGGCCTCTTAACTAAATAGAAGTGATGGGCTCTGTATTGGGCTTATCTACTAATGTAGTTGGGCTTCTTTATTTTTTGGGCTTTTTAATGTATAGTCCAAAGTTAATAAGTTGTGTGGAGTTAATGCATCCATCTATTATGAATTTGGGCTACATATTGGAGTTGGGCCACGTTTATGAGAGAAATTACACGTATATTAGTATTGTATAAAGAAAAGGATATTTTTATGAGATAATTTTACAGATACTTATATTGAAAATATTAAATTTTCCATATATAAATATTTAATCAGCGGATCCCCGCACCCGTATCCAAATTCGGATACATATCCCCGAATCCTCTATTTTCAGTTTTGAGGTGTCCGACCCTTAGATATGTACCCGCACCCAATTCACGTACCCGTGTCCGTGTAACATAGCCTTCAAGTACATTCCATTATACAAAGAGAAACAAACATATGTATGACATCAAGGAATTGAGTCCATTTTTGCTACCTGAACTACGAGATCTTTCAGAAGCTTCCTATACACATTATGCTCACTGCTCACTTTCAAGAGCTCCTTTGCGGCAGCCTCTTTCATGGAGTTGACCACATCATCCTGAGCTTGAAGAACTTTGATACGGGATGCATTGAGCTGCATAGAGTACTCGCTACAACAAAAGCATATACACAGTTTTCACTTTCATATGCTTCACTGTATAATAAACACGAGAAGAAAACAATAATGATAACAGTAACTATTACTCCTTGCAATTTTCCTCGAAACATTTCATCAGCCTACCACATACTAAACAAGAAAAGCCCAACATGAGTCATTTTCATGGCAATCCTAATAGGAACTTGATATCAGCAATTTTGTAACAAGTAAGAGCATCTCCGGTGCTTATTCAAATTTGAGTAAAAGCTTCATTTGGTATGTAACATTCCAATCGACAAACCCATATCTAGCGCAAATTTCAGTAAAAGCTTCATTAATGGCATAGCTGTAACTTGTGAAGAGCAAAAGAAGCCTTCAAAGTTTGAGTCTCCCTTTATTTGCTTAAAAATTTAACGAAAACTCATTTTTGTATGAGTTGAGTCAAGGACTAGTGTCAGTTCTTTTACTCAGAAGTTTGTTCTAAGTCAATAGAAACAGTAAGGGCTGGAGATGCTCTAAGGAACAAAATATCAAAGTGACAAAAAGTAAGAGCCACTTACTAACAAGATCAATTTGCATAAGCCTTTCCTCCCAGAGTTCTCAAAAAACAAAGTGATTACGGTTGTGTGCTTGCGTGTCTGTGTGACTGTGTGCACGCGTTAACAACCTAACGGGCTTCAGCTTCCTTAAAATAATATAGAGAATATCTTCAGACGAAGATGATTAACCTACGGACCAAAATTTTCATAAAACTTGAGAGTAATCTGAGAGGGAATTCAGGTCCAAAGGACACTTACTGATAGAGTGAACAAGTGAATGAATATCAGCTTAGCAAGGAAAGCTAGGAAACTATCTTAACAAATCAACTACAACAGGGACCGGGGACCCTAACAACAGAGACCCCTTACCAGTTACCACAGTTTACTAGTAGAAAAGGATTAGCCAATACGGAGCCATTCTCCAAGATTCTTTTGTCTATAACTTTTTCCGGTATTTTTTTCACTTTTCGTAACTTTTTCTTGAGCTTTTCTTCGTAATTTTTGGGATTAATCCTTCGTCTCGATGAGAGAAATCAGAAAAAGTATAAAAATGGGGGCTGATGTTGAAAAGAGTTCATTTAAGACAATACTTTAGACAAAAAGACAGGTTTTTAGTAATTTTTTTCATCTTTAGTGATCTATTTTTGCACTTTTTAGACTCCCCTCACCCAGATAGATAATTAATTCAAAAAATATGATGCCAATCGAACAAAAATTAAGAAAAGACACAACAAAACACATAAAACGAACTAGACAAAAAAGTTAAGGAGAATGGAGCCGTGCATGCACGCACATACAGATACATACAGAATCACAGATATAGACAGATGTGA
The DNA here is from genome assembly GCA_014282245.1 of Rhododendron simsii. Lineage (NCBI taxonomy): Eukaryota > Viridiplantae > Streptophyta > Magnoliopsida > Ericales > Ericaceae > Rhododendron > Rhododendron simsii. The sequence goes on along the minus strand of CM024959.1, from coordinate 9,192,794 downwards.
AAAGTAAACAGATCAAACAGATTACATTTTCCTCCGAACTTCTACTTGCTTCTCTTTCCGCTCGTACTCTTGCCTGATCTTCTTTTTCTCTGCTTCTACCAATTGCAACTTCTCGATGTTGAATTCCTGTCACAACGTAGCATTTTTTTACGTATCCAAACTATACACATCTAGGTCAACAACAACCTATCATATGCCATTGTGGAAAAACTGAAAACAGTACATTCAATTGAAGATACGCACGACACATGTACAGCAAATCCAAATGAGTTTACTGAGATCTGTCACAAATTACTTGTTTCAGGAGAATTTAGCGAAAGATTGAGTTGGGGAAAAGAAGGAGACGTACTTCTTCGGCGGAAACAGAGATCTCGTTGGCCTTCTCTTCCGCTTCTTGGCGGATGAATCTGACCATCTGCTGGATCTGCTTGGAGACATCTGCGTCGTTCATCTTCGGATCTAGGGTTAGGGTACTGGTCGGAAAACCGGCGGTGGTGATAATCGGAGGGGCTTTTCGTTCGGAGGAGTGAGATTCTCTTCTTCGGTCGTAATTGAGAAGAGGACGAGATAATTGTAGCTTATAAACGTTTGATGGAGGCAGCACTCACGGGAAATTATTTGTGCGATTTGTGAAGTTCTGAAATTGCTAATAGGCCCCTAACTTTTGCCGTGGAAATTATTTGGTGCATTCTCGGTGGGGGAATCCGATAATGGTACGGCTATTTCAGAATTCGCGGAGTGTCTAAAAAAAAAAAATCAAAAAATCTTCTTAGATTTCGAAACACTGTCAAAGGCCGACTATTAGTAGCCCCGTATTTTTTTTCTTAGACCATTATATTTCGGTAAGTAATTGTTGAAAATCATACATAACATTTCGGTAAATAGCTGTTGAAAACAATATTATATTTCGGTAACTACATCTCGAAAATATGTTCAACTTTCGATAAACAATTGCCGAATATACATTTTCAGTAAATAGCTATTGAAAAAAATATTATATTTCGGTAATTGTATGCTGAAAATGTATCTCATTTTCGATAACTAACTGTCGAGTATAATTGGAAATGTTTAACAGGTTAAGAGAGAAAATACTAATCTTATTGTGCGAATAGCCACCTCCAATCTTTATCGATATCGTATTGTGCTATTTTTTCTAGAAATTTGAAAAAGATTAAAATAATTTGAGGTTTAAATTATAATTGTGGGACCCATAATGGGCCCTGAAAAATTAAAAAAAAAAAAATCACTTATCTCTCGCCCATTTAATGGGTACCAAACATGACATAAAATAATCTTGCACCAAAAGTTGACGTTTTTTGGGACACACAATGAAGGATCTCTTGTTTGAGTAAAAAAGAGTAAAAAGAAGACATGAAAGTAAGAGAATAAATTCTTTATATTGCCGGTGTAAACATTTATTTTCTCCAAATCAATTATATCGCGTCACGTTGCAAAACAGTGGTCTCAATCAAAGTTGTCAAATCCGTTACGTACCGGTCCTTAAACAAAACGCGCAGAGTCAAGATCTGTTCCGGTTGAAATACCAACCTATTTCGGCCAATACCGGATGTACCGGACAATACCGGTCTATTCCGGACATTTTCCGGTGTTTCGGCCGGTACAAAATTACCTTCTTTCTTTTTCTTTTTTTTTTTTTAAAAAAATTTGGTTTATGTTTATACTTAAAATTTTGTAACATGGTAGATATATATATTAAATATATATATAATATTAATTGCGGTAAATCCGGAACGGTACCAGGATACAGCCCGGTACCGGTACGTACCATTCCAGTAGTGAAAACGGTACACTGGCCGGTACGGTATTGACAACTTTGGTCCCAATCAATAGAACATGATGATTTGACACAATATAATTAATTTGGAGAAAATAAATATTTACATGAGCGGTGTAAATAATTTATTCTCGAAAAGTAATTATAAGAGGGATAAGAAAGCTTGTTCCTTTGATTAGAAAAAGAAAAAGAAAAGTTGAACGAAATAGAAAATGGAATGAAAGATTTTCAGTTCCATTTGGGCATTTATCTGTATTGATATTTTCTAGTACTCCTTTCAAAATTAGGAATCAAACAAGAAGGAATCAAATTTCCAATGAAGTTGGGTGAGGCTTATTTTGGCAAAATAAGTTAAAATGGATTTTTTTTTGTCTTTATTCAATTTTTTAAATATTTGTTAGTTTTTCGTCAAATTTTTGTAGATTATTGATTCGTCTTAACAGGAGCAATCGAACAAGTAAAAAATTACGATCGTGAACACAAAAATAAGCCAAATAGATATATTTTTTTTGGGCTTATTTGTCTTTATTCAAAATACTATGAGTTTCGATCACAATTTTTTAAATTTTCAATTTCTGTTGTCGAGACAAATTCATAATCTAAATAAATTTCACACAAAACTAATAAACGAGAAAAAAATATTGAATAAAAAACACTGCTAGTAGTAGTATTTTTGAAAGAGAATAAATTCTATTCACCGCCGGTGTAAAACCTCACTTTTCCACCACCGCCCATTATGAGTCTCACCGAGCGTCTACTTTTGTGATATGAGCCGTTCATATTTTAAGACCCGCCGTATAGTATTGTCATGCAAAAAATCAACTTGATTGAAAGCCGATAGATATATTAAAATTTGAATTTTTATTTATAAATTGGACAATTTGAATTTTGTCAATAATAATAAAGATAAACTATCAATTTTACAAAGTAAAAATCAATTTTTATACTTTTATCGATGTCCGATCAAATTTATTTTTTACATGGATATATTACTATGTAAAATTTACGAGATAAACGATTCAAATCACTAATAAACAAATACTAAGACCGGAGAAAAGTGGAAGTGAAAAGGTGAGGGTTTTGTTTGGTTGAGAGTTTAGTTTAGTTTAGTTTTGATAGTGAGTGGAGAGAGAAATAGGGTAATGATTGAAAATAGGGGTAATGATTGAAGAGAGATAGAGAGAGATGAGAAAGTAATAATTGAAAAAATAGGGTAATGATTGGAAAAAGAAGTAAGGTAATGATTAGAAAACAAAATGAAAACAAAACAAAACATTGAAACGAACATAGCCGAGATTTTTGGTTATAATCTCTTTTCGAAAAAAGCCAAGAAGGCACGAATAGACTGCCAACTCACCCACTCTCTCCTCCGTATAGATTGGGTCAACAAAAACCAAACACGACTCTGGCGCCTCTTCGTTCACTCTCTCTCTCTGTCGTCGTACTGGCTGGCTCGCGCGCGTTTTTGGAAAAGCGAGAGCTTCCCTTACCGGTGATTGCTGGAAACCCAGACTAGGCAATGCCGAAAACGACGAGAAGCTAGTTATAGGGTTTCGCGAGACTAAATGGTTCTTCTTCTTCTTCTTCGTGCCTTTTCTTCTTCTTCTTCTTTTACAGCGCACTTGTGTTGTGTCTTTGACATGCATGTATGCGTGTTTGTTTCAGAGGAAGAAAAGTTTCGGACTCTATACAGCCAGGTATACGTTTTAGTTCACGTTTCGATTATATTACGTAACTCTGATTAAAACTCGTCACCGGTCATTTTGTTTTTGTGGTTATTGGAAAAGGAAGCGGTCCTCTTGGTAAATGTGGCTAAGTCTACGGGGTTGGCTCGATATTGAATGCATGGTACTTAACAGCCCCTTTCGATTGAAGGATTTCATAAGAAAATAAAAGAAAGTGTTCGGGTTTTTACCCAAATCACTCATTTCGATTGACTATTTGGCGTGCAAAATAAAAAAAAAGAAAAAAAGAAAAAAAAGAAGGGATTTTTTGATCACCAAAAATGGTGAGATGTTAAAGGGCTCCCATTTCTTTATCTCACCGTTTCTCACCATCCGAAGGGGCTGTTAGGTTTGCTCCTTCTTAGGTCTTCAAAACACTATCACTATCTACTAGTATTATGGACCGGTCAGTGACAGATTTCAGACTTTACCTTGACTTAAGTTGGCGCCCCCAATAACGGTGGAATTAGTCTATAGATTACCAGTCTATGTGCGCGTAAGTTGGTCCGGATACACTAAGTTATCAACAAACACGTGGCAATTGAACCTTTTTTTTTTTGTTGTTGTCAACTACGTTTTCTTTTCCAATATATACGCATGCCACTAGTGGAAACATATAGAATCAAATGCCGTTTGATTGCCGTTTGGTTTGAGAAGAATTGCGGACGAGGAAGTGGTTGTTTATAATTTCCACATTTTGATCCCAAGCTGTCAAGGTGTGATGTTACATAATGAGTCAGCACACAGGACTTCCATTTTGCACACAATCTTTTAGATTACTCTACTATCGTCCGAGGAAATACATTCTTTTAGAATAGGATGACTAGTCTATTGTAGAACAATAAGTTTTATTGTCTCTAGGACTCGCCAAGGACAAACTCGGGTGGTTGTATGTTGCTTGGTTGCTCCGTATTTAGTAATGGGGATTCAGAACTGCATATTCTGTATCTCCTTACTCCTTAGAAAATTAAATAGAAGTAGATCTAAAGATTACCGTTTGGTACTTGAGTTCTTAGGTTTGAAGCTTTCAGCAAGATTTATTTTTTCCCGCTCAGTTACATGTTGGCTTCTGTCAAATTGGGAGGGGTCCTCTTAAGTTCAGAATCTTGTCATTTTATTGACTTTGATCTCATTGTCACTCTGATCACCAACTGAAAATCTGCAGAAATGATAATCCCCTGCTCTGTTAGCTCCTAATCCCCACCCAGAAAAGAAAAATCGTAATCAACCTTCCTTAAACAACCAACTTATGCCCCTTAGTTGAATACCATTGTCTTGGTGCTGCATGGTTTCCGGATGTATCTCTCCCTCTCTCTCCTTATGTGTGTTTGTGCCTGCACACACAGTGTTGCTCCCCGCGAGCACCCTTAGAATTGGCACGGGTGTGACCATGAATCCTGCAAGGACAAAATAAACGCTGCCATAACAGCAATAAAGCTAGTATATGTGTGTATGGCACATGCATGCAAATCTTCATGGTGTGCATACCTGCCAGTTCCGTTTATTAATGTTTTAACTGTTTTCTATCCTGGATCAAGCAGCTCAAAGGCCTAGAATGTTCTTGCTTGCAAGTCTGGGCAAGCTGCTTACAAGCAGCTCAAGGTCTGAATGGCCACCATCTTTCAGCATGAAGCAAGGCTAAGGACAGGTGGCATACATGCAGCCCTTGGAGCTGCTGGCAAAAGACTCATGCAGACCTAAGCAAGCTGCTCACAAGCAGCTCACCGAGGTCTGGTTGATCATTTGTTTCTTGATTCTTTTTCCATAAGAAATCAAGCTTAGAGGAATTAAGGGCCCACAATAGATGCAGGGACCAATATAATGGTGGGAAGGCCTGGAGAAGTCTCGGTCTTCAGCATTGGTGGGCCCAGAGGATGTCCATTCAAGTAGTAGCTTGAGTGTTGAAGCAGTTTAAAAGGCCTGGATGCTGAAACCTTTTGCCCTTTTGCAAAGTTTTATGCAAGAAAGAAGGGTTTTTCAGGCTTTTACCATTTCCTTGGAGTAAAGGACACGTTTTTGTCAAAGAATAGCCTTTCATTGGAGCATTTTGAAGCAGCTCAAGAGGGCCACATGGCAGCCATGCAGCATTTGAAGCAGCTTAAGGCCTGAAGCTCCTGCTTATAAATTACAGTTTTGAAGGCCTTGGCAAAGGTCCCCGACCATCAGGCCCACGGCTTATGCAAATTTATCAATTATCTTCTATCTTTAGGTCCACGACCATCAAGCCCACGGCTTATCCAACTTATCTTTCAATTATCATTACTTTCCAACAAAGTTTTTTTATCTTTTAGTCCAATCTAGCCCAGCCTAGATTTTATTTCCTTGTACCTAAACTTCGTTAAACCGTTAATGAAGTTCTTTTAATTTCCATCGCACCTTGTTTCTTTTTCTTTCCATTTTCAACAACAGTTGGGAAATTCTAAGTCCTTATCCCGACAAGACAAACCACGAACCACATACGACCTCACCCCTTAGGTCGTACGCAATGGTCTATATGAAGTCAGATTTGAGGCATCCAGGCCTTAATACGAATTTGGATTGCAATCCAGTTCTGGCACGCCCGCATCGGCCTAGAACTGCACTACTCGCTGTTCCTAGGCCAATTTTTACTTTTTGGAAACAAACACTTCCCAAATATAGTACACAAACTGCAATCATAATAAGGCAATTGTACAACTTATTGGAAAAATTCGTCCAACATACGTACTACATGTGTGCAAATGAGTGATAGTTCTATTGCATTGTTCCTCTGGCTGGTTAACTCTGGGTTTTAGGATCTGAAATTGGTCTATCTGTTGGCATTGGCAGGAACAAACAAACATCCATCTGTATCCCTACTGGGCAGCTAGCCAGGTTATTCTCGTTATAACCATCCAACATTAGACATACATAAAACAAACGTGTTTACAAATGAAATGATGGTTCTGTTGCATTGTTCCTCTGGCTGGTGAACTATTGGTTTTAGGATCTGAAAATGGTTTGTTTGCATTGGCAGGAACAATCAAACATTCATCTCTATCCCAACTGGGTAAGTAGCCAGGTTATTCTCTTTAGGAACCATCTTCCTATATTGCCCGGCAACCAAGTCCTTTGGACCTTTCTGATGTTTAGATTATGTTAACTGTGTAGAGATACTTTTTAACAATCTGATTTGCTTTCAGTCTTATTACGTGCCTGAGGTCCCCATACCACCATCATATCTGAACTCTGCAATCATGGCCGGTCATGCTCCTCATCATGATGCATGGGCCCAACCCCAGGTACTCTACTTAGGTTTGTTCTATGGTAACTTTAGTTTCTTCCTATGGAAATTCTATGTGCCTGATTAGCAGCAGTGTTCGAATATATGATGAATCCCTGCAGCCTGTGATGACACCCTATGAGGTGCCTTACTCAACGATCTACTCTCCTGGAGTTTATTACGCTCATCCTACAGTTCCTCTTGTAAGTCATGGTTTCCCACTTTGAAGGTTCTTAATATAGACTGTTTATTAGAAAAAGTTTGAGAGTATCTTCTCTACTTCAGAGAAACAAGGAACTTACAAATTTCAACTTCTTGATTTCATCTAATGGCTTCAACATAATGTTCTACTATTATTGGAAGTCTGCTTGTTTCAAAATGTAAGCGAGGAGACACCTACAGTACTGCACCCCATCCCTTTTCTCTGTCTGAGATGGAATACAATTCTTTCAGTCAGATTCAGCCTTTGAAAATGCATGTCCTGTTCCAGATTTATAACTTTTGCTTTTAATCCATGTTTGGTACATTCCCTATGTCTCCTATGGAATGTTATTACTCCTCCATACACCGTCTCTTGAGTTGAAATCTGCCCAACCTCTGTTTGTTGTTGATGTCCAGCGGTAGGATAATTGCATTCAAAGAGTTCAATAAGAGATACTACGTCATTTGAGGTCCGCAACAACTAAATCAAGCAAGATACAAAACAATCAAGAAATAGCTCCATACGGGGAAGAAATAAACTTAGAAAAAACCCCTATACAAGAGAATTATTGATCATTTCTTGCCTTTGGCAACATTTGACCCCTTGACCTCTTAGTAGAGATAGAAGGGTGGCCAACTAAGCTACCTCTATTTGGTTTGCCCAATCTTTTCCTTTCTTATGACTTGTGAGAGCGATAATTTATGAATCTTTTGGGCTAGGATGATTCACTAAAAGCTGTCGTTTGCATAACAATTAAAGTCTTATCACGGTGACTGTCATGCATACTGCTCCTATGAGTACGCAACTGTTTTTATCAGAGAGCATGTATGAAGGCATAACAAAGATGTCAGATAGATTGGATAGAGTTGATATGCAACTAGTTGATGGCACTCATGAGGTTGATGGTGAAGGTTCAATCAATGAGGCATCACGGAGGTCTGTTAACCTTTTATTTTTTTGGTAAGCACTTAGATTCTTCCTGGGAGCAAACTAGGTAAGGATGATAAGTTAACTTTGAGTGCTCTTCGTGTGTGCATTGAAGCCATGCTCTATTTTATGTTGTAACTTAGTATAATGGTTACATGAATACAATTTCAGTTATTGCTCTATTGGTTGTAACCAATACTGCCGGATCTAATGACCATGTGCAGTGCGGAAGGTGATGCTTCTAGTAACAGAAGTGATAGTCACACAATTGTAAGATTTATATCTTGTCTGTTAATATTTTTTTGGTCCTTAAGCTTCACTGGATAGGAGGGACGAGAACTGCTAAACTAAAGCTTCGATGTTAAATGACAAGTAACACCAGCTGGACCAAGCCAACAGAATGGAAGACCACATGCTTTCCTCCCTTAATGGAGACATATTCTTTCTTTGGAAGGAAAAGGGAAGTAAAAGTGGAGAGGGAGAAAATCCCTCCTGGCCTTCCTTTTCAATATATCAAAAAGTAATAAAGGGAAAGCAAAGGATGAGACTTTTCCTTTTCTTCATTTTCCCCTTCCAACATCACCTTCACATCAACAAGCAATGGTGGAAAACAAACAAAATGACGTCCCCAGCTTACCCCTTCTCTTCTCTTCTCACTCAACTCGACAAATGGAGGAAAGACAGTAATCCGATGTCCCTTGCATTTTCCAACCCTCCACCATGCAACTTCCTTACAGTTTTATTCCTCCTATCAAATGAGGCTTCAACATGTGTTGGAGCATTATGAGGAAATAATATTTTCTAATTTTGATCACAGCAAAGTCAAGGGGAGAGCTCTTCAATTGGGAAAGCAAAATGCTGGTATGATCAAGTCCTTGTTGGAAATTATCCTGAGAATAATACGGATTGCATTTAATGCAGATATTGCCTTTTATTGCCAGCCTTCTGGAATAGATAAGCTTATGTTCCCTTTACGTGAGTGTGGGCAGTCTGGCACATGAAAGGGCTTTTTTTCCCCTTTCAAATAAGATAATGATGAAGCAGGCTGTGTTTACTCTCCAAGATAGTTAAGAAACTGTCTTATTGTATTTCGAAACCTTTTTTTATTATTTTATAAGATGTATTTCGAAACTTGTTATTTGCTATAGTGTTTCTTAAACAGACTGCGATGTTGAAGTCAATACCCAAGCTAACTCTACAGCCGAAGGGGATGCCAACGTGGCTTCCATAGACTTAACAGGGATTACAGTAGCTCATGAAAAACCAGTGGACACTTCAAATGGAAAATCAGAGACTGGCATGACTCGGTCTGCTTCTTTTGTTGTTGCAGGGTTGCCTTTGAAAGCATGTTTACAAGTAGGATAAGGGTTTCCCTTCATCTGTGATTGGTGCTGCTTTCCATGATTTGTACTTTTTCTAATGTACTTCCGGTTACTTTGCTTCAAATTATTATATGCTGCATGAACCGCATAACTGGCAGGCAAAGCGAAAATTTTGAGTTGACACATTGCCAGTATTAGGACATTGCTAAGCAGTGCCTTTTTTAAATCCTCTTTGTCTTGCTGAACTTCTGAAAAATTATTTGAGTAATTCAATGTGAGTCCAAACATTTCTGTACAGAGGACAGTTTGTAGAAAGCAGTAACAATGGAGTACTATTTTCATATTGTTGTTTGCTTTGTACATCTGCTTCTTCAGGAGCAGAAGCAGCTGAAGCGAGAGAAGAGGAAACAGACTAACAGAGAATCTGCTTGTAGGTCTAGGTTAAAGAAGCAGGCACGTTGAGTTGCTATTTTTTCTATTCTTTCAGTAGAATTCACCTTTGTAACTCGGCTTCGAGTGACTTTATTATTCCATTAATGTGTTTTTTTCCATGCTTCCAGGCTGAAGTTGATGAACTGATGAAGAGATATGAAACTGTGAAAGTGGAAAACACAGCCCTTAAATCTGAAATAAATCAATTAACAGAAGAAGTAGAGAAACTGAAGGATGAAAATTGTGCATTGATGGTACTTATCACCGTAGAATTCTCTTTCTTTGTTGTAGGCTTATATTTGCTTCACTTTCTTTTCTTTTTTCCTCTCTGAAACGCAACAAAACATTTAGCTTCCTGTCTTGACCTGCTTACCCTAAGGAGGATGGCTTTTTGTGTCTGATAGTTTTATCTAGTCAGATTAGTTGTTTTAGTTTATGTAGGGCTGTAATAGAATTAGCCTATTATATGTAATTAGTTATGATGTTTCATCTTTCCCTGGATCTTATGTCAGTTTAATCTTGCAGGAGAAGTTGAATGGCACAGAGGTTACCCATCCTAGAGAAATGGTTTTAGATGAGACCAGACCAGACCAGACTCATCAACTCAACCTAATTGTAGTGAGGATGGATTCATGCTAAACAACTTGGTCTCTTTTGTCATAGGAATCAATTGAAGAGAATGTGAGACCCTTGCAACTAATGACTCAGCGACGAAGTTGCACCTGCTTGAATCAAGGGTGGATTCCGTTGCCACAAGCTGATAATCTGATCTGCGAGTGTACATTTTCTTCACTTCTGTAGCTTTTGTCAAATAGCTGAAACCTCAATAGTGACAAGATTAAAATACTTGTGATATCTCTTGAGCCTCTTTTATAGGGTTTTCTTTAAGTTTTAACTAATCATGTTGATGTTAGTAGTAGGAATTTTAGCAGTTCTAGCGTACTTTGTTAGCCCTAATATTGATATTTCCTTACTAGCGGCCAATAAACTAAGAAGCACCGATAGGGGATGTGCATACGACATGGACACGCAGATATCTCATTTCTTAAAAAATAAAGACACGAACACGTTGTGGACACGTTGAATAGACAATAGATTCTTGTATTATCGAGATATCTTATCCGTTTAACATATCAAAAATATTTTCTTTCATGTTTAGATAAAAACCACAAATAGTATGAACATTCGGAAGATACAAATCAAAAGTTGCTGTATAAGTGGTTATGAAATAAACATCTACTGAAATTTTGACTCTTGCCAAGTTTTAAATTGTGTTCTTAACATATTCCAAGAGTGTCCCCAGTGTGTCCAAGTAGAAAAACAGGATGTAAAAATTAGACACATGTTTAGTCTTGTTGGACACGTGTCTAGAGAGTAGAGTGTTGTACTTGTGTCGGACACATATACATCAGGCCACTAGTCGTATCCTTGCTTCTTAGCCAATCAGTGTCAAAACAGGTGGAGAGAATTTAATCTACTTTGGTCATCGGTTGGCTAGTTGGCTACATAGAAGCTAAATACGGCTTATTGGCATTTTTGGTCCCCAAAGTATTCAATCCGTTCCATTTTGGTCCCCAACGTATCAATTGCACAGATTTAGTCCCCAACGTTTTCAATTTGACTTTAAAGGGTCCCTGAGTCTAACGCCGTTTCAATTCCCCGTCAAACTGAGGGGAAAGATGCTGAGCAAAAAAAAAAAAACTGAGGGGAAAGATTTTTAAAAAAAAATTAAGTGTTCCAAATTTCAATATGTTTGAACCGATGGAAAGATTTTAGTTTTCTGATCATTTTATCCTAAATGGTCATAATTAAATTTTGATTCTAGGGCTTTCGTTGATTAGGCCTAAAGGGCTTTCGTTGATTAGGCCTAAGGAAGTCGTAGAATCAAATATCTCTTAGAGCTAATCAACGAGTCATAAAGTCAAAATTTAATTATGACCATTTAGAATGAAATGATCAGAAAATTAAAATCTTTCCACCCGTTCAAACGGATTGAAATTTGGAACACTTAATTTTTTTTTTAAAAATATTTCCCCCAGTTTTTTTAAATTTTTTTTTTAAAAAATTAACTGTTCCAAATTTCAATCCGTTTGAACGGGTGGAAAGATTTTAGTTTTCTGAACATTTTATACCAAATGGTCATAATTAAATTTTGACTTTATGACTCTCGTTGATTAGCCCTAAGAGATATTTGATTCTATGACTTCGTTAGGCCTAATCAACGAGAGCCCTAGAATCAAAATTTAATTATGACCATTTAGGATAAAATGATCAGAAAACTAAAATCTTTCCACCCGTTCAAACGGATTGAAATTTGGAACACTTAATTTTATTTTAAAAATCTTTCCCCTCGTTTTTTTTTTTCCCTCAGCATCTTTCCCCTCAGTTTGACGGGGAATTGAAACGGCGTTAGACTGAGGGACCCTTTAAAGTCAAATTGAAAACGTTGGGGACTAAATCTGTGCAATTGATACGTTGGGGACCAAAATGGAACAGATTGAATACTTTGGGGACCAAAAATGCCAATAAGCCAGCTAAGTACCTTATTGGGACTGATTCTTGTTTGATACAGCAGGTGGAGACTTGAAAGGTTTGAATTGTCTTCTGCCTCAGGTTATTTAGTCGATGGGTATTCTTTTTGCCCTTTCCTGCGGTACTACTTCACTATCACCCACCAGTAGTATTTAGCCCCACAAGATGGTCCTTGTTGATTCAGATTAGATTCCAAGAGTCCCATACTACTCGGCTCAGAGCATAAGTTATAAGTACTCCAGAGGTGCTTTAGCTAAAGGCTTCCACTATCAAGGGTGCAACATTCCACTGCTTCACCCAAACCTAACCATACGGATCCCCCGATGTTATCTTCCAAATCATCTAAACCTAAAATGCCCGCTGAATAGGCCATCAAGTGTAGAACCTTTTGAAGTTGTAGCAGGTCAGGATTCCTTCGTAGCGGAATTCCCGAAAATATATGCTTATGTGATACAGTGTACATCCTTTCAAATTCTTTTTCTTTTGTAATTGCACCAATTTCGTTTGAATTTATTTGAGCGACAATTTTGTCGCTCCCTTCTGCCCAAGACTATTCATGTTTTATTGTTGGTTCAATAACATCCTGGATTGCCTTTATTTCTATTGCCTCTAGAGAAACAGAAATCTTGTGTCTGGCGCAGGTTTTTATAGCGATGTATCGGTGTGCTTTTGGCGCCCCGGATCATTTTGTGATTTGGTGTTTTATATCGATGTATGGTATGCTTGGTCCTGAATGTTCACAAAACGAAGGAAATGAAAGAACAATGTTGGGGAATACCAGTCTGTTTAGGATTTAACCCCCTCTGTTTAGGATTTAACCCCCTCTTTTTGGCTTCTCTTCTCTAAAGCAAGAAACCAAGAATGAGTTTTGCCATAAATCATTCTGGGTGGTTCCTTCCAAACACCCAAAACGAGAAAAGCTAAAAATGAAAATGCAAAAAAGAGGGATCCAAACACCCATTAGAGTGTTTGAGAGCCTATTTTTTGACTTTTCATTTTTAACTTTTTGTCTTTTCAGCTTGTTGGATTATGGTCAAAATGAATTTTATATTTGGCAGAGTGTTTGGATGATGTGCAAAATATATTTTGCAGCAGAAGTAATGTTTGGGAGATATAGGATGGAAATGAATTATGGATTGAACTTTTACCATGTTACCCCTAGAATTATCACGGCTTCCTTTACCTGTTTACCTAACAAATTGGCAAACACCCACCCCTTTGTATTCTGGTTATGAGAAAATGGAGGAGAGATTCTCTGCCTCCCACTTTTCAACACCTACCCTTTCCAACTTTCTTTCATTTTAAGCGGACCTTGTTCTCTCCCTCTCTCTCACGTTAACCCACAACAATGGAGGCAAAGTTGTTGAGGGCCGCCCCTCTGGGATACAAATACCCACTTGCTTCAAGTCTTCAAAACCCAGTTGCCTTTTTCTACACCAAATTAGAAAAAATTGCAGCTTTGGATTCATCCATACGAATTTGCCAAATCGTGGTGTCCAATTGATTCAAGCCTCTTTGTAATTTCCTCTACAATTTGCCAAAAAAAGGAATTATTGTGAGGACGTGAAGAGGTGAAGGAAAATGGAAAGATTTTCCAATCGGTTCAAGCCTCTGCAATTCTCTCTCTCTCTTCGTTCTTGTGGTGGACGATGAGGGGTTTTTGGGTATTATCGAAAAATGAAGAGGGTATTTTGCTAATTTTGTGCGGCAGCTGATTGAGAATGGAAAACAAAAAATGGGAAAAGCTCCTCTCCCTGTCTTTTTCACTTCTCTTCTCCATTGTTCAAACCCGAGAACTCATTCTCTTAGAAATGATTTTGTGTTTTTGAAAACTCTCGTTTTTGGGCACAAGGGGTGAATGCGTTAAGCGCGAGCGTGCCAAGATTTGTAGCGCTTAACTTTTTGATGTAGATTCCCTTGAATCTTAACTTCTAACGTATGAGCGATTGCGTGTGACCCAAAGGTTAAAGATCACAAGTAGGTTCGTGGTTTGCCACACGGTTGTGGACTTAAAATTTTCTAGTCGTATAGGAAATGGAACGTAAAATGTAAACTTTATTACTCCGGGATAATAAAGTTTGTACAAGGAAAGTAAAACATCCAAACTACTTGATGAAGTAAGTTTGAATGGGGTTGAATACTAGGTATTCGATAATCTACTTTGCTGAAAGTAGGAAAGCTTTTGTAAGCGTTGAGTTTTGATTGGTGTTGGACCCATTTTTCTTCTCTGAAACTAGTATTTATAGGCACGGTCGCAAGTTGATTCAGGCCTGAATCCAAATTCTGCTTTGCACCACAAGCTGACATGTGTCGTATGATGCTCCCTCCTTTCATGCATGCAAGATCATGGGTAGTTATTGGCAGTTGAAAGATCATGGGGTGATGTGGCAATAACTACCCACTTCCTCCTCTTCTTGTGCTAGCTTGACATGTGGCCAATTGACTTGGTTACAAGCTGATTCAGGTCTGAATCCGAATTCAGCTTTGCACCACAAGCTGCCAAGTGTCCCATGATGCTCCCACTTTTCATGCATGCAATATCATGGGCAGTTATTTGTAGTTGCATGATCATGGGGTGATGTGGCAGCAATTTCCCACTATCTCCCTCTTCTCATGCATTTGACACATGACCAATTGACTCAGTCAATTGGCCTTTGAACTTTGGAGGGAAATAACCGCCAGCAAGCAACCGAATCCTTTAATCCGTGGGCTGTACCTCGTGGACCAGATCTGCTCCTTTCTTCATTGGCCCAACCATGGGCTAGCTTCCCAAATGATCTTGGACTACATTCTTCACATGGGCTGCGTGTTTCTTGGGCCCAAATGGAAAATACCCATGGCCCAAGATTTACCCAATCAATTATATAGCCTCGGCTCAATTTAATCAAAGAATTAATTAAATGGCCATTCATGGCTGGCCTGATCCGCTGTGCCAAAAATGAGCATAAACAGTTTCTCAGTCAAACGTCCAAAACAGGAAAAGGGGAAAATGAGAATGGTAAAATGAGCCGGCCAAAAAGGCACGGTAGGAGCTTTTTCCATTCTCATTTTCTACTTCTCTTTTTAGTGAAGATGAAAAGACCAACTTGCCCTACACATATTTTAGCAATATGACACTTCCAACAACAGCTAACACAAGTGCAAGTTCTACTAGTTGCTTTCTTTAAAAAATATGCATATAAGCTGATGAAGAGACCTTAGGCTTTGAGATTCTTGTATTGATCAGATTTAAAAAAATTGATTAATTATTTTTATTAGAGAAACAAATGAAGATCGAACAACTAATGCAGAAGTGTGAAACTAATAGAACTAAAAAAAAACAGAAAAAATAGGGGAAAGACCAACAAAAAATATCCATGTATATAAGTTGTTAAATTGCTCCTCTCTAAGTGACTTTGTAAATGTATCTGCCAATTGTTCGTGAATACGAATATATTCTAATTTTAGTTGTCTCTTTGTTTTTCTTTAGTTTGTTTTTGTTTATTAATGAAGTTTGGAAGTGTTCATGCTTTTTTGCAATTACTTGGATTTATGTTGTCGTTATCTGTTCTTAATTACCAAAAAAATTAAATTTAGTTGGAGACTTTTAATTAACTAAGACTAATACAATTTCACAATATTTTGGCAACTTGATTTTTGCTTTTTCGGATTCTCATTTTCCCATTTTGGGTGTTTGGCATCCCATTTTGAGAATGGATTGTGGGAGAATGGATTTTGGGTTTTTGGGTTTAGAAGCAAAAAACCAAAATCAGGTCTGGAGGAGTTTTTCGGATTATTGGCTTTTCTCATTTTGTGGCCAATTACCAAAATACCCACATTCCTCCCTTCATTCTACCTGTTTTGCCCCTACCTCCTCGTATTCCTTATCAGTTCAAAATAATGCCCAAAGGCAAAAAAATAAATATCAAAAAAAATAAACGAATTCTAAACTACTCCATTGAATAATAAATTAAAATAATAAAAAAACACAAGTGGCATGTTTACACCTGTTGGACAAATGGCAATATGGTAAAAATGCAACCCATAATTTATTTTCAACAATCATCTACCAAACACTACTACAATTTCAAAATACATTCTGCACAAATCTCCCAAACACTTTACCATATTCTAAATACATTCTGACCATAATTCAAAAAGCCAAAAAGCTGAAAATGAAAAGCCAAAAAGTAGGGTTAAACTTTTACAAAATTGATTAAACCATTATTTATTCCCATTATTTCCCATAATAAATAATCAAGGGCAACATGGTAAAAAATCAACTTATAATTCATTTTCATCACATATCTCCCAAACACTACTCATGTTACAAAATACATTATGCACATATCATCCAAACACTCTACCAGATTCAAAATACTTTCTGACTATAATTCATAGAGTCAAGAGGCCAAAAAGTAAGCTACCAATCACCCCCTAAAAGTACAAAGGACTTTAACTGTCTGAAAATTCAAGAAAATAGCCGGGAAAAGAAAACAAGATACAAAGGTCGAAACAAAAGTAACAGTTGAGGAAAACTGGAGTTCATTCGAGATTGGATTTTGGAAAAACTAGATCCAAAGGTGGCTCTGAAAAAAATTTAACACCCTAAATCCAGAGGCGGCTCCAAAAGAAAGTAAGAGTAGAGGAAAATCCATGAGTTCACTCAAGATTGGGTTTTGGTCACTTGAACATCCAACATTTAATGGATTTTTTTGTGTGAAATAAAACATGTAGTAGTAATTTTAATTTAACGATTTGAACATCGAATTTTCACACTCTTGAACACCCAATCCATAGAAAATTGAACACTCAACCCAAAAATCAGCCCACAAATTATGAAAACTCATCGAGTGTGATTGTAATATTCTGTGTATTTTTTTTAATGACAATTGCTGATATTAATAGGTAAATTTTTTGTTCATGTAGTTGTGGTCTAGATATAGCATATCCTAAATATTTTTGAACAACCTTCTATAATTTTCTGAAATTTTTTGGATCCGCCACTGACTAGTTGTGCATTAAGTGAAAACCATAATTGTCCACCACCATCGCCTTCACGGAGCCATCAAATGTTGGGTTCCAAATCCACCATAGATTGGTGGTGGTACATCGTAAATATTTTTGAATAACCTTCTATGATTTTTTGAATACGCCACCGACTACTTTTGCATTTAGTAAAAACCACATTTGTCCACCACCATCGCCTACACGAAACCATCAGACGCTGGGTTCAATCAACCACCACAGATTGATGGTAGTCAACCAAAAAAATGGAGGGAGGTAGGAGGTTGGAAAATGAAAAGACATGAGGTTTGAACTGTCAAGAGAAGGAAACGAAAGGAATCCACTCCACTTGTATTGAAAAAGACATAAACTCATATCTCCCTTCTTCAGATGGCTTAAGAATAGGGTTAAGTAGATTATGATGTTGATCAATTCGTTGACTAATGATTTAACAATATTTACGAAACAATTTAACCCCCAAAAAACATTTTCAAAACATGTAGCAGCAAATAATTTAAGAGTAGCGATGAAAATATATGTATATATATTTAAGAGTAGAGAGAGATGAATTAGTGCTTCATAGACATGAAGTTTTAATCGTTTTCCCCTTCCAAATTGTCAAACACGGAAAGGGAAAGGAAAGAACACGAAAGTAAATTTCGGCTGAGATGAGAAAGGAACTAATCCATGATTTTCTCTTCTGAAATTTGAAGGAGTAAATCATAGTCTCACTGTGTTTGGTTTGCAATTTTGAGATAAAAAAGTTCTATAGGTTTACTTATTTTTCCGTTTTTAGTAATTTTTTTTAACATTTTAACAAACTCTTTTACTTTTTGAATAGAGATACGCTATGTACATCCAAAAATTATATAATAAGTAAAAAAAATTGACAAAAAATCACTATAAATGAAAAAACACGGATGACGAAATAGTCAATAACTTTGGAGAGATTATTTCTGAGAGGAGAACCAAACAAAGTGTAATACTGGTTACTCTCCATTCTCTCTAGCAAAAAGAGGGGCGACTCCAAAAATAGGTTTTACTTGGGGTGGGGCTGCCACAAGGCCCACCACCTTGCTCCACCCCCTTGTTGGTCACCCTTCTTCACTTCTCTGCTCGTTGATACCCATTCTCAACCAAATCCACTCTCCATTGCCTCTACTGCCTCCTCCCTGTCACCTCCACTGCTCCTTCGTCCTCTCCCCTCCCGGCTCCCCCCGGTTAGTTTTTGGGCTAGATCTGACATTGAGATTCCCCCCGGTTAGTTTTTGGGCTAGATCTGACATTGAGATGAAGATAGGGTGGCTCGGCTTCCTCCGGCAAATAAGTCTCCAATTTAAGTAGCGGCACTTGTCTGGCGGCATCTCCAAGATTGGAGGTTTCTTTTCTATTTTCTTTTTTTTTTTGGTCTTTTAGTCTAGTTTTTGGTTTTGTCTCGTCCAGTTGTTTAGACCGGTTTCTAATCGGATGTTGGGTCCAATTTCTATTCCGGTGGATTTTTCCCTTGGGGTTTTGTTCCGATCTGGTTTCTCTAGATTGGTACCGGATTTCCATCGGGTTTTACGCTGTATTTTATATGGAGCTCTGTCATCCTGAGGCGTCTGATGTCTAGGTACTAGCTCTATTTAAGCCAATCCTTGTTGATTACGGTGTGGAATGAGTGATGGCTCTTGCTTAGGCGCTAGACATCAGCTTCGTCTCTTTTTATTAGTTTTAGGGTTTGGCTGTGTTTCTGCATCTCTGTATTCAGATGGAAATCTGTAATTGCCTTATGGCCTGATCTATATTCAATGTTAATCTGTAGATGTCATATGACTTGTTTAAATGAAGGGCAAATTATAGTTACCCCCCTCTAACTATGCCTCGCGTACACTTACCCCCTCTAACTTTTTTTTTGGCACTTAACCCCCTCAAACTAATGGAAATTCAAACGGTCATAACTTTAAACGGTCATAACTTCTTCGTCCAAAATCGAAAATATGCAAATTATATATCGATTTCGAGGTCTTGAAGTAAGCTTTCTAATGACACCAAAATCACATCATGATTCAAAGCACACAGAAAGTTATGATCAAACGGTCTTTCTGTCTACCAGCCCTTACTCTTTTGATCATAACTTTCTGTGTGCTTTGAATCGTGATGTGATTTTGGTGTCATTAGAAAGCTGACTTCAAGACCTCGAAATTGATATATAATTTGCATATTTTTGATTTTGGACGAAGAAGTTATGACCGTTTGAATTTCCGTTAGTTTGAGGGGGTTAAGTGCCAAAAAAAAAGTTAGAGGGGGGTAAGTGTACGCGAGGCATAGTTAGAGGGGGTAACTATAATTTGCCCTTAAATGAATATGCTTCTCCCGTTGAAAAATAAATAAAAAATCATAGTGATACCCATTTACTGAGCGTGGATCTTTCTTTATTTTATTTTATTTTATTGTGATCTTATGTGTTTTAAATGAAACTTAGTCCCGTTCTTCCTAAAGTTTGGGTCTAGTATTTTTGTCGGTACGTTTTCATTTTTCCTAATTTTTTATTTTAGCTTGCAGACGTAATTTTCGAGATTAACATTCCTAATTAACATTTTTGTAAAAATGTAGATTGAAGTTGAAAACTGTTCAAATAAGACGAAATTAAAGATAAAAATACCAGCTTTTTAGTGTGTTTTTGTTTCCAATGAACTTCTTTTGTCTTAATTTTTTTTTTTTGCTTTTTAGATTCTTTTCGTTGAGACGAATGATTGATCCTAAAAATATGTCGTGAATCTAGCAAAAATTTTAAAAAGATGACCAAAAATACCAAAACAAAAATTTAACAAGAACAGGTGACTACTGGGGTGATCATACGAGTTGTTTATTTTAGAGACCTCTATTGAATAATGGATTAATCAGATAGAAGTATTCACTTTAAAGAAATATACATAGTACATAATTGTAAAACGAAATGAACCGCCATTGTTGACTATCTTTTTTTTTTTCCCCAATAACTAATGCAAATTTGAGCAGGTGTTTATGTACCTCTGATCAATTTGATTTGAATCCTCCCATGGTCACCGACTAGTTGGGTACCGATTCTTCACCGATGGCCACACGGGGCTCACTGCGGGTTCCGCATGAAAAATTAAAAATTTGAATGAAAATAAAAAGATTGAATCGAACACTTATACATATTAAATTGAAATAATTTTTCGTGGGTCCACTCAATTCTTTTTTGAACGGCATGGAATTTTCATGCAGACCTGGAATGGGGTCACGTGGCCGTCGGCGGAGATTCGTATGAGTGAATCCCGTTTGTGTTTTACGTTGGCGGTAAAAGCAGGCTTAATTAAAGAGAAGACAGGGAAGCCGAAGACAATTACCATGGGTCAAACAGGTAAAAACACGCCTCAAAAAATGTCAGGGAATTTTAAATCAAATTCCCTCGAGTAGGAGCCCACCATGTAAAGGGATTGGCCAATCGCGTTCGACCATCTCTCTCTGAGATCAGACTCCTCCGTTTCTAATTCCCTCTCTCTTCTCTCTCTCTCTCTCTCTATATAATTCACCTCCGAAAACCCCGTGCAATTTCTCCGTTCTCTCTTCTCGCGACCTGATAAAGCAGAGGAGGAGAGAGATCTCTGAGGTACGTTCCTCTTCAATCCCTCTCTCTCATCATCGTTTCATCTATATAGCCGATCACCTATGTTCCTCTGTGTGTGTGTGTGTACGTATTCTTATACATAGATGTTTGTACCGAATTGATATGTTTCCCTTGAATTCGGTAAGCTAGGGTTTCGTCATGGCTTCGAAGCGGATCTTGAAAGAGCTCAAGGATCTCCAGAAAGATCCTCCTACCTCCTGCAGCGCAGGTTCGATTTCCTCAATTTCAGATCTCGATCTTAGGCGTTATTGTTTGCTCGATTGAGGTTTTTTTTTTTTTTTTGTCTAGCATGTGATTTGCTTTTTGTGTTTGAGAATTTTTCTGGAGATGAATCATAGGTTATGATTTCGACAAACGTGGTGGTTTCAATTTGGATTGTTTTGTCTCAAATTCATGAATTGAGGGGGCTACTGGCATACTTTGGGAGTTCAGGTCCAGTTGTGTTAAATTAGGTGTTTTCTTTGCCGGCTTGCTTCCGGAAATTTTAATTGCGACAAATTTATGACCTGTGAGGATGGTTGTGACTTTGGACATTTCATGCCATCCAAGTATCCAACTGTTGCCCAAAGCTTTTGGAGGCACATGTAATGTTGTTTTGGAGTAGGATTTATATACCAGAGAGATCAGCAGACGGAGGTTGAGTTGAGCGTTGTAATTTATGTAGCTTAAGCGTACGGTGGATTGTTATTTGTTCTTCCTCTCCTTATAAACGCAGGCACTCCGACAAACCACAGATACATTTTAGAAATTTTGTCTTCTTTATCAATGATGTAAGCATTCAGCGTTTCCCCTTTATGGACTATCAATTTGTTGAGACAATGAGAAATAGGAATGATTTTGGGATAGATCTTGGCAATTCATTTGTACTATTTGCTCAATTTTATTCGTGTTTTTATCATGCTTGCAAAGTCTCTAGACTCTCGGCCTTCTTTGATTAAGTAGTAGCAATGCACTCATAAGTCACAAGTCTTTGGGAAACATTATTGATGGCAAACAATGGATGCTGATGCTTTGCAAGTTTCATGTCTCACTGGTATTTCGAGAAAATATGGCCATATGCAATTGTGTACTGCTACTGAACACGTTCTATACTGCTAGTGAACATGAGCCTAGTTTCATATCGTGTCAGTGAAGTCTTCGGTGCATAATACACAGAGACATGACCAATCAATATTTTTGAAATGTCTGTATGTGCTTTTACATTGTGTTTGTGTGGATCTAGATTGCCGGTTCAGTGATGTATTCTATCTGTTTACTTCTCTTGTACTTGTATTGGTAGGCCCAGTTGCTGAAGATATGTTTCATTGGCAAGCCACAATTATGGGTCCTCCTGACAGTCCCTATGCCGGTGGAGTGTTTCTAGTTACCATCCATTTCCCTCCGGATTATCCATTTAAGCCGCCAAAGGTATTGCATCATATCTGGTTGTTGTAAAATGGGTGATAAGTTTCTTGTTGTTCTGTTATGCTTCTGTTTGAGGAGTTATTCGGAGTCTTTTGGGCTTTTTTGTTCTTTAATTTTTATTATATGAAGGGTAGACAGTTTCATGGGCTGTGCTGCAGTGTACTAAATGCTATGGTAATAAGCATGCTCAACTTCATGGCATTTGATCAATTCTTCAGTTACGGACATTGTGGAAGGGTAAAGGTTCTTTCTTGACATGTTGAAGTTTAAACCAAACAAAACTGAGCTAAAGCCCCAATTAATTGAGGTCGGTTATGAAGAGAACGCCCTAGCACAACTCACATTCATGTCATAAGGATTTAATGGGGCTTTATACATCGTGCTAATAAGTTTGTTCATCTTTGTTATTTTCTCTGATCTTTAATCTGTTTTGTTTCAGAATATCCCAAATATTGTGTTGGTTATTTGTCATGAGACTACTCCTTCTACACTGGGAAAAAAGTATCGCAGGTCATAGAGTGCCTTTTGATGTTCTTTCCTCTAGAATGATTGAATCATAAGCTCGAAAAAGTAAATGATATGGAAAAGTATGTTAAGATACCATTTTTGGTTGGCTGTCATGTTGAACCTTTGTTTTTATGGTTTTTTTTGTTTACTTATTTTCCCCAGTGCAAATAAGTTGGGTGGATTGTGTAGCGGAATTCTACATGATACAAGAATAAAGTAAGGAGTGCTACTGCTAATGGTAGCACAGGTATACCAAATATGATGTCTAGTTTTTAGGGTTTGGGGTCACCTGACAACAACATCTGAAAGCCCACAAGTTGGAAGATGGATGGTTATTATTCAGTGCGATCATAGGTGTGTGTGTGTGTGTGTGTTTTTTTAATTTATTTTTTTCTCTGTTTTCAAACTTAATAACATGAGATTGGTTGACATGCTAATGGTTTTCATCTCTTACCAAATGAATCTAGAATAATCTAGATGAGTAGTTGCTTGTTGGAAGATTTGGCCGTGATGGTGATAGAAAGGGTTTGCAAAGTTATAAGGAGGTGGTTTAAATGGATGCTGAAATGACGAGTTTGGCAGCGGGGGGTTGCATTGAAGTGCGACTTGGTGATGTACCCTTAGGGCCTGTTTTGCTTATTCTGCTGTATCGTCTTATTTTGGGCCTTGGATTCACACCCAGAAGAAGCAAATAAGGCGATAAGATTTGCAAACTAAATGGCACATTTGGTGGTTGTTCTGGTTTTGGTGGCATCGTTATAGTAAAGCTTAGCTATTGAACGATTTGTGAAGCCCTTATTTGCAGGAACCTCCTGTGTGGGTGGTGAATTCACCGTGGAACCTTGCTCCTGCATTCCTAAGTCAGACTCTCCTAGGAACCAAAACATCAAACAAAAATGCTCCAAAACTAGGGTTTGCGATAACTTTCAAACCGTGACTTCAAATCAAGGTTTTAATGTATCGTTGAAAAGCTAGAAACAAGAGGTACGCATTCATATAAGGTTTGCATGCAAATTGAAACACAAAAAAATGCTCTCCAGTCAGGCTCGGGAAAACATTTAAGGTTTGGCTTTTCTCTTAATCCGTTAATACATTAAATACGAAACGTTCCAGATTTCATCTACATGATGTGCGCTATGTTCTGTAAAATTTTGAAGCGATTCCAAGAAGTTTCAAAAAGGCATGTTTTCAGGATTTTCCTAGGGTTGCGTTACAGGGAGCACTCTAAGGACTTGTGTGTTTTTTGGTGAGCTACCAGATGGAAGTGTGATTAAAATTGAATAATGAGATGTAGATTTTGTCAAGGAGAATTTCCCTAGCAAAGGGGATGTTCGTAGAGAATTGGAACTCTACGAAATGGGAGATCCAGTGGAATGCGCACCAAATCATCTAGTTGAGAATGGGGAAGAAATTCTCCTACCTCCTGGGGGATAGTGGGAGCGACTTGCTTAATCATGGAAATTCTCAAGATCCTCTCGTGGAACAATCCCTCATCATCGCTTTGAGATTGAGAAGGAGGCTTTCATGATTGCTCCGAAAGATGAAGGAGAGCCCAAATAAGTGGGAGAAGCTCTTACATCCCTTGCTAGTAACGAATGGATTGCTACAATGAAAGTTGAGTTGGAGTATTTGAAGATAAACCATCTCTGGGACTTGGTTGATCTTTCTCTTGGGCGCAAGACCATTGGAAATAAATGGGCTCTCAAGATTAAACGCAAGGCATATGGTTCTGCTCTAAGCAATGAGGCTCGTCTGGCAGAGGGTTACACCCTTTTGGCGCGTGTGGACTATGAGAAAACTTTCTCCCCTGTGGTGAGGTTTGCCTCCTTTCGCCTTATTCTGGCCTTGGAACTATTTCAGATGGTGGGGATTATCTATTGTAATTTAGCATTACATGAGCTGAATGATTTTGTGATCGAGTCTTCTAAATTCCCTTGCTAAGAATTTTGGGCTCCCGTAAATTTACCTTGAAAATTCCAGGGATTGCTAATCTTGTGCGATTCATTTAATTTATGTTTGCTTTTTGTTACTCAAATGCTTTTAGAAGTTCTATTTTGTTGAAAAGTTTGTTTTTCTTTGTTATGCTTAAGTTCACTGTTCAGAAGAGGAGGTCAGCGCATACGTAACTTGATTGCCATTTAGATTTACCGCCAGCGTAGTAGGCAAACTGCTGTTATTGGTGGTCCAAGCCCAAGGCTTTCTCGACCCAGCTCATTTCCTGGATGTGCATCGGTCGAACGTATGCAGGAAAGACAATTCAGCTAAATTTTGAAGTAGAAGTGGTGGATACCCCATGGCCTTTGTGGGAGACTCTAGGATCAATATATTATGCGTACACTTTTTCTTTCTTTGTTGCTTGAATTTGGTTGGTATTGTACACTTACCCATGTTTATGTGCTGTACACTTGTGTGGGCCTGTCACATGTTTTACGTAAATGTTTTCAAAAACCCAATGTCGTGTTTGTTAATATGGGTTTTGGAACTGGTTTGATCTTCCCTGATGCATGCTTTTACTTCATGTCATGGATATCATTTCAGATTGTCTGAGAACTGAGAAGTGTTAGACTGTGAGTTTGCCTGAATATTTTCTTTGCTAGTGGCTTGAGTTGATCTATATTCTTTGGATGGTTTCTGCAGGTTGCATTCAAGACGAAGGTGTTTCACCCTAACATCAACAGCAATGGAAGCATTTGTCTTGATATTTTAAAGGAACAGTGGAGCCCCGCACTTACCATTTCCAAGGTTTTCACCCTTTTACTTTCATTATGTATTCATGACTGGGGATTCTCTGCATAAAATAAGGCAAGAGCATCGGCAGCTTAGGTTTTGTATGAGAGGAGGGTGGGCTTTATGCAGAGAGGGACAGAAATCATTCCCTGTTGCCATTCCATCCCATTCAATGTCAACGTATGTCCCTGGATAATTATGACGGCCAGAACAATTGGGATATAAAACTTGATACGTGCACATTCTTTTGTGGATGTGCCCACTTTCCAGCACACCTTCGACAGATATTCATACATTGTGCTTGGGGTTCCATTTGGTCCACCACCAAGAAATGTTCTTGCTTCTCAGATACGTTCCAATGAGATCACATAAGATTGTTTTTCGAGAGTATTTACTTTTTGATGGATTTGTGAGAGAAATTTCATCACCATGGTCTGAACAAGATGTAAATCCTATCAGTTACCCAAAAGAAAACTATCTGAACAAGGGAATAAAAGAAGTTTAGACTGACAAATAACGATCCTGCAGCTCGAGAAGAGTTTGCCTGGGGAATTTGGTGTCTTTTCAATTATGGGCACTGTTTCTTTTCGGTTTCTGGTGTCTAAACTGGACTAAATGACCTGTATTTAATTTCAGGTGTTGCTCTCCATCTGCTCTCTGTTAACTGACCCGAATCCCGATGACCCTTTGGTGCCGGAGATTGCTCACATGTACAAGACAGACCGGAGCAAGTACGAGACCACTGCCAGGAGCTGGACCCAGAAGTACGCCATGGGTTAAAATGTGCTGCATGGTCTGAGAAGAGGGCTCCTTTACCTTGTGACTTTGTTCTTTTATCTATGATATGTGATTCTAGTGTGATCTGTCTGTTGTAAGATGGACAAAAAAGGGTAAAGGCTTAATGATTGCCCTCTGTGAAAGCACATTTGGTGTGTTTGATTTGTTTGTATCGGAATTTGCCTTTTAAACTATATGAAATCTGTTTCCAAACATTCTAACTCAATAGGGCTTTGCTGGCGCGTAATGTGGAACATTAAATCGTTGCTCTGCGACGGCGTCACATTCACTGAGATTTTTACCATTTCTCGTCTGGAAATCCTTGCCTGAGGACGATAAGTGTATTTGGCGATGTGGCTGGTCTACGCTTATGCTTAACGAATCGTTATATACATAGACGATGAGTCCCAATTTTTTTACTCACCTTCCACCCGATATGTGATTGGTTAGAACATGTCTGTTTGTGTGTATGTTTGTGCTCCCTAACCAGCTGCCGTTGCCAATCATTGAAGGGTATTGGTTACCAACCTCTCAAGGTGGTAAACGAAACTGTTTTTCAGAATGGTACATCTGCATCAGAACTGGAACATACTGCAAAGGCATAGACAGTAGTAGTTGACATAGCTGGTGATGTTTTGATGGACATGGTGTTGCTTTTATTCCATAAATTGTTTGGGCTGAAGTTGGAGCAATCACATCTGCAGGTGGATTTTGTGAGGTCAATGTGTAGAAGAATCAACATATTCGTGTTTCTGGTCACGGTTTCAGCAATGGGTAATCGGACCACACCCTGGTTTAAGCCATTTCAGATGTTCGTAGGTCTTACAGTTCTCGTCGGGGTTTAGTGGTGATGTGGCTTGTTGGTATAAGCAATTCTTGTTGCAACACCATCCATTTGCTGGATTGGATGAACTCGTGTAAAGATTTTGTGAAGGGGGAAAAAAATTTATGCAGAAAATTCGAGTGTTTTTTTATTTTCTTTTATGTCCGTAGCTACTAGCTCCTAGTCACAACCTCAAGAGCCCCCCGTGAACGTTGAAATTTGCATTTTCCGCGAGCTCTCTTGTGTTGATACTTGCTCTGGCAGTAATGGATTGGTTTGTAGTTGACTCTACTACTTTATAAAATGGGTTATAAACCTTGAGCCGGAGTGCGCGACCAATCGTAACAATATTCTTGGGCATGAGACAATGTCTGAAGGTGACCCATAACTCAAAGGGGGAACCCTACTATATCAAGGGCATAAAAATCATGCAAAATTGCATTGTCGAAGAGCCTGAATTGAGCCATACCAGCTCCTTTGAGGACGAAAGATTTTACTAGGTATCTTACGCATCGAATTCAAGATTTTTTATCCTCCCTAGACATGAAAGGGAGGTGGGAGAGAAGAAAACGAGGGGGCCCACGCGGGAATAGGGTGTTTGGATCAAGCACCTTACACATATCGGATGCCTTTGATTTCCACAAGGGCCCCCTTCGTTTTTTTTTTTTTATAGAATTTTTGGACTGCTCGGATTGGCCGTTTGGTGGCCGAAGACGGCTTGGCACGGTCATCGGTACGATTTCGGAAGGAACCGGTCGGTCTCTATAGTAGGACTCATTTGAATTTGTTCAAAGGTACTTGCAACGTGATAGAACTGCCATGGAGACGAGAGTAGAGCCAGAAAACCTACTTGAAGGGGTTAGGTTTGCTCTCTGATAGCCAAAAAAAGGGTCAGGTCTGCTCTATGAATTCCATTATTTCAAGGCATAATTGAAGAACATGATCAGTATCCCATCTCGACTGCACGTTTTCATTGCACTGTGCTTTAAATCGTATAGCCTTTTCCATAATTTGGGGGTATTGAAAAAGTTGCCTAATGACCTGTGGCCTTCAATTGTTTTCCAATTAGCACAGTGCCAGACTACCTAGCTGTATGATAATTTGGGACCAGTTCCCAGCCAAGCATAGACTTGAGAATGAAATAGCATCAATTAGTTATAAGTGTGCGTGTAGGTGTTGTGCACCATCCGAGCCGTCTGTTCGGCAATTAACGGTCCAGATTTCATCTCAGCAACGAACGGCTCGTATGCTACACTGTGGAGATGAGATATGGACCGTCGAATTACCGAACGAACGGCTCAGATGGTGTACAACACCATCCCCGTTTCCAGAATGGAACTGACATACTTGGACAATTTGAACCATTTTCCCCCTTTTATTGGTGAAAAAGTAATGTGCCACACTGCCTAGCTATTTAATGAATACATCCTATATCGTTCACTAACTAAAACATGTTGAAATTCTTTCCTCCAAAAGGCGTTCATGTTCTCCAAAACTGTGCTTCCTTTTATAGAACACTGACAAAGAATCGTTTGAAGACCTTTGAAAATGAATCAAACTAATGCGAGCTTATGATGTGATTTGCTTCATGCAACATGCAAAATTATACTTAAAGACTAGTGAGTTATGCGTGATTATTGGTGCAAATTACTTTTATGGGCACTAGTATTTAAGAAAGATTAACAAGTAAGAAATCTAACTCTCACTTTACTTTTTTTGAAGAGACTGATTCTCGTGACTTAAACCTACATAGATAATTAGAGTGCCATTGGACATTAAGACTAATAAATTTTGCATGGTTAATAGTGCACATTACTTTTATTTGCACCAATATTTAATAGAGGTAAGCAATCTAGCCCTGCTTTTTTATTACTAAGATAAGAGACTTATTCTCATGACTTGAACCCGCGTACATAATTAGAGAGGAATAAACTTGCCATTGGGCTTGGTCATGGCCTCTAAAATTATTTACATTGAAGCATCTATGCAATTCTATACCCGTAAACTGAGAGGGTGAAATACAAGTCTGTTGATATCAGTATGTTTTCGAGAATAATTTGGGTTTCCCTTCCACAATAAAAAGCAAGCCAGCTTAGGTGTGTAACGACCCGCTCCATCTTTGTATAATATTGTCCGCTTTGAACGTCCCAAGCTCATAGATTTTCCAGTAGGTCACCCATCCCTGAACTACCCCAAGATGAGCACTGTGAAGTTTTTATGCGCTTTGGCCCACCTTCACGGCTTTAAAAGGCCTTGTACAAGTAGGACGAATCTTTTTCTTATAAACCATGACTTGCCCCCTCCTGTCCGGACGGAGCCTGCTATCCTGCAGTATCGCAGACCATCAGAAAGCAGGGTGTCACAAGGCGTGTCCTGCATTATGAATCAAAACTATTGTGAGCTTGTCATGTCATCTACTTCACACAACATGGAAATCCTACTTCAGACTACAACAATTCAATGTGTAGGGGATAAAGACAAGTAAATGGTGGTTGTTATATACTACTGCACAAGAATTTCATTTGCACGAGACCTTGAAAGAGATACTACAAATAATTAGCAGCCTTAATTGCTCTTACATCTTATGAAGAAATTGATTATTGTGACTTGATCGAACCCGTACTCCAGAGTTAAAGGTGAATAGACTTGCCATTGTGCCGAGTGATATCCTCAGGCATTTTTCACATGGAAGCATCTATGCGAATTCTATTTCCGTACCTGAATTCTAATGGGTGAAATACAATTATGTCAGTATTTAATATCCATTAATTCCACCATGTATAAAAGAAAGTGGGGAAAAAGAAAAAAAAACAAGCGAAGCATTTGGGAATGGGAGATGCTTGGCCCTGTGGAGAGGTGCAGAGGTCGGCCGTTTATCTCGGCAATCGACGGCTTGGATCTTAACCAAGCAATGAATGATTCAGATTTGTAAATGTTGAAATTCGATCCGAGCCGTCCATACCGAGATGAACGGCTGGATCGACCGCTCTACACCTGCTCGGCAGCATCCCATTTGGTGCATCTTGTGCTGATGATCATGTGGCCAGAAGAACTTGGACCAGAGAAGGGAAGGGGCACAGACTTCCTCCCCAAGCTCCACCCTTACACTGTTACACAGGTTGGGTTGGGTTGGGGACCATTGTTACACAGGTTGGGTTGGGTACCACTGCACAGACTCTATAGCCTACCGTGTCTTAGATGATTCGGATTTTACAGAGAAAATAACTTAACATCAAATATGCAAGTAGTAACAAACACAGTCTAAAAAACATAACACAAAAAAACTCCATTGATTAATTTTGTCACGCCAATCTAAATGTACGCTTCTTTTAATGGCCTTTAACTATATGCTTTGATGCTCTCTGATCAAGTGAGGCCGAAGTCCAAGAAAGGTACGGCCCAAGATTTTTCCCTGTTTATTTTTCTATTTGCAGATCCTCATAGCCTGAATTCATTTCACTTGGGCCAATGTTTTTGGATCATACGAAAACACAGCTAGCTGTGCATGTGTAATTTAAATATGAAACTATGAGTGTTCTTGTTTTGATAGGCCAACTTATGCGAATTTTGACTAATCTTGTATGGGGTAATCTTGAAGAGTTTGATAGTATTTGAAAAATTTTGAAAATGACATTTGAGGAGGGACCCCACTTCTAAGTTTGAGGCCTTGACCATTGTACTATACCCTCTGAGGTTAACTACTCATGGGGTCTTCTTTACATTTTATGATCTCAAGAGTTGTGCATTTGTATTCTCTCTCTCTCTCTCTCTCTCTCTCTCTCTCTCTCCGTGATCATAATTACTCCATATAGAAACTGCAAACTATCAAGGCCATCTGGGTCTTCGGGCTTATTGGGTTAATCAAAACCTTATTAAGAAAATCATGTGTCCCCAATATCAACCCCCTTCCCCAAAAGGGAAAAAAGAAATGGACTTCTTACACCACTGCTGAGCCATTTCTTGGCCTAAGAGCCAATTTCATTTTAGTAATGAAAGCTAGTTCGTTTGTTAACGGAACAAAATGAGTAAAGTCCACTTTGACCCCTTGTGGTTATTGTCATGTGCAGATACCCCCCTCATGATTCAAAACTGACCACATAACCTACCTGTGGTTTTGAAAATGTGCGGATAGACCCCCTGCCGTCATATTTTCCATCCAAATTAACGGAAACAACATTAAAAGACCGATATACCCTCATAATGTCACTTGATTCGTCTTGTTTTTTAATTCTAACCACATCATCCCTTATATCAAAAATTGAATCCAAACCGTTGATATGGTAAATTTTGACGAGTACTACATCTATGCCAAAATTCAAGTCAATCAAAAAAAGAAAAGCTCATGGTCGAATCGATTTTGTTATGAAATTAAAATTTCAAATTTGAATTTATTAAAAATTAGATCACTGGGTTATTGAGGCCTGATCGAGATTTTTTACAGAGATACTCTATCATTTATTTAATACATTATAAACGACTCAGATTACATTCTATAAGCGTGTGAGATACACCTCCTTTAATATGGATGGAAAACATGACGACAGGGGTCAATCCGCACATTTTCAAAACCACAAGTAAGTTATGTGGTCAATTTTAAACCATGAGGGGGGGTATCCGCACATGGCAATAACCATAGGGGGTGAAAGTGGACTTTACTCGAACAAAATCTTGTCAATTGATTTGGCAATTTGTACTTTAACATCTACTCTAATCTAAGGGGCAGGGAAAGAAGAGTAGATGGGAGTTGAACTCTGAACCTGGCAAATAAAGAAGCTCCCAAGGCGCAAGCTCGACCACGTGAGTTATGCCATTTGAGGGAGTCAGGATGTCCCCTCCAATCTGGCCTCTATCTCGAGTCTACGCATAAATATTGCACACAGTTCGGTTCAGTTCAGTTCACATAACTCAATGAGTACAACATTTCCGTAAAAATATCAAATCGATTGGACACCAGCTACCCATAGGATCATATAAACTTCCAAATTATATTTGCCATTCAGTTTTGTAAGAACAATGCACTTTCTTTACTGAGTTCCTAACCTAACGTCCGATTAACTCAGTTTTTTTTACAAAGATAATCCATTCATTGTGCTCTAAAGTATGAACCGTGAGAATTAACTCAGTATGAATGCCCATTTAAAGGCAGGCGCAGCAGGACCCGACTCCGATCCCTGCACCCTTATTTTGTACTCCCCATAAGT
This sequence comes from Rhododendron simsii, assembly GCA_014282245.1. Classification (NCBI taxonomy): domain Eukaryota; kingdom Viridiplantae; phylum Streptophyta; class Magnoliopsida; order Ericales; family Ericaceae; genus Rhododendron; species Rhododendron simsii. The sequence goes on along the minus strand of CM024959.1, from coordinate 9,160,560 downwards.
GTAAGCTTGATCTATGCTTTGGAGATCTCAGCCAAAACTGCATGTGCACTTGGTCTCCTCATTTGTAACTAGACATACTCCAATAATGCTTGCGTGGGGAATTTAAAGTGGCACGGTTTTGTTCATCATTTCCACCAAACTCAATTTCCCATTCATTTGCTTGTTTCCCTCTTGTAGGACAAAGACTGCCCAGTTTTTGAACCTACAATATATAGGGACTCAATACTATATACAGCCCTTTAAATGAGAGATTTTAATGAGGCAACAAAAAGAAGAGGTAACGTGCTATATTTGCAGATCAGTATTCAACACTGGAGTAGTAGCAGTAGTACGTAGTATTAATTTCTTGTGAAATCACCTTCTGGTCAGTTTTTGTTGGGAGATATACTGGCCTGTTTTCCAATCTCGGCTTGAAATTTTTTATTTTTCTTTTCAATCACAAATGATCGGGACTGTTCATAATTTTAAATTCACTGAGAGCATCAAGGATGCCCAAAAAAATTACTAGTTTGATCGAATGTCGTTTGATATGATTTCGAAGCAGATTTATATATTGCAAAAAATTTAGAAAATGGGTTTTGTTTCAGTGCCCAATATTATATTTTGATAGATAATGTCTTCCAAATGTGTTTCAAAATCATACCTAATGATGTCTAATAAACTTGGTTTTTGGCAAACTTCATGTTCTCAACAAGCAAAACAAAATGAACTATTTCAATCATTGATGTAAGATTGTAAGAAATTTTTACGGATTGTAATTGGAGAGGAGCTGGACTAATATCATGAGATTAATTAGTATTGATCTGGGTCCCCATGTTTTTATTTATTTATTTATTTATTTGGAGATAAGGGCGGAGATCATATCTAGCTTTATATTGTGTTAGGTTAGAATGATATAAAGAATGAGATAAGATTTTAAAAAGTAATATTGGCAGTTAGATCGAAGTGGTAAGATAATCCGAAGGTCGAGTTAATTTCAAATTCCCACCTCCTTGTTTATTTACCCATAGAATTAGAGGACAATCCCCTTGCAAGGTTAGGTGGGCCCCTTGTGTTTTCTCCTCATCAAAATTATATCTCCAATGCTTCCAAACAAACAAGCCCTATGAGATTTGAAATGAATTAATTTCCGTTCTATTAAGATTCTAATTTTTAAGTACTTATTTCATACTTTAAGAGACATGTCATTCTTTTATAATATATCATCGTGAATTCAAAAAATATGTACTCCCTATTAGTGGAACGGAACCTCAGTTGTCAAATAGTTGAAAATGTCTTTTTAAAAAATAAGTACTTATTTGCGAATTTGGAACGGGTTAACTTCCTCACCCCACATTTATTTGAGGACTATGCCGTTTGTCGTGAGCCTCACAAAAATGTGTGGTTTATAAGAATGTTGGGATACATTTGTTTGTTTGGGATTTCAAAACTCCTGCGCATGATTCTCAATAAATTTTTTTTATCTATCTATTTATCTATCTCTCTCCACTTAGTGGCTCTTAAAAATTTCCCTCAAAGTCTAAATCGAATATGGTCCAAGTGGCGGTGCCCAAAACCACCCAATAATTTTTCGTAAGGAGGGCAATGTGTTGGACCAGTAAAAAATCGGCACGAGAGGTGGTTAGGAACGGTTCACAAGGTTAAAAAAAACATGATAGTTTTGTACAGGCCACAACACAAATTCGAGGTTGCCTGCCTCTACGTTGTTACCAGCTGTAGGAGAAAAATACTGTACCATTCACCGCGGCCAGCTAGCCCAAAACATTAACAGCAAGTAATTAAACGACAAATAAAAGTAATTTTGAAAGTAATTAAATGGTCCGTTTAAGTAACAAATATCGAGAAATTTTCAAGTGCCGGATGGGTATCACGTGGTGCCTGCTCGGCACATCCGATGCAATTTTGGATGGCTCGGATTTACAGAGAGAAAAATGAGAGAGAAAGAGAAGGGTGAGAAAATTTCAATTTGAGCCGTCCAAAAGTGCATCGGACGGCTCGGAAGTGGCGAACGGGCACCACGTGAAATATACTCACCCGGCACTAAAAAATTTATCACAAATATCATTGGTTAGTGTATTTAGTCAAAGGTGGAGTCATGTGGCCCACAAGAACCGTTTACTCAGGGGTGGACGTATAGAGGTGCAAGCGAGAGTCCGGCCCCTACACACCTTCTAATTATCCCATTAATTATGCTATTGTTTCAAGTTAATTTCAAAAAGTTCTATAGGATTGGCTCCTGCAAACCTCTTGAATGAAAAAAAAAAAATTGAAAGTTGCTATATATGTGCGAAAAAACAAGTAAAATTTTAAATTATCGATTACTATTTTTCGATCGTGGTTGTAAAATGAAATGCAATTATGTATATGTATACGACCCCATTTTGTTCTCAAAATTAGTACTAATTGGCAATATTTATCTCATAGACTAGTATATTATTTCGTTAGTAATGCAAAAATACATGTGATTCGGACTCTCACTTTGTACAAATCCTGCATCGCTTGACCGATTAACCTCCGTTATCCATGTGCTGTTTCGGTCCTCTTTCAGGTCAGAAAGGTTCGGTACTAGTATTTATCTAGAAAATGAAATCATTTTATCAAAAATTCATATTCCACGTGTCCGAAATCAGATATACATGACCAGCCAATGGTTCATGATTTTAGTACGATCTACGCCTAAGAATAACACCGGAAAATTCCCCAAAAATCGAACGCGGCGACTCGTCGAAAAGAGAAAAATCCTCTCTGCCTTGATCCCAGCCTTACGTTCCGATAGCCCTCCGATAATCCTTCAAAATCAGTTAAAAATCTCGATCCAAATCACCGATACAAGCGTTTTCGAAATTGACCCAATAGATCTTGGAGTTTATAAGAACCAAGAATACCACTAGTTTGTCTCTCTCTCTCTCTCTCTCTCTCTCTCTCTACACTGTGTGTATCTCATTTTCTTCTCTCTCTCCCAAAAATTTCCCCGATAAAACTCTCCCGAAAGGACCAGCACACTACAGTCTTCCCCCCTGTTCCATCCAGGTACACTGTTGTCGCCGGCAAAAGTACGTCGTCAGTTACCGAACCCACTCACCGACGAAACTCCCCTCTCTTTTCCTCCACAACTTTCTCAAGAAAACTCCACTTTTCTTTCACCCAACTCTCTCTCTCTCTCTCTCTCTTAGTCACACGCATGCCTGTGGCTATGCTTTCCGTACTCTTGATTTACCAATAAAGTGTTTTCCTCTCTCTCTCTCTCTCTCTCTCATTTTTTTGTAACTTTCCTTGATATTTCTAAACCCTCAGTCCGACTACTGTGAGGGTTTATCTCCGTTTTGAAACCTCTCTCTCTCTCTCTCTCTCCTCCACTCAAATCTCAACCGAATCTCTCCTCTTTACACGCAAGGAGTCGTTCACTCTTGCCTCTGTTTCGTTTCGATGCGAATCTGGTAAATCTTGCAGATATGGACAAAACTGCCCTCTCTCCAGTGAAATACTCCCAACACAGAATGCAAACCACAATGCTAACGCCGTCACCGTCCACGACGCCAGGGCTTGATGCTTTCGGTCCGAGAGTTGTACGGATAACGGTGACGGATGGCGACGCAACGGATTCCTCCAGCGACGAGGAGGTAGGAGGAAATATCTCTCGGCGTCGACGGAGGGTGAAGAAGTTCGTTAACGAGGTCACAATCAGGCCGTGGACGGCGGAGAGAGAACTGGCGGCGAATACAAATCGCCGGAGAAAGTTCGCCGGGAAAGAGCGAAATATGGTGAACAGGTTGAAGCTAGACTCAGGGAAGAAGTTTCGCGGCGTACGGCAACGGCCGTGGGGAAAATGGGCGGCGGAGATCAGGGATCCGCTTCGACGCGTACGGCTGTGGTTAGGTACCTACGATACGGCCGAAGAGGCCGCCATGGTGTATGACAACGCCGCGATTCGGCTGCGTGGAGCCGACGCGCTCACGAACTTCGCCACTCCTCCGGTTCAATCCGGTCCGTTCGTTCGGCAAATCAAACCGGCCGCGACTTACTCCGGTTATAACTCCGGCGACGAGTGTCGGAGCAAAGACCTCTCATCGCCAAAATCTGTTCTGCCGTCACACACTCCGACGAGCGAAGAAGTCGAGTCGTCGCAGAGTCAATCGAACGACGCCGCTACAGGGGACTTCACGGATTTAACGGGGCTCGATGCGACGTTGTTTCCGGGTGGTTTGTTTGATTTTGTGGATCCGGTTCCGGATTTGTTTGAAGGGTCGGGCTTGGGGAACAACATATTGGGCAAGAATTGCGACGAGTTTGGGTTTTTCGATTCAGGTTACGAGTTTGGGTTATTGGAGTCGGGTTGTAATTTCGGGTCTGGGCAATCGGTGTGGAACACTTCGACCGAGGATTATATCCAGTTCCAGGATATAGGCGACATATTTGGGTCGGATCCTCTTGTTGCGTTGTGATCGAGTTTGAATCAGGGCAGTTTTGATATTATCATTTCTTAATTAATAGCCTTTTAATTTTCGTATTTATTCTATTATTAGTATTTTTTTTTTGAACAGCTGTTATTAGTATTTAGTTGAGTTTTGTTTTGCTTATTTTTGGAGTTAAGTTTAGCAGTTTAGTAATCAAATTGTAAACGGCTGGCGGTATTAAATTTTGAGTGAATATTAGTTTTTTATTTATTATCTTTAAAAGGCACGTGCTCGTGGTCATGGGATTGTAAAAGACTTGAATTAGGTGGAAGAGTGAAATGAAATGAATGAAAATGCAATTTTGGCTTTGCTAGCTGGATTTATGTACCATGTGGGTTGTATGGTTTTGCATTGGATAATATGCGATAGGTTTGAGGGGCGATTCTTGTTCGTTTTGGATCTTAAAATGGCGCACGGTCTTCAATAAATCTTCTATATCTATTTCTTTCCATTGAATGCTTTAAAAAATCCCATTCAAAACTCAAATCGAACAGGATAGTGACCCAAGGGAATGTCAAGTGGTGCTCGACTCTTTCTTCACCACAAGTTTTGCACGGGAAGAATTAAGGCATCACGTGGCAAATTAGGGTCATTGAATAATTTGTTTGCTTTGATATACAGGGACCCGGAAGAAGCAGTTTCGATTAAGAAAGGTTACCTAATTTACATGTCTCCCCATCTATAAGAAATTCTTCAGTGCCGGATGGGTACTAATGGGTGTCCGCTCGGCACATGCGAGCTATCCGATACAATTTAATTGGACGGCTCAAATTAGGAGAGAGAAAAAGGAGGGGTGAGAGGAGAGAAAAAGTTTTAGTTTGAACCGTACAAAAGTGCATCAGACAGCTCGGAAGTGCCGAGTAAACACCACATGTGATATACCCGCTCGGCACGGAAAATTTTCTCCACATCTATACTTGTATATGTCCCTGTCAAAATTATTTTTAGCTCCAAAACTTTTGTTGAAGACTTATAAAAAGAAACCGTATACCACCGAGGTGGTAGTCCAGTTGGTGAGGGTCACTACTCCTCTTAACATAGGCGGAGGTTCGAGTCCCGATAGGTATTCAAAACCTGTCTGCGGACTAAAGGGGGGACTTTTCACCGGCTGTGCACTAAAGTAGTGCCATGGTGACGGCCCGTCCTTCCGGACTGTAGCTATGGCTTGAACCGGACATTCCATTGGTGGGTAGGAAGTCCCTATAGTCACGCTCAAGGGAGTTGCTACGCTGGTCGCCCTCTTCCACCCTTTTGATTATCAAAAAAAAAAAAGAAAACGTATAAATTTGCCCTTGAAATTTTAGTTTTCTGTGTAAGAGGACTTTTTAAGGTGTACGTATCACCGATGATGAGTTTTGTTGATACAAAGAGAGTATGGCTGCAAACAAGTCGAATTGAGGCCGGGTTTTAGAATTTTCGGTTTGCTTAATTTATTAAGTTTTTAAATGAACTCGAGCTGAGCTTGAGCTCGTTGAAAATTTGACGAATCGAGCTTGCCTAAATTTGACTCGAATTCGAACTTGTTCACGAGTCAAATACATTAGATGCTTATTTTTTGGTTGGATACAGCTCACATTTGTGGCTCCACGGTTGTACACAATTTAGCTCATTTTTATGAATTTGGCAACAGGAGTTGTACTGGAGTTGTACTTGAATGCCTCCATGCAAACTGTTTATTAACATGGCTAAGAGCAGCGCATTTCGTGTGTGAGGTGGACACATGAGCAGATATGGCCTAAAGTGTCAAAACACAACACCATTTTTTTTTAAACAAACCCAAAAATTTTGATTACTCAAAATCCGCCCAAAGGGTTACAAACCCTAAACCGGAGCTTATCGACTGGAACAAACCCATGATAATTGGGTTATCCATATAGTTTGGATAAGAATATTCTGAGTACAGGAAATACTGCCCAAAGGGAGTAGAGAGTTTCACGCAGGGAGCTGATGCAAATGAAGAAGAAGATGGTAGCTGTAATTTAATGCGCCTCACCATCCTCTTATTCGAACAACTCACTATGGAAACAAAAACACCCACAAGGGGTAACAAAAGTACTTCCATGCACGCAGGGAACTACCTTGTTTGTAATCTGTTCCTAGCTATGTTAGTTAATCAATAATAACAACAATGCACAAACTTGCAAGAAGCTGTGTGCCCGTTATCCATTGAATCTTGGTAATTTTTTTAAAGATTTAAAAAAAAAAAAAACTTTTTAAGACACCGTGCAATGAGTTTTAATTCAACTTCGGATTCAGTCACCTAACCCGATCAACATGGGTACCTTTTACCTGTGATTATTAGGCCTCATTTGGCTTTAAAAGTGGAACAATAACTCTCTTTTTTTTTTTTGTATTTATTCAAAAAAAATAAAACATCAAAAAAAAAAAAGAATTAATGTTTTAAACGGAAAATACTGTTTGGGGCACATAAAATCATCATGGGAGGATGTGAATTCGTTGGTTTTCCTGAATTTTTATGTTCCTTTGGGGACCCTTCCTGTGTGGTATTTTTGTCTGTTTGTGAAATATTAATTGTTAGTAAATTCGAAGTGCATGATTTTGAGCCTACTGTCATGATTCATGAGTACTCAATCGCCCACCCTATTTCAGGCATGCATGCAATCCTAATACTATTTTGAATATTCTACTTTATATTTACTTGGAAAGGAGAAAATGGACAGGGACGTCAGCATGCATGCATTATACAGTATTTATTTTTAATTTGCTTGTTTTCCCCTTGAGCAATCCGAGATGTTGCAGGGCGCTCCCTGTAGTTTACTCTGCAGGATAAATCTAAATTGTCTTTCTTGACAATCAATAGTTCAAATATATTCATTTATTTTTACCGATTAAAAAAAAAACAAATATATCTGAATTATTGATTGCCCTGATGAATGATCCAAATCTGCCCAGCAGGAAGGATATCCAAATCCTGATCAGCAATTAATGTCAGAAACTGTGAAACTCAAAACATCGAATGCAGAAAAACTCTTACTACATGGTTCCGGGGTCACATGACAAGCAGAGGGTTGGAGAATTTTTTTAGGTATTCTGAATTTTCTGAGTATCAAAAGTGAAGAAAGTGACAAATCTCTAAAGGCAATTGTAACGAATATATCAAAAGTGGCAAAGCTCAAAAGAAAACAAATAATCTATCAAGTGGTCCCTTAATGAGCTGGTGCATCCATCGTAGGTACAACATATCATGGACAAGCTACTGCACTCGAGCCATCCAATTTGAATCTGTGTAAGAAAAACTTAAAGTTCTAAAACACGTACGCGTGAATTTCTACCTCATAGGCCAATGGAAGGTTTGTCAGCCGATAGCTGCAGGACTCCGAAAATTAATTGAGATGTACTCAAGTTGACCCGAATATCAGATATCCACAAAAAAAATTCTACCAAATGGCAAAGCCGAACTATATCTTATCTCATAGATCGTTCACGAACCAGACTAACCATACAATGTGTTACACCTGAGGGCACCGGCATAATTAGACAAAAAAAAAAAAAGCATCTTGAAGAAACCAAATTAAACGTCCCTTTCATTTTTCTTCTGACCTTTGTCTATTTAGGAGCCCCATTCAATTTTAATACGAGATGTATTCAGTTACTCAAGGGACAGTACGTTTGTATAAGTCGGAGTAGGATTTTAATTGGAGGCAAGAGAAGTAGCTTTCCAGCAGATTTTGGGCAGTGATATAAGATACGTGTTTTCAGAATATCAGGACTTCTAGTGAGAGAAAATTAAAGGAGAGAGAGAGAGAGAGAGAGAGGCTTTTGTTGCAAGTGGGTGGGGTAGAGGACTACCATGCAAGTAGGATTTTGTTTCTGATATGGTTAGTAGCCCAATTTGATGAACGAGGACAGCAAAACCCCAGTCATGTGATCTTTGGCATCTGGCATAAAAGTGCCCGAATCGGGCAGCAAAATGGGAAATAGAAACTTGGAAATGGCAAAGTTTTTTTTTTTTTTTTTTGATCCGCAATCTTTTTCAAAGTTCAATGTACTTAATTTTGAATAATGGTATCGAATGTACGCATCTACTCTTACCTTTTTAATGACTAGTGCTCGGTTACGTGTTTTGTACGTGCTCAATATCGATCGTTATATTAGTTAAAATCAATCGTCAATAGCTTTCGATAAAAAGAGTCGTACACAAATGATTATGTTGTCGAATTATGAATGTAACAATATAATCACAATTATGCATTTAGTCGCGATCGATACTATGTCAATATGTATTATCTTCGTTACATCAAAATTGCTAACTTCGTCAACTATCATTGTACCATCACGTTTTGAAATGTTTTTTTTTTCCCTTAAAGTCTGTTATTATTATTATTATTAATTATTATTTCACCATTTCTATTGAGAATCACTTTAAAACTTATTTATCCGCATTACTGGCTTCTACCACATTTGTTATGATTCTTCTTTTGTCCAACACTATGACTTAGTCGGCACAAACTATTCCGTAAAAAATATCGATGGCCACCATCAGGGCTGGCTCAAGGTATTTGAATGTCCTAGGTCAAGTGGTAGAATAATGTTCTACATAAATTTCTTAATTTAAAAATGATAAATAGAAATACTTATATATATATATATATATCATTTTCGTTCATACTATTCAACATGGTAAATATTTCGGCCTTAATGGCTTGTGCGGTTGCAATAATATTTAGTGGACTTAGGTTTGAATTGCAGCAGGCAGCAACCCAATTTGTGACTCAAGAAAATTTTTTTGGCAAAAAAACACTTCAAAAAATTACCCTACCAAGATTTGAGCGTATCTTATGTGGAATAGTAAACACTTTACCACTAAACCACTAAAGAAGTTTGTATTATAGTTATGCACAGAAAATATATATACTTATCTAGAAAGGAGTGTCCCATTTTTGACCAAAATGTGGAGGCCCAAAGGGGTGGCCTCTTTGGCCGGCCCTAGCCACCATCATCATATCGACTATAAAAAATTTTGGGTGCTTTTCAATGATTTTGTATCATTTCTCTTTCAATAGTACCTAATTATAAAATTCCTTCGAGTCTGTTTTTGTCAAACAACAGTGGTCTTTGAATATTATCTTCAAGGTACCCATAAGCTCCCGCTTATTAAATATTGTGGGTTCCAAAAGAAAAAAAAGGAGGGACGCCAGATTAATATTTGGGGGCGGGTGCATATCCAATAAAAAAAAATTAGGTCAAACATGAGAAAATTCAGAAGGCAATTTTTCATAACTTAAAATGTGTTTTAAGAAACCCCTAGCTACTACAATACAAGGAATTTTTAAAACCTTAATTATAAGGTTTTAGTGGTTTAAGCACTTTCATAGAGTTTAGAGTTTTAGGCAAATTTATAGGATACCCTAAAGTTTAGGTTTAGGTACTTTCATGGGGTACCCTAGGGTTTAGGTACTTTCATAAGGTTTAAGATTTTGGTCACTTTCATATGGTATCATAGGATTTAGGTTTAGGTTTAGGCACGTTTTAGTAGTTTAGACACTTTTATAGGAATAATTTTGAAAAAATACTTAACGGTGCATTTTCGTTTTTTCTAGACCTACACGTAAAAACACCAAATCATTTTGGGAGCCAAAAAATGGCTCGAGTATTTCTTCGACCAAATAAAACTGTAACAAATCAAAAAATAGCTTTAATTTTAAAAAGTACGTAACTAAAACCATTAGATCGAGATGCTCTTATTGTTCTTTACTAACCTGGAAGTGGATTTTCTCTCCGGTGCCGAGAGTCAAAAATAATCGTCCCATGTTGCAATCAACGGTTCGGAAAGAATTAAATTCTTCTCACGAAGAGCTCATAAACATATCTGAACCATTAATTTTTCCTTTGTGCGGGTCGACTTAGATTGGGATTGTTTCTTCCGGTCCAAGTTTTGGACCAGAGAGGATCCGAACCGAAATAAGTACGGAGAAAGTGGGGCCTCAAGGGTGATTCCCCCCCCCAAATTTTTGGGGGGGGCCATCCGACAGGGCCCCAAATTTGGGCTGGAATTATAAAATTTTTTGGGGGTTGGTGGTGGATTAATTTGGGTTAACACCCGTAATGGGTGGGCAACCCAAAACCTTTAATATGTTGAAACCCTATTATTATGGGAAATGGAAATTGGGCACTCCTTGTGGGCCTCCTAAGAACCCGGTGTTTCCAAAAGTTTTTTCCTTTTTTTTTGGGTGTTTAAATCAAATTTTTTTTGAAATTCCCTTTTTTTTTTTTAAATTAAAATATATATATATATATATATATCACGTATAGTGCCCTGGGGATATTAATACGTGTCACACCATACTTGCATTTGAGTTGTGGGGCTAATCAACAGTACGGATTGTGTGCTTTACATGCTTCTTACTAACATTTGTCACAGATATAATCCCCTCTCTGTTATGGGTTGATAATGTTCTTGGCGTGGGTGCATGAACTTGAGATATTTGTGCTGGATAAACACACACAAGGAAAAAAATGACGTGAAAATTATGGAATTCGGAACGTGTTGTCTCAACACCCTTCAAGATCAGCGGTGACCTAGTTAAAAAACCTACTATATGAATATATGATGCTAAAGGATATTGGAACGCTACACGACAGTCATTAGGAGCATCCCGTAATTGTATGAAAAGTAAAGCTACCAAAATTTAAATGTCAGGTGTGATTGAATACGGAAGAGACTTGAACTCATAGCCGGCCTCTTGCCATTCAAGCAAAGTCCACGTTCCTCTTTGCATGTGTTCAATCGTAGTAACAATTCCAAATTCTTTGGAAAATTTAGGGGCTAAAAACTGGTAATTAATAAGATTTGAGGTGCGCGTAATATCGATAAGTATGCAATGTGAATATTGGCCTATGGGTTTTTAACAGAATTACTTGGTGAATAATTTGCGGATGACATTCAATCGTACTTAACTTGAAACCCTCCTTGCTTCATTTTTTTAACCTTTAATTACTTAGACACTGAAATATGGCGACTTATAAATCAGGCACATGAGCAAACACGTCAAAGTGGCTAAACACACTAAACACAGGAGGTCCTGCATCGAATCAGCCCATCAAATGTGGCCACAGGTTCGTTAACTTTGGGTTGGTCCAAGCCCATCGACCAAATTCTGTAGAGGGGTAACAGCAACTCCAAGATTTCCCTCAATATAGAGATCACGAGTATCATAGAACTTGGTTGGAGTTGCTTTAAGTAATCGGCGGCAATCATGGGACACAGAACATGAACTCCGGGGATGTAAAGCGAACACAGAACATGACGCCGCTACATAAAGTAAAATGTGAAATACTAACCGATCCATGGAAAATTTCCCAATGAGTGGCGGATTTGGATGGAATCTCAGCTAGTCTCCATTTGTGTGCACAACATATAGAAATGTTCTTCAAGAATGTATACATAATAGATAGATATGATTGAAAATGGTTTGTACCTGTTTGCTGTTTTTTTAACACACACATATTAATATTACTCATGCTCAACAGGGACTCTATTTTTTTGACCGAAATTTGGAGGCCTAAAGTCGCTGCTCTTGAAGATTTAGGTGAAGGTCGTCCCTGCCTTCTCCCACCATATGTCCATGTGGATACACTTAATTTTAGCTGTTAGTCCCCATGAATGCGTGGTAACCGGTGAAAAAAGGAGTTGCAGCATCACGTGGCTATTCCTCAAGCCGAACAGAAACAATTGACAACTACATTTTTTTGTTGCAAGCGGGAGTAATGTGTTTTTCTACAACGAATTGATGGACTAAAAGATGTGTACCATCATTTTCTGTCTATAAAAAAGCTAGATTTGTGTAAAAAAAAAAAAAAAAAAAAAAAAACAGCCAAAAACAATGAACCGATCCTTGCATAAATAATTGAATCTGGTACACAAATCCGGCCAGAATCATACAAAAAAAATTTGCAAAAGAATCAGCCATTGTAGCTTAATTACAACCCAATGAAACAACATTTTTACTACTTCACTCGGGGGGGGGGGGGGGGGGGGGGGGGGGGGTGTGGGTGTCTCACAGCAAATGTTGCATGTGCTCTCTTAGACAAACTGCCATGCCACAAAAGAAACCAAACCGACAATCACCATTTCCAGACCCCCGATCGGACCCGCGGAGGGCGCGGAATTCGGCGCGGGAGCCGGGGCATGGGAAGGGGAAGCCGAGATTTCCCCGAGAGCCTCTGTCGTCGAATAGATCTTCCCGCTCTTGCCCTCTCCGGCGACCACGGTGATGTGGAGCTTCTGGCCATACTCGCATTGCGTCCCGACGGTGGAGTAATAGTAATGCTCGCCGGGCTGTGTGAAGTTCAAAATGACGGGTCCAAATGGATACAATTTAACGGCATTTTCCAGCGTGCAATCGTAGTAATCTTCTCGTGAGACCTCCATCACGTTGTGCAGTCCACTGAATGGGAAAACTGTAGATAACGGCCTTGTTAGCAAGATAATTGAAGTTATGCCCTAATTGGTTACATGCACATGAAGTGATATTTTTACATGTAATTTGTACATTTTTTTTTTTGTTGCAAAAAGTTCCTTTTCAAGATGAAATTGTGACATTTTTACATATAATTTGTATGGGGTGATGTAAATGTTTTGAAATAAAAGTAATCTATGTTTTGTTTCAAAATGAAAGACCAGCATTCAACCGGATTGGAGATGTGCCGAGAGGGTGCAGAGTGGCTGATCCAGCCGTTCTTCTCGGCACAGACGGCTCAGATCAAATCTGAGCGCATACAAATCTAAACCGTCTATCGCTCATGTAAGATTCGAGCCGTCAATTGTCGAGATGAGCAGCCAAATTAGCCACTCTGCACTGCTCTACAGGGAGATGCTTGGCAAAATCCCCCATTCCGTGGGTAAACTTCGCACATTGTTTATTGTTGCTCTTCCAAATGACTTTGGCTTGTTGTGATTGAAAACATGTTTCCTCGATGGAATTCCCCATCGAAATCGCATAACGTTGTACATGCTTTCCTTTAGAAGAGAAAAAAAATTACCATCTTTTGGCTCATGATTTCAAAATACGCCAATGATTTTTGAAATCCAAATTGGGCAGGAAGGAAACAAAACGTAATTAATTAAAATGAAGTACAAACAATTGAGTATCATTTTTGGGCTCGTGCATTCAAAATACGCGCCTACGACGTTATTATGGACAACCTTTCTGATTCGAAATCGTTTTCAAAATCAAAATGGGCTGCAGGGAGGAGGAAACAAAACGCAATGAGAATGAAGAAAATGCAAAGGGCGCTTACGTAAGTGGTCCTCGACGCCAAAGACCCTTGGTTTAGCCCATTCCTCAAAGAAGGTCTTGTTTGGGGGAACGGACCACCCGAGGCTTCCTCCCACGATATGGTACATGGCGCTGGTTGGAGCCACCATCAGGCAACAAGCTGCAGCCAAAAGAACCAAAGAAATCTGAACCTTAGTCATTTTTCTCAGGCCCTCCGAATGCCTCTCAACTTGCTGTTTTGGGATTTTGTTTGAACGATGAATAACGTCTCATCCACCATTTATAGCACGGAAAAATTAAACCAGCTTGAACAAACTACTATTTAGAGCCATTCTTTATTGGCTGAAATCGGCCTTTTTTTGGCAATTGGAACGGTAGAAGCGTCAAAGACAGATTGAAAATTGTATGGTGGTGGTTTAATTTGAGAGGACGAATTGGTTTGGTCCCTATATTTATGGATGGAAAAGAGTATAATTTACTGATTTGGTTGTAAGCCTTAGAAAAATACACAGACCTGGTCAGAGGGTGGTGATCAATTTTTAGAAAGGAGGCAGTAATTAAAAACACTTGTTTTAGGGGAAAAAGAAGAAGATATCAACAGTTTCATTTGTCACGCTAAATGTGTTTCCCATGTCGTTAATTACGTTTAGAATCAATAACATTTTTCCACTTTTACAGATTGGTTTTTTAACGTAGTGGTGCCGACGTGGGATTACATAAAAAGTGTGTTGAAATTGGGGGAAATGAAACAGGAATTTAGTGTTATATACGGTCTCTGGTCATGCTCATAATTATCTAGCTTATGTTTATACCAAATTCAGGTTCATTTAATCTATCGGAACATCTAGCAGTGTCGAGTACAATCAGATCCCTTAATTGAGATTTCGTTTGTGTTACGTGTGGATTGCGACAAATTTTATGATTCTTCACTGAACGTACTACACTATATATGCATTGCGTCTCAAATTGTGAAGTGCTCATTCTTCGATAATGCATTCTCATATTTTGGGTATGTTGTTTCCTTCTGCATTGCGATCCTTGGACTGATTGTGTGTATAGAGGTTCTCAGGGGGTTCTCGCTGTGAAATAACCCAAAATTTTAAGGTTAAATTTGGAAAAACCTTTTTAAGGTTTTGGGGGGTTTTCCCCCTTTAAAGGGAAAAAAAAAATTTTTTGGGGGGTTTTCCCTTTTTTTTAAAAAACCCCCAAAATTTTTTTTGGGTTTTTTTTTTTTTTTTTCCCTTTTTTTTTTTTTTTTTTTGGGGAAAAGGGGGAATTTTAAGGAAAAATTTTTTTTTCTCCAAAAAAAGAGGGTTTTTTATAAATTTTTTTAAAAAAAAAAAAAAGGGAAATTATAAAAAAAATTTTTTTTTCCCCCAAAAAATTTTTTTTTTTTCCCTTTAAAAAAGGCAAAATTTTTTAAAATTTAAAAAATTTAAAAAGGGAAGGAAAAAAAATTTTTGGGGTTTTCCTTTTTTTTTTGGGGGAAGGCCAAAAAGGGGGAAAAGGGGAAAATTTTAAATTTTAAAGGGTTTTTAAACCAAACCAATTTTTTTTCCGGGTTTCCCCTTTTTTTTGGGGAAAAAAAAAGGGAATTGAAAAAATTTTGGGGGGAGGGTTACTAAAAAATTTTTTTTTAAAATTGGTTGGTTTTCCCCGGGGGGTTTTTTGGTTTAATTTGGGTTCCCCCAAAAAAAACAAATTGGAATTTAAAGGTTTCCCCAACCCCCAAAAAAAACGAGAAACCTTTTCCCCTTTTGGGGGAAAAAAACCAAAAAAATTTTCCGGGGAAAAAAAAAAAGGGGGTTTTTAAACAAAAACCCCCCAAAAAAGGGCCCCAAAAAACAAATTTAATTAAAGGAAAAGGGGGCCAAAAAAAAAGGGGGGGTGGGGTTTCCCAAACATTTTTTTTAAATTGGTTTTTTTAAAAGGGAAAAGAAAAAAAAGGGGGGTTTAAATTTTGGGATTTGGTAAGGAGGAAAAAAAAAACCCAAATTTCCCTTTTTTTGGGAAAAAAAACCCCAAAAAAAATTTTTGGGGAAAAAAAAAAAATTTTTTTTTAAATGGGGAAAAGGGGGGGAACCCAAATTTTTTAAAAAAGAGGCCCTTTGTTTTTTAAATTTTGGGAAAAAAACCCCCCCTTTTTTTTCCCGGTAAAAAAAAAAAAGGGCCTTTTTAAATTTTTTAAAAGGTTTAAAAATTTTTTTTTTTTTTTTTTTAAAATTTTTAAATTAAAAAATTTTTAAAAAAGGGTAAAATTTTAAATTTAAAAAAAATTTTCCCTTTTTAAAAAAGGGAGGGAAACCCCAAAAAAAAAATTAAATAAAAAAAAAAAATTTTTTTTTTTTAAAAAAAAATTTGGGGGAATTTGGAACAGAATAAAAAATTTTTAAAAAAAAAAGGAAACGCCTTTTAAAAAAAAAACCCCAAAAAAATTTTTTTTAAAAAAAAAAAAATTTTTTTTTTAAAAAATTTTGGAAAAAAAACCCCAAAAAGGTTTAAAAAAAAATTTTAATTTTTAAAATTCCAGGAAAAAAAAATTTTAAAAAAGGGGGGAAAAACCCCAAAAAAACCCCAAAAAAATTTTTTTTAAACCCCAAAAAAAAAAAACCCCCAAAAAAAAACCCCTTTTCCCCCCGGAAAAAAAAAAAAAAAAAAAAAACCCCCCCTTTTCCCCCCTTTTTGGGGGGGAGGAAATTTTTTTTTTCCAACAAAAAAAATTATTTTAAAAAAAAAAAAAAAATTTTTTTTTTTTTTCCCCAAATTTGGGGGAAAAAAAGGGGGGGGGGAAAGGGGGGGGGGGGGGCCCTTTTGGGGGAAAAAGGGGGGGCCCCCCCAAAAAAACCAATTCCCCCCTTCCCCCCCCAAACCCCAAAAAAAAACCCCCCCGGGGCCCCCCCCTTTCCCCCCCGGGCCCTTTTTTTAAAAAATTTTTCCGAATTTTCCCCAAAAAAAAATTTTGCCCCGGGGAGAAATTTTTTTCCAAATTTTTTTGGGGTTAAAAGGGGAAATGGGGGAAAAAAAAAAACCCCCTTGGGGGTTGGGTGGGAAAAAAACCCCTTTCCCCTAATTTTTCCCCGGGTTTGCCAAGGGAACCTTTGGGGGGGTTTTTCCCCTTTTAAGGGAAGGAAACCGGGCCCCAAAATTTTTTTTCCCCATTTTGGGGGCCCTTTTTTGGGTTTTTTGCCTTCCCGGGAAATTTTCCCCAATCCCCCCAAATTTTAAAAAAAATTTTAAAATTTTTTTAAACCCCCCCCGTGGCCCCTTTTTTCCCCCTTTTTTTTTTTTTTTTTTTTTTTTGGGGGCCCCCCCAAAATTAAATTTTCCCCGGGAATTTTGGGGAAAACCCTTTTAAAGGGGGAATTTAATAAAATTTTTTTTTCCCCCAAAAAATTTTTTACCCCTTTGAAGGGAAAGGGGGAACCATTTTTCCCTTTCCCCCAAAAATCACCCTTTCCCTTTTTTTAAAAATTTCCAAATTTTTAAAATTTTTTTAAACCCCCAAAACCCCCATTTTTTTAAAAGGTTTAAAAATTTTTTTTTTTTTCCCCCCCTTTGGGCCCCTTTTCCCCCGGAAAAAAATTTTCCAAAAGGGAAGGGGGCCCCAACAAAAAGGGGCCTTTCCAATTTCCAAGCAAGGGTTTTTTTAAAAAACCCAAAATTTTTGGGCCCGGAGGGAAAATTGGCGAACTTTCCCCCCCAACCTTCGGAAAAAACCCCCCGGAAAAACCCCGGGTTTGGGGAAAAATTTTTTTTTAAACCCCTTTTTTTTAAAATTTTTCCCCAAAATTTTAAATTGGGTTTGGGGGGCCCCCCCCCCCCCCCTTTTTGGGAAAACCCCGGGGGCCCCAAACCCCCCTTTTTTCCCCCCAAAAAAAAAAATTTTTTTCCCCAAAAAAATTCCCAACCATTAAATTTTTTTTAAGGAAAAGGGGGCTTCCAACCCCCAAAGGGGTTTAAAAAAACCCTTTTTTCCCCCGGGAAAAAAAATTTTTTTTTTATTAAATTGTTGGGGGAAATTTTTGGGAAAAAACCCCCAAAAATTTAAAAAATTTTTCCCCCCGGGGCCCCCGGGGAAAGAAAAAATTTTTTTTTAAAAAAAATTTTTTTTTAAAATTTTTTTTTTCCAATTTTAATTTTTTTTAAATTTTAACCCGGCCCTTTTGGGAAAAAAAAGGGGAATTTAAAAAAAATTTTTACCCAAAAAAAAAATTTTTAAAATTTTAAAAATTAAAATTTTTTAAAATTAAATTCCGGGAAAGGGGAATTTCCCGGGGCCAACCCCGTTAAACCCCCCCCCCCCCCTTTCCCCTTTCAAATTTTTTTCCTTTAAAATTTTTCTGGTTTTTTTCCCCAAAACCCGGGGAGGGGAAAAGAAAGGAAGGGGAAAAAAAAACCCCCCCAAATTCCCCCCCCTTTTTTTTCCAAGGTTAAAAATTTTTCCCTTTAATTTTGGGTTTTGGGTTTTAAAAGGGGTTTTTTTTTGTTGGGTTTTTTTTTGGGGTTTTGGTTTTTAAATTTTTTTCCACTTTTTTAAAAGGGCCCCAAATTTTTCCCTTCCCTTTTAAAACCCTTTTTTTTTTAAAAAAAAATTTTTTAAAAATTTAAATTTTCCAAAATTTTAAAAGAAAAACCCCCTTCCTAAACCCCAAAAACCCCAAAATTTTGGGTTTAAAGGGAAAAAGGGGTCCCAAAAGGGGAAAACCCACCCAAATTTTTTTCCCCCTTTTTTCCCTTTTGGGCCCTCCCCCCCCCTTTTTTTAAAGGGATTGGCGATTTTTTTAAAAAAAAAAAAAAAAATTTTCCCTTTTTTTTTTTTAAAAAATTTTTAAAAAAAAAAAAAAATTAAATTTTACCTTTAAACCAGGGATTTAAAAAAAAAAAAAATTGGGGAAAACCCCCCCTTTTTTTTAAAGGGTTTAAAAAAATCACCCTTAAAGTTTTTTAAAACAAAATAACCAAAATTTAAAACCAAAAAAAAATTTAATTTTATTAATTTTAAAAAAGGAAAAGGGGTTTTTGAAATAAAAACCCCCCTTTTCCCAAAATTTTTAAAAAAATTTTTTTTTTTCCCTTTAAAAACCTTTTCCCAAAATCCCACCTCTTGAATATGTCTTGTAAGCTCAATGATCCATCGATGTCATTGTACTCCAAGATTCAAAAGCACAGCTCTCCCTTTAATGTTCTAAGGCTCAAAAGTGAAATGAGGTGGCTGTATTTTTTTGATGCGTACCAAGTAAATTACCCTAGGGCCTAAACTGCCTTGTATTCATAGACTGATTTTCTTCCACTTATATTTCCAAAAAGTTCAACCTCAAGATTTGATTTTCTTCCACTTCCTAAACAGAGACTCTAGAAATAAATTAAAATAAATTACAACCCAATAAAAGGGATTCGATTAAATATGTATTTTGTCGTGAAATTTGCCAACACAGAGTGACCGTGGCCCGTGGTCCTAACAGCCCATCTGTCAGCCGGACCAACTGATCTGCTCGACAATAATCCATCGCTCGGCAAGCAAGAATCCCAATCGGCAAGGTCCACCCATGATCAACATAGACACATCCTCAATTCATGGGATCGTGGGTGCAGTTAGCCACTCCCCATGATCTCCATTGCTCCTCCAATCCGCCATCTGCACGCAGATAACTGCCATGAATCGCAATTAACCGTCCCCATCACCCCACGATCTCTGTCCATGATCAAGGTGACGTTGTAGAGCTGTGAGATGCCTATAAATTCAAGGAAACCCCACGATTACAGGTATGCACTCTATCCTATTCAAATCCAGAGCGATTCCATAAAAGTTGAGAACTAACTTAATCATTGAAGGGTCCACGACTTGAAACACCTCCAGTTGTTGGGCTTAATCTCAGGGATCTTTCGAAGACGGAGCTCGCCTCAGCTGACCAGTTTCTGACTTCAACACAACCCACTAGCTAGCAACTAATCTTACAACACAACGTCCATGTCAAAACCTTATGATATGAGTTCGATCACTCCTCAACGTAGTAAAACAGCCGCAACGATTGTGCACGTACGCGCAACAACCAACATATTCACAGTATCTTTATTAATGCATTTCTCATTAGATTTTCTTCTCTCTGCTTCATAGTAATAAACTAATAATCCACAAAACTGTCCCTACCCATATGTCTGAAGGTCCGGCTTGTCCATATGAATTGCAAGGTAGAAACTCATGACGCTAAATTAATTGTGAGAGTTAACGAGACAATCACGCGCAATAACTTAATCAATACAAAAATTAAGCTCATTATAGAGTAGAAACAATTAAAGAATGTAGGAAAGCCCCTTTAAGGGGAGGACACCCACATGTGTAAACTTTATATCCATCTCAAAGATGAGTGATTTTGCCACTCCCATTTTTGTTAATACCACTCTCTTTTGTGTCTATATAAGATGATTTATTTTGTGAGAGAAGGAGAGTGACATTAACAAAAAGGGAGTGGCAAAATCAATTCTCATCTCAAAATCAGTGTCTATATAAGATGATTTATTTTGTGAGAAAAGATGAGTGATATTAACAAAAAGGGGAGTGGCCGGCAACGAGTGAAGAGTTTCCAAATGTTACTGAGTGATCACTCATTCCATTCCTAAGTAATATGAGACTCTATCTCTTTATCATCCTCCCTCATGTGCAGCTGCGTTTGAACTCATTCCATTCCTAAGTAATATGAGACTCTATTTCTTTATCATCCTCCCTCATGTGCAGCTGCGTTTGAACTCTGTTATCATGGGGTGCGAATTATGAAATCTTTTTAAAATATGGATTGAAATGGATCCTGCTCTGATACCATGTAGAAATTTTATATCAATCTCAAAACCAATTAACAATGAGTGAAGAGGTCCCAAATATTATTAAGTAATCACTCATTCTGCTCCCAAGCGATGTGTGACTCTATTTCCTTAACACCACACGAAGGTGAGGAGATTCAGACTTCTAACCTCTTAGTGAGATGCAAGGGTCCTACCAACTGAAATAACCCCAGTTGATTGAAAATTGTTCAAATTAAAGATATATTTGTTTTGATTTTGTCATATATAGTGTGCTAATGTTAAAGACGTTAACAAGGAAGTTCCCAACATTCACGACTCAGCTAAATCATCCATATGGAGTTGCAGAGCTATAAATTTTTTTCTGGTCAAGAGTTCATACAATGGTATACAAAAAACAAAGACATATACGAAGCTAATTGTGAATACAACCAACGTGAAATGATTTTTCCACTATACTTTCTTATCAATGCGCTTCAAAATCCATCATTTCGTGCTGTTTTAAATTTTATTTTGGGGTGATTTCTAGCTACACTAATTAAAAGACATATTTTAGAGTTCACTTTATAAGAAAATAAAGTGCGAAAATCATTTTCCACAGTCAAATTATTCAAACACAGACTATATATTAAAAGCAACACCAGCACCATCAACTTATTATAGCATCTTCTAACGATCGTTACACAAGTACAACACGTACAAGCTGTCTAAGACTAGAACCGTCACCATAGACGTACGACATATAGCCTAATCTCGACACCTTGCATCATTAAAACGAAAATGTAAATATAATATACAGCTGACAGTATGGTATTTTACTATTTTGAGTACGTATGAGTAATTTCAGTCACTCTGGGAAGGCCAAAGGAAGGCCCCCATGGCAAATTCCCTCTTCTGCTTCACATCATCGGTAACCGGAAGGCCATAATCCGCGAACAGGCAGTCGAGCTTCCATTCGGGCATGGTTTCGTAGTCGGCTTTGTTGAACCTTGGGTAGTGTAGTGGCATCTGAAAGGAACACCTGATGACCTGCTTCTCATTCTGATCAGTACTTTTGGTTCCGTTTGGTGCCCGTTTGGGCAGCTGGTTGCGCAGGCAGGGTTTGAGCAAGTGGTTCCTGTCATTTTTCCTCCTCTTTTTTTTTTTGGTTCTCAGTTTCTTTCTTTTTTTGGGTGAAACTCAATCCCAATGCTCCTTTTATAGGCCCACGTGAGAGAGAGATGGTATGGACCCGTAATTTTCTGCGAGTCATAATTAATTTTTATCCAACCCAAAAGCTAAAGCTGTTAGGTGGAGATGTCCCGACAATATATTAAAGGAGGAATCACTCATTTCATGTTCAAGCAATGTGAGATTGTATTTCTTTAACATATGCAACCCATTTTGAGGTCAGCCTTTTTGTTAGGACTCTTATACCAAGTGAAATAAATATCCAACGCAAAAGCTTAAGATATTAGGTGAAGAGGTCTCAACATTATACCAAGCGATCACACATTCTACATCCAAGCGACGAGGGATTATATTAAGCGATCACACTGCGGAACTATTAGTGGACTTGTGAGGAAAAATTGAGACGATGCATTCTCTCTACTAGGATACACCCTAGTTCTCTGTCCTTGAGTTCAATTTAACATGAGTGTTGACATGAATGTCATGGTAGTTAGGCAATCGCTAGCCGAAAGAAACTGTACAATATTATAGCAACCAATGCAACCTGATGAGTATATTTCTAGATCCATTTAGCCGATCGACAACGTGCTGACACATGTAGCCCATTTGTCGGTCCGGTCAATTGATCCGCTCGGCAATGAAACCACCGCTCGGCAAGCAGGGGTCCCGGTCAGCGAGGTCCACCAATGATCAACATAGACGCGTCCTCAATTCATGGGATCCTGGGTGCAGTTAGAAACTCCCCATGATCTCCATTGCTCCTCCAAACCACCATATGCATGCGGATAACTGCCATGAACCGCAAGTAACCATCCCCATCACCCCACGATCTCTATCCATGATCGAGGTGATGTTGTGGAGCTGTGAGATGCCTATACCGATTATAGCCTTTGTAGGTATGTACTCTGTCCTATACAAATACAGAGCGATCCCATAAAAATTGAAAACTATCTTGATCATCAGACCAGAGGGTCCACGACTGGAAACACCTCAAGTTATTGGGCTTGATTGCAGGAATTCGAAAAGACGGAGCTCGCCTCAACTGACCAGTTTCTGACTTCAACACAACCCACTAGCTAGCAACTAATCTTACAACACAACGTCCATGTCAAAACCTTATCATATCAGTTCGATCACTCCTCAACATAGTAAAACAGCCGCAACGATTGTGCACGCGCGTGCAGCCTTAGTCAGTGAACCACAATTGTACGTGTAACTTGTGTAATACTACTACTACGTACAATTCTCTGTCTTTCTGCACTCGTGTTCTCGTTTGATGTTTAGATTCAAACCGTCTTCCAGGGTCCTCATCTCAAGGGAACGATACAAGTGTAGTTTTCCGGAGGTTGTCGATCGATCATGTGAATTAGAGTTAACTGACTTAACGATTTGTTCAATCCTTTACTAGATTAGGTTTCTGCGAGCTCTAGAAGTAGGAAGGTTGGTGATTCCTTTATCATAGATGACAAGAAATCCTATAAAAACATACTTACAACAAAAGAGGCCCCGCATTGAGATAGTTTCGAAGGGACTAAAATCCTCATACTTCTAGAGCTCGCAGAAACCTTCCCCTCACCTCACATTTTTATAAGAACAACAAAACAAACCCGAGGTTAGCAAGAAACCAACCGAAGAAAACACCTAATTAATCAAACCTAAAAAGCTAGCCCAAAACCTAACAAGTCCCTACCAAAAACAAAAACCCAAGCCCAAGCCCAAGCCCAAGCCCAAACTCAAAATCTAGCACTACCCAAAAGCACACCATGGCAGCAGCTGATGTCAGAACCCGCGAATCTGCACCCAAGAAACGCAGTGACCATAAGCCATCTTCGTCAACTGACGACCTCACCAAACACACCTTCAGCAAAACAACGATGCCTACACCGCACAAACCACCAACCCCGGCAACCACAAACCACGCAGCCGCTCACCTGTGCTGCCCCCAACGCCGCCTATCTCCTCATCTTCTGCAACCACAGAACGCTCCCTATAAGTGACACACAAAATTTGGTCTCAATATATTGGAGCACTTAGAGTCCGTTTGGGGCTAAATTAATAGATAATCAACATGATTTCAAATCACACTTATGCGTTTCAACGATTTCTACAATATGAACCAAATACATGATCGAAGTCAGCCTGGCAACGGGCAAAGAAAATGGACGACTGCATGGAGTGCAATTTTCGGCAAAACTGCCGCGAAGCTTAATTCTATAAAAATTGTTGCACCTTAGTGAACTCACATGATATCCTTTGACAATAACATTGCACCCGATTGAGGACGACTAGGATGGCAGTGTGCCGTCTTAATCCCACCTTTTGTTTTGTAGAAAATAATGTTTGCTCCTTTCTGATTAATAATCTTAGAAAGATATCAAATATATATATATATATATATATATACATATATATATATATATATATTTGGTTAAGTGACTGAATTTGTAAAGCGTATTTATAGATCGACTTATAGACACACTTTTGCGAAAAGTTTTGTGTTAAAAAATTGGTCTTAGGACACATTAAGAATGATCATATCTTTCTAAGATTATTAATAAAAAAGGATCATGCCTCATTGTAGGCAGTTAGGCACCCTTTTGTGAAGAGTCATTTCTTTATTAGACACCAATTTAATTAGGAAGGATCATACCTCTCATAAGCACCCCCATATTTCATATTCCTTCCCTTACCAACACATCTTTTCCAAACAGATGCATCCCTTCCAAGTAAAGGCATCTCAATGGATGTTTTAACTATATTCAAACAAACAAAGTCACAGTCACCATTGGTGCTTTTTGTTGTAGTGCTTCCACTAAATCTCTCTCCAAACCAAAAGGAAACTTTTCAAAACCCCTAAATCAAAATCCACACCATACAGCCTTTTTTGTTTTAGGCTCCGTTTGTTTCGATGTAAAATGTTTTACCATGTAAAATATATTTTATGCAAAATGTTTTTTTAGAAAATAAATTTTAAACTTTTATTTTTCGGTATTTGGTTTACACTTGAAAAATATTTTCAGAAATAGATAAAATAGTGTAGAGAGAGGAGGGGGTGAAGCGATGGAGAGATCTGAGAATATTGAAATTGAACATGGGTCAAGACTGACGATCGAGAAAATTGAGCAGTAAGAATTGCAATAAAAGGCAACGGGTTCATTTCGGAAAATAACTTACGGAAGATTTAAGGGTAAGTCATTTTCATCCAATTAATGAAAAATATTTTACATGTAAAATGTTTTCCTTATTTTTTACACAACCAAATACCGAAAAATCAGTAAAATATTTTACGGTCAAACAAACGGAGCCGTAGTGCTTTCCGAGTATTTTTTCTGGGTGCATGGTATTTAGGAGAGGGGTTATTATTATTATTATGGAGTTAGAAAAGGGTTATTCTTTTTTCTTTTTTAACAATAGAATACTATAGAGAGGGGTTATTCAACCCTTCTACGGCCAAAGGACTTCTAGTCCAGCAGTTATCTCCGGGTCCTCTCATAAGGGAGGTCAGGGTTCAAGCCTCGTCAAAGGCATTTGGATTTTAGGGCTATAGACAACTTTTGAATCCCAATATTGAAAAAAAGAAAAAAAAAAAAACTTCTATAAAATGATTCAACCTCAAAACGGGCTGTTCTCGTGCCATGAGCTAATAAACTTCTTTTTTGGGTAAGTCACCCAACCCATTCATAGTGACTCGTGATGTGCTGTGCATGCTCATACTATGATCACGTGTCGTGTCGTGCCCGACTGTTAAATGTATCGTATTTCTATCAGCCAGCTAAGTTGACACCTTACTCGTCTCCCCACCACACACTTAGTTTAGGACTTGCACCCTTGAAGTTAGGACATGTCCCATCTCCATCGGGACCATTGTATTTTTTCCGACTTGGGACGTTTCGTGGCTTCGTAATTCAAGCCCATGTTTGATGCGCGGTATAAGACTAGGCCATGAAACATGGTTCAGTGTCTTTTTGAGGTTCCCCAAAACTGGAGATTGGCAGACTCATGAGGGCGTAAAGTCCAGCCCCCGACCTAACCCTTCCATCCACACATTAAATACTCATTTTTCAAATAAGTACTCTTACTTATTGAATTAAAGGTGATATATTGTAAAAAAATGACCTGTCTCGTATAACAAAAAATAAATACTTACAAAATAAGGTTCTTAACGGAACGAATACTTAATTAATCCGTTCACTCCTCAACCATAAGAGACATTGATATAAAATAAAATAAAAAGTGCCTAGCTACACGATTTCTACCTCCAACCAAGCAACCAACATAACCATTAACGTACCCCTTTTTATCAATCTCAATTCCAATCCCCTTTCAACCTATAAATGTATCAAACAAGGCCTTGGAACTTTAATCCACACTAGGACAGAATGCGAGCTTTGCTCCAAATGACACCAAGTGTGAATGATAACATCATGTTCCTGGCCTGAGCTGGTAATCACATGAGCTTAATTTGCTTGGAGAGTTGGATGAGGATATATATACATGATTATGTCAGCTGAGATTAATTTGGAGTTTTTTGAACTCCCTTATTTACCTCCCGTAATTGTTAGCAAATATCATTGCATGTGATCAAGGGTGTTTAATAACTCCGTGTCCGAGCCAGCTTACGCGTGTAAAATTGTTTCCATATATACTTTGAGAATTGAAAGCCTTTCATCAGACAGTGAAAAACTTCAAGAGACGCCTTAGCGGACTACTGAAAAGGAATTTAGACGAGATGGATGAATTCTCTCTCCTCTCAACTAGGATAGGATACAGTACCCCCTATGTCTTTGTCCTTGAGTTCAGTTTGACATGATTTATTAAGTGTTGACAAGAATGCCATGGTAGTTAGGTGGGCATCATATCGATCACTTGCTGATCAATGAATGAATGAATCCGTACAATGTTTTTATCCACACAAGAATGCGCCCATCACTCTCCGCGACCACTTGGGTTCATCTCAATCATCAATGCTATATACCGACTAGCAACTAAACAACAACCACCACAGCCATATATACGAAATCCCTTATGATAATATATCTCAGTTCACACGAAATGCATGGTTCTTCTGTACACTGAGCCATTCGCGTCGTGGATTATTCCGATGTTACGTGTTATTACCACTAACAATAGTAAAACACGCAACTGTCGGGATCAAAGTCGGCCAAACCAAGAAACACACAACGTGCAAATAATAATCAAAGAACAGAAAACAAGAATGCAAGTTGCCAAGATTTTATGTGGTTCCCTAACAGTTTGTTGAGTATATTCCACAATATATCGAATGAAGAAAGAGTACAAATTGCATCGGCAGTTGCGTATAACAAGTATTTATTTCCTAGGATTTACATCACCAATTACGGTAATCCCTGTTTAGGTTTCAGGGTTGCTGCCCCCCAAACCCAAACGAATCAAGCCTTCACAAGCCCAACAGCATGACTATGAACTTAGCCTTTGTTGGGTGAACCACGCCATTGCGTTTCTTTATGCAATCGTTCTTTGTCTTTATCCACTCATATCCTCAAATATCCTAGTTAGGATTCTGCATATTTCTAACGTAGACATCGAATAGAAACTTAATTTAATTTGTTTGACTTTGTTGTGTGGTTTCTAGATTCAACCATCTCCCAGAATGCTCCATCGTTATCTTCAGGGAACGATGATTTTATCGGACGTTAACTGTCGTGTAATACTTTACCGTGTTACAAAAAAATGAACTTATTGATTGTCATATCATAGTTAATGCTGCATAGCAATGTTCATGCCCTCGTTCATAGGCAACACATGATTTAAGACATGGGCAACTGTGTACCAGCAACCAAACTTACCACCAACATAGTCATTCTATCTTTTCTAATGCATTTGTTTCTTTTTTTTTTATCAGCAAAATTTTTTTAATAAATCTTTCAAAAGATTACAAAGATTTAACGGATCACAGGCATATCGGCGAAAACGCCACCCGAGAATCAAACCCAAAAGAATGCAAGGAGCCAATCAAAACACCACAGTGTAAAATAATACCGAAACATCCATTGAAACAATCCAAACAACCAAAACGACCCAAGCCCAAAAGAAAAAAACTGAAACTCAAGAGAGCAAACCAAAAAGACACCGAAACCAACAAACAACCCAAACCCACCTTTACCAATGCATTTGTCATCAGATTTTCCTATATCTTCTTCCTAGAAGCGGTCCAGACTGCATTGAGTGGAATTGGAATTCCAGCAAATCGTTCTCTGTCAAATCAGCATATTCTGAATGGGAAAACCAGTTGCGGAGCTCAAACTCAGTTTTGGGAATGGTGTGGAGGAACTTGTGTCCTCCTAAGGTGGAAGTGTTCTCTTGGCAGGCTTTGCAAGAAAGCATTGCAGCAAGGTCAGTCCTTGGCTACAGAGGGGTTTCGAATCCCATTAATCCTGGAGATGTGGCTTGTCCCTTATGCCATATTGAGGAGGAAACACCTAACCACTTTATTATTGCATTGCCCTTTTTTACTTGGTATATTTGGATTGCAATACTAAACTGGTGGAATATCAGTTGGGCCTGCCCTGCATCCATTTTGGATCTTGCAAAATGGTGGTTTTCAAAAAGTTTCCGAAACTTGGAGAAATCATGTTGGGAGGTATGTTTCTTTGCAGTGATTTGGTCAGTTTGGTTAGCCCGCGCGCAATGATGTTATCTTCAACAACAAGGTGCTTGAGAAGTCAGAGGTGGTGGAACTAATTAAAACCAGGGCGGCATTTTGGATCAAAGGAAATTAGTTCATCTTGAATGAATACTCAATTGAGACTTCAAAAGATGCTTATCAGGAATTAGAAAGATCATGGTTTAGCTCCTTTTATCTTTCTGTTTAGGTTTCTTTTAATCCAATGATCTATTGGATTTTTTGGGGTGTTTGTCAAGTTGAGCACATGATCTCCTTAGCCTTTGGTGTCAACTGTCTTTGGCATCTCTGCTCTAAGCGTGGTGCTTCTTCAACGTTCTCGATGTACCCTTTCGAGTTTTAAATAATATAATTTCTTTGCCGATAATAAAAAAAAAGTAATAATGTGGAAAACCATCCCTAATCTATATGTTTGGATAGGTCAAATTAAACAGTTGGCAATTGTACAATTGAAGATATATACAGTATTTTTTTGATTTTGTCATAGTGTGCTGGTGTCCTCTTTATAGCCCACATGGCCCGATGCTCCAATTCTACTGGTAAATGGCATGCCTTACCAAAGACTAATCGGTAAGGAGACATGCTGATAGAAATCTTGTATATATATATATAAGCAGTACGGTAAGTCCATAAAGCCTCAACTACTCGGGATGACTAATCTTTGTCATCTGGCTTAACCATTTTCTCAAAGAAACGCTTGACTCGGATTAGATATTTCAACCCACTAATTTGTGGATGATAAGGTGTTGTCACCTTATACGTTACAGACTATATTTCTTCATTAGGGTTGCAAAGTGCTTGTTAAGATGTTAGCAAGGAAGTTCTCAACTTTCATGAATCGGGAAATCATGCATATAGAGTTGTGTAGAGCTGTAAATTTGTAATGGTCAAGAGATCGTTCATACTCGACAATGGTACAGAAAAACGTACACATATACTATATAAGAAGGAAATTGAATATAATCTTATCTTACAAACACATACACTGTAAAAGCATTTACATCACCATCAAACTTGCTACTACTATAGCATCTTCTAACGATCGTAATAACAGCACAATCCACAATATAAGCTAACACTAAAACCCATAACTATAAATATCTTATATAGCTGGTCTGAACACCCTGAGTTATAATAAAAAAGAGAGAGAGAGAGAGAGAGAGAGAGAGAAGATAATATAATATAGCTAAACAGTATGGTGTTTCGACCTTTCAAGTACGAACTGTTCAGTCATTCTGGCAAGGCCAAAGGAAGGCACCCATGGCGAATTTCCGCTTCTGCTTCAAATCTCCGGTAACAGGAAGGCCGTACTCAACGAGCAGGGAGTCGAGCTTCCACTCGGGCATGGTTTCGTAATCGGTTCCCTTGAACCTTGGGTAGTGGAGCGGCATCTGAAACGAACAGCCGATCGGCTTCTGATTATCACCTTTGGTTCCATTTCCGGTCATCATTTGGCGCCCGTTTTGTTTTAGAGTACCAGTTGTGGTTGTGTAGGCAGGGTTTGAGCAAGTTGTTCCACTCATTTTTTTTTTCCCGTCCTTTCTGTTTCTTTGTTTTCAATTTGTTGGGTGACACTCAATGCCAAGGCCCCCTTTTATAGGCATACATGAGAGAGAGATGTTATACGGACTGTTTACACCATATTTTACCGCCCGTCGATGATCAACCGAAAGGTAACAGTTATTAAAATTTTTCCTATTTTATTATTTCATATTAATAATATAACTAGTTTTTATTTCTTTTATTTGTTTGTATTTTAATGAAGTGCATGACACATGCTCCTACACATTTAGAAGTTAAAAGGACATTTGATATGCTCCTATACATTCGGAAGTTGAAGGGAAGTAGGAAGTTATTTTGACAAGTGGAAGCAAATTTAGAATTGAATGAAGACCAGTGGAGAAGTTAGGAAGTTATTTCCTACGTTTGTTGTTTTCTATAAATAGTCTTTTAAGACTTCATTGTAAACCATGTCCAACAAATCAAAGTCTTTATCTTTATTTGTTCTTAAATTTTTGTTCTACTAACCCACTTCTGGGTTATAAGTAGGAGTAGGAGTAGGAGTAGGAGTAATTTAATTCCATGTATTGATTTCGTTCTTGAAGATTGGTGTGTGCTTTGCATCACCGATTTTCCTGTATGTATTGATTCACCATTGAAGATTAACGGAAGTCTCTTTCGTTTGTCTTCAATTTTGTTCTTAATTTCACATTTGACTCAACTGCCATTTCTCTTCCGGTGAAGTCCTGGAATACAGCGTGAAACCACGGGTCCGCCTTTGGAGACAGACTGCATTTACCTTTATTTTTTATTATTGACGTTGTTTCCCGAAATCTCTATCGATTTCGATCGAGGGAAAAATTGGTAAACACGGACCCGTAAGTTTTATGTGAAAAATCTCAATAATCAAAGTGACGTGGACAGAATCAAAGTTGGTGTGGTGCATCTACACTGCAGAACGAATCTAGTCCACAAATTTCTCTTTTGGAATTCACATACGTGAATGCATGGATCGAGTAATTCTATACAAATGGATTCTATGAGGCTTTTTTGAACATAAAATTTGTGCCAACTTATATGATCCGATTATATGAGCGTGGACAAAATAGAGCGATATACAATGGTTTATTTGCGCTATTTTCTTTAAATACGTTGACTAGTTACTATTTTCTTATCAATTACTTTTAAACAAGAAAACAAATCGCAAGTATATATATTACTTGATAATACGTTACGATGATAGGAAAAAAAAAAAAGTGACATACAAAACTTTGGTCTCAATATCTTCGAGGACTAACAATTAAGATTTAAGCCCACCTGTTTAAAATATAGCTAAACAATATTGTGTTTCGACTCTTTCAAGTACGAACTGTTCAGTCATTCTGGCAAGGCCAAAGGAAGGCACCCATGGCGAATTTCCATTTTCCTCTTCTGCTTCAAATCTCCGGTAACGGGAAGGCCGTACTCAACGAGCAGGGAGTTGAGCTTCCACTCGGGCATGGTTTCGTAATCGGTCTTATAACCTTGGTCATCTTTAATTTGCGCGAAAAAACCCTTGCCTAGATTTACCCACAAAAAAATAAATGAAAAGTGAGGGAAAATGCTAGAGGTTGTACTAGGACAAGACAAAAGTAGAGCCTGGAGAGGAATTAATGTCATGAAAGGGACACACCAAAAAGATAGTTGTTGGCTTCAACCAGTATCATGGCACGTAAGTCTGCGAGTTGATGTGTGAGTGCTACAACTCGAAACTATCCATTAAATGCCAATGGATTGAATGGTTATCCATTTGGAAACGTCACTTAGGCCCGGTTCCGCTAAGCGAAAAAATTACTCCATAGTACTTAAAAAACAATAAAAACCTTAGCATAACGGAACAGGCCTTATATTTGGTACTGTACATAATAAGCCAATACATCTTCAATTCTACAAGAGAAATGAAGTACTGGTGGAGTGTCCCAATAGAATTTCTGCTTGCTACATCTGTGCAATGGCGCTCCCCTTCTCGTTAATAAACGTAATCGTGCCTCGAAAAAAATTTAAGCAATGTAGCGCTCCTACGAACCAGACCTGGCCACACTAATCTGAAATCTACAGCATACTGTTTTGTTCCTCTCTAGCGCTCTCCGGGTATTTTATCCGAGTGCATGGTGTTTTAGGAGATTGGTAAAACTTATTTCGGCGTTTTTTTTTTGTTTTTTTTTTAATTTTTAGCAACAGACGTGCAGCTTTGTTTCACTGAACATGTCTTCAATCGAAAGAAACCATTCCACAATTGTCCATTTGAACCTCATCTTTTGAATGAAATTGTCCACCACTAATCTATGTCTGTCGATCCTGCAAGCAAAAGCAGCATTTAACGCATGCCATGTCTAGTAGTTTTTGGGTTGGTCCCAGGCTTTGAAAATTGAGAGCAATGGTGTCCTCCAATTATCTCAAGAAGAAGGCATATATGCGTCAATTACACCATATCCACAAATTTGTATCGCTGTATTGGTATTGCGACAGATTATGAAGATCAGACCAAGTGACCGAGTCCACTCTTTATAAGCATCTAGATGTATCTGATCTTCAGAAAGCAATAACGAATGATCTCGAAAACCAAAAATGTTTCCACTCGGTATCTGATTCCCAGGAAATTCGTAAAACGACGACATATCACAAGAAAAGACTTCTGGAATTATCGCTGCATAAGCTATAGTTCAAGAATTCTCTTGGAAATCAATTAGTACAGTTATCTCTTCCACTGCAATGACTTCCCAATTAGTTATCAATCCACTGGAATTTCACAAAAATATTCGGTAAAAATGTTTGCGAAAAAGAAAAAAGACTAAACAGAATCCTGATGATATCAAGTTTCTGAACCCTGAAAACTACCAAAAAGATTCTTCTGTGCAGCTATTCGCCGAAAGATCTACTTACTTCCGAGTTCATTCTCTTGCAGTGGAAGATAGGCCAAATTGCTTCCATTTGTATCAACTACAGATTCCAAGCCATAATCCAGATGTCCGAAATGGTAGGCTGCTGATTCCAGCATGGATGTTTCTCCATGAGACCCATTACCCACCTTGATAATGTCTTAATAACTGCATTTATAAGGACAATATGGAGTTGGCACTTTTTAATAGGGAAACTAATAGTGGCCTTTGTTTTCAACTTTCAGAAGTGGAACTCCTCAGGAATCTGTTCTTCGTTCAACATATACTTCATTTAGACTCTCTGGAGATGCTTTCTCTGTGGGGGGTAAATCCACAAGCATGTTCGGAGGAGCAAAGTACATGTGCAACGACATCATGCAGATTATTAGACCCAAGAAAAGCTGCAGCAGACAAAATAAGAAGATGAATCGATCAGAAACGAAGTACAGGAAGAAAGAATACAATATTGAATTAACTCACACATACATACACATCCATACGAATTGAAACATCCAATGGTGGAGAGAGATAAAGAGCTTTGTAAAATAAATGAGAGTGGAAATTACCTGCAATGTAGGCTTGTAATTAAAGAGGTATATGGACAAAACCGTTGTAAGCAGCATTGCCATCGATGTAGAATAAACCTGAGAAAAGAACAAGTTGTTGATGCCACATTAACACACACAATAGAATATCCAAGTTCCTTGATACGAGAATCGTATTCATCCTTCCAACAAGTTGGACTCGAGAAAGGAGAACGTCATGGGTTCTAGTATAAACTCCCAAAATCCATATGTGTCCATTGTCAATAACTATGAGATTAGAAGGCTGAACTACTATACACCTAGCTTCCCACATCTTCCAACATTAGCCATTTCTAAAGAAGCCTTCCTAGTCCAGACTGGATGAGCTTGAAACAGAAGTCCAAAAAATTAAAAATTAAAACAATTTAATATCTAATCCAACTTCTGTATGGTTTCTGCTGGACTCCTCTCTGCTTTAATATATCCATGAGCTGCACTAAATAGAACAGAACTCCATGTTCAATCGTTCATACAAGAGGATACTACAGCGAGCATCACAATCGACTTCCTCCTAAATCTTGTTCCCCTATAGCAGGTATCAATTAGCTCAAGTTGTAAGCCAACTTCGTGTTATAAATGTGCACAAAACAAGTCTCAAGCAGAGGGAACTACCTTCACAATATTGTCAGCATATTTCATTAACCACGAAACCAACAACCCAGTTGACCCCAGATTTATCACCACCATCCATGTTGTAATACTGTAACCATTTAAGAGGCGTTGCCACCATGGTCCATTCTCAAAACCACCGGTAAAATCATCCAGGAGAAGCCGTGCCATGTTGAAAATCACACCAAACCTGAAAAAGAATGCAATTGTACAAATCTCATCACATGCAAAAATGATGTAAATGCCAGTATGCTACTGAATGACACATGCCAGTCATGCTAAACAAGTTCATTGACTCCGTTTCATACATCAAGGCTCTAAAAAAGAAATAACTAGCTATTCAACAGCACAAAATACAGAAGTTCCCAATCCCTGCATCTAATCTTAGAAGACGTTTGTGAAAATGCCATCAATTTTTTTTCCTGCTAATCATGTTATCAATGAGCCTACCCATCTCACCTCTGGTGAAGACGGTCATTATGCTTCACTTGTACTTGCAACACTATAGGGGTTGGAAAGACATGCACATCAATGTTCTGAATACCGTACCGGCTAGAGTACTGGTTTTCTCACTAGTACGGTACATACCGGTACCGGTGAGATACCGGATACCGTTTCGGATTGATCGCTATTAGTGTTATTTTCCTACCTAAAAAATTTATAGTATAATATACACTTTTTAAAATAGAAAAAATATTAAAAAAATCCCGGTATTTGCCCGGTACCGTCCGGTATTTGCCCGGTACCATCCGGTATTGACCGATACTGTCCGGTACTTGAAGAAAAAAAATAAATTTAAAAGTAATCCGGTACTATCCAGTATTGGCCTGTACTGACCGGTATCTCCGCTACCGTCCGGTATTGGCCAGTACTAACCGGTATCTCCGGTGCCGTCCGGTATTGGCCGATACCGACCGGTATTTGAGCCGGAACGGAATTAGAGGTGTAGGGTACCGGATTCTGTCAAAAACGGTACGTACAGGCCGGTACGGAACGGTATTGATAACACTGATGCACATTGCACGCTGAAATAATAGTAGCATTTTATCAGTTTGAACAGACGACATGATACCTACGCATACAATTGTACGTTCTGCCAGTACAAACTATCGTTGTTCTTCTTCATCAGAAACTCTGTATAAACACCTGCCAATGCTGATAGACAAGCTGATAGGATTCCCAACATATACCCCTGGATGGGTGCTGAAAAAAGAAACTCGCATGAAGACTCCCCACAACCTTTTACCTATGATAATAAAAGAAAGAATTGCTCATTCAACTGCTCAAGTAAACAATTTAAGATAAGCTTATATCAAATCAGGTCTTTGAACAAGCTTTCCCGTCCCTAATGTCATATGGAACAAACTGATATCAATCAAAATGTCCTTGAGGGATTGATTTCATAGTGATATAGAAAGTGGCATGAAGCTGTTGAATGGATGCATGAAGACAAGGTTTCTGAGTGCCTATTGTTTTCCCATTTCACAATTCTGTGGGATAAAAGAAAATGGTTATAGCAGTAACAACTATACATTGGACTCAAGCTCCCAAATCTTTCCTTCAAAGAAATAATATTTCAAGAACGGAGCACCAAGAAAGACATACTTCTGATTATACACCACACTGCACCTGGTGTACACAAAAGGTCTTCAAGTACAAATACAGAAATTGGGCAATAGCAAAAGTGCAAAACTATTCGTTTTGATTTATCATCTGAATATGGGATCTAATAGCCTAACAAAACAGAGGCCCTCTTTTGACAATTATATTCAAATTATCATTCAACAGACTGGAAGCCGTATTAGAACAACGAAGCAAAAACGACAACCATCTCCCAGGTTGATCCCTGATTAACCCAGGCGATGGGAGTGCCTCTGATCACAGTAATTATCACCTGGCTTGTAGTTGTTCCCACAGCCAACAAAACGATTGCCATCCACTGCAGATAAGACAATTTCCTCCTAAGAAATAGCCTGCAAAATGGAGCACAAATTTAGTTTATGGAATCTTAAATCATAATGGGAAGTAAGAGGGAAAGAAATAGAGCAAGAAAAGAAAATCTAAATCATGAGGTTTCATATGATCTGGGCCATCAGGCAAAGACCAAGAAAGCACCTGAACAGTATGCCAGTGGTGACAATCTTCAGATTTCCCATTATCTGATATGTGGATGTATCTACATAAGTCAGGGTAGCAAACTGAACGTTATTATGAACTAGATATATGAGAGAAGGAATGGGGAATAAACACACGCTCTTCCATTGTGTAGTCATCCTTGTTAGAGATGATCTTTGACACTCCCTCCGAAGAAGCAAACCAGAAACCACAAGCTGCGGTGGTAAACATAAACATAAGTGATATCTTATGCCAACTGGAAAAAATGCATCAAGTTCAAAAAAAAAAACCAATTCTTAGTTATACGAGTGTGGTTCAACTATAAGAAAAATCTAAACACATTCTGCAGTTTTATCTGACCAACATTTCAAATATTTCAGGTTAAGGGTAAAAAAGTACCTTGAAAATTTCAGCAAGAAATGGAACAGTAGCATAATCATACTTATAACCTCCATTGCTTTGGGAAAGAGTTGTCAAAATTCCCTGCCACCCAATGGAAAAGACAGAACACCATTACAATGGCTACCTTGCTTTAAAAGAAGCAATCTCACTCGCAAAAAGCCAGCAACTAATAAGGAGGTAAAAATTCAAAGAAATACACCTTAAACAGATAATTTAGACCTAGAAAGTGTCCTATATAGGATCACATTTCAGGGTTCCAAGCACCTTAAAACCTAAAATAGCTTTCAGTTGAAAAGAGAATCCCTGTACGCGCTGGATGCAGAACTTGGTGTCATTGCAGTAAGTTCTGATTTCCAAGATTCTCCATTTATTAAATGTTGAAAAGAAAATTAGTAAGAAATGATTTGTCCGTAGGGTAATCTAGAGAGTGTTGATTGTTGACATAGACTGCCATAACCATGTCCTAGGAATTGAAGAGGAAAAAAAACTTGAAGGAGTGACATAAACAAGAGCTGCAAATAGTAACTTAGAAGAAGCAAGCTCAAAGCATCCAGAAACATCTTCAAAGACAAAAAGGAGAATATCACCTCTTCAGGAAACTCAAAAGAAAAAAGACAGATAAAATAGGCATAACTTGCTTAAGCTATTTTTTAGAAGTAAAACTGCATTAGCACCAAATCCGTCTCCAGGGAAAGGGAGAATGATAGGGAACAAGAAGGATCACCACACAAGCCATTCATATTTTCTCCCTGTGTTCACTTTAATTGTCCACAATATTTAGTAATTTATTTGTCATTTTTTAGGATTTATCCATTTGGGGATAATGTCAGGTTAGTCTTCCCTATATTGTTTTCTTATCGTTTGGAGGAGCCTGTTTAAAGGACTCCTTTGAACAAAATTTACAACATGGAATGGATTTATCTGTAGTACACCACCGACTAGAAGGCACTAGAACAAGTTGAAAATAACCAAGAAGCAACCTTGAAATCACTGCAACCTACACGTATACCCTTTCAAGGGTCGCTTTGAAATGGTAAATTAACATTCATCGAAAACCACATCCCCTTATGTAGAGCCGCACTGAACCATCACAACCTTTCTCCATTATTTAAACCACTAATAATTGTATCTCCAAATCCATTTTCCTAACAAGGCCGTTAAATTCCAAGTTTCCCGCCTATCAAAAACAATAAAAATCCCAAGTTACCAAGCCCTACTTTACAAGGGTGTAAAAAGCATCTCCCAAACCTGAAATCTCTATTTAAACTCCATTCCTAACCAACCCCAAACAAAATCAACGAATGCATAATCTTCTTAGCAAAGGGAGAAGCGATCCTTACTTAAAACTTAACTGCCAAGATAAGAAGCGTTGCAGAGTTCCAGGGTAAAAACACAAGTTCACAGCTAAAACAGATGAATATCCCTCCTCTTAGTGGGATTATAATTTAGTTGCCTAAATTATTTTACGTTATTTCTATCAATGCATGATTTTAGGTCTAAGTGATAGACCCTAGGATATTATGGTAGTCCACCACGTGGCTCAAAAGGTCAACCTCGAGTTGCACACCTATGTAGATGCCGTATGGCTTATTATGCAAGAATAATAATACAATTGCCTAAAGGATTTGGAAGTTAGGTTCCCTCGAAGTGACCTAGTTGGAGGCTCGATCCACTCGAAGTGGTCAATTTCTCCCGCATTCTCTCTTTTTCTTTTAGTTTTTGGAAGTGATCCTAACACCTCTATAGAAATCCTCCCACGCTATCCTACGGCTGGTACAATTGATAATTTAATTCCTACAAAAGGTTAGTACATTTTCTGCTATAATTGTCGCAAGATTCGCAACATAGTTACACAGGTAACAATCTCTTCCTATGCAACGACAAACACAGGTAATTGCACTCAAGATTAAAATTGACTACGTAAAACGAACTTGGAAACTTTAAGTAACACAAGATACAGAAAAAGAAAAAGGAAAAAGAGCAATTACGTTTTTTTTTTTTTTTTTTTTTTGATCACAAGTTATAAAACGAAATCAAGCCAACAATACGGAGCCTCTAAGATCTCGAAATCCTAAGCTCTGAATTTTTGCATTTAATATCCATATGTAGGTAATGCATGTTATAGCAAACCTGAGAACTGGTGAGAATGGTGAGGAGTGCTGCGACGAAATACCATTCCATCTCTCTCTCTCTCTCTCTCTCTCTCTCTCTCTATACGTTTAACTGTAACAATACGAAGCATCGATTTGCCAAGTCGCCATTACTGATCGGAGCTTTGCTTCGGGGAGGGAGAAGTAGGGGATGGAAATTGAAAGAAATAGATTTGCAGGGACCCATACGTTTAATAAACTGAAGATTTTGTATGGACCTAAGCCCGTTGACGGCATGGTTGTTTGTGCCTTTGTGGACTAAAATATAAACTGGGCCTTATTTGAAATTTAGTCCACCATCAAGGCCCATAGGCTTTGTAGCATCTAAAAAGGAAAAAACAAAAAACAAGAAAATAAGAGATTATTCCATGCTCCCGGAGAAATGCTTCCTCCGAGTGGCATAGGAATTAGGATTTACACACAACACTCACGTCGATGCCGTGGTTGGGAGACGTGACCTATGCATTGCTTCAAGTGCGTGAAATTTTTTTTCCTAAAATTGGACCCTCAACAATATATTGTATTTCATTTATATTTAGAATCCTCTTTCCTCCTTCACAGGCTACGGTTGTACTATATTGCCACGTTCAATTAGAATTTAGATGCGACCCCCATCTCACTGATTAAATACTACTAATACAAAGTATCACAAAAGAAAATGCAGCTTGTAGTTTAACAAATAAGACTCGAACTCAGGTATTACACTTCACAAATAATCCTATATCTCATCTAGTATTACACTGGAGGCCCTCAATGCAGCAGATTGTGGGCACAGTCCCACTTCACTTAGTTTATTTGTCTATTTTTTTATTTTTTTATTTGGTAAGTACCCAAAATGTTTAAGCCCTAGGTATAGATTTTTGTAATTTTTTTTGGTGAAAATCTATACAGACCTTAATTATTTGGAACAAGTCAATAGTAACAAGTTTACCTTTGGACTTTTGGTGGGCGAAGTTTTACCAAATTTCAAAGGTATTCAATCTCAAAAGGTTGGTCAAGTGAGAGCATAAAAGTACGTAAAAAACTTGTCTCTTGAGTTCGCAATCATCAGTTAGAAAAATCCTTAGGAGACTATGACAGATTTATTTGATCGTTATCTTCAAGATCACCGGATCAAGAAATAATGATCTAACATGAGTTCACGCTACTATCTGAATGGTATTTTCGTTCAGCAATACTCACTATTCAAAATAACTCATTTGGAGGAACTTTGTGATCTAAATGATGTTTTTGATATTTTTAGTGAAAACAAGTAGTAGTATTTTGACGATTATTTAAAAACAAAAAATATAGCGTGAACTGAACACTATATTGTGGAGAAAGATGGCATATTTGGTGATGCACTCTGTCATCAAGTGTAAACTTACATGCGCCGCAGCTGAAACAACGTCCCTAGTTATTCGCTAGTCCTTTTGTTAGGACCTGTTTGGCTCCTCTACTCATTAGTTCAATTGAGCAAACCAAGATCAACAACTTCAACATTAATAATTCAAATTTGTATTACTATGTTGTTATTCCTACTTGCATTTCTGTTTTTGTTAGATTTGGATTTGAATGTGGCGAAATACACTCGTGATGTATAAATTTTTTATCGCAACTCGTTAGTTTTTTTAAAAAGATAAAAATACTACCTCCATCCCAATTTAATTATCACTTTTGAGAGTTCGTGCCACTTTTCAATTGATTATATCTTATAATTTCTAATATTTTAGATAATTTTGAAAACATTGTATTATAGAACAAATCGAGATCTATCAAACAAGATTCATATTCGATATAAAATTCATTACCAATTTAAAGATATAACTAACTTTTTTATCCATTTAGAATAGAACTGAAACAAGTAAATTGAGACGGAGGGAGTAAGTTAAAAGGACAGTTTTTTAATTTATTTTTGTCTTTTTCAAAAAAAATCATGAGTTTCGATAAAAAAAAAAAATTTATACATTTTCGGTTCCTCTCGTCGAGACGAATTAATAAATTACAAAAGTTTGATACAAAACTAACAAATGCAATAAAAATTGAATAAAAACGAAAAAAAAAAGAGTCACTGACTACCC
Source organism: Rhododendron simsii (assembly GCA_014282245.1). Classification (NCBI taxonomy): domain Eukaryota; kingdom Viridiplantae; phylum Streptophyta; class Magnoliopsida; order Ericales; family Ericaceae; genus Rhododendron; species Rhododendron simsii. The sequence continues at coordinate 9,119,903 of CM024959.1, read as the reverse complement.
TCTAAATTGAATAAAATTTATACCTTTTCTTTTTTTTTGACAAGAAATTTATACCTTTTCTGGTTCCTCTCTAATGCACTTCTAGAGAGAGTATTTTTTTTTAGTGGAGTAGCAGCAAAAAGCGGTTACTTCTAGAGAGAGGTTAGAAAATAGAAGATGACGAAATTCGCGGGAACATGTTCAAATAGAGACTCCCATGGAAGGCGGAATCTTTCAACGGCCAACCCTTTCAGTTCCAAAAAGAAGCCGAAAAAACAAAGTTGCTTTGATCAGTCAGAAAACAAAAACCCAACAAAAATCGGGTAGTTTTTTTCTGACGGTTTTCACTCCGAATTTCCGTTTCCCTTTTCTCATCAGTTTCTCATCGGATTTCCAAGATATTGAATCCGAAAAAGAGAAAGAGATATCAATTCCATCTATATCTCTGCCTCCCAATCTACTGGTTTGATGGGTTTGTTACTCTGCTTTTAAATTAAGGGTCCGGTGAGAGAAATTGCAAATTGTTTTTGCAAAACCCAAATTGGATAGGACATAGGAGTGGATTCCATTGGGTTTTTTCAATAAAGCCAATGGAATTCAAGAATCGTCCGTTACAAAACCCGCTCTCCAGAACAAGATTTTTCATAGCAGGTTTGGATTACTCTCTCTCTCTCTCTCTCTCTCTCTCTCTCCTAGAAATGTGGTTCTGTGCAATTTATCTGCGTAGTCATTGAAATCTGTGAGTGATGATTGTCATAGTTATTTCATACCCAGAATTATTGGCCATGCATATGTCTTATTGTCTCTTGTCAAATGCTTGTCAAATATATTTCATGCAAAACTGAATCTGTTTACTCATACCTATGCCTTGTTTCCCTTCATTTTTTTCCATTTCTCTCTTATCATTGTTGCGTAGTTTAACATATCCAACACTTGAATTTCTTCACTCATTGTTATTGCCTTCATTTCCTTGTAATCTGACTGTATACTTCAGAAATTCTTGCAATGTCATGTCCGCGAAACATCCCGCACCTATAGTTTTCTTGTGATCTGTTTAGTTGATTCTGGGTTAACGCTAACTAGTTTCGCTGCCCTTCTTCTAATTTCTCCTGAATGGAGGGTTTTACGATAAGGGTTCAACGCGAATTTGTTTTCCAAAACTTGAAACGGATTGCATCGTTGAAGGTAATCGATGCAAAACTGAATCTGTTCCTTCATAAATGTGCCTTGTTTTGTAATTTGATCGGATAAATGTGCCTTGTTGCTTTCAGGTTTTCCTTTTTTTTCCCCAGTGAATTGTCTTGTTTGTTGAACCTAATCCAATACTTGAATTTGTCCAGTCATCTCTGTTGTCTTCCGTTCCGAATTCATTTCTATGCCAGTAGAATCACTTATCCTCTTGCAGTTATCTGTTTACTGACTTTGGGTTATCTGTAATTTCTCAGGCCATTGTCTGTTATAGTTTCTGCTGAATTGAGGGTTTCCCCAAGCGGGTTAAACTGCGTCCATTATTCTGTAGCACTCCCGCGTCTAGACATTCTTTCTCTGGACTTATAATGGAGCAGTTTCGGCAGGTTGGTGAGGTTTTGGGAGGTATCAAGGCCCTTATGGTATTGAAACACGATATTTCGATCAATCAAAGGCAGTGCAGTTTGCTTCTTCATATCTTGGATTTAGCCTTCAAAACTATTTCAGATCAAATCACACAAAACCTGAGATTAGATGACAAGAACACAAAGTGGAAAGCACTCGAACACCCTCTAAGGGAGCTTCATAGGATTTTCAAAGAAGGTGAACTCTACGTAAAACATTGTTTAGATATCAAAGACTGGTGGGGCAAAGCAATGAGTCTCCATCAGAACGAAGACTGTGTGGAGTTTCACATTCACAATTTGCTCTCTTGCTTTACCATTGTTATCGAGGCCATCGAAACTGCTGGAGAGATCTCCGGACCTGACCAGGACGATATGCAAAAGAGGAGACTTATGCTTATGAGAAAGTACGATGGGGAGTGGAATGACCCAAAAATTTTCCAATGGAAATTCGGGAAACAGTACTTGATTCCTCGCGAAATCTGCAATCACTTGAGTAGCGCTTGGAGAGAAGACAGATGGTTTCTCCTCGAAATGATAAAGGAGAAAAGGAGTTCGCAATTTCTCACTATGACAAAACATGAGCAGAGACTAGCAGATCTATTGATCAAGAAACTAAATGGGTTGGAGCCGCTTGAGGGAAAGCTTTTACCGGCTTGGATCTTGCTTGGGGCCATGGATTATCATGTGAAGCGACGGTTGGGATCAGGGGGAAGTTATTATAAGGAAATCCATTGGTTAGGCGAAAGTTTTGCTATGAGGAACTTCTTTGTGGAAATCAATGAACAAATCCAAAAGGAAATCTCTTTGGTCCAGTCTCTTTCCCACCCTAACATAATGCAACACCTTTGTGGGTTTTATGAGGAAGAAAGGAAAGAGCTGTTTCTAGTTATGGAGTTGATGAACAAGTCTCTTGCTAGTCATATAAAAGAGAACTGTGGCCAGAGAAAACGGATTCCATTCACTCTCCCGGTTGCAGTCGATATCATGCTTCAAATCGCAAGGGGCATGGAGTATCTCCACTTCCAAAAGATCTACCATGGAAACTTGAACCCGTCTAATATCCTCCTCAAAGTGAGGACTTCCTCCCCAGAAGGATACTTTTGGGCAAAAGTTAGAGGTTTTGGCTTAACATCCGTGAAGAGTTACACTTCGCGAACTCAATCAAACCAAAACGCAGATGACCAAATTATATGGTATGCCCCGGAAGTTCTAGCAGAGCAAGAACGGCAGGGTGGTGGTAAATTGAGTTCAAAATACACAGAGAAATCGGATGTTTATAGCTTTGGGATGCTTTGTTTTGAGATTTTGACAGGGAAAATTCCGTTCGAAGAAGGGCATCTTCAGGAAGACAAGATGGGCAGGAACATAAGAGCCGGGGAAAGGCCTCTCTTCCCTTACACTACACCAAAGTTCCTAGTAAACTTGACCAGAAAATGCTGGCAAACTGAGCCAACTCAACGCCCATGCTTCTCAGCCATATGCAGGATATTACGTTACATAAAGAAGTGCCTAGTGATAAACCCAGATCATGGTCAACCTGAATCGCCACCCCCTCTCGTGGATTACTGTGAAATAGATTCAGCGTATTCAAAGTTGTTCCCTAGTGACGGGAGTCCTTGTTTGGTTTCCCAAATTCCATTTCAAATGTTCTCTTATAGGGTTGTTGAGAAAGAGAGGATTTCCGGAGGGTTTAAAGATAAGATTTGGGATTTGGGTATTGAAGGACCTTCTCTTTGGGGAAATGAGGACCCCTTTCTGGTTCCAATGGATAAAAGATCAGTTTGTTCCGAGATTCAAGAGAGGAAACCTTTCCTAAGGGTGGGAGGCGACGTGAGGTCAGTTTGTTCCGAGACTCCCTGGTGGAGAGTTCCATCGAAAACAGCAAATGATCAACGGTCTGTTTCTTCCGGGTTCCTGTGGAGTAAAAGGGATCAAAGGTCGGTTGGTTCTTTGACTCCTGATAGGAAGTTTTTCGCAACAGCAATAGCAGCTGATCAAAGGTCTATCGGTTCTCAAACTCCAGAGAGGAAAGATCCCACACATGAAGTCTCAAGGTCTGAGAGTTCTGAGTCATCAGAGAGAGAAATATTGTCGAAAACAGCAGATGATGACATTTCAGGTCATTTGGAAAATGGAGAGAGGAAAAATTCGCCACAAATCGCGACGGATGAAAAGCCTCTTGCTTCTGATATTCCAGAGAAGAAGCCTGATTCAACAGCAGTGGCCATTCAAAAGTCAGTTGGTTCCAAGGTTACGGTAACACACACTAGTTTTCCGAGTAAAGCAGTTGATCAGAGTTGTCATGAGACTCGAGGGAAAACTTTGTCGAGAACTGTGAGCAGTTCAGGTGGTTATAGGACTCCGGAGAGGAAAGGTTTGCCACCTATAGTATCTGATTCAGAGTTTTCATCAGTTCATTCCGAGAGTCCAGAGAAGAGAAGATCAACGAAAAAAACGAGTGATCTCAGGCCGGTTTGCGCTGAAATTCCGGGCAGTAAAAGCTTGGTGAAAAAGAACGGCATCGTTGCAAAGGGGAGCAAGGGTCCAGGTTAGTCAAACTGCCTTCTGCAATCAGCATTTTTTTTCAAGCGTTTTCATCTGCTTATTAGTTGAATCTACATAGGTCTAAGAGTATGTTGTTTAACTGACATTGTCGACTTTCATTACATAGTGACACAGGAAGTAAAGTCGCCAGGATCATCGCCACTGCGGACTCTGAAAGAGTATTCAACAAGACCATCAGCAAAAGTACAGTTACCGGGATCATCGCCAATACGGACGCCAAAAGGGCAATCAACAAGATCATCACCAATACGGACAGCAAAAGGGCATCCACCACAACCATCATCGACAGGACCATCGATACAAAACCCTTGTGCTCGTTGTTCGAGGTTGAACAGAGAGTGCAGGGCATCGTCGCTTATGAACCCAACTAGACACCCAAGAACTCACGCCTCTGACTCAGAGGTAGCTTAATTCTTCTTCGTCTCACCATCATCAACCAAACAGACAGCCGCGGCACACTCACAATCCGCATTTTGCTTACAGCCGTGGCGCTCTCACAACTCGCACGCAATTTTGGTTTTTCAATATGTAACTCAAATATAGATCTTAAGTGGTATAGTTGAAATTGCAAGTGTTTTTTTAACCCGCTTAAGTGTTTTTTAGTATCGCACACAAGTTTGTCGTTCAGCTGTATGTATTATCTTCCAGTGACGCAGAGGTGCCACGAAGAAAGGGTTTTTTTTTTTTTTTTTGGTATTAGTATCCAAAGGGTGGATATCAATTTCGAACATTCAGTTATTTCTACAAAGATGTACGCTCCCCAGGTTAACAGTTTCACCATATTTCCAGGTTTGACAGGTATCAACATTACTAACTGGAATTCCTAGCAAATAACAATGTCTGCTCAACAACAGTATACAAATCCGCAACGAAAAAATTACCATACCTGCTCGATAACAAGGCATACCAGAATTTCGCCATCATTTATCTGGGGAAGGCTGGCACCTACAAGCCGTTCTTTTTATCTTTGAAGAGTTTTCCGGTGCTCAAGGAAACCTGTAAAGGACTAACAAACATCTTCTTATCCGGTTAATGATCTCCAAATCCACATGGTCATTTCACCAGTACCCTAATCTCTACACAGTAGCAACAATGTAATCTCTGGTGCGAAAGAGTTCACTTTCACAAAATGGCCGTAATCAGCAGTTTTAAAATTAGATCAAGCAAGCCACTTCAACATTATCGCCAAGAATAATTACACAGATTCGGAAAGAGCTAACCCACAAAATGCTCTACTACATCCAACTAACCAAGATTTTCACCATGTGCAGCTTTCAACAGAGAAAATGAATTCACAAGTTACCATAAAATAAGGTATGTCTGTAGGTACATTCACATAATTCACCTTAGAAAGTATAACTAAGAGTTCCATAACCATCAGAACATCATTGAACCCAAGTCAAGACAGATCTGTATCTGGCGTCATTGCTCCACAAGTCCACCATGATTTGATCAGGTGACTCTTACGAAGGGAGGAAGAAAGCATCTTGTTTTTTCTTGTAAATCTCGAACAACCGATCCGAATTACGAAGGGCTAAATTTTTACAGTCACCAAGACCATTCGGATCAAATTTCTGCAACTCCGAAACAGATCTCTTCAGTTTCCCTTGCGGATCGCCATCAGTCAAATACTTTCCCAAACTAGTTCCTCTGTTGAAAATGTGTACAAAATAATTAACATACAAAAGAGCAAATAAATAACAGCAATAATGTGGTGTTGTTGCCTTTCAGAAGTGATTTAACACTACTTAAAGACAAAACCAAGAAATCTAGGAAACAAGATCGTTAAACTTCTCTAGTTATACAGCAAGCTCAACAAAAATTGAACAAAGGCTGTTCATTAACCTCCAGGAGACCACGTAAAACTAGAACAGCAATCCAGCAAATTAAGCGCACCAAAAACAATCTCCTGGTTCTGGGTTCAGAAGCAGTGGTGTTCTAGATAGAAAGTGATTTTTTCTTTCCTTTTCATTCTCCTAGAAAGAAAATAACCACCAATAAACAGTCACCAGCAAGAAATCCAGCTCTTTCCAGCATATCAGTTCCTGCTCTCTTTTTTATATGGAAACAAAAAAGTGTATTTTACGCAGTTCCACACAAAAAAAAAAAGGGTCATTAGCAGAGCTTCCATGCCAGATTGAAGAACAACCCCGCCATATGGCTACAAAAGCACTTGAATCCCTTTCTCTCAGAATAACAGATTGACAACAAACATCACTCCTGGAGATGCATTTATGCGTGAACAGAAAGCTTCAAAACCAGCTTCCTTTTCCCAAGCCGAACTTCATTGAAATCATGAAAAGAAACCAAGGTATAGATTGGAAAGAGAAGTCATAATTATGTAGGAATCTATGTAGCACGGACACGGATACGGATACGGACACGGACACGGATACGGGTACGGACATGGAAATTCTTAAAAAATGGGGATACGGACACGGCGGAGAACAGCACGTGTTAATAATCACAGGTAGAGTATATATGAAAGGTTCAACATATTTTTCTTCCAATGTTGATGAAGACATGTCCTATATGAATATATAAGATTACCATGGTCCAAATAAAGGTACAACTACAGTTTAACCCAAATATTTTTGAATAATTTCATATTAACCCCTCAAAATTAAAAATATATATGACATTTTGACCCCAGCCATGTCCCTGGCGTGTCCCCAGCCGTGTCCCCCAAATACGTGGCATGTCCAATACGTATTTGGGCGTGTCCCCGTTTCCAATACGTGGACACGGCGCCCTTGTCAGTGCTACATAGGTAGGAATAGGAAATGTTGGGTTTGTGAAGCCTAATTGATAGAGGAATTAGCATGGACGGAGTAAACAGAAAAGCTGAAGTATCACAGGTAGAGTATGTTGAAAGGTTCAACATAGAATTTGCTAAACCAGTAAGCACAACCTGGGAAAGTCATCTCAGGCGTTCTAAGGAATAAGCAGCAGTCACAGCAGAAGGGCGATAAGACATGGTTAGAGGCCCCAGGCTTCATCCATAGGCAGCTTGATGGAGCTATGGTCTGAAAGAGACATTGCTCATGCAATGGGAGTTGTGAGCATATTGTATGGCCAATTTAGGCTAGGAGCATTGTGAAGCTGTCAACTAGATTTTGAGATCATCTTAGAGGCAATACATGTACATATGGCTTTGCGTTATAATGGCTCATATATTTGCACGCAGCTTAGTGCATCGAATCAGGCGTTTACAGAGCATATTAAGCCATGATAAATGTTTCTCGCAAAAGCTGGCATCCTTCACTCTATTTTTTATTTTATTTTTTGAGTATACGAAACCATAATCTCTTCCTCTTCTTATTCTTATTCTTCCTTTCTTTTGCAATAAATTTTCCTTTTTATTCTGTCCACATGTTACAAACAATAATAACCTTACAAGATACACAACTTATTAATGTCATGATGTCATCTATAGGGCCATAGTAACAATTTAAAGTTTAGGAGATTACCATGCTGCGCAAACTCAAGACGAGATCACCAATAAATATAACCGATACTCATACAAGTTGAAGGCAAAAACATAAATGGAAGAAACAAGAATTTAAAAGATCCCTCGTACCACCGGACACTCTAGTCTGCAAGTATATTTTGATCTTTTATCTTCCAAAGGTAAGGAGACCATGCCAAATAGTAGTCTATCAGTCACAGCTATCTTTCATATGCTAGGTGGTGGGTGCAGTGTACAATAATGTATTGAATTTTGTGACTACATAATCTGTTCATTTACCTATTCCTGATGATAACTAAAAGAAATAACAATCAGCTATCTTCTGTTAGTCATACCTGGGTGCATCAAACTGGCTAAACCCTAGATTCATGCCCAATGAAGAGCCACTAACTGATTCCACCTTACACAACTGCTTCCGATAAAGAGCGCAAACAGCATTCATGCAGAGTTCGGGCTCCCTCTCTAATGCTGACATCATATCAGCTTTAAATGCCCATGTTTTCTTTTCAGCCGCCTTTCTACAGATCCTTGCAATCTCACTGTTGACGTCGATGTCAGAACTACCGGAGCTGTCACCAGTGTCAGAAGAATCTAAACCATCAGGCTCGTCCATCAACTCTACAAGTAACTTCGAGTGACGCTTCTTAGTTGGTTTCACATCCTCAGAGTCATCATTGGATAAACCTCTTTTCCTAGTGGGCATCTCGTCATCACTATCATCTATCTCGATGACAACCATAGATCCTACAACAGAAACAGACAACTACCTTTTGAGAAGAGAAAAAAAAACAAGAACAAAACAGATAGAGCTTGATCAGAATAACATTCACAGCTTATTCGTAGGAAAATCCACTATGTGATGGTAAACATGCTCTAAAATGGATTCATTGAATACAAATTTCTCTGAGCCAACAGCAACTTAATTAGTGATGCCAATTGCCAACCTCAAGTGGTCAGGGCCACCAGAAGTCCAGAATCACAAAAAGAATTTATAGATGGAGTACAACTTATAGGACAACCTAATCAGTGCCCAAAAGGCTGCAAGTTTCAAAACCCCAAGTTCCAGAAAGGAACTCAACAAATCAGCAAAAGAAAGGGCCAATTTCAGCTCTACACCCTTTCGGTCTTAACAGTAATCAGAAAGCCATCACGCAAGAACATTACCCTGTATAACCACGAATCAGAACAGCAAGAAGTACAGGGGCATATCCCCATATTTGGAGAAATTGGAAAACTAGTATCTAGAATCTTTAGCATTCATTTTCTTCATTTCTTACATTGATGTACAAATAAAAACTCTTTTGAATGTGTTGGCAAGTCTACCCGACCAATGTTCTGGGGGCAGTGGTACTTTCTCTCCCAAACTCTGCTATAAGAGAGAGCCTGATGAACGGGGTACCAGTTCTTTCACTCTTTTCACTGTCTTCACTTTTATCATGCTGAACAATTAGCTTGAAGTGTGACAATTCCTAGAAAGAAATTTCCAAAAAGGCCTATCTTATCCAATCCCCAAAACACATAACAAACACAAAGATTCCTAATCATTCGTCAAGAAGGAAGTCAGCCTTACGGCCCTTACCCAATGAACGTAAAAGAACAACTATTTTAATCATTTCCATCTTCCATTCCTCCAAAAAAAGCTAGCCAATCAACCTTTTTTCTATTGCAATTAGAGAGGTTTTGACCATTAAAGGATCCCCAATAACTCCAAACCAACTGCACTCACAATCCCCCTTTATGGCTCTAGGTTGTAAGAAATGCTACAGTCATAAAGATTCTGCCCTTATGAAACCTCAAACCATGGTTTTTAAGTACTGGAAAGTGGATACTACTAATGTTGGTAAGCCTAGATGCAACTTGATAACGAATTTAGCGGGTAACAGAAGAACAGTAAAGAAACACAACCTTTTTCTTTGTGAGCAATAGACGTTATGAAATTTAATCAACCATAAAAGGCAAATCCTCAATAGCTCATGGGAAAAGTTGGGAAAACTTACTCCCTGTTGTCTTTAGGGTGATTAACCAACCCAATCCTATATAGTCCTTGTTTTGCAGCCAAATAAATCCCGGTATAAGATCGAAAGCCCATTGAACCCTATGGGCCTAGGCCCAAATTTAACAAGCAAAAATACCCTTTTATGAAATTTTCCTTTCTCAGAACATGCGATGAGAAATTTTCATGGTAATTGAGAATTTGAGATTCCCATCCAACAAAAATTTGAGATTTCCTCATTTCAAGATTTTAGAATTTAAACAAACAATGGCTTACATGGAGAAGTTCCATTGCCCTCTTACCCCAAGTAGGTCTGAGAATGACATCAAAGTGCCCCATGACATACAACCACCACCAAAGCCTCTCTCTTGATATCTCTATCTGTACTACACGCATGTATGCATACACGTGTGCATGTACATGACGAGATGGTCGAGGGGGTTGGTTATAGTGCCTATGATCTATGGCGACAGTGCAACAGAGAGTAAGAATAGCAAGGAGAAGTTTCAGGCGGAACTATTGTTTATCTCAATGGGTAGAATTCTGTTATGGGCCGCCATATCTTGATTAAACAAAATAATAATCTCTAATAACCTTCATTCATTTAAACGCGGGGTATATTTGTTAAAATGCATACTTAATACTTATTTTTATTTATGGAAAAAAGGACTTTATGGGTTAATAACCTTATGTCCTTATCAATTATCATGGTGTTTTCCGATTGTTTGACTCGGCCCACTCGGGGATAGGATGTTTAGGTAATTAGTTACTTATTCTTTTTCTTTCTATGCCATTCAACTACCTTTTTTTTCTATATGTAATGAAAACCACATGCTTATTGCTTACACAAAGTCTATAATAATGACACTTTGGCTCATTTTTTACTTTTCCAAAACAGTGTTGCCAAAGTTTCCTCGTAGCTTCTTCTAATAAACACCTTTGCCCATAGATTCTTCTAATAAACTCCTGAGAGTGTTATGGAGTAACTTTCATTGCTTCTGACTTCCCCCAGTACTTTCGAAGAATATGCACCCTTCCCTTTCACCTCTCCTTTTATTGGTTGGAATCAGTCAATCAAAAGGCAGTGCGTATATAGTTCGAAAGGAAAGAAAGTGATTGGAATCAGTCAATCAATTCCCTTTTCACTTTCATAAATAGGATGATGTCCACTAAATGAATCCTAATGTTCATAAACACTGCATTAAAATCCTTTTCATCGGTTTAAGCTACACTAAAACAGAAGTTTCTGTGGTTATGATGGAGCCACGATGATGGTGTTAGCGTTGCAAAACCAACCATAATATGGACATATCTTAGAATGTAATATCATAATATACACAAACACCCTTCCCGTAGTTAGATTTGGCCGGCTAAAAACATGTGCATAAACAAAACTTTGGTTTTCGTTATCAATTGTTGCCTCCCCAGCTATTAAACTCTCTTTAAAGAACACCACAAAACTATCAGTGCTAGTAAATATACTATACTTTATACATCCTCTGATCTCGGAATGCAAATAATAAAAGTACGAGCAAAACTAATTTAAAACTTTGAACACACGCAATAAGCACTAAACTAACCCTAAACCTAAAGGTACTTATCCGGTAGAAAGTAATCTAAAATATACATACCAGTTCCAGCCTCCACAGAACCAGGACCAGAGCCGCCTCGACCTGGCACTACCGCCTCAGCTTTGTCACCGCAGCTTAACCCACTTTCTTTCACCGGTAACTCAGTCAAAATTTCTTCACTACTTCCATCACCACCGCCACTTCCCCCTTCTTTTCCATCCACCACCAACTCATCAGCAGCAGCAGTAACATTACTCCTCTCCTCTCTCCTCTCCTCAACCTCCGGCCCCGCGCTCATCAACAGGGCCGCGTCCTCCTCCAACCGCGATACCCGCCGATTCAACTCCTCGAACCGCCTCCCACTCTCCTCCGCCTCCCGCTCTGCCTTCTCCCTCTCGAACTCCAGCGCCGACACCTTGCACCCCAGCTTCGCCTTCTCCGTCTCCATCTTGTTGAAATCCTCCCACAGCCTCGCGTACCGCTCGTCCAAGCCCTTCTCCCTCTCCCTCCCCGCCTTCTGGTCCTCCTTGAACCTGGCCATCCTGCTGTTCTGGTCCTCCTCCATACGCTCGATCTGCAGGCGCCGGTCGCTCTCGGCGCGCGCGACCTGGTTCTGGAGGAGGTCGCGCTCTCGCTTGAGCTTTGTTACCTCGTCTTGGGCGATCAGCTTCTCGAGTTCCGCCTCGCCGTGTTTCTTCTCCATGGCCTCGTACTGGGCCTTCCAGAAGGCGGTGTCTCTTCGGGCGGCTTCGTCGCGGGCGTTCAGGGTCTGCATGACCCTCTCGAAGTCGCCGGGGCGGAAGGACGGTTTTAGTGGGAGAATGAGCTGCGAAAGGTTGCCGCTTTCGGGGCTCTCCTTTGACTGGGGGGGCAATTGTGTTGAGGCCGATGTACTACTCATTTTTTACAGAGACGGAGAGAGATGGGGAAGGAACGAGTAAACAGAATTCGAAGGTGGTGTGGAACTGGACTAGGGTTGATTTCGATTCGAAACCCTAGTTTTTCTTCTTCTGGTAGAGTGAGGGAAGGAGGAGAAACTTGAGAGAGAGAGTGAGAGAGAGAGAGAGAGATGCAGGATTGCAGGAGAAATGGAACGGGGTGGCATGAGACATGGGAGAAGTTTTTCTGTGCCTTTCCATGTCACAAAAAATTGAAAAAGTTATTCGGTGCTTCGGAGGGAACTCTACACGCTGCACTCACACAGATGTCTATTTAATTTTGTCTAGAAATAATTACTAGTGTCTTTTCATGTCACAAAAATTAATTTATCTAATGTTCCCTAATATTAGTGTTGTCCACGGTATGAATTGAATCAAATTCCTATAAATTCAATCCTAATTTGTATTTTACGAAATTTAGAAAATGCAATCCAATCATAATCTAAAAGTTTCATAATTCGATCCCAATTTTATCTATGAATTTTCTTCCATAAAAATAAAATGATGTTACGGCTATTACTAAAAATGCAAAGGGCAAACACCTACTCCCTCCGTCCATTTTTAAATGTCATGCTTTGTAACTCCAACTTATTAAAAAGACATCATCATTATACCTTTCACATCAACTTTTTCCTTCACTTTCCCCACTTACCCATCATCATTACACTTTTACTCACTTACTACTTTTTAAAATAGAATCTACTTTTAGAGACAAAATAGACAATTCACCAACTTTTACCCACTAACTTTACAAAATGAACACTTATTAAGGGACAACCCAAAATGAAATACCGGACTATAAATAAGAGACGGAAGGAGTATTAGTTATGACATGTCATAACATTACGCTTATTATCCCTTAAGTTTTATATATCATCATATTAATGTAAAATTATTGAAAAAATCATGACAATTAGTAAAGCTATTCTAATTATTTATAAATATTACACATACACATGTATATTTTTTTAATTTTATTTTTTAAAATATCTCTTAGTCCACTTCGGATTCACGATTTAGAAATGAAAATCCAATCGTGATCCATATCTCACTATTTTATAATTTTCGAATTCATATCTGAACCATTAATCCACAGACAAAATCCAAAAGGCACAGGTCGGTTCAGTCCGGATTGGTTTCACAGTTCTCGATTTTTCTTGAACACAGCCCTATGATTCCCATTCCCGACATTAATTAAAATTCTGCATCCATCGGTCTCTCCATATAATGAAGCAATATTGGACTGACTTTGGTGCCATGGTTTATATTTCCAGGCTTTGGTAGCCATAAGCCAAGTAATTAACAAAGCAGATCTTTGGTGAAAATCCGGTGGATTATGGACGATTTCTGGTTATTTCATTAGGCACTGGCTCAAAAGAGGTGAAAATGAGATACAGTGGTAATAAGGTTGATTTTCATTTTTCGGGTGTTTTCCAAGCTCTTCCATCCCAAGATCATTACCTCCTTACGCAAGTAAGTCGATCATTTGTTTCCGATGATCATGTGATACAAATAAACCAGCGGATTCAGTTCAATGACAAACATTGCTGCGGAATGAAAAAACGACAGGATGGATCAAGTGGATGAACTATTCAGTTCACCGGTATTTCCTCGATCTCCACTGCAACAAAAGAAGTGTGGAAGCTTGACTCGGCCACAACTCCTGCAAATGATGTAACATGTGTTAAAAATGATGATTAGAGCTCCAAAATCACCATTTATATAATATAAGCACATTTCCCCCATCTGAGACTTAAACTCTCTATATAACTAACTAATTAACAAAACAATCACAGAACACTCGGGCTTCAAATCAACAAATTAAATATACAGACGAACACATTCAGTCCGTGAAGTAATGTACCCACAAAGTTATACGCTAGCAAATATCAAATGCTCCAAATACAATCCATACCCATTCACACTTGCTCAACACAACACCTCCATTGTCCTGTACAGCATATCAGTAGTTTTACAACTCAGAATGCCACTCACACCGAACAAGTCATCCACCTACCAAAATTAAACTGCCAATGGGGAGCCTAACAAGCACCCAAGTATGGAAGGAAAGAAGGAAAAAAAAAAAGTTGATGATCTATTTCTAGGTGTGTGCTGTTTTGCAAGAGCAGATGAATACTCTTTTCCTTTTTCCTCTTTAATACTCAAGGCATTGTTAAGTAAAAGTCTTTTCACGTTATGACTTGTACCACAAATGAATGCCTGTATTTGCACGTGGGTTATCTTACGCCAAAAGCTCAGAAGTCCACAAGAACTTCCAGTAGCTGATTAGTCGTAATAGAATGACAACCGACATTTAAAGCATATGCTTTATACACCAAAAAGGACTTTGTGCCCGACTTCAGAGGCGAACCAGACCATTAACACTAGTACACTGAGAAGTTTCAACACACTTCCAGGATACCACATGTTGTCATGCATTCATAAGTTTATACCGAAACAATAAGAGGAGCCTTACTTGCAGCGGATGATGACAGGAACGGGTTTCAAAGCCTTTGGTCCATTTCTAATACCTCTTTTGTGTGGAGAAACCTGCACGATCAAGAAATCTTTGTCATTTGCACGGATACTTTCAATGAAAGCTCTTTATTTCACTCAAGTATTCTACAGCCACAAAATATCCACAACAAACAAATACATAAGGGTGCAAATTGAACTAATAGTTATGGCATTGTAATATGATAATTCAAAAAAAACGACAATTTGGCAGATTATCCAGTGATACATGAGGAGGGGAACTGACAGATGCCAGTAGAACAGAAAGAGCATCTCTATCTAGTTGACAACAAAAGGATCTATTGCATGAATAAGTTTTGGAAAACAAGAGCACTATATTAACATGAGGGGTTCCTCCTAATGATGTCAGTCAGACCAATTCTGAATTTTCCTATACCAAGCATAACTATGTAGTCTATAACATAACAACATGCATGATGCATGGGAATCTATAGCTAATGGAAAATGTTTGCGAAGATGGCAGCCTTCTCCGATCGCCATTCATGATAGTGAAGTCGGTTCTTCATTAGGAAATCCAAATAATGAAGAGAAAAAATCACCCCACTATGCTTGAAAAGGAGAAAAAATATGGCTCAAAGAAATAACTTATGGACAGTAAAAAACAAAAAAAAAATCATAAAAGACCTGGGGGCAAAATGCTGCATAGACCAACCAAGGTATTAGGGTGCCTAAAACCTCAGATGCACTTTTCATAGTAACGTGTGACAGGTTTCAAACACTTAAACAACTTGACTCATAAAATATTATGAAAACCATGACTTGCAAACATACAGAAGATTTAGAGTAAATCAAATCGTTTGCAGTGTCTATAACCCAAAATGAAGTGAAAAGGATTAACTAACATGAATCTGTAATCATGAAGTTCCCTAGACCCAATAAATTCCTACGCAATTTTCTTGCAAAGACTAAATGATACATGGTGGAGAGCCATTGTGCAACTCAGACCAATTATCGTATTTTGCTACATTCTTCAACGTGCAAGAGCCAAAATACGTTTTCAAATACCCAGGTAGAGAAAACGCATGGTCTTAGTAAGCAACTGAAATATTAGTATTAGCAAACAAAATTGCAGCTTGAAAACACAAATCACGTATGTGGTAGAACTGTAGAACCATAAGCAAGATCCAGATAGAACTATAGGAGGGACCATCGAACTCAAATTCGAGTATTAACTGAAAAAATAATGAGTGTTGAAATGGATGGGAAAAATTTTCAGCTAAATGCAAAGTACCAGTCCCAATGGCCATGGGATTGCCCGTACTAACAGGCCCATTGGATTGGATTGTGCGAAAGGGAGAGAACAGAAAGGGTTATGGCTTCTCACTGAATCTCCCCAACAAGGATGAGATTTGGTGAGCAACAAAAATGTACTAATAAAGATTCATCTTTGCACTTTATTTCTCATTCTTTCTCACAATTTTTCATCTCTATAGTTATCCAAATTAGTAAAATGGATTCTCTTTTCTTTCATTTTCCCATCCTTTCTGACGAATCTCACCATCCACAGGGGCTGTAACACATAGATTCAATTACAAAACCTATGGAAGTTATTTCCAGCTTCTTGATGCATCATTTTTTACAGGGACTACGCATTCATTAGACAATTAATCCTAATGATATATAGAACACCTTCAGGGGAAGGCATTGCTTCATTCTTCGGTTGACAATCTATGAAGCACGGATACTTCTAGATGGAAGTTGCACCTGTATCGTATCGATTACCGATACTCGAGGCTACGTATCGCAAAAATATCCATAATATAAAGATTAATTTCTAAATTTTTTGAGTATCGGATACATTTTGGATACTTTAAGACACGTATCCGAACTTTTATGAAATTAAGATTATGACAATTCTTGCATAGTAGTAGAGTAAAATAGTTGGGAATAATGAAAATGATAGATTTGTAGCTCTTCACTTACTTTCTAGAGAGAGAGAGAGAGAGAGAGAGACGTTTATAATTTTTCATTTTATTGTGTCATGCATGAGTTTGATAGAATTAAACTTCAATAATAAACAAGTAACCAAGTACTCTTATATACAACAAAATTGCATAAGGAAAATACAATAGGTTTATATCTCTTCTTGTTATTATGGGTATTGGGTAATACAATGCTACAAGCCTATAAATATGCCTTCTAATCTTACGTATCCTAGCAGTATCCTACTTGTCAAGATTTTCTTGTATCGCCCTATCCGTCTATTGCATATCTTGTCTATATCCCGTATCAGTATTCATGCTCCATTATGGGCAATCAAAGCCAGTCTCCAAACGAAGGATGAAATCATAAGTCGGGGTATTCACATATCTGAGATCTCCAACTTGCCCTCTATGCCAGATTGACAATGAAAGACTTGTCCATCGTTTTTTTTAAGCTGCCCCTTTTCAAGATCAGTTTGGCAGCAAGTTCACTCTTAATGGGACATTCTAAGCCTCAACATTCCTGGCCTGATGAAGTCAGTTGGCTTACTGGCAAATTCAGTGGGAAGTCCCTTCAACAACATTATAAGGAAAACAGCTTGGGTAACCATGGTTTATCATATCAACCAGGAAAGGAACTACAAAGTTTCCAAGGTATTCAAAGGCCAACTTTGAATGTGGTTGCAAGATTAGGTTTGATGTAAGGATCAAAGGTTCTCAATTCTCTTCTGTAAAAGCTTTACCTATAAACCTTGCTCTTTGCCATTCTTGGCAAATCCCTCTTTCTATAACAGCTTGTACCTAAAATTAGTTTCTTCGAAGGTTCCCTTGTAATTTTTTTTTTTTTGGTTATATAAAAAACGTGCACGAAGCTACAAGGAATCAACAAGGGCATCCCCTGGCCACCCATACATCAAAAGGTCCAAGAGACGACCAAAAAACAACCTCACAAGGAAACTATGAACAATTTTTTAAAGAAAAAATCCTAGAATCTAGGAGCCAATCATCACAAAGCCTCCTGTTCTGCATGGAGAATTTGACAGATGACCAAGAGCTAACCTTGGCTCTCACAGAGTTAAAGACTTCACCCACAATCCCATCAACACCTCTGGATTTGCCTTGGAAGATCCTCAAGTTCCGTTCCCCCCAAAGAACATAAATGAAGGCTGTCAAAGACAGCTTATACAAAGAATCACGCAAGCTTTTCCCTTTTCTATACTGGACTGCCCACTCCAATTCCTGGGCCTAAGGCAGAACCAGCCTAGCAATCAAATTCTTGCCAAAATTTGCCTCCAAATCATCTTAGAAAGCTGGCATTCAAAGAAAAGATGGCTATGGGATTCTATATCAGTCAAGCAGAGAGAACAAAGAGGGGGCACCAACATACCCCAACTCACTAACCTGTCCTTTGTTGACAGCCTTCCCAAGACAGCCAACCAAGCAATGAAACTCCATCTAGGCACACCTTGGCTGAACCACACAAGTGTATGCCAAGGTTGGAAAGAATTCCTATGCCAACAGGCTTCCCAAGCTAATTTAGCTGAAAACTTACCAATCTTAGGTTCCCTTGTAATTTGGAGGGTGTAATGTCAATTCTTCAAATAAAATTTTGGATTTTCCCAAAAAAAACCAGGTCGTAGGTGAAGTTCCCATGTGGAAAGTAAGCCAATGGTGTTCAATACCTCAGATGTACTTTTGAGAGTAAGGAGTGGTGAGTTTCAAACAACTTAGACCATAGAATTTTCAAACAAAACAACATTATGAAAACCGTGAGCAAATTGCAAAAATGCACAACCTTTAGGGTAAATCAAATCCTATGTGATGTCTAGAAATAAAAAAAAGTGACAAGGAATTAACTTTAAAAAGTAAAAAGAATGCAATCATGAAGTGCCCTAGACCCAATGCCTTAGGTCCAATTTTCTTGCAAAGAGTTAATTATACATGGTGGAGGGGCATCCGGCAATTCAGATGAAGTATGGCATATGGCTTACTAAGAAACTGAAAGTATTAACTACAAAAATTGAAGCTTCAAGACACAAATCAAACATGTAGTACAAGAACTAGCATCTGTAGGAGTGAACATCCAACTCAATTGAAATGCAAAGTACCAGTCCCAATGGTCCATTTGATTGCGCAGACTAACCGGCCCTTTAGATTATGAGAAAGAGAGATAAAACAAAGGGTAACGGGCCTAATGGCTTCTCACTATATCTCACCAAGATTTGTTGGGGAAAAAAATTGACCAGTAAAGGTTCTTATCAAAGTTGTCAAATCCGTTCCGTACCGGCTGGTACGTACCGTACCGGTCCTTAAACGGAACGCAAAGAGTCGCGTTCCGTTCCGGTTGAAATACCGGCCTGTTCCGGCCAATACCGGGTGTACCAGACAATACCGGTCTGTTCCGGCCATCTTCCGCTGTTCCGGCCGGTACAAAATTACGTTTTTTTTTTTTTTTTTTAGATTTTGTTTATGTTTACACTTAAAATTTTTAAACATGGTAGATATATATTAAATATATATATAATATTAATTGCGGTAAATCCGGAACGATACCGGAATACAGCCCGGTACCGGTACGTACCATTCCAGTAGTGAAAACGGTACGCTGGCCGGTACGGTATTGACAACTTTGGTTCTTATATCATTATTATTTACCATCCTTCTCACCATTTCACATTTCTTTTAGTGACGTAAAAGGTTCTTTCATTTCCCACCATTTATCACCATCCAAAGAGGCTGTAACACGGAATAGATTAAAAAGGCAACGGAAGTCATTTCCAGCTTCTGAGTGCATCAATTATACAGGGATTACATATCTATTGCACAGCCAACCCTATTGAGACACAAAAATTTCTCGAAATTGATAATCCCACAGCATTACTAACCCTATCGAATTTCCAATCTCCCCAAGAAAAAAATAAATAACCAACAATAAATAAATAAAAACCCAAAATCTGAAACTTACAACATACCAAAATAATCAAAAAGACAACGAAGAAATGGGAGGGTGAATTAACCAACCTTCTTTTTGGGGACGGCCATGAGCTCCATCGACCCACCGCCGAAAGAGAAACTGCGGAACCCGTACTCCGCGTTGCCGCTGTTGTCAACGGAGTCCAGATCGAGTTCCGACAAAACAAAAGGTGCGGGACGCCGGCGTGACCCATAGAACTGTCGAGCGGAGGAGGTTGGGCGGCGATGGCGTGGGCCCACCTTCTGGGTCCGAATGCGGACATCATTCTCTCCCCGGCGGTTTTTAGCGTCGCCGACCTCAGAGCCATCGTCGTGGACGTAGGGAAAGCACCGGTGGTAAAGAGGAACTGATGGGAAGAAGTAGAATACTGTACAAGGGTAATTAGTTTTGGGAATAAGAGGGTGTTCCCCAAGGTTCTTTTTTAAAAAGTTCTTTTTATGTAATTTTCAAATTCAAATATAATGAGAATGAAAACTAATTTTATAATTTTTTTTGCACCGTATAAAAGATCTCATTGAGATCTATCAAACAAGATCCATATTGGTAGAAAAATTATTTACGTAAACACATGATTTTTGAACTTGAAATTACCTTCTTTTTCTAAAAGTTCCTTTTTCAGGAAACCGGAACGCCCCCTAAATTCTTTACACTGCTGCCGGTGTAAGTATTTATTTTCTCCAAATCAATTACATTATGTCAGGTTGTAATGTTTTATTAATCGGGATCATTATTTTGACACGCGTCGCAATACAATTGATTTGGAAAAATCAAATGTTTACACCGGTGTAAATAATTTATTCTCATAATATAAACAGTTTTGATCACCATGTAAGGGGTGTTCTTCTAAAAATGTCATTTGCTTTCCCGAAAAAAATGAGCCAAATAAAGCCACATAAAGATGAAAATAAGCTAATAAGTCAATTTTTTCGTCTTTATTCAAAAAAATTGGATTTTGGTCAAAAAATTTTACTTTTTAGATTCCTCTTGTCGTGAGGATGCAATAATCTCTAAAAAATTTGACTAAAGACAAAAATAAACCACTTTGGCATGTCTTGTTCTCTTCCCAACTCAAAAAGAATTTTTCAAAAAATTCCCCCTAAATTCGTCCTAGATTCCCCCTACTTTCAACATTTCTCTCTCTATCTCTCTCCACTTATTACCCCTACTATTTTTCAAAAAAAAATTCAAATTGCAAACCAAACAAGGCATTATTTGTCCGAACACCCTTTAAGTTTGCAGTAGGCTCGTTTCGGTCCGAAATTGGATTAAACTGGAGGATAGAATAATTGGGCGGGAGCTCCGTCCATTAGTGAAAGCAAGAAGAATTAGATGAATTTGAGTAGGAGATGTTTATCTCAGAGCATCCAAAATGGCAACCAAAACCAAAAATATTGCCAAGATTAGCAATGTTTGTTTAAAATATTGCACATTAAAATAATCAAACTTAGCAATCTCTTAGCCGCTAACCAAATTTTGGCCATTGGATCATAACCAAAGCGAATTGATTTTGTCACTTTCATTTTTGTTAATGCAACCTCACTTCTCTCACAAAATAAATCATCTAATTAAGACACAAAGAAAAGTGGCAAATTCACTCCCCTAACAAAACTAGCAACAATTTTTTTGCCAATAACCAAATTTATTTATTGAACCACACCTTTTCTTAATTATGTACATACATCATTGCACAAAATCTTCTCTCTCTTTCCTTCTCTCTCTCAACAATGCTCTCAAAATAGTTAAACCAAAAACAGTTTCTACACAAGAACTGTTTTTTTTTTTTTCAAAAACTGTTCATTTATGAAAAACTGTTCTTTTATAGAAAACTTTTTTTTAAAACTTCTTTTACACAAACTTTTGTTTTTTTACTGTTCTGATTTTGAAATTTTTTTTTACAGAAAATATTTTTTTTACAAAATTTTTCAAAAAATTATTTTCTATGTCTAATAACTATTTTTTATTAGTTTTAAAACTATTTTTAAAAAAGTTGCTTTCTATGTACACAATTTATTTGTTTTTTTTATAATTTGAAAAGGTGATGTAATAAATTTTGATTATGCTGTTGCGGATCACCTCTATATTGTTAATCTTAACAATTTCTTAAATAAATTGTTAATCTTAACAATTTCTTAAATAAATAACCAAGTGGTGTAACAATTTTTGGTTATTTCAATTTTGATTAGGCATTGTGGATGCTTTCATGGCTACCAATGAAGAGAACTAGTAGAATACGAGACAGAAGAAAGGTAAGACACGACACAAATTAGACAAAAGTGAACTTGCATGCCGTTTTTGTAAGCTACAAATGTGCGGAAGCATTTCTTTTAGGTCTTGATTGGATGCAGGTAAAGCTCCCCTCCATTGCTCATCCGGAAGGATAAGGCTGATGTGACTTTTTTCCTGTGCTTGGCTGCAAAAAAATCCCCCCTCCATATTTCTCTCCCCTTATCCGGCTTAGGGGAATTATTTATCGGGGGGATTTGAGGTGGGCATAATTAGTCCGGCTGATTTTTGACCAAAACACCCCTCCTCATCCGCCCTCCCCCATCCCCAGCTTCAACTGATCACCACCACCGCCACCACGTTCTCCAGCGATATTTGGGAGAAGAAGATCACCACTAGAAGAAGAACACCACCACTTCAAAAGATTTGAAAACAAAAAAACAAATTTTGCCAAAAAAAAACACACACACATGGATCACCACCACCACAAACTCCTCAAAAGATCAACACTTCAACAGATCCCTGGCATATCTATGAAGGACTTAGGCCCTGTTTCGCTAAGAGGAAAAAGTAATTTTCTGAATTAAAGAGATGTATTGTAAAAAAACAATCTGTCTTGCAAAGCGAAAAATAAGTAGTTAAAAAATAGGAACCTTAACGAAACGGGGCCTTACAACCATCTTTTATTGCCCTGGTGCAAAAGAAAATTCACTATGACAAAATGACCATAATCAGCAGTTCCAAAACTAGATCAAGCAAGTTACTTAAACATGATGGCCATGGTAATTGCACAGATTCGGAGAGAACCTACCACCGTAATACTCGACTTTGTCCAACTAAAGAAGATTTTACCATGAGCGGCATTCAATAGAGAATGTTACAACAAAATACTTACACAACATGGCAGGTATGTCTAAGGTACATTCACATCAGTAAAGGAAACGAGGCTCCCGCCATTGCGGGGTTTGGAGAAGTGTTGATGTAAGCAGCCTTACCCCTACAAGCAGAGAGGCTGTTTCCGTGACATTCACATAAGTAACCTAAGAAAATATAAATTAGAGTTTCATAGCCATGAGAAAACCATTCGAACCAAAGTCGAAATGGATCTGTGTCTGACATCGTTGCTCCGCCGTGATTTGATCCGGTGACCCTTAAAGAGGGAGCAAAAATGCATCTTGTTTTTCTGGAAAATCTCGAACAACTGATTCAAATAACCAAAGGGCTAACTTTTTTCAATCATCAAGACCGTTCGGATAGAATACCCGCCTCCAAAACGGATCTCTTCAGCTTTCCTTGTGGATCGTCATCAGTTACTTTCCTACACTAGTTCCTCTGTTGAAAATGCGTACACAATAATTAACTGAGGGAAGAGCAAATAAATAACAGCGATAGTCTGGGGTTACCTTACAAATTAACAAAAGTGATATTAACACTTAGATGTGGGCATGTGCCCAGCTGCCATGGCCAAGCCTGAAGAAAAGAAGCCTTTAGCAGAGCTTTCATGCCAGCGTGAAGAACAACCCCCCACTTTATTTCAAAATTTTCATTGTGATGAGCCACACAGCTACAGAAGCGCTTGAATCCCTTTCTCTCACTAAAACTGATAAGTGATGACAGTTTTTATTGGTTTGTTTATACTTCATTGTTATGGGGTTGGGAACTTGGGAAGACACTAACATATTGACCACAAGCTGAGCAGAAAAAAAAATATTGACCACAAACATCTCCTGGAGATGTATTTATTGCGTGGACAGAAAGCTTGAAAACCAGCTTGCTTTTCCCAAACGGAACTTCATTGAAATCATAAAAAGAAGCCAAGGTATAGATTGGAAAAAGTAGTTATTCTGCAGGAATAGGGAGTGTTGGATTTGTGAAGCTTGATTGATATACGAATTAGCACGGAAAGAGTGACTAGAAAAGCTGAGTTATCATAGGCAGAATATGTTTAGAAGGTAATGAGCTAAACCAGTTACCACAACCTGGGAAAGTCATTTCAGACCTTCTAAGGAACAAGCAGCAGACAGCAACCACAGCAGAAGGGCAATAAGGCATGGCTAGAGTGGCCCACGCTTCAAACACAAGCTGCTTCATGCATGCTGTGGTCTGAAAGAAAATTGCTCGTGCAATGGAAGTTGTGAGCATATTTATGTCAAATATAGGCTAGGAGCATTGTGAAGCTGGCAACTAGATTTTGAGACATCTTAGTGTATATGTAGAGCTTTGCACTATGATGGCTCAGATATTTGCATGCAGCTTAGTGCGTCGAAGGAGGACATGCCTAATAACATAGCAGTATATCAGTCGCAGCTATCCTTCATATGCTAGGTGGTGGGTCAGGATGCAGTCTGCGATGAATGTATTGAATTTTGTTGCTGTGTAATCTAATCATTTTACTTACTCCAGATGGTAACTAAAAGAAACAGCAATCAGCTAGCTTCAGTTACTTACTCCAGACGGCAGTGTGGTAGCCGTGGGGTCGGGCGACCCCATGGAGGAAAAATAACCTACTATTAATATACTGAAATTAAATGACACCATGAAAATTTGATGATTCCACCACACTAGATTATTTCTCCACTTGAAATCCACCCCCTCATCCGTAAAAGTTAAAACAGGAAACACCACCTGTAGTGGGCCGAAATAACCACGGTTCGGAGAGTTCAAAGGGGTCACGGGTTGGGACCCACTGTCCAGTTGTCTCAATTCGTCTGTAAGTCAGGGCGCGCCACAGGAAGACCCTCCGCTGTTTTGCTGAACGTTTGCCAAACCTCAGCTACTTGGCCAAACGTTTCCTCTGTCCCTCATGTGCATCGCTCGGCACATCTTCCTGTCATTCGGGTAATGTGACAGTGCTCAGTGCAATATAATCGTTCGGCTGAGTCTGTGACTTAGGGAGTAAGACTCATCTGTGGATGTTCAACGGTCTTCTTGAAGTGACATCCCCGACATTAGCATGTGCGGCTCTGCTGACCCTGGGAAGTGCCGCTCAATCATTTAATGACTGACACGTGACGTCATCCGAACAATACAATGCACATGGACATACAGCCTACTTGTTCAACACTCCAACGTTTGCCTATAAATAGTGGACTACCCCTCCAGTAGGGGATCTTCTTCCTCATTCTCTCTCTCAAAAGTTCTTAAACTCTCTTCTTCCACACACTAACTTGCTCGTCGGAGCTTCTTCCCGGAGGTACATCCCCCTTAGATTTTCAGGTACCCAGCTCTCCGTTCTATTCCTCCACCGTTCAAACAGAAGGGAAAAAGGGTCAAAGGTTGTTCCACTCCATTACAATTTGATGACCACGCTAGATTATTTCCCCACTTGAAATCCACCCTCTCCTCCATAAAAGTTAAAACATGAAACGTCACCCCATTACAATTTGATGACTACACCCCATTACATTGCTTCCTCACTTCAAACTCACCTCTCCCTTTGTAGAAAAACTATTACTCCTAAACACTAGACATTTCCGTGGAGTCCACCGCTAAGTGTATGGATTCCACAAAAATGTGTGGTGTTGAGTGGTGTTGGGGAACCCCTTGCTGAAACCCGTTGAATGCATTTGTAGAAGTTCTTGAGTTTTTTTTGTTTTTTTGGTGAAACTAAAAAGAAGATTATTAGTACGTAACATTTTGATATCATTTATTTTTTAGTTGAAAAGCTTGTTGAACTTTTGATGTTTTTTCTGTGGAACTAGATTATCAATTGTCATTAATATTGATATTTTTTATTCATAATTGGTAAGAGAATTTATGCTTATGAATGACCCATGTTACCAAAATCCTGGAGTCGCCACTGGTCATACCTGAGTGCATCAAATTGGTCAGAAGAATCTGAATCATCAGGGATGTTCATCACCTCTTGAAATGAATTTGCGTGACATTTCTTAGTTGGTTTCAAGCCGTCATCGTCATCATTGCATGAACCTCTTTTTCTGGAGGGCTTCTCGTCATCACTGTCATATATCCCGATGATAACCGGAGATCCTACAACAGAAAGAGGCAACTCCCTTTTGAGAAAAAAGGAGAAGAGATACTGAGACAGCTTGATCAGAAAAAGATTCAGGGTTTATAGCTTATTTGTAGGAAATTCTACTGTATTACGGTAACATGCTCTAAAATTGATTCATTGACTACAAAATTCTTTGAACCACGGTAACATGCTCTAAAATTGATTCATTGACTACAAAATTCTTTGAACCAACAGCAACTTGATTAGTGATGCCAACCTCAAGTCGGCCAGCCCACCAGAACCTCAAAAAGAATTGTTAAATGGAATATAAGTTATACAACAACCTAATCAGCACCCTAAGAGAGACAAGTCTTAAAGCCCCAAGATCCAAAAAGAAACTCAAAAAATCAGCAAAAGACAGAGCCAATGTCTGCTCTACACCCTTTCGATGTCACAGTAATCAGAAAGCCATATACAATCACATTACCCTGTATATCCATGAATGAGTAGAGCGAGAACTACACGAGGGCATATCCCCCTATTTGGAGATATTGGGAAACTAGTATTGCAAAAACTCTTCTTCATTTTCATTTCTTCCATTGATATACTACCAAAAACTCTTTCAAATGTGTTGGCAAGTCTTCCCAACCAGTGTTCTGGCACCTCTTGACAAACAAGTGGGGGTAGTGTAGCGGTATTGCCTACTTTCTCTCCCGAACACTGCTATAAGAGGGGAGCCTTCGCACATGGCACAAGTTCTTTCGCTCTTTTAACTGTCTTCACTTCTATCATACGGAAAGATTAATTTGAAATGGGACAATTACTTGAAAGTAATTTCAAGAAAAGCCTATCTTATCCAATTCCCAACACAATTCATTAAAAAACAAGAAGATTCTTGATATGCAAAGTATTTCAATGTGAAGACGGTAAGACGCCGAAAGAGGGTTCAACCCAAGGCCCCATGTCTTGTTCAAGAGCATGAACATAACCTGTGAAATCCTAATCAATCGACAAGAAGGAAGTCAGCCTTGCAAAGCTTACCCAAAGCATGTAATACAATGACTATTATAATCAATTTCATCTTCCATTCCTTCTACAAAAAATAAGTAGCTAGCCAATCAACCTTTTTCTATTGCAATTAAAGAAGTTTTGTTTTGGCCATTAAAAGATCCCCAATAACTCCCACAAATCCCATCCCCTTGACTCGTAACCCTCGTTTGTGGCTCTAGGATGTACAAATCCCCTCCCCATTGATGAACACTAATCCTTTGTACCGAGAATTCTCCGTACCTTTGTACGGAGGAATCTCGGACCATTGGATCGCATATACAAAATTAATAAGTAAACTATGAAATTCTCACACAATCCAACGGTCCGAAATTCCTCGGTACAGAGGATCTCCTGTGCTCCTTTATGGTTCTACGTTGTAAGAAATAATAGAGTCAGAGAGATTCTGCAACTTGATAACGAGTCAAGCCAGTAAAACAGACAAGCAGCTAAAGCTCTGTTTTCTAAAAAGAACAGCAAAGAAACAAACCCTTGTTCGTTTTTGTTTGAGGCGGAGAGGCAGAGAAGTAGTTCGTGAGGTTTTGCAAGCTTTCATCGATGCGGTCAAACCGATTCCTAGTCTCATCCCGAAATTCACGTTGCTCCATTTGAAATGCCTCAAGCTCTTTTCCCAACTGATGCTGACGGTCGAAGATATCCGGAACGCTTGGACCGGACGGCGGTCCGTAAACCGGTTTCGGAAGTCTTGGGCTTGATACCCTCCCGTTCAACTCCTCGAACCGCCTCTTATCACCCTCCTCCGCCTTCTCCTTCTCGGACTCCGACGCCGATACCTTGCAGCTCAGCTCCGCCTTCTCTTTCGCGGACTCCAACGCCGAGACCTTACAGTTCTCGGACTTACAGCTCAGCTTCGCACTCTGCTCCTCCGCCTTGTTGAAATCCTCCTCCGGCCATTCTATTAACATGCGCTGGCCGATTCCGGCGTTTGGGACTTCGTTTTTTCCAAGCAGGCGCATGCACTTGGCTAGCTCGTCGAGCGCGATCAGCTTTTCGAGGGCCGCCTCGCCGTGTTTCTTCTCCATTACCTCGTACTGGGTCTTCCAGTATGAGGTCTCTCTCCTGATGGCCTCGTCGCGAGCGGTGAGGGCCTGCATGACCCTGTTGAAGGCTGCTGATTTCAATTTCGATTTCGGTTCGAGGGGCCGAATGATCTGCGAAAGGGTGGCGTTCTCGGGGGTTTCCGTTGACGCCTGGGGCTGGGGGTGTTGTGTCGAGGCCGATGTACTCATAGTTGAGAGAGAGAGAGAGAGAGAGAGAGAGAAGACGGGGGGGAATATGAAGCGCTGTGATTTGGACAAGGGTTGCTTTCGATTCCAAAATCCTGGTCTTCGTTCTTCTGGTTGAGAGGGTAGAAACAGAGAGAGAGAGAGAGAGAGAGAGAGAGAGATTGCAGGCCGATGTTCAGTTCGGGGAGGCATGACAATTCCGATGCAAAATTTAAGGGTGGCCGAATCGAAAAATTATTCAGTGTTTCCGAAGCTATTGTTCATCAAGGGTCTGGACCATACACTTACAAATAAAGGAAAAAGATCCCGCACAGATGTGTGGTCTCGATCAGGGGCGGGGTTTAAATAAAATCTCCCGCATGGTATTTATGATGGTCTTCGGCTGCATATGCATACATCGGAAAAGTCTACTTTCAAATGCGTAGACAAGTTCGTGCTCCCAGGGGCGCGGTGGAATTAACCGAAAACCAAAGTTGTCAAATCCGTTCCGTACCGACCGGTACGTACCGTACCGGTCCTTAAACGGAACGCAAAAAGTCATGTTCCGTTCCGGTTGAAATACCGGCCTGTTCCAGCCAATACCGGGTGTACCGGACAATACCGGTCTGTTCCGGCCATTTTCCGGTGTTCCGTTCCGGTACAAAATTACAAAATTTTTTTTTTTTTACATTTTGTTTATGTTTACACTTAAAATTTTAAAAAATGGTAGATATATATTAAATATATATATAATATTAATTGCGGTAAATCCGGAACAGTACCGGAATACAGCCCGGTACCGGTACGTACCATTCCAGTAGTGAAAACGGTACGCTGGCCGGTACGGTATTGACAACTTTGCCGAAAATACAAAGCAAAAATGCTATGGATGCCGACTAGTAGAGACCGATTGTGCCCACACCAGCACGCGGGTCTCACTTTGAGCTTGTACACGAAAAAATCGAACGGTTGAATAATTTGAAAAAAATTATTGGACTTGTGAAAGTTAGAAATTTGGACCGAATATTTACGCATATCAAATTTCATAATTTTTTAATATTATTCAATGGCTCAAGTTATTCGTGGACCCCTTGCGTGTCGGTTGGTGTCCGTAGTAAGATTTTGGAATAACCTAGCATTTTTTTTTTTGTCAGGACGATATATATCAACGGAGGTTAGTAAGGGTGTTAAGATTAACACGAAAAGTCCAGAGGCTATCTATAGTCTTGACCCCTAAAAGATCTGTTCATGTTGGACTTGAACGTAAAATCTTCCACAAAGAGGAAACAGTAACTTACCAATTGCACTAAGCAATGGTTGTCGGAATAACCTAGCATTTGTAGAAGCAGATATGGATGGATTTTGTTGTCAAGATGTCGTGTCTTCTCCTTGTCTTCTCCAATTCAAACACCCCTACTAATGTTATCATTCACCTGAGAATTTCTAACCTCAAGCAGTCGGTACACTGGGCTTGTTTATCGGATGGATAAAATTTTAGGGCAAATTATAGTTATTCCCCTTTAACTATGCCTCGCGTACACTTATCCCCTTCTAACTTTTTTTTTTGGCACTTAACCCCCTTAAACTAACGGAAATTCAAACGGTCATAACTTCTTCATCCAAAATCAAAAATATGCAAATTATATATTGATTTCGAGGTCTTGAAGTCAGCTTTCTAATAACACCAAAATCACATCGCGATTCAAAGCACACAGAAAGTTATGATCAAAACGGTCTTTCTGTCTACCAGCCCTTACTCTTTTGGTGTCATTAGAAAATTGACTTCAAGACCTCGAAATTGATATATAATTTGCATATTTTCGATTTTGGACGAAGAAGTTATGACAGTTTGAAGTTATGACCGTTTTAATTTCCGTTAGTTTGAGGGGGTTAAGTGCCAAAAAAAAAGTTAGAGGGGGGTAAGTATACGCGAAGCATAGTTAGAGGGGGGTAACTATAATTTGCCCAAAATTTTATCCACATAAAGTTTTAAGTGGATAAGAAACAAAAATGATAAGAGATGGATATGTTATAAGGTGGAATTAGCTAAGAGGGAGGATTAGCTTATACTGATCAGTTTGAGTAATAGTTGATATGTGTGGATAAGAGTGGATGATTTATAAATTTACTTAATAACCCTCATTAAATAATTATATTATAAATAAAAAAAGATTTGAGGGTTAATTTGGTCTTTCGTCCCACCCATATAAGCCTATCCTAAGGTGGGGGTGAGATTAACTAATCCCCCTTTTAGGGCATAATTCTCCCCCTCTCTCTTATTCCACTTCCTTTTTTTTTTTTGGTAAAATATTCCACTTTCTTCTCCCCCTAACAAACACCCTCTACCCTATCCCGTTCCCTCTCTTTTGATACCCTTTCCTTATACCCCAAATGGGCCCTTATGTGAACCTTAACCTTTCATTTTTGGGAAATTTATATAAATGACCCTCTTAGTTTCATCCGAATCTCATTTTCATCCTCCAATTATCAATTTCAACACTTTTGACCTTCAAGTTTGGTTTTCATCCAAATTGGTCCAGTTGATAACTTTTGTCAGCTAAACTGAACGGAAAAAATCAGATTGGCAGCAGTTTGAACGTTGCAGATCATACCAAGTTGGTCCAATTGATGACGTTTGTCATCAATTTGATTTTTTCTATCCAATTTGGCTGAGAAACGTTATCAATTGGACTAATTTTTATGAAAACCAAACTTGAAGGTCAAGAGTGTTGAAATTGATACTTGAAGGACAAAAATGAGACTCAGATGAAACTAGGAGTACCATTTCTATAAATTTCCCTTCATTTTTTTAACAATCGGTTGGTGTGATTGGTTTTTCATTCTAGCTTCTAAAGCATAGGTTTTGAGTTTGAGTTGTCATAGACGAAGTGCTTGGCTTCCGTTGTACGAAGTAATTACTAACTATCTAATATCTACTAACATCTTATCATCTAGCAAAAATATATATATATATTCATTTAAAATTGTGAGAGCCCATAATGGGCACAACACAATCCTGCGTCGGTGGGAGTAAAAAGGTAAAAGTTGTTTATAAAGGAATTCGACTAGCTACTGTATAGCTTGAGGTTAACCTTTGACCCACATGGTTAGGCGAATGGTTAGCAGGTTAGCTGGGTCGGGTCATTATAGTTGGTATCAGAGCACAACTCTGGTCTACATGGTGGGTTGCGTTGTACAGAATTAAGTATATATCACACTATGACCACTAGAATGAGCACAACACAGTCCCACATCGATGGGAATAAAAAGGTAAAAGTTGTTTATAAAGGAATCCGACTAGTTATTGTATAACTTGAGGTTAACTTTTTGAGCCACGTAATTAGGCGAATGGTTAGCAGGTCAGCTAAGTCGGATCGTTATAAAATTTTTAATGACCAATAGAGTTTCTTGATAAAATAGACTCTCTCTACCAACATTCTGAATACCGTACAAGTCAGGGTACCGGTTTTCCTACCGGTACGGTACGTACCGGTACCAATCAAATACCGGGTACCGTTTTGGATTTACCGCAACTACAATATATATAATAATAATTCAAAAAAATCCCCCATACCATGCAATTCATCATAAAATATCTATGTGTTTGCCTCTTGTCCCACATTGCCTAGTTACAAAACTCATTTCCATCTTAAATGACTTTGCACACTAGTTGACTTGTGAATGAGTACCCAAGAAGAGGTCTCACGCGCTCGGAAAAATAAGCCATGGCCAAAGGCAATTTGGAAAAAATGATTCGGAAACCAGTTAATCGGGTGCGTGTCACGCGTTATTTGCGTGCAAGGGGGGTGCAAATCCGGGATTTGAGCCTCGCGCACGTACTATGACTTTGCACACTAGTGGACTTGTGAATGAATACCCAAGAAGAGGCCTCGCGCGCTCGGGAAAATAAGCCGTGGCCAAAGGCAATTTGGAAAAATTGATTCGGAAACCAGTTAACCGGGTGCGCGTCACTGGATATTCGCGCAAGGGGGGTGCAAATCCGAGATTTGAGCCTTGCGCACGTACTATGGTTAAGCCCACATTTTGCTAAAATTCTGAAACATTTTCGGCCGAAATTTCCGGTAACCCGGTACTGACTGGTATTTCCCGAAACTACCAGTACCAACCGGTATTGGATCCGGAACGGAATTGGGAGGTTAGGGTACCGATTTTCGTCAAAACAGTATCGATAACTATGCTCTCTACTCTCAATTCTATACAAGTCATGACCCATTCGACTCCGTACTCAATTTCCATAAGAAACCACCTATCATCAGTACAAGAAGATGGACTTTTGATAACATTTGTTTGTAGCGGTTATTGGGAGATGCTGTCTACAATGCCGCATTTGTAGCCCACGGTTTGAGACTCTCAGTCATAAGTGTTTGTGTTTACAGTTATGGACAGGTTCTGAATTTTCTATAAACTAACTAACGTTAGCCCCCACTCCAGCCACGAATGTATATAATATTGGTAAAAAAAAAAAACAGAAAAAAAAATACTCAAGCTCCGTTTCAGAACAAAAAAAAGGTTTTCATTTTTTAACAAGTCAATTTCAAGCTCAAAAATTATGAACTTATTAAAATTTAAAAATATACAATATGGATCTTGTTTGAAAGATCTCTCTTGATGAGATCTTATATACGATACAAAAAAAATTAAAAAATTAATTTTCTTTTATAGTATTATTTTTGAGTTTGAAAATATAGAATAAACTACTTATTTTTTAAAAAGATTTTTGAATTGTCCCTCAAAGAAAAAACTAGGAGGCAGTTGGATTTTACTTTTTTCGTTTTTGGAAAGTTTTCCTGTGCTCACGTAAATCTGTTAAGGACTTGCAACCATCTTATCCTGTTAATGATCTCAAAATCCACGAGGTCATATTATAAAGGTACCTTTATCTCCAGGAAGCAGATACAAATATAATCTCTGATGCAAAAGAGTTCACTTCCTGAAAATTACCATAATCGGCAGTTTCAAAACTAGATCAAGCAAGTAGCTTAAATATTAAGGCCAATTGGCCAAAAATAATTACACAGATTCGGCACCGTAATACTTGACTTGACCAAGATTTTACCATGTGCAGCATTCAACAGAGAACCTGAATTCTCTAAGTTAAAACAAAATACAAAACATGGCAGGTGTGTCCGTAGGTACATTTCCATAATCAGTCTAAGAAAGTATAGCCATTTGAACCCAATTCAAAATAGATCTGTATCTGGCGTCGTAGCTCCACCATGATTTGATCAGGGGATTCTTACGAGGCGAGGAAAAATGTATCTTGTTTTTTTTTCTGGTAAATCTTGAACAAACTGATCCAAATAACGAAGGGCTAAGGTTTTACAGTCATCTAGACCATTCGGATCAAATTCCCGGAACTCCAAAACGGATCACTCCAGTTTCCTCGTGGATCGCCGTCAGTCAGATACTTTCCCAAACCACTTCCTCTGTTGAAAATGTCTACACAATAATTAACATAGGGAAGAGCAAATAAATAACAGCAATAGTGTGTAGTTACCTTTCAAAAGTGATATTAACACTACTTAGAGATAAACCAAGGAATCTTGGAAACAAGATTGTTAGACTTCCTAGTTAGACTATAAGCTTATTAAACATGGCATGGTGAACAGAACTGCAAACATGGCAAGTAGTTTCTTTATTTTACACACACAAGCACGCACTGAGAGAGAGCATGAGATCAAATTAGGTTGTAATTCCACAAACTTCTGCTATTTAGGACCTGTGAAAAATAGGTAGCATCTCTGCACAAACTATTTCCAACATTTTCCCCCTAATTGGCTAATTAGATCAGACATCTTAGTCTACAGAATCCACCGTTCACACTGGACAGGCGTTTAGGGTACACCAGGAACACAGAGAACAAAGGTTACACATTAACCTCGAGGAGACCATGTTAAACTCGAACAAAGGTTACATATTAACCTCCAGGAGACCATGAAAGTGATATTTTCATTCTCCTAGAAAGAAAAATCACCACCAATAAATAGAGACTAATAAGAAATCCAATTCTTACCAGTATATGAGTTTCTGCTCTCTCTTTTCTACAAGAAAGAAGGTCTTTAGCAGAGCTTCCATGCCAGCTTGAAGAACAACCCCCATCTTTATCTCAAAAGTTTCATTATGATGGACTACATAGCTACAAAAGCACTTGAACCATTTCTCTCATTAGAAACTGATAACAGTTTTTCAAACGGGAAGTTCCTGTGTTATAATGGAGCCACAGAGATGATGTTGGCACTGAATAAACCAACCATCAATGCGGGCATATCTACAAGTGAAACATCATACTTAATATATAAAACCACCCTTCCAAAATAGATTTCACTGGGTGTATAAACCATGTTCATCAACTAAAATATATTTTTTGTTTTCCATTGTTTTCCTCCCCAGCTATTAAACTCTCTTCAAAACTACCGCAGAAGTATTTGTGCTAGTACATATAATAAATTAATCTTCCAAGACAGACAATTTATTAATGTTATCTTTAGGCCCGTAGTAACAATTTAAAGATTACCATGCTGTGCCAACTCAAGAACTAGAAGAAATCACCAATACATAGAAACATACATATTGAATGCAAAAGCATGAAAGGAAAGAACAAAAAAGTAGAAGATCCCTCATACCACCAGATACTCTTCTCTAAGTACATTTTATCCTTTTATCTTCCGAAGGTAAGAAGGAGGCCATGCCCATAGAAGTAGACAATTCACCGGTATGAGGCTATCCTTCATGTGCTAGGTGGTGGGTAATTCGTAGCCCAGTAATCTATACATTAACTTTTTCCTGATGATTACTAAAAGAAACAACAATAAAATAGCTTCTGCTAGTCATACCTGAGTGCATCACATTAGTTAAACCCTCGATTCATGATCAATGAAGAGCCACCAACTATTCAACCTTACAAAACTTCCGATGAAGAGCGCAAACAGAATTCATGCAGAGTTCAGGCTCCATATTTAATGCCGAAATCATTTCAGCTTTCACTGCCCATAGTTTATTCCAGACACCTTTCTACGGAGCCTTGCAATCTCCCTCTCGCTGTCGATATCAGAACCAGAACTGGAGCTGTCTCCACTGTCAGAAGAATCTGAACCATCGGGCATGTCTGTCAACTCTTGAAGGAACTTTGAGAGAGGCTTCTTAGTTGGTCTCACGTCCTCATCATCATCCTTGGATAAAACTCTTTTTCTAGTGGGCATCTCGTCATCACTATCAGCAATCTCGATGATAACCATAGATCCTACAACAGAAACAAACAACTCCCTTTTCAGCCAATAAAAAAGAAGAAGCTTGAGCAGAATAACATTCACAACTTATTTGTAGGAAAATCCACCATATGATGGTAAACACACTCTAAAATTGATTCATTGGATACAAATTTCTTTGAGCCAACAACTTAATTAGTGGTGCCAACCACAAGTATCCATGGCCACCAGAATCACAAGAAGGATGGAGTGCAGGACTACATGTTTTAAAGCCCATGCCACATGGTGATTAACATGCATCTTTGGTCATTTATTGGCTCGTGTAAAATTGAATGCCATACACCAAGAACTTGAAACTTTATACATAGGGTTTTTAACTAACTTAACATGTAAGGAATAATGTGGCAACGCCCACATACACAGGGGCAAGGTGTTGATGCTTAAACTGAAACGCTCCCTTCTAAAACCATCCTCACCCTCAAAATATCCCACTCTCCAAGTAATTGCTTTCATGCCTTCCACCAAAGAAACTGCCCGGACACGGCATCCACTTGTAAATTAATTCTACGATTGTTTTAGGGCCCATTTAGGAGCCTGATTATTGCATTCTCCATTTTAAAATAATATTAACTCTCAATTTTTTGGTAATATTTAAGACTTTCTAGTTAGAAAAAAATGGAGACTTTCATATATTGTACAAATTTTGAGAAGTGGCAGGAGGGGGACCAAAATAACAAAATAAAAAAGATGTGAATCTAAATGAGTTAGTCATAAGGGCAACATGGTAAAAACCAATCCATAATATATTTTGATGATTATCCTCCCAAACCCTACTCTATTTTAAAATCTATTTTGCGCATATCTCCCAAACACTCTACAAATTCATAATCTATTAAGACCATAATCCAAAATCTGCAAATCCAAATCGAAAATGAAAAAACAAAAAATTTGGCTCTCAAAGGGGCATTTCCACAAGATAATCCATAGCCAGTTCAAAGAAAGGAGAAGTTGGTCAAAAAAACCCTTACAAGAGTATGCAAATCATTCAGCCATACCTCAAACTGCAATGCATAACATAAATTCTAACTATGAAGTTCTTAATGACTGGAATAACATCCTTGTCATTTTTCGTACAAACATCTCACAACCTTGCCACTACCGGTTTAAGTTACACTAAAACGGCAAGTTTTTGAGGTTATGATGGAGCCACGGTGATGGACATATCTGAAAATGAAACATCATACATAATATATAAAACCACCAATCCCATAGTAGATTTGCCTTAGGAAGAAACCATGTGCATCAACAAAAAATTTCTTTGGTTTTCAAACGTTTTCCTCCCCAGCTACTAAATTCTCTTTAAAGTATTAGGGCTAGTGAATAAATTACTATATGTTCTGTTGATCTCGAGATGCATACCAATCCCGAAACTATGCAAGTAAAAAGTACCACCAAAACACATCATAAGCATTAAACAAACCCTAAACGTACGTATATGGTAGAAAGGAGTCTAAAAGAATAATACCATCCTCCCGATGACTACTTCTTCCAACCTTCACGGAAACAACAGCAGAGCCGCCTCCACCTCGCAAAGAATCGGCTATTTCACCACAGTTTAATTCCTCTTTCACCAGTAACTCGGTTAAATTTTGATTCCCACTTCGCCCTTCCCGACCATCCAACGCCAACTCAGCAGCAGCAGCAGCAACACCAGTCATTTTGGCCGCCACCTCAGCCACGGCAGGGCCCGCGCTCATCAACACGCCCGTGTCCTCCTCCAACCGCGCTGTCCTCCGATTCAACTCCTCGAATCGGCTCTTACACTCCTCCAACTCCCGCTCCGCCTTCTCCTTCTCGGACTCCAACGACGAAACCCTACGTTGCAACTCCGCGAATCGGCTCTTACACTCCTCCAACTCCCGCTCCGCCTTCTCCTTCTCCGACTCCAACGACGAAACCCTACGTTGCAACTCCGCCTTCCCCAACTTCACCTCATTAAAATCCCGCCGCAGCCTCGCGTATTTCTCCTCCCAATTCTTCTCCCGCTCCCTTCCCGCCTTCTGATCCTCCTTAAGCCTAGCAATCCTACCATTCTGTTCCCTCTCGAGCCGTTCGATTGACGCGTGTTGCTCGTTCTCCGCGCGTGCGACCTGGACTTTGAGATGGTCGCGCTCTCGCCTGAGCTTGTCTCGCTCGTCGAACGCGACCAGCTTCGCGAGCGCCTCCTCGCCGTGTTTCTTCTCCATGGAATCGTACTGGGTCTTCCAGTAGGAGGCGTCTCTTCTGGCGGCTTCGTCGCGAGTGGTGAGGGTCTGTATGACCCTTTCGAAGTCGCGGGGGCGGAACGATGATTTTAGCCGCCAAATGAGTTGCGAGACTGTGCCGCTCTCGTTTGACGCCGGCGGCTGTGTGGAGACCGACGTGCGCATTGTCGTCTGATTTCGATTTCAAAACCCTAGCTTTTTCTTCTGGTAGACAGAGGGAGGGAAGGAGGAGAAACTGTTTGAGTGCGCGCGTGTTAAGAGAGAGAGAGAGAGAGAGAGAGAGAGATGAAAGGGGGTGTCCTGGCACAAGTCCGACGTGAAGGGTGGCACAATTGAAAAATTATTCGGTGCTTCGGACGCAATTGTTCATCAAGGATCTGGACCACACACTTGTGGGAGGCCGAAGAGATGTGTGGTCTCGATCAAGGACTTCGAATTGGTTCATTTTTCTTGGGGTAATTTACACCGACACCCCCTGAATTTGGTTAAAATCACATGTGGTACCCTCTTGTTAAAATGTGTTACACTTGGATCGATGTGTGACCGTGAATTGACCCAACTGAATGGAAAATACTAGTACAAGATGTTGAAGCACCTTAAGCGTCAAACATTTTCTCACAACCTAATAGGCTAGGGCCAACCAAAAAAGATATCCAACTTGTTAATATTTCATTTTATTTGACTTTTTTTTTTATCCATCTTCACTATGTCATATACTTCTTTTTGAAATAAATATTTTTTGTTCGACAATACTTATAAAAATACCGTATTTAAATATGGCATTTCTTGCGTCAATTTAATCCACTTGTAATTTTATACTTGTTGGTCAAAAAAGGAATGTTTTGTTAATAGGAACAAGAAAGTATTTACAGCCGTAGCGTTACAAACAAGAATGGTACTCATCCGAGCCACAGGAACATGTACATGCGTAATACGAGAATTTAGTGGAGCTATCAGTTATTGAGATTTGATTCGTTTCATAAATAGCCATCTATTTTCTTCCTATTTTGTCACAAAATTAGCTTCTCATTGCAATTTATTTCCTCTTTTTTTCCCTTCAATTTATTTTCTCTCCAAATGCTACATCCAGGCATAGCATAATCGGAGTTCT
Source organism: Rhododendron simsii (assembly GCA_014282245.1). NCBI lineage: Eukaryota > Viridiplantae > Streptophyta > Magnoliopsida > Ericales > Ericaceae > Rhododendron > Rhododendron simsii. Next base: position 9,081,310 of record CM024959.1, on the reverse strand, counting down.
AATTAGGATATTCTTCCTACTTTTTGCCGCACTTATTATTAAAGGTAGAAAACAATAGATAGGAGAACAAAAAAGCCGCTGTGACTAGTGCTCCACTAATTAAGCCGTCCAGCCAATGGCACAGTAATTAGCCGTCCCCGCGCAAATGGCTTTTAATTAATTTGCCGAATAATTGCGTGTTTAGTAGTACTAATTGAACAGATGTCTCACGAGAAATTCACGGAATCATTGCCGGAAATAGAACGTGGCCTGGTATTATAGTAATAATCTGGAAATCAAAGGGCCCTGTGGCTGTAAGAAACTCCAAAACTATATCCATGGGAAGGTCTATTCCCAGCCCCTTTCTTCTCCGGAATCCCCACCCCCTTTTTTTTTTTTGGTTTCTATTTTGATATTTCATACTCTTGTCAAAACTACAGTATGAAACCCCTTCTTATCAAAACTCCATTTTGCACCCACAACCGCCACTTCAGCCACTACCTCCAGCCTACTTTGCATCGCCATCCATTCAGGCCACTACCCATCAGACCTTCAGTCAGCTTTGCCACCCCATCTCTAGCCACCCATCCGAACCATACTATCTTGGCCATGCCGCTTATCTCCTATCCCTTGTCACTCCTTGCTCCTTTTTATTTATTTATTGAGCTAGCCTTGTCAATCTAAAAGCCTCCATTGCTCAGAATTGACCCTTGTCACTTCTAATAGTAGCTCATAATTGTTTCAATCCTTCTACTATTAACCGCCATGTACATGTTCATGTTACTTTTTTATATTTATTTATTGTGGAGCATGTTGAGAACTTTTGCTTTTGGACATTATAGAAAAGCATGTTTAATTCCGTTTGTTCAAAATGAGTTTGTTGGATTGTATATTGATGAATGTATTGAGATTATCAATTGATTTGTCATGCTCGACTAATGAACATTTGTGCAACTATGCCGAATTTTTTTGATTGACGAAAGTCAGCACTGTTGGAATAGTTAAGTAAACACCTTAGAAGAGGAGTTAGGTAAACGCCTTACCAAATACGAGGGCGATCCTAAATAAAAAGAAAAGATAAACAATTGATCAAAAGAAAAAGACAAATAGAGGGTTGTGGTGGCAAGAACAAAGTTGGACAAGTGCTGTGACCGAGGAAGGATTTGGAGATATGTTTCGATGGGCCCACGACATTGGAAGGGTGATGTAGGGAGCCTCCTTTTAACGAAATTAAGTGCAAGTAGAACACACAAATAATGTTTGAGCCAAACTCCCTCTTTGAACAAACGAAATTGAGAGAAATTTCAGTTTTTTTTCTTTAATTCAATAACTTCTTTTAATGTCACCCTACAACTTATTTTAAACTAGAAAACTAAGACTGAAAATGAATCAGCAAAACAAGAAGCTGAATTCCGGTAAATCACTAATTGACTCAATAATTACCAAAATTAAAAGAACAAGAAGTTTTCTTTTGTTCAATAATAATCTAAAATCTAAATACTAGAGAATAAAAGAAAAACTTGCCAAAACAAATGGCACTTAAAGCGGAATATTCAAAAATAAATTATAACCAAAATAATAAAATTAGATATCTATTTATTAAATAATAAACTATTTCCATACTGCATCAAAGGGTGTCGTCGGCAATTGCCAGGTTAGGTGGTGGTTTGGGTTGGAGGATTGTATTTTTGAGATGGTAATAATAGATGAGGGTAAATTTGAAAATAAGATAGGGTGGAATCCTGACTATTGGATGGGTGTACTGAGATAAGAATGGGGTGGAAATAGAATTAAACCCATTCCCCCTGCACAAGAGTGAACTGCTTACTGTTCAGCTAAAAAATCCAATTTCTCGCCTTCCTGTACCAGACAAAATCACTTTGCGCTTTGCGGTCTTCATTATTCAATCAGATTCATCCACACCAGTTCTCTCTCTCTCTCTCTCTCTCTCTCTCCATTTCAAAGTCTTCTTAATTACTTCGATCGTTGAACTCTCTGGATCATCGTTCTTTCACTTCTTTGTCTCAAAGACGAACCCCTGGAGCTCCTCTGACTCTCAGGTACCTCGTTAATCTCGACTCTTATAGTAAGATATAATTATATGTATGTATGTATACCTGGAGCTTTATGTCCATACACTGGTTGTGATTATGTGCACGAGCTTTTGTGCAATTAGATTGGTTGATTGTAATGCGTAGCTCCAGTTCAGTTATTCTTCGAGTTTTGATCTTTTTGCTTGAAGTTCTGTTGGTTTGAAATTCGACTAAAAAGCTGATGTCGACGGACTTGTTGTATCATTAAAGTCTAGTTTGTGGTAATTGAAGTTCAGATTTGGTTGCATATGAATTTTCATCGACTTCTAAATCTAATCAATCGGATTACGGTTTGGTCGATGAAATTGGATTGTGTGCGGCGATTCATCTGTTTTTGTCGATGGAAACTTTGTTTTCCCTCATACTATTTCTGCACAAATTTGGTTTCTAGCTTTCTCATTGACAGATTGAAATTTTCACAATCACGAAATAATTTTATTGTTAGATGAATATAATATCACTGTCGACAATCAAGATGCATATAATATCCATCGATTTATAGATATCTGTACGTATTTTACTGGTGAAGCTTTGATCGAGGAGAGTAGTCATAGGGCATTCGAAATTCATTTTTCCCTTTCGTTTTGTGTTTAATCATATTTCTATATTTGAGCGTGGTAATTTTTCAGATTTCCCTTAATCTATGTAAGTTTGGTAAAATTTTAAAATAACTATTCAGGGACTTGGGGGGCTGCTGTCCCGAATGAGGGGGCCCTGCTCCGGTCTTGCTCCAACGATCAGAAACGTTCACTTCGTAGAGCTCGTCGAGTTGAACTGCTATGCCAAAAATCAGCTCGATCGGATACCATTAAATGCCTAATCGAAACACATATAACTTGCCAATAATGGGTTCTAGTAGATTTGATCAAGTGTTTTGAATCCATTCTTTTTAAGACAAAAAGGTTTCGATTAGGCACTCAATGATATCCGATCGAGCTGATTTTTTGCATATTTGTTCAACTCGACGAGCTCTACGAAGTGAACGTTTCCAATCATCAAAGCGAGACCGGAGCAGGGCCCCCTCGGCCGGGACAGTACGCTGCAGTCCCTACAGCACATTTTATGTTCCTTGCTGAATTTTTTTTTTAATTTTTGCAAAGTAATTGGGGTGAATGTTTATGTTCCTTCGTTTGAGCTTGGGAATCTCACGTGTTCAAATTTTTTCAAAACATTTTGAAATTGCCAAAATTTGGAAACACCTGTTCGTTGCTTTACTTTGAAATGATGATGCTTGTCTGGCCTTTTAGCAATCCTCACAAAATGAACACAACGCTTCCTTAATAATCTAGCTGTCCTTTGGGTCATTTAAATTTTGGACAGACTAGAATTGTCATGGCGCCAGATAAGAATTTCCTGATACCACCAGACATGTTTGAATTGGGGGTTGGTGTTGTGCAGCTGCTGCACAGCACCGTGCTGCGTGGCTCGGATTTCATCCGTTCGGCAATCCAACGGTTCAAATCTCATCTCGGCAATGAACGGCTCGGATGCAACATGGGTGCAGATGAGATTTGAACCGTTGAATTGCCGAACGGACGGCATCCGAGCCGCGCAGCACGATGCTGTGCAGCAGCTGCACAACACCAACCCCAGTTCTGGACGGAATGTCGTTATACTGAATTGCTAATTATCGGGTTATGAAGTTCATTTGTGGTCGTAGTTTCTTCGGGCCAGACCAAATTTTATGAGGACCCATTAAGATCAATAAATTACATTTTTCTTTTGGGTATCTGGGAATCTGGGTCCTCCGGTTTTTGTACAGGGCCCACAAAGGGTTTTTTGTTATTTGCTGGCTAATTGAGTTGGTTGTACATGCAAAATATCACATCGAGTGGACATTAGCGAACACTTGATTGGAGTGCATTTGTCTTGAAAAATTTGAAGCCAGGTAGAATTTTGAGTATAAATTGTATGTGCATTTATCCTACGCCTCTCAATCTCCAATTGATCTTATTTTTTTGCATGAGTTACCTATTCGACAATCTCAACAAATTGAAAGTTCCGATTAAGTCACGGGACCAAGGTGGGTCCTGTTTTGCAGCAGAGCAGCCCTTGATTCGGAGACATTACTCACAGCCTTAACATGGTCCAGTTCTCATATAGGCACAACAAAGTTTTTTTTTTTTGATCCGCAACAACGCCGCAAAGGCTTTATTGTTTCCTAGCTGTAAGAATCAATGTCCTCCAGTGTCCAATTTTCCCTTCGCAATAATATGCCAAAGCAGGAACAAATATGGTCATGTAGGGGAATAAGATCAGGTGGAGAAAAAATTACTACTATCGTCTAGGTATTATCTACAGAAGGGTGATGGCAAATTAGCAATTCGTAGCTGTGAGACTCAGATGAAAATCCGAGTATTACGCCAGCGTCCTTAAGGCAGCATCTCATCTGTGTCCCCCGAGCAATTAAGTCACTGCCTTCTTGTTATTGCCATGAATGTAAAAGGCGATGATTCCAGTAAGGACTCTCTCACCAAACTGGTTGTTACACTTCCCATCTAGAGCTACACAACTATTAATTGCAGTCTGATGTTCAACAATGGAATTAATACCTATGTGATAATCCCAATCACCTTTTGCAGCTACTTTTTAGGTGTTTAATTTTGGCAATAGCAAGGATTTTTACAGTTTATTTTTTTGGAAATAATATGAATTTAATTTTGCTTCTGATACCCAGCCTATTTACGCATCAAGATGATTTCTTTCTCATTTCATCCTGAAAGCCTTAGAAAGGAGAAACTGAGGCAACCATTACCCGGTCACTTTTAGAAGTTAGCCCAAGTGTTTCTCATTCAGTAGTCCCTCATTTTTTGGATTGTTTCACACTCCATGCTTATGAGGAATTGAGGATTGTGTCATTTTTGTATGTAGCTTTTATCGCATATGGGTGATCTACAGTGTTTGAGTTTTCATTTCCTCGATTGCTCTTAGGGTTGGAGCCCATGTTATTGGTGATAGAGATTGCCCTGTCCTGATGCAGAACTAAGCAGAATTTGCTGTCAAGAGCAAGGTAAAGATGCCGAAGCATCGCTTGAGGGAATCGATTAGGACCTTCTTTGGAAGTCACATTGATCCTGAAAAAGATGAAGAGCTAAAGGGAACTAAAACAGGTATCCTTCTCAAGTAAACAGAACAGGACACAAGAACCTTTATAAAGTTAACAATGAATTATGATTCAGCACTGCAGGGAAAAAAAATGTATCCTGCATTTAATCTATTATTAGCCTACCAAAAGATATGTATCCTGCAAATAATTGCTAGCTATCAATCTGCAATAAGTTGATGAAGTAAATATGGTATTTATCTGTCAAGATATGTAGCTTCGTTGTTTCACCAAGTAAAATCTGTAGCTTGAGCATAGGGAATTCCTCTTACTTCTTGGGTGCTTAAAAAGCAAGAAAAACCTCCCAATCCAAATAAACAAAGAGTGGAAACAAACCCCGAAAAGGTCAAAATATTGAGCAAAGAAATGGAAGCGACAGGTGATATTGTGCAGTAGTTTGTGATTCCAACCCTAATCTACCTTCTCAAATGTGTGTACTTCACCCAGGATCCCAAGGGTGGCAGAAATCATGATTGATAGCTTCTTTTTTTGGTCCATCAATTTTTGTTTTCAGTACAGAACTTAAAATGCACACTGTAGATATTCAGAAGTTTCTTGTGGTTTGCAGAAATAGAAGACAAAGTTCAGAAGATGTTGGACCTTATCAAAGAAGAAGATGAGGGTGAAAAAGATGGGAATAGATTAGGAAATGCGAAGAAAGAGCCACTTGTTGAACTAATTGAGGATTTCCGTAAGCATTACCATCTGCTCTATGCGCGTTATGATCATCTGACCGGAGAGCTAAGGAAAAAAGTTCATCAGAAACAAGAAAATGGTGACTCTTCTTCCTCTACCTCGGATTCAGAATCAGAATATTCATCGAAGGAAAGGGGCAGTAAAAATGGGAATATTGAAAATGAGTTTCAGAAGGTAACAGATGGCATGAAGCAAGAACTTGAAACTGCACATCTAGAAGTGGCTGATCTGAAAAGGAAGCTGACAGATATCACAGAAGAAAAGGAAGGTTTAGAAGTTGAATACCCAACGGCTTTGAACAAAATCCAAGCAGCAGAGAAGATCATTAGCGATTTAAAGATTGAGGCTGAAACTTTTAATGGTGAAAAATCGAAGTTTCAACTTGAGATTAGGGACCTGAATATAAGACTTCACAGTGCTAATACTTCAGCAGCTGAAATGAATCAGAAACTGGAAGACATAGCAAGAGAGAGAACTGATCTAATGATGGAAAAGGAGACGGCATTGCAAACAATTAAAGAGGGAGAGAAAATAAATGAAGAATTGAAAGTCATGACTAATGACTTGAAGGATGAGAACAAAACACTGCAGGTAGAACTCTCTACAGTGAAGGAGCAACTTGATTCCTCAGAACAGGAAGTAGCGAATCTAATCCAAACGCAGAAAGCTACCGAAGAAAAGAATAACTCTCTATCCACAAAAATTTTAGAGCTTTCAAATGAGATTAGCGAGGCACAGAGCAAAATGCAAGATATTGTGGCTGAATCTAGCCAGTTGAGGGAGAAATTGGATGAGAGAGAGAGGGAATTTGTGAGTCACACGGAGATGCATGAAGCCCACAAGAATGAAACATCAGTTCGAATGAGGGGATTGGAACTGGAGCTGGATTCTCTGCACACCCACAAAAGAGAAGCTGAAAAACAGAAAGATGATGAGCTTTCCATTCTGCTGAAGAAACTTGAGGATAAGGAGAGAGACTTGTCATCTCAAATTGAGGATCTGATGACAAAGATTAATGATCTGAATCAGGAGGTGGAATCGTTACAGAAACAGAAAAGTGGAATGGAAGAGCAACTGGTACATGAAAGGAATGAAGCATCAGGTCAAGTGAAGGACCTAATGGAAAAGGTCAATGAAAAGCAACAGAAGCTGGAGTCAATTAATACCCAGAAAATCGGACTTGAATCTCAACTGGAGAAAAAGATTCAAGACACTTCAGAATACCTTTCTAGAATAGAAATTCTGGAAGAGGAGTCAAGAAACAAGAGTGCAGATCAACAGAGGATGCTTGAAGAGAAAGAGGGTCTTGTAGCACAGGTGAAGGGCCGAGAACAGGAGGTGGAATCTTTACAAAACCAGAAAAGTGAACTGGAAGATCGAATTATTGAATTGGAGAAAACATTGGCAGAGCATGTGAATGAAATCTCTGACCTAAGGAAAAGTTCCGAAGATAGAGAGAATGAAGCATCTGCTCAGATTGCGAATTTAACAGCACAAGTCAGTAATCTGCAAAAGGAGGTGGATTCCTTGAATGCTCAGAAAGCTGGATCAGAATTGGAACTTGAGAAAAAGGCTCTAGAAATAGTGCAGTATCTTGATGAGATAGAAAATCTGAAAGAGGATTTAGCACGCAAGAGCATGGAGGGACAGAAAATTCTAGAAGAGAGAGAGGATCTAAAAGTGCAGGTGAAGAATCTAGAAATGGAGGTGGATTCTCTACTCAACCAGAAAAGCAACCTAGAAGAGCAGAGAGAAAATCAAACCCAAGAGATTGAGTTATTGAGAAAAGAAAAGGAGGGTTTACAGGAGAGAATTGGCGAATTGGAGGAGACATTAACAGAGAGAAGAGAGGAGTTAATAAATCTCCAGAAGGAACATGAGAACGTGGGGAACGAATCGACCACTCAAATTATGGCCTTAACATTGCAGTTTAATGACAAGGAGGATGCTTTTAACAAATTGAGTGAAGAGCACAAAAAACTCGAACTTCTGTTTCAAGAGTGCAAGGAAAATCTTGAAGTTGCTGAAAGGAAGGTTGAAGAAACCACAGAAGAGATACATTTGAAAGATGGGAAGATTGATGAATTGGAAGAAACAGTGGAAGACCTGAGAAGGGATCTGGAAATGAAAGGAGATGAAGTAAGTACATTGGTAGAAAATGTCCGCAACCTCGAAGTTAAGCTCCGTTTGTCGAACCAAAAACTTAGGGTAACGGAACAAGTACTGACAGAGAAAGAAGATAGCCAGGGGAGTAGAGAAGAAAAGTTCCAACAAGGACTAAGGTTGCTTGAAGATAGGATTGGTTCCTTGTCTGCATCAGTTGCTATTTACAAGGAAGCTCAAGCCAAGATTATTAGAGATGTTTCTGATAAAGTCAAGAACACAACGAATGGAGTGGACACTCTTACCCTCAAGTTTGAAGAAGACTACGGGCACTTTGAAACCCGTATTTATGAAATCTTGCATGAGATTCAGGTGGTGAAAAATTGGGTGAAGGAGAGGAATTGCGAGAAGGAAGAACTAAAGACGATCATGGGAAGCTTAGTCCAGCAACTGGCAGATAAGAAAGAAGAGGAATCAGTGTTGAGAGAGAGAGTCAGAGAGTTGGAGGCGAAGTTGGGGAAAGTTGAAGAGGAAAAGCAGAATCTGATGAAAGCTCTGAAGCTGCTTGAAGAGAAGACGGAAGCGTTGGAGAAGATGATGAGTGAGAAGGACGAAGGTATTTCGGGCATAGGCGAGGAGAAGAGGGAGGCCATAAGGCAGCTGTGTATATGGATTGATTATCATCGGAGTCGTTGCGATTACCTCAAGGAAATCCTGTTGAAGAGGTCTGGTAGAAGGCCAGTAGCAACTTGAGAGTTTTATATTTTGGTTTTTTACGTCTTGTTTTCGTTGTGATCATTTTTGGTTTTAGATTTCGGGATCTGCTGCCGTGCTTATTCTGGTGCCAAGGTGTCGGATCGAATTAGCAGTAGTAGTCTTTGAGGGTTTCATTTGATTGGTTTATTTGCTTATAAGACAGGTCATTTGTTAGTTGTAACTTTTAATTTAATTTTTGGTGTTTGCTGGGCATTTGCCAGTTGGTGTATTGAATTCACCATTTACGGTTCATCTGGTATAGAAAATCCCTATTATTGTTTGTAGAAGTCTAAGATTTAAGTTAATCCATTATCTCGCTGTAAAACCTCCCCGTAACTTTACTTAACGGTTTGCAACGTCTCTCTCTCTCTCTCTCTCTCTCTCTCTCTCTCTCTCTCTCTCTCTCTCTGATATGGAAATTCTAAGAGATTTGGCCGTACGGGTGCAAACGAGCCAAGTTTTGTAGTGTTCGAACTTGGCTTGCTCATGAACAAGAGCCTGGTTCACTTTCTGAACGAGACTCTATAAACAAGCCTAGCCTAGCCTATACAAACGACCCGAGCTAGAGCTAGAGCTCGGTTCATTTGTTACAAAAACCTAAAACTCGAGACCCAGGTCGGCTTGATTACTAAACGAGCCGAGCTCTCGAGCACCTTAGTTTTGTTTGTTGTGCCCTAATTAGGCCGCAAGATCACAAGTTCAGTAAATTTCCAAAACTGGAGGCTTTTCGCCACAGTTTGATATGCAAACACACATTAGCAATGTTTGGATCATGGTTCAGCTTTTATGGAGCGAAAGAAAACAGAAAATAAACTCTCAAGTAAAATGAATATCGGTCGAAAGAAGAAAATCTCCCGTTTAGTTTCTGTAAACAATAAAGATAAATGACTAATTTAATTTCACAGTCATTTCCTTTCGCTTGACGACCCCAATATTAAAAAATAACATAAAGGGGAAGCATCAACCAAATAGACACGTTATATGCCCCGGTACTTGTGAGTTACGTCGTAAAATTCAATCACAAAACATGAAAAAGAACAAATCAGAAGAAGTGCAACGATGGATAGCAGCGCCAAATTATTTATTTCTGTTTCACAACGAATCAAAATAACTCTCCATGTGAAAACAAGTTACAGAACTCAATACCGAACTAAGGATAAGCTAAAATTTCTGAAATCTACTAGAGGGCATTTAGCGCATCCTTCTCGACAACTTATTGGCAGTGCATACAAATAAAAAGCCTAAGAACAAGGGAAATGGAGAAAGATAAGATGGAAAATATCAACACTGGCTATAAATTGGTTTCTAAACTTCCTCACAATCTGGAAAACACTAAAAGAAGATAATCCTGTAATTTACCTTCTCCATTCCTCGCAAAAACATGCACGGAAGTCCAACAAATACTCAAACTTGCCTGCGGTTTTAGTCAGATATCCTTATCTCGACTCCAAGAATGTCCTTTACCACCTCGTATGTAACAAATGCTATTGCTATCGACGGGACCACCTAAAGAGTGGCAATCACATTAAAAGGTAGATCTAAAATTTCCGTTGTAAATGAATGGCACGCTATAGAGAGAGAGGAAAATGTGCTGATCAAAAAAATAGAGAGAGGAAAATGAAGCAGCTATACAGAATGAGTCCAATAGCCAAGGACAGAGATTTGAAATAATAGCTTAAGGTTCTATGGTAGATGTAGATTTTGAATTCTAGTAGAAACTGAAAATTTTCTTGCTGCAGCTCTTAGAAGGCGAATTAAGTTGCAGAGAAGCCTAATGTGTTTGCTGCAAAAGCAGGAAATCAGTTTTTAAAATCTCTTAGAATCCAAAATATATTCCAAAAGCAACCCAGACCTAGCTTCTCCAAAATCGAGTTGGAGGTGCTATATTGTGTTTGTCTGGTTGAGAAGAACTTTTGAAAACACTCGAAACTTTTGGAAAAGATAGAATCTAAAAATTTGCCTCAAAAACCAAAAGCCTCCAGAATTTTACGCAAATATGCACAATATAGCTTGATACCCACCTGACAAACAATTAAAGAATGCTTAATTGATGAACGTAACTACAACAGCACATTAAAGAATGCTTAACTGATGAGTGTAACTAAAAGTCTAAAACAGCACATGAAGACGATCATCGTGATAGATGATACTAACCTTCACTGAATTGGGGACCAAACCCTTGTACAAGGCTCCAAAACCCTCATGCCGAACTGTTTGTCTGAATGCATCAACCATGCCAGAATACTCAAGTGGTGCTTTGCTCTTCCCATCACCGGTAACAACTGAAGCAGCATCTTTCCAGCCCACCATCTGCATCCTTCGACGGATTACGTCAAGAGGATAGGCAACCGTCTGGCCAACAGTTCCAGCCGCAGCTCCACATGCAAGCTTTGTTGTAACACTCAAGTCAGCGTCTTGAGCCAGTCCAAATGGTCTAGATTTGATCAACCAGTCCTTTAGAGACTCATATACCGCAAAGTTCAGACCCACGTATGGAATCTACAGGTATGATTATTGTATGAATTAGGTTTCCCGACATAGAAACAGTGGAAAACAATCTCGATAGTGTTATCAACTTGTGCAAAACCAATTTTTATTCAACATCTTTTAAAGAAAAACAAGAGTCAACGTTCCACCTTCAGTATACAACAACAATACCAGAACTCATCTAGTCCCTCTAATCATTGGGGGTACGGGCGGGTGAGGATTGAAGAAGGACCTAACCTTTGGATTTTCGAATATATGCACAAAATGACTGCTCTCAGAATACCACTAAAACAGTGGCCCCCCTATACCTCCAAGAACCAAGGAGCTAGCTGTGCCCCCAAAGCCAAAAGGCATACCTTCAGTATGTAACTCTTTTTTGTGAACAGACAGTATGTAACTTAATCCATTCACTCATCATTGGAACCAAGCTAGGGAAAGCATACAACTAACTCTGTGTGTGTGTGTGTGTGTGAGAGAGAGAGAGAGAGGGGACTGGGTTCTTCTTTCTTTTCTCTTAAGTGACAGTTAGCTACTTCAAGAATCCAGAAAGGACCCACAAAAATACCACTCATATGTCTTATTTATTGCTCTAGCTCTCCAAACTTACATAAATAACCACATATGAAGGCATGCTGTTATCAAGCCAAGAATATTAGCATAAGAAGCGAACTACAAGAAGACAGAAAGTCAATCTCGACAAATATCTGATGAAAGGATGATATCTTTAGCATTTGCATGGCCAAAAGGAAACTGATCATGATGAACCGCATAATAACACTTTCTATTGCACCAGTCACAGCAAGCAACTAGTAATCTTCTAATCCTCCACTAATTACATGCGTTATCGGTAAAACAGAATGACATTCAATCAGCAGATTAAATCTTTCATCTTTCAAACTAAGTTTCCAAAGCGTGCAAAAAATGGAAGCCACCTATCTAAACTGTGATGTTTTACCAATAGACCAACGAATGTATCCCATAACCAAAAGGAACTGACACAAAATCCAAGCTATCACAAATAGTTCAAGGCTCAAGCCCAAACCAGGAGTCTACAAGTGCTTCAACCCAAACAAGCAATCAATTGACAAGTACAAGGTAACTTACAACTCCTATAACAGAAGGAAGCCATCCTTTGTATAAAGCCCGGGGGCCTTCTTCACGAAAAACTGTTGAAAGAGCATGGGCAATTCCTCTGTAATGGCGAGGAGATGTCGCAGTCTGCAAAAATGAGCAAGGGGTGAAAAAATGAAATCATCAATTCCAAAAATAAGGACACCCTGCACCCAGCACGGAATACAGGACCAGGACAAAAGTAATGCCCAAAGTTCAAAAAAGTACCTGGACAGTGAGACGCCCTCGTACCATGTCCATTGGGTAAGTTGCTGACATGGCAATGATACCAGCACATGCTCCAGCTCCAAGGCGTAAGAGAGGGGTGAGCTCAGCATCCTCTGCAAGAGAAAATTCCACTCGCAAATATGACTCTGAACTTCTTATAAAAGACCATCAAAAAAAAACTGGCCACTGTACAGTGTACACTGACAGATGCATGAAAAGAAGGATAAGAAAACAAAAGAGAGAGAAAAAAATAAACAACTTCAAATTATCTTCCAACTTAACACAATTTAGAATGGATTATTTTACAACCACCAGCTAATCCAAAATACAACACGCACTCGTAAAAGTGCCAGTACTGACGACTGAGTGTGAGGAATCATATCAAGAGAATCATAGAGTTTTTGAAGGTCAAAAGATCTTCAGAGTAATATGATGGGGAAAAATATAGGGAAGGGTCATACCATTTCCAGTTTGCTGTCGATAAAACCATAGAATTCCCCTGTTCGATGTCATACAGTGAGCTAAAGTAAGTCCATCATTTCATAACCAAACAAAGATATTACGTCCATTTCTAGTTTCATGTTCAAGGTTGATGATTAGCCATAGAAATATATATATGAATTTATATACGGAATACTAACATTCCTGCACACAGAATAACATGGTGATATAGGAGAAGTAAAGGTTTATGTCTAGTAATTCCAAGTTTTCAGTATTTTCCATATCTGACAAATAATTGCTGAGTAAGACAGTTTTATTTGATCATCCAGCTTTTGTCTGTAAGAGAACAAGTGGACCACTTTGACAAAACGGATGCTTCAAATTATGTTGGTAAGGGCCATACAAGAATTCCAAAACCCAATAAGAAAATGTCATCCCCAATTATTATGGTTTCAACTCATTGATGCAGGTCAAAAGGTTCTGCCTTGCAATGGCAAAGAACTTCTCAACTTTTCCTAGTTTATTACATCTTTTTTTTTCCAGTTAAATTTTCACACCTAACCGCACAAAACAAAACCATGCCTCGTGCCCCAGACTTCCACGAACATATTCGCTAAAATTTCCAACTTTTGGGTTTTATAGAGCCAACATTGGCAATAAAAGTGTAATGCATGAGCCATCAAGCTTTAAATGTTAGTAAAATAACAAAATGGAAGAGTACAAGTAGAACAACAGGGGGCATTGTAGCATACTTAGACGCTTCCTCATAGCTAAAGAACTTTACTGCTGAGTTTGGGACAATGCGAGCACAATTAGTGCCATTGCCTTTAAATAATCCTCGGAAACCTTCAGTTCGCCATATATATTTCAAGCCCTGAACTGTTCCACTGTACTTTATACTATGGGGATTTTGAACCTGCATTTTCAAGCCCAAATCAATGCAGAACACTCTTTTCGATGCAGAGTCCAATAAGAAAACAAGACAAAAGCAAAGGACAGAGAGTATACTATCTAACTCAGAATCTTTCACAATTTACAGTTACTAGACTCAGATAATGCTAAGGACATTCAGCCTTTAACATGCTTAAAACTGATGATGGCTAGGGTCCTAAGTATGTGGCAGCACAAGGATCATTGTTTGTGCCATCTGAATGCTCCCAGTCCCAGACACGAGGGCAGGAAAAAAGACTTTTGCAATTGTAATAGCTGAATCTCATGGCAAACTAAACTTTCAAAGTAGACATATGGCATTAATTTACACAGGACAGGGTTTTGTTTTAGACAAAATCAACTTTAATCATGCGAGTTGGCAAAGAACCAAAAACATATAGCAAATGCTGCATTTGTTCCTTACTGCTGTCAAAATGAGACGTAAATGGTTGATACAAATGCACAGCCTACCACAACTTTAGACCATGTCAGTTTTTAACTTCTTTGTCCATTGATAAGACAAACAGATTTTCATCATAAGCAATTGCTTCAAACAATTTTCCATTGCAATACGTGAAATACAAATATTAACATAAGTACTCCTTGAAGACTCTTTTCCAGAGCATTTTGTAAGGTGACATACAGCTCATCAATACAAAAACATGAGAAAGCTTGGAAGACTTAAGAGTTTATGAGGCCATTGCAATATCACAACTTTTCCTGTCTTTCCTTTATGGCTTTGGAAACCAGAAGCAGAATAAAAATAAAAATAGAAAAACAAAAAAGGGAAAACTCATTCAAACACCTAAATGATAACAACTAACTAGAAACATAAATGCTTCAAGCAACTCAAACATTCTCTTTGAAAACACCATGAAAAAGTATGAATTGACAGAACTCTTAGAAGTGCGAACCAATAGCAATGTATTTGACAAACGAAAGCACTCCACAATGGGAACAATTTACAGGCATGCTCCGAACGCAAGGTTCTAAAAGAAACCACTGGGCTTCATAACACATACCTGGAGCAGAATCTTTAGCCGTTCTAATGGAGCAACAGCAGTACGTGACCTGCAACATGAAGGACATGGGAAAGATTCAGCATAAACGGAAGTTTCCCACATATGCAATTCTTATCAACAGAATTTATGCATGTACCCCATGGGCAGTAGCCATCATCAGAGCTTGACAATAGCATAGAGACAGATCTACTTGGTAATTCTGATGTCAACAATGATCTACATGGTCTTAGATTACTCTTGCTAAGCAGACTCCAGAGTGCATAATAAAACTTCTTCCACTTTAGGGCTGGAGAAAAAGGTTTCAGAGCCCTTTGAGAACTCCTCAATGTGACAGGTTAAGGGTGCACCCAACACGAGCACACCCCTATTAAAAACATCACAAAGAGCACAACCCAACATTAGGATTCTCTTCAATGTTTTTCACATCCATGCCGCAAAGTTAGCTACAGTACTTGCAATGGGCAACAGGCACAAAACTAAAATAGAACAAAGAGAACTATAGAATGATATCTTAGAGTGAAATAATATCTTCAATGGTTTGCACATTCCATGCTATGAAGTCACCCTACAATTCTATACTTATCTGCAACTGGCTGTGGACAAGAAAATAAGATTGAAACAACCAGAAACTGAAGACCAATATCTTAAAACTTAATAATATCACTTGAATCAAACAGATTTCTGCGTAAATTCTACATGTGTACAGCCTACCTGTTATCTATCTATTACTATAACAAAGGGAACAACCTTTTTGGTGTGAACGTCAGCTTTGAAGCCGCTCACACTTACTCCCCAATCTATCCCTTTAACTACCTAAAGAAACTGTCAAGAACTCCAACCCCAAATTTCTTCTCCCCTCTTTTCTACTTTTACATCCCATATTTCATTACAAGATTAATCTCAATTCAAGATTTTCCTCTTTCCATCTTTTATGAAACACGATTTGCACATGCGTTGCTCGGCGTCTAGTACACTCACACACACATGTAAAACGAGTGAAGATTGCACTTCGTAACACCTAATTATCAATACAAAGAACATGTACTTTATGTATGCACACTTTTAATACAGTGTTCTAAAAAAAGCTAGACGCTAGTCGGGCAGATGAGGGGCGTCTAGCACCTAGAGTCCGACTTAGCTTCCTAGGCGGTCAACTAGTCGGCGCCTGGACCGGTTTTTAGAACAGAGAATTTTATGCCTATGTTGCAAATTACACGGAGCACCAATAACAAGACTGATTATTCGAATAAGTCCGAAATCAGCAACAACATAAACAGCATCACTAAACAGAATAGATCTCGAATTGATACAATCGAACGATTCTATGACGACGATTCGATAAGCTACAGAAAATTAGGGCGAAGTGAAAGCGAAATGAAATTAGGGAAGAAAGGAGGGTAGGAACGGACACTCCTCCTGCCACGCCGCCGGCGACGAGGGACTTGCAGATGCTCAAGAGAGCGGCGTGAGTGGGAGCCTTGACTCCTTCACTTGCAATCTTGGCTTCCTCCGCCAGATTGACGATCGTCGACACCGCCGTCTCGCTCGTCTTTCCTACCACATCCTCGGAGGCCATTCAAGAAAACCCTAACTAACTCGCCGCCGCCGTCGGGGACCTCCCCCGCGATCCCAATGGAAGGAGATGATTCTGTTGCTCTTTCGTGAGAAATGGGCCAAAGCAAAAGGGATATATTTGTGTGTGTGTGTGGGGGTAGTGGAGTATGGAAGTGTGTGCTGATGATTCTACTTTGGGTTCTGTTAGGATTATTATCCATTGTTATTATTGTTATGTTATTATTATTATTGGGAACAAAAATGATAAGTACATCTTCCGCACCAAAGCTTGTGTGGGAGTTAGATTCCGTTTCAGAATACCTTTTTAAAAAATAAGTATTTATTTCATATTTTTAAATTTAAAAATAATATAAATAAAAAATAATTTTTTATTTTTTTGCACCCTATAAAAGATCTTGATAAGATCTATTAAATAAGATCCATATTGTTATAAAAATTATTTGAGTAAATACATTATTATTTTTAACTTTTTATTTTCATTTTCCCTTTGACTTTTTATTTTTGAAAACGAATCTTCTTCCATGTCCTGTAAAAATAAGAGCCTTTGCATTGTGAAAACGATTGTTAAATTATCCGGAATAATAATTAGGCTGAATTTGACTTTTTATTTTGTCTAACATAAAAAAACTCGCGGGTTTCTTAATTTTTCCAAAAAAAGAGAGAAAGGGTTCAATCATAATTTTCAGTTGTTTCGATTCATCTATTCCTCTAATCAAGACGAATTAATAATCCACAGAAAATTAGAGCAAAACTTATAAATGCAAGAACAAATTGGAAATTGATCCAAAAAAAGAACAAATTGGAAAAAAAAAATGTAAAGTGGCATTTTTAGTGAAAATTGCCTCACTTATTATTATTATTATTATTAATATTTTACATAAAAAAAGAACTTCATAAATAGATAAAGAATCATTACAAGAGTTCAAAGATAATAAATACAACTTCAGTTACAAAAAGGTTACCGGAACTAAAGCTAATCATTGAGAGACAACTTTGACGGAGGATACTATGTACTCCAGTTTTCTTTGAATCATAACTCATGAGTTTGACAAATCTTTTTCTCTCTCTTTTTGTCAATCACTAGAAATTAGTGTAAAAATATTGTTACAATTACATCAAACTAGATAGAAATTAGAGTATTTAAAACGGTCAAAGAACACAAATTACAACTCAATAACCAGGCTACTAACACTCCCAACAACTATTAATTACAACTCAACCAAAATAAAATTCACAAGTCGAGCCGCTCTCTAAAAACTTCATAAAGTTGTCTCTCATCATAGGGGACGAGGGTTCAAAATGAGGTTTGATTATCTGACCTCTCGAATGAGATTGTGGAATATTGGTAGAAGTTTATCAATACGAGTAATTGAGCATTGACGAAAGCTTATCAATGCGCGTGATCATTCAGAGGTCTTTGAGCATTGACACGTGGTGCCTTAACATTTTTTACACTCACCCAGTTATTTGGAATTTTAGTAATTAGCGTAAACTTGCAAAACAAAACATGCGTATCAGCTACCCAGTACCAACTCCATTCATGCTTTACCAAATTGTTGGCCCGATAATAGTATTTGCAGATTACTCCATTTGTGACGCCATGAATACTCGAAAACTGCTTCCAATCTCAAATGTCACCATCTTTCTTTCTAACCAGAAAAACCAGAAGTCATGGGTATTTGATTGGTGCTGCATTAATCAAACCCACAAACACACCTGATCCCACTGGTCCATGAAAGGACTGGTAGGTGAAAATGAAATCATGCCAATAATTCAAACTTATCCACCAGCCCCTGATAGAGATCAATTCTGTCCACCCAAGGTATTGAAAACTTATACATCTAAAATTTTTGTCCTAGCTTGAGTCTTGACAATATGTATTTCCAAGAGTAGGCCTCAGTACGGCTCCACCATTTGTCAATGGTGGTCATTTGAACACTCAAAAAAAAAAAAAGGCCCCGTTTGATAACTGGACTATGCCTTGGGATTGGATTACCAATCCCAAGAACTTCCCAAACTCTTGTTTGATAACCGGATTATTAATCCGTTGGGATAAGCTGTGAGCTCCATAAGGAGTATTAGTAATACCCCGTGGGACTAGGGACTAGGTATTCGTAGTCCAATCCCAACCCCTTCTCATTACTAATCCATTCTCATTACCAATTTCTTCTATCAATCCAATCTCATCATCTAATTTCATCTCAAACAAACATGATATTAATAATTCCATCATCTAATCTCATCCCAAACAAACATATTCATTATCAATCCCTTCTCATTTACAATCCCTTCTCATTACCAATCACAATCCTAATCCCATCTCCTTACAAATCCCATCCATTTATCACTATTATCAAAATGGGCCTATAGAATACATATAATATCTTTAGTTCCATTATAGTTATCTAAGTTAATGTTTTCTCAAAAAAAGTTATATTTTAGTTTAGTCATTATTGAACATCCTAACAAAAATATTTGAATACGCAGTCCAAAAATCAACCCACAAATCAATCCAATGTATACAACCCAAGTAATACATAAATTTTTGTGCACATATAGTTGTGGTTTCTAAAGACAGTATAGATTTTTGAACACATTTCTCACAAATTTGGAGTCACCATTGGTTGGCATGATGATCTTCACCTGAGATTTAGGAATTTGCTCCCTCCTAAGGTCTTAGGTTTGATGCTCTTTGTCAATAACTCTTAGGGTCACTGCACGTGTAATCATGTGAAATGACTGTAGGAGGGGCTGTAGGAATTAGTCTAAGGTATGCACAAACTGGCCGAAACACCGTGAATTTTTATGTTTGTCTCAGATATCAAAAAAAGGGAAAAAAATTGCGTATTTATTGATTTTTGCAACTTTTTTTAACTCTTGATTCTAATTTTTTACTTTTTAAAATTTTCATCCTCCAGACGAATAAAAAATAAAAAAGCTAAATATATACGTGAAAAATTAGTCATTTTTAGAAAAGTAAGACAAGAAAATCATAAGTGAACGTGCGGTTGATTCTTTGTGAAAATAGGAAGAATAATTGATTCGAAGGAAACAGCAGGACATATAAATAAACAAGAGTTGTGAACCAAGATAAGCTAAAATGACAAAAGAGAATTGATTTTCACACTTTTCTTTTTTATATCACTCTCTTTTTTATTTTTTAGCAAAAAAAAAAAAGTACATACACTTTTCACAAGTGCTATGTTTGGTTTGTTTTCTGAAAAAAAATTTCTTAACTCAAAAAACATTCATTATCTCTACTTTCGATCATTACTCTTCACTCATTGCCCATATTTCTAATCATTGTTATCATTCTCTCTCTATCTTTCTCTACTTATTATCTTTATCTCCAATTATTACCCTAATTTCTCTTTCCACTCATTACCCCAAAAATCAAACTCAAAAATTCTCAAAAATTCATTTCAAACACAGCGTAAAAAACTTAAAAAAAGAGTATGCATATAAAAAAAATTGTGAAAATCAATTCCCTGATGCAAAATTGAAAAGCCTTGGTAAAACGACAAACAAAACCACCCGGTCCACCCCTGCATGCACTCAGTAGAGCAACAGGTTCATGACGAGCCGTATATAGTTTTCTAAGATTCGATTTCAGAAACATAAAGTCAGAAGATGGTAAGAAAAAGTCTAGCTTTTGTACTGTTTTTTTTTGTTTCGAGCCAAGCTAAAACACACCAACTATTTCTCTCATCGATCTGATCAAAGGCAAGTCGTAATCTTAATTATATCCTTTTGTATTGTTACATGTACTGACAGTACTGTTACATAACCTTGTATGTATCCTTGTTAATCGTTTAAACTAATTTTGATTTAAGTTGTTCATGGCCACTTAATTGGGTCGTTTCCACTTTGTTAATTTGGACCTCTTTAAATTTGTACTGTAATTCAAGTTGGGAAACGAAATGCGAAGAGTTAGCAAACAAAAAAGTAGCTCAATTCCCAATTTCTTTTTTCTTTTCATTCTGCTCCACACAAAATCCTCATCATAAACTCCAATGAAATGCTTGGTACACACCACATATGCACAAAACTACCATACCACTTTCCGTCCTAGCCATTCTCACTGGCCATATTGGAGAAAGTGTAACGAAAAATCTCAGCTATATAAAATATACCTCCTTAAAATAAAAATCGAAGGATATCAAGTCACCTATTTGAAAGCTCCTAACCTAGTTTTAGGGTTGGCCGTGACATTATGGGAGCTTAAGGTGAATTTCAAAAAAGAAGCCTCAATTAAATTTTCCTTTTGGGCTTATATGCTGAGTACTGATTATTTTATTTTTTTTAGCTTATATGTTGGGTATAGAAAATAATTTGGGTGTAATAACCCATCAAAGTTAACTTATTAGCTCTTAACCTAATCACGTAACTCAAAAGATTGTTCTCGAGTTACACAATAGTTGCTCGATAGATATACTTCCACTTCCAATTTTCCACCAATGTGAGACAAACTGGTCTCACATGGGCCTCCTAATTTTTACAAATTTTTAGAGGGCGCAAAACGATCGCCTCTTGTGCTTTAGCTTAGGACTTGCTGAACTTCCTATCTTGATATTTTTTCCTTTTAAGTGAATCAGAAAAAGAAGTGACACTTGGATTTATTAATTTGTAGATTAGGTATTAGCTAGCCAGACACCCACACTAAAAGTTAGGGCCTATGGAGAGGCATTGAAGATCTCTCTCTAATGCAATGGCTGCTTCTTTAATTCATGCTTCAGGGTAGTCTCATTTGTCATCCATGGTAGATAAGAATAATAAACCATGGGCTGGCGCGGCCATACACACTACAACACAAAATTGGAATCACACATTTTTAGTACCACAAGAAAAATGTTAAGCCAACAACCCTACCTAGAACAAAGATTATACTGGCTTGATCCACAACCTCTATATATAATAAGGCACAAAGAGAGCTCTTTTTTTAATCAAAGTTTCCATAGAGTTACTTGAAAGATGAAGAAAGGGAAGGGGGAAACAGCTCTAATCACATGGGACTGTGGGAGTGCTTTGTATGATTCTGTTGAATTGGCTTCACTGGCTCACCTCCTTGAACGGCGCATGATGGTGTTTCCGGCTCTCGATCGATCCAATAATGTGTTGAGATCGGAAGGTGGCGGTACTGCCGCGAAGATCACGAAGAATTTTCATCGAGCCGGTGCTTCGACTAGGTATGTAGACGGTAGATCAGAGGAAGATGATGATAAAAAAGAGGAAGGAAAGAGAACCAGAAACCAAACATGATCAGGAGTGCCTTTTGTAGACTTTTTAGTAGTCTTGGTTTCTCGAAGAAGTGAATGTGGGATTTTGAATGGAGAAGAAAGGGTAACAATAAGTGGTGGGATTTGCAAATAAACAGGGGAAAAGCAAAGGAGGTTTGAAAGCTGATTAGTGTGGATTTTCTGATGTTTTAAGATTTCTGGTCTGTTTAATAATGGTATGTGGCTTGTTATGTCTTTGTGATTTTCATGCATCAAATCGTCCTTAAGTATAGAGTGGTTTGGCCATGAAAACTAGATTGTGTTTGGATATCCGGTGTGCGCGGGGATGGAGCTCCTATCTAGTTTTCTGTGGTCTAGTTCGGGCTAATATTGGATCGTTGTGGGTCTCTCTCTTGGACTCAAAATAATGATCGAAATCGATTCTGTAGAGCTTATTCAATATGTTATCTTTTTTTATAAAAAAAAAAACTAATTTGATCAAACATCGATAAGTACATAAACAAACTAGTATTCCCTCCTCTCTTTTTATCCCATCAAACCCAGTTAGAGGAAACATAAGGCTCAAATGTTGGCCCAACTTGTATACCGTCGGATCTTGTTGTTCTAACGTTGTTGTTATTGAATTTTTTTTTCGTGTGTCGTATTAAAAAAGGGTTCGATTACTTGGAAATTTTGTTTATTTTTGGCCTTTTTCTTGTTTTGTTCTTAAGAAATACGAAAGAAAAAACAAACTGAATCATATGGAATGGAAAGTCAAAAGGGAAAGTCCTTGTTGGTCCCCCTGGGACCCCTCCCCCTCTTTTTTCCATGGGACTTTAACCTCATGGGTCATGGCCCATATCTCTTCTTGTTGGCTACTACAGAGAGAGGAGGGGTCAATAACACTCTGGTAGTGTGCAACATGCCAACAACATAATAAGCAAAGAGAGAGTTGGGTTTATGTGCGTGTAACTCTTTCGGCCCGTTAAGTTTGAGTTTTGAGAGTGATGGGCGGAGAGAGAGAGAAATAATTATTGGAGACTGTGCCCTAAAGTTTTTGAGACTTCTTCTCTTTTCTTTTTTTGGTAAACTGGAGATTCAATAAAAACGAAGCATAAATAGTTTTGGGATTTAACCCTTACAATTTCGTTCCTAAGTTGATTCAACATGGAACTAGGAGGTTCAAATATAACATTACAATCCATTGAAATGACATTTAAATTAAAAAAATCATTCGCCATCAAGTCCGTACTTCTATTTGCTTCCTGATGCACAAACTGGATCTCACACACGTTGCATTGGCTCATAAGAGTCCTGCAATCACATATAATAGCGCTCTAAGGGGTGATTGACATAGGGGGTGTTCCAACTAAAAAAAGGAAGATTTTTGAAAAAATAAAATTTAATTTCAAACTCAAATATAACGAAAATGGAAAATAATTTTTTAATTTTTTTTGCACCGTTTAAAACATTTCAATGAGATCTATCAAACAAGATCCATATTGATAGAAAAATTATTTACGTCAACACATAATTTTTGACCTTGAAATTACCTTCTTTTTTCAAAACCTTCCTTTTGTTTTAGTTGGAACACCACCATACTTCATTTGCATTTAGAAGGTTAACAGCAATTTGACAGTGCATCTCCACAATGAGATTTCCGATGAGCATATATCCTTAGCAAGGCAAAGACCATCCCTAAGAGCCCATAATTCAGCCCCAATACTGGAGTGTATACCAATTTTCCTTTGGAAACCATGGATCCAATGGCCATTTGCATCGCGAAAAACACCACTGGCCGTGGCTGACCTAGAACGAGAACTAGCTCCGTCGAAAAACACCATTTGTACGTGAGGGGTGTATTTGATGTTGTGTATCTAGACTTTTTGTTAATTTTACTGGGAGGGCTACCATCCAACCACCTAAACTATTGGAGTTCTCCTAGAAGGCAGCCTATGGCGGAGGAACTGCCATTCCACAGCACGGGAGAGACAGTCACGAGCTAGCATTAAAGGAGTAGTAGTATTGATCGTGTTGAAATGACGACGGTTTCTATTCAACCAAATACAACAAACATTTACGGCCAAACCACGACCAAGCGGACGTTACGGCCAAACCAGGTCGAATACTCATCTTTGTGAGTGATCCTTAATTACAAAGAGCCCCTTTACGATTCTAGTAATTTTTAGAAAATTAATTTTAGCACTCCAAAAATTGATGAAAAGGCTCCAAAACGACGTCGTTTTGTGTATCAACACAGTTCAATTTTGGAGCACCTCCATCAATTTTTGGAGTGTCAAAATCACAATCCTAATTTTTATTATGCAATGGAAGGGGAAAAGGGACAAAGCTAAACCCTTGACCAAGTCCTGCCTCCACTATGTTTTCTTTTATAGGTCTCTCCCTCCAATTTGTTAGTATTATTTTCAAAAGCGTTGGTTGTGTACGTGATTCTTGTGAAAGTTCTAGGTGGGAAGTTTTTCCCCTTCAGAAGTCTTGAGATTTTTTAGAGCTATAATAATTGAAGGCATTGGGAGGCCCATCATGTAACTGTTTCTTGTGTCTCTCTTTCCAGTTTTCATAATTTCACGTGAAAAATTGAACTCGTGACCTGTCTTTAAGACGTAAAAGAGCGATTGTGTTAATCCTTCCAATTTAACCTAGAACCATCAATTGAATCATAGAAGAACCCTTGATTTTGCTGAGGTTGGAGGGGTAGTTCTGGTCCTTACGGAGAAGAATCTCGTTCATCCTCTCGAGGGGTGCTCATTTGTCCAGATTCATTTATAAGGAGGCCAAAAAAAAACTTCCGACTCAATAGAATTTCGGAAAGTCTTAATCCAAGTAACCAATTCTTAAGTTTGAGAATTTTGAAGCAATGAAATAAATTTTTAAATCAAACACTTACCAACATCCGATTGAACCGATTTTTTGTATGGTCTCCTAATAAATGAATTCGGACAAAACAAACGATTGCGACATGGAAGTAGGCACACCCTCATCGAGGGTAAACAAATATTCTCTCCTAATTAATTCCAAGGGTTTGGCTAAGTGATTGTGAGAAAGTAATAAGTGTTCTTCTATAAGGTCACAGGTTCCATTTTCACGGAGGCCAAACGGGTTATACTTTACCTGGTCGTTACCTTCGGGTCCCAAAATTAGTCGAGGTGCACATATGCTGGTCTGGACATCTGGTTGTCGGAAACAAAAAAATCTCTCCTTGTTCTTTTACTTCTGTAACCAATGTTGTACTTTTTACGAATTGAATGGACAAAGTGAGGCGTTCTCTTTAACCCCACTCTTCTCCAAGTAGATCCACAGCATTGCTTTTCTTCAAACCCAGCTAGCACATTGCTTTTCCAAAAGCTCTTTTGTACAGTATTTCTTTCGGAAAAGCAGGGATGGCCCTCCTAACGGCAGCGTTTAAACTGACCAGCATACCCATACCACATCGTTTCCCTCCAAATTTAATACTCCTTCCGTACCTTTTTAAGAGTCATGTTTCGTAATTCCAACTTATTAAAAAGACATCATTATTATACCTTTCACATCAATTTTTTCCTCCACTTTCCCTATTTACCCCATCATCATTTCATTTTTACTCACTAACTTTTTAAAATAAAATCTACTTTTAGGGACAAAATAGACAATGTATCAACTTTTATCTTATAAAATGGACATTTATCAAGGGACAGCCCACAATGAAATACTGGACTCGGAGGGGGTAATCAATACTACTATTACCTTTGGTTCTTCCAGGGAGTTTTTCCTTGTTTAGTCAAAGAAAATGACAGAGAAACTGGTCACCCACCCACATACTTTTTATTCCCTTCCCTCCAAACTTTCTCTTTTATCGGGAAGCGCAGATTCGCTCGCCTTTCCTCTCTCTAGCCTCTCTCTCTCTCTCAACTGGGAAAAGACCCAACTTTGTTGTTTTCCTCTGGTTCAAAGAGAGCATCACAGCAAGCCAAGTGATGGGTTCTTGTTTTTTTGCTCAAGTACTTGTAGAACTGTTCTGAATGTGACTAAAATACACTCGTTTTTGAGCTATTGAAAATCTCGGGGTTCGTTTGATTCGTGGGTAGTTTCTCATTTGTTTGGTTATAATTTGTGATCTGGGCTCCGGGTGTTTGGTGTGATTTGAGATTCTTGGTTGAATTTTGAGATCTTGTGAAGTTGCTGTAAGGAATTAATGTGTATGGTAAGTGGGTGTGATTGAATTTGGTGTTTTTTTTTGTGTGTGTTTTGAATGGAGGAAGAATCAAATGTCCGGTTAGTTCGATGCCCTAAGTGCGAAAATCTTCTCCCTGAGCTCCCTGACTTCTCTGTTTATCAGTGTGGTGGCTGTGGTGCAATTCTCCGAGGTATTCTTCTTTCCCGGCCTCTCTTTACGTATATGTGTGCGCCTGTGTATCTGTATTTAGGTTATCTCCAGCCCTATACTGAGATTTTCAGTCAATTCGAGTAAAGGTCCCACTACTGTGTATTAGATTCTTAACCATCAACTCATCTTAAAGCTTAAACTATGAGAGATGGATAACTTTATTATTTATGTTCTAGACTCAACACTATGAACCGCGGACACTCCGGAGGTAATGTTATCAGTGACAGACACCAACACTCTCCAGACACGAGTCCGAAAGTCGTCGAGTGACTCTCCAGACGTGTCTTACACTCAAGTCAAAAGTATCTTATTTTTTCTTGACTTTCCCCTCCCCCCCACCAGCTGAATGGCCCTGGAGACTCTAAAAATGCTTTGGTCACTTTCAGGACCCTTGCAGGACACGGTGAGAGTGTTGAAACGAATCAGCAGGGTCTAGACTCTAGGTAGAACTTAGGAAAATCTTCTTTTTTTTGTGTGATAGATGACAGTTTCTTAATTACTAAAGAATTTACAGAATCTCAGCAATTTCATACGAAATCATTGAAGAGCAAAACAAGAAGATGAGAGAGAAAGCTTAGGGCTTTGTTTCCCTTATTTTGCTCGATGGTCTTTTACACAGGAAAGTCAGGCTTATATACCTGAGTTAATTCCTAATCACTTGACTAATTACAATCCTCTCCCTGATTACAACAAACCAACTCTAATTACAAATATCCAACTAACTAAGAAGCTGACGTGTCTGAATCTGTTGAGGAGCTGTGATCAGGTGCCCTTTGACTCCTTTACAATTACAAAGACACAAGTGAGTGATAAACTTATGGAAATATTCTTAAAATGTGTCCCCATTATGTCGTGCCCTTCAATTTTTGAAAATTCACGTGTCGGAGTGTCAGTGTTGTGTCATTTCGGTGCTACATAGCCCTGATATGAAACACTTCAATCAGTCATGTTCAAGCATGAATTTGAGTAATCAAAAGAGTCTCCCTCAAACGATCGGAAAAAAGTGTCTCCCTTGATTTGTTTGAAAACATATGGTGAACTCGTTTGGGTAAAGGAGTGGGAATGGATTTGACAGTTCCCCACACAACCCCCCCCCCCCCCCCCTCAAATTTAAGTTTGAGTCGGGATACAAATGAGGCTTGAAGAGGCCCTCGTTTGCGAAGCCTGTCGATATTTTGTCAATCCTAACAAGTAATCAATATGCACGACAATTTGTACTCAAGAGCAAATGCGCTTGTATGAATGTGTTGAACTTATTTTTGTCTTCTATTATGTGTGATTTCAATAAAGATATAAGACCCTTTCATTTTCTTAATACTGCAGCAGAGAAGAAGGGGCCCGTGGGTGAGCGCCTGTCGGAGAAATGTAATGGGGAGATGGGTAGAGGGGGTGTTGAGAATGGGCATGGTGGTACTTTAGAAAGCCCTTCCAAGTCTGCAAGTGATGATGGGCTTGAACATGGTAGGAAAAAAGAGCAATTTCCAGAAAGATCCGTGAGTTTAGTTACTAATTCTTCCTCCACAACAGAAAAAAGGAAGTTTGTTAACAATTTTGATCATAACACTAGAATAGAGGCCACGAATTTAAGGGTCGATGACAGTAATCAAGATGGAGACGGGGGATATCGTAGTGATAGATACATGAAATACTCGAAATGCTCGACTAGTATTGGGGTCAATGGACAAGGTGATGAGGTGAACACGAACATGAAAAAGTCTGAATCTGGTAATCCATGTGTGAAAACTATAGTAGAAGAAAATAAACCACCAATTGGGAGGTTTGCAGGTTCGATGAGACCAAGGCCAATTATGGACCACTGTAATGTGGAAAGCAACGGACCAGGAGCATTTTACGGGAATGGCAAAGGTGTTGAGGAACGGAGGAGGTTTCCGACTTTGCCTTATCCTGATGAAGGACCTTCAAATTATTGGCATGGTTCCTTTCATCGCTACACTGAGCAGAAAAGGATTCACCATGTTTTGGATGGGCCTAGTGGAGTTGAAAATTTGGAGAATGGTCGAGCTGAGCTCATTAGGAAACTTGATGAGTTGAAGGATCAACTTAGCAGATCCTGTGATGTGACAGAAAAACCAAGTGTAAGAGCCCCTGTTAGTAGGACGACTGCTCCCCCGCCGTCTCCACCTCCCCCACCACCCAATCATTATTATAGACATGATTATCATGTGCCACAAGGGCCAAGCAATTTATTTTCTGCTAATGTTGAACGCTTTGCTCCAGATAAACATGTTCAGGAACCCGTTTACTGCAGTCATAGTCATGGACCAGTTCCTTGCACAAATGGTCGTGCTTATTCTCATAGGGATGAGGCAAGTGAATTCGCGGGATATGAGCAATCCTATCCCCCACAAAGGCTTAGTCAGCCTCCTCATCAACCAAAACCTCAATATTTTAAGCAGCCTTTTCATGACCATTTTCCTGCACATAACATGGATTTTAATCTGAGTTCCCTTTCTTCACACCACGGTGAAACATTTTCACGCATGCCTGCATGCTCTTGTTTACAGTGCTACAACAATTTTCAAGTCCCACCAAAAGTCCCACATCCCACTGTTAGGTCGCAGGCTGACCCCATCAATCCTAGTTTCCACCGTCTTGTAAGTTCAGCTGCATATGTTGCACAGGGTTACAATGGCAGAGGTACCAATCCTCCTCAGGCAAGAAGTTCAGCTGCCTTTGATGTAGACACTGTTGGTCTTGGTCTCCGGCGTCCAAGAAGGGTGGTGGTTGGAAATGGAAGCGAACGGCTTTGTCATCCACTAAGAGGTGGTGCTCCATTTATGACATGCTGCAGTTGCTTTGAGTTGCTGAAACTGCCAAGAAAACCTGTAGGAACAAGGAAGAATCAACAGCAAGTGCGATGTGGAGCCTGTTCTGCCTTGATCTTGATTGAGCTTGAGAAAAAGGGGATTGTTGCTTCAGTTCCCACACAACTGAAGAAAGTTTTTCCTGACGGTGGCGCTACGGACTCCTGCTCCGATGACTATGGTAATTCTGGTTATGACTTCCATTTGACAGATAGTGAACCCAATGTCTTGTCAACGGAGCAAATGTTAAACTTTGATGATTCTGATGAGAGGCAAGATCCTCTGTCTTCATCCTCCGGTTTTTCGCAGGATGAGCTGAGCGCAGACAGTACGATTTCTCGGAGGGAAATCTCTGATTCTGCTGATATGCCTGCAAAAGATGATGTCCCCATACGACTTCCAGATTCACCTCATCAGATAGATCCCGAAGCTGCTTCTAATTTTGTGGTTAGCAGATGTGGAATGGGAAACAAGAGTAAACGCAATGATCAAGAGAAGTTGATCCCTGACAAAAGTGCCTCGCGACAGAATTCTGTAAAGGATGTTTCAGTTGCAACTGAGATGGAAATTTCATTTAAGGGGTTTCCAAATAGCATGGACTCTATAGAGGTGAACAAAGAAAATCGACCTTGGATCAAGAAGGGGAGTGAATCCTTCTTTGCAGGTCTCATCAAAAAGGGCTTTAGAGACTTCTCAAAATCTACCCAAATTGTGGAGACAGGAAGAACGAATGTTTTCGTGAATGGGCAACCTATACCCGATCGTGTGGTTAAGAAGGCTGTGAAGCTGGCAGGGCGTATTCAGCCTGGAAGCTACTGGTACGAATACATTCACTGGCATCACATTATATCATCTGTATATGTTGAAAACACTGTAATGTATGGATGGCAAAAGCCGCAAAACAAGTAGAAATGTGTAATTTTTTTTTGAGTAGCTTGAAAATAGGGATGAAATCTTGACAGACCAACAAAACAGCTGAAAAAGTTGATTTCGATAGGTTTCCAGAGCTTAATCAGGTGGTTCAATCATCAGTGTTGTTTGTTTGATAAATTTGTGGACAACCCTGGCTTCAGTTTTTATGAAATTTGTTCAAACCCTATAGATCCAAGCATATATAAGTGCATATGCAGCTTTAATCAACTCATGACCGGCAATGTTGCAGCCCAAATGTGTGCACGGGAGACCATACCCTGCTACCACCCAGACCCTAATCATATTTCCATCTTGGACCTTTTTCCCCCCCTTCTATACAAAGTATAGTGTTTTCCATTCTGTATATAAATTTATACAAGATGGATGCTTGTATAACTTGAGTATTTGCGACATGCTGTATCTGTTGTTGTGGGTAACCTGCAATGCTAATTAATTGGTGGTGTTGTACTCTTTCTGCTTGGTCAGGTACGATTACCGAGCTGGATTTTGGGGTGTGATGGGCCAGCCTTGCGGTGGCATAATTCCTGTGAGATCAATTACTCATTAGTTCCTACTGCGTACTCTTCCTTGAGTTTGATTGGACCTAATAATTGATGCAAATGCATAATTACCTTGCAGCCTTTCATTGAAGAATTCGATTATCCAATGCCAGAGAATTGTGCTGCTGGAAACACTGGTGTTTTTGTAAATGGGCGAGAACTTCATCAGAAAGATTTGGATTTACTTGCTGGCAGGGGCCTGCCTACAGCAAGAGATAGGTCTTATATTGTTGAGATTTCTGGTAGAATTTTGGATGAGGACACTGGTGAAGAACTAGATAGCCTTGGCAAACTTGCTCCGACGTAAGTTCCACTGCTTCCTCCTCCAGATTATGTTTCTTGATTGCTTCCCAATATCTTCATATTTGCAACAAGCAATCCAAGGGGGAAGGAAGCACACAACCCTTCCTCTCCCCCCCCCCCCCCCCCCCCCCCAAAAAAAAAAAAAAAAAAGGAATTTAAATCTCTTACATTCTTAGTATGGTTACTGGATTCATGCATTGCAAGTTTTCACAAACGACGTATTAAACCTGTATAATTGGATGCAAATGGCATACAAACATCTCTAGATGACAACATAGGCTATTCCGCTATTGGACAAACCCCTATAGAGGAGTGAGATGCAAACAAAAGAGAGCTACTAATCATAGGCCCGCTACCAATACTTGATAACAAAAAGAAGATGCCCAGTTTAGTCCCCATTATTATGGTTAGGTCAGTGGGCTACTAATACCTGTAGAAAAGTTAAACTCCTCACTGATTTCCTTCTCCATTTTGCATGTGTAGCATATCTTTTGGTAGTATCATTGTTGGTGATGACATGCATTTGGCTTTTCGCTTAGATGGTTTTAACATTGTCTGTACTCTGTATCCATTTTATGATTTCTCCTTTTGGTCTGCGTCAATTGGCTTTTCGCTTTCATAACTGTTTAAACTACCATAACTGCTAAAACTAGCGTCAATGGATGCGTTATTGACTATTGGCCGTCGGACAGGGTTGAGAAAGTGAAGCACGGATTTGGTATGAAAGCTCCAAGAACGCTTGCAGAATGACCAATTTCGGTTGAAGTGCAGTATGGTATGGTCATTTGCAAGAATAGGAATCTGTCACTTGCCATTTGCATTAGTTGTACGCGTTTAGTATGCAGATGTAGCATTGGAGTTTTAGTATTACGATGTAACCTTCCGTTGTTTGAGATTAATTTGTCAATGTTTGTAACAGAATTTTACTTGGAAATTAAGTATGTGCTTTGGTTATGCTTATCTAGCTCTCAGGTATGATTACGCTCTTTCTATAAATTGTTTGCCCCCTTCATGCATTAATTCACCTGAGCATTGTATGTAATTGGATATAGTTCTTTTGCATGAGCTGGAACAAGCAATTTCAATGGGGAAGTAAATGATTGGTGCGATAGGTAGCTGACAGTCAGTACTCAAAATACCCCGTGAGATTCTTATGGCATGAATCTGTTTTTCAGATTGGAAAAATGGATTTATGTAACTGACCCCAATCGATTGGGACTTAAAAGGCATTTGGTTTAGAGGGTAAATAAGAGCAATATGTGAACTGTCTTGTATTTTGCAGAATGTCGGATTTGGCAATTAGATAAACTTCTAGGGTACTTACAAAACTGGGCTGATGGCACTTTCACATATAGGCAAATTGGTGCTTGTCTGTGCCTATGGCACTATCCACCCCGATTGGAATTGGAATTTTCCTTTGAATTTTAATAGTGGGGCGTTTTGTAATATATTAGTAAGTATGTAGGTGCTCTCTTAAAAAAGTTGGGAGCACACATCAGCCTTTGGATCAAATGAATCTCGGCTCTTCTAACAATTTGTGTTTGTATGAGGCCCACACCCTTGTGTTTTATACTAGAGATAGCTTCCACTTTTTACGTTCCAATTTGTATTGTTTTTGTCATAACAACTCTAACCACCCCCATAGCGGAACATAACGGAAAATTTAAATAATCATCCTCCCTATCCATACCATGTAAGAATTCATCCCGTCCATTTTGCATGTCTATGTTTTCATCCTTTCAGTTCGTGAATTACCCTTTTACTATGATATCTATATAGATAAATGAGATATCATAGGAGGATTTCAAGATTTCAAATTTTTAAGGGAATTGATTTTGTCACTTCCCTTTTGTTAATGTCACTCTCATTCTTTCACAAAACAAATCAAGCACCTTATACACATTAGATGCCGTTTATTTCTGTTGGCCCGCTTGGTTTTTTTTTTTTATAGAATTTTTGGACAGCTCGGATCGGCCATCCAATGGCCGGAGATGGCCCGGCGCGGCCGTCGGTACGATTTCAATTGGGGGTTTGGTCGATACCTATAGGTCTTCTGCAAAAGAAATCATCTAATCAAGACACAAAGGGAAGTGACATTAACAAAAAGAAGAGTGGCAAAATCACTCCCCATATTCAAATGTTCTAATTATTTTAAACGATGTCTAAGCCGATTTCACGGTAAATAAACCATCTCTAAACCGATTTCATGGTAAATAAACCATCTGTATTTACTATGAAATATTTAGAACATAGACAAACAAACAATTAATTAATTAATCATGAAATAGTTTCATGGTAAACGGTCCAAATAATTAACCATGATATGATAGGAATATAGACAAACATATTTCATGATAAATAACATAAATAATTTATCATAAGATAATATGAAAAAACATGAATACAAATCTATACATGATTTTATTCATGAATACATCATGTTTCATTCATGAAAAAACATGAATAAATTAATTGAAAAAACATCAATACAAATTTGTACGTCGTCACCATCGTCATCCACCTTCTGCATCGCCAACCACCGATGAATGTATTCTGTCACCGACAACCCTCGATAGACCTCGAAATCCTTAGATCTGGTACTTAGTGGCTGTTTTGACTCCCGACACCCCTTCAAACACCTTACCCAGTCACTGAACCCTCTTGAAATCCCGTTTTCGTTTTCGCCACCACTTGCCCGAGACCATTTCGGAAATGGAAATGGAATGCCCAAAGACCATTTCGTCACCGCTCACCTGAAGACCATTTCGGAAATGGAAATGGAATGCCCGAAGTCCATTTCGCTGCTCGCCCATTCTCGAAATCTCGTTCTATCAGTTTTTTCCATTTGGTTTGATTCATAAATTAATGGATGGTTTTGTTGGGTTTTGATAATTGATTGTGGTAAGATTTTTTAGATTTGGGACTTCAGAACTTATCTTTCCATCCCAAAATTCATTACTGTATAATACAATACTATATATAATACTAGTATATATACTAGTATGTAGAAGGGCAATATTGAGTTTATTTTAAAGTGATGATAAAAATATAAGTGTTCAAAATGACGAGGATGAAAACAAAAATCGGGTATGAATTAAGGATGGATCTTTAAGTAACCCCATTTTGTTTTCATAATTCTAATTCCATCAATTTAAACACTATATATCATTTCAGTGTCAACCAACCCCTGCATCACCTTTTGGTGACTACTCCCTGCTCCTTGCATCGCCTTCTAATTCGATGCCAGAATATTTCATTTATATTTTCACGAGTCAACATGATAAAATAGGTCCTTCCCCTTATGCTCTTCCACGTTGAAATAAAGTAAAAACATCATTGAATGAAATGCAATGTGACAGTAACAATTCTTGAAAAGCAAGAATCTTTAATATGCAATTCTTATGTCAATAAAAAAGAGGTGAAGTAAGCATTTCAAAAGAAAAGAGAACATGTGCAACTCATGTGATTTATTTTTTAGGTATTTTTTTTTAGTTTTTCCACAACAACTCTAGACCAGCAACGAAAACATTTATGCTTGTGGTTTCTAATTCCATCGGTGTTTGTTTTGATCTCCCATTTTAAATTACTCCATTTTCTTTCTGTTTTCGATATTAATAGTAGATGTCGAAGACACAACATTACGACGAAAGTAAAAGTACAAAGGCAGCTTTTTTGGTTGAGAGTTTAGTTTAGTTTTGGTAGTGGGTGGAGAGAGAAATAGAGTAGTGATTGAAGAGGGGGGTAATGATTGGAGAGAGATAGAGAGAGATGAGAAAGTAATAATTGAAAAAATAGGGTAATGATTGGAGAAAGAAGTAGAATAATGATTAGAAAATAAAACTAAAACTAAAATGAAATGGCAACCGAACACTACAAATCTATGAAATTATAACTACGGGTACCAAAGCGGAATCTTGTTAAAACCAGGGGATCAATGGCGTAATTAATAAACCCTTTGAATTTTAATTATTATTATTTTTAAATTGGCAGTCATTTTGAAATCAATGTGAGACAGTGACAGAGACCCTTGTTCTTTATGGACCTAATAATAATAAACTTTAAATAAAAAATAAGCTTTGGTTGCAACTGCCCTAACCCTTCAATAGTACAACACAGTACACCTGGAAAAAGAACAGAGCACAAGTTTATTGCACTCTACACTGTTCGGTTAATTGTGTCTTGATTTCCAGTTAATTGGGATTTCGGCTCAGAACCCATGTTTTAGATTTGTAGGAAAAATGGGCAACTTTTGAGTTCCAGCGGTGAGCTTTTCACAGAGAGAGAGAGAGAGGGAGAGAGAGAGTAAAGAAAATGAAGTGGAACTGGAAGGCGTGGTGGTGGTGCATCCGAAGGAACGATTACTTTCTTGTGAAATTCGCGGTTTCGATTCTGCTGGTGGGTCTTTCTTTTAGACTGCTGTTCTCGCAATCAACAACTGGGTTTTCAAAGGTTGCACAAAATCCTTTTATTGATAAAACAATGAGCCCAGAATCCACATATGTGAAAGATTTTGAAGATAGAGATCAGATGCCACCAAAAGTTGGAGACATGGATCAGGTGCGACCAGATTTGGTGGATTTCTCGGAAGCAAGAGATCAGATTCCTGGAACAGGTACTCAAAGCTTTGTGCTATTATGAGTCTATGTTGTTTAGTTTTGTCTTGGATCATTAGATCAAATCAATTATGGTCCTCTAGATTAGTCTAGATTAGTCGAGGTGTGCGTAAGCTGACCTGTACACTATGTTATGAAAAAATTGTTAGATTTTTGGAGGGTTTCAACGTAAAACCAACTGGTCATACCAACTGGTCATAGGTCGAGTAGCGTTTACAATGTATTAATGAAGCTTGGGTGGCTTGGATTAGCGACGTGGAATAAAGTTTAACAAAAAAAAAAATCAATGGAGAAGAGAAAAGAAACTTCTGAAAGTTGTCATTGGCTCAATGGGTAGTGCCCTGCATTGTCAAGGAAAAACACAAATAAGAAAGCACTTAAAAATTTGTATAGATCTGCAAAAAAGGAAATTTTTTTGTTTCCCTTATTTAGAACACTGGGATCTTAGATGGGTTTTTCTCTGCTATGCACTCTTAGGCTCCGTTTGTTTGGGAGTAAAATATTTTTCGGTAAAATGTTTTACCTATTTTTTGGTATTTGGTTGTGTAAAAAATGAGAAAAACATTTTACATATAAAACATTTTCCATTAATTGGATGAAAATGACTTATCCTTAAATCTTCCATAAGTTATTTTCCGAAATAAATCCGTTGTCTTCTATTGCAATTATTACAATTATCGCTGCTCAGTTTCTTCGATTGTCAGTCTTGACCCACGTTCAACTCCAATATTCTCAAATCTCTCTACCGTTTAAGGCCCCTCCCCCCCTCTCTACATTATTTTGTTGATTTTTGAAAGTATTTTCAAGTACCAACCAAATACCGGAAAATAAAAGTTAAAAGTTTGTTTTCTGAGAAAATATTTTACATTGTAAAACATTTTACATCGAAACAAATGAAGCCTTACTGTTTCAAATTCTGAAGTTTTTGATTGGTGCTCTATTGGAGTAGTTTTCTGGCAAATTAGATTGATCTACTTGTCTTCCTTCATTGGGCTGTGTACTTTTTACCTTCTCTTAAGTATCAAATATCGATCATCGTTGTTTTGGTTGTTGGACTGAAGGAAGTTATGTTTAAACCAAAAATTAAATGCAGAAAAATGTGATCTTTTCACTGGGGATTGGATCCCAAACCCGGCAGGTCCTGTTTACACTAATGAGAGTTGCCAGTTCATTGAGGGTCACCAGAACTGTATGAAGAATGGGCGACCGGACAGTGGGTATCTTTATTGGAGGTGGAATCCTCGTGATTGTGAGCTTCCTCAATTTGATTCAGTGAAATTTCTGGAGATGATGAGGAATAAGGCGTGGGCATTGATCGGCGATTCTATATCTCGGAACCACGTCCAGTCCTTGCTCTGCATGCTGTCTAAGGTAATATTGACTGTGTTAGATAAATTCTGCGTAGAATTCCGTTATTCAAACTGGATGTTCAATAGGATGTATTCCTTGCTTATATGTCCTCTCTAGGATACTAGCATCGGTATGGCTTAACAAGGTATCTTGGAAAATAGCAATATGAATAGGTATTGATATGGTGTACCTTTTTGTAGTTTTGATCCTCCATCAAACTTTGTAGAAAACAAGGAAGTTTCTACAAAGTGAGGAGCTTCTGAAAGGGGCATTACGGCTTACAATTAAGTGGTAGTTGTATAATGCTTAGAAGTATTGTTTGTATGCTCGGTTCATAACAATATATTGCACAAACTAGGCTATATGGTAATTTAGTATTTCCCATCTTCCTATTATTCTAGAGTCCTTCGCAAAGTTTAAATGCTGGCCATTTAATGAATGGTTTGTCTTCGTCCTACTTCAGAATGTATAGTTGCATGACAGAGCATATCACTAAGAATTGTTTATGGCTTAAGTATTGGAATGCAGGAATTTGTGTATGATGTTTCGTATATGAAATTGAATAACTAGGAAACGTGGACGCTTCTCTGGAAGCTAATCAGGTTCATTCATATTGGTTTACGTAGAAGTTTCTAAAGTATACTTTTTGTGAAATTTATCTCAAGGCAGAATAATTCGTGTTTCTTTTTTTCAAAAAAAAAAAAGAAGAGGCTTTTGTATGGGTTAACTTGTGGGAGCTCAACTGCATTTTCTTATTGAGCTGCTCCCAAAATGAAGCTGCGTAAAATTGATGTTCTGCTGGCTTAGGCACTGAATCTTTATGGCTGCTGTTACTGCTGTAACACTTTCATGGCTTAGTTGATGTTGTGGTTTTGTTAGTTCATTTCTAATTTACGTGTTTTGACATTCACTTTGGCATTTGTATCTGGATGTTTATGCATTGGTTCATATATCCTACTAATATATATGACACCAAGATGATATGATGGTTCCATATGATCCGTGAAGCAAGAAACCAATACAATAGGAGATGATCTGCAAATCGTGGCACCTACTATCTCTTTCATGACATGTGATTCTGTCAAGTAGCTTAATAGTGTGAGTCAAATATCCTTGACAAGAAAGCTAAGCCTTAACCAAAGCATTCCTACAATTAATCGAACTAAACTCTTTCCTCCTCAAGGTGGAACCAGCTGTTGAAGTTTACCATGATGCAGAATACAGATCCAGGAGATGGCACTTCCCCGTTCACAACCTCACTATCTCGGTCATTTGGTCCCCATTCCTAGCAGAAGCTCACATTTTCGAAAACTACGACGGTGTTTCAACCTCTGAACTTGAGCTGCATCTCGACCAACTCGACAAGACATGGACCAACCTGTATAACAGCTTGGATTACGTGATATTCTCAAGCGGTAAATGGTTTATCAAAACTGCAATCTACTATGAGAAAGACAAAATATTAGGCTGCCACTACTGTCCCAAGAGAAACCTAACGGAGCTTGGTATCGATTTCGCCTATCGCAAAGTCCTCAAAAACTTGTTCAACTTCATCATTGCGTCCAATCACAAGGGAATTATTTTCTATAGGACGACCACACCGGATCACTTTGAGAACGGCGAATGGTTCAGCGGCGGGAGTTGCCGGAGAACGACTCCCGTGAAAGAAGGCAAGTTTGAATTGAATCAGATGATCAAAATCCTACGTGACATCGAATTGGAGGAGTTTGAGAAGGCAGCTACGGATGCTTCAGAAAAGGGTGCAAATCTTAAACTTCTTGATCTCATGGAGCTTTCATTACTCAGACCGGATGGACACCCAGGTCCTTATAGACACTTTCACCCCTTTGCGAATGATAAAAACGCTAAGGTTATTAACGATTGTCTTCATTGGTGTTTGCCTGGGCCGATTGACTCATGGAATGATTTGATCATGGAGATGGTGGTGAGTGGTTGAGAGGTTAACCAATACCAAATTATAATGATGTTTTGGAGTTTTGGGGAAACAAAGGATCTGTCCCCTAAAAATAGTGAATCGGTTTCTTTGATGCGGAAGGTTCATCACGACGTGAGCTTTTGGTGACATAGCTATATTTTTAGTGGGAATTATAATCCTGAACAGAATGAGGATATTGGTTTTGGCAAGAACGTTGCATGGTTTTCGTGGCCGTCTCACACCGAGGTTTTCGTATTGGGTTTTATTCAGTTTGCATGCAAATTTGTCAGCAGTTGGAGGAGGAACTGAAGCTAATGGTATCCTCTTGTGTTCTAATGTTGTTGTAATTGGAGATTTCCATAAGATTGATCTCAAATTCAGTGATTGTCGCCAACTGGTACGATACTTACGAGCCTTGTGATGTTGTAAAGAGCAGTAAAGGGCTTGCTTTTGTATGGTATTATGAGCATTGCCTGTTATGGTAACCCTGGGTCGTGAGTTTTCACAAACTTCTTTTCTTTCAGCTAGTTTTATCTTCTAGGGTTTGAGCCTTTAAGGGCTTTGCCCCAACTAATTGTCCTAAAATTCAGGTATAACAGCAATTCCAAATGTTTAAATATAGAATGTGTTGTAGGGGATTTGTATTTCCATATTTCGGTTATTTCCTATAGGTTGCTTGAACTCCACTTCCTCATGCTACTCTTTATGGACAGCTCGTTGCCAGTCTTGTATATCTTTGAGCTACTCGACCAGACATCGCCTATGCAGTCTATATTGTCAGTCGGTTCATGTCTGATCCACGACCACCTCACTATGCTTCCATTCTTTGTGTCCTTTGCTGTGTCAATGGCACTTTATTTCATGGTCTGCATTACTCAACCCATCCTTCTCTTGAGTTGTGTGCTTACTCTGATGCAGATTGGACAGGTGATCCTACTGATCCTCGTTCTACTACTAGGTGTTGTTTCCTTCTTGGCGATTCTCTCATCTCTCGGTGTAGTAAGAAGCAATTTGTTGTTACCAGATGTAGCACTGAGGCCGAATATCGTATTATCGTGGCTCTTGCTGATACGACGCAAGAGCGCCTATGGAGTCGATGGTTACTTGTTGATATGGGTATCAATCATTCTATTGCCACCACGCTTTGTTGTGATAGTAAGAGTGCTATTCAAATTGTTTGCACCGATGTTTTTCATTCGACAACCTGATGTTTGGGGCACTATTCATCTGGTCTCTATTGCTTCATCTAATGAGACAGCTGACATCTCCACCTGAACAATTCCATAATTTAGTTCCTAACTCACGTTAGTCTCTGTTTTACCACCTTGAGTTTGAGGGGTATGTTACTATATGATTTACTAGTTTACTTGTATGTCCATATTTTGGTTAATTCCTAATCTAGTTTGCTTGCTCCATCACTTCTCCCTCTTGTATTGAATTGAATGTTTAGTTTCCAACACTCAATGTTGTCTCTATACTTGTAACAGTCAATTTCAAGTGGAATTGTAGCCCGGGCATCCTGAGATAAAATAAATAAATAAATTCTAGTGCACTTTTAGTCCAATCCATATTCCTAAACACCTAGGGAGAGAGTTCATAAGATGAAAACTTTTTGGCATACACCATCCATGTTCCTGGACCTCTTAAGACAGGACTTCTCGAAGCTGGTACATACGGATTTGGGTTGCTGCTTTTGATTCTTTTTTTGGTATGTTACATTCGGATTTGGGTTTGCTTTCGATTCTTTCTTTTTTTGGTACAACGGGCTAACAACTACGAAGAGGCTGAGCCTCTAACAAAACCAGCACTCACGACATTCGCGGCTCACAGACTCCTAATTTCTTCCGGTGGGGTGAAGAAGCTGACGGGATTAGTCTTTTGATTTCTTCCTAGCTTGGCCATCCTGTCTGCAAATCTCCTTCACGAGGGTGTGGTTGAGCGTGCATCCCGTCCTCCGCAACATCGCTTAGCTTGCTCTATTGTTGCCCTGAAAAGCGAGTTTGAAGGATCTCGTTCATGATGAGGTTGATAGCAACCTTCGCATCCGATTCGGTTATTCATCGTTCTACTCTGGGAGCACTGGCTCCTCAATCTCCTATGTATTTGGGAGGAATCCGATTCGGTTATTCATCGTTCTACTCTGGGGCACTGGCTCCTCAATCTCCTATGTATTTGGGAGGAAAAATTATGGGGTGGTTTTAGGACACCGTCACGTAAGGCTTAAGACCACCGAATAATTACTCACTTGGGAGATGTGAAGAAGCTGAAATTCTTTACTTATTTTTTTTTATGGATAAATTCTCTACTTATCTTATGTTTATCTTACCCGTTCAAAATTCA
This sequence comes from Rhododendron simsii, assembly GCA_014282245.1. Classification (NCBI taxonomy): domain Eukaryota; kingdom Viridiplantae; phylum Streptophyta; class Magnoliopsida; order Ericales; family Ericaceae; genus Rhododendron; species Rhododendron simsii. The sequence goes on along the minus strand of CM024959.1, from coordinate 9,040,348 downwards.
GTTCATATTTCGGGGAAATTTTCCAAAAGTGCTAAAGAGGCCTTTTTTTTTCCTCCGTAGTTTGTGAAGAAAAAAAACTCATTTAGTGATAAAAAAAAAAAAAAAAAAGCTCATTTAGTACTTTTATAACACTTTTGAGAAACTACTCTTTTATTTATTATTTTGATTATTCTCATCTAGACAAATCCAATAATAAACCAAATCAAATCAAACCAAACAAATTTTGATGCAAGATTGGTAACATATCAAATAAGACCCAAAAGAAAGAACAATGTATGAATTTTACGTACATAATTGTGGAGCCCATATATATGTGAGAGAGTTGTGGTTGGTGGATTGTGTACCCATCAAACTTGGCCTTAATATCCACCTTAAGGTAACTTTTTACTGTCATCACTACAACGGTTAAATTCTTTCTAACTCTCCCATTTTTTCAAATCTCAACAATTCATTTGAATTTGAAAAACTTTACCGTTGGCTCCTCCTCTCCCCTCTATATAGAACCCCATTCCTCAACAAAGAACAGTACCCAACTAAACCCTATCTCTCTCTCTCTCTCTCTCTCAAAATCATGGCTGATACTATGATTGCAGACATGCCAACCAATACCAACCCTACGCGTTCAAAGAAAGGAGGGAGAACCAGGAAGGCATTGAAGCCGACAAACCAATCACCAGATGAGCCCATTACCTCAGCCGGAGTTGTTGCGACGCCACCAGAGGACGCTGCCGCCGGGAAGGAGAATCACGAGAGCCTCTCACAGCCCAAGAAAACCAAATCCAAGAAAAAACCCGACCTTTCTTCTAATTTCGAGAAAGAGTTGGAGGAAATGCAGGAGAAGCTCCAGCAGCTGAGGATTGAGAAGGAGCAAACGGAGGAGATGGTGAAGGCCCGAGACGAGATGCTGAAGCAGAAGGATGAGGAGATCAAGAAGTTGCAGAAGATCAAGGAGTTCAAACCCACCATGGTTCGTTTTCTTGATTTTCTTGAATTTTTTTTTTCTCTAAATTGTTTGGTTGCTGAGAAAATGGTTTTTGATTAGAGTAATGCGAGAAATGGGAAATTACTGAATCTCAACCTAGGAAGTGGATTTAAGGTTGATGGTTCTTGGTTTCTGGTTCTAGGGTTTGATGATGGCTGTTTACTTGTTTTCTTTTATCTTTCTTGAGGCACATTCAAAATGTTCAATCTCTGTTTGGTTGATGAGAATATATTAGGGTAAATAAACAAACTTCAGAAAGGATAACCCAATTGACCCATATCAGTTTATCAAGGCTACCAAACGGACTAAACGGGCCACTAAACCATGGATTTTGAGACACAAAAACATGGATTTCGAGACAGATCGTTCTCCTTCCATACATTAATTGAAGTCTTTAAGCTATCGACAAGATTTTGAGGTTTCACTGACCCTAAGTGTAAATATCTGATTTCCCCCCTTTATTTTCGTTGAAAGATATAACAGGGTGGAAGATTCTTGATTTCTGGTTCTAATGGGTGTTTGCTCTTTGCTCCTTTTATCTCCAGACATTTCCTATTGCTCTATCTGTGGGAGACAGAGAGCTAGAAAAGAAAGAGAAGAAGAAAGGATGCCCTCAAATGAAACGGCCGTCTCCACCTTATATCCTATGGTGTAAAGATCAATGGAATGAGGTAAACTAAAAGAATGAAGAAATGTTTCCTTTATCTAGGATTCAAAACTGCATTGATCTGACCATATGTCACTGAATTGCCTACTGGGTTTTGTTGTTTTCAGATCAAGAAGGTGAACCCGGAAGCCGAATTCAAGGACATCTCAACTATTTTGGGAACAAAATGGAAGACCGTTACAGCCGAAGAGAAGAAGCCTTATGAGGAAAAGTATCAAGCTGAAAAAGAAGCTTATTTGAAGGTTGTCGGGAATGAGAAGCGTGAAAACGAAGCGATGAAGCTGTTGGAGGAAGAGCAGAAACAGAAAACAGCAATGGAGTTGCTTGAGCAGTATCTTCAGTTCAAAAAAGAAGCCGAAAAGGAGACCAAGAAGAAGAAGTAAATTCACTAATCGGACTGGATTCATACCTATTTTTGGTTGTACCCAGCAACCCCATTCTCTCATCCACCTTATTGGTTTCTGCTTATGTACAGGAAAGAAAAGGATCCATTGAAACCGAAGCAACCGATGTCAGCGTTTTTCGTTTTCGCCAATGCGCGACGAGCAGCTCTGGTTTCAGAGAACAAGAGTGTTGTGGAGGTAATTGGAGAAAACCTTGTCCTCATTTCTTGAATTTTTTTGCCAATAATCCTAATGTAAATACATAAATCGGCACAGGTTGCTAAGATCACTGGGGAGGAATGGAAGAACATGACAGAGAAACAGAAAAAGCCTTATGAAAAGGTTTGCTTGTTCACTCTCTTTCTGTATTTTGATTTTTCGACAGCGAAATCGATCTTTTTCTGATACTATATACTTTTCTGACACTATTTGGGAAATTTGCAGATAGCAAAGACGAACAAGGAAAGGTATGCAGAAGAAATGGAGGCTTATAAGCAGAAAAAGGAGGAAGAGGCTATCAATCTCAAAAACGAAGATGAGGAACAGATGAAAATTCAGAAGCAAGAGGCCTTACAATTGCTCAAGAAGAAAGAGAAAGCAGAAAACATAATCAAGGTTGTTACCTGCACTGATAAACTGTTTACACCTTTAGATTTTTTTTTTGGACTTCAATGGTGGCTAATCATGTATGTACGCAGAAAACGAAAGAGAATCGCCAAAAGAAGAAGCAGCAGAAGGAAGAGAAAAATGCTGATCCAAACAAGCCAAAGAAGCCTGCTTCTTCTTTCATTCTATTTAGGTGACTAACTTTAACAGTATCTTTCAGTTTATCTAGCCCGGACACCTGGTTATCGAAAATCTTTAGTATATCTGGCATCAGCAAGTCAAATTTGGTTAGTAATTTATGCTTACTTTTTGATCCTGTTGATGCAGAAAAGAGATAAGGAAGAACTTAATGGAAGAGAGGCCAGGAATTAATAACTCTACCCTTAATGCCCTTGTTTCAGTGAAATGGAAGGTATGTTACCCCTCTGAATTGGATGAAATCCTATGGGGTATTAGAGTAAATGTGGTGTATTAAATGAAGGACTAAAAATTTTGGCTTGTTTTGTTAAATTGATGTTGTAGGAATTGAGTGAGCAAGATAAATTGATATGGAATGAAAAGGCTGCAAAAGCCATGGAGGCATACAAGAAGGAATTGGAAGAGTACAACAAAATTGCAGAAGTGAAGGAAAACAGTAAAGCTTGAACTGAACCCTCTGTAGAGATGTTCAACTGGTTCTGTTGAATATCTCCGTTAACCGGGGTTGTTGAACTAGTGTTAGTTTGCCAGCCTCTTATCTTTGTTATTCGGAACTAGTTTCTGCTAATTTCTTAGGTCTTCTTTTTTCCATTTGGATGTTAAATTTGTAGTCTGGAATTCGTATTGATGTCATTTCATGAGGTTCTCCGGCAGGTTCATCTCATTTTTCCTTGTTCTAAACGTCAAAATCTACTGTATTAAGCAACGGAAGAAACAGACACCACCAGGCCAAAATAAGGACTCCAAAACAAAACAAGCCACAAGGAGGACCAATGGAAGACCGTAACAGCAAACAAAAGTAGTTGTTTGTATCGCAAAGAAGTTTTTGGTATGATTTGGTCTTGACGATAACAAGTTCATCATAGACCTGAGTATAGAATTGTTTCGATATTAGCCTGCCCTTTGCACGAATGCTAGTAATTTTGACGTTATTGTAAGACACTTTCACGCTAGAACTTTTGCTTGCACACCTATGTAATATGACTTCGCTCTTTGACTTGAATTCTAATTTTCTAGGACCAAATGTATTTGAGCTGTCGTTTGCACAGTACATGTGTGATTAAACACCGAATTAGGCCCCGTTCTAACTCAGACCTTTGTTAATTGTCACTTCTTCCCCACCTACCCACGCCACTATCAATCACGTACCGCCTAAATTAATCTTGTGAGGTGGAATTGTTTCTTTTTACATATTTTGTGATAATCGTGGAAGCACTACGGCGGTGGTCCTAAGAGTAAAACTCCAAGATCTGCCCCTTTTGTTCATACTCCATAATCAAACGTTGATCCTCACCATCTCTCTCTCTCTCTCTCTCTTAAAAATAACTCTCTGTTAATTCTCTGAGTTCTCTCTCAATGGAGAAGATTCAAGAACAGAAAGAAAAACACACCCAGAAAACCAACGACGACCACAACCCCGCCAAGCCCCAGCCCCTCGTATGGGACTGCGGCAGCTCTCTCTACGACTCATTCGAACTCAAGTCCTTCGAACGCCAACTCGACTCCGCCATCGCCTCAAGGACCCTGTCCATGCCCCACCGTGCCCATCATCACGCGCAACCCAAGCCCATCTCCAAAAAGTCATCGTCAAAATTCTCTCGCCCGTTCCACAAACTCGTCAAATCCGTTTTCGGCCCGAAAGAGAACGCCAGCAGCTCGTTGTTTAGTGACCTCGAAGGATCATCACAAGATCATGGGTTTTACTTTGTTTACGACAAGTCCGGTTCGCTTTCTACGATTCCTGAGGTGGCGGAGAAGGCAGCCGAGTACGGCAGTGTTTTGCCGGATTCTGATGAGTCGCTGGTGAAGAGGGCGGCTTCTGAGCGGTTTACCGCCACTTCTGTCGGTATTTCATGTGCTATTTTTTTCCGATAGACTTGAACCTTTCACAATGTACGTAACATTGCTAATACCAAGCTGATTTATTTTTCGATATCCGATCGAGCTGTTTTTTTTACGTACTTGTTCTAATCGATAAGCTCCACAAAGTGAACGTTTCATCATTTTCGGGTATATTGTTTTCCCGTTGTTAATGTGATCCTATGTTTTTTTTTTAACGTTAAAATCTCCTCCTAAACAACATAAGAAACAGACAACACAAGAAGCAAAATAAGTACTCCCTCCGTCCCGATTTGTTTGTCCAATTTCAGGTTTCCAACTTATTTAAAATCATTTGATTTGAAAATTATTGATTTTGAAATTGGACAGTCAATTTGGGACATGTATAAGTTAAAAAGACGACAATCAAATCGGGACGGAGGGTGTAATTTGTAGGAGAAAGAAGTTTTTAGTTTTGATTAAGGGGGTGTTTGGGAGCACAATTTTCATATTTTGCATTTTAGATTACCGGACTATGACTGTTTGGGAGAGAAAAGCAAAATGTATCATGCCAAAAACAACTGCGTTAAGGCCTTCCAATTATGGACGATTATTTGAGGTGTGCATAAGATGGCCCGAATACTTGATTATAAAAGACAAGCGCATTAAATGCCGAGGTTTTTTTTTTTTTTTTTTTCCCCTTCCTCCTATGATCATTTGAGAAACATTTTTGTGAGAATGATTATGGACGGTGCAATTGATCTCTCAAGATTATTTGAGGTGCGCATAAACTGACCCGAACACCTGATTATAAAAGGCAAGCGCATTAAATGCCGAGGTTTTTTTTTTCCCTTCCTCCTATAATCATTTGAGAAACATTTTTGTGAGAATGAATAGGTGTGAAATTACACAAGGAGGCAACAGGTAAACATTAGTTACATTACCAGTGAATATTTACCACATAGAGACCCGAGTCGGATGAACCTAGCTTGCGTGAGTATTGAAATTTTTTCGACAAACAAGATCATCTAGTTATGTTAATACGACAAACAAGACCTTCTTGTAGAGGAACTTCTATTCGTTCTTTCGATTTATGTTCTGCTCTTTATCTTAGCTTCGATAAATTTTAGTAATTTCAAATGTTTTTAAGATACTTTCACAAGCTTGCGTCCATGCTATTGCTTCTCCTCCTCGATGCCCGCACCAATTTTCTAAGACCAAACGTACTTTGAGCTGTGTTTGTTTTTTGGGTAATTAAGAGCTGTGGTTAATTTGCACGGTACATGTATGATTAAACGCCGAGCGAGCGGGTATTGTCTATGTGGCACCCGCTCAGTGCATCCGAGCCGTCCAAAAATGAGTGCCGAGCGGGTATTGCCTATGTGGCACCCGCTCGGCGCATCCGAGCTGTCCGATACATTTTTGGACGGTTCGGATTAAAACACTCTCTCTCCTCCCATCCCAACAGTTTCTCTCTCTTTTTCTCTCTCCAAATTTGAGCCGTTTAAACACGAAATGGATGGCTCGGATGGCCGAGCGGGCACCACGTGCTACCCGCTGGGCACTGAAAATTTTTCCACTTCTTCCCCACCTAACCACCACCATCCATGTGTAATGATACTTCGCGGAAAATAATCTTGTGAGGTGGAATTGTTTGGGTCGTAGACTTTTACTTTTCAAGCATTTTGATCGTCCACGTTACAATGTACTACACTACTACTTTTTTAGCATTGGAACATTCCACCGAAATGTGCAAGGCCTAAGAGGTCCTAGGGCAAGGCATAAGATCAGGTCCGGCCCTAGGGCAAGGCCTAAGAGACCGTCGCCTGAAGCCTTCAATTTTTTGGTCCGAAAATGGGCTCCCAACTTTAAGGTATATATATAATAGCCTTGCGTTATACGATTATACATATCGTCTGATGTGTTCTAGTGGTAAGACAAAGGCTAGCTATGCACACCCAAAATTAGGGTTCAATTCTTCTAGGCCCAAAATAGTACTGTTTTATGCACCTACATAACAACATCTCTAACCCATACTTTGTTTTATTCGAACTCAAAATTTGAGTAAAAATTCACTTTTAACGTTCAAAGTTATCAGACTAATTTGACTTTAATTATTTGAAGCCATCCACTAATTAAATTAGGCAAATTAATGTCCAATCCATATAGTGACTGTTACTTGACATCCCACTTGATCGATTGTGAATGTGTTTACGTGTATGTATGTGTTCATAGGCTTTTAATTAGTATTGGATGGCTTCATTTGCCTAATACAATTAGTTTTGCTTCAAATTTTTTTTTTTAAAACAGTAGTAAGGCTTTTCCAATTTATAACCATATCATTATTGGAGCTTTTCGCCCAAATTTTAAACGAGTTTTTTGTATTTTGGAGTCTGTTTTATGCACCTACATAACAACATCTCTAACCCATACTTTCTTTTATTCGAACTCAAAATTTGAGTAAAAATTCACTTTTAACGTTCAAAGTTATATCAGACTAATTTGACCTTAATTATTTGAAGCCATCCACTAATTAAATTTGGCAAATTAATGTCCAATCCTTATAGTGACTGTTACTTGACATTCCACTTGATCGATTGTGAATGTGTTTACGTGTATGTATGTGTTCATAGGCTTTTAATTAGGACTGGATGGCTTCATTTGCCTAATACAATTAGTTTTGCTTCAATTTTTTTTTTTAAAACAGTAGTATATTTTATCTTTCCAATTTATAACCATATCATTATTGGAGCTTTTCGCCCAAATTTTAAACGAGTTTTTGTATTTTGGAGTTCTTCATATTAAATAAAGCTTTCACCCCAAAATCAAGTACGAGTACGAAAAATGGTGGGAGATAATCTAATTAATTAAGGCCCACAATTTTGTATTTGGAGTGTTGTAATTGTATAAAATATATGTTTACTTTTTGTGATGAAACCAATAATATGAATGCAATAAAATCAGGATTTAAACCATTAAAATCGATGGACTCAAATCGTGATCAAGACGAGTGTAACATTTTATATTTAAGACAAATGCGTTCCCGCTATGCTTACAGTTTACCATTTAACAATTTGCAAAAAGTGTAAAATAATAAATTAAAAGATAAAATGAGAAAATTTCATGTAGGAAAGAAAGAGAGAGTTAATAAGAGAGTTTTATTTTATTTAAGGTAACTATATTATTTTAGTTCATAATTGGTCGTTTAGGTCCCCAGTTAGGTCACCTACGGGTGACACAACTTGGGTGTGTGAAAACTCCACTATGGACACAAAATTTTACCGGTCGACATGAGGACAACGTGAAGATCTCAAGGCTTTGTTCGGTTCCCTTTTATCTTTAGTTTTAGTTTTGGAAACTAATCATTATCCTACTTCTTTCTCCAATCATTACCCTATTTCTCCAATTATTATTTTCTTATCTCTCTCTATCTCTCTCCAATCATTACTTCTATCTTCAATCATTACTCTATTTCTCTCTCCACCCACTACCAAAACTAAACTAAACTAAACTCCCAATCAAACACAACCTTGACCTTTTTGTTTTGTTCATAACTAACGCGTTCCAACCTCACCCAATATCATACTTTATCCATTCCGATTTATTTATTCACTTTTACGCTTTTAGCCGTAACCAAATATTTGTCAATTTGACTTTTCAATGTTTCAAGTTTCATTTTGCCCTCTCCCTTTTTTTTTTTTTTTTCTGGATATAGTAACTTATTTTCAAAAAAATTGAAGGGTAAATGTTGGAAAGTTGAAGATTTTTAGGTGTAATCACTGTGAGTTTGTTCGGTTTGGGTTTTGGTTTGTATTTGTGTTTTGGTTTTGAGGGTGGTTTTTAAGAATAATGAAAAATAAATAAATAAATAAAATTTATTAAGAACTGTGAGTTTTGAGGCTCCGTTCTAGAACACATTCTTAAAAAATAAATATTTATTTTGTATTTTCAAACTCAAAAAATAATGTAAATAAAAAGTATTTTTTTATTTTTTTGGCACTGTATAAAAGATCTAGATAAGATCTATCAAACAAGATCCATATTATTTGCGTAAACATATTATTTTTAAACTTGAAACTACCTTCTTAAAAAATAAATACTTATTTTCGGTTCCGAAACGGGGCCTGAGTACTCTAACCAAACAAGGTCTATGTTACCTAAAAAAGTATATTTTTTCAAAATTGAACAAACGAACTAGTCAAAGCATCCTTTTATAGGTAAGTGGTAACATATCAAGCATCTCTCTCTCTCTCTCTCTCTCTCTCTCAAATAAGCGTCTTTGCGCGCTTCTCCTCTGAGTTCTCCCCCACAACTGCAACAAACAATGGAGAAGATTCAACAACAGAAAGAAAAACAAACCCCAAAAACCGTATGGGACTGCGGCAGCACACTCTACGACTCGTTCGAGCTCAAGTCCTTCGAACGCCAGCTCGACTCCGCCATCATCGCTTCGCGGACCCTGTCCATGCAACACCTACCCGTTCGCCGAGCCCATCTCCCTCCCCCAACCCCCCAACCCAAGCCCATCTCCAAAAAGCCATATTCAAAATTCTCTCGCTCGTTTCACAAGCTCCTCAAATCCGTCTTCGGCCCGAAGCAAAACGCCAGCTCGTCGTTGTTTAGCCTCGAAGGATCACAGCAGGACGGTGTTTACGTTGTTTGTAGCAGCTCCGGTTCTTCGCTTTCCTCGATTCCTGAGGTGGCGGAGTACGGCGGTGTCTCGCCGGATTTGGATAAGTCGTTGTTGGTGAAGAGGTCGGCTTCTGAGCGGTTTACGGCCACTTCTGTCGGTATTTCATGTGCTTGATATTTGTTTGATAGAGATCTAATTAACCTCTGACCATGTAATATTAGTAATATCATGTCATGGGCAGCTAGCGTATATTTTAGTATCTTTTTCTCGTGAATTACTAGAAAGTTCTAAAAGAGTAGTAGGAGTACTTTATTACTGTAATCTGATTTGACTTTAGTTGCCTTCTTGATTTGCACTTTGGTCTTATGCTGGTTTAATTTATACTCTGCTTCCTTATCACATACTTAGGTGCCGTTGCGTTTTTTTATTTATTTATTTTTATACCTGTAATTTCAAGATCAATGAGATCTATCATACAAGATCTATATTGGTAGGAAAATTATTTGCATAAACGCATGATTTTTTATCTTGAAATTACCTTCATTTTTTAAAAGTTTTTTTTTTTAAGAAACTCATACACACCCTTAGTTATTGAGGTGATCGTGAATTGGCAAAAAAAAAAAAAAAAAAGACCCTGTACAGTCTAGGAAAGAGGGAAAATAGGAAACTGTTGCTTATAAAAAAAAAAAAAAATTCCAGAAACTATCCAGGACAACAAATCAATTGTTCAGAACTCTTTACTAGAAGACCAGAATTCTTCCCTTCCTTTAAAGTTGGGCCATTCATTTGTTTTTTTTTTGGAGGGCTTCATAGTCTGGTTGTCCTGGTAACTTATTATCGAGGCTATGTAATCGGCTCAAATTAGGTAAGAGGATTGGTAGGTAGGGAGCAGATGAAAGGCTTCGGGTGTCGAATGTGAATCATCTTATAACCCCTATAAAGATGGATGTATTAATATAGTAGTTAGTTGACTGGCGGCTGGGGAATTTTGTTTGAGGAACTTTTTGGCCGGTCCTTTTTGGGTGAAGAATAGTCCACTAGGTCCTACCCAAAGAGTCCATAGCCCAATAGGTCCTCTTTAATATTTTGTGGACAAAAAAATCCCTCATAAAAAAAAAAGCGATTGGAGAGAAACAAAAATACCACAACCACGCCGCCGCCGCCACGTTGCTACCACCACCACGGCCGCCGCCACCACGCCGCCGCCACCACCAACACCGCCACCACCATCACCACCACCATCATGTCGCCGCCACCACCACCACCACAACATTGCTGCCACCGCCGCTGCCACCGCCGCCGCCACCACCGCTACCACATCGCCGCCACCACCACCACGACGTCACCACCACCACCACCGCCACCACCACCACGTCGCCGCCACCACCACCACCACCACCACAATGATCACCTCCACGCCACCATCACAACTACCACCACCATCACCACCACTCCCCACCAACACCATCACCACCACCGCCGCCGCCACCACCACCACAATGACCACCACTACGCCGCCGCCGTCACAATTAACAGTGTTAATTTCTAAATAAATTCACATCATAATTAACAGTGTTAATTAACAGTCGTCCCATAAAACCTCCTACACCACCACCACCACCACCACCACAACGCCGCTACTGCCACCACAACGCCGCTAACACCATCACCACAACGCCACCACCGCCACCGCCACCACTATAATTAATAGTGTTAATATCTGACTAAATTAACAGAGTTAATTTCTATATAAATTTACACCACAATTAACAGTGTTAATTAACAGTTGATCCATATAACCTTTTACACCACCACCACCATGCCGCCACCGCCACCACCCACTATCACCACTACGTCACCACGACCATGCTACCGCCGCTGCCGCTACCACCGCTGCCGCTACCACCACCACGTCACCACCACCACCACCACTATGCCGCCACCACCACCACCACGTCGTCGCCGCCGCTACCACCACCACCATGTCGCCGCCGCCGCCACCACCACAACAATTAATAGTGTTAATTTTTGTCTAAATTAACAGTGTTAATATCCTTCGGCCTATATAACCTCCTAAACCACCACCATCATGCTGCCACCACCACAACCATCGCCGTCGCTGCCACCACAATGAGATAGACGATCGAGACGATCTAGCTGCCACCACCATCACAGCCGCCACCACGCCACCGTCGCCACCACCACCATCACGTCGCCACCACCCCCACCACCACGCCGCCGTCCCCACCACCACCACGTTGCCACTACCACCACCACGCCGCCGTCCCCACCACCATAACGTTGCCGCCACCACCACGCTGCCGCTACCACCACCACGTCGCCACCACCACCACTACAATTAATAGTGTTAATTTTTGTCTAAATTAACAGTATTTTCGTATAAATTCACACCCCAATTAACAGTGTTAATACCCTTCGGCTCATACAACCTCCTAAACCACCACCACCACTACTCCACCACCACTGCAATTAGTAGTGTTAATTTTTGTCTAAATTAACAGTGTTAATTTTCGTCTAAATTCACACCCCAATTAACAATGTTAATACCTTTCGGCCCATACAACCTCCTAAACCACCACCACCACGCTGCCACCACCGGCTATTCCTCTACCAGTCTCAGCCCCGCCACCGACCACTCCTCCACCAGTCTCAACTCCACCGCCAACTACTCCTCCTTCGACCGTTCCATCTCCGATCGATCTCCTTTGAGATTAACACTGTTAATTGTAGATTTAGACAGAAGTTAACACTGTTAATCGTAAATTTAGACAGAAGTTAACATTGTTAATCGTAAATTTAAACAGAAGTTATATTGTTAATCATAAATTTTGATAGAATTTAACACTGTTAATCGTAAATTTAGACAGAATTTAACATTGTTAATCATGGTGGTGGTGGTGGTGGTGATGGTGGCGGCGTGGTAGTGGTTGTCATTGTGGTGGCGATGGTGGTGGCGGCGGCGTTGTGGTGGTTGTGGCGGCAGCATAGTGGTGGTAGTTAATTAACATTTTTAAAACAATGTTAATTGACAAAATTGATACACTAAACAACATCACAACAACCGGATACAACACCAAACAAAAATCAAACTTTGAGCCATCTTTTTCTACCACAGAATTCGTAAATGGAGTATCGTACACCCATAATTAAAATGAGCCACAGAAAATAAAAAATAAACCACAAAAATTCGTAAAATCAACCTTAAAAATTCGTTAAAAATAATGCATGCCAAATACTATTTCAAACTTTACAAAGAAAAAGGGGTGATAAAGAGTTACTAGTAATGACATGCGCCATGCTCAACAAACGCCACTTGTTTCACTACCCCTACTGTAACCACAAACCCATATCCCACCTTCATCAATCACTGAATTCTTATCGGTGCTTTGACTTCCGATGATGCAACTCATCAATTATTTTCATTCGGCGAAAATTTACCTTAGTTTCATTTTTCAAGCACTACTAATTGGTGTATTAATCAAACCTTTATCATCTTCTTAAACTCCTCAAAGTTAACACACCCGTCGCTGTCGACGTCTACGGAGGCGATCATCCTTGAGCAGTCGGCGAGGGAGCACTTCTCCCCTAGGCTCTTCATCACCGCGTGCAACTCCGATATCAGCCCGTTACCATTCTTGTCGTACAAGTCGAATGCGTCGCGAAGCTCCTTGTTGTTGCGTCCGGCGACGATGACGTTCCGTTTTCGTGGAACTCGGTGAACTCGCGGAGTTCGATGAAGCCGTTGCCGTCCTTGTCAATCTCCGCCATCACGCGGCCGACCTCCTCCGCCGCACCGCCATGAACTCCGAGGCAGAGATCTTGCTGTCACCGTTCGAGTCGAAATTTCCGAATATCTAGAGACAGAGAGATACAGAGAGGGGAGTAAAGTCGGGGTAGATAAGTAAAAGCACGGTTGGAGGACTCGGTGGGAATTGAACTTGTGGAGAAAAGGAGCTGATGGGCTATGAATGGGAAACTTGGGACCGGCCTGGTATTTCCCATTTTGTTTACCTTGCTATCTTTTGTTGCTAACGAATTGTACGTAATCTCACTGTACGTATGTAACAACATGGCAATAATTAAACGAATAAACAAACGCACCGCCCGTGTGGCAGGAGGATAAAGAAGTCGATCGGGATTATTTGACTTGGATATGTATATACCTTAGGAGGGGGAGGGGTGTCCAAATCTTATCCAGTTGGAGCAATGACCAAAATACCCGTGGGCCAACACTGACTACCCATTCTCGCCGGACGATTAAGGTTTTGGGTGGCTAAGGAAGAATGATCGATAAGATGTGGATATGTTATGATGGGGGATTATTTAATCCTTTGTTTGGATAGTAGTTGATATAGGTGAATAAGAGTGGATAATGTGATAAATTATTTAGTTGCTCTCATTTAATCATTTCATTGAGAATACAAACTGATTTGAGGGGTAATTTGGTCTTTTTTTCCATCCAGATAAGCTCATCCTAAGGCGAGAGTTGTTGTTAGTTAACACCCTTGGGGCCCGTTTGGATGCTGGATAAGGATCGAGGGTATTAATTATGAAGGGGGATAAGATAGTAGGGGATATTATGGAAGAAAGGTGGGCCCACATTGATGTGACGGGGGATTAAATAGTACTTAGTTTGGATGAGAGATAAAATGAGGGGATAAGGTTATTTTGTAATTGAAATGGAAAAGAGATGGGGTATTATCTGGGGGTATTATGTAATAACACCCCAGAACCTCCCCATAAATAATTCCCCCTTCGGGGGTATTAGGGGATACAAGAGAATCCGAGGCTTAGTTAATATCCCCGGCAATATGGTTTTCCAAACCATGGCTTAGGAGGGGGTATTACTAATACCCCTTCAGTAGCCCCCATCCAAACAGGCCCTTGAAAGGGAATAAGCTCTCCCCTTCCCCCCTTCCTTCTCTCACCAGCAAACACCTTTCTTCTTTGTCTACCTCGCTCCTTGTCCTCCCAACAAACAAACACTAGGTGTACTGCTCGAACTAGGACCGAAAAAGAAAATTCACGCCTAGATTAAGACACCAATTTTAATGTGTTCACGAGCCAAGCTAAGACATATATTCGAGCTTAGTACAAGTCTAATAATTTGGCTTGGGCTCATTCATTTTAGTGAAACCATCGAGTCAAGCTCAAGTTGTCGGTGAACAACTTGGCTCTTTTTGGGACCTAGGTTGATTGTGTGTGTTGAATCCCTTGTGTTGGAGGTAATGGGAAGTAGGAGCAAGTTACCAATAATAATCCCAAGCGATTGACCTAATAGTTAAGGCCTGCGATTTAGAAATTTATTTTCTCCTAATGTAGTGTTAGGTGCTATGAACTTATTTGGAGTCAGTCCATACGGAACTTTGCAAGTAAATGGTGGGATTGAGCTCCAATATTAATTGAGATGTGCGTAAAATGAGTCGAGCACCTAATTAGTTGTTTAAAAAAAGTACAGTACCAATTTTTTTTTTTTTTGGGTAATAAACATACAGTACCAAGTTACCAGTGGCTGTATGTGAGTATATATCTGCTTTTTGAAGTTGTACTCCCGATCATAAATGTTCCCTGGGAAATAAGCTCCCTATTGATATTTTAAAGGTGACAACGACACTCCAACAGCCAATATTTAAGACACCTGGGACATCAGGCTTGTGACAAGTGTCGCAACACAGATAGGAGTACAAGAAAACTTCTTTACCGTATACTATTGAGAGTAATTGTGACAGTTTTCGTTTGGCAATGTCTGTCGGCCTCCATGTCAAAAGAAAACCCTATTAGGTTCGGGTTCTTTTCGATCCAAGTCCAAAACTTAGATTGGACGGGACTGTTTAAATTTGGACCATATATTGGCATGATGAATAGTTTGGATACTTTAATCGGCAAGAGTCTGTGAGGAAAGCGTACGATTACCGGAGATAGTCTTATCTAGTCCATATTGACTCTTACGGGTAGAAATCTCTGAGAAAATCTGAACCATTTATGCTGTGTTTGGTTTGGTTTTTGAAATTTTTTTAAAAAAAATAGTAGGGGTAATAAGTGGAGAGAGATAGAGAGAGAAATGTTAGAAATATGGGGAATCTCGGGGGTATTTTTTGAAACATTCTTTTTGAAAAGTGAAGAGAACAAGGCATGAATTGCTGCAATGAACAATCCAGATTTTGATGTTTTCGTTCAGTCAAAATTAAGAATTGAGAGCATCCAATTCTTATCATTGGATGGGCAAAAATAAGAGATTCATATTTGTCATTGAATTTTTTTCTACAGTAAATTTGGACCGAGAATACAACCCTGCTCTAAAAACAAATCTGCAAGTACAATGTCGAGTGTCATACAAGATTTTAAATGTCGAGTGTCATATACAAGTTTTTAAAATGTAGTCCTCCCTAACAATAACACCAATTTCATACGAGGACGAGCACCTACAAAAGTTGCTTACGAGAATGGGCCATGATTTGCCACTGGACGTTTATTCAGAGCAATTTGTTCCGGTAAAATTTCAGTTCAAAAGTGATCTATAGCAAGCAGGGTGTAAAGGAGTTGAGCGGAGCTTCAAGGCGTTTGAGTTCAATTTGAGTACTAAACGAGCCTCTACAAATGAGTAGAGCCCATGCATACAAGCAAAACATGTCTACATGACCTGAGGTACGACAACTCGAGCTCGGTTGATTCAACGAGCAAAAAATTTGTCCGAATTTGGCTCGTCGCTGAAGAAACCGAGCCGAGACGAACTTTTTACCTATGAACGAATCAATCTGCTCAGTTTGTTCAGGCTTGTTGCCGTACTAGCAAAATCAAATAGCAAAGCATGCGCTGCTGAGTTGAGGCCCATGGTTTCTTGAACCGCTCTTTTTTCAAATGTTGTCATATTAGAAAAGTAAACGTATTCACTAAATTTAACTGAATTTTAACAAAAATAAAATACCAAAATTTTTATTTTTAAAGATATATATATATTTTAATTTGATCACTGCTTTACAGATACTTCTCTGTCAAATCGTTTAAAAAAGTAAGACAAATTATGCGAAGGGGATAAAGTGGAGTATCTAAAATTGGTGCATACTTTTTTTTTTCCCTAGACAGAAGAATATTTTATAAAAACTCGATAGGGATACATCGAGGGGAGAGAAAAGAACAGAATGAGCAATTGGTACATACTTCTCTTCAGTTCAAGTCAGCTTCACAACACAAGACATAAAACAAAAATCTCCGAATGGATATATCATTTTAATAATTTGCCTCATTTGTTTTACTACATGTTCCAGTGTCTTATATCAGTAAATGATTCATATTATCTTTAAAAAAAAAAACACAAAACAAAAACAAACGAGACTTCTGGAACTGTATTCATTCTGTCCAAAATTAATTTTCTTAGGGAAAACTATTTTCTTTGTTTAAATTCTACTAGGAGTAATATTTTACTCCAATTTGAAGAATTAACAATATAACCATAATTTAATTTATTCGTTAATGAGAACTTTGTTCGGGTAATGATATTCAGGTAATTCTTCATCATCTTTTTCATGGTGCACTTGCGATAATTGTGGATACAGATTTTAGATTTTAACTTCAGATTCTGCTACAGATTTTAGATTTCACATTTTAGTAGAAGTTGAGAAACCTGTTTGTTGCAGCTGAGAGGTTATGAGAATTTCATTCTTTGTTTGAGAATTTGGGTTGCAGAATCCCAAAAGCTGCCTAACCCAGCTTTAGAATTTTGAGGGTTTTTTTTTTTTTTTTCCCAAGTTCTCAGAATCTGTAGATAATAAAAATCGTAGAATTTTTGACAAACATTCTAAATCGATTTTAAGAAGCTATAATTAGGGCTGTTAAACGAACTTAACAGCTTGAGCTCAACTAGACTTTTGGTTTATTCAAACTCGTTTAAAAATAATAGAAGCCAAGTTCAATCACATTTTTTGTTTGTCTATAAGTTCAGGCCAAAAGTGAGCATACAAGTGTTTAGCCCGATAGACTCGTGAACAAATGGCTCATTCCATAAATTTTACATATATAGAGGTGGATTAATAAATATCAAAATACAAGATCGGAGTCGGCCTTCCACATATTTTTACACCAATTTTACTGTACTATTGCACCTGGATAGGAAACTTCCTAGGTGAGATATGAAAATTTGGAACTTATTGAGCTTGAACTTAAGCTCAAGTTTGAATGCTCGAAATTTCACGTGCTGATCAGGTTTTAGAGCTCAAGATTGATTTTCATATTTCATAAGTTAAGTCCAATTTATCACGAACACAAAATTTAAAATGTGAGCTAAATTTGAACAACTAGTCTTAAAAAAATTTCAAACTCAAACCAAACTTTAACTTATGTTATAAGAAGTTGAGCATTACTGTGTTTGACTTAACTAGCACCCCTAACCTAGCTAGCAAAATAATTAGGACTTGGGGGGCTGCTGTCTCTTCAAGGGACAGCAGCGTGCTGTCTCTGTCGAGAGGGCCCCGCTCCGGTCTTGGTCTGACGATTGGAAACGTTCACTTCATAGAGCTCGTCGAGTTGAACAAGTATGCAAAAAATCAGTTTGATCGGATATCTTTAAGTGTCTGATCGGAACACATATAACTTGCCAATAATGGGTTCTAGTAGATTTGATCCAGTGTTTCAGATCCATTCTTTTCAAGACAAAAAGGTTTCGATTAGGCACTTAATGATATCCGATCGAGCTGATTTTTTTACATATTTGTTCAATTTAACGAGCTCAACGAAGTGAACGCTTCCGATCGTCGGGCCAAGACCGGAGCGGGGCCCCTCGGCAAGGACAACAGCCCCCCACGTCCAAATAATTACTCCCTTTGTTCCAAAATCTTTGGTCTTTTTTTATATTCGTATCGTTCTTTAAACTCTGATATCTTTCAATTTATAATATTTTTCATAATTTTAAAAAATTTGTATGGTAGATTTAATCTAGAACTATCAAGCAAGATTCGTATTGCATATTATTAAAAAATTATTAAAAATTTATATTGACAAATAGAAACAATTAAAAACTGACCAAAATGTCGAAAAAGTCGAAATAATATGGGACGGAGTAGTAACGTTCGCGAACGCTCGCTCAATTAGGAGGTAATCTCAGCGGAAGCGACAAACAACGTCGGACAAAAACCCAAGAGAAAGGGTTTATGTACTAGGATTTCAGCCGATGTCGAAAGACTCCGAACAGTGAAATACTTTGGCCTCTCTCATCAGTTGGGAAGAGAGAGAGAGAGAGAGAGAGAGAGAGAGAGATGGAAAAGACAGTGGCGACGCTGGACAAAGGGACGATCTGCTCGTCGTGGAACTACAGCGGGCAGAGAATGGCTACCGGCTCTACCGACGGTACCTTGGCAATTTTCGACTCAGTCGATTCGGCTTCTTCCTCTTTCACTTGCTCTTCTAGATCCAGGGTCCGCAAATAGAACCTTCTTCTCTTCTCTCTACTTTTATAAGCTAAAGTTTCCCCCTTTCTCTTGAATTTTCAGTTTATGTAGTATACTCGCACTTAGCTCTCGAATGCACTCATTTCGTGTAGTTTTAGTTGAGTGGACGTTTGTTTGTTTTTCAGTTGATTGAAGTTTTGGTACAGTTTATGCAATGAACCTAATGATTAGGGTTCTACTTCTACGTTATACTTAAATTGGAAGTCTATAGCTATCAGGGGTTTGTTCAGCCATGAAAACTCGGACTTGGTTGGACAACAAGGTCCAGGTTCAACATGATGGGATCTTAGCTTCGGTCTCGACATAGGTGTGGTGGGGTCCCTAAAGATAGTGGTGTGGTGTGGTGTGGCGTGACGGGGCAATCCTCCCTGGTGGAGGAGACAGTGGATGGTACCGTGCACTCCCATTTGAAGCACCGATTATTATTATTATTACTATTATTTAAGTTTATGTTGTTGGATTTCATGTAAATTAGGGTTCGTATACGCCATTTATAGTTTGAGAGTTGGTAATAATGACAAGAATGGGGGGATTAATTCATAAGATGATTGAATCAAAGGTTTTTTGGCAGGGAATGGTAACTCTTTGCATCATTAATATTATTTCCCATCCTTTGTTATTCCAAAACCAACGATGAGCATATTATGCATCTGTCTAGAACAATCAGTCGCCTTCTATTTTTTGACCTGGCATAATTGCTGAACGTGCCATGCCATCTTACTCCAACATGTTTGACCTGAAAATTTGCTTCTAAAATTACCTGTATGTAATGAGGAAAGTGGCTTAAGGGAAGAGAAGTCCAGTCAGTGTAGCCATTTGAGCTACAAAGGAGTTTATTTTCAAAGGGTCTTCTTCTTTATAGACTCTGTAGCAATATGGAACTTGTGAAGTTGGTTGGCAAAGGTGTGGTTGTGTAGTATGTATGATTATATATGATGTGCGACTGTGTCGCGAGAATCTTTATGGGGAAAAATCAGGTTGTGGTGATCAATAGCAGTGATGTTAGGTTTTAGTTCAGTTGTTGTGAGAAGTGGCTTTCTGCATTTCATTGAATTCTGGCTTGTTGGGAGGCATATGTGTAGTTTTTATGTCATTACCCATATAACTGTGGATTTGCGTCTTCCAAATTGCTCAAGGACGTAGCATATGTCATGTACTTTTCACAAAATTATCACATTTTTAATCGCCAGTGTTCTAAAAGGCGTCCGCCTAGGCCAATTAGTCCCCGCCTAGGCTCTAGGCGGTGGTCTGACGCCTAGATTAGACAGCTGACTAGTCGGGCGCCTAGTCCCCGCCTAGGCGCTAAGCAGCCGACTAGTCAGCGCCCCTTTTCCACCCGACTAGCGCCTAGCGATTTTTATAACATTGAATTAACCCCAGCCCCTTCTCCTGCCACAACCCCAACCGCGTTTACAGAAATAGAAAAATTACTTTACTTTGGGACCAGGGTTTCAAAATCATGCCCGGGTTGAGAACTTGAAGTTCCATCGGGAACTCAGCTTTTCCTTACTTATCGTTGAGTTATTTTTGCATTGACCAGTTTGTCATATAAAAATCTGTCATGATATATTTGGCCATTGATATCTCCTAGGTTCATGAAGCAAGCATTGTGAAAGTTGTTTGGGTTCCTCCAGAATATGGTGATGCAGTTGCATGCATTTATGCTGATGGAACTTTGTCATTGTGGGAGGAGGTTGTTGAAGGTATCAACTGCATCTTCCATGTTAGAATTAGGAAGTGTAGTTCATGGGTCGTTTGTTTTTTATGCATGCTTACCGCATATTCTTTGAATGAACACATTTGCAGGGTACACCAATTTCATGCAGCAAGTTATCTACTTTGATTTCGGGCCTTGACCTTTCTGGCATATAGTGCCTTGCTCAACTACTATTTCCTCTGCATTTCATTTGATTTGTTTGTTCTTTGCCCTGTTCACTTTTTTGCTTCATAAATACTGCTTTTGATGTTGATATGGTCATTTGCTTCCATTTTGTGATCTATGAACCAATAGACGTTGTATTGAACCTTTTTCTTTTTGAATGTTATAGATTCAAGACCCCTTCAATGGAAGCTTTGCAAAGACTTTGATAAAAGTTCAAATCAAGTGCTAGATGTGCAATTTGGAGTCTCCCTCACTGGTTTGAAGTTGGTAGGTATTGGCAATGGCTATCACCTTAGTTTTTCTCTTCATTTAACTGCTTGAAGTTTCAAGCGAAATATGCAAATGACTGAATGATTTGATAGATATTGGCAATAGAATTCCATTTTTTAAGTTTAACTGCATTTCTGGATAGAACCCAAGTGTAGAGCACTAAGTTATCACCATACGAAGCATGGCTGTACGAATTAATCAGATACTTAGATATCCTTCACTCCTTAGTGTGAATTACCACTGAATTGTTCACATTAATGCAACTGCTTTGAGTAGCGATTTGACTAGCCTCAGTTTTGGACCTTGGGTTACCTGCCCAGCAACGGTGATGTTGGTGGAAAACACCAGGGAACAGTTCTGGCATTGCCTTCGCCGTTGAAGTACCTCAATCGAGCTAATCCAAACACCAAAGCTTATTGTTTACAGCACTTATTGTTGCTCAATTTTCTTTCTTACAACTGGGAACGTTGTGGAAATGGTTCTATATTGGCTTCCCTGTCATCAGATTTCTATCGACTTTCTCGATGTAATGCTTAAAGGGGTACTGAATTCTGAAGCAATTAAATTATTAATTGCGTAGATGGTCAAAATAAAAATTATAGTTTTGTTTTTATAATGATATCCAAAGATGATCCAAAAGTCATCTTAGCAATGCATAGTCGATATAGGGAAAAGTTTACTTGCCTCTTTTCTACTCTGAATGGCTTTGGGTTTTAAAGGTTGTATTTGTTTCTTATGACCTATGCAACCTTTTAAATAGGACTAATTTTTTTGAAGTGTACATCATTATCCTATTTAGATTTCGTGCTGAATGGCTACAAGACGATCTAGAGGTGTAACTTTTCATCTGGATGAAAGCTAAATTTTGATGTGGTGTTTTCTTTAACTTCATTTATAGGTTGCTGCATATTCAGATGGCCACTTGAAAGTCTACGAGCTCCTAGATCCATTAGAACTGAAGAATTGGCAACTTCAGGTGATATTTGTACTCCATACTACTCATAAAACTAACAATTTTAAGTCCAAAAGAATGTATATTATCTGAGTGTCGAGAATCGCAATGTGTGCGGAGAGCCCCTCAAGTGTTGCTGTGTTTTTGTTTTCCACCTGTGCACTTTGCTATCACTTAAGCCAGGTTAGTATGTTAGAACAATTGGAATGAAATGCAGGCTGGAACAATAATCGAGAGATTCGAATTGAGTACTTGCTCTGAGTGTCCTATTTGGTTGTTGGTGAATTGAATAGATCAGTCTGAAAGGGACAAACCCCATACATTAAAACCCTATTGGGCCTATTTTGTTTTGTCATGGAAATGGCCATTCATTTTCTCACTTCCTCTTGGTTGTACCAGACGTGCTCTAATATACATGGACTCTAAATGCGTACGTTGAGTGTCCTATTTGGTTGCTGCTGAATTGAATAAATCAGTCTTGTTGCTGGTGAATTGAATAAATCAGTCTTAAAGGGGACAAAACCCATACATTAAAACCCTATTGGGTCTATTTTGTTTCATCATGGAAATGGCCATTCATTTTCTCACTTCCTCTTGGCTGTACCAGACGTGCTCTAACGTACATGGACTCTAAATGTGTAAAGTACATATCTTCAGATGCTCAACGCTCAGATAAAGATGTGCAATCCATGTTCTGCATATGCAGTTGGAAATTCACGTAGCAAGGATATTTTGTAATGCTAATTTATCATGAACTATGCATAGAACTAATATGTTGTGCATGAGATTCCTTAAGGCACCTTTTAGACGCCATTGATTTGAGAAAACGTAAGAATATATCCTAAGCATCACAAATATTTAGGCATGTCCCCATGTGCTTGAGATGAATATTAGATAAGTCCGAAACTTAGGTCCATACCTGCACCAGACACCAGGTCCCAGTTCATGTAACATAGAAGTGCGGATGTAAATTGGAAGCCGATGGGCATTCAATTCAGGCCCATTTTCCTCTACTAAACATGGCCTTAAGTTATTATTGGAAGTTCTTATCCTAATTGTTGTAGTAAACGGGACAATGTCGATACCTTGTCTCATTCTTCTTTTGTTTGTTGTTTTGTATTTTTCTTAACCTTACCGGGCATTACCACCAAGCTTCATTGGTAATGCTACGGGACTTGTACGTAGGCCTTCTGACTTGCATATTTCAGTCCGACTCTGACACTGACCTTGTATAATTTTTTCCTCAGGCAGAGTTTCAGAATGTTATCGATTCAGTGTCAAAATTTGGAAAGGCTGCATGCTTGTCTGCTTCTGTCTCATGGTCTCCAGAAAGAGGGGAAAGCCAGCAATTGAGTTTTGTTCTTGGTTTCAATTCAAATATAATGCAACTCAATTCTGCCAAGGTTTGTTAAATTTTCATATCTTGCTTTCTGAGTCATGTGCAATGCATATGATTTCTTGAGGTATAGGAAGAGTGAGTGGGAGAGGTAGGAAAAGAGGCCCCTCACTCTGAGGAAGTAGGGTGTTTGAATGTGTATGTGGGATAGTACATAATTGTAAGTGTATTGAATGTTATGCTCAGTTTATCCAAAGATATGGGCTGGTTCTTCTTCTAACTACTCTGGGGGTTAGAATTCACTGGAACTCACAGTAGGAAGTTTTTGTAGCTGTATTACAGAGAAAACACACTTTTTTTGTAGGCTTAGCTTATGTGATGATCTAGAGACCTTCTTTAGGACTATTTACCCTCTGTCAGGTGGACACATGTATAGGTAGTGAGTGCTGTAACCGTGTCTGTGTCTGTCTGATTCTTCTAATCCCTTGTCGAACTCACAACAGGGCTAAATATTTGTATTCTTGATATAATTGAAACAACGTATCATGTACTCCATGCATGGCATAAGATGCTTGTAGATTGTTGTATATTGCGCTCAGTTATTATACATGCTTATTGGGTGCATGATCAACTAGACATGTTTGTTATCTTTGCGGAAATCATCTCTGGAATGATGCAGGGAAAAAATTGACATCTGCCCGGACATCATCTTTTGTTTATTAACGAATACATCTCGGCAGGTTTGGGAGTTTGATCAGGATCATCAAAGATGGCTCCCAGTTGCGGAGTTGGCTTTACCTGAGGAAAAGGGCGATCCTGTTTATGCAGTTGCATGGGCACCAAATATTGGCAGGTAACCGTGATCCATCTTCTGATATAAATCTATGTTGCATGTGTTACATTTAAACAGTTTACTCTACGTTCTCCACCCGTTGGAATATAGATTCAGAGCATCGTTTTGCGCATGCCATGATTCAAATTGCTATTGCTTTTTCTTGGTAAAAGAAACGTGAAGAGCTTAATTAATTTAGATGACTCTAATACGGGGTAACGAATTCTGTTTTTTTAGGCCATATGAGGTAATAGCAACTGCAACTCACAAGGGAATCGCAATATGGCATCTTGGATTGAACCCCGATCTTGATGGAAGGCTCTCGGTGGAGAAGGTTGCTTCACTCTCTGGTCATGAAGGCGGGGTAGTATTACTAAGCTCTCTTTTCTTATTTATTCTTTTTCTACCGATAAAAAAGAGGTCACCAGTTGGGGGAGGGGTTGCTTGTTGAATCTCACATTTCAAATCTTATTTTTGTGATCAGGTTTGGGAGATGGAGTGGGACATGAGTGGGATGACGCTAGCGACCACCGGAGGCGATGGTGTGGTGAGGTTGTGGCAGTCTAACTTAAATGGTGTTTGGCACGAGCAGGCAGTTTTTGAACCCACCATCTAGCCCTGGCTCTTCGCTCTCTTTTGCCATAACTTAGTGTTGTATTCTGGCTCTTATGTTTAAAATTTCAGTTGGATTCAACACTTTAGTTTTCCTTCGTCCCAACTAGGTAGATGTGCAGTGGAATGTGATCATATACTGATTTCTGAGTACTGTTCAGGTTTACGTTTTTCGAGCAAAAGATAATCCCATTTATATTAAAACGGAAAGATTACACAATAACCAAGAAAATACAACAAAGCAAAACATAACCAAAAAACATGACAAGCCGCTACTAGTATTTTAACTATTTATCATCTTAGGTCGTAGTCATGTTCTAATTAAATTACACTGGTTTTATCTGTTTTTTCTTGATGGTGACCTCGTTGCCTCGTTGTGTTAGGGTCAAAAAAACAAATTACTTAAACTCAGCTTTGATTGAAGCTCATATCAACTTGACTCATCTTGCATACCCAAACCAACAAAGAAAAAAAACAAGAAAGTTCTCTCTCTCACATAACCGTAAACCACCACAAGTTCTACAAAGCAAAATAGATCATGAGACACTTGAAAAGGTACGGAGAAAGTACTACAAAGCAAAACACAAATATTATATGTAGCTTTGATTCGACCAAGAAATTTCTAGTTGCCATGCCAAAAATTTTTATATGAAGAACAACTTCGGGCTTGTGGGTCAGAATGACAGCCCAAAACAACTCAAATCGGACCAGAACATGGGTTCCGGCTGGGCTCAAAATCTAACAAAAAACTGTTAGATCTTGCAGTTACACTCGGGAGTGATTTTATGAGAAAAGAAAAGAAATGGTTGTGATTTCTAGCCAATCACTCACTTGAGTTAAGTATTTTGGTGAGAAATGAAAAGGGCGGGAGATTCGATGATAAAGGACTCTCATTTCTTATCAAACCTTTTCTAACCATCCAATGAAAGGGGCTGTTAAGGAAGAGTAGTGTGTTCTGATAGCTTTTGATAAGGAATGCACTGCCGGTTGGAAGACTCGGAAAGAAAGAAGCTTCTACTCAATGATGAAATTTAGTTGTCTCCAACCCGTTTGCAAGAACCCCACCTTTCTGGGTTTCTCCTCCTCTTCGTTTCTGTTCAATCCCCAATCAAATCGCAATAGAGAAACCACTCATTTCAAGTGTTTCAGAAACGGAAGATATGGTGGCAAAAGAGGTGGAATTGTCTGCAGTGGGCTGTTCCCTGTTGACCCATGGTCACCCACCATTGATTCACAGAGCATTGCTTCACAGCTCTTTGCTTTCTCTCTCTTCCCTTACATTGGTTTCCTGTACTTCATTACCAAATCCAAGTCTGCCCCAAAACTCACCCTCTTTGGATTCTACTTCTTGCTTGCCTTTGTGGGTGCCACCAGTGAGTTTCTTTCCCATCTTCATCTTTTCTTTTGTTTGATGGAATTGGGTCATTTTAATTTCTAGGGTTTGTGGGACTACTGGGTATGAACCCCCTAGAAAGTTATTTTTAAGCAATTCATTTCCTGGAAAATTCAGTGCACTGTGCAATTGCTAGGTCTATCACTGTTGTTTTTGCTGCAACCCGTTTGGAGCGTGAGAAGTGGTAGGAAAAGACAAGGAAGGAGAATCAAGTCACTAGTTTGAATAATTAAACAATGTGAGAAATAGTGTGAAATGATGAGAATTGAAGAGAAAAGGATGGGTTTTCTTTCTCATCATACCATCAAACCTCACAAAAGGCCTTTATTGCAATTTACCTTTTGGAGTAAGAGGCTTGTGCACTTCCAGGCAATAGATAGGTTCTACATTGAGTTGTTTCTCAGAGTTTCATTAGTCTCACATTGCCTTTGGACAAATGTGTTTGCTATAGTAGATCATCAATGAAAGCACATCCTATTTGGGATACAATTTTTGTCAACATGTTTTAGTTCAAATAGTGCCCCTTTTCTTTGTCCCATTCACGATAATCCCTAACAATTTCACCAACTAAAGACTAAAATTTGTATTTTGTATCATAATCTATCCCCCATTTAGGTGGCCTTGAGGATACTACCTAACTCGGTTTCCAAAGCATATGCACAGAGGAGATAAAACCATTTAGCGAAGACATTTCAGTTGGGGCTTGATTTCATATCAGTACTTACCAGTTTCTTCACCCCTAGCCAGCTCTAAATTTTTAATTAGCCCTTGGATTAGTCTTCCTTTCCCTGTGGTGAGGATCGCTTTTCTTTAGATAACAATTTTTATTCTTGAAGACCCTGTTGATTGATGTAGCTTCTTATGAATAGAGCATTATTTTCTACCCCAGATTCTGTTGTGGATCGCTGATTCTTCTTTTGTGATTGCCACATTGTTTGCAATCGGTTAAATGATAATCTATTGATTTACCTCATGTTGTTGCTGCCTTGCCTCTGTTGAGCAGTCCCAGCTGGAATATACGGTAATTTCTCATCACTGAGCAAGGTTTTCTCTATAATCTAAAATGATTGAATGTGGTGAATTGCTAACAAGAAACTGTATTGCTCCAGCAAAGGTAAAGTATGGCACATCCTTGTCGAATGTGGATTGGTTGCACGGTGGGGCAGAGTCACTGCTCACTCTGACAAATTTGTTCATTGTGATGGGGCTAAGGGAAGCTCTTAGGAAAACTAAGGATGTGAAATCAGACACCTCAGATGTGATTTCCAGTGTCGAAGAAGAGAAGAATTCATCCGTATAGGTGCAGAGAACACCCCCCCTCCCCCTTTTCTTTTCCCTAGTTTCCTTCCCTTTGTTGTACGGGACTGATAGCAAAATAATATATAATCTCGTATGATATGTACTGCCGTCGGGCTAATGTTGATTAGACTAATAATACCACACATCTCATATTCTCATGGTATTTTTTATTCCACACTCTGCCGGATTATATATCCGATGCACGTTTAATATGGACCGTAAAACTTTATCCAAACACCAGATTTTTGCCCCGTTGGATATATTGTCCAATCCGATGCTCATATCTGGTCAACAAACGGCCCCTTTAGTGCATGATTTTGGCGTATGCTATTCTTATGCTGATTATTCCTTCTACTTGGTTTTTTTGATTGCCAGATGGAGTTCTCGATGACTACATTTCAGCAGATTGACGCATCTTATGCTTTTATCTCGCGCGACTCTAAAACCCTGTGGTCATGTTGGAATAATGCTTTGCTGTTTTGTTGGAAGTAGCCATAGCTCTGAACAGAATCCCAAGTTGGCTATTGCTACGCGATTCTGATGAAGTTGAAGTTGTACATGTAGCATAAGATTGATGACTTACAATTTATACATTTGATTGCTATTTTTCGATGTAGTTATCGGGAACACGAAAATCTGCAATCCAATTCATTACTACAAAATTTGGGTATAATACAAGGTTGAGTTCCTATTTTCTAGGCCGGCATCGAGAAACTTACTATATACTAACTTGTTGAATGCAAGCTTTTGTTGTCATTTATTGACAGCACACCAGCTTTTATTGCTTGGTTTTGATATTCGAAGTGGAACTAATTGAAAAATCCAGGGTTGTTAAATGGGAAGTTTGGATCTAGATCAATTGAGAAATCCAGGTCCCCGATCGGGGAATTGGTAGCCGAAGTGGTGGCTGAGATAATTTCGGATTCTGAATGTTGAAAATTATGGACCATGTTGTTCATCCGGAACGGAGGCACTGAGTAGTAGTTTGTTTCAGATGTGGCTGGAGATATAAACGATGGAGAATAACTCCCCAGTGTATGATCATTGACAAGGGTCGAAAATCCGGGATTCTGGTTTTCGCAGTTCATCCATTTGAACGACGCTGAATGAGGGAAAGTGAAGTTTGAAGCCACCTCCTTATTGTTCAAGTCCTCAGTACTAACTCTCAAGTTTGTCCTTAAGTTAAAGAGCAGGTTTTCGGGTGGCGGCTGCTGGTGGCTATTGCCTTTGTTGTTTTGCTTCAGTTGTTGCTTTTCAAGTGGCGATGTATGGTGGTTCTGGGAGCAGGTATGCTTCCCTTTGTACGTGATCTCGAACACGGTCGGATCGTCGTCGGACCGTTGCACTTGCTTTGTTGCCCAGCAGTTTTGAGTGCTGCGATATGTGCATCTGTAGTAGCTTCTGTCAAACATAAACGACCCAGAATTAGATTCTCTCTCGTTTTTCTCATCTCAAGTCACTTTTGTAAAACAGAAAGTGGAAAAGAACCATAATTTACTACTACCATGAACATAATTATGTCTATTTCTTCCTGTCTATTTGGTTTATGCGTTCAGGTGGTGGAAATCTATGTCCACAAACTTCGGACTTTCACCTGTGTTTGCAATCAATAACTCGACAACCACGAACACATACACGAGAGCTGCTGTGTGTGTATGTGTTCGTGGTTATAGCACCACTCAGATGGCATTCGTTCTGAAAGGGGCCCACATTCTATAATATTTTATACAACATAAGTATGTGCATATATATATAGATGCTTATGTGGAATTTCTACCCATGTGATACATATGTCTAATATACATATATAGAGTGCACGTGTGGCTCTAATTACTTAAGGGAATAAGACTTCTCACCTGGGATATTTGGCACCCAGAATGTCTTTCTGCCCATATTTTCTCCAACTGTGCCCATCTTCCATGGGCCCTTCAAGCCCATTCTCAGAGCAAACTCTCACTTGGTCAGTCCATGTAGGCATTAACTTCCTGCAAGACCAATTCAAAAAACAGGTTTTTCAGTTGGGTATTTGACCCAAACAGGATTTCCATGTGCCCAAATTCACCACACACACACACACACACAATTCAATTTTCTGGGAATTGGGAATTCACCTCTTCTTTGAGACATCACTCTGCTCCAGGTGATCCTTGAACCCCCTGTCGAAATCGTCGCTCCGAGGGCTCCCGTCACCGGAAACGGACGATTCCGGCAATCCAGTGACCGGAGCCACCGACTGAGGATTTCCCATTGACCCACTCCATTTGAGAATCAGTAGGGCCTTCTCATAGGAAGACAAGATTTTTTGAAGCAAAAGTTCTCTGCTTTCGTTGGAGGACGTTGGGTTCAGATGAGCCCTTAGCTGTTTGGCTAGCTCCATCCCTTGAGTCAGCTCATTGATCAGTGTGTTCTGTTCCAAAGTCGAACCATTCTCCATTGCGAATTCCATCTCGAAGAACTTTTCACAAAAGCTATATATAGCATATGAGTAAGAATTTCCAAACCGGAGTTGGGTAGTTTGAAGAAGTGGGAATTGGAAATGGGTTTGAATTCAGCTGGAAAACTATGTTGTTTGATGGTAGGAAGTCGAGGGAGTTGTATAAATATAGAGCTGAGAAGTGGAGCTGAGGAAGCAGAGAGTGGGGCATTTGAATTTAAAGAAGTTATTTTTGTACTGGAGATTTGGAAGAGAGAGAGAGAAGAGAGAGAGAGGGTTTGACTGAGAAAACGAGTTTTTCTGCAGAGACCGGTCTTTGGTCATAGGGGTATAGTGGTGATTTGTGAGTGTGGAAAGTCCAAGTGCTGACCCATTCAAAACTCCCCAAAAGGGGTTGGAGAATTTTACCGGGTAGGCAAAATCCTAAATGAAAATCATGGATGATGTGCTTGGAAAATGATTTCATCTGTAACGACCCGCCCGCTCGAAGTTAATACTGTTTGCTTTGTCCGCCGCACGTAACGAATGGGTCCTATACCCATTCTTTCACGTGGTCAAAGAACGGCTTTGTTTCTTTAAATTTTTCCGGAAAAAGGCCTTGTATGTGAGTTTAAAGTCCTTTTTTTTTTTGCTTCGCAATATTATAGATTAGTCAGCTAAAGATTTCACTTATGTGGCACAAGAATTTTTCATTTTCAGCCAATGTGAAAGTACTTGACGGGGTCTCACATGATTAATTCATTATAAATTTCTTGTCATTCTTTTGAAAAAAATTTGATGTGTTTGTCTAACGTGTGACTAAAGAAAACATTTGAGATACATATGTTAAATATACTCCCTTCGTCCCATTTTAAACGTCCTTACATAAATCTGTGTATTTTTAAATTCTAAAAAAAATATGTTTTTATATATTATTTTAATTTTTTTAACACCAAATTAAAGTATCAGAAAATATGTTTCTATATATTATTATTTTACACCAAATTAAAAGTACTGATAGTTTATTTTTGGTTTTAAAAAATTATAGCATAATATATAAAAACATATATTTTTTTTTTTGGGGGGGGGGGGGGGGGGGGGGGGGGGGGGGGGGGTGTTTGAAAATTGCATGAATTCTCGTAGGGATATTTAAAATCGGACAGAGAGAGAAATAGCTTATGATTGGTTGAGGTGTCATAGGTGCGCCAACCTGAGATATCGAGGAAAATAACTTTTGACCAAGTACATCTTCAACATGAATTAAATGGAAATTCCAAAGAGTGCATGCTCCGCAAGGTTTTTTAATTTTCAGCCCACTACTCACTTAGGTAGATAGGACCATTCTATTAGGGTTAGTAAACTCATTACATTCACCGTCCCAATCCCACGTTATGACATTAAGTTTTTAGGTAATTCATTTTTACGCTCTCGTATGCAATTCATTCATAGGGAAAAAAAGAAGAAGAAGAAGATTTATCTAGTATAATCACTAAATTTTATCTCATTTATCTTCGCAACATAGTAAGTATCACGATATAATAGACTATTTTTTTCTCGAGCACAATAGTACTTTTTATTATATGCTCGCGGTTACAAGTCGATTTGATCTTTTTTTCGTAGGTCTTTTGTACACCGAGAGTTGTAGAACAAACGACTCTGATCTTAACACATGACTTGTTGTCGGCACATCATAGCCCCGACCGTGCAACTGACTCATTTTTTTTGTTAACTCTTTTCTACAATATAGGAATCAGTCACGGTAGAGAATATATTATAGTTTTCCAAAAAAGGACTTTTACCGGAAACAAAACGCAAACTAGTGTTCGGAGAAAAAGTTGGGAGGTCCAAATGCTGACCAATTCAAAAGAATCAAAACTCTCTCTCTCTCTCTCTCTCTCTCTCTCTCTCTCATGTATCCTTATCCTTAATGGAAACAATTATTGTGGTAAAGAAAAAAGAGAGTAAAGTGGGTGAGCTGAGGAAGTGAAGATTAGACCAAAGAATCTTCAAACCTGAATCCGCGTTGCTGCTTATTTTGGTAGTTGTGGACCCTTTTGCCATCTTAACATTCGCTATTTTCTACTTCCTCCGTCCATCTTTGTTGGTATATTTTAGGGATTCTAACTTATTAAGAGAACGAAATAATGTTATTTTTTGTAAGATAAATTTCCTATTTTGCCCTTCAATACAAAATTTGGCTCAAAAGTTAAGTTTCAAATATTAATGTGACCGGTCATTTTCAAGTCAGGAATTCTTGATTTTTCTTATAGGTCCAAACCTCATGCAAAAGTCCACTTTTCCAATCAAATTTTGATGATACGAACCGTTCAATATGTTTAAAATGTGTTTTTAGGGGTACTCGCGAGAAATTAACAAAAAATATGACCGAAAAGGGCTTGATAAAATACGTTTTTCATAAAAATGTATTTGATGAAAAACTGCTCAGATCAAGCTCTTCTCGGTCATATTTTTTGCTTATTTCTTGAAAGTATCCTTAAAAACACGTTTTAAACACATTAAATGATTCGGATCATTGAAATTCAATCAGGAACAATGAGGTTCGGACCGCAAGAAAATCAGGAATCCTTGACCTGAACATTTCTATTAATGTGACTACACACAAAAAGAAGGGTAAGAAAGAAAACTCACTCTCTTTTACACATTGATGTGATTACATGAACAATCTTTGTGAGACGTAAAAAAGCATGTTTGTGGACTAACAAACGCGAATGGGGGGAGTACTTAAAAATGGACTCCCATTAGGTAAGCAAAAGCATCCGGGCCCGAATAAGTGTTTTTAAACCCGGGTTTGAGTTCCGGGTTTTTAGAGCAAAGTAGGGGTGAGTATGGTCCGGTTTGGTTCGGTTTTATAGTAAATCAAGAACCAAACCAATACCTACGGATTATAAATTTCGAGAACCAATCCAACCCACAAAACGCATAAAACCAAACCAATCCAATCCATTAGACTACGGTTCGGTTTCGGTTTTAACCACGGTTTGCTTTAAACTAAGCTATCATCTCCAAAAAAAAATATTTGAAGTACTTAAAATTACGAAGATAAATTTAAAAAAATACTTATATTAAAATCAATTTCATTCAAATTCTTAAAACAAACTAACATCAACCAACTAATTTAAGAGTAGAATACCAATAATTGCCTCAAACAAATAAAACGAAATACCGGTAAGTCACTAAAATGAACCAATTAAGAATACCACTTATTAAACATCTTAAGATAGTTTAACCAAATAAAAGGGCAAAGAGATGGATGCTACGTTAGTACATTAGGTTTATATAGTATAGGGATAGGTTTTCTTATATAGAAAGTTACGGTAATTAGTCTTGGTAATGGTAGTAGAGGAATTATAGGAATTGGAATTAGAAAACTAAATATTGGTGGATATAATAGGATCAATAAATTAGGTAAGTAAGCTCCCATATTTATTTGGTGAATCATAATTAAAATATATATAACTATACGTATTATATATATATAGATATATATATATTATACGGTTTGGATCGGTTTGGAACCATAACCATGAACATGAATCTACAAACCAAACCATATAATGCGGTTTCTAATTTTTTTAAACCATGACCAAACCATACTACTAAAAAACCGAACCAAATCTTTCGGTTTGGATTGGTTTGGACTGGATTCACGGTTTGACGGATATTTTGCTCACCCCTAGAGCAAAGTAATATGCGTTTGAACCGATGGAGCAGCAGTTGATTCTGTAGAGTAATTTCGCAGAAGGATTATTCTAAAATCCGTCCAAATATTTAGGATAATAGATAAAAAGATGTATTGATATCCGAGAAAAGTGTATTGATATTTATGAAAGTATATTAATATCCATGAAATATTTATTGATATCCGAAATTATTTGAAAGATTGTGTATATTATCATTCGCCTAGTAGGTGGAGGTTAGCAAAACCGTTTTAAGAAAAGATTTCCGAAAAGAAAAAGGCAAGAGTTGTGTAATTTCTATCGAGTCAAAACTAGAATTAAACAAAGAGACTTGCTTAGGACAACCTGTTTGTCGAGCTGAGGAACCTAATACAAGGCCTCAATTTTTGAATGATTAGGACAACCTCTTTGGCAAATCCCGATTTCAATGCTGTTTCACATTTTGAATGATTATTTCACAAAGAAATTTAATACCATCCACAGGCCTGGCCTTGGGGATTGATCCACCAAGCGACAGTTTTGGGCCTCCAGTTTTCGGTCCAATTATAAGGCCTCAAATTAGTAAAATATATTAAATACAAGGAAATTGATTTCTACATTCGCATTTTTACCACATACACTCATTTTTTGTCTTTATTTGGTGTGAATTTACTCTATTGTCCCTTAATGTGTAAAAAGGTGAACTTATGAATGGGTAAAAAGGTAAATTCACATGAATAAGAACAAAAAGGAAATATATGTAGTGAAAAATAGAGTGTAGAAATCAATTCCCTAAATACAAAATACTATTTATTTGAAGTATTTTACTAGTACTCGAGTGTAGTATGGAGGCAAGAACTGTGGCCTTTATCCACCGTACTAAGGCCTTGTTCCAAAACGGGTTTTAAGTCTTTTTTTTTTAAGGAGACAAATTTAAACTCAAAAATTTTGGACTTAATGAAATCTAAAAATATGTAATATGGATCTTGTTTGAAAGATCTTAATGAGATCTTTTATACAATGCAAAAAAAATTAAAAAATTATTTTCATTTATATTATTTTTGAGTTTGAAAATATGAAATAAACTGTTTATTTTTTAAGAAGATTTCTGAAACGGGACCTAATAGTTAATTATTTAAATAATATATATGAACGATTTTCGGTGAATGACCCAGTCCTGTTTTTTTTTTTTTTTTTTAACCACAAAAGACAATGCGTACGCGAAACGTACGTACATGTTAGAAGTGGTCTCTCTATAGTTTAGCCGTGTTTTTGTGGAAAATGATTTCACTTGTACGATGACAGTCTTACAGTGACTGAGAAAACGATGGGCTGCAAATGGCCAAAACAAACAGGTCATTATTTAATGATTAAAAAAAAAAAAAAAAACAGGTCATTATTTGTCCTTCTAGATGCAGCCACCACCGTTGAACTCCCCACTGTCCTTGCGCCCGTCGGCACACCTTGATCCGGTGGTTGAAATTACCCGAACCTTGTTTCTCACTTTAGGCCATGTTTCCGGTGAGAGAAAACGTAAGGCGTTTTTACCGTATCGTTTATAAAAGTTAACAAGTTCTGCCCTTTTACCAAGTTGTTTTCGATAACTAACAATTTGTGAACAATTTTTTTATAATTTTTTTGTTACAATAACTCTACTTACAAATTCATCTATAACTTATTAAACAACTTGAAATTTGATTGCAATAAATTCGTTCTCAAAACTTGTGTGCTTTTTAGGTTTTTTGGTTTATGTTTTTATTCAAAAAATTTCGAATTTGTTAATTAGTTTTACGTTGAATTTAGATTTTGGGTTTTATCTTGGATATTGTGTAAAAATGTTTGAGCAAAATTCATATTTTTTTTTTTTACTTTTTCGATTCCTCTTAACTAGATGAATCAATAATTCACAAAAGTTTAACGCAAAATTAACAATTGCGGGAAAAAAATTAAATAAAGATAAAAATCCAAAAAGTTAAGTGAAACGAGGCCTAAAACAATATTCCCCCAAACTAATATTTTAGTGCTTGGCTATTTTTTCCCCAAAGGATTATTATTTGGGACTTCGGGTTGGTGCCATGCAATGAGGTGCACAGCACCGTGCTGCGCACCTTCGAACCATCGGATCGTGCATCCGATGGCTCGTATCTCATCTCGGCAACCAACGATTGAGAGCCGTTTATTGCTGAGATGAGATCCGAGCTGTCGGATGTATTATCCGACGGTTCGGAGGTGTGCAGCCCGATACTGTGCACACCACTGCCCAACATCATCTCGCAATTCTATTATTTGATGCGACTGTGCGATAAAAAGTTTATAATTATCCTTTTCAGATTAAGGAACTCTCCGGATAAAAAAAAAAGATTAAGGAACTCTCAGGCGTTTATATTGTTTGCTCTCTTACCTTGATGGAGATGATTTTCACTTAAATAGCGAGCAAACAAAGAAAACAACTAAAACATGAAATTAGGCTCTGTTTGTTTAGGAGTAAAATATTTTTGGGTAATTTAGGAGTAAAATATTTTTAAGTAAAAATGTTTTACTTATTTTTCGGTGTTTGGTTGTGTAAAAATGAGAAAAATATTTTACATATAAAACATTTTTCATTAATTGAATAAAAATGACTTACTCTTAAATTTCCGTAAGTTATTTTTCGAAATGAACCCACTACCCTCTACTGCAATTTTCATTGTTCAGTTTCCTCGATCTTCAACCCTGACTCACATTCAATTCATCTCTCCACCATTTAACCCACTCCCCTCTACACAATTTTATTGATTTCTGAAAATATTTTCAAGCGTAAACCAAATATCGAAAAATAAAAATTTGAAGTTTGTTTTCTAAATTAACAATTTACATTGAAACAAACGGAGCCTAAAGGACAAAAATGCAAAATACACACTTACATTTAAATTTCAATGAGGAATTAATATATCCAAATGCTTCTTTCACTCCGAATCGAATCCAAGAACAAGAACAGAATCGAACTAACTTCGACAACTGCTACTGCTACTGCTACAAGTTAAATTACAGGCCACAAGTTATTCATAAAGAGCATCCACATCTCCCTCTCTGCTCCCTCTTCTCCACCAAAGTAGCCAATGAAAACAACAAAACACCCCTGCATCAGCCTCGTTTAAGGCTCGTCACAATACCAAAATGCTACAGTACCTCGCGACAAAGCACGAGGCACTATTCACTGGTTTACCAATAAAAAACAATATTTGCAATCGAAGGATTTCTTTGCATTTGAAGGGTGGATTTGCAGAGTTCGGTAGCGATGGCGTCGTCGGTGATTTGCAGAGGTAGGTAGCGATGGCGTCGTCGGTGGGTTCAGCTTGGCTGTACGTACCTGGGTTCAACACAGAGAGAGAGAGAGAGAGAGAGAGAGAGGTTCGATCTTGGGGTTGCTCAGAAGAGATTTTGCCGGTCTTGGGGGTTCGATCAACCGGAGCAGTTGATTTTGCCGGTGTAGACTGATTTTGTTTGCTGGTTTTTGGGGCTGCAGTTGAGAAGAAGATAGAGTAAAGTTAGAGAGAAGGGTTTGCTGGTATGGTATAGTGGTTTTGCGTGGTTTGGCTGATTTTGTTTCTTGTTTTTTTGTTGTTGTTTGCTCTCTTTTTTTAATAAAGAAATAATATTTTTAATGAGATAATTTTAATATAGAAAGTTTGATGCAGTAAATATTTTAAAAGTGGGTAGCTAAAGTAATAAAATGACTTTTTGAGGTGTAAATTGATCCAAAATATAAAGAATTTGGTACGAATGCTCTAAGTCCTACAATCTTCTTGCTGCATCTGTGACTAGCCGCTTGCTAAATCTACAAGCTTCTAACTAAAACTATGAAGGAGAAAATACCTAGCTATATAATGTCTAGGGAGTGGTCTTTTCTTCGACGACGACGACGTACTGGTATTTATAGGATTTCTGGTGTAAATTATAATTAGCAAATGCTATATATGGAAACCACATTTGAATAGAAAAGAGGATTCTCTCTAGCATTCAGACTATGAATCGGATGGATCTAGATAAATGAGGTAATGACGTAGGAAATTTCAATTTGATGATTCGAATCGTGTAAGTTGACCGCTCGCGGATTGATTAGGTAGGAGTATTGACCAAAAGATCAATCACATGGAAGAAAAAAAAGTTTAAAAAACAGGACAGACAGTACAAGTTTGTA
This sequence comes from Rhododendron simsii, assembly GCA_014282245.1. NCBI lineage: Eukaryota > Viridiplantae > Streptophyta > Magnoliopsida > Ericales > Ericaceae > Rhododendron > Rhododendron simsii. The sequence continues at coordinate 9,002,754 of CM024959.1, read as the reverse complement.
AAAAAAATAAACCGTTGACTTGATCATCATAAATACAAATCTGATGAAATCTCCATGCTAGCTACGCTCAGCAATTCAACTCATGCTCTCTTCATGAGTGCTACATTCCGATATCATCCCTCCCGTCAAAGTATGCACGAGATATATTCCACTCAGGGCCGGTCGGGAAGAACCCCTAAATCGACTCCATACAATTACAAGAAAAATAAGTAAACAAGAAACATAGAATTACAAAAAATATCGTGTGCATGCATGCATATATTTGCTCGATCGATCTCTGGGCCAGTTGGATCTCTGATAGGATTCCCACGCACTCCTCAAAAACAAAAAAAAAAAAACCAAAAAGGATCCAAATAATTGATCTGTTCTACTGTACTCGATCGATCTCTCTCAGCTAGCTTCTTCTTTCAAGAGAAGTCTTATTGTGTCTCATAATCCAAAACCTCTCTATTTCTTCTGGCTTGCGCCCTGGAACACGTCCGGCAATCAAATCCCACCTGTTGATCAAAGTGGAGAAGCCAAATCTTATAACACCAAATGTAGAGATTTTTTAATTATCTCACTTTAAAAGAATCATCGAAGATATTGACTTATTCACGGATGCCGCGCGATCATACCCGTCCGTTTCACCAATCAATGGTTAAGATTTGTTTTTAAACTACTGACCGGTAATAGATTGTTTTTAATCCAGATCGTCCAAAAGTGAACACTTTTGGAGTTCACTTTTGGATGTTCGAGATTGAGCTCTGTAAATCTTATTTACGGAGCTTCCGTAAATAAGATTTTTTCATCATCAAATTGTTTCTCTTATCTACCAATTATTTATGAGATTGACATTTATTCCTTCATTTACTTCTTTCGAATTTATAATAGGTTTAGTTTTCATACCTAATGAGTTTGTCGGGTTGACGAGTCATTTCTATCTCTTCAAATTTGAAAAGAAAGACGCTACACTAAAATGGTGCAGCAATTTTTCTCTCTTCTTTAGGGATCATTTTGTCGGCCGGCTCTTCAAATATGGATATATAATTTAATTTGTTTCCTCTCTTGAAGATGCTTTGCTTCTTCTTTTTTCATCTTTATACATTAGCGGGATCTGAGAGAGTTAGTAGTTAATACATAAGGGATCCAGAGGCTATCTATAACCCTGTACACCAGTCGCACCCCCGTGTGGCTCAAACTCCTACCCTCATTGGAGATGCTCTACTTAAGTGTTGTTACTAATCAATGTCGCACTTTAATTGTTCAAAAAACACTTGTAAGTAGTACTTGTTTTGTGCTTGACTAAGATCATTTACGTCAAGGGTCGAGCCCTTGACTACGACCACTAACCCTCGAAAACCACAAAAAATACTAGTATTATATTCGTCCCCAATTGTTTGTTTTTCCTGCAAAACGAGAATTTAAAAATGATACGATATTTTTTCAAGAAAAAATACAAATTTTTCTCATGAATTAAAAGAACCCAATAATATCTACTAAATTGTTGAAAAAATCTTGAAATATTTTTCTTGAAAGTTTTGTATTATATTTTTTGTTTTGCGGACCAAACCAACGTAATGGAAGGAGGGAGTGTAGATAGTCACGCACATGAAGTATAAAATTTTATATTAAAAACGAATGACTTGTTTTATACTCTATTTAAACTTGTTTAAGACTACATTAATGCAAGTCAAATTCAAATGACCTCCTACGCACTCAGTGCTAGATCACTTGGCTCATTTACATGATGACATCTTAATGTTTTTTTTACTAATTCATGGTGTCCGAGCTAATTTAAGCATACTTTGACAAAGCCCTAAAAAAACAATCCAACAGTGTGTTCTCGATCGCTACCGAAAATTTGATTAAGGATTGACCAAGTTCCATATGATCTGGCCCCATAATAATTGATTACATCTCAATGCGGATTACGTGCATGAAGTAATAGCACATTGCATAATTAATTTCTATCCAGTACTATATATATGTTTCATGGACTTCAATATGTGTATATATAGAAGTGATTTTTACACTACTTTTTTTACAATCCACACTCCTTTTTTTTATCTTTATCCACGTGAATTTACGATGTTGCCCTTTTTCAATATACTTTTTCCACACATCTAAGGGCAATATTGTAAATTCACGTGAATAAAAACAAAAAAAAGAGTGTAGATTGTAAAAAGAGGAGTGTGAAAATCATTTCTATAAAAATAATACAAAAGAAAAAGTCGTATTCTCTGATCATATAATATACGTACGTGCAATAGTGATGCAACACATGGGCCCATGTTCATTCTGACCACATGTATTGTGTATATATAGTATTTGATAACCGGAAGTCCATGCTAGCTTACGTACACCTTGACTAATTTCAGGGCTCTGAAAGATAAAGAACTCGAAATCCATCTATAAAAATTGTGTTCTTATGTGCTATCTCAATTCTCTGAAACAACTTCTTCTTCTTCTTCTTTTGTGCAAACCTAGCTAAACACTAGTTGCAGCCTTAACAGAAGGCCTTGAATGAATAGGTGTGTGAAATAACTAAATAAAACCAAAATCCCAAACAAAAAATCATGAAAAAATTAAATAATTCAAAAACACAAATGTTAATTTGTATATAATTACGTACCTATCTCCAACTAGTCTGTACATCCTGTTGATGATGTCTTCCTCTTGATCAGTCATGCGTATGAATTCCCATTCAATACTGCTCACTTCTGCATAAAAACAATACAACAGTTACATGGTAATTAAGTGCTGGAAGAATTGAAGAAGAAGAAGAAGAAGAAGAAGAAGAAAACAGAATGAATTATGGGCCAAAGAAAACAGCAGGAAAAAAGGGAGATCATTAAACCGAATAAAAAGATGATGTATTAATTGCCTTCTGAGGTTGTACTAGGAGTGGTTTTGGCTTGTTTTCTGGGTCTACGTCTGTCCATAGCTTTCTCCTACAGCTAACCAAGTCCTTTTGAGATTTCTAGAGAGAGAGAGAGAGAGAGAGAGGGATGAGATGAATTCGATTAAGATTTAAAAGAGGGTGTGGAAAATCTTCTCTGATAAGAGCTAGCTGATGGAATGGCGGGTGGTGTAACGACCAGACGTTCTTGAAAGACTTCGGCAGTTGACTTGTAGTTACCTACAACATTTTTGACTGGGTCTTAAATTACTTTTTTTTTTGGTTGATAACTCAGCAGCACGCAACTCGACTAGTCTTGGGGTCGTATTCCACCGTCAGTTTGTTGGGTTTGAATTAAAGTAAGCGCGATTTCGAACCTGAAATCTTAAAAGAAACTAAGGCCCCGTTTCAGAACACCTTCTTAAAAAATAAGTAATTATTTCACATTTTCAAACTTTAAAAAAAATGTAAATGAAAAATGATTTTTTTGATTTTTTTTGCATCGGATAAAACAAGATTCATATTGCATATTTTTAGATTTCATTAAGCCAATTATTTTTGAGTTTGAAATTGCCTTCTTAAAAAATAAGTTCTTATAACTCGTTCTGGAACGGGGTCTAAATCTCTAAGTCGCAACCCTTGACCGTTAGGTCTACCCCTTAGGTTAGTCTTTAATTGTTCGGTTTGAATTTTGAAATTTTTTTTTACAAATAATGAGTGAACAAAGATAAATAAAGAAAATTTATTAAAATCCATGCCCTCGAGAATTTGAAATCCCAAAATGAACGAGGCCTAAGCTGCAGTGATGGGTTTTCTTCTAAAATAGATTGGTCTTAAATTACACATTTTATTCTCTCCACACATTGAGATAAGTTGCAGAGTTGCAGTGATGCGTCTTCTCCTAAAATAGGGTCTTTAATTACTTTATTCTCTCCATACATTAAGATAAGATGCAGAGATGGGTCTTGTCCTAATAAAACTAACAAATAAATTCATGAACAGTAGAATCTATCTACTGGAGCACTGTATGAATAATTATTATCTGTATGCTGCTCAAATTTTTTTTGTTTGCATCACTTCTGATTTATCTTAATTTGCAGGTGAAAAAAAAAAAACCTTACGACTGATTTCTATTTCATCCTTGATTATACAATGCTTGGAAAATAGTACGTATATGAATTTGGATTGCATCTCCATTCACTGTTATATGATTTTGAGATTGATGAATACAACTACGTACATTCTATTTTTCGGGCTAGGTATGATGGCTATTCTTTTCTGCCAACATGAAAAGAAAAAAAAAATGCTATTATGGCGGCTTAAAGGCCAAATGAATCTTAATTTGATCCGGCCGGCTTTAAGGAATAGTTTCCTTATTCAATAATCGAAAACTTTGATTCCATGCTAGACCGAAGGAGCTGCTTAAAACTGTCCTTGAATTCCGACATGGGAGAACAAGGAGTCAACCTGAGTAAGTCAAGACGGAGCTAACGGGAGTACTTGAATATAAAACACCTGAGTTTACAGTTGATGAAAGTAACATGGTCTCATATATAATATATTATATTCCAAGAAAATGAAGTTCCGTGAAAAAAGGCGTCATTGGCTACTGGTTTTAGGAGGAATATATACCGATGCTACTAACACATCTTTAAAACACAAATTCGGACACAACAGTAGTGTTTGATGCACATGAGTCCGCATGCATTGAATGGCTCTGGCTGAACGCAGTTTTGTCCGAAATTGTGTTTGTAGACTTTTTTTGTAAGAACAAATGAGGATTCCTTACATGATTGACTACGGGTACCTATGAAAAGTGTATCGACCATGTACAGATTGGTGCGCGAGGCCCATTTTTGGATTCCACACAAATGATCCGAACCATTCATTAATTTTATTTTTTTGAGTGGGCCCATGAAAAATCAATCTATTTTGGAATGAAAAATTAGTACATCGGATTAAACACTTGCAGCTACTCATTTGAGCTTATTTTTTGCAAGGTCACTCGGAAAAATATTTTAGAATCAATGAACGGTTTGGATCATTTGTGTGAGATCTAAAAATGGGCCCTACATGCATGTACGGATTCAGAAATGTCGTTTAGTGGGGGCACCTTGTTAATTATAGTGGCGAAAATTTATTTTTCTAGTTACCCACAATAAGATCGTTATATAATTGAGGCATGCAATACAAACTACAAAAATATATAACACTACTTTTACTTAAATTATGTAAAAATAAGCACAAAATCTCAAACAAAATTTGAAAGTATGTTTTACATGAACATCGACAAGTTTTAAAATTATCAATATAGTTTTATTAATGATATTATTTTAAAATATTGATCTTAGAAGGTTAAAAAATAAGTACAATTAAGAAAGAATTGATTCAAGTAGACAAATAGTTCGAAAATCAATAAGTATAAATGCACCATATGACGAAATTGAAACATAAAACTAGTTTTATATGTATATTTTCAAGATGTATGCACTTATTTATGTGTAATAGCACACTTAATTTTATAATTATGTAAAATATACAAAAATTTAACAAAATTATTTTAATTTCGAGCGGGGCACGTGCCCTCCTTTCCCTCCGTCCCTGCCTGCATGCTGACCTGTACATGATAGGTACAATTTTGTCGGTACCCCCGTAGCCGATTCCTGTCGTTGGGTACGAATGACGATCTAATCAAAAAACAGGGGAAGGACCTTTGATGTGGGAAATGTCAAGAATGGAATCATTTCTGCAAAGACCTTCACAGACTAGATTATATGGACGAGAGATGTCCAAGAACTTTTTTTGTTTTTTGGATAGCCAGAAGTCCAAGAACTTATTTACACTTTTCGGAATGCCAGGGTGCATAAGCTTACGTGAACAGAAACACAAATGTTTATGACCGGTCGATGCACGTGAATCCCTCGTTATTTTGTAAGACTTACGAGAATCAGGTGACAGCATGAATCCGGGCGCGCTTAGCATTGCTCTCATTCCTTTTTCAAACAAACAATTGGTAATTTGCCTAGTCATTGACAGGGCCGGTCCCGGGGTAAGCCCCGCAAGCCTTTGGGCTCGGACAACCCCCCGGGCTGGGGCAACCAAAAAAAAAAACTTAAGTTAGATATAAATGTAAAAGAGTTTTCTACACCATCGTAAGTCAGCTGCAAGGCGAGGTGGTCTTGCTTGTTACCATAAGGTGCGAAAGTTCCAGGTGTGGCGAGTTCGATTCCCCGGAGGCCTCCTAGGTGCGCCCCCATTCTACCTTTATTTCGTCTTTTTTTTTCCTACTTTTTGTTTTCTTTCCAATTCACAATATTATGAAATCATCTTTATTTCTACCTTTTTCTATTTTCCTCTCAGTCCACAATATTGCAGAACGCGTCCCCCTTTTCTTTTGTTTCTTCATTTTTTTTCCTACTTTTTGTTTTCTTTCCAATTCACAATAGTATGAAATCATCTTTATTTCTACCTTTTTTTATTTTCCTCTCAGTCCACCGTATTGCGGAAAACAAATTACTTTGTTGGAAATTTTCGATTTAATAAACACAAAAGTGACGTATAAGTGATATATTCTTACATTTGATTAAAAAAAAAGTTATACTTAAAATAAACTCAGCGAGCTAACACGGTTTTTATTTTTACCTTTGAACTACCATCTTGCAAGAAAGATTAAACAGATTAGCTAAGGTCTCAATTGAAAATGTGGCGCCGTTACACTAAGAGCATTTTTGGCATTTTGCGCTCTTTTTTTTATTATAACTTTTTATGTTTTTCGAGACAGACTATTCTCCTCACATATATCAATTAAAAAGCCCAAAAATCTACACAAAAAATTGTGAGCAGAACATGTCCCGAGTTCTTGGATATGTAAAGTACGATGACCCAATTAAAAATATTGCTTCAAAAAATGAAATGAAAAGTTGTTTTCTTTGAATCAGATCATGCTAAACATAAAGTACTATAACAGAGGATAACATTATGATGTTGATTTTTTTTAATGTTATAAGAACAATGTAATTTTGATTTTTTTTTTGAACTTGTATATTTTTTTTTATTTTGTGTGACTTAATAGTAAGTGGGCACAAAACAAAAGAATGGGTTAGGGCAACCCAAATGTCGGGGCTGGCACTGCTCATTGATCGTGGGAGCCAAGCATTCCCCCCCCCCCCCCCCCCCCCCCCCCCCCCCCCCCCGGGCCTGCAAAGCTTCCCCCGGGCCTGCAAAGCTTTAGGCATATCACATGGAAGGTTTCTCAACTTCTCATGAACCACTGTGGGCTCCCCGAGCGGCTGCGCGCCCGAAATAGTCCCCACCAGGATTTTTGAAATGGATGATCTGAGAAATCGATAGTTCATTTGAGAGGAAAAGACTTTTTGGTTTAGCGAAAAACGTTGAGATTTTGAGTTCGGAAGCCACATTACGAATGAAGAAGGTTTTGTTGAAGAAAATGCACCACATTCGCCCGGTAAAACCAGTCTCCACTAAACTCTTTCAAAGGGAGGGAGATTTAGAATATCTTTTGAAAAATAAATCTCTTTAATAAACAAGTAAAGGGGAAAGAGACATGGGTAACAGATCACATCGACGTGCACGTGGTGTTAACTGTACAGTGATGATAAGGATGATGCAAAATGAAAGGTTTCTTTTGCAAAAACTATTTGGATCTTAGTCTTCTCTTGCACGGCATTTTTGTGATACCACGCACGGTTTTGCAAAATGATGTGCAGGGTATCCTCTTTGTTTTCAGGCCTTTGTAAAGTTTTAGAACGCCGCCCGGCATCTTGAATAACACGTGTGGGGTTTCCAACTAATATCAGACAGTGTTTTTACCACTGGACCATTCTTAAAAATACCATTCTTTCAAGCTATGAACGAAAACCATCTTTCATATTCTTGATCATTTGTAATAACCAAAGAAGCTTTATTTCTAAAATCAAGGATGGTTTGTAGATATTGTCTTATTTTGGAAGCATTGATGCCTGATATTTTAGTAAACAAAACAGTCCTGGCAGAGGAAAGCTATGATCCAGACAGTTTGAACAAGAAAACGGTAGCTACATGAAATGCTATGCTCGTGAGTACGTTATGCCGTGCGACGCATCAAAGCGCCGAGCAGTGTAACCTGCTCAGCGCAGAGGCCTGTTTGTGTTTTGAAAATGGTTTTAAGCCAGGACCCAACCCAAAGGGGGTTGGTCCTGACTACAGAAAGGTTCCCTCAGGGATATGGGCAGAGCCTATCCCAAGGGAAACTAGTTTATACATTTGATCTTTAAGCTTGAATGAGGATGGTTCACTATGGATGAGCGCGGACGAGACCGGTTAAGAAAAGAAGGCTGTGAGTGTGGTTTTAATAGGTGGGTACAGGGTAGTTGAAACCTTAAGTGAGTAAGAAAACTCATTTCAATGATGAGAAGAAAAATGGAGGACATTGAGAAAGAAAGAACCTTGAGAATGTTTTTAGAATAATTTTCTCAAGGCTTAGGAGTGAGGAATGAGTGTGAAAGCATGATGAGAGAGAAAGAGAATTCAGGACCCCTTTCCCTTGAGTGGAGGGTTGTATTTATAGGCAAAAACCAAAGATTTTGAAATTCAAATGGTGGAGGTGTTTTCTGGGCGAGCCAGAAGTGCCTTTCGGTTGAGCTAACTTGTAGCTGTGGCTCAAATGGGCATGCTGAGCCAGTCAGAACTTTATCCAAAATGCCGTGCGGTTGACCTCATGACCTCGTGCGGCATAATGAAATCTATTATGCTGTGCGGTGTTGAGATGTACCGTACAGTACTAAGGGTCCAGTTCTGGGTTTTTGGGTTTGCTTTGGGGCTTTTGGTTCAAGGGAGTCCTTCTTCCAAGCTCTCAGAGGTATTTGTTTCTCTTGTTTCATCATCGGGATATTTAAAACAATTTAAGGTCCGGATTGAGGTGTCTACAACCACCTTCAATTTCAGATGTAACTTGAGCAAATTGGACTTGAAGTTGAAGATGTAGCAAGCTGGCAATAGGTTGATTCCTTGATCCTTTATGATCACCACCCCTCCATATTTTATTTGACCTTTTTTTTTGAACGCTCAAAATGTTTTATTAATCTTTGAAGGATTACAAAGACTGAAAGGACAAAGAGAAAGACAACAAGTGCCTATCCAAATCCTTGATTGGCAAGATGCGAACCAAAGAGCAAACCCCAACACCTAAAAGGCCACAAAACCCAGTAGAACAATAAAGAACAAATGGGATGCAGTCCAAACTCCAGATCTAGCAAAGCATTTTAAGATCTAGCGTTTTTTGAGCTTCCCAACGGCAACAGTGATGGCGTTTGCAGCAAATCTGGCATTGATCTTTTGACCTGCGGTAGGAAAGGGCATGCATGGTGCAAACCATGATCTTCCCCACCCACCTTCTTGAGTGAATTGATGGGTCCAACACTGAAACTGATTTGATACCGCTTTTACATGTATTTTATTTTGTTACTTTTGTTATATTTTTCTTTTCTTCTATTTGTAATAATATGTTTTTATTTTAATATAAATCAATGGTATGAAAAAAAATAAATGCCAAGTGCCAGGCTCAAGATAATGGATACCCCACAATTGGGTTCACATTTTCTCCACACCTAATGCAATATCCTTTCCGGATCAAAAAAAAAAAAAAGCCAACATCCTTTGGTAGGATCATACACGGTTTCTGTTCCATTCCTCTCCATCAAACAAAATCAAGAACAATGGGAGAACATGTATGAATCTCAGGGGCGAATTTATCTTGGGACATGTGGGGTCACATGTCCCCACGCTCTTCTAATAAAAAATATTCTTTTTCGATTATATTTTATATATATATATATATATATATATATATATATATATTAGTCCGGTTCCCATAAGGGATCCCACACGGGCTTACCGTGCGGGACTCCCATTTTCCGATCAAATTGCGACGATCCAAGCCGCTCAAAGTGATCAGAACGTGATTTTAAGGTTACCCGCGAGGAATCGACAAAAAAATGATCGGGAAGGGCTTGATCTGAACAGTTTTTTATTGAACCGTTCAGTAAAAAACTGTTCGGATCAAGCCCTTCCCGATCATTTTTTTTGCAGATTCCTCGCGAGTACCCTTAAAATCACGTTCTATACACATTGAGCAGCTAGGATCGTCCCAATTCGATCGGGAAAGGGGAGTCCCGCACGGTAAGCTCGTGCGGAATCCCTCATTGGATCCTCATTGTATGTGTGTGTATATATGTATGTATTTATGTCGAATTCATGCAAATAGGTAGCATATGGTGTAGTGCATGGTAAGGTGCTGGCATTCTAAATGGAAGGGTCTGTGTTCGAGTCTCCCCCAATCCCCTAAGGTCCCATTTCCGAACTCAAAATAAGTACGTACTCATTTTTTAAGAAAGCAATTTCAAACTAAAAAATCATGTACCTACGCTAATAATTTTCCTATCAATATAGCTCTTGTTTGATAAAACTAGTTGAGATCTTTTAAACGGTGCAAAAAAAAATTAAAAATTTATTTTTTATTTACATTATTTTTTAATTTAAAAATGTTAAATAAACTGCTTATTTTTTAATAAGGTTTCTGAAATACGGCCTAAGTCTTTTTATTTTTATTTGTTTCCCTCCACTCCCCCAACGTCTACGCTCATTTGTGCAGTACTCAATATGAATCCGCACATTGCATTTGTACACTTTTGATCCCCGAAACTTGTACTCATAGAGTTAATAATAGAAAAATAGATGATAAATATGTATAATTTGTTTTAATCCATATAGTCAAGATGTGCAAGTATGCCCAAATAGCTAGTTATCAAAATAACTTTAAAATTGTTACTTTATCATGAATGCTAAAATTAATTTTGGTGTGAAAGTGCTTAACTATAACTCATATATTACGGTTACAAAAAATTGGTGTTCTTACTATGTCAAATTCTTGAGTCTACCACTGTCTATGATATAACTTGTTTAACAGTCCAGAGTTCATTGTGTTTGTTACAAATGATATCTCGTCTTCCTTGTGTATATAAAAAAAATAAAAAATTAGAGAGTAATACGACTCAAGTTTTGTGAGAAACGGGCTAAAGCAACTTATATGATTCGAACCCCAAAATTCTACTGGAGTTGTCCTACGAGTGAACGAAACACCCACCTCTCATGTGCATGTGAGGCACATTCACCTGCACATGATGAGTGTGATCGGTGTCTGTATCCGTAGCAGTGTCATCTGAAAATATCAAGACTTTCTACTTACCGCGGTTTTCAAGGACAAGGAGGTTCCAGACCAAAATTTAGTACTACTAGTAAAAGATAGGCAGATCAAAACAATTACTCCACTTAATAGTTCATTTCTCTTGTAGAAAAACTGGGTCTTCATTACTCAGTGGACATTGTTATAAAATCATACCTATCTCAAGAAGGAATGGAACACGCACCACTCTGACTGGTGCTGGACAATTCTGCACATGGCAACGGGCTGACGTCCATGGCACCACCGCTAACATCAGAGCACTGCCACAGAGGGGTTCTCTCTCCTACTACGGTAGCAAAGCTAATGTTAGTGAGACAGACCCCAGAGAACGGGGAATCCTTCAACCCGCGTATCAAACCCGCCTGCAGGACCTTCTTCCCCCACACGTTTCGAATCGAGACATCTGTCATCACGGGAAGAGCATTCGGGTCGTACTTATCGTCGGGGTGGTCACCAACATCACCCGCAATCTTTAACCCTTTCCGCACATTTTCCATGTACACATTGGAGACTGTAATGTTTTTAATGAAGCCGCCTCTGCCGATGTTTGTTTTCAAGTGGATGCCGACTCCCATGTTGGAAAGGTTTATGTGCTCTACTAAAATGTTTTCTATTCCGCCTGATGTTTCACTTCCAACGGCAATTCCGGCGAAAGGGGAAGAACCAGTTATCCGTCGGATGGTGATGTCGGTGCTGGGCCGGTTGTAAGCGATTCCGTACTCGTCCCACCCGCTCTTCACTGCCACAAGGTCATCTCCAGTTGAAATGTAGGAGTCCTCAATGCATACGTTGCTGCTTGAATCTGTCTCGATTACAAGGGAATAAATGGGGTTAAAATTTCATGACAGGGAGAGAAAAAAGACTCCTAATTAAACAAGAAGAACCCAGCACCAACAGATCAATCTAATTTTATCCACTGAGACAAAGATTACAACAATAATCCGCCCTCCTCATCAATCAAGATGATCCTGATAATCTTAATGTCCCTTTTATGCACAAATACTTTCCTCAAGTCACAGTGGTGGGGAATGGTGGGAGAACAGAGCAGCATAAATCACTTCTTATAATTCACTATCAGGTCCAATGAATGGACTAATCCGGGAGACCATCCAACCGTCCACTAGCAAGGGCTAAATTAAAGCTGGGATGAAATCTCGTAAGGATTGGCCCAACAAAAGAATGGATAGCACGCAAGTGAGAGTTGAACCTCAGACCAAAGGCTTCCTGAGGCCCCTAGTTGCCAGGTGCACTGCACCAACCCAGAGGGTTACGAAGCAGCATTTATTATGAACCATCCAAGTAATTTAATGTGCATTACAAAGTCTCACCTTCCCCACCACCCAAACCAAAAGAGACTCGTCTTCCATATGCAAGACATGGCAAATCTAAATACTTATTATCATGTGTGCTAGTTAGCTTAAACTTTATGACTCAGTTCATGAAATGTGCACTCTTACATTTGAGAAATTATAACTCACAAGTAGATGAGAACCAAAAAAAGAAAAGAGTAAAACTGGATTATACTGCATACCTGGATCAATGCCATCCGTGTTGGGAGAGTCTGGTGGAGCCAATATCGTCACATGGTGAATAACAACATTCCTGTTCGAAGGAAATTCAATTGTTGGACCAAATAATTGTGTCACGATTGCATTTTTTTGCTAAAAATCCTGCTAATATCAAGAAGTATTACAAGGAGGCGGACCACAACCAAAAAAGAACAGGAACATTCAGAAAGTGCCAACTGACTTGTCCCATCTCAGCAGCCTAAAAGTGTGAAGTAAGCATACTAAGGCATCAATGAGGGATGAAAAATGGATTTGAAAAAAAAACAGAAAAAATGAAGAAGATATTGTAAGTGGGGGTAGCTCGAAGGGTAAGTTCCTGGGAATAAAGGTACGGTCCTAGTTTCAAACACCACACTTTTTTAGATATGTGAGGCTAGCCGAGTACCAGATGTGGTCGCACATATTATGAGTAATTGAGTCCAACAACAAATTGTACAATAATTCAAGCACAATAACAGTTCGATTATTACCTGCAATAGACTGGGTGAATATGCCAAAAGGGCGAGTTCTTAAAAACAACGTTGGAAATGATGATGCTCTGGGAGTTCATGAACTCAATAAGATTGGGTCTGGTGAATTGAAGGGTTCTTTGCCTCCACATGTTCCACCAGATGTCTCCCTGGCCATCAATAGTCCCATTTTCACCTACGGGGGGACCACTTCATCAAACCCAAACAAAACAAGAGACGAGAGAGTAGACAAAGACGAGAAAAAAATGGTAAGAAAAGAAGTAAGTTGCACAAAGGGGAGATGAGGGAGAATTGTTAGTGTCTTGGAAATTGTTCACCCAGGCAAAGATTGCATATGAGAAATTAAATGCAATTCAAGAAGTGCTAGACCAACCATGTAGAGTTATGTACAATAGCCTTGTATTGCAGTTTTTAACAGTTCTAATAGACTGAAAGCCATCTTTCACTAAAACCTGTAATACTGCAGCATGAAGGGAAAAAAATATGATGGCCCTTGAATGAGAAGAATGGGAAAACAAGATCCTTGTAATTGTTAACGAGTTCTTTTTAGAGGAGAGAAGAAACATGAACAAGCAACAAGCATTCAGACTAATCAGAACCCACACAGATGAAAAATCTAGCATGTTGTGTAGTGCAATTATCAAACCCTATTGATATTTGATTTCAAAAACCTAGCATGTTGTGTCATTGTCTAACAGTAGGTCCAAAGTTTTTGGGACAACACAAATTGGTGTAGGCATGGAAAGCCATCATCTGATAATAAGAGCCATTGTATTAATTCTGACCTGTAATTATCACATCACGAAGCCCATCTCCATGGATAAAGCTCATGTATCTTCCTCCAGGAAGCTCCCTCCCTCGTCCATATGACGGCAAGGGAGCAATCAAAGGCCAATTTGTTGTATCCTGAAGCATCAAAGGCAAAAAGGTGAGGAGTTGGCACTAAAAGTAATAACAAAAGTTCTGAAGCCATCGCACTTATACCGCGTGTAACTTTCTCAAACTGTTTTTCACTAAGAGGCACACTTGTTAGATGTCATACAACAATCTAACTGCGCAAATGGCACAGTGAATCCAGCAAAAGAAAACAAATTTTAGAACGAAAGATCGTAACCTCAAGTGTCAAGCATATGTATCGACTGACACCAAGATTGCTTAAGGAAACATTCATGACTTCTCATGCAACCAAGAGCATTAGATAATATTTGCCCACAACCAAACCCAGTTCCAAAAAAGGCACAATGAGAGAGAGAATATAATTAAATATTATCGTTTCTTGGAATCCATTGATCTTAATTCTTATGTCATTGGATGAGAACAGTTTATTTTATCATCCAAAGGGATTAAACAACTAAATGCACCAAAAAAACCGATGGATGGATTTTAAAGCACCCCTTTCCCATGGGGATTGGCCCTTGGAGAGAGGAAAAAAAAAGTCTTTTTGTCTTCAATTTTCATTTATTTACTTCATGTAACATAGGTAATCTACTGTTTGACATGAGAAATGGAAAAGTAAGTCTGTTTTTTATTGCTTGAAATCTAAATTACTAGTAAGAATCAAAACCTTCTTATTTGTCCTTTCTAATAATTTTTCTTACTTATTTAGTGATACTATTCCCCCGGCCAACGGGAATGTAGCCCAATGACACTTCCTCACCTCTTCCACATGGAAAGTAAGGGTTCGATTCTCGCCAGGAGCGCGAGTGCATGGTGTGATAGTTGATGCCCTTTGGGCTTGCCCCACCTGTAAACCGCTTAGCGGTATCCCTTCCCCAGCTCCTTAGGAGTAGGCTAGTCAGGTATCGAGTGACCAAAAAAAAAAAAGGAGACACTATTCCCCGTAAGTAGCTGCAAGTAAGACAATAATGTCACTTTGGTATGGCTGTGGAATCCACACATTATAAAATAATACAAAGATGTCTCTTATTCTATATAGCTGTCCACTGATTGTCACTAATATAATTGCATCACATGCAAACAGGTCCACCACTCCACCCCATTCATCCCTTGGACCCCCATGCGGTTATGGCTGTCCCTTGATTTCCAAATATCCCATACAAATTGACAAACGCAAATGTTCCACAGATAGACACTAAGCACCACTTTTAGCACACTCCAGTCCACAAATAATGTAGTTGCACATTATCCACAAGAGTTTCAAATCCAATACCTTTCTTATTGTGAACAAGTATTTTTGTATAGAACACGAAAGATCAAAGTGAATGCAACCCTCACACAATCCCAATTTCAATATACCTTCCGGGCCAGTAAATAAGCACAAGAACGTCTAACGTTCCAAATCCAATTCTTGCGCAAGGAAACATTAACACAATATGCTTTGGTGGTCTAAAGATCCCTTCGGTTTTTGTTAGAACGGAGTGGAGTGGAGTGGTCATTGGGCTCATTCCTGAGACATCTAATGGAACAACCGCTCACCTAAATTGCTCACTCAGTATAAATGTGCATTGTGTCATTCTATTGCTAGCGAACTAGAAGAGAAAAAAAAAATTGGAACGAGCATCCAAAAAACGACCGCTCAATTATAGCTTCATTCCAGTCACCCAAAAATTGCCTAAGCATTAAACTCCACAAAATTTGGTATTTGGCCAAGACAAGGATGGAGCACCCATGTGCCTGTCAAACTCACTTAAACATGATAGTTCTTCAATGCGCACTCAATCTAGTGCGTTGTTGCTAAATCTAATAGCTGACCAACTTTCAACCATCAATAAATATGGTCGTATAACACGAGTGGGTATGGGTCAGTCTAATAGCTGCAATTGAACAAGTCATTCTGCTGAGCACCTTGCAACCATCCATTAATATGATACTCTAGGGTGGGTTTGGAATAAACCGGTTTACTCTCGAACAATGTTGGTATTATTGATGTTTAAAAAATATTCGTTTAACTTCTCGTCAAAATTTTTGAAATTAACCATTCGTCACCAACAGAGGAAACAGAAAAATGCAAAAATATAGACGGAACTTGAAAAAAAAACAATTAGATAAAACGAAAAAGAAAAAAACAATACTTATCTTGAACATTTTTTTTTTTGTTTTTGGTGATAATTTTCAGAGCAATGTTAGGATACAGTCATACAGAAATGTTAGGGTACAGAAAAAGTTTTTTCAAAAGAAAAATGAATGATTCAGATTTATTTCAATATTTGGGTCCTACACATAGAATCTCAATTACTAATTAATTCCACTTTCGGTGACATTTTCGAGGAAACTTTTTCCGAACATTTCTGTAATTTTCAACTTACAAGAAGTCTAAGAAGAATAATTAATTCAAAAAAATCAGACGCAAAACTAATAAAATTTCAGGCAAAGACAATTGGGTTAATCTTAACAAAACCAACCTCACCCTAGTAAGGTTGGAGTACCTGAGTGGCTTTGATCACAGCACCTCTGGCCAAGTAAAGAGTCATGTGGCTAGTGAGATTAAAGCTCCCCGTTAAATACACCCCAGGAGGCACGTACAAAAGCGTGCCTCCTTTCCGCCTCAGATGCTCTATCCGATAAACCGCCTCACTGAACGCCGCCGTATTCATCGTTTCCCCGTCACCCACCCCTCCAAAGTCCGCTATCGATATCTCATCGTTCCTGTCGCTCATTTTCACTATCCCGGAGCAGGTTTCCACTTCGGCTGCAGAAGCTCCGCCGTTCAGGTGCGCCGCGAAGCATAGGATAATTGAGAAAACTAACCCACGCATTTTGCACTTTCCGAGAATTATATAATATGAACCCTACTGTGATTTTTTTTTTTTTTTTGCTGTCGAGTGTTTGGTATCAAAGAGAAGGACCCAAAAAGTACTTTAATGGACGATGCTTTTGGAGAGAGAGAGAGAGAGAGAGAGAGAGTGGTGGGAGGTGATTAGCGTGGTTTTTTTTTTTGTTGATTGTTTAGGGAGAATTACAAGGGAGTGAGAACAAGAGAGCTTACTTGGTGGGTTCAAAATACATGAAGAGGCAGGGAGGAATAGTAGTTAATTAATGTAGATCTAGAACTGGTACAAAGGGAAAGCTCCAAAAAGAGCGTCTATGGTGATGGAGTAATTTGCAACGGAAAAGCAATCAGGAAATGGAGAAACAAGAAAATAAAGTGGATATCATGGGATCAGGCCCACATATGGAGAGAGAGAGAGAGAGAGCCTGAGACGGACTTCACACGCATTGCTCTGTAGAGTAGGAGGAGGAGTAACACTGAAGCGTAAATATGGCAATCAAAGAAATGTGAGCAGACGACACGAGTCGTGGGCCTCTTTCTTTATACTTTTTTATAAATCTAATTTATTCGGTCATGACGATAGAACATAGGTGATCATATCCTCCACGTAATTCTTTAAAATGTTATGTGCTCCTGCTCTCAATAGGACGTAAGTTGTTAGCTTTGTAGTGGCGAAAAATGCATACTAATACAAAATAAGAAGACAGACCATGGTACGCGACTACCTGTATTTATTGATTTTAAAAAATTTAAATAACATATTCAAACCTAGTACAATAACGATAAATTTAATTTAATTTAGTTATTAGAGTTAGACATCTTGATTGTAACCATCTTTCATGTTGTTAAAAGTTTTGATAATTGAATCATTATCAAAACTCCTAGCAATATCGTTCTCAATTTACATAATCAATAAACTTGAAAAAAAATCATCATCTATCTTATTGCGCAATCTAATCTTCGCAAAATTTATAACTGAAATGCATGCTCCTTTGTAAACGTTGAAATGGGCATAGCCAATATACTAAGACATTAAGACGGATTAATCTATCAACGAGAAGATAAAATTGTTAACTCTCTTATTTTGTCCAACATTTCACAAAAAAATCTGAAAATGGTATTCAAATTTTGAAACTTGAAATGCTTAAAAATATTGAGCTCATAATAAACTCAAGTTTATTTTTACAATCATTCTACCATCAAACCCACACTCACAATAACGGTGGAACCCACACACAATACACATTCAGTATGTGGGGGCCCACCCTTATAGTGAGTATGAGTGTGTAAATAAGTGTGATGTTAGAATTTTCCTTACTCTTATCTTGCTCTGTGAAAGCACATTGGACTATTTTTTTGACCCCTGCTCTGGAAAATAATAAACTAGATGATTAAAGATTCACTCCTATGTATAACAAAAAATAATAAAACATCTAGTGGTAGTAGGTGACTGGAGGTCTATATAATTTGGGATTAAAAATAAATTTGAAGTACAGTAATAGTATTTTTTGAAATCATTGTGATGGCTATTGCTATCACTTGTACTCTGACTCCATTGCCTCTTAATCTTTGTTCTCGCACAATTTTATAATCTATAATGTGTTTTAAATACGCTTTAATGTTCGCACACCCATACACAAATTCTGTGACTTAGATCACACCACCATGTCACCAACTATGAAGAGTTGATAACAGGATTTCAAAGGATGGGGCTGTTGGGGTGATTTCCATTGAATCCAGGGTACAGTGAGGCTCGTTTCATATTTTAAAATAAATATTTTAAAAAATAAAGATTTATTTTTAAGTTTAAAAATAATAAATTTATGAAAATAATATTTAAATTTTTTTGCAAGGTCTAATAGATTTCAACGTGATCTATAAAATTAGATCTATATTGTATATATTTTTTATTTCGATAAATCTACTTTTTTTAAATTTAAAAATTACAAATAAAAACATATTTTTAAGGGGGAAACCGGATATTTTACCCTGCGCCAAATTACGTACTCCGTAAGAAATAGGCGCCACGCCAAATATTTTCCCGCCAAAACCAGGCTCCGCTGGAGCATTTCCCCCCAATTTTCGCCCGTCTCAGTTAGCCCTAGACGCAACGAGCTTTCACCAGGCCTCGCGAGTTCAAGCACATCGCAGGTATCATCTTCGATCCGTCGGTAATTGTCCCTGCGTAAGGTATTCATGCTTGCGTGCGTTTACATGCATAATCGTTGTTTAGGTTGGGGTTTCCTATAAGCACTGGAGATCGATTTGCCTTCAAAGACAAGTTTTTATCGACTGTTTGCTTGGTATTTCGTCTTCGTTTTCGTAATCTTCTGAGGATCCTTTTATTTTTGTTAACCGATGAAATGATACTGCAGATTTGTTCGAAAGATTTAGAACTCGAAAAATGACGGGAGAAGAAGCTGGGAACGGAAGAGACGACATGCTAATTGACGGGTGTGAGCCTGAACCTCCGCAAGAAAATGCCGTTCCGGATGGATTCAACGCAGATTACCTCAAAGTTTACTATGGTAATTGCCCATAAAGAAATTGACTTAGATTTGAGTAAAACCTTCATTTGAAGCACTCAATGGGAAAATACACAGTAAAGCATAATATTGGAGTAAACACTTATTAATGGTATAGTGTTAGGTTCGTTTGGAAAAAAAAAATGGTATAGTGATAGGTTTGAAAGCCAACAAACGGCCTTGAAAAAGTTGAGTAGAAAAAAGAGTCGCCATTTATTTGCCTAACAAGACTCTTTAGAAGATCCTGTTGGAGATGATTTTTGTTGTCCATTGTCCTCTTAGTATATAGGCACATTTGTTGTCATTGAGGCTTTTTGGCTATCCTTTTGCTGACCAAGTTAATCGTGAATTAGTAACTATATCCCCCTCTCTGGTAGGCCAATGAATGTTAATAGATATATTTGATGAAAGAAAGAATTGAGTAATACTGTAATGGGTGTACAATGGAATTTTATTAGTGCATTGATATAGTTGTTAGGTCTGGGGATTTCATGAGATGCTTGGATTAGGATCTTATATCTGCGAGGAGATGTGAACTTGTAGCTTCATTAGTTTTGAAATTGCGCCTAATGCTGATAGTGACTAAAGTGATGTTTCAAGACGGGTCTTAGTTTGTTAAATTTATGATATTCAGTAATTTGTTTCTTTCGATTGTAAAAGGTTAAACTTTTTTTTTTTTTTTTTGTGTGTGTGTGCGGCAGGGAAGCTTTTTCCACATGATGATATGTTTAGATGGATGTCTTATGGAAATGGTAACCCAAATTCGTGTTTCGGTACCTTCCCTTTCTTGTACTTAGGTATCCTTATGTTAATATATTTTTATTTGACCAATCATATGTCTATAGATGGAAAGCATCCTGGATGTGACCAGTCATACTTTGGACGGAGAGAATTCTCTTTCACATTGGATAATGACATATATCTGCGCTTCCAGTCTTTCAACAGTGCATCTGATATGGAAAAATCCATCAACGAGAAGTGTCCATTTAAGATTGATATTGGGCCTGTGTACAATGTGGATGTAAGATTTGTGTACTTCATTTTTGCATCAGCTCAAGCTTAATTCATACTGTTGTACTGTTTTGGGAATTGTACTCCTGCATGTGCTGTTGTTTTATGCTTGCTAGTAAAGATATTTTATCAGCTGATTTTGATGCAGTTTATAAGGTTCTCTCAGTTATGTATGTATGATAGGCGTTTTTACACGTAGCTCGTTTCTCAGCATAAGGAATGTCAATCTGATCTGCTTGTTTATATTTGCTTGTTGCTTCCATGATGGGTGAAGTCACCAGGTCAAGTGATTGATGATATGCCTGACCTTGGAATTGCCTGAGTCATGGTGTTTTCAGCTATTGATTACTTACCAATTAAGCTCAAGAATTCATTTTCCCGTGTCAAATTATAGTTCTTCACCGTATCACTATACTTGCTCATATGATGATTCTTCATATTTTTGGGTTCTGCAGCCTGCAAAGAGACATGCTTATGCCCAAGCTGGTGATAATGGTTTTACTCCAGTGGAGAGGGAGCTTGTTTTTGATGTAGTAAGTGAATCATATTCTGAAGGGTTGCACCCTAGGGATACAAATTTTCATTTCTTGACACGCTTGCATTACATGTCCCACCCAGGATATAACTGATTACGATGATGTTAGATATTGCTGCTCAGGAGCTGATGTGTGTTTGGACTGCTGGCCGTTAATGACAGTTGCTATTAAAGTGATAGATTCTGGTCTCAGAGGTTTGACCATTTTGCCCTTCTAGTCTCAGCATTCTTACAAAAGTTTAGCTGGTTATCTCTTGCAGGATCTAAATGCACAACATAAAAATCTGTAACAGTTATCAGCGAGTGAATTGCTGAGGATTTTTATCTTTCACAGAGATGAATTCATGTATTTAACTGTCATTTTGAATGTTGAACTTGTTATCTGACGCTGCTGTGGTGTTCACCACATGATGGACTGTTCATACATCATGCTGCATTTGTATCAATTCATATCTTTTGCGTTTACTTTATTGCTTTCACATTTTTAAAGCATTTTTTTGTATTTTCAATTATTGAAGCTTTTACATGGAGGAAAATGCTCCGTCGTGCTTATCACTTAATGGATAGTCGATGTCCTTACAAATGATACTATTATCATATTGCTGTGACATTATCTTCTGGTCTAAAACTTTCTTTCCGTGAAGTCTTGTGCCTTGGGGGTTGCTCGAAAATTTTCACATTTGAGTTTTGACTAAGGCAAACCACTATTATAGGTGTAAGTACAAATATTTAGCACTTGCGTATGCATGTGTATTTATAATCTAGTTCATAAATTTGCTGTATTGTTATTCTGGCTTAGAGGACTTCTATTGATTTCTAATGCAGACGACTTTGGGTTCAATCACATTTTGTGGGTGTACAGTGGCCGACGCGGTGTCCATTGTTGGGTTTGTGATGGGAAAGCAAGAAGGTAAGTTCCTCAAATAGTTGGAAAGTGAAAGTCCCATTTGTCCTCTTTATTATGACTTTTGATGGCTTGTTATCTTCTGCCATCAATTCCCAGGTTAAATAACGAGCAGCGGGCAGCTATTGCTGATTATTTTCGTGTGTATAAGGTTCGCTACTGTTGAATTGAATAAGTGCTTTGGCAAATTGTTCATAGTGTGACGTGCAGTGGAAACTTATCCTATTTCTGGTTCAGGGCAATGAAAATAGTCAAAAAAAGGTTACTCTAACGGGTCATGCACTTCACCCTTTCCTTGCGTAAGTTGTCACTCTATATTGTTGGTCTTCTCTTTGTAATTTTACGATTGTTCACCAAGTTTCAGTCAATCTCTGCAGGAGATCATACAGTGAGGTTTTACAAAAATTCTTTGAGGGGAAACTGCTTTGTAGTCAAAAATTGTTTTCTCATGAGGAGAGATTTGAGAAGATCCTAGAGATGATACCTGATGAAAGTATGTGACATTGTACCAGATTTTGTCATTGATGTCAATAGTTCTCAAGAAATGCATGGTATATTAGTTCGGGCAACCATTAGAATGCATAATTAGAAGTTATGTTTGCAGCTGCTACGTCGGAGCTTCGGGGAAAATGGCAGGAAAGCAGGCGTACCTCTATTTCCAAAGAAGACATTAACATTGCTCGATGGGGGACACTAAAAAAAACGCTGCACTTGCGGAGTAAAAAGGTACAAAGGGACTTTCTCGCTATGACAATCCTTGTCTGGAAAATGGACTTTTCGATGAACACCTTTGCAAGTTTATGGTAGATAATCTGTTGCATCTCATTCTATGAATGCTGAAGCACTTATGTTTTGTGTTATTCGCGAGGATTATTACTGCCAAAGTTGTGACAGAGCAATTTAGCACCACTGTTGTGGTTGTAGTTCTAAAAAATGATTTGTTCTATCCACTTCCATGTATAGGTACTAGGGCTTGGTAGGTGTGTTGAAGAGATTGTGTTCTCTTATGCTTATCCCAGGCTTGATATGGAGGTTTGTTAAACATTTCCTCTTCCTCTAATTCTTAACAGAATTGTTACTGTGCGTGGGTTGGTGATATCTTGTTCCTGTATATTGTTTAGTTGTTTACATGGAACTTATTGGATACATCTCAGGTTTCAAAACATATGAATCACTTGTTGAAGGCACCATTCTGCATTCACCCAAAAACAGGTTTGTAACCATCAGTAGTGATACTGATAGATATGGGCATGACGTATTTGGTATAATGCTTGAGAATAGCTACTTATTGAAGATAAAAAGAAAAGAAAATTAATGCTTGAGAAAAGCAAAAAGAAGGGAATGTTGTTTCATTACAGGAATTGTAATTTTAATATTTCACAGTTGTTGAATCCTCAGATACTCCATTCTAATCATACAATTCATTTCAATTCAAGCTCTATTCATTCAAATAGGTCAGGTGAATGACTTAAGGCCTTGCATTGATGGGTGATCCTGGAAATAAATGACTGGATCAATGAATTGAGTAAATTGGTCTATTTACTATCAATGCATCCGAATGTTCCTTTCTGTGGGGATTAACCTTTGGAAGGTTTGAATACTATATACCTGTTGAGGTGAGTTTTTGGGTAACTCAACAGAGATTAACTTGTTGACTTTCTGTTTGAAATTTGGGAGTTTGGTTGGCTTCTGTACTTCGTGAAGCTGGTTAACATAACAATGGAAGCAAGAAGTTTAATGAGCTTATATGGTACCGCAGCCTGGTATAGACTATATAATAAGGCGAGAATAGTATAGACTGTGTGTTGTAGAAATGATATATTAGTTTAATCGCGAATTGTGGAACTTGTGATATAGCCATGAATCGTCATGAATGTTCTGTCAAGTATACTTCATTTTGGAAGTTAAAATCTTTCAGCTTCTTGTCTCATGAACCTTGAGTGCTAGTTTACATTTTAGTAATTTTGTCACTTACTGTATTGCATGTCTAGGGGTCCTTATACGTCCTTATACGTAGGGATACCTTGACTTCTTTCTCTATCTCATTTACTGTCCTGCATCATGGATTACTTTTTTTTTTTTTTTTGCACTTGGGAGCTTCTTTGTACATGTTCTGTCATTAATCTCCTCACCTTTTTTCCAGGTCGTGTATGTGTTCCCATAGACCCAGATTGTTGTGAAGAATTTGATCCTACAACTGTACCAACCCTTGCCAAGGTATACATATATCAGTATCTTCGCTGATCAATGTAGCTTTGTTGGTGATCTATTGCAATTCGCTTGAACTGTATAGTTCCTCATTTTCAGTGTCTATGCCACAGCAGTTTCCTTTTACAGGAGAATAGAACTGCTTACACTTAAAAGAAACCAGAGTCCCTACATTGATTGTTGATTTCGTCTTATTCCATTGTTTAGTTTTTTTATTCATCAAAATCATAAGCAGTGGTGTTCGGTGTTCTCTTCTCCAATGAAGTAATTTCGTCTTCCCCTGTATCTCCCTGCCTTTTTCTGGATCTTGTTCTCAGAAAGAATCTTTGGCTTTGTTTTGGTTTTTTATTTTAGATATTTATTTAGTAGTTCTTTTTTGGGAGGGTGTTAAACTTTTTACGTGACTTACCATCCAGTGGAGTCTTCAGTATCCTTGCTTGTCTGTTCTGTTTTAACATCCTAAATTGATGTTTTACCCCTGATGATGCATGTTTAGAAGTTCAGCTTCACAATCAGATAGGGAGTTTAGGTGCAACACAGCCAAGGACTTGTTTTCGTTATTTTGTCCAGAAATGATCTTAGTCACATAATGTGCATTCGTGAGCGTGAGTGAAAACGGAAGTGAGATCATAAAAGTGTCTTTCGAAAACATCCCAAGCTACTAAAATTCCTGAGGATGCTACCAAAGTATTATGGTACCTAGATATTGACTCATTTTCAGAATTTAAAATCGCTTTGCCCTGCATACAGGCTATTTTGTTATGACTGTACCCTTTATTACTTCCAAACTCCAATTCATTATCTTTTTTATCAGCAAAGTTCACCTGATACAGTATTGCATTTAGTCATCTACTTTACTGTACAGTGTACACATATAGGGTAAGAGCTGTTAACAGGCCCCAGACCATCCCAGAGTTTTGCAGCCTTGTATGTAATCCCGTCCCTGTGTATTTCATCACAACGACTATTGCCAGTGTATTGCATCAAAGATCTTGTTGATAGAGTACATAAACAAACTTTCAACTCACCCTACGTGTAAAGATGGTGCAGGATGAATCCATCCTGGTTTGGTTTTAAATTACTGCTGTTGTTTCTAAGTAGTTCCTGCTTGCTTTTTTGTCAAATCTGCAGCTTCTGGGCGAACTTAACATGGGAGTTATGAGATCAGATGGCAATGATGGTACACCAGCTTTAATTTCAGTAGGCTTTTACTTTTCAAAATATTCGGGTTTTTCATATCCATTGTGGTTATGAGTTGAAATATGTTATGTTGTTTGCTGATGAACAGAATGGGATAAAACATCACTCGGAAAATCAGTCAGATATTTCAGATCATATTTCCTGCAGCCTCTCTTGAAATCATGCAAGGTATTTTTCCATCATTCGTAATTTTACAGTATCTGCTGGTCTTCAGTGTGCATTTTGAGGTACTGCCAACTTTGCCCATATAATATCCTCTTTCTGAGTAAAAGCAAGCCAGTGTCAGATAAATTGATCCAACAGCTCAATTGGTTTTCTTCACTCCAACACATCCAACAGCCTTAAACGTGTCCTTGTGGCACTTTCAAAGTCAATCAATTCACGCCTTCCTACTGATACAATAACTGGTCCTCGCATTACACATGGCCACACTAAGCGCGGAGACTCAAATCGACTTCCCCATCTTCCGTCCATTCCACTTCTGACTTTCTGCAACTACATTTCCTTGTTATGCTATCTTATTAGCTCATAGGTAAATCATTAGGTTTAGAGAGACCTCATTCCGCCAGCACAGGTGCACAGTTGTCTTTACATTGGAGAAGAGATGCCATGCTCTTCAGTCTTTGATTGAAGAAAGTGACCTTCGCATTTTCTTTATCAAGAAAAACAGTTATAGATTTGGTTGTTCATCCTGTTTGAGTTCCTTCAACTCAAACTACATTGCATGTTTATGCTTCTTCCTCTTTTTTCACTTTAAACATACCATTTCAGAGCAGAAGCAACAGCATTGATGTAAGTTATCTATGAAATAATTTCAGGAGGAGATAGAAAGTTCATACAATGCCAAACTTCGGGAGTCAAAAAATTCACTGAGCTGGTAGGCTTTATTTCATCAGCATGGTTCTGGTCTCTGAGCTTTGTATGTAAGTGAGAAATGTCTGGAGTGTGATTTTATTTATGTGGGTGTGGAGCTATGTCTCAATCAATCCAGTAGAATCGAAGAGAATCTCGGGAGTCATTTAGATTATCGCAACGATTCAAGTCTCCAGACACTACATTTAAATCATGAATTGGAATTTGTTAGCAGCATTTGATGTGTAATTTACCAACTCTGATTGCACCATCAATAAAGGAACAGGAACAAGGCACAAACCCGTTAGGTATTTGTCATCCAAGACTTCAAAAGCAATTGATTCTACTGGAAAGAAGGTTAGGATTTAGGAATATGACAGGTCCTTGGAAGCTGTACACTTGTAGCAATAGCAATTCTAAGGATGCCACTTCAGAGCTTGATTGAATATGCTTTCCCATCATGCATTTTGAAGGGAAATGGGAAACTTTCATCAAAGAGGTCGTGACTTAGTGTGATAGCCCGTCCTTATTTGCTTCCGTCAGAATGGAAGTTACGAAAATCACCTCGAAAAACAATCACAAGGCTGCGTAGGCAGTGGACGGCCTTATGCATGATATGTTCTTCCATAGAATTCTTATACGAAGTGGTGAAGTTTAGCAACATACCGATGAAACTAACGAAGGGTTCATAGTATATGAAGTACGAATCTGTGGTACATGCCTTCATACCCTTATAACAGGTTCGAGACTTTGGTCGCTGCGTTAGTTATGAACTATTGTGTTATGTTCGCTTTTGTTTTTTGTAATGAGAGTGGCGGTGGCCAGTGAGTATAATCATATGGCTTTGTGGTATCTTTGTTGCGGTATTTTTTTCATCAGTTAGAACCATTGTGGTGCAGCAACGAAACAGCATACAATGTGTTGGTGCTTTTTAGTTGTGCATTGCATTCTTCTATCGAAGAGATGGATGGTGTGAAAGGACCTGCTTTTTGTGTGTTTGATACTTTGATGGTGGGACAAGAGAGGTGGGACTAAGGAGAGGGATTAAAGGGCGAGTCCACATGTTTCCACTTTTTCCATAATCCGGTGTTTGTTTGCACATGGGATTAAGGCCGGATTGGACAAGAGTGTACGATCATTCAGGGGATTAACTAATAGGAGTAGCAGGGGGAGGGGCGATAGTAGCTAGCCCCCCTTCTCCCAATTATTATCCTCCACATCCAACGGTCAAAAATAATTTCCAGTCATCTTTATGTCACTCTAACCGAATACAGTATAACTAATCTCAGTATCAATATAATCTTATCTATTATTCCATGGTTGCCACTTGTCCCCTCTATTTCCAATTTTAATCTCATCTTATTCAATCTTTTTGAAAAATAATTCGGCAATCAAACGTGTCCTATGTATATATATTATGTAATTGTATATGCTATACGTGTATGTGGTTATATTGACAGCAGGATGAGGACCACCACTGCTTCACCAAGAAACATTTAGGGATGGGTAGAGAGATGTGGCATGGATTGGTTTTCATGAATTTTTCTTGAAGCTTATCGAGAATGATGTAATAGTGCAATGAGAATGAGGTAATAGTGCAATGGTGAAATTTCAGTGAACACCTACTTCACAAGTGAGAAATATTTTGACATGAATTTTAAGTGATACTGACATTAAGGATTCAAGTCATTTTGTAAACGGTATTTCCTACTTATTGCTATCATAGCAGTGGACCTCTTGTAGCCTAGTTTAGCTAGAGATCTATCAATAACCGGTCCAGGTTTGTAAATTGATGCCTTAATTCATCCTGAAACCTGTCCACGGATCCTAAAACCTAGGGATGATTTCGGTTCAGGGTCGGTCGGTTCGGGGTGGAATTCTCAAAGACTGATTCGGTTTGGGGTGATTTCTTTCAGGACCGATCTCGACCGATTTGAAGTTTGGTTCGGTTCGGAGTGGGATTGGTCCATTCTGGGATTTCGGTCCGCCCAAAATGGGTCTTAGATGGGCCAAATATAAAAATGGACAGTGGGCCAAATGGCCCAATCCCATCAATTTAAGCACATATTACCCGGTTTTTAATCCAAAAAAGATGGCCCAAAAAAAAGATTCAATCTTTACAACTAATTGCACAAGGCTAGGAATTGTACAACCAGATTCAACATCACTGCATTTTTTTTTTGATCTGCAACGAATCCAACAGTCACGCACACGTCGAATCGGGGTCGGTTTTTTGAATCCAACAGTCACGCACACGACGAATCGGGGTCGGTTTTTTGAATGCTACAGTCACTGCATTTTTTTGAGAAGGGGAGAGAGGCGTGAGAGAGACAGAGAGGAGGGTGAGAACAGATTAGAGGGAGAGAGAGAAGAGTTTAGCTTCCACCGGCGGTGAATAGAGGAGCTGAGAAGGGGAGGGAGGCATGAGATGAGATGAGATGAGTGATGACTCATGAGAGATGAGAGTTAGAGATAGAGGAGAGTTAGGGTTTGTGATGGATGGTGGAGATTGAACAAAAAATATATGAACAGTCAAGATTAATGTGAAATATAAAAAATACATAAAATATATATTCGGTCTGGTTCGGTCTAACTTGGTTCGGTCCGGTCCGGTCTGGTCGGTCCAGAGTTCTAGAAAACCGAGATCAAACCAAAATTAGTTCGGTTCGGTCCACCCCGAACTAGAAAAATTTCGTCACCATCCCGACCGAAAACCGAACTGATCAGTTGGTTTTTTCAATTTTTTCCGGTCTGATCCGGTCTGTTTGGTAACACCCCTACTAAAACCTCAAGATCTCAACAACTGAGATACTAATTATAGTATGATGGATGGAATAGGTCCTTGAGTATTAGTCGAGAAACGAATAAGTTGATCCGGTAGTGTTTTAAAAAAAAAAAGTTTTGGTAATTGGATTGCCACCGAACCACATGAGCGTTAATACATTACTAAGCCTAAATTAAATAGCAAGCACTGACAGTGGGAACATGGAAATATGTAGTTAACATTATGCTCATAACTTGAAACCTAATATTTTGCTGTTCAAAAAAAAAAACATTATGCTCATAACTAGTAAGGAAACAACTTCTAAGAGCCTTCTGAATGCCTCCGAACTAAAACAAGGGCCAAAGGCAACCTAAATTACCCTAATATTATAGACCCCTCCAAACAAAAACAAGGACTCGATTCGGTTGTAAAAATGACGAACAACCGAACCGATTACACCCCTACCCTATAGACACCACAAAGAAGTACCCAAATTTCCCAGAAACCACATTTGACAAGAGCAGCTGTCAATACCACGTCACCAAAATTACAATTCACATTTTACCACTTTTACAGTGTGTTTAGACCCATCCCAGAATTAGAGTGAAAATGAAGAACCTCTAATTAGCTAGAACTTGCCAAATCAACTCTGGATCGAACGATGGCATGTGTGCCAGCGAGCAGCCTTCGGACTCCTCCGATTCCACTACCGCCACCGGACACCTGCCGGAAACAGAGTCCGGCGAGCCCTCCCCCTTCCAAACCCCATCTTCAGAGACAGTTGGTGATACCATTCCACTACTCCAACTGTTGTCATTACCAACCAAATCAGACGAATCAACCTTCACTGCTGCTTCATCACCAGTATTTCCATTCCTACCCCCACAATGCCCAATTTTCTTCCCTTTCTTGTTACCCTTCTCTGTCTTCATCTTCTGGCATATTGCTTGAATCTTGGCATCCACTGCAGTCTTCAAAGCACTCAGCCTCTTACAATCCCCAAACCCCAACTCCGCCGCGTCCCGAAGATTCGGGAAGTTCAACCGGGCGTATTCGCCGCGGAGCTTGTACGCCGCGCGGTCGTACGCATAGGCTGCGGCCTTAGCGGTGTCGTAAGTTCCCAACCAAACCCTCATCCTGTTCTGGGGGAGTCTGATCTCAGCCACCCATTTCCCCCAGTGCCTCTGTCTCACTCCCCTGTACAGCTTTTTCTTGATTGGACTGCTATACTTGCTTGTGTATGCAGAGTTCTGAAATGGGTTCGATACGGAAAGCTGCGAAATCGCTGCATTTGCTTGGCTTTCGTCATAGAATTTTTGAAGTAAGTCTCTTTGTCTGAGATAAACAGAGGAACCTAGTGGCTCAAGAACAGGGTTGATGGGGGGATTCGACTGGGGGCAATATGAGAAGATTGAATCCAAGGTGCTTGTGCCACCTGTTAATATGATTTCTGAAAGTGAAGGTTTAGTATTGGTGCCATTGGAGAATGTAAAGGGAGCTTTGTTTTCTTGCATTTTTGGCAATGTTTCTGATTTTCCGGGAAAATTGGAACAGGGGAATCCAGGAAATTGGAACAGGGGAATCAGAGGAGGAAACAGGGTAGTTAAAAATTGCTCCCTTTTCCTTCTAAAAAGGGAACACTACAGTTTGTAACACGGAAAGCTATATAGATGATGGAAAATCAGCACGAAATGATTGAAGATTGATTGCCTAAAACCAGAGAAAACCTAAAGAGAAGAGATGATGATTGGTGGCAAAAAGTTCACTTATCCGAAGAAAAAAGTGGGGACAGTGAAGAACTGACGTAAGATTTGGGCGTCAAGAAATGAATTGGTTGGAATAGAGATGAAAGATGAGAGTATGAGTAGCAAAGGTTATGGGAAGAAGAAGAAAGCAAGAGTTGAAGAGAGAAGGATTGGAATATTGTGAGAGAAAAATGGGGGATTTGGTGAAGAGAAATGGTCTGGAATTTCTGTTCTGTTCCAACACACGGTTGTATTTATAGCCGAGTCTTGCTAACTGATACAAGAAGTCTGTTCACAGATTGTGCACAGATTGCATTGTGGAGCCCACCGAGGGTCCCATACAAATAATCCGATCCGTTAATTATATTTAAAACATTTTGTTAAGAACCCCCGCGAAAAATTAGCTCAATTTGATACCTAAAAGTGCTTGATTTAATCATCTACCTTTTCATTCAGGTTTTTAGAGAATGAAAAGTTAGACGATTAGATCAAGTATTTATAGGTATCAGATTGAGCTGATTTCGAATAGGAGATTTTGAAAATTTGTTTAAACATAATGAACGGTTCGGATCATTTGTGTGGGGCCTGCAATATCAATCTGTGCACAATCTATGCACAGATTTACTGTATCCACAGACTTTCTGTTTATAGCCCGAAGGCCAAAACCCAAAAGTATGAGATTTTGCATGGACTAAAATGCCCTCATCTCAGCAATAGCCTTTTGTGTCTTTCGTGTTTTGCAGCTCCGTACGTTGTGTTCTGTTCTTTAGGTTTTACTTTGGCCTTCGCTTGTCGCTAACGTGCCTTTATTATTGTAACGGCGACAGCACAATTGTACTTTTCACTTTATTATTATCAATGCCTTTTTATCGTGTTTCCAAAAAAAAAAGGTCCCCCTTATAACTTTATTTTTGTTCTTTATTATCTGTAGTATTTTATTTTCAGTATTTGAACAGAAGAGAACTACTTATTTAAATTAATCACAAAAGATTTAAACAGGTAAATGCTGCTTAAATGGGTTCACTAATCCTATGAGTATCCACATGAAACTTCCATAAA
This sequence comes from Rhododendron simsii, assembly GCA_014282245.1. Lineage (NCBI taxonomy): Eukaryota > Viridiplantae > Streptophyta > Magnoliopsida > Ericales > Ericaceae > Rhododendron > Rhododendron simsii. The sequence continues at coordinate 8,971,063 of CM024959.1, read as the reverse complement.
ATAGTATTGATAAACTGTATTTTCACTCCATTAGTAAATAACAAAAGATTTTAAGATTTCGATTTTAAAGATTTAAGAGGTTTTCTTATTTTATTTTATTTTATTTTATTATCATTATTCTAAGTCCAACGACACTTCCCTAGAAGTTCATATGGAAGACATAAACACGAACCTAGAAAACAATTTACTCCTACTAAACAACAAATAAATAAATCATGAGGGAATTAGAGGAACGATCGTTTATCAATCATCTTGACATGAGCATATTCAACTCTCCAATCACGTAGCGAAGCAGATCGAAAACAAATTCGACAACATTGTAAGTCACACATAAAAAAAAAGGATAACGATTTTCACACTCTCCTGTTTGATGAGTGTACTCCATTTTGGCATTAATTAAAAAAAGAGAGTGTGAAAAATTATTTTCTAAAAGAAAAAGAAAACTCCGATTAAAAAAAAAATGAAAAGGAAAACCGAAAAAATTCAAGGAGTTCCAATTGGACTCTGTCAAATGGGGTGTAAAATAATTTGACTTTGTTCATGTTTGGACCCACACATCAGTCACGCTGGTCGGTAGTTATGAGAGGGGCAAAAAGCTAACTTTTTGGATTAATTGCAAGAAAAGTGTCATCATGTAGAACTCGTTGAGGCGAGCCACCATACCAAAAATCATGTCCATCGGATTTGTATTGATACCTATTCGAAACACATTTATTTGATAAAAATGGTGTTGGGCACACTGAATAAGAACCCACCCAACACCATTTTTGGAAATATGTATTTTCGAACAAGTATTAATCCTATACACGATGGACATTGATTATTTTGTATATGAAGTTGCGTGTCAACGAGTTACATGTGAAAGTTACTGATTATCAACATGACAAAGGGCCAAAAGTTGCAAACGGACAGTACTGATGACAAAAGTGAGGAGCGACAAAATAATTTGACTTTTGTTCATGTTTGGACCCCCACAGCCCCCACACATCAGTCACGCTGGTCGGTAGTTATGAGAGGGGCAAAAAGCTAACTTTTTGGATTAATTGCAAGAAAAAGTGTCAGATTGGCTTTTTGTGGTGCAACCATAAAGTCGTACACGCGTCTCTTCCAATTGTTGAGTGTACAGATTTGCATTACATTTTCAACCTTTCCCACCAGAGGATGGAAATTGATTTTCGCGTTTTACTTTTGTACACAGACATTTTATTTTGTATATGAAGTTGCGTGTAACTTAAGTAAAATTACTAGTAACTTCAGTTAAAAGTGAAACGTCTACGTACAAAAGTGAAGCGCCAAAATCAGCATCCCAGAAAAAATTTGCTTTCCACTCCTTTTCCCATTGAATGCTGTAACTGGTTTTTTATTTTTTTTTATTTCTAAGGGATTGATTTTGCCACACCCTTATGTGTATTTATTAGATGATTTATTATTTTGTGAGATTAGGGGAGTGTCAAAATCAATTCCCTATTTCTAAATACTTACACATAATTATGTAGCGGTATAAAAGTTTTTCCAATTCATCAAAGAACTTGCTATATAGTTAGTGAATATATCTCTTCCATATATTCCTTCTACGGAATCCAAGATCAAGAAACACAATCACAACGTCAAATCTAAGTAAATCGATAAATTCCTAACTCGCAATGAAGGTCAACTCGATTAAATCTACGATATAATTAAAGTAATATTTTTGGTAAGTAAATCTTCTTGACACAAAAATGGAATGACAAGCCATATGAAGAGGCACTTAAATTTCAAAAGCAACCGAACCGGCGGACAGTACTATACTCCATGGACCATGACCGCCACCTAAATTAACATGGACCAAAAATTAAGGACGCCACACCATGTAATTAAAAGTGATCTCCAAAACTTCTAAAACATCCCACAAACACATATGCATGTCTCTCCTTAACCATGTTAATTAGGAGAAAAAGCTTTGGCTTTCTGTGCTCCGAATTAACACAAAGAGTTGCACGTTTGCGCTCTAGGGATCCGTAGGTCTTTCAAATGAGAGCGTACGGGGTCAAATTTGATTCTTAAAGAATAAGGATGTTTATCATACGAAAAAGAATGTCAATAAGTGGATTTTCGTAATTACCATTAGATAGATATATGAAGTTAAAAACATGAAATAACGTTAACATGCACTCTTTGTAGAAGTCATGTCAATGAGTGCATGAATATATACAAAAAAAAAAATGCATCCGAAAAAACATAATTAGGATCAAGCCATGTCCGCACTACAATTCAAGGCTCTCGATCGAGCCACCTTCATTTCAAAATAATCTAGAACTTGATGGAGAGAGTTCTAGATTTCTAAGAGAGGAAAAAATTTTAGAGTAGTAATTTTGAAATAGGATCAAATGACCGCTCCAATTCTTTGAATGATTATCAAGTACATCAGGCAAACGATTGTAGCAATCCTACAGTGCTAGAGCACAAAAATCAATTTCGCATGATTGAATGCATGATCATGAAGTAAAATGGTATTCACTTCTTCTCATTTCTTAAAAAAAATGAAAGAAGTGAAGACCATTTCTTCGAGAAGATAAAATCAAAAGGAGAGGTAGATACTCAATCCCAATCGAAGTAGGAGAGGCTCATTTAAGACGTAAAGGTAGGCTCTGTCATTTTGATGTTTTAGTAGAAAGGAAGAAGAGACACATGCAAGCTTGTGATGGCCGACCCCATCTCTCGCTCTCTCTCTCTCTCTCTCAAAAAGCCTTTCCCAATTTGTGGAGTATTCACATGCATGTGAAGGCATACCTAATTTTTTGGGCAGAAAAGTCAAACAGCACCACAATCCCTAGCTAGCTGGCTGTACAGGTAGGACTTCTGATGCTCCCGTGTACAGTGCCCACCGCGCCTTTCTTTTTCTTTCTTTTGGTACCGTGGGATGTTTACCTCGACCATAGCATGTTTGGATGGTTCAGCTGCACACTCAGATACAAGGTGGATTGTATTCTATTTGCATCCAAAAACTTCTTCATTTCTAAACTACTCACACAATCCCTGCACACGCTTACGTTTCAAGAAATGACTCCAAAATGTTATCGACAAAGATATTCCAACACATGTAAAACCTTAGAAAGGAACAAACTTCTGAATCTCAAAACTTAACTACCAGATCAATCTATTGAAATTGTGTCAACGCTTTCACATCACTTTCCCTCCCTCCCCCACCGGCCCTCCCCATCCCTTGAACACTTTTTTGTTTGTTTCCGCAGTAAGGATGTTTTAACTATTTTACGTGCAATTCAACTAATCTCATTTTCATCTTCAAAAAAAAAAAAAAACTAATCTCCTTTCTAATCCGATCGAAGGCATGCCATCCTCACCGTGACTTAAGACAAAATATTTCGCAAGTTGATCTAAAAAATGGGAAAGACTACCATACACGCCACTTATTTAGATGTGTATCATATACACCCTCGAAATGTTATGAATTATAGAGAAAATGTTACGAATCATTTTGCTAAAAAATTAAGAATCGTATAAAAGTTACGAGATATACTAAAATATTATGAATCATAATAAATATGTTACGAATTGTACTGCTGAAAAATTATGAATTTTAAAACAAAAGTTACAAAACACGCTAAAATGTTAATGAACTATAAAATACGTGCATATGGTACACCCTTTTAAGGGGTGTGTATTGTAGACTTTTTCATAAAAATATTGAACGTTTATCAATTATGTGGAGAGCAAACTCACTAACCACCTATACGTGGATTAAAAGGCACCCCAACCGATCGAATGAACCCATAAGCCAACTCTCAAATCACAAGGACATACCATCAGAGTAATTAGATCACATACGGAGGGTATTCTCGTAATTGAACCAGTCAAAAAGGTATGTTTTGGCAGCATTGTGGACTTGGTCCTGTGTCAGCAATAAAGTTCTGGCAACGTTGACTTCTTGTGGTCCACTATACCCCTACGGTGGACACGTGTTGACGTTATCTGCATTCTGCGGACAGAGCGTGTCGTTTATAAACTCCGTCAAAAAAGTTTTAATTGACCAGTATCTCGTGATTTCCTTTCTGCACGTCGTCGTGTCGTGGCTTTCTTTCATCATACGGTGGCGCTTCATTGTCTCAGGTTTGGATTTCGGAAAAGGGTGCCTCATCCCTTGGTCACGGTGGCGTCATGATGACTTCATAGGGATACGTCAGTATAAATATTTGTCTCCTCCAAATCAATTACATTATGTTACGTTGCAAAACAATGGTTCCAATTAATAAAACATGACGACGAGACGTAATATAATTGATTTGGAATAAATAAATGTTTACACCAGCGGTATAAGAATTTAATCTCTTTTCTTATTTTCATTGTCTATTAGTTGTTTGTTTCTTGTATGTCTATTACGAAGGAGTATGTATTTCATTGTGAATATCTAAAAAATTGCAATATAGATTTTTTTGGATAGATTTTAATTTATTTTATAATACAAAATTGTCGAAATCATGAAAATATTATAGATTAAAAGATTTACGTAATAGACGCAAAAAAAAAAAGAATAATAAACAATGAAAATGAGACAGAAGGAGTAGTATATTTCTGTTCTTTTTTATTTTATTTTAGTTCATCTAATTGAGATAAATTCAGCGCCTAAAAATGAAACTTTCAAAGGTGAAATTACTACTGATTAAAAACTAAATACTGATTATATATATATATCAATATTATAAAACAGAGCGGTCTTTTATCTATCTATACAAACATGAGCACCTCTTCAACCGTCGAATCACAATTTCAATAAGTTACAGCCGTTGGATTGAATCATTGATGAATCAACCTATTTCTAAGACCCGTGCCTATCTTGCGTGTTTCTTCCTCTCTCCTCTCTTCCTGACTTCCTCCATTGTTATCGTCTCACCCCCTCCCCCTTTCCTCAGCATCTGACTCAGCCGGCTAAATCTCTAGGTTAGAACCCCCCCCCCCCCCCCCCCCCCCCCCCCCGCCCCCGGGAAATTGGGGATTTGTTGAAAGTTTTCTGAATATATGATAACCGTGTGCCTTTTTCAGGAATTCCAGAGTACAAACACATTGTTAGGCTCCATGAAATCCATTTTGTTATCTCTCTCTGGTAAGAATCCCCCCACCCTTGGCTCAAAACGTAGCATTTGAGGGTTTTCTTTTTGTGTGTTTATAGCTTTAGTTCATACGCTACAATCACCAGCTTTCTGTGTATTTCTATATAAATAGATGACTAGAATACTAGGGTTTTTCAAAATTGAGCATTCGAATTTTCCTATTTGTTGAAGTTTTTCATACCACAAAGTTTTCTAAAAACCAAAAAATAACAAAAGGGAAAAAATACCAAGCCTGTTTATAGCCAATAACAAAAGGAAAAGAATCCTCAGTTTCATCCTTTTCATTGGTGTATTGAAGTGTTAGTTCTTGCATTTAATAAATTGATTATCAATAAGAGAAAAATCCACGGGTGAGATTGATAGACACATACACAGGTGAGTTCGAGTTAAAAACAACTGTTGTATCCATTTTTTTTTATTTATAAAAATGGGGTTTGATACTTTATTTAGACTGCGCTCAGAATGATTTACCTGTGCCTTCAGGCACGGGTGTCTACTAGTGTGTGTGTGTGTGTGTGTGTGTATATATATATAATATGACAGAGAGATTTTTGAATCCCTAAAATTCCTCCTATATTTTGGACCTTACGATTGGTACACATTTTTTCTACGGCTGAGATCCACGGGTAGAAGGGCTAACGATATATTTTGGAAAGGATGATATAAATATTTATGGTCTTTTTAATTACCCGAAATCACAGGAGGATTGAAATAATATATTCGGGTCTTTTACGTTTTTTTTTTTTGACAATCTTGGGGTCTTTTACGTTAATCCTAACTTAATTTGTTATTTTCTTCTACCTTCTTCTTTCTTTCTAATATTTTAATGCAGGAAAGATCAGCAAAAATACATTTTGAGAAATTTGGCGTTGAGCTTAAACTCGAGGTACTATTAATGTTTTTTTTTTTAAATCCGAAACTACTACTAATGTTCGTGAATACTATTTTGCTACAGTTATATGCCTAGGGATTGGCACCAACAGTTCATGAATACAGTTATTTTGCTACAGTTCGTGAATACATGGATTATTTTAATGTGCAAGCTAATCGTGCTTTTGTCAAATCTTTTTTACTCCGTGAAATAGTGACCTTTTTATTTTAATCTTTTCCATTATATAGATGTCATGAAGTGTTCTTTTGAAAGCTATAATTCTATCACATTTCAATACTGAAAGGGGCAACCCATGAATTTGTTGGCAGGTAGCCAAGGAAGTTGGACGAAAGGAACCAATCTGAGAAGTGGTAATTTTGGGGTGTAGTGATAGATTCAGGTGGAGTAAAATTGTGGGAGAAATTTTTATGTAGTTGGTAGCTTCCAAGACTACAAGAATTGAAGTGAGGGGTTCTATTTATCTGTATAGATATTCTATTGTTTTCTTTCAGTCTACCCTTGTAGGCATGTAAAATTTTTGTGTTCAACAACCTTTAATGCATGATTCTCTCTCTATCTCCTTTTTGTTTAATCGGTTTTTTTTACAGTTGAGTAAAAAGGGTTTGATTTTTTTGGGTTAAATGGACAGAGATTGCCCAATCTATTTTTTTAAATTTGTAATCTAAATAGTTTAACTTAGTTGATATTGTACCAGCCACTAACAGTGAGCCACGAATTTGTTAAATAAAATGTATTGCGATTGCCTGTTTAAAAACACATGCAAATATTCACTATGTTAAAATAATTATGTGTGTTGGGTGATTTATGAATTTTGAAAATTTGTGTAAAACTTGAATATTATTTACACATCGATTTGTCATGCACATATACCAAAGGTTAGTTTGTTCCTACCCATTTTTTTCAACATGTCCTTATATTGCTCATTGTTCGACCAGTAGCTTTAGTTGTCTTCAAAATGTATTGCGCCGCGCCTTCAGGCACGGACATTCGCTAGTATATTATAAAATAAAGCGGTCTTTTGTCTATCCATACAAACATAAGCATCATTCCAACCATTGGATCGCAATTTCAATAGGTTACGGCAGTTGGATTGAATCATTGATTCCAATATATTTTCCACGCTTGTCTACCCAGCAGTTTTCCTTTTCTTCTGCATCATGTCTCTCTCTCTCTCTCTCTCTCTCTCTCTCTCTCTCTCTCTCCCCGCATAATCCACTCGTCGGCGCTCCGAAAAAAAAAATAGCGCCCACAAAGCTCCTCCACCAATCAGTCGTCCCGCACGCCCACCAATCAGCCGTCCACGAAATCGATTTGGTTCTCCCTTTCCGACACGACTCCTATCATCCTTAGGGTCTTTTGAGGAAAAAATAATGTGGCCTAAATTGTTGTTCAGGATGGAAATTTTTTTGATGGAAGTCTTACGGGGAAAAAAAATGTTGTTCAAGATGAGAATTTTTTTGTTGTTTAGAAAAAAAAAATCGATTTTGCTGTTTAAGATAGAAAATTTTCTGATATTTGTCTTTTGTTATTTGTCTTTCAAAGATACTCATTTTGTGTTTGTTAAAATGCATGTTTGACAGAGTGAAAATAGTGGGGAGTGAATTACTTCTTTATACCCGCTTTTGTGTAGCTCTCTTAATTTTTGGATAAACTTTATGGCTCGATACTGCGAGAACAGGCGACATGACGATAACAACAAATGGAGACATGTCTGGGGAAATGCCGGGGACAAGACAAAGTGAATTCAATAGTTTTTAAAAAGAATTCCAATTGAGAGTTTATTTGTTGTGGATTTTGTTACTCTTTCGTTTGAATGGTATTGTTTGATCAAATGATCAAATCATGTTAGGACTAGCACATTCTTTTCCCTAGGTAACAATGCGATCAAATCATTACAGGACTAGCACATTCCTTTCCCTCGATCTCTCCCCTATTGCCAAGCGTATGACCGAAACGTGTTGCGCCGTGCTTGCTTGAAGGCACACACTAGTGTATTATAAAACAGTGCGATTTTCTGTAAAAATGTCTAGGCATACAAAGATATATGCATCTACAGCCGTTTGATCGTACTTAGTGATAAGGTCATAGCCTTTGGATCAAAGGAATGAAGCGCGCGCGCTCTCTCTCTTTCCCCTCATAAATTACTCCCATTAAGACATTGAATTCAAAACCACCTATTAAGACATTATTCAAATGAAAACCAAAATCATATATAACCTGTGTACAAAACCGAATTCAAAGCCACTGAGATCACCGAAATCAAAGCCAACATTCCTTTTCTTATTTGAAAACTCTATGGATATTGACTCGAACACATGGACCATGGCCACTGATGGTACACGGGGCTCATTCCGGGCCCCACATGGATGATCCTACCCGTTCAATAATTTAAAAAATAACAACGAGTGGGCCTGTGAAAAATCTGCTTCATCCGATATGTATAAGTGCTTGATCAAATCTTTCCATTTTTGAAAAATATAAAAAATGGAAAGATTGGATGAAAAATGAGAAGATTGGATTGAGCACATATACATATTGGATGACGCTGATTTTTCACAAACCCGGCCACTCAGTTTTTATTTTAAAATTATTGAACGGCTCGGATCATCCATGCAGGTCCTAAGTGGACCTAGCGAATGGTCGGTAGTACGATTTGTGTGCTTGGGTCAGTATCCGTAACATCCTCCTTTCCTATTTCTAGGCTATCAACCGTAGATCATGAAAATCACCGAAAATAGAATTTCACGTACATTGTTTATATGATTTTCACATTCTTCTTCTTTGCTTTCTCTACTTCTCCCCTCCTCTCTCTCTCTCTTGGAAAATTTAATACCACCAAAATCTACTTCATCAAAACCACCTATTTGAGTTCTTCAATTATTTTTTGTATATTTACAACCTATTTTCTTTTCATTAAGATTATGATGTTTATCAATGGATATGTTGCGTTATTATTTATAGCAAAGTTGAATTTGTTGGACACGGGTTGGTATATTGCATGCAAGTTCCTTAATAATTTGCGTGTTGTGATTGTTTGAGCCGTATATTGTATGCGAATTCAGTATTTATTTCCGTATGCTAATTGTTCGAACCTTGCCTTCAGGCACAAGTATACGCTAATATAATAATAATGTCCTTTTGGAAGGAGCAATGCGACGAACACAGGATATTTGTGTCGGCACCATTTTTGTCTCGAAAGACATCCATCCAATATTGAATGCAAAACTCATGTCAGGTAGTACTCCTATTGTGATGATGATGTGTTGATGGATCCAAAAACATTATAATCTTAATGAAAAAAAAATAGGTTGCAAATATACAAAAAAATAATTGAAGAACTCACCTAGGTAGTTTTGGAGAAGTAGATTTTGGGTATTGAACTTCTCAGGAGAGAGAGGAGGGAGAGGTAGAAAGCAAAGAAGAAGAATATGAAAATCATATGAACAATGTACATGAATTTGTTGGACACGGGTTGGTATATATATTGCACGCAAGTTCCGTATTAATTTGCGTGTTGTAATTGTTTGAGCCGTATATTACACACGAATTCAGTATTTATTTTCGTATACTAATTGCTTGAACTGTGCTTTCAAGCACAAGTACACGCTAATATAATAATAGTGTCATTTTGGAAGGAGCAATGCGACGAACACAGGATATTTGTGTCGGCAGCATTTTTGTTTCGAAAGACATCGATCCATCCAAATATCCAATATTGAATGCAAAACTAATGTCAGTCTGGGTGAAGTAGTACTCCTGTAGGATGATGATGTGTTTACGGATCCGTATATTTCGTATTCATGAGTACCGAAATACTGTAGTAGATGGAGTTCATTTCACCCAAAAATAAATAAATAAAAATATTACTAGGAGTACTAGCCGGAGAGAATCTGAAATGGAAAATTACTGCTTAGAGCAAGTAAACCAAATGATGTATAATACATTTTTAACCATTTTACCTATGAAAAACAAAAACAAAAAAAAAAAAAATCAGCTGCAGTAGCTTCGGGAAAAAAACAGATATTTTTTCATTCTTGAACAGTGGTTCCTATTTCTATCGAAGATGGTACAAGTGCTGTTCATCAGCTAGCCTTTAAAAAATTAGTTTTTCTCACCTTTTCTCTCACTCAGAGCACTGTTCATCTTTTTTCACTTACTCTTTCTCTCTCAAAGTAATAATATTTTAATGAGGAATAAGTTAAATAAATAGTGTTGGTGTAATGTTGAAAGAAATGTGAACAGATAAAATGAAAAACGTGCACTGTCTACAAGTTTTTTTACGTAATTACTGATAAATTTGCTCTTATGTACGTGAAAAAGTTGGATATGTGATTGGTAAAAATCAACTTTTTTTTTTCTACAAGAGACATGATCTCCTTCAAGGATCTACCCACCTTTAACACAAGAAAAACAAAACAAGGCCACCAAGGAGGATACTTGGCTCCTATTGATTCCCACATGATTGAGACAAGCTGGTAATTATGAACCCTGTAACATAAATTCGAATTCATACAAATGTAGACAGATTTTTTTTATACAAATTAAGGTAAGGTAGATGGTTAATCTCTTACGTGATTATCATCATGTAATGTAAAATCTGACTTATCATCGGAGAGTCCCATTTGATAATTCATGCCGTTCGATCACTATGTAGGTCTCGATATGTAATTGGTCCAATAAAAATCAGATTGATCAGATATTGACATGTAAATTGTAATAGAATGAATTGCATATATTTATTTTAAGTGCAATGGAAGGCCAAACTAAATCCCTTGAACTCGATAATAAGCGACAATACGAAACTCCCCAATTCAATCCCAAAAACTTGCCCCACGCAAAACCAAGGCAGTACGAACAGCATCAACAGAAAGCACGACAGAAGTAGCATAAGCATCAACATTTCCCAAAAGCAGAAGCAGCAACAGCGAATGATCATAACCAGATCGATCACCGAGCACAAAAAAATTTGTAGTTTCTGAACCCGCTATCCTCAAACATTGTAGCATTTCCCAATAGCTAGTGCATGTGCGACGACCAATTGTTTTTAATCCTATGTAGCACCGATACTTTTAAAGGCTGGCGTGTCCCGTGTCCGTTAAGGGGACACGGGGACATGCAGGGGGACATGGCAAAATATGTATGGGACACGCCACATGACGTGTCCAATAAATTTTTTTAAGGGGACAAGGCAGGCATACGCAAGGGACATGATAAGAGTTAAATATGCAATTTTTTTAAAAAACTTTGGGGGTAAATGCGTAATTGCCTCAAATATTTTGTTTTACGATGTATATATGATACTCCATCCGTACTCTTTTAAGTGTTCCAGTTTGATTTTCACCCAATTTTAGGAGTCAACATAATTGTACTTCCAAAATATTACTTTTCATACTTACCTTCTATGAAAACATCATCATTACATATTTACTCATCAACTTTTCAAAAATGGAATATACTATTAGGGACAAAATAGAAAATATACCAACTTTTATGCATTGACTTTACAAAAGGACAATTATTTAGGAATAATCCAAAATAGAATACAGGACACTAGTATGCAATAATTTTTTATTTCGTGTCTCATGCCGTGTCCATATCCCCATTTTTTAAAAAATCTCGTGTCTCGTTTCCGTGTCCGAATCTATATCTGTAGTCCGTACTACATAGGTTTTTACAACTCTCTGATTAACTTGAATTTTTCAATCGATGATGTACATATGGCGACCTATAAAATGTAAACGACTTGAATCATATATGAGACCGCGAATAATCTTACTAATTTATGTATAGAACGAGGGATCCTCAGCTATCGTAGAGTTTACTTTTCTTTCAATGAAAATGAAAGCACTACTAGTAGGTAAGGCTGTGGTAGTGTGGTGCGAATGAAAAAAGATTCAGAGAGAGAGAGAGAGAGAGAGAGAGAGAGAGAGAGAGAGAGAGAGAGAGAGAGAGATTTTTACAGCAATTTTGCTACTTGCACATGCACGGACACCTTTTGTTGGATCTACAGTCTGCATCGTACGGTGTATGGCTTTCAATGGGTTCTCCAAACAATCTCCCAAGATGGCTCAGAACTCAGAAGTATGGCTCCTATTGCATTTAGATAGTACCATAGGAGCTAGCTTTAAGTGAGACCCAAGTTCTTTAATTAAATATCTTTTTACTATGAAATTTTCAAAAGACAGGGGTCTTTAGCACAAAATAGGGGATGCCCTTGCTAGTCCATTGAGTGCACATGCATACACTTCCTAAATTAACAAGCTCTTAGGAGTGAATTTTGGACCCTCCTATGCTTATGTGCATAGTACTATAGGATACAATTTAGGACCCATTTGTAGAGGGTGCATTGAGGGTGCTCTAGGGGAATCTAAATCTCTTGTTTTGCAGATATTGGGATTGTACACTTCAAAAGACGCTAATACTTCGGTAACCATATTTTAGGTACTACGTGATGTGTCACTAATGTATCGGTATAGAAATGTGCCACATTTGTTTTGTAACGGAGCACATTTCTGGTGACACTAATAAGACTTTAGGTAGGGAATTAGTGACACCAGATTTTGCTTCAATGTGCTGTAGGGTTCCGAGCTCTAACAATATTTCTAAGATTTCATTTTGGACCAAGGCCTGTTCAACAAATTAAATTATTTCTTCTAACTTGGGCTAAATCAACTTTTCATAATAATTTAAAATTAAGTCATTTCAAACACTTATTCAGCACTTTAATCTGCTTGTGCGATCAGAATTTTCTTTCTTCATTATGAGTTATCCGTCTATGTGATCCGTTGTCAATATACCCTCAGACCAGGGTAATTTGACTTGGGTCCTTGTCTATATCTACCAATACCTAAATGCACTAATTGATTGAGGAGTTTTCTTATCTAGTACATACGACGGACATGTCACATGTGGACTGTACGTGGGGCCTATACCAAAACATGGGCGTTTGTAAGTTAACCTGAAGGGTTGGTTGAGTGAGAGCATAACAGTAAAGAGCTTATCCCCAAAAGTTTCTAGGGCTCTTGCCACTAGGAAAAAGAAAAAAAAAATTTAATGAAAACTCTTCGAACTATTGAAGATTTGGCTGACCGTTAACTTAAGAGTCTTGAGATTAGCTTGATACGCGTAAGCTGGCTCACCCCGAACGCTATTAATTAGAAAACACCACCTCATTACAACTACAAATATTTCGTCGTAGAATTTCACGTTTCTTTTAAATCCATGTTGTGAAGTATTTCCTCCTTTTCAGCAGTTCGCTGCAAGAACATATTTCAGTTCGAAAGCCCAACAATGAAATCGGCCCAATAATCTCAAGAAATCGGCCCAAAACATTAGACGCATATGTTCTGCGTCAGTCAACTAAAGGGGTTCACAATTGGGCTTATATAGAAGATTACATTGACCACTTTGAGCGGCCCATAATTTGATGCAATCAGACCGTTTACTTTTGTCCATTTTGGAGCCCTTTATTCAGACCTATCTATTGTATAGATCGGGGATTCCATAATTTGATGTTCATCGGCTATTGATTGATGAAATATAGTATCACATCTCTCTTAAAGAACTAAGAATTAAACACTAGATTCAAACCCAATTTTTGAACATTTATAATCTTTGAATACATGTAAACTTTGTTTAGTTTAGATTTTGATGGATGGTTTTGGATAATAAGTGGAGAGATAGATATAGTGAGAGTTATAATTGAAGGAAAGGTTCTGTGTGCAGACAGAATTCTAGAGATCCAAAGCAAGCACAATCATAAGTTTGTTTGTCTATCAGCAGAGTAACGATCAGATTATAAATCCATGAGATATGTTGAATTCCAATATAGCATTTTTGTTGAAACCATAATTTCAAGTTGAAGAAAAGAAAGGAGAGAGAAATAAAGAAAAAAAAAACTAATGAATTTTAGGTAAATTAGAGAGTACTGTTAGAGTGTTGAAGGGTAATTGGCTAGGCAAAACAAAACATGTATTTTTTTTTAAATCCGCAAACACGCCTTAAAGGCAAACAAAACATGTTGATATCATTGATTTTTTGCTAGCTAATTTAGCGATGCCATGGGTACAATTACAAATCCCAAATTTTTGTAGATCTCCTTGGGACGCATTTTGGATCTCACAAAGGTAATTAAAGTCGTTCGTTTCTTGTAAAACATCTTGTTTTAGGTCTCATTGAAAAAAACCAGTTCAATTGGATGTCGATGGGTGCTGTTACGTAATTTTGAAACAAAGTTAAACGTGAAATACCTAATTGGGTTGAGATTTTACAGAGACTCTAAATAAAAAATTGACGAGTTCAATCATTCTTGTGAAACCGGAGACGGGTCGAAACTACTTGCTCTTGTTGTGTACGTCATGCTCACGGCCGACGTAAATTGTTTGTTGCGGCATGTGAGTTGGAGCATGTCATGACACCACGTGTTCTTTACTGATTAGATAGATAATCCAGGACGGAGCACGTGCAACTGTGGCCTGTTCTCCCTCCGTCGGTGTCACGTGGTGGGTCCACCGTAGATTTAATGCACTCGTCCCACCGATTTCCCCGGACACGCCGTCCGCTTAATTACCGTTGATTCGGAATATGGGACCCACGGTGCTCGACCCTAATTTACGGGGGCTTCGACGGCTCAAATCTTCGCAATCGATATCTCATCGTATTCTCTTTTTTAAAGTGTTTTAAAATGGGGGTGTATGTATGGTATTTCGACACCGTCGTTAAGAAGACGTCACATTACTCCGTGTAAGGGACACCAACGGATTTAATATGTCGGTACCGAAATTAAAGTCTCGCCAGTCACCACGTCCACGTGTGGTTGTGTTAAAAAATCACTCGGGTGCCATATTTTCAAAGAGAGAAAACTTATTCACTGCGACATATTCATGGCCCTGCATAATCTCAGTTGTTCATTTTGACAATTAATGGTTGTGATTCGTTTTTAAACTACTGCCGGTAATAGTTTATTTTTAATCTGGACCGTCCAAAACGCTTTTGGACACGCAAGATGGATCGCCGTAAATTAATTTTATCTATGGGAGGCCCCATTAAACAGTTTTTCTGATTTTTCAAATTATCACATTTAGAAAACTTCCAAATAATTGCATGCGGCATGTTCTCGTATAATTACAAAACGCTAGGGCCAAAAAATCAGTTAGCAGTTGGGACGTTAGATCAATAGCAGAAACAAAACAAAATAAAACGGGGCACGAACTGTAAATAATATAAAATAAAATAGGCACAAACTGTAATAATAAAAAATAAGATCAGCAGATAGCGGTCATTATTCAAGCCCCATGCCACCACCTATTTTAAAAATCACGAACATATTTGTGGTGTGTTTTAAATTCCATGCGAAATACATACTAATAAAAAGTTAATTCTTGTTGTGTAATTACAAAGCAGTATGGGCCAAAAATCCATTAGTACGTTAGTGGGGAAACGTTAGGTCGATCGTTGGGATTCGGGTGTCGGCTTTTTTAATTTGATTGAACCCTGGCTTTCTTATCATCCTTTCAGTGTATTTTTTTTTTCCTTCACACTCGTGAGGATATACTCATTTTCGGTCTTTAATGATCAAAATAGCGTATTTTAATTCACTTGTTGGGAGATCATTCAAAAATTGAGTTTGATTGAATATCTGTAAGCGTTTGTCACTTGATCTAACGTTGAATTTTTTAGTTGAGAGTTTAAAGATCAAAGATAAAACTTTTAGATAAGTATATTCCTACGTCTGATTTGAACTGAATTTTTATGTGGTCTCCTAACAAATGAATTTTGATAAAATGAACGATTTTCGGTGACCGAAATGGGACACTCAATGAGCATGCCCTCCCCAAGGATGAACAAATTAAATCAATTATTCTTCATCTGTTAGGTATATTTTAAATTTCAAAAATGGTATCTCTTGTATTTTTATTTACATCCCCCTAAAGTGAGGATTGGGACCATCCTGCCTAGGCCTCCATATTATGCGGCTCTATGCATTTGGGAGTCATCTATTATATTCATATATTGTTCAGTTAGGAGTAAATATTTACTAGCAGTCATGAGACGCAATCACATGATACTTAACACTCTTAACAACCATACCATCACACAAGGCTCATCCGCGACTCTTCTTCATGAAAAATCATGACCGAATGATCGAGATTTAAAAATAATTAAAATAAAAAAAAAACTCACAAACAATTAATCACTGTATAAAATTTCAGCAGAAAAAATACCTAATCCAAGAAGATTAAGAAGGGCCAGTTAAGATGCAGGTTGCCTGTTTTTGACTGAACAATTTCCATCTCTGCTATGCAACTTTTTTTTTTTTACTACTAAACAAAGAGTTTGGTCGTAAATCTGGTTTCTCTGCAGTCTATTATTGGACTACATAGTGCCGTTCGCGTGATTCTAGCCGTCCAAAAATATTTCTAACGGTTCAGTTGCAAACAAACCATTGAATACAAAAATAAATGGTTATGACGTAACGGCAGAGGCCTCTCTGCAGTCCAACTGCAAAGAAACTGGGTTCCTTTTGGTCTTTGGTGGCTAAAGTTTCTCCATGTTTAAAGAGCATATTGACTTAATCAAAAGTAAAGATCATCCCATGAGGTCGTGGTTTGATACAAGATCTTCATGGTGGGGTTGGGGGTTGTCCAATTAAATTTCCTTTTTCTTTCCCCTTTGAGCGCCAATCTTCTTTTCCTTTTCCCATGTGTCTGTTTAATTTCTACTGTACTAATTGACTAATCTGTGGGAACATTCTCACCGGATTAGTTAAACAAGTACTAATTGGGTACCATAGGTCAACAGACCTACAATATCGATCACAACATATTAAGACATAAGGTCTCAGATGCTAAAAGGCTTCTAGTCCAATGAATTTCTTGGGTTCAAATTTTGTCGTGGACGTTTGTGAGTTCAAGGCTATGGACAGTTTGTGTGGACTCCACTAGACTAACTTACAACTCCCCTTTAAATACCGCTGCTGATGCATAATGTGTGGCAATACTCTATACGGGTTTTACCCCAATTTTAAATGCATCTTGCCTAGGATGGCAAAATTGGCTCTAAAGATTATTTAGGTATGTGTGCTTAGAGTCTGGTATCTTTTTACAATTGGTCCAAAGCCTGGATAAAAGATGAGGGTTATGTGTTAGATAGTAAAACCCCCGTTAGATCTCTATTGACATGAATCCTAATATTTCTGTTTGGATTACACGTAAGACTAGTCTGAACACCTTGAGTTATAAAAACAGACATCGCTGCTTTTTGAGATCTAATTAACAAACCCTAAGTTTTCATTGGAGGGTTGCGAATGTAAAATAAATTAGTCGATAGTGAGTTAAAACTTTCCTCTATTTGGACTTGAACCGATCCCTAAAGATTAGGTCTTTGACTTCTCCCCAATCTCGATAAATACTATTTTGATTTCTTTCGTCGAGATAAATGATCAATCCAAAAACGACGGCGAAAAGCTATACGGACAATTTCGAAAAGTGAAAAATGCCGAAAAACTACCAGACCAAAAATTCGAAGGAGAGTGGGGCCGGACTTTGAACACTCCACGAAATAAAAGCACTTACTAAATGATCAAAGGAAAAATGTTACAAAATGATGATATCGGTCACCAACACAGGGTGGTCCAAAGTATAGACATGCATGTGGAAATCGAAAATGAATGCATACAGAAGGACAAAAGGTGTAGCCGACGCCACCACATGCCACCGTGATTGGCTAACTAGGCGTGGGACCACCCTGGACAATATAGAGCATGGATCTTCCTTGATTTGCGCTAGCCCTAAAAGAAGCAGACCCATATCTCCATAGAATGGTACTCATACTTGACTGAGCATGCTTAAAATTCTAGGAGTCCACACCGGCTCGCTAGGGTTTTGGCATATGTGTTTATGTCCACAAGGTAGAGTTGGGTCGGGTTTTTAAACCCATTTAGCAAATGGGGTGAACTTGAAAAATATTTTTTTAAAATTTAAAACCAAGTCTGGCCCGGGCCAACCTGTAGACAAAATTAAATGTGATATGCTATTGCAAAAATCTAGAAAAGGAAACATCTGAATATACGCAATACCCTTTCTTCAAGAGCAAATATATACGGGTATCTTCCTTTGTGATTCTATAGGAGATCGAGATTCTACATATATCAGCATGATTATAAACATTGTAATTAAATCAGCTTATAAATTCGTCCTTGTTTTCATGTAATATCACAAAACTAATTCCTTTTTTCATGCCTCTAGAATTTTTTACTTCCTCTGTTCCATATTGAGTGTCCATGTTACTATTCCGAACATTTTAAGAATTTTTTTTATATCTTTCAATCTATAATGCTAAAAATATCCAATATGAATATTGTTTGATACTCATCTCAACTAGTTTTATTATACAAAAATTATAAAATCATAGTAAAAAATATTATAAATTAAAAGATATAAACAAGATAAAAATAACAGAAAAAAGTAAAAGTAGTACCTCAATATGGAACAAAGGGAGTATAACAATAGTCTTTTTTAATATCTCAGGTGTTCGGGCTAGCTTACGTACACGTCAACTAATACCAGGAGAATTGACCAATCCCACCCTAATATTGATGAAACAGTGAAGACAAATCCCATTTGTATGACTGTTACCCAACTCTTCTCTACAAAAAGTCCATCTTCAGTAAGAGAATATGTCCAAGCCTCCAAATTTGATCAATGTTTCATAGCAGCTACAGAAACTGAACAACTTTTACCCTTAGAAATCAGAGGCTTCCATGCCTCTCCAGTCTCCAATCCCTCCATGTTACTTTCTCTAAACAAACAAAAATAACCATGTTACAACTGCTTTAGAGGATAAGGGGAGGGTAGTCCCCTCCTGGGCCATTGAAATTTAAAGGCCTCTCTCAGCAAATATCATATTGAGATCTATATGGGGTCCTGTGTCTCTAAACTCTGTTTGTCTGAGTATTATACGCACGTGAGATACTGGGTCCCAATTAAGTCATGTTTGTTATTGTGCTTATAGAACTCAAAAACTAACCTGTTCTTCTCTCTTCTTTTTTTATAATGCTAAGTAAAATGAGTGGGCTGGATTGAAACAATTTAACTTGGGGAACTCATCCGACTTGGGATGTTTGGAAAGCCATAATTGATCTAGCCAGGGAGGAAATATTAGATCCCACACCACATTGCATGCTTTGTCATCAGGTCCCACTGAAGTTCAAGTTAAATTGGAGCCTGCTCTCCCGACCATTTGGTCCCAAGTATCGAACCCCAAATTGGTGGAAGAGAAGCAACATTTATTTAAGCTGCTTGAACTACCACCTTGGTTCTTCTTCTTCTTCTTCTAATAATAATAATAATAATAATAATAATTATTATTATTATTATTATTATTATTTGTTACTGCTGAATCCCTCCATTTAATTTTTGATAACTCATGTGTTCGGGCTAAACTTACGCGTATTTCGACTAATCCTCAATTCCACTACCTACTTGCGGAAGTCTCGATTAAATCTAGGGAAAAACTCCGTATAGACTGACCCACAAATGTGTTGATTGCATTAGAAAAGTTTCGAGCGTGAAACATTAAGAGGGAACTAACCCGTAAGTCCCACGTTTTCACCACCCGCCAACTCGTGCTTAAGCCCCTCTGCTCTGTTGAAGTCTCTGCTTCTGTTGGGGTTTGGAGGGTTCGATTTCCCATAGCATGTGGCCATAGAATTTCGATGCCTTTAACTTTTAAGCCTTAGGACCATTAATTGCTTACAAAACTGATATTGGACCTCATTTCAGAGCCTTGAAAGTAGTAATACGAATTGTTGATCGTTGAAAAAGAGAACTTTTAATTTTTCCTGGGGTTTATTTATTAATTTTGTCCCACGGAACATGGAATTTGAAGGAAATATTTGCCTGTTTTGTTATTCTTTTTGGGGCATGGCAGAAGGGTGATATTAAAATTCGGGTTTGGACCATGCTTGTAGCTACACAATTTAATGCTTTGATGCATATTTTCACGCTGCCCTATCATATGATGGATACTTTTCATGAATTGGAACATGGACACAAAACATATCGATCGTCTCCTAAAAGTGTGGTCCATGATCACTTCAAAGGTTGGCATGGTGTTCAAAGTCCAAATAAATGTGTGCTTTAGGTCCTCCAATAGTCCTGCTATCGTTTGTGCTAGAGTGTGTTGGTTCTGTTGATTTGTTAAGATGTATGTCATGTGAAAATTTCTTAGTTCTCAAGTTCGAAGCCATATTATCAACTCTTGTAGTTCTAGTCGGAGATTTGTCCCAACTGTAAATGAGTTCCGCTAAGGGATAATAGAATTGAGCCCAAAAATTACTTAAAGTGCTCATAAGTTGATCTGAACAATTTGAATTACCATAAACAAGAGTGGCGGGTAGCCTTTTATTTGGCAAATTGGAACGCTGCTCAAGAGTTTTTGTTTCCTTGTGCAACTCAGGGTCGTACATTGGAGATGTTTGGGAGATGCATGTGATGGTCAGACCCAAAAATTGGTACAAGAAAGAGACTCTGGCTTGAAATATTGGAACAGAGTGATCTGGTAATCACATGCTGTGACCAATCCTCTGCAGCTCAGCTCTTGCGTACTTTCCCCATTGTTATATTGTCGGTCGCATTAAATCATGCCGTTGCGTCTCAAGCCAGCTTTGTTGGAGTGGACAATGACTGTTTTGTATGAACGAAGATATAGGCAGTAGACACAAAAGATAAATTTGCGTTCGACCCAAAAAAAAAATATAGACACAAAAGATACAAAATGAATAATGGACAAACAAAATGGGACAGATGGAGTATGTATTTTGTTTTGGGGTTAATTTGGCACGATAAGGTGGCTTACCGAGGGTGGGTGGTTTGTAAAACTTATCCAATGGCCAACATCCTTTATATGTTGAGTTTTTTTATGTAAACATTTTTCAAACTATGCACCGATTGTCTACATAGTCTCGAAATTATCAATTTCACATATTTCGTCCTTAAACTTCCAAGCAATGGTGCCTTGCTTCATGGTCATGTCATAAGATTTGTTTCAAATTTTGCCCTAAAAAATAGAAAATCCTGTATATATATATTTGAACAGAAAGTCTATGAGTACATATGTTCATGTACATACATCATGTACATACGTTTTTTGGGCCGTTTCGAGTCCCAAATAAATGATCGGAGTTGCTCATTTTATTTAAAATACTTTGCTAATGGTCCTTTCAAAAAATAAGCTCAATCCAGTATCAATAAGAACGTTTACTAAACTTCCAACTTTGCTTTAGAATTCAAGCTTATTTTGGGACAAAGTTGGACGTTTCGTACACACCCTAATTGATACCGGATTGAGCTTATTTTTTGTAGGGTCTATAAACAAAATATTTTAAACAAAATGAGCGGTTTTGATCATTTTTTGGGGATCCGAAACGGCCCTAAAAAGAGTATGTACTCGCTGGTACAGATATGAAATTTGTACTAGTAGCACCTCTCATACTTGAATACAAAGAAAAACTAGCCATATCAGTTTTAATTAACTTTAACCACAAATTAATGAACTAGTGGGCTTTTAAATACCATCCCGGAAGACATGCCTCCCCTTATATGTGTACGGTGTTTGCCAAATTCTATGATTGTTTAGTGGCGTTATAATTAAATTTTTTTTAAAAAAAGCATAAAGTCCCATCGATTCGTTGAATTATATGGTTAATTTGAATGGTCATAGATTACGCTCTTCAATGTCACTATCCCTTGTCAATGTTTGGTCTCAAATCCATTAATAATAATTTATGCAAATCTGATTTCTTGATTTGATTGATAGTTTGGTAATTAACACATTCTCGATGCCATTTCAACTAGGCGGCTCTCCACTCTCTCTCTCATGGTGATAAAGTAGTTTTGTCCGATCATTAATTTCAGGGCCCCGTAATTTAAGCAACTTCAGCTCTACGAGCATCTCAATTAAATTACGGGACATGAAGTTAACGTTGGGCAAAACTCCGATGGCCTCAAAGTTTGAAATGTTTAACCTTCATGAGATTCAACCTTGCGACCTGTCGCATGCCTCTCGACCAAACTTCTTGAGATTTATGCATTAGAAATTTGAAACACTTATGGGTCAAAACCGTCTTTGAAGTTGAAATTAACTTCGATAGCAATGTGAACTTGATTCAGTTTTGGGCTTTGTATCATACAATGTCTAATGTGAATAGTGAATACACAAATTCAAAGGGTGTCTCTCAACATGAATACGAAAGTGTTAGGATTCAAGACACTCGGTCTATGACAATATCTGGAAAAAAAAATGGATGATCCAAGTTCACACTACTGTGAATACCATTCATTTTTTTCTGAAATATTTTCATAAACTGAGTGTTCTGGATTGTACAGGGCCTCACATGAATTAGGGCAAAGCGGAATTGTATATTATTTTTCTGATTTTTGGGGACAGTGTTTGGGTGTCATACAACAACAAAGTGTCCGTTATTAATTCAAGAGATTGGGTTTTTTGGGTTCTCATTCAAGTCTTCCAACTACACAGAGCAACCACTTTCAACTACCAAACGTGAAACTCCCCACTTATAAAAGCAATGCCAACACACCTAAGTCCTCTGTGGCATTGCAATTTTAGGGCTCCCTTAATAGCCCTAAATTGAAGGGCAGCTACCCAACTGCCATAGGCCACACAAATATTGAAGACCAACCCTTTGGCTATTATTGCACTTATTATTAACAATCACGGCAATGCTGAGCTTTATCTCCAGGCTCATAAAAAAGAACCAAATTATTCATGTTCAAATTTGTGCTTAACCGGTTAAAAGTCTACTAGAGAGCGACTAGGAATTAGGGGTGTTGTAGTGCATTCTATATAGTGCGTCGTGTAGTGCAGCACGTCAACCGTTCAAAAATATTTTCAATGGTCTAGATTTAAAACAAACTATTTCAAGGAAGATTATTCTCTTGGAGCGATACGCAAACCAATTCTCCTATTGGGAGTGAGTTCTTAATTCGTAGTTTCGTACTAATAGAAAGAGATGGTCAACGCCCGACGGCCAACAGCCGGCGACAAAATCGTCGCGACCGTACCACAACTGGTCCCAGCCGGTTACTCCAACCTGTTAATTCCCAGTTTTTAAAAAAAGTCCAACGTGTTTTCCCTCTCTTCAAAATCAAATTTTTTCTCGAAGCTGAAAGGACAGTGCAAAGAGAGAAAATGGAGATTTATCTCTTTTCCGGCGGAGACCGTTGATTGCGGTTAGGAATCTAAAAAGCGGGGGGTCTTCGGGTGGGACCTACCTTTTCGACATCTTCTGCCTTCCTTTGGATTATCGCTTTTTTCTTTTTCTTTTTCTTTTTCTTTTTTTCCTTTTCCTCGGAAGTACAGTACTGAATATTATCAGTGGGCATTGTTTTGCAGAGATATTACGATGGTTGCCCCTATATCCTGTTTCGCCCGCTTTAACTTACCCATGCTTTGTCGGTGCTTTCTTTCACTATACAAATATTAAAAAATTATATAAATTTGATTTCTATTCCAATTAGCCAGGAATTGATTTTATTTACTCGTCTTCTCCCTAGCTCTCTGGCTATATAGCTCGGTGCAAGAAGAGCAACCTGCAATTATTATATCAATCAGCGGAGTACAATTCGGTGGGGTTCTTTGATGCCTAAATCAGTGCCACTGTTTGCAAAGCGTTAGGGTTTAGAATAAGAATGATGGCGTATACTCTTTAGGGTTTTATTGTGTACTTATACTAAGAGTCATACTTGGGCTCCAAATATTAATCCCATGCCTGATTTTGTGTCCATGTACTGTCATTTATAATTGCTTCTCCAAAAGATATCATGCATGACGATCGCTGACTCGCCAGGTAGACGACTGTCACATGGTTGAGCCAGGCTACTCAATTGTCCTCATCTGGTGGGAAAACACTCATACTGAATAAGGCCTGATCTTATGGTCACGTCCAAGAAGGGTTGCTACGCTGGTCGCCCATTTTCACCCTTTTGATTATCAAAAATAAAATAAAATAAGGCCTTATTCTGAACCGGCTCAACAGACACGCACCCTCATCTCCATATGTTTGGGTCTATTCGCTTTGATCTTGCATTGCTCATTATTTCTTTTGCAATATCACCTTCTCATGAGATTTTTTGAGATTAATTGAACTCTATTATGGCAAAACATAAAACCTACTTTACACTCAAGTCATTAGTCTCCATGAATAGCTTCAGTGGTCGATGTTCTTATACTTTTTTGCTATAAAATGAACAAAATAGGACGCATGGAGGAGACATTCGAACGAAGGCAGAGAGGACTATGGATTTCAAATTGGAATGAACGAGTCTGCCAAAGCACGAAAGAATTGGAAAAGGGTATTGAAGGGGTGGGAGTGGCCGATGAGGATGAGGGAGGTGACTGTTAATAGGGTTGATAGAACGTAGGGTTTGAGGAAGGTAAAGAAGTTATAGTGCGAGAAAGAATGGAACAAGTATGGCGAGTAGGAAGAGAGAATGGATACATAATAAAAGTAAAAACTACGTGTTTGATTTGGCTATTCTCCGACACTTTATTTCTCTTAAATAGAGATTCAAAGACATTGAATCAAGCTATATATTGAGTCTACATTTTAGTGACCCTTATGTTTCATTTGTCTTCTTATGCCTTTCAAATACACACAGCTTTGAATATGAAAATGCAATTTGTTTAAAATTTGTACCAAAAAAGGTTACCTCCAAGACTAGGTTAATATCCCATATATATCCGACAAAAGTTATAAAAAACAAACAATAATCTAATTTGTGAAGGAAAACAAATGAAATTCTTTAAGTTGATTGGTATGGAGATTTTTGATAGAAGATGAAATGAATAACACCATACTCTAACCTTAGGGCTATTGGAGATTATGTCCGGTCGTTATTTTTAGGGTCTCGGAATTAGTCGATGTGCGTACAAGCTGGTCCGGACATTTAGTTATAGGAAAAAAAAAAAAACACCATACTCTATGATAATCACTTTTTGAAAAATAAAAGCCAACAAAGCTAAAATCTTTGAGTATCTATTATAGAGATTAACTCTACTTTGGAGATGCTCTAGAACCACTCCATAAAGGGTGTACAAAAAGCTCATAAAGCTATTCTTTGAAACGTTTTGACCCTCTTCACGGCACGCAACCCACCTTCCAGTATTGGTAAGTGATTAAACTCTTATATTTATACTCTCTAAACTGCTAAGTAATTAAGCTTTGATTCACTTAATTTGACTAATCTCTTCACTTTGTTTCATTCTTTGAAAAAGACTAAAATTTCTTCACCTGATTCTGCAGTAACTCCCAACACCGACCCTTTCCTGAGTTGAAGAGCCCCCAACAAGCCCACATGACTTTACTCTATCTCAACTGCATATCCCCCCAAAATAGCAAAACAAAACAAAAAGGAATTAATTATCGATGCAGTAAAATACTCCACCAGCATTCATTAATATCTGCCATTGTTCTGCGCAGTTGGCACCTTCCCAACTTCCATATATAGGGGCTTTAGCTCTTCCCCTTCCCGCAGTCCTCTCTCTCTCTCTCTCTCTGGGTAGATTTATCAGAATTTTTGGCTGATAAATCATACCACCATTCCCTCTTTGTTCATATATATACATTCTTAAATACATACTCCATCTACTACAGAACAGTAGATCTGCATTTCTACCATCTTCTTTTTGTTTCTGTTATTGTCTGCTTGAGGGTTAATTTACAATGCAGAAGTTTGCGAGACTCTGTTGCATGGCTCCTCTGTTTTTGCTTCTGGGGCTACTTCCCTTTGCTTTGGCCGGCCATGACTACGGCCAGGCTCTGAGCAAAAGCATTCTCTTCTTTGAAGCTCAGAGATCTGGGTACCTTCCCAGCACTCAGAGAGTCAATTGGAGGGGACATTCTGGTCTCAACGATGGCAAGGCCAATGGGGTATGCTCCTCTGTTTCTCTATCTGTTTTTGTTTCGTTTTTTGTTTTTTTCCTGTTTTACAATCCCAATTTGTGTTTCTGATTTGGGTAAAAGTATTTAGGGGTAAAAAGTGGGAATGAATTGGCTAAATGTTTATGCTGTGAATTGGGTTGGCGGTGGTGCAGGTGGATCTGGTGGGAGGGTACTATGATGCAGGGGACAATGTGAAATTCGGATTGCCAATGGCATTCACAGTGACAATGATGTCGTGGAGCATAGTGGAGTATGGGAGGCAAATGGCTGCTAGTGGAGAGCTCAGCCATGCCATGGATGCTGTCAAGTGGGGCACTGACTACCTTATCAAGGCTCATCCTCAGCCCTTTGTCCTCTATGGAGAGGTACTCTCTCTCTCTCTCTCTCTCTCTCTCTCTCTCTCTCTCTCTCTCTCGTTGTGTTTTAAACTGATTCAGAGTAAGTTGACAGAGTGAGTGCTCCCAAGAGAGCATGAATTTGTTCTCTCTCTCTCTCTCTCTCTCTCTCTCTCTCTCTCTGATTTGTTTATTTGGACAGATATAATCGGATCGGTCTATGCCCGCATTCATTCGATTTTCAATAAGAATTTTCACTGTTAGGATTCCATATTCCTCGAGTGATGTGTTATCAGTACTCCATTTGATTCTTTATTCTAAATCCTGTCGAATAAACTCAAAAAATGAATTCTCAACTTCAACCCACACTTCTTAACTAAGCACAAGTTTAACAAAAGCATATTTATATTCGTGGGTTCCTTCTGCTTGTCGTTTTCAACGAGATTATCCCGTTACTAAACCCAAATTAAATACTACTTTACGATTAAAAAATTGTTAATAAACAACTCTGAAATGTCTATTCATTTTTGGAATTTTCTTGTGGGGGTTGGTAGGTAACTGAATTGATGGTGATTTTTCCAGGTGGGAGACGGGAACACGGACCACTACTGCTGGCAGAGGCCGGAGGACATGACCACCTCGCGGCAGGCCTACAAGATCGACCCCAGCAACCCCGGTTCGGACCTCGCCGGGGAAACCGCCGCCGCCATGGCCGCCGCCTCCATCGTCTTTCGCCGCTCCAACCCTTCCTATTCCAATGAGCTCCTCGCCCATGCCCATCAGGTTTTTACGCCCTTTCTTCTCTTCTTCCCGTTTTCGGCGGGCCAACTTGGTTGGGCCTGACTGGGTCAGGGCTGGGCCGCTTTGTGTTGATGAGTTAAAGTGTCGCAGTTAATAGAGGGCGTTGCGATTCGATGCCTTTATGTCAGGCTCTGGTTAGTTATCGGAGTAGATTAGTGTGGCCCCCCACATTTATGACACTAGTTTCACGGTTTAATAATACAGCAATTTGGAGGATCCGGATCTCAATTTAGAGGTATTGTAGGTCACTGGCCGTTCCGGTCTTCCGTTTCGACACGGACAGTTCCGATATTTAAAACACAATTTTGAAAACAATTGTATTTTGAGTCGTTGGGTGCACATGGCTTCACATTTATGAAACGGTTTTTACATAATTGTGTTTTAAAGTTGTACTCGTAGGCTTTTTTTTTTTTAAATACTAATATGCTGTCACTGTGTTATCTTAAAGAAAAAGGAAGGGGGCTAATCTTGGCAGATGATTTTTATTAAAAAAATTATACGCGTCAAAAATGATATTGGTCCTTAATTGATTTTGGATTGTCTTTAACATTTTCTCGGTGGTCGTTGAAAGAAAAAGAGAGATTAAATAAAGGCGGACATGTGACATGTCCCATCGGGGTAAATGACCATGTCTCATGGTTTAACTTTAACTTGAGATGGAGCCTGGATAACCTTGGGAAAGTTTTCAAAATAATACTCCAACGCTTATTTGTAACGTTCTTCCATATGAAATGTAATTTACGCATATGCGATACATGAAACCGCACCCTATATTAGAAGGCATTATATCCAAATTGTTTTTGATAACCGCACGCATAATTTTAGGGGTGTTTTTATGTTTTTATCTTTAAAAAAAATCGCATTTGTTAGATTCATGTCAAATTTTTGTGAATTATTTGTGCATCTCGATGAGAGAAATTAGAAAACTATAAAATTAGGAAAGTAATTTTGCCACTTTCCAAATTGTAATGGCACTCCCTGGGGAGTTGCCAAAATCCGTATTGATTTTGCCACTCTCCAAAAGTTCACAATTTGGTGAGTGAAAAAATCACTTTCTCCCCTAAAATTATAGTCCAAACTTAAAATTATTTTTGCAAAGACAAAAAAACAGTTAAAAAGACCAAATTTCTACTTTATTCAAAACAAAATTGAGTTTGGATTACTCTATTTACTTTTTCGATTCCTATCGTCGGGATGAACCATTGGTCAAAAAAATTTGAAGCTAAACTACAAAATGCGAAAAATAAATTAAATATAAGACCAATAAAAATGCCAAGTGGCATATTTTTAGCCACAACACCACAAATGCTGGTAAAATTAAATCGGTGGGTTATCCGTATCTACGACGGATCACCAGGTTCACGTTGGGTGGACCCGTGTTTTCCAGTACATATCACGCGTTGTATCGTCCATGCCGTACAGATCCGTGTGTCCTCAAATCTCAGCCCTCCACGTGGACGATGTGAGCAAACAAATCGCTTCACAGTTATGGTCTGTCACGTGATGAAACCGTCGGTGGTCTCGTACCACCTGAAACCGTCGGTGGTCTCGTACCACCACATATTCCCTACCCACTCGTTCGTTCGTAGTAGTAATGGAGTAATATTTTTGTTTCCCATTTTACCCTCCAAGTTGAGCTTTATTTCTATATCTAACCCTACTCATTTACGGCTGTTTTACTACTGCGTTTGCGTTTCCAGCTGTTCGAGTTCGCCGACAAATACAGGGGCAAATACGACAGCAGCATTACTGTGGCTCAGAAGTACTACAGATCTGTCAGTGGATACGCCGTACGTGATCCCATCTCTTTCTACCTAGTAGTACCTTCTTAAACTGCCGTTGGGGTAATTATTGTGCACACACACAAACTCCCACACCCTCATGCACTGGGGCCACATTCACGTGTTCAAGACGAAAATTATTCAAGTTTATTGTCACGCGGTACCCCGATCCATTCACCAGCCCAATTATGTGGGATTCAAAATCAAGTTGCGGACCCAACATGATTGTGTGGTAGAAAGAACGTGTGGGCACCACGTGACAGTAGCCAGCGGGCATGGAACAATGTGTGTTGTGAATGTATGGAATTGCGTGTGGGCTACAAAATTTGTGTGAAAATATGCTAAATATGTGCGTGGGGAGAATATCTATTTAATGGAGCTTTTCATGAATAGTTGTTTAAAAAGGTGGCTCTCGCGTGTCTGTTTTGGTTTTGGATGTTCCGAATTTAAATGAACCTCTCTTTTCCAAAACGGACAGTCGAGATCACGCAGCTCCGTGAATAAGGGAATCATGGCTGCTCCGTGAATAAGTCGATCTCGTGCGTGGGTTGTAACTTCTAAGGCCTTTAACACTTAATAAATGTGCATATTGTTGATCAAAAAAATATGTTCATATCCAACTTGCGCAATATTTTTGAATTTTTTTTTTGGTGCGCGCTCATGCCAAAATACAGGATGAGTTGTTGTGGGCTGCTGCGTGGTTGTACAAGGCAACCAACAACCAGTACTACTTGAGCTACCTTGGCAACAATGGTGGTTCTCTCGGTGGTACCGGTTGGGCCATGACTGAGTTTGGGTGGGACGTCAAATATGCCGGTGTTCAGACTCTCGTTGCCAAGGTAAACATTTTGGGAACTTGTCATTTCAATTCCTTGGCTGTGTCTTTTGATTAATTTTTCATGTTTTATATCAACTTGAGTACAATGAATTGCTCTCTCCACAGAACTAAAGGTGTTAAGGAAATTATAATTGCATAAGATGTATACTGCCATAAAATCTATAGCAACGAGATCAATACCACAATATTCATAGTATTGTACGTCTACATTTTACGATATTATATGTTCGATGGACATTTAAACTGGCCCGTAAAAACTTCAATCAAATACTAGTAGATACAGGTTTTAATCATTTACTTGAAAATCGGGTGTTATAGTAATTGCTGAATAACTATTTACTTTTGTGAGGTAACTAATAATACTTGGTGGGTTTGTATATTTTTTCAGTTTCTAATGGGAGGCAAGGCTGGTAACTATGCATCAGTCTTTGGGGAGTACCAGCAGAAAGCAGAGTTTTTCATGTGTTCGTGTCTTGGAAAGGGCGGCGGCAACGTTCAGAAGACTCCGGGAGGCCTTATTTTCAGACAGAGATGGAACAATTTGCAGTTTGTAACCAGTGCGTCTTTCCTCCTCAGTGTCTACTCCGATTATCTGACCTCAGCTGGGAAGACCCTGAATTGTCAATCCGGCAGGGTTGCACCATCTGAGCTTCTTTCTTTCGCGAAATCTCAGGTATTACTACAATTTTAAAACATCTAGCTGCAAAGTGTTTGAATGTGCCTTGGAATGTGGTTTTTTTTTTAAATAGTAGGAATGTAGTTGTTTGAAGCCCATATTGTAGCCATCTTCGGTTGCAAATTTTAGAATCTGTCCTCTCTGTCTATTATCAGAAAACACAAAATAAGTGGTTGGTTGAAAGTTTTGGAAATTTGTTTTCTGAGATTTCGAAGAACAATTTTGGAACATCAAAGAGATGTTTCTTTGTTCTCGGGAACTATCTCAGCAAAAAATTAACAATTTACGGAAATACTTGATCAAAAACAGTTCCTAAGCATGTTCAGCAAAAACTAGTTCTCAAACAAATATCCCAAAGTCATCACCTCTAGCTAATGCCCCTAGTTATGATACGAGAATCGAAAACGATGGTCATATTGACTCACATTACACATACCTTGTACCTAGGCCATTAGACGTCTCTAATTCTTGCAATAATTGAACCTTCAGGTGGACTATATTCTGGGAGACAACCCAAGAGCCACAAGTTACATGGTAGGATACGGAAGCAACTACCCGCAACAGGTTCATCACAGAGCTTCCTCAATTGTCTCTGTAAAGGTTAATCCTTCGTTTGTTACTTGCCGGGGAGGTTATGCCACTTGGTATAGCAGGAAAGCAAGCGATCCAAATATTCTTACCGGTGCCGTTGTTGGTGGACCTGATGCTTATGACAACTTTGCCGACGAAAGAGACAATTATGAGCAAACGGAACCAGCTACTTACAACAATGCTCCTCTTCTAGGCTTATTGGCAAGACTCCATGGTGGTCATAGTGGCTATAACCAGCTCCTTCCAGGTACATATGGGTTGAAAATCCTAAACGGGTGTGTTTTGAACTTACGTAAAGAAGGAGAAATGGAATGGACATAAAAATTCCCATGTCATTTCTCTTTCGTTTCCACTATTTCCAGTACAATGAAAGTGTTTTGCTTGCTTGTTTGCCGCATAGATCAACAAAAGCGTTTTCATTGTTACTGACAATGTGCAATAAATTTGTTTGACAGTCGTCCTTCCAATGCCTAAAGCCCAACCAAAGCCAGCTCCAGAAACCAAAACTGCACCAGCTCAAGGTATTTTTCTGCACCTATTTGGCTATTTCTAATAACTCAGTGTACATAATCAGCTCCTAGAATGTGATTTATCGATAACTAAATCTAAAGCAAGTGCTTGTTTTTGCAGTTCCATCTTCTGCTCCCATTTCCATTGAACAGAAGATGACAACTTCATGGAATGACAAAGGGAAGACCTACTACAGATATTCAACAACAGTGACCAACAAATCTCCTAAAACACTCAAGGGTATCAACCTCTCAATATCCAAGCTCTATGGTCCTCTGTGGGGACTCTCAAAGTCCGGCGACTCATATGGTTTCCCAGCTTGGATCAATTCTTTACCTGCTGGAAAGAGCCTCGAGTTTGTTTATATCCATTCTGCCTCTCAAGCGGATGTTTCTGTCTCAAGCTACAATTTGGACTAAGTAAAGAAGAGAGGCGGTTCGCACTTTTTTTCCCGGGATTGTCGTGTATAAGAATTGTGCAGCTGTACAAGGTGCAGAAAAGGTGTTTCTTTTGTGTTGCTAGTAATTTTCAATTACTTGTTGATTTGGGGTGAGTAGGTTTTAGAATGAGTTTAGGTTATAAATAAGGTTGAAGGTAGGAGGAAGAAAGGAGTGAAGAGAGGACTAAAACAGGTGTGCTCATCCTCTTTCTCCTCCACTTCATTAGTTGCATAGAAGATAGATTTGAGAGAGAGCCCAGAAATTGAAAGAGTCAAGAGTATTGAGAAGGAAATCAATACTCAACCAAATGCAAGGAGTCTTTTGTTTCCTTGTAATTGAAAATGTTCCCTTTTGTATTTTTTAAAACCTCTTTTTTGTTGTGTGCTTATGATATTGTAAGCAATATGAATATAGCTTGTGCAAGAACAATAGTTGCTTTCTTAATGATGAATTCTGATTCAAGTGTTAAGGTCCTTTCTTTTATCACCTATTGTGCATCTCTATTTCAAGTTCATGTAATTATGGTTGAGTACTTCTCCATCTTATCTTTCCTTCGCTATGCGAGAATCATGCATGCTATATTGCGCCGTTTCTTTTAACTTCATGGGTTGGCGCATTGGTAGTCACCTACAAGTTACGGACCTCAGGAAGCCTTTGACCTGGGTTTAACTCCTACCTCCGTGGTATGAAAGATTGTGTTTAGAGCATTTGATATGGGTTAGATAAGCTTTATTCTTGACTATTTAACTTTACGAGAAATCAATACATGCATCTCTATATCTTTACCCAAATCTTAACTCAAACCTAACTTTGAATATACAACTTGGGCGGTCGGATTGGTCCCCAGAATTAGTCAAGATTCGCGAAAACTAGCCCGAACACCTGAGTTTCCAATTGTCACTCTATAGTTAAGAAAAAGAGAACGAGAAGAGGATATCACAATTCACAAGAGGAGGTACGAGCTAGTTTACTACTAGTATCACACAGAGCAAATATGAGTCTAGGATTTTAATGAAACAAATTGGGTGCGTGCGCGTAAACACACACACATTCACCCCCTTTTCCCGATCAAATTTTGATGATCGTTTTTATCAAAAACTGATCCGATGGAGCCCTTCCTGGTCTTCTGTTTTTTTTTTTGCCGATTTCTCGCGGGTACCCTAAAAATCACGTTCTAAATACATTTAGCAGCTCGGATCATCAAAATTGGATCGGAAAAATGGAGAAAAGGGGACGTCCGCATTTTATTTAAAATGTGGACACCCTTATAAGAGGGGACTCGTATATATAAGTTAGCTTCCTACCTTACATAGCTTAAGGACCTCATAGATCCTAATTGAATTTTGATGATCCGAACCATTCAATGTGATCAGAACGTGATTTTAAGGGTTCCCATGAAAAATCAACAAAAAATATGACTGGAAAGTGCTTGATCTAAGCAGTTTTCATTGAACGGTTCAATTAAAAAATGCTTCAAATAAACACTTCTTCGTCATATTATTTGCTGATTTCTCGCGGGACCCCTTAAAATCACGTTCTGCAAATATTGAACGGTTCAGATTATCGAAATTTGATCGGGATCTATGAGTCCTCACCAAAGGTCCTTACAAGAAGCATCCTAGAGAGAGAGGAATTTGTGTTCTTGAACCGCTTAGCAGCATGCAACTTGTGACCCCCAACCGAAGCTTGAATGAGAATTGTGTGTGCTTTTCTTATGGGAAACTACCTGCCGTCCTCTTGATACCCTCTATTTTTCTTATAAAAGGCTCTGTTTCCTCCAACATCTTACCTGCCCCCTTTTCAAACTCAGGTAACGGCTGCAAACGTTCAAATCGAAGGTGAGAATTGGAGGATACCAAACTGATTAATGTTGTAAATTTCGAGCTCAAATCTGTTTGGTTTTCTCCCATATCTCATCTCCTTTAGCGACTTACCGGGAAAACTCCTATTTTGCTAAATAAATAGGTAATACCTTGACTCCCTCCCCTCTCTCGACTTCTGTACGTATCCAAGTTGCATCGAAGTAAGCACAAGGTACCAATTCTTAACACGAATGTTGTTTATACACAGACAATGTCTTAAAATTCAATTTGTAAATTTGTATAATGCTGTTTTTGAGCTTTCTCTATGTCAGAAGGTAAGTCTTCTATTCAAATATTATGATCTCTGTGATTACACTTCGGAGGACTTTACTTTTCTCATACCCTTCGAAAGCTCAGACTAACCATTTGGTCTAAAACTCAAAAGTGAAGGGCAAAAGTGTTGCGCCAAAATATTTAGCCTTAACATGAAAACTATTTCTAGCTGTGAAGAAAGGTTTTAGCCTTCCGATTTGAAGGACAAGGAAGACAAAGGGGGTTGCCAGTAAGACAGGATTACATGAGGTAGACACGGAGGGAGGAGGTAAAAACTAGATTTCCTAAAATTTTGATGAAACCTACTCTCTGAAGATTAAAAAAAAAAAAAACGATTGTAAATGAGCGTGAGCTACCAGTTTCCAAAATTTAAACAAAACGAGAAATCATAGACATTTCCAAACAGCCATCGTTCCCTATTTCCAAAGCATCCTAGACCAAAAATACTAGCCTTACCAAACATGCTTAAACTGTTGCTCCATGAACAAAACATTAACGGCAAGGTAAAAAAAAAACCCAAAGGAGGACCTCTCATCTTGCCTCCCTCCGTATTCATTTAAATAAGATCACTTTGGTTGTTTCCAAGGCTCAACATTCCACAAATTATGCTAATCATCAGGTAAATAATTAACCTTATGTACAGTCACAAGTACAAAGAGGGCTCCAAAAGACATATAAAAGTTGGCAATGGTACCACGGAAATGAAAGGACTTTTACTGCTGTTAACTCGGAAGATACCATCTTCATGCATTTTGGCTTACTTCAAACTCTTGTACATGTTGTCAATGACGAGCTGCAATACAAGACCTCTTTAGTACAACAATTACGTACTAAAAAGAACCCCCACAAAAAACCCTTGACAGATTCTGAATAATTTGAGCGGAAATATCAGTCTCAGGAATGGTTCATGCATGACTAGTTGCAACCAAATGGCAACAAGGTGTGAGCAAACAACGTCCAGTGTTCAGAAATTCTCTTCCTCGATAAGAAGCAATTGTAATGAAAACCAGTATGAATCACACGTATCAATGCCAGATTCCACTTTTTTCTAATATAAAGATATCTCCTTTTAAGTTATTTAACCAAACCTTAAAATATTATTTACAAATAAAACCACATCAATTTAGCCACTTGAGACCCATTGAAAGGAACATCCCCATGTGACCAAATCATCCTCGTGTTTTTTGTAGGTGAAAGTATTACTGTAGGTATTCACGGGGAGAAAAGCAATCCCCACCTAATAGTGTAGGGGATGCAGATTCTGTTGATGTCAGACTACATAATCCTCTCCCCGTTGAAACAAAAAGACTAAACAATCATCTGATATAGAATCACTAGTGCTTACCCGTGCCTACGGCACTACGCATCGCAATTGAAATTAATGTATTGTATTTGTCCCACTTCTTAGTGGCGCGAAAGAGAACTACTTGAGAACTCAACATATCGATCGTAACTATAACTAAACCAACCCCTCTACCAATTTAGACCCCGACTAATACAATTCAAATACCTACAATAAGAAATTGCCATCGCTGAAATGAGGGACAGGGTTTAAGTGATTCAAATTTTGAACCCCTTGAAATCAAGAGAGAGAGAGAGACGTGTTCCACGCACCATATTAATTTTATATATATTAATTTCATTCTCACTATTCATCTTGTAATTTTGAACACACACCAAAAAAAATTAGAGTCAAATAAATGGTGTTACAACTGGTAGAAACTTGTTAAATAAAAAACTACCAATTTTTTCACTTTCTGAAAAATCAGCCAGTAGTCCATAGTAAATGCCAAAGACTATATTGCTAAAAAATCGGCAATCAAAAATTATTGCTAAAAATCAAGCTTCCCATAAAAATCTATCACCCAAAAATCTGCCATTATCTCCCAATAAAATTAGTCGGCTTATTGTATGTATTTAAACACAAAACTTTCCAAGAATCAATACATCAAATCTTTCCAAAAATCCTCCCTCGCCTATTTATAGGGCGCTCCAGTTTCTTAAAAAAAGAACTTTTAGAAAAAGAAAGTAATTTCAAAC
Source organism: Rhododendron simsii (assembly GCA_014282245.1). Taxonomy (NCBI): domain Eukaryota; kingdom Viridiplantae; phylum Streptophyta; class Magnoliopsida; order Ericales; family Ericaceae; genus Rhododendron; species Rhododendron simsii. The sequence goes on along the minus strand of CM024959.1, from coordinate 8,934,959 downwards.
TCAAAAATTATGTGTTTATGCAAATAATTTTCCTACCAATATGGATCTTGTTTGATAGATCTCATTGAGATCTTTTATACAGTGCCAAAAAAATCATAAAATATTTTTCATTTTCATTATATTTGAATTTGAAAATTGAAAAAAAAGAACTTTTAAAAAAGAAACCCAAACTAAAACACCCCCTATCAATTGCCGTGTATATTGTGTTGGAAATCAAGCATGCTACTGGGAGATGTTTCCAATATAAGCCCCAGGATTTTAAGCCCCATGATTGCATGCTATTTACAAAACATGCCATTAGTTTGTATGGGAAGAGTAGAGAAATCTAGACCGTTGAATTTGTTTGTATGGGTAGATAAAATTTGTGTTAAGAAGAAATCTGAACCGTTGAAAGAGAATATTCTTTAGGAATATTCCCAAAGACCCTCCTGTTTTATTAGATAGATGCTCAAGTCCAAGAATCACTCCGAAAAAGGAGCATGGGTAAAAAACCTAGTTAGTACCGTAGTTGAATTTTAGCTTGCCATAAGATTCCTAGAGAGAATCAGGTAGAGCTACCTGATAGTATTTCTGTAACTGGGGCCTCTTTTTCTTGAATGTTGGTGTGAGAAGGTCGCGATCCATGTCGAATGGCTCAGGGTCCAAATGAACAGCTTTTATAAACTCAAAGCCTTTCAACTGCCAAGCACATCATAAAAGTTATTAGGAATCTTCCAAAGGTAAAGAACGTTTTTCCCCTCTCACCCACCTCCAAAAGAGTCAAACATTGCTCAATGATGAAAAGGAAAACAGCCGATCAAAAAAAAAAAAAAATGATCAAAGGTAACATGTATAAACCTTCTTTTCTTTTCCAACTCTTGAGAGCTCCCCAATTATGTATTCTTTTGCCTTGGGATTTTCACAAAGGGAATTGAAATCCCCGGTTACACCTTTTTCTTCAGCCCAACGTTCGAGTGCATACTTATTTGGGTTAACAACAGCAACAAGGAAAGACTCAAAGCTGTTCCCATAAACCCATATCTGAGGTGGAAAGACAGGTAGGATGAACAAGCAGCCGGTGTTAGTAGGCAAACAACAAAAGATGTAAAATTAAAGAGTGCACTATCACTGTAAGGACTGGCAAGTCAATCCTAAGGATAGTTCCTATAGGATAAGTGCACAAAGGTGACAAGATGAACAGTCCAAGCAGATCGATACGTGTACACAAGCAGGTGATCATTTCCCATTTCATGTTTGATTCCAAATTACTTCCAATTATTAAGCAGCTAGAATGGAATGAAATTTTTAAACCAAGCTTGTGTAGTATATAGAACATAAAGATTCTGAATGAAATGTTTATACTGTTATGTTTGCATATAACCATGCCGTCTACGTAGATTTCATAATATCACACTGCTATTGAACTTAAAACAAAGAATGTCTTACCCTTGATCTTCCAACTCATGAACTCAATACTGTCTCAAGGCCTTCCAACTCATGAACTTAGCCAATACCACGATATATGATAGCACTGATTCTTTTCTATAGATATTTATTATGCACGATACTAAACAAGTTATTTGTAAGATATCATCTGCAGCATCAATCATGCCACATGGGAATGGAATGGTGTTTCCTCCCTCCTGAAATGGAATGCTAATTCCAACAAAATTGAGTGCAGTAATGGCCATTCCATCCCTAATTTGATACTTGAAATATCAATAGTCACAATGTTGTTTTCTTATATTCAATTGGTATTTGACCGACTCAAGCCTTATATAATATATGCATTTAGACAGTTGAGAGGCATACTGAATCAATATCAGGAACGAGGCCATAAATATTCTCCAAGTTTTCAACTGCGACATATTCTCCTTGTGAGAGCTTGAAAATGTTCTTCTTCCGGTCAATAATTTTCATGCTCCCATCTGGTTGCCACTCGCCAACATCACCTGATGCAAGCATTCTTAGGGGAAAGGTCGCCACTAATCATCAATCTATGAGAAAGTAGATACCGAATTCATTCCAGAAGAGAAGTGTGTTGGCGGACCTGTATGGAACCATCCATCCACCAGGACCTCCTTGGTTAGGTCTTCACGTTTATAGTACCCTGAGAACAAGGTCTCGCCCCTTATACATATTTCACCACGAGGTGTGCTTGAACAGGCATCATATTGCATTTCAGGAACAGATTCGAGACACACATCCACATTGGGTACTGGGGGACCCACTGTACCAAGCATATCCAGCTCGTTTGGTAGAGAGACAAATGTTCCCGCACAGGATTCAGTGAGACCTAAACCACAGAAACAAAGAAAATAAAGTTAGTAGAAGTAAAACAAAGTAAAAGAGGTTATGACATAAATAGAGTGCAAGCCAATTGCCAATGATGAATCAGTATAAGTCTCTACTCGTATTTTGTAGACCTGGCTTCCACATATTAACATGAGCTCAATACCGAACTTAAAATTAACATCAAACAGCTAGCCACAATGCAGCCAAAACAAAGGCAAGTGTGCCTTCTGGTATGTTGTCAGTAAATCTCATCCAGTGTATCTAGTTAATCCTGTAAATATGAATAATGTCTAGTAGTTCTCCACGTCCAAAATAACTGCATAGTGCATACACATTTTCCTCCACCTGTAGAATGTACTTGGTAATTCTTTGTTTCTTACGCCCAATACAATACCTCAGTAATCAGTATCTACGCAAACTATGCACTAAATTGTGTATTAAGTATATAGTGAAATGATGGGGCAAAATTTTAATCCACGTAAAATCTTCAACGTAGTCATCTTTTGTTGCAGGAGTAAACGTAACATCTCTTGGGTGCACTACAGCAAGTCAGACAACTAGTTTCCATTGTTCCATAGTGTTGCTAGAAGTGCAAGTGGAACAGTAGATCTACTTGTCATCTAATTTTATGTTGCACAAGTAACTCAGAAGTAGAACAAGTAAAGAACTGTCTTTCCAGACCATGCATGAATTCCAATGACCTTATGAGGTCAGTTGTACACTTGCACAAAATCAATCTAGCTGCCAAAATTTTAACTAGACTCACGATTCTGGACACTTAGTCCAGACTTCACTGAACTTCAATGATCTGAGCCACCAACCGCCATAAGTCAAAATTCAAAATATCGCACCGCACACCCCCCCCCCCCCCCCCCCCCCCCCCCCCCCCCCCCCATACATCTCATTCCCTTTTATTTATTTATTTATTTTTTATAAGTACATAATTATATTAAAAACAAGGCCTTAAGGGAATGCCACTCATATACAAAAAATGGCCACATACAAAGAGGCCCTATACACTACCAAGAGAATGGAAAATATCTAACCAATGAAATAATTGGTCAAGTGATGGATTACGTTCCCTCTTGTCCTAACTACACAAGCTACTAACCAAAATTTTTTTGATTCTAAACAAAGTGTTATCCACCCCTTCAAAACATCTCATGTTCTTCTCCCGCCATATTATCCACATCAAACAAAGAGGAATCATGGCCCAAAGGCCCCAAACACGCTTCCTTCTTTTTCCCACCCTAGCACCTCTCTGCACAATTAAAAGATCCATGACATTCCTTGAGAAAGCCAATTTCAACCCAAACCAAAAATTTCTCCAAAGCCCAAAGCTCCCACGCCACCGAGCAATGAATGAGGAGATAATCAATTGACTCTGCATCCGTTTTACACATTCCTAAGGTTCCGAAGAATTTGGTGGGAAAAACAATGGTAGATGGATAATTTTCCACAGATGTGGCAGAGTGCATAAGAGACAAGAAGACTTTGAAGTGGAGTAGCCGAGTGCGTTATACACAAAAGAAACACCGAGAGAGGGAGAATGTCAAAGTCCCATTGAGTATTGGAACTTATGAGTGGAAAGATGATCATAGTCTCCATTTCTGAAGAAGAAGAACACCACTCCATTTAAAGCAATAAAGCACATGCATGTAGCTGCACCAGTACATGTAAGGAAACAATTAGATGCCCCATGTGCTTCCTTTGTTATGAACTCTCCCTATAGGGAGGGCATGATAAGCCACTTCACATGGGCTACACAACAAGGCAAGCCTTCATCTCTAGCCACCAAGCCATAAGACCTCGTCCTATGGATTATCCGGTTGTTACCCCCACCCTATTCACAGAATCTCGAGTTGTCATTAGACTCATTACTACTCCTCTGGTGGAATTGAGAACAGCTCTCCTAAAGCATGGGATCAAGGGACACTGTGTGCCAGTGGTGTATTCTTGTTATGCTCCAGGCTAACATCAGCACCAAGGTATTCATTCAATGTGACCAAGTACGTGTTTGTTAAAGTTGACCCAGAGAAGATCACATATACGTGTAAGGTACACACGGCGATGACTACCCAATGTACATGTCGTAGGCCATCAAGAGCCTAAAGTAAACATGACAAATTATTGGTTCTCAAGGAGAGAATCTATGTCACATGGACTCTACTAAAAATAGACGAAATACCCATGTCAATGTACGCGACACTTGGATATGGGTAGAGGACCAAATGTAGGTAAGGTCTTTCACCAAAGTCCTATAGACTTGAAAAATCTAACAACATTAATGAAGCTAACTGCATATTATTCATAGGCAGAAAACATGGGGATGTTAGATAGCTTGATATATATTTTTGGGTCCATTTCCAAACAACTTAAGCTTTTGGGACAATTGGTATCTTAACATGCTATCAAAGCTCAGGTTGCAAGATGTCATGGTCAAGTCTCTCTATTTGCATTTGTTCCATTTGCATTATGTTTCTCCCCTTTACATTCTTTTGCAGTATGTATGCATATTTGCATCCACGTGCAACACTTAGTTTCATGTGAGGGACATCCGCGTTAGATAGCTTGATATATATTGTTGGGTCAATTTTCTAACAACTTAAGCATTGGGGACAATTAGTAACTTAACTGGGGACATTGCCCCAGAGGGACATGGATCTAAAGATAGTTGCATTAAACTTTCTCAAAATTCTTTAATGAAAAATGAGATACAAATGGTGGTTAAACAAGAAATAGAAATATATCAGCAAGCCACCTCACAAGACTACAAGAGCCAGCAAGTAACAAAAAGCCATTTGCTGAATTCAAGAGAAATTCGGATGCTAATAAAGCAGATAAAGCAATCTAAACATCAGTTGGTATGTTCAAGGATGGCATACCATATCCTTGAAGAACATGACAGCATGCCACTACTCGTAGAAAAGCTTCTACATGGGTAGCAAGAGGTGCTGCTCCTGATAAAATTATTCGTACATTTCCCCCTAGCCCTTCCTTTACCTGAGGATAGAACAAACAAATGAGCATTGAAGAATAAGTTTTGTGCGTTGCACCATCGGAAAGTAAAAGAGGAAAGGAAGATATGGAAGCTGCTACAATATATGTCCACCACCTTACTGAATACAATTTTGTCACACAGTGGAGAAGCATCTTCATGTTTATTCCCCTTCTTCATGTTATGTAGCTTGCTGCAACAATTTTTAGACTTGCATAAATTAGACAGCATAAAACCCCAATGTATTAGATTATCTTACAAAAAACACAAAATGTGGAAGAAAATCCAAGTTCCTGGAGAACTACACCTGAAGAATGAGATGACACTAAAAATATGAAGGATATAGTACAAGCTGCTGAATGCAAGGTGAAATGCGTTCCCCCACAAGGAAAAAGGAAAAATGTGGAACACTAAGAAGCCATAAAATTTTGACCAATCCAGGTAGCCCCAATAATCCCCTTTAAGTAGTTAAAAGAAGGCCTTAATTTAAAGGTTCATAAGTTAATACAAACAAGAAATGTAAAAAGTTAATGCACGAAAGAGTGGTTCCATGAGACAATGCCCATTATACTTTTTCTTCCTTTTATAACTGGAAGGCAGGTTTGTAAATTAGTAAACCAAATACTGTGTTGTTCAAGCTTGGCTTGTTCATACTTCAAGCTGATATTAACTGTGTCACCAATCAAGCTGAGCTTCAGTCCATAATGCATACAAGCTTATTAAGGTCAGTTTGGCCTGTGCTCAGAATATTATTGAGCGTCAAAATGTTCGATGAGCCGAACATGATTCAAGCTTGTGTAGCTTGGTTTATATACAACCATTCTAGCTGAAGGTCAGAAACGAGAACTGCAACACCTGGGATGCACAAGCACCACGACCAAGACATAACAAAATCAAATGTTTTATGCCAGCAACTCAATATAAACAACAAACAATTAATGAAAAGTCATCTCCCACTTCCTTAAATATTTTTACATAACTCTTCAAATACACTTTCCAGTACACGTACCCTTCTTCTTCTGGTTACCTTACTCACCTTTTCTCATCTTTCTCTTCCTTCCTTGTTACCCTTTGTATAACCCAGCTCCAACCACTTGAAGCCTTCTCATTTCCTCACGGCTCTTTTTCTCCCTTCACCCCAATTAGCCTAAGAATTTCTCTTTATAGAATTGGTTGACTCATGTAGAATTCAACTCCAAAATTCATACTAGCACCTTAATATATTAGTATTTCTCACATACTCATCTCTATTTTTTATTTAGTTTTTTGTCCCATTAATGGGTCCCATCTATTCATACCAATACCATATGGCTCCCAACTCGCACATGGTCTGAAACCCACGTGCACCCAAAAGGCCAAAACCAACAACTTGACACTCGGGTTCTCCATGCAAATATACCATTTTGCTACTACATATACATCTTTTTCCTTTCTATCCAAATCATATATAGTTAACCAATAACAATGAACCTCAAATCAAAGAAACACCATACTTATCTCCTCCTATAAATTTGACGGGTATCACAAGAACTTACTATGAGTATGCAAAGCCAAACATAGACTTCTTTAAGAAACCTCCAGATGAAAGTTTCTGTTGCAAACCTGAAAATAAGAACGGGAAACAGAAAAATGATTGAAACTCGGAGGGCATCTTAAAGATCTAATACATTTTAATATGGAAACAGAAATAAAGAACATCACAGGCCCATGGAACAGGCACAATAGTCATTAATTTAGCTCTTCCCTCATACACAAGAAGGTTTAGTGTCTTTTTTTTGCAAATTTCAACAGCCCCTACTCCCATGGCACTTTCCAAAATAAATGGAAAAATACCAAGCGTAGACTAAGACAGTTTGCCCTTTTCTTTCTGATTTGTATTTATTCTTGGAGTTGAAAACCCGAAAAGTGAACAACAAAAGTTAATCTTTTTTTATTTGCATACTTATAATTGATTACGTGTCGGATTAACAACCCCAGAGTGATGAAAGCCATAGCATCATCGAAGCACCATACATCCACCGACAATGATGAAAGTATCCCTTCTATATTGCTCAGATTGTCTACCAACGCACATTTGCATACCATTGGAAAGTAAACTCACCTGTATAAATTCTATCCAATACTCGGGGAACAGCACAGAAAACACTAGGTTTCAGCTCTCCAATATCTTCAATCAATAATTTAACATCCTGAAGATGAAACAGAAGCATAGTTGTTAAAGTGAACTCTCATGTGGGAGGAAAGGAATTGGTAGTCATATTACCCCACGCCAGAATCCTATTGAGGCTCCATGGTTGATAAAACACTCTTCAATCACCCGATCAAAGATATGCGCCAGAGGAAGATAAGAAAGATATACATCCTCAACATGCAACTGTACAGATTTCCAACAGTCGTGTAAGATATCTCATTAAGCATAAATCCTTAGACGAATATATGGCGTTTTATATTTATGCAGGAAGAACACAACACTTCAGCTTCCTCATTTACTTTCTAGCAGTGCTCGCTATCAAAGTGGAAGGAAAGTAAATTGAATTGAGTTCTTACTGCTTCATTGACGCTCTCTAGCAGGCACTTCACCCCGGCTATAAGAGTAACAATGCTGTTGTTCGATATCATAACACCCTTTGGGTCACCAGTTGTGCCACTAGTATACATTATTGTACAAATGTCACTTTTCTTCTTTACCGGAAGATCATGCTGATTATTATCTCCCTGCAAGAGGATGGACCTAAATCAATTTTGAGGAAGGACAGACAACAAGTTATTCTTGGCTCGAGGTTTACATGTATCAGTCTATCAGATGAAATGGCACTTTAGGAGCATTTTTCCCATTAAAAAAGTAAACTTGGGCCAAGGTCCAAGACCGAATTGTGATGACAAAGATCAACAGAAGTATGTATCATCAATACTGGGCTCCTCTTTTTTTTTTAGGCTCAATACTTGGCTCCTTGATGAACTGCTATCGTCTCTATTGGTAATTTACAAACTTATTCCACTGAAAACCTACATTGCCAAGACCAGATTAATTTGACCTCCATAAGCATTTAGGATGCCATTAACATTTCATTTGACCATCAGATTAAGGTCAATAGTTAACTTATCCTCTATCAAAACAGAGTTGTCATAATAGGAACATCTTTGCCTTGAAAAAAGAAATATCGAACCCTGTTGAAGCATATTCTGATGGTGGACCTCATATCAGAATCCTGAAGCAATGTAACAGCAGTAGCCATAGTGCCAATCTCCAAAGTGATTAGCAAGTCATTCCTATTAGATTATTGGATAGGTACAACCAAGCAATTCGAACTAGAAAGAAAGTTTTCATCAAAGAAAGATATTTCCTTCAAGGCTTGGGGGCCAAAGAAACAAATTTTTCTTGTGAACAACTGGTAAAAAAAGTTCATGAAATAAATTTGTTTTTTATGTTATTCATACGGTACAATTCTTTTTTTTGTGGGATCATTTTCACACGAGTGGTAATGAGAAGAATTATAGAATGGACTGCTACTTATGCCTAGATCATGAATAACAAACAAAATCATGTACTATGTCTATGTGAACAGGAATTTCTCAGAACTACACAATCATTACAAAAAGGGCTAGATACACCAATCAGAGATTAATCAAGTAGCTTACCAATAACAAAAATTCATCCCAGGAATATATAGCCAAACCAAACTTTTGAACTTCCTCCTTTTGTTCAGGAGTAACCTTGCCAAAGCTCACAATTGCTACAAAAATAATTGCAGATTATAATATAATTTCTTACTGCGTCTTGCAAATGCAAACAGAATATTCAATCAAATGCAACTTACTCCTCAAGTACTGTGTTGTGTTGGGAAATGTTTTCAGCACCTGAAAAAGCATTGGACAAATGAAGGCATATTACCCAGATAACTCATAGTCTCATACTATAGTTTGTTTTATTGCCGCCACCAACTTAGCACCAGTTACAACAAAACCTACCATAATATTAACAAGTCAGGGACTCGGAAATGTTTTCTTTCGAGTACCAAACTATATGTGATGGTTCACACAAGATGCACCAATTTTTGGAATCAATTTAACATATTCATAACAGCCTTATTTAGGAAACCAAAAACAAAAAGAACTGTTATTACCTCAGGAATCTTTTTTTCTTCCACAAAAGCAATCGTGACCTCTGCATGGCATATAATGAATTCCACGGCACCAGCACCTAAACCATGTACAAGAAGTAGTCAAGATTCTCTAAAGTCTCAACATTATATTTGTCATCAAACTGCACAACTATTGCAAGGCATGCATAACACATAATTCGCATATATCAATGGCATGCTTATGCTCATCTTTGCACTAGTAGAGATAGGATATACCAAGGGTGTCATATAAAGGAACGCAATGAAGTCCATGAGCATTGCATGCCTGCATAAGATTTCAATGTTAAGGATAAGTCTCAAAAGAACTGCAGAGTATGTTTATAAACAAAATGCCATCTATTAGAGAAGAAATGTCAATGAAAAGGCACCATAGGAAATGAGATGGAATAACAGAACAGAAAAAGGCAATTTGTTGATGTTTATGAATGGAAAACGAGTAGTTAATCTATCCCTCAAAACTATAAGGGATTCAAGCCCCGAGTACAGTAGCAAGTCACAACTCAAATAAAAACTAGATCCCAAAGTAACTTGTTAAGAACTTAAGAGTACAAAGCTAAGTTTTTTTCTTGTCTATTTTTGGTGTTGAAGACAGATGGCCAGTCAAATGAGTAACGACTCACTTTCAATCATTTGTCTGTCAGCTAAATGCTTACCTATAAATCCACAATGTTAAAACAGAATTAGCGGTGATCTACACATCCTCACACAGATGATAACGAGTAGTAGAATTAGAACAGCCGAGAGCCTTCCAAACTGCCTATGGAAAAAATCCAAATTCGACTAATACATTCAAAGAAATCTTTGGAACCATCATACAAGTCGGGCTCAGCAGCAGCCCAAAAAAAAGTGGTCCAATGGAGATCAACGCATTGGCAGAAGCGCAGCTCTCTAGAGGTGTTATTGACAAAGGTTAGAGGATACAAGCAATAGTGGCAAGTTCCCTTTGCATGACCAAGGAATAAGATTTTAAGAAAATATCCTCATGCATTCAGCGGGCCGAACAAATATACTAATTACCTGGGAAAACAAGATGAAACAAGTAAACAAACACCAAGAAACTTGAAGCACTCTAGGAATGAAAAAAGGATAAAAAGGCTTATGTCTTGAGATGGAATTTAATGATCTCAAATCAACAACCATTCATATGAATTCCTCAGAATTGCAAACTCATGGATGTAAATTTCCTTTAGGAAAAACAATACAAGATATCGAAAGGATAAGTGGCAGTTTTTTTTCCAAGAGGTAGAGAAGAAGTACCTCCATGCTCATAATCCACTCTGGGCAATTGGCACCAAATATACCACATCGTCCTCCCTAAGACAAGAAATCAACATATTTTATGACAGGTTCACAAATCATAAATGAGATAGAATCTCTCAACCTCTTCTCATTTCTCAAATGCAAGAGGAAGAAAGGGAAATTTTGCAGATTAGTTGTATACGTTGCTTAAAATTACCATGCAAGGAGAACAGTTTGAATTGAATAGATAGTAAGCAACACAAAAGGTAGATAAGACAAAAATGTAAATCGGCACAATGGGTACCAGAGCCTTCAGAAGAGAGTTCATGATCAAACTTTGCCTCTGAAGACCCAAGGTGGCGCGAGCAGGACTTAATTTAGGCTGAGTTCATGATAGTTCACTTTCAAACAGACAAATTTTAGACCCTTGTGTCAATAGTTAACTAGTTGATATTCACTTACTTCCTCAACACCACAGCTGCGAATTGAATTTCCAACTTTTATTACTAAGTCATACACTTCTTTGTAAGTAAGCCACACGTATTTGCCAGGCTGCAAAGTGAGAGCATCATATATAATTGTCAGGAAAAATTCAAGAACAAAAATATGATTGAAGCTATGGACAAGAAAACCAAAAGTTAGCAGGTGAATATACCTTCCCATTCACAACCTCCCGGCGACCAAGCATCGGATTACCAGGATACTTCTCTACAGACATTCTGTAACAGATAACGAACATAGAGATCACCAAAAAGAATCTCTCTTTGCAAAGATTAAGGGCTACTATAACATGCAGTTGACTAGTAAACCAACTCCAGTTCAGAACAAGAAGCAAGCTCTTAACTAAGCAGTCTTGGAATATACGCAACAGCTATGGCATAAAGTGTAAAAGACACAAACTTAAGTGTCTCTCACAGTCACAGGAAGCACAAAGCTGAGCTCGTCTCCCGGAATGTGGATTGTATCACTACAAGTAACTGAAAGCGGAATGTAGAACTCCACAAGCCCTAAATTGTGGTACAATGGGGGAGGGTTTTCTGATTACAAAATTAGAATGTAATTCTTTCACGCACTTAACAACCAAAAAAACAAAATCTTAGTTTTCCAATTATTCATGCAACACACATTACTAGAAGCATAATAATTGGTAGCAAATATTAGTAATTGTTTTGGTTAGAACTCCACTCTCTCTAGGGTTTCAGCTTATTATGTTTATTTTTTTAGAAGAACCTTGAGAAATGATTTGGATTCCTAAATTAGTTGTTTTGGTATGAAACATTACCCTGCTTGGGAAGTTACAAACCATAATTCAGTATGAAGTAACCTTTCCCAGCAACACAGCTTGTTAAACTACCAAAGAATGTTGAGTGTCACATGCAAGTGCATAGCAACTATACTAACGCATGGATTGTGCTCGGAGGGTCTCTGTCCAATGTCCATACTGGTAACTCAACTCCACAGTCAACTCGATTGTATCTTGATTCCATAAGCTTCAAGTTCTTTATTTAATCAAGCCTAAGCTCAAGGCTTTCAGCACTAAGCAGTTGATATACACATATATACAGCATTCAGTATCCTCATCCAATTTACCCAAACTACTAGTGAAGTCACCATTTAGTTTGATTTACTAACGGAATGGGCGGGGAAGCTTCTTAAACCACTCCGACAACAGAGCATATGTCAATGTCCATATTTGATTTACGAACGGAATGGTCGGGGAAGCTTCTTAAACCACTGCGACAACAGAGCATATGTCGATGTCCATATTTGATTTACTAACGGAATGGTCGGGGAAGCTTCTTAAACCACTCCGACAACAGAGCATATGTCAATGTCCATATTTGTGATTGTGCACACCTGTGAGTCTTGGTCACACACTTGACACTTCTTCAATAGAACCCTAAGCTCGGGCTCTCAATCCTCACTCTACACTCGCGCTCCCAATTTTTTGTCCTCACAAATTCCAGTGGTTTGGATTTTGGAATGTTTTTTAAAATACGCTTTCATGCCCATGCACGCACCTTACATGACTTAGCTGTGAGTCTATTTCTACTCCGATTTCTCATGAAGGGGATAGTTCATTGCAATAATCCAAGTCGTGTACTTATTGTATTTGGATTCCAGAAGCTTACTGATAATTCGGTAAGAACTAAGCACTCTATATGTTTGGAGCACTCAGTATCTCCATGCAAACTCCGTACAGTGAAGTCAATATTCAGTTTAGCTCATACAAACTAAACAGTTAGCAAATACTACCATGCAGCATAAGCACACCAAAACAAATCAACGTTCCTCTTGAAAATATGCAGAGATTAACACAACACACACACACACACACACACGAAGCAAGCTAATCAAACCATGCCACGTCATCAAACTGAACCGTTTTTGTCCCCAAAATCAACCACAAACAACGCTGCATTCCACAACTCCATTCTATCATGCAGGAGCTTAGTCGCATAATCCTTGTATTATAATTAATTTATGAATTGTTATACAGGTATCCTGTGATAATTCTAATTAAAAATTCGAAATTAATCGAATAATATATGATCGAATTAATCATGAGATTTATATTGAAATCGTTCAAGTTGATAACTATCTCTTCCTCTCCATCCTCGCTCCGCCCTGGCACTCTTAATCCTCGCTCTCGCGCTTTCGCACGCGCATTATCTGACTTAGCCGAGAGCATACAATCTAAACGCATTTAACTCCACCAAACTTGAAATCAAAAAAGTCCAAAAAAAAAAAAAACTCACCGGAAAATGTCCCAGCAGCTATCCATGCCTACGATCGGCGCCGGAAACCCGTCCTTGGCGAACACACTTCGGTACACAGGCCCGATCGACGGCCTCCCGTCCTTGGCCTCCTTAGCCGGCTCCACCTCGATCAGAAACTTCCTCTGCGCCATCTCCGATCTCTCTTCTCTCCCTCCCTCTCTCCCTCTCACTCTACGTATAAATGTGTATATGTACGTACAGAGTCCTCTCTCTCTCTCTAGACTAGCAAAAAGGTTAGGTGTCAACTGGTGGACAGAAATAACGAGAGAGAGAGAGAGAGAGAGAGAGAGAGAGAGAGTGTATATGAGGCGAGCGCGAGTTTTTTAGACTGGTTGACAAGTCGACAGAGAGAGAGAGAGAGAGAGAGAGAGAGAGAGAGAGAGAGGCCTTTGTTTGGATTCGAGTGACGGAAGGGTTTAGGGTGCTGAGCTGTTTCTAGGTTTTCTTTTTGGATTTTTTATTAGTCAAAGAAGACGGGAAGGGTTTGGGATCCGTTTCTGGCCGTTGATTTGTTAGACCGCGATTGTTGGATCGGGTCGTGGGATTTGATCGGACGGTGCCGGAGTGGGGGTTGATCCACCGTTAGAAGGAGTTGGTTTGAATGGTCCTGTCGTTTTCTCCAAGCACGCGGCTTGGTATTTTATTATTTTTTTCTATTTCTTTTTGTTTTTTTTTTTCTTGAGAAAAAGAAAGAACAAATAGTACTATAAAAAGCAAATAAGTAGGAATTTCGGAAAAACAAAAAGAAATAGAAAAATAAGAACCTTTATATACTAATAACAGGACCTTGATACGTAATAATGATTCCTGATTGGGAAGATAATAATAATAATAAAGTCCAAATCCACTTTTAATAACACAACTATAAGGATTGCCCAAAAAAAAAAAAAAGAGTAACGTACTAACTTGGGACTCGTTATCGGTCATTTTCTCTAATAGGAGATCCTATCTCTCTCCCTCTCCCTCTCCTCAATTCTAGCCACCACAACTCCTCTTCTCCCTTCCCCTCTCCCCGTGGGTTTTATATTTGTATGCGGCGGCGGGAGGAAAATGTCATAGTATATTGTTCCGACTCATTTTCTTTGCTTGTTCCTTTTTTTTTCTTCCGTCTCTCTAGATCAACGACTTGTGATCTGCGAGAGTTTTGTCTCTCGTTTTACGAGAGTTGTTGGTTTGTCTTTGGACGAATTTTGTCTACAGATCGGATTTTCTTAATTGAGGTTGCTTCACAACGATATCTGTGTTTCAGCGTTCTATCCCTACACGATGTCTTTTTTAGGGTAACTCGTGGCATTTTGACAGATCTATAGTTTTTAGAAGTTCATTGGTTCATTTATTCTTGGTTGGAGTGCATCTGATCGTTTGGGTCCTTAGTTTAAAAATGTCGCTATTGCATCAGGCCATGTTTGGTTAGGATAAAAGACATCGATTACCTTATGATTTACTTGTTTAGTATTTGTTAGACGATTAGTTTGATTTTATCCAAATTCTTTGTTATGGTCTTCGTTTTGTAAGCGCTGCTGGACGTGGAAAAAAAAAAAACGTGGGACTCGTTATTATATTTTGAATTACTTCATTTGAACCGATGTGGCAGAGGATGTGGTAGAGTATAAATTAAGGTATAATTGGATCTTAATTATTTGGGTTCTGTCTCATCCAGTTGAGTGGCTAGATAATATTTTTAAAAATTAATAATATAACTCATGTTAGATGTAGACAGCAAATAAAAAAGAAAAGAGGTTTAGATTTAGGGAGATGTTTTTTGGTGCATTACAAAATTGTTCATTGACAAATTTTGTGTTTATGTGTCAGCGCAAAGAAGCAATGAAATTAACTATTGAAAAAAATAAAAGAAAAGGGCTTATTAAAAAAGGAATGTGATGATTTATGATATAGGCAACCATAATTCTTTACGGACTATTAAAAAAAATACTATTACTCCATCCATCTCAATATTGTTTGTCCAGAAAATTCAACTTTTTAAGAGGACTTGCAATTAATCCATATATCTTTAAGAAGTTCGATTATTTTTTCAATGTTACCTTTCCTTCACTAAAAAACTATATTTTTAACTATGGAGTATATAAGACATATATTTTGGCGCTCCTCCTCTATAACCCTATCCTCCTAGTCCGTCAAGTCTGTCTTTGTAAATTTCATTCCAAATCCACATTGATTGATTCTTTAAATAGTAAATTTCATACATTATGGGGAGAAGAATCTTTGTAAAATTAATTTGAGTAAATCCAATAAGTATGTGAAGACTCGTATTTTTACTATAAAAATAATTGACTTAAGTCTTTCAGTCCGTTTTTCTTAAAGCAAGTTACGCGAAGTTCACGTATCCTTATCGGTCTTCCCTCAGATTGATTTCTTGCAGAGATGTTGTTCTCATGAAGACACTTATCGATCTTTGATGTGGATCCGGAAAAAGGTAATTCAAAGGAATATGGGTAATTGTAATAATTAACAATCGCGATCTCAAATTTGAGAGTGATTGGCATCTATGGTTGCAATCAAATACTAAAAATTAATAGGTTATTTAAGAACTTCGAATGAAAATTCTGAGAGCATCCGTAGTGAAATAACTAAAAGTCAATAATCAAAAGTTGTCATGTCATATTTTGGTTATTCATGTAAAAGGTTTCTAAGGTTAAAAATGTAAAGATCCACAATTGAACAATCAAAATTGAATAACCGAAATTTGCCACGTCACCCTTTCATCTTATAAAAATCTAAAAATTGTGACATAGAAAATAATTTTTTTAAACATAGTTTTCAAACTAATAAAAATAGGTTATTAGAAATGAAAAAATAGTTTGATTTTAAAAAAAATGTTTTTGAAAAAAAAATGTTTGAATAACAAAACTGTTTTGAAATAAACTGTTTTTGCAAAAAAAATAAAAACTGTTTTTAAAAGTATTTTCTTAGAAACATGTTGAAAATGGAAGAGAGAGAAGGTTTTTATGTAACGATGGTGTACTTGATTGAGGAAATATGAGGACAACTAAATTTGGTTATTGGCAAAAAATTGTTAGTTTTGATTATTTAAGAGCCAAAATTTGATGAGTTGATAAGAGGTTGTTAAGTTTAATTATTTCAATGCGAGCTCTTTTTTGAGCAAATATTATTAACCTTAGCAACTTTTTGATTTTGATTATACCACTGTGGATACTCTGAGCTTCCCAATTTTGCCAAATCGAAGCCCGCCCAAAGAACATTATTCGCCTTGTTCATTTCCCTTTTTTAAAAGAAAAAAAAAATTCAATTCAAAAAATACTCATTACCCCTACTTCTAATCATTACTTTCCGCTCATTATTACTATCTCCAATCGTTATTCTTATTTCTCTTTCTATATCTCTTCACTTATTGCCCCTACTTTCAATCATTATTCTCATAAAAAATTTCTCAAATGTTTTTTTTAAAACTAATCTAAACACAGCAATTATTGTGCACATTGTCATCTGGAAGGTCATTTAATGGGCAACTATACTTTTGGCAGGAATGGGGCTACAGCCTAAAAAACAGACTTGACCCCAAAAATTCAATTTCCATGGACAATTCTTCCGAATCCTATGGCTTGCTTTCTGCAGGAAGAACATGACTTTGAATTGGCATTTAGACTTTCTGTTTAGTAATCCGCAAACCGTAGTCATGTTTTTGGTGTGATTTGAAAAATTAGTGGGGTATGTGGTGTGATTTCATTGAAATTAACGGAGTGATAGTGGAAGTTTAACTTAGATTACAATTTCTTTGTTCGGTTACCCAGTTAGTTTTTGTTTTTGTTTTGTTTTCAATCATTACCCTATTTTTTCAATTATTACTTTCTCATCTCTCTATATCTCTCTCCAATCATTACCTCTATCTTCAATCATTACTCTATTTCTCTCTCCACGCACTACTAAAACTAAACTAAACTAAACTCTCAATCAAACACAACCAATGTAGGGGTGACTTGTTATTTGGTCAATCGTTATAGTTTCTTCTTTATTTTACAGACGATAAGATGTTAGTAGTATGTTAGAATTTGTTAGATTACTACGAAGGTCAACCTCTTATACATAGGAATCGAACCTTAGACCTCTACTAAAACCAACATAAAAATCCTCTTTCTCGCGTTAAAAAAAAAAAAAAAAATCCATAGAATTTCTAGTTCCCCTTTGATGTTGATCATCTCTACTAGACTACGATTATGAGTGTTCATAGAAATTCAGATGGCCACAACCTTAAAAACAAATAATCAGACAGCAATGAAGGTGGTTGACGTTTGTCCTTTAGATGTTGCGTGAGCGCTTTCATAGAAATTACGTAGCAAACCAAAATATCTTCACCAAGTTTGGACTATTAATTTATTCTTCCATCTTTCTCACCTACGTAATTGCATAAATCATTGATAAATAACTTGTTAAACTAAAACAAATCAATACCTAATAGAAAAGTCACCTAAGTTTGGGGACCCTTTACTTATTGACTAAAACTTAAAAATATGAGTGTTGCTAGCCGTACCGACCAAAACCCACCGAAATCGTACCGACGGCTATATACACGAAAAAATGGGTGCTTGATATAACCACCATACGCACATCGGATGCAGTTTCTTCCCGCGTGGACCCCCTCGGTTTTTTTTTTTAGAATTTTTGGACGGCTCGGATCGGCCGTCCGGTGGCCGGAGACGGCCCGGCGGTGGCCGTCGGTACGATTTCGGTGGGTTTTGGTCGGTCCTCATAGGATTTCCGTAAAAATATTGTCAAATTAATAGATCGACTTGCATGAGAAGTTACTCCTATCATATTCGTCATTGTAAATGATAAACTTCGATCAAACTTGCACGACTTGGTCCAAATGAGTTTTTTTTCGACAAAATCATCCCAGATAATATGTATAAGAAAAAGGTCCACATGACTTAAATTAGTAGCAATAGCGTGCACATTCAGAGCTAAAATAAAAAAGAATAGATAAAACATGCAAACCAAACCGGCCATTAGCGTGCACATTCAAATCTAAAATAAAAAAATAAAAAAGAGTAGGTAAAACATTTAGTAAATGAATGCCAATTAAATAGTACTACTAATGTTTATATGTGGTATCTTTTTGCTCGATCGGCTATACCCTTTTTTCTCCAATATTATCTATAAAAATAAATAAAAAGTCTACGATTCTCGCCGCAAAATATTAAATGTAAGGAGTGGATTTGAAGGGTTCAAACATCATTTTCAAATGTAGATAGAACAAAAGAAAACATCATTTTCAAATTTAAAGGATTAGGCCTAATTAAGTTAACGTGGTCAACCGCGACAACATAAAATTCTCCTAATCCTTATTTAATTAATTCATTGCTTAGGGTGCTTCTGGGTCATTTGCCCAACGTCCTTGACCTTTGCATTTAGGGGTAAATGCGTTGAATTCGTCATGACCATGTGATTTTTAAAAGCGTTGGAATCAATACTTCAAGAACATCAAATAACGGCAGATTAGTTCAGGTGTGCAATTTCCGTTACTAAAGTTGGCATCAGGTGCCCAATTTAACATAGGCATATTAGTTAAAGTGTTTAATTGAAATAAAAGAAAGTTTAGGTGTTTACAAGATAATGGGATGTAAGTTTTAGAGTTACTTAGCAAAATATTCACATGGTATCTGGCCGATCGAAAGAAAAAAGATTCACATGGTATCCGACTTCAAGATCATCAAAAATAAGTCTTTCTTTTTTTTTTTTTAATAATCGGCCACATACCATGTGGATCTTGCCAAGTAAACCAGAGGAATTTATATGCTGAAGCCTTGTATAGAAAGCAAATGATTTACCTTATAGCAAGCAAAAAAATGGATCTATTCATAATAATGCCCAGTGTCGGATTTACCTTATTTACGTTAATGTTTTTGCCCATTGCCAATATATCTAAAATCCCCACGACTGGAGAAAAGATTTTTTTTACAAGTCCGGAGCTTACAGAGAGAGAGAGACCTCACCTTACCAACTTGATTAAATACATAGGTCTTTTGGGCGAGTTTTCTCTCTGCTCTTCCTTTGGTTACATACCAACTCACGTCGGAGGCCTGATCTTTGGTCAGAGGTGTGTGAGAAGTCTGGTACTCTATTAAGAAGCAAATTTCCAGAGAGAGAGAGAGAGAGAGAGAGAGAGAGAGAGATGACCATTCACCGGTGGAAAGATCATGGTGTTGAGAAAAGAAATTGGACTAGCAAAAAATTAGACTCGGTCATTGAGCATGAAATAGCACCAAATAAGAATATTCTCACTAGAGCAACAGGTGAGAATTTTCAATCTTCTAGCTTCAACTACCAACATTTTAACTCATCACTACATAACCTATCAAAATTTAAGAATTACAAGCGGCTCTCTCTCCCCTTCTCTCAGAGGCATTCTATAAAGCAGCATCTCAAAATTAATACGACTGGATCGCCAGTTAGAGAATACATTTATTCTGATACGCACTATTGCACAAAACATTTAGTAACCGATACGGTCCAACATTTATATCTCAACACATAATCACCTCTTCTTGTTCTTCTTTCTTCCTTTCACTTGCTTTTCCAAGCTTTTCAGCCTATGATTAATTAGTGAGGAGGAAGACGTTTTTTGATCAGCTGCAGGTGTTGATGCTTCAATGCGTGATTGTGGAGCCGCCTGCTGTTCTGCAAAATATTTTTGTGCTGCTGCAACTTTTTTGAGCGATTCAAAAAAAGAGAGGGCAGGTTTGTCTGCAGAAGTAGCAGACGATGGTGCTATAGGTATTTCAGGAACACCCAAAAACTTCTTCACCCCAGGAGCTTTAAGCACTGTGGATGAAGTCACACGATAGTTAGATACCTATTTGAGAAGTTTCCTGAAATCTATGCTCGTTATGGCGCAAAAACCAAGTACTCCATTGAACATCCATAATGGTTCTGTATGCTCATTATGGTGCAAAAAGGGAAGTATTGAACATTCATAATGAAAATGAACTAGATAGACTCACCTAATCCGTATGTAAGCGAGAAGAGGTTGGAGGTCACCCAATAACAAAATATAGCCTGGAGAGACAAGAATATCATATAACATTAAAGACCTTCCTCTGAAATGTGAAGGTGAAATTCTCATGGTATATAACACAGTATAACTATCGCCAAAGTAGAAGCAAACTGATGATAAATAAAAGAAGAAATGGTAAGTGATGAGAAACATTAGCTGCTGCAGAGAAGTTGTTAGCTTGAGGGGTAATCCCTGCCAACCTCAAAAGGGAAGGGGCAGGACAGAGTCCAAATGGCTAAATGAGACGTGGGTCTAGAAATTCAATGCCATGTTCACTACAAGTAGCTGATCATTCCCTAATTAGTGTTTTACTCTCAGTTCTCAGTAATCATTACTTGAATACAGTCTTATAAAAAGTACATTTTTCTAACTGCGGCAAAATTCTAATTTCAACCACCTTTGCAACAATGGAGCAATCTCCACAGTACTATCACCAAGGGCGGGGGCCCACTGCAGGGTACCCTCTCAAACCATGACCATGCTATGCACACACTTCAGTATAAACCCACAATATATGCTGTAGAAAGAGCTTCCATAGACCTCTAGTGCTGCGATTTCAAAATTTCAACTATTTAAAGTATTAAAAGTCCAACTAAAATCAGCATCCCTTCTTCCAAGAAGTGAATAGTGATAAGCACCCAATAATGTAGACTCTTGGTGCTTAAGTCCTCTAGCATGTTACGTTTTTATACATATGTTGTCGTTTTATGCAATATTGCACGTAAGGTAGTTTCTTAAGTGTTTCTGGTAAACCGTGAGAATAAGGCATGTTTTGACGCCATGTATAACCTTGGGTCGTGTCCAAGGACCCGAGACCAAGTGTCGCTATGCCACCGAGGCCCAAGAGTGAAGAAATGAAGCACCGAAGGGTGTTCGGGGCTGTTGGATGCCAATACGGGGAACTTGAAGGCAGATCTGGATTATCAGTGCTGCATCGGTTGTATCGATACTATTAAATTATCTTTGGGACAGAGAGTTGTATCAATACAGAAGCGTTAGATCCAGCACAGGCTCAACTTCTCAGTATCGATACCCTTTACCTCAACTATCGATACCACGGGCTTCCGGGCAGATTTTTGTTACTTTTTGGACTTTCCACTGATAGAATACTTGCCACTTTTGGAAAGTTTTTGGATATTTTGTAGAGAGAGAGGGTGAGATGTATATATACCCCTCTCTCTCCCCTTAGATGGGATCTTACTTTTTGCTTAAGTTTCCCTTTTCTCTCAAGGAACTCCATAGCTTTTCCTTCAAGCTTTTAAGTGTAATTTCCTTCAAGAATACCTTAAGGTATTTGTCATACGTTAATTTCTCGTTTATTAAAGTTGTTTGTATGGCCTAGATTCTCCTTAATACCAAGTTTGTTATCATTTTCTACGGTTAAATCTCATGTCTCTTTTTATCTTCATGCTTTGTTCTTTTAAGTATGTGTGAGTAGTTATTGGCTAAGTCTTGGGGTGACTCTTTCCTGATGAATTAGGTTGTTATTCGTTCTCGAAATCTCGGGCTTAAAGAATGGGTTTCAGAATAGACTAAACTTGTGTTTTTTTTGTCTAAACTAGAGTTGTTAACTTCTTTGATGCCGTGTAGACAGTGAACCTTGGCACACGGCATGCTTGAAACTCTTGTCACTCATAGTTTCGATAAATGAGTTTATCTCTATTCCAGAAAACCATATCATTTGATTTAAACAAAGTTCAAAGCTAAATCTTCCGAGTGGGAGTGCACGGTTATGACTCTCCCTTGAGTTTTCTTCGAGAATCGATAACGGCCTAAGTCACGGGAAGGATGATCCCTAGACTTGCCTCTTTTAGTTAATCAAATCCGTTTTTAGTGTTTTCGAGAGAGAAATCTCCACCTTTCAAAGCAAAACCAAACGTTGGCCGTCTAAACGCCGCAAACCCTGAAATCTACAATCCGAACTAGCTATATTCGAAGCTCCCTGTGGGTATGATCGCGGTCTTTCCAAATATTATGCTGGCCCTATGCTTGGGGTTTTCAACCTATTCAACAGTTAGGTTGTGGTGAAGCAAATTAGGCCATGGACAAAATTCTCCTTACAATTACCTTCTTGATTCTTGCACAATGAAGAAACTTCCGCTTTCAAAGTGTTTGGTAATGGAGACCTTGTCTGTCTTAATTGATGCAAGGTATATAGCCACACACAAAATCAAAAACTATGTGAATGATGCATACACTATCACTACCTCTCCATCCAACAAAAGGAAATATGGCATTCGATACAAATCCTTATAATAACACCTAACCAGCATCCAAAGAATACTGCTTGTGCAACTATATATAAATACATCATTATATGGCAGTCTATAAAAATACTTCATTGGGCAAAATGCTGCCAACACGTACCTTCGGGAAAGTCATTGTAAGTGGAACAGTAAGAGCAGCAAAGACCCTTGAAACAGTTTTCATTGTTTTAGCAGCAGGATTACCCTCCAAGCCTTCTTGCATGTTGCACTGAGAAAAGGTTGCATTTAGTTAATAGAAAACTCAAACACATCACAGGAGAAGGAAAACTGAGGATCATTACGGCGAGCGCACAGTATGCAGCACATTATGGAGAGCGAACAGCCAAACAGTATCCAGAAAAAAAATAACATGGACATGATCAGGCTCATGTTAATTTAATTCTTCTTGCCATCTTACTGAAAGAAATGTTTTGATTTAAGTGCTATCAACACAGTAAATGTAGCACCAGTGCGTTTGGTAGCATCTTACAAGCAAATAACAAGATCAGGAAATGTCAAACTGATTGAGCATCAGTTGTTTTCGTTAGAATTGTAGCAAATACAGCCTTCTCTTCTAAAGTATGAAGATAACACATAAACAAGACAAACAAGATTTTGCATCTTGTATACGTGTTTGAAAAAGGAGCTTTTGCCTATGTGCATCCAATCTTCTTTAGTTTGCTGACTTTTAAATCCACCTCCTATTCCATTTCATATCATAGAATCTCCTACCTCGGCTTTCCCAAAGAGGCTAGTTGATTGAGTAAAAAGCCAAAAACTACAGCTCCTTTGGAAATGCTAGGCTCCAAGTTCTCACCTTTTTTCCTGTCATAAGAGGCTTGTGATGTTCTAAAATATTTCCTTGTCAGATAAGATAATATACACAAAGCAAATAATAATCTACAGTCTACACCAAATTGCAATATTTCTTTTCGACTTGTAATCCAATTGATGGGTGAAAGATGCCCGGATGTAGGTATTTAGTTAGTCTGTCAAGTGTAGTTTCTCAAATTTTGGGCCCACTGAATTTAACCTAAAAGCTATGTTACATGAACCATCAAAACTCATATGTATGTCTAATTTAACTCTGCAAAATGTGTTTTCACATGTGAAGGAACTTTAGAATATACAGCACAAAATGCAAATGAGTTGAATCTCAAGCTTAGCTTCCAAACTTAACTGGGTTCCAAGCTTAGCTCCTAAATGGAGCATTTCCAGTTGTTCTCCACCAAAATTGTTAGTCTGTCTTTTTTTCCCTTGCACTAACATTAACCAGTGGGGTTTCTTAAAGGTTGTTTTAAACCCTTGTCTACATCCTTTGTCCAAACATGATCGGTGGCCAGCTCTAATAGGGAAGAAAAAGAACAAAGCCTGTTCAGGAGTTGCTTCTATCTCATCCACAAATACAGCCTTAACATCACCCAGTACTAAAGCCTTTCCGCCAGTGGTCCGCCTAATGTGGGCAAGGTCTACAATACCATGGAAACAAGAAAGCATAGTTTGATAAGGAGAATCTGCTTACCTCCACTGTTATCCAAAATGACAGTGCTGCCAATGCTGGACAGATATACAAACTATCTGGAGTGGTCAAATCAGTAAACCAGTATGCTCCACCATATTTAAAAGAAGGTACTTTTTCTACCATGTTCGAAATCTACAAACAAAACATCAAAGTGAGTACAAATCAAGAGAAAAACAAACATTTAACTATATTAAATGAACAGAACTCCTAGCAATTAATACAACAAGAAACAGAGATTTGTCTTACAGCAAGGAAGAAACTGACGAAGACAGGACCTTGGAAAAGGAGACCCTTCAATGGAGTAAAAGGAGAAACGCCATATCTGCAAAATCCCAAGATATAACCTTCATTGAAACTGTGAAAACAACAAAAAAGTAATCGGAGTGTGTGGAACTGCAAATTCCACAAGGAGATTACAAACTTTTAATATACTTGACCCTATGTTGAAATATTCAACCTTAAAAAGCAACTGCAGCATATACTTACATAGGGATACAACCTGTGGATATAAAGAACAAAAGTTACTTACCCAACTCTAACGGCTTAAGCTTTTATATAAGCTGGTGAATACTATTTTACATATTACAAAAGCATCCAATAGATATTCAATTCAAACCTCACTGCCACCCTATTAACATAGAACTGGCACATGTTTGGCGCATTTGTATGGCCACCGGTGAAGGGGGTGTGCTGATGATATACCTAACTCAGTTACCCATTTCACTGAACATAAGCTTTTAGATGTGTTTGTGGTTATAATATACGTTTAAACCTAGATGTGAGATCCAATCCACAGATTCAAAGCTCTAAAGTTGGGTGAAGACAAAAGATTTACTAAAATCAATTGCATATTTCTGAATATGTTGCAAACAGTGTTTGCCTTAAGATTGCAGGATACTCTCTCTCTCTCTCTCTCTCTCTCTCTCTCTCTCTCTCTCTCTCTCTCTGTGCATACACACACTAAGTACATATGGGAATGCCACCCATTTGCAATAAAGGCCCACGACAAAAGGGCCCTCCACACTTATCTATCAAATCAAGAAAGAAGGAAGGATTACACTCCTTCGAGTCCGAACTAAGCAACCTACTGACAAATGAATTTTTAAGTCAGTAGCCTCAATACCACTACAATGATGCCAATTATTGCCACCTTAAACAAAGAGGAATTATCGCTCGAATTCTCCTTCTCTTCCCCGCCTTAGTCCCTCTTCAACTATGTAGAAGTTCGAAAACTCCCTCCAGATAGACCCAAACCAAGATAAACCAAAGTGTAAATCTCCCAAGCTAACGGACAATACAGTTCCGTTGGGTACTCCTAATGTACAATAAGATAAATCAAACCTTTTACAGGGCCAAAGTTGAGACAGAGTGAAATTTCAGATATAGGGTTCATACGCATGCACTGTATTCGACCTTGTCCCACCAACATAAAAGAAAAAAAGGCATTTGGAAGATTATCAAGGCATATGATAGGGTTCCTTTCATCAATCAATGTCAGAATACACACGAGATTGTATTTAGAGATTTAAATGTAAACCATCTTACTGATGTACACTACTCTTAGTTATACAGAGTATCTTTCGTGCTTAAAGTCGGATCAATGCATACCTATTTATGCATCAAACTTGAAATTTGTTATCAGTTACAGGAAAGTCAAACAAACTGATTTCAATAGCTTTTCTGTTAAAGTACATGGATAGTTGCTTACTCCCGAAATAGGGCTTGCATTCGTTGCTGACCTTCAGCCACTGCTTTAGGATCCATGCCCTGTGAAAAAGAAATTAATTTATAGTTAGAATATATGGGATAATAAACTATTCTAGTATGAGAAAATGAACGAACACAAGTGTTGCAAAGAAAACAAAAAAACTAAAAGTCATCGGACGTAGAAAATTTACATGCTAAGATATCAATCAATCTAGGGAAAAAGTAGAAGACATGAAATTATGCTACTAGATAGATGGTTTGATAAATCAAAAGAACAAGCCTTGTGCCCAATCAATAGAGCCTACATGAACCCTTTTTCTCCATTCTGCTCTGACAAGGGCTATGTACAATCAACTATGTTTAATAAATCCATAACCTGTTTTAAGGGGCTTGTATGGTGAAATATGTCGTGTGGTTTTCCATGTTCAGGGGTAAAGCTGTACGAGAATGGTTCGACTAGAAAGGGTAGACGAAGATGGAAGCTCTGGAATTTGATCCACCTTAGCTTGATGTGTCTTATTTGGAGAGAGCAGAATAGTGGACATTTTGATGGGTGGAGAGAGGCCTGTGTAAAGGCTTAAGGGTCTTTTCCTATCTAATTATCCTAGTTAGGAGTCAAGGGTATGCAATCCAACCCTTGACTACTTTTGACATGGTAGATATTTTGTCAGTATCGTGGGGTATAGTGGTTTGCAGAGATTTTCCTGCATCGGTTTAGGATTCTTCATGCATAGGACCTTTTTGTCATTCGTTTTCTAATGTTCAGGTCGTTCGGTTTATATCGCTCGTTTACGTGGTATAAGTAGGTAATCTGCATATATAGGTTTAACCAGGATGGAAGAAGTACATGAACCAGGTCCATTGGAAACAATAACCTTCATACAATAAGTGAGTGGACAGCCAACATTACCGAGGCATTAGATATTAGATAATAAAACTACAATGCATTAAATTGATGAAAGTCCAAGGGCATAGGCCGGTCCATAAGAAGTTACCAACGAAGGAGAGATTCGCATACCTTGTCTTGCATCTCTTGCTTAATCTCTTCCAAGTGTGGCCTCAAAAGCTGCAAAAAAAAAAAAAAAAGAAGCAAGTCACAAAATGCAGTGTTTATCTTCCTCGCAATTGGAGAATAATGCTACATGATAATCAAAATAGAAATAGGACCAAATAAATATCGATAACATGAAGTGCTAGACATATCAACCATATGAATGTTATGGAGAAAGAAATTTTAAAAATATAAAACAACCACGAGTAAGATTGAAATTGGAATTGCCGTGTCTTTCTAAATGGGGATTCTCAACAAAAGCATTGTTTGTCTAACATTTCCATGTCTACCAACACACAACAAAATAACCATGCTGAAATTTGATTCACCACTCAAAAAAGATTGACAACCCCTCAAGTCATGTAACGAACGACACATCTTCATTAACAGCCAAAATGATAATAATTAATAAACAAGCAAACTGAAGCATCCTTGGCTAAGCTTGCACTTTAAAGGTTTCCACTACATACAACATTATAATCCAAATATACAGAATATAAGAGTCAATCAAACCATAAAATGGCTTCTGATTCAAATTTTTTCCCTCCATTTGGGTGAGGTGGTGTCAATATGTAGTTAAAACGTCTACAAATAAACAAAAACCGCTTAATCAAAATGTTGTTTAAGACGCAATTGATATTATTTCAACATTTCCCCCAAATTCAATGGGTTATAAGCGTATACAACATACATATGCTATCACTAGCTATCACCAAATCTCTAACGCATAATAAACAAGAGATATGCATGAAAGAAAGCTACTTTCGCTGTGATCGTTTCCCATTTTACCTGGTAACGGAGCCCAGTCGTTAGTTCTTATTAGCTGGACTCCTTCCCCATCTCCTTTCATAAAGTTCAACACAGATGCAGCAACAGATAGGTCATCTTTCATTACTCTATTTCTCTCCCAAATCATTACCCTATTTATCCAATTATTATTTTCTCATCTCTCTCCAATGACTACCCCTCTCTTCAATCATTACTTTATTTCTTTCTCCACCCACTACTAAAACTAAATTAAACTAAACTGCCAACCAAACAAAGCCTTCAATGTCTTACTTTTGAGAAAATGACTTGCTAAGCGCATTAAAAGAACATGCAAGTTCCTCTTTTCATCGTTTTTTGGAGTTTTATTTCCATGGATACTATTGCATAGATAAAGAGGTATGGACAAATACAACACACATTTTATTCTTCCATCTAAAGGAAAGTAATATATGCATCTCCTAAACAACAATTAGAATTTAGCTTGCGTTTCTAAGAAGTTCAACATTGTTTAATCATATCAATATGTATCTTTCTAACAGCTTTCTCAAGCTCAATTCAAACTGAAATCCTGCAAATCCATACCAGTTCACCTATATGGAAACCTAAGAGATGGATGTAAAGATTGCATTCCAAGCCCATGGTTTGGGGATGGGAACCAAAAATGCAGATGTTGGAGCAATTTATGCAGTATTAAGTGGCAATTAACTTCACCCTTCTGATTTCTTCTCCATTTTCCCTTTCTTTCTTGGAGAGAAACCATTGCACCCTTTTTGTTCTCTATCACCCTTTATAATGCATACCAATGCTCTGGACTATCAATGAAGGAAGCATGGTAATGTGCACATAAATTGATTTTGGTCTTTAGGCTTGTCCTCTCTGATGCCATTTGGCTTTGATTTGGGGGCCTGGTTCTACAATGAAACGTCCCTGTAGCTCCTCTGTTTTTTGAGGTTTAGGGGGGTCACTGTTTCAGTGGTACTCTGAGAGCAGCCACTTTGTGCATATATTGCCAAAGGTTAGGTCTGTCTCCAATCATCCTCCACCCATGCCTCCAATGATTGGGGACTAGATGGGTTATGTTATGTTGTTGTTTTATCACCCTTTATAATGCATCATTTCCTAGAAGTGTATAGCAGACACATAGACAAATAATTTAATTGTTAAGAAAACCTACTGTAGAACCATATAACTGTAGTATTGTGGACAAACTCATTCACTCTGCAGTACAGATCAGTGTATTGGGTTGCCAGACTTTAGAACTCTAAAACTCAACATAATAAATAAATAGAAGTGCAAATGCAGGAAAAACACATAAACTTACACTCAATTTTGTAGTGGCCTTAAGCTGGTTTATCAAAAGTGGAACCGTTGCTCCTCGAATCAGAAGAGTTGCCACGGCTATTGATGCCCACCTAAGCAAAACAAATACTTTCTTCCATGAAATCTCATATCATTTGGTACTTTCCTGTCTTCTGGATTCAACCCCACTAAGTTGCATGACGCAACGTTTTAATGCCTGATGATTCATATAGTCAACATGGCAACCACACTCAGCGGTGGAGCTATGCTATGTCCAGTGGGGACACATGCCCCCACTGTTTTTCGGACTTCTTAAGAAAATCAAGTTTAAAAATTATTCTTCTTTTTACCAAAATACTTCTAATAATTTTGATGGTGAAGATTGGAAGAGACCAGATTTTTCCATCAGTTTACTTGCTCTTAATTTTAGCATGAACTTTAGATGTTAAACCCACTACCATTGACTATCGAGAGAGCATTGCGACTATGAATCATGTGAAAAATCCATAACCCAATAGAATGGATGATAATTGATAAGAGACAGTATAATTCATAATAATTGCATACTTGAGAGTAGATTCTTTTGAAAGTATCAACAATAAACTATTGTGCAAAACATGAAAACAAACTTTACATTTGTTGCTTTATTGATCAATATGCTAGTTTTGTTATTATTGGGATTGGAAAAAAGTTCTTAATGTCGCTCGGTCATTAACTATGGATTCGAGCCCCCATCCCCCACACTGATTCATATTCCTTGCTACACCACGGATCACACTCTTGGGAGACACTACGTCTTCACAAAAACCACTACAACAACCAACTCTATAACAACACAGAATCAAAACTCCAAACACACTAGTATACACAATCACGAAAAAAACTGCCCTTTCTTGTCAACGCACACAAGTAAAGATAAATAGCTCCATACCAATTGAATCCAGTGAAAGAATGAACATTATCGATGAAGTACTGCAACGCCGCCACGGGGAAAGCCGAATCCGCTGCAGCCACCGCCACCTCGCTAACCGCTGGGGCGGCCGCCGCCACAGCCTCAACCGTCTTGTCAGCAAGCACTTCAGCCACGTCGCTCATGTACTCGATCTTATCCGCCCCTCCGTCCACCGCCGTGGACATGTTTCTCCCGAAAAACACTCCCGCCGCCGGAGGAAGATAGAACTGAGAACACCTCCGGTTCTGAACCGAGTTGCCAAACCCCAGTAACGAGTTAGCGCCGCTGCCGAAGTGGCGGTGGTGATGGTAGGCGGGGTTAGGGTTCGGATCTTCCGGGCGTTTTTGATCGTCGTCGTGGGGGACGTGGGAGAAGGTTGGGGCTAGTCGTTGGCGGGGGAGGAGAGTTGCTCTGGCGGTGGCGAGGGTGCGCCTGTACGCCATCGTTTATTGCGCGGTGGTGCCGGCTGCGATGAATTAACATTAACAGATTAGAAATGGATTCGTGTAAACTAAATCAATCAGTGCTCGTTAAACAGAGATGGATTGGGGGTGATTTGTTTTCAGTTCAGTTGGCGTGATTATGCTGGGAGATCGTAGAACAGCGATGTAGTAAAACTCCTTGGCGGAGGAGCTGAAGAGAACTTACCACCGTCTTTTGAAGGCGTTCGGAGAGGGAGAGAGAGCGGGGCCGTGGTTTTGAGAGTTTTGGCCCGTTTGGGAGTTAACTAACTCAGCTGCGTAGACCTTGGCTTGGCCCGTTTGGGAGTTTTACTCCAACTAACTCAGGTGGGTTAACCTTGGCTGGGCGACCAACTGGACTACGCCGCGTAGCTCAGTTGGTCGTGGAACTCTCTTTTTCTATTGCAGCAAATACTGAAACAGTTTTTGCTCAAAGAGAGAGAAGGTTGGCTCAGAAGTAAGCTCACCAAAAGTGCTCCACAAGCGCGATAGAATAGCGAATAAAGAAGCATTGAGAAAGTTGGGTATTGTAGAAAAGATAGAATATGACCCTAATCGTTCTTCTCGAATCACTCTAGTACGATGGATCGAGGGGGTGCAGCTAGGCCGCTAGAGGAAATGCAACACGATAGAAGAGTTCGCTCCTCCGCGTAAGATCCTTGAACTTGAGGTCGCGAGTTCGATTCCTATGAATAGGAGATCAACCTCGTGGTAATACTAATGCCATTTCTAATACCCCATTCAGTTTCCATGGCAAATATGCATTTCAATGTTGACAAAAAACAGAAAAAAAAAAAAAAAAAAACAACCTTGGTTGGGTGGGGCATCACTCCCCGTTCCGCTAAGGTTCTTAAAAAATACTTATAGTTTTTGTTTTATGAAACATGTCATTTTCTCATAATATATCTTGTTTAATTCAAAAAATGAATATTTATTTGAAAAATAAGCACTTATTTTAATTAGTGGAAAGCTAGTTTGGCTAAGATTTTTGGACTTTTTTTTGTTCTTTCTTATTATTATTATTATTATTATTTTTTTTTTTTTTTGCGTTTGTTAGTTCTGCGTTTAGTTTTTGTGGATTTTTGATTCGTTCGTCAAGACAAATCGAAAGAGTAAAAATTTATAACTTTTATCCAAATGCTTTTTAAAATATCCAAAATAAAGCTTTAAAAAATAAGTTCTGGGGCTTTTTCCCATCAATTTCTTCCAGAATTGCATCACTTTCGTAGTGAACAAGTAATTTGAGAGTCTGAGACACAGAGTATTTTTATTCCCATCAAATTTTTATTGTGCCCTTAATATGAAATCCCACCTTCTAAGTTCTACCTTCTGCATCCACACCCACCCAAAACCACAACCTCCAACCTTGCCTTTCCTAAGCTGTCAGAGTCCGATCAAAGCGAGCAAGAGGTAGAGGAATAGTCGCTCATTGATGTGAATTGAGAAAGCAAGTCTGCATTTTTTTGAATTGGGCTCTATAGTTTGGTCCCTTCCCCGCCACCATATACCTCTTCCGCAACCCTTACGTGGGAGGCTCAAGGCCCTTACAACTAGGGCCACCTTTTTAACTCTATTTGAATATGCTATTTCTT
The DNA here is from genome assembly GCA_014282245.1 of Rhododendron simsii. NCBI lineage: Eukaryota > Viridiplantae > Streptophyta > Magnoliopsida > Ericales > Ericaceae > Rhododendron > Rhododendron simsii. Next base: position 8,902,898 of record CM024959.1, on the reverse strand, counting down.
TATAGTACTAATGTTTATTGTTTAGACGAGCAACGAGCAACGTTTACAATTTCGAATTTTTAACCCAATGCAAAATATTCAATATGAATCAACTCGTTATTTTCCTTCAAACTTTGGGATAAATTAGAACAGTTGAATCAGTGACGTACAACCACATGCGTGTTTGGAAACATTGGAGAAGGCTAGCTAGACTCCATACTAGCATCGTTAACAATTCCAAAAACTGAAACAGTGAACCATCAAACCTCCCACTCACAAGGAAAGTGGAGGTAGGTAGCAGTGGCGAGGAGTTCCATTTTGGGTTTATGTCCAAGTCCTCAATGATAGTTTCTGGTTGGTTTGTGGCAAAATCGAAAACAAACAAATAAGGTGGTGTTCCCCTAAAGACTTTTAGGATTTTTTTTTGTCTTCGTTTGAACTTTTTCATGTTTATTAGTTGTGCAACTCATTTTTTTGATTTTTCCGATTTGTTTTGAATTGGAAAAGTTTCTTTTTTTCTCATTTATTTTAAATATTTTAAAAAATAACCACTTCGCAGCAAGCAAGAACAAAAGTTAATATTTTAATAATGCACAAAAATTTGGACAAAACTAAAAATATAAAAAAATTAAAATAAGAACAGAAAGTACTAAAAGTTAAACGGGGCGGGGTAACAATTGTTAATGGTGTGCTTCAAGCTCCCCTTTTACATTGATTAAAAAAAAAGAACAAAGAAAACAAAAGAAAATAAGCTCCCCCATTTTCCTCTCTCTCCTCTCACTTCTCCGCCGACGTCACTCGCAAAGCAGCAGCCCAACACCACCACAGCTTCGTCGGCGGCGGTAGTGGTCGGTCCTCTGTCGTTACGACGTTACCTCTCTTCGCTCGCCCCCCTGGTACGTACCTTCTCCATTCTCCAATTGAATTAGGGTTTCCGGTTCTTAATCCCGTTAACTTGATTCTCGTACTTTACGCTTGATTACTCATTTCCTCAATCTTCGCAACCACATTCCATCTCTCTCACGCTTATCCCCCGACTTTGATCACTCGATTCTGACAAGGGCGGAACCAAGAATTGATTTTACCCCGGGCTAACCCAAAATCAGTGTTTTCAATTATATAGATCGTATTGAGATACGTATCGCATATCTTAAAGATACATTGTTGGAAGAGTAGAAATTTCTATCGTTCAGTTGAACAAGATTTTTGGAAAAGAGAGAATACTAAAAGAGTGGGGAATTAGACACTTGAACTCAACCTTTTTTTTGCTTGATACAAAATAGGTAGAACTCATTCATATTTATTCTAGTCCATGGAAGACTCTGGTACAAGGATATTTTCATACAAGATAAACTTTGAGATAATTCTAGAATTACACATGACTAATTCTCACAAAAAAATCTAGATATTTCACAAGAATATTCTAGAGTTTTTAAAGCTAAATATTTTAGAATTCCTAAAAACTAGATAACATTTATATTTTCTTCAATAATATCTTTTATCTTTGGGTTTTGTCGATTGGACTTGTTTGGACATAACTTTCTTGTATCAAATACTAAATTTCGTGTATACTTCAACAATGTTAATCATAATTAATAGACAATTAAAAAGTAGATACACCAAATACCACCTACAAATTATGGTTACATTTAAAAAAAAAATTAAGATGCAAAATTTCAAGTCTCTCAATTAGAACCTATTACATTAAGGTTTTCTATACCCTTTGTTAGGGAAAAAAAAAGAGTCAAGCAAAATACAATCAAAGTATGGTTCTTTCTTCTATATAAGCCATACGTTGAGGCTGGATGTCTATCAAATGGTTTGAAAGATTCCATAATTAGATCAAACGGCTTAGATTATGCATTCGGGGTTCCACTTCTTGAAATAAAGTCCAACTTTTTCTCAAAAAAAATCAGATGATACGTACCGAATTAGAATACGGGTATAAATCGTAGGATACACGGTCGTATAGTGTAATTTCTATACAAAAGGGATAGAGGGTGGAATACGTACCGTTCTCCGAATGAGACAATGCAAATCGTAGTAACATGTCATGTATTGTAGGTTTTTAGCAATTATTGGCAAAATGGTGTATATAGTATGTATACAGATACGGGCAATCTCTAATAAATAAAGGTTATAATCCAATCCATGCACTGCACGTATGGTTAGTATCATCATACCATTGACCTTATATATTGTGAACTAGTGCTTGCCCATGCCTGAAGGTATAGCTCGAACGCTCAATTAAAGTTCTACCGTATATGAGTTTTACTTCCATAAAATCAATATGGATTGTATCGATTACCATATATATCAACTAAAGTTCTGCTTCCATAACAAATAAAATCAATCCAAAATCAATCGTTTTAGATAAGTAAGTGTTTGAAAACTTGATCTTAGCCGTTGGTAGTGGATGATCTAGATTTATAGATACTCTTAACACTTGCTAACCATAGGATTTAGAAATGAAGGTCTAGGTTTATAACTACGTATATAAGATTCAAAAACTGAGCTCTGTTATTATATAGATGTTCAGATTGTAACGAGTGTGAATATTGGATATCTATTTCTTAGGAGTTAATATAGCGGTGTCTTTAAATACATAATATGAAAAAGTCGCTTCCAAAAAAATTCTTGGACATCAACAAATCTCAAAAAATGCTTCAGATTTTTTGTTGTTATTACATTATAATTTAAACCTAAAAAAATAAGATTGTAAGAACAAAAAATTTAAGCATACAAAGCCCAATTTTTTGGTTTAGCATAAACCCTAAATGTCAGTCCTTCGCCCGATTTGAATTTGAAAGATGGTAGCTTAATGAACCAATTTTAATCAACATCTTGACCAATGGATAGTTTGAAGTCGCTTTTTAGGGTTTTTCCTGTGGCATCCGAATCAAAAGATTGAGCACCATGAGATTTCATGAAATTCCTTGAGTCAATTTAACTGAGTTTTCAGCTCTAAACAATCAACAACAACCCCTGCCCTTGACGGTAGTAGAAAGGGAGAGTATAGGAGAGAAGGTAGGAAAGAGGGAGAGAAAATAGGTGGGTGGAATGGGTTGGGCTAAAAAAAATGAATTAAGCAAAACTTGTACATATATATACAATCCGGATCCCCTGAGGGATCCCGGATTTGGGTGTGGTGCGGGACTTTCATGTGGTTCGTTGGATTGAAATCAAACGGCCAGGATAAGAGATGGCATAAAAACCCCAAGTAATTACACTTTGTCCCTAAAGCCCTCGCACTTCCCCCCTTTGAGCCATTCACGCAGAACAGAGAGAGAGAGAGAGAGAGGCGACGCAAGAGAAACGAAGAACGAAGCTGCTGTCGACGATTGAAGCCCGACGAACGAACGAATATTCACCCAATCGTTCGTTCGAAGATCCACCGAGGTTTGTCTGTCATCTTTTTCTCTCGGAAAAAAAATAAATTTCTGAATCGTAAGAAAATTTTTCTCAAAATGACCTAGGCTATAGCCTACCTTAGCCTTCAAGTACTTCCGCCCTTGGATTCTGATCCTTTAACTTAATCTGCAATTGATCTTTACTCTTTCTGTACCGTCTTTTTGTAATAATATTTTGTGACAATATTTCAAATTTTGACCGTTGTGTTTACTTTGTAAACTCCGCTTACCTTGTTTCATTGGAATCGAAAAAGAAGTGAATTCGTTAGAGTAAAAAAGAGACCAAATTTTGTGAGAGAGATGGTTGGGAATTCATTGGTTCAGGTTTCTACATGCCCGACTCTTGTATCTTCGTCTCTAATTACCAGCACTCGTAATTCCACAAACTTTTTGCCACATTTACCCCTGAAATCACAAAAGAAGCTGTCCACGATAAGAGCCGCGTCGTCTGCTGAAACTGGGCAGAGCAAACCGTCCTTGTCCGAAGCAGACGAGAAAAAGAATCCTTTCGCGATTATTTTGGACGTTCCTCGTACCATCTGGAGACAAACGTTTCGTCCGCTGAGCGATTTTGGGTTCGGAAAGAGAAGCATTTGGGAAGGTGGGGTTGGATTGTTTCTTGTGTCGGGGACTGTCCTCCTCGTGCTTAGTTTGGCTTGGTTGAGGGGGTTTCAAGTGCGGTCTAAATTCAGGAAGTATTTGGCTGTTTTTGAGTTTGCTCAGGCTTGTGGGATTTCGACAGGAACTCCGGTTAGGATTAGAGGGGTCACTGTCGGCAATGTCATTCGCGTTAACCCTTCCTTGAAAAACATTGAAGCCGTCGTTGAGGTTTGTCACATGGCTTTGATTGAATTTCAAACCTTGTTGATTGATTTAAGCTGCGGACTTTTGCTCATATATGCATTTCCTTTCTGTTGGTAGGTTGAAGATGATAAAATAATCATACCGCGAAATTCCTTGGTTGAGGTGAACCAGTCTGGCCTTCTCATGGAGACTCTGATTGATATTACCCCTCGAGATCCTGTCCCAGCACCTTCAGTCGGGCCTCTGCACGTAGAATGTGCTAAAGAAGGTTTAATTGTATGTGACAGACAGAAGATGAAGGGATATCAAGGGGTAAGTTTGGATGCATTGGTTGGGATATTTACCCGGATTGGACGTGAGGTAGAAGAGATTGGTGTTGCCAATGCCTATACGTTGGCTCAACGAGTTTCATCTGTTATTGAAGAGGCCCGGCCACTGCTTGCAAAGGTGTGATGTGAATGCTGCAGCTAGTGTACTAATCGTTTAGTTGCTGTTATGCCTATTGAAATTCCAGTTCATTGAAATGCATATTTGCCATGGAAACTGATTTGGGCTGTTAGTCACTACATGTCCTCTACGCCTCTGAGTCCTTAAGTACTTTTTGAAAATAAACAAACCCAGAAACTACTTCTCATATGAGGACATATTCATTCTCATAGTTTTCCGAGATAGGTTAAGGACTCAGAGAGTTTTGTAGACAACCATTTGCATTGTCAATGACTTAACTGTATCAGTGGTAATCAAGTAGAGTGACCTGAAAAAACTAAGTGGGAGTTATTCTATGAAGTATTTGCTATCCAACTTAGAGACTGGGCATTTTTGCAGAAATGTCACTGTATTGGCCTGATTCCCCTGGACATTTTTCCCGGGTAATTGGGTATATGGTCCCAACTTACCAAGTAAGTGGAAATGATTCGAAGGATTTAGATGAACTGTGGTGATTGGATGGATTTAGATGAACTGTGGTGCTTAGATTCATTTGCTCCCTGCATACAGCTTTAGAGGTGTTTCATTTGCAACATGCTTACGGAATTACAGATGGAACTTTTTAATTTTGATCTCCGGTTGTTGTCGTGAGACAGGTGGGAATATATGAATATAGTTTCTGAGCGAGTATGAAGATCCTTTCTTGTACCCTCATTTTGTATATCCTAATGCACGGAAAATTTATTTATGATGTAGTGATGTCTCAGATTGAAGCCATGGCCGAAGATATTCAACCTTTGCTGGCAGAGGTTCGTAACAGTGGTTTGCTGAAGGAAGTTGAGGGTTTAACCAAAAGCCTGACAGAAGCCTCTGTGGACTTGAGGTAAATAAATGTCATAATAGAATTTAATCTTGTCTTCCTCTGTGATTAGGCTTGGATGTCATTGTAGTTGAGAATGATTTGATGACATGATAATCACCGGTTTGTAAGCTGTTGTATCTACCCAGATGTGGCTTTAGGCATACAGTCCCTTAACTGTCTCTCTCTGCAGACGGGTGCATTCATCCATTTTGACCCCAGAGAACACGGAACTGATCCGGAAGTCCATATATACCCTTATTTTCACTTTGAAGAACGTTGAGGTGTGCTTTAAATTGGCTTGATCCTTACATTATTATCCAACTACACGATACAATATTTATTGATTTCTTCTATCATCATTGTTCTTGTTTTTCTTGATCGTCTTTCTCTAATTGCAGAGCATAAGCTCTGATATTTTGGGATTCACGGGTGATGAAGCTACAAGACGGGATTTAAAATTGCTTATCAAGTCCCTCAGCAGGCTATTGTGAGGATAATGGGAAGTTGGGTTAACAGCAAAAGTTCACAGTGGTTTGGCTCACAACGGTACTGTTTTGGTCGTTTGTTGTTTCAGAGGACGGGAAAAATAGAGTAACTTCTGACCATCCTGGTTTTTCTAGAGAACGGAAATTCTTGTACTGGGCAACCTGTTGCATTGTTCTACACAGTGGAAAAGTAAAAGTCTTGAATTTTCTTGAATCCCAATTTAGTATTGAAATTGTTGGGGCTTTTCATTGTAGGATATTTTCATTGAAATCTTGAGTTGCTGACATGAGTGCTAGCTCAAATTTTCATTAGTTTGTAGTTGTCATAGGAATATCATTTCGTGGCTGCATTGAGAACACTAGTAGTATTGGTATGAGTTGTATTTTGAATATACGAGGGTTGACTTGGAGCCATTGAAACATTTGATTGCCAGAATTATGTTTACCTTGTGATTGTCATAGAACTTTCTCAGAAAACCATCTTCAGGAGAGCCAGTTAACTTCCCATACTTGCTTTTTTTCTTTTTTCTTTTTTCATGGCTTCATATTTCAACCCACTGTATTCTGGAAGAATGATATTGTTGAAGGAAAGACATGCATATCCCCAAGCTTGTTGCCATTGAGGTCCGCCGTGTTGTAGAAAAAGTGAAAACAAATCCACAAGTTCTATGGACTTGTGGAACTGTCCGATGAACGTCACATCAGACAGCTACGGACACATCGGTATTCGAACATTTTTCTTTGATGATGAGTGTATCTACACTTGCTGTTATAAGCCTTATCTATGCGAAAGGTCAAGATTCCACACATCCTTATTCCAAATTCCCAATTAGAGGTGATAATAATCAGGATTCACTCCCAATTTGATGCCATATGCCTTAATACCTCAATGTTGATCAGCAGACGATGAAGAAATATGCAAATGCTTATAAAAACAGGTCTGGGCTGTACAAGTGACCAAGTTCAAAGACACCACCAATCAAGATAGGCCCATTATGGGACTTCATAGTGACAAAACTTATTCTGGCTGTGAAACAAAATGGAACAGATTGTAAGTATCCTAGTTGTCCACTTCACTTTTGTTGATTCTCCCAACTTTAATCTATTTGCCACTTGCATAATCAAGCAATGGCTCATCAAAATCACCCTCTCTCAACCATATAAAAAGCAATCTCTCAAATCTCCCTCCAAAAAGGAAATTTTCTATGCTACACTCTATACATACAATATTGTTGACTGAATGATGGAAAAATATAGCTACTCTAGGATGTTGACAACGAGGACGACGATGACACTGATGAGGAGGGTGTCACGACGGATGATTCCGACGGTGTGTTCCGACACAAGGGACACGTGGCATTCATCCGGAGCCATTCGTCAACGCATTTAGCATGAAAATAGTGGTTGCATTCCGGTATGGTTCTTAAGGTCTCTTTGGGCTGGTACTCTGCCAGACAAATTGGGCAAGTGCCGTCATTGGGCCTGGGCAATCTCCGGCTTTCTCCGATCACCGTCTTCGGGTATGACTCTATTGTGGGCCCATCAAGGCCCGTTATGATGACCATGGGCTGCGGATTGCTCGTCAAATTAGAGAGTTGAGCATCAAGTCGGCGACGGTGACTGTACATCCTGACCTTGCCACAACAGTAACATACAAACGCAATAAGGCAAACAAGCCCAGGTATTCCAACGCCTATGATGATCCCGTACTTTGCACTCCTTGGTAGGCCTACAAGAGCAAAATTAACCACGAAAGAAGTGAGCTTGAGAACTAGAAAAGTTGACTAACAGAAAAATCGTACATATAGTCATGAGACATACTTCCAAGTTTTATCACCATCAAAGGTGACTAATGCTTACAAGAATATTGCCACATTTTGTGGGTTGAACGATCTACGTCAAGACTCAACAATATCTGTATTATCTTGTCGTTTATCATGCTGAATGAAGTTGCAATACTTGTACATATTTCACATCAACAAAGCTGTAACTTTTTAGTGACATTTTTCACAAAACTCCATAATATTTGAACCATATGTTAGTGCTTCAAAATTTTGGCTAATATTAGTCAACAAAGCTCAGAGGGGGCAGGTGAGGGTGGGTGATGATTAATGCAGCCCACTCTTATCTTTGCAAATGAAAAAGAAAGAAGTTGGGACCATCACAACTCTCTCTCTTAAATTTTCCTACCATGACACTATCCATAGAATGAAAGTCAATGTGATAATAAAGCAGTGTAAATTAGAATTGTCTGATGAAATTCTATATAACTTCATGTATATATTGAGATTATCCACCGCCATATGAACAGATCTCAGCATTTTCTTAGTAATAATGGCCCGCCATACTAACTTTTGCTAAGTCAAACGTATTGCTAGTCGTTGGTATCTTCCATTTCTTACTAATTCCTAATTTGAAACCATGTACCTATCTGGTTATTTTGACTTATTCCAAATCCGGGCAAGGTTGATCATGAAAGCAGCAGTACTGCGGCAAATATGCCCTTCTTTGATCAAGTCACAACACAAACGAAGAAGTCCATAGAAAAAACTATTACAGCTGCTGTCTGGTGACAAAGGAGTTTTCATAGAGTGCTGATGTGCTATACAGGGTGTAGTAGGCCTTGATGGGCTTTACCGATTTAGTTTGAAGAGTTCACTGAGTAGATTATCCAGGAAAAAAAATTATATTGAACGGATATGATTAACCTCTTGATTAGACAACTTTTGGTGTACAAAAATGAATGGTCTTCAAATTCAAAACTGAATCATAGATAAATCTATCATGATCATGATCATGTGGTTGTCAGTGTCTGGTTAATTAACGTCATTTTTGGTACAAATATATCGTTCACTACAGAAACCCCTTCCCCAGGGAACTACACCAATGTGTACAAATAAAAGGTCAAAACAGTTCCTTTTGAAAGCTAGGTACACTACTTAATCACGTAATAAGGCATAAATAAAGAGAGCAAAAAAGATAGTTCTCCATAAGAAACTGATGAGTTTTTCCCTGGAGTCACCATCACACATATTAATGAGAGTTGAATGTGGAAAACTTGTTTGAATGCGTATTTCCCGATGGGTATCCTCTAACCCATGTGTATATTAATTTAAAGTAATATCTTTAAGTTGGTTTTTATGATTTCTGTTCATATAGGTTTGAAACTAAGCTGTAGCCATCTGGGACCATTGTATGTCACTGCTAGATTTTGACTTGTATGAGAGCATTCTTGCCTTGTTCAGAGTTTAGACTAGAGGTTTGTTTGGACTATTTTGAATCCTAAAGTGTCCACTCTCCTAAAGTATCCACTCTCCTATTTTGAATCCTGAGAGCAAGTACATCAGAGAATGTAAAATGACTTTTTCTCTATTTTGGAGAGAAAAATGACAAAAACATGCTTGCACCAAATTAGGTGAAAGAGGAGGTAGAACACATTTGTGAACAGTTGATAGTCATTTTTACCTAAGCACTGTTCATACTATTTTCTTTTTTTATTGTTTCTTATCTCTCTCCTCCCTCTTTTCTCCTCTCTTTATATTTAATATTGGAAAAAGGAAAAAAAATATTTTAATAGATGATAGGTAAAATGGATTGTATTGATGTAGTTGTGAAAGAAAAAATTGATAGCTAAAATAGATTTGTGAACTGTTCACAAGGTAGTATACCTACCCACTGATAAACTTGCTCTAAGAGTATGCTAATTTAGAAGCATGTATGCGCTCCAATGGACTAGTTAAACCATTAGCTATTTTGAAAAGGAAAAAAAAACGCTTTCACAAAAAATAAAACTGATTATTTTGAGACAACGGCCCCCACTTAAAGGCTAGTAAGATTTAAGAAGGCTCCCTGAACTTATCTAATGCGCTGAGAGCCTAACCTTAGGAGCCTTTGGAGAGCCCATTGAAGACCAAAATTAAACAAATGGTTTGCTAAATATTAGGAAGCTCATTGAAGACTAATTTGATACTTTCAAAATACTTGAGGTCACTAATGTAGTTTTTAAAAACAGCAATCGAAAGATGTATAATCTTTGGGGGTCAATTGGAAGTTATACAAAAAGCCTCTTTGCCCCTCGCAACTCTTCTACAACCACACATTTACACACAAACTCTTCTCACATGAAAAGTGCCACACACGATGGCAGCGTGTGTGGGCCTCACTCCTCATATGAGATGAGTTTTTGTATTTGTGTGTGGTTATAGATTAATTATTCGGCCCCTGTACTAGCCAATTAACAGAGTTAGTGGATCTTAAAATGTACTCCGTAAAATGCCCTCGAAGATTCTGTTATACCTTTCTTGCCAAATCGAATAGACCATAGCAGCTAAAGCAAACCTTCTAATAGTAGTACTGAAAAACTTTACTCTCTCTTCTAATAATAGTAGAACAGAACCAAGCCACTTTACGGGACCAAAGAGTAGGACCAGGGAATGTTTCCAAATAGATGGAGAAGAGAAAACCTATAATGACTAATAAAAACATTGCACTAATAAATTCTATTCTACAGAACCACCCGGGACCCGGGCTAGCGAGGACTCTTGAATCTCGTTAGGAGATCAAGAGTTCAAATCTCACCTCCTGCGTGTGGGAGTTCTTCTCTTTGATGGACTTTTCCTTTTTTTTCTTTGTTTATCTATTCAACAGATTATTTTCCCATTGACAAATTAAGAAAAATGGGAAAAAAAAAAAAAAAAAAAACGAAAACTTACCACGACTGCTATCACCAGTACTGCTGCCATCAAAATTGAAGCATCCAATTTCACTCCCCGTTTCCCCCACATACCCGCAGAGCCCACCCGCGGCTTCACAAACCAAACAAATCGGCATCTCCCACTTCAGCGTCGCATCGGGGATCGGATTCACCGGCGTCAGCTCAACCGGAGATGCGACCGTCGAAAGCCTCCTACAAAACGGAGGCACACTGCTGCTCGCGTTCTCCATATCCCCGGCGTCCAACGCTATAACCGTAAAGTTAGCACTCCCCAGGCAAAACACGGGCCCGGATCCGGATATGATGTAGTCGGGCCATTTGGACGCCGAGCAGTTGAAGAAAGTGTAGTTTTCGGAGTAGTTCGGTCTGAAAACGGAGCCCGTGAGGTTGAAGTCGAGGAGGATCCGTCTGGGGAGGCACGAGTCCGGGTCGTTGATGTAAATCCACTGATTGTAGTAGTCTATCTGCTTGACGACGAAGTCGCCGGAGTAGGGGAGGGTGAGGATCGTCTCGTTGATGTCGTTGCAGGTGAGGTCGTAGCCCGGGTGGCCGCAGCGGTCGGACTGGAAGCCTTTGATCCAGAAGGGGAACTGGATCTCCGGTCCGTTCTCGTCGCAGGAGGAAGGATTGCAGATGAATACGGACGAAGCTGTGTAGGTGAAGAAGAGGAAGGAGATGGAGATGGAGATGGAGATGGAGATGGAGAGGAAAGAGGGGAGTACAATGGTCTCCATTCGGGTTTTGTAATTTGGAGTTGAATAAATGGGTCTGGATTTTGGTTTTTAACGTTTGAGGAATCAAAGTTTCCTCTCATTCTCTGTGTTTACATACTTTCCAAAAGAGAAAATCTTCTTTATTGAGTCGTGACCGTCTAAAAGAATTTTGGCACTTTTGGACTGTCAGGATATTAATAAAAAAATTTCGGTGAAAAGTTCATTATGATCGGTATAATTGAAAATGAATCTCAATCATTGATTACGCGAATAAACGGCTGAGATTGTGTTGTTTCGTGAACAATATATTCACGGAGCCTCCGTGAAAATGACTCTCTTCCCAAAAACGCAAAAAAGTATTGAAGTAATTTTTTTTTTAAAATTAGGCCCAAGGCCCACCATGGTTTTTACTTTTGATCGAACCCGCCAAGATATTTCACTTTATAGGTTTCGACGTGTTAGTCGCCTGTAAAAAGAGTTAACCCAATCTGAAAATGATACCTATCTAAGTAAATCATACTTCTTGTTGGAGGAATGAATGTTGCTTTATATTTCTTTTCGGACAAACACGATTCGACTAAACATGTATCACTATTCACACAGAAAGAAGTCATCAATCGCTATTCGATCGACCTGATTTTTAGCACGTACACACATACACACCGATCGAAATCTAGTAACGGCTTGAATCTTCAAATCCGAATAAAACTGTGGCGGAGTCGAGAAAATTGTACGCGATGGATCACTTGGCGAGATGATCTCTATTGTGGTGGGGATTGGCAGAGTAGATTTCCACGGCAAGAAAATTTCTTTGTTAAATGTGAAACAAAAGTGCGTTGTACTACGTGGGTTGGTGGAGCTTCTGGTTGTGGTACGCTGATATTGATCGTTCTACGCCTGGCAAATTATCATAGGACAAGAACTTTAAATACCGACACCGCGGATCCAAAAAACACAAGTACCGACATCAGGCTTTCGGTCTTTTGACTTGGAACAAGGTCGGCGAGTTCTGTCGTGGCAGGGTTTTACTGGTATGGAAAGAGAGCATATTTGAGGAATTCGGGTTTTGATTAAAAAGCACTCCTAGGCGACAACTTTTTTTTTTCGTTAACTTGAGAGTTCACGTAAACTTAAAAAAATTAAGTTGGTTTTCTTCTTATTTGAATTTTTTTCACATTTATTTTCAAATAAGAAGAAAATCAACTTAATTTTTTTTTTTGAATTATTAATTCGTTTCAATGAGAGGAATCGGAAAAGTAATTTTTTTTATATTTACCCAAGTATTTTTGAAAATAACCACTTTTTTAGCAAAATAAGTCAACTTATTTCCTCCAAAATCATTTTTTTACAAATTAAATTATTTATACCGCCGGTGTAAACATTTACAGTATTTCCTCTCAATAAATTGCATCGCGACACGTGTCAAAACAGTGGTATCAATTAATAAAACATGGCGACGTGGCGCAATGCAACTGATTTGGAGGAAACAAATGGTTACACCAACGCTGTAAAGAATTTATTCTTTTTGTAAAAAATGGTTATTTCTCAAAATACTTGAGTAAAAGTATTTTTTTTTTACTTTTTTGATTCGTCTCGAGACAAATCAAAAAATCCACAAAAGTTGGGCGCAAAACTAATAAGTGCAAAAAAATTCAAATAATGACAAAACCAACTTAATTTTTTTAAGTTTAGGCGAAGTCACCTAATTAAATTTTTTTTGCATTTGTTAATTTTGCATTAAATTTTTTTGACTTATTGATTCGTCTCGACGAGAGGAATTGAAAAAGTACATATGTTTTATCGGAACCCATAAATTTTTTGAAAAAGACAAAAAACAAGTCAAAAAGCCGTCAAAAAATTTATGGGTTCGGAAAAAGAATTTATACTTTTTTAGTCTCTCTCGCTGAGACGAATCAATAAGTTATAAAAGTTGGACGCAAAACTACACATTTGAATTTTTTTGAATAAAAATAAAAAAAAGTCACCCCTATTTTTTAATCCAAACCGTCTATGCCCCTGGGCACCGCCACGTGGTACCCTAAGGTCTTTTTCCACCACACATTTAAGCGTGGACCCATTAAATGTGTGGTTGAAAGTTGCCGAGGTATCACGTGGCGGTGCCCGGCATGGGAATTTCTGATCATTAATTGAGGCCACAGGCTATTTGTTTGCGGCGGGGACTTTGTAGACTCACAGCTGTTGCGTGTTCAATGGCATTGGTAGGTCGGCACTAAGAGTCAACTCTCCTCTCTCTTTCTCTCTCTCTCTCTCCAAATGTTTTGGATCCCACATTTCCGGATTGCTAGTTGCGAGGATGGTGCACCATCTCTTGCGGCTGTGTCTGTGGGACTATTTTCTATGGAGTATCTTCCTGCCCTGGGAGCAATGTTTCTCCTCTCGCACAAGTGCGTGGATCTCATTTTCAAATTGGCGATCCTCGCATATTTTTGTGAGAGAGAAGAGTGTTGCATCAGGAGTAGGTCCAATTTGATATGATTCGGACTCATCTAATTTGAGTTGTGTTTTAGATATAAAAAAAATTGTCTAATTCGTAGGCCTCCTTGACAAGATTTATGAGGAAATTAGTTGGATCAATTGCAAAAACAAGGACAAATCACGTTTCTTCATAAACTGTTGAAGTTTCAAACCAAATTTGATTGCCTATTCATAATCGGTCAAGTTACAGTAATTCATAGAGAAAATGATGTCCAATCAAATTAAGTCAAGTGTCGCTCATTATCGTAATGAGTCCCGAACAAGCCTACATACAAAGAATTCCAAACCAAACAAAACTAGCCGGTGCATCAAACTGGATCAGAGCCAGCCCTTGTCTATCCATGCTGCTTGCTTTTCTTTCTTTTTTCATGGAGGATAGAAAAGAGGTTCAAGTTTCGGGAGAGATTATTGCTTATGGTAAGAAAAATATGTAAATGTATTTAATTTGGACCTTCTGATAAAGAATAAGAATTTAATTTGTAGATTTGAGTTAGTCCCAATTTATCGTAACAGTTACGCTACTTACTTTCAACACAACACCGACACGAAATCCATATTTAGAGGTGTTCCATTTTCTGCTTGGACTTTGGATTGCCAGAAAAGCCTAAATTGAAATAAGTACTAGGAAGGCTCCTTTGGTCATAAACATGATCATGAGACTCTTTCTGGTCCTTCAGAGACCTTCTAGGTTTTTGATTCTCTCTTTGAAACTTTCTTCTTCTTCTTCTTTTTTTTTTAAAACTAGGGTTTTCGTACAAAAGGTTTTTCTAACAGAGTGGACTTTTTTCCTAAAAAAAAGAAAAGAAAAAAAGAGTGGACTTTCATGGCCTTATATTTGGGAATAGCTTCTTCAAAAAAAAATATTTGGGAATAGCGAGCTTTGTCTTTGTGCATGAGAGTTTACTCTCTCACTATTGTAGATTTCTAGAACATTTTTTTTTTTATGGAATCCGTCTCTTGTATTTCTTTTTTTTTAGAAATGGAGGTGTTACGCCGAACTGCATAAAGATTTTCAGATAAATCTTGCTAATACATCATCTTTGTTGCAGTTAGGTAATTTTTCCTTAAATTTGGCAAAATAAAGAAAGACAATATTGGTTATGTTATTTTGTTTGAAAAAAAGAACCACATGCTCCACCGTGGGCCCCCGTCAATTCCTTTGTCAAAAGGATTTGTTCGAGTGGAACGAGTCAATTAATCTTCGCCCTTGCTTTCTTTCTTGGTTCCCCTTCCCCTCGAGGCGGGAGTATGAAACCGAGTTTGAGAAGGTTTCAAAGCAATGGTAAGAACCATAATTCCACCGCTGGTGATTGATTAATGGAAGAAGGCCTTAGAAGGGCGCATTCAATCCGTTTATTACTCTACTTTCTCCAATTCTCTATTGTGGCAACGCCAAGTTACAGTAATTCATAGAGAAAATGATGTCCAATCAAATTGAGTCAAGTGTCGCCATAATTGTGTGTGGGTAGAAGGCAAGAACACCAATTCAAAATTCCAAAACGGTGACCAATACATCTTGGCACAGATTGAGAAGGTTTCAAAGCGATGGCAAGAACCATAATTCCAACGCTAGTGATTGATTAATGGAAGAGGGGCTCGTTCAATCCGTTTATTACTCTACTTTCTCCTTCTCTACTGTGCATGGTAGCCATCAAAAATCATGGTGTGATTTGAAATTTCTTTCTGGCGTCTTGGCACGATTGTGCGTGTGTACAAGGCAAGAAGACCAATTCAAAATTCCAAACCGTGACCAATACACTAAAACAAAATAAGATAATCACTTTCTTAATTTCTCTTATTTTGTACTCATTCATGCTGACGGGTGATGAGGGTGATCCATATCTAGTCAAAACCGTGTTGAAGTTTTTTTTTTTGATTTTTATGATACCTTTAAATGTTTGAAACTTAAATTCACAATGGTGGTAGACTCTGTTTGGATTTAAAAAAAATAAAAGACAAGAAAAAATTGATAGTGCTCCATTAATTTTCTCCCTCCAGGGTGGGACTGATTTGAAAAGGAAGAATATTTCTTCGTGGTTTTTTTTTTTTTAAATTTTTTTGTTTGTACCATTCTTTTGTTTTTTTCTTTCTTTAAACCAATTTACGAAGAAGAAAATTCCTTTTAACGGCGGAGCCGTGAATAGTTGTTTACGGAACCGATGTTTGTACCATTCTTTTGTTTTTTCTTTCTTTAAACCACTTTATGAAGAAGAAAAAATCTTTTTAACGGTGAAGCCACGAATAGTTGTTTATGGAGTCAATCGCGACCGTCCAAAAGTGTTTTGAATGTTCGCGATTGGTTGCTGCTGTAAAGAACTTGTTCGTAGTTAAGCCGTGAATAAGTTTCTCTCTAGGAAGAACGATTATCATTCTCACTTTGCTTTTGTTTAGTTTGATTTATGCACGCGCAATGACGAATGCATATAATTAAATACCAAACACGGCCTTCATCGACAGCTTCGAGTCAACTACTCCGTATAATTTAGAGTTGGGAAAACAAAATTTGTTTTCCGAAGTTTCTTTATACTATGAGTCCTGCTATATAGGGATCGATTAGTTCCCTACATAAATCGTACCAACGGCCGCGCCGGGCCATCTTCGGCCACCAGATGGGTGATCCGAGCTGTCCAAAAATTTAAAAAAAAAAACGAGGGAGCCCCCCCAGAATCAACGTCATCCGATGTGTGTAGGATGTTTGATCCAAACACCCTATTTTTCGTGTATATAAATTTTTGGACAGCTCGAATCAGCCGTCCGGTGGCTGGAGACGACCCGGTGCGGCCGTCAGTACAATTTCGATAGGAACCAGTCGGTCCCTATGGCTTTATGGTTATGCCATATTGTCAAGTGAGCTGCCAGTGTGGGTAGAAAATGGAATATTGAGGCAGCAGATTGTTAAAATGTCAATCAATAGAAAATTCAGAGATACCAAAGAAAGAAAAAAACAGGAATACACAGAAAGAAAATAAAGAAATTCAGTCAATTTACTTTTTAACCTTTCTTTGAAAAAATAGCAACGTTTACCAAACCAAATAGACAATTAAAGCTTTAGAATACTAGCAGTGACGAAGATTATTTGAATGAAGAATGAACGCATCTGTTCGCAACTGTGCAAATCAGCTTTGCTCCCAACCACCTGGGAGTAAAATAGTCAAGCAGCTGTTTCACCAGGTCATCTGCATTTTTGCCTTTGTACTTTTGATCCCGTGCGATTTGAGCCACACGATTGCACAAAAAGCTCCTGCCCGTTAGAGCCTAGATAATCTACGGTTAAAATTGCACGAGATGAAAAAAAATAGAGACATGTCTTCCAGGGGTGATTTGAACTCCCAGGAAGCAACTCATTGTTCGATAAATGAACCGAACGTGAACCAAAATCAAAGAAGTGTCTAATTTGTTGGTCGTAGTAATCTCTTTTCCTGAAAACCCTGTTGTAACTAGTTTTTATTTTTGATCAACTTGGATGCCTAGGCCAAAACTATCAACTTTATTGTTAGGAACACGTGTGAAAGATTGAGATCCACATCGGATAGATTAATAAAATGGTTGGACCTTAATATATAATTGAATGACTCACCACTTACAAGGCTTATAGCCTTTTAAGTGGATATGGGTCATTCAACGTATATTGGGTCCACGTGATGTGGTGTGGACTCCGTGGATACTCCCCAATGGATTGGGCCTGCGTGCACACGGGAAGACCTTGGGCAGATCAGACTCTCAACATTTATTGTTTTAGATATTTTAGGGTGTTCAGGCCATTTTACACATACTTTGACTAAATTTCGAGAGGACCAATTTTACCGTCCACTTACAGGAGGCATTTAAAAGCCGGATCAAAGCTTCGTATTTACCGACTTCATATGAATTAATTGGGCCGAGTACAAAGATGTCTAACTTTCTGTGCTAGGTCCGTGGGCCGATTGTCCTATAGTAATTTTCTAATACGGTTCTGGATTTGCACGACTAAAAAAGTCTTCGGCCTTTGAAATATCAAAATTTGATGAATTATGGCCCATAGCTCAATTTACCTCAATTGCCTGTCCATCAGCATAACTGAGTTACGTAATTCAACCTTCGTTATGCAAAACTAAAATATATAAGATAATTAGTGTCATCTTTTGATAATCGTGTCGTGTCCGAATCAACTTATGTACATCTCGACTAACTCAAAACCGTGAACTTAGGTACTGTTAGAATTGTGACTCATAGAGTTTTAGAAAGAAGGCCAGATGCCGGAGCAGAGCGGAGTGGAACTACTGCGTGTGTGTGACTATTACAGGTACCGAGTAAACCTCCAATAGATAAAGTAAACCCTTGGTTTGTTCTTACAGGAAGATCGTATGCAATAAAATATTTGTATTACCATGTGTTCGGCTATCAAGGTTATTTGTATGTGTGCATAGGTCCAATTCGTTGAAAAGTATCCACGCAATACACATTATATCACTTGGGTACAACATATATTGAATGACCCAAATTCATTTAAAAGCTTAAACCTCGTAGTAACAAGCTACTTAATTGTATAATAGGGTCTAATAATTTTTCTATTTATCCAATATGAGACTCAAATCCTTAACACATGTTCCAACAATCTCCCATCATTATGTCCGAACCCCCCTATGATACTCCATCGAGCTATCATACTCCACGAGGGCCACCTTTCTGTTGACCACCTATTACGTGCACCATGAATTCTCCTACTCCATCGAGTGGTGCTGTGGATTTTCTTGCTCCTTCGAGAGTCTCCGTGCTAGCAACGACCACTGATGTGTTCGGAGAGTTCACCCAAAAATCATCAGCCATTTGCCCTGATACCAATTGTTTGAGATTTGATCCACAAAGGCTCTTGTATATGTGCTTATGCTCAATCCGTTATGGAGTATCCACACATCACTTTGGGCCAATCGATATCCGCTTAAGCCTCGTGGTGAGCTTCCCAATCTAACCATTTATATTTTTTTTTATTGTGTTTGGATAAGTTTTTGAGAATTTCTTTTTAGGGTTATGAGTGTAGAGAGAAATAGAGTATTGATTAGAAGTAGGGGTAATGAGTTGTGAGATATAAAGCAAGAAATGAGAATAATGATTAGAGATATGAGTAATAAGTGGAGAGTAATAATTGAAAGTAAGGATAATGAGTATTTTTTGAGTTCGAATTTTTTTTTCTAAAAACCAAACCGAACAAGGGTTCGGATCCTGTCCAGTTGACTCCAAACCAGTTTGGTCCAATTTGTGGACAAGATCTAGCCAACACACCTTTTCCAAAATCAAGGGCTGGGATCATCCCAAATCACACCCAACCCTTCTTCCCCCAAAATCAAAGGTTGTGTTTGGTTGGGAGTTTAGTTTAGTTTAATTTTGGTAGTGGGTAGAGAGAGAAATAGAGTAATGATTGAAAATAGGAGTAATGATTGGAGAGAGATAGAGAGAGATGAGAAAGTAATAATTCAAAAAATAGGGTAATGATTGGGAAAAGAAGTAGGGTAATAATTGGTTTTCAAAACTAAAACTAAATAGAAATGGCAACCGAACAAAGCCAAAGCCCTCTCTCCCTCGACCGCTATATCTCCGCCGCCGCCACCATTACCGACCACCACCACCAACCACCCTAACGCTCGAGATACAGCGTAATGCCTCTTATTGCCCGAATTCGATTTTGGTTCTGACCCTACTCGATTAAAACCCGACGCGTTGGTTTCCTCCACTCGTGGAATGGATATGTTCAACATGGACGCCGACCAATCAACCTCGATGATGTCGTTGGATTTATGGTTCGTGGATTTGCCTCGAATTCGCAGTGGTTGGTTTCATTTTTAATGGTTTTCTAGTAATAGGTGAACTGGTTTCGAATATGAAGTTGGAGATAGGGATTAAGCATCAGATATAGGAGTTTGCATGTTTCAAATGTGAAGATGGAGATATGGAAATTGGGTTTCTGATGAATTTGAATTTGCTTCACGAGGTGGTTCTTGAAAATGGGTCGCCGGAAATCGAACTCGCCGGAAAAGGAGGTGCCCCGGCCGGAGTGGGTTTAGGATAAGGTGGTGCAGTGTCATGGTGGCGGTCAGTAATGGTTGCGGCGGCGGAGATACAACGATCGAGGGAGAGAAAGCTTTACGATTTTTGGGGAAGAATGGTTGGGTGTGATTTGGGATGATCCAAGCCTTCGATTTTGGGGAAGGTGTGTTGGCTGGATCTTGTCCACAAACTGGACCAAACTGGTTTGGAATCAACTGGACAGGATCCGAACCCACCGAACAAGGCAAATTTATGATTTGAAAGATTATTTCCCGGGCCTTCAAAAAATAGGTTTCTTCCTAAACTTTTTCATAATTCAAAAGTTCTCAATTTTTTGCAAAACAGATTATGAGAATGTGACCGAAATTGGTATCATTTAAAAAGGAATCGTTCTACACATACAGAAAAATGTGCACAGATTGTACACAGATTTTTTTATGGGGCCCACCACGAGTCCCACACCAATCATCCGAGCCGTTCATTAAATGTAAAACATTTTTTCAAGGGCCCTTATAAAAAATATGCTCAATCCAATATCTATAGGTACTTCATCCAATCATCTAACTTTTCATTCAGATTTCCTGATAATGAAAAGTTATATGGTTGGATCGAATACCTATAGGTATCGGATTGAACTTATTTTTTACGAAGACTCTTGAAAAATGTTTTATATTTAATGAACGGCTCCAATGATTTGTGTGGGACCCTTGGTGGGCCCCACAACTAAATCTGTGCACAATCTGTAAATAGATCTGCTGTGTGGGCAGACTTTCTGTTTAAAAAGAAAGACGTAAAAGAACGAGGCCGCCAAAAAAATATAAAAAATGCCATGGCGGTGGGGAAACGGCGTCGTTGCTAAGCAGGTGTGAAACCCCTACCTACAATCATGCTTTTGACCAATCAAATCACGTTTCCATCTCTCCGCAAGTAGCTTTGGTTGACCGTTTCCATTCGTTACACTACGCAGGAGTATCTTCTTCTCAGTCCTCTCTCTCTCTCTCTCTCTCTCTCTCTCTCTCCATAACCATCGAAGATGAGCTCTCAGGCACGCAGATCTGCTTATCGAGCTGCGAGGACTCTCCTCTCCGCTCCAAAGCAGAATTCTCACGTTGTCGCTGGTAAATTTTCGACTCTCTCTCACATTTCAGTTCCTTTCTTTTGGACTTGGTTTTGATCCTTTTGTAAATGTTGTTGCCTTTAATGTTATGTTTAATTCACGTGCTTTATATGCTGATTCACTAATTGTTAGATCTTGCCTGGCGATAAGATGTCCATATCATAGTTGTTTGGAGAATCTTTCTGATGCTTTACAGTTGAGTTCGTGTGTTATCATCCATCAATAAGTTACGGGGGAGTGATTTTGGAACGATAGTCCCAAGTTCCCAACTCCCTAAACTGTTGATAATAGACTAATAGTAGTACCGTTGTTGGTCTAGTTACTAGTGCCACCTCTAGCTTTTGTATAGTGCATTCATCTGAAATTTTTCGCTTCTCATGTTCTCGGTTTTCCACTCGCAATAATTCTCAATTCAAGAACTATGAAGTCAGTCTGTTGATTATGTTGATGTAGTTACTTATCATGTGTTCCACTGAAAGTTTTTTTTTTTTTTTGGGTAAATATGTTCCACTGAATGTTGTTCTATAAGTTCATTTAATGGATGTAGATGAAATTGAGATTTGCTTGGATAACACGATAAATGTTTAATTTTGCATACTAATGGAATTGTCTACAACTATAGAAGGTCGAGCTGTAGCTTCAGCTGCAGCAGTTGTATTCAGAGGAAAGGTGCCATTTCTATCTTCATATGGGAGGACACATTCTGGAAATGCATCCGGAGGATGGATTTCTGGGGCCTTTGCCCTTCCTGCAGCAGGTTTGTGCAAAAACTTCTTATACTTCTGTATCTCCATGCAAGTGTTTATACATGAAAACATGCTTCTAGGTAGCCAAGGAAGAAGTGGAACTTTATTGTTTTTCACCAAAATCTGTATTGGATCACACCTGAACGTGTTTGTGAATTGTGCACAATCTCATATCTTTGATATTGAGCCATGTGTGGTCCAGTCCTTAATGTCCTTCTATTATGAGATTCTATCTATGTTTTGGAGCTTGAAATAAACGTGTGCTTGACTGTTGCCTGTTAGAGATCCAGCTTCATTTGTTGAAATAGATTAGGCAATAGTTCTAGGCTTATAGCATAAGAAGCACTGTTTCTATAGATTAACATCATTTCAAAGGTTTTTGTCTTTTAGTGTCTTCCTCTGTTTTATAATTTGCTACTTTATGTTTATTACTTTCTATTGTTGTGATAACCAGTTGTATGTACCTCTCTTAAGTTGACCAAATTTCTGTCTGGGAAGGTAAAAACGGTGCTTTTGCTTTTTGTAAGTAGGATTAGAAGGAAGAGGAGCCATGTCCCCTGTTGGAGATTTAGCATCGTGGCATCCGGGACTTCTTCTACATTCATGACCCAATGCGTAAGCATGGTAACGGGTTGACACAATATGATGGGGGTCTTTCTAGTTTTGAACTGAACTCTTTCACTTGTTTCTCCCAAAATCCCCAGTTTGAAGACTTACTGATTGGCAGCAAACTTCCTGTGCTGATCCTTCAACAGTTTATACCCACTTTCAGTACTGACCTAATTTCTTTCAAAATTACCTATATGCTTTAGACTTAAGAAGAAGAGCCATTTCTTCTGTACTTGTTTAGAAGGTTTGGATAGCTGCATGCAGTTAGGAGATTAACTGTATGATAGCCAGGCAAACTGGATTTCTGTTGGGTTATCTACGAGTCCTTATTTGGTCTTGTCTTTTTGTTTTGTTTTTTACAATGCAGTATACATGCTTCAGGAGCAGGAGGCACATGCTTCGGAGGTATGCTATCTAGCACTTGATTATATACTCTTTCTGACTTTTAAGTACCTTTTCATTTCATTAACTTATTTTCATCTGTTGATTGTATTTTTTACCCTCTTTTCTTTCCCATTCAGATGGAGCGCACTTTTATTGCTATCAAGCCTGATGGAGTGCAGAGAGGGCTGGTAAGTACCCATGACATTTCAATAAAGTAGGCCATTTGCACGGGAATTTTAATTCAGTGTGTTAATCTTGAATTTTTGCTCCGTTAGTATGTTTAGGTACTTTCGATGTGATTTTTTTGTCGTTATTGTGTTTGCTACTTTGCTCAATGGTTATCTCTACCCATCCTTTCTGGACAACTATAACTGGGCACAGTCCAAGAGAGTTTATGTGTGTTACCTTTGGACCCCATGTTAGGAATTGTCGGATTCCAACACTGTAACACCAGATCTAGGGATATAAATGCATGAAATAGAGAAAGTAAAAATGAACATCAAGTTTATGTGGTTCACCATATGGGAGCTAAGTGCAATGGTGCTCCAACAACATCGTTATGATTAAAGATAATGAAGAAAACATTGGTGTTGCCCTGTCACCACAGAATGGTTGGGCGTATGTATATACATAGCTTGGGTTCAAGCAAATCACGTTTCTGGAAAACACCAAAGTACATTTAAGAAGGTTCGCCTCAAGGTCACACTGTGGAACACTCACCTTACGTGAGTCACATGGCCTGGTGTACAGCAGAGCATCTAATCATTAGCTGGAAAAGCATTTGCAAGTAGAAAATGTCTTTGTCTCTGGTTCCTATCCATCAATTAAAATTTGCGGAAAATAAAAGACTTTGAGTTGTGTACCCTTTAGACCTGAATCCAATTTGGTATTTAAAATTCTTCTCTCTATTACTATCTGATGAAGTTTTTAAATTCAACCTTGAATCTTTTCCTTTCTGCTTTGTATTTCAGATTGCCGAAATCATATCGCGTTTTGAGCGGAAAGGTTTTAAGCTTGTGGCCATCAAAATAGTAGTTCCTTCGAAGGACTTTGCCCAAAAGCATTATCATGATCTCAGTGAAAGACCTTTCTTCAATGGCCTATGCGACTTCCTTAGCTCTGGCCCAGTTATTGCTATGGTTGGTATAACTTTGATTCCTATTTCCTTGTACTTTTTGAATTCTAGTGAACTCAATATTTTCACTTATACAGGTCTGGGAAGGTGAAGGAGTGATAAAATATGGGAGGAAGCTCATTGGAGCCACGGACCCACAGAAATCAGAACCTGGAACCATCAGAGGGGATCTAGCTGTTGTTGTTGGAAGGTATTGTTTTGAACCAGTGTAGCCATTCGTTATCTTTATTCTTACTCTTTCCAAGTGGTCGTTGACTTAGTAGCAGGATTTCTTCTAAAATGGGTGCGCTCCCAAGACGGGAGCGCGAATCGGCTCCCAAGATGGGAGCTTGACGGGAGCTCGCTCCCCTTGAGATGGGAGCTCGCTCCCAACTAACATGGGAGCTTATTGGGTGGTTAAGGCAACTATTCTCTTATTCTTAAGGGAGGTATGCCATTGTGGAAATAAAAATATGAAAATCTTATCACTCAAGAAGTTTGGCAAATTGAAAATATCTAACTTTCTATAACCCTTTAAGATCATGAAAATTCTCATAAGTAATCACTTTTCCTTCAATGGTTAAGTATTTAAAGATACTTTATATACGTATTTATATGAAATCTATATACGCTTCTTAGGCGCTCCCAACCTTAGGAGCTTCTAGGTGCCTCCGCTCCCGCGCTCCCGCTCCCGCTTTCGTTCCCGCTCCTGCTTCCGTTCCCGCTCCCGCTCCCGCTTCGTGCTACTACCGTCGTTCATTTCCAGAGGTGCTAGATTTGTGAAGGAAACAAAATAAACTCCGCCCCACCTCAGTTTTTGTTCTCTTTCCCTTTTCCCTCGGTCTTCCTTTTCCTTTCGTAAATCTCACGCCAAATGGCCTTTGAATTTATGAAGGTGGCAATCTGGTTTTTGGATTCCTAATGTTTGTAAGTTTGTTCTAAATAGCAGTATAGCACAACATGGACTGGTGATCTTGTACTGCAATCTGAATGCTGTTTTGTTTCTGCAGAAACATCATCCACGGAAGTGATGGCCCTGAGACAGCCAAGGATGAAATCAAGCTGTGGTTTAAACCAGAAGAGTTGGTTAGTTACATGAGCAATGCGGAGAAGTGGATCTATGGAGACAACTGAGTTTTTGGTTCTTTTTCTTCACGGCATAGGATACTATTGTCAGAATAAAGCGATTTTACTTCGGGCAAAGCAGACTGTCGGACTCCCACTGAAATAAATCGCCACAATGAGCCATTGTATCTCTTTGTTTACGGTTCCAATTTTCCTGCTGTATTTCTACCAAGTTTTGGGGAAAGAGTATTTTTCTTGTTACAATGGATCTGTAGTACCATTCCGATCAAGCTTTCACAGCGACTGCATGTTGTGAGAGGAAGAGTTTTACATGAATAACTAAGCTTGAAGTTGTTTTCGATGTTCGTTAAAGTGGTCTAAATGCAATGTTTTTAGTCTTTCGATCCAGTTTTTTACGGTTGTGATTGAGTTTGAAGTTTGGCATTCGGACGCAGCAGCCCACCTGGACTATGGTTTGCTTAGCAGATTGAAAGGCTTGAGAAATAAGAAAATAGTGAAAGTTTGAAAAGAAGACAAATATTTATGGGAGACGGCAAAAACCCCCTAGTAATGATAATTTTCGAGTTTAAGGACGTACTTATTACACAAATATTACACTCATTAGAGCACCCAAAAATACACATATGTGCTGCTAATATTTTATGCCACTAAAGCACTTCCCAAAACACTCATTGGTGATTCTCTAAACGTGCAAAGTAGTAGTATTGGTAGTGTTCGGTTGAGAGTTTAGTTTAGTTTAGTTTTGATAGTGGGTAGAGAGAGAAATAGAGTAATGATTGAAAATAGGAGTAATGATTGGAGAGAGATAGAGAGAGATGAGAAAGTAATAATTAGAGAAATATGGTAATGATTGGAGAAAGAAGTAGGGTAATGATTGGAATCAAAACTAAAACTAAAACTAAATTGGATGCCGAACAAAGCCATTGTTTTCTATTTTTACTAGTAGTGTCCGTAAAAATAAATTTAGATGGTAGAAGAATTACGTTACCCCCACCGCAAACCAGCTCACAACACACGGATCAACCTCTTCTCCATGAGAATTGAATCTAGAGTCTCGCAACTCATAATTGAACCCCTTCATATTTTTCGAACTTTTTGTACGTCGAAAGCTTAGTGGGGTAAGTTGACTAATATCATCTCTACTTAACTCGACTAATGTACTCCCTTTGTCCATTTCACAGTCAGGTTTTAATGGAATTTTAAAAATAATAAGAACAACACTACAAACACAACTTTTTCCGAAACCGTTCGATGCATACGAGTTCACACGCATCGGACGATTCCTTATACAATTGTGTTTTTTTGAAGGTGTGCGTGCGTAAACTTTCTCAAATAATAAATTATCTAGTTCAGAGTTACCCACTTCACAATGCAAATCAGAAAGGAAAAAAAATAGACAGACAAGGTTTCCTTGATAGAGATCACTAGTAGTAATATTTCATTGGAAATGTACACTAATAAATAAATAGATAATTTAGAAAAGCACCAACAAAACGGGGGTGTAGCTCATATGGTAGAGCGCTCGCTTCGCATGCGAGAGGCACGGGGTTCGATTCCCCGCACCTCCACTACCTTTTTCATTATTTTTTAGTAGCAGAGATAAGACTTTTGCGGTTTTGCTCGTTCGTTACCCCTTTTTCCTTGAAAATGGCAGGAGTATAAAAGACTTCCAGATTTGGTCCATTAAAATCTCAGATTGCTCCCACTTTACTGCCCTCCCTTTTCGGACTCACTCTCACGCATTTACTCCTTTTTCACAAGTACGATTCCAAGTCCCGATTCTTCAAATCCCATTCCTGATTTGATTCCTCTTTCCTCCCTAGATCCAAGCTCTTTTCTCTCTCTCTCTACTCTCTCTCTCTCTCTCTCTCTGTGCGTGCGTGCGTATGTACAGACATTCACGCGAATAGGTAGATGGGGGAGAAGATACTGGTGACGGGGGGCGCCGGTTACATAGGAAGCCACACGGTGCTTCAGCTCCTCTTGGGCGGTTACAACGTGGTGGTGATCGACAATCTCGACAACTCCTCCGCCGTCGCAATCGACCGCGTTCAGGAACTCGCCGCTGAATACGGCCCCAACCTTACCTTCCATAAGGTTCGTCTCTCATCCTATTTGTATCTCAATTGTTAGCATCTGTATACTAATGTACCTGAGGTGTTTGTCACTATGTCCGTGTTACTTTTTTGCCTTTAAAAGTCCAGGTTTTTGCGCCCAAAGTTTCTGTCCTCCTTTTTTCGTTATTGATGATTAGGTGTTTGGCGAATTATTTACTTTTAGCAGTTAAAAGTGTCCGTCTTAATTGCACAGTTTTAGTGCTTAATCTCAGATTGTTTTTGTCAATGTACGACTTTGGAAAAAAAAAAATTTTCTTTAAAAAATACGCTGTTAGTGTGTAGATTAGGGGAATTTCTCTTCATTGCCTTAATTTATTGCTTGGCATGTTATGCTCAGCGAACTTCTGTTTGCACGAGAGTATGAGGGGTATGTGTACCTACCAACAAGGAAATATGGTCTTTGTGGTTTTTGTTTAGTTTTTCGAACTGAGGAAATGCAGTTTAGGGTATAGGGTTTTGAAGAACACATTTCACAAACTGTTTAGGAAACCGATTACAATCTATGTTCAAAATTGTATTAAGAGATGCAATGGTACCAAATCAAGGATTGTGTTTGCTGTAAGCACATTCGCAGACTGTAACATTCAACATCACTAGTTTAGATGCAAGTTGCGAAACCCTTTTATAGATGTTCTGATTCACGGCAACCTGAAAGGGAAGGCCATAAATTTTATGAGCTTTTGCTCTCTTAAGCTATGAAAAACTATACCCTGGGTGGTGAATATCTGTGTGACAAAGACATGAGAGGAAGGGGGAACCGGTTAATGATCTATGTTAGAGGGATCGGATAAAGCTTTTTTCAATTTAGCTATTAAATTACCCCATTGCAGGCAACTATTGTAATTTGCAACAAAGACATACGTGCAGTTTGAGTTACTGACCTTCTGCAGCTGATAACCCAATATTAAGCACCTGAAATATTCTTGGTTGTTGTAATTCTATTGCTCATAGCCTTCGTTTTTGTAATTGGTGGCCCTGATGTCTATTATGTTGCTTTCACCTGCAGATGGACCTTAGAGATAAGCCTGCACTAGAGAAGTTTTTTGCTTCCACAATGTAAGTTCACCATATTTCGTACAATCTTATATTTAGCACTTTGTCACTCTCAAGCTATGCAAGGAAAGAAACCAAAGATGTCTAGTCTTCTAACAGGTGCAGACTAACAGTCTAACATCACACTTGGGTTGCCTTAACCTTTATTGTTCTTAAGCATCATAGGTCTGGCATATATACGAGTATTTGCAGAATTTTCTTCATAAGTCACATTGGAACCTGTATCAAGAAGCTTGTTGTTTTTGCGTGCTTTACAACATGTATGAAATGCCTTGCTTATGCTGTGTGGTATATCGCATTGTTTCAATCATCAGTTTGGATTGTGAGATGTGTGATATTTTATCGTGGACATGTGTAATATAGTGGGCGGGTCTCATGAGATCTATGCTGGCCATTGGAATCAAACGAAGGTCGAAGGACCATTCGATTCATTAAGGGGCATAGTTATACCCTGTGAACCATTCGCCACTGTCAATATGTTTGTCATGACAGGAAACAACTGTCTTCTACGGACACAATGTTTGTTCACATTAAGAGGTTTTAGGAAAATACTAATCACTGTCCCTAGGGCAGTGGATAGGCTCTATGTGTGGGTAAAAAGTGTATAGAAACTTGTGAATAACGTGTAGAAATTTGTGAAAGTGCATGAAAAGTGAAAACACATGAAGTCTTCAACAGGATTCTAATTGTTTTGGCTTTTTACTAACCCACGGTTTTGGTAAATGAAGGTTATTCCCATTGCCCAACTAAATGAACATTTTGCCTTTTTCCTTCCTCTTAATCCTGTTTCCACTGCAGGTTTGATGCTGTCATCCATTTTGCTGGATTAAAAGCTGTTGGTGAAAGTGTGCAGAAACCCTTGATGTATTACAACAATAACCTTATCGGTACGATCACTCTATTGGAAGTCATGGCTGCCCATGGATGCAAAAAGGTATTTCACTTATTATTTTCTCAGTGGAGTTCACATTGCTTAGCTTCTAGTCCCATAGTAAAGCTCAAATTGGACTAAATTTTAGGAACGTCATGCCAGAAAGTCAGCTCCAGTTTATGGCTTATTTTTTGATAACTCAGGTGTCCGGGCCACTCCAATTTATGGCTTATGGGCTTGACCATTTTTGTTTTGCTTTACATTCTAAAGTTCTAATCCCGATTCCTGGAACCTTCATTACCAGGTTGCTTAGGAATTCATCTAAGTTCTAGGGCAGGAATCTTGTAGCTTTCTAGGCATTATCCAATAAATCTGTTGAAACTAAAAACTTTAGGTGTTTTTTCCGATTAATGAATTTACACAACAGTTTTCAGTCTTGTCATTTCTTATATTTTTAGTGTTATGTTTTGATCTTCTTGGCTGGTTGAACATTCTTTTGGAAAAAATCCAGCTCGTGTTTTCATCATCAGCTACTGTTTATGGTTGGCCGGAGATGGTGCCGTGTACGGAGGAGTTTCCCCTATCTGCTGCAAACCCGTATGGACGAACCAAGGTACATTTTGGCAATGATATCGTGACAACATTTTTGGTGCTTAAGGCTGGTTGATGGATGAACGCACAATAAAATAGCAAACTTCAAGTGCATTTATTGATTTTGAAACTCCACTTATGGATAATAATACTCCATTATTTATCTTTTAGTGTTCAAAATACACATAGCATGAGCACTAGAAGACAAGTATTGGTGTGTGGTTATGAAAATATGGAGTGCCAAAATCATTTCCTATATTTAGTTCAAGCTTTAGCATAAATTTTCTTTTTGTTGCTTCACTTGGTGGGTCACAAGCGAATTAACTTGAATTTCTGGTCTCTCTCTCTCTCTCAACACTAAGCATTTTCCTTCTTTTATAGAATTTACACGAATTCTACTAATGTGTTTGTTATTTCAGCTAGCCATTGAGGAAATATGCCGAGATATTCAACGATCAGACTCAGAGTGGAAAATCATCCTGTTGCGTTACTTCAATCCGGTTGGTGCACATACTAGTGGCTATATTGGTGAAGATCCTCGTGGTATCCCAAACAATCTCATGCCTTTTGTACAACAAGTAGCTGTTGGTAGGCGACCTGCGCTTACAGTATTTGGAACTGACTACTCTACAAAAGATGGTACTGGGGTATGCATCCTTGATTCTCATCATTTCATTTTGGGTTTTTCCAAAGTGAGCTTAGTGTTAGACTTCCCCAATCTTTGTTGCTTTGATAAATTGGCTACACTTAAAAAACACGTTGTGCTCTAGTTTTTGAGCCGCCCCCACAATTTGAACTTTGATAGTGCCAACTGCTTGCCCAAATACCTGATTGAAATTATCTGCAAAGACTGGTTTGGTTAGCTGCATCATGCTTGGTATGAAATGCATCTCAATTTCTCATATGGTTGGGCATATGTGGTTTCTGGTTCATTTGTCGAGCAATGAAACTTCATAGAATTGCGTGAAGTGTTTTTGTGAACTTGAGTTCCTAGTATGTATCGATCCCCTGGCATCAATGGAAGTTTTCGGATCTAAGTAGTTTGTTATTGTATTCTCCTTTTCTTTCTGTTTTTCTACAGCTAATCATGATTGGATTGTGATGGTGCTTATTTTGTACAACGGTGTAGGTCCGTGACTACATTCATGTTGTGGATTTAGCCGATGGCCATATTGCTGCCTTGAACAAGTTATCGGATCCTTCCGTAGGTCAGTCATATATTCTCTTTGGTTGTAATGGGAAATGTGTGTTTCAGTCTATGAATTTCTTTTGTTGCCACTATTCTTCAGATTAAATGAAAGATGGAGTAGGTACATGGAACAGGAGTTGTGTTAGTTTAAGGTATGCTACCACATGATTGTTAAAAGGTTAATTGCATGGAAAATTTATAACCATTTGGTGTAGTGGAAAGCTTAGAAAAAACTTCTGACAAATCATTAAACAATTCTGGGAGTTGTTTGGATGTTTAGAACACATGAGAGACATATCTTAAACGTTATTGGATTGTTATAGCAGCTTATGCGTTATATGGTTACCAAAAAAAAGCCTGTACGTTATACAGGATAAGGAGCACATAAATTCTCAAAAGAAAATCCTTGAAATTTATACTTCACCCAAATATTTGGGGTGTGTATCCTTTCATAAAAGTTTGTACCAATCTATCAATATGTATATTTTTTGAACAGCATCAATCTATCAATATTGTGCGCAAGGAGTTTGTATTTTTTGATTGCATTATGTTCATCCATGTCTTCAGAATCTTCACATGTTTTTTTTTTTTTTAACACGGAAGGGTAAGAGAGTAATTTCACTTACCACCTCCACTCGGCAATTGCTGACTTTGGAGGGGTATGAGGACCCTCTCAAACACACACACACACTTAAACCCAAACTCCCGATGTGGGAGCTAGCCCAGATCACAGGCCCAAGAGCATTACCCGCATACTGGCAGGATTATAATGATCGAACTAACGGGCTTGAGGCCTGGATCTAGCTCCCGCACGGGGGTGGGCAAAAATCTTCACACTTCACAGACCAAATGTCCTCAATTGGCTTTTTGGCCTTTCCTGAATGCGGCACTTTTTTAAAGCAAGTTAGGGTAAAAGTTTATGTGAAAAGCATGACCTATGGCATTGCATATAGTCCTATGTACACAGAAATTCTTGAAGGAATGTTGGTATCTTACATTGCACGGGTGCCATTTCATAAACAGGATTTGTCTCACATAGGACTTGAGGTGACCAGGCAGCATAGGGATAGTGAGTGCAAGGCTTTGAGCTCTAGATTGGCAATTTATGTTAGTCTAAGGCTTTAAGTGAAAAAGTTGCAAGTATTACATGAACTTAAAAACTGCCAGCTTGGCAGGAAAATTATTGAATGATTGAGTGTATGAATTGTTTTATTTGTCCTGTAGGTTGTGAAGTGTACAACTTGGGTACTGGAAAAGGAACATCGGTTTTGGAAATGGTATCAGCATTTGAGAAGGCATCTGGAAAGGTACCTGCACCTGTGTTTGAGAATTGAGATATACCCTTTCTGCAAAAATCATAGAAATGAACAAACTTCTCCGCGATGGAACATCTTGTTTTGTTCATGCACGATTTATGTTCTAGTTCTGTTCATTTTCAATTTTTTTTTTTGGAAAATCGGAAATTTCTGTTCATTTTCTTTGATCCTTCTTCGTATGTTCTTTTTCAAACAATGAAATTTCTCTTATGGTTCACAATTAAGCAAGTGCTGGGACAAAGAGATAGAGTTCCTCGTTACGATTTTACAAATTAAGCTATGAGGTATATGTGGATGCCGTTTTAAACTTAATAACTTCTTTTTAGAAGTGCCTATTGCCAATTCTGGTGCTGTCTAAACCCTTCTAATACATAATGCACTGGGACAATAGAACAATGACGCAAGCTGAGCACTTAAGTGTTGTCCTGCTCATGTACCGGGGTTCGAGCCCAGGGTGCCCCCCTCTCGTTTTTCTTTAGAAAAGAAATGTAGTAACATATACATTGGACTCCTCCTAGATGTCAACCTGAGTTGACGGTGCTACTGCCCACATTAATTGGGAAAAGAGGAAAAGATAGTAACGAAGTTTGCTCCTAACTTATTAAGAGGGGTTTCTGCCCCCAAAGAAGTGGCTTTATGATTTAATTGTCACTTTTCGTATTTGGCCATGATTTTTGTCTCCTCAATTTTTTTCTTTCTTCAGGAAATTCCTCTAGTCTTCTCTGGGCGGCGGCCTGGTGATGCTGAAACTGTATATGCATCCACTGAGAAAGCAGAACATGAATTGAACTGGAAGTAAGTGTGAAGCCCCTTGCCAATCACTCTGCAAATAAACATTCTGAGAACGCCTTTGAGAATATTTTTCAATTTCGTGCTTGATGGTGTCTATCAGAAGAAGTGAACTTGCCTAAGTTAAACATACTTCTCAAAGGAATTTAATGCTTGAATAACAGCCCTTCAAGATCGTTCTTTTGTCTTCCTTTTGGCCTTCGTGCCTCTTTCATACCAAAGAAAAAGAAAAAAAAAGGGGTTAAATTCGCTCTTTAGTTCCGAGTATTATTGTGGCTTACTCTAGTGATATTGGCGGGAAGGATTAGTATGGTTTCTGTTGAAACTTAAAACCTTGGATGAACCTACAAATTTTGATGGTGAATTTCTTGGCCAGTGACAATTTGGATATCTTCTGAGGTGATTGGGACTTAAGACTCGGTTTGGTTTGGCATGTCTTTGCAGGGCTAGATATGGAATCGAAGATATGTGTCGCGATCAGTGGAATTGGGCAAGCAAGAACCCTTACGGATTTGAAGCTCCGGACTCCACTTCTTGACTGGAAGCCAAGCTTGGGTCTGTAGACTTCTTAACAGAAGTAAAGTTTCAAGTTCACAAGTTTATTCATTTTGTTAGGATTCTAGTGAGGGTTAAAATGTTTTTCCTTGTTCGAATGTACTAGCTGCTCCTGAAGCATAGTTTTGTATGCCCTCCGTCCGTCCCATAAAGGACGTCCATTTTGACGATTCACACATTTCATAAAAATTTTCTGTATTTGTTAATGTATAATATCTTTTTATATGCAATATGGATCTTATTTGATAGATTCATTTAACTTTGTTCAACAATATTTTTAAAGTTATGAAAAAATATTATAAATCACAAATTCAGATAATTTTTTTGGAGGCATGGATAGTGAAAATGGACAATTTTTTTTGGGGGGATGGAGGAAAAGTTTAGTTCCCAGATGATATGCCTTGAACTGATATTCAACGTGAGTAACTTCTAACTAGGGGCTAGGGATGAATATAATCCATAATCTATTGTGAAAAGCCTTTTATTTTCTCTTTTGGTAGATTTTCGTTCTCCACTTTTTCAATTATGTTTCTTTTGTTGTTTTTGTCAATAATGGGCAAAGTTACAAAATATCAATTGGGTACTATTACCAAGGCATGGTACACAAGGATGTCCATGACATTTCGGAGTCTCAGATGAACTTTAAAATCGGGACTCCTTGCGTACTTTTACTAGCAAAACAATAACGCATAAATCATTCTAAGAGTTTTTTTAAAAACTAAAGTAGATCGAATTCTCTAAGTGGCAAACATTACAAGAACTTACAAGTATCACTTAAATATCACTTTTCTTTTTTTGCATTTTTTAATGGCAAAAATAGCAATTCCACTAGCATAATCAGATTTTGAAAGCACAATGACCCATATGAAAAATCTGTTTTGATTCTGATTAAAGAAAAGAACCCGAAGAATTGTGAAGAAAATTGAAAAAATTATTATTCAGATTCAAACACACACATTCACATCTTTTGGTGGGACCCACACATATTGGAGGTGTAGTATGTTTGGGTCCCAATGTAAATGTGAGTGAATTTGTACAAGTGTTTGTGATTATAGAATGATTGAAATTGAAATGGATTTGCTTTGGAAAATGAGATAGCATCAATGTCACATAAAAAACAGAATTCTCACACTTTGTTGGAAGTGAATTCTTTAACCAGGCCTAAGGGCTCGTGCCCGTGGTATTTTCTGATCCTTACTTTGTGGGAGATCGGGGTTTGAATTCATTAGGAGCGTTAATCGTTCAGGATTATGATTGGCTTTTCGACGAACTAACTTTGCTGACTACTCTTAATCTCGCTGAAGTATACGGCTTAAAAATAAACAATTCTTTAACGGTTAAACCATCTATTTAATAAAACACAAGGGTGTGGGGACCACATAAACACAAGTTGAAAGAATGGCTGAGATTCATTTGATCCAAGGGTTGATGTGTGCTCTCCAACTCTTTTAAGAAAATACTCACACTCTTACAAATATATTACAAAAATGCCATCAAATAGTGGGTAGTGCCGTAGGTACGGGACAAACACTAGTAACCTAATATAGAACTTAACGCACTAACCCAGTGATCAGAGCAGAGTTCTCTCTTCTGCCTCCTCCCCGTTGAAACCCTCTCTTCCCTCTTTATCCCTATACTTTCTCTCTCATTTCCTATTTCCAAATTTAAGCCGTTAAAAAATGCAATGAACAATTCGGATACGCTTTGCGGGCACCACGTGCTACCTTCGGTTGCATTCCGAATTTCCTGCTCAGAGATACACAAGTCACCATCCGTTCTTCTTCCTCCCCCACTCCGACCGTGAGTCATGATCAAATCTAGGTCTTCTCTCCCACTTCTCCGTCTACATTTTCCGGCGACGATAAAACACTGCCTTCTCGAAATCCAATTTCCGATCATTTTTCCTCTCGTACATGCTCTAAAAAACGTCCGGTGTTAAAAGAGTGGTGGACGTTTGCAAAAAGACCACTGTACAAGTACCACGCCCGGAACCTTATTTCGCGCTCTTTTTCCCCCCCTTTTTTTGCTGTCTGATCTTATCTCTCAAGGTAGGGTAAAGGGTACCTGCAGCCGCTGCCGCTCCACGATTATCTACGATTCCGGTCAGCCACCGAGGGCCAGCCCTTTTTCGTTTCTTCGATTCGTATTTCTGTAGTTACATATGCCTAATCAATCAGTTTCCGTGTATGTATATTTCTGATTAGTATTAATTTTGCGAGAATTTGGATGTAGGATATCAAATCGACTAGATATAGCGGTTCTCTTCTGAATTGACTAGATATATAATATTCTAAACCATCCAAATACTCCCTGCGAAATTCTTCTGTTTTCTTCGACGACTTAATATCAGTTGTTTCCCTGAAAACATCTACATATGTTGTGCTACATTCCGGTGGTCACAGAGAAAATGTGCAAGTGTCAACTCTGGCAAAAAGATTAGATGTTGCACATATTGGAAATTCATTTGCACTCTTGGCATGATGTAAGTTTGATGTGTGACTTGTCCTCGTATCTGAGTCTGTGATTCTGGAGTCGTAGTTCACTTCAATAAAATTCACAATCAAATGCAGTTAAAACAAAATTCTGGACCTTTGATGTGGTTGTGGTTCTGTTGATGTTGAATCTGGTGCAAGCTGAGGAACTTTAGTGATCTATGAATCATTGACACATTATAGGTCGCTGTATACATGCCGGGCTCACCGGGGACGCATGGCATGCGGGGGATACGCCAAAAAGCGTATGACGTGTTCGTTGGATTGTCATACTGAGAGACAAGGTGGCTTTTGTAAATTTTAAAATTAATTGTTACAACTTCATAATAATTAGCCAAAGTGTAATATAAACTTTTAGTGTATGTACATAGGTATTCACAATTAGTTGATAATGCATTCGATAGGCGTCCTAACATAAATATTTAGTGGTCACAATATAGGCTTACTTATCAGTATGATTATTAAAAAATTTCATGTCCCCGCCTTGTCCGTGTCCCCATTATTTTAGAATTGTCGAGTCCCGTATCCCGAGTCGTTCCTGTGTCTATGACCGTATCCGTGCTACGTAGGTAGCGATTGAAGAAGCCATTGAATTTAGAATTTAGAACTTAGTAAAGTAGCTCTTGGATTGGAAAAGCCTCCATCAGCATATTGACATGGGGTACTTATACATAGGCATGAACATAACCACAATTTTTTTACTGCGGTTCAGGAGAAAATGGCGTTGGAAGGTGTAGCCATGTTCTTAAAGCTATGAGTACATAAACACGGACACAGACACGGACACATTACCTTTTGTTACACACTAATTGTTTTGTGACTGTTGCATTGTATAACTTCCTTACCAACCTTTTCCAAGGTGGTTGAGAATATATTTCTTTGACTGGACTAGATGCAATCAATCATATGTAAAGCTATGGCTGTTTAGAGGCAATTGTTTGCTAGGAGTTGAAAAGTAACATTGTACTTGCAATAGTGCATTCCACCTTGATAAATGTTGTACTTTGGAAATTGAGTGGTTAGAAGGTTTTTATGTGGTGGATTGAGGCCTATTGCGGAGAACATTGTATAATTGTTTCGCATTCTTGATGATTTTCTTTAGTTGTACGGTTTGTTGATAACGCCATTATCTTGTGGCCTATTTTCAGGTCCCGAGGAGCCATCTGGCCAACAGTAATACGCTTACGTAGTTTCAAAGTGGATCTGTCAACGGTATTTTAGTGAAGTGGATCGCTAGCTTTACTTTTACTGTCCAAACTAAACTGCTGCTTTAAGTTTCTTCTGGGTTGTGTTTCGTAGTTAATCCCAAACTATTCTTATTATCAGGTACTCAGTTGTAGACTTGTAGTATTGACTGTTACTTGTGAGCACAACGATTGTGACTGATATGCAGCGATATTCCAGTTGCAGACGCAATTGTCGTCGTTTCTTTTACTCATTTTGCATCCTATGATTTTATGTGATCAACCTTACACTTGCGGTTCAGCTCGAAAACGTTTTTACATTCCTCAGTTCAAAACAGAACACAAAGAGTCCAAATGCTTTTCTACCAGAAATGCCTGGTGTTTCAATGGGTTTTCAGCTATTTGATCACGTGAGAATCTTCGCTTTTCCTCAAATCATGTCCAAAAGGGATGGAGAGGATCTACTTGCTTTTTAATTTACCTTTTACGGCAGCCCGCAGTGGATCCTGCAAATAATTTGAAGTACAAGACTACTTATTACTATTGCTTTCCACACTTTTGCGTTTCCCAAAGATAAAAACGGATCCATGTTTTGGACTGGAATAGACATTCTTGATCGTGACTGTCCATTTGTTGCAATCAATGGTTCGGATGTATTTTTAAACTTTGATTAGTAAGAGATTAAATTAAGTTTAAAAATACATCCTAATCATTGAATCCACCAATGAACGGTTAGGATCACGACTGTCTCCTCAGGTTCAAAACATGAACCGGACAGGAGCCGGATCTGATAAAAATACATAATGCAAATTCCTTATGAGTAATTGATAATGATTTTTGGGATCAAGTAGGACTAAAAAATTGGTAATTCTCTGGGACTGAATCACGTGACTCAAAAATTCAGACAACGCAATTAATTTGGGAACTGAATTTTCTCTTTCAATCTCTCTCTGCTTATTCTCTTGTTTTATTTCTTGCCCGCGGAAACCCACAGCGATGGGAGATCGAATTCGGCAGCCACCTTCCCGAACAAAAGCGGTATCACATATGTTTGCATTTAAGATTCTATCGAAAGTGATTATGTCCCAAATGTTTAAGCTTCAGTTATTGATGGTTCGTCATCCCTGGTGGCTAAACAAAGTCGGATTTAGTTAGGCTCTGATTTTTCGCTTTCGGGATTGTCAAATTTTCAGGATTGTGTTTGTGTTTTAGAAGATTGAGATTTAGAATTTTTTGATTGTTGCTTTATTTTGATTCACGTCATCATGTGCGGACTCTTAGGATTATTGTTATCGTGATAGATAGGGAAAAGACTTATTGTTGATAAGTTGGGTTGGTGAGAATTGGTGAAGGAATCTCGGGAGGCAAGGGGTGCAGTGGTAGGAGGGGGAGTTGGTGATTCGAGGTGGTGGTTTGGCGGCGGGGAAAGGGTGGGTTGGTGATGTTGGTGGTTGTGACGGTTTCATTTTTAGGGTGGAGACTAGTGATGGTGGTGGTTGCCGAAAGATGGAGGGAAGAGGGTGAGTATCGACGAAAAGAGGGGTTAGTTTGATATTTATGAGTCATAAATAAATTTGGAGTTGGTGTTGTCAAATTATTAGAAATAAATTTGGAGTTGGTATTGTCAAATTATTAGATACTTTAGATTAGGTAATAGCCTCTTCATTTGGCTAGGGTTCAAATCCCGTTCCTCCCTAGGGATGGTGTAGATTTAGAATTTTCTTGGTTATAAAAAAAAGAATTTCGATAATTGTTGTGTGGATGAAATAGAACTATAACCTTTTAATACCGGGCTAAATTGGAAAAAAATGAACAGAGTCCACCGGATTCTCTCTTTTTTCTGTACTAACTTAGAAATCAACAATTTTTGTGTTAGGAAAACAATAACACTACACCCACCGAATGGTGGGTCCCAGCCTTTAAAAAAACTCGTCTCAATTTTGTTTGATTTGATTATTTAGAAGTTGAAGGTCAAATCATAGGAAGAAAAAAAAAAGTGGAGTACTCTTGTCGTCTCATTTTCTTTGGTCTTTTTCGATATTTGTGTTATTTTTTAAACTCTTATATCTCTCAATTTATAATATTTTTTATAATTTTAAAAATTTTGTATTATAGATTTAATGGAAAACTACCAAACAAGATCTATAATGCATATTTTTGAAGATTCATATTGAAAAATATAACAGTTTAAAGAATGACACGAATATCGAAAAAGTCCAAAGAAAATGAGACAGAAGAAGTATATATATATATATATATATATATATTTTTGATAAGTACAGAAGAAGTATATTTTTTCTTCCTAAAAAAGAGGATATTTCTATGCAGACAATCAACAAGAATTTCAAAGCTTAGAAAATTGATGATAGAAAGTAAATGCTAATAGCCTAATAATGGCTGTTGTCCATAAGACAGAAAAAAACAAAAAACAATAATACAGTTTATTTTGTGATAAAGCGACTTGAATAATGTTAAAAGTGCATTGAAATTAGTTTTTGTTTTTGTATGCTTCTTACTCTACTGATAACCTAATAGACTGTTAAATAATAGTATAACTAAAAAAGGAAAGAAAAAAAAAGTACTCCACTTGCCAAGTGGTAGAAATTAAATTGGTCTTATTCGTTTGGAAGACTCAAAATTCGTAGCACGTATAGTCTTAAATAAATTTTTTCTATCTCTGTCCAATTAAAACTTTCGCTCCCAAAATTCGTAGCACGCATAATCTTAAATAAATTTTTTCTATCCCTCTTCAATTATTACTTTCGAAAATCTCTGTCAAAATCCAAAACAAACGGAGTCTATGCGATTACGCAACAACTTTTTCCGGGACTTGATAGGGTCAATGACAAGAAAATACGATGTGACGTAATACTTTCTGAGGACATTTTCATGTTTTCTTATCATGTTTCCTAACACTTTTCATTTTAGTGTCTTGGACAACCTTGGCTCTCGGAAATATCGCAGTGGTTTCTCCAGCGGATAAGGTACGGAGAAATTTAAACACAGGGCTTCAAGGCTCTGTCTGAACTCTAGAGAGAGAGAGAGAGAGAGAGAGAGAGATGCAACCAGTACTGGTTTTGGAGTGATGCAAATCTGGTGAGATCGAGATCTTCTTCTCTGCCGATACGATAGGTTGGTTTTCGATACCTTTTTCCCTACAAAACGTCAATATAAAAAGTATCGTGATTCCACTTTTGAGGATGCTGAGATTCTTCGTATTTGTTTCTTGATGTTTGTGGTGGTCTGAATATTCTGGTTCGGCCACAGTCGCTGCGTTCGGCGGAAGGCCACAATGCTACCCTTTGCGATTCGGCTTGGAGTTAGGCAACTAGGCTCAGCCATGTCCTCTATGACAGCTCCCTCGAGGCTCGGCTCGACCCGGAGCTAAGCTACTAGAATCGGCCATATCTTCCATGGCTTGGCCCGGAGTTGGGCCACGAGACCCCGCCTTGTCTCCCATGATAGCTCATCCGCAAGGCTCGGCCCGGCCCGAGTTAGACAACTAGGCTCGGCCATATCTTCCTTGACAGCTCCCTTGAGACTCGGCTAGGCTCGGAGCTAGGCAACTAGGCTCGGTTATGTCTCTCATAACAGCTCACACTAACTGCCTTATCCGCTACGTCACGGGTGACGTAGTCGACGTGTGTAAGACGCCTAAACGTCAACCGAAGTGTGTCAGACGCATAAACATCAACCAAAGTGTGTCAGACGCATAGACGACTTGGAGAGTAAGCCAATGACCTTCTATAAATACCAAGGATAGCAGCTCTAAAAGGTACATCATTTCTCACTCTTAAAATCCTAGTTCCTTTCGCTTGCTCTGCACTTTTCTCATCCTCACGCCGGAGGGCCATTCCGGACTACTTCGGTGTGGTTCTTTAGCTGTGCTTACTTGTGTGCGGGTTAAGCGAAAGCTTGGCGATTAACTCAATCCTAACCAGAGGTCAGAGGTAGAGTATCAGATTCTTTGGAGCCCTACAATGTTATTTTATTCACTGTTTGATTCTCTCTCCTACTAGTCCTAGCTTTCCACTTATACTTCTTTCAATATCTTTCTCTCCGAATTTAAAGGAGAAATATCATTTGCTACGAAGTTTTTCAGGGGAATCCAAACCAACGAATTCTTAATTAAGATGTTGAGTATTTAACATCTAGTACCCAATTTCATTCTTTTCCTACTAGGGATGGCCATCTCGGCGAATCCATCTATATCCGATTTGTTATCCGTCCCGAATAAATCGGATTTTTCGGATATCATGGTGGATGCAGATTTATTTTTCAAAAAAAATTCGGAGATCGGATCGGATCCGGTGGTAAGTCTGTCCCCGCCCCGATCCTCCCTGAATCTGATCTTCGTCCCTGATCTGTCCCCGAATATCCGAAAATCTATTTTTTTAATCAAAAATCTGTCTCTGTTCCCGAATACTCTTTTTGATAAAAAATCTATTGTTTTTTTCAAATTCGGATATCTGAATCTCCGTTCTCCGTTCGGGTCGGGGATGGAAGACCGAAAATATATTTGATCGGGGATTGGGACGGATTTGGAGGTCGGGTGGAAGGTCCAGATTCGGATGTCAATATCCACCTCCAATCCGCCCCTTTGCCATCCCTATTTCCTACTCCAATATTTTTTTGAATTGGCTTTGGAATCTTAATAAAATTCTTTAATTATTTTATTAGTTGTTTGGTGCTTTAAATTTGGACCAGGGGAGGTTTAATTATTTTATGAGTTGTTTGATGCTTTAAATTCGAGCAGGGGGAGGTTCTGTTCCGCATGAGCAGGGTCTGCTCCCATCTCGCTCCGATGATTAAAAACAATGCACTTCATAGAGCTCGTCAAATTGAACAAATATGTAAAAACGGTCTTGCTATTGTCAGCCTACTGGACTGACGATAAATACACTAGAAAACAAGAAAAACACGTATTTCTATGTATTCTTTACACCCTTTAATACATATTAACACATTTACTATTGTTAGCCTATTAGGCTGATTTTAAAATTTTCCATGTAAAAAATAAGCTCGATCGTGTATCATTAAGTGTTTGATCCAAACACATATAACTTGTCAATAATGAGTTCAAGTGGATTTGATCCAATGTTTTAGATCCATTCTTTTCACGATAAAAATACTTCGATTAATCACTTAATGGTATCCAATTGAGTTGATTTTTGGTATAGTCGTTTTACTCGACGTCGACGAGCTCTACGAACTGTATGAAGTGAACGTTCCCGATCATTGGATCAAGACGGGAGAGTGCCCTGCTCAGTCGGGACAGCATGGTGCCCTTCTCAATTATTTTTTGACTTCATGTGTTCTAAAAAAAATATTTGGATGCTAATTGGATAGACTTGGAACTGAACCGGTCCTGCGATTTTGTTATTGTCAGGTTGCACACATATATTATTTCTGAAATGAGGACTGTGGTTCCTGAGACTTAATTTATCTATTGAGACTTCTGGAACTACCATAATGAGAGTTGTTTACCAGCAATAAAGCATAAGCATGCATCCCAACAATAGGACCCCGTTGGTTTAAGAGTTTTGGATTTTGGATTTTAATAATTATCCTATTTCTCTCTAATTATTACTCTTATTTTTCTCTCTATCTCTCTCCAATTATTATTCTTATTTCCGATCATTATTCTATTTCTTTCTATACTCTTACCTACATTACCTACTAAAGAGGAACTCTGAAGTCCCTCTTTAGCAAATGATTTTCAGAGTTCAAGAAGTATAGTATGACCTCTGCTTTATATTTGTTAAGGTAAGAGTTCAAAATTTTACTGAAATGGGAATTACTATATACAGTTTCCATCTAATGGTATCAGCCCGCAACTCAGCATCATTTGCCTTCCTTGCTGTGCTTTTTCGTGTGTTGTTCATTGGTGCACTACAAGGTGTAGTGTGGTATCCTGCGTGTGTTGTTCATTGGTGCACTACAAGTGTAGTGTGGTATCCTGCAAGTCTGAGCTGTCCATTATCGAGATGACATCTAGACTATTGATAGCCGAGACGAACGGATAAGATGCCGCACTACACCTTGTATTGCACCCCGCATTACAGGATCCCCGTGTCCCTCAATCGGTGCTGGTTTCATATATATATATATATATATATATATTTTAATATGTTGGTTCAGAAATGAGAAACCATGTCCAGGAATCAATCTGTTTATGTTAGCAGATAGATAGCCGTAGGTATATCAAACTGCACACGGAAAAGTTCTCTTGTTCTGAATACTGATGACTGGTTTTTTGCACTGCTATATACGCAGAAATGTTTCTGTTACTAGGAAGAGAGAATCATGATTAAGATGCGATGATGATCTCAGACAAGGAAAGCTTTCATCTTTCAGGACCCTCTCACCTAACTTGTGTTGACTGGTAAGACCTTTTCTCCCCCTCATACTTATTATGGCATTGATTTCAAGGATAGGAGACGATTTTAATGGGAGTACGTGTTGAGTACTGCTAAATGACTCTGTAAATATTGAAGCCATTCAAGTGAACTCAAATGGATGTTCTACGTGATATCATCATCTCTGAGATGGCTTCTCTTGGGAAATCATTGACGTCTTGTTGCAATGTCAAAACCCTAATACGAAAAAGGAGTGTTTCTTTCTGTTATATCTCAAAAAGGAAATTTGAAAAAGCTATTCTACTATTTTATCTTAGTCACGATAGGACCAAGCTCAGTTTTATCGCGAATTATAAAGGCCATGATAATTTGTATAAAAAATGACACATATTTTCTTTTATAACACTTACCTCCCTGGAATCTTTGTCAAGTTTCTAAAAAAGTTATCTTTTACGTTTTGTTATCCATAAAGACTCATTATCTATATGTATATTGTAGCAAATTCTATGTTTTAAGTTAATTTGTTTTATATTATGGTTGTTTACAAAGTAGAAGATAAAAATTTTTAAGACCATGTTTAACGAAGCTCCCACCATCCTAAATTACTGTCTACGCCACTATATGCAGGAACAATGCGAACCACCAAAGGTCTGTTGCTGCTTGCTTGGTTCGGGCTGTCAAAATCTTTGAGCTAGACCGCCAGGGAAATAGACAAGGCCCCCAAGCCCTAGCTCCTCCTTGGTGGGAGTTCTTTGGTTTCCGATTGCACACTCTTCTCATCGATGATGTCGATCACTCTGTCTTCGGCACCATCTACGAATTCACATCACCATCCTACCACAACCACTCAACAATG
Organism: Rhododendron simsii; assembly: GCA_014282245.1. Lineage (NCBI taxonomy): Eukaryota > Viridiplantae > Streptophyta > Magnoliopsida > Ericales > Ericaceae > Rhododendron > Rhododendron simsii. The sequence goes on along the minus strand of CM024959.1, from coordinate 8,858,560 downwards.
AATGGAACTCCGCGTTACATAATCGCCTTCCGAGGGACCCTAACTAAGGGAAGTGCATGTTTAAGGGACTTTGAAGTGGACCTCCACATCGTCAAAAATACGCTCCACCAGACATCCCGTTTTGAGATTGCCATGCAATCCGTGAGGAATGCAGTTGCTGATTTCCGAAACTCGAACATATGGTTAACTGGCCATTCAATGGGGGCAGCCATAGCAATGCTCGCAGGAAAGACCATGGCGGAAGCAGGCATTTTTCTTGAATCTTTTCTCTTTAATCCGCCTTTCGTTTCTGCACCTATAGGGAGAATTAAAAACGAGAATGTGCAACAAGTGGTCCGAATCACGAAGAGTTTTCTAGCTGCGGGGCTCACCGTTGCTCGTAAGGCTCACCACCAGCAGACGGATGTATCAGAAGATCCGTTTGTGGCTTTGTCGGGATGGGTCCCGCGTCTGTATGTGCATCGGGGCGATCACATTTGCTCAGAATACATAGGGTATTTTGAGCATAGGAAGATGATGGAGGAGATAGGAGCTGGGTGCGTGGAGAGGTTGGCCTGCCAGCATTCGCTTAGGGTTCCTTTGAGGAGTGCAATGGGGAAGGAGAGTGAAGAACCGTTGCACCTTATTCCTTCAGCTGATTTAATTGTTAATTTAACTCCTGCGCAAACTTTCAAACAAGCTCATGGAATTCGCCAGTGGTGGAGATCTGATCTGCACCTGCAGTCTAAGGTGTACAAGTATATTAATTAACATTGGCAAAAAACCGCATGGAAATCGCCAATGTGAATTTCTGTTGTTGTCATTGTATTATCTGTTATTGTCAAATGGACTTCACCAGTGGTGTAGATCTGATTTGTGGCTGCAGTCTAAGGTGTACAAGTATATTAATTAACATTGGCAAAAAAACTCATGGAATTCGCCAATGTGAATTTCTGTTATTGTCATCGTATTATCTGCTGTTGTCAAACGATTTCTTTCGTGATAAAGTGACTTGAAAAGTGTTAAAAGTACTTCCTTTTTTGTGGGTTTTTATTTTTTTATATGCTTCTTACTTAATTGATAACCTAATAAAGTAAACTTGCCAAGTGGTAGAAATTAAACTATTATACGCAACAACTTTCTAGGATTTTAGAGTCCACCTTTGACAACCTTAGCTTTCGTTATATGGCAGTGGTTTCTCCAGCAGATAAGGTTGGAGAAATATAAAACACACGGCTCAATTTCTGAATTGTGATTGGTGACGACATTTGAACCACTCGTCTCTCCTCGAGAGGGAGAGAGAGAGAGAGAGAGGGAGAGAGAGAGAGATGATGCAATCTGGTGAGATTGAGATCTTCTTCTCTGCCGATAGGTTGGTTTTCGATAACTTTTCCAGAGTTCCCCTTACAAAAAGTCAATATAAAAACTAAAAAGTATCGTGATTCCATGCGTAGGTGTTAAAAATAGTTTCCCTTTTTTGAGGATGCTGATTGTGTTTTCTTTGTATTTGTTTCCTTGTGTTGTTTAATTTCTGCCGATATCAAAAGATTGGCTTTGAGGTAGAGATGAGGCCTCCTTATTGAGACTTAATTTACTCTATTGAGATTTGTCTATCCGCGGTAAAGCATGCATCCAAACACTAGAAGCCCCTCTTTAGCAAAAGACTTTCAGAGCTCAAGAAGTAGAGTATGAACTCTGCTTTATTTTTGTTAAGGAATCAGTTCAAAATTTTGCTGAAATGGGAATTACTATACAGTTTCCATCTAATGGTATCAGCCAGCAACTCAGCATGATTAGCCTTCCTTGCTGTGCTTTTTTGTGTTTCTTTTTTGTAGTGCAGGGGTGCACAGTGCCCTAAAGAGTGTAGTGCAGTATCCAAGCCGTCTGTCCGGCAATCAACGGTTCAAATTTCATCTCAGCTCCTGCAAATCTGAACTATCCATTATTGAGATGAGAAATGGACTATTGATAGCCAAAACGGACAATTGAGATGCCGCACTACACCTTGTAGTGCACCCCGCACTACAAGATCCCTGCGTCCCTCAACTGGTTCTGGTTTCATATATTTTTCTCAATATGTTGGTTCAGAAATGAGAAACCATGTGAGTTGATTTGCATCAACCTGCATATGATCAAGGAATCAATCTGTTTACGTTAGTCGATAGGTATATCAAACTGCACACGGAAAAGTTCTCTTGTTCTGAATACTGATGACTGGCTTTTCGCGCTGCTATGTGTGCAGAAATATCTCTGTTATTAGGAAGAGAGAATCATGATTAAGATGCGATGATCACAGAAAGGGAAAGTTTTTATCTTTCAGGACCCTCTCACCTAACTTGTGTCGACTGGTAAGACCTTTTCTCTCCTCATACTTATGGCATTTCTGCTTATTATGATGTCTTTCTACATAGCTTCAATGTACCAGTGAATCCCATGAATGAAGAATCAAAGCTTGCTGAAAATTTTTCTTTCTACTAGATCTGAAGAAGGAAATCTGAGAAAGGTTAATTCCTGTTTTATCTTATGCAGGAACAATGTGGACCACCAAAGGTCTGTTGCTGCTTGTTTTGTTCGGGGTGTCTACTTCTTAGAACGGGACCGGCAGGAAAATAGACGAGGCCCACAAGCTCTAACTTCTCCTTGGTGGGAGTTCTTCGGTTTCCGATTGCACACTCCTCTCATCGATGATGTCGATCACTCTATCTTCGGCGCCATCTACGAATTCACATCACCATCCTACGACAACCACTTAACAACAAATGGAACTCCGCATTACATAATCGCCTTCCGAGGCACCCTAGCCAACGGAGGTTCATTTTTAAGGGATTTCCAACTGAACCTCCACCTCATCGAGAATGAACTCCACAGGACATCCCGCTTTGAGATTGCCATGCGATACTTGTGGAACACAATTGAAGTATCCGGAAGCTCGGACATATGGTTAACTGGCCATTCCCAGGGGGCAGCCATGGCAATGCTCGCCGGAAAGACCATGGCGAAAGCAGGCATTTTTCTTGATGCTTTTCTCTTTAATCCGCCTTTCATTTCTGCAACTATAGAGAGAATCAAAGACGAGAATGTAAAACATGTGTTGCGAGTCACGAAGAGTTTTCTGGCCGCGGGGCTCTCCGTCGCTCAGAAGACCTGTCGCAGCCACCACCAGCATACGGATGTATCAAAAGATCCGTTCGTGGCTTTGTCGGAATGGGTTCCGCGTCTGTATGTGCACCCGGACGATCACATTTGCTCGGAGTATTTAGGGTATTTTGAGCATAGGCAGACGATGGAGGAGATAGGAGCTGGGTGTGTGGAGAGGTTGGCCACCAGGAATTCGCTTAGGGGTCTTTTGAGGAGTGCACTGGGGAAGGAGAGTGAAGAAGTGCCGTTACACCTTATGCCTTCAGCTAATTTGATTGTTAATTTAACTCCTGCGCAAGCTTTCAAAGCTCATGGACTTCGCCAGTGGTGGAGATCTGATCAGCAGTTGCAGTCTAAGGTGTACAAGTACAGGTAAATGACATTGAATTAACATCGGCGAAAAAAGCTCATGGAATTCGCCAATGTTAATTTAAGGTGGTTGCCATTGTTATCTCTTTTACTAACTTGGAGTTTGACGGATTGATCATATTTTTGGGGTTTACGTGTAATGGGTTTACGATGCTGCATTGATTTATACTACTTTGTAATGGGTGATGAGGCATTGATTCATTTCCCCATGTATCCGCTCGTTCAATTGGTCTGGTGTTGTGCACCATTCTAGCCGTTCGTTTGGCGATCCAACGGTCCAAATCTTATTTCCACCGTGTAGCATTAGAGTCGTTTATTGCCGATATGAGATTTGAATCGTTGGATTCCGTTCCGATTTTCAGACATGAAAATTTGGTTCAAATTATTTAAGAAAGGCTGAATGTATAAATCAGACTCTTATTACGTTGATTCCCAAGCAGGATCATCCCAAAGTGCTCGCCCATTTTAGACCGATAAAGCTTGCGCAATGTTTACCTGCGCGAATCTCATTTCAAAAGTGCTTGTGAGTAGGTTGCGGCCCTTCTTGTTGAATCAGATGTCTACTTTCTCAATACTTGTACATACAGAGATAATCTCCTGTTTGCATCTGAGAAGAGGTATTTTTAATTTCAAGAAACTGCAATTTTTCATTTTCCATTCCCTATGACGGTATAGACTTAGGATTTTCCTGGTTTAAATGAGAGGGGAAAAAAAAAGGAGGTGGAATTTTGATGATATGTGGTGTGTATGGGATGGACCTACAACAATACAACCTTTATCATTGTGCTAAATTGGAAAAATGAGCTCTCTTTTACTCCCTATTGTAACATAAAAATAACATTTTGGGGTTTAAAAAAAATCCTCCTCATTTATAACTGGTGCTTGAGCTTAATCTTCATTTTCTCCGTTTCTTTTGCCTCACATAGGGTGCCACTTGCGTAGAAAATCACTCTCCTTTTTTTGTTAAGAGACAAAAAGGGCTCTTTCAATGATGAAAAAAAAAACTTTTGGTACTTTTAATTAGGGGTTCACAAAAATCGACGAGCCGAAAAAATTCAAAAAAATCGATCGATCGGATCAGTTTTTGATCAGGGTGACAGCAAGATTTTTCTGGTTCGGGGTGGACCGGACCGAACCGAACTGACTATATTTTTATATAATTTTCATTAATCTTGACTGTTAATTTATTGTGTTTAATCTTCACCATTTATTTTATATATATATATATATATATATATATATATATAAGAAATTGACTTCTATACTCTTTTTTTTACCATATACACTTTTTATTTGTCTTTATTTGGTGTGAATTTACTCTATTGCCCTTAATGTGTAAAAAAGTGAACTTATGAAAGGGTAAAAAGTTAAATTCACATGAATAATGACAAAAAAAAGAGTGTATGTGATAAAAAGGGAAGTGTAGAAGAATTGACATATGCACGTGTATATATATAGTAGCGGCTTTGGAATAAAATAAAAAACAGGTTTGACCGTTTGGACCGTTTGGCCCACTGTCAAGTTTGGAGAGAATGGTATGGGTTTATTTAATTTAAACGGTATGGGTTTAGGTGCATTGGTCCACTGTTTTACAAATGGGCCCAACTAAGGCCCATTTCGTGTGGGCCAAAATCCCCGACTGAACCAACTCCACCCCTAACTGAATTCCAACACGGGTCGAGATTGGTCCGGGAAATATTTACCCGAACCGAATCGGTATTTGAAAATTCCAACCCAAACTTTTAGGACTCAGCAAGTCTACTGGCACAGCAAATCTGTGCACAGATTGTATACAAATTTCTATGTGGAGTTCACTAAGGGTCCCACACAAGTGATCCGAGCCATTTATTATGTTTAAAACATTTTTTCAAGTGCTCCCGCGAAAAATCAGATAAATCTAATACCTATAAGTACTTGATCTAATCGTCTAACTTTTCATTCTCTAAAAACTTGAATGAAAAGTTAGATAATTAAATCAAGCACTTATAGGTATCGGATTGAGCTGATTTTTCGCGAAGGCCCTTGAAAAAATGTTTTAAACATAACGAACGGTTCAGATCACTTGTGTGGGACCCGTAGTGGGCTCCACATAAAAATCTATGCACAGATTTGCTGTGCCAGTAGACTGGTTCTTTAGGACTTTTTTCAATTTTTCCTTATTTGAAATTTTTTCGCGTTTATTAAATTTACGAGACGAATTGAAAAAATAAAAAAATGATGCAAAAAACTAATAAAAGCGAAAAAAAAATTGAATAACGACGAAACCCAAAAAAAGGGAAAAAAATAGAAAAAGTGTTAATGAAATGGAGTCTTTTAGCCAATAAAAAACTTGAAATTGGATTACTTAAAGTTGAAGGTCCCAAGATATTGCTAAAAATAAAAGAACAATAGACTGCCAACCAGAAACTTTCTCTGATTAGGACGCCACCTTTGATAACCTTTGTTTTCGGGAAAATCGTCAAAAAAGTACTGCGAGCGACGTCGTATGCAAACAATTTTCGGACATCGCACTGGTTTCTCCAGCGCTCCAGGTAGACAGATAAAGAGGCGTCCAACTTCTGCATTGAGATTGATAACGACGTTTGAACGGCTCGTCTCTCCCCGGACCCCAGAGAGAGAGAGAGAGAGCCGACAGATTCAAATCCATCAAGGTATATTCTCTCTCTCTCCCTCCCTCCTCGGCAATGTTAAATTTGCACTCCATGTTCAATTACTAATGCATTGCTTATACCCTAAATTCTAATTCCCATTTGAACAAGATCCATCGATTGAAGGAGTGCCTTGGCCATATTCTCTCTCTCTCCTTCTGGGATGTGTATAGCTTTTGGGGTCACGAAATGTGGTGAGATTTACATCTTCTCATCTTTTCCATTCCATTTCTAAGGCACAAATTAGATCTAATTAGCATTCATGTTTTTTGTTTGTTTGTTGGTGTTTTGTACTATTCTTTTTCTAGATTGCTTTTCGGTATTTTTATATTGAGATTACGATTCAAAAGTAGGTTCCTTTGTTATGATGCAGATAGGTTTTTCTTCCAGGAGTATTTGTTTTCTTGTGTTATTTATATTTGTCTCCGATACCAAAAGCTTGGATTAGTAGATATGATGCCTTTCTTATCGGTCTATGTCGCAGTTTGATTCTCTGTCCCACCACAATTGTATAAAGAAATTAAGAATAGATTTTGGTGACAGGGCTCAAATGGATCTAGTGATGATTAAGGGATTTGTAAAGTTCTTTTGTGATAATCTTCTCTGTTTGAGACTCAAAATGGAGTTTTCAGCTCTTCAAAGTTGGGTCACGTGTTAAAACATCAGGACAGGATCAAAGTTGACAATCTGTGGTTGATGGAAACAAGGCAATTATGCTCAAGACGCAAATATTATCTATTTGATATTACTGAAACCAAATTCAGCAAATCTTTATTAGATGGAAGGCAAATATTTTTTGGTTTTTGCCCCCACTCTAATTCATGTTGGCGAGCTTGAATTTCTGTTGAAGTCATGTGTGTTGCGAATATGAGGGTTCCTGGGACTTAATTTAGTCTAACTAAGACTATTGGACTGACTACCGCTACCAGAAAGAGAGATTTGTATATCCAGAATATAGCATACGTCCAAACATAAGACGTCCCTTCTAAGAAAATATTTTTAAGAGTTCAAGAAGTAGAGTATGAACTCTGCTTTATTTTTGTTAAGGCAATAGTCAAATTTTGTTGAACTGATAACTGTCAAAGAGGTTAGATCATTCTCCTTCCTTGATATGCTAGTCTGTGCCCCGTGTTTTTTTTCCCAAGTCTCATCTGGTGCCCCATTCATGTTTTGTTTCTGAATATGCCGGTTCAGCTACTAGAAAGTCACATGAGTTGATGCATATCAAATTGCATATGAAGGATTCTGTTTACATTAGTTGATACTATCAAACTACACAAAGAATGTTTCTAGTTCTGAATAGTGACTGGTTTTTCCCTTTGCTATGCAGAGATGTTCTTATTATAAGGAAGAGACCATCACGACTAAGATGCGATGACCTCAGAAAAGGAAAGTTTTGATCTTTCAGGACCCTTGCACCTAACTTGTGTTGACTGGTAAGACCTTTTCTCCTTCATTCTTATGGCATTGAATTTGAAGGATATGAGAAGATATTGGGAGGTGGACGTGGAGTGTGTTGATGATGACGCAAATATTGAAGTCATTATGGATAACTCAGACAGATGTTCTACGCTAATATCAGAATCATCTCTGAGATGGCTTCTCTTGGGAAGCCGTTGACTTCTTGTTCTGACTATGTTGAACTTTTGGAATTCCTATGGCATGTTCTCAATTCCTCATTTTCTGTTAGTGTCTCCTACCATTGAAGACCTGTTTGCACACATCTTAAACCCAACATTGTATTGCTTATATAGTAGGGCAGTGTGTAGTTACTTGAAAATTAATGTTCATTTCCTCGCGTTCTTTCGGAAGATACATGCACACACATGCAAAAAGAAACATGTGATGGGATGGTCGAAAATGCATTCAAGTACATACTACGTTGACATCCCCAGTTCTTAGAGTTTATGCATTGACGTAGCAGCCTGCAGGATCACAGCTGAATTCACTTGCACAATTGATAGGTTTTTTGACGTACTGGCATTTCCCCTGTTTATCAATCTAGGTTTGCTTCTGCTGCAGTTTATATAGGAGGAACTTATTGCTTTCTCAAAATGGAAATTCAAAAAGGTTTATTCCTATGCTATCTTATGCAGGAGCAATGTGGATCACCGAAGGTCTGTTGCTGCTTGCTTGGTTCAGGGTGTCTACATCTTAGAGCGAGACCGCCAGGAAAATAGACAAGGCCCCCAAGCTCTTGCTTCTCGTTGGTGGGAGTTCTTTGGTTTCCGATTGCACACTCTGCTCATTGATGATGCTGACCACTCCATCTTCGGTGCCATCTATGAACTCATGCCACCATCCTACTCCAAGCACTTAACAATAAAAGGAACTCCGCGTTACATAATCGCCTTCCGAGGCACCCTAACCAAGGGAGATGCATTTTTAAGGGATTTCCAACTGGACCTCCACATCATCAAAAATGGGCTCCACCAGACATCCCGTTTTGAGATTGCCATGCAATCCGTTCGGAATGCCGTTGCTGCATTCGGAAACTCGAACATATGGTTATCTGGCCATTCAATGGGGGCAGCCATGGCAATGCTCGCCGGAAAGACCATGGCGAAAACAGGCGTTTTTCTTGAAGCTTTTCTCTTTAATCCGCCTTTCTTTTCTGCACCTATTGAGAGAATTAAAGACAAGAATGTGAGACATGGGATCCGAATTGCAAGCAGTTTTCTAGCTGCAGGGCTCACCGTTGCTCTGAAGGCTCGTCGCGGCCACCACCAGCAGAGGGAAGATCCTTTTGTGGCCTTGTCGGAATGGGTCCCACGTCTGTATGTGCATCCGGGTGATCACATTTGCTCGGAGTATATAGGGTATTTCGATCACAGGAAGAAGATGGAGGATATAGGAGCCGGGGGTATCGAGAGGTTGGCCACCCAGAATTCGCTTGGGGGTCTCGTGATGAGTGCAATGGGGAAGGAGAGCGAAGAACCGTTGCACCTTATTCCCTCAGGTCATTTAATTGTTAATTTAATTCCCGCGGAAGATTTCAAACAAGCTCATGGAATTCACCAGTGGTGGAGACCCGATCTGCAGTTGCAGTCCAAGGTGTACAATTACAGGTAACGATATATATCCTCTTCTGTTGTCGTCATTGTATCTGATTTAACTTGTATTTGTGGAGTTTGGTGTATTGATAGATTTCGGGCGTTTAACTGTGTAACCGGTTATGATCCATTAATATATTTGTTTCCTTTACCTTGTAATGGGTGACGAGGCATTGATTTAAATCCATGTATCATCTTGTTCAATTGGGTTTCAGACATGAAAATTTGATGCGAAGTTATCTATGGTAATGTGCTCTTTGTCCGTACTTTTATATACAGAGATAATCACCTGTTCGCATTTGAAAAGCTGTATTTGTTTTGGGCACGTTTTATGTCGAATTTGCTTTCAACTTCTAGCGAGGGTGCTTTTAACAATGTTTGTGGATCTACGAGAGCTACTCATTTGGTAATATTTTGTTTGGAGGGAATGATTTCGGTGTCTTCGGTCATTTTGGGGACACCGTAATTTTTGGCATAACAAAACTATTATGAGCATAACCAAAATCATTACAAGCATAACAGAACCTAGCAAAACATAACTTGTTTGTTATGCCTTTATTGGGTTTGGTTATGTCTTGGTTGGTTTTTAGAATATTCCTTAATTATGCCTTGTTTGGGTTCTTTTATGTTTGTAATGGGTTTTAGTTATGTTCATAATAGTGAAGTTATGCCAAAAATTATTGTGTCCCAAAAATGACCGGGGACACCATAACATCATCCAACAAGTTATGTCTTGTTATAGTTTTTTTATGCTTGTAATGGGTTTTGGTTATACTCAAAATTGTTTTGTTATACCAAAAGTTATGGTGTCCCAAAATGACCGGAGACACCGAAGTCATTTCCTATTTTATTTGCTTGCTTATATTGCTTTGGGATGTAACAAAGCGTTTTTTTTTCCCTTGAAAAGTAAAAAAAGTTGGTAGATTTCATGAACTAATCCTCGTAAATGACTAAAAACAGTTGTAGAAGTAGAGAAATTAAAAATCTCATCAAATTTCTATGGAGACATACATTAATTAATGGAAGATGCTACGGTGTCCATCCGCTATTTGGGGACATCGTAACTTTTGGCATAACTGACTATTAAAAGCATAACAAAAACTACTGATGTGTATAACACTGGCCTTACAAAGGCATAACCCCTAAAATCCCCAGAAATTTTGGGGATTTTGGAGGTTATGCCTTTGTAAGGTTTTGGTTATACACATCAGTGGTTTTTGTTATGCTTTTAATGGTCAGTTATGCCAAAAGTTACGGTGTTCCCAAACGGCGGGTGAACACCGTAGCATTTCCCTTAATAATTGTATGTTCTCTTTAGTACCTTAGTAATCAAAATTGCTCTGTGGGGAAAACCTCAAATTGGTGTAAGAATCAAATGAAAGGAGGACCTCAAATTGACTGGGGGACTGTGCTGTGCAGCTTCGTTCTGCATAGTGTGTTGCGCAGCTGTCGGCAAGGCCTTTTCGGCATTGGCTAGAGAGGATCATCGCTTAGAGCTCGTCGAGTTCTACATGTACACCAAACATCAGCTCGATCAAATTTTGTTAAGTGCCTCATTGGAACATATATAACTTGAAAAAAATGAATTCAATGGTTTTGATCCAGTGTTTTGTATCAATTAGGATTCATTTTTTTTCAAGTTATATGTATGCCGATGAGGCACTTAACAATATTTGATTGAGTTTATTTTTGGTACACTTGTAGTACTCGACGAGCTCTACGCGGTGGACGTCTCCGATCGTCGGATTGATACCGGAAAGGCCTTGCCGACGATTGCACGACATGCTGTGCAGCACAGTCCGTGCCTCCCCTCAAATTGGTGTGATTGCAGCCAGCTTCATAACTCGGCATTTTAAAGGAGTATTTTGCACAAAAGAATCCATGAAAATTGCTTGCCTCCTTTTGGGTGTTGAGTGGGTATCACGTGGTGGTATCTGGCAGCGATCTCAGTCGTCCAAATGTGTTTTAGACAGCTCAGATTTATTTCCTCTCTCTCCTCTCATCCGATCACTCTCTCTCCTCCTTTTCTTTCTGAAATCCAAATTGTCCAAAATACCTTTGGATAGTTGGGATCGCTGATTGGTACCGGATTTGCAAGTGTGGCACCCGCCTGGTTCCAAAAACTTGTCGCTTGCCTCAATAAAGGGAGGGATTTTTCAGTGTCGAGCGGGTATATTTCACGTGGTACCCGTTTGGCAAATCTCAGCCGTTCGATACACTTTTGGACTGCTCGGATTGAAACCCTCTCTCTCCTCTCACCCCAGCGCTTTCTCTTTCTAAATCTGAGCAGTTTAAATATGCAATGAACGGTTCGGATGTGCAAGTGAGCACCATGTGGTACCCTCTTGGCACTGATTTTTTTCCAATCAGGGCAATAATTGCCCAAATTCCTGTGTGGCCTGTGTCCAAGTGGGTATCACGAGCCGCAAGACGAGGAGGAGCTTTCCTCGAATCCCAAAGCTCATTGTTTCTTTCTTGATGAGTCGACAATTGCGATTCAAGTCTTCACTTTCTGGAGTGCGTGGGTCCACCCCCATCAACGAGCACCACCGCAATCACTTCAGACTTCAAAACAACGTCACTTATAAACTAGAATTTCTGTTTCCGAAAAAACAAAATTGAGAAAAGAATCTCTAGAGCACAGTACACTCCATTTTCCTTCTTTTCACCCTTTCTTTCTCCACAATTTTCTTTTCAGACCTTATCCCTCACCAGTCCATTGCACTATGGAGTAATTCAGGAGAGTGGACAGCCCGGGTGGGTTGCTCGAGAGCATCAGAGCACGGCCACGTATTATCCACTCAGTACTCAAAAATTTCTCGTTATTCAGGTAGAAAAAAAACAAAACACTAACATCAATGAGTAATTAATTAAGCTAGCCCTCCCCGAGATGGAACTGCCATTGAATCAACAAAAGGAAAAGCAAAAACTCCCACAAAACATGCTCCTTGAAAAGCTCAACTATCAGCTCCTTCCCATTCTCCACTTTTGCAGGACAGCAAATCATCCACTCACACTGAATGAACTATATAATTAAGCTAAAAAAATCAGAATTTGAACTTAAAAGTACACTGAATGTAGATCACATACAGATCGAGCATAAAAAAACCCAGTTCGCAATGTCAGCAAAATTTCAGTTTGTACATACACACTTAACCAAATCCTGCTTCACCAAAATCACCAATAACTAATAACCCAAAAACAATAAGGGAAAAACTACATCTACTAGCAATGAAAACCCAAAACAGATCCATCAGTCACCGAAATCGCCACCCGACAGTCGGACACAGCCTCCACGTTGTGCGAGAAGAAATGCAGAACCCTCACCCTCCCCGCCATCTGCATCCTCGACTCGATCTCCATCGTGGGCCCCACCCGAAGCCCGTTCGACCCGTCCGTGACAACAACCGGGCCCACATTATCCGGCGCCGCCCCCGCCGCGTACAGCGGAAAAGACTGGACGGAGAAGGTGGCGGCCATGTACTGGGTCCCGCCGGCCCTGATCTTCCCGGCCGGGATGAACATGAAGCCCACCTGGTTGCCGGCGTACAGCAACTGGAGCGTGCTGTCGTAGTGGGCGAAGGATGCCCGGTTGGGGTTCTTGACGGAGACGTACTGGGAGAAGGTGAAGTTGACGGTGGTGCTGTTGGCGACGGAGAAGGTGGGGAGCTGGACGGAATTGACGGAGATCTTGGGGTCGTTGGGCTTGAAAACGGTGAAGAACACGATGAGGACCACGATGGCGACGAAGACGAGGAAGATCGTGGCGACGACGCATGACGCGAGGTTCGTGCGGCCCGGTGGGGGCTTTTGTTGCCGTGGTTTGCTCATGGCTAGTTGTTCTCCCTTTTTCTATCTACCACGCAATATTCGGTATCTATCAACCCACCGATGTTGTGGGGATGTGTCATGTAATCATGGGTGATGTGTGTCTTAATTGTTAGAGAGAGAGAGAGAGAGAGACAGGGAGGGGCAAGACTGTTTGGCTGCAGTGTTGTCTTGTTGAGGGAGAGTGCGTGGTGGTAAAATGAGGAAAATTTGGAGTGCAGTAGTAAATTGGAACAATAACTACTCACACAATAATTTAAATACAACAATTCACATAATTTTTTATATACATTTGGGGTTCACACATAATAGTGTCTGTAGAGTTTACATGCATGTGAGAGATTGTATATGATATTTTGTGTGAATTATTGTATGAGTATCATTTTTGTAATTGGGAAGTGAATTTGTTTGAAGAGATGCTACATACATTACATCATTCCATTACACCATCCATTATATCTTTTGTGGGGTCCACTTTGAATCCCATAAAAATACAAAAAAAATACCCATAAATTTTAGAATATTATTTTATGGGGTCTTGTAAAAAATCAGCTCTAATGGACATCGATAAGTATTATTTCTGAATTCGCAAAAAAATTTATGGATATTTTTTCATATTTTTGTGGGATCCATTAAAAGATGTAGTGGATAGTGCAGTGGAATGAGGTAGTGTATGTAGCATTTCTTATCTCTTTGTTAGTATTGTGTTACACAGTGCACACCAATAGGTTGCCTCAGTGGTTCAGGTGGATGCCCCAAACTTTGGAGATACTCCTCAAGATTTGGGGTTCAATTTCCCACCGGGTGACTACTCTGAAGTAAGTGGGGGGCCGTGACTGGTATGACCGAGTTATAGCTCCTCCAGAGGTTTGAGTTGTATGGTCGGATCTATTTAATAGTTTGACTATAGGACTATTCTTTTGTTATCAAAAATATATCTAACTAATACTATATTTGTTCTTTATAAGATCGTATGTTCAACTACTGCGTGAATGCCCAAACATTTTAAATCTTGAGACTTTGGTGCCATGGTTTGCTCATGGCTATCTATGTGTTTGTCTACTATATTTTATCTACCACAGTAACCAAACAATATTCGGTATCTATCAACCAACCTCTCTGGAGGCAGTGTTGAGAGTGTTTGTAAAGTAGGAAAATTTGAAGTGCAGTGGTAAAATGATGGACACGGAAAGAAGTGTGTTCTGCCAGAGGAGGATAGTTAGGTGGTAAAAACTTCGGATTTAGAGTTGTTTCTTTTGAATTCTTAAGTTTAAAATCTTTCAAATGCTATCAACACCTTATTTAGATAAAGGTTCAGTCTACGACTCTCGGCCTTAATTGGATGAGGTCAATTTATACGGGACTTCGTCTCAGCTTTAATTGGGGCCATGCTAGTGGGACTTGGGGATTCTGTAGGGCACCCCACCCCTACAGCGTGCCGTGTGGCCGATCTAGTCGTCTATTTCAGTAATGAACGGCTCAAATTTTAAGAATGATTTAGATTTGTAGGAATTTTAATTAAATTTGAGCCGTCTGTGCCGAATTGGACAATTGGATTAACCGCACTATATTGCAAAGAAGGGTGCCCTACAACATAATTGACAATGAGATTAATCCTAAAAAATTATCGAGAAGCACGTAAATTGACTAAATAGTTGTAAAGAGCATGTATATAAGGCTCTTTACTTTCTTTTTTTCTCTTTAAGTAGATAGTAAATTCAGAAAAAGTAACCTACACCAGCCTAAGTACTCTCAAAGGTATAATACATTTGGCTGCAAAGGCTCGGTAACTTTGGAGAGGGATTGTAACATAAGTAAAGATTAAACAGTTAATATTTGAGTTTCTCTCACCTACTTTATTCCCCCCCTCTCTACATGCATACTCATCTCAGTCATTTATAAGCAATAATAATGCAATATATGAATGAAATCCAGAGAAGCTTTGCTGCAGTTGCGATGGGAAAACTGTAAAGCAAAATTACAAATCTTTTTGGGTAAATTTCACTGACCTCCCCTGAGGTTTCTGACACAAACAGAAACCTCCCCTGAGGTTTCTGAAATCTCAGTAACCTCCCTTACTTTTGCTGACATTACCAAAAGTCCCCCTTCTGTTACCAGCCGTTACATATCCTAACAAAAGTTGCTGATGATGTCATAATATGTGCCTTGAACTGCCAAAAATGCCCTTTGACCTCTCTAAATCTTCTAAACCCATGTGTTCTTCCACCCATATTACAATTCAAATTCTAATTTTGCCGAAATGAAGCCCACTTATTTTGGATATTAGATAGAAAGCATATGAATCTATCAATTATTCTATTTCAAATGCAAATATTTAATTGAAAATATTTATAATAATGGCTATATTAAGAAGCTCAAAAAAGAAAAATAACAAATTTTTTAGTTACTTTGTAAAATAAACTAAGGTGTGGTTTGACATAATAATTCTTTTGGATTTTTTTGGGTCTTTGTTCAAATATTTTTTTTGCCTTAGTAGTTTTGCGTCAATTTTTGATTGATTTTTTATTCATTTCAACAAGAGAAACATAAAATGTAAAAAATTATGATCATAACCTTTTAAAAGTTTTTTTTTTAACAGACTTTTAAAAGTTGACTAAGGACATAAACAAAGCAAAATATTTTTTAGTAGTATTATGTTTTGTTATTCTAATTCTTTCAATTTTAGTTCCTATTTTTAAATTTTTTTATTTCTTTGCTTGATATAAATTAATAATCTAAAAAAATTGAACACAAAACTAAAATGTTTTAAATCCCAAGGAGTTTGCCTGGTGGTCAAGATTTGAGAGTAAGGAGTTTGCCGAACCCAATTTTGCCATAGCGCAACCAATTTTTATCCTTATTTTACCAATTTTGCATTCTGCTCACTCCATTCGCCGAAAAAGAATAATTCGCCCAATTTATATAAAAATGTGTGTATGTTTATTTTATTCGAGTAGTAATTACGTATGCAGAATAAGAGCACAATTGGATTAAAAAGTCGGGAGTAACTTTTTTTTTCCTTTGTTCAAATAATTTTTTGCATTTATTAGTTTTGTGTCAATTTTTTGTGACTTATTGATTTGTCTTGGCGAAAGGAATAACAAAAGTATAAACTTTTAATCGCAACTCATAATTTTCTTTAAAAAAACAAAAAAAAAGTCAAAAATTTGTCTTCTTGACTTACTTTTTTTCTTTCTTAGAAAAATTAAGACTTCCGATCAATTTTATTTTTACTTTTTTGATTTCTCTCGTCGAGACAAAGCAATAAGTCAAAAATTTGAAGTAAAACTAATAAATGCTATTTTTTAATAAAGACAAAAAAAAAAAGTCACTCTTAATTTTTTTAATCCAAACCCACCCAAGTGAGGTTTAATTATTTCTCTCCCATTATGTTCTTTGCTTATGACGGCATCCAAATTGGCAATTTCCGTTGGATTTCTTTGCAAAGGGGAAGAACTATTTAGTAGAGGGCAAATGGATATACAAGTAGAGGGCATATATGTCATTTTGTCACAATAGTTAACGCCATTTAAGGTTAAATTAACGGAAGGGGGACTTTTGGTAATGTCAGCAAAAGTAAGGGAGGTTACTGAGATTTCAGTAACCTCAGGGGAGGTTTCTATTTGTGTCAGAAACCTCAGGGGAAGTCAGTGAAATTTACCCAATCTTTTTACATTTTGAGTAGTTATTTTACCTATCATTTATTGGTGCGCTTGCTCAATAAAGGGGCCGGCTATTCGCAGCCACGTTTTTACTCCCGTACCCCATTAAAAATTTGCAACTAAATTACAACATAACCCCCTAATGCAAAATGACCTCCTTACCCTTATGCCTATACATGAAATGACCTACATGCCCTTATGACCAAAACACCTAAATTACCCACCACCCCCTTCCCCCCAAAATCTTCCCCCCAAAATAAACTCAGTCGATGGAAAGAAAAGAAAAAAACAGACCAAAGACAGACTTCTGTTCTTCATCGAAAATTCTTCTCCTCTCTCTCTAAATCTTCATTCTCTTTTCTCCTCTCTCTCAAATTTTCCAATGGAGGAGGAGCAAGGACAAAATATTGTATCAATGGAAGGTTCAAGTCCTTCCATTGATCCATTTTTTGACCCACTTTTAGGATTAGATTTTGAAATTGAATCAAATTCTATTGGCAAGCATTTGGTGGCAGAGAACAAGAAAGATACTGTGATGGACATTGTTTGTTCGAAGCTGCGAGAGGAGGTAAGTTTTTCCATTTACAATGGCGTCTGCTTTGTTGTTGAGGCATCTGGGTTTATGAAACCCAGTTTTTCGAGGGTTTCGACGTTTCTGGTTCGAAATAGAATTGTCACTGTAATTTCGGTAGCTATGCACTGTAAGATATTACCATTTTCAGCATCCAATTACCGAAATTGATATACGTTTTTAGCATCGAAGTACCGAAATATGATCTTGTTTTCAACAACAATTTACCGAAATGTATGTACGATTTTCCCTTATATAGATAGTTCGACTGTTGTTTACCGAAGTTTGAACATATTTTCAACGTACAGTTACCGAAATATAAGTATTTTTTAACAACTAGTTACCGAAATATATATATCACTGTTTCGGCAGTTGTTTACTGAAATTTGAGCATATTTTTGACGTGCTGTTACCGAAATATAATCTTATTTTCAATAGGTACTTGGTGAAATTATATGTATGATTTTCGTATACATAATTCGGCTGTTGGTTACCGAAGATTCAACATATTGTCGACATGACCTTACCGAAATATAATTTTGTTTTCAACCACAATTTACCGAAATGTATGTGCATTCCCTTATATAGATAGTTTCGACAGTTGTTTACCGAAGTTTGAACATTTTTTCAACGTGTAGTTACCGAAATATAAGTATTTTTTAACAGCTATTTACCGAAATATATATATATCACTGTTTCGGCAGTTGTTTACTGAAATTTGAACATATTTTTGACGTGCTGTTACCGAAATATAATTTTATTTTCAATAGGTACTTGGTGAAATACATAATTCGGCAGTTGGTTACCGAAGATTCAACATATTGTCGACATGAGCTTACCGAAATATAATTTTGTTTTCAACAACAATTTACCGAAATGTATGTGCATTTTCCCTTATATAGATAGTTTCGACAGTTGTTTACCGAAGTTTGAACATGTTTTCAACGTGGAGTTACTGAAATATAACTATTTTTTAACAGCTATTTACCAAAATATATATATATCACTGTTTCGGCAGTTATTTACTGAAATTTGAACATATTTTTGACGTACTGTTACCGAAATATAATCTAGTTTTCAATAGGTACTTGGTGAAATTGTATGTATGATTTTCGTATACATAGTTCGGCAGTTAACCAAAGTTTGTATATATTTTCGACATTAGGATGAGGTTACCGAATTATATGTATTTTTTACATTCACTTATGGAATCCCGAGGTAGAAAACCTGTGTTTTTAATGGAGTTTTGGAATTTTTGACACTTTCTTCAGGGCGATGCTTCAACGCACGGCAGCCACATAGGTCCAGTCACCATAGCACCAGAGTTTACGACGGAGAATGTCAGTGCGCACGACAGCCACATAGGTGCAGTGACCCTATATAATCTCGCACGGGAGTTTACAACGGAGAATGTGAGTGTTTTCAAACAGGTGGATGATTCCATGGTGCTTTTGGTTTTGTTTGTTTACTACTATTAATTATTTTTGTTCAATCATGTTTGTAGGTTTTTCCATCTGAAGATATGTTGAGAGATTGGATTACATCTACTGGCCAAAAAAATGGATTTGTGATTATCATAAGGTCGTCGGATAGAATGGCAAAGAACCGAAGGCCAAGGATACGGTTTCAATGTGAACGGGGTGGAAAGTTTAGACAGTTTATCAACATTCACCATTTTTGGCTACCAATTTCGGGAACTAATTACCAAAATCTTTGCACAAATACGGGATCTAATTACCAAAATCTTTACACAAATTCGGGATCTATTTACCAAAATCTCTACACAAATACATGTATGTAAATGGGTGGGCTGGACCGGTTGTGAAGAGAACAGAGAGAGAGACAGAGAGAGAAGAACAGAGGGAGAGAAATAGAGAAGAACATAGAGAGAGAGAGAGAACGGCACCTGAGGAGGCAGTGGAGTGGTGTGCTGGTGGCGGTGCGGTGGCAGGAGTGGCGGTGCTGCGGCAGGAGTGGCGGTGCTGCGGTGGTGGCTATGGAGGTGGAGGTCGTGGGAGAGCAGAAAACGGCGTGGCCTGGTGGGTGGGAGGAAAAACGTAAATGGGGGCTGGGATTAGGGTTTTCCCCTTTCATTTGGTTGGATGGATGGGTGGGGAATTAAAGTGTAATTTTTTAGAGAGAAGGGTATAATAGGAAAATCAGGTACATTTAATGGGGTACATGGAGAAAATTTTCGTTTTTAAAATTTTGGAAATGGGCTGTGTGAAGTAATGGGGTACGAGAGTAAAAACGTGGCTGCGAATAGCCGGCCCCTCAATAAAAGGGGAAAGGAGCCCATTTGGGAATAGGAGAAAAGTGCGAAAGGAGGGAGCCGGGGGGGCTGCTCCCCCCCTTCCCGCTCCCCTTCCTGCTCCCCCTCTTTTCGGGCCCACTCCGGTCTCGCTCCGATGATCGGAAACGTTCACTTTGTAGAGCTCGTCGAGTAGAACAACCATGTAAAAAATCAGCTTGATTGGATATCATTAAGTGCCTGATCGGAGCCCATAAACTCTCGGTCCATGGGTTACAATGGATTTGATTCAGTGTTTCGGATCCATTCTTTTTAAAATAAAAAGGTTCCGATCAAGGACTTAATGATATCCAATCAAGCTGATTTTTGACATGGTTGTTCTACTCGACGAGCTCTACAAAGTGAACGTTTCCGATCATCGGAGCGAGACCGGAGTGGGCCCGGAAAGGGGGGGGGGGAGCAGGAAGGGGAGCGGGAAGGGGGGGAGCAGCCCCCCCGCCTCCCGAAAGGAGAGACTTTGCTTGCTTTTGTTACTTTTGCAGTAGACAACTGGACTTTCTTGGCCTATTTTGTCTTGTAGGCTCCGTCACCGAAATGATCTTTAGCTAAATCATACGAGGCATTGACTGGAATCATGGACTTAGGGGTAGTTTCAGAACATCTTTTTATAAAATAAATATTTATTTTGTATTTTAAAATTTAAAAGTAATGTAAATAAAAAATATTTTTTTGATTTTTTCTGCACTGTCTAAAAGATCTCGATTATCTTATCAAGATCTTTCAAATAAGATTCATATTGTATATTTTTATATTTCAGTAAGTCCATTATTTTTGAACTTGAAATTGTCTTCTTAAAAAATAAGGGTTTATTTTCAGTTCTGGAACCGGGCTTTAAAAAAAAATCAATTTTTTTTTTTGGGCCAAAAATGTTAAGCTGCAAAATAATTAAAGTTATCATAGATCCTTTATTAGTAGGGTGTTTTGTGTTGTTTTTTAAATTAATAAGCATTTGGAGAATAGAAAGAGAAAGAACCACTCTAAAGTATGTCCTCTTCCATGAATTGTAGATCTGAAAACGAATATGACCTATTTCTACTAGGTGAGATAAGGTTGATCTGATTTGGATTTTAAAAAACAAAAGTGCTAAGAACAAAGAAAAATCCAAAAATTATATGGATTACACTTGTAAAAATATTTATGACCGATAATAAATCATAAATATCTTATTCCGAATAATTTTCGGATATTTTTGCTTTGTACCCTTTAAAAAACTCCAAGGAGCACCATGCATTGTCTCAATCTAGTGTTGGCACAGTTCATGGTTCTTATTAAAAAAAAAGTCAAAAATATGAACCAATGGGACAATCAACACTTTTTCTTAATTTTACTCCTTGCTTAAATTATAATATTAAGTAAATAAATAAATAAGCAACGTGAATCAACAAGACATAAGGGCTCATGTCCTAGTTGGGTAACTCCTGTCCTCCCTATGTGGGAGGCCGAGGGTTTGAGCCCTGTCATAGGGGTTTTAGGATTCAGGACTATAGATAACATCTGAAATCCCCCGTGAACTAACCTACTAACGAATTGGGGTCCAATGAAATGAAATCTGAGCCGTTTGTTACCGAGCAGTTCGGATGGGGACAATACGCATGTTGTCCCTTGCGGACAACAAGAACCTCGGGTTCCCTACTAACACCTCGCTAACCCCCGCCAATGTATATGCATTGGCACAATAATCCATTTCAGCATTATGCTTGGAATAATCTGATTGGGCTGAAACAGGCTGAGAGTACATGACCTTGGGCTCAAAGCATCAACAAAGCCCATTTTAAAAGCCCTTCTCCAATTCTCGTCCTTTATTAAACCCATACCGAAGGGCACTTTCGAGTTTTGCCCAATTCAACCGTCCTTTTACCCGCCAACTGCTATCTCTCTCTCTCTCTCTCTCTCTCTCTCTCTCTCTCCAGCAATGGCTTCTCCGGCACCTCTCGCCCTCTTCACCCTCATCTCCGCCGCATTTCTTCTACCAAGAATAGCATCTCTAGAATACAATTACCCGTACTCTCAAGAACTCATCAATCGCTTCCAACCTAACTTCATCGGCCGCACAAGCCCAACAAGTTCTCCCCCTGATTCAGTAAACCCCCCGATGCCACCGACCCCAGATTCTCCCCCTCGTGTTCCGGCCTTGTTCGTCATCGGCGACTCCACCGTCGACTGCGGGACCAACAACTTCCTCGGTACTTTTGCGCGTGCCGATCGTCTTCCTTACGGGCGAGATTTCGACACCCATATGCCTACCGGACGGTTCTGTAACGGGAGGATCCCTGTTGATTATCTTGGTAAATATTATCTGCTCTATTGATTTTCTTGTTTGGTTTGTGAGAAAATGAAGCAAAATTTCTTTTGGGTAAAGTGATTCTTGGTTTTGTGCGTCGTGTCATGGGTTTTGTTTTTCTTGGGTAATCTAGATTTCAATGCTTTGCTCTTTAACCAAAGCGGGGAATTTTTTTCGCTAGGAAAATTTCCCAGTAATTTGAGATTGAAACAAGTCTTGAGCAATGGATGACTTCCCGTTGATTATCTTGGTATTATTATTGGATTTCTTGATTTTCTGTAGAGAACAGACTGGAAACAAAAATGAATTTTTCGGAAATCGAGTGTATCGACTATGGGATTATATTTATGTGAACTGAGTCATGGGTGTTGTAATTCCAATCGAAACATGTCTGAATTTGTATTCTTGTAGTTCTTGGTTTGAGCAACTCTGAATCTTCTCTCTCTTCTTCTTTTTTTTTCTCTTCTTCTTTTAAGGATTTTGTCTGCCATATGCATTGATGTTTATGAGTGGAATTTGGTATCCAGTGTTGATGTTTCGTTTACTTTTGATCAGCTCTGCATCTCGGGCTTCCATTCGTACCGAGTTATCTTGGACAGACTGGAAGTGTCGAAGATATGGTTCATGGAGTGAATTATGCATCTGCTGGTGCTGGAATCATTTTCTCAAGTGGATCAGAATTGGTAGCTTTTCTACTTCTTGTGTTATTAATCTTGCATTCACATATTGTCTAATGCGATATCAACATCATTGCCCATTGGTCCCGCTGATACAACTTTTAATCAAACACCAGATATGTGGTCCCCTTGAATTTATAGTACAATCTGACACTCATATCCGGTCAAACAAACGGACCCTAAATGTACTTGTTAGATCAATATCGACTGCTCATTTCTGTGCAACATATGTGGAGAAAAAATGCGATTATTGTAAGACAAGACAACAAAGAGGGCATCTAGGTGTCCTAGGATGACCAACCTATTCATGTTCAATATCTCACTGATTAGTTTGATTGCCGAGTTTTAGCCTTCTTCCTTAGTTTTCTTGTGGATCAAATAGCGCATAATTGAAATCTGAAAGTTCATTTTTCCAAAAAGCTGTAAACTAGTCAAGTATAGTTTTTCTTTAATACTATCATCACGAAAGGCTAGTAATTCATGAAGTGATATTGTTCAGGGTCAACACATCTCCTTTTCACAGCAAATTCAGCAGGTTATGGATACCTTCCAGCAGTTTACGCTGAGCATGGGTGAGGGTGCAGCAGCTGAACATATCTCGAATTCGATATTTTACATTTCGATTGGAACCAATGACTACATTCATTACTATCTCCGTAATATATCCAATGTGCAAAATCTGTATCTACCTTGGAGGTTCAACCAGTTCTTAGCAAGTACAATGAAGGAGGAGATTAAGGTGAGTTGTGACTATCCCTCATATTTCTATCCCAGTTAATGAGATTTAATGTTAATGTGTGGTACTACAAAAGAACATGTCTTATTTGTAAACTTTCAGCTATATACAGTGTGTTTGGAATTTGAGAAAAGAAAGGGAAGGAAAGGAAAGCCATGATACTCCTTACTCTTGTTTGGTTTCTAACTCAAAGCGAAAAAGGGAAAAAATCTGAGGCTGTGTTTCGGTGAAGGATTTGCAAAGGGATTTGTTGAGGGAAACACTCCTTTAGTTGTGAAGGAATTCATCAAACATACCTCCAATAAATTCAATAATCCTTGATCCAAACCAAGCCTGAAGGAAAACACGTAGCAAGTTATTTCCTTCAGTTTCCTTTCTTTGCCTTCCATTTCTCCTTACCTATTCTCTTTCTTAGTATATATAAGACCTTCAGTTATCCTGTCATTTTCTTCTCTTTCCTTTAAACTCACACAAGGGAAGACTGTGTTCCTTATCATTTTCCATCGATAATGGAAATGGGAAGACTTCTTCCTTCTTTGCTTTGGTTTTCTATCTCTGCAAAACCTGCCGTAGAAAAGTAACTACTTCCCATCAAATTTATCTCCCACTTGCACCTGCTTTCTCTTTCCCTCTCACAAATTCGAAGCACAACGTTATGTCTATGCAGCTTTTTTGTTTGATTGTCTGCATTTTACATTGTTTTAATGATGCAGAACTTATACAACGCAAATGTGAGGAAAGTAGTGTTAATGGGACTCGCTCCAATTGGTTGTGCTCCTTACTACTTGTCGCTGTACGATAGTAACAATGGGGAGTGTGTCCATATGATAAACGACATGATACTTGAGTTCAACTTTGTCGTGAGATACATGGTTGAGGAGCTTGCTCATGAGCTCATCGATGTTGACATCATATTCTGTGATGCTTATGAAGCATCCATGGACATAATGACGAATAATCTCCTTTATGGTAATTCATTCTTTTTTATCAGATTGACAGTAACTTATTAATCTGCACATACTTATGCTCGGAATTCTGTGGGAATAAGCAGAATCCACATCTAAAACCACAATGTGCTGCTTTCCTATTCAGGTTTCAATGTAACTGCGGATGCTTGTTGCGGGTTAGGACCGTACAGGGGTTGGATGGTGTGCCTTACACCTGAGATGGCTTGCAGCAATTCTTCCAATCATATCTGGTGGGACCAGTTCCATCCCACGGATGCAGTGAATGAAATCTTGGCAGACAATGTGTGGTCTGGATTGCACACTGAGATTTGCTATCCCATGAACTTGCAGAACATGATTGCTCGGAAGACCAAAAACGATTTGACAAAGTTGTTCACGATTAGCTGAGGTGAAAAACACCAGATAAGCTCTTGGTATGTAGACTTCCTGCGATCTGATTTGACTGAAGTAAATAGGAATATAGGATACTGGATAGCATTGTAAGCTACTATGTGCGGGCATTTGATAGATTTCTTCTTTTCCAATTCAGAGGTGGAATGTCGATTTGTATAGACACAATATTGCCACATTGTTCACGGTTGGAGAATAGTGGCACGCGTTCCATTTTCAGGCAAATTTAGCTATATTGTTTTCGAAGTTGTCTATATGATCTTTCAAGTTTTATGAGGAAAAGTTTCCACTTTTAGAGGGACCATTTCTTCTTCATTTGAGGCTTTCCTACTAGATGTACTCATCTTCTGATACTTTTATTTGTGTACGTACCCATGCTACTCAGACACAAATACTCATTTTCTGGTGTTCGATCAAAAGCATTGACAGTGATGTGGCAATTTAGGCATTGACAAATTTTGGCAAGAACTTTGGCTCAACCAATGGAGCTCTGGTGAGCTGTATATTTCAGCTTTGGCAAGGAATATAGCTCGCCACTGGAGCTGTTCCATGGGGTTTTGGCAAAAGTTAATTAAAAAAAATTCAGATTTGCAGTTTTAAGTGGTGTCTTCTTTTACCCAGATTATGTTTCTCAAGCAGCAAACTTAGGCTCTGAAGGTATACCAGTGTGTCGGTTGTTTTGCTTAGAAGAACTAATGGAAGCTACAAACAACTTCGACAAGTCTAACATAATGGGTGAAAGTTCATATGGGAAGATAATATCCAAGAGTAAATATGCTTTAGAACGTTACATCATAATAACCACGATCGTGAAGAAAGTTTCTTCTAAAGGTGGCAATTTCAACCCATATTTGTGAATCCGCCCACTTACAATCCAACCCAACCCGCCCATATTGTATATTTACATGGGTTTAAGTGGGTTGAAAATGGGTTCAATATGGGTTAGAATTAAAAGGACTCAGCTTTCTTTCTATTGCTTGTTTTGGTTTACAAATGATTGTTGCGTGTCGGCTGCGCGTTGTTTGGAACATGAGAAAGCTAGTTATTTGGATATCAAACTTCTTTCTTCTGAGTACTTCTACGTTTAGGGTTTGACTCGACCCGTATTCGATCCGATCCGTTTCAACCCATTTACTATTTGACCCGTATTTGATTCGCCCATATCTGACCATTGACCAGTTTCTATCTGCCCAAACCTGACCCAACCCGCTCATTTGTAACCTCTAGTTTCTTTCCATTGCCTCTATTTTGTTAGTCATAGCATGCCCAATGAAAGTAAAAGCATGGACCGCCAATGTGTACGTTTTATTTTTTATTTTTTATAAACACGTGTACTTTTATAAAGCTCAAACCAACCAAGATCTCACCGGGGCAAAACCCCCAGATAGACAAACTGACTAATAACAAAAGAACCAAGACAACTTCAAAGAAAAGACTCAAAAACACCTGCACAGCTATCCTATCTATACAGACTCAATAGCGGATAATAGCTTTTTCAGACACTCTCCGAACAGCACACAAGGAACGATTAGCCATGGAAGCCTTCACCCCTTTCATAGAACACAAGAAATCTCGAATGTTGTTAATGGCCAATTGGGAAACTTGATCAACGTAGGCAGATTTCTGTTCGAAAACTCTGTACTTTCTCTCTCTCCATATAGTATATACAGTGGCTGCCAAAGACCCTTTCATGATTCTGCTACGAAAACCATCACCATGGGCATGTTGCACGAACCATTCCATAGCCTCATCTAAGTTAGGAAGTCTGATTCTAGAAGATATACTCCAGACATTCCACCATACAGAACATGAGAAAGGACATTCAACAACACGTTAGTTAGCGATTCGGAACCTCCATAACTTGAGTACTTGGGCTTTCTATTCCTGTAAAACCTCCTTAACCCCACACTTCTTTTTTTGGAATCTTCACAAAGGAAGACTAGAGAATGGAGCCCAGGTAGCTATTAGATGCCTAACTGTATCAAAAAAATATACTATCCCGACTCTTAAACTCAGGTTGGACTTGCTTGCAAAGCTTCGCCACCCACATTTCGTTTGCCTCTTGAGTTTCTGCATCAATAGAGGTGGAAGAGATGAATCTAATGCAAATGAAGTCTATCTCATATGACTATGTGTCAAATGGGAATTATCGGGCACATCTCTCAGGTAAGCTGAAAATCATGAAATAGTATTAGTTGGAGCCCCAACCCCAGTTTGTAACGTAGGTCAAATATATCAATTGGATCGGATGTCTAGCCTGATATTCTGATGGGTTTTCAGATAATTGTCCAAAAAAAACTCTGATTTGGCGTGGCGAAGGCTGTGCACTTCCTACATACTGGAATTATTCCCAGCCGGTTTCTTCAACAATGGGTTGAAAGCAAATAATATACTCCTGAACAAGCATCGGATGGCAAAGCTTAGTGACCTTGGGCTGTCTATTGTTATTGCAGAAGATGAAGATCATTCTGAGGTATTTGTCTGAATGTCTTTGCTGTTTTTGTGTCTTTTTGTTGTGCTCACTTCCTAACTCAATCACTCATTTTCTTGGTCTGTACGCAAAAGGACAGGGTCTCAATTCATGGTAAGGTTTGTTTTTTTTGTTTCCTCAATAAAAATGGAACTTTACTATCAACAAAGTGGAAGGTCAATGTGGCAAAAAATAAATATAGTCGTATCTTAAGGAAACGATGAGTCGTGGATTTTGATTGAACTTGCAGTCATTGGATCTTTAAGTGTATCATTTTCCATCGTTGCAGGCAAATGATCAATATATAAGTTCCTCCTATATATGGGTTCACCATGTGAGGTACATCATTTACACACAGTGTTGTGTGAGACCCATCTCGAGCCGGATAATTTATTTAAAATATGTTTTTAAGATACCCTGTATAGAAAATTAGCTCAATCGAATATCGGTAAAAACTTGATCGATTCTGTGCACAATTTACTGTTAGAAAATTAAGCAAAGAACCGATTAAGCAATAATTGATACCCGATTGAGTTGATTTTGTATAAAGATCCTTCGAAATACATTTTAAAAAGATAGAGAAGCTCCAATTATTTATGTGAAATTTTAAAATGTGTCCCACACAATGCGGTCTGCATTTAGTATGTATCTTCAAGGGACAATTACCCCAAAATCTCGGCATGTTTGTCCACACAATTAGGGAAAATTTATTCAATATACTTTAAATCATCACTCCAATTTATGACTAAAATACTTTATTGAAAATGGAATTGACTGGATTTGGGGTCTCTATAGCGCCCAATCTGAATCGTCCAAAACTGTTTCAAGTATTCAAGTTTCAACTATTATCCTACATATAAGATACGTACCTTACATGTAAAATAATATTTGGACTATTGATTATCGAACGGACGACAAAGTTGAGCACTGTAGGAGTGTAGTGCCATAGGGACCCCGGTTTCGTCCCCTTTGCGAATTGCACCTCAGTTGGGGTATTTGCAGGTTCTTCCCGAGTCTATAGAAATCATGTTGAATGAATATTGATAACTCAGTGATCGAAGTACATTATTTGAATCTGGCTATGATGCCCCAGTCCGATTTGATGCCCCCCCCCATTTTCGCTCAACTGTTAGATCTCTATTTTTCAATCTCAACCATTGGTTCCATCCCACTCATAATAAGTGTGGGTATACATTCTGGCCATACATTGTGGTAACTGGTAAGTGTGAATATAGTAAATGGTATGTAAAGTCAGTTCTTGTGGTACTGTTTACACCATATTTCACCGTCTGTCGTTGATCGATCAAAAGGTGGCAATTATGAGAATGCTTCCTATTTTAATAATTCGTACTAATAATATAACTAGTTTTTATTTCTTTTATTTGTTTGTATTTTAATGAAGTGTAGGACACTTGGCATGCTCTTACACATTTGGAAGTTAAAAGGACATTTGTCATCGTCCTACACACTTTGAAGTTGAAGAGAAGTTATTTGGACACTTGAAAGATAATTAGAAGAATGAAGAATAGTGAGAAGTTAGAAATTATTTCCTGCACATCTTTATTTTTCTATAAATAGCATTTTTAGGCCCCATCGTAATCTGTCCAACAAATCAAAGTCTTTAATTTGTTCTTAAATTTTTGTCTTACTAATCCATTCGAGTTATAGGAGTGGAAGTAGAATTTCATATTCTAAGCTTAACTTAGAATATTCGATGTATCGCTCATGTTGATAGATCGATCATTGAAGATTGATGGAAGAATCTCTTCCATTCTTCTTCTTTCTTATCATCAATTTAACATTTGACTCGACTGTTATTTCTCTTCTGGTGAAGTCCTGAAATACGGCGTGGAACCACAGATCCATCTTGTGGAGACATAGTCGCATTCGCCCTTATTTTTGCTGGCATTGTTTCCTGAAATCTCTGTTGATTTTGATCGAGGGAAAAATTGGTAAACAGGTATGTAAACTTAAATTTATTTTTTGAAAAATCATAAAACCAACTTATTTTTATGAGTGTTTTTGATCTAATGACTGAGATTTATCCATTTTTTCAATCTTACTGTGGGGCATGGAAGAAATTTTGACAATATTCTTGTAAAAAATGGAAAACAAATATACTTTTGAAAATGTACTTTATAATAAATTCAATTCCATTCCCTCTGCTGGCCCAGATTAGGAAAAAGATGACAAAATAGGAAATTCAATAAATAATGTGCTTTGATTAAAAAGGAAAACTCAATAAATGTGGAAGGAATATACAGCATCAACACGAGAAAAACAAGGCCCAATAAAGACGACGTCGTAGCTCCGTAAATGAGGCCAAGCTTGGCTTCGCTATTTGCCCTTCAACATCCTCCCTATTTACCACTCAACCCAAACCGTTTCACCCCCAATCCGCCTCCGACTTTCTAGTTTTGCACAGAGTTACAGAAATCTCTCTCTCTCTCTCTCTCTCTCTCTCCGCCCTAATTCCATATATACGAGTGCGCTAGGGTTTCAATCAAGAGAGAAAGAGTGACCCATGCACAGATAACAACATCCCACTGCCATAAAACCCTAGTTTCACTCTCTCATTCGCTCACTTCCAGCGCCCTCGCTTCTGATTCCTAGGTTTTCATTTCCAGCAACGCTCCCATGTCTTTCGGACGGAGATTGCCGCTGTCTTCATAGCCCTATCTCTGCCCCAGACTCCGTTCTATTAAACCCGGTGGAGTCACTCAATTCGAACGGTAGGGATCGCAATTGCGTCCTGGATTCCCTATCCGTGATGGCCACCGCAGCGGCGACGGCGGAGCTGTATCTGAACGGGGGCAGCGATCGCGACGGGGAGGTGTTGGAGAGGGCGCAGCAGGCTGCGGCGGCCGTGTCGGAGCGGCAGACGACGGGTGCATCCATGATGGAACAGTTGGTGCCGGAAATCACGACTCATGCTCTGACTTACTTAGATTTTCCGAGCCTGTGCCGCCTTTCGATGACCAATTCGTTGATGAGGAGGGCTGCCAACGATGACAATGCCTGGAAAGCGCTTTATCACAAGGTTGTTACTTCTTTTGTGGTAAAATCTGAACTTGTTAGTTTTTTTTTTTAATTAGTTGTATAGATGCCGTTGCGTTTGCAAATGGTACTATGCTAAAGATGGGAAGAGAAAAATCTTCGATTGAGATTAATCTCTGATGGAATTTGAGATGTGAATGTAGAAATGAGGGGAGAACTCTTTTTTGGTAAGTCAGGTGTCCCACCGCCCACTTGTCGGGAGCCCAATTAAACCCAAAGCAAAGCTCTGTATGGACTGGCCCCAAAAGAGTTGATAGCTCTTAGAGGTTTCGAACCTGAGACCTCAGGAGGGAGCAAACACACCTGAGTCCCAAATCTTGACCACTAGGCCAACCCCTTGGTGTTAATTGAGGGAATTATTTTTTGTTTTGTCCTTCTTGGCAATTTCTTTGGGCAGTTGAAGGGTAGTTTATAAAGCTTAATTGTGAGCCGGCCTCAAAAAACTGAAGTTGGCACCAGAGGGGGTTTTGCTTTGTGATGGTAATTGATGCTTTTGATTTGAAAATGTAAATTTTTTTTCCCTCTGCAGTTCATTGTTCTACTTTGAGGTTTGGTCAACTTAGGCTTGCAAGATGGCAATTATCGAATTTTAGAGTGGTGGAAACTCATGCATTTCTACTACGCTCTTTGGTTGCTGTTTGGTAATGGAACTGCATGAGAACGTTTTGGGTCAGTTTGATTGGCTGGTTTAGGGATGGAATAGGATTACAAATCCACCATTTGAATGCAACAGTACATAGAGGGATTACGTGCCCTTTTGACAGAAAATCCTACAGAACATGGATATACATTAGCTTGGGCCACGACGTGTTAATAATCCCCGACTATTAGCCCATTGGTTTTACTGTTTGAGAGTATGTAACCCTCATTATTCATCCAGTCAATCCAACACGACTTTTAAAAAATCAAAAAATTGTGAGTTGTGTCAGTTGCAAAGAAAAAGGAGAGGATGTAAAGAAGGGGATCAAGGTTGATGAATGACGATGGGCCTTTATGATACCTTCAGTATATGTGTGATTATGGATAGTATGGTGGGAATGATTGTAAAACTTGATCGAATTTGGTATGTTTTATCAAATTGGTCTGGTGTGAATGACTGCATGGAATGCAACAAAATCTAGTATTTGTGTTTCATCTTAAGTGCTGCCAGTGTCTAATTTGATTTAATGTTGATGACCATCATGCTGTCTGGAAATGCTCAAATGCTGTCAGACTATGTTGAGGATTTCTTGCATATTGTTGTATGTAATTGGAGTTGTTTGTAATTGGAAGAGTAAATGAGTGGTTCTAGCAGTTGTGTTTTGGGTTTGCTTGAACTGAATTTTGGATAATGTCACATCTTTTTGCACAAGAGTGAATGTTATAAGATCACCTCTAACCCTTAGTCTGCAGACGGTACTTCTCTAACCTTGTGAATAAGGTTAGAGAAGCTGTGCTTGACATTCACTTTGGCATCACAAGAGCATGGAGTTGAGCTGAAAAAAAACACGACCCAAACTTTTTCTACCTTTTGGGTTTGGACATCTAGATTGCAAATTTGATTGACATTGCCTCTTTTGCTAAGCTTTTCCCTCATTTATGGACTGTTGTGAACTGCTTTGCTAACTTCTAAGCAGTTTTCTAGATGTTGAACAGACCATCTATTTCTCTATGTTTGTAGGATTTCACATTGGAGCAGGATAACATAACACCTGTTAATGGGTGGAAGGCGTATTATGCTGCTACAAGAGCTATTATGAATGTCAATGCAGAGTTTTTTAACATTATTCGAGAAAGATCACTTCCAGCAATGGGTCGCCTTTGGCTTAATGCAGACTATGTCAAGTGTGTTCATGCCTCAGGAGAGCTTTTTACCAGGTATTATTCTTGTTATCTTTTTATTCTTGCTACCGCTTTTGAATTTTGACTGATCTCTCTTTTAAAAGCTTCACTGTGGTAGATTATGTTATTGTCTGGTTTTTGCTATTGGATTTGGATTTTGGGGGAAACATATCGTTCAAGTGATTGGTTTAATAACTAGTTTTGTGGTTTGGTTGAATAATACCCTAGGATCCATAGTAATTGCGGTATTGCTGGTACAAATGCATTTCTTGAAGTTATCTATACAAACCTTCTATGTTGTGCTTGCTGTTATAGAAATCAGTGATGTTAACCTGGAAGGGAATATATTTTTCTAAAGGTTTTGCGTAGTGGATAGTCGGGCTAGGAAAAGAGGAAGACCTAAACTGACTTTGGATATATTGGGATGGGAAGGACTTGAGCTTACTAAATCAAAGTGAAGAGGCCCTAGACACAGCTCAATGGAGAAATAGGATTCATGGAGCCGATCCCAATTGATTGGGAGACAAGGCTCGGTTTGGTTTGCTGCATAGCTATCAGTTGGAGCATGCTAGGCACATATAGAATAGATTGGATCTGGTGCTTCTGTTGAAGCATGTAAGATGGCGTAGAGAAGAGGACACACTGTTATAATTTGCATTAGTGAAAACATTGTGTTTTAGTACTGGTCATGCAATAGTGGGTCTTAAAAAGAGGGTGTATTGGTATGAAGAATTGCTACAGTTTGCTGTCAATATTTTTCTAAGGATGAGTCAACTGGAGTTTCTGCAGTATCTTGATTCTAAATCGATTCACCCACTTAGGATAATTTGATTTAGTTTTTGCTTCTCATGCAACAGAATGAACAGGTGACTTACATTTACCCGTTTTTTTTGGGGGTCGCAAAATGCAGTTACAATGCGGTTATGGAGAGCTGGCAGCTAGCATTTAATTGGGATCATGGTGGTGGCTTCCAGGTTAGGGATGTACGTGCACGGGTACTTACAGAAATGGCTTGGGTTACCATGAAAACCTATGTTGACATGGACAATCGGCTATTCAATATGTCTAATGTTTTTGAGTTCCATAACGGCCGGTGGTACATGGTGCACCATCATAGCTCTCTGGTGCTTATTGATGGAGAACCGGAGCAACAAATTGTGCAGGGTTAAGGAGATAAAAGAAAACAAGACGAAGATGAGTTGAAGGATAGGGATATAAATGTAACTACAACAAGATGATATAGCCCTATCTGTTCCTAGGACCGAGGAGCTCTGAAATTTGTCTTTGATTTTTTTCCTTCCGAAGATCTTGTGTAATCTTTGGTTTCAACCTCAGTTTTGGTTGTTTTCCGGCGAAGATGGTTTTTATTTTCCCTCCAATTCATCATTTCTATTCTCCTTCATTGAGTCATCTTTTATTGGGTTTATATACGTTCTTCCATGCCGTTCCCCCTTTTCAAGTTTGCTTTTTTTTTTTTTTGTTATTAAATGCATTAATTGTATGGAGCTTCAATTTCTGGATCTTAGTTATGGAGAGGTTTCTGTGCACCAAGCCACCAACTAAGCATTGTGCGACCAGACCTATTTGATTTTCAACGGAGTGTGTAGCTCAACAGACTACGATATACTCGCCGATTGGTTTTCCTTTGGATGTCTGACATATTTGATTTTCAACGTAGCGAGGATTCTATGGTTTAAATGTGTAATTATGGACTGAGACACAATAACTCAAACCTGCATTTGTGTTGGCGATAGTCTTGGGATACTGTTGATATGGGAGGGGATGCTCTAGCTTTTATCAAGTCTAATAGAGGTGAAGTTCAGTCAACGGATTCGTTGATATTTCGCCTTTGTCCCCGGGCAGGCTAACGGGGTTGCATTCGACTTGGGCGTTTTAAGACCGGTTTCTCTGCGCCTCCAATTTGATAACCTTCTGTTGTTTGGTGCTGGTATTTTTTCATGGGTTTTGCTTGAGCCATAGTTTGGAACCTTCGCCGACAGTCGAAGATAAAGAAAATATCTGTTCGTAATCTGGTATACTTTTTCAGATTCTTTCGTCTTGACAAATCCACTGGATTTTCCATCCAGCAAGAATTACCTGAACAGTTTTGGAGAATTATTTTCGTACTCCCCAAATTGTTAGACAGAGTTGATTTTCGCACTTTCCAAATTGCCAACTTTTGGAGAGTGCTTGAAAAGTTTTGGAGTGATTTTCGTACTCCTGAAATTGTTAGATAGAGTTGATTTTTGCACTCATCAAATTGTCAACTTTTGGGGAGTGTGAAAATCAACATGACTAGAGTGCGGTTAACAATTTGGAGAGTGCGAAAATCACTCTCCATAGTTTTTTGTTTGGTTTAGGGAACACAATAGCACATACTTAAATGGGGAATAAGCGAGAAAGAATTGTTGGGAAAAACATTATGCACAAAAGAAAACTTCTGTATTATCTGCCTTTGATGTGTCATTGTCTTGTTATTTAGAGCATTTCGAAAAAGATTTACAAGTAATTTTTGAGGTAAATAAATAGAGTGAAGCGCAATATGGAGCTTTTTAAAGTTTGAATTTGTAATGGTCCTGTTTTTTAAAAATATTTTGTAGATTAAAAATTGCTATTGTGTATAAAGAGTTTTTGCATTTTATTTTATACTGTACTCTATTTCATAATTTGTGCGTGCACAGATATGTGTGTAAGTGGGTGATGTGTGTGCACATATATATGGCACTCTACTTTTAGTTAATGACACTTTACCTTTAGTTTTGTTTTCTCACATGATCAAGACACAAAGTGGAGTGCTAGTGACTAAAATTGGAGTGCCAAAATCAATTTTCTATTTTTATATACTTGTTAGACCTAAAACAAAATTGCAATATTTAATCAGGGTTAAGCTCTCTTGAATACCCTTGTCCAGTTATCCTCTATGTTCCTCCAAGCTCATATTTTTTTGCTCATATTTTTTTCCGCATAACAGATCAACAGAAATAATCTGAACCCTTCACTTCGTAGTTCCTATCAAAACCTTTGTGTTTGTAAAAAAATTGCTTTGATTGCCGATCAGTATAGAAACTAATCGTTTACAGCTGGCAAATTAAGTTCACAACTATATTTGCTGAACGGTTTGGATTATTTTTATAAGCTTGCCTTGGAACCAAAAAATGTGGGTTCGAAGGAGGACAGAGGTTTAAGGTATGGGGTGGAGCTTAATCTGTGGGGAGAGAGGGGGAGTTATCATTCGGTTCATTGCCGAGATGAAATTTGAGCCGTCCACTGCCGAAATTAGACAGTTTGATGGGGACAACACCCAAACAACAGGGTCCCCGAATTCATCTTCGAGAGGGAGGTAGATTTATCGTACACAAACCATTTCCCGTGGCCCTTATACTGTTTCAGTGTGATGACATGCATATATGGACCTTCGAACGGAAAAAAATGCATTTCGGCGGAAACCAGTGATACCCAGATTGAATGTTTTTGTCATATACTCTTAACATTGCGCCCACTTAGTAAAACCTTGCGGCCACCTACCAAAACCATGCGGCCATAAACAATAACCTTGCGGTGACAAACTCGGACGTTGTGGCTAACCCTTCAAAACCTGCATGCGGCGACACACATAATGAGAATGTGATCTTTGACATGTGGAACGGACGAATGCGTAGAACCTCCAGAGTTGTTAGTTTGGTTCAAGGTACTTTGGTGAGAGTTCGATTTGTTGCCTAGTTTTCTTAATCGCAAAAAGCTCGCTTCTTGGTAAAGTACTTTTTCTAAAGACCTTGTACTATTGCATGTCCATCATGGAGGATTGGAGGGATTCGCTTGTTCCGTAACCAAGCTTTCAAAACATCGCGGCCATGTGTCAAAACTTGAGTCTAGGAGTAATAAGATGCCGTCAAGATGTCCGAAAACAGACCATACACTAATCACGCTTTTACTAGTACTCAAGCAAGGGGAAAACGCGTGTTCCATAGCCTCGCTTTCAAAAGATCGCGGCTAGAAGTTATAAGATGCAGCCAAGGGTAATAAGAGGTGGCCAAAATGTCCGAAAACAGACTGAAGCGGTGAAGTTCCCCCGCAACTCTGTGAATTGGTGTAGGAATAATATCGTTTGTGTCACTGTGAAGTGCAGCATCAGGTCTTTTCTTAAGTTAATTTTGGATTGTCATTTTTTGGCGGATTAGCCCGATCCTGGAACACATTGCTCAGTCTTAATAAAAGCATCGACATCAGAGTGGTGTGCACCTCTTAAAAATTATCAGTCTAAAACTCGGGCCTCATTTTCAACAAGTCAAAGTTCGTCTCGTATGCCTAAATGTTCAACGTACGGATTCATCCACTCCTAGCTAACGCTAGCACATTTGTGTGACTTGTAATTTTGAGTTCTTTGCTACTACATGCTTTGTTAAGCACTAATAGAATATTTCGTGCCGGTTTTGATTTTGATCAACAAGGAGTGTCTTCTCCTGAGGAAAAAAGAATTTAAGTCTTCACAATCTGCTTTTTCTAGCCCGGCCTTTAGGGAAGCTGGTGGAGTTTGAGTGAGACAAACCTTGTTGAATCTACTTCATTCTTCCACGTATGATTTTTGATGGATTTTCTGATATGTATGGGCATCCCTCAGACATTGTCTACACAAAACAGATTTGGAAATATAATGCAGGTCACAGCAAATCTGGATTTTGGAACCACAGAGTTGATGCTGGCTTTTATCTTGATCTTGTTTGATCGCAGGACGAGACAGGTGCTTCGTGGTGATTGAGTTGACGAAGTTTGTTAGTTCTGCTTGTTGTTAGCTGTTCGGGTATTGAATTTTGGCTGAAAAAAACAGGATTTCCCAGGAAAATCATGCCTTCACTAAAAAAGCTCAAGGGTTTGTATCACGAACTTCTGTTTGAAAGGATGTGAAGTTAATCCAGAGTAGACCATTCTCATACGCTTTCAGAGAGAAAAAGGTTGGGGCATGGTAAAAGGAGGGGAAGTGTGTGTGCTGGTATTGAGGAAATAGGTGTTGCAAAGAAGCTGTTAAAATCTAACTCCTAGAATTGATTGGACTGCATTTGGAAATTCTGGCTCTTACTCTAGAATCTCAATTGGACTGCATTTAGAAACTGGAGGTAATTCACTGATAAGGGCCAAACAAAACTTCTTTCATCTTCGTCCAAGTGACATCAACAGGTAATCCAGTTTTCTATTTTCCTGTCATTGTCATTTGATAAACAGGCATTCGGGTCGGTTACAAGCAACCCGATTGATATTGACGTCCTAAAGTTAACGACGGGCTAACCCCCTTTTTCTATTTTGCAAGGGGGCATCACTAGTGAATAAAACAACAACTTAGGCCTCGCTCGGCAAATTTTCTAAAATCTCTACAAAGGTGAAGTTCATGGCTATTATCCCTCCTTGTGCGCCAACCGGCCGAAACAACCGAGGACCCTTACATTGCCCTGATCTTAACTTACCAAAAAAAAACTGAAATTTCAGTTTGTGTTCGTATTTTCTTGTAGTTGCCTTCATCAAGAACTGCATGTTTGCGCGGACAGATTGGAGTTTAGTTTTCTCAATGCACACTTACTAATGGTGCAACGTCTTCTGCCATGTCAATTTTCGAGAGAAAAGACAACTACGCGAGGACCTAGGAGATATCAAGAGAACTTTCACGGGAAGTTTTAGGTTACCTCTAGTCAAAAGACTCAAAACAGATCACATGGAGCCGGTAACCAGTTCCTTTATTATTTCAACATAAGGATTAAAGTGAGACCCACGCGAAAACCAAATCCAAACGCTTGCTAGCCAGCTTCGCTATTATTATGGCAGTTGTTGGTAATTGGCTCTTACTTTGAAATATTGCAGTTGCAGTAACAATTGTGGTACTGAGACCCACAAGCTAGTGACCTCACTGCAGTCGCAAGTGTGGCGGGCCCCACAACAGACTATTGAGAGTATGGCATGGTTTACGAAGCGTCCCTAGGTGATCGAAAAAAAAAAAAAAAAAAAAGTTTCCCTAACATATCGAGAAAGATTTTTAAGGTTTTGAGGCTGACCATTGCGGATTCCCCATCTTTTGCTGTGTATGCGATGGAGACCTGCATTTTATGTTCCATCTTTTGCTGATGATCAAGGACCAATGCGGGCGAAAATTGTCTCTATATACATATGCATGTACATATGTATTGTTTCTTCCCGTTACAACAGCTGCTAAATGCTAATCGGTGCATGCTTTCTCTTGGGAAGCTATAGTTCCGGAAAATGGTTTGTCAAATTCATGTGTTTTGGTTAACTAAAGTTCCATTTTGCTAAAAAATACGTAGCATGTTTGCTCCACCAATGCAGCGCGCACAACTACAGTTCCCTCGCTTTTCAATTACCTCTGTCCAGCTAATGCCATTTTGTCAATGCGATACGCTCAAGCATTCGCCGTGGTCTTTGCAGCTGATGTGGCAGTATTTTATGAGTCCATTCTTGGTTCCGAATTTGGATCCAATTTGCCAAAATTTCCGTCAAATTATATGATAAATTGGCAAAGAATATAGCTGTTCACCGTAGCTGCCCGGTGGAGTTGCTCCTAAGGACAGGTTTTTCCCCGGGCCAGTGTCAATCATGAAGATGCCTTCGGTTGGCATCGAGGCTGCAGTTCTTTGGATTCCATTTCATGGTCTTCCTTGCACATGTACCATAAGTATATTTAACAGCAATACTTATATCGAGAATGGTGATGATGATGCATGCCCTTGCATCACCACACCTCAACCACACCCTCTCACATACAGGTGGATTCCGTTGAAACGGGATCCACCTGTATGTGAGAAGGTGTGGTTGGGAGTGATGTGCCCCTAACACTATTCTTTTCATGCTCCAAATGTTTAGGGAATGGACTTTTACGTAGTCAATTAGCACATGCAAGGGTGTGTTTTTTTTTGCCAAGACATGAAAGGGTGTTTGATAAATTAATTCTTCGCCAAAACAGTTGTTACAGGTTTTTGAATTAGTACAACTTTTTTGTGAACATCCTGAATCGAACCGTTCATAAGGGTTCAAGGAAATAGTAAAACCGAATCAAACTGTCGCACATGTGAAACCAAACGAGTCAAAAGTAAAAGGCGAACGGGGTTTAGTATAATTCGGTTTCACAGATTCACCATCTCATGTATGAATAAGTGATAAAGTAATTCTTCGCGAATACAGATGTTACAGATTTTCAGATTAGTACAACTTTTTTGTGAACATCCTGAATCGAACCGTTGATAAGGGTTCAAAGAAATAGTAAAACCTAATCAAACCGTCCCAATACGTGAAACCACACCAATCAAAGTAAAAGGCGAACGCGATTTGGTTTAGTTTTGTTTAACAGATTCACCATATATCTCATGTATGAATAGTACTTTCCGAGCTTTACCACCGACTTTTAAAAAAAATGTTAGCACTCGAATTTGTGGGCCCCACATGACCACTCATTTTCGATTGATCACGAAGAGTACTTTCTTGTCTAACTTATATAATGTGAACCTAACTTCAAATAAACACATAAAGAATACTATAGTAATAAATTTAGATTGGGCTACGTCAAGGAAAAAAAGCACGTAGCAAACAACCACATTTGAAAAAGTCAGTAAGTGATCGATCACCCAAAACAAAAAAGAAAGAAAGAAAGAAAGAAAAAGAGAGTCGGTCGGTCGACAACCTTATCCGACCCATTCTCCAGTAGGTAAGAGAGAGAGAGAGAGAGAGACCAATCTCATTCGAGAAAGCTTCCTCTGAGCTTTTCCATCATGAGTTTTCATTGTTCTCTTTTGGTCTGCCAACTGCTCTCCAATAAAAGTATCCGTAGATTTTTAGACCGACCTATGGTATTTGACTTTCGTGCTTTCGATTCTTAACCACTCCTGTTTATAGTAATTTGCCGACGGGAAATGCTTCAATGCGCCACTGCTACTCTTGAAAAATATTACGTCTATATTTAGCGAATGAAAAATGTTCCAATACGCACCCGCTGCTCTTGAAAAATATTACGTCCATATTTAGTGAATGATATGCCGCCTTAGATGAAATAAGATAGGCTTAATAGATTATGGTCCAAAATAAATAGGAGTATCCTGATCTTATGTAGAGCTGTGGTATATAAAAATATTCTGCACGTTTTTGTCACAACCGATACATAATTCTAGAGCCACCCCTGATGACAATCGATATATAATTCTGAAGCCACCCTGAATATCATGTATCCCAAAAATATGGGGTGCATCGTAGCTTGACTCCTAACCTTTGCTAACCCTCGATTCCGTTTGTTCTGGTATAACCAAATCTTAGGAACTCAGATCACCACGTTCTGCGGCATCAGATTGAGATACAAAACCCTATCTTTTCACCTTTTTAAAGAAGTCTATTTATTCTATTCAAGAAGTAGGTGCCAGTCTGGTAGGAGTGAAACATTTACACCGTTCTGCGTAGACAACCATAAAAACAGTCCGTCCAAAGACGGCGGCAACATGGTGATCCCCAAGATGGTAGTCCCGGGCTACCGAACAATTTCCAGTGTACAAGTTGATAGATTATGTTCAAGACTATAAAGACTGCAACCCCTACCATCACCAAGAGGTAGATGATGTGCGTTCGCAATGCAAAAGGATAATACGCCTGACGGAGAGACTAGCCGAAAGGCGTCAAAGGCTTAAATATGTAATTGGGCAGTTACCAACGGATACAAAGAAATATTGAAGCCAGAGATACAAATATAGACATTCTTCACCATGTATACTTACTTATTCATTGTAATTGTACACAGTACTCAGGAAGCCGAAGAACAAAAAAGAAGCATGACAGCCACCTCCAAACACGAAAAACAGTTTCACAACAGAATGGGTAGGATCAGAGACCCTCTGCTATTCTTCCTCTTACAAACTCTTCAACCTCCAACATATCTATATATATTTTAGTCCTTACTTTTCAATACTGTTGTTCTTATTCCTGTTGTTCCTTTTGTGTATGTGTGCCTCTGTGCCTTTACGGCATGTTGTTTAGGAGTTATCTGCAATAACATCTAACAGAGAGAGTGCCTGCAAAATTCAAGACGATAGTTTAGTTTATCATTGGATTTCCAATTATGATTATCGATGCGCTAATTTTGAACGGATTTAAACTGGTTAATACCTCGGGAATGTTTAGTTCAAGGCGGAACTTAGGGCCGTCGTAATGATGGAGAATTGGGCGGAAGGAGTCCTCTTCCAATGGCTCACACAGTTTCCTTGTCACAACGCGCACCTGCCACAAACACGAAGCAAATTCCCAAATGAGTTTTGCAAGCAGAACATGATGAAACAATATAAAAATTTGCAACGGCAAGAAAGCTAGAAATGTCAAATTAGCAAACCATGATCTCAAACTCATCGAAATCCAGTCATAATACCTGAGCAGGGAAGCGTGATTCGCCAGGGTTCTTTTTGTCCTCCCATGCTGTTGGATCAATATTTGTTCCTCCAAAGCTTGCAGCCTGAGGAGACCATTTTCCACTAAGTTAGTTGAACAATCCTCAACAACTAAATCGTGAAATGAGTTCTTACCAACCAAGAATATAGAAATTGCTATTAATAGATTTAGAAGAGAAATAAATACAAACCTCAAAAACGCCATGGAGTTGGTGGGTGGAGTAGTTGTAGAGGAAAAGGGGCAGGCCTGGGGTTATCTGCCGAACTGAATCACGGTAGCGGGGAGGCAAACCTGGAAGTTCATTACAGAAAACATTAATCAGGAGAGGATACGATGAGAGAAAGTCTTCAAACTTAAAAACTCAAGAGGACAAATGGATTAACAAGGCATCAACTACTGTAATCTATTCTAAATCATTGAAGCATATTTGTTTTGGAAGATAGGCTATATCAGCAATTACGTCAATCTGAAACTTAGTTTGATTCATCGTGGTAATTCAAGTCTAGGATATAATTTATCATTTATGTAAATCTCGGACCAAATCCAAAATCGACCTCTCCACAACAAGGCACATCCTAAATTAGTTATGGATTTCCCCCACCAAACCCATAAGAATATTTTGTTCCTTTGAATTGGTTAGATGAGTATTTTGTTCCTCTGAATGGTTAGACAAAACAATCCCGTCAGATATGAGAAATTAAATAACTTTTCAACTTAAATTTGGATGGTTGAATTAGTGACCACGAAAAGTTCATCTAAACCAACCCTCCAAACCCACATAACCTACACACAGAAAAGTTGAACCTTCCATGTGATTGGAACATGGAAGGTTTCATTCACCTTCTTAATAACCCTCCATGTTAGGTGGGTCAACAAAGTCGGACCCTTACAAAGATTGGAGGAATTAAAGGCCCGTCTAATTATTTTTGTCTGAATCAAGATTCAGATTCTAATTGAGATACAAAATATAAGCAAATAAGATACGATAACCAAACGGGGCCTTGAGTCGATAGTTATAAACTCCTATTCCTGTTTCAGATCAGGGCATGGTCAGCCCAAATCACCCGGAAGGAGAACTCATCGAACCCATGAATCAAAAAATCATTTAGTATGCAAATCATTTGTCACTATTCAACCGGAATCAATGAATCCTTATATCAATCTATTTTAACATATAATTGCGAGAAAAAGAAAGGAAAAACAAACTGCATAGAGAAAAGAGTTGGAAGGAGAGACATACCGAAGAGCTGCCTCTTGAGATTCTCTTCCATGGTATCATTGTTGCAAACAAAGATGTACCCACCAACCGTCTCATTCCTCGGCAGAGACTCCGACGGGGGAAGCGTCTTGAACCTCTTATCCACACCATTATTCTTCTCGCCGTTATCCTTATCCTTATTCCCATTCCCATTTTTGTTCTTCTTCCCCAATTTAGTCCCGTTGTTATGATGGTTATTGTGCTGATCCTCCACACCCTTCCCATTCCCACCCTTGTTATACTTCGAACCCACAAAAAAACCGTTGGTGTTGTTATTCTGATTAAAATTCACCAGAGGCTTCGAATAAAGCCCCTTGTTAAACCCACCGTTGTTAAGCCCCACCACGTTATTATTATTCTGCTGCTGCTTCCAACCATCGTTGAACGCGTTCAAATCCGACCCGTTGTTGATCTTCCACCCGTGGTTGAACCCGTTGAAGTCCGACTCGTTCTGCTTAAACGGACTCGATGGGGCCACCGTACCAAGCCCGTAATTAAACCCGTTGAAATCCGTCTCGTTCTGTTCGAAAACAGAACGGGATGGGTTAAAACCCGACTCGTTCTGCTTAAAAACAGACGAGGGGTTCACCAGGTTGCCGTGGTTGAACCCGTTGAAATCGGACTCGTTCTGCTTGAAAAGCGACGTCGGGTTGGCCGAGCCGCCGTTGAGCTCTCCGCCGACCCTAGCGTCGAAATTCCGCCTCTCCTCGGCGGGTTTCTTCGCCGACGCATACGAGTTGGTGCTCCACAGCGAGTTGAAGTCGGATTCGTTGATGAGCTTCGGGTTGGCGGACAGATTGGCCGCGGAGTTGAGGTCGCCGCCGACGCGGATGTCGAAGTTGCGGCGCTCCTCGGGGCGCTTGTTGTTGTTGTTGCTCCATATGGAGTCGTTGAGGGAGAGGTTGGACAGGCTGAGGTTGTTGGTATGGACCCTGAGTTGGTCGCTGAATTTCCAGAAGGACTGCTGCTGGTTGTTCTCCATATCTCCGCAGTAGTACAGTTCAGATCTTAGACCAGTCTTTCTTTTTGTGTAGAGAGAGAGAGAGAAGCAGTAGAATTGTGGGATTATTGTAAGAGAGGAGTGGGGTTGAGGGTATAAATACGAAAGAGGGGAAAAATGGAGAAATTTCTGGGAAAAGAGGAGGTGGGGGGAGGTGAGGTGGAATGGCGTGTAGAATTGTCAAAGCAGAGTTAATAGTAATTAGGACGTAAATAGTGACGTTTTTTTGGGTTTGTGGTTGAGGGGATTGGGACTTGAGAGAGTGTTGATGACGGCAATAAACGCGTTTATCTGGAGGAGTGGGAAAGAGAAAGGTGACGACTAGGAGAGAATATCTAGCCTCGTTTCTTTTACTCCACTAATGTATAAAAGCTGTAGATTACAAATTTTTTTTGTTTAATTTTTTTTTCGCATTTGTTAATTTTAGACTAAAATA
The DNA here is from genome assembly GCA_014282245.1 of Rhododendron simsii. NCBI lineage: Eukaryota > Viridiplantae > Streptophyta > Magnoliopsida > Ericales > Ericaceae > Rhododendron > Rhododendron simsii. The sequence continues at coordinate 8,814,490 of CM024959.1, read as the reverse complement.
TTTATGTATTCTTTATTCGTCCTGACAAGAGAATTTGAAAAAATTTAAAAAAATTGACGATTACCTAATTTTTTTGAGTAACATCCAAGAAGAAAATTCTAAAAATTGACTTTTGGATTTTTTTTTCTTGGATATTTCAAGAAATATACTTGCGTAAGTAATTTTTTTTTACTTTTTCGATTCCTCTTGTCGAGACAAATCAATAATACATAAAAGTTTAGAGCAAAATCAACAACACTGTAAAAAATGTTTGAATAAGGACAACAAAAAAGTTGTAATCCACAACTTTTAGATTAGTTTTAGTGCGTATCTGGAGCGTTCGTTTTCGTAATCGATGATTCAGATATGTTTGTTAACTCTTACCAGAAAGAGTTAACTTTGACCGATAATAGTTCTTTAGCGAATTTGAACTATTTATTGTAGAAACGGATGGTTTAGATGCACACTACAAATAGTGCACTACAGGATCCTCGGATCCCTTTGTGGTGTGGTTGTGCGGCTTATATGTTAATCATAGATCTCATATGGATGTGTGGTAATGGAGGCTGTTGAAGTAGGCGCTCTGAAAGAATTATTGTTAAAATTTTACGATGACTAGTGTTGGTACAAATCCTCTGTGGCTGTTGAAGATTGGGAAAGGTGATGATGACTAGGGAGAGCCAGAGCCGGCCTTAACCTAAATTAAGTGTTGCGGTCGCTTTAAACTTTCAAAAAATTCTAAATTATAAGAGTTCCTCCTATTTTTTTTTATCCTTTATTATAGTTTAACAAAAGAGATTTTATTTTTAATTTTTACTTTAAACCCTCGAAAAGTCAGAGTCGATCCGGAGAGCCAAATCGTCTCCGGTTCCGGTCTTTCGAAGGTGAAGCTTTTTCCCTAACGTCTATTAAAAAAATTATTCATCTCAGAAAGTAAAGTATCAAGTTTGGTCATTCACCTATAAGTGAATGTTACTATCACCCTATGTGAAGTTCATACCGAGTCTCATTTCATGAAGTTTGGATTTTTAGTTAATATTGCAAAAACTTTAGACCAAGAGTTGAATTATTGGATCAATTTTGTCAATACACAACTCGGTCAATTATGAGTAACTCAAAAAATTAAGCCACACATATTGAAGGTATATCTAACCATTGAAGTAGAGATAGCCATAAATTTACATAAAGTTGAGCACGATTTATTATTTTTTTGTAACTCATTTTGGATCCCACAAATATAATTCAAAACGCTCGTTATTTTTTATTTTTTTTATTAGGTCCATTCAAAAAAAATTTGCTCAATCGAATATCGATAATAACTTTTTCTGAATTTGAAATTGACTTTCAAAATTATGTTGGTCAAGTAATAATTGGAGTACTATTATTTCGAAACGTATTTATCCTGAAATAGTAGAAGTAATCAACACATGTGGAGAGAGAGAGAGAGAGAGAGCATGTGAGGAGAGAGAAAGGGAGCGTGTTGGTGGGGGAGAGTGGGCCGGGTCCGTCGGTAGGGGGGAATGGGGTGGTTGAATTCTGAGTGGGATTCTAGAAGGTCTTCCCTTGTGGTGTAAGGTTCTGTTCACACTTGGAGCAGCTTTCATTCGTTTTGCTTAGGTGCTAAGGTAAAGTCTCTCTCTCCCTTTATTTTTTTAAATTTTATTATTAATCTCTTTATAACTAATGATAAGGTCAGTCTCTCTCCACACCCCCTGACTTTGTATTTTCGCAGGTGTCATACAATTTGCGGACACAAGTGGATATAGTATTAAGCAAGCCCGTCCCCGAGGGAAGACGGGGAATGCTTGCGTCTCAGGCTCCCAATTTTTTTAAAATTAGTGACCTTCAAAATTTATAGACTGTTATACTGGAGTATGTATAATAAAAAGTTCATTTTAAACGAGAAAGATTGATTATACTAAGATAATTGCTACTACTTATGCGCTAAATAATATAAGAAAAGTGATACGCAAGTCATACTTTTGAATTCTTGTAAGAATCACATTTTTTTTTTTTACCTAAACTTATTACAAGTTGTTTTCATTTGCTATTGATTTACTTTACTGTTTATTTTTTGTACTCATATACTGCTTAATATGTGTGAACCCCATATTTAAAGTTCGCATTGGGCCTCAAGAATAACAGCGACAGCCACGATATACAGTCGATGGTTTGGTTCAGTTGAGCGGCTTGGGCCTTCTTTTTGGTTTGGATTCAGTTGGGCCTTCATTTTATTGGACCCTCAAGAAGAAGGTGAATGAAGAGGCCCTGTTTGGTTGGTTTACATGGGCCCATTTTGGAGGTCTTCTCTCTTTAAAACGGATATTGTTTGCATGGGCCCATTTTATTGAACCCTTTTGATGTACTAGAAGAAGGTGAATGAAGAGGCCCTGTTTGGTTGGTTTGCATGGGCCCATTTTGAAGGTCTTCTCTCTTTAAAACGGATATTGTTTGCAAGGATGCTTAGCGAACCAAGCTACCCGAGTTTAAATTTGTATTAGCTTGTCAAAAAGTTGTTCAAAATTGGTTTGCTATGGCTAGTTACAAACTAAGCTTAAATATATTTGTGTATTTCGTTGAAATTTTAAACCAAGCTCAAACAAGCTAAAACTCGGTTGGTTTGGCTTTATGATGTATATAAAAATGTAAAAAAACTCAATCTACTCAAGATGAGCTCCTGACTGACTTGATTAAATTAATCTCGTTTGAGATCATTTCAACAAACAAGCTAAGCACGATCATGTTTTTGAAGCTCATTAAGTTTTCAAAACCAAGCTTTAATCAATCACATGTTTGGCTCGTTTGTCTATACAAGAGTCGAGCATGGCACACTAAAAACAAAAAGAATCAAAAAAACATAGTAAAGCCTGTGACCCTAAAAAGCAAAGGAGGAACAAAAGTTACACCTCTTTTTTTTTTGGCATTCAAACAAGAAGTTACACTAAATAGCTAGTTTTGTTCTTTAAATCGAAGTTCTATATCCAGGCTGAATGTCGATGGCACCCCTCCACTAGCTACTGTCATTCACCTTGATCACCACCGTCATCTCTCCCGCCACCACTAACCACCAGGTCCACCACCATCAACACATGACAACCATTACTAAAATAAAAGAGAACAAACACAGATTAAATAATCAAAACTTAATCTTTGTATCAATTCACTTGTTTTTAATTCATCTCTTAAAAAACTTTTTTTCCCTATTAGTTCAACCTAATCTACTCTATACTAGGAGACTTGGGGAGGGGGATGGGCTTACGGGAAATTCGGGAATCGAACCCTGTCCATGTCCATGTCTTCCTTTAGTCCGTTTTTAATTTTCCGACCATTTTTCTAGCACATTTTGATGATCGGCTCCGTTCATTTTGATTGTTGATTGTTCAGGCTTTTCTTTTCCTAACAAAAGGAACTAAAAACCTTAATGTAATAGGTCCCAGTTGAGAGAGACTTGAAATTCATGAAACCTCAAGTGCTCGATCTTCAAATTCGGATGTCACAGAAAAAGCCCTAAAAATTGAATTCAAGCTACCGAAACCCCAAATGCATTAATTTAAGCTGTTTGATCTTATTATGACATCTTTTAAATCATATGATAGAAATTTAATCTCAATGCAGTGCTTGTATAAAAGAAAAAATTCATACTTCGATTGTGTTTTGTAGACTTTTCTTTTCCTAACAAAGGGAACTAAAAACCTTAATGTAATAGGTCCCCGTTGAGAGAGACTTGAAATTTTGCATCTTAATTTTTTAAAAATATAAGCATAATTTGTTGGTGTTATTTTTTTCGACAAATCAGATCATCCTAGATAATATATATATAAGAAAAATATAGTACAATAAAAGCGGACACTGTTAGTTCAAAAATACAGAAAACAACAAATAAAAACAAAATACTCCAAACAAAACAAACTAAAAAAAAAAGCGTCTAGAGCCAAGACGCCAGTGTCGAACCCGTCTATCACACTTGTGAAGAAGGGTTGGAGTGGCCAAGTATGGACACAGAGTAAACTCTCTTGGATGGATCCGCCGCACCAACTTGAGCTCATTCCCGTCGCATACTGAATGCTGAAGCCGCTACAGATACAGATACCGCCACCGTTGCCGCTGAACTGGTTCCAAGAAACCAAATTTAGAACTATAGACCTGGTTCTCAAAGGAGAGAGTCTCAACTACTTAACAACCATGGGCCTAGAGAGGAAACAGAAGGAGGGAAGAAGTTTGGAGATAGGAGAAGAGGAAGGAAGATGGCGGGGGAGAGGAAAAAAGAAGAAGTCCGGAGCTTCTCTCTCTAAAAGGTATGTATTTTGATTTTTGTCAGAATTGTATTTCCAATCCAACGGTATAAATATGTATCAATCCAATGGTAGAAAATATAAATCACTCTTCCATATTATATAGATAACTCTAGACACTCAGGAAGGTGTAAATATAAACTTTCAACTATTACCTTTTCAAATCCAATGTTTTTACAAAAGAATGGATTTGAGCAGCTCGGATCATTGAAATTCAATCGGGAAAGGGAGGTCCGCATTTTATTAAAATGAGGTGGTCCTTACCGGAGATGGACTGTTTGTGTGTGTGTGTGTGTGTATATATACAGTCCGAATCAAGTCCACACCCCTTCCCGTCCGCACCTTCTCTTTTCCGTTCGAATTTCAATGATCCGAGCTGGTCAATGTGATCAGAACGTGATTTTAAGGGTACCCGCGAGAAATCGGCAAAAAAAATGATCGGGAATGGCTTCATCCGAACAGTTTTTGTTTGTATTTTATTGAACGGTTTAATAAAAAACTGTTCAAATCAAGCCATTCCCGGTGTTTTTTTTTTCCGATTTCTAATTTGTACCCTTAAAATCACTTTTTGAACATATTGAGCGGCTCGGATCATTGAAATTCGATCGGGAAAGAGGAGGTGCGGACAGGTGTAGACGGGAAGAGGTATGGATTGGAATCAAACCGATATATACAGTTGGGATCTCCTCCGGGATCCCGGATGGAGGAGCTGGTGCGGGACTCCCATCTCAGCCGTTGGATCTAATCCAACGGCTGTCGTTTTAAAGAGCAACACGCGGATCTAAACACGGGTGGGTCGGGTAGAAACTATAGGATCCGGGTTCTAACAAAACAAACATCTGACCCGGCTCCTCCCATTTCTTCTGTCTTTCAAACACAGACAGAAGAGAGAGAAAGAGAAGCGACGAAACTCAGGTGATTTCGATGAAGATGACGAAGCACTCAGACGATTTCGACGAAGAACAAGAAGAAGAACACCACAAGGTCTCTCTCTCTCTCGTTCCGTACGAGAACCAGAAACCCTAACCCATTTATTAGGGCTCTTCTTCGTGAACACAGGAGAACACCACAAGTCTGGCTTTGATGTTCTTCTTCTTCGTTCTTCGTCAAACTAAAGGTCTCTCTCTCTCCCGATCTCTCTTTGTCTATCTCTCTCTCGAATCCGTTTGATTTTTGTGTTTAATTTGCGATTGGGGTTCGATTTTGGGGTTCGATCGATTTGAAGCCCTAATTTGTGGTTCGATTTTCCCAAATAAATTAAAAAAAACCATTTTGTTGATTTTTTGAATTTTTTGATTGGCATTTTGTACTTTAGATTGTGGACATTAATTTTAGATTGGCCAAAAGAGGAAGTTGGGCATATAAATTCGAAAGAGAAAATCTGCAGTTGGGAATATTATCCACGTATGTAGGTTTTCATGTAAAATTACTAAACACATATAGCTACGAGAAATACACATAAATGTGGACAAACTGCAAAACATCTGTCATTCTCATGGGGGTGGATTGTTCAGCTAATGTAGCTGAGATTCAGTGATATTTGGCTGTGAGATTCAGTGATATGTAGGTTTTCATAATTAGTGGTAGTTTATAATGGCATTTCATAATTTAGATTGGCTCGAAATATGCTACTGCTCTATGTACTTCTTTGAATCATTTTTAGTTTATGAAGCATGACAGTAGAGATTGGTGTCTTGTAGAGAGTCATGCAGTATAGCTGACTGGTTAGTAAATCAAATGTTTGTTTTGCAGTACAAAGATGTCTGCTTCTTCTTCTCCTTCCCATTTCAGTAGCATAATTGAAGGTCCTCCTTGCAAATGTGGAATACCATCACCTATAAGAACTTCAAAAATAGAGACTAATCGGGGAAGAAGATTTCTAGGTTGTGTAAACTATAAGGTAGTAATATTTTGTTTTTGTTATTTATTATTTATTCCATCCATTAAAAACTGATGTCCTTTTTTTTAAAATTATCCAGCTTCCTAATGGATGCAGTTTCTTCTATTGGATTGACCCTGAAAGAGACATGGAAAAACAAATGTTGCAAGCTGACAAAAAGAATATGAAGAGGGAAATTTCAGACTTGAGAAGAGATAATCAAGTTTTGAGGAAGGAGATGGAAGAACTTACAAGAGAGAACGAGAAGCTACGAAAGAAATTACAAGGAGTTGAAGCTAAAGTGTTTGACTACAAAACAAAGTGTTTGATTATGTTATTAGTTTTATGCATTGTTGTGTGGTTCTCGAAGAACGCTAAAACTGTTCCGAACATGAGGAACATGAAATACTTGTCTTAGTTCATATGAATGTAATGACAATGGTCCAAAATGATCTCAATTAATATTTGCTTGGAAGCCACCGTAGGATGAATGGCATGGACATGTTTTTTGTACTGATTTCTAAATGAATGGATTGAAAATTTGTTATGAACATGGTTACTTTCATTCTGGCACATGGAATGGCATAGACATGTTTTTTGTGTTTGTTTCTTGTTGGGGATTAGTTTGAATCACAAGGAAAATGGGGAATTTCAGTAGTTATGGTGGTGGTTGTGTTTCTTGAATGGTATCCCACTGACAGAAGGTATGAGTTCGATAATTAGATGGGAAGTAAAGACAATCCTCAATTGGACCTCCTGCTTTCCTTGGTGCCAAAGTTAATGATTAGAATATGGTTTCTGCTTTGGATCAGAACCTCTCACGGTCTCATCACCCGATACATCTACTATAAAGTCCTCGACAATATTAGTTTCCATGCTCTGGGTGCAAAAATCTTGGATTCACATACATTTGGAAGTTCTAGTAGCTCCTAGTTTGCTCTGGGTACTATACATTTGTTGCAGGTGGATAATGAATAATCGACAATTAGGTGTTAGATGACTAAAGCTCTACATTACGAATTTTAGAACAAAAAAACAAGTAGATCACACACTATTGGTTACTGGAAAACCCTTTGCAGGTCTTCCATAATGCACAAAATATAGGATGGTGCTCTACTATATGGTATTCAAGTTTTTGCATTCATGCATTCCGTTCTTAACTTTCAAAGTTCTCATATTATCAAATGGTGGTCATTTTCACGATTCACACGCTTCAGTTCTGAACTTTTCTGTTTTTTACCATTATTTTCCTCTCCAGAGAATGATCAAGAACCAGAGAAGATAAGAGAACACATCCTATGCCCCCTCCCATGGACATGTCATAGTAGAAAGCTGGCCAAACACATATCAGAAATTACTTCACACCAAACACAGAAGCTGGCCACAGTCAAACTACTACAAATGTTTTTTGGGTAAAATAGCTTGAAATAAAAGGAGGACAACCGAATATACAGCCTACAAGGGGCATACCCCAGGAGGAAAAAAAGAAAAACAAAACAAGAGTAAAAGAAAAATTGTTTACACCAAATGGTTACATAAGCTAGCTGATATGCGCTGTTTCCAAAGTGATAGTAACAAAAGGATAACAAAATGCCAATGTGCATCCTCTCGATCCACCAAATGGCACAAGATGAGTTCCTCATGGAATAGGTGGAATGAACATGGGGCTTCACCTCGTAGAAAGAGGTCATAGAGCCCGTAGGAAACAACATCAACAGTGAGTAGCTGCTACCATAACAGCTGTAGTTTGCAGCAGTAAACAGCAACCAACAGCAGATAACCATGACAGCTAAAATTGATCAACAGCAACGTGTTGCTTGTCTGACAGAAAATCCGTGGAGCAAGTACTTGTGTGGCTCAAGTTCACTTGCCTCCGGTGAACTTGGAAGACAAATGGAACCAACTGGAGTATTTTGTTTTCATCTCAATATAAGTATGTAATATCCAGAATTAATGTCAGAGAACCAACAGAAAAGAAACCCAACCAGGCTCCTTGTTCACAGTTTGTTAATTTCAAACTTGAAAGTACTTACATCAGCATAATTTTCACTTGTACGAGTACTGCAACATTTTCGTTGCATATTCAAGCATCCCAAGTGGTAAGTAGGGAACAGGAGCACTTGAAAGTGCAAAATAACAAAAGAAATAGCTAAGGCTTACTACAAAGTACATAATCCAAATTATTAATCATTGACAACTATGATTCACTTATGATTGCCACGCTTTATATGGTTTCCTTCGAAAACTAATCCTAATATTGTCATGGAACGTTACTTGTCACTATCCACTACTTAGCATTCATGATTAGGATTGAGTGTACTCTTACCCTATTTCCTGATAGCTACAAATCCATAGTGGCTGAGCAGTAAAAGAACTATACTTGTTCTACAGCTCCTCTGACACATTCATGCAAGGAGAGAGGTCTTGATCTACTACTCAAATTACAAACACCTGGCTCCATCCCTACTTTTCAGAATTTTTTGTAGTCCAGCATTTGTTGAGCTAAGAAAATAAAAAAAAATAATAAAGTTCTAGACGTATGACCTTCAAAATAACGAAATGAGAACAGCAAGACATTTACAAACTAGCCAAAAAAATTGTTTATAAAAAAATACATTTCGTATTATCTAAATTTTTTCGGTTTGTCAAAATGTAACTGAAATCAAAATCAAGCCCTAGGCCAAATGAAATCGTTGGTCAATTTCTGTGTTTCACAAATGAAGACGTAAGCCTTTCGAAGCCCTAAATCAATCTCCTAGAAAAACGCAGAAAAAAATCTGGTTCGAAGCCCTAAATCGAACTACAAAAAATTCCTAATTTTTTTGGTGTGGGACTCGGCCTAGAGACGTAAAAGTTGTACACACCACAAAGGTAGCAAATCTCTTGTACCAGAGGGAGATGAAGAGAGAGAGTAAAACCCTAATTTTAAATCGGCATAAAAAGCCCCAATTTCTCTTACACTCGGCAAAACCTAACCAGATTCTTCGAGAGATTCGAGACAGAGAGAGAGGGTAAAGGTTTGCGGCGTTTAGACGGCCAACTTTTGGTTTTGCTTTGAAAGGTGGAAAATGATCTAAAAGAAAGACTAGAAATTGAGTTTTACTAAGTTAAAACAAGCGGCAAGGCGTTGGAATGACTAACGCCCGGGACTTAAGTCATCCATTTCTTTCTCAAGGAAAACTCGGTTGAATCGCACGGCTTAGGCTATCAACCGGAAGATTTAGCGGTGTAACCAATAAAAAGAAAAAAACTAGAAGTGTGACATGGAAAATGAGTGAGCTCTTTTACTCTTTTGGCAAACACAAACCGAGACATCGCTCCGAAACCATGTGAGCGAGCACATGATCATCGGAGATTAACATCGGCAAGTTTTGTTACATAAAGGCCGAGCAATGCTCATTTTCCTTATCAAACTTTAAGTTGAGAGTTGAGAAAGACAAGAAAACTTAAATCTCGGTGTGTTATTCACCCCGCTGCCAAGCCTAATTGACTACTCACACATATTTAGAAAGCTAGAAGACATACTAAAAACAACAAACGTTTTTAACCGATAGAAGCGAAAATAAACTTGATATTAATGAAGATCCAAACCGTACAAACAACTTTAATAAACGAGAATTTATCGTAACGTAAATACCTTAAAGTGTTCTTGAGAAATTACACTTGGAAAAAGCTTGAAAGCTTTAATGGAGAAAAACCTAAAGGTAGTAATGAGCTAGCCCCCAAAGAGAGAGATGAAGCCCCTATTTATACAAAATGGGTTTCTCTCTCTGAAAATATCTGAAAAACATACTAAAAGGAGCAACTATTCCATAAGTGGAAATTCCAAAAAGTAACAAAATATCTGGCCGAAGGCTCTCAGTATCGATACAAAATAAGCAAAGTATCGATACCACGCTGCTAAGTTGAAAAGGACTATTCTCCCGTAGCACTTCCGTATCGATACAGATTAAGGCCGTATCGATACAAAACTCTCTGCCTCCCAAGATAACTAATGCGTATCGATACAGGCTTAATAAGTATCGATACGCGTAGTCTTACTTCAGGTCTGCAAGCCAGCCTCCAAGACTTGACACCCGACGGCCCTTTGCCTTGCCCAATACTCTTGCCTTCAATCTTGGGTCATATTGGCAATAGTTTCACCGGGCAAAATCACTTGAACTCTCTTGAGGAATTAACTTACTATCAACATACGCCTTTTAAGGGCGTTTTGCCTGAAACACTCAACAAACTCCTTACGAGCAATCATTTAATAAAAACGACAAATTAAACTAACAAATGTACTAAATAACGGACTTAAGCACCACGATCAAGCGATCTTAGGGGCTTATCATTTAGGCATTTTCATGGGATATCTTAGAGTTTAGGTTCTTTTATAGAGTACCCTAGGATTTAGGTACTTTTAAGATTTTGGGTTTTAGGTACTTTCATTTGGTTTTAGTGTTCCATCATGTTTGACTTTTTTTTTTCTTCATTTGTTTTGTTGGTTTGGAAGTAATCCCGCATTAATTAGATGCAATTTGGGTTTCAGTGCATGCATTATAGTGTTGTGCCCCGAGCGGATCAAACCGGAGCCAAAACAAACGCACACAAACACGAACACAAAAGAGATACGTGGAATTCTCCAAAATCGAATATGTCCACGGACGTAAATAGAGCAATGTTTATGGAGACAAGCTTTACAAGGGAGTTCTCTCTTAAACAGTTAAACTCACTACTACACTTTCTCCGTATCTACATTGCTTACCCTTACTGACCTAAGCTTTACAGAGCTCTACAGTCTCACATAGAGGATTTATCTCATCAGGTGTCTCACTCAAGAGAGATACAAAATACAAAGACAGATCGAAGCTTGTGGGCTCCCCGCACCGGTGTGCGCCCAAAAGAAGAGTCGCCACCCTGATTTTTAAGACGGATGATCCGAGAAACCGAGAGCTCATTTGGAAAAGGCATTTTGGTCCAACGAAAATGTTAAGATTTTGGATTCGGGAGCTATGTTACGAATGGGGAAGGTTTTGTTAAAGAAAAACACCCCACTCGCCCGGTAAAAACGGTCTCTACTAAACTTTTTCAAAAGGGGAATTTAAAATATCTTTTGAAAAATTATGCTCTTTAATAAACAAGTAAATGGGAAAGGAACATTGGAAATATATCATGTTAACGTGCACGTGGTGCTATTTGTACAACGATGGTAAAGATGATGCAGAGTGAAAGAACTTTCTGACAGAAACTGTCTGGATCTCAGTTTCCTTCTACACGGCATATTGTAATACCTCGCACAGTTTTCTAGTATGCCGTGTGAGGTATCTGCTTTGTTTTCAGGCCATCATAAAGTTTCAGAACACCGCTCGGCATATCAAGTAGCATGCACGAGGTTTTCAACTATCATCAGATGATGTTTTTATCACTGGATCATCCTGAAAAACATCACTCCTTCAAGCCACGAGTGTAAATCACCTTTTATACTTTTGATAATTCGAAATGATTTAAGAAACTATGTTTATAAAAACTGAACATGACTTGTAGATATGGTCTTATTTTAAAAGTACCGACACCTAATATTTCATTAACGAAACATGCCTAACAGAAGATGGTCATGATCCAGACAGTTTGAGCAAGAAAACAGTAGCTATATGGAACGCCGTGCGTCTGAGTACGCTATGCCGTTCGACGCATCAAAGCGCCACGCGGCGTAGCATACTTAGCACAATGGCTTATTTTTGCTCTTGAAAATGGTTTTAAGCCAGTATCCAATCCAAAGGGGGATGATCTTGACTACAAAAAGGTTCACTCACGGATAAGGACAGAGTTTATCCCAAAAAAACTAGTTTATACCTTTGATCTTGAGCTTAGATGAGGATGGATGGCTACGGATGAATGTGAGCAAGACCGGTTGAGAAAAGAAGATTGTGGATGTGAGTAATAGATTAGTACAATGGATAGTTGAAACATTAAAGTGAGTAAAAGATTTACTTCAATGATGAGGAGAAAAATGGAGGATTTTGAGAAAGAAAGAGCCTAGAGAATGTTTTTAGAATAACTTTCTCAAGACTTAGGAGTAAGGAGTGTGTGTGAAAATATGATGAGAAAGAAAGAGAGTTCAATGCCCCTTTCCCTTGAGTGGTGGGTTGTATTTATAGGCAAGAGTCAAAGATTTTGAATTTAAATGGGGGAGGTATTTTTTGGGCGGGCCAAAAGTGCTTTTTCAGCTAAGCCAACTTGTAGCTGTGGCTCAAGTGGGCGTAGCCGACAGCTAGCTGAGCTAGTCAGAATTTTATTCAAAATGTTGTGCGGTTGACCTCATGACTTCGTGCGGCATAATGAAATTTGTTATGCCGTGCAGTGTAGAGGTGTGCCGTGCGGTACTAAGGGTCCAGTTCTGGGCCCTTGGGTTTGTTTAGAACTTTTGGTCTAAGGGAGTCCTTCATCCAAGCTCTCGAAGGTATCGTTTCCTTTGTTTCATCATCGGGACATTTAAAGAACCTCTGAGGTCCGGATTGAAATGTCTACAAAGCTTCATTTATAGACTGATCGAGCTTGGAGTCCTATCCATTTCGCATGCCAGACAACTCATTTAATTCTTGGCTGGCTGAAGATGACTGGCAGGTAAGTAGATGGCACACTAGTAGTCTCTGGTGTGCTAGCAACAGTGAGGATGGGAGCCACCCAAACATATAGTCATGTATTTGTATCCTTGATTAAAAAAGGGGTGAAAAAAGGCAATTTCCAAGTTTTTTTTTTTGTTGTTGTCAATCATTAGAGCAAGTTTATGAGATGATGTAAAATGGCAATTTTAGCTATTTTATGAAAGGAGAATTGAAAGAACAAGTTGCAGTAAAGGAGGTAAAAAGAGAGGTAAAATAGCTTGGAAGAATTGGTTAGGCATTAATACCTAACAACTGTTCATCAGGAATCCCATTTGTTTGATTATTTAATTCTCTTTATCTCCCTCATCCTTTCCCCCCTCTCTCATATTATAATAATAAGATAAAGGAAAATGTTGAAAAAATGTGTATTTTAATAGAGAATATGTTAAATATATAGTATTGGTATAGTGTTGAAAGAAATATAAGTAGGTAAAATAAAAAATGTGCACTGTAATTCACAAATTTTTTTAACTAAGTATTGGTAAACTTGCTCTTAGAAGCTACTCTAAGGAAGGGGGAAGGAGGCGTCACACCCACAACGTCTTTTACGGGGCTTGAACCCTTCACTAAAGGGGCCTTTGGTTAATACCATCGAGCTAGAAGCTCGTTGGAGCAACACAAAACTTGGTTTTGGTTATCCTAAAAGCTACAAGTAACATAGATAAAGCAGACAAATACTTGATTCGTTGTTTTGATTTTGGACTTTTAAGGTTCCCGTGGCATTCTGGATCAAAGTGATCAATTGCATGATGGGACGCTTGTTTCTTGCTTTGGTTTGGATGCCTAATGCCCTATTCCAGAACATCTTTTTTAAAAATAAGTACTTATTTCACATTTTTAAACTCAATCTAGTGTCGAAAAGGGCACTCTGGAGTCCCATAAAATGGTACTAAGCAATAGTGTACAAAAATAACTTGACGCAAAACTAATAAAGGAAAACAAATTGAATAAGGACAAAAAATTAAATGCTCTAATTTTCAATCTGTTTGAATTGATGCGAAGATCTTATTTTTTATCATATTATTTTAATGAGTCATAATTAATTTTTGTTTCTAAAACTCTCATAATTAAGTATCAGCTTTTTTTTTTAAAGACTCTCATAACTTATTTCTTCGTTTTTTTTTTTGTTTTTTTTTTTGTTTTGTTACATTCATGTGATTTTTTTTGGATTAATCCTCTATCTCAATGAGAGGAGTCTAAAGAATACAAAATTATGACAAAAAACACAATGGGTGCCATATTGCACCCTTTAACATCATGATTGTTGTACTCTTTTAATCAGTTTTGGGATTCTTTCCAATGAAAACTCCTGAACAATGACATAACACTGCACTTTTAAAAGTATTTTATATGTTTGTCCTTAGTTTTGTCTTGTAATTAATTACAAAACAACCATTAAACTAAAATTGGGCGGGTCTTTTTTTCCCATTCCGGCGCCATTTCTCCTCCATTTTCTTTTCACCGTTTTGCTTCTGAACTCGTCGACTTCGGCTGTGATCTTTTAAACTTATAAATTTAGAATTTATTTGGTTATTTTACTCTTAATAACTTTTTGTTTAGTTTTTTGACGTAATTTTAGGGTTGAATCAAAAAAGTATAAAAATATGGACCGATGTTAAAAAAATTTAAATAAGACGGCATTTAAGCTCAAAAGATAGCTGTTTGATATTTTTTTCGTCTTTAGTGAACTCTTTTTGTGTTTTTGGTTATAATTTTATTCTCTTTAAACTCCTCTCATTGAGATAGAGGATTAATTCAAAAAAAATTACCTGAATCTAACAAAACTAAAAAAAATACAAAAAAAACCAAGAAGAAAAAAAAAGTACTCCGTAAAAGACAGGTCTCTAAAAAAAAAAGTGTAAGGGGAAAAGGTGCACATTATTTGAGGGCAAAATTGTCATTTAATTATACATGGGAAAGCAAGGGCCAGTTGCCCTTTCTTCTTGATTGGAAATTGGGAAGTACACGTCTTTTATGGCCTGAAAAGTAAAAAAAGTAAGGAATGATATATAATTCACCGCTGCACAGTAGCACTGTTTAGCCGGACTCTATAATAAAACAAATTAAATAATGGGGTACGATGAGATTATGATCACTCACTCAAGCCCACTTCAATATGCCTGCCAAAATCATAAAATTAAATAGTAAAGTTGGTATCAAACGTGTCCATTGCCATTGGAGCAGCTAACGCATCTTCTTATAAACACACACACCGTAACCCGGTGTGGCCTATGTGACACAACTACAGCAGCCTAGTAATGGAGGCTACCGCTGCCAAGCCCCCTCTCCACGGGCTCACCTTCTCACGTGCAACGGTAGCGAACCGTGCGTTTGCGGCCATCTACACGTGCGCCGTCCTCGCTCTTCTCTATCAGCATGCGCTCACGGTCCTCAACTCCACCACCTTCCTCTCCTTCTCTCTCTTCCTCACCTTCCTATTTGCCGACCTTCTACTCGGCTTCATGTGGGCCACCGGCCAGTGCTTCCGCATGCAGCTGGTCCACTGCCACGTCTTCCCGGAAAACCTCCTGAAAGTGACGAGGGAGGAGGATTTTCCAGCAATGGACGTGTTCATATGCACGGCGGATCCAGACAAGGAGCCGCCGATGAGTGTGGTGAACACGGCGCTGTCGGTGATGGCGTACGATTATCCGGCGGAGAAGCTTTCGGTTTATGTGTCGGACGACGGCGGGTCGGCTTTGACTCTGTTTGCTTTCGTGGAGGCTGCTAAGTTTGGGAGCCACTGGTTGCCCTTTTGTAGGAGGAACAAAGTAGTGGAGAGATGTCCCGAGGCTTATTTCAGATCGTATCGGTCCAATGAAACAAAGAAAATAAAGGTACTTTGTTAATGAGAAAAACTATTTTATGGAGCTTGCCGTGAATAGTAGTTTACGAAGGTGAATCGTGCTCGTCCAAAAGTAAATTGGACGTTTCGAATTTTAACTTTTCTTCCGAAAAATTTCATTTAAATCCAGACTATCCAATATAAGAATGGACTGCAAAGATCAAATGGCTCCGTAAATTATCTATTTACAATGACTCCGTGAATAAATCACTCTCTTTGTTAATAATTTTAGTTCACAAGGAAATTACCTTTAGATACTTAGGTTCCCTAGTTTTTTTTTTTTATTTTTTTATGCCTAGTGAAACTACTTAATTGCTCAGTTTCACCCCTACAAATTCAGAAAAAATTCCTATCGATATCAAGTTGAACTGATTTTTTATAGGACTCCATAAAAAATATTTTAAGAATAATACTCCGTAAGTGATTCGAATCATTTTTGTGGAACCGAAACGAACCCCTCAAAATTCATATGTACATGGCATATGTACACATAGCAATACTCATATTACTAGTAGTTGAACACTTGATTACTTCTGGAGCCATTTTTCTTCTCTTCATGTTTCTTTGTTAAAATGATTTATCTGTTTCAGTTTATTTAGTTTTTCTTATATTTTCCAAACATAAATTAGAGCTTAGCCGTGCAAGTAAATAAGAGTGGATATAATGTTATGTTCTTGAAGATATTTAATTCTGATGCTTCGATAAAATCTACAAGAAACAAAATGAAAAATTTATGCTCGGAAAAAAAAAAAAAGAGGACAGACAAATTCGGTGATGGGTAAAGTTGCGGCTAATAAACGGCTAATTTTCTGTGGTCTTTAGCAGCAAGCAGGGCTGGCCCTGAGGTGAGGCAAAAATTGAGCCTCATTTTTCATATGACACATTAATATATTATATATTAGTTGTGCTTTAGTTTTTGTAAATGTTATTCAAGATTAAGGTTTAAATCTTTAGCACACAATAAATGTTTTGATAATTTTTCTTTTTTTAATTTTCTAATTTAATACCTGTTTCACAAATAAAACACTTTTTGATAAAAGAAGGTTTAAAATAAATAATTCTCCTATTATTAAATAAAATATTCTTACAATTAAAGTTAAAAAATAATTAGTCAGAGAAAACATAGTGTATGAGAGGTACATTTTGATTCAACTTTTTTTTTCTGATTGTATAAAAAATTGAAATTTTATTTTAGTTAAATTACGAAGCTAAAATGGTATGTTTAATCTTTTTACTTTATATTAGACACCTACACTGTTTGTTTGTTTGTTTTTGATTAAAAAATGTAAGGCCTCATTTTTAGAATTCGCTTTAGGCCTCCAAAATATCAGGGCTGACCCTGGCAGCAAGAGACCAACCAACCACGTTAATCCATAGGATCGGACTAAAATCTATGAAAGGTGCCGAAGACTGAATGTTCCTTTCGACTGTTCGACCCCGTCTTTCCAAAAGATTAGCTGGATGGCTAGCGCGGGTCTTGACAAAACAAAAAATGTAATCGACGATGACGATGAAATCTACGAAATGAATGATTCCGATTATTCTTGTGAACCGAGAAGGAGCATACAAAGGCTCAAAACTGGAATAAACAAAAATTGGACAGGTGCTTCCTCCTTGTTTGTGCGAGTCTCATACCATTGGCACTGAATAATTCCACCAAACCTAGAAGCAAGGTACCAATCACATTAACAATTTAATTAACATGCAACGAGGAGAAAGTTTTTTTTTTTTTTTGAAAGGTTCGAGAAGTTAATTATTCAGTGTTTTCAAGGGTGCAATCGTTAATACTCCCTCCGTTTCAAATTAATAGTCCATTTTGGTCTTCAATGCATTTTTTAGATTGTTAATATCTTTTGATCTATAATGAATTTTATATGCAATATGGATCTCATATGATAGATCTCAATTAATTCTATTATGCAAAGTTTTTAAAATTTTTAAAACATTGTACATTAAAAGATATTAACATTTTAAAAGTTATCTTGAAGACCGAACCGGACTATTAATTTGGAACGGAGGGAGTACTCCCTATCAATAGTTTAATAAGCAGTTATTAACAGGACCCATGTGACTTGGGTCGTTTGTCAAGATGCTATTTGGTGAAGTGACGAGAATAGCCTGAATATTTATGAAAAAACTCTGTTTAAACCCGAAAGATTGTCGCGAATCACAAATTTCTTTTCAAGCTCATTTAGGGAAGTTTAATTTAATACTGTATGACCAAAAATGTCATCATCAACAGATTAAAAAACCTAGTAATTTTCTTGTATACTCGCCACCAATTGCAGCCCTAACCCTTCCCTACGTAGTGCCATGCCCCAACCATTGACCAATAAAGAAGACTAGAAGAGACTATATAAAGTTTTTAATTAATCGGGTGTTGAGAAAAATTTGGATTTATATATGGATAATTTGTTTGGGTTCTAATAGAATCACTCTGTGTACGTACATTAATCAAGTCCCAAACCAAAAAGAGTCTAATGATGATTTTGTATCTACTAATTAATCAATCGTGTTACAGGTGATGTACGAAAGCATGAAGGAACGG
The DNA here is from genome assembly GCA_014282245.1 of Rhododendron simsii. Lineage (NCBI taxonomy): Eukaryota > Viridiplantae > Streptophyta > Magnoliopsida > Ericales > Ericaceae > Rhododendron > Rhododendron simsii. Next base: position 8,796,300 of record CM024959.1, on the reverse strand, counting down.
GTGGAGAACGTGGTCTATTCAGAAAAGTTTACCGATGACTACATCACTAACGAACAAGAACGCCAAGCTTTTAACAAATGGACTCAAGGCTTTACTCGTCAAGAGCATCCCACCGTTATTCAGGTTTAATACTCCAATCCAAAATAATTCCAAGCTCTATCCTTTGTACTATAACTTCTCAATTTTTCTACACCCACTATGAATCCGCCAAACAGGTTTTGTTGGAGATAGGTAAAGACAGAGACGTCACAGGCCAATCAATGCCAAATCTTATCTATGTTTCCAGACAAAAAAGCAAAACCTCACCACATCACTTTAAGGCCGGTGCTCAAAATGCCTTGGTAAGCCAAATTAATCCTTTGATTAAAAAAAAAAAAAATACGGTTTGTATCGAATAAAATATTAAACGCAAAGTGGATGTACAATATATATATTTTTCAATTGTCTAAATCCAGTATCATTGCCACTATTATTAAACCAAACCACGTTCAATATGCGTTCTCTTTAGTCTTTAACTATAATATTTATGACAAGTAATTTGGATTAAATTATACCAGTTCTAATGTTAACCTTGTTTTCGTGCTTTTTTGAATGTCATGTTTTGAAGCTTCGAGTATCGGCTGTCTTGACTAATGCACCTATAATCCTGACTCTGGATTGCGACATGTACTCAAACGATCCCCAAACACCTTATTCCATGCTATGTTACCTCTTTGACACCACAATGACCCCTGAATTAGGGTACGTTCAGTTTCCACAACGCTTTTGTGGACTCAACAAAAACGATATCTATGCTTGTGAGTTAAGACGCGTGTACCTCATTAATTCAGCGGGACTGAACGGGCTGGCAGGTCCCAATCATGTTGGGACTGGATGCTTTTTCTCTCGCAGAGTTTTCTTCGGAGGTCCCTCATCTTTTGTGTCTCCCGAAATACCCGAATTGAGACCCGACCATGTTGTAAAAATGCCTATTCAGGCCCAATCAATCTTGGCTATGGCACACCAGGTAGCGGATTGCAAGTACGAGGACCAAACTAATTGGGGTTCCAAGGTAAGCTTGTTATTTCTAAAGGCGTTATTGCTCTTCTTCTTTTTTTCTCTCGTAAAAAAGGGTTTAGTTTTCAAAAACAAAAAGACTTGGAACACAATTTCGATAGGGCACAACTCTATCTCGAGCCGTTCGATGTATATGGTCTCATATACATCAAACAACTTCAGACACACTTGTGCACGGAGTAGGTATTTCAAAGTCGTCCAAATTATACTCAACAATAGTGGTATTGAAAACCTTTGAGTAGGGCCCAAATATTTCAGATGGGCTTCAGATATGGGTCTTTGGTTGAGGACTTTTATACAGGCTACCGGCTGCAGTGCGAGGGATGGAGGTCCGTGTTTTGCCACCCGAATAGGCCTGCATTTTTAGGCAATGCACCGATCACGCTCAACGATGCCCTAAATCAAATCAAGCGATGCTCCGTGGGCCTTCTTGAAGTGGGCATCTCCAAATACAGTCCGCTAACTTTTGGCGTCCGGGCTATGGGCCCAATAATGGGTCATTGCTACGCAAACTATGCCTTTTGGCCCATTTGGTCCATTCCACTCACCATGTATGCCTTCCTCCCTCAGCTGGCTCTTGTGAATGGACTCTCCATTTTCCTTAAGGTATGTCACTTCCTCAGCAGCTCTTGTGAAAAGGCAAAGTTGTACGAGTTGAAAGTCGTCAATTCATAACGAATTAAATTGACCTTTTCAATAGATAGTGGTTGAGACTGCTTCATCTTTGTCCGATAATTATTAGACACTTTACTCAATTTCAGCATAACTAGATACCGGTGAGACTAACATATTAGTATATTTTTATTGATATCATGATGGGCTTTCCTTGAGTCTTCCCTGCCTTTTTTCCTATGAAATTAACCAAAAGGGTGTTATCAATGTTCTTTTTCAACCCAGGGGCCCTTATGTGCGTTGAGTTCGGGTTTTGTCTCGTGCTCAAAAACATAATCTGAACCGTTTACTTTCTACAGGTAGATGTGAACAATCATCTTGTAAAAAATCAAGTCAATTGGACATCGTTTACTTGGTAGTCTTATCGCATTTTTATTCAATAAATAACAACAAATTATATTTCAAAAATACACACCAAGATCATTTGATTCGATCAGTAAGCTACCGATGCCTGATTGACTTGGTCTTATCAATGTTGTTCGCATTTAGCTCTAAATAATGAACAGTTTGGATTACATTTTCGAGCTCAAGACGAGACCCGAACTGAGGGCACAATAGCCTGCTATACCCAGAAGGTCCCTGAGTCTGTGTTATTTTTATTACTATTAAGGAAGGATCCTAAGAGCCGAATTAGATTAAGTACATACCTAAGTTTTAATACTTTGCACCTCTCGAAAGCAAACCTTTATTCTCAAGCTTGGCAACTTGAACGTTTACGTACACCATAGTACCTTGCAAATTATTCTCAAGCTTGGCAACTTGAACTTTTACGTACACCATAGTACCTTGCAAATTAATGTCTAGATCTACTCTCTCTCTCTCTGTCTGTAAATGTTTGTTGATCAAAGTGGAAATTTTTATGTTGCAGGTGTCGGATACTTGGTTTTTCTTGTATGCATTTCTATTTCTCGGGGCCGACGTACAAGATTGCCTCGACTTCATTTTATCCGGAGGGACATTTCAAAGGTGGTGGAATGATCAAAGAATGTGGATGTTAAGGGGAGTCACATGTTTCCTTTTCGGATAGATTGAATTATTAACCAACCGCTTAGGCATTGCCAAAAACGGATTCAACCTCACGAGCAAAGTATTAGACGGCGAACAAAGCAAGAGGTACGATCAGGGGACCTTTGAGTTCGAAGTCGAATCCCCCATGTTTGTGCCACTGTCAACGGCGGCAATAGTCAATCTAATCTCGTTTTTCGGAGGGTTGGTTGGAGTTTTCAGGGGAGGAGATTTCGACGGGTTGTTTGTCCAGATTTTTGTAGCTGGTTTTGTGGTGGTCAATTGCTGGCCAATTTATGAAGCCATGGTTTTGAGGACTGATAAAGGGAGAATGCCTACGAAGACTATCCTCATTTCCACATTTCTGGCTTGGGCACTATACTCGGCAGCTTCTCACATAGTACGACAGATATGAAAACGGTCCCTTCTTCTTCCTGGGTCTGGAATTTTCGATACAGTTAGACAAGCAATCGGGTACATTCAGCTTTTCCTCGCAATGCTTAAGTTTGGGCGTTTTAGGGTGTTTTGTTTCATTTTGATGATACACAAATGTAGAGTCACCGATCTTCATGTTTTGTGTCCAAAGTTTGAGTCTCTACGGTAATTATGGACTTTTTGCTAGTAAATGTGTCCTTGTCTTACTATTGATGTTTTCCTGTTACATATGGCCCTTCTAGTCTTAGATCTTGTGCAAGCTTTAAAGAGGAGATGATTTATATTTGTTTATATTTTGGTTTCCTTTTTTCATGTTTTTTTATGATGACTTGTATGTTTGTGACTCTATTACTATATTGGCTCCAAATTGTGACTAATTTGGTAAAAATAGATTGAGGGGACCTTTTCTTTTTTTGGTTCAAGATGTAATATATCAGGGTAGGTAGGCATATTTAACACCAATTTTTGCTGCCTTTTTTTTATGGTATAGAAATCTTGTATAAACACATTTTGGATATAACAACTAGAAGGGTGGGATGGAGTTTGGCTACCGGCCTACAGTGTAAAAACTATTGCGTCATGCACTTCAGGTGGCTCATGGCTGTTAAGGTTTTTTGGGGTTGCCTAATAGTGATGAGAAAAAGGAAATAACGAACGGAGCGAAAAGTTATCTTTCTTTTCTCGTGTGCGCGCGCGCGCGTGTTCACGGAGGAAGATGGAGATAAGTTGGGAGATGGAATTGTGTAGAATACCCGTCATCATTCAGTTTCCTCGCAACTTTCTCCAAATGCAGTGAAAGTAAAGTGGAATGGAAATGAAATTTCCTCTTCGTCCGCATCTTTCTTTTTGTCACCATGGTACACTCTACCAACAAAGAGCGCAGTTGACAAAAATAGAAAGATGTTTAATGTCTTCTCATCCAAGTTCTGAAGAGACTAAAGACATTCGGTCAAAACCAACTGTTTGAGTTTGAGACATTGGCTGCAACTTCTGTTTGTCACTCCTTTAGGCCTCTTTTTCTTGTTGCAACTTCAGATGTCAAGACGTCCAAAAAAAAAGAAGAAAAACTTAAGATGTCAAGAGGTATTGGGCCTTATTACATGCTGTCGAAACCATTACGTAGTAATATTCTCAATTGATAAGTAGTCCCAACAAATGGTAGACCTTCAGTGGTGCTATTTCTCTTGCCTTTTCCTCCCAGCTTTTTAGTTACAATAGGGACGTGGAAAGGCAGCCATGCCTAGAAAGGCTAGTAAATGACCTCGCACAATGGCTGAGGCAGTACAAATAGGTTTATGCAAGGTGATACAGGATCCAACACCACGACCATTGGAGGATACACACCCATCTCATATGACACAACCATCTCAAGCAACGCAACCATCTCAGGCTCCGCATTTGCCTCAGTCAACAGACTCAACACAACCTCCGTCAAATGAAACGGGTACGTAATAGTTTTTTTAGAATGGAAGCACATGATAGGGTCAATTTTTTTTTGTTCTTTGACCTATTGAAAGTGAATGACATGGAAATCGAATTCAATGCTATGCCCCTTGATTATTAAACCTAAATCTAAGTTGTGGGGTACTGGAGGACGTGAAGGCCGTTTTGGTATGAGTGACCTTTTTAATTGTCTTTTTTTTTTATTTTTTATTTATTATGTATGATTGATATCCTGACTTCTCTTCTATCTTGTTGAATTGTTGGAAGAATTTAATCAGAAGGTTCTTGCTGAAATACCAGAGTCACTTCAGACAACAGAGGTTCGAGACAAGATTTTCCATAAGGTGTTCGGAGAGGATGGACATGGTTATTGTAAAACCTATGGTGCGGGTGTGCCTCGAAGTGCAGTTTATGGTCAGTCTTCCTACCTGTCACATGCCTCCTCTTTTTCCACTCTCAATGAGATCACTAGGCAAGTACGTGAGGCCACTCAAGAGATTGAACAAAGGCTGAGCATTGAGATCGAGCAATGGCTAAGCAGTGAGATTGAGTAGAGGCTCGTGGGAGAGATGAAGCGTATGGTTAATGAGAAGTTGATGGCTCATCTTGAGCATATGGGGGCTTAGATGGCCTTATTGAGTTCTATGGAGGGATAAATCAGACTGAACAGGTGCATTCTAAATGTTTGGATTTTTTTTTGTTTTATATAGTTTTTAAGCATGTCATAGTGTCAAATGGTATTTGGTATGTCATAGGTTCCAAATGTCGCTAGTGGGCAACCTATAATTAGGGCATCTGTGGGAAATGACATCCAATATGGTGACCAAGTTGCCTCTCCTTTACCAGCACATTCTCCACGACTTGATGGACAGGTACGCTTAGTTTCAGTTCTGGTGAACGCATGTAAAGTTGAGCTCAATTCAATTCTTGAATTTTTGCTCATGTTCTACGAGCTGACATTTGAGTTTCATGAGGTGTTATGTTCATGAGCTTCATTTCTGGAAAATTAGTTTCAGTGATGTTCTGGTATGAGGGGTTGAAATGAAAGCTTTGCATTGATAATAAAAATGGTTAAAATGCATCACAGGCTCCACATCTGCATCAGTCAACTGCTGCATCCTTCACTTTTTAGTTGTAAAAGTTACTACAGGAAATGGTTTAGTTCATGTGCTGTTATGGGCATACAAATCTATTTACTGCAGGAAATGGTTTAGTTCATGTGCATCATTGTTTTTTATGTTTTCCTTTTGTTAGGTATTAGTTTTATTCAATTTGTTTTCTTCCGTTTTGTGATAACTACTATGGGTGGCGCCTCTCCTCTTTTTACCTTCATATCTGGGTTTTTTTTTTTTTTTTTGTCGATTTGCAGTTGGTAATCACCAATTGTTGTGGTCAGTGGATGGCTTTAGTCAGTCTCCATCTAGGCTTGTCGATGAGGTGTTCCACTTGCAGGGCGATAGAATATGCATGCCCAAGATAGGTATGGTTTAGTTTGGTCCTTTTTCTAAAACCAACTTTGAAAATTTTTACATGATATAGTTTGCTGCATTGTGATGGTAACCAGTAAGGAGACATTTGGAAAAAAATTGCTTCTCATAAACTCATTTGCTCCCCTCCCATATCACCATGAGCATTTTATAGTCTAATATAGCAAAACCCAAGGTTCTGAATATCGTTTCGGGATTTGTCACTGGAACGGTACGTACCAGTACCGATATGTTACCGGGTACCGTTTCAGATTTATCATTAAAATATAAAAAAATTATATATTTGGTTATAACCTTGTTCAGCAACCTTATATCTTTTTCCAAACCAACTTTTTCCCCTTTCATGGACAATACTAGGGCTGCTCGCGGTCCGGTTCGGTTCGGATTTCTAGGAATCCGAGGACCGAACCGCTAGTCACGGTTTCTACAAAATGAAATCCGTGTCCGGACCAAAAGTCCTACGGTCCGGTTCCAATCCGATCCGTGACTCACAGATCGGTTACGGTTTTGTCCACGAATTTTAGCAAAAATAAAGGTTAAACATATATCTCACAATAAAAGAGAAGAATGTTACATTCAGAATTAAGTTTAACACCATCAGAGGCTTACTTCAAAAATCAAATTCAAAATAATCTAAAACACAAGCAAGATTGTATCATTATAGTACATTACATAACATAAAAGAATCGGAAAAGAAAAGAACTACTAAAACTCAACTAAAGTTACCCATAATTTTTACGAAAAAACTACGATTTACTTCCTATATTTTATGTACATTTACACTATATCCCATTATTAAGATAAAATACTAAAATTGGTGGAAAAAAGTGTTAACATTACTAACAATTTATTATATAAATACACATATATATATTATTTATATAAAATAAATATCTCACGGTCCGGTTCGGTTAATCCACGGTTTCGTAATGAAAATCCGTAGACCGAACCGCGAGTCACGGTTTTCTAATTTTTCAATTCGTATCCGGACCATTAATCCCCGGACAAAATCCAAAAGGTACGGATCGGTTCGGTCCGGATCGGTTTCACGGTTCACCGGATTTTTTGAGCAGCCTTAGACAATACCACACGGACAGACACCTGTATGTAACTTTCAAAAGTACTACTAGAAAAGGTTAAAGGGTAATTTGGTCCTTCTTCAGTTTAGGGTTTCCAAATTTTATCCTTTGGAGTACTCCCTAGTCCCTTCTCTCCACCAGCAGCTCCCGTTCTTGTCTGCTAACCCACGGCGGCGTCTCTCTCTCACAACCAGCCATGGAAAAAACAGGTGTAGCTCCTTCTTTCTCCTCCTCCTCCTCCTCCTCCTCTCTCTCTCTCTCTCTCTCTCTCTCTCTCTCTCTCTCGCGCGCGCGCGCGCCTTCCCTTTGATCAAGACAAGGTTGTGAATCTCAGTCACAGTCTGTGCGGATTTAGTACCGGCCAGAATCTCCGGTACCTCAATCTCGTCCGAGATCGGCCGGAATCACCGGTATCAGAGCCGGGATGGTATTTGAGGGATAACTTACTGTTTTGCACAAATTCAGTATGTACCGGCCGGTACGGTACGGGATTAACAACCTTGGCGAAACCAAGATAGACGAGTCATTTTTTTTTCCAATTACGCTTGGTTATATTATATAAGTTGGGGGTTGGACTATAATCACCCTCTAATATTGTCGTCTGCAGATAAACAAAATTATGCCTGTTGATGGTAGGATTGCGTTCTCTCCCTTTTTTTCATTTGAAGAGTTACGACTTATAAGTAATGAATTGATATAGTGATATTGATTAGTTTTCCTCTTTTGCATTTTCCTTGATGCTATGATAGGAATAGAGTTTTGAGTTGGTGGTGATTCACTCCCCCTCTCTTGGGTAACTCTCTAACCCTTAGTCCAATTGCAATGTGTATAGTTTCTTTATGCTAACTGAAAACCGATCATTAGATTTGTCATCAGAAAAATCAATTGGACTTGAAATCACTTTGATTTGGACCTGAAATCACTTTGGATAATTTCAACTTTTGGTATAAGTTACTCCCTCCGTCCCAGTTTGTTTGTCCAATTTCGACATACGTGCCTTTTAAAAAATTGTCTATATCTCACAATCTATAATGTTTTACATAATTTCGAAAACATCATATTTTAGATCTAATTGAGATCTATTAAACAAGATCCATATTACATATAAAAAATATAATAAATTGAAACGTATAGACAATTTTGTAAGAGGTCCCAAATAGTGAAAAGGGACAAACAAACCGGGACGGAGGGAGTATGTTCTTATTTGGGTTTTTTTTTTCCTTTTTGCAGATATAATCCTATGACTGAGTGGCTATTAATTATGAACTCTTCGACTTTGTCTTCCTTTGCCAAACTTTTATATGGTTTGGTTTCTTGGTTAGATTGTCCATTAACCATAAATTTATTCGATAGTCAAATTTTTTTTTTTGGTCAAACGGAAATTTGGTAGTCAGTTTCTTTGGTTATTTGACAACCGCAAATTTTGTTTGGATTCCTAATGCCTTCCTTTTATATGAGATTGGAATATCTTTTTATTTCTCTTATTTGTACAAGTAGATTTTGATAGCAATCGAGTTGGACTATGGAGATTAACAGTGTGTGAGAATCGTTGGTTTAGTATAAGTAATTTTTTGAACATGCACAGGTAGATTGGCTTTTATTCATATTCATAGAATGTATTGAATCCGTGGGAATTCAATAGCCTTCATGAATGGTTTGTTTGACTATATCAGCAGTGATATTGAATGCTATGTTATTTTGAGTAGCAGCTTCAAAACACTTGCAATTGATCAAGCTTTTTATGTTGGTTTGAATTTTGTTTTGCTTGATTCATTGAGTTATATCTTCGATTGAGAGTAAAAGATATTAGTGTTGATAGTGCAAGCAAGTTCTACATTATCGTCCGTCAATGCATTTGTGTGCTTTCAGGCATGGATTCATTTGCACTCAAATTTCAATCCTTCGAAGTTGGATCATTTTCAAAATTTAATACACATTGGTCGACCAGGAAAAACAATTACACATTTCTCGATAATTTAATTTAGTCGTATTCAAAAATGTGTTGCGCAATGCCTTCAGGCACGGGCTCAATCCCTAGTATCTATAAGAAGGAAACATATCCTTTCATGTGTCGATAAAAAAAAATTCTTACACGTGGGGCCCTCAACTGATGGGTCACATAGACAAGAAAAAATATATGGCCCCAAGAAAAAAGAAAAGGACAAGTTAGATGATGGGCATAGTTGCGGCCAATAAACGGCTAATTCTGACGTCTCTAGCAGCAAGAGACCTACCGCATTAATTTGAAAAAAATATCTACTGCTGGAGTATGAATTATTGGAGTTCCTTTCGATGGTTCGACCCCCCATTTCTTTTCTTTCCAAAAGAAGAATATGCATATTTGTCCGAAGGAATTATTCGACAATAATCTTCTGTTACGTCTGTCTATATACGATAATCCTCAAAAGGTTTACGATAAACTAAAAAGCAAACATGTCATTTGACAGTATTGTAAATTCAATAACATCATCGATTTCCATCCGGATTAAAGGGCTTATTAGGAAAAATGACGGCTAAGGACGTGTTTTGATAATTAATACCTGTCAAGAACATTTTCAACATTAACAAATGTTCTTAGCATGTCATTGGCGGGTATTAATTATCAAAACACGTCATGAGCCGTCATTTTCCCCTTATTAAAGGGCGACACTTCTTTATCGTGGATGATGTTTTGAACGAAGTCATTAAACGTGACAATTAGAGTTTTTGATGAATGACCTTCTAGTTAACCCTTCAAATTGCGTACTTCCCCCCCCCCCCCCCCCCCCCCCCCCCCCCACACACACACACACACACACACACACACACACACACACACACACACAAAAGGGTTTCAAATTGCGTAGTCTACATTGATCTGTAAAAATAAGTAATGAGGAACCATTTTACAGAGGATTTGTGTTTCATGGTTTTGTAATTATTGATATTGAAAAGTTATATTTTTCCCATATACTATATTTTTGGCTGTGTTTTTTCTTTATTTTTTATACTTATAAGTGTGAAACTTATTTCGGTATTTTTTACTTTCATAACTTTTATTTAGTTTTTCTGCGTAATTTTTGGGAATTAATCGTTTTTCTTGACGGGACGAATTAGAAATATAAAAATGTGGATCAATGTTGAAAAAATTCAAATAAGACGGTACTTTAGACAAATAAGATAGCTGTTTGATACTTTTTCTGTCTTTAGTGAACCTTTTTTTTTATTTTTGATCATAATTTTGTACTTATTAACCTCTTCTCGTTCGAGATAATCCAAAAATTATAGCACAATTCTAACAAAAATTTAAAAAAAAACAAATAAAATATCGTAGAAATAAGCTAACTTAAGTTAAAAAGAACGCAGCTAATAACATATCCCAGAAGGTGGGATGTATGCAGAGGGCCCCATATGTGGATGAGAATTGACCACTAACATAAAAATCTCAAAAGAGAAAGAAGAAAAAACTACTACTACTACTAAGAGCATCTCCAATCCAATACTCTATTTGAGAGTATCAAAATACTCTATTTTATTCATAAAGTGATTTTAGAAGAAATCACTATTCTTAATTGCTCCAACCACAAACCTTTTATTTTTTCCTCCAAAATTAACCTCTACCAATTCCCTCTAAAATCACCCTCCAAAAATTTCTTCCAAAATTAACCTCTGCCACAACAAAATAAGTTTCCCTCCTGTTTTTTACTCCAGTTTTGTAGACCCCAAGGCTTTCACTACATTTTCCCCTCCCTCCCACTTGTTCTTTACTCCAATTTTCTAGAGCCCATGGCTTCCTGTGGAATTAATTAAGTTGATGTTGTAGAAGTATAGACAATATTAAAATGTTGACATAAACGTGCAAGGGTGAAAGAATATGGTTGACATAAACAAAAGTTCATAAGGATACAAATGTCATTTTAAAAGGTGAATAGTGTTATAGAGGGGATCCTCCATATTTTCTCCCATCCTCTAAATATGGAGGATCAAAATCTCATCCTCTCAAATAGAGGAGGCTTAAGAGGATGGGTTGGAGGAGTTCCATACTCTCAAATGGAGGAATAGAGCGTGGGTTGAAGATGCTCTAAAAAGGCAAAAAAGCTATGTGCACAGCAGCTGAATTCTGAAGTGATTTTGAGTGTATTGTTAACGCCTCTAACGCTATCGAACGAAGCTCATTTTTTACAGAGACCTTAAACGACATATTTTGAAAAAAATGAGCGGTTCCAATCATCTTTTTGCGACCCGAGGCGGGAGGAAAAGGCTGCTGTGCACAGCTGCTATGCACAGCTGCTATGCACATAGCACAGCTCCTAAAAAGGGGAAGCCACTAGCCAAGACGCTACGTTTTTCCCCTTCATGCTAGCTAGTTTTATAAAGGAATTCGGTCTTTTTCGGCTAAATAATTTTATTGGATTATTTTTTTGTTTTTATTTAATTTTTTTTTCACATTTGCTATATTTTTTTGGATTATTGTCTCGTTATAATTAGAGGAATTTAAAAAGTAAAAAAATTAGCATTGAAACCAATTTTTTTTTTTTTTTGAATAAAGAGAAAAAATAAGCTAACAAGCCTTTATCTGGCCTCAACCAAGCTTTTCGTTCGAACAAAAAGGAAAAACCGCAGCTAGCCATTAAAAAGATTGCATTTTTTTTCGATCTAACGGATTTTTTTTTCAATGTTAATTTTTTACTTTTTAGATTCATCTCGTCATGACGAAACATTAATCCACAAAAAATTACAAAAAATAAAACAAAAATGTGAATTTTTTTGAATAAGGGCGAAAAAATAATCTAAATGGATTATTTAGCCAAAAAAGCCCGAAACCTGTAACTTAGGATCTATTTGGGTCACCTTATATATATGCGCACCACAAATAATTTTTGGGGATCCAATTTCACTGTCAATTAGCGGGAAGTTTGCTTAAAACAAGACAAAGCCCCCTAAGTTGATAGAACCTGGAAAGTTTCGAACCTGAAACTTTAAGAAAAACTTTAAGAAAAGACAAACTCTTAAGTCCTTAGTCTTCGCCCCGCCAGACCAAAAACTTGATTACCCCTTCATTTTCAGTCGTTGCCAATTTTGCTTTCGAGTACAATCAATACAATAAAACGATACATCACGAGTCACCTTGTGCAAATTGTTACTTGGCTTATATGAGATTGAGATTGTTCAACAACACAAACGATGGTGGCCTCCTGGGGTGGACCCAATTTAGACTGAGAAATGTCTTCCAGGTACTATCCTTATCAATTTTGGTCCACAGTCAAGTTTTGGTCCACAGTCTTGAGGCTTACGAGTAGCTATTGTGGCTTTACTTGCCATATCTCCGTTATGATCAGTACGGGGTTTCTTGTTTCTAGCTAGTATAATTCTATGTTCCTGTCTGTATATGCATATGTAAATTGACTGATGAGATTTTTCTCAATAGTTCAAAATTGGAGAAATTTTCAGTGCTGGGTGGGCACGGCAACGTGGTGTCCAGATTTGTTTGGATAATTTTTTAGTGCAAATTTACCAAAACACTCTCTCAAACTCAAACAAATCTCGGCCATTCAAAATACGTTTGGACGGCCGAGATGCGTGCACAGGCACCACGTGGCCGTGCCCACCCGGCACTGAAAAATTCCTCCCAAACTTGGGATTGTACTCAATCCTTTTAGTTGTACGTTTGTCTTGGAAGGTTAGTTGAGGAGATCATCCATGTCATGGGTGATTGATTGTCACGCGGTAGCCACACAGTCGAAGGAAAAAATTAACGATGGATATATACACGACGTTCTCAGCACCCAATATCTAATGACATTCAATTAATTTGATATTTTGTATGAATAATCTACCAGTAAACCTTGTGAATGAGCGACTTAGATCATCATTGTAAAAGTACTCTTGGTTGTAGTAAATTGAAACAAACTTTGCAAGGCAGCCCATTAGATGGAATGATCGAAAAGATCTCTGGCCGGCCCACATGCAGGCAAAACATTGATACGAGTTTAGGTAAATCATTTATACTGCATCAATCATGTTACAGGTGATGTACGAAAGCATGAAGGAACGAGTGGAGAACGTGGTCGATTCAGGAAAAGTTATCGATGACTACATCACTAACGAACAAAAATGCCAAGCTTTTAACAAATGGACTCAAGGCTTTACCCGTCTTGATCATCCCACCGTTATCCAAGTTTATTTGTCCGCTCCACTCCATTCCAACAAATTAATTATGATTTCATAGCTAGGGACAGGGATAGCCTAATTAAGAGTGGTGTAGTCTACAATTAAACCACAAGTTGTAAATAAATCTCAGTACACACAAGAACCATAGAGTACTAGTGCTTAATTAATAGTTCAAGATTTCCTAATATTAAAAAGTTGTTATTCAATTTTTATGCCTTAAATAGTTCAAGATTTCCTAATATTAAAAAGTTGTCATCCCAATTTCACGTACCTCACATAGACCACTTGTGCTAGAATGGACAAAAAATGACCGAGAAGGGCTTCATCCGAGCAGTTTTTGTTTGAACCGTTCGATAAATAATAAACAAAAACTGCTCGGATGAAGCCATTCCCGGTCATTTTTTTGCTAATTTATCGTGGGTACCGTTAAAATCACGTTCTGAACACATTGAGCTACTTGGATCATGGAAATTCAATCGGAAAAGGAATGTCCGCATTTTATTAAAATGAGGTGGTCCTTACGGGAGACGGATTGTATGTGTGTGTGTGTGTGCGTACATATACACACATATAGTATATTCTCCTTCCGTCCCAATTTAATTGTAACTTTTGGGAGTTCATGCCACTTTTCAATTGATTATATTTTGTAATTTATAATATTTTAGGTGATTTTGAAAATATTATATTATAAAACAAATCGAGATTTATCAAACAAGATCCATATTAGATATAAAATTCATTACCAATTTAAAGATATAACTAGTTTTTTTATCCAGTTAGAATAGAACTGAGACAAGTAAATTGAGACGGAGGTAGTATATTATATATATATATATATATATATATAAATAATATTAGGAGGAAAGCCACGAGAAAAGGTTCTAAGAAAAAGGCATGAGAAGGTGTTGGCACATGGACGAAAGGGAGAGTTCAAGGAAAGCAATAAGCAAGTTGGGACGTTCATTTCGAAAAGGTCATCATGCATTTTCAAAAAAGAGATCACATGCAGACATAATTATTTAAACTTAAGCCGATACCATTACAGCTATTGCCTGTCATTATTAGGAGTACTATCACTACAACTAATATGTTGTGACATTAGCAAGTAATTTAGATGACTCCTCTACCAAATGTGTAATGTTCCTTCTTTTTCTTTTTTCTTCTTCCCCTTTGATTAATTGTTTTGTTGCTGAAAAACCAAATGTGTATGTACGTATATGGCTTTCCTGTTGGGATGGTGACATAGATCAAAGAAGAAACAGTGATTGTTATAACTAATTAGTATATGTTATCTCTTGCTCCATTTTTATGTACTCATAGACTCATAGTAGTTTAAGCTCGTACTCTAAATTTGGGATAGCGAATGACACGTAACATGTTGGGAATTTTACCACGAGGTACAAAAAATCACATCTTAATTCCCATTAAGGTAAGATAAAATATATTTAATAACCACTAAGTCCACTTTTTACAAAATACATTTACCATTAATGGAAGTGCCACCATATGACACCCTAGCTAGGATTTTAGGGTTTAGGATACCCTAGGATTTAAGTTTAGGCGCTTTCATAGAGACCTGGGGTTTAGGTTTAGACACTTTCATAGGAATTTTCGGATACACTTTCTTATTATAGGGTTTTAGTGATTTAGATACTTTCATAGGTATCCCATGGTTTAGGCATTTTCATGGGATATCCTAGAGTTTAGACGCTTTTATAGAATACCCTAGGGTTTAGGTACTTTCAGGATTTAGAGTTTTAGGCACTTTTTTTTTCTTCATTTGTTTTGTTGGTTTGGAAGTAATCCCTCATTAATTAGATGCAATTGGGTTTCAATGCATGCATTACAGTGTTGTGCCCCGAGTGGATCAAATCAGAGCCAAAATAAACCCATACAAACACGAACACATAAGAGATACGTGGAATTTTCCAAAATCGAGTACGTCCAAAGAGGTAAATGGAGCAATATTTATGGAGACAAACTTTACAAGGGAGTTCTCTCTCAAACTCACTACACTCTCTCTGTATCTACATTGCTTACCCTCATTGACCTAAGCTTTACGGAGCTCTACAGTCTCACATAGAGGATTTCTCTCATCAGGTCTCTCACTCAAGAGAGATACAGAATACAAAGACAGATCGAAGCTCCATTTATAGACTGAGCTTGGAGTCCTATCCATTTCGCATGCCAGACAACTCATTTAATTCTTGGCTGGCTGAAGATGACTGGCAGGGAACTAAATGGCACACTAGTTTTCTCTGGTGTGCTAGCAACAGTGAGGATGGGAGCCACCCAAACATACAGTCATATATTTGTATTCCTTGATTAAAAAAGGGGTGAAAAAAGGCAACTTCCAAGTTTTTTTTGTTGTGTTGTCAATCATTAGAGCAAGTTTATGAGATGATGTAAAATGGCCATTTTAGCTATTTTACCAAAGGAGAACTGAAAAAACAAGTTGCAGCAGATGAGGTAAAAAGGGAGGTAAAATAGCTTTGAAGAATTGGGTAGGTATTAATACCTAACAACTGTTCATCAGGAATCCCATTTGTTTGATTATTTAATTCTCTTTATCTCCTTCTTCCTTTCCCCCCTCTCTCATATTATAATAATAGGATAAAGGAAAAGGTTGAAAAAATTTGTATTTTAATAGAGAATATGTTAAATAGATGATATTGGTATAGTGTTGAAAGAAATATGAATAAAAAAATAAAAAATGTGTACTGTTCACAAATTTTTTTAACTAAGTATTGATAAACTTGCTCTTAGAAGCTACTCTAAGGAAAGGGGAAGGGGGCATCACACCCACAACGCCTTTTATGGGGCTTGAACCCTTGCTTTCGCTAAAGGAGCCTTTGGATATATAATACCATCGAGCTTCTGGAGCAGCACAAAACTTGGTTTTGGTTATCCTAAAAGCTACAAATAACACAGCTAAAGCAAACAAATACTTTATTCGTTGTTTTGATTTTGGACGTTTAAGGTTCCAGTGGCATTCTGGATCAAAGTGATCAGTTGTATGATCGGACGCTTGTTTCTTGCTTTGGTTTGGATGCCTAACTTGGTTTGGTATGCGTTCCTTTGGCTACAATGTTGTTCTTAATTTTAATTTGATTCATTTCTAGATGTATCCGTGTACGAGTACCAATAAACATTTCTTTGCCGATAAAAAAAAATTGGTGAGCGTTGGAATATGTGATGCATGTGATTTTTGGAATCGTACAAACTATAAACTAATTAAGACCCGATCAATCATGAACATTAGCTTAATCATTTTTGATGTACTTTTCGTCGGTAGTCTGCGCCGGATTCGTCTTTTTTGCTCTAAACAAACAAGGCATTACAAAAATTCACATACGCAATATAATAAAACAAATTAAATTATGGGGTACGATTAGATTATGATCACTCACGCAGGCCCACTTCAATATGTCTACCAAAATCATAAAACTAAATAGTAAGTTGGTATCAAACGCATCCATTGCCATCGGAGCAGCTCGCGCATCTCTTCATTTTAAAAAGGGCAAATTTTCGTAGTAGTCCCTGTAATTTTATGGTTGTCTCACTTTCGTCCCTCTAGTTTCAAAGTGCTCAAATTTCGTCCCTGTAGTTTGTTTTACGTTCCAAATTGGTAAAATCGTTAACACCGTTAACGAAACTAACGGAAAAAAAAATGAGTGTTCCAATTTTCAATCCGTTTGAACCGGTGCGAAGATCTTATTTTTTTGATCATTTTATCCTAAATGGTCGTAATGAATTTTTGGCTCTAAAGCCTTTCAACGAGCACCCGAAGACTCCTTATTTAGTTTTAGGGCTCTTTTAGGGTGCTCATTGAAAGGCCTTCGAGTCAAAAATTCATTACGACCATTTAGGATAAAATGATCAAAAAAATAAGATCTTCGCACCGGTTCAAACGGATTGAAAATTGGAACACTTAATTTTTTTTTCCGTTAGTTTCGTTAACGGTGTTAACGATTTTACCAATTTGAAACGTAAAACAAACTACAGGGATGAAATTCGAGCACTTTGAAACTAGAGGGACGAAAGTGAGACAAACATAAAACTACAGGGACTACTACGAAAATTTGCCCTTTTAAAAAATATATATCTATCTTTTCTTTTTGCTTTTTCTGAAAGGATCATCTGTTCTTTTTGTTTATTGTATGATTGAACAGGCTTTTCTCCGTTGCGCTAATTAATTCAAATTAGTTGAAATCAAGAACCACTTCTAGTAAACTTTATTACTCATCTTCCTCTCCTAGTGGTGACTAGGATTCGAGTCCCAAGAAGGGCTTGGGAGGCTAGGGCTATGGAAAGCCTCTGTACCCTATGCTAACTTTAACACTTCCACTAGCTCCCGCTAATTTATACAATGTTGACAAATAAAAAAGCTGCAACCCAAACTTTCTTGAAAAAATGAAATGAGGATTAAGGGGATTAGTACATGGCAAAAAATAATGAAAAAAATTTAACTGTGGTAAGTTTTTATAAGTTAGGGATAAATTTTTTTTTACATGTAATAGTTATATTTTTTAAAATTCTTGTCGTTACAACCGTCCCCACTAGTCCCCTCCATCCTTTGCAATTTGTGTTGCAATATTATGTTCCGCCCGTGTGAAAACGACTTCCAAACGGGCTTATAAACACACACCCCGTAACCCGGTGTGGCCTCTGTGACACGGCTACAGCAGCATAGTAATGGAGGCTACCGCTGCCAAGCCCCCTCTCCACACGCTTACCTTCTCACGTGCAACGGTTGCAAACCGTGTGTTCGCGGCCGTCTACACGTGCGCCGTCCTCGCTCTTCTCTATCAGCATGCGCTCACGGTCCTCAACTCCACCACCTTCCTCTCCTTCTCTCTCTCCCTCACCTTCCTATTTGCCGACCTCCTACTCGGCTTCATGTGGGCCACCGGCCAGTGCTTCCGCATGCGGCTGGTCCACTGCCACGTCTTCCCGGAAAACCTCCTGAAAGTGACGAGGGAGGAGGATTTTCCGGCAATGGACGTGTTCATATGCACGGCGGATCCAGACAAGGAGCCGCCGATGAGCGTGGTGAACACGGCGCTGTCGGTGATGGCGTACGATTATCCGGCGGAGAAGCTGTCGGTTTATGTGTCGGACGACGGCGGATCGGCTTTGACTCTGTTTGCTTTCGTGGAGGCTGCTAAGTTTGGGAGCCACTGGTTGCCCTTTTGTAGGAGGAACAAAGTAGTGGAGAGATGTCCCGAGGCCTATTTCAGATCGAATTACCATCGTTCCAATGAAACAAAGCAAATAAAGGTACTTTGTTAATGAGAAAAACTATTTTATCCGTAAATAGTAGTTTACGGAGGTGAATTGTGCTCGTTCAAAGTGAATTGGACAGTTTAAATTTTAACTTTTCTCCCGAAAAATTTAATTTAAATCCGGACCATCCAATGCTGGAACGGACTGCTGAGATCAAACGGCTCCGTAAATTACTTATTTACAGCGACTCTGTGAATAAGTTATACTCGTTAATAATTGCTACAAAGTTTTCATGAATTACTGATTAATATTCTCCTTAATTTTAGTTCACAAGGAAATTAGCTTTAGATACGTAAGTTCCCTTTGTTTTTTTTTTTTTTTCATGCCTAGTGAAACTATTTAACTGTTCAGTTTCGCCCCTATAAATTTAGAAAAAATTCTTACCGATATCAAGTTGAGCTGATTTTTTATAGGAATCCATAAAAATAATTTAAAAATAATAAGTGATTCGAATTATGTTTGTAGAACCGAAGTGAGCCCCACAAAATTTATATGTACATAGCACATGTACACATAACCGTACTCATATTACTCGTAGTTGAACACTTGATTACTTCTGGAGCCATTTTTCTTCTCTTCACGTTTCTTTGTTAAAATGATTTATCTGTTTCAGTTTATTTAGTTTTTCTTATATTTTCCAAACATAAATTAGAGCTTAGCCGTGCAAGCAAATTAGAGTGGATATGTTCTTGAAGATATTTAATTCTGATGCTTCGATAAAATCTACAAGAAACAAAATGAAAATTTTATGCTCGAAAAAAGAAAAGAAAAAGAGGACAGACAAATTCGGTGATGGGTAAAGTTGCGGCTAATAAACGGCTAATTTTCTGTGGTCTTTAGCAGCAAGAGACCAACCAACCACGTTAATCCATAGGATCGAACTAAAATCTATGAAAGGTGCCGAAGACTGAAAGTTCCTTTCGACGGTTCGACCCCGTCTTTCCAAAAGATTAGCTGGATGGTCAGTGCCGACTCATATATTTTGGAGGTCCGAAGTAAATTTTGTATATTGAGCCCTTACAAATTCAAGATTTCTTTAAAAAAATGATAAAAGTACAAAAAATCAAACTAAAAGAATATAATTATGACAATATAAATGTAAAAAAAATATGCTTACAATTATGGAGATACATGGGAGTTGAACCACACACTCACAACAACATGACAATATTATGCCACCACTAAACCAAGTATCTAGTTTGTGTTTTTGTTTGGAAACATTCTAATATTAATACGTAAGTTACATTACAATAGGGCCCCAATTTTGGACCAAAATTCGGGAGCCGGAAGCGGTTGCTTCCCTCGCCTATGCCATAAGCCGGCCCTGTGGATGGCTACGCACGGGTCTTGACAAAACAAAAAACGTAATCAACGAAGACGATGAAATCTACGAAATGAATAATTCCAATTATTCTTGTGAACCGGGAAGGAACATACAAAGGCTCAAAACTGGAATAAACAAAAATTGGACAGGTTTCCTCCTTGTTTGTGCGAGTCTCATACCATTTTCACTGAATAATTCCACCAAACCTAGAAGCTTGGTACCAATCACATTAACAATTTAATTAACATGCAACGAGGAGAAGGTTTTTTTTTGAAAGGTTCGAGAAGTTAATTATTCAGTGTTCTCAAGGGTGCAATCGTTAATAGTAGTATTTATTCCCTACCTATAGTTTAATAGGCGGTTATTAGCAGGACCCATGTAACTTGGGTCGTTTGTTAAGATCCTATTTGATGGAAATCATGGAATGACGAGAATAACTCCTTTGAGTATTTATGAAAAAACTCTGTTTAAACCCGGAAGATTGTCTCGAATGACGAATCCCAAATTTCTTTTCATGCTCATTTAGGGAAGTTTAATTTAATACTGTATGAACCAAAAATGTTATCATCTACAGATTCAAAAACCTAATTAATTTCTTGTATACTCACCACCAATTGCAGCCCTAAGGCCCCTAACCCTTCCCTACGTAGTACCATTGACCAATAAAGAAGACTAGAAAAGACTATATAAAGTTTTTGATTAATCGGGTGTTGAGAGAATTTGGATATTTATATATGGATAATTATATTTGTTTGGGTTCTAATAGAATCACGCTGTGTACATTAATCAAGTCCCAACCCAAAAAGAGTCTAATGATGATTTTGTATCTACTAATTAATCAATCATGTTACAGGTGATGTACGAAAGCATGAAGGAACGGGTGGAGAACGTGGTCGATTCAGGAAAGCTTATCGATGACTACATAACTAACGAACAAGAACGCCAAGCTTTTAACAAGTGGACTCAAGGCTTTACTCGTCAAGAGCATCCCACTGTTATTCAGGTTTAATTAATACTCCAATCCAATAAACAGCTTTAATAATTAATAATCTATATAAAAGAAGAAGATTAAAAACCAAAATTTTACCCAAAAGTAATTCCAAGCTCTATCCTTTGTACTATAACTTCTCAATTTTTCTACAACCACTGCGAATCCGTCAAACAGGTTTTGTTGGAGATAGGCAAAGACCGAGACATCACAGGCCAATCAATGCCAAATCTTATCTATGTTTCCAGACAGAAAAGCAGAACCTCACCACATCACTTTAAGGCCGGTGCTCTAAATGTCTTGGTAAGCCAAATTAATCCTTTGATTTAAAAATACATTTGTATCGAATAAAATAATAAACGAAAAGTGGATGTACAATATTTTTTTTAATTGTCTAAATCCAGTGTCATTGCCACTATTATTAAACCATACCATGTTCAATATGTGTCCTCTTTAGTTTTTAACTATATATATAATATTTATGACTTGACGCAATGACAAGTAATTTGGATTAAATTATACCAGTTCTAATGTTAACCTTGTTTTCGTGCTTTTTTGAATGTCATGTTTTGAAGCTTCGAGTATCGGCTGTCTTGACTAATGCACCTATAATCCTGACTCTGGATTGCGACATGTACTCAAACGATCCCCAAACACCTTATTCCATGCTATGTTACCTCTTTGACACCACAATTACCCCTGAATTAGGGTACGTTCAGTTTCCACAACGCTTTCGTGGACTCAACAAAAACGATATCTATGCTTGTGAGTTAAGACGCGAGTTCCTCATTAATTCGGCGGGACTGAACGGGCTGGCAGGTCCCAATCATGTTGGGACTGGATGCTTTTTCTCTCGCCGAGTTTTCTTCGGAGGTCCCTCGTCTTTTGTGTCTCCCGAAATACCCGAATTGAGACCCGACCATGTCGTAAAAAAGTCTATTCAGGCCCAATCAATCTTGGCTATGGCACACCAGGTAGCGGATTGCAAGTATGACGACCAAACTAATTGGGGTTCCAAGGTAAGCTTGTTATTTCTAAAGGCGTTATTGCTCTTCTTCTTTTTTTCTCTCATAAAAAAGAGTTTAGTTTTCAAACAAAAAGACTTGGAACACAACTTCGATCAGGCACAACTCTATCTCAAGCCGTTCGATGTATATGCTCTCATATACATCAAACAACTCCAGACATATTTGTGCACGGAGTAGGTGTTTCAAAGTTGTCCAAATTATACTCAACAATGGTGGTATTGAAACTTTGAGTTGGGCCCAAATATTTCAGATGGGCTTCAGATATGGGTCTTTGGTTGAGGACTTTTATACGGGTTACCGGCTGCAGTGCGAGGGATGGAGGTCCGTGTTTTGCCACCCGAATAGGCCTGCATTTTTAGGCGATGCACCGATCACCCTCAGCGATGCCCTAAATCAAGTCAAGAGATGGTCCGTGGGCCTTCTTGAAGTGGGCTTCTCCAAATACAGTCCGCTAACTTTTGGCGTCCGGGCTATGGGCCCAATAATGGGTCATTGCTTCGCAAACTATGCCTTTTGGCCCATTTGGTCCATTCCACTCACCTTATATGCCTTCCTCCCTCAGCTGGCTCTTGTGAATGGAATCTCCATTTTCCCCAAGGTATGTCACTTCCTCAGCTGTGCTCTCATCAATGTGGTACTCAATAACTAGATTCCTATATAACACATCGAAAAGGTAAAGTTGTACGAGTTAAAATTCGTCAATCCGTAACGAATTAAAGTGACCTTTTCAATAGATATTGGTTGAGACTACTTCATTTTTGTCTGATAATTATTAGACACTTTACGCAATTTCAGCATAACGATACACTGGTGAGACTAACATATAGTATATTTTTATTGAGATATCAGGATGGGCTTTCCTTGAGTCTTTCCTGCCTTTTTTTCTACGAAATTAACCAAAAGCGTGTGTTATCAATTTTCTTTTTCGACCCAGGGGCCCTAATGTGCATTGAATTCGGGTCTTGTCTCGAGCTCAAAAACATAATCTGAACCGTTTACTTTCTACAGATAGATGTGAACAATCACCTTGTAAATAATCAAGTCAATCAGACATCGTTTACTTGGTAGACTTATCGCATTTTTATTCAGTAAATAACAACAAATTATATTTCAAAAATACACACCAAGATCAATTGATTCGATCTGTAAGCTACCGATGCCTGATTGACTTGGTCTTATCAATGTTGTTCGCGTTTAGCTCAAAATAATGAACAGTTTGGATTACGTATTCGAGCTCAAGACGAGACCCGAACTGAGGGCACAACAACGTGCTATACGCAAATGGTTCCTGGGTCTGTCTTATTTTTATTACTATATTAAGGAAGGATCCTAGGAGCCGAATTAGATTAAGTACATACCTAAGTTTTAATACTTTTTACCTCTCGAAAGCAAACTTTTATTCTCAAGCTTGGCAATTGAACTTTTACGTACACCATAGTACCTTGCAAATTAATGTCCCTCTCTCTCTCTAAATGTTTGTTGATCAATATGGAATTTCATGTTATAGGTATCGGATACTTGGTTTTTCTTATATGCATTTCTATTTCTCGGGACCTACGTACGAGATTGCCTCGACTTCATTTTATCCGGAGGGACATTTCAAAGGTGGTGGAATGACCAAAGAATGTGGATGTTAAGGGGAGTCACATGTTTCCTTTTCGGATCGATTGAATTATTAACCAACCGTTTAGGCATTGCCAAAAACGGATTCAACCTCACGAGCAAAGTACTAGACGGCGAACAGAGCAAGAGGTATGACCAAGGGACCTTTGAGTTCGGAGTCGAATCCCCCATGTTTGTGCCACTGTCAACGGCGGCAATAGTCAATCTAATCGCGTTTTTCGGAGGGTTGGTTGGAGTTTTCAGGGTAGGAGATTTCGACGGGTTGTTTGTCCAGATTTTTGTAGCTGGTTTTGTGGTGGTCAATTGCTGGCCAATTTATGAAGCCATGGTTTTGAGGACTGATAAAGGGAGAATGCCTACGAAGACTACCCTCATTTCCACATTTCTGGCTTGGGCACTATACTTTGCAGCTTCTCACATAGTACCACAGATATGAAAAGGGGGGGAGGGACGGGATTTTCATTTTGATGAAAAACAAAGGAACAAATTTTTTTATGCATGTTATTCCTATTATTCTTGATAAATTATTCCTCTTGTAGGGTAAATGTATGTATGGACTGATTCGGTCTCAAATGAGTTGATAACACCTAAGAAGTTTCGAACCTAAGACTCTAAAAGAGAACAAACTCCCAAAAAGCATAACGTGACGCTATCTAACCTCGGGGAACCAATCACAAACGCTGCATTGTTGTGCTATCTAGTCATTAGCTGCGAAATTTCTATTTCGGTGAATATTTCTTAAGAACTTTTTTGCTAGGTAGACAAGTTAAATAGCTGTGGAACGATGAATAAAGAAATTAACGAGTAAAACAGAAGTGGTAGCTAGCTAGATGGGAAGCTGGCATTGATCTAACTGGAAAGTCTCCAGGCACACATATACACGCAGTGATTGATCTCTGAGTTTGCGTAGTTGGCAAAAGATTCTAAAACAGAAGTGGTAGCTCGCTAGAACTAGCACATATCACGTGGAAAGTCTCCAGGCACACATGTACGCAGTGATTGATCTCTGAGTTTGCAGAGTTGGCAAAAGAATCTGGGAAAAGGATTGAGAAAATGTTGATGTTGGTACGTGGGCGAGAGGGAAAGTACAAGGAAGCATATACTCCTTGCTTGACAATTTCATAGTCCTAAACTAATAAGTTGTCTCAAGCGTAGGGCGGAGACAGATGTAGCACAATATCCGGTAAGTCCAGAGTCGAATCCACAGAGATAATGATGTGTGTTGACTAAAAATTTGGGCTTAACTAGTTTAACGGGCTCTTAGGTAGCCACCCCTTTCCGGTTTGATTGAGAGATTAACTAAAACAAGAAATTGATTGTACTTTTTCAGAAAATTAAAATGAGGTACAGTCGTAGGGTTCATAGCACTTGTAACTAGTCCGGATTAACCTGCTCTGTTTGGAGTTCTTAAAAAACGTTTAATTTTAAATTGACAAAGATACCCCGCAAGATGCGAGACCCTATGGTCGCCATATACCCATGCGCAGCAAATAATGAGTTTTGGACCCCATTCCCCCATTCACATGGGCTCCAACGATACCCGGGTTTGTCCGCGGGAAGTATTTTCCAATCTAAAATTATTTTTTTATTGTTTGATAAAAGGAGCAGTGCCCGAACTAGCCACGGTGTGCTAATCACCCCGCGACCCTACCTATATGACTGCTCACACATTATTAAACAAAAAGCAAAATAAATCTTAACTTGCATCATGCTTGAAATCTAATTTAAACAAAAGATTAAAACTAAATTATGATCCACGAGCAACTTTAATTAAGAGCAGAAATTAAAACTAGTTATCAAAATGCGAGTAATTGAACAAAGCTCCACAAACTTGATGGGAAATTAAGAAACTAATGATATTCCGAATAAAAGAATCAGCAGCTCCGTTCTTCGTTCAAGCGAACCTGCTTCTCTTTTGTGTGATGTCCGGGCGTGACTGCGTGGTCTACAAAGAGATCTCTGTGCTTTTTCTCTGTTTCGTCCACGTCCGAATTCTCCTTCAAAAGCTGCCTTTTAGGTGGTGTTCCAACTAAAGAAAAAAGAAAATTTTGGAAAAAAGAAGGTAATTTCAAGGTCAATATGGATCTTATTTGATAGATCTCATTGAAATCTTTTAAACGGTGCAAAAAAAAATTAAAAAATTACTTTCTATTTTCGTTATATTTGAATTTGAAATTACTTTCTTTTTTTAAAAAATCTTCTTTTTCTTTAGTTGAAACACCACCCTACTCCCTTTTATAAGGTGCTGTAGCCAATAGTCATAATGCCCTATTTTTCTCCCTTTTAATTTCCAGCCACAATTGCAATTTTTCCCCACCATTCAGTCATCAACTAATAAACATTGGGCGCAGTCAATGGAATTGCAACCCGTGGACTCTAGGAAACTCTGGACTCCATACAACCTCCCGACGGTCCGCTTCAAACACCATTTAATATTCTTTAACTTTGTGCTTTTTTGTATCATACCTTCCAGATACCTACAACACAATAATAAAAGCATAAAACTCCAAGTAATAATATAAATGAGACTTAACAAAGATAATTTAGGAGGTGTTAATGTGAACATTTACGCGCTTATCACTCTTATATGTTGATGTTAGTAGTTGTCTATGAAAGCAATAAAGCTTGTTAATTGGTAGTAGTTCTACTTTCATTTTGGAAAGAAGTTAGAGCATCCGCAATGGTAATAATTAAAATATAGAAATTGATTTTATTACTTTCCTTTTTGTTAATATCACTTCTCTTTCTTCACGAAACAAATCATCTTATATAGACACAAAGGAAAGTGACATTAACAAAAAGGAGAGTGGCAAAATTACTCCTCTAAAATATATCACGTCAGTATTTGATTATTTATTTAGTTCATAATAAATTTTTTTTTTATAGGCAAAGAAAATATATTAGAAACTCGATAATGGGTACATCGAGAAGGATTGGGCAAGCATCATTGAAAGGAAAAAAAAAAACCCATCCAATCATATGCTAGCCATCAATCCAAAAAGAGAAGAAGAAAAGACCAACAAAAAAAAAAAAAAAATCTGAGTCCTTTTGTAATTCATAATAAATTTTAACAACCTCTACCTTCACAGTGGGAGTGATTTTTCAGTGCCGAGAGGGTATATCTTACGTGGTATCCGCTCGGCGCATCCGAGCTGTCCGATACATTTTTGGACTGCTCGGATTGAAACCTTCTCTCTCCTCTCACACAACACTTTTTCTCATTTTTCTCTCTCCAAACCTGAACCGTTCAAACACGCAATGGACGGCTCAGATGGGCGAGCGAACACCACGTGGTAGCCGCTTGGCACTGAAATTTTTTTCCCATATTGATTATTTTTGCATCACTAACCAAAAAACCTCCCACAATACACAATGCACATTTGTCCATTAGAATATATGAGCATCATGTGATGCATGTGATAAATGGGTTCGTATTAAACTAGGCTAAGTTTTTTAGGGTTTTTTTTTTTTTGTGAGTTTTGTTCTTATTAAAAAAACACTTGTTAATTTTTAGTTAAATTTTTATAAATTATTGATTTGTTTTGACGATGGGATTCGAAAAAGTGAATTTCTTTTACTTTTACCAAAATATTTTTGAAAATATTCAATATAAAGCCTCTCACTTGTGTTGCGATATTATCTGTTCCGCCCGTGTGAAAACACTTCCAAACGGGCTTATAAATACACACCCCGTAACCCGTCGTCACCTCTGCGACACAGCAGCAGCAGCAGCAGCATAAAAATGGAGGCTCCCGCTGCAGCTGCCACAGCCAAGCCCCTTCTCCACACGCTCACCTTCTCGCGTGCAGCGGTCGCGAACCGTGTGTTCGCAGCCGTCTACACGTGCGCAGTCCTCGCTCTTCTCTATCACCATGCCCTCACAGCCATCAACTCCACCACCTTCCTCTCCTTCTCTCTCTCCCTCACCTTTCTGTTCGCCGACTTCGTCTTCGGCTTCATGTGGTCCACCACCCAGAGCTTCCGCATGAGGCCGGCCCACCGCCGCGTCTTCCCGGAAAACCTCCGGAAACTGACAAGGGAGGAAGATTTCCCGGCCATGGACGTGTTCATATGCACTGCGGATCCGCACAAGGAGCCACCGGTGAGCGTGGTGAACACTGCTTTGTCGGTGATGGCGTACGACTACCCGACGGAGAAGCTGTCGGTTTACGTGTCGGACGACGGGGGGTCGGATTTGACCCTGTTTGCTTTCGTGGAGGCTGCCAAGTTCGGGAGCCACTGGTTGCCCTTTTGCAGGAGGAACAAAGTAGTGGAGAGATGTCCCGAGGCTTATTTCGGATCGAATTACCCTCAGTCCAATGAATCAAAGCAAATGAAGGTATTAATATTAGTCTTATGTTTGCTTTTACTCGCGTAATGTTTCTCTAATATAATTCAATCACAGAGTAGGCGTAATATCTCACTCCCTCGGTCCCATTTGATAGACGAGAAGGAGGTGAAATTTTCGGATAAAAAAAACTACTTCCATATTATAGTTTTTTGAATTTTTTCACACCAAATTAAAAAAAATCAATCGTGTGTCTTTAATTGGTACAAAGAAACTCAAAAAATCACGTACAAAAGTACTTTATTTTTTATTCAAAAATTGCACAGCTTTTTTTGTAGGGGGAGTATCATTTTGAAACGAAGTCAGGTGATAAAATAACACACTGAGAACTAGTATTTGAGTGTATGAGTGTGTGTTTTCCTTTTTATTTTTAACTAGTAATGCTACTGTAGAAATTCGTTTAACATTTTTTTTACTGGGAAGCAAATTAGCAAATGATCGGGGCCAAATCCAAGTCCGGATTCTGGCTAGTCATCATGTTGACGGAGTAATTTGCAATCAAATGAGACTTTAATCCACACAACAATTAATTAGCCAATGAAAACTTTATCCAATATTGTTATTGGGGATTTAATCCTTCTATGAGAGAGAGAGAGAGAGAGAGAGAGAGAGAGGGTGGGGGAAGAAGAAAAGAAAATACCAATGTTTTTTTCTCAGTCAACCATATAAACGAAAACAAGAGAACATTAATGGTATTTTCTTTTGCAAATCTCTCCCCTCACTTTTCAAACTGCAGTTCTCCAGACATTAGGTAGGCTCAAAGGTGCATACTTCTAAGTGATTAGTAAATTGGAATAAGATAATTTATAAGTATTCATAATTGAAATTGGAATTGGATACTCAAAAGTAACAAATTAAACCTACTTAATTGTAAATTCTTATCGATTAATAGTCCTATCAGTGACTGGGAATTATCATAATAGTTAATAATGTAATATTTGATGAACCCAAAGACAAATCACTGTTACATTATTTATTATTGTTTGGACAAAAAAAATTATTTTGTCAACTTATTGGTTATTCAAAGCATTGTTGCTTGTTACACCAAGCTGTGTGTGTTTTAGGATTCAAATATTTTAAATGGACCATGCCCCATGTGCCCCTCCATGTGTCCGCTAGCAGACTTGGATCTTTCAACACCCAATCAGTAGCTACTAGCTAGCTGACCACTTGATAACAAATCTTCAGACCCATCACATTATTGAATAAAAGACACACACAAATATACAAATACTGACGACTTGTTTTTCTTCCGTTCATGTTTCTTGGCTAAAATGACATATCTGCATGTTTCAAATTTCAATCTTTTAGAGCCTGCTCATTTTGGAATTTTGGATTTGTAGGTAATAAGTGTAGAGAGAAATAGAGTAATGATTGAAAGTAGGGATAATGATAATAGAGAGAAAAATGAGAGTAATAATTAAAGATATGGATAAAAAGTGGAGAGAGAATCTAAAATCCAAATCCCACGACGAACAAGGTCTTAAGTTTTGCAAGATACAGTATTAATTTGCAAATATAAGATCTATATATCTATAAGAAGGAAACGTATAGTATTATTCTAGTCTTACAACAAAATCGTACAATATATTTACAACATTTTTATATGTGCCGTTCAAAAAAGATTCTTACGTACACGTCAGTACGGGACCCACAACTGATGGGTCACTGAGATAAAAGAAAAAATTTATGGCCCCAAGAAAAAAGAAAAGGACAAGTTAGACGATGGACATAGTTGCGGCCAATAAACAACAGCTAATTTTCCGACTTCTCTAGCAGCAAGAGACGTACCACGTTTGAAAAAAATATAAAATGATGGAGGTATGAATTATTGGAGTTCCTTTTGACGGTTCGACCCCGCCATCTCTTTCCAAAAGGAAAATATGCATATTTGTCTGAAGGAATTATTCGACAATAATCTTTGGTTACGTCTGTATATGATAATCCTCAAAAGATTTATGAAAAACTAAAACGCAAACGCATCAAACGACAGTATTGTAAACTCAATAACAACATCATCGATTTTCATCCGGATTGAAGAGCTTATTAAAGAGCAGCACTCCTTCATTGTGGATGATGTTTTGAATGAAGTTATTAAACGTGACAATTATGGTTGTTGATGAATGATGAGCCCAAGAAATGAAAGACAGTCTGGATTTCCCCCCCACAACCCCAAAAAAAAAAAAAAAAAAGTTTCAAATTGCGCAGTCTGGTTACATTGATCTGTACAAATAAGTATGAGGGACCATTTTACAGAGGACTTGTGTTTCATGGTTGTGTAATTATTGATATTGAAAAGTTATATTTTTCCCATATACTATATTTTTGGCTGTTTTTAAAAAAAAAAAAATTATATGTCTGAAACTTATTTCGGTATTTTTTATTTTTCATAACTTTTTATTTAATTTTTCGTCGTAATTTTGAGATTAATCATTTTTCTCTAAGGGACGAATCGGAAAAATATAAAAATGTGGACCGATATTAAAAAAATTCAAATAAGATGACACTTTAGACAAATAAGATAGCTATTTGATACTTTTTCTGTCTTTAGTGAACCTTTTTTTTTGTTTTCGGCCATAATTTTATATTTATTAGACTCTTCTTGTCAACATGGATGATTAATCCAAAAATTATAACGCAATTCTAACAAAACTTTAAAAAAGAAAAAAATAAAATATCTTACAAAACGAAGAAATAAGCTAATAACATATCCCAGAAGGTGGGATGTGTGCAGACGGCCCCATATGTGGATGAGAATTGACCACTAATATAAAAATCTCAAAAGAGAAAGAAAGAGGAAGAAAAAACTACTGCTAAAAAGGGGAAGCCATTAGCCAAGAGGCCCAAGACGCTACGTTTTTCCCCTTTCATGCTAGTTTTATAAAGGAATTCAGGCTTTTTTGGCTAAATAATTTATTTGGATTATTTTTTTATTTTTATTTAATTTTTTTTTACATTTGCTAGTTTTTTTTGGATTATTGTCTCGTTATAATGAGAGGAATTTAAAAAGTAAAAAATTAACATTGAAATCAATTTTTTTTTAATAAAGAAAAAAATAAGCCAACAAATCTTTATCTGGCCTCAACCAAGCTTTTCGTTCGAATGAAAAGGAAAAGCCATTAAAAAGGTTGCATTTTTTTCAATCTAAAGGATTGTTTTGTTTTTATTCAAAAAAATTGAGTTTCGATGTTAATTTTTTACTTTTTAGATTCTTCTCGTCATAACGAAGCATTAATCCACAATAAAACAAAAACAAAAAAGCGAATTTTTTTGAATAAGGACAAAAAAATAATCTAAATGGATTATTTAGCCAAAAAAGCCCGAAACCTGTAACTTAGGATCTATTTGGGTCATCTTATATATATGCGCACCACAAATAATTTTTGGGGATCCAATTTCACTGTCAATTAGCGGAAAGTTTGCTTAAAAACAAGGGAAAGCCCCCTAAGTTGATAGAACCTGGAGGATTTCGAACCTAAAACTTTAAAAAAATACAAACTCTTAAGTCCATAGTCTTCGCCCCGCCAGACCAAAAACTTGATTGCCCTTCATTTTCAGTCGTTGCCAATTTTGCTTTCGAGTACAATCAATACAAAACGATACATCAGGAGTCACCTTGCGCAAATTGTTACTTGGCTTGTATGAGAATGAGATTGTTCGACAACACAAACGATGGTGGCCTCCTGGGGTGTACCCAATTTAGACTGAGAATTAATAATAATGTCTTCCAAGTCCTGCTTTCTATCCTTGTCAATTTTGGTCCACAGTCTTGAGGCTTACGAGTAGCTATTGTGGCTTTACTTGCCATATCTCCGTTATGATCAGTACGGGGTTTCTTGTTTCTAGCTATTATTCCTTCTATGTTCCTGTCTGTATATGCATATGTAAATTGACTGATGAGATTTTTCTCAATAGTCCAAAATTGGAGAAATTTTCAGTGCCGGGTGGGCACCGGACCACGTGGTGCCCAGATTTGTTTGGGTAATTTTTTAGTGCAAAATTATCAAAACACCCCCTCAGACTCAAACAAATCTGGGACGTTCGAAACACGTTTGGACGGCCGAGATGCGTGCACAAGCACCACGTGGCCGTGCCCTCCCGGCACTGAAAAATTTCTCCCAAAATTGGGATTGTACTCCATCCTTTTAGTTGTACGTTTATCTCGGAAGGTAGTTGAGGAGATCATCATCCATGTCATGGGTGATTGATTGTCGCACGGTAGCCACACAGTCGAAGGAAAAAATTAACAATCGATATTTACATGACGTTCTCAGCACCCAATATCTAATGACATTCAATTAATTTGATATTTTGTACAGATAATCTACCAGTGAACCCTGTGAGTGAGCGACTTAGATCATCGGTGTAAAAGTACTCTTGGTTGTAATAAATTGAAACAAACTTTGCAAGGCAGCCCATTAGATGGAATGGAAAGACCTCTGGCCGGCCCACATGCATGTAAATCATTTATGCTACATCAATTGGGTTACAGGTGATGTACGAAAGCATGAAGGAACGGGTGGAGAACGTGGTCGATTCAGGAAAGGTTACCGATGACTACATCACTAACGAACAAGAACGCCAAGCTTTTAACAAATGGAGTCAAGGCTTTACCCGTCATGATCATCCCACCGTTATCCAGGTTTATTTGTCCACTCCATTCCAACAAATTAATTATGATTTCATAGCTAGGGACAGGGATAGCCTAATTAAGAGTGGTGTAGTCTACAATTAAACCACAAGTTGTAAATAAATCTCAGTACACACAAGAACCATAGAGTACTAGTGCTTAATCAATAGTTCAAGATTTCCTAGTATTAAAAAGTTGTTATTCAATTTTTATGCATTAAATATATTGGTGGTGGTCCTACATAATTTTTATAAAAAATTGTTGGCGTGACCACGGTCACTTGTTCCTCTTGGCTCCATTTACAATAGCAGGAAAAAAGGTCCAAATTTTTCCAAACATTTCTTCCTAAGATCTTTCTTCTATTCCTCAATTTATCTACACTCTGTGCAACTTTGCCAAACAGGTTCTATCGGAGGTAGGTAAAGACAAAGACATCACAGGCGAATCAATGCCCAATCTTATCTATGTTTCCAGACAAAAAAGCAGAAATTCGCCACATCACTTTAAGGGCGGTGCTCTTAATGCCCTGGTAAGCTAAATGAGCTCATGTGAAAAATCAAGTATACTTTATTTTGTACAATATCAAATAAAATATAGCGCACTTGCATAGTTTGTGGAGTTCATATGCTATGTTAATGTTAGATTTTTTTATGTGCTTTTGAATGTCATGTTTGAAGCTTCGAGTATCAGCCGTCATGACTAATGCACCTATAATCCTAACTCTGGATTGCGACATGTACTCAAACGATCCCCAAACACCTCATCGCGTACTATGTTACTTCTCTGACGCCACAATGCGCTCGAAAGTAGGATACATTCAGTTTCCGCAGCGCTTCCATGGTCTTAATAAGAACGATATCTATGCTTGTGAGATTAAACGTTTGTTCCTAATCAATCCAATGGGAATGGACGGGCTGGCTGGCCCCAATCATGTTGGGACTGGATGCTTTTTCTTTCGCCGAGTTTTCTTCGGAGGTCCCGCGTCTTTCGTGTCACCCGAGTTACCTGAGTTGAGGCCCGACCATGTCGTAGAAGAGCCCATTCAGGCCCAATCAATATTGGCTATGGCACACCATGTAGCAGATTGCAAGTACGAGGACCAGAGCAATTGGGGTTCCAAGGTAAGCTAGTCATATGCAAGGGGTTATTGCCATATTGTTTCAAATCATATTCATTATAACTTGCTCAAAATCACTATATAGTGGTATTGAAACCTTGATTGGGCCCAAATGTTGCAGGTGGGCTTCAGATATGGGTCTTTGGTTGAGGACTATTATACGGGTTACCGGCTGCAGTGTGAGGGATGGCAGTCCGTGTTTTGCCATCCCAATAGGCCTGCATTTTTAGGGGATGTACCGATCACCCTCAACGACGTCCTAAATCAAAACAAGCGATGGTCCGTGGGCCTTCTTGAGGTGGCCTTCTCCAAATACAGTCCAGTAACGTTCGGTGTCCGGGCTATGGGCCCAATAATGGGTCATTGCTATGCACACAGTGCTTTTTGGCCCATTTGGTCCATTCCACTCACAATTTATGCCTTCCTCCCTCAGCTGGCTCTCCTCAATGGAGTCTCCATTTTCCCGAAGGTATGCACTTCAGTGCTCTCATCTATTTGGTTATCGTAAAGCTAGAACACATTGAAAGGGCACGGTTGTGCGATTTGAAAGTCGATCCAAACCTGACTAAAGTGAAAACTTTTCAATAGACAGTGGTTGAGACTACTGCATTTTTGTCCAATTATTATCAAACGCTTCACTCACTTTCAGCATAATTTTTGGTGAGACAAACATATTTTTATTCATATAATTATGTGCTTCTTTCTTGAGTCCTCCCTGTCCATTTTTTTACGAAATTAACTAAAAGGGAGTAATCTATGTTCTTTCTTATTAACGAAGGGTCCTAAGTGCCGAATTAGATTAAGTACCAACTTTGTTAGTACTATTATGATATTTCAACTACATTAAATGATCTTTCAAATCGGTAAAGACTCTCTAGTTTATGGTTTGCACCTCTCGAATGCAAACCTTTATTCTCATGCTTTTGACCTTTTACTATCGTACCTTTCAAATTAATGTCTCTACTCTTTGTCGATGACCGAAACTATAAGACTTCGCATATAAATGTATGTCTTGATCAAAGTGGAAATTTTTATGTTACAGGTATCGGATACTTGGTTTTTCTTGTACGCATTTCTATTTTTCGGGGCCTATGCACAAGATTGTCTCGACTTCATTTTATGCGACGGGACATTCCAAAGGTGGTGGAGCGATCAAAGGATGTGGATGCTACGGGGAGTCACGTCTTACCTTTTCGGATCGATTGAATTCTTAACCAAGTGCTTAGGCATTGCCGCACATGGGTTCAACCTCACGAGCAAAGTACTAGACGGAGAACAGAGCAAGAGGTACGATCAAGGGACCTTTGAGTTCGGAGTCGAATCCCCCATGTTTGTGCCATTGTCACTGGCAGCAATAGTCAATCTAATCGCGTTTTTCGGAGGGTTGGTTGGAGTTTTCCGGGGAGGAGGTTTCGATGGGTTGTTTGTCCAGATTTTTGTAGCTGGTTTTGTGGTGGTCAATTGCTGGCCAATTTATGAAGCCATGGTTTTGAGGACTGATAAAGGGAGAATGCCTACGAAGACTACCCTCATTTCCACATTTCTTGCTTGGGCTTTATACGCAGCAGCTTCTCACACACCACATATATGAAGGTTGGTGCCTGTGGGGATAACTGTTACTGCTATTCCACTTTTCTTTTCAAAGAATACGAAAGAAACTAGTCTCTGTACGCATTATCATTCAAGTGTTCAAGCTGAATAATATTGGCATGGCTTCTTTCGACTTCCGTTTATGCATGTTTTCCAAAATAGCAGAAGTTTAAAAATGAAAATTTTCATATCGATATCCATATAACGAAACGATGCAGCAAGTAATGTTTCTCAGAAATTATAAGCTCCGAAGAGGGGTACTTAGGTAGTTTGAAATGAAAGAAGCACAACATTCCACATCACTCTGCATTGAATTCTCTAGATACATTTCTGTCTTTACAGCATAACTCTTTCGAGAAAAAAAGCCTCATTTCATAAAACACTCGTACTAATGTATTTCACTACCGGCAAGAAGGTTTATCAGACATACGTATAGAAGCAAGCAATATATTGGGTCGTCGTTCGCCAATTTTGAAATTGGCAAGTGAGGGAGCACAAGAAAGCACGAACTCTTAAGTCCTTAGTCTTCAACTCTTCGCCCAGCCAGACCAAAAACTTGATTACCCCAACATTTTCAGTCTTTGCCAATTTTGCTTTCGAGTACAATCAATACAATAAAACGATACATCACGAGTCACCTTGTGCAAATTGTTACTTGGCTTATATGAGATTGAGATTGTTCAACAACACAAACGATCGAGTACAATCAATCCTTTTAGTTGTACGTTTGTCTCGGAAGGTTAGTTGAGGAGATCATCCATGTCATGGGTGATTGATTGTCGCACAGTAGCCACATACAGTCGAAGGAAAAACTTAACGATTGATATATACATGACGTTCTCAGCACCCAATATCTAATGACATTCAATTAATTTGATATTTTGTACGGATAATCTACCAGTGAACCCTGTGAGTAAGCGACTTAGATCATCTATGTAAAAGTACTCTTGGTTGTACTCCAAATTGAAACAAACTATGCAAGGCAGCCCATTAGACGGAATGAAAAGACCTCTGGCCGGCCCACGTGCATGTAAATCATTTATGCTACATCAATTGGGTTACAGGTGATGTACGAAAGCATGAAGGAACGGGTGGAGAACGTGGTCGATTCAGGAAAGGTTACTGAAGACTACATCACTAACGAACAAAAACGCCAAGCTTTTAACAAATGGACTCAAGGCTTTACCCGTCATGATCATCCCACTGTTATCCAGGTTTATTTGTCCACTCCATTCCAAGAAATTAATTATGATTTCATAGCTAGGGACAGGGATAGCCTAATTAAGAGTGGTGTAGTCTTCAATTAAACCACAAGTTGTAAATAAATCTCAGTACACACAAGAACCATAGAGTACTAGTGCTTAATTAATAGTTCAAGATTTCCTAATATTAAAAAGTTGTTATTCAATTTAAAGATATAAAGTTTTTTTTTTTATGCAAGTAAATTGGGACGGAGGTAGTTTAGTGTGTGTGTATATATATATGTAGTTGGTAAAAGATTAAATAGTTCAAGATGGACGAAAGCAAGATTTCCTAATATTAAAAAGTTGTCATCCCAATTTCACGTACCTCACATAGACCACTTGTGCTAGAATGGACAAAAAATGACCGAGAAGGGTTTCATCCGAGCAGTTTTTGTTTGAACCGTTCAATAAAAAACGAATTTCTCGTGGGTACCCAAAACCTAAAACTATAAGATCATCGTTTGCTCGGATTGTATGTGTGTGTGTGTATATATATACATATATACACACACACATACAGTATCTTCTCCCTCTGTCCCAATTTAATTGTCACTTTTGAGAGTTCGTGTCACTTTTCAGTTGATTATATTTTATAATTTATAATGCAATGATTTTGAAAATTTTTTGCTGATTATCTCGTGAGTAAATTGGGACCCTTAAAATCACGTTTCAAACTGATCTGGCACTTTCAAGGAAACATGTTCGAAAAGGTCATCATGGATTTTTACCACGAGGTGTCAAACACATGTTAGGGGTACTAGCCTTCCCCATTAGCAAGTAATTTAGATGACTCCAAACTAAATTTAAACAAAATTCTTCTTTAACTTTTTTCTTCTTCCAAAACTTTTGATTGACTCCTTAAAATTGTTGCTGAAAAACCAAATGTGTATGTACGTATATGGCTTTCCTGTTGGGATGGTGACATAGATCAAAGAAAAAACAGTGATTGTTATAACTAATTAGTATATGTTATCTCTTGCTCCATTTTTATGTACTTATAGTAGTTTAAGCTCGTACTCTAAATTTGGAATAGTGAATGACACTTAACATGTTGGGATTTTTACCACGAGGTACAGAAAATCACATCTTAATTCCCATTAAGGTAAGATAGAAGATACTTAATTACCATTCGGTCCACTTTTTATAAAATACATTTACGATCAATAGAAGTGCCACCAAAGGACACTCTAGGGTTTTAGGGTTTAGGGTATCCTGGGATTTAAGTTTAGGCACTTTCATAGAGACTTGGGGTTTAAGTTTAGGCACTTTCATAGGAATTTTAGGATGTACTTTCCTATTATAGAGTTTTAGTGATTTAGACATTTTCATACGTATCCCAGGGTTTAGGCATTTTCATGGGATGCCTTAGAGTTTAGACACTTTTATAGAGTACCCTAGGATTTAGGTACTTCTAGGATTTAGGGTTTTGGGTATTTCATAGGGTTTTAGTGTTCCATCATGTTTGACTTTTTTTTTCTTCATTTGTTTTGTTGGTTTGGAAGTAATCCCGCATTAATTAGATGCAATTTGGCTTTCAGTGCATGCATTATAGTGTTGTGCCCCGAGTCGATCAAACCAGAGCCAAAACAAACGCACACAAACACGAACACATAAGAGATACATGGAATTCTTCAAAATCGAATACGTCCACAGAGGTAAATAGAGCAATATTTATGGAGACAAGCTTTAAAAGGGAGTTCTCTCTCAAACTCACTACACTCTCTCCGTATCTACATTGCTAATTACCCTCACTGACCTAAGCTTTACGGAGCTCTACAGTCTCACACAGAGGATTTCTCTCATCAGGTCTCTCACTCAAGAGAGATACAGAATATGAAGACAGATCGAAGCTCCATTTATAGACTGATCGAGCTTGGAGTCCTATCCATTTTGCATGCCAGACAACTCATTTAATTCTTGGCTGGCTGAAGATGACTGGCAAGGAAGTAGATGGCACACTAGTATTCT
Source organism: Rhododendron simsii (assembly GCA_014282245.1). NCBI lineage: Eukaryota > Viridiplantae > Streptophyta > Magnoliopsida > Ericales > Ericaceae > Rhododendron > Rhododendron simsii. The sequence continues at coordinate 8,757,827 of CM024959.1, read as the reverse complement.
CTGGTGTGCTAGCAACAGTGAGGATGGGAGCCACCCAAACATATAGTCATGTATTTGTATCCTTGATTTAAAAAGGGGTAAAAAAAGGCAACTTCCAAGTTTTTTTTGTTGGTGTCAATCATTAGAGCAAGTTTATGAGATGATGTAAAATGGCCATTTTAGCTATTTTATCAAAGGAGAACTGAAAAAATAAGTTGCAGTATAGGAGGTAAAAAAAGAGGTAAAATAGCTTTGAAGAATTGGTTAGGTATTAATACCTAACAACTGTTCATCAGGGATCCCATTTGTTTGATTATTTAATTCTCTTTATTTCCTTCTTCCTTTCCCCCTCTCTCTCATATTATAATAATATGATAAAGGAAAATGTTGAAAAATGTGTATTTTAATAGAGAATATGTTAAATAGATAGTATTGATATAGTGTTGAAAGAAATATAAGTAGGTAAAATAAAAAATGTGCACTGTTCACAATTTTTTTAAACTAAGTATTGGCAGTTCCGAGCTTCTTTTACCGTGGAACTATTCATTCGTTCCCATTGTTTATTCTTTTTTTTTTCTCTCTCCCTCTCTACAACCAAGAAAGAAATTGTTCTGGAATGAAGAAAGAAATGATATTTTAATAGAGGATAGAAAAAATAGATAGTATTGATGTGGTGTTGAAAGAAATATAAGAGCAAGTTTACCAGTCGTTTGCCAAAAAACCTCTTGAACAATGCACATTTTTTATTTTACCTACTCATATTTCTTTCAACACTACACCAATACAATTTATTTTAACTATTCTTTATTAAAATACTAATTTTCTTTTTCATGTTTGTACACAAGGAGGGAAGGATGGGACAAGGAGAAGAGGAGAGAGAAAGGAAAAAGTAATATAATAATCAGTACCTAATGAACAGTTGGTAGGTATTTTTAGCTAACCTTTTCTGCAAAAGGGATAATAGCCCTCTTTACCTCACCTGGTGCAGAGCCCATTTTGAGGTTTTGCTTAGGTAAAATACCCAAAATGCTATTTTAGATGGATTGATAAACTTGCTCTAAGTAGGTAAAATGAAAAATCGCAATGTTCACTAGCATTTTTACATAAAAATTGGTGTACATGCTCTTAGAAGCTACTCGAAAGAAAGGGGAAGAGGGCATCACACACAACACTTTTTATGGGGCTTGAATCCTGGCCTTCACCAAAGGGGCCTTTGGATAATACCATCGAGCTAGAAGCACGTTGGAGCAGCACAAAACTTGGTTTTAGTTATCCTAAAAGCTACAAATAACACAACTAAAGCAGACACATACTTTATTCATTGTTTTGATTTTGGGCGTTTAAGGTTCCCGTGGCATTCTGGATCAAAGTGATCAGTTGTATGATCTGATGCTTGTTTCTTGCTTTGGTTTGGATGCCTAACTTGGTTTGGTATGCGTTCCTTTGGCTACAATGCTGTTCTTAATTTGATTCATTTTTCGATGTACCCGTGTATGAGTTCCAATAAACATTTGTTTGCCCATAAAAAAAATTGGTGAGCGTTGGAATATGTGATGCATGCGATTTTTGGAATCGTACAAACTATAAACTAATTAAGACCCGATCAATCATGAACATTAGCTTAATCATTTATGATGTACTTTTTGTCGGTAGTCTGCGCGGCCAGTGCTTCCGCATGCGGCTGGTCCACCGCCACGACTTCCCGGAAAACCTCCTGAAAGTGACGAGGGAGGAGGATTTCCCGGCGATGGACGTGTTTATAATATTCATATGCACGGCGGATCCGGACAAGGAGCCGCCAATGAGCGTGGTGAACACGGCGCTGTCGTTGATGGCGTACGATTATCCGGCGGAGAAGCTGTCGGTTTATGTGTCGGACGACGGCGGGTCGGCTTTGACTCTGTTTGCTTTCGTGGAGGCTGCTAAGTTTGGGAGCCACTGGTCGCCCTTTTGTAGGCGGAACAAAGAAGTGGAGAGATGTCCCGAGGCTTATTTCAGATCGAATTACCATCGGTCCAATTAGGCCTATCAATGGGCCAGATCTGATCCGGATCCGATAAGACCCAAATCCAATCTGAATCCTATAAGACTCGAATCCGATAGTGGTAATCCGGATCCGAAAATCCGAATCCGATCCGAAAACCTTTACTTCAAAATTTTAGCAAAAAATATATATTTTTTCAAAATATATATTTTTTCCGAAAATAATTTAAAAATAAAAAATAAAAATAAAAATACAACTTCTCAAACATTTTTTTTTTCAAAATAAAAAATTTACTTTTTTTAAAAGAAGATTTAAAAAATTAAAAAAAAATAAAGTTCGGATTCGGATTGATAAAGGATTTAATCCGATCCGATCCGTATTTGAATTGCCGGATTCGGATTATCGGATTTCGGATCGACGTTATCGAATTCGGATCCGGATCGGATTTTCGGATCGCATCCGGTCCATTGACAGGCCTAGGTCCAATGAAACAAAGCAAATAAAGGTACTTTGTTAACGAGAAAAACTATTTTATCCGTGAATAGTAGTTTACGAAGATGAATTGTGCTTGTTCAAAGTGAATTGGACAGTTCAAATTTTAATTTTTCTCCCAAAAAATTTAATTTAAATCCAGATCATCCAATGCCGAAACGGACTGCTGAGATCAAACGGCTCCGTAAATTTACAGCGACTATAAATAAGTCATACTCTTTGTTAATAATTGCCAGATGAATCACTGATTAATATTCTCCTTAATTTTAGTTCACAAGGAAATTATCTTTGGATACGTACGTTCCCTAGTTTTTTTTTTTAATGGCTAGTGAAACTACTTAACTGTTCAGTTTCGTCCCTACAAATTCAGAAAAAATTCTTGCCGATATCGAGTTAAGCTGATTTTTTATAGGACTCCATAAAAATAATTTAAAAATAATAAGTGATTCGAATCATCTTTGTGGAACCGAACTATGCCCCACAAAATTCATATGTACATAACATATGTACACAAAATAGTACTCATATTACTAGTAGTTGAACACTTGATTACTTCTGGAGCCATTTTTCTTCCCTTCATGTTTCTTCGATAAGATGATTTATCTGTTTCAGTTTATTTAGTTTTTCTTATATTTTCCAAACATAAATTAGAGCTTAGCCGTGCAAGTAAATTAGAGTGGATATACTGTTATGCTCTTGAAGATATTTAATTCTGATGCTTCAATAAAATCTACAAGAAACAAAATGAAAAATTTATGCTCGAAAAAAAAAAAAAAAAAAGAGGACAGACAAATTCGGTGATGGGTAAAAGTTGCGGCTAATTTTCTGTGGTCTTTAGCAGCAAGAGACCAACCAACCACGTTAATCCATAGGATCGAACTAAAATCTATGAAAGGTGCCGAAGACTGAAATTAAAGTTTCTTTCGACATTCGACCCCTTCTTTCCAAACGATTAGCGGGGGATGGCTACGCGCGGGTCTTGACAAAACAAAAAACGTAACCGATGTCGACAATAAAATCTACAAAATGAATGGTTCTGATTATTCTTGTGAACCGAGAAGGCGCATACAAAGGCTCAAAACTGGAATAAACAAAAATTGGACAGATGCTTCCTCCTTGTTTGTGCGAGTCTCATACCATTGGCACTGAATAATTCCCCCAAACCTAGAACCATGGTACCAATCACATTAACAATTTAATTAACATGCAACGAGGAGAAGGGTTTTTTTTTTTTTTTGAAAGGTTCGAGAAGTTAATTATTCAGTGTTTTCAAGGGTGCAATCGTTAATAGTAGTATTTATTCCCTACCAATAGTTTAATAGGCGGTTATTAGCAGGACCCATGTAACTTGGGTCGTTTGTCAAGATCCTATTTGGTGAAGTGACGAGAATAACTGCTATGAGTATTTATAAAAAACTAGATCTGTTTAAACCCGGAAGATTGTCTCAAATGACGAATCCCAAATCTCTTTCCAAGCTCATTTAGGGAAGTTTAATTTAATACTGTAGGACAAAAAATGTCATCATCTACGGATTCAAAAACCTAATTATTTTCTTGTATGCTCACCACCAATTGCAGCCCTAACCCTTCCCTACGTAGTACCATGCCCCAACCATTGACCAATAAAGAAGACTAGAAAAGACTATATAAAGTTTTTAATTAATCGGGTGTTGAGAGAATTTGGATATTTATATATGGATAATTTGTTTGGGTTCTAATAGAATCACGCTGTGTACATTAATCAAGTCCCAACCCAAAATGTGTCTAATAATGATTTTGTATCTACTAATTAATCAATCATGTTACAGGTGATGTACGAAAGCATGAAGGAACGGGTGGAGAACGTGGTTGATTTAGGAAAGGTTACCGATGACTACATCACTAACGAACAAGAACGCCAACCTTTTAACAAATGGACGCAAGGCTTTACTCGTCAAGAGCATCCCACCGTAATTTAGGTTTAATTGATACTCAAATCCAATAAACAGCTTAAATAATTAATAATCTATATAAAAGAAGAAGATTAAAAACCAAAATTTTACCCAAAAATAAATCCAAGCTCAATCCTTTGTACTCTAACTTCTCAACTTTTCTACACCCACTTCGAATCTGCCAAACAGGTTTTGTTGGAGATAGGCAAGGACCGAGACATCACAGGCCAATCAATGCCAAATCTTATCTATGTTTCCAGACAGAAAAGCAGAACCTCACCACATCACTTTAAGGCCGGTGCTCTAAATGTCTTGGTAAGCCAAATTAATCCTTTGATTTAAAAATACGTTTGTATCGAATAAAATAATAAACGAAAAGTGGATGTACAATGTTTTTTTTAATTGTCTAAATCCAGTGTCATTGCCACTATTATTATACCAGTTCTAATGTTAACCTTGTTTTCGTGCTTTTTTGAATATCATGTTTTGAAGGTTCGAGTATCAGCTGTCTTGACTAATGCACCTATGATTCTGACTCTGGACTGCGACATGTACTCAAACGATCCCCAAACACCTTATTCCATGCTATGTTATCTCTTTGACACCACAATTACCCCTGAATTAGGGTACGTTCAGTTTCCACAACGCTTTCATGGACTCCACAAAAACGATATCTATGCTTGTGAGCTTAGACACGAGTTCCTCATTAATTCAGCGGGACTGAACGGGCTGGCAGGTCCCAATCATGTTGGGACTGGATGCTTTTTCTCTCGCCGAGTTTTCTTCGGAGGTCGCTCGTCTTTCGTGTCTCCCGAAATACCCGAATTGAGACCTGACCATGTCGTAAAAAAGTCTATTCAGGCCCAATCAATCTTGGCTATGGCACACCAGGTAGCAGATTGCAAGTACGAGGACCAAACTAATTGGGGTTCCAAGGTAAGCTTGTTATTTCTAAAGGGGTTATTGTTCTTCTTCTTTTTTCCTCTCGTAAATAAGGGTTTAGTTTTCAAACAAAAATACTTGAAACACAACTTCGATCGGGCACAACTCTATCTCGAGCCGTTCGATGTATATGCTTTCATATACATCAAACAACTCCAGACACGCTTGTGCACAGAGTAGGTATTTCAAAGTTGTCCAAATTATACTCAACATTAGTGGTATTGAAACCTTTGAGTTGCTTTCCAAAAAAACAACCTTTGAATTGGGCCCAAATATTTCAGATGGGCTTCCGATATGGGTCTTTGGTTGAGGACTTTTATACGGGCTACCGGCTGCAGTGCGAAGGATGGAGGTCAGTGTTTTGCCACGCGAATAGGCCTGCATTTTTAGGCGATGCACCGATCACCCTCAACGATGCCCTAAATCAAATCAAGCGATGGTCCGTGGGCCTTCTTGAAGTGGGCTTCTCCAAATACAGTCCGCTAACTTTTGGCATCCGGGCTATGGGCCCAATAATGGGTCATTGCTACGCAAACTATGCCTTTTGGCCCATTTGGTCCATTCCACTCACCATATATGCCTTCCTCCCTCAGCTGGCTCTTGTGAATGGAATCTCCATTTTCCCCAAGGTATGTCACTTCCTCAGCTGCTCTCATCAATGTGGTACTCAATAACTAGATTCCTATATAACACATCGAAAAGGCAAAGTTGTACTAGTTGAAAGTCGTCAATCCATAACGAATTAAAGTGACCTTTTCAATAGATATTGGTTGAGATTGTTTCATCTTTGTCTGATAATTATTAGACACTTCATTCAATTTTAGCATAACTATATACTAGTGAGACTAACATATACTCCCTCCGTTCCAATTTGAGAGTTCCACTCTGGGATTCCAACTTTTTAAGAGAGCTCAATTATTACATGCACAGAATTTGAATTTTCCATGTTTGCCCCACAAATTTTTTGGAGTAACTTCTCTACCAATCTACAATTGGTACTGGGTGTTTCCTTAATATTTCCAAATCCCGAGATGTCAGCGGCAACATTGGCTCCAATTTTCAGGTAATCTGGGGAGCAAACTTGGCAGCTTCCAAAAGTCTCAAAGAAGCAATTCAAATTTGAATTAAAATTAAAAGCTGCAAAACCAATAAATGAATTTGGAGGAGGGCAAAAAGGGAAAATAGGATACTTTTTGTTGTTAATTTTGGAAAGTGGACAATCAATTTGGAACATCCAAAAAAGGAAAGTTGGACCTTCAAATTGAAACGGAGGGAGTAGTATATTTTTATTGAGATATTAGGAAGGGCTTTCCTCGAGTCTTTCCTGCCTTTTTTTCTACTAAATTAACCAAAAGGGTGTTATCAATGTTTTTTTTCGACCCAAGGGCCCTAATGTGCATTGAATTCAGGTCTTGTCTCAAGCTCAAAAACATAATCTGAACCGTATACTTTCTATAGATAGATGTGAACAACCACCTTGTAAAAAATCAAGTCAATCGAACATCGTTTACTTGGTAGACTTATCGCATTTTTATTCAGTAAATAACAACAAATTATATTTCAAAAATACGCACCAAGAACATTTGATTCGATCAGTAAGCTACCGATGCCCGATTGACTTGGTCTTATCAATGTTCTTCGCGTTTAGCTCTAAATAATGAATGGTTTGGTATAAGTTTTTGAGCTCAAGACGAGACCCAAACTAAGGGCACAACAACGTGCTTTACCCAGAAGGTTCCTGAGTCTGTCTTATTTTTATTACTATATTAAGGAAGGATCCTAAGAGCCGAATTAGATTAAGTACATACCTAAGTTTTAATACTTTTTACCTCTCGAAAGCAAACTTTTATTCTCAAGCTTGGCAACTTGAACTTTTACGTACGCCATAGTACCTTGCAAATTAATCTCTCTCTCTCTCTCTCTCTCTCTCTCTCTCTAAATGTTTGTTGATCAAAATGAAATTTCATGTTATAGGTATCGGATACCTGGTTTTTCTTATATGCATTTCTATTTCTCGGAACCTACGTACGAGATTGCCTCGACTTCATTTTATCCGGAGGGACATTTCAAAGGTGGTGGAATGACCAAAGAATATGGATGTTAAGGGGAGTCACATGTTTCCTTTTCGGATCGATTGAATTATTAACCAACCGCTTAGGCATTGCCAAAAACGGATTCAACCTCACGAGCAAAGTACTAGACGGCGAACAGAGCAAGAGGTATGATCAGGGGACCTTTGAGTTCGTAGTCGAATCCCCCATGTTTGTGCCTCTGTCAATGGTGGCAATAGTCAATCTAATCGCGTTTTTCAAAGGGTTAGTTGGAGTTTTCAGGGGAGGAGATTTCGACAGATGTTTGTCCAGATTTTTGTAGCTGGTTTTGTGGTGGTCAATTGCTGGCCAATTTATAAAGCCATAGTTTTGAGAACTGATAAAGGGAGAATGCCTACGAAGACTACCATCATTTCCACATTTTTGGCTTGGGCACTATACTCAGCAGCTTCTCACATAGTCCCAACATAAATTTTTTTTTTTAAAATGAAAAAAAGGGGGGGGGGGGGGGGGGGTGTGGGGGGGGGGGGGGGGGGATTTAAACTTAAGCCGATACCATTGCAGCTATTGCCTGTCATTGTTAGGGGTACTAGCTATCACTACTACTAATACGTTGTGACATTAGCAAGTAATTTAGATGACTCCTCTACCAAATGTGTAATGTTCCTTCTTTTTCTTTTTTCTTTTTTTCTTCTTCCCCTTTGATTGTTTTGTTGCTGAAAAACCAAATGTGTATGTACGTATATGGCTTTCCTGTTGGGATGGTGACATAGATCAAAGAAAAAACAGTGATTGTTATAACTAATTAGTATATGTTATCTCTTGCTCCATTTTTATGTACTTATAGTAGTTTAAGCTCGTACTCTAAATTTGGGATAGCGAATGACACTTAACAGGGATTTTTACCACGAGGTACAGAAAATCACATCTTAATTCTCATTAAGGTAAGTTAGAAGATACTTAATTACCATTAGGTCCACTTTTTATAAAATACATTTACGATCAATAGAAGTGCCACCAAAGGACACTACTACAATAAACGTAAAAGATCACGGGCATTACCCGTAATTGTTATAATTTAATCACAGTTTTAAAACTGTGATGTATCGGACCGTTATAAAAAGTCCCCAGGATTCAATTATGGTTTTTGTCCGTAATTAAAAGTCACTTTAAACTGATATTAAAACTAAAAATGTATGGTTTTATAGGAAATAAGATCACAGTAGGCATTAAAAACCGTGCTTAAAGATGATATAAAATCACAGTTTGAGTTAAGAACCGTGATAAAAGATACAATAAGATCACGGTTTGTGATTACACCCGTACTGAATAAAACTATAAGATCACGGTTTGAATCGAAACTGTGGTTAAATAGTTTTATAAGATCACGGTTAGAATGGAAAACCGTGGTTATATATAGTAAAATATCACGTCTTCAATACTAAGCCGTGATTGTTTTTCATGTAACATTTTGATAATGTGCTTGCAATGATTTATCCATTCTCCAAATAGTTTTTACACCAGCTCAAGCAAGAAAAGAATTTCTCCCCATTATCCACCACAAAAGCAAGAACAACATTAAAATGGTAAACACGTATTATTAAATTAATCAATCTTTGCAAGTATGATACAATCAAAACCATCGTAATTTATGTAAGATAACTCTTGTTCACAAAACTAGCTTTCAGAACCGAACAAGAACTCAAACTGCTACTTCTACCAAAAAAATCTTCCATCAATCTGGCGTATGATCTGCATGAAATGAAACATATAGAACTCGTTAGAATGCACAGAAAAACAACAAATTAAGTTTCTAATGAAACTCGAGCGAAGTTTTAAAAATCTAACCATCACATTTGTCAAACACATGTTTCCCAGCATATTCAAGTTGTATATCCCCTATTAAAGTTCATAAGTACTCTCCAAACTAAATACTTAAACAAAATGAGACCAAACAACCGATCAAGCCCTTCTTCTAACTCAAAAGAACAAATCATACAGTATCCCTAACTTATTCGTTCACAAAACTTGTAAAATAGCACACGAGTATGTGACTCCTCGAAAAAACTAAAATTGCAGCCAAGAAGGCCTCATACCTCACTACCTCTTTCTCCATCTCCAACCCTGCAATCAAAAAGGAACATATAGTAACAAAGAACAGAATACATGTACAAAAGTATAAACGTTGACAGAACTGAGAGCGTACCCATGTCTAGAGTGCAAGGGAAAGAGATACAAAAAATCAATAATTAGAAGGCCAAGTGAGAACAATCAAATATCTAACCTCCTCTATTAAAATAACAAATTGAACTCTTTACGAAATTAAGCATCTGAATTCATAAAAAGATCCACAGCTAAGTGACCTCTCATTGTCTTGGGTAGTCAATTCATCTTGCTATCTCTATTTACTCTGTTTCTTTCTCTGCTCAATGCCTAGTACTCTTAAACTCGAGCCAAAATCGAATGGAAAACTAGAAATTTACACAATATGTAACAACCCAAACCCACTGACCCTGAGTTCGGAACCCTTAATGCCGATCCATCCTTCCATCTCTATTTTTTTTTTTCCGGTAACGGTCTATCTCTATTTTATCATCGCGCTTCTCAGTATTGACTCGCAATAAGCGTACCCTTTCAGTTACAAATTGAGAACCATAATGGGGATTTTTCTTTGAGAGCGAACACGAGAGAGAGGTTATAGATTATAGAGAAACCAAATCAGGAGAATCTTAAGAGAATGTGTGGATAGATACATATGGATAAATATACACAGATGCATATATATATATGATCTCTACATACATATTGACGAAGATAGATAGAGGGAGAGAGGAAGGGCGCAAGAAAGGGAGAAACATGTACCTGATCGAGGGCGTCGTGCGGTGAGACGTGAGATTGCAGCGGTTATTAGGATTAGGCCTAGGGTTTGACGGCTTGTTGTGAGCAAGAGAGAGGAGAGGCAAAGGAAAGTTAAAGCGATGAAAAATTAAAAGGGCGCGTCAATATTTTATTTTTGGATATGAAATAATTTTGCTTCTTTTTTTATCACCATTCCAAGTAAAACGTAGTTAAAATAGCTAATTAGATTTGATCACGGTTGTAAACCAAACGTGAATATATAGATCATTAATTATTATCACGGTTGCAAATAAAATGTAGTCAAAACAAGCAATTACAATCACGATTCTATCCAAACTGTGATAAAAGAGTATTAAACACGCTCGTAAATAAAACGTGATCAAAATGTATCAATAGTTTAATCATGGTAGCAAACAAACTGTGATTAAAACAAGATATTACAATCACGGATCTAGAAAAACTGTGATAAAAGATATTAATCATCACAGTTGCATTAACAAACTGAGATTAAAATTTACCCATGTATTTCTTTATCACACTTTTTTTTAAACCGTGATCTTTATAACTTTTTGAGTGTTATCTTTATCTATTATTCTTGTAGTGGTACACTCTAGGGTTTTAGGGTTTAGGGTATCCTGGGATTTAAGTTTAGGCGCTTTCATAGAGACTTGGGGTTGAAGTTTAGGCACTTTCATAGGAATTTTAGGATGCACTTTCCTATTATAGAGTTTTAGTGATTTAGACATTTTCATAGGTATCCCAGGGTTTAGGCATTTTCATGGGATACATTAGAGTTTAGACACTTTTATAGAATACCCTAGGATTTAGGTACTTTTAGGATTTAGGGTTTTGGATATTTCATAGGGTTTTAGTGTTCCATCATGTTTGACTCTTTTTTTTTTCATTTGTTTTGTTGGTTTGGAAGTAATCCCGCATTAAATAGATGCAATTTGGCTTTCAGTGCATGCATTATAGTGTTATGCCCTGAATGGATCAAACCAGAGCCAAAACAAACGCACACAAACACGAACATGAACACATAAGAGATACGTGGAATTCTTCAAAATCGGGTACGTCCACAGAGGTAAATAGAGCAATATTTATGGAGACAAGCTTTAAAAGGGAGTTCTCTCTCAAACTCACTACACTCTCTCCGTATCTACATTGCTAATTACCCTCACTGACCTAAGCTTTACGGAGCTCTACAGTCTCACACAGAGGATTTCTCTCATCAGGTCTCTCACTCAAGAGAGATACAGAATACAAAGACAGATCGAAGCTCCATTTATAGACTGATCGAGCTTGGAGTCCTATCCATTTCGCATGCCAGACAACTCATTTAATTCTTGGCTGGCTGAAGATGACTGGCAGGGAAGTAGATGGCACACTAGTATTCTCTGGTGTGCTAGCAACAGTGAGGATGGGAGCCACCCAAACATATAGTCATGTATTTGTATCCTTGATTAAAAAAGGGGTAAAAAAAGGCAACTTCCAAGTTTTTTTTGTTGGTGTCAATCATTAGAGCAAGTTTATGAGATGATGTAAAATGGCCATTTTAGCTATTTTATCAAAGGAGAACCGAAAAAATAAGTTGCAGTATAGGAGGTAAAAAGAGAGGTAAAATAGTTTTGAAGAATTGGTTAGATATTAATACCTAACAACTGTTTATCAGGGATCCCATTTGTTTGATTATTTAATTCTCTTTATTTTCTTCTTCATTTCCCCCTCTCTCTCATATTATAATAATATGATAAAGGAAAATGTTGAAAAATGTGTATTTTAATAGAGAATATGTTAAATATATAGTATTGATGTAGTGATGAAAGAAATATAAGTAGGTAAAATAAAAAATGTGCACTGTTCACAATTTTTTTAAACTAAGTATTGGCAGTTTCGAGCTTCTTTTACAATGGAACTATTCATTCGTTCCCATTGTTTATTCTTTTTTTTTTCTTTCTCTCTCTACAACCAAGAAAAAAATTGTTCTGGAATGAAGAAAGAAATGATATTTTAATAGATGATAGGAAAAATAGATAGTATTGATGTGGTGTTGAAAGAAATATAAGAGCAAGTTTACCAGTCGTTTACCAAAAAACCTCTTGAACAATGCACATTTTTTATTTTACCTACTCATATTTCTTTCAACACTATACCAATACAATTTATTTTACCTATTCTTTATTAAAATACTAATTTTCTTTTTCATGTTTGTACACAAGGAGGGAAGGATGGAACAAGGAGAAGAGGAGAGAGAAAGGAAAAAGTAATATAATAATCGGTACCTAATGAACAATTGGTTGGTATTTTTAGCTAACCTTTTCTGCAAAAGGGATAATAGCTCCCTTTTTACCTCACCTGGTGCAGAGCCCATTTTGAGGTTTTGCTTAGGTAAAATACCCAAAATGCTATTTTAGATGGACTGATAAACTTGCTCTAAATAGGTAAAATGAAAAATCGCACTGTTCACTAGCATTTTTACATAAAAATTGGTGTACATGCTCTTAGAAGCTACTCTAAAGAAAGGGGAAGAGGGCATCACACACAACACTTTTTATGAGGCTTGAATCCTGGCCTTCACCAAAGGGGCCTTTGGATAATACCATCGAGCTAGAAGCTCGTTGGAGCAGCACAAAACTTGGTTTTAGTTATCCTAAAAGCTACAAATAACACAACTAAAGCAGACACATACTTTATTCGTTGTTTTGATTTTGGGCGTTTAAGGTTCCCGTGGCATTCTGGATCAAAGTGATCAGTTGTATGATCTGATGCTTGTTTCTTGCTTTGGTTTGGATGCCTAACTTGGTTTGGTATGCGTTCCTTTGGCTACAATGCTGTTCTTAATTTGATTCATTTTTCGATGTACCCGTATATGAGTTCCAATAAACATTTGTTTGCCCATAAAAAAAATTGGTGAGCGTTGGAATATGTGATGCATGCGATTTTTGGAATCGTACAAACTATAAACTAATTAAGACCCGATCAATCATGAACATTAGCTTAATCATTTATGATGTACTTTTTGTCAGTAGTCTGCGCGGCCAGTGCTTCCGCATGCGGCTGGTCCACCGCCACGACTTCCCGGAAAACCTCCTGAAAGTGACGAGGGAGGAGGATCCCGGCGATGGACGTGTTTATAATATTCATATGCACGGCGGATCCGGACAAGGAGCCGCCAATGAGCGTGGTGAACACGGCGCTGTCGTTGATGGCGTACGATTATCCGGCGGAGAAGCTGTCGGTTTATGTGTCGGACGACGGCGGGTCGGCTTTGACTCTGTTTGCTTTCGTGGAGGCTGCTAAGTTTGGGAGCCACTGGTCGCCCTTTTGTAGGCGGAACAAAGTAGTGGAGAGATGTCCCGAGGCTTATTTCAGATCGAATTACCATCGGTCCAATTAGGCCTATCAATGGGCCAGATTTGCTCCGGATCCGATAAGACCCAAATCCAATCTGAATCCTATAAGACTCGAATCCGATAGTGGTAATCCGGATCCGAAACATTCGGATCTGATCCGAAAATCCTAATCCGATCCGAAAACCTTTACTTCAAAATTTTAGCAAAAAATATATATTTTTTCAAAATATATATTTTTTCCGAAAATAATTTAAAATTAAAATAAAAATACAACTTCTCAAACATTTTTTTTTCAAAATAAAAAATTTACTTTTTTTAAAAGAAGATTTAAAAAATTAAAAAAAAATAAAGTTCGGATTCGGATTGATAATGGATTTAATCCAATCCGAATCTGATCCGATCCGTATTTAAATTGCCGGATTCGGATTATCGGATTTCGGATCGACGTTATCGAATTCGGATCCGGATCGGATTTTTAGATCGGATCGGATCGGGTCCATTGACAGGCCTAGGTCCAATGAAACAAAGCAAACAAAGGTACTTTGTTAACGAGAAAAACTATTTTATCCGTGAATAGTAGTTTACGAAGATGAATTGTGCTTGTTCAAAGTGAATTGGACAGTTCAAATTTTAATTTTTCTCCCAAAAAATTTAATTTAAATCCAGATCATCCAATGCCGAAACGGACTGCTGAGATCAAACGGCTCCGTAAATTTACAGCGACTATAAATAAGTCATACTCTTTGTTAATAATTGCCAGATGAATCACTGATTAATATTCTCCTTAATTTTAGTTCACAAGGAAATTATCTTTGGATACGTACGTTCCCTAGTTTTTTTTTTTTAATGGCTAGTGAAACTACTTAACTGTTCAGTTTCGTCCCTACAAATTCAGAAAAAATTCTTGCCGATATCGAGTTAAGCTGATTTTTTATAGGACTCCATAAAAATAATTTAAAAATAATAAGTGATTCGAATCATCTTTGTGGAACCGAACTATGCCCCACAAAATTCATATGTACATAACATATGTACACAAAATAGTACTCATATTACTAGTAGTTTTCTTCCCTTCATGTTTCTTCGATAAGATGATTTATCTGTTTCAGTTTATTTAGTTTTTCTTATATTTTCCAAACATAAATTAGAGCTTAGCCGTGCAAGTAAATTAGAGTGGATATACTGTTATGCTCTTGAAGATATTTAATTCTGATGCTTCGATAAAATCTACAAGAAACAAAATGAAAAATTTATGCTCGAAAAAAAAAAAAAAAAAGAGGACAGACAAATTCGGTGATGGGTAAAAGTTGCGGCTAATTTTCTGTGGTCTTTAGCAGCAAGAGACCAACCAACCACGTTAATCCATAGGATCGAACTAAAATCTATGAAAGGTGCCGAAGACTGAAATTAAAGTTTCTTTCGACATTCGACCCCTTCTTTCCAAAAGATTAGCGGGGGATGGCTACGCGCGGGTCTTGACAAAACAAAAAACGTAACCGATGTCGACAATAAAATCTACAAAATGAATGGTTCTGATTATTCTTGTGAACCGAGAAGGCGCATACAAAGGCTCAAAACTGGAATAAACAAAAATTGGACAGATGCTTCCTCCTTGTTTGTGCGAGTCTCATACCATTGGCACTGAATAATTCCCCCAAACCTAGAACCATGGTACCAATCACATTAACAATTTAATTAACATGCAACGAGGAGAAGGTTTTTTTTTTTTTTGAAAGGTTCGAGAAGTTAATTATTCAGTGTTTTCAAGGGTGCAATTGTTAATAGTAGTATTTATTCCCTACCAATAGTTTAATAGGACCCATGTGACTTGGGTCGTTTGTCAAGATCCTATTTGGTGAACTGACGAGAATAACCCCTATGAGTATTTATGAAAAAACTAGATCTGTTTAAACCCGGAAGATTGTCTCAAATGACGAATCCCAAATTTCTTTTCAAGCTCATTTAGGGAAGTTTAATTTAATACTGTAGGACAAAAAATGTCATCATCTACGGATTCAAAAACCTAATTACTTTCTTGTATACTCGCCACCAATTGCAGCCCTAACCCTTCCCTACCTAGTACCATGCCCCAACCATTGACCAATAAAGAAGACTAGAAAAGACTATATAAAGTTTTTAATTAATCGGGTGTTGAGAGAATTTGGATATTTATATATGGATAATTTGTTTGGGTTCTAATAGAATCACGCTGTGTACATTAATCAAGTCCCAACCCAAAAAGTGTCTAATGATGATTTTGTATCTACTAATTAATCAATCATGTTACAGGTGATGTACGAAAGCATGAAGGAACGGGTGGAGAACGTGGTCGATTCAAGAAAGATTACCGATGACTACATCACTAACGAACAAGAACGCCAACCTTTTAACAAATGGACGCAAGGCTTTACTCGTCAAGAGCATCCCACCGTTATTTAGGTTTAATTGATACTCAAATCCAATAAACAGCTTAAATAATTAATAATCTATATAAAAGAAGAAGATTAAAAACCAAAATTTTACCCAAAAATAATTCCAAGCTCAATCCTTTGTACTCTAACTTCTCAATTTTTCTACACCCACTGCGAATCTGCCAAACAGGTTTTGTTGGAGATAGGCAAGGACTGAGACATCACAGGCGAATCAATGCCAAATCTTATCTATGTTTCCAAACAGAAAAACAGAACCTCACCACATCACTTTAAGGCCGGTGCTCTAAATGTCTTGGTAAGCCAAATTAATCCTTTGAAACAAAAATACGTTTGTATCGAATAAAATAATAAACGAAAAGTGGATGTACAATGTTTTTTTTAATTGTCTAAATCCAGTGTCATTGCCACTATTATTAAACCATACCATGTTCACTATGTGTCCTCTTTAGTTTTTAACTATATAATATTTAATTATGACTTGACGCAATGACAAGTAATTTGGATTAAATTATACCAGTTCTAATGTTAACCTTGTTTTCGTGCTTTTTTGAATCATGTTTTGTAGCTTCGAGTATCAGCTGTCTTGACTAATGCACCTATAATTCTGACTTTGGACTGCGACATGTATTCAAACGATCCCCAAACATCTTATTCCATGTTATGTTATCTCTTTGACACCACAATTACCCTTGAATTAGGGTACGTTCAGTTTCCACAACGCGTTCATGGACTCAACAAAAACGATATCTATGCTTGTGAGCTTAGACGCGAGTTCCTCATTAATTCGGCAGGACTAAACGGGCTGGCAGGTCTCAATCATGTTGGGACTGGATGTTTTTCTCTCACCGAGTTTTCTTCAGAGGTCCCTCGTCTTTCGTGTCTCCCGAAATACCCGAATTGAGACCCGACCATGTCGTAAAAAAGTCTATTCAGGCCCAATCAATCTTGGCTATGGCACACCAGGTAGCGGATTGCAAGTACGAGGACCAAACTAATTGGGGTTCCAAGGTAAGCTTGTTATTTCTAAAGGGGTTATTGTTCTTCTTCTTTTTTCCTCTCGTAAATAAGGGTTCAGTTTTCAAACAAAAAGACTTGGAACACAACTTCGATCGGGCGCAACTCTATCTAGAGCCGTTCGATGTATATGCTTTCATATACATCAAACAACTCCAGACATGCTTGTGCACAGAGTAGGTATTTCAAAGTTGTCCAAATTATACTCAACACTAGTGGTATTGAAACCTTTGAGTTGGGCCCAAATATTTCAGATGGGCTTCAGATATGGGTCTTTGGTTGAGGACTTTTATACGGGCTACCGGCTGCAGTGCGAGGGATGGAGGTCCGTGTTTTGCCACCCGAATAGGCCTGCATTTTTAGGCGATGCACCAATCACCCTCAACGATGCCCTAAATCAAATCAAGCGATGGTCCGTGGGCCTTCTTGAAGTGGGCTTCTCCAAATACAGTCCGCTAACTTTTGGCGTCTGGGCTATGGGCCCAATAATGGGTCATTGCTACGCAGACTATGCCTTTTGGCCCATTTGGTCCATTCCACTCACCATATATGCCTTCCTCCCTCAGCTGGCTCTTGTGAATGGAATCTCCATTTTCCCCAAGGTATGTCACTTCCTCAGTTGCTCTCATCAATGTGGTACTCAATAACTAGATTCCTATATAACACATCGAAAAGGCAAAGTTGTACTAGTTGAAAGTCGTCAATCCATAACGAATTAAAGTGACCTTTTCAATAGATAATGGTTGAGATTGTTTCATCTTTGTCTGATAATTATTAGACACTTCATTCAATTTTAGCATAACTATATACTGGTGAGACTAACATATACTCCCTCCGTTCCAATTTGAGAGTTCCGCTCCGGGATTTCAACTTTTTAAGAGAGTTCAATTATTACATGCACAGAATTTGAATTTTCCATATTTGCCCCTCAAATTTTTTGGAGTAACTTCTCTACCAATCTACAATTGGTACTGGTTGTTTCCTTAATATTTCCAAATCCCGAGATGTCAGCGGCAACATTGGCTCCAATTTTCAGGTAATCTGGGGA
The DNA here is from genome assembly GCA_014282245.1 of Rhododendron simsii. Classification (NCBI taxonomy): domain Eukaryota; kingdom Viridiplantae; phylum Streptophyta; class Magnoliopsida; order Ericales; family Ericaceae; genus Rhododendron; species Rhododendron simsii. The sequence continues at coordinate 8,739,742 of CM024959.1, read as the reverse complement.
GCAAAATTGGCAGCTTCCAAAAGTCTCAAACAATTCAAATTCGAATTAAAATTAAAAGCTACAAAACCAATAAATGAATTTGGAGGAGGGCAAAAAGGGAAAATAGGATACTTTTTGTTGTTAATTTTGGAAAGTGGACAATCAATTTGGAACATCCAAAAAGGGAAAGTTGGACCTTCAAATTGAAACGGAGGGAGTAGTATATTTTTATTGAGATATTAGGAAGGGCTTTCCTTGAGTCTTTCCTGCCTTTTTTTCTACTAAATTAACCAAAAGGGTGTTATCAATGTTCTTTTTCGACCCAGGGGCCCTAATGTGCATTGAATTCAGGTCTTGTCTAAAGCTCAAAAACATAATCTGAATCGTATACTTTCTATAGATAGATGTGAACAACCACCTTGTAAAAAATCAAGCAGGTCTTGTCTCAAGCTCAAAAACATAATCTGAACCGTATACTTTCTATTGATAGATGTGAATAACCACCTTGTAAAAAATCAAGTCAATCGAACATCGTTTACTTGGTAGACTTATCACATTTTTATTCAGTAAATAACAACAAATTATATTTCAAAAATACACACCAAGAACATTTGATTCGATCAGTAAGCTACTAATGCCCGATTGACTTGGTCTTATCAATGTTCTTCGCGTTTAGCTCTAAATAATGAATGGTTTGGATTAAGTTTTTGAGCTCAAGACGAGACCCAAACTAAGGGCACAACAACGTGCTTTACCCAGAAGGTTCCTGACTCTGTCTTATTTTTATTACTATATTAAGGAAGGATCCTAAGAGCCGAATTAGATTAAGTACATACCTAAGTTTTAATACTTTTTACCTCTCGAAAGCAAACTTTTATTCTCAAGCTTGGCAACTTGAACTTTTACGTACACCATAGTACCTTGCAAATTAATGTCTAGATCTACTCTCTCTCTCTCTCTGTAAATGTTTGTTGATCAAAATGGAATTTCATGTTATAGGTATCGGATACCTGGTTTTTCTTATATGCATTTCTAGTTCTCGGAACCTACGTACGAGATTGCCTCGACTTCATTTTATTCGGAGGGACATTTCAAAGGTGGTGGAATGACCAAAGAATATGGATGTTAAGGGGAGTCACATGTTTCCTTTTCAGGTCAATTGAATTATTAACCAACCGTTTAGGCATTGCCAAAAACGGATTCAACCTCACGAGCAAAGTACTGGACGGCGAACAGAGCAAGAGGTATGATCAAGGGACTTTCGAGTTCGGAGTCGAATCCCCCATGTTTGTGCCACTGTCAATGGTGGCAATAGTCAATCTAATCGCGTTTTTCAGAGGGTTGGTTGGAGTTTTCAGGGGAGGAGATTTCGACGGGTTGTTTGTCCAGATTTTTGTAGCTGGTTTTGTGGTGGTCAATTGCTGGCCAATTTATGAAGCCATGGTTTTGAGGACTGATAAAGGGAGTGTTACCCAAAAAGGCAACCAAGAGGGGGGGGTGAAAGGGTTGCTAAAGCCAATAAAGATTATCTCTAACAATCTTTTAATCAAAACAATATGAATAAGTAAAAGAGAGAGAGTTAGAGAGATAGAACCTGATTATAGTGGTTCGGCCCGGATTTGTCCACGGTCCGGCCTAGTCCACTTCTCCTCAAGCAACTACTTGAAGGTTCCTTTAATCTTCAAAAGATTACAACTTGTAAGTCTTGCAGGTGCTTACAAAAACCGTATGCCTCTAGCTTTCCCGAGGAGCTAGCACAACCGCAAGAGTTTTCTCCGAAAACCTCTCAAAAACAATAACACCCAAATTCAAACCCGAATTTGGTCTTCTAAGCTTTCAAGTATTTGACTCAAACACTCGCTTAGGAATTACAAGTATGTGGAGAAAGTATAAAAATTATTGCTCAGGACTTGTACAAAATCTCGCTCAAGAAAAATATGAAAGTGGAAGAACAATGAGACTTTTGGACTTGATCTTTGGATAATTTGCTCTTGGAATGATATGTAATGCTATAGCTTGGATTGGTACTCATCAATGAGTTCTTGAAGCATTATATAGTGATCTATCCACCTTCTAGCCGTTCATAAAGTGTTGGAGCCGTTGGAGAGTTGATTAGGAAAATATAGCCGTTGGAACTTTTACTGATCTGCAGGAAAATTGCAGAATAACACTACCGGACTTCCTCCCGGTCTTCCGGCCGGACTTCCGGTCTGTCAACCGGCCTGTCAACCGGTGCACTCCGGTTGTCATAGCTCTCTGTAAAGACAGCCGGCCTGTCAGCCGGTTCGTCAACCTGTGGCTCAAAAATTCATCTAAATAATTCCGTTAAAGCATGTATTGAGCTCTTTAAGACTTTGTAAATATTAAACATTGAATCCAAGATACTTTATGCTATGTTTCAAGGCAAAGAAACTAATTTGCCCGAAAAAGGACTTTGCGATAAAAGATTTTCTTTTCCCAAATAATAAAAACTTCATCAATATAATCATCAAAATAACAAATAGTAATGCATATAATTTTTAACAAATTATCATGCATATAATTGTCAACAGGGAGAATGCCTACGAAGACTACCCTCATTTCCACATTTCTGGCGTGGACACTATACTCAGCAGCTTCTCACATAGTACCACAGATATGAGGGGGGGTGGGGGGGAGGTTGTTTGGATTTTCATTTTAATGAAAAACAAAGGAACAATTTTTTTTATGCATGTTATTCCTATTATTCTCAATAAATTATTCCTCTTATAGGGTAAAGGTATGCATGGACTGGTTGGGCCCCAAAGGAGTTGATAAAATTTAAGAGGTTTCGAATCTAAGACCCTGGAAAAGAACAAACTCCCAAAAAGAATAACGTGACGTGATCTAACCTCGTGGAACCAATCGCAAACACTGCATTGTTGTTCTAACTACTCATTAGCGGCGAAATTTCTATTTCGGTGAATATTTCTTAAGAACTTTTTTGCTAGCTTGACAAGTTAAATAGCTATGGAACAATGAAAAAAGAAATTAATGAGTTAAAACAGAAGAGGTAGTGATCGAGTCGTTTCCATATCAAAAATAATTAATAAAACAGAATAATTACTACTACCTAAAAGATAGCGGTAAGTACTCCGAGTTTTGTCCTCAGGGATTACGAAGTCTAAATTGCAGTTGTTCTAATTAATTTCTAACTTAATTCAGAAGGAGATTTGATTTCTAAAATATTTAATATAATACCCGTTCCCGATATTTAAGTATTTTAAACTCATGTTTTAATTGAATTATGTGTTTATGGAGTTAATTCGTAGTTGTTAGTATATAACTAAATGTTATTGGTTAGTGCATGCTTTAAGAGGTGTGGTGGATACACCATATTATTTTCTCAAGATATTTTGGGAGGGTTAGATATTTCCTCTTTCCTTTCCTTATTCTTGTTCCACGTAGAGGGGGAGAGAGAGAGAGAAAGAGAGAGAGAGAGAGAGAGATGGCAGAAAAGAGAAGAAGATAAGAGAAGAGGGTTTGCTTGGGGATGATCATTCTTTCCTGGAATTGAAGTCCTAACATGGTAATTCATGCTTTCTTATATTTGATTTCATGTTTATTTTGTTGAGTTCATATGTTTGGAGGTCGAATTCGTGCTTAGAATAGGTGAATTTGGATTAATTTGGATGTGGGTTGGAGTTCTTGGAGAAATTAAGAATCTAGTCTTAAATCTCTTGAATTTAGTGTTTAGAACTTGATTTGATTCGTGGGGTTTGATGCTTTTAGAGTAGCCCTTGAGTTCTAAGAGTTTGAGCATGATTTTGTGATGTTTTGTTGAGTTTTGGTTGTGTTTTGAGTAGAGAAAAAGGTTGGAATCGGAAGGGAAACAAGCTGGATTTTCGCTGAAAAACCCAGTTGGTACCTGTACCATTTTTGGGTGGTACTTGTACTGGCAGACTAGAATTGAAACATTTGTGTCATTTTTCTGTGGGTACCTGTACCAGGTTTTTGTGGTACCTGTACCTCTCGGGTAATTTTCAGTAACTGTTGTGAAACTTCGGACGATCATATCTTTCTCATCCGGACTCCTTTTTGGGTAAATTATATATCGAAATTGATGTACTAAAAATGTACCTTTTAATGGTGATGGTTTCATGACCTAACTCTAATCCTAAAAGAAGTTAGGGTCAGAAGACAGTGGAATAGTCATTGGATTCTTTACCGATTTTGGGATTATGTTATGTTAAGCGCTATGTTTGCTTGGGGACGCTTAGAGGTCTTTGAGATGTCATGTTTAAGTTTGTTGGATACCGTTTAATACCTTGTTAGCTCTATAATTTGATATCAGATGGTTGTAAAATGGATTAGGGGACGTTTGGTGACCTTGTTAACCTTTGAACATGTGTTAGCTTGATAAAATGTTATAGAGTGTTATCATACATTTGATTGATCATTTCAATGGAGAAGTATGCTAATATGAGTTAGCCTATGACTAGGTAGCGAGCTGGTCTAATGGGAGGTGTCGAAACCATAAGTTTGGCATATTTCAATCAATCGAAGGTGTGTGTTTGATGTGGTTCTCCTCAATATAATATTGTGTTGGTGGTGAGTGTATATCTTGCTAATCGTAGTTAGCTTTCGATATGGTTATCTTTTATGAAATAATGTTATGGTGGTGGGTGTATATCATGCTAACAGATGATTTAGCTGTTGATATGCATGCATGATGATATGTATGCTTGGTGGGTGTATATCATGCTAACCGAGCTTTAGTTATTGATATGCATGTTGTGGTGTGTGATTGTACCTGTTTAAGGATTGTGGTGTGAGTCACACCTTGTCGTGGGCCGTGCCGTCTAAATAACGATGAATGGGAACATGGTGTGCGGGACACAATACCTTGGGTACATGGGATGTGGCAAACGTGCCACTGCATGTGATGTGATTACATTCATATTGTTGTGCATTGATTTTTATTGCATAGTTGGGTGGATATGTTGATTATAACTGTTGTGTACATTTTAGAGTTTCAGTTACCTTGGTAATGTGTACTTATGTTAATATTCCTTTGAGTATTGTGGTATTATGTTGAGCACTTCTATATCTCACACACTCTGACTTTCCTTTTTGGTCTGCCAGGTAGCAGGTTGCTTAGAGTGGGTCCACTACTGGTCAAGGTGTTGAGGTGTACTCGAGCATTAGCTTTGGGAGATGTCAGTGGTCGAGCTTGTTGTATGTAGTTGTTGAAGGAAGCGATTTTTATAAGTTGTAATTAAGTCGTGGGTGAATATATTGAAGTATAGAACTTACTAAGTTTGTAGTAGTGGTTGTGGTTCTTAGTTGTGCAGGCCTGTGATTGGTTGGTTGGTACATTGACTCATTTCTATTTTTTTTGTGAGAAGTCTTCCGCTGGGTATTTATTCTGACAGGTTGTGAAGTGTGGCTTGGTCTTTTGTGTGGAATGCCACGTGACCGTGTCGGTTCGGGCCCACTTCAGGTGTCATTTCGGGGCGGGGCGTGACATTTAAAGCTGAATAAAAATAAGCAATAAAAAGTGAGAGAGAGTTTATGAGAGAAAAGATCTAAGGTTTCAAATCAACTCGACCCGTTGTAACAATTTCTATACGATGATAAAGGTCTATTATTCGAATCAATTATCGTTAGAGTTCGCAGGCCCTCGCGGTATCGCCTACAGATATTTATGAATCACCAAATAGCATGGGGTATCGCCGCCTAGCATGAACCGTCTTACTAGTACGACCCGTCTCTATGACATGGATCGTCTAATAGCACGGCGCGTCTTACGGAGCATAATCCATCTTACCCAGCTATCACAGAGCAATTAAAAACTGTTGTATGAACGTGCATAAAAATCTAGAAAATTATACACAAGATTTGATAGAGAAAATTAATACCGCAAATAAATCCTTATTGCATACAACCACGATTTGAATAATAAAACATTAAATCAAAATATAAGCATCATTACTCAGAGTTCGAGCTTCATCTACACCCTCGAAACGAGTTTAGCTGAACATCGTCGGAGAAGAGAACATCACGTTGATCTTTCTGTTGACTGCCGTGACTGACTCTCACGGTTCTTTAGATGTGTATGTGCTAAAATTAAGGATATGATTTGGTCAATATTTGATTTGATCAATTTCCTTAATTGTGTAATCTTATTTTATGTCGTAGTTGTAGAATATTTCTCTGCAATCTTGTATTCGTTCCTTGTTAATGTTTGTACTATATGTATTGTACAACTACGATGAATGGAATTATCAGAAAATTACTCCACAATTGTGTTTATTTTCATGGTATCAAAACCACCTTCAATCTCCTTTTCTTAAAATCTAGGAATTGAAGTAGGTATTGTATTCACAATTGTCGGTGTTTCTGTTCATATCATTCCGCTGCAAAATTTTCTTTTAGTGCCACCATGACTGAAGTAAGTGGTGCTAAATCACTAAAGAAGAACGAATCTTCTCCTACTGCGTCTGGTCTCCATTTGCAGGAAACATCCTCTCTCATCACTCTGGAACTGCTGGACGGTACCAATTATGTGGAGTGGTCTTTGAATGCCCGAAATAAAATCCGTGGAAGAAAACGTTAGGGTTATATTTCAGGTACCAAGGCTGCTCCATCAAATATAAAGTCAGAAGAATATGAAGAATGGAAGGATGAAAACTGCTTGGTCAAATCTTGGCTTCTTGATGCGATGACAAAGGATATTCGGTCTCTCTTTCTTCGATTGTCTACGGCAAAGGAGATATGGGAGGAAGTTAAAAACACATATTCGGTTGATCCGGATGCGTCAAAAGCCTATCAACTTCATCGCGAGGTATTTTCTGTCCGCCAGAATGGAGGTTCTGTTATTTCTTACTTTGGCAAGCTACAGAAAATATGGCAAGAACTTGATGATATTGATGCATGTATTATGGAGTGTACCAATGACATTGCTATAAACACCACAAAGGTTAATTCCGAACGTGTATAAGTTTTTGGCTGGTCTTGATCCTCATTTAGATGGGGTTCGAGGTCGTGTACTGTCTACAAAACCACTTCCTGATATACAGGCAGCTTATGCTATAGTGTGTTCAGAAGCTAATTGCCAAGATGTTATGCTTGGAGAAAATATTGGAGAATGGACTGTAATGGCTTCTCGTAAGATGACCATCTCAAAGAAAGATAAAAAATGTACTCACTGTAATGGTACTGGTCATACGGTGGACACGTGTTTCTGACTTCATGGGTATCCAGAATGGCATCCAAAGGGTAAGAAGACATCTCATAAGGAGGCGAACTCTGATCCAAAAGCAAATCTAGCTACAACCCTTGCATTCACTACTAAGTCTAGTATGTTTTTTACTAGAAATAGTAATTAGATAATTGATTCTGGCGCAACAGACCATATGACTTGTGATCGTTATAAGTTTAGTCATTTATCTCCTGAATGTTCCAAAGCCACCATTACCACTGCTAATGGTGTATCATCTCCAATTATTGGAGTTCGTACAGTTCCATTATCTTCCACGTTAGAAATCCAGGATGTCTTATTTGTGCCGTCGTTAAATTGTAATATTCTTTCTGTGCAAATTAGCCAAATCTCATGATTGTGCTGCTCTTTTTTTTCCTACTCACTATATCTTTCAGAACATCCATACTCGGGAGAAGATTGGCAGTGGTAGACAAATGGGCAGATTGTACTATCTTGAAGATGGATTCCAACATTCCGATAAAAAAGGGCACGCTCTGGTGGTAAATGGAGATTCGATGAATAAGAAAAAAGAGGAAATTTGGTTATGGCATAGGAGACTGGGACATCCTTCCTTTGGCTATCTTAGGAGATTATTTCCATCCTTGTTTCATGGATGTAATCTTTCAGACTTTATTTGCGAAACTTGTGTGAAGGCAAAAAGCCATCGTACTACTTTTCATTTGAGTGATCATAAAACAGATTTACCTTTTTCATTAGTTCATTCAGATGTTTGGGGACCGGCCCCAATTTCTACTCTTAATGGGATGAGGTGGTTTATAACTTTTGTTGATGATTGCACTCGCATGACTTGGGTTTATCAAATGAAACACAAGAGTGATGTTTGTTCAATTTTTCACATGTTCCATCAAATGATAACTACTCAGTTTGGTGTTCCAATAAAAGTCTTTCGTTCTGATAATGGTGGTGAGTACGAAAAGAAAGAATTGATGGAATTTATGCACTCTGAAGGGATTATTCACCAAACATCTTGCACAGATTCTCCTCAACAAAATGGTGTCGCAGAGCGAAAAAATCGACATTTATTGGAAATTACTCGGTCTCTTTTAATTGGGGGTCATGTTCCTATTTACTTGTGGGGTGAAGCTTTGAATTCGGCGGTCTATTTAATAAACCGTATGCCATCCAGTGTTCTTAATTTTCGAAGACCATTTGATGCCCTTTCTGATCATTGCATTCTCCCACCGATAGTACTTCTGGCTCCACGAATTTTTGGGTGTATAGTTTATGTTCATTTGCATCCACGCCAACGGACTAAGCTTGAATCTCGTGCTTTGAAGTATGTTTTTGTGGGATATGGGAATAATAAAAAAGGCTAAAAGTGTTTTGATCCAAAAACTCAAAGGCTTTATGTTTCCATGGATATTACCTTCCATGAGACCGAACTTTTTTACAAGGCTCCAACTCCTAATTTACCATTTCAAGGGGAGAATTCAGATGAAGTGATAAATTATGCAGAACTGGAAGCATTTTTTTCCTCAAAAAATATTTCTTCGTCCGGAGATTCTTCGGGACAGGGTGAATTTTCAGATGAAAGGGAAGAGTTATCAGTTGTTGAACCAGAGACGTCTTATACTAAAGATAATGCTCTTCATGATAGTACAATGCCTCCCAACAATTCAACACAACCACTGAGCCAATCTTCTTCTGAGATTCCTCAAGAGGTATCCACTAACCCTAACTCCACTTGTAGTGATAATCTTTTTTCTGAATCTCAAGTGTCTCAATATCGTCTTCCACTTCGTTCTAATCGTGGTGTACCACCTGTTAAATATGAGCCTGATCCTAAATCTAATGTTAGATACCCCATGAGTAATCATGTGTCTTGTCAAAAACTGTCCAAGTCATATGCATCTTATGTGCTACAGTTATCATCTATTCCTATTCCTAGTAACATGCAAAAGGCTCTAGCAGATGATAGATGGACTCAAGCCATGGCAGAAGAAATGGCAGCGCTTGAGAAAAATGATACTTAGGAGCTTGTGACTCTACCGAAAGGAAAAAAGACCGTGGGATGTAGATGGGTCTTTGCGGTCAAGCATAAAGCAGATGGGACAATTGAGAGGTATAAAGCTCGATTGGTTGGGAAAGAATATACGCAATCTTATGGGGTTGACTATCAGGAAACTTTTGCACCTGTTGCCAAACTTAATACAATTAGAGTTCTCCTGTCTTTGGCGGTGAACTGAGATTAGCCACTTCTTCAGTTTGATAAAAAAATGCTTTTTTACATGGAGATCTTACGGAGGAAGTGTTTATGGATCCCCCTCCAGGTGTGGAAAAATACTTAGATGTTACAATGGTATGCAAACTTAAAAAGGCGTTGTATGGGTTAAAACAGTCTCTAAGAGCTTGGTTCGGTAGATTTACCAAGTCTATGAAAAGTTTCGGACATAAACAAAGCAACTCAGACCATATGTTGATTTTAAAGCATCGAATGGGTAAGATTACTGCTTTGATTATATATGTTGCTAACATGGTGGTGACATTAGATGATCAAGAAGACATTGAGAGCTTACAACGACACTTGGCCTTAGAGTTAGAAATGAAACAACTTGGAGATTTAAAATACTTTCTCGGAATCGAGGTAGCCCGCTCAAAGAATGGTATTTTCTTGTCTCAACGAAAATACATTCTTGATTTGTTGACTGAAACAGGTATGCTTGGATGTAAGCATGCAAATACCCCTATTAAACAAAATCACAAGTTATTTAATTGTTTGCATGCAACTTCTACTGATAAAGCAAGGTACCAGAGACTTGTGGGAAAATTAATTTACTTGTCCCATACTAGGCCAGATATTGCTTATTCAGTATGCGTAGTTAGCCAGTTTATGCATGATTCTTGTAAACCTCAAATGGATGCTGTGGAACGCATATTGCGATATTTAAAGTCTGCTCCAGGTAAAGAGTTATTGTTCAGCAAGAATAATCACTTGAAGGTAGAAGGTTACACTGATGCAGATTGGGCTGGTTCATCTGACGACAGAAAATCTACATCAAGATACTTTACTTTTGTGGGGGCAACCTTGGGACTTGGAGGAGTAAAAAACAACCGGTGGTAGCAAGGTCAAGTTCAGAAGCTGAATATAAAGGCATGGCTTTTGGAGCATGTGAGTTACTATGGTTGAGGAACTTGCTTAAGGATTTGGGTGTTCACTCTCAGGAGACAATGGAGTTGTATTGTGATAACACTTCTGCTATAGAGAATGCTCATAATCCAGTCCAACACGATCGGACGAAGCATGTGGAAATTGATAGATACTTCATTAAAGAAAAACTTGAAGCCGGAATCATTGCTTTCCCGTTTGTGAAGTCTGCAGACCAATTAGCCGATGTCCTTGCCAAAGCTGTTGCCAGCAGTGCTTTCAATCACTCTTTAGCGAAGTTAGGCATGTGTGATATACATGCTCCAACTTGAGGGGAAGTGCTAAAATTAAGGATATGATTTGGTCAATATTTGATTTGATCAATTTCTTTAATTGTGTAATCTTATTTTATGCCATAGTTGTAGAATATTTCTCTGTAATTTTGTATTCTTTTCTTGTTAATGTTTGTACTATATGTATTGTACAACTACGATGAATGAAATTATCAGAAAATTACTCCACAATTGTATTTATTTTCGGTATGCGCAGCCCTCTGTTTTTCTTCTCCAATAATTCGTGTTTTCGAAGCTGTAATTGGTGTTCCTTTTTATAAGCTTCTGTAGCCGACTTTCGTCCAGCCTTGCATGCGTGGCCTCCCTCTTTTCTGTGATCCCCCAATCCCAGCCTTGGGTCTCCTTTTTTATCCCTTGCTGTAGCCCTACTTTTCTCCTTTTCTAGTCAAAGCTGCCCTATTTTTCTCCTTTTCTAGTCAAAGCTGTGGGCGACGCTACCACTGCCGAGAATATTAGGCTTAGGCCTTCTAATCCCTTTTCTTTTCTTTTAGTACAAGTCTAGCCAAAATTATAAAAAGAAGAAAAACTGGTCCTTGGGCCCACCAAGATACGTACGCAAATTGTGTTCCTCTGTAACAAATTCCCGCACAGTACGAGCAACTATATTAAACAAAAATGCTATTGGTACAGCAGCTGCATACAGATCTCTTTTGCGCCCGTCTCGGGTCCCGCAAAGATGATCGGAGCCGCTCATTTTGTTCAAAATACTTTGTTTAAGGTCCCTGTAAAAAATCACCTCGATCCGATATCAGAAAGAGTGTTTACGAATCATCCAATTTTGCTTCAAAATTTAGCCTAAATGTTCAAACCTCCAGATACCTAAAACACAGAAATGAAGCATTAAGTTATGAGTAACAATATAAATAGACTTAGCAAGTATTTCATTGGCCGGTCTCCTTTTTTATCACTTGGAAAGTCTCCAGGCACACATGTACATGTCCGTTTATTGCTGAGATGAGATCCGAGCCGTCGAATGTACGATCCGACGGCTTGGCGGTGCGCAATATTGTGCTACATACATGCACAACACTATCCCCAATTCATATATTAAACTAGGCTAAGTCCTGCCAAAATTTTTTAGTTTTTTTTTTTTAAGTTTTGTTCTTATTAAAAAAAATCTCATTTGTTAGTTTTGTGTTAAATTTTTGTGAATTATTGATTTGTTTTGACAATAAGATTCGAAAAAGTGGAATTTTTTTACTTTTACCAATATATTTTTAAAAATATTCAATATAAAGCCTTGCACGTGTGTTGCGATATTATCTATTCCGCCCGTGTGAAAACACTTCCAAACGGGCTTATAAATACAGACACCGTAACCCGGGGTCACCTCGGCGACACAGCAGCAGCAGCAGCATAAAAATGGAGGCTCCCGCTGCAGCTGCCACAGCCAAGCCCCTTCTCCACACGCTCACCTTCTCACGTGCAACGGTTGCGAACCGTGTGTTCGCGGCCATCTACACGTGCGCAGTCCTCGCTCTTCTCTATCACCATGCACTCACAGCCCTCAACTCCACCACCTTCCTCTCCTTCTCTCTCTCCCTCACCTTTCTGTTCGCCGACTTCATCTTCGGCTTCATGTGGTTCACCAGCCAGAGCTTCCGCATGAGGCCGGCCCACCGCCGCGTCTTCCCGGAAAACCTCCGGAAACTGACGAGGGAGGAGGAATTCCCGGCCATGGAGGTGTTCATATGCACGGCGGATCCGCACAAGGAGCCACCGGTGAGCGTGGTGAACACTGCTTTGTCGGTGATGGCGTACGACTACCCGACGGAGAAGCTGTCGGTTTACGTGTCGGACGACGGGGGGTCGGATTTGACCCTGTTTGCTTTCGTGGAGGCTGCCAAGTTCGGGAGCCACTGGTTGCCCTTTTGCCGGAGGAACAAAGTAGTGGAGAGATGTCCCAAGGCTTATTTCGGATCGAATTACCCTCAGTCCAATGAATCAAAGCAAATGAAGGTATTAATATTAGTCTTATGTTTGCTTTTACTCACGTAATGTTTCTCTAATATAATTCAATCACAGATTGAGTTGGCGTAATATCTCACTCCCTCAGTCCCATTTGATAGACTATCGAGAAGGAAGTGAAATTTTCGGATAAAAAAAAATACTTCCATATTATAGTTTTTTGAATTTTTTCAAACCAAATTAAAAAATCAATCATTTGTCTTTAATTTGGTACAAAGAAAATTAAAAAATCACGTACAAAAGTACTTTATTTTTTATTTAAAAATTGCACGTCTTTTTCGTGGGGAGATATCATTCAGAAACAAAGTTGGATGATAAAATAACGCACTGAAAACTAGTATTTGGGTGTGTGTATGTGTTTTCCTTTTTATTTTTAACTAGTAATGCTACTGTAGAAATTCGTTTAACATGTTTTTAACTGGGTTGCAAATAATAGCAAATGATCGGGGCCAAATCCAAGTCCGGATTCTGGCTAGTCATCATGTTGACGGAGTAATCTGCAATCAAATGGGACTTAATCCACACAACAATTAATTAGCCAATGAAATTAACTTTATCCAATATTGTTATTGGGGATTTAATCCGTCTGGGGGGGAGGGGGGGTGGGGGTGGGGTTTGTGTGTGTGGTGTGTTTGGGCAAGAAGTAAAGAAAATACCAATTTTTTTTTGCTGAGTCAACCATATAAACGAAAACAAGAGAACATTGGTATTTTCTTTTGAAAATCTCCCCCCTCACTTTTCAAACTGCAGTTCTCCGGTTGTATAGATATTAGGTAGGTTCAAAGGTGCATACTTCTAAGTGATTAGTAAATTGAAATATGATAATTTATAAGTATTCATAATTGAGATTGGAATATATTGGATACTCAAAGGTAACAAATTAAACATAATTGATTGTAAATCCTTATCCGTTAGTCCTATCAGTGACTAGGAATTATCATAACAGTTAATAGTGTAACATTATTTGATGAACCCAAAGACAGATCACTATTGCATTATTTATTACTCCCTCCGTTCCAAAAAGAGTGTCCTTTTTGGGAAAGCGTGTCATTTTCAATTGCTTATATCTTTTAATGTGAATGTCAAAAAATATACAATATGGATCTTGTTTGATAGATTATAATTAGTTCTATTAAACAAAGTTTTCAAAATCACATAAAACTTCATAAATCGAAAGATATAAGCATTTGAAAATGACACGAAATTCTAAAAATGTCATTTATTTTAGAACGGAAGGAGTACTGTTTGGAAAAAAAAAAATATTTTGTCAACTTATTGGTTATTCAAAGCATTGTTGCTTGTTACACCAAGCTGTGTGTGTTTTAGGATTCAAATATTTTCGCTGGACCAGGCCCCATGTGCCCCTCCATGTGTCCGCTAGCAGACTTGGATCTTTCAACACCCAATCAGTATATAGCTAGCTGACAACTTGATAACAAATCTTTAGAGCCATCACATTATTATTGAATAAAAGACACACCCAGATATACTTATATTCACGACTCGTTCTCCTTCCGTTCATGTTTCTTGGCTAAAATGATATATCTGCATGTTTCGATCTTTTAGAGTCTGCTCGTTTTGGGATTTTAAATTTAAATTTGTAGGTGATAATTGTACTCAATCCTTTTAGTTGTACGTTTGTCTCAGAAGGTTAGTTGAGGAGATCATCCATGTCATGGGTGATTGATTGTCACACGGTAGCCACACAATCGAAGGGAAAAATTAACGATGGATATATACAAGACGTTCTCAGCACCCAATATCTAATGACATTCAATTAATTTGATATTTTGTACTTCCTGCGTCCCTTATTTATAGTCCACTATTCCATTTTAGGCTGTCCGTTAATAAGTGTTTATTTTGTAAAGTTAGTGGGTAAAAGTTGGTGCATTGTCTATTTTATCCCTAAAAGTATATTTCATTTTAAAAAGTTAGTGAGTAAAAGTGTAATGATGATGGATAAATAGGAAAAGTGGATGAAAAAGTTGATGTGAAGGGTATAATGATGATGTCTTTTTAATAAGTTGGAGTTACGAAACAAGATACTTAAAAAATGACGAAGGGAGTATGAATAATCTACCGGTGAACCTTGTGAATGAGCGACTTAGATCATCATTGTAAAAGTACTCTTGGTTATAGTAAATTGAAACAAACTTTGCAAGGCAGCCCATTAGATGGAATGAAAAGATCTCTGGCCGGCACACATGCAGGCAAAACATTGATACGACCGTAGGTAAATCATTTATACGACATCAATCACGTTTCAGGTGATGTACGAAAGCATGAAGGAACGAGTGGAGAACGTGGTCGATTCAAGAAAGGTTACAGATGACTATATCACTAACGAACAAGAACGCCAAGCTTTTAACAAATGGACTCAAGGCTTTACTCGTCATGATCATCCCACCGTTATCCAGGTTTAGTTTACTACTCCAATCCAATTTGTTCACTCCATTCCAAATTAACAGATTTATTTATGATTTCATAGCTAGGCACAGGGATAGCCTAATTAAGAACTATAGAGTACACACAAGAACCTTAGAGTACTAATGCTTAATTAATGCAGTAGCTCAAGATTTCCTGATATTATTTTTTTATTCAATTTTTATGCATTAAAAATTGGAGTCTTACATAATTTTTTTAAAAATTGTTGGCGTGACCGTGGTCACTTGTTCTTCTTGGCTCTATTTACAAGAGCAGGAAAGAGGTCCAAATTTTTTCAAACATTCCTTCCTGAGATCTTTCCTCTATTCCTCAATTTATCTACACTCACTGCAACTCTACCAAACAGGTTCTGTTGGAGATAGGAAAAGACAAAGACATCACAGGCGAATCAATGCCCAATCTTATCTACGTTTCCAGACAGAAAAGTAAAAACTCGCCACATCACTTTAAGGCCGGTGCTCTTAATGCCCTGGTAAGCTAAATGAGCTCATGTGAAAAATCAAGTATACTTTATTTTGTATCACTTGCATAGTTTGAGGAGTCCATGTGCTATGTTAATGTTAGATTTTTTTTTTATGTGCTTTTGAATGTCATGTTTTGAAGCTTCGAGTATCAGCCGTCATGACAAATGCACCTGTAATCCTGACTCTAGATTGTGACATGTACTCAAATGATCCCCAAACACCTCATCGCGTACTATGTTACTTCTCCGACACCACAATTTGCTCGAAAGTAGGATACATTCAGTTTCCGCAGTGCTTCCATGGACTTAATAAGAACGATATCTATGCTTCTGAGTTTAAACGTTTATTCCTAATAAATCCGGTGGGAATGGACGGTCTGGCAGGCCCCGATTATGCTGGGACTGGATGCTTTTTCTCTCGCCGAGTTTTCTTCGGAGGTCCCTCGTCTTTCGTGTCACCCGAAGTACCTGAGTTGAGGCCCGACCATGTCGTAAAAGAGCCCATTCATGCCCAATCAATATTGGCTATGGCACACCATGTAGCAGATTGCCAGTACGAGGACCAGAGCAATTGGGGTTCCAAGGTAAGCTAAGGGGTTATTGCCATATTGTTTCAAATCTTATTCATTATAACTTCCTCAAAATCACTATATAGTGGTATTGAAACCTTGAGTTGGGCCCAAATGTTGCAGGTGGGCTTCAGATATGGGTCTTTGGTTGAGGACTATTATACGGGCTACCGGCTGCAGTGTGAGGGATGGCAGTCTGTGTTTTGCTGTCCCAATAGGCCTGCATTTTTAGGGGATGTACCGATCAACCTCAACGACGTCCTAAATCAAAACAAGCGATGGTCCGTGGGCCTTCTTGAGGTGGCCTTCTCCAAATACAGTCCAATAATGTTCGGTGTCCGGGCTATGGGCCTAATAATGGGTCATTGCTATGCACACTATGCTTTTTCGCCCATTTGGTCCATTCCACTCACCATTTATGCCTTCCTCCCTCAGCTGGCTCTCCTCAATGGAATCTCCATTTTCCCAAAGGTATGTCACTCCGGTGCTCTCATCTATTTGGTTATCGTAAAGCTAGAACACATTGAAAGGGCACGGTTGTGTGATTTGAAAGTCGATCCAAACCCAACTAAAGTGAAAACTTTTCAATAGACAGTGATTAAGACCACTTCATCTTTGTCCAATAATTATTAAACGCTTCACTCACTTTCAGCATAATTTTTGGTGAGACAAACATATTTTTATTCATATGATTATGGGCTTCTTTCATGAGTCTTCCCTGTCCATTTTTCTATGAATTAATTAAAAGGGAGTTATCTATGTTCTTTCTTATTTATGGTTTGCACCTCTCGAATGCAAACCTTTATTCTCATGCTTGGCAAGTTGACCTTGTCGATGGACTGAAACTATAAGACATCGCATATATATACACACATGTGTATATGTATACGTATATATATGAATGTATGTCTTGATCAAAGTAAAATTTTTATATTACAGATATCGGATACTTGGTTTTTCTTGTACGCATTTCTATTTCTCGGGGCCTACGCACAAGATTGTCTCGACTTCATTTTATGCGAAGGGACATTCCAAAGGTGGTGGAGCGATCAAAGGATGTGGATGCTGCGGGGAGTCACGTCTTACCTTTTCGGATCGATTGAATTCTTAACCAAGTGCTTAGGCATTGCCACACACGGGTTCAACCTCACGAGCAAAGTACTAGACGGCGAACAGAGCAAGAGGTACGATCAGGGGACCTTTGAGTTTGGAGTCGAATCCCCCATGTTTGTGCCACTGTCAACGGCGGCAATAGTCAATCTAATCGCGTTTTTCGGAGGGTTGGTTGGAGTTTTCAGGGGAGGAGATTTCGACGGGTTGTTTGTCCAGATTTTTGTATCTGGTTTTGTGGTGGTCAATTGCTGGCCAATTTATGAAGCCATGGTTTTGAGGACTGATAAAGGGAGAATGCCTATGAAGACTACCCTCATTTCCACATTTCTAGCTTGGGCTTTATACACAGCAGCTTCTCACACACCACGCATATGAAGGTTGGTGCCTGTGGGGATCACTGTTACTGCTATTCCACTTTTCTTTTCAAAGAATAAGAAAGAAACTAGTCTCTGTACGCATTATCATTCAAGTGTTCAAGCTGAATAATATTGGCATGGCTTCTTTCGACTTCCGTTTATTCATATTTTCCAAAATAGCAGAAGTTTAAAATGAAAATTTTCATATCCATATCCATATAACGAAACGATGTAGCGAGTAATGTTTCTCAGAAATTATAAGCTCCGACAAGGGGTACTTAGGTAGTTTGAAATGAAAGAAGCACAACATTCCACATCACTCTGCATTGAATTCTCTAGATATATTTGTGTCTTTACAGCATAACTCTTTCGAGAAAAAAAGGCCTCATTTCACAAAACACTCGTACTAATGTATCTCACTACGGGAAGAAGGTTTATCAGACATACGTACAGAAGCAAGCAATATATTGGTTCGCCGTTCGTCAATTTTGAAATTGGCAAGTGAGGGAGCTAGCACAAGATTTTTAATCCCACTACAAATGGGGATTCCAAAAGCATTGTGCTAATCCCCGTGGGTCCATTCCAAGGACCAGCTATGAATTCTGATCCTTTGGGTAAATCAATCCCCTATATGCCAGGGTTTGAGTCTCATTGCTACGATTTGCAAAGGCTTACCCTTCTCCTGTAACCCTTGGACTGAATCTTATTCTTTCCGTTCCAAAAAAAGCTTGGTGTAGACGTTCAACTGTTGTGTGTATGAATAGTAACAACTACATAATCTTGATGTGAACAAGTACCCATCTCATTCTCCATGCAAGTTGATTCAATTCCAATAGAACTGGACGATCCTTCCATTTCATCATGTATTCTTGAATCATTACCCACATCGGCATCAAGTCTTCCCGTTTGTTGTTCTTGTAAATGCTCCTGATAAACCATCTGTGGGTTCGGGTTGGAGTCCCGGTTACCTTGCCCGATTGGATCGGGTCCAACAGGAGCATGTGCTCTATTGGTGGGTAGTCCAATGAAGGATCTACACAGTGGACAAGTTGGGTTTGAATGGACCCAGAAGCGTATGCAATCGATGTGGAACACGTGTTTACATGTCGGGATCTGGTTCAGCTCCTCTTTCAACTCAAATTCTCCCAAACAAACACAACACCTGCAACATTTTAGATATTTAATGAGGTTTAGTCACAGTAAATAGAACACACGATGCACTGAATCCCTTCTTATTAAATTGGGTAATGTAACTCAAAGTTAAACATGCCGAGCAAAAAAAAACCACAAAAGTTAAACATAATAGAACAAAATCCACTTTGATCATCTGTGGTTATCGCTATGTGCGAATACCCCCTTATGTTTCAAAACTGACCACATAACCTACCTATGGTTTTGAAAATGTGCGGATAGACCCCCTGCCGTCATATTTTCCATACATATTAACGAATACAACATTAAAAGACCGATATACCCTTATCATGTCTCTTGATTCTTCTTCTTTTTTAAATCTAACCACACCATCCCCTATACCAAAAATTGAATCCAAACCGTTGATATTGTAAATTTTGACGAGTTCTACATCTATGCCAAAATTCAAGTCAATCAAAAAATGAAAAGCTCATGGTCGAATCAATTTTGTTATGAAATTAAAATTTTAAATTTGAATTTACTAAAAATTAGATCACTGGGTTATTGATGCCTGATCGAGATGATTTTTTATATAGATTCTCTATGCTTTATTTAATATATTATGAACGACTCAGATTACATTCTAGAGGCGTGTGAGATACACCTCCGTTAATATAGATAGAAAACATGACGACAGGAGGTCTATCTGCACATTTTCAAAACCATATGTAAGTTATGTGGTCAATTTTGAACCATGAGGAAAGTACCCGCACATGGCGATAACCACAAGAGTGAAAGTGGACTTTGCCCAACATAATACAATGGGATGATTGAGAAGTGAGAACTAAGGTGATAAATGTACAGCCCTTCCACCACGTCATTTCATGGTGAGACCAAGCCGTTTGCTAGGTGGATGAGTCACTTTTGTATCGGGTGCGATGTCGTGTGTGCGATAAACCTTACTTCCTTTTCACTACTTTTGTCGATATGGAAACTACGTTTTCCCAAAGCACCAAAAGAAAAAAGGATATGGTGATTATGAGTGTACATATGTAAATATTTTATGTTGAATTTCAGGGCATACTACGATTGGGTATGCTTGGGTTTTTTCTAGTTCCTTTTTACATCTAAGAAATTGAAGAAAAATAAAGCAAATAGAGGAATTCGAGATTTTACCAATTATTTCATAAGATCTCGTGTTGTTTCTCGGGTGGCATTATAGTTCATATTATCTTTTCAGATGGTACATCCTGAACGTACATATGATGTTTTTAGTGCGGAATTGTGGATACACTGGAGAATGTATTGTCTTTACAAGCTTATCAGGTAATTTCGAAAAAACTTACATCGGTTCTCTTGTCCTTATATCTTCATCGAACAAGATTACGGGCAGCTTCTGTTTGTTGTTACCCTTCAAACCAATCACACTCTACACACAAACAAAGCAAAGAAAGAGTACAGTTAGATCAAATCAACCAAGCTTATGCAGCTCTGCATACTTGTCTAGAGTGACTGATAAACATGTATGTGTGTGTGTGTGAGAGAGAGAGAGAGAGAGAGAGAGAGAGGTCTTACTGAAGAAGCCAAGGGGGCGTCAAGTGAGGTTCTTGGGAGTGGTGGTTGGGGGGAGGAAACAGGGGTAGCCCTCCTCTTGAGATAGAACAAGTAAAACAAGAGAAAAAGAATTATGGAGAAGAGAATCGGTATTGAGAATATAAAAGCTTGGTAAAGCTTAATTTGAAGTGATACAGGGTACAAGTGAGGAGGGCTTGGAACTTGAGGATTACTCATTACTATTTGATTAGCACCCCTTCAAGAAAACTTGCTTCTTACAAAGGCCTCGTTGATTTTATGTGTGGAGAAAAGGTAACTTATCTTCTAAACTGTTGCAGAGAGAGAGAGAGAGAGAGAGAGCGCTAGGGGAGAGAAATGACTATTAACGATTTTGGGCAAAAGTGCATTGATAATTGAAATATGTGTGCTAGTAATAAGAGCTTTTAACATGAACCGATCAAACAACACATGATGACTTTTTCTCTCTATTTCCATGATGGGGACAAGCCTCATGACTTCCCACTAGGATCTTAGGCCCCAACACCAAGCACTAAGCACATTTGTCTTTATCTTTTAAGCATGAACTCAAATGGGCATTCTTTAAATGCCAAGCAATCTGACTTTGACAGCTTGGTTGGTTAAAACAACTTTAAGATTATGGGTTTGGTACTCTGTTTGCCGAAGCAAACCATATATTTGCAAATTTGTCTCTATTCAACTCACCTTTTGAGAAGGTAATGATCGAAACAGTTAGGTTACTGGAAGGTGTCAATTGAGTAAATATCAGGAGAATGGCAAGGTAGGTTCACATTTGACAGTTTTCTGATTTATAGGTGTCCTTGTTCATTCTAGAATTTCAACCAAAAAAATGCAGCACTTGAGCCCACTAGTCTCAAAATTTGGAATACAAAGCCAATGGTCTTAGATGTAAACTTAACTTTCTAACGACTCTAATGCGCTAAAGGTGGTCACCTATATCAATTGATTCCGTGGATAACGAATTACTCACACACTATGCCATCGTCAGTTATGCACTGAGGCCCATTCTCAACTACGAGGTTGGAGGATCAATTTTCAACGAAGTAATGATTGATTATATCTTTTCTGGATAAGATTTCCTAGGAGCTGTTTTTTCCTTCGCATTATGGAACTCATTCTTGTGTTGACGTTGTGGTGGTTGGGTTTCTGGACATGTGTTGTTAGATCCCTTGCACAATTGGTTGTTCATGACTAAGAATTGTCACTTGATTATGACCAGGACTAGAATTAAACAAGGTTAACATACTTCGGTGGGCATTATTTCAAGACCCTAGTTCACTTTTCTGCACCTGTGCACCATACCAGTTTTGTAGTGTTTATTTCGTGATCCTAAATGGTGCAACTTACCTTTTTATATTAAGTATAAATAGATAGATTTCGTGTGGGAATTTCCTACCTTTATTTCTCTCTCTCTGGAAGTGGGGGTGGGGTAAGACCTCAAACTGCACCACTGAATCAGATTCTCAAGATACGGTTGCCAATGCTTCACTTCAATCTTACTCATTTGTTTTAATTGAATAAAGTTCTTCACATAAAGGAAAAAAGTAATGCTTCCACTTTCATTCCTAATTAATCCTCGGAAATTGGCAGCTGAAGGATTTTTTAAGACAAAAAATTGACACTGAGACTACCGTTATCTTATGATGTGTAAGATCCTATCTAGACCAGCTTTAGCCTAAAAGGCACATGAATATCATTGGGACAGGCCAACGATGGAGCACTTTATGGGTAGATTATGGTTGACAAAAGTCAAAAAACAATTAGTTTATGATGAGTGCTATATCAAAGGTTTCACCCCATGAACCCTTGTAATGGATGTAGGATATTTCATACTTCGATAAAGATTACAGCAATGATGGCACTTGAAAAAGTGGGCCTACCAGATTTTGGGGAATCGTTCAAGGTTACCAGGATCAATCCCGGAACTCCTGTTAGCAACGCTTTATTTCATCTCTCGTACTTTAAAGACAAAAGGAGAACCTCTAACTTCAAGAAGTTGCAAATATAGTGTCTTCTTACTGCCAGAAAACTGGATATGTTATAAAGCAAGTTAATTTCTCACAACAGCAAGCAAGAAAATAGGGTCTAATACATATGAGACCCAAAAAATCTGGTTTCCAGTCCATCTTCCTCTTTGAACTACACAACTAAATCAAAGGTCCCTGCCTCAGTAATTTCTCTAACTGGTTTTTAAACTGCATAATTGAATTACCTCATCGTCTGCTTGCAGTGTTTCTTAAGAGCTGCCATGGACTTGGGCTCGGTGAAATAGGTGGAGGAGGATGGGTATACCATCTAGGTATGTGTTAGTCTGTCCTGCTTTGTTTTTCTTCTGCAATCTAGATACTGTAGGCGAGTGGAATATGCCTCTACCAAAATCTAGATGATGATTGTTTATGGGGTTGAACAAATCCATGCCCGGCAACAAGCAACTGCAAAATGAGCACCATTGGCATATCCCTCAGTTCTGGTGCTTGTTATGTTGATTCATACAAGAAAGCAACACATCAACACAAATTCATGACAATACATCCATTTGGCTATTGTTCTGTGTGTGCAAGGTCAACGAATGGATGCAAACACCAAGTACTCCATGGAATTAATAATGGTTGTTTTTCCATTTTATGAGATACACAAAGTTGCAGATTTCCTATTTCACATTTAAAATCATTATTCGCAAAGACAGCTCATGAAAAGGAACAACAAACTATAACAGGATTGTAATATATATATTTGGCTAAGTTATAACAGGATTGTAATTGGCACCAAACATGCTCTGGAATAGCCAATTCTAACAAAGTTTTCTCCACTAAGCATGTTCATCACTCTATCACTTCCATGATGACTCATCTCTTGCTATTAACCAACATTTGAACAGACTCTAGATTTGAGGCCCTTAGAAAAGTGCAACTTAGATGGGCAATGATGATTCTAGAAACATAAGAACTATTTCAAGGTAATCTCACAAACTAGGAAAGATACCCAAAAGCAAAACATTAAGCAATACCACCACCCCTTGCAAGTGCAATCAAATGGTTAGCGTTTGTTTCGGTTAGTGGCAGTTCTTCTTGGTCCAGAAGGCTTGTGACTATGTTCAGCAGGTTATTGTCCTTTGTCACACATTTCCAATTTCCCATGTCGCCAGCATATTGAAATTGTCATCTGACATATCAATGAAATCTTTTCAGCAGCCTTCAGCTAAGGACTTCAGATGTATTACATTTATCAGTGTCGATGAATCCTCAGAGAACCATAGTAATCAGTCACAAGAGAGTGATCGACATTCCTGCTGAAGCCCAGAAGACTAGCTATATACGAAGGAAAAGGGATCTCTTTTCGCCGGAACATTAAACCAAATTGATGTGGCCATCAATTGAATCAGGTTTCTCGTCTAACTTCCTATCGCTAACAAGATTATATATCTCCGTTCAGTAAGTTGAACATGTGCATACCTTCCCCGTGCTCTTCTTGTCTTCTAATTGCCTTAAAACATCAAACTAAATCGCCTAGTTATGTTTAATCATGCGATTCCGCACATGATTAGTTGGCTATTTTGATTTAAACAAGTCTTTAACAACTTCTGCATGCCCCTACAAATTGTTCGCATAAAACATCTCAATCCAAAAGTATACGAGCAACTAATCTATACCCGATTAAATTCCTTTGCAGAGTTCATTTCATCTGTTTAGGCAGTAGGCACCGGATTTTCCTTTGAATCCAATCAATGGAGCAATTACATACAGGATTGGTCGGACTTCGGAGATGTCGGGCTTCAAAACGGTGGTCAGGTGGGCGCTCGCTGGGGCTTCAAAAGTGGTTGGCGGGTCCACTTGTCTATGGAATCTCCATTGGAAGAACGAGCCCGAAAAATTGGAGGTTTGAAAATTGACTAACAGAGAGAAGTTCGCTCTTTCTAAAACGCTCGACATTTTTGGGAAGAAGGCAGAGGGTACGGCTGCTGGAGTGAAAATCAAAGGAGTCGAAGGGGGATAAGTGAGGGCGGGAGTGATAGACGAAACAGCACTGCATTGCTCTCGCGCTCTCTCTCTCTCCTCTGAGCTCTGTTTAGGGCTTGAGGTTGGGCTGGATTACAAATCTTATAACTCGACATAAAATAGTTGAGCCCTACAGAAAACTAAAGTCTGGCCCAAAGTCACATGCTTCGTGTGCCCAATGTGAAAGCGAAAGCGTTTTTGAAATAAATCTCAATTTCTTAAAAATTTTATAAGAGAAAAAATTGAGAGCGTGAGCGCATACGAGAATGAAGAACGGAAGTGTAGGACATAAATTAGGAACAAAAGTTAACCTGGGAATTTTATCCTGAAACGATAAGTTCAAGATATATAAACGTGTACACGGTTTTCTTTTTAGATGAATTATAATAACTATTAGTGCAAGTACCCATTTGTTTCATCCAATATAAACATTGGATTGGTTTCCTTATTCAAGCGGGAAAGACAAAATGAAAGGACAATCGATCCCTCGTAAATTAATTGAAGTGTACGTAAGCTAACTCGAAACACCTTAAATTAAAGTAAAAACATAAAAAATAAAAAAAGGTGGGGGAAATGACAGCCCAAGACGTGTTTTGAGAATTAATACCCGTCAATGACATTTTCAGCATTAACAAATGTTCTCAGCATGTCCTTGGCGAGTATTAACTATCAAAACACGTCATTGACCGTCATTTTCCCTTAAAAAAAAGAGAGAATTGAAAATGGTAATGATGTGAAAATTGATTTTTTTTTTTTTTGTCCTAAAAAATGATATGAAAATTACTCAAAATATTAGGGGCAGAATGGTAGGCTATCCGGGCTCGTTCAGAAGCCCACTTTACATCCCGGCCCAGATAACCAGGGCAACCCGCACCGAGGTCCAAATATTTAACACCCGTCTCTCTTTTCTTGCAGAGAAAGAAGGGAATTTCGAAGCAACGAGAGACAACTGCGGTCTGCGAAGAAGAAGAGTTCGATAAGATAAAGAAATCAGGAGAGAGAAAATTAAGTTTGAGAGAGAGAGAGAGAGAGAGCATGGATCCGAAGCTCACAGAGGTTTCGCAGCAGTTCGAGCGATTCAAAGCCGCTTTCATTCGGAGCGATTTCGATACCTGTGAGAGACTCCTCTCGCTGCTCAAGGTAACAAAATCCACTCCACCTTTTAACCTTATTCCAAAACCCTAACCTCATTTCTTTTGACATGTGTTTTCCAGAAACCCTAATTTGTTCACTAGTTTTGTTTTGAATAAGTATTTATTGGATCGATGATATTTCAATCAGCACCTGTTGTTTTTGTACACGGTCCCAAAATGTTAGACGTATTTTTTGATCCGTTTCTTAAATTTGGATTGTATGATGCCGTGTCAACTGGTAAACAATGGTGCTGTTCCAGTGACCATTGCAAATGATATAGTTGTTATAGTTGTGCTAGGCGTGGTTTTTGGCTCCTAATTTGGTTGTAGGGAAAGAAATTCCAGATTTTTCAATGCAAGATGAACTCGTACAGTGCATTGGTGCTTCTAATAGTGAAAAGACCTCGATTCCAGCGGGGGAAAGTAAATAAGCTTAGATGCATAAACTAGTTGATGAAAATAAGTGCCTATTTTGTAAGGGAAAGGAAAGGAAAACAACGGTACGTATTAGTGTGTGACTAATGGCCACCAAATGTGGGTTTTTGAGTTACTAATTTAATTTGGTTGTAGGGAAAGAAATTCCAGATTTTTCAATGCAAGACAAACTCTTATAGTGCATTGGTGCTTCTAGTAGTGAAAAGACCTCTATTCCAGTGGGGGAAAGTAAATAAGCTTAGCTGTATAAACTAGTAGATGAAAATAAGTGCCTATGTTGTAAAGGGAAAAGAAAGGAAAACAACGGTACCTATTAGTGTGTGACTAATGGCCACCAAATGTGGGTTTTTGAGTTACTAATTTAATAAAATTGGGTACTAGTAGTGTAGTGTGAGTCTGTGACTACTGACTGCAAAACGTAGTTCCTTGTTAGTTTGCTACTGGTAATCAAGGATCTGATTCCTGTACTAAGGGTGCTGTTACAAATTCTGAAAGGTATTGATGCTATTGGAGGATCCAAAATAAATGCATCGTCTCGATTTTATGATGTCTCATTTATAGGTTGCCTTGGTATTGAAATTGTATGAGAACTAGATAATGCATCCAAAGTATATGTTGACTCGATTATATGATGCTTCGATTGAAGGTTCTCTCATTAAAAGAGTATGATCCAATCCATATGATGGATCTAAAATTACATGTTGCATCTGTTGGAAAGAAAAAGGATCATGATCGAATAAATTGCAAGTCCCTTGAGAAATGTGGTTCCTAGTAAAGTAATGAGACTACTGGTCCATATGTGGGTTTTTGCTTGTTATCAGTTTAAAAGTAGTTTCTAGTAGGTTGATAAGACTAGTGACGTTAAACTGTAGTTCCTAGTAGTTTGCTATTGGTTACCAAGCGTTGGGTCGATTATATGGCGCTTTGATTGAAGCTTGCCTCATCGAAAGAATCGGATCAAATTTATTTGTAGATCCAGTATTACATGTTGCATCAATTGGAAAGAAAAAGGATTTTGCTTACTTAGTAGATGGAATAAATTGTATTTCTGAAAACATGGTTCCTAGTAAATTAATGAGAATAATGGCCGACGTATGTGGTTTTTGCGAAGCATTATTTTGGAAGAAGTAAGATTACTGACCCCAAAATGTTATTCTTGGTAGTTGGCTACTGATCACCTAGAGTGTAATTCAAAGTAGTAAGGCTACTAGCTACAAAATTTGAAAGGTTTTGACTATTCGAGGAACAAAAAAATATACGTTGTCTCGATTAGAGGTACCTATTGAATTTATACACTGTAGCTATTAAAAATTATATGTTTAAAGAAATCCGAAGAGTTTCGATATCTTTGTTCACCTATTGCCTGAATTCGGAGGGTACTGTGTCATGTCAGCTGGTAAACAATGGCATTGTTCTAATGACCAAGTCATAATGTCTTTTATACTCACAAGATAAAGTAAGTTACTTTTTGAAAAGTAATATTCTAGTTGTGGTCCTTGTGGAAGGCCGAAGGCATGGTTTTTGGTTCCTCTATGGTTGAATTGGAGAAGAAATTCAGGATTTTTTGATCCAAGACGTACTAAGTTACTTGCCTCTATAATGGTGTCTCTTAATCTATTAGGTGTTTCTATCAAGTATGACATCTTTTGACCCATTGATCGTCCTTTTGGGTTACCTCCCTAGGAGGTTTGATTTCCCTTGACCAAATTCTTATCTTGTCTTGTTGCTTGTCAAATCTCGAATCACAATTACCAAATTCGTTTTTGTGATTGATCTATCCTCTGTGGCACCCTATCTTAATACCAAAGTAGCATAAAATTGAGAATGCATGGAGTGTAAGTATAGTGGTAATCAAAGTGCCAGTGTAATTGTGTTAATAGTGACTGTCCAAAATCAGAAGCCAGCATTTTAAGTATATTGGCTCAATTTTTTGTAAGGATATAGAGATTACTGAGGATATGACGCAGAAAAGACAAGTCAGATGCGTCAAGTGGCGGAGTGCTTCGAGAGTGTTGTGTGACTACCAGATACCTACAAAGTTGAACGAAACACTTCACCGCACATCTATAAGACTAACCCTGTTATACTCTTAGGCTACGAAGAAACAACATGCGAGTAAGATGAGTAAAGTCGTGAATTTCATTAGGATGACATTTGATGTGGGAAAATCTCTATTTTCTTATTCGGGAGGAAATTCATGCTGATACTACCACAGCTACTGTTTTTAAGCGTATTGTGTTTACATTAATGATATTGCCATATGGTCTGAGTTATCTTCTTTTATTTTGCAGGTCTCGCTAACACAGTTTAGAAGCCTTCCCCCATTGTTTGTGGATACGCCCAACTCAACTCATGAATTGACATTAGCAAGTAACTTAGTTGACTCTATCTATCAGATACATCATGTTTTTATTTTTTCCCCGTTGATTGTTGTTGGTCATAAAGCAATTTATTTTATTGTTTCATGAGATTCATCTCCTCTTGTGCTATGTGTGGTTCTGCTAGTATGAGAAGCGGGACAAAGAGATAAAAAGAACCAGTTGTGATCATGTATCCATCTTCTCTCACCCATTTTTTAAAACTTTGCTTGTGAAGTACTTGGTTTTGAGGTCTTCTTTTTCATGGTGGATGCTCGAACATGGGAATTGTATGACGCAAAATGTTAGACAAGCTGATTCTGATAACCTTTTTTGTCATTCCTTTCTATTATACAATTAGCCGATGCTTAGATTTGATTGATGTTGCAATCTCATCATAGCTTGTCTAAAAGTCGCTCAATGACATTCTAAGGAAATTGGAATTCTCTATGCACAAAATTGGTAAATCACTCAAATTACTTTCGTCTCCAAGCTGTTTCAACTGATTCTCTGACAAAAACAATTTTTAGGGGATATATATGAGCATGCAGTCGTTTTGAGTGTGAAGATTGAGGACCAGGAGGCCTTTGAGAGGGATTTCTTTCAGCTGAAACCTTACTATACAGATGCACGGTAACTGTCTCCTGTCTTTTCCTTTCAAACATCTGAATTACATTCATATATTTTAACTTGTTGACAAGAATGAGTGGGGCAGAAGATGAGAGAATTCTTGAACTGCACGGTCAAGGCTGCACAAAAGTGATCATACATTTATTTTTTTGATGTTTGAAGTGTATTGAATTGGAGCCATATTGTTGGGGAAAATTTGTAGGGATGCTCCTTTCTCTAAAGTTTATGCAAGATCAGAAAACAAAGATTGAATGATGTTCATGTTTGGTTTTGTGTCGGTCCTGTTGGGTATTGTTGAAAGATCTTTGTTATCAGTGATAAACATATGATTTTCCTCGGGGGCTTATGCCGGTGTGCCCAAGATCCGTTTAATCTTTGTATCTTTTCAAAGACTATGAAAATCTTTATTTTGCCGATTAGAAAGAACATATGATTTTTCTGATCAGGCTACATGTTTTGATTGTGGAAATGGCAGTCAGATAAGTAGCTGTGCAAAATGCCATCTCAAGTTTATTCACTTGTACTTGCCTATAGATTATTACTTAATTAGCTAATCTTGACTGTGGATATGGAGAAAGAGCTATACTGTACATGTGGCACTCGGGTCATAGTAACTTATCTTGGCAATTGCATGACTTAACAGAGTAAGTTTGTGCATGTCATTATAGAACATGTATATGTGGTCTTGAATGTCTCATCCATTTGTCTATGCATGTAGTGGTATATGGAAAGTAAAACCATCCTACCTCGTTAACTCCATGGTGGTATTTTTTGAAATTCTAGTGTCATATTCTAGGGCTGATGGGACTGGATGATTTGTCTGTGCGTTGGGGGGTCTCAATGGTCAATTTGGATTTTGGGATCCAAATATCTGGCAATTTGATCCCCCCAAAAAATATAAGGCAATTGAGGCAGGCGTATGCTTTGTCGATCTCTATCTGGTTCTAGAACCTGCTACTGGCAAAGTTTGTGCCATCAGTTCTCCTAATTTACATGTCAACATTTTGGAATTTCGGAAACTAATGTTCACAACCTTCCCTTTATTTTTTGTTGCTTATGGAGCAGTGGCCGTCTTCCACCATCCGCTCAGGAGTATCCCATCTTAGGTCTCAACCTTCTGAGACTCCTTGTGCAGAATAGAATTGCCGAGTTCCACACTGAATTGGAGTTGCTTTCAGCCACTGCACTGGAGAATCTTTGTATCAAGCATGCCGTAGAATTGGAGCAATCGTTCATGGAAGGGGCTTATAACCGTGTATTGAGTGCAAGACAAACTGTACCCCATGAAACTTATGTTTATTTCATGGATCTGCTGGCAAAGACAGTCAGGTAAACTGCGCAACCTAACCCATGGCACTAACTCCTTTGATAGCACAGGAGTTGATGTGTTTCTCTTTTCGCATAAGTGTTAACTATCAGTCAAAGTTACAGACGTCGCTGCTTTTTTATGGAGTTTATTTGATTTTAGTCATTTATTCCTCTCGGTAGGGATTCCATAATAGCACTTGCTAGTTATGGGAAGAAGGTGCATGATTGAGATTTTTGCCAGTGGTCAGTCGCAGGTTGTAACTACGGGCTTAGAAGTTCATTGTTTCTTGCAGAGATGAAATAGCTGGATGTAGTGAAAAGGCTTATGATTCGCTATCAATTAATGATGCCCGACGAATATTGTTGTTCTCTTCTGACCAGGAACTTTTTGAATACATCAAGGAGGTAAACTTCCTGCTGCTTAGTTCATCTGTATTGTTGATCAACGTAGTACATCTGTGGCTGGATCTACTCAATTGCACCAGGCGTAAGGGCTTTACTGACCATATGATGAAATGTTATTCTTGGTTTACTTGTTTGCTTCAACTTATTGCTATTTGAGTGCTTATATGTTGCCTAATCATTCTTACTGTAGTACCATGTTTACACCTCCGAGCCAAGAGCAGTATTGTGCAAAATATTTCATTTTTATTTTGGATAGGCTGGGGTGGGGGTTGATATGGAATTTCACTCTGTATACAAAAACTAATCAAAGTGTCCTGTTTACTTTTTTATTTTAGTAGTATCAACTCTGAAAGTTTACAACTTCAAATTTGTTGGGAAACACACTTTCTTTTTTGCAATAAGCAAATATGTAGTATTGGCATTGTCGAGAAGTGAAAAAAGAACAAGCTAAATGTGCACATTCTATGTGCTATCTGTCTCCGTGTCCATATGACAAAGATGTATTTGTGCTTCTCAGTATAGAAGTATCCAATTACAGAAGATCGAAAATCAGAATTTATTTGTTGTTGGGTTATTGACGACTTCAAGGTGCACAAATTCGGTCTGCATAAGGTAGTGCTGTGGCAAAGGCAGCCTGCTCAGCTGTTGAGCTGTAAGGAGGGGTGACATTTTTAGGGTAATCAATTTGCTCCCCATAAATGAAAGGGGCAAAAAAGAAAGGCGAATCAAAATGCAAGTTTGAGTTGTGGCTTGGAATTTTGGATGTAGTAAAGAAGGCAAAGGACCCACAATAGTTGTAAGTGGTAACTAAGGGTTTAAAAAGGTGTCCTTTGACTTATTCAAAAATATAAAGGAAGTCCCGATGCCTAGGAGAGGTGATAGATGATGTATACTAGTATGAATACCTTATAAGGTAGCTTTGTTTGTATAAACATGGTAGTATACTTGAAAGAAAACTCAGTTTGATGTTGATGATTGTACGGTATCTAACCAAACATTGTTGCTTTGTTCAATTTTATGTAGTGTGAGTCTAGTGTCCATTCCCAGGGTTCCTTGAGAAACAAAGTTTGATCTGCAATTTGCAGGATCATCCTGAGTGGGAGATAAAGAATGGGTATGTGATTTTCCAAAGGGCGAAAGAATCTGCACCTTGCAAGGAGATACCGTCTTTACAACTAATCAATCAGACACTCAGTTATGCGAGGGAGCTGGAGCGGATAGTGTGAAATGCGTGTTCTGCCACTATTTTCGATTGTGCTTGTACTCTTATCATTGACCTTTTCAGACTTTCTTCCCTCTGGAATTCATTGCAGAACTAACGGTGATGAAAAAAGAGAAGGGCTGTATTGCTAGGATCACATTCGGAATTCCAATTTGTTCACTTTTGATACCGCACATTTAGAGCTGTTGCCTTGGCTTTCCTATCTGGATTACATCCTCTCTCTCTCTCTCTCTCTCTCTCTCTCTCTCTCTCTCTCTCTCTCTCTCTCTCTCTCTCTCGTGTGTGTGTGCCTGCGTGCATGTGTGGAATTGGAACAGTACCTTTATGAACCACAAGGTTGGTGGTTGGGGAAGCCTAAACTGATCTTGATGCAAAAAAAAGTTAATCGACCTGACCACATTTTATGCTTATTTTGGTGAGTTTTTGTTTCAATTTTTATTGCAGGATTGCCACTTATGCAATGGCTTGACTGCAAGGCCATGATCGGTAACAGACAGTTCGTAATGGCCCAGTTTTAGGTTGGCTAGTAATAGCATCCACAACCAGTTGCAAAGTTTGATGTGGTCCCAGACTCCCAGGGTTAGATACCGATAGCAGTTGACAATTCGCTGGAGTTTACTTCTTTTTCCCTGGATTTAGAGGAATTGGATATTGCAAAATATCCTGGTAAATATGGATGTTAAGACATCGCTGTATCTGCGTGCGTTTTTTTCCGAAGAAAATCTGGCTTCAACGACTGGTAAAGATGGTCAGTGGGACCCACAAGTCTTTGTTTTTTGGCCCTAACAAAAATGATACTCACAATAATTCAAGCACAACACCAAACATAATATCACATACATGTGGATTTCACACATGCTATTATATGTGAATTCTACATGTATGTGAGAGGTTATATAAGTTGTTGTGTTTGGATTGTTGTGTAAGTAGCGTTGTTGTGGCCCTGATGTGCATGCCATCCTTGCAAAAAGATCAAGTTGTTGAACATCGATAGAGGTTGGTTTGGCCTTTGTAAAGATGTGTTTGTTGGCTCAACGAGTCAACATTCAGCTTTTAACCCGTATGGGTTGTTGCATCCGGCTTTACGAGACCGATTAGATCGGAGGACTTACTCCATTGTCTACTATTTAGGGGTGTAATTAAAGCTGAAACAAAGATCGGTATGAATTGGCCCAACACTTATAGTAATATCACTCAGGTTGGAGTCAAACTCTATACTAAAGTCTCAATTGAATCTCGTACTCAATGTTTCTTGAGTCTCCTGGTTAAGTTGTTACTAAACTGTGCCCGCGATGTACTACTCAAGTGTCGTGCTAGAAAACTGGTTTAGAACAGCTCATTTGAATCAAATACCTAAAGATTGAAGAGCTTTTCCTTCCACTTCCAAAATATCCAACTATAGGAGTACCCTGTATCAACTCTACTCACACCTCCAAGGCACCAACCACAGGCTAACTGTCCATTGGAAGGAAAAGTCTACAGGGATCCACTTAGGTGATCAAACAATCTCATTTAATAAGAGGTAGTTAAAGACAACTCTAACCCAGCCATCTGGGTTTTATTTCATTTGCTGTTGCACATTGGTGGTGTTAACTCAATTTCAAGAAGACTTTGTAGAAGAGAAGTAGCCCAGACTTATTATCCCGTAATTTATTTTAAAGGGTTGGATCCAGTTAAGTCTCCCCCGACCAGTTTCGTCCCCATTTTTCATCTGGGCTATCCAAAAGTGTTTTAAACGGCCCAAAAGTGTTCGGGTAAATTTTTATTAAAAAAATATTCAAACACCTTGAACAAATTTGGACCGTACAAAACGCTTTTGGATGGCCTGGATGGAAAAATAGACAAAACTGGCCGGGGGAAACTTGACCGGATCTGCCCCTTAGGTTATTGCCTGACCCAAAAAAATGGAAGAAGTTATAGTCTCTATTTATTCTCTCTGCTGAATAGGGTCGTGAGGTTTTTTTTTTTTTTTTTTTGACAATCGATAATGGTATTTTTATTAATGTAGAGATGAAACATCAAAAGTAACTTCCCTATGAACCCAGCTCGAAAAATTCGGTTGCCAAGTTAACGGGGAGTCTAAAGATGGGCATATTTGGCTATAACATTAGCCACCCTATTACCAATACGAGGAACAAATTGAAAAGAACAAAACAGAAAACGACCAGTAAATGAAATCGTATCCCTAACAATAACTTCCAGGCATGCTTTATTCTGACTTTTACCTTGCAACATATTGATCACTGCTTGTGCATCACCCTCCATCACATAGGATCTTCCAGTCAAGCAAATAGAGCAGTCCAAAGCCATCCGAGGGCACCGACTAAGATACCAATTGAATGAGGTTAAGTGCTTGGATTATAGGCGACCGGCAACCCCACCAGCTGGACTTTTTATCTCTAAATACCAATTGAATGATGGACATTTATTGGGATATGCCTATCATTCACCCATTTATTTGTTTAAAATATCCGACCGACAATAATTTGAGGTATTCTCAACTACTTCATAATTGTATATCCCTTTGAACCTTGCCCCTTTATGCTCTTTTTCCCTCTTCAACTGTTTCTTTGTTAGTTTGCTTATGAAAGAACTTATACCAATGCATTAGAAGTAATCCATATTTGTAATGGAGCAGAAACAAGCTTCACCCACCATGGTACTAACTACAGAGAGGATAGAGAGACAGAGAATAAGGAGTAATTATATATTCAGCACTCTCGGAGTAACCCGTGACATTAATGTTTCTTAGTTTTCCGGGGAGTACCCAATAATTGGCCGAGAATTGGTCTTTCTTTCTTTTTCTGAAAGCAGGGTTTTTTGATTTCTGCACCAAATACCAGTAGTGAAAGCTAACGCTCGCAGATTGCTTTCCACCCCATGACCTGTCGCACCCCATGTCCTTTCAACACCCCTATTATTGGTCTTTGCTAGTTTCATCTCTCTCTCTCTCTCTCTCTCTCTCTCTCTCTTACACACACACACACACGTCATAAAAACCCTTACTCAAGCAGAAAATTCTTTCCTTCATACCTTTTGCTTCATACCTTTTGCTTCTAATTCAGTCCTTTAGAGATTGGTCATTTACTTCTCACGTAGTCCCTGGCATGGCTTTGTATTTCAGTTGAAGATCAAAGAGAAAGGTCCTTTCTGTGGTTGCTAAAAAGGGTCAGACTTATTATGGAGTTCTCTTATATACCCTTTTCCTAAAACAAATTGTCTGTTTTGATTTTTCAGTTAAACTTTTGAAACTTGTCAGTGGGACTCTTTGTTTTCTTTACATGCTTCTTATCTAGGACAAGCATACAGAACACTAACTTGAATTCCTTTGTTGAGTGACGGTAACCTTTGATCAAATTGTTACCTTCATGGATGGTACTAAGGCTTCATCATGTTCCATAACTGCCCCTGAAGAAGCTTCCAACTTTGATGAACTCTTAATGCGACAAGGCTTGACTTTCGCGGATAATCTCAAGGTATGATCGCCTGTATTTTGTTGGCAATTGGTACACATGTTGTTTCTTCCTTTTTCATGACCGGAGGCCCGGGCCAGCTTGCGTGCACCTCAACTAATTCTGGGACCCTGAAGTTAACAATAGGATAAACTTCCAGTGGCCCCGAGGCTTGGAATATTTGGCTTTCATGAGATTCGTACCTGCTTTACTTTTCTTGATTACAGACTAGTGAGAAATTTTGAACAGAATCAAATGGGACATCTATCATTAAAATCTCAGAGTAGTGTTTCATTGCAAATTAGTTTAAAAGCTGCATAATCTCAATGAAAAGAGTTTCTAAGGCTAGTTTCTGAGATTCAAATTATGAACTCTCACTTCTTTCAATATAATTGATGGTCAGGAATTGAAGAATCTCAGCACACAATTGTACTCAGCAGCAGAGCATTTTGAACTCTCATACTCCAGAGAACACCGGAAACAACTGTGAGTCACCAGCAGTTCTCTCTCTCTCTCTCTCTCTCTCTCTCTCTCTCTCTCTCTGTGTGGTGGGTGTGTGGGTGTCTTAGTCTCATGATCCTTCAAAATGCCCCACACTCTTGCTCTCAATCCTCGCGCTCTCAATTTTCACTCTCGCAGATTTTAGTATTTCGGGATGTGTTTCCAAAGACGCTCGATCTCCCATGCACACCGAATTATGAGGTCTATATTTCTGGCCTTGTTCACAATATCAGAATTGTTTCCCATAGTCGAAATTACTTATGTTGCAGAGTGGTGGAAACTGCAAAAGAATATGTCACCAATGCAATCGTTAATACCGTGGACCACTTGGGTTCTGTAGCATATAAGGTCACAAATTTCTTGGATGAAAAGGTTGATGAATTTTCTGGAACAGAGCTTCAGTTCTCTTGTATGGAACAGGTACTCCTTGAATTCAGTTGTCACGTTCTACGCCCGATAATTAGTAACTAGATACGCCCGATTAGTAACTAGACATGGTGTCAGAGCTCTAGTCGAGAGAGAGGTCTTGAGTTTAAGTCCCTCCGTTTCTGTTTGCTCCTTGTTTGCTCTCTTCTGCTTCTCTCCTCTGAATTTTGTGTCATTCTACATATGGATATTTGCGTCTCTAAGCGCGAGACGAGTAACATGCAAGGACGTTGAATAGCTTGATATATAGTGTTGAGTCTGTATTTAAACAATTTAAGTTTTTGGAACGATTGGTAACTTTACCGAAATGAAAATTTGTTGCAATAACTTCCGTTTTTTTTTGGGGAATGCCAGAGGTTACAAGTGTGCCAAGAGTTGAGTAGCCGCGTTGGTGGCTCGCAACACTCACTGCAGACAAAAACTCCCACCTGCCACAAGAGATACATAATTCCTGGTAAATATCAAAGCGCGAACAAATTTATGTTTCTGATAATGATCATTAGGTTTTGCGATTTTTGAGTTATGGGACAAAGCTAAATGATCTCTTACGTTGTTTATGCTGGCAAAAAAGATGTTCGAGCGACAAGAGTGGAGCCAAATTCATCGTTATTTAGGTACAAAATGTGTTGAATGTTGATCTGCAATGCTATCAATATGATTGACTGGTTTTGTGATTGTGCCTTGATCTTCATTATTGTGTTCATGTGTACGTTTACAGAAAAGGGCATTCTAGTTTGCAGCCTTCGAGTCTTGGAACCTTTTCCTTCTCAAAAATTGTTTCCGACAAAGAACTAGGTTTGTTCAAACGCGCTCGTTTTTTCAGTCTGAACAATTTTGATACAACAATACCTAGGTCTAGATTTCCGAAAAAGTACTTTTAACACGAACAAATTTATGTTTCTGAAAATGATCGTTAGGGTTTGCGATTTTCGAGTTATGGGACAAAGCTAA
The DNA here is from genome assembly GCA_014282245.1 of Rhododendron simsii. NCBI lineage: Eukaryota > Viridiplantae > Streptophyta > Magnoliopsida > Ericales > Ericaceae > Rhododendron > Rhododendron simsii. The sequence continues at coordinate 8,702,629 of CM024959.1, read as the reverse complement.
ATGATCTCTTATGTTGTTTATGTTGGCAAAAAAGATGTTCGAGCAAAAAGAGTGGAGCCCGATTCATCATCATTTAGGTACAGAATGTGTTGAATGGTCATTTGCAACGCTATCAATATGATTGACTGGCTTTGTGATTGTGCCTTGACCTTCATTATTGTGTTCATGCTCGACGTTTGCAGAAAAGGGAATTCTAGTTTGCAGCCTTGTGGTCCTGGAGCCTTTTCCTTCTCAAAAATTGTTTCCGAAAAAGAACTAGGTTCGTTCAAATGCGCTTGTTTTTCAATCTTAACAATTTTGATTAAACGATACTTAGGGCTAGTTTCACAAATGCGCTAAAAGTACTTTTTAACACTTTTATCACGTTTGGGAACAGCGAGAAGAACAGATTCACCACAATACTTCCAACTCAAGCGGTCAGGAACTCTCGTCAGGAATTCAATCATTTCAACAAATTCCAATGCCAAACAGCCGGTAAGCAATGTCAAACCCGAGTTTGTTCAGTACATATTTATGGGTCGTAATACCCTATTTATCAGTTTATGTTTCTTATATGTCATGGTTGTGGCTATGGACAACACGAGCGATTACGTTTGGGGTAGTAGATGATATTACGTCTCAGTAAAAAGATTTGGTTGGTGAACCGATCTACCTTGAAACAAGTTACAAACAATGATTTTTGTAGTAGGATTTTAGAAAGTTTTGGGGAGGCGGTCGCCCCCGGTAGACTCCTTCGGTCCATATTGTGACCTTTGGAATTCGTCTGTTATATTGACAGTACCCGGGGGAGCTTCGGAGATCAGCTTCAGTGAGTACCGCCCATGGTGGAAGGAGCATGACGAGAGATATTCAACCGCACTCCAAAAAGAGCAAGCCTCTCTTCAAGGCCTTGTTTACCATGCTTAAGAAGAAAAGAGATGGGAATCTATGTGGATAAAATACACACTAAGGCTTTCATTCAATCGATTTCCTTTTCATTCCCCTGTCCTTTCAGGCGTAAATATTCAGTATCTGCATCAATGCAGTTCCGTCTTAAGGTATTAGCCTCGCAAAAACTCAACAACTATAGTACTACAAACACTTACAAACACCTTTACACAAACTCTCATATGGGGTGTGCGGTAGGGCAAAATTTGTTAGTTGTGCATGAAAAATAGATAGTTTCTCCAGCACATGCACGAAGGTTCCCTCCAAGTGTTTCTGCAGCTTGTCCGAAAATTGCATGGAAAACAAAAGAATCACAAGCAACACAAGCTACAATGTTTCGGAGGCAGAGTGGAAGAACTCAACTATCCACAAAGATTTACAACGCTAAGTTCTCACAAAGCAGCATTTATTCTCTTGAACGCTTTACAAAGTGTTGGAATTGTTATCTTCTAAGTAGGGTTACAAAACATAACTTAATCCTCGTCAAGAAGTGATCCCGCGATGCCAAGCAGATATTATGATTACCAACAGTACTCATATGGAAGACTCAATGTACTAACAAGGGAAGTCACCAATATTCTTCCCAGGGAAGAGGATTCTTCGTACAACAGAGGTTGGATATATACTGGAGTAGTAGAATAAAATGAACCTGTTGAAGTAGAAGCAGCCTCCCAAGGTCCAGTAAGGTACCGCATACTCAACGTCTTCACAACTCTTTTTAACAGCGGCGGATGCCCCATTTGACATTCTAATCGCATCCAACTCCATTACAACCTCTTTCATTGTTGGTCTTTTCCTTCCATTCAAGGACAAGCACCTTTTCGTGACATGCACGACCACCAAAATCTCTTCTTTCACAACGCGAGCATCGAGAATATCAAACAGTAGGTTCTCCTTCATTGTCAATAGGAAGTATGTTGTTAGGCTTCCCCCTTCATCAGACTTGGCTGACAAAATCGGCCTTTTTCCAGTAAGGAGCTGAACAAGTACCACTCCAAAACTGTAATCGTCACTCTTTTCTGTGAATTGGCTCGACTGGAAGTACTCTGGATCCAAGTAGTCGAAGGTACCCTGCACTGCTGTGGTCAAGTGAGTTTTATCAACCGAAATTGACCTTGAAATGCCAAAATCGGAGACTTTTGCTCTGAATTTATCATCCAAGAGTATGTTTGTGAACTTGATGTCCCGATGGTAGACGGCTATGGATGCTGCTGAGTGAAGGTAAGATAGAGCTCCTGCAATTTCTGTAGCTATTTGTAATCGCAAATCCCAGGTTAGAGGGAACTCTTCATTTTGGTCATGGATATACTCAAAAAGGGTTCCATTAGGGATGAATTCATAAACTAGCATATGAACTTCTGTCTCCAAACACCATCCAAATATCTTGACATCATTTCTGTGGTTTATTTGGGTTAAAATGACTACCTCATTGATAAATTGCTCAAGTTTTCCTTCATCCAATACTTTTGACTTTTCTACAATTCTCCCATCTGTTAACATCCCTTTGTAAACAATCCCTTGGCCTCCCTGGCCGAGGATTCGATTAGCATTGTAAGTGTCCGTCGCCTTCTCCAACTCCTTCAATGTGAATAACTTGGTTGTCTCAAAATTACTGTGGTCTGATGATAATTGCTGCTGTAATAACAAACCACCATTTCATTTGAAGAATTTTTCCTTGAGCTTTGCTTCCTTTCTTCTATTAACTTTGCGGCACAACCACAACAAATAAATAGGCAGAAGTAATACTCCAAGACCTGAGCAAGTACCTGCTGAAGGTGAACAAAGCAGTAAGGCTCATTTAGCTGACTTTGCAAAGAAATAGAGAAAGCCCATCTTACTCATACAATGAAGCCCATGTATATACAAGTGTTAACGGTTTTATCTTGGTTCTACTGACCATATAACCATTACAAAACAGAAATTAACTTATCAAACCACCACATAGTATTTAGAAATCAGAAACCAAATTTTTTCTGGGTTTAATTAATGGAACCGAAAGTCATTCCCTTCTTTTTAAGTCCGTTTAGTTTTTTTTTGGATGATGCCATGGTGTCCCCGGTCATTTTAGGGACATCGTAATTTTTGGCATAATTTCACCATTATGAGCATAACTAAAACCCATTACAAGTATAACCGAACCCAAACAAGATATAACCAAGGAATATCCAAAAAATAAACCAAGGCATAACCAAACCCAACAAGTTATGCCTTACTATGATTCTGTTATGCTCATAATGGTTTTGGTTATGCTCATGATAGGTTTTGGTTATACTCATAATAGTTTTGTCATGCCAAAAGTTACGGTGTCCCAAAATGACCGGGGACACCGAAGTCGTTCCCTAACCAAAACTCATTACAAGCATAACAAAACCATAACAAGGCATAACTTGTTATGCCTTGGTCGATTTTTTGGATATTCCTTGGTTATGCCTTGTTTGGGTTCCGTTATGCTTGTAATGGGTTTTAGTCTGCTCATAATGATGAAGTTATGCCAAAAATTACGGTGTCTCCAAAATGACCAGGGACACCATAGCATCATCCTTTTTTTTTTTGGATTGGCAGTTCCTTCTTGGAGTTGCCATGTAGAAGTGCTCTGAGTTCCTTCGTTCAATTCCTAGTGATCTGAACGTCTACCGAGGATATAGTTGGCCCATACCATCCAACCTAAACAACAAGTTATGGGTAAATGCCCCTACCATTGTGTTTATTTTGGCATTCAAGAAGGGCAAACTGATTCAAATGTTTTGCAACCCACACACATACTTGTTTCTTTTTCTCCCTATCAAGCGAAGATTGTTACCATCTGGATTTTGTGTGGAATCCCTGGGAGGGATGGTTGGTCAATCAGTAGAGACAGAATGAGGACCGAAGTTTTTATGTACCATATAAAACAGATAGAATTGATAAAATTAGACACAAGGAATATTCTGCTTCAGTGAAATTTAAATGCATTCAACCCACACACATACTTGAATCTATTGTACGTGTCAGAGAACGAAAACGGTGTCGCTAACAAGTCAACATCTTGACCGTCGGCTCTCGGAACAATTGGAAGTGATAACCGGATTGTTAACTTGGACAGTCCCATTTAGTGAAACATGCAGCACTTCCAGATTGATGCTGTTAATAAAAGGTTTAGGTGGATTGAAAGAGTCATTGCAAGTTACTACAAAACCATCAGCAATGGGGCAACTGGGTCCAATTCCAAAGGGGTAGGGGATGTTAATGTTTCCGCATCTTTCTTGACAGCTTGGCTTTGCTAGAGAAGATTCTGCTGCTGATTCTGTTATGGTTACCCACAACAATAAGATGATTTGAAACATCTAAATTACCAACTCTCTCTCTCTCTCTCTCTCTCTCTCTCTCTCTCTCTCTCTCTCTCTCTCTCTCTCTCTCTCTCTCTCAAAGATAAGCGCATGCCTACACAGTACACACATAGGAACAAATAGGAGACGTGACAAGACATAGGACTGCAAATGAATGAGCCGTTCGTGAGCTGTTCAATGTTTGATTCGGTAAAGATTTGTTCGAGTTCGATCGTCTACTAAATGAACCGAACTTGAGCTTCAATTTTAAGCTCGTTTAATAAATGAACCGGACCTAAACCTGATGTGCAAAAGAGAAAATTGATCAATTGAAAACACTCAATTACGTTCCACTTTGAAAAATTCTTTATCAGCCAATATCTATCATCTTACTATAATCTTTCTAGTCGACCCACCCCAATATAAATCATTCCCATTCTCCTATTAATCTTTTTCCTGTGTTTAGTACTCCCCAAGTTCGTAGATCCAAATATTGCGTGCGTTGATAGATTTCTGATGGTATGACAGATCATTATCAAGACATGTTGGAGAAATCAGTAACCACGTGTTGAAGAAAACTAGACAAGAACTAGCGCAACGGAATTAACAAAGAGATTAGTTGCGTACTAATTAAACGAATGATAAACTCGTAGCCACGAGCAGTTCTTGAATGAGAAAACTCTGAATTTTATTGATAAAAAGTTGCTTAAATATTAGGTTACAACCCTTATTTATACTAGTGTTTGGGCTAAATTAGCTCAACCTATGGCAAAATGATTGTGTGCGGGCGTGCCAAAAAAGAATAGAATTTATCATTTTCAGATTAATTCAAAACAACTAATTTAATCAGGCAATTGTGTTATCCATTCGATTACCTCAATTAAGAGGATTTTTCTAAAGGTATCAATCAATAATAGATTGACGCTCTTCAATCAATAATCTCCCCATTTTGCCGAGCAAAAAAAAAATAATAGATTGACGCTCTTCAATCAAAAAAGATAACTGAACATAAACAAGCTTGAATTTAATCAAAAGCGAGTTTACATACAATTACTCTTAAGATTTTGACAAGAATAATGCAAGAATATAGGCACACTTGAATTGAATTGAAAGCAAGCCTATATTCGACTACTTTTTGGCAAGAAAAAGACAGAAAGATATAAGATAAACTTGAATTTAATCGAAAGTAACCTTACATTCAAATGAGTCTTCAAACTTGCAAAATATTATGCTAACTAAACTACTCTAAGTCCTAAACTACGATAGATCTCTGAGCAATCATTTTTGTTTGAATTGTCAAATGATGAATTTGTCCGGGGGGTCTTCTCTTTGATTGCCTCCTCTATTTATAGACAATGGCTCTGTCTTTAATTTGCATTCTCCACGTTTTCTTTTGGTTCCCGCGTTCTTGTTTGAATTTAAACCCAAACATCCTTCATTTCCTCTAAAAATGGTTGCGAAGGGCTTCGAACTGTTATTTGACTTGGTCTCTTCAGAAAACTCTTCTCCTTCCATGTTCGTTGATGCTGATCGTGGTTAACTCCTGGATAGTGGGTTCCTATTTTTGTGCAACATGGATTAGTGCTTTGAGATTAATTACCTAGATGATTCATTGTAAATATAACCGATTGCTCTTATGAAACAGGTCTCTAATGACACCGTTCGATGGTTTGAAGAGTTAATCAACGGTTATGTTTAATTATTATTTTAATGTCTTCCATTTGGTGACCAAACGTGGTCATTTCCAATCCAAACAATACCATATAGTACTAAAATAACATCGTCATTAAACCCTTCGATTCTCTATATCTCGGTTTAATTACAATGTGTTTTGATTGGATCAAACACTATTTGGTGCCACATGTAATTTTCTTATTAGGTGGCATATTTTAGGATGTAAACAACTAGTAGAGAAATCCTATCTTAGGTAGGAATCTAGTAAGACAATTTCTTGTTAGTCAATAAATTATAATGAAGAAAAAAATAAAAAAATAAGAGACTTATAAACAAGAAGATTAAAAACGTGCAAAATAGGTAGCACAAATAAGATTTTCTAATAATATAATTTCAAAAATAAAATTTTAATTCTAAATAACATTTTAGATTCTTATTTTTTATAATTCTGAAATCATAAAAATAAGAATAAAATCTTTCAGAATCTTGTCCTACATCAAGAACAAATTGTTCCCTTCTAGTGTCTCTCTAGCTTGTCCGAAAATTAAGGTTTTGGTGATTCAAGATGAATTATTTGGATTGTTTTGCAATAACCAAACGGTTCCTAGTCACAAAAACAGAAACGAAAACAAAAGAACAATTCGAACATAACTAAACATACACAAAGCATTACAATGCTAAAATCCCCCAAAGCTGCCTTCGGATTGCACGCTTTACAATGTGTTGGAGAGAGATACACTTATTTCTAACTAGCCTTTCAATTACTTCGCACAAAAACCGTGTAGGAGCATCGATTGTAGAGTATGATATCCATCGCCAACACTTAATCATGTGTAGGACTCACAGTGAGCTAGAGGATTTGTCAAGCAACAGAGCTAGAGGTTCGATATCCATTGCGTGATAAAATGAAACTGTTGAAGTAGAAGCAGCCTCCTGAGGTCCACTAAGGTCATCCTCTGTTGCATACTCAACGTTATCACAACTTTGTTTAACAGTGGCGGTTGCCCCATTTGACATTCTGATACCATCCAACTCCATTACAACCTCTTTCATAGTCGGTCTGCTGCTTCCATTCAAGTACAAGCATCTTTTAGCGATATTAGCAAATGCCAAAATCTCTTCTTTTCCACCCTCTTTCACAACTCGAGCATCGAGAATATCAAACAACCGGTTCTCCTTCATTGTCAATAGGAAGTATGCTGTTAGGCTTCCCCCTTCATTAGACTTGCTTGACAAAATCGGCCTTTTTCCAGTAAGGAGCTCAACAAGTACCACCCCAAAGCTGTAAACATCGCTCTTGTCTGTGAATTGGTTGGACTGGAAGTACTCCGGATCCAAGTAGCCAAAGGTACCCTGCACTGCTGTGGTCAAGTGAGTTTTATCAACAGAAATTGACCTTGAAATGCCAAAATCGGAAACTTTTGCTCTGAATTTCTCATCCAATAGTATGTTTGCAGACTTGATGTCTCGATGGTAGATGGCTATGGAAGCTAATGAGTGAAGGTAAAATAGAGCTCCTGCAATTTCTGTAGCGATCCGTAATCGCAAATCCCAGGTAAGAGGAAATTCTTCATTTTGGTCATGGATACACTGGAAAAGGGTTCCATTAGGGATGAATTCATAAACCAGCAGAGGAACTTCTGTCTCCAAACAACATCCAAATAGCTTAACAACATTTCTTATGTTTATTCGGGATAAAATGACCACCTCATTGATAAACTGCTCATGATTGCCTTCATCCAATGCTTTTGACTTTTTAATCGCTACTATTCTCCCATCTGTTAACATCCCCTTGTAAACAGTCCCTTGGCCTCCCTGGCCGAGGATTCGATTAGCATTGTAATTGTCTGTTGCCTTCTCCAACTCCTTCGATGTGAATAACTGGGTTGTCTCAAGATTACCCTGGTCTGATGATAACTGCTGCTGTAATAACAAACCACCATTTCGTTTGAAGAATTTTTCCTTGAGCTTTGCTTCCTTTCTTCTATTGACTTCTCGGTACAACCACCACATACAAATTAGAAGAAGTATTGCTCCCAGACTTGAGAAAGTACCTGCCGAAGGTGAACAAAATAGTAAGGCTCACTTAGTTGACTTTGCAAAGAAATAGAGAAAGTCCATCTTTTTTTTGAAACGGGAAAGTCCATCTTACTCATACAACGAAGCTGATGGATATAGAAGAGTTATCGGTCTTATCTTGGTTCTACTGACCATTTAACCATTACAAAACAGAAATTAGCTTATCAAAACACCACATAATATTTAGAAATCAGAAACCTAATTTTCTCTGGGTTTAATTAATGGAACCGAATTGAAACATACCATTTTCTTTTTAAGTCCTTGCAGCTTTTTTTTTTTTTTTTTGATTGGCAGTTCCTAGTAATCCGAACTTCTACTGAGGAAATAGCTGGCCCATATGGTCCAAACTTGTTGGAAAATATTATTGGAATATAATATTTTTATTTGGTTTGAATGTGAATCGACTTGATTTAGAGTCATGTCTTTTCAGTGACACTTATTCGTAGTGAACGGATGCTTCTTATATGAATAGTTGTGTCTCCTTTTGTGCCTATTCCGAATAGTCACCAGTTGGTCTATAAATAGGATGTTCTACATTCATTCTAAATGGATTCAAAAAGATGTTTACGTCCATATTTTCATCGAGTCAAAGTCGTTCATAAAAGAGTACAAAACACAAGGAGGCTCAACAGACCCATCGATTGCAGTGCTGCTTCTGTGGGGAGTTCGATCAAATAGTGCTAAGAGATAGACGTTCATGCAAATTGTGAGCATTGTAACGGAGACGAATCTGTCTTAAGTACAGAGGGTGACACACTCCCACTCGCCTTGATCACCAATTTTGTTGCATCGATTTCTAGGTTTTGAGTTCCAATTTTATTCATTCATATTATCGGTTTTTATCACAAGTAGTAAACACATTTTTCCAACAAAACTAACCAACAAGTTACGGGTAAATGCCCCTACAAATGTGTTTATTGTGGCATTCGAGAAGGGCAAACTGATTCAAATGTTGCAATGATTCAACAAACATGCATACTTTTTTCCTTTTCTCCCTATCAAGCGAACATTGTTAAAATCTAGATTTTATGTGGAATCCTTAGGAGAGATGGTTGGTCAAATAGTAGAGATAGAATGAGAGAGTCTGGGAGCTGTCTGTACGTACTGTTTAAAATAGACAGAATCGACAAAATTAGACACAAGGCAAATTCTGTTTTATTGAAATTTAAATGCTGTTTCTAGGAGAACGTAATTGTAGAGTTGTAGTACTATTAAAATATGCCAATGAGAGTCATGAAGAAGCTTACTTGCAATAATCGCTTTGGTCCGAGAATTGCCGTTGGGCCGTTTCGGCCAGCATGTATTCCATCTTTCAGTACCATTGAAAATGTAAAGAGATCGAAAGCCATCGGGGCAAGAACACGTGTAGCTCCCAGGATTATTTGAGCAAAATACCTCACAACGGTTGAGACGAGGGTCGCTGCACTCATCAATATCTGCCATAACAAATCAAAGAAAAACCATAACGCAATTTTAACCATTCTTGAAAGTATGATTTCTGGGAGTGTGGGGTTTTGATCAACGAAAGTCAATATTGTTGTTTGATTAGCATCTTGAAAGAGGAGCCTAGGTGGCCAAAGGCCATTTGGCTATACTAGTATGCAAATAAGACCAGAAACAAACAGAGAAACTTTACCTCGACATCCACCAGAAAGATAAGGGTTCCCGTCATAGCCTGATGAACAAAAGCATCCAACCTCAGAGCAGTAAAAAGTATTGTCACATGAAATTTCATTCATATCGCACGACGTCCCATTATACACCCAATCCAGCACTGCAGGAACAAATTCCATATCCCTTACATTAAAGATGTCTTTATTGCTAAACCATCGGTAGTCAACCATGAATGCGTACTTGCAATCGTCTTGATTGCTCTTGGGATCAAGGCTTCTTAGGGAGGCATTAATGAATCTAATCAAAGGCGGGATTTTGGCCTGGCAGCAGTTGATCCCACAAGAACCGGTTTCGTTCGAAGATTCAACGTTGCAAATCGACTGGCAACCGGTTACAATGGTCAATCCATCGGTTATTAGCGCGAGGTTGTTACAAGCCGAGGCTGTGAATCTATTGTACATGTCAGAGAACGAAAACGGGGTCGCCCGCAAGTCAACGTCTTGACTGTCGGCTCTACCGGAACAATTGTAAGTGATAACTGGATTGTTAACTTGGACAGTTGACTCATTTAGTAAAATGTGCAGCACTTCCAGATTGGTGCTGTCAATAAAAGGTTTGTGTGGCTTGAAAGAGTAGTTGCAAGTTACCGCAAAACCATCAGCATAGCAATTGGGTCCAATTCCGAAGGGGTAGGGGATGTCAATGTTCCCGCATCTTTCTTCACAGCCAGGCTTTGCAAGAGGATATTTTGCTGCTGATTCTGCTGTGGTTAGCCAAAACAATAAGATGATAATTTGAAACATTTTAAATTCCAAAATCTCTCCCTCCCTCTTTCTACAGTTTTGTCTGAAATGACGAGGGATGCATACACAACCCTTTAGATGTAGGATGAAGGATTCAGGACATTTCACAGATGAAGTGAAAAGTGAAGTTCTTCGAACCTTCTTTCCCATGTCAAGTGGACTAGAAGTCTAGAACAGTCAAACTGGTCATTGGAAGTTAGTTGTGGAAAAGTAGTTGCGTATTCTTGTCCACAAATCAGTCCAACGCGCGATTAGATCGATTCAAACATTGCTACATCAAGGATCGATAATGTTAGTGTCACAGACTTTTGTCTGAACCAATAGCATGCAACGATCTTTGAATGGTTCTATTGATGAGTTTTGTACGATCCGATTTGTCGAAACGGGGTGTTCTATAGTTCCATACTTGCCATTAGCTAGCTAGTCCAGCCTACAAGTTCTGACCAAGAAAAATAAACTACATTCCACATTTGAAACCAAAAAAGGAATACGATTCTTACACGGATATTTCTTGGTTTTTCAAAAACTTTATAAACTATCCCCAGCTAAACATTCTATCAAAACCATCAAAAGTGCACTTGGAAAAAAAAACAAAAAAAGAAAGAAAGAATATCAGAACAACTATTATCTCCTCCAAAACTAGTATATGAGCCTGGGCGGCCTCTCCACTCTTTACCAATTGGTTTGGAGTTGGATGTTTTAACATGGTATCAGAGCCTCTCAATTCAACTTGGTATAGCTAGGATTTCGGAGAATTTGTTCCCCCGTATTTGTGCCATAAGTGCACTGTTGTTTGTTGTGATCCAAAATGTTATGGATCATTTGTTTACCTCTCCACGTGCGAGTCGGGGATTACACATGCGGGGGAGTGTTGGGATTTGTCCCACATTTGTTTACCTCTCCACGTGCGAGTCGAGGGTCGCCCGTGCCGGGAAGTGTTGGGATTTGTCTAACATTGATTAATTATTTCCTCCAAAAATTAATATATGAGCGTGGGCGACCTCTCCACTCTTTGTCAATTGATTTGGAGTTGAATGCTTTTAACGGCCCGAACTAAGTGAAGTTCTTCGAACCTTCTTTCCCATGTCAAGTGGACTAGAAGTCTAGAACAGTCAAACTGGTCATTGGAAGTTAGTTGCGGAAAAGTAGTTGCGTATTCTTGTCCACAAATCAGTCCAACGCACAATAAGATCCATTCAAACATTGCTACATCAAGGATAGATCATGTTAGTGTCAAAGAATTTTGTCTGAACTAGGGGTGTCAAATGGGCGGGTTTAGACCAAAATGGATAAGTTGCAAGTGGATTCGGTCTTTAATGGGTCATTGACCCATTTAGACCTATTAATTATGAGTCTAATTACCCATACTCAATCCAACCCATTTATTTAAAAGAAAACCCGACCCGCCCATTAAACAAATTACATACTATATACTAAGGGTCTGTTTGATAAAACTGAAAACTGAAACTAAATGCTGAAAAATTAAGTACTGAAAGCTGAATGCTGAATTTTTTAAGCTGATAAGCTGTTTGGTAAATATATTAAGTACTGAATTAAAAAAAAATGATAAATTAATTTTAGTTCCTATTCGCTCTTAATTTACTAATGGTCACAATGTACTTATAATAATGGTGGAACGGTGATTGTGGTGGCGGTGGCGGGGTGTTGGCGGTGTTGAAGTGCTGGTGGCGGTGGTGGCGGTGTTGAAGTGCTGGCGATAGTGGTGTAATGGTGGTGGTAGAGTGATGGTGATGTAAGGGTGGCAGTGAGCGGTGGTGGTGGTGGCAGCGGTGGAGTGATGGGGTAATGGTGATAGTGAGTGGTGTCGATGAGTGATAGTTGTACAATGGTGGCATTGTGGTGGTGGCGGCGGCTGCGACGGTGTGGTAGTGGTGGTGGCAGTGTGGTAATGGTGGCAGTGGTGGTGATGGAGTGATAGGGTGGTGGTGGTGGTGGTGGTGGTGGCGGTGGAGGAGTGGCGGTGGTGGGAGTGATGGTGGTGGTGGTGGTGGTGGAGTGGTGGTGATGGTGGCGACGTGGTGGTGGTGGTGGTGGGAGTGGTTGTGGTGGTGGTATAGTGATTAAATGCAAGTACACAAGAATTCAGCCAGAATTAAGTAGCTCAAAGCTACTTAATTTTTTTCAACTTTTTAACCTACATTTTAAGTAGCACTTAATTTGTTAAGTAATGTATAATGTCGTTATCAAACCTACTGAATCACTTATTACTTAATTGATTTAGTTTTAAGTGCTGAATTTAGGTTATCAAACAAGCCCTAAAATGACACATATGTAAACTAAAATGACCATATTACCCCTATAAATTTAAAGGACTAAAATACCATGTACACTAAAATTACCATACTATCCCTCTACTACAAAATGACCAAATTACCCCTGTACACTTAATTACCATATTGGTCGCTCTTAATTGCCGAATTGCAGCATATCTAAGTGGCTTTTTTTGTCTTTATTCAAATATTTTTCACATTTGTTATTTTTTTGTCAAATTTTTGAGGATTTTTGCTTTGTCATAGCGAGAAGAATCTAAAAAATAAAAAATTACGATCGAAATTCATATTTTTTTGAATAAAAACGAAAAAATTGGCTTATTTTGTCTTCATTCAAAACATTTAGGTTTCGATCATAATTTTTTACTTTTAGATTCCTCATGTCGTATCGAAGCAATAATCCACAAAAAATTAATGAAAAACAAACAAATGCGAAATTTTTTGAATAAGGACAAAAAAACAAGCCACGAACAAGCCAACTTTCCATTCATAAGTTGAATTTTCCATTCGATCAAAATCAAAACTAACCCGTTGCGATATGCATATATCTTTTTTTGTCTTTATTCAATTTTTTTTTTTTATTTAATAGTTTGACGTCAAATTTTTGTGACTTAGTGATTGGTCTCGTTAAGAAAAATCGAAAAATTAAAAAATTATGATCAAAACTCATAAATTTTTTCAAAAAGACAAGAATAAGTATGCATATCTAGTGTTTATAAATTCAGAAAAGTTATGCATTCCCCGTACTTTCTTTTCCTTTCCCTGCAACTAGCCTTAAGAAAAAGGAATTTGAATTATATGGAGCCATGGAGGAGTTAGAGCTTTGCCTTATAAAATCAAATAAAAGGCATTTCGAATCATTAGGAGTAATTACCTTTTTCCCTAATACATCCTGCTATAAATTATGGAGTGCGATAAATTCACTTACTTTAAAAAAAGAAAAATAACTTCTACACTCTCATTTTTATCACACACACTCATTTTTTGTCTTTATTTGGTGTGAATTTACTCTATTACCCTCTAATGTGTAAAAAAATGAGGTGGATTCACAATCGGTGGGTCCAAATTTGCTTTGTCCAATTTATATAAGCTTTTTGTCACGTAGAATGAATTGAGATATACGTATACATATCTACAAGTACATACAGAGAGATGTGAGAGGGATGCTCATACCTTGGAAACGAACACAGAAGAGATCGATTGAGCAGAGAACGGGGAGAGAGAGAGAGAGAGAGAGAGAGACAACGACGACGAGGAGCTCGAGGTACGACACAGGGGAAAAAAATTTAGTGTTTTTTATGGGTTCACTACAAAACTCGGCTCGACTCGGCTCGTACTGTAACTGAAATTCGTAACATGAAACCGGTCAAACCGAGTCACCGGTTCCCGATTTGAACAAGAAAAAGGTTCCCTTCATGTAACAAGTTTACTTTTTCATTTTTGTGGTAGTTCTATTTTTTTGTTGGGTAATGTTCATGACCCATTGAGCATTTAAGTTGATCTAATTGAGACCCAATTAAGACCTAATAATAAATGGGTTAGATGGGTTTGAATGGTTCTATTGATGAGTTTCGTGAGATCCGATTTGTCGAAAAGGAGTGTTCTATAGTTCCATACTTGTCCATTAGCTAGCTAGTCCAGCCTAGAAATTCTGACCAACAAAAATAAACTAGATTCCACATTTGAAACCATAAAAGCAATACGATTCTTGTTCGGATAAATAAGCCAAAGTGGCTTATTTTTTGTCCTTATTCAAATTTTTTTCGTATTACTTGGCTTATTGTCAATTTTTTGGGGATTATTGCATCTTCATAACAAGAGGAATCTAAAAAGTAAAATTTTTTGACCGAAATCCAATTTTTTATTTTTTTTGAATAAAGACAAAATAATTGGCTTATTTTCGTTTTTTTGTGGCTTTATTTGGCTCATTTTTGGAGGGAAAGCTAATGGCTTTTTAAGCCGAACAACCCAAAATGCAGATATTTCTTGGGATTTTCAAAAATTTTACTCATTCCGTCCTTTTTTAATTGTCCCACTTCGTAACTCCAACTTATTAAATAGACATCATCATTACACTTTTCACATTAACTTTTACCACTACTTTCTCTATGTACCTTATATGACACATCATCAGTACATTTTTACTCACTATCTTTTCAAAATGGAATCTACTTTTATGGTCAAAATAGAAAATATATCAACTTTTATCCACTAACTTTTCAAAATGGATACCTATTAAGGGACAGCCCAAAATGAAATACTGGACTCTAAAAAAAGGACGGAAAGAGTATAAACTATCCCCAGCTAAAACATTTTATCAAACCATCAAAAGGGTATTTGAAAAGAAATAAAATAATATAAGAAGAACAACTAGGAGTGAAGGCCGCCCGATGGCCGCAATCACGCTGCTGCTAGTCTAATAGTACATGAGTAACAAAAGAAGTTTTGAGTTGAATTTCACCTGTAAAAGAACTGTATACATAAATCAACTGAACAAATGATACTCTCAATATCTTTAACCCGTATCATTGCACAGGAGTTAACGAAATCATTTTTTCCAAAACTATAGAACGATTTGTCCTCAACATGTGAGAGAATTATTATATCAGCGCAGGCCTTAAAATTTCTACCGCATTAATTTATTATGAGTACACCATCATCTAAAAATGACGCATAAAAGAAGACATATTGATTGAATGCAATCAAAGTATTCTTCTCACTTGAACAACGACCTACTTAAATTGGGTATACAAATATAAGAGACAGAGAAATATTGTCATTTGTGCATTAAGTGAAAATGTTTGAGTAGGATATTACCTAAGTATTGGCATTCTAGTTCTAGAATAGTAGAATAGTCCTAGCTCTCACTTGAATAACAACCTACATAAATTTGGGTATACAAATATAAGAGATGGCGGAAAATATTGTCATTTGTGCATTAAGTGAACATGCAAGAGTTGAATATTTCCTAAGTCTTGGCATTCTAGAATAGTAGAGTAGTTCTCTCATCTTAATAATGACCTACATAAATCGGATATACAAATATAAGAGATGGCGAAAAATATTGTCATTTGTGCATTAAGTGAAAATGTAAGAGTTGGATATTTCCTAAGTCTTGGCATTCTAGAATAATAGAGTAGTCCTCTCACCTTAATAACAACCTACATAAATCGGATATACAAATATAGGAGAAGGCGAAAAATATTGTCATTTGTGCATTAAGTGAAAATGTAAGAGTTAGATATTTCCTAAGTCTTGGCATTCTAGAATAATAGAGTAGTCCTCTCACCTTAATAACGACCTACATAAATCGGGTATACAAAATAGTATAACAGATGCTGAAAAATATTGCCATTTGTGCAATGAAAATGCTAGAGTAGGATATTTCCTAAGTCATGGCGTTCTAGAATAAGAGAGTAGTCCTCTCACTTTAATAACGACCTACATATATTGGGTATACAAATATAAGAGATGGCAAAACATATTGCATATGTGCATTAAGTGAAAATGCTAATGAGAAACCCTTCCTAGTGGAGTTGATTGTCTCACCCTCCCTCCACAATGAAGGTGGAGGCTCGAGTCCCACGGGAGGCAAATTTGGGGTTTAGGGCTATGGACAACCTATTGCCGGAGTTGGATATTTTTAAGTCCTGGCATTCTAGAATAGTAGAATTTGACATATAAATAACGGAAGTGGTGGCGAAGAACATTG
Organism: Rhododendron simsii; assembly: GCA_014282245.1. Classification (NCBI taxonomy): domain Eukaryota; kingdom Viridiplantae; phylum Streptophyta; class Magnoliopsida; order Ericales; family Ericaceae; genus Rhododendron; species Rhododendron simsii. The sequence goes on along the minus strand of CM024959.1, from coordinate 8,686,224 downwards.
CTCAACATATTTGTCTCGCAAAATATGATGTAGATTGCATTTGTTGCCACTTTTCATGTAGCTTCAATTAACTGATCATACCTTTCAAGGCTAGGAAATAAACAAATCTTTACCATTAAAATAAAATCCCTGTGTTTGTCAATAAAAATTCCTTGGTGAAACCCACCAATCTAATAACACTATTCATTCCACAATGGAGTGAAGAGATACATAATCCAAACCAAATTATGGTGGAAAACCAGCTCGAACCATATTCAGAAAAGAACCACATACTCTGAAGCACCATGAAAAAAACTACGCTAACAATCATCTGCCTCCGTCAATAAAAGGATAACCCAGACAAAGTGAACTCTTCAAAATGATATCGGAGCAACATTGGTAAACGCCAATTTCCGCTGCTACACAATTCATCATGTTCCCAACTCGGCTACTGTCTTTGGATGATGGATTTGTTGAAGGAAAAGAATTAAGGAAAAGATCATGAACCAGAAAAACCAATTTCATTTATGTGGTTCCCCAATGTTCACCACATATCGTCAACGAACTTAAAATTCAAACATAGTGTACCAAAACTGTAGCAGAAGACGTACTCGTATAAGATGTAAGGATAGTAAAGGGGGGGTAAAGCAAGTACACAGCCAAATTAATAAGGTAAATAACAGACAAAAGTTAATTTCATAAAAAATCCTCTACCATCAGAAACGAGACAACACATCACCCAAATCAATAAGGAAATACTGCTGTGATCATATGCAATAGAATCAATAAGCAGCATTTTAAAGAATCACTAGGAACAACGTGTTAAAAAAACAGCTTCGGCATAATTAAATTATATACTCTTTGCTGCTGCTTTTGATTGAGGTAGTGTTCCAAACACCTTGTCCCAAAATGAGGAAGTGATGCCGAAGCCTCGGTTCTGGATACGGAAATGATGATTCAAGTGATATTTCTGCAGGAATACAACCAACAAATTCATTAGTGGGAAAGTGCCAACAAGGCTTGCTGGTTTAAACAACTCCACCCTTTATGCAGAAAACTATTTTCATAAACTGGAAAGAAAAGTCTAGGCCTCTTTGGATCTTAAAATATGATGGAGAAATGGAGGGAAAAGAAAAGGAACTGTATTTTTGAAATTGAATTTTCCTTTCTCCCCTTTACTTTTACTTTCCCATTGCAAATCCCAACGCAAATTCAATACCCGAACACAGCCTTAGATTTGAACAGATAATGCTTTATTTCATTGGGCTATTTAAGGACTACATTCACTAGAAGGCAAATGAGTGATGGGTGTGGATATGTACCACGCACAAAAATGTTGATACAGGCAGGGGTTTTACCTTCAGATTTCGAGGTACTTCACTTGTCGGCTGTACATGGTGCAAGTAGTAATGGGTGACGTCATACATTACATAACCCAGTAAACCACCTCCAAACGAAGCAGGAGTAGTCAAAGGAGTAGAGACTAGTTTAAGCAAGTTCCAAAACTGACTCTATCATGTGTATATAGTTGGACATACAATTTTGTTGCATCAGATACAGTAAATACTGAGAAATTTTCTCTAGCCACATTCAAATCTGTAGCTGTTACGAATCACATTTCTAGCTTCACAAGAAGCAAGTCAAAAGGCCAAGGCATAGATTAGAGAATTCCATGAAATTATCGTTTGTGTTCCAATATGAAAAAGTGGGCAGATATCCAATAAACAAATGTGACAGATAAGCACACAAGTGAATGATTGGTGAATGTTAGTACTCATCAGTAGTCGTTAAAAGTAAAGATGCAACTCGTTATTCATGTAAAATTATATATGAAATTGGGATCTTGTACATCAGCCAGGGGCATTCTTAGCAGTTAGAATCAGAGACTCAGACAACTGCTGAAGAGCTCGAATTCTGTATCCACAGGGCAATGATATCGGAGATCAGGGTTACATTTAGACTCCCCTCTGGGATTAACAAAACTTAAGTAGTGAATAAGCAAAAATATTTTATCCTAATTTCATTCTTCCATTCACAGGGAAATCTAAAGGAGCATAAGGGAATGTAGCAGATCGGATTCTCACAATGCCAAGGATTAACTTTTGGCATGAAAATGTTCCTTAGAGGTTGAGGACTAACTAAAGACCTGGAAAAGCATATATTCACATACCATAGTGCTTTGGAGCCTTCTATCCGAGCCAATAACAGTTTCTGTATGGAGAACACCACTGGTTATGCTATTAAGAAGGTGCACACAGAGGAAAATAAGATGAAGCTGCCTTGTTCAAAACCCAAGATCAAAACTTGGGATTTCATCCATTTTGCATGTGCTCTTGTTCTCCTTGGAATTCTGCCTTCCACTATCACTGGATTCATGAGATTTACAACCATTGGAATTCGTTATAACACTGGAACAATCTCCTTCATGCCATTTAGTCTCTTCTGGCTACAAAATACCAAGAGAAGCACAAGTACATAGTCATTGACCCAGCGGGGAAAAAAAAAAGAAAGAATACTGGTGGATATTACTGTGAAAGAACCGGAGCATCAATCTTGTACGTAAAACATGATCAAACATATTTTTGGAGGTTCACAAAAGCTCCAACCTATGAATTCAGTTTAAAAGGCGAGACATCTAGCAAAACTGAAAACAAACATTACATAGAGACAAATAGACAATAGATAGGAAGAAGCACTAAAACACCGACCGGGGGAGAAGTTCTAATATTCAATTCCTCGGAGAATGGGTTGCCATGGCAGCTCAAGGAAACTGTAGAAAAATTCAGGTTAGGTCTGGATATTTGCAAATTAAATGATCACTGTGACAACTCCATAAAATGACAAGTAAAACTCACCATTCGAAGATATTGATTTTCGGAAATTCCCTATTGTGCCATCATTTGGCACTGATGCAGTTGGTGGTTGGCAATTATCAGGACAATTCAATTTTAAAGCATCCAAAACTTGAGGCTTCTCATCAGAAGAAACTGGCCTCAAGATGCTCTTATCAGTGCACTCTGGATCAGAATTTGTGGGACTAGAGATGTCTGATGCTCTTGATCTGCAAACCAGTAAAGAGGTCACTGTCTCTGCTACTTGTAAAATGCTCGTAACCAAAGGAGCATAGAGTAGTTTCACTTGTGTGAAGTCTAGGAGGCTGAGGTTAATCAAGTAAACCTTTGCACACTCCATGAATTTGGACCAAACAATTTGAGTTTCAACTATGCATTGTAAACGTATCATCCTATTACCAGATATATGGAATCACATAAAGAACTGATTTATGACCTAACTCTGATGACATTCTCTGAGTTTCTAGAAATGTTTTGAGACAAAAAGCATTAGTTCACTTATTGTGAAGATCAAAGCACCCGACTAATAAATAATGAAAAGAAATAAAGACCTCTGAATATGGGTATCGATGAAGAGAAATAAGGCAAAGTAATAGTTGCTTTCAGATAAGTCGCTTGTTTTACGTGATCTCATGCGTCACAACTATTGGCATGGTCCTTCATTGCATTTCCTTTAAGCTGTTTTCCACATGCAATGAGACTTTTCGGTTGTCAAAGTATGGTTAATGTCATGAGCCCATGACACAAAAGAAACCCCTTGCTTCATGAATACAAGTATTTGGCCTACGATCTTTTCTACAGGTGCATCCCTCTTGGTATTTGCATTTTCCTTATCATCATGAATCTTTACCGCACCTAAACCACGACAGGTACATACCGCACAGAAGAACTTGATGTGAAAGTATATTTGAGCTGTGATTCTCCTATGTTCTCAAAGTCTGCCGATTTGGTAATCTGAATTGGTAGAAGTGTATCTGGTTTCAGCCTTTTGCAAGTTTCATCACCATGATTGTGTGCCTCAATATTCTCAGAATTGGAGTCTCGCACCAGATGTCTCTCTACCTGATGCTGAGGATCGAACTGGATAAACTCTGAAAATTGCAAAGCACGGCATTCCTTCACAGATGTGCTCATTAAGGGCACACTACCTTCCTGAGTCATTGTTTTCTTCAGAATAGACAAAATTCCACTGGCTGCAATAAAAGGAAATCAATACCCTTAAGAAGTCACTACTATACAGCAATGGCAATGGATTTGTATCGCAGTAATTTAAGTCTAACAATTGCGAAGTCTGGTGGCCATCTTAAGGGGGAACTGTACAGCAATCTTTTAACATTGATGATTGGCTTAGTTGTATGTGATAAGAAAAACTTGTGTAATTGTCATAAATTAATTTTGTTCCTTACGGAGACTGTTAAGAATGCCTTTTTTTGTATCGGATTGTTAGTAATGCTTTGACTTCTTCAAAAATACTTCTACCAATCATGATGAGTTCTGACATTTGTATATTTACTAGGGCAGGCTATATGAAGAGCACGTCAACCGAACAATATAGAAACTATACCAAACTGAATGAAGAGCACATCAACGGTTTTGAGATGTAATATGCTTCATATGCAGCTGAAAGGCTGTAAAAAGCATGCCATATCTTCTCAAATCATCACATCTTACTCGAATGGAAGAAATGCTGTGGTACAGCATGCTATGTTTAATCTATGAACCTGGTCTGCAATGCTTACTGCCATTTAGAAATTTGTCCACTTATTTGTATAGTAGGGGCGCACATTCAACGTATTTGATAACATAATATGACAAATCAATACACTATAAAGGAAGAAAAATGATAACGCAGACACCTGTTTTGTTAGGTGCGCGCCAAGTGAGAATCAGCTTACCATCACGTAAAGGATTGTCAATAGGGACTCTCCTCTCCTGTTTGAAAGTGTCAACATCAATTGCACTAAAATCCCTGTCTTTTTCTGAAGAAGCACTTTTTGAAGGTTCTCCTACACATCCAAGCTAATAGTTTTAGACCAGAAGATTAGGACCTCTGAAAGCAGCAAATATCGGAAAGGAAAAGCAAAGAAGTAAAACGCCAAAGCTCTTAGTTATACACAGAGATGCTTTATCCATGGACCTTAGACCGACCTCTCGTGAATGTTCTGATGGCTTTGAGACCATTCAGTGGAGACATGCTATTACTTGAACCGGAATTCTCAATCTCTGTTGGATAACAAGACAAGACAAACATAAATTAAGGAATGGAAGAAAAAAACATTGGCGAGACAAAAACCCTTTTGCTCAGAAAGTACACAGTGATTAGGTGCTGCTTATAGTCAATTTAACACAAACGAGAATACCAACGGAGGTCCTGGGTTGGGTCTGTCGGCCAGGCGTAAATCCTGTTTTGCCGCCTGCTGTGCAATTTCTTCCTGGAACTTTCAATTCCTCTGGAGGCCTATGGTCTCCTTCAGGTTCTCCAATGTCGATCAAATGGACATCTAAAGCAAGTGATTCACCAGATCCAATCACTTCATCCTTCTTGAGGAATCTACTATCTAAGAGTCTCCTGCCTGTATCATACAGTGTAACCTGAATGATTACAAAGACAAGGAAAGGAAAAGAAGCATTAATTGTGCTAGGCAGAGGACAGTAAACAAGAAATAAGACAGTTGGAAGTAACAATTGCCCTAGTAAGCCTGGAAATAATAAATACTAACATATCACTTTAAAGAAGATGCCACATTCACATGATGTGACTTGGATGTGAGAAAGCAAAAAGATGGCAAGCACCTCTAAACAAAGAACTGCAGCCCTTATCGCAAGGGAACCATTCATTGCAAGTATACAGATCCTAGAAACTTGAAAAACTGATGGACGACCAAATCCATAAGAATCCCAAGAACGGTATTCCCCACCCCAACCCATCACCCCCAAAAAAGACACACTTTAAAGCCTGAGAAAGTCGAAGTTGTGAGTTTGGCAAACTTACGCGATGATTATTGATTAGGTTTTAAAAGCCGTGGAAAAGAATAGTGAGATCAAATATCTTAGCAGCATAGTAAATTATGAACCGCTTTAGTTACCCAACATGATTTGGATAAGAAAATCTTGGCAATATAGTCAATCGCATATTATCAGAATCTGAACCCACAATGTTAGCATTTGTAAGATTCCCTTGGGTTTAACAGTCCTGGACGTCTTTAAATGTGAGTGTGAACAAAAACGGTATCATACTCCCCCATACCCGTCCTGTCCTCCTCAACTGACCCTCTTTTCAACATCGCACAGTATCCCTTCCCCGCCTAATGCATCTATTGTGTAAGTTACATTTTCACCAAATCAAACTGCTCTCTACTCTCAATTTTTAGAGTTCATAATCTCAATTCTCAGAGTCTGACTATAAGAGTCAAAAAGTGGTTCTGACCCAACACAATAGAAAACAACTTAGAATTGGCATTAACTTGATGCACAATAAGAGTATACTTCCACAGTAAAATTAGCATTGCCTGCTATTAGTTTTGGCAAGATATAACTACATCCAATTTCCAGCTTAAACAAACCATTACTCCATGTAGCGCCACTTTCATAGTAGCACCATGTCCGGTCCTTGAATATTCTTTTATAGCATCACGTCACTTAGAGAACTACACCATATTCTTTGGCTATGCATCATTGACTTAATTGCATAGATTGTAAAAAACATATCAAAGTGACCTAACAAGAACAATAGAAGTATCAGGTTCATAGGACCTATAGATGTTCAACCTGCCTCCCTTGATATCCACAAGTCGCAACTCTTAAGATTCCATCATGATACTTCTTGGCCTTCTGGGTTATTTGTGTGGTATAAAGCACGATCCATTCTACAATGCAAAACAGAACTGTGAAAAGTAAATTGAAGTATATGAATACTGCAAAGACAATGGACCCCGAACGGAAGAATGTGAATTAGATATTTGTGCAAGGGGGACGTTGCAGCTAATGAGGTAACAAGCAAGACATATAATTCCCCCTTTAACAACCAAGAAAGTGGAAAAAAGACAAGTAATTCACTGCCTCTCGTTGGAATATTCTCAGTTGAACTAACCAGTATAAATGAGTCTAAGAAATAATACCATGTTCCTTCCAATTTTGAACATAATAACCAGGTTTTGCTATTTTCTCGAGGCATCTCCTACTAGATTGAGCACAGAAGCATAAGATATGCTCAGATAACATGTGCATAAAAAAATCATATGAAGAGAACATGAGCAAAGATTTTTCTGAGTTTTTTTTTCTGAGTTGATTCTTCAAGAGAACTGATTTCAAGATTAGTCACAGAAATTTCCGTCCAGATAATGGCCATAAGGCTTGAGTTGGGAATCAGAGAAGTCAATGAAACAAATTCTGCTGGTGCCACTGCCAGTCATTTTGTTTCAAAGGTCATCTTCCAATTCTGAGATTGTGCCAAGCATTTCGCAACCTGTCATCAGGTATTTAAATGATGCTGCATACTGGACAAGAGGCAAAGGGTTTTTTCAACAAAGAAAACGTATTTCAGAACATGCCAATGGGACACAAGCATTGTCCAGTTAAAGGTATCTCCAGACGTTATTTAATCTCGCATGCTTGGTATGGCAGCGTTCATTTTGTACGCCCCAAGCTGAAATATCAAAAACTGTTTCCCTTTCCAGTAAGCTATACTTTTTATTCTGCCTTCTTTTCCTTTTTTCTCGTTGCATGTATATTGTGCCTTTGCTTGCATGCATGCATGTGAGCGTAACTATCTAAATGGAAAATCTGTCCTCCAAGAAAAGAAAATGTTGAATGAACTACTTGCACGTGCACACAACTATACTGCATGTGAACCGACTAGAGTCTTCATGATAGCTAACTAGGCAATGTTCTAAAAGTCGCTAGGCGCTAGTCGGGCTGTCGGTCACCTTTGAGCAATTAATCGATGAATATTAATTAGAAATCAGTGATTAATCGTTAGTCGAACTTAATCGGATAGGCCCCGCCCGCCAATTAATTCCTTGTTTTAGAACACTGTAACTAGGCCTTTGGCCTATTAACCAACTAGTGTCCATCTTATAGTTAGCTAGGCCTTTGGCCTATTAACCGACGACCAGAGTCCATATGACAGTTATCTATGCCTATTAACACTCGCCAGTCATGCAAATGTGATGCCACACTATTGTAGCAATCAAATAAAGAATAACTTTTCTCGCTAAATGAAACAGCAATAATGTAAATTAGTTACCATTATAGGCACATCAATAAAAACTAACCAGAAGAGCTGGATTTTGTATTATCTGGACAATTTCTTGGCGCTCCATACTTGTTCATTTCATTCTTCTTAAACTCTGAGATGAAGTATATCATTCCATAAGCTCGTTGACATTATATGAGAGTTAAATACAAGGATTTATTTACAGACCTCTGATGTGGTATACAAGTGAGGGGTGATGATACAATGAGAAACAAATGCACCATGAAAGAAGTACATAAATAAAGCAGAATCATATCGGAGACACCTGTTTTGTAAGGTGAACAGCTTACCATCACATAAAGGCTTGTCTATCGGGACACTCCTTTCCAATTTGAAATTTTCAACATGAAAGCCACTAAAATTTGTATCCAAGTCTTTTCCTGAACAATCACTTTTTGGAGGTTCCCCTACATATCCACGTTTATAGTTTTAAAAGACAAGATCAGGACCTGCAAAGCAGCCAATAGGTGGATAGGAAGACAAAAACGAGTACAACTTCACACTCAATATTAGATATATACTCGTAAAGAGAATATATGACAACTGGCTACTGAATGAGTGCTAGTCGGAAAAAATGCTATATGAGACACAAGATGCTCATTGGATGGCAACAATTTTACCTTCAGGACATGTCCATGGCTCACCAACCTCCACCAAATACTTTGGGAGTTCAAATGTACTCCCACTTCTCACATCTTCAAATGATTTGAGATATTTACGGCTCAGAATGGTTCCATCTTCATTAAGTAAAGTGGCCTGACACACTGACATGATTAGCCAAGCAGAAAGGGCAAGTATACAGAACTTGAATATTCCTCTCATCACTAACTAATCCCGAATAAAATAGTTTGCGGTTGAGATTGTGCACTGAGAACACCTGATGTTTAATCCACTTAGTAATTCATGGCATTGGAGCCATCCAACGAATTTATAAATAGGCAGTCTGCGTTACAAATTATAACTCGGTAAAGCCTTTCTTGAGTACATCTGTCGTAATCAAGATACACAGCAATGAAAGCTGGCCATGGAATTAAGTCTCTAGGATAAAAGGCCAATTAAGAAATTTCGACCTTAGGGCCACATGAGAAGAGTGGTTATCAGGGTTCAACAAGAAGGCAAGTACTTTGTTTATCAGAAGTCTAAAGAGCTTTTCAAATGGTTATAGCAGCAACAAGCAAAACAGGTTTTCAATTAGTTACACTAGTGAGTACAAGGAAATAGTGTTGAAAATATACTTGGCTCAATGAGAATTTTTGAGAATGCTCGAGGCTAGGCAATAGTTATTTAACTGTACAATCCTATGTGATGCAAAAGCTAGAAGAAACAAGTTAAAGATGAGTATCATGTTAAAGATGGGGAAGAAAATAGTTTCTCCAATAATGATTCCACATAGTTATTCTTTCCTCTTTTATTGTTTGTTGAAGTTTTTAATTATTTTGCGGAGACCATGGGGAACCGTACAAATAACATACATTTAAGCAGGAAAGAAAAACAACCATACAAGCAAGCAAACAGAAATTCCATAAGTATATGAAGAGCCGTTACATGGACTGAATGCTATACCCATTTCAAATGAAGCAACATCAGTATCAATTAAACTAAAAGGGGTGTATCGTTTTATTCAGAAATAACAGCTTTGTAAGGAAATAACACGTTGGTGACTATAGATATGTTCCTCAACTGATCAAGAGATTGTTTTCATTTATAGTTTCTGAAGTATGTTGCAAAACTTCAGGGTAATCAGCAGAGCAGTTGCCTGATTACACCCACAAAGCTGACTTATAGAAACCATTTAAAGGTAGGGAGTGTAGAATTCACACAAGTACATAACCAACCTGCATCTGGTAGGAATTGCATGAGGCAAGTCTGAGGATACCACTATGGTACTTTTTTGCTTTTTGACTTATCTGAGTCGTGTATAGAGCATGCCATTCTGTATTGTCATAGAGGAGATGAGTATGTCAGCATCAGCGATATTAAAGGTATAAAAGTGACATTTAACTGCCAAGATCTCTTGGCATACCCAACTAATGATAATTCATGTAAATCAATTCATTCAAGATGCAAAAGTATTGCTCTCTAAAACATCAGGACTTGTATTGATAAAACTTCTTTCATGCGCCAAATGGACAAAAGGAAACTATCTATTAAACAACATGCATCCACTTTTGAACTTACCTCTCATGAATGTTTTAACAGGTTTGAGACAATTTGGTGGCGGCAACACACTATCACTTGAAGCAGACCTTCCAATCTCTGTTAGACAACAAAGCAAGAAAACAGAAAATGAGAAAAAGAAGCAATCAAGGACGTGCAACTGCAAACTGATTGAAGAGAACAAGATATTAGTGATACAAAAACCCTTTTGTTGGAAAAGAAAACAAAGATTAAGTGCTTCTTCTAATCCATTTAGCACACAAAAGCCAAGCAGCATGCGACAAAATATGTGCTGCTTCTGCTCAGTTTAGCACAAATAAGCATACCTATAGAACTGCGGTGGGTCTCTTGTCCATCCGATAATCCTGTCCTGCCACTTGCTGTGCAATTTCTGCCTTGAACTTTCAAGTCCACTGGAGGCTTATGGTCCCCTTCAGGTTCTTGAATGTCGACCAAATGGCCATCAAAAGCAAGAGATTCACCAGATCCAATCACTTCACCCTTCTTAAGGAACCTAGTGTCTAAGGGTCTCCTGCTTACATCATACAGTGTAACCTAGGTGATGACAAAGAAAAGGAGAGTGAGCATTAATTGTGCTTTACCGCAGACAGAAGGCAATTTTGAACAGAAAACAGAACATAAGACAGAAGATTTAACAACAGCTATAACACTTTAATCAACAAATACTAATATGTGACTATAAAGAATATGGGGCAACTGCATCAGCCTGGAATAAGTTCTGGACGAATTACTGTCTGGAAAGGATGGCGTGGTGTTGCATAAGGGGTTTATAGTCATCTGATGGGACATGAATGTGAAAATGGAAAGAGATGTCCGCAACATTCACTATATAACTCCATTTCGTGGGGGAAACTTCAATTGCAGGTATGCAGACCCCAGAAATCTATAGATACTGCTGAAGGCCGACATGAAAAGAAACCCAAGAACTAGATTTTAAGTCTATCCCCAGTCCAACACACACACACACACACAAAAAAAAAACTAAAAACAAATCATGAGCAACATAAAGTTCATATTCCCCTCTCCTCAATTTTGCATAAGTTCGTAATCCACGATTTTTATTTTTCACACATTATCAGATAATGATCCCGCTTCCTACTAGGCCCTATCTGACTACTCTTTCCAACATCCCACAGTATCCCTCCAAGCCTTCTGTTTGTATGGGATAGTTGCACACGGGAGCATCTCCTGCATTGATTTTTGCATAAATGTCCTCACAAAGTCAAACAGCTCCACTCACACTCTCTCTAAGTCTACAAACGGTAAGTATGACGGCACTCTGACGTAACTTCCACCACAGTAAAATTGCATGCATTGCACACCATTGGTTTACCTCAAACCTTCCAGCAACCAAAGTACCAAACCATTATTCCACGTAACACTAATCTCTTTTCGAATCATCACATGCCTCGTCCTTGCATGTTCTTATAAAGCTTTACAAGTACAAAGAAAATTACTATTTGCACTGTTACGTTTCATTATAAATTCCATGGACCAGATTGTCATAAGCATATCAAAAACCAAATAGCAGCCAATTGGAAATATAGAATTCAACCTGCCTCCCCTGAGATCCACAAGTTGCAACTCTTAAGATTCCATCATGATACTTCTTGGCCTTTTGTGTAATTTGTGTCGTATAAAGCACAATCCATTCTACAATGACCAAGAGAAATAGTCAACCACCAGAGAGAACTATATGAGAAAACAAAGGACAATGGATCCCAAGGGAAAAACACGAAACTCTCTATCTGTGTGTGAATCAAATAGAGAGTTGCTATAGATGGATCCCAAGGGGAAGGGCATTGCTAATGACGTAACAAACATGATATATATGTTCCTCCTCCAGCAACCAAGAAAAAGAGAGACAAAAATTCAAGTAGAACACTGCCTCTTGTTGGAAGCTTTTCAATTGCACAAGAAATCATAAATTCTTATGATTCCAAGAAATGATACCATGTTCCTTCCCCATTTACTGATTTATTTAATATAATAATCAGGTTTTTTGACCAAGCTCTGAGTTCCATAATGTGGTGATATCTCCCACTCCTCTCTCAGGGGAAAAGAAAAAAAAAAGGTTTTTGCCATGTCATAGTGCATCCCCTAATAGATTGAAAACAAAAATCCAAGTTTATGACATGCTGCAGTAACTGTTGAATACAAAAAATCTATTTGCTAGAAGTGACTTTGAAACTGGTTCTTCAAGAAGTTCAGCTGAGTTGAGTTGGTACTGATGTGCCATACTAATTTCTGGGACACATTATGAAACAGTTTGTACTGAGCATTATTTTCAACTTGTATTAGGCCTGTAACTGATACCTGCGTATTTAATAAGAGGCAAATGTTTGGTTAACTCAATGTTATGTTTTAGCATAGTATCACCCTAAGGATCCAATTCGACACCTTCTTATCATAGTCTCTCCGTATTCTGTCCTCTAAAGTGATGAAAGAACTGTTGGAGGAGAAATAGAGAAAGAACACTATATAAAAGAATGTGTACCAACTGGAATCCATAAGTCAGTAACTAAGCCTATTACCACTGCTCAGTCGTGCAAATGCAGAATATTATGATGCACCGCTACGTCCTGAACAGAAAAGATCTAAATCTAGCATTTGCGATCACATAAAGCAATAGTTGTGTCTGTTTCTTAACAATGATGAACCATTGAACATAACGTGCAATTTATTGTCATTGTACACACAACAATACAAAACTGACCAGAATAGCTAGGTTTTGTAGCATCTGGGCAAGTCCTTGGTGCTCCATACTTGTTCATTTCATTCTTCTTAAACTCTGAAACAAAGGATATAATTAAAAGAAAGTGATTCTCCAAGCTCATTGACCTTATATGTTAGTTAAATCTTAAAGACAAGGAACGGATGTGTAGACAGGCTTCTACTGTGGGAATCTATGCAAGAACTGTCATCCTGAATGACCGGACTATAAACAAGTAGAGAAGAAGGCTGATTAACCATATAACGTGAACAATAATAATGAAGAAACAATTATTGCTACCGGACCAACCTCTAATAATTTTTTGTGATGGACTTAGACTACATGATGGTGCTTTATACTTCCCGGAATCTGGTTTCCTATCTTCAGAAGTGAAAAAACACTGAATTAGGAGCACCGAGCACACATAGTTGGAGTGAAATTTTGAGACGAGAAAAGTGCCAAGTGAGGTAGTTCAAACTTCTACAGATTATAGCAGGATTAGGGGGATACCAACAGGAACAGAATTATGCTTGAACTTGCGCCCACAAACCAACCCAGCTTCATCAGTAATTTTCTTATCTCTTTCTGGTAGATTTGCATTAGGTATATTCTTATGATCTCCTTCAAGATCCCCAATGTCAACAAGATAAGAATTGAATTCCAGTGTTTCACCAGATTTGACAACATCATCATTCTTCGCAATCCTACAAATCAGGAGTTTCTCGCAGTCGTCATAGAGCATGATCTGCGGCAGATTAAGAAAGCACAAAAAAATATCAAAAAACCGTGAATGAGCTTCCAATGCTGCATTCCAATCTGGTTCCATCGTACTTCTGGTCCATGGTATTATTTTAAGCATATTAAGAAGTCACACGTAGAATATGCTACTATGTCTTATTTGAACGTTGAAAAGGTGTAGCTCCAAGTTTTATGACCAATTTGCATGTTTCCTCATCAATCAAGCAGCAAAGTGTAAGGAGATAAAAGAGCAAGAAGATTGAGCACAAGACTAACCAACACTTACAAGTATGGTCAATAGTCAATACAGTATATTAGATTCACAAAATAGCTGAGCTGATCGTAGATCAATCGGAAATAAACTAACGGATTTACCTAAAGCTTAGAATAGGAAAATGACTTATTCTGCTTCATCGGAAATAAACTAACGAATTTACCTAAAGCTTAGAATAGGAAAATGACTTATTCTGCTTCAAATTGCACTACATGCAACCAGCATACAATAACTTCAAAAAAAATTGGTTCTCACCGAAAAACCTAGAAATAGCTCCACCGATGGAACGATCGAAACTAAATTCAATAACAAGAATATACATACTCGAATTGTTGAAGAAACACAATTGAAAGGTCATGGCAATACCTTGTGGCTCGAGTCGTGAAGCTCTAAGAAGCCGTCTTGATAGATCTTGCGCTTCTGTTTAACGTGCTTCGTGTAGGTTACCGACCATCTCTTCTTCACATCTCCCATTGTTGAAGATCTACTCCACAAATTTGAATGTCTAGTGGAACTCGAATTGAGAAGTTGTGATTCAGGTATGCGGGGCTAGAGAGAGAGAGAGAGAGAGTCTCGACGGAGACACGTCCACTGCGTGCGTGTTCCTTGTTTTTTTGAGCGGGAAATTATTGCTCCAAAGAAGTCTGTTTGGATGCGGGTGAAGGAGCGTTTTCATATCCACGACAAGGACGTAAACATATCTCTACGATGTAAGCTGTTTGGTACGGTCGGTTTTTCATGGAAAAGAAAATTGAACCAATTTATCGGTTTCTGAATTATTGTGTGCCTAATAGGCTAATACCGACAAAGCGCACGGACCCGCATTGTATTCAAGCGTTCAATTCAGTATTTAGGCGTTCAATTCAGTGCGGTTTTTTGGTTTGGACTTTACATACATAATTGGACCAAATTGTAGTGGGGTGAAATATCTGAAGGTTCAAAAGGATCACAAGGGATGCATTGCGTTGGGCTCATCGTTCAGTCCTGTTAGTCCCCCTTCAGGTAGGAATACGGCCAGGCATCTAACGTCAATTTCCCGAAGGATAACTGGGACTAAGGTATTCAACCGAGCTTCAAGGACTTTGCCGAAGGATGTGAAATTCGTTTCGTTCGGCTACAACCTCTATCGCTCGGTGAAGTTCACCCTTCTGTTACGCGTTGTTTGTTCGGTGAAGTAGAATTTGTTCGGATACCGCAGTTCCAGAACCTTCTAGAAGGTTCCAATGATACGTGAGTTGTCTTATCTAATAACCGAAGTGACATTCCTGATTGATGTGACTTGTCTGACACTGCAACGCGGCTCCCCAATCCCCAAGAGGCGGCAGTCATTAATTGTCTCGGACTCGTGACGTCATCCAATCGTGGCTAAGCATGTGTGTAGAGGAGCAAAATATCCGAAGGTCCAAAAGGTTCAGACGAGTCATAAGGGATTTGCAGTTTTATTCTTAAACAATTGGTTGTCTCAGTTCATCTGTTTCCAGAGGAACCCAGATACGTCCTTTGTACGTATTATCCAAAGGATAAAAGGAACCAAAGGGCCTAGCCGAGCTACAGTATATCCCGAAGGATGTTATATTCATTTTTGTTCGGATAGCTTAACTCGCTCGGTAAATTGTTTTATCTTTTGCTGGCCGTTTCTTCGGCCGTGGTGGCTTCGTTCGGAAACCGCCATTCCAGAACCTTCTGGAAGCTTCCAAGGATACGTGAGAAAGCTTTTTTGATAGATGAAGTGACATCTCTGATCGATGTGACCCCTCTTGTTCTGACTGGGCGGCTCCCTAATCCCCAACAGGCGGCAGTCATTTAATATTTCTGACTCATGACGTCATCCGAGCGTAACCAAGCACATGGGTGGCAGGGACAACCTGTTCCACACTCTCTCTTCACCCTTGCCTATAAATAGACAAGGACCTCCTCCAAGTAAAAGGTTCAGAATTCTAAACGCTCATCTTCTTCCTTCTAAGCAAATTTCTTACCAAACCTCGTTTCTTCCAGCTCCTCTTACTGACTAGTTCGTCGGAGCTTCTTCCCGGAGGAACAACCCCCTCTGATTCTGCAGGAACACGAAGACCGACGTCATAACTCTCAGTTAAAACGGGTCAAGACGGTCATCAAGAAATCAGCCCCCCACAACGTGGATGGCAGAGCCAGCCTGTCCAACACACTACACATCTATATAATAAGGGAGGACTGTGTTTGAATCCAAAAGACAACCAACGCTCAGATTTGTCTCCTACATAAATCTAAACCCTCCATTCTTCAATGACATTTTTGTAAATACCTAACTTCTCTTGAGCATTCCCAATCACACAGGCGTCGTATTGATTTTGCTCACAGAGAAAAGACGACGTCTAATTTGGAATACGGCTCGCAGAGATGAGACATATTTTGCCCTAGGTCGGATTTCCAAACCCTCTCTATCCCACTCTCTCTCTCTCTGCGAATACAGCTTCTCTCTCCCAATCTCTCCCTGTGAATACGGCCTCCCTCCTCATGCAGCTCCGCTACCGCCTCCTCCCCTCGCACATAGCCGGAGGATGGCGCCGCCGCCGCTCTCCCAGCTGACGCCATTCCCGTCCGTCCACGCGATCTTTTAAGTAAGCTCTTTGTCTTTTAAGCTTCTTTATTCCAGAAGTTGTATTTGATCTGGAGCAAGACAATTGTGGGCATTTTTTTTATGCTTTATTATGCTTTAATCTGACTCCTAAGTCGGATGTTCTAATCCTATACTAACGGTGGTCTTCGTGCGCTGTGGTCTGCATCTAAAGTGTTTGTAAAAATGGCTCATACAAATAGAAGAGATTATAATCGTATAAGGAGCCGCTATTTCAACGTAAAACTTTGTGAAGGTAATCACACAGTTAGTTTGGTAAGAAACCGCATCTTTCTTTAGCACAATTGATGCATTACCAATTTACCACCTCAATGGAACTTTGATTTCATAATCGTATAAGAAGCTTCTGTCCATTTTTTTTTCCCAATCTTGGTTGTTGGGTTAGTGAAGTTATGGAAAAAAAATAGTGTGCGACCGAAGACCGACGGACTTTATCTTCATGTCTATACAAGAAAGTGAAAATTGTGACTGCAGTCACAAGAAAGTGAAATTTTAATTGCCGACTATAGTTTTGTTAGTATTAAAAAGTCATTCAAATAATTTGCGAATCTTATTCTTGACTACTGACATTTTTTGAGCAGAAATGTTGCGTGTAACCACACTATTGGGGAATGCATCAATTTTAGATCAAAGTGGGCTTGAACATGCTAGCCCCCTGGCTTCAAGAGGAATTTTTTCCAATGGAGGATCCAATGTGAACAGATGGGCATCACCGTTTCAATCAGAAGTACAGATACTAACCATCAACATAACATATTGTTTGATCGAATTTCGTTGTTTTTCAAAAATATTCCTGACAGTTTTTTAACATTTCTTGCTAACTTCATTACTCTGGTCAAGTGTATTATGAAATTTCACTTCAGCTAAGATGGGTAGTTTGTGGCTAACATCATAAACTACTAGCACATGGACATAACTTATCCACCATAACTGGATAAATGTCCATGCCTTGGACAAGACACATTAATGTATTAGTACCACATGCGTAGAAATGCGTATGGATGACCTATATTTGAGTTATTGAGTGAGACTTGCTCATTACCTATAATAGCTGAGACAGTTCGAGATCTGTTCTATTGCTTACTCATCCACTGACTCAGTGTTAAATGGCAATGAGGCAGAGCGCGGGTGTTTTTGTTTGAAGCGATCATGTGTTCTGATTGTTTAACCAGAGGAGTCAACTAATTGTGTTGGAAATCAATCCTAATCAATATTTGTTTGGATTAGGTAATGAAATTTATTGTACAGGTTATACATGGGCAATTCTTTGATCAATTTTTGTCATTGTTGAATCCACATGCACTGGGAATATACAATTCAAAACACATGATCGCAGGTCATTGTTGAACCCACATTGACTGTGACTATACAATTCAAAACACATGATCGCTGGGAGTTTTTGGGTATCATTTTTCATTCCCCTAAACCTTTTACTTGGTTTGTGATATTTTTAAATAGGCTTCCATCCATTTCTTTTTTCCAATCTTGGTTTGTGAGATTTTTTTTAATATTCTGGTCATTTCCCTTGCTTTAGGCATTTTTCAATCTTGAAATTATAGGAACATAATGTATTTTCTTAACAGGATACGAAGAATTAGAGACAAACGGTAGCAAAGGGAAGCCAACACATGTAGAAGAATATTCACGGGTATGACCCTTTGGCATACTTCCTATCTTTATTTCGAAAAAAAACTGGATGTCAACTAACTAAGAAGTATTGGGACAATATTGTATGACCCTATGACCTAATTTGGTAGACAGAACATTTGTGTTCTAATTTCTTAAAGAGTATTGGGAATACAATAATTAATTAGGGTTGTTACACATACTTTTAGGCACAATCTGGTAAAGAGATTAAAGTCAACTCTTGCACAACGTGCACGACGAGAATGAGAATGAAATATTGAAATGTTCCTTATGGTTGGCTTCGACGTTTTAATATCATGCATGAATATCTTTTACATATGGTTTTTTTGGGTGTCAGAGACACCATATGGTTGAGGTTTTGCTGGTCTAATAAGGATTAGCTTTTGGTGGTATGATACCGTTTTCCATTCGGCAATTTTCAAAGATATAATCGTAGAGATACTATTAGCGTTATCTTTTTACCATTCGGCTCTTTAATGTTAAATGACATGATCAAGTTAAGATATAATCGTAGGGATGCCATTAGCGTTATTATTATTAATATTTTTATCATTCGGCTCTTTAATCTTAAATGACATGATCGAGTTGGAGCCACTTCATTTTGTTTTCTAGGCTTTGTAGCAAACAGCTGCAAAGTGAGACAGAGCAATCTCTTTTTTTTTTTTGCTAGATTAAATAATGTTGCAAGCATATTTTTTCTTCTTTCCTTATTTTCAGAATCCTAAAATTCCTAGGATTTGTATTACCGTGCTTGAAAAGGTCGGCCATATATCATTCTACTTTTGGTAAATACTTTAGGTGAAGCTGGGAAAAGAATGTTTAATATGGTAAGAACTTTTACACAACTAATATTGGAAAATACAATATTACCTAATCTTTTGTTTACCTGATCAAATTTCTTAGCTGAAAGAAGGGAAAAAGAAACCTTCAATCTGACGGTTGAGAGTTGCTAAATAGTTGAGTAATGATTTTTTCAGTTTTGGTATTGATTATTTCAGTTTTGGTAATGATTTATTTTGAATGATTGAATGCTAAATGCATTTTTGGTAAGGATTGGCGTTGAAAGTCATGCTTGAATTTTTGGTAATGAATGCTGGTAAGGATAGGCATTGGATTTTTGGTAATGAATTTCTTCTTCGGTGATTTTTAAAATTTGAAAAAAAAAATGAATAAAGCCTTTTCTATTCCTTAAGTCAAAGTTCGGCTATTAAGCAAATTTGAAAAGGGTAAAAACTTTTGCTATTCTTCTTTACTCAACTCCCACTTTCCTCCCCCATACCCCCCCTCTCTCAACCTCAGTTACAATACAACCATACCATCAAAAATCACCAAACTCTCCTTCCGAAACAACAAGAATTGAGGTGAGTGACTCCATTGTTTTAACTGTATATATGGAAGGTTATAAGATCTTTGATGGATGTCTAAGACCAAATATAATTTGTTTTTAGTTCATAGTTACTTCGCCCATATGTTCTGATCATATCTCCTCCGAGATATGTGTTCAAGTCTTTTTTTCATTTCCAGTTACTTTGCCCATATGTTCAGATCATAACTCCTTCAAGATTAATCTGATTTTGGGTTTTAATTATGGCTTGCAGGCTTCTTGAGAGGTAACAACCGTGGAGAAAAGAAGGTGGACTCTCAATGACCGACATCGAACAGCCTCTCGGAAGGTGGACTCTCAATTACTCAAAGAAAAAAAAGGGTCAGTGATCTTGACTTCATCTATTTTATGCGTTAGATATGCAAAGTTTCAAGGTTGGACCTTTTTCTCATTTGAGTATGTGTTGCTTTGTCATGTATCGGTTGGTACATGTTGCTTTTCTCCTGAAATTAATTTTTCCAAATTAATTGTTTGCTAGCTCCTTAGAAATCCTAACGAAAATTGTGATATTTGAACTCTCTTACTATTTAAGGTGTTCAACGTGACTGTGCAATTGTATTTGTGTTAATTTTCAGTTGATGGGCAAATTAATCTATTTCATTATGGATAGAGCAATCACTAAGGTGCTTTCCAAGAGCCAAGGGGTTGCTAGGGAGTCATATTGGGTAAACGTAGGAAAGCCACAACAATATCATATTGTCGGTTCTAAGGTATATATTTCGATCGCCTCAAGCGATGGGACCGGTTTTTTTTTCTTGATGTTCATATCTTAGGCGGCGGGATCATTTTTTTTGTATTGTTCATGTTTGAGGTGGCGGGACCATTTTTTTACTTTATTGTTGTTTGTCTTTGTCAAACCCATTTGTTATTTTGAATAGTTGTAAACTCGCTATTATGTTCCGTTGTGGCTTTAAGCACAGGGAATTCCTACGAATATGCTTGGTTTTTTTTGTGTGTAGTTGGGTTCGTTGGGCAATGGTTGATATATTGCACGTGAGTCCAATGTCTATTTGTGTGTGCGATCGTTTGAGCCGTGACTTCAGACACGGACATGAACCTAATTTAAGAAAACAAATCTTTCCGTATAAATCAGCTTCGTTGGCAGGGGTGATCAATAGTTTTATAATTCATTTTAGTTGTATTCAAAATACGTTGCGCCGTGCCTTCAGGCACGGGCATTCACTAGTCCTCCTATAAAATAGGGGGAAACCTCCTCCTGGAAAGGAGTTCCGGATCTCTCAACATTTCTTTTATCCTTAGCACATTTCTTACCAAACTTCTTTTCTCCTTCTCCACTTACTGATTAGTTCCTCGGAGGTTCTTCCCAAAGGACACAGCTCCCTCCGGTTTCGCAGGTACACGAAGATCAACGTCTTCCAATCTCGGTTCAATCGGATCAAGAAGAGGTTCAAGACAATCAACGAGAAATCAGCCCCCCACACAAATCCATATCACAAATAAAACAAGCAAATTCAAAACCAATTCTAGCGTACAAATCATACAGTATATAGTAGCTCGGAAAATAAAAAATCAACACAGCAAATTACATGGCAGCCACAGCCACAGAATGAATTTCTAATCTAACTCAACTCAACGAGCAATCGTGAGTTTTGGCTTAGAAACTACTCCATTGTTTAATTGGAACGTGAATTAAGGGAGGGCTCTATATCGAGAGGGTTATATTCGGTCGGTTTCGGATTTCAAATGGTTTTTAAGTACATGAACTGCTGTCGAACCAATTTGGTTTGATTTTTGCAAAATCACAACCGTCTAGACCAATCAAAATTTTATAATAAAAAAATGTTTTTGATTTTGCCGCTCCTTTGTTTTGTTAACGTCACTCCTCTGTAAGTTTATTTTTAGTGTAAAAATACACTTGCAAGTACATGATGTTAACAAAAAAAATGAAGTGACAAAATCATTTCAAAAAAAAACCCCAATTTGGTTATGTTAAGGCGGTTTGAGGGTTCAAACTGTATTTTAATAATTTTGTTCACTATTATTTAAAGAGGGTGAATATTAATTTTTGGGAGTGATTTTGACACTTTCTAAATTGATAGCCACACGCCAAAGAGGAGTACCAAAATCAATGCACTCGTAATTATCAATTTAGGGAAAATCAATTCCCTAATTTTCTGTGATCGGTAGAAATTGTATAAAACCCATCATAAACTAACTTATTACTCCGTATGAACTAAAAAGTGTATTGATTCTGTGTGTACACTGTATAATTTATACCAATAACAGGTAGGATGATATTTAATTGTTCATCCCTATTTCCCTACAAAGCCAATTGCAAAGCAAAGGCTTTTTCTAGAACGCGAGCTATGCCTTTACAGTTTCTGCTCTTTTGCTAATTCATCGACTCTGTAGATCTCAGACGAAGATCCGAATCATGGTAATTGTCGTCAACGACTAATTCATATATTCGTTTTTGGTATTTGTTTTCAGAAATTGTAGATGATAAACTCAATCTTGATGTTGGATCGTTGGCTCACTCGTTTGTTTGCTTTGTTGTTGTAAACCGCAGTCAGCGCTTTTCAACTTCCATTCGTTTCTGACGGTGGTGCTTCTGATGATTTGCACCTGCACATACTTGAAGATGCAGTTCCCCACCCTCTTGGAACAGAAAACTGGGTATGTTTCGATACCCATATGTCCAGCCAGACATGCTGCATGCATAGTCATACACGGAGAGTATATGTTGAGCACAGGAGTTTTTTCATACGCTTGTTTGTTGCTGACTGCTGTCTCCCGTTCCTGAGAGCAGTGGCGGTGCTAGGAATCGAAGTCGAAGGGGGGCAATCAATGAAAGAGATTTTACGTTGAGTTTTCGAGATTATATCTTGGGACGATTTTGTTAATTTGAAGAATAAATCTTGGGTATTGTTGCTAACATCATTATCGCACCTCAAGATGAAAATTGTTCTTACTGGTTAATTATGGTTGAAATTTTACAAATCTTTTCCAAACATCTACCTAAATTGTGCAAACTATACTTAGAAATAAGAAATTGGGTGGACCATAGCTGCACCACTGCCTGAGAGTACTCGTTAATTGGGATCTATCAGTTCCGGTTTCATTATAATTTTTTAGTCTTTTTTCTCGTTCTTCTGTTTTTATTCATTGTAGGGATTGTTAGTTTTTCATATATAAGTTCTTTTCGAAGATATTAATTTCGTTGTGCACAATATCCCCATGGTAATGTTATGTGCTGAGTTGATATTAGGGAGGCGGATACATGCGTAACTAATACCTGGAGTGGTGAACCAATGTGACTCAAATAGTTTTCTTTTGGAAATTTTCTCAAAAGTTTGGTGTGCAGGACACCCATGCCAGCCCTCTCTTGGTTGCGATCCCTGGTTGTGAGTCCTGTTGATAGTGAATGTTGTGTGCTTTCTTGGTTAGAATTATAAATTTGTAGGGAGAGAGACGATGGCTATGCAGACGAGTCATTTTGGAACATGTCAACTTAAGTAAACAGCTATACGAATCATGTTATCACATCAGTGAAGAAGATGTTTAGTTTGGTCGATTGAGCCTTGTTTGCTGCTTACTTAGGTTAGCAATTTATGGGTAAGGTTTATGAAGTGAATATGGAACACCGTCGTATAGTTATTGGTAAAGTCGCATCCTTTGCAAAATGATATTTTCTTTCCTCCACACATAAACCAAATGAAAATTACAACCCTGTGATAGCAACAGCCATCCTTGAAGGTATCATTTGTTGAGATTGATGGGATACCCTTGCTACACAAGGTAACAGCCTTTTAGGAATCCAAACAGAAATTCCAAGACTTTTAAGGCAACTGCCTTTCTTGAAGAAAGTTGTTATTATGGTTGATGTGGATCTGCTTGCTATGCAAGATTATTAGCTGTTTGGAATTCTGTTTCGATGATCACCTTCATACACCATTGATGCATTCCACCAAAGCCTTTCATGAGCCCCATATTCCATCAAGACCGCATTCATATAGAGAGAACTATTCATGTTGTTAGGTTACTATTTTTTTGGTGGTGCTATTTTATTTTTGTTATATTGTTCTCCCTTGTTAAAAATATTCATCAACTTGATAAATTTTGGTGTCTTCCTCCGGCAGCTTTCGGGGTTTCTTTTGGAAGGCGGCAAGAATAGGTAGGCATATAAATCCCTAATTCCTTTCCCAGCATGTCTAGCACAATAGTGCACTTTCTTTTGTCATTGAGCTTCTCATATCAGCTTTTGGCACTCGCAGCATTGCTAGGAACCCTCGTAAAAGATTAGGTCTCATTTTGAACTTTGGCGACGATCCTTGATAAACCTTTTTTGTGTGCATTTTGTCATTGATGTGTGAAGTCACATAAACAGAGAGCCATTCCAAGTAGCAGGAATGGGCATGGATATTTTGAGGAACAATTGGTCCATACTTTGTTATATCAAGTAAGCTAGTTTTGAATTAGTTCACATGTAAACCCACTTTTGTCCTCTGCATCATATGCATCCATAACTCATAAGATTGACAAGCATGTCAGAGTCCACAGGGAACCTTGCCTATACATCTTCCTTTTCTTGTTCATGTGTTGGCACGTTGTGACGACTAATGTGATGCTTGAAACAGGTGAACGTTTGAGCCCTTGGGTGGCTGTTGGATGCTTCACAATGGGGGTGTCAATAATATTCTTCTGAGCAATTTCGCTTATTTTGTACATTTGGTATGAGCTCCATTATTTATTCCGATTATTGGTTTATGAAAACATCGATGCTGTTATTCTTTTAGGCAATGAAGAGGGAATTCTAAGTGTTTTTTTGCAGGTCTGCTCTTGTAGGAACAATACTTTTTTCTTTTCTTTTTTTATAAACAGCTGATGTGATATAATCTACCCTACACGGGAATCTGAAGCATGATTTAGGGGACTATGTTATAACATACATTGGTGGTGAAGAACAAATGGTTACTTATGTTTCTTTTCCTGTGAAATACGAGGAGATTCAGAATACCAGTGTCCAATGATTTTGTTTGCGATTTTTATTCCGTGCAGTTATGATAATAAGTAATAACCTTTGAATAGTTCAGGATCACTGAGCATGATTTTTATTGCATGATATTTTGTGACCTTTGGAATTCGTCCAATAATTTGATAGTAACCTGTTTAGCTTGGGAGATCACTTAGTAGCCATACTGATAGGGACATGACGGAAAAGATTTAATAGTACTCAATAAATTACAAAATCCTTTTGAAAGCTTTGTTAATCATTCTCAAACAGAAAAGAAGGGAATCTGCACTGACAAATGGCTACCAAACAAGTAGTCCAGTGGTGGCAAAATGGCTTGAGCCATTGCCAAAAATGGCCAGAAATGAAAAACTGGTGTCCCAATGGTGTGCCGCTTTTGCTACCATAAATGGCTGGCTGGAGCCATTTCTTTGGCCATTTTCATCCAAAAATGGCTGCGTAAAATTGCCACATCACCAAACCCAACCACCAAACTCCTCCCTCCCCCTTTGTTCCCGGGAAATCAGTGTGTGCGCGCGAGAGAGAGTGTGAGAGAGAGAAAGATGACTTGTTCCTTTTCATGTACAGTTTTTCATTGAGGTATGATCTATGAAGTTACATTAACATAGAGCATTCCGAGTAGTGAATAGATATTTTCAGGGACAATTTGTGGTCCATACTTGGATATATCAGGTAAAGTAACGCCTTTTGATCTTTTGAATTACTTCACATGTAAACCTGCTTTCACCCTTTGCAACATATGCATCCAGAACTCATAAGACTGACAAGCATGTTAGAGTCCAAGTCAAACCTTCCCCATACATCTTCCTTTTATTGTTCATCTGTTGGTGCGTTATGACAACTAATGTGATGCCTGAAACAGGTGAACGATTGAGCCCCTGGGTGGCTGTTGAATGCTTCACGATGGGGGTGTCGATAATATTCTTATGACCAATTTCGCTTATTATGTATTCCGATTGTTGGCTCATGAAGGCATGGTCAATGTTATCCTTTTAGGCAATGAAGAGGAATTTAGGTGTTTTTTGGCTGCCATTTTACCTCTAGGTCGAAAAAAATAGAAAGTAATTCCCACCCGATCTCTAATTAACGAAACACTAAAATCCTATGAAAACACTGAAAGTGCTTAACTCCTAGGGCACCCTATGAAAGTGCCTAAATCCCAGGGTACCCTATAAAAATGCATAAACCTCTAGATTACTCTATAAAAGTGTTTAAACTGTTAAAACCCTATAATAGAAAAGTGCACCATAAAACTCTTATGAAAGTGTCTAAGCCTAAACCCTATGACTCTATGAAATCGTCTAAACCCTAGGGTACCCTAAACCCTAGGGTATCCTAAAACCTTAAGGTATCCTAAAATCCTTGGGTACCCTAAGATTTTAGGATACCCAAGGGTATTAGGGTACCCACTAGGGTACCATAAAACCCTAGCATACCGTAAAACTCTAGGGTGGCACTTCCATTAATGATAAATGTATTTTAATAAAAGTGGACCTAGTGGTAATTAAGTATTCCATCTTCCCTTAATGGGAATTAAGTGTCACTTTTTTGTACTTAGAGGTAAAAATCTATTTTTTGGCAGGTGCACTCATGTAGTAACATCATCCACACCATAGGAAAATGCTATAGGCACATCATTTGGGCACACCTCAGCCACATCAGCTGAGGTGGCAGCTGAGCCCATTAAAAAAAAAAAAACCTCAACTCAAAATTGAAATCGGCTCTTCTCCCTCACGCCAAATAACAACGTAGAAAGAGAAAAAGGACGGTGACCACCACCAGACCCCAACCGGCCAACACCGCCATAACAGGCGACCTCTGTAGCCGTCGTGGAGGGGCCGCCATCAGCGCCGCCCCTCCACGACGGCGAGAAACCTGTGCTAGTACCCGTTTGAAATCAAATTCGGTGCTTAAATGAATTAGGGCTCGTTCTGAGCCCGATGACAAAGTCAATGGCTTTCTTTGCCTCCGTCAGTTCTTCTTCTACACCTCTGCTCCCTTGGCCTTCTACGTCAAAATCAATGGCTTAAACGAATTAGGGCTTGGTCTGAGCCCGACGGCAAAATCAATGGCGTTCTCTCTAGTGATTTCAACTAGGGCCGGCCTGAGGTGAAGCCCGAGGTGTAGCCGCTTTAGGCCTCCGGATTTATGCAAAAATGGGCCTCAGTGGTTCAAGGATACTTCTTACACTTGAAGGTCCCTGGTTCGATACCAGACAGTTCGTTTCAGTGTTTTGGACTTACTATTTTTTTCCCTATTTTTTTTTATTCGATCTAGGTGTAGATATGGAATAGATAATACACGAGTTTTGCCCCTCTTGTAGCAATTCCTTATGCTTTAGTGATTGTAGATGTTAACTCAAGAATATTTTGATAAGTTTTTTTAATTTTAATTTTAGTTTTAACTTCAAATGTCAAATTCACAATTAAACCCAATTGACTAAAATAAACCATCATTTATTTTCACTCAATAAACTTTGATAAAATAATGTTCAAAATATTTGTTAGAGAAACGCAGTATATGTCTGCTATTTTGTCATATTTGATTCATATATTTATAGTAGTGTCAATTTTTTAGAAGTTTATTTTAGTTAAATTACGAAGCTAAAATACAATTTTTAATCTTTTTTTACCTTATATTAGCCACCTATGTTGAATATTTTTTCGGGAAGAACTAGGGCCTCGTTTTAAAATTTGCTTTAAGCCTTCGAAATACCAGGACCGGCCCTAATTTCAACCCCTGTTTCATTGGCCTTCTACGTCACGGATATATAGATATAGTTGGAAAAATTAGTCTTTGGGTTTCAATTTGCCATTAGTTCCATGTTTCTCTGAATCTCTCGGATTGTTAAGGAAAAGTCGAGTATAAGTGTGTCTTTGTTGTTCATTTGGGTAGATGTTCAGTGTTTGAGTGGGACAGCAAGTGTCTTTTGCTTGATGTCGATGGTGGTGATGGCAGCGGAGGTCGCCGGTGGTGATGGTGTTGGCTGGTTAGGGTTTGGTGGTGGTCGTCATCCTCCTCCTCTTTCTACGTTGTGCTTTGGCGTGGGGAGAAAAGTCGATTTCAATTTTGAGTTGAGTTTTTTTTAGTAGGCTCAGCTGCCACCTCAGTTGATGTGGCTGGAGTGTGATATAAAATAATGTGCCCATAGCATTATACGTGTAGTTATGATAATAACCTTTGAATCGTTCGGGATCTCTTACATCATGTTATTTGTGACCTTTGGAATTCGTTCAATAGTTTGATTCCCTGTTGAGCTCGTGAGATCACAAGTAGCCATACTGATAGGGACATGGCAATAGAGATTCAATAATAGCAAAGCCATTTTGAAAGCGAAAAGTCTACTGTTCCCGACCAAAGAGATCCTGATCGGATCCTGATGCCCCATCGGGCCTACTCCGGCCATCGAACGGCCGATCCGAGTCGTTCAAAAATTCTAAAAAATAAAACGAGTGGACCTGTGCGAGAATCAACAGCATCCGATATATGTTAGTGCTCTATCCAAACTCCCATATATATATATATATATATATGTGTATATATATATATATGTATTGGCCAAAGTGGGCCTGACGAAACGTCGAAATCCGATCGAAATTCCTTTGAGGTCGGAACTGTAGCACCGCTGTTTTGAAAACTTTGCTCATCGTTGATGTCAACAAGGAAAAGAAGGGACACTAGGGCTCCGTTTGTTTGGACGTAAAATATTTTTGGCAAACATATTTTACATATTTTTCAGTGTTTGGTTGTTAAAATTGCCGGAAAATAATTTTTTGGGGAAAATCTTTTACCCCTTAGGCAGTAAAATGATTTACCGGGGAAAACCATAAGATTTTAAATGGGGCCGGTTGGCCCCATTCCAGGTTCCCGACCCCAAGATTCTATCCCATTTTGATTTCTTCCCCCTCCCTCCCCCCTTCCTTCCTCTTTTTCTCCCAAATTGTATCTCCCACAAGGCTTCCATAAAATAAAGTATCATTTGAAACAAATTGTTTTGAAACATATTTTTCATATGCCAACCAAACACCAAAAAATAAAAGTTTAAAGTTTGTTTTTTGAAAAAACATTTTACATGGAAAACATTTTACACTGTAAAAGATTTACATCGAAACAAACGGAGCCTAGAAGACAAATGGCCACTAATAATGTCTTCTGTAGCAGTTCCAGAAATTTTTATTATGTTATTCTAAAATTACTTGTTACTCTAAATTAATAATAACTAGCACTATGTCAGCGAAATTTAATTTATTTGTATCAACCGTGCATGTTGTGTGCATACTGATGTTCTAGGCTATTAATGAAGAAAGTATAGTAATGTACATATAAATTAATTTGGATCTCAAGGCATATCCTCTCTGATGTCATTTGGCTTTGATTTAGGGATATGGTTCCGCAGCAAAACAAGTATAAGGGAGACCACTATTTCAATGGTATTCTATGAGCAGTCACTTTGTGCGTATTACCAAATGTTAGGTCTATCTCCAATCCTCTCCCACGCCATACGTCCAATGATTGGGAACTAATTGAGTTGTGCTGCTGGTGTTGCTGTTGTATCAACAATGCATAAAACAACACTCCGCATGAAAGTATCTAAAACATTACAATGAGCCTTGAACGAGTTTTTTAGATTTTGAATCGCGGCAAAATGGTCTTACTATGAACAAGTGCCAAATAAGTCCATCTTTTTAAATATTTCATAGCTAGATGAATCATGATCTCCGATTTATTCCTCATATTCCTCTTAATATTTATATTACTCCACTAAAAAGGTTTTTCCAACTATTGCAAGGGCTGCCAACTTCATAAGCAACTTCATAGTATTGAACACGTGTAGTTTGCTCAAAATTCGTTAGGAATTCTAAAGAATGTATTGAAACTCCAAAATGAGATAAATTTAAATTTTCTCCTAGGCAAACCTCCTTGCTGCACCCTTACCTCCACACGGATGAAAATTAGGTGTTTGCAATAATTTAAAATTTTGTGTTAAAAAGAGAATGAAAATGGCCCGCAATTCCAAATATTGCCTTTATTCGAGTAGTACTCCAATGAGTTACTTAAAAAGTACAAATTTTTTAAACAAATTCCAAAAATCCTGTAAAATTTCTTTAAAAAAAGAGAAAACCTTGGCCATTTGCCTCTTTCTCCTAGGCTGAATTTAAATTTAAATAGATGGGCCCACTTATGTTTATTAGTTACTTACATAAAAAAAAAAAAAAAAAACCTTACACGCATTGTATAATCCATCTAAACTAGCACACAAAATACTAGCAAAATTATTGGAACACATAAAACATGTATTCGTTTTTAGTTATTTACGCTGCAAAATACACCAGTAAGATCAGCTCTAGGATTTTAATTAAAACGTCCATAAATTTTTTATATACAAGACACATGAGAAAGTAAAGATAATTATTTCGGTTCGAAATAAATTATTACTTTATTTATTTTGGTCGAGTTAGGGGGTGTTCCACTTTCCTTTTAAAAGTTCTTTTTGAAAAAGAAGGTAATTTCAAGCTAAAAATTTATGTGTTTACGCAAATTATTTTGCCTACGAATATAGATTTTGTTTGATAGATCTCATTGAGATCTTTTAAATAATGCAAAAAAAATTAGAAAATTATTATTTATTTTCATAATATATGAGCTCGAAATTACCTTTTTTTTAAAAAGAATATTTAGAAAGAAAGCGGAACAGGTTCTTACATTACCCTCTCACACAAGTTTAAGTGAGGTTCTATCCGTTCGAATAATTATAATAAATACTCCCTCCGTCCCATTTTGTTCCGCCTAGTTTGACTTTCACGTAGTTTACGGAAAAATTATAATTACATTGACTTCTTGTTAATTTTACCATTTTGCCCCTTTGTCAAAATATTAGTGGAGTACTAAATTTTGTTTAAAAAATGTTTGAACCGAAATGATGTATTGGAGCCAATTATGATTTGACATCCTTGTCATGTCATTGAAGAGAGAATGGCTTGAAATTGTACATTGCCCGAGAGGTGCTCTTTGCACACTTTAAAATCATATTGAAATTTTGAATTAGGGAGGGAGAAAATGATGGGTAAAATTGTAAAATTGACATCCAAAAATGGAAAATTTTGAAACAAGCATTTCATTTTGGGACATTCTAAAAAGGAATAAGAGCGTAACAAAGTGGGACAGAGGGAGTAATAGTCAAGAATATCAAACTATATGTAAGTAAATGTAAAATCTTAGTGCATCGTTTTGCTTCAACCCTTGAATGTATAGTAGAGCCGCCTCTTACAGTGTTGCACACGCATTGGATATTTGGATCTATTACCAAATTATAAACAAATAGAGTAAAAAAAGCAGCAGGGCCCACTGGCCAAGATTAGATACCAAGCGGTTGATTAAAAAAGTAAAGTAAACGAACTAGGAGGAGGAACAAGGGAGAAGTTTTTTAGTGCCGGGTGGGTACGGGTTATGTGGTGCCGAATATGCATTTTGGTTGTCCGAAGATATTTTGGATGGTCTAAATTTGTTAGGGCTTGAGGGAGTGTTTTGGTAATTTTACACTTAAAAATTACCCAAACAGATATGTGCCGTCCAAAACACGTTTAGACAACCTAGATGATGCTCGGCACCACGTGGCCCGTGCCCACCCGGCACTGAAAAATTTCTCACAATAAGAGGAGTTGCTACTTGCAACACTGGTTGTCCTCTCCCACTCTTTTTATGATTAAAAAAGAAAAAAAGAAAAGAGGAGGAATCAAATTAATTATCCGTAAAATCTGATTCCATTCACATAAAATACTCCAACGTATATACTACAATTAAGTAATTAACCACGTCTCTCTCCTCTTCTGTTTGCCCGCCCCCCGCGCCCCCAGAGCGATAAATTCCCGGGAAAAAATCGGTCGACGGTATGTCCACCGAGTCAACCGAGTCGACTAATCCGCACACGGCGGCGGAGAGCTCGTCGCTAATGGATCTCGACCTCGATCTCGACGGTCCCTGGCAGTTCGATCACATCTTCTTCGCCAACCCGACGTCGCCGTTTTCCTTGCCGTCCTCCGACCAACCCGGCCCGCCTCTGCTGGATTGTTCCGACGATCGCGACGACGAACCCGCCGGAAATTCCGCGTCACCGAGCGGCGGAAGTACTCGTCTGTTCTACAACTGTAGTGAAGTTTCGTGTAGGTTTATTTCTCCAATTTAGCTTCTATTGATTTACTTCGCTTGTTTGTGTAATCTCTCAGCTCTGTGTGTGTGTGTTTTTAATTCATCTCGTTTTGATTGTGTAGCTTGCTTTAATCGCTGATTGTACATGTGATTGTATTTTATTCAGCTGAGACTAAATAGTTACTCAAACAGTTAAACTTATTTTGGAAGCTTAGGAACCAGTGGAGTATGGAGTGAAAGGGAAGAAGACGACACAATGTGTCTTTCGTTGTATCGGTCTCGGAGCTTCTTTGCTTAGGCAGTGTTTTGATTCGTTGGAACAATTTTGAAAAGGAGTTGAACGGTCATTCATCAGTAGAATGGCCATTCAGATGAAATTAGGGAATGATAATTCTACTTGTAGTTTAGTGAACCAAATGTTGTCATAAGCATTCTAGAGAAAGAATCGTTCCATTCTAGCTTCATTTGAGGAAATCAAACACTGCTAAAGAGTTATTAGCTTCAAGTTTATTTTTCGTTTTTTTTCTTCTTCTTTTCCCTCTAATATTTGAGACGCCAGCTAAACATCAAAGTAGAAACTTGCCCTTTTCCCTCTGCAGATGAGACCATGTGTCTTTCGTCCATTTGTCTCGGAGCTTCTTCGCTTAGGTAGTGTTTGGTTCATTGGAATGATTTTGAAAAGGAGTGGAATGGCCATTCATTAGTGGAATCACTGGAATGGCCATTCGGCTGAAATTGGGGAATGATAATTCTACCTTGTAATTTAATGAACCAAATGTTGTAATAAGCATTTTAAAGAAAGTATCATTTCATCCTTGCTTCATTCAAGGAAATCAAACGTTGCTAAAGAGTTACTAGCTTCAAGTTTAGTTTTCGTTATTTTTCTCTAGTATTTGAGACAACAACTGAACATCTAAGTAGACAATTGCCCTTTCCCCTCTGCTAGTTCCTTGACCTTAATTTGTCATAGCAAAGTGAAAGGTCAAGAACTCATGCCATCAACCCCTTCTCCCTGCCCAACCTACGGTACAGCCAAACAGACAGATAAAAGCGATCTCCTTTATTATTGGGAACTATTCCGTTTCAAATGTCACACGCTTCTGAGGTTATTAATTTCTAACTGATGGTTTTGTAGTAGATGCAGGTAATCCTGATTCAGTTGCTGGAAGTCTGCCTAGAATTGGGGGTAAAAGAAGGCTACCTCCACCATCTCTGGGATTGACACCACTGAATCCGGATTGGTCTTGTGTGATTAAGGAGAGAATGGCACAGGCGCTTCGATACTTCAAAGAATCGAATGAACAACATGTTCTAGCTCAGGTTTGGGCACCTGTGAAGAGTGGCGGTCGGTATGTGCTCACAACTTCTGGCCAACCCTTTGTGCTTGACCCACGCACTAATGGACTTCACCAATATAGAATGGTCTCGCTGATGTATATGTTTTCTGTGGATGGGGAGGATGGCGGAGCCCTTGGCCTTCCTGGGCGTGTTTTCCAAAAAAAATTGCCGGAGTGGACTCCAAACGTGCAATATTATTCCACCGAGGAGTATCCACGACTTACTCATGCTTTGGTTCACAATGTTCAGGGAAGCTTGGCTTTGCCAGTTTTTGAACCTTCTGGGGAGTCATGTGTTGGTGTGCTTGAGCTCATAATGACTTCACCGAAGATTAACTATGCTCCAGAAGTTGACAAAGTCTGCAAAGCACTTGAGGTTGGTTTCTCCTCCTCTTATTGTATCCATGTCCAGTTCCATGTTATGATTGTCACCGACCACTGACTGATATGTTGAATCCTTGATATATTAGTCCTTGCAGGGATATTCTCAAGTTTTAGTTCCATGGTCAATTTCTGGTTATAGTTTTTGTAGTTCCCTGTATCCTGTAAAAGAAAAGAAAATGCAGAAATGTTCAGTGAGAATTTGACCTGACTCTGTCATTGTTTGATACTTGTAGTGAGTGTTTGAGAATGGTTGGGCAATTCAATATAGTTTCCAGCAAGCTTTATTAGGGGTGCCTGGATTGGCCATTATTAATGACAAAAGAGTTATGTCATAGGCAAATCGTAAGCCACGGGTGTTTTGACTTTTATCCAGAACAATTCTGTTGAGAATACGGTCTTCTATTGTGTTTACCCTAAATATGAATGTTAAAGCCTTAAAAGGTTTTCTGTTTTTTTGTGGTAATTTTCCCTCTGATGATATGATGGATCCAGAATGAGTGCCATACATATCTACCTATCCTGATGGTTGACTGTTGATTATGCTATTAAATTTGATGAGTGTGCTTGAGGAGAAAACAGAGATTTTTTTAGATGATATAGTTTGTTCTTTGTTTTGTGGAAGATGTCATTTCGGTGTGGGCGGCGATTGAGGCTTCCAACTGTAATCGGCTACAAGCCTACAAAACTGCCCACCTTCTGCCCTTAACTTTATGTTGGGTTTGAGACATGTTCCGTCCCAGTTGTCTGGTGCCACCACCTATTTCCTACATTCTGATTTCAATACATAGCAATCAGAATGTAATTCGTATTGTCTAAGTTCTTGTGTCCATTTCTGAGCGTTGAAGATTACACTGGATTGATGTTGGTATTCTAAACTTGCGGTGCTGTAGTTTGGTTATGTTTTGATTTGCCTGTGTTTAGGTGTGGAACGGTATGAGGTTTGCCATTATATTTTGTATTTCCCATTCCATGCCTCTGCAATAGATAGAAGGGGGAGTTCAACCTTCCAATGGACGTTTGCTGAATGGTCAATATGTCATGGGAAACGTCTGAAATGCCATAGTTCTTCCAATTCTGAACCATATGCCAGCTGGATACTCTAATTTGAATTTCTCCTACTTTTTATTTTCTTCTTTTCATTTTGGTCCCTAATTTAATGATAAGTGAATAAGTAATGATTATAACAAATTAAAAACTTGAGGACACCTTTCTATTCTCTAGAATTTTGGCGTTTGTTACCATGTAATATGCTAAAATGCCCAAAAGAAGCTTGCAATGAAGTATTTCGAAATATTGCCTATGCATTATCTTCAATCAGACGGACTTTCATGTAGCTTGAACTTTGTGCAGAAGTCATTTGCAAAATTACTTGCTAGATCTTGTATTCATGTGTTTTTCTTTCTTAAGATTGAGAATTTGGAGTGTATTTTTGTCAATCAAGGCACAAATTCAGAGATACTTCTTTTATGCACACGTTCTTTGTGGTTTTAGTTACCTCTCAGCTTGATATAGCTAGAAATTACATAGTTATACTGTAATAATGCAAAACTAGAAAAGGAAAGGAAAGGAGCTGATAAATTTGGATTCAGTTTGTTGAGTTCTGTAGTTTCTGAACTCTGAAGTACCAGAAAAAAGTATGTTGAGTTCAGTGGCATGAACAACACATTTCATCCTATCTAAATAAGATGATTTTATCTGATGCTTCCACGTTATATTATGTATATGCTCCACCGAATATCTTTTGATTAAAACCTTTCAAGCTTCCTCAGAGTTCATAATTTCAGTTTCGCTGCAGGCAGTAAATTTGAGAAGTTCGGAGATTTTGGATCATCCAATCACACAGGTAAACAGCAACAATGATATGAAAGCTCACCCTGGAGTCTTTTCTTTCTGTGATCTTACAAATGCATGTTTTAATGTGCTTCTGAACCAGATTTGTAATGAAGGTCGTCAAAAAGCACTTGCTGAAATCTTGGAGATACTAACAGTGGTGTGTGAAACTCACAAATTACCTTTGGCTCAGACCTGGGTTCCTTGCAGGCATCGCAATGTTCTAGCCATTGGCGGTGGTTTGAAAAAGAGCTGCAGTAGCTTTGATGGCAGTTGCATGGGACAAATCTGTATGTCAACCACAGATGTAGCTGTTTATGTAGTTGATGCTCATATGTGGGGATTCAGGGAGGCATGTGCTGAGCATCACTTGCAAAAGGGGCAGGGGGTTGCTGGGAGGGCATTTGCATCCCAAAACTCAAGTTTCTGCGAGGATATTACCCAGTTCTCCAAAACTGAGTACCCCTTGGTGCATTACGCACGCATGTTTGGATTAACTAGCGCTTTTGCAATCTGCTTACAAAGCACTCACACTAGAAACGATGATTACATTTTGGAATTCTTTCTGCCCCCTGACATCGGGGACAAAAGAGACCAACTGAAGTTGTTGGGCTCCATATTGGTTACAGTGAAGCAGCATCACCAGAGTCTTAAGGTTGTGTCCGGTAAAGAACATGAAGGAGAGGGAAGATGCGTTGAAATAATTAAAGCCTCGATGGGTGAGATACTTGGTTCAGAAATTGAATCTGTTCAAGTATTACAAAGTGCAATATTTCCACCTGGCCCTGTTACCTTACAAAATGGACCAGAGATGGAACTTCTTGATTCTCCGCAACAGCAGTTAAGGATAGACGTTGATTCTATTACCAGTGGAGGGAGCAGTGGTGGAGCAGTTGAAATCCAGAATGGTGTTTCTTTTCCAGACCGTCGACACATGAGCAAAAAATCAGAGAGGAAACGTGGAAAAGCTGAGAAATCAATCAGCTTAGAGGTGTTACAGCAATACTTTGCTGGAAGTCTTAAAGATGCTGCCAAGAGTTTAGGTGGTAAGTTTATACGTTTATTGTTAAGAGTATAATCCCAGAGTTGCTTAGACATAGAACGAGTGATCACTTAATATGAAAAGAGACCTCTTCACTCTTTTCGGTTGGATAAAAGTTTCTGCATGATGTTAAAGCATGGCCAATTTCATTCCATATTTATATCATAATCCACACCTCATGTTGACAGACCCAAGAAAAATGTTGCACAGCAGCACAAGGATAGACCTTAAAGAGGCTACACGTGACAGACTTGAGAACGGCTGCACATGAGGAAGGAAAGTGTTGGAAAATATAACCCCATCACTTAATACAATGAGGGACCTCTCCACCTAATAGCTTAACCTTTGAGTTGGATCTAAAGTTCCTACATTCAGATTCTTTGGTTATCATCTTTCTTATTTTGTTTTTACTAGTTGAATTTTTTGTTTGAAAGATAAACTTCATGGTAGCATTTGCAGCCAAAATCAAACCTCTCATCAAGATTCTTAATTTCTACAGTTTGCCGTACTACAATGAAGCGAATCTGTCGGCAGCATGGGATCTCTCGTTGGCCATCCCGCAAGATCAACAAGGTTAGCCGTTCCCTTTCTAAGCTACAGCGTGTTATGGAATCTGTCCCAGGCGTTGGAGGAGAATTTAAGTTAGCTTCTCTTGACGCAAGTTCACTTCCTGTTGCTGCCTCTTTGAATGTTCCCAATCGACAGAATGCAGCAGGTTCTAAACCTCCCAACCTTGGGGAAGAAAAACATGAATTTATGACCCCTGATGAATCTGGAAGCCAACATCATGAAGGCTCGAGCCCATCCAACTCAGGAAGTGGCTTACGAGACGAGAGCTGTGGGACACCTACTTCCGATGGCTCATCCCTCGGTGTCCCCTGCTTAGGAAATCAGCACTCATCCCAAAACGATCTGACTGTTTCGCCTCTCCACGAAAAGCACGTGAAAGTTTGCAGCTCACTTGAACTGACGTGTCAACCAGCAGCTGCATTTTTTACTCCTGATGCTAATGTCGCAACACAAAGTAGAGAAAAAATTGGAGGAACCCTGATCGGAGATGCCGGAAGCCCACATGATTTGAGCCCTGCAGCAGTGCATGTTCTTTTTGATGACCGGGTCCCATTACGTTCTGAACTGGAATGTAGAGAAGGCATAGTAGCTTCTACTGACAGAATGCCACATATGTTAGCCGGGCAAGAAGTGGAGACTGTGACCATAAAAGCGACGTACAATGATGACATTATAAGATTCCGGCTTTCTTTGGATTCTGGTATTGCCAAACTCAAGGAAGAAGTGTCAAAAAGGCTGAAAGTGGACATGGGTACGTTTGATATCAAGTACCTAGATGATGATAATGAGTTGGTTTTAATAACCTGCGATGCAGACCTGCTGGAGTGTGTGGATGTATCCAATTTATCTGGCAGCAAAATAATCAGATTGTCCGTTCATGATGTGATGGCCAATCTGGGGAGCTCCATTGAGAGTTTGGGCCAATAAGGAAGATTCCTTGTAAATATGGTAACCTCCTAGCACCATTCTTGTAGAGTTAGGTTCTGCTGTAAAAGTTGTAAACTTCTGGAATGACCACCTGTTGAAGTTGCTCCTGATTTTTCCCGTTTTGCTGTGATGATTCTAGGTTCTTGTTAGAATTCAATTTAGAATTGAATAGCTGGGCATGACTTGTAGATATCGGTTGAAGTTAGAAGTTGAAGAGAGTTCACTACATTGTCCCTACCCCCAAGTGGGGAAGTGAACTGCTTATTGTAAATTGTAATCCTCTTGTAATCAGTGTTTGGGAAAGTAATACATCTTCCGTAGAAGAGCATATCATCAGCCTTGTAACGATTATCTTATGCAATCTGATCCATATTTTACGGGAAAAGACTGAACTAGGACAGCCATGCTAGTCTTCGGCAAGAATACTTGGGAGGTTAATGCCAAATGCATACATGAAGGCATGGATACATGTCAAGAGTTAAACTTTCTTTTGCGGAATTTTCTCGCTGTTTTTATGGACATCCCAGGGTATGGAAGCTTTATTACTGTCTTCCTTTTTTGATGAATGAGGGCGCTTCTATTTTCCTAGTCAAATGAGAACTTATAGTCTTTTGTATTTTTTCATGGAACAAAATTGAGTACCTTAATTCTCGAAGAGTAGATGCATATCATCAATTTTGGTGTTCGACTGTTCGTCCAACTTCTGTGCTATTTAGCCTTGTTTCCATTTGAGAGAGATTATTCAAATCCAATACAATGGAGGTACTAATTGTGTTTAAATTGTTCAATACAATATAGGTCATTGGACGGCACTGAATTGTGTCTGGAAGCATAGGTATGTTTAAATTACTCTAATTCCATGTGAATACTGAATTACTGACTGGTGCTTTTATGCCAGGCATTAGAGACTTGATTTTCCTTGTCTGTGAAGTAATTCCTTGGTTGTAATGGATGTTTTTTTACGTTTACAGCCAATTCTCAGTTGTTAAAAAGAATGTTGAATTTGCATTATAGTGGGTTAGGTTGACGAGGAAGGAATGGATGTGTTCCACGGGGCAAATGAATGTCGGAATGCATGCTGAGCTTGGTAGGGGGACCTTGCTTGAATAGTTTTACGGGTAATGGCTGTTGGGATTTGTCAAGCATGGATTCACCCAAGTAATCCTGATTAAAACTTTTCTTTTTTGTATGGTCACTAGTGTTAAAGATGTTTGAAAAACACGCCTGCAAGTTACTTTGCATCAATTCTAGAAACTGTTCTAAAGAGGCATAGGTTTATATTTTGTCCACTTTATATGCATTACAAAACTTCAGCTTTCCACGTTCAACGTTGAGATTATCTGCGAGTTGGTAAAGAAGGGTTTTATTTTCTGGTAGGTGTGTGCTTCGTGGATGTGTACATAAGAAAGTACTTGTGTATGCATCCAAATTTTTTCTCATGAATTTGAAGAGTCATGGTTTTGGATGGAAATATGATGCTGAACCCAAACACGATTGGAGCACCCTGATGGCTAATAAGAATGCCGAGTTGCAGCGCCTAATTGGTATCTACAAGAACATTCTCAATAATGCTGGTGTCACTTTAATTGAAGGGTGTGGAAAGGTTGGATGTTGTGTTGCCATTTTATCACTTCGACATAGTTTGTGATATAAATGTCATGAATGTGTATTCATATTCAAAACCTTGTTTACTGATGCCAACAATTTACATGACTCTATATACAGACTGTGGATCCACATACAGTGGATGTAGATGGAAAGCTCTACTCGGCAAGGTACATTTTAATTGCAGTAGGGGGGCGCCCCTTCCTGAAATTCCCGGACGTGAGTTTGCGATAGATTCATATGCAGCCCTTGATTTGCGTTCCAAGCCTGAAAAAGTTGCAATAGTTGGGGGAGGTTACATTGCACTCGAGTTTGCTGGGATTTTCAATGGATTGAAAAGTGAGGCCCACATATTCATACGACAGAAAAAGGTTTTGAGAGGTTTCAATGAGGAGGTGAGGAATAACAACCTATGTGAGTGTCTTTGTTTAGTACTTAATCAGTCGATAGTTTCTCCTCATGTGCACAACTTACTTTTATTCATGTAGGTCAGAGATTTTGTTGCAGAACAGATGTCTCTAAGAGGGATCGAGTTCCATCCAGAGGAGTCGCCTCAGGCTATCCTTAAATCGGCAGATGGTTC
Source organism: Rhododendron simsii (assembly GCA_014282245.1). Taxonomy (NCBI): domain Eukaryota; kingdom Viridiplantae; phylum Streptophyta; class Magnoliopsida; order Ericales; family Ericaceae; genus Rhododendron; species Rhododendron simsii. The sequence continues at coordinate 8,646,174 of CM024959.1, read as the reverse complement.
ATTGACTTTGAAGACTAGTAAAGGGGCCATTGAAGGTTTCTCTCATGTCATGTTCGCTACGGGCCGCAAGCCTAATACAAAGGTTTGATTTTTAAACTTTTTGGTTGGCTTTTGTTTCTACAGGCTTCTGTGAGTTTGTCACTTTACCAAATGTAGAGTTCCAAGAGACATGGTCATTTCCTCTGTTATACTCCCTCGGTCCCATAATTTTGGTCCCTTATGAAACTACTTGCAATTTTTAAACTTAAACGTAATGTATTTACTAAAATAATTTTTTGATTTTTTTGCTCCTTAAAAAAGATCAAATTGAGATCTATCAAAGAAGATCCATATTGCAAAAAAATTATTGCTGTAAGTACGTTATTTTTTAGCTTAAAAATTGCATGTAGTTTCATAGAGGACTAAAATTATGGGACGGAGGGAGTAATTATTTTCCCTCTCTTTCTTCCCTGTCAAGCAATGGATACTTTTCATATCTTGATTTTGTGCCGAGAAAGGGTAACTTATCTAAGATGAAGTTAATCCACCGTTTTGAAAGATATTTGTTTTAGGGCTTAAATGATTTATATGCTGAAACATGTATGCGCTAGACCCATGTTGGATTTTTTATACATGAACTGATGAACTAAATTCGATTGCAGAATTTGGGATTGGAGAAGGTAGGGGTAAAAATGACCAAGGATGGAGCAATAGAGGTAGCTTGTTTGGGTTTTTGGTTGTCTCTTTTACTTTTTATCTTTATGTCTCTATCTTTCTTATACTCCAACATGATGCCTTTAATCATTTGTTGTCTTTTCTACTTTTGTTCAGGTTGATGAATACTCCCGTACATCTGTTCCGTCCATTTTGGCTGTTGGAGATGTCACAAATAGAATAAATCTAACTCCATTTGCTTTGATGGAGGGAGTGGCACTGGCAAAAACTCTCTGTGGGAATGATCCTACAAAACCTGATTATAGTTACTCTATGAGTCTGCATGTCTTGTCATAAATTGGTTGATAGCTTCAAGAAGGTGAAACAATCTCCCAATTGAGCCTTCATAAATCCATTCTATTACTTTATGCATCAGTTGGTTGCTTAAAGGATTGGAGGACCATATGAGAACTCAGACCGGATGAGAAAGTTGAGTTGACTGTCTACTAAATAATGGTGATGAACAATAGCTTTCTGACCATGTTATCTGCCTTTTTTATTAGGGCTGTCCCGTCTACTGTGTTTTCCCAGCCACCTATTGGACAAGTTGGAATTTCAGAAGAACAGGTGTTGCATATTGTGAAATGTAGATGCAACATGTCCAGTTTGCCTTTTGGTGCTCATCATTTCAAGGATTTTTGCAGGCTGTTAAAGAATATGGCGATGTTGATGTCTTCACAGCAAACTTCAGGCCCTTAAAGGCTACTCTTTCTGGGCTTCCAGACCGGATTTTCATGGAACTTATCGTATGTGCAAAGACTAGAAAAGTTCTTGGGTTGCACATGTGTGGAGAAGATTCACCAGAAATTGTGCAGGTTTTGCCCTTTCTGCGTTAAGTTTTTTGCTTCCATTTGGGGGAGAAAATTTCGGTGGTCATCTGAAATTGGTAGTTCGAGGCTTCATGCTTTCAGTTGATCAGATTTGTTTATTGAATTTCAGGGATTTGCAGTTGCTGTGAAAGCTGGCTTGACAAAAGATGATTTTGATGTCACAGTGGGTATCCATCCTACAGCAGCAGAGGAACTTGTCACTATGAGGACTCCTTCGCAGAAGATTCGAAGTGGCTCTCCACTGGAGGTTGTCTAATAAGAACTTAGACATGTATTATGACTCCAAATATGTGTTTACATGAACATATTCATGCGATTTCTCATCTGCCGAACATATTTATGCTTTTCTTTTCCCGCTGGTATTCTTACTGCTCTGCCTCTCTGAACCAAAGAAAAACAAAACCCCTGGGGCACAAGTTGATTTGCAAGCTTGTTAATGTACATTGAACATGAATAGATTGATAAACCATTTTCTTAGTTAATTCTCGCACACAACTGTTCGTTGTCTCCCATGCTCACTTTTTTATTGATTGGGCTACAATCCTATTCAAACAATTGCAGGGTAAGGATTCTGAGGTTAAAGCTGCAGCTGGGGTTTAGCATCATTCCACATGCCATTATTAGGTGAGAACAGTCGCATAACTTCTATTTATACCCTTCGTTACGATTATACTTTGTTTTCTGTTTCCCTTTTGTTTAAACTATTCAAACACTGGGGAAAGATCTGCGCTGTTGGTCTCTTGAAGAGTTCATCTTGCCTGACATGATTCCTGTAGAGCATTTTGTTCTCATATTTGCTTAAATAACTGAATCTTATAATGGTGGGGTAGGAACAGTGAGCCCTGTTCCAGAACGGGTTTTAAGTACTTATTTTTGAAGAAGGCAATTTCAAGCTAAAATAATGGGTTTAATGAAATTTAAAAATATGCAATATGGATCTTGTTTGAAAGATCTCGATGAGATCTTTTATACGGTGCAAAAAAAATTTAAAATTTTTTTTTCATTTACATTATTTTTGAGTTTGAAAATGTGAAATAAATACTTATTTTTTAAGAAGGTGTTCTGGAACGGTATTCATTTACTAAACTTAATATAGACTTTCAGAAATTTTGATTCTATAACGTTTTGCAGGATGACTTTCTCCGGAAAATTGAAGGTGGAATCCTGTTGAGAGTTTAATGGTTTACAAAAACCTGGATGTGGACCTGCAGCAACAATGGACCTCTCTTTGAAGGCGCGTGAAGAGAATGGTATATGGATGAGGCCATTGATGATCCTCATTGAAGATAGATCCCTTTAGTCTGTTTCTTCAACATGGTGTGATACTGCGGCAGTTTGAAAGCCGATGATATACATAATACATAATGCGAACTCTAACCTTCCCTCTTTTACCCCATGCTAGTTTTGTAGGTCCTTCAAGCAACGGATAAATTATTTCAATGCAAGAGTGATCATGGAGATTTTTCTCTATATCAATTTGCGTCGAGAGAAATGATTTTCTTGTTTTCTATGTACATAACGATATTGCTATGACATTTCGTAATTTTATTTGCTCTAATTGAGACTTGGGTGTGAATTTGTGTTGCGGCAGTTGATGTTTGTTTTGTCACATAACATTTCAATTTGGCCGCTCCATCTTCATCTAGGGACTGCAATTTTATGGTGGTGGTTCTGAACATTGTCTGCTGCTGTAAGCTTTATTCTTAAGTTCTGTTGGGGGTCAATTTGCCAGTAAATTCCCCTTGTAATGCTGCATTTGGATGGACCAAAAAGGACAATAGGGATTCATGGGAAACATAGATCAGCGACAGAAAATGGAGGGAACTCAATTAAACAGCAAGGAACACACAGTAAGTTGGTAGGCTTTGGATCGAAAGAACATGCATCGTACAAAGGACAAAAAAAATTTTTAAGGGGCACAAGACTCTGGACAAAGACAAAAGAAACCTTCAATATTGGGTGGGACTGTCAACTCCTATGATTCTTAAGGAAATTTTAAAACTTCGGTAGGACGGTCGCCTGATCTCATCTGCATCTCATCTGCTCCTCGGTCCATTATTGACTCTGGACAAGATTGTAGTAGGTGTTCGCCGTCAGAGTGCATTGAGAGCAGAAAATATCAAAAGCTGTTGGTACCGAATCAAAACTCTAAAACAACGAAAACTAGTTTGACGCTCAAATGGAAGCTCATCAACCACCCATCATACAGCAAAATTATCGGACCCCTGTGAAAGAACACACCAGGGCAGACACTGGGTTCTTTTAACATACAGAAATCAAAACTGTGGTGCGAGAAGGCAGGTTGAAACCCAATTGCCTCTGCTCAAAATTCAGATACAGGACTACAGCAAAGTTAACGGATAAGACTTAAAACAAAATAAGCAACCAGTGCTCTTCTGTGTTATGCATGTTGGTAGTGATGCAACTTGTATAACCCCACTTTTCCAGCAGCATCTCCCAGGGCCATGAAGCCTCCACCAGGACTAAAATCCAAACAGCGTGGATAATGCAGGTTCCGATTTGGAGGAGGCCAGTTAGAGAAAACGGTAAACGATGGTACGTGAATCAGCTTTAGACTATTCTTCTTCATGGTTGAACAGATAGCCAAAATCTGAGCATCGGTATTGAATTTCATAAAATCTACTTTAGTAGTTAGATTATCAATAGTCTTGATTGGTTTCCTCTTTCCACCCAAAAACTCTTCTCTGTTGTAAATATTCACAATCCCGCTGTCTGAACCAGATGCAAACAAACTTCCACTTGGATTAGTACAAAGAGATGTACCAGTTAAGCAACCTTCGTCAACAGCCTTGTGGAAGCAAGCCCTAGTTCTCAAATCCCAGTGGTAAACATGCCCGTCACCACCAGAGCTAAGCAAATGTTGCCCATCATTAGCGAAAGCTAATGATCGAGCAGTTCCATTCATTTTAAGTGTTCCAATTAGATCCTTTGTTTTTGTTGAAACTAACAAGATATACCCTTCATTACCCACAAAGGCAATTGTATTAGAATCCGGCGAAACCTCAAAAACTTCCAAGCTCTTCTCCTCCCTCCCAGTTAAGGGGCCAATCTTATCTACAGTAGCTTTCACTAGATCCAGACAGTAGAAGAACTTTCTTCTCCCTGCTGCTATTGCTTGAGATCCATCAGGTAAGAAACACGCCTTTCGAATAGGCAAATCCTCTAGGAAAATGCTTTGTATTTTGGTGTTCCTTTTCCCATCTATCTGAAAAAATCTCAGCTTTTTATCTAGACCTCCGGTAAGAAGTAACTGAGCATTTCTATGGAACTGAACTGAATTTATTGGACCACTAGAACGATCTTCTGCATTTGCATCAACTAAGCTTGAGTACCCAAGAAGTCCTGGCAACAACTTCGCAGTGCTTTTCACAACAAGGTCCTCAGTAGATCGAAGAATGTCGTCGACACCTTTAACATCCTTATAACCCTGTGCCAAGACTGCCTCATTTTCATATTCAGGGTCGTCTTCATCAGAGCTGTAATTCCTTGACCTTGAATCCAGTTGGGCCCACTCTGTGCCCGGGTTCAGCTTCACGTGCTGAGCCCTTAATCTGGAGATGTAGGTGGAACCAGAGATGACACTTTCATCTTCTTCCTTCCGCAGTTTCCTCAATCTGTTGACTTTAGCTATATCTATACTGGTCTTTTCCTCCTCATCATCCACCCATACAGGTTTCCTTTGGCCAGTTCGTTCCTCATCATCACTACTTTGACTGAGACCTGCATCATCTTCATAAACAGAGAGTACGCTATTCGCAGACCTATCCGTAAAGAACAACGCAGAGCTTTCGTCAATTCCGTACCTCAATTCCTCATCATCTTCCTTCCCAAACTCAACCGGGGAGTACAGAGAACCAAACAAAGAGTTTTCCAACTTCTTCATTTCTTTTTCCTGCTCAATTTCCAACTGCTTGTCCTCCTCTTCATTGCGCTTTTCCTTTCTCTTCTTGACTTTGTAAGTATCTGGCTCATCCTCTTTTCGATCTCCAACCTCCTGGTCACCTTCCAGTACTGAAGGCTGGTCAGAAACCTTCCTTTTGATCTTCTCAATTTGGACTTTAGGAAGCGCATTTTGAGAAATCAAACTCATCTTTTCGTAATATGTTTATTTCTGCAGAAATCAAACAGTAGGCAATTTCAGTCACTCAGAACATTGACAGGCAGGACAACAATCCTCACGTTTGGAAAATAACAAAGAATCTAACAAATTGATTCTCAATCATGACCATCCATGCACAAAACAATGTGCAAACCAACTCATAAATCCTGGTTCTTCAACCAGCACAGTTAGTTTCAATTCCACTAAGACATAAAAGCCAAAAAAAGGTGTAAAAATACGGGCAATTGATCAGAAATGCAGAACACACTACCAGCGATTGGATAAATTATCACCATTCTTACAATTCGTTTAATGTTTATGGATGCGATTAGATATTAATTAGATTGTACTTCAAATAATAGCTACAAAAAAAAAATAGCTCAATTTATGGGAAAATCAATTCACAACGATGTGTACTGAACAGTTACATAAAATCGGTTGGCCCCACCCAAAAGAGGTACGCCTTCCGTCCCAAAATAATAGTCCCATACGAGAAGACATGTAATTTTTGGGTAACAAAATAAAGTACTCATGTGCATGATTTTTCGAGTTTCTCCACATGAAAGTAAAGACCTCGATTAGTTCTTTAATTTGGTGCAAAAAGTTCAAAAAATAATGTACGGTACTTTATTTTTTGATCTGCAAATTGCACATATTTCGTAAGGGACTATCTAAATGGGATGGAGGGTAGTACTAAATTCAATTTTTTGGGAATTTCGAAAAAAGAAACGTATCTCGAGCTGTAGACCATGAAACCACACGAACTTACTGAAATACCTCTGTAGTTCAATTTGTATTGAATAAAATCTCTACTAGAAAAAGGAAACGAGAAAATAAAGCAAACCAACACGAAAGAAGAACATATAAGAAATTCATTAAACTTCAACAAAATAAATTTCACTATCCTACCAATATCACTAAATAGTAAATACCAGCGTATACATGCTTCAAACGCAAATGAAGGTACCTAACAGCGGTGGTCGGCAGCCGACGTTAGAGTAGTTGATGGTGGCGTAGGTTGGAGCGGCGGGGGTAGAGAGAACAATTAGGGTTTTTTTTTTTTTTTAACGGAGAAGAACTGGAGTAGTACTAAGATTAAGAACATCTAAATTACGAAGAAACCCCCTTATCTATATTTCCCTTTCTCACTTAACCATTCTCATCTAAAAATCCCTCAACGAACTCCTTCAACTATGAAAGCTTTCAGTTCAATTTAAAAAGGGGAAAAAAACACTATGAAAAGTTTCGAGGCTTAAAATGTACTTATACGTTTACCAAAATGTCCTTGACATTTGGGAGGGGTATGAAACCAAACAGAGGCATGTCCTCTTGTAAAGAGGTTTTTCTTCTAGCGTCATATCATCATCACTCAAGACGACGCTGTCGTCCTATTTTTAAGTTACATACTTTTTATTAATAAATATGTTGATAAAGTTACATATGTAATAAATAAAATGCTAACCGGTGGGAATTTTTAGCCCATTTGTCCTCGTAATAGCATCGCGCAAGATTCTAGAGTTTGCTGCTGACCCTTCCCAACCAGAAAAGACATAGATTATGTTCATATCTGTGTTACAAACACCCGACACATTTGTAGCCATATCTCCTTTTTGATTCCTATACCTTGGTTTGACAGATGGACCAACTCGAACATCAATGTATGTGCCATCTAGTGCCCCCAAACAATTCTAAATATATTGCAAGAAGTTAATTATTTTTACTTAGAAACTTAAAATAACTGTACGAGTTATGTACTCAATTTCAAATGTTACTTGAAAAATTTTCCGCCTATCATCTGTGCATGCTTGAGTTATAGGCTCAGGCTTGACGAGTAGTTGACCTTGCAGGCGTATGATAGCCCAAAGAACATCATTGAAATGCCTACTAACAGTTTGACCTGATCGGATTAACAACTCTATTCTTATGGTAGTGCTCTATGGTGTACAAAAACATCGCAACTTTCTCCTCCAAACAAACTGACCTTAAATGGAACAACCCCCAACTGTTTCAATTAGGTTACATAGAAGCATAAAGCAATTCCTATCCATCCGAAGTTGCTCCAAACAAGTTATTTCGCTATGACGCACTAACCGATTGATTTTATCTATTTGTTCTTGGAATGGGTTCGGTTCCGTAAACCTAGATTCGTGTCAAGAGTAATATCTCTCAAGAGCGACTTGGACAGCCAAACCACACACCACTTTTTTTTGCCTGATCAAATGTGTCACTATGGTGAACACCTCTGTCTCCTCCGAAGTATAATCCAACTCATTTCCAGTGATATCCATCTACTAACAAAATATCAAGGTAGAAAAAAATCAGTGTTCTAGATATCAATGTAAGAACAAAGTATACCAGTGGAATATTAGGGGGCTAAACAACCCTTCTAAGTAGCAAAATGTCACCTAACCAACCCAAAGATAAAAATGAATTACGACCCTTTAGAATAATATGATAAGAATAACAAGATCTTTGCACCGATTCAAACGGAGTGAAAATTTGAGCATTGATTTTTTGAGACCGTTTATATATTAAAAAATATGGTTAAAAAATTAAGTGGTCCAATTTTTAATCGTTTAAATGGATGTGAAGATCTTACTATTCTGATCATATTATTCTAAAGAGACATAATCAAATTTTGTCTCTAAGGCTTTCATAATCACGTTTCTGTTCCATAAAATTGCAAATCGTTGGTTGGAATTTTTTATTTAACCAAAACGGCAACATTTTGACAGTGTGGATAGGGGATCCTGTGCCACTGGCCCAGCAGAGCCCCCGGGTCCTATTCTTCCCAAGTGATTTTTGAAGTCTGAACCAATTACTATCACAGACTGTGTACCCGTGATTTTGCCTTTCTATTTTTGGCCCTCGGATTGAATTCGTATTACTTTCCAGAAAATAATGCAGTGTAATTACCAAATTGCCAAAGGTTGCATGAAGGGTGGAAACTTGTGCAAGAAAATGTTTGTTAAGTCAACGGTCTAAATTTATGTATAAAAAATATGTAGACCATGTAGAAACTTTATATCCATCTCAAAATCAATTGGCAATGAGTGGAGAGATCCCAGATGTTATTAAGTGATCACCCATTCCACTCTCAAGCAATGTGAGATTCATTTGCTTAACATCTCCCCTTACGTGCAGCCGCGTTTGAGGTCTGTCACGTGTGGCCACTTTTGGGTCCTATCATCGTGCAGCCTTTTCGCTGGTCTGTCATCGCGGGATGTGAATTGTGAATTTTTATAAAATGTGGGGTGGAACGGGCCCCGCTCTGATACCATGTAGAAACTTTATATCCATCTCAAAACCAATTGGCAATGAGTGGAGAGATCCCAGATGTTATTAAGTGATCACCCATTCCACTCTCAAGCAACGTGGGATTCATTTGCTTAACAGTAATCCGGGAAGCTGGTGGAGAAAATAATGCCTTGTTCCCTTTGCGATTCAAAAAGAATTTTTCAAAAAATTCCCCCTAGATTCCCCCTACTTTTCACCTTTTTCTCTCTATCTCTCTCCACTCATTACCCCTACTATTTTTCAAAAACACTTTTCAAATCTCAATCCAAACAAAGTATAAATCTCTGACGAGGCTGGAGGAAACCGGGCAGAGCTTCTGCTGAACCTCGGAGATAGTTGAAAAATCTTTGGCCGAAAACGGGCATGACTTCTGCAACAGTCCGGAGATCTAGGAGAGAAGCAGGCAGAAATCGGGCAGAACTATTCGTCTTGTAAACTCCATATTCAAGAACGTGTGTGTGAAAAATCAACTTAATTGGACATTGACAATTATATAAACGCATTATATTTTGCTTTATAAAACAAGCGGTGCATATGGTTTTAAACTAAATTCATCCACTTTAAACAATTTGTTTTTAGAGTTATCAAATCCAATGAGATATTGATTTCCTGTACATAAATGCTTGGATTTAGAAACTTCAAGATGAACAATTCAGATCCCTTTCATAGCCTCATAATGAAGGCGAGAAAATAGAGATTGACAAAGTACCTAAAATAAGGTACATAGACGAGCTTAACTCTCACATGAACCTTCCCATCGCAAGCTGCAGCCGCCTAAGTTGAATGGCTAGGATTTTTCTGGTATTTTTTCGGTATTATAGATTTTTTCGTAATTTTTATTGAGTTTCTTTGCCGTAATATTTAACATTAATAACTCTCTGGTAAATGATTTGGGCACTCCACTTTTTTATGGTGACACTTCAAAACTTGTCTTTTAGTGTAAATGACAAATTTTGGAGTGCCATTATAAAAAAATGGAGTGCCAAAATCATTTTCCTAATTCTTTTCACTAAGAAGAATTAGAAAAATATAAAATACGGATCAAAATTCAAAAAAAATAAAATCATACAAGACGACACTAACGGAAAAAAAAGACAGTTGTTTGATATTTTTTTGGTCTTTATCATTTTTTTTTGTGGTTTTTTTTGGTCTATCATTTTTTTGGGGGTTATTTTTGGTCTTTTTTCTTTGTTAGTGTCATCTCATATGATGTTCTTTTTGAATATTGATCTTAATTTTTCATCTTTTAGACCTCTTCGGGCAAGACGAATGACCAATCTAAAAAATTTAATAAAAATGCAGCAAAAATTTTAAAAAAATAAATACCACGACAAAAATAGAGGAAAAAGTAACAACAGCGTCTTGGTGTTTCATTATTTTTTGTTTTGTTGTTTTTTACTATTTTGAAACAAGACTGAAAAGAAAACAGAAAGAAATTGGGAGGAAGTTTTGGAAGGTTCCAGGCAATGGTTAGGTGGAACTCTGAAGATATAGAAATTGGAAAATTCTAAAACCAGTCAAATGGGCTAACAACAGTGAGTGTATGAATGTGTATTAAAGAATATATAAAGCACATAAAAATAGATATTTTTTTTCGTATTATAGTGTATTTATCGTCAGCCCATTGACTGACTTGCAAGACGGATGGAAATTTGAACCCTCGGAGAGTCGGAGGGATCAAGATTCAACCACTTGTGAACCCTCTGTGACTTTTCTGTTTATCTATTGCGCGTCTAAACGCGTACACGTCTAAAGTACAGAAGGGGGCCGGGGCGAGAGAGAGAGAGAGAGAGAGAGAGAGAGAGGTGGGGACTTGCGAGGCACTTGAGATTTCGTCTGATCCACGTGAAATATGATGGAAATATGGGAGGAAGAAGGTGAACAGAATTCTGAGTGGAGGGAAGATCCTTATGACGAAATCGGCTCGGATCCAGCCCTGGAGTGCATTAGAAACTTCCCCATGTACTCGCCTCCGAGATCGCTCACCTACGGGCGCGCCGACCAAGTGCAGTCCCCGCCGCTGGACTTATTCGGCCTTCAGTTCGGCTATGAGGCTTACTTGCCACCGGCTACCACCACCGTGTGCAATATTGAAGCATCTCTTGCGTACGAGGCTTCCTTATTCGGCCTTCAGTTCGAATATGAGTCTTACTTGCCACCGGCTACCACCATCGTGTGCAATATTGAATTACTATCTCTATGGCAAGTTTGGGAACTTCTTCGATGGAAAGTTTTGGATGATATCGATATCTTAGAAAAAGGTAATTTCAACTTTAAAAATTATATATATATTTAAATAATTTTTTATCAATATAAATTTTGTTAAATAAATTTTATTGAAATTTTTTAAACACGATGTAAAAACAAAATTAAAAATTAAATAATTATTTTTATTATATTTAAGATTGAAATTATTCTTTTTGGAAAAAAATTTAAAAAATGTGTTTAAAAAAAATTTAAAATTTATTTTCATTTTTAGTATATTTAAATTTGAAATTATTATTTAAAAAAAGGTTTAAAAAAACGAAATGACACTTCATAATATGTCGGGAGCAATGTTCTGAATACCGTACCGGTCAGAATATCGATTTTCCTATTGGTATGGTACATATCGGTACTGATTGAATATTCGGTACCGTTTCGGATTGATCGCTATTAGTATTATTTTTCTACTTAAAAGAATTTATAGTATAATATACACTTTTTAAAATAAAAATAAATAAATAAATTCGATATTTGTTCGGTACCGTTCGGTATTATCCGGTACTTGAAGAAAAAAATAATTTTAAAAATAGTTCCGTACCATCTGGTATTGGCCGGTACTGACCGGTATGTCCGGTATTCGGTATCTACCGGTATTTGAGTCGAAACCAAATTAGAGATGTATGATACTGGATTTTATTAAAAACAGTACCAAACGGTATTAATAACATTGTTCGGGAGTTGGTCCAGTTGTCAACAGACTGCCAATGTCTTTTGTTTCGGTATTTTAACTTCAGACAAAATATAGCGGCTATGTTTGCCTGATAATTTAGTTTAGTTTAGTTTAGTTTTGGTAGTGGGTGGAGAGATAATATGGTAATAATTGAAAATATGGGTAATGATTGGAGAGAGATAGAGAGAGATGAGAAAGTAATAATTGAAGAAATAGGATAATGATTGAAAAAAAAAGTAGAATAATAATTGAAAAACAAAATGAAAACAAAACAAAATAGCCAAACAACGTAGCCAGCATACTTTATGGTAACGAACCACTTTTTACTCCGAACTATGCCGTTAACCACTTACCACCTAGAGAAGCTTCCAAGAAGAAAAGAACTGCCATCCCAAGTTTCTTCCCCCCTTCCTTCAAGATCTTCCACTTTTCATCTTTTGCATAACACGATACCCGGGCGTCTAGTAACCGAGAAAGAGAGAGTGAAGAATTGGGGTGCATCAGTGCATGGTTGAGTAGTAATTTCTTCATCATATTAAAAATTGGCTTTTGGAGTAGGTAATTTGTCGGCCAACTTAAAAGATATCTCTGTGGTTGGATAAATTTGTGTGTTCTGTGTGCCTGGTTTTGTCACAAACATGACAAAACCAGTGGCAAACCGAACTGTTTTGAGTCTGCCCAGAATCCTGATTGGATTTGCGGTTGGGGCTCTACGTGGTGTGATTTGCTTCTGGGTTTGGTACAATAGCCCTATTTCTTGGTACTCTTTCTTTATCCATGAAGCAGTGAAATTCTACTTGGTGGCGGCAAGGAAAAAATTCTTCCTCGCATCGAGAACTCATCAAGAGGTTGAAGTGCATTTTTTATAACTTGACTAGCGTAAAAATTTCCATGGATGTTTAATCATGAACACTTATATAAAAATTTGTATACTATTTGTGGCTTTCTATCTCAATTTGATAGAGATAATATTTTTGTCTTTTATACGATTCTATAATACAAGGATATATTTTAGTACGACACGTCCACAACTTGTCCATGTCTGTATTTTTAAGAAACGTTGTGTTTGCTTGTTTGTGTCGTGTCCCTGTGTCCGATTTGTGCTGCTTAGTTAGCCGTTAATTTGGTATAAGAATTAGGTCTCTTTGATTTGAGTGAAAAAAAAGGAGTAGAACTCAGAGATGTGTATTTTGAGGGGTTTTACTCAGATTTTAAGTCAGAGTAAGGATTTGGCTATGGGCAGGAGCTGCTGTTAACACTCAAATAATTCATAAACTAGGTTTAACTCTTGAGCCTTAGTTCTCTTAATCCTTCACATTACAGGAGAACTTTTTTTTTTATCTTTCTCCAGCCTCCCCAGTTGAAAAAGAAAAAGCGACAAATCTTTTCTATTTTTTCGATAATTTTTGTGTCTGGCATGGAACATGTTCATGAAAATTTTGAAGAAAAAAAAAAGTTTTTATCGAAATAGCTTGGATTAGCATCATGCTGTACTCTGAGTCTCTCTCTAAGAAGACGAGAGTGGCTGGTATGCTTTGTTACACTGCTGTTTCATGTAGCAGTCTGTTGGTTGTATGTCTTTGTATAAGCATGGATGCTTCATGTATAGGTCCTCCTCTTTGTTCTTTTTTGTAAGTCTGATCTTAAGATGAAATTACCATAATGCGATTTACCATTTCTTTTTTCTATATGTTAGCTGTTGTCATGGCTTTGGAGTTCCTTATTTACCTCAATCTCACAAAAGTATCTGACAGTGGCCTATCATGTTTCACAGTAATATCTATTATATGTTACTGATTTCCTCTTATCTCTGCTCATCCTGCAAGTTCCGGTTTTGCGTAGATAATTACGGCATTCCAGTTTCTTTTGCCATGAGATTGCAGATGATTTACAGCTTCCAGTTTCATGTTCTTTAGTGCTAAAATAAAGAAACTATTTCATCCATATGTAGGTAAACTGGAATGTCTAACATCAAATGATTCAAATTCATCAATAGACAAACCGATCAATGCTCAGGCTAGTTTTCTCTTCCATTCTGCACTTTACTCCCAGGCGTGCAAACTTAACTTTGTTGGGGCACAAGCCAATAGAATATACCTTACAGTTCAATGCTTCATAGAGAAAGAGAGCAATGCTCAGGTTAGTCTTCTCTTCCATTCCGCATGTTACTCTCAGCCATGCAAACTTGACACACTGAGGGCGCTCTCTTGATCGCAAATGTGCATACTTATTTTCATAATCAACCACAATGATATAATATTTAACATAGACTTTCAGTTATTAGCCACAAAAGTTTATAATGCTTAATATCTACTCCTACAAAAGTGTCTAAAAATAAGCACAGAAATAGTTCGTTAATTAAAACTATTAAAGTATTACTTTCCAGTTGATCTCAAAGCGTTTTTCAGAATGAGATAGTTGTATCTGTGACATTTTAAATTTCTCCAAGTGGATTAACATCCCAAGTAGATTGCCGTTCAAAAAAAAAAAAAAAAGAACATCCCAAGTTGATTAACAATCTATAAATCAAAAATCTCAAATAAACCAACATAATGGAGAAAAATTTGAGGCATGACATGAGAAAGATGTATTCATTTTCATATACAAAAGTGGTATGTCGGAGCACTCGTACAATTATTCAACAAATGCAAGAACACTAACATTTTTTTTTCCCATTTAGAGTGGGGGCACGTGACACCACGTGCCCCTTAATAAGTCTGCCACTACTCGAGGTTATGTAAGCCCTTCAATTCTTGGTTAGAAAAAATCCTTTGCAATGACTTATGCCTAATTGTTGATTCCACGGTTACCACCGAACTATTTGGAAAATCGTAGCTTGTCTATGTTGGCTGTTCTATAATTCTCATATGGTTGATGCGAATGAGACAAATGAAGTGGGTAGGATGTTCTTGAGAGGTACTTCCTGCTATTTTCCTAGTGGTTATATAAGGAGGCATCTGTGGAAAATCATGTCCTAACTCCCAAGAAAGGGTCAGTTAACGCGACTTTTAATTTGGTTTATGGATTTCTGAGACTCTATGTGTTGCGCTTAAATTGGAGGGTTGAGGTGAAATGTTTTTTTGGGGATTGATGGGGACGGGCATTTGCTTTCCTTTCAATGGGGGCCTTTTCGTGAGTGTGTAGCTGATGAGAAGATCCTTACTATTGCTTAATTGTTCCAGAGATAACAAATCCTTATTAACAGGTGCAAGCCAGATGGTTTTTGTCCTCATCTTCTCTAACACTGCATGGTGTGGGAGTTTTGGGGATTGATCTTGATAGCGCCTGGGTACTTTGGGGCGTCTTGAGTTTTCTAATAAGAGTTACCGATCTGGTGCATAAATGTGGGTTGATATGATGGGAAGAGGAGGAATGCATGACTTTGAGCCCCTTCTTTTATGTGGATCATTTGGGGTGTGCAAATAGGATGGGTTTAGAGTGGCAGAAACCATTCTTTAGGCTAAAGAGTTCACCTTTTTCAATATTTTACAGTTCAATCTATGTGGAAAAGGACTGACCTGGAGCAAATTGAGAATCCACAGATGTATTATAAGCTTTCTTTAGAGGCCATTGTGCACTGTGTTTTGCTTGATGTACACAGGTTGCCTCTGTAGGGTTCAACTCCACCCCTGTTTGCATTTAATGCTCTTTATTATGAATTTCAACTTGATAGCGCCTGGGTACACAGATTTGTATGATTTAGGAAATATTTTTGGTGGCTAGCATTTTTAGCAAATAACAAAATTGCATCTAACAATCCATCACCTTTTCAGTAACTGTTTACCTATCAAATTAGCCTTCACTTTGAGAAACATAACTTTAACCTAGATTTATGTTCCCTCTCACTTTTCATTGCATCAAATTGCATAACAAATTATACTAACTAGAAGGTGGGCACACACAATGTGCGCACATTTCTAGGATGGGTGGGAATAGTGGGGTGGTGGTTATGAATTTATGATAGGTAGTTTTAAATTGATTACTATTTTGCCCATAACAACTATTTGTTATTTTTAGATGGGCAATTATGGAAGACACTTTTGTGACGGGGCTTCAAAAAATGGGAGGCGCCAAATTGGTGCTCTCCCTTTATATAATAAAATAGATAATCGTTGCAAATATTCCAAGTTTTTTGTGATATGTATGACTCATAAGAGGTTAGCAACTTAGCATCTCATTATCATTGTTGTTCATGAAGTTTAAGTTATCATTGGTTTGTTAAGTTTGTGGGAAATCATGTGAGTCCAGATTTACTAATTACCTTCTTTGGACTACCAATTGGCAACAATGTAGGGGTTTTTTCTAGAAGGAAGATATGTTGAAGCCTGCCATCGTTCAGACATCAAGTACTTTTATCAATCCATCAAAAAGTTCATGCGTTGGCTAGATTCATCAGAAGAAAAGATGTTTGGAGGATTAGGAGTCAAATACATTGAACAAAAAGTTGAAAGTGCAGAAAAGAGTTGCATTACTATATCTCATTTGAAAGGAAAAGCTACTACTGAGAGACCAAAGAGGAAGTATAGGACTACGTATTTGATTACTTTAGATGATCTCTGTCAACTTTTTGGCCATAAACGTGCAGATGCTGCAAAGACCCTTGGTGGTAAGCTTCTAAACTCGAAAATCTTGCTTCTAGTCTTGTTCTTGTTTCCATAACATGCTTAGGTCTTCTGCTCTAATAAAGCTGGATTGTTTTGAAGTAACAATACATATGGGTACATACCCAGATATATGTGCTCTATTTACGTGCTTGTTAAGATTTTAATCTTTCTCCAGCCTCCCAAGTTGAAAAAGAAGAAGCTTCAAATCTTTTTGTTTTTGATAGTTTTTGTGTCTGGCATGAGACATGTCCTCGGAGATTCTGAAACAAATAGAAGTTATATTTAAATAGCTTAGGTTAGCATCATGTTGTACTCTCAGTTCTCTCTAAGAAGACTAGAGTGGCCGGTGTGCTATGTTATGCTGCTGTTTTGTGTAGCAGTCTATTGGTTGTACAACTCGTATGTCTTTGTATAAGCACGGATGCTTCATGTAGAGGTCTTCCTTCCTGTTCTTTTTTGTAGCATGTCTGATTTTGTGTTACCATTTACCAATTCTTTTTCCTATATGTTAGCTGGTTGTAATGAATTTGGAGTTGCTTGTTTACCTCAGTTTCGTAAAGTTATCTGACAGTGGCCTATCATGTTAATTTCACGGTAATATGTTTCTGGTATCCTCTTATCTGCTCATCCTGCAAATCTTCCAGTTTTGCGTAGACAATGGCAGCATTCCAGTTTCTTTTGCCACGAGATCGCAGAGGGTTTACAACTTCTGGTTTCTATATTCAGGTTGCTGGATTGGTGCTGAAATGAACCATACAGTTCAGTTCTTGAAAGTGAAAGAGAGTAATGCTCAGGTTAGTCTTCTCTTCCTTTCTGCACGTTACTCTCAGCCATACAAACTTAACATGGTAGAGGTGCAAACTTAACATGGTAGAGGTGCTCTCTTGATCACAACCGTGCAAACTTATTTTCATAACCGCAATGAGAAAATATTTACTTTTATTTATAGCCACACGAGTTTATAAATGCATAACTGACGAGGACGCTGTTCTCCAATTTATCTTGGATAACTCTCCTAGTTTTCCAGATTTACTGAATCGATACGTTGGAAAAAAGTGTCGGGAGAGAGGAATTGTAAATATTTACTTTTGATTTCTACTTTGTTTAGTTGGGAGTCGGAGGAGTGCAAGTGTGCAACCCTTCTTTGAGCCAATTCTTTGACATCTTATAAGCTTTCTTTTGAGACCGTTGTGCAGTGTGTTATGCTTGATGTTGCAGTGTGTGATGCTTGATGTTAATGGGTTGCCTCTGTAGGGTTCGGTTCCACCTTTGTTCGCATTTAATGTTCTTTGTTTTGAATTTCAAAATTCACGTTATTCAGGAAAAATTTTTGGTGGCTAGTGTTTTAGGATTTTAGCAAATATTTGGAGTGGTTAATAACAAAATTGCATCTAACAATCCTATCATCTTTCCTTTGCGAGATTATATTCTTTCCGCGTTGGGTGGAAAACCCCAGTTTCCACCATTGCCATTTGTGGGCCTCATCGTGCATTTATTGCAGTAATATGAATTGTTCATTTTGTGGGATCCGGAAAGTAGCTCATCTATGCGAAAAATCAGTTTGATCGGATATTGATAGATATATCAAAATCGAATTTTGGTTTGTAAAATGGACGGTTTGATTCTTTAAAGTTAAAATATCCATGGCGGTCTATTTTATACGGAGTACGTCAAAATTCAATTTTTGAAATACTATCGATATCCGATCAAGTTGATTTTTTGCGTGAACATGCTACTCTACAGGTCCTACAAGATGAACGGTTCAAATTACATCACACGATGGGACCCATAATGAGTTGGAAATTGTGGGTTTTCTACCTATCAAATTAGCATTGAGTTCACTTTGAGAAACATAACTTTAACCTAGATTTATTTTTCCTCAAATAAATTGCACAACAAATTATACTAACAGTCGTTGCAAATATTCCGAGTTTTATGCGATATGCATGACCCATAAGAGCTTAGCATCTCATTACCATTGTTGTCCATGAAAGATGAAGTTACCATTGGTTTGTCAAGTTTCTGGGAAATCATGCAAATCCAAAATTACTAATTACTCTGCTGGACTGCCAATCGGCAACAATATTGTAGGGGTATTCTCTAGAAGGAAGATGTGTTAAAGCCAACAATGTTATGGACGAGAAACTCAATTCGGGGGTTCAATACAACCAAACGTTCGAGCGTCGGCCTGGCGTGGAGATTATTCAGCTAGATTCATCCGAAGAACGAATATTTGGGGAATTAGGTGCTAAGAACATTGGACAAAATGTTGAAAGTGCAGAAAAGAGTTGCATCGCTATATCGCATTCAAAGAAGAAAAATACAATTGAGACACCAAAGAGAAAGTATAGGACTAAGCGTTCGATTACTTTAGATGATCTCCGACCACTTTTTGGCCAGAAACGTGTAGACGCTGCAAAGACCCTCGGTGGTAAGCTTCTAAATTCGGAGATCTTGCTTCCAGTCTTGCTCTTGTTTCCATAACATGCTTAGTTCCTCTGCTTGAATAAAGCTGGATTGTTTTGAAGTAACAATATATATATGGTTACGTGTCCATATATACATGCCCTACTTACGTGCTTGTTTGTGCAGTTAGCGTACCTACTTTTAAACGCTACTGTAGGCAGAATGGAATCCCATGGTGGAATGGTGATGGATGCTCTCTCGTTGAGCCGAAGCTTTTAAACAATTCCGTTCATCAAAATTTATCGGGCTCTAAACCCCCTGAAGTACAGGGAGAAAAGGAGATATCAACACTTTCGGGTGCAAGACAAGATGCTGTGACCGTAAAGGCAAAATATGGAGAAGATATTGTGAAATTTCAGCTTTCTTCGGAATCTGGAGTTGTAGATTTAAAGGAAGCAGTGGCAAAGAGATTGGAGTTAGAGGTTGGTAGCTTCAATGTCAAGTATCAAGATGAGGATCAAGAGTGGGTATTGATATCCTGTGATGAAGACCTGCAAGGTTGTGTGGAATTTTCGAGTTTGTTGGGAAATCAAGTAATCCGACTACTCGTCACTGATAAGATTTCCAATGCTGAGAAATCTCTCAAAAACTGCAGAGGACTGAAGAGGAAAAGGTCATAGACATAATCTTGTGTTTCGCTCCATACTTGCTTGATTGAGATGTCAAATAGCCAGGTAAGCTTTGAACTAAGATGCTGTAAATGTGTGTTTAATTGTTTTTCTTCTGAACTGATCTCTAAAATAATTGAGCAGATTATGAATCAAGCTGCGCAATCTGTCTTTGTAAATAACCCTAGTTTGGAGTGTGTAAGTTGATCAATCTGAGTTTGAGTATTGCCCAATTTGACGAGCTTCAAATATCTACAAACTCTGCTTATGTACTTTACGAGCAGCTATCTAACAAGCTTTCAACCAGCCCAACATTTTCGTTTCACAACTCTATCCCCGGGCCATATTTTTATGACTGTAGCTGTACATATGTTCTTGTTGCCTTCGCAAGCCCTCCTCTCTCGAAAAAAGTGGCATGCTGAGGTTTAAACCAAAACGAATGCGGAAGTGAGAAATCTAAGATAAAGAGATGAATCCAATGGTAAGACCGTAGAGATTTGGGTAACTTATGGCATTTCCCTACTCCAGGATTCAATACATACTATCATATGACAAAGCTATTCTATTCTGACAAGTAAGCATCTAATTACTGAGCCCTTATAAATGGGCCCAGGGCCCATGGGAAACCCGGCTTGGCACGACTGAGTTAATCAATCAAGTCCCATTTGCGTATGGAGCATGACCATTCTGGGCCACCCTGCTTGTTTTTGTGGAGTCGAGTCCAGAAATGGTAGTCGCAGCCAGGCCCATTTCCCATTTCACTTGCCTTTCCAATGCCTGTTTCTTGGTTGACCTGTAAAATGTGGCGTACAGTACAAGCTGGGCCAACCCAAAAACTATGCCCAACCCATTAGGTACCTGAAGCAAAAAAAGGCCCAATTAGCTAGGACACAAGCTCAGATTTCATTTTCTTCCATCTCAGTAGTAGCAAAATGGAAAGTTACAACATTATCCTTTAATGATCTCATCTTTTGGCACATTTACGGGCAATATTGTATTTTTACATAGCTAAAAGACAAAAGGGGGAGTGCAGTTTATAAAAAAGGGAGTGCGGAAATCACTCCGCACAAACAAAAAAAACCCAAAAAGATTTCTATTTTACAATGTATATTGTGGTTAGATTACTTCCTCCTCTAATTTCTTTTCTCACACAATGATGTTATCCCTTTTTGGTCATACGGTTTCATATTAATCAATCAAAATTGTGCTACCGTCTACCGCACACGCTTGTGCAAATTCTTTCTCATGGGGTGTGTAAACTCGATCCATCGCCCATGCATAGAACTAACACGCTCCATATGTGCGAGCTCAAGTATGTGTATAACTATGTATATAGTTGTAATAAGATTGCAAATCATTACACACGCTGACTTATCATTTCGAAATTGCCACTGCATTTTGCTGTGTAGTTAAAAATTTGCATAAAAAAAATTTAAACTAATTTTCTACATTTTAAAAATATCACTAACATTCTTGATCATATTTAAATTTTAGAAATAAAATGTATGGGTATGTTTGCCGTTCTCGATCCTTGTTGTCTCAACTAGTTATGCAATGAGAGAGAGAGAGAGAGAGAGAGAGAGAGAGAGAGAGAGAGAGAGATTGATTACAGCGATGAAGGGGTCAAAGCGGATGACGGCATAAGTAGTCCAGCAAATGCCATTGGCTAAGGAAGCCAAGGAAAGAGAAAGCGGCATGTACTCCACGCTTCTTGTTGTAATCACCATTTTCTGCATCACAAAATATATATAGGACTATCTCTTATCTTATCTTAAGAAGATAAATGGTATCAGTAATTAATCAATCAACTATATCAAAAACAAATTATTCGAGAAATTTCCCCCGTAGAAATTGTAAGGTTCATATGCAATTTGTTTACCAAAAAAAAAAAAAAGAGAGGTTCATATGCAAAAGGATAGGAGTATTTCGGCCCTGTTTTTCCTAAACTAAAAGTTACATACTATAACTTTTTTATTTTGTCTTTATTCTAATATTTTTTGCTTTTTTTTAGTTCTGCGTCAAATTTTTATATATTATTGATTCGTCTCGACGAGAGGAATTGGTAAAATAAAAAAATATTATTTTTACACAATAGTTTTCAGAGATATCCAAGCAAAAGCCCAAAAAGCTGCATTTTTTTTAAAAACTTTTTCTTGGATATTTCTTAAAATACTTAGATAAAAGTCATAATTTTTTACTTTTTCAATTCCTTTCGTTGGGATGGACCAATAATACATAAAAACTTGACATGAAATTAACAACACAAAAAAAATTTGAAGGAGGACAAAAAGAAGAAGAAGTTGTAGTCCACAACTTTTAGTTTAGCAGAAATGATGTGTATGAATCTCACATCGTGTGTTGCGAAGGGTGTGCGGAGCATTTCTCCATAGTAAATCTTTCATTTTTGCAGACAGGTTATTTTACCATTTGCCGCATCTTTGTAGGAAAGCGTGTGCATTAATTTCACATACTTTCCTGATAGAGATGAGCAATGTCTAGGAACACATAAAGTAATTTCTCCCAATCTTCTGTCACTGAAAATAATGTATAACAAGATGTTACGTCATGGGAAGGTAGGAAAGACTAACCATGACCGCCAACGGCGAAGCATACATCAGGACATTACCCACCAGGGCTATACTTCCAACAGTGGTGGACCGAACCTTGGTCGTGTGGGCCAGAGTCATGACCAAAATGGCCAAGGCTGCTAGAATTACGCACTCAACCAACATTATCGCTACAACTCTGAGTTTCTTCCTCCGATCAGAGTACCGGAGGAAGAGAAGTAGATAAACTAGCTCGATCACCACCCCTGCCCCGTTGATGGTCAGCACCAGGGTGCTATTTGGGTGCACCATCGGCAGCCCGTACAGGACCCATAGGCTGCAGTTGATCAGTGTTGCTAGATAGGGTGCCGCTGAGAACTGCTCTACTGACCCTTTTTTGCATATTTGAGTAAAAGTGGGCCTGAAAGTTTGACAAAGGCAAACCTTCAATATCTTCACAAATAAAATCTCACAACCTCGTAATCTTTTCAATGTACTTTTAAGGGGAAAAAAATCACATAAATCTTACACAAATCTTCATTCTTTCAGGCTCCGTTTGTTTGGACGTAAAATATTTTTCGGTAAAATATTTTACCTATTTTTTAGTGTAATTAAGCACTTTGTTCTCAATAATCTTATGAGCATGCTTTGGGTTTTTGAGACCACATTTGTGTATTCACTTGAATGCATTAACTACATCAGTTAATGAGTCCCATAATCACAAAATAGTACTTATCAGGTCGAACCCAAATAAGTATATGATATTTCCCAATGTGATCACCAAAAAATATAATTATTTTTTTAATTTAGGTTGTTCCGAACTAACAATTGCACGCACCCCAGACTATTAATCCATATAGCTTTCGCCACAACCGTTTCACACGCTTACGCATCAAAGCGGAGGTGACCCTAAGAATGGCTGACAATGATAATCTAACCTACGACTAGGGGTATGCACGGGGTGGGTTCGGCCCCGAACCCGACATGTCGGGAACCAATTTTTTGGCCCCGAACCCCAACCGAACAAGTACGAATAACTGTCCGCGAACCGAATTTTTTACGTCGGGGGTCGGGTTCAACCAGAACCGAAGTATTCTATATGAATTGGTCGGTTTTGGTCGGGTTGGGTAAGAAACACAGCACCCCGAACCGAAATCTAATTTTTAACATAAAATGAACCCATACCCCACCGAACCACATGTTCGGCCCCACCTGAGACCCTTTGTGTCGGGTTACGGATTTTTTGCACACCCCTACCTATGACCTAGGAGGGAGCAATTAACCAGTCGCAGGCCAAGACCGTCAAGCCAAATCCTTTAGGGACGTTCATCCCATATCATTGCTGCTGATAGTATTAATTAATATTTGTTAACAGAGAAAAGTAGATACATAATCTGGTTTATGATCTTATTAATCAATTCGTTGATTAAATGGAGAATCCCAATTCAAATCACATCAAACGAGAAATCCATGATCTAACAAACTATCACGTCATTTGAGTTGTATACCGGCGTCAAATTATATTTCGGCTTGTCACAAACATTATTCTTCATGAAATAAAGATGGCACGCACCGTTGCAAATTATAAACTGATACAGTATATATTTACCGTTTATCAATTTAAACAAAAAACCTATAGATTGACGTGGATATTAACAATCATTAATCCTATATATAATCAATAAGCGTATCACACGTCATCACTGGTAGTAAACCGATATTAACCGTTTTTTCACTTTAAATAAGTGTGTAGTCATCACGTGGCTAGTAACAACCGATTGATCCTGTCAATAAACGTATCACACGTCATTCAGTTTAAATAGCGGTGTACTGACGTGGCTACTGGTTTGTAGTTATTGACCATAATCAATAATAAATTTAACATATTACACATCAATATTCCACTTTAGATGGAGTAGTAATTGTATGATCAATCACCATCCGTACACAAATTAATAGCTAGCTAGTAAGGCGAGAAGCTTACAGTGGTGACAAGAACAAGATGATTGAGATGATGTTTCCTGAAAACCAAACAAAACAAATTAAACCCACATCAGTCCTGTCTCCGGCACAAACGAAAACATTACTGTTGTCCAAAACTTCAAAAAAGAAAAAAGAAAGAAAGACATATGGGAAAGCACTCTCTCTCTCTCTCTCTGTCAAACTAGAATTTTTTGTGTGAAAAACAGAAGAATGGAAAACACATTAGATCTAATGTGTTGCATGTGAAGACCAAATTCACCGTACCCACCAAGAATACCAACTGCTGTACGGGCGATTTCTTTTGACACCGCCATGAGAGAGAGAGAGAGAGAGAGAGAGAGAGAGAGAGAGGGGTTGTTAATAAGAGAAATGCAGTGAAGTGAAGGGCAAGTGGAGAGGTAATAAATACACTGAGGAGGAGGAGGAGGAGGTGGGGAGTGGGAATAGAGCCATTTAGAGATGAGGGGAGGTTCGGTCTTATCAACTCATGTGCATGAATAATCCAATGGGTTTGGCTTTGTGGGTATGCATTGGGAAAGCAACTAAACGGTTTGTCCTTCCCGTAAGATCACAAGTTCGAATTTTATAAAAACCAAACATTGCAATTTTTGGGGCCACTGATAGTTATTGAAACTTTTTATTCATCTTAAAATTAGACAATGAGTAAAGATGTCCAAAATGTTATTAAGTATCACCCATTCCATTCTCAAGCAATATGGGGACTCTATTTTCTTAACATCACCCCTCATGTACAGCCGCATTTGAGGTCTGTCGCGTGTGGCATTTTTTTGGGTCCTATCATCGTGCAGTTTTTTTTGCCAGTCTGTAATTGTGGAGTACTGTGGATTGTAAAATTTTAAAATATGAGGTGAAATGGGCCCCTCTGAATCTCTGATGCCATGTGAAAACTTTATATTCATCTCAAAACTAATTGGTAATGAGTGGAGATGTTTCAAATGTTATTAAGTGATCACCCATTTCACTTTCTTCCAAGCAATATGTGACTCTATTTCCTTGACATCTCCCCATGTGCAACCACATTTGATATTTGTTACGTGTGGCCACTTTTTGGGCCTTATCATCGTATAGCCTTTTGTTGGCCTTTCATCATGGGGTGTGAATTGTAAAATTTTAAAATGTAAGGTGGAATGGGCTCCGCTCTGATACCATATGAAAACTTTATATCAATCTTAAAACAAATTGGCAATGAGTGAAAAGGTTCCAAATGTCATTAAGTGATCACTCATTTCACTCTCAAACAATGCGGAATTCTATTTTCTTAACAATAGTTTGCTTGATCGTTAATTTCAGAGTTCCAGGCTTAGTCTAGTGCGTGCAAACTAGCCCAACATCCGATTGTTAAAAAAAAGAAAAAGGAAACACAAGTGGATGCATGAATCCATACTCCCTTCCTCTTTTTTTCTAAGCAAAAGAATTTATTAATCTTTATAAAGGATTACAAAGATTAAAAGGATTAAGGGCATACTGGCAAAAGCCATCCGAGACCTAAAAGAAGGCAAGACGCCAACTGGAGCCCAAAAAGAACCACCGAAACCCAAACTAAAAGTAACCAAAGACCCAAATGAGTCTCACACCCAAAACCTAAATCCCCACCAACAACAACAACAAAAAACACAGAGAAAAAACCAAAACCAAATAGCCGCCAAGCAAAACCAAAAAAGAAGCAAGACATCTCAAACCCGCCCAAACTGAAGATCAAAAAGTCATAGGGAGGGATGCATCCTCCACGAAATTAACATCAACCTCCGAGATATCCTCTTCCTCAAAATCATCTAAAACATGTATCTTTTCTTTTAATTCTACCTCTTGCATTTCAACAAATCTCCTCAGATTATAATTTCTCCCTCCTTTAATTTCAATACCCAAAGTTTTACCGGTATCCAACATCTTGCGAGCTTCCTTAAAGAACATTGAGAATAAGGGCCTTTCTTATTTCTGTGATTCACTTTATCGAATTTACCCTCAATCTTTACGAGATGCTTTTTCTTTATAATTTTCCTCTCTGATCTTCTCACCCCCCTCTCATTTTAATTTTGGCATCAACGGACGAACTAATGTTGGAAAAGTTACTCCCATCTTTAGAGTTCCGCCTAGGTAACCTTTCAACTGCATGCTCCCTTTTGTCACCTGAAATTGAATGACATGTATTCGACCCAGACACTTGTAACACTTCCTGGTAAAAATGTTAGGCTGCCGATTGTCAGCCTTTACAAATTACTATTGTTTAAAAGAAATTAAAAAATATTGCAAAAATTTAATTACTAGCTACTACTATTTAAATACAAACTGTATAGACTAGTGTTAAATTTCTTGGAGGGTTCCAACCTAAAACCAATTGGCAATAGGTGGAGTAACCTCTAGAATATATTAATCAAGTTTGGGTGGCTTAAATGAGCGATGTGGGATTAAATTTAACAACCAGAGACATCTCTAGCTACCTTTAATTGTTACCGATAGGAGAACTAAACTGTTCGTCAAGCATTAATTCCAATTTCCAACCTACGAATCTGTATAAAGGGAAAGGAGCTTTTGGTGTTACATGTTTTTGAAACCATTTCAAAAAATAATTTTCACTTTTGTCCTATTCTAAATTCAAATTAAATTTTACATACATTTTAACGTAACACGACTAACCTTAAGGTAAAATAGTAAAATCACTAAAACTCAACCACTCACACTACCCTCGAAAAAAACTAACCATCCACTCTCCCATCCCCAAATATTTTCACTTGCACTTCCACATGCACACATGGAGGGTGTGCCCCCAACTGCTAGTGGAGTTAAAGTAACTACTCCTTGCGTCTCTTTTTAAATGTCATCTATGGTTCTGCGTGCCATTTTTAATTGTCTATATATCATAATATATATTGCTAAAAATGTGCAATATGGATTTTATTTGACATATCTTAATTATTTCTATAAGACAATGAAATCAAAAACGTAAAATATAATATACGTTGAGAGATATAAGCTATTGAAAATGACACAAAAAACCGTAGTGGACACTGAAAAAGTGACAAAGGGGTATTATTTACCGTCTATATATGTGGATATGAAAAATATAAGTACTTGTCGTTGATGTTAGGCCATGTTTCCACTAATAATTTGGGGCAACAATTTATGGCATTTTAGTTTGTTGTTCACACTAAGTAACAAGTTTTGCATATCATCTACAACTTATTGGTTAATGAAAATAATTTGACATTCTTCAATAATTAGTCTCTTTCAACAATTAACTTATTGGTTTGTGAAAACAATATGACATTTCTTAACAACTTGGAGCATCTCCAACCAAAGATGAAAGAAGTTAAAAGTGGAGACGTCAAATCATTTTAAAAGCTTATGTGACAATTTGATGACAATATAGAATTTTTTAGCATGTGTAGAATAGCCACTTTAACCAATATGTCAAACTTTTTATTTAGGTATATTCTCAATTTAATTTAAGTTTTGGGGAGTAAAATAATGAAAGAAATCATTTGGCATCAAAAGTCAAAATTGACATGAGAGTGGAGATGTTAAATTACGTACACCTAAGTAATGACATACAGGTTTAAAAGTTAATTACTTCAAATGCTAATTTATCCACTTGGTATGTCATGTCACATTTGAACGCCCGGCTCTAGATGAACCTGCGGGACTTACCACCACATCCTCTTCCGATAGACTCTAAGCTCTACATAGTCAGGCAGTCTACTTCCCGATTCAACCCGTTCCTTTAAGTTGGATCAGGGGGTTGTAGCCCTTTCAGACTTGAGTTCCGATTAAGCTGGACTAATAGCCTTGCCAATGCCTTGGTTTATTGGTTAGTATAAACAACTTATATTTTTCAACAACAAGAAGTGATCTTTAAGTTATTGCCTTCCGAAAACACCTAGTAAGGACCACACCAGAAGGCTGGCCCGATTTTAGTTCCGTTCTCAATTTTTATCATGTTAGCCCCAAATTACTTTTATGGAGTAAAATCGTGAAATCCTAAAATAGTTCATGTATCTAGTGCACAGAATACTAAGAATAGTTGTCCCTTCGGGGACATCCGATAAAATTGGAACGATACATAGAATACTAAGAATAATTCTATAACAAACTGTTTGAGAATCCTCGTAGATGATTTGGATCCGTTTTGTTAATGCAACTCAATTTCTACCTCCAAATGTGTATATAATGGCACATATATACAAGTCCTGGAGATTAGACCAGTTCGGTAATCAACTGTAATTCCTATTAAGTAAAAACTTACATTCAAATTAAAATTATCGATCCTTGCTTTTCTAAGCACATAACCAAACCACTAAAACAACAACGATTTGATCCGAATTTTTAGGTTTTCTTGAACACCCTAGTCCTTTTTTTTTTAATCTATAAACGTCGGCCTGTTGGTTTTGAAGTTTTGAATTTTAGATTCTAATCATTATCCTATTTCTCTCCAATCATTACTCTCATTTTTCTCTTCAATTATTATCCATATTTTCAATCATTACTCTATTTCTCTCTACACTCATTATTTATAATCCAAATCCAAAATCCCAATACGAACGGGGTCAGTCCTTAGGCACAGAGCCAGTCCCGATCTAAAACTTGTGTTATGGCCGCTTTAGGCCTCCAAAAAATTTTGAATTTCAAGAGCCCCTCATACTTTTTTATCTCTTAATAATCCGATAAAAGAGCCTCATCAATTATTTTCATTTTAAGCTCCTAAAAAATTAATACCGACTCTGCTTCGTGCATTTCTAGAATAGAGTCAGAGAAGGAACTTGGTAGGAATTCGTTGGCACACTTTCCAACACAGAACCCTAGCTGCGTAGGTTACAGACAGCAAGCCACTGGTGCTTTGCATGGCATTGGCTTTTCCCAGGTAACAGCCAAATTCATAGTACTTGAAGGTTTGATTCGCCGAGTTTAACTCAGAGTTCATCCTTATCCGTATAAGGTATCAAAAGTAATAAATTAAACTGCCCAATTTGAAGAGACAAACCAAGTGGAGAATTTTTTTTAACCCACTGTAGTTTTTTGGCTGTCACGAGTCGTTTGGTAGAGGGATAAAGAAGTCGGATACGGGCATCAAGCAGACAAAAAAGCTCGAGGAATATTACGTATCCTTTGTTTGTGTGCGTCTCAGCGTGTATACATCTCCTTGGCGGGGGATTAATTTTGGACACCCCTGAAGGTGTCCAAATCGGGCTTCTTATACGTAAATCTAATATGATTGTATTTTGATTTTGTCTTGAATTCTTATTCCCTATGTCTTGTGTTAGGGTTCCGCTACCCTTCTGTGTCGTAACTGTTCCAAATTGCTAATTGTACGTTTGCGATTATTCGTTTTCCTTGATCTAAAAGAGATGCAGCTGGCTGCAAGTATCTAAAAATAGTATGAACATGAGAATTACACAAATTCTTGCCAAGATTAAGGATTTAGTCTAAACTAGGAATGAAGATTTGGACTTATTGGTGATTAATGATTTTATCCAGAACATCTGCCTGCATGTATTGAAAGGAAAAAGTTACTTATCTATCCATGCCGAATGACCAAAATCTGGGAATTAATAAATGCATGATCTAGTTCCAACACTAGTTAATTTGATTAGTAAAATATTACGACAATAAATGTCGTATTTTAACAATGTTTGACCCCATATTCATTCGATCGGCAAAGATATATCCTCCACTAAATTGCTGTAATGAAATTTTGAAATCTCCCCTTGTCCTTTTCCAGTTTACATAAGAATTTTAGTCAACCCACCGCTACATGAAGATCTTTATTTCTTTGGTAAAATGATTTCGAAAAGATTTCATTCTTGGGACATAGATCGGGAAACAAAAGTGTCTGGAACCATTTGACGAGTGAATATCACGTTCGTCGTGTGATATTTGGAACTCATTAATCTGTGTTCAAGCTTATGTATCAATAGCATTGCTTGTGATTTTATGAGGGAATATGAATCCGTTGCAATGGTCTGTACGTAGAAGCCATTAGAATTGTCTTTTTGACGCACATGAGTCCGTAATGTGGCATCCAATTGTCGAGAAAAACTTTATTATGTAGGTTTTCATGAATAATCATTTTACAGTCTGTGTTTAAAGTTATTAGACGGTCTAGATTTATAAAAAAAAAAAAACTTTTCGCACGAAGAGTTAAACTTTTCTAGCGAATAGTTTTTTTAAAATCAAGACCGTTCAATGCCGAAATAGACTGCTGAGATCGTGCAGCTCCGCAAACGACTTATTCACAGCTCCAACCTCCCAATTGTAAACCAAACGTCATTTTGTTTTGGTGGTCCTCATTTATGGGTTTCCTTTCTGCTTTGCCAGTTAGGTGCTTTCCCCCACCTTGTGTCTCGGCCTAACTCTCATGAGGCACATGGCTTAGTTTCAGGGTATATATATTCCGATAGATAGCTTTTTTTTTTTTTGGAGGGTTCGTAATTTCTAATTATTCGTACGAGTCGGGTTCAAGTTTGATTCATTTATTAATTACTTGAGCTCTATTAGATTCGCTTTTTGGCTCATATAGAATTGAACGAGCTCAAACTTGATTCCTGAAATATTATTAAGCTCGAGTTTTGGAGTTCATATCGGAAGCAAAAATCAAGTTATAAATACGCTACAATATTCATCCATCTTGTTGCTTTTATACATCAATACTTATTCACATTATTATACATGGATATCAATGTATTGTACTATGACACTTGTGTATGCGAGAATTGAGTCGGTAGTTAGGCATATTTTAGCTCGAGCTCAAGTCAACTCACACACACGATCGAACAAGCTTAAACGAGCGGCAGACCAATTATATATAGTTCAACTGTACAGCTTAGTTTCTTTTGCCAGCATGCCTAACTATTTCCTTTTCTATTTTTGGAAGAAGCTAGGGAGAAGGCGAGAAGGTACTCCAACTCTGTCGCCCAACTTTCAGAGGATTTCTATTGTTATCGAGACGAATATGGTGATGGAACAAGAATCAACCTTAGAAATAGCACGAGGGACATGCCCCGTTGCATAAGAATCTGATTTTCCCATCAACCTAATTTTGACTAGAGACTCTTTTGCTTTTCTTTCCAAGTTGTTTTCACTACCATACAATTAGGAGCAAAATTGCCCTAGTAGAGGCAAAGATAAATGAAGCACGACTCTCTAAAATTAGAGGTAATTGACCGAGGTAAAGTAAGCAAAAATGGCTCTCGATCTCTTTCGATCTGCTCAGATTCATGTGTCTCTTATCTGATTATGACATGTTGTATGTTACACTAGCTTGATGGAGGAAAGTGCTTGGAAATGGAGCAAAATTGTCCTTCAATTTGGTTAATTATATGGCCTTATTTGATTAGGACATGGACTTTATGATTGAGGCAGATAGAGTGAGAAGTTTATGTTAGTTTAGAAAAACTTCATTATCTCACCTAAATATCGTTACTTTAAGAGTATGATTTTTTTTTTTTTTTGGCAATGCAGGGTCAAGGTTTTAAAAATACGTCTGTTGCGTAACGTAACGGCTGACATGTAGCGGTTTTCGGCATCTCAGTACTATTACACCCTAGTAATATTGGCGAGAGGGGAAAATCACATGCGTATCGGTCGGTTCCCATTACGTAACAATCCATTTCCGATTCACAAACTGATTCACGGAAGTTACAGCCGATACTCGACCGTTGAGGGTGATTTGGGCATTAAATTTTTTTCCCCTCTAAAAATGAGTTTTAAAAACTTACAATAGCTACAACCGATACCGGTTATGTGTCGTTCGTTACTCCAGATATCAAGGTTGCACCTCAACTATTATCGTCACGTGTCTCGCTACTGTTATATAAAACCTTGCGCAAGGTAATAACGAGGGGTGCACGTACCTCGGGCCGGGTTCAGGCCGAGCTTATACTAGATAATAACGAGACTTGTGCATCCTCTTATAGTTTCATTTCCCAAGTCCGTCCAACTAAGCCCATTTATTATTTAAAGTATAGTACCATAGTACGGAAACTAATTTTCACAATCAATTTTTAACCTTTCATTCTTATAAAGGAAAAAACAGAGAGAATAGCTAGAGGAAAAGAACGAAGACAAAATATTGTGATCAAGAAGAGAGTGTAAAAACAAGTATGTCTTTGAATTTAAATCACACGGGAAAATAGACGTTACTTTTTAGCTCAATGCAATGCACAACCGACCACATGCGCATGCATCTAATCGCGTGGGACAATTCATAGTCTAGCAACCGCCCTATATAATCTTGTCGTTGCATGCAATGCATTATCCTCCATAATTTGCCTAACCTCAACCACCCCACCTCCGAGATGCTGCCAAGCATCTTCTTGTAAAGTGGTACAGAGTGGCCGATCTGGCCGCTTATCTTGGCAATGGACGGTTCGGATTTTAATCGAGCAATGAATGGTTCAGATTTGTATGCAATTTGTATGCGTTCAAATTTGATCTAAACCGTCTGTGCCGAAATGAACGACTGGATCGATCATTCTGCACCCATTCGCCAGCATCCCTTGGTCCCCCTCCTCCTCCTCCTCCATCTTTTTTGGCTACCCACTTTTTCCAAATATAGAAATTTGATCATTGCAATACAATGCTTAAAACTTAAGCCCTGCTAGTATTTGACTTGATTGATGCTGCTAGTATTTGACTTGATTGATCATTGATGCATCTTTACACTTCATGGCTCATTATCAAAGGAGAAGTTAATTAATCGTGGGGTTGCAATCGTGTTGTGCCTTCAATACGGGGCTCACCTTGAGCCGAATCGAAAGTAAATCCGAACCGTTCGGTATGTTCATATTGTAGAGCTTAACAAATAGTACATCTTTGCAAAAAAATCAAGTTGATCGGAGAATGGGAACTGTATGATCAGATGAAATCAATTTTAAAGTGCATTTTGCACTTATATTTGCCGTCTATTTTTTTCAAGAATAATGTTCTTTGATCATTGAGTTATTGATGTCCAAATGACTTGATTTCTACCCATTCAGTTGAGTTATACAAACTCAAACAATTCGGATCAAGTTTTTGGACTTAGGACGAGCCCTGGGACCCTGCTTCCTATGCATATTTGGAGTTGGTTTTGTGCGCCAAATGTACAACAAGTTTCTTATGCAGTTTTGGTGGGCTCCTTCCGAGACAATGATGCGCCCAAACCTTTTGTTATGTAAGACTAGCTGAGCAAATTATGCACGTTAAAAATCAAGTTCATCTGGCATTATTAACTCCATAGTCGAATGTATATTTGTCTCTAGAAGGCCGCCGAAGAGTATAATTTGGTAGTAGTCGCCCATATTATTTGAAATCAATTATGTCACTCTTAGTAGTGGATCAAATTGATTCTAGTATGCATATTTTTCAAAACGACGTTTACATTCTCAACACATATCAATCTGATCCTGAAAGAGGTTCACCGGAACCACATAGCACCGACCCTGTTTAATTCTGTAAGTTAAACCCTTATTTTCTCTTCCGTTTTCATCTAAGCAATACACCTTTTAAGCAATCAATTATAGCCAGGTTCTAGAAGGAATGATCGATTGAACACCCTTACATTTCCTGAGCATCCTTAAATTTTGCAACAACTATACATGATGCTTAATGCCGGTGTTTGAAATGAACACCCTCTAAGTTGAATACCCTTTTCAGAAATTGATCACTTCTTTACCTTTCCTAGGACTACAAGGTTTTTTTTTTGGGAAAATCCGAAAATGATCGACGGCTCAGGACGTGTTTTGATAATTAATATCTGACATACTGAGAACATTTGTTAATGAACAAAATGTCCTTAACTAGTATTAATTAATTATCAAAACACGTCATTGACCATCATTTTCTCTCTTTTTTTTCTTCTTCTTTAATACGTATAAGAAACCTAAACTAACCATTAAGAGGTGAAAATGTGACTCCACAACGATAATCAAACATCTACTACTCTTGTCAAGAGAAAACCGTACAACATACTTGTTGGTCCAAAAGCAACCCAAGCGGGGGGTGAATTGGGTGTCACACTGACTTTCTACAATTTAAAAATTAAGTGCATGACAAAAATAAATCAGCACAGCAGCAGGATAAAGCTAACTCAAAACAATCAGCAACACAGTAGTAACAGAAAACTAATGAGCAGATTTTAGAGCTTTGATATCGACTATTCAACCAATTATGCATGCTATTTTACTCCAAGTGTGATTTCAGAATTATATCAATTTTCTTACGCAATATAAATATGCAAAAACAGAAAGTAAAAGAGTAAGGGAAAGAGAAATCAAACATGAGGATTTTATAGTGGTTCGGTCCGCAATTTCACGACCTACTCTACTCCCTAATTGTTCTACTTGGGAATTGCTGCACTATCTCTCCAATAGATGTTACAAACCTCTAACTTCGAGGGTGCTAGAGAACCTTACAACGAGCGATTACTCTGAATCTACTCCCAACTAGCTAAGACTTCGACACTAGTCACACCTAAACCCAAATGATTTTTCTACCCAAAAATCACTCACAAAAACTGTTTCAATCTCAGACAAGGGTGTGAAATCCCTTTTACAATAAAGTTCAAAGATAACACTCAACCTAGTGTAGAATAAGCAAGATGAAGCTCTCATTATGATTGACAGATTTTCAAGAGATAGCTCACTGTGATGTTCTTCGGGAGTTGTATGTATCTGCACTTGTTCTTGTTCTCCTTTTTAATGTGAAATCCCAATATATAGAACGTTGTAGACTTCCTCATAGCCGTTGCACACAATCAGCCACAATCTTTCCTTCTTAGATCTCTCCATCTTTATATTTGCAGCAGTCAATCTTCTTCTTTCCTTATGAGTTGATTTTCAGCCGCTAGAAATTAGAGGGAGATTTTCCTTAATCTCTCTCCTTCTTCAATTTACTAGCCTATTGGAGATAAAAATTGTGAAGAAGAGAATCTCTTCAATCCGTTTCTTCAATAGAGCCGAATCCTCTTTGACTATTTAGTGACAAGTTTCCTTTCCTTTGATAGCTTCCGTCCTTCTTGCCTTCAACATAAAACATAGAACTCTAGGTTTAGGAAATATGCTATCCAGTATAAAGCACAACAATAGATATGAGGGAATTGCTCATAAGTCCCTATAATAATGAGTGATAGCAGAATTAGCCTGATAGAAATATATTATTCCAATAAAATCCAATTGACTAATGTAATTCCAATTAGGTTGTGTTTGTTATCATCAAAATTTAAAACCATGGGGCTAACAATACTTATACAAAACCTAAATTAACAACTTCAGAGGTGGGTAGCGTACAACATC
This sequence comes from Rhododendron simsii, assembly GCA_014282245.1. Classification (NCBI taxonomy): domain Eukaryota; kingdom Viridiplantae; phylum Streptophyta; class Magnoliopsida; order Ericales; family Ericaceae; genus Rhododendron; species Rhododendron simsii. The sequence goes on along the minus strand of CM024959.1, from coordinate 8,610,807 downwards.
TATATTATAAAACAGAGCGATTTTCTTTAAAAATATCTAGGCATACAAATAAAGTGCATCTATAGTTGTTCGATCGTATTTTCTGATAAGGTTATAGCCGTTGGATTGAATGAATTTTTCCTAATATATAATCTACACTAATTTTAGAAAAGAAGTTACACGTTTCCCTGAAAGGGAAATATACATCCCTTCCTTTTTCAGTTGATTTGATTTTAATTATGTTCCCTTTTATGTTTAATTTATTTAAAGAGGATTGATAACTCTTATGAAAATACTTTCTAATATAACCTCCTAACCTTATGAATGGCAAATTTTTTCAATTGATTGCTTTTAGGTTGTTTTCTTAAAATTCTTAATTATCTTTTTGAATTTAAATCAACTCAATATATAATTGATTTTCCTCTAAAGTTGATTTCCTTACATTCAATTTAATATTTGCTTTTAAGTTGTTTCCTTTAGATTGATTTCCCTACCGTCAAAAAGAAAACAACCCTTTTTCCTTTAATAATTAACATTCACATACGTGTTTCTTTGGAAAAGAAAAACGCCTATGTTTTCCTTAATAATCTATGCTAAACTTAGGTTTTTCTTTTATAAGCATACAAACATTCCTTCTCATTCATCAGCCTCTTCAAGAAGAGGAGAAATTAGTTTTGCTTCTTACCTTTATTGGAGAAAGAAAGAGTTACATAATCTATGCTAAGCGCGAATAGACAAGATCTATGATTAAGGTAACTTATTTTTGTCACCATTTTACTTTACAGAATTCTTACTCATTTAGTTATTGTTTTTTCGTATGTTTTCGTATTGTTCATGTTCTTAATTCTTCAATTTGAAAAAGTAGGTAAGCGTCCATGAGTGATGAAGACAGTTCAATACAAACTTTTTGGATGATTCTTTTGCAAAATATGACCTCCTATGGGGAACACTCTTTTTAGCTACATTTGTGTATCATGAATTTGACTCTATTATTTTGTAGCTTTTATGTCATATTTAAACTTGGATCGCATGAATGCAACATATTATTGAGTTTGAATTTGTTGGCTCGAATTTATGTGATTTGGTCATCGCTGTTAAAAACAAAAACTTTTTGTGTTCAAAGAATCAAAACGCGTTGCTTCGTGCCTAAACGCATGGACAATCACTAGTGCATGTACAAAACCCAGAGGCCAGAATGAGAATCGAACACGTCTAGCTCTCATAAAGAGAAAACCTTACCACATGGCTACTCATTTGCTCTCTAGGATCCAAGCAAGAATACCTTGCTGTGCTTTGGATCTTAGTTTGGTTAAGTCATGAGTGAAAGGATAATGAATAGGCAGAACTAGAGAATTTGAAATGGAGAATAGCATTTCTGAAAGAAGACTTGGCAAACATATATCAATACGAGGAGTAACAATTTTGATCAGAAAAAAAAAAAAGAGTAACAATGTATAGCAACTTATTCACTCAACTCAAAGCACTAATTTCCACCTAGTGGGAGAAATGGAAAGATAAAATTTCATTCCCGGTGAATAATTCAAGGTCAAATACAAATCCGATCAAACCAATACCAACAAGAAAAAGAACAACGCCGCACATTCAAAGCCCGATAAACAAGAAGCATCGCCAAATTACAAATTAGACCTATACACAATCTCCTATGTTACAGAAATGTGCACGTGTGGGAAAAGAGAGGAAAAAATGGAAGAAATGGTAATAAATCAGTTTCTAAATCCAAACGCAGACCACTTCCTCGAACCCTCTTTCTTCGTCCTCTTAGAGTTGGGGTCAATGAGGTTTTCCAATGACTTTGCCTTCTTGTTTCGAGACCTTCCTGCTTCTTTCAGAAGATCAGCTAGCCTTTTCTTTTCATCGTCAAAATCAGGATTCGCGGTTCCAAGCTTCTCTTCTCTCAATTTGAGAACGTACTCCAAAATCTCAATTGCATCTTCCACTCTGTGAAAATCCAGCATGAAAACGATCAAGGTCAAAGAAATATTAAGCCACCAGTAGATTAGTATACTATCTGGGAAGATCTATTATTGATTTTGGGAGCAAACGCTAAAACAAGGAAAATACTACAGCTTGGGTCAAAAGAGAAGTAATTCTCTACTCAATCAGAGAGTGCGCGTTTCAAGTTTTCATAGTTCATTTTGAATCAACTTGTCGAAGGTCAGGTTCATCAGAAAAAGGAGAACATGGATAGCAAAGCACTCCAAAATAAGTTATGCCAACACATTCCTCAACCAATAAGAAGGTGACAGCAATCCCACCATCCTTAGGATTTGAAAATCGTCACTCCCTGGGTTTGATCATACAAGCTCGGAGGAGCTGAGCTCTAAAAGTCATCTCTTAGACGATCCATCTCAAAACTCCACCTGAGATAATTTGATATAAGCTACAGCACTAACATTCCTATGATTAATCATGGCCCTACGTCCTCCATCTATGAGGTTCTGATATTTTCCAGCTCACACTATTGTTAAGAGAGACAGAATCTAAACTCAGAAAAATTGTGCAGCAACAGAACAGAAGCCAAAAAGCTCACGAAAAGCAGAGTACTAATTATTGGTACATAGGATTCCTAAAAACGTTTTCCAATCACCGAAGAATCGAGAAGAAATCCATGTGAAAAAGCGCAGAAAGAGAGTTTACCTTCCCATAGCATCATAAGTTGCTGCAAGATTGCTATAAACTCCAAGGGTATCTTGATGACATGGTCCACACTCTTGTTCCAGTATTTCTCTCGCCTCTTCAAACAACTCTGCTGCTTCATCTATCTTGAACAACTGTACGCAAGCCAACCCCATCTGGTTCAACAGAACCCCATAGAATGCTGATTTCCTTTCACCACTAGCTTTAAGTTTTGCCACAGCACTCTCGAAAGAGCTATGTGCTTCTTCATACCTCCCAACCATGTAAAACATTACACCCATGCGTGCTTCTATTCCTGCAATTGTACTTTGCTGCCCAGGTTTATCCTCCAACAACTTCATTGCCTTCTGTAAGAGCTTCAGTGCCTCCTCAGGCTCATTAAATGATTCATAAATGGCTGAAATTTCGGTCATCCCACTAGCAATCTCTTCTGGAGTGGTTCCGGGCACAGGTTTTGCAAATATTCTCAGGGCATTTTCACAATAGGATCTTGACTCACGCAGCTTTCCAGTCTTGTAGTACAGGTCAGCAAGCCGAACAAAAACAGAGGCAACTGAAGGGTGGTTGTCACCCTTTGATGATTTGAAGACAGTGAGTGCCTTCTGGTAGGAGAATACAGCCTCGTCAAAACGAGATAGGGACATGTAGATGTTTCCAATGCTGACATCAATAGCAGCAACCTCATTCTCTTGACCATTGGCAATCATTGCCATGCTGGCAAGAACAAGGTGTTCAAGAGCTGATTCATAATCTCCTTTAGCCTCGCATATGAGGGCCATCAATCGGCGGTCTGCTGCTTCCTCAAGAGATGCTGGTGGACTGTGCACACGATGGATTTCAAGAGTTCTCTTGGACAAATTTTCTGCTTCATCAAATTGCATTGCTTGGACATGGGCCTCAGCCAAATACCTGTCAGTTTTTAACCAGTTATCGGGAATTAAGTTATTTAGTTCATTGAAGAACATAGAATGTGAGTTTGCAGAAGTTTTAATTAGATTATCCACCAGATAAATATATTGGCCCCTATTGTCAAACATCAGATTAGATGAATCATTGTTGTGCCTCGAGTGTAAAATTGTCAAACTCTGAAGACGCGTTGAAGAATAAAAGAAATAATCCAAGTCCTCTACCACTAAAATATATGGCAAGGCTTATAAGTATTATAGTGAAAGTAAACATAGAAACAAGGGTCTAAATTCAAGAGTAGTCACTTAGGTAGGTCCAATAACCCTGATTCAATATTGACTCGATAGGCTTAGTCCTTTCAACAGCACAGATGGGTTAGGGGTGACTAAAAAGAAATAGATTTATGACATTGCACGTTGCCAGTAACTAGTAAAGATATTCAAAGAGAGAATATGAAGTTTGCAGCCAACCTAAAACAACAAGGTAAGGTTTAAACGATGACAAAAAGAAACCAAAAATAGTACGTTGATTAGATTAATAAGAAACCATGAACTTTACATCAACTCCAGGAAGCTTCAATAGAACAACTTAAAGTTGGCAACCAAACACAGTGAAGGATGAAGTAGAGGTCAACTAAAATTCAACAATATCAACCCTCCTTGATCCTAACTGATTGTTATCGTTTCTCAGACCATCTTGTTCCTAACTCCTAAATATGCAGAAGTCATGCCAAAGTTTCCACCGACATGACCAAAATGTGGAAGTATGGAGTTCCAGCAACCTGCAAACTTAATTCCAATATTTCGAATATATAAAAGGTTTTAAGGCCACAGATGATAACCAATGGCACAATTGTGCTTGACATAGCATGTTAAAAAGACACCCTAATCAAGATTAACGACTCCACAAACGTCAGGAAATTATGTGGATGATAAAGACACCATAAACTTTCCCTGCAACTCCAGGACAGCTTGAATAGAACAACTTAAAGTTGGCAACCATGGACTCTAGTGAAGTGAAGTAGAGGTCAACTACAATTCAACAATATCAACCCTCCTTGATCCTAACTGATTGTTATCGTTTCTCAGACCATATTGTTCCTAACTCCTAAATATGCAGACTCCCTAAATATACAGAAGTCATGCCAAAGTCTCCACCAACCTCAATCTGACATGACCAAAATCTGGAAGTATGGAGTTCCAGCAACCTGCAAACTTAATTCCAATATTCCGAAGATATAAAAGGTTTTAAGGCCACAGATGATAACCAATGGCACGATTGTGCTTGACATAGCATGTTAAAAAGACACCCCAATCAAGATTAACGACTCCACAAACGTCTGGAAATTATGTGAGAAGACAATAAATTTCCCTGCAACTTCCACATTGATGGCACGTAAAACCATGGACTATTGAAATTGAAGTTTCTATAAAAGCATCAGTGGGTTGCCCCCTGCCTTTTCTTTTGAAGTACGCAATTGGATTAAAGTGTAGGACTCCTTAATGAGGAACGCTTATGGCTAAATAATTAGACTAAATAGAGTTTGTTTTGCAGTTCGAGAATTTTTGTTCTTATCTTCCAAATTTTACACGAGGTGTCTTTAATTACGTGAGAGCGCAATTTAGGGTGCAGTTCTTGTGCCTACATGGGTGGACTAGATGACCAAGGTTATGGTATCTCAGACCCCCGGTATTATATTTCCACAATTCATGCCAAAATTTCCCCCTGCCTAAATCTGAGATAACACAAATCTGCAAACACTGAATTCCACAAATCTGCAACGTCGAAGTCCAACAATTCGAAAACAATATTTCATTATGACAAAAGATGATAACCAACGGCGCTGTTTGCTCCACCTACCATTTTAGAAAGCTACCCTATAATGACGGCATCAAAACTTACTAGTTTCACTTAGAAATCCATGCAACACATAACTGAGCCATTCAATACTGACTAATCCCTTAGCAAATCAGAATGCCAAAGCCATTCAGTTTTATTCCGATTTACGAAACCAAATGTCATCAATTAATGCGAATGTAAAACCAAAGATCAGAGCTTTCCAGTTTCTGTCTTTTAATAGAACCTCAACCAGATCTAATTCAACGTACTTACCTACACTATAAACCTCTTCCAAACTTTAACCACTCGTCGTACCAATCAACACAAAACAGCACACAAACCACAGCTAAAACTCAACAAAACAATGGTAAAATGAAATAATCAAAAAATAAAAATAAAAACGAGAAATCAACCTGCAAGTCTCGGCGACCCTCGGATCCGTCTCCCCCAACGCCCCCATCTGTATCTTCAACCCTTCCTTGTAACACTCGATTGACCGATCCAGCTGTCCCAGCATCGAATGCGTATCTCCTAGCTGCATGTACCCCGAGAACGCCGCCAGCGCGTGATCCGCACCCCTCGCCGCGTCAGGCACCTTGATCGCCCTCTCCAGCACTGGCACCGCCTCCTCAAACCTCCCAAGGCTGCAATAAATCGCCGCCACCACGTGCAAGCTCATCGCCAGGTCCAAACTCGGCTCCCCATCGCTCAAACACCGCTCGAACGACTTCGACGCGCGGAGCGCGTACTCCAGCGCCTTGCCCGGCCCGTCCCCCGACGCGATGGTGTCGCGCGCGAGCTTCAGCAGGAACGGGCCGAGATCCGGGTTGTCGAGCGAGGACTCGTCTAGGAGCGGCTTCTCCGGCGACTTCTTCTTGCCGGAGCTCCGATCCGGGGAGGGCTTCGCGCGGGAGGTGGACGGGGACGGGGAGGGGGGCCGGCGGGGGAGGGGCGACGCCGGCTTGGGGTTCGGCGGGTCGGATCTGTCGGAGTTGGGCCGGATCGGGGCGGGGGAGGATTCTGCGGGGACGGTGATCCGGAGCGGCGGGGCTTCGGGCGGGGTCTTGACCGAGACTAGACCCGGCATGGTTTTTTGACTGGTAGAAGGAAAATACGGAGGATCCGAGAAGATCGAAGGCGTGCAGATGGATGAGTATATTTATCAACAGATGCAGGTGAGTGAGTGTATTAATGTGAAGGAGCTTATGAGGAGGACGCCATTAATAAGGGGATTAATTTAATTAATCAGGGATTAGAACTTGCTACCGTTCTCATCAACTGGTGTGCTGTTTCAGTTGATGTTTACTGTTGTGGTTATCTAGAGAGAGAGAGAGAGAGAGAGAACTGGATCTGTTAGAGAGAGAGAGAGAGCTGGATTGCCAGTGGAGAGTCGTGCTCGGGGCCAGATAAGACGGGGGGGGACCAGTTCTAAAGGTCAATGGGTGACGTGGTGTTTCCTGGTGGTGGGGGTCAAGCCAATGGGGTGGTGACAGGTAATCACGGTGGGTTCAGACTATGATGTCTTTTGTTGGATCACATAAACTGGGAAAAAGGTTAGACCACCTGCCGTGATTTGAGTGCAAGCCCTGGCAACCGCTGGATTCGAATAAAAGTTTTACAAGACGGAGATCGCACGGTGAAAGACCGTTAATGAAGAGTACTGTATTTATTTAATTACCATATGCGATACTGGCATACTGCCCCCCTTACTTTCTTGGTACTCCAGTTTACAGTCACTTTGTTTTCCAGTCCCTGGCAGAGCTCTTTGCAAAATTACATAGGTGAAAGCCGGGACAGATAGAAGTGGGGGCCGCAGGGGCACGGCCCCAGCTTGATTTTGTAAAATTTTACATTAATTTTCTTGAATATTTCAATTATATTTGATAAATTTGTGAGTTGTGATGGTGTTCCAGTTAAATTACGCTAGATTTCTATTATGAACATATTTGTCTCATCTATTTCTTTAAGTGCTAAATTTTACACTTTTTGTTGACAATTTAGTTTAGTTTAATTTTGTTTTGTTTTGTTTTGATAGTAGGTGAAGAGATAAATATGGTAATGATTGGGAGTTGAGTAGGTAATGATTGGAGAAAGATAGAGAGATGAAAAAATAAAAATTGGAAAAATAGGATAATGATTGGAGAAAGAAGTAAAATAATGATTGAAAAACAAAACTAAAATGGCAAACGAACACTACCTCCCTTTTTACTTTTTCACGAGATGAAATTAAATATACTCATCAGTTTGTTATTTTACCGGTAAAAATGTATTAATTGAGGAATTATAAACGCACGAGTTAAGTTTATTAATTTTTGTGCCCCCACTAACTCAAATTTTTAGATCCGTGGCTGGGTGAAAGTGAAACAACTTTCAAGACATTTCCCTGGCAGAGCCCCACAGCCATGAATGTCTCTTCATTTTTCTTTTTTGATAACAGGAATGCAAAAGAAAATCTACCCGTTCTTAGTTTAATGTTCTCCACAAACTCTTAAATTTGAATAATTTGATCACCGAATCGGATCCAAGTCCAAAAGAAATTAACTTGTCGGCAGTTTGGGACAAACTGCACGCCATGCAGTCGGCCGTATTTCGACCATGTTGACCTTTTACCTTGCTCATACCATAGTACTAATCATGGGTAGAGGCCTACCACTGGAAAAGAATACAATTGTCTACTTTGGTAAAAATGAACACCCAGTTGAACCATATCACCGAAGGCCCCGGAATAAAAACCCCAACCAGTCATCATTCAATTGGGATAAACTGATCCAAAGCCATCCCATATTCAAAAAAAATGAGGAAGGCAATGTCTATAATACATCAGAATGATATTCCAAAAATAGACCCAAAAAAAAAAAAAAAAACTGAAAAATCGCAGAATTACTAATCACTTCACAACAGATGATTACAAGTCATCGCATATCAATCATACACAATAAACGATGGCGCCGAAGCATGAGTACCATGGATGTGCAGGTAACATGGAGCTCCATCTAGTATGCAAGAACTGCACAACAATCAACAGCCCATCTAGAAGAAAGGCCTGTATCACCTCCTCCAAAGTCTAAAGAGGCTCGAAAAATATCGGTATCAGACATTTGCCTCACAAAACGAGTAAAACTCACCCAATTGCGATACTCGAACAGGTTTTTGTCCATCCTGACAAAATTGAATGAAAAAGACGGTGTTTTTAGACCATCTGAGTAGAACTTCGACATCCTTACCACTTGTTGAAATGATCCATCGTCTAAAGTAGCTGCAGAATTTTCACCCTCCATGGGAACATCACAATTCCTAGCAGCCAGAAGTAGTTGCCTAAGAAAACCTTCCGGACTACTAAGAGGGTTCATCTGCTTCTCATCTGCATCTTGCTTTTCAAAAGATGTACAGCACAAGTTAAACCCATACCTACCAAACATTCGGGCGATCGGTAGGTATCCATCTCTGTTTGAAGTATTGTAATAGCCAGCAGTTAACTCAGAAGGATGAGATTGAGTGCCATAATGCCAGTGTATTGCAGCAACTTTTCCGGATGTATTAACTTCAGTACCCCGAAATATTGTCTCTGTTTCCGAGCATATCCTCTCCCCATGGAGAAGCAACATCCCAGAGTACCACCCGAGGAAGAACTCACCATATGGTGAGTTCCATGAACCATCAGTCTTGAAAAACTCCGTACTCTCGGGATCTTGCATCAAATTGGAAGCCCCAATAGGACCACCATTTTCCCACTCTCTCATTCCAATTTCTCGAGCACAAGCATTCAAAGATGCAAGCATGTACTGGAAAGTAGAACAAGAAAACAAGTCTCAGCACAAAAAGAAAAAGAACACAATCTAATTGAAACGGAAAATTGGGTAGACAAACAAGTCCAAGAATACAAATGAAGAGACAGGAGAGCAAAATTGAATGGTACAACTGCTAATGCACACTGAGAGATACAAGCACATGCTTGTTGTAAAGCTGGGAATTTTCTACCTACCTTATCATAGCATTGAAACTCTCCAAGCTCACGAGAGCGCCAAGCCCATGTTAGCTTCTGAATAGGGCACGAAGGGTATCTTAATTCTCCGGCCGGACCCATTCCAACTTGAATTTCCTGTAAATACACAAATAAGACCATGAACACTCAATTTTCAAGTTAAGCCATCAAGACATGTGAGAAAAAGCAAGAGATACTATCTTACTGTTATGATGCCACCAAGAAAAGGTCTGAAAGTGTCTCTAAAGTTCCGCATAAAATCCGCATATGCCTGGATAGGGGATCGTCCCCGCAAAACAGGAAGAATGTCGCAACCTAGAGAAACATATTCAGTATTTCTTCTTCCAAACCTGTCAGAATATGCTATATCTGGATCTTTATCCATTTCTTCAAGCACCCATTGAGGAAGTGGAATCCTTCAGCACAAAATAGGAATATATTAGACCAACTAAAATATGACAGAAATAGAAAGTCATTCTTTTAGCGAATATCATAAAAAAAATACTTACCAAAAAAAAAAAAATTACTCCTAATAAAATTATGTTGGCTGCTACTAGTAAATTGAGCTTAAGCACTTTGGGCCATGTTGGTAGGCTCTTCATTGAAATTCTTGGGTACATAGGATACTTAGAGATGCTACCATTGGAGTCCATGCCAACCCTAGTCCTGCGTCCTGGTGGTGCGGTAGAGGAGCAGAGGCTCCGGAAAAGGTATATGCCCTGGAGTAGTGCAATGTTAGATATTTGAGTAAGAGATATAGGGATATCCCACGAGAAATCGATGGGAGAGGAGTACTATGGTAAGTAGAAGCCCTAAGGGCTACCACTAGTAACTTGAGTTTATGCATTTCAAACCATGATGGTAGGCTCTTCATTCAAGCTACTGGCCAGTAGGCTATTATGGCACTACCATAGTTACATTAAATGAAGGAAAGGAGTGAATAACTAAAAGTAACAATACCATGAACTAATGAAATCATGCTAATACAAAAGGAAAACTAAAATGCAGAAGAATTTCCCATTTCTTAACTAAAATGTGTGTAGGGTTATCAAAACGTTTTGGATCAAGCAAATCACTGAAGCTCCAATTCACAGTATAAGGCAATTCACAGTATAAGGCTAAGTAAGCACTTCGGTCATTATACATTTACTGTTTGGTGTTAAATTAGTTTCTGTATTGAAATAGCCAGTCAGATGTTTCAGACGGCGTGATAAAACTTTCCATAAGTGATAGCTCAATTACATTATTTACATGAAATGTTCGAAAGTCCAAACTACCTTCGTCCTTTATTAAATTATGCTTCTCTCTAGTCCTATTAGCAATTAGCTATGGTACACTGGGACACGGCAAAAAACATATGAGACACAACACTTGACTTGTCCATTAAATTTAATTATTATTTAAGCAGGGGCATATTGGGGACACATAAATGGGTTCAATATGCAATTTTTAAAATTCTTTGGCGATTAAATATTCTAGCCCTTAACAAACTCAATGGAGAAAAAAGATTCACGTAGCCGACCCCAATTGATTGGGACTTAAGGCTCGGTTTGCTTTGCTTTGGTGATTAAATATACAATTTGATCAACCCAAAATTCGTTAAACTACTCATCACATCACAAGACATGATCTGCCAATTCAATCACATACAAATCTCCTGCCAAAAAGTTTCAATATGCCCTGGATATTCATCATTATCACACTCGAAAGGTAAAATGGAAGAGATAGGGAACAAGGCTACAAAGGATTCAACGAGTAGATTGGAAATGCTACACTGTTCCATTTCCCATGAAGGTACAACCCGAAGTTTCAAAGAGACTAACAGTATAGAATTTAATGTAAAACTAACAGTATAGAAACCGATAGTTGAAGGCTCTGCGACTCTGCATTGACAATCAAGTGCTCAACAAAGTGGTCCTATACTCTGAACATGTTTCTAACGCACATAGAGCAGCAGCAGCAAGAGGTCAGGGAGAAGAATCAAGCTCTATCTTCCTTGCTTTCTTTCATTAGCTAAACAATTAGAGTGAAGTGCTTAGTAGAGAAGCCAAGCTTCCTTGCCTTGTTTAGAGCTTTCATTATTAGCTCTTCTTAAATCTAGCTTAAAATTCACACATCCAACTAAATTCACTTATACATAATGCATGTACTATAGGTGTATCAATTCACAGGCATTACTTGTTAGACATTATACCAAGCAGACTGAACCAAAACAAGGCAAGTTTATCTGAGTCTCTATCTTGCTGGGATAGTTAAAACTTAAAAGTGGAAAATTAATACTTGTGCAGAAATTACTCGAATTGGTTTGACAGCTCCATCCGTCACTACTAATCTAATCTCAATTCGGTTTACCTCTTTTATGTAACAGTTCAAGTACCGTTGATATAGTTGAAGCGCAATCAAAATATGGTTTGGGGGGACAGAATTTGTGGCATCAACCTGTAGGGTTTACTATCATTTTTCCAACTTCTTCCTTAGCCAAGTGTGAGAGATTACCTTTTGATTTACCAGAACCAGAAGAAGCACCGGAGCAGGTTATAAAAAACAAATATTCGGGTATCAAATTTGGTTTATTTTACATAGTTTCGTATTTACATCTGCTAGTTTCTTTCACTATTTGTAATAGTTTTTTACTTGGGTGGTTGGAATCTTTCTATTCACTCAAGGGGTTTGGCCAGGTTGTCAAGGCTTCGACTTGGGGTTTGCTTCCTTATCAGGTCTTAATTCAAAACCTCCACCGTGTTTTCAACTCTTATAGGTACAGTCCATACAGGACTCCTAGGAAACTCACAGTGCACGTAAGCTAGTCTGGACCCTAGTCACATAATCCTTCAAAATGTCTCGCGCTCCCGCTCTCAATCTCTCGCACTGCGATTGCGCTCTTAATCCTTGCTCTCATGCATTTTAATAGGTTGCGACGTGTTTCAAAGAAGCTTTCTCACTCGCGCACGCGAATTATGTGACTTAGGTCGGGACACAATTATTATTAGTATAAAATAGAAGTGGAAAATTAGATAAGTTTAAAAAAAACTAACCAGAAGGGATCGCCAGGACCAGTACCGCACTGATGAAACGCCAAGGCAGCTCGAACCTTCAACCCACACCGCCTGGCCATCGCCACGATCTCACCATACCCTCCCCAATCATAAACCCTAGGACCCTCCCTCTCCACGACCCCCCACCACACCTCCATCACCACCCCCTCCACGCCGGCCGCCGCCAGCGCCCGGAACGACTGCGCCATCGCCTTCCGCCGTCGCACCTGGCCAGACCCCGTCACGGCGTCGGCCGGCAGCGTCACGAACACCGGCGAGCCCCCGCGGCGGTGGCGGTGGCGGTGCGAGAGCGAGACCCCGTGCTGGAGCTCGTGCTGGAGGTCGCCGCCGTCGTCGTCGTTGTTGTTGTCGGGGGAGAAGAAGCCGTTGGATGTCGTGGACGAGTTGAGACGGGCGGAGATGGTGAGTGGGCGATGGGATGGAGGGCGAGTCGGGCGGAATCGGACGGTCGAGGTTTTGACGAACCGAGTTGAGTCGGAGGGGGTTTTACGGCAGAAGGAAGGGGAGAATGTCGGAGTAGAGGGCGAGGCGATTGGCATTTGCTCTTGTTTTGTTCAGAGGTTTGGGGGTTAGGGATTTCAAAACTGCAATGATTTACCGTTCAAGGGAAAGGGAGAGAGAGATAAATACTATTTACGTATTTGAGGAGAGAGAGAGAGAGAGAGAGAGAGAGAGAGAGAGACAGAGAGAGTCATTGGAACGAAGGCGTGGGAGAAACGTGGGATTGCCATCCATCACATTTCGCAGCTGGAGAGTTTAGATTTTTGGGTACGAGTCGGTACGAGAGAAGGAAAGCGAGGAGAGGGAGGGAGTTGGGGTTGTGGGGCCTAAATGGGGGTAATTGCGCGGTTCAGATTAGTTAACGAGTAGTATAATTTTCTGCCGCCCAGTATAAACTCATGGCCACAAACTATTGCTGCTTTGTTAAGAAATGAAATTTTATTATAAAAAAAAAACTTGAAATTGGCCGCAAATTCGAATCTTTCAGCTGCAGATTATCAACTGATGGCAGCAAACTATTACGGAGTACTATCTTGTTTAAAAAAATGATTCTGCCTTGTTCTTTTTGCAATTTAAAAAGAATTTTTTAAAAAAATTCCATATAAATTCTCCCTACTTCTAACATTTCTCTCTCTACTTATTAACCCTACTATTTTTCAAAACACAAACCAAACACAGCAATCTTGTTAAGAAAACTTGAAATTGGCCACAAACTCGAATCTTTCAAAAAAAATAAAAATTGAAACTGGCGCAAATTAAAATCTTCAGCTGCAAATTATCAAGGGAGTTAATTTTCACACTTCCCTTTTTACCATTCACACTCATATTTTTGTGTCTTTATTCACTTGAAATTATTATCTTGTACTTTATTCAATACACTTTTTCCATACATTTAAAAATAATATTTGTAAATTCATGTGAATAAAAACAAAAAAGAGAGTGTAAATGATAAAAAGAAGAGTGAAAATAATTTTCCATTTTCAATTCATAGCCGCAAACTACTACCATCTCTTGTTAAAAAAAACTTAAAACTGGCCACAAATTATAGCTACCTTGTGGCCGCAATTATTTATCTATTAGCCGCGAGCTGGTTACGTACTTGCCGCTCGAGGTGTAAATAAGCCTAGTCAAGCCAAGCTTCGGCTCGTTTGTTTAACGAGCTAAAAACTCAAGCTCGAGCTCGGCTCAAGCCTTAAAGAGTCGAGCCTTTAATGAGTCGAGCTTAGTCATTTACAAAACGAGCCTCTTTAATGAAGCCGAGCCTCTCTTAACGAGTCGAGTTTTTGTCGCTAAATGAGCCGAATATTCGAGCTTGAGCTCGGCTGGTTGTAAACGAGCTGAATCTTAACGAGCCGAACCGAGCTCGCAAGCTACACGGTTCATTTACAGCTCTACTTGCCGCAAACTCTTAACAATCATTACAAACTGCATAAGAAATTGATATTTGTGTTCTATATTTTGATGATGGCACGCTCCACTTTGTTCATGAAGATGAAGTTAATACTCCCTCCGTTCTTAAATGAAAGTTCCTCTTTGGAATTCCAACATTTTTAGGGAACATGTAATCATTACACATACTTTCCACCATTACCCCTATACTCTATCTATTTTGCACATTTTGTATTCAAATAAAATGGACACTTTTAGAATTTTATCAAATTTTCAATTCTATTTTTGGAAACAGACAATCATTTTGGAACATCCCAAAATGGAACAAGGGACTCTAAAATTTGGAACGGAGGGAGTAGTAATTTCACTTTGAAAGTAGAGCGTCTGCAAAAAAAAACAAAAAAAAAAGCGCTGGAATATCAATTCCCACTGTTGATTGCATGAATGTTCAGTTAACTAACGACCGAACAAAAGAAAGCGAATAGTCGACGGACACGTAGCCGTGAAACAAACGGCCAGGATCATCCCAACGCAAGACGTCTATTCCCATTGGCTGTACAAATCTGTCCTCGATTCCGATTGGTACACGTCATCGTCAATGACATGTTCGAATCCGCTGCCAGCAGTTTACTCCCCCGACCTCGCCCTATTTAAATTCCCAGGGACCTCCACTGCAACTTCAATTAAACTCCAGGCCCTTCGTGCAAAAGAACAAAACAAAAGCAAAACGCCACTCCGACAACAATCAACGCGAGAACTCTCTCTCTCATCCTGCGCAAGATTTCGGTATATTCATACGTATACAGTATACAGATCGGCTGTAGAGAGAAAAGGAAGCGAGAGAAGCCATGGGCGGTTCGTGGAGGAGGCGGAGCGGTTCTCCGATCGTCCTAGCAATCATCTTCATCGGTAAAAATGCGTCTCTTTTGTTTGATTTTACAGATCTGATTCTGGTTTGTATTCATTGATGATACGGTTTTGATAGTGTGTTTTTCTGTGGTTTATTGGCGTATGTGTGTTATAGATCTTGCGCTGTATGTCACTTGTAGATATATCATAATCTCATTCACTTCTCGGACATAGATCGGTCGGTGATTTCTGAAGAAACCTAGGTTTAGGGATTTTGTGTGTTTAGTTGTGGAGTGCAACGGATTGAAAGAGGGTTTTATGTATTTGCATTATAGACACCTGGTGTGGTGTTTTAAGTGCTTTGTAAATTGCTTACATGAGCTGCTGCCAATTCATGCGAGCTACTTGTTCCTGATTAGTTTTATAAACGAGATTGTATTTAGAACCATCTTGCCTTTCTAATGAGCCTGCATTTGAAACATTTGTGGCCCGAGGTTTTTTGAGATCTCAAGTCGGATAATGTCAAGAGCCCAGTTTTATTAGGTCTCTGGACAAATGGGATAATTGAAAGTTGAGAAGAGTTATTCTCAGTGGGCCATAGGTAGTGTGTCTAAGTGGTAATTCGAGTAATGCTGAGAGCAGCTCTTGGTGCTGAATGATGATATGCATGGGAGAGGGGAAGGGATTCGAGTGTATGTGCAATCACTACAGCTTGCAGTTGAATTACACCATGTATTTAGGCATGCCAACCACAGTGGTAATAATGGAAAAAAGTTTTTCTTGGCTATTCTACTAAAGCGGAGGGCAACTCTTGATGCTCACTGAAGATGCATTGGGAGGGAACAGGACACTTAACGTGCTATTTCTACACAATATTTTTACTATGTCACATCATGTTGGTGTCATGAAGGACTAAGAATTGGATATTGACCTGCTTTCCTGTGACATTCTTATAGCTGTTTCGATTCCAAAACTGAATGCTGACAGAATAACAAGAACATTACAGTAGTTTATATTCGAAGTTAATTGTTGTCCTTTGCTTGTAACTGAACTTAGTTGTCAATGGTGGAAGTATTAAGTTCTACAATCTGTTGTTGAATAAGCGTATATTGCATGACAGGTTGTCTATCTGCAATTTCTATTGCCAAAGAGGAAGCCGCGAAGTTGGGTACGGTCATTGGGATAGATCTCGGAACAACCTATTCATGTGTCGGTGTTTACAAAAATGGTCACGTGGAGATCATAGCAAATGACCAAGGAAACCGTATTACCCCATCGTGGGTCGCATTCAGTGAGAATGAGAGACTGATTGGTGAGGCTGCGAAGAACCAAGCTGCAGTCAATCCCGAGAGGACCATCTTCGATGTCAAGAGACTCATTGGAAGAAAGTAATGGTTCTTTCTTAATTTGTTCAGCTTCTAGTTATGAGGTGTAGGGGAATGATCTTTAAAAGCGTTTTACATACCTTTGATTGGCAGATTTGAGGACAAGGAGGTTCAAAGGGATATGAAGCTTGTACCTTACAAGATTGTGAATAAGGATGGAAAGCCTTATATTCAAGTTCAGATTAAAGATGGAGAGACCAAGGTCTTTAGCCCTGAAGAAGTCAGTGCTATGATTTTAACTAAAATGAAGGAGACAGCAGAAGCATTCCTTGGAAAGAAAATCAAGGATGCTGTTGTCACTGTTCCTGGTTCGTAGAACTCCATTTAAGTGCTGGTGATTTCGTTGGCGTAGTGACACGTGGTTCACCTTTACATCTTGTGTTTACTCATGTACAAATGTTGTTTGTATTGTACTCACTCCTATATTTTCATTGCAAACTACAGCTTACTTCAATGACGCCCAAAGACAGGCCACCAAGGATGCTGGTGTCATTGCTGGGCTGAATGTCGCTAGAATTATCAATGAACCAACTGCCGCGGCCATTGCCTACGGATTGGACAAGAAAGGTGGTGAGAAGAACATCCTCGTATTCGACCTTGGTGGTGGGACCTTTGATGTTAGTATCTTGACCATTGATAATGGTGTTTTTGAGGTCCTTGCCACAAATGGTGACACTCATCTTGGAGGTAAGGCCAATGTCTGTCATTTATACTCTTTCTTTCTTTTTCTGTGTGATTTATATATACGATAAGCTTTTACCAGTGCTGTTTGTGAACCTTGAACAACTAAAGTTATTGCACGGTAACTAAATTGTTCAAGTTAGTGGATGACATTTTTTTGGTTGATCGTGTGAGAAAACTCACAAGGAAAGTGTTTGTAGGAAATTTGTCTGTGCTACTGCTATTGCTAAATTAAGCTTTCCTTCAGGTGAGGATTTTGATCAGCGGATAATGGAGTATTTCATCAAATTGATCAAGAAAAAGCATGGAAAGGACATTAGCAAGGACAACCGGGCTCTTGGGAAATTGAGGAGAGAATGTGAAAGGGCAAAGAGAGCCTTGAGCAGTCAGCACCAGGTCCGGGTGGAGATTGAATCTCTTTTTGATGGTACAGATTTCTCCGAACCCTTGACCCGGGCTAGGTTCGAAGAATTGAACAACGATTTGTTCAGAAAGACCATGGGACCTGTAAAGAAGGCTATGGAAGACGCAGGGTTGGAGAAGAACAAGATAGATGAAATCGTTCTTGTTGGTGGAAGTACTAGGATTCCCAAAGTCCAACAGCTCCTCAAGGATTACTTTGATGGGAAGGAGCCCAACAAAGGTGTGAACCCTGACGAGGCTGTTGCTTTTGGTGCTGCTGTACAAGGAGGCATATTGAGCGGTGAAGGCGGTGATGAGACCAAAGGTATTTGTTGGTTTTATGTGATATGTTGTTTGCAATGATGAAATAGGAAAATTGCATTGACCAATAATTTTTTTGATGACTAACTTGTGATGAAATGTGAACGCAGATATCCTTCTCTTGGATGTGGCACCTCTCACCCTTGGAATCGAAACAGTTGGTGGGGTGATGACCAAGTTGATTCCAAGGAACACTGTAATTCCCACCAAGAAATCACAAGTTTTCACCACTTACCAGGATCAACAGACCACGGTCTCCATTCAGGTACCAAATGCCTGGCTTCTAAGTATAAACAATTGTTTATTCATCCCTTCCTACTTTCTAATGCTGAAAAAGAATGAAGTTGGATAACCTGAGTAAATAGTACTTGTGGATTCTTAATTTGACCTGTTCCTCTTTGGATTTCAGGTTTTTGAAGGTGAAAGGAGTCTCACAAAGGATAACAGAAACCTTGGTAAATTTGATCTGACCGGAATTCCTCCAGCTCCAAGGTTAGCTTGTGCAATTTTGTTAAAAGATTTCAGTTAAAACTGGTCTAGCTATGGTTGGAAATTTGATCATAATCAATGTTTGGTTGTACAGGGGTACCCCTCAAATTGAAGTTACATTTGAAGTGGACGCAAATGGTATCCTGAACGTCAAGGCTGAAGACAAGGGCTCTGGTAAATCAGAGAAGATCACAATCACCAACGACAAGGGCCGTTTGAGCCAAGATGAGATTGATCGGATGGTTAGGGAGGCAGAAGAGTTTGCAGAGGAAGATAAGAAGGTGAAAGAGAGGATTGATGCCCGTAACAGCTTGGAAACATACATCTATAACATGAAGAACCAAATTAATGACAAAGATAAGCTCTCGGAAAAGCTCGAGTCTGATGAGAAGGAGAAGATTGAGACGGCCGTGAAGGAGGCGCTTGAGTGGTTGGACGACAACCAGAGTGCTGAGAAAGAAGACTATGACGAGAAGCTTAAAGAAGTGGAAGCCGTTTGTAACCCAATCATAACGGCCGTTTATCAGAGATCGGGTGGGGCCCCAGGTGCCGGTGCCGGATCCGAGGATGATGATGACTCCCATGATGAACTGTAGGAACCGTGGGGATTTCATTGACCACTAAGAGAGAGAGTGAGAGAGGGTAGCAAATGAGGATAGAAGGATAATCGAGAAAGTCTTCCGAGTCTCTAATTTTTGTTTGCAACATGTCAAGGGGAGAGCTTTCCCTTCTTCGCTTGGTTTTTTGTAGGTGAAGGATACTTTTCAAGGGATGATTCTTGTTTTTACCTGTACTTTGTGTTCTTCTCTTTGATGTTGGAACTTTTAGGTGTCTGCTTATGGATCTCCAGTCTGTGATACTTCTATTGAAATGGCAGCAGAACTGAGAGAATACTATATAGTGTTGCTTGCTGCACGCATTAGATTATTCAGTTCATATCCTGCTCTTCTGAGTGTGCCATTTTGGCTCACCCAAAAGGCCAAAAAGTGGGCGGACATTACTGGGGTAACTTTAATCACATCCGGTGAAGTTGCCGGCTTCAATTCGGTGATCGAAACCTTGTATGAATTGAGTATATTAAGAGCCCTATCAAAAATTCAGCTAGCTTAATATTCCATGCGTACTCTATCCAAAAGTTAAAGTTTAGAACCTAAGAGTATCCACAATGGCATAACCAAAAGTGATAGATTTTTAAAGTTAGAAATATTTGTGTAAAATATGACTCACAATACTATAATCAAATTTAGCAATCTCTTTAGAAATAATCAAATTTTAGACTTTGGATAATCAAAACTAACAATTTTTTGCCAATAACCAAATTTAATAAATCTCATATTCTCAATCAAATACACACATCATTACAAAATAAATGTTCTCTCCCATTTCCCCCCTCACTTTTTCTTTTTCAACAATGTTTTCAAAAAAAAATATTTTACTATTTTTTTAAAATTGTTTTAAAAAATTGTTTTCCCCCAAAATTTGTTTTTTAAATGTTTTTTAAAAAAACATTTTATACAAAACAAATTGTTATTTTTTTGAAAAATTGTTTTGTATAAGAAAATGTTTTTTCTCAAAATCTTTTCTTATATAAAAACTATTTTTTCAAAAACTGTAGTTACACAAAAGCTATTTTTCTTAAAAATGTTTTTTTTTTGAAGTTTTGAAAAAAGTTCAAAAATTATTTTCTATTTTAAATAGTTTTTATTAGTCTCAAAATTATTTTAGGATAAACTATTTCCTATGTTCACAGTTTTTAGTTTTTTTTGAAATTTAAAAAAGTGATGTGGCAATTTTTGGTTATTTAATTTTGATTATGCCATTGTGGACCATTAGAGCATCCACAGTGGAATAAGCAAAAGTGAATAATCAAAACATACCACATCAGATTTTGATTATCCATTTAGAGGTTACTAAAGTTAACAATGTCAAATCTCACATTGGTTATTTTTTACTCATAATCAAAAACAATAGGGCCATTGCTTCCTTCCATGAGTTTTCTCCAAATTTTCCGCTTCATTTCATGTAAATCTTTTGAAAAACTAGTTTATGTTAAAAACAGTTTTTATAAAAAAAAATATTTGTTCTTGAAAAAAAAGGTTTATTAAACAGTTTTTGGAAGAAAAAAACAGTTTAAGTTAAAAATAGTTGGATAAAAAATTGTTAATGAAAAAATATGTGCAAAAAAAAAAAAACAGCTTTGTGTAAATACAATTTTAAAAAAAATAGTTTTAAAAAAATTGAACAGTTTTTATTAGAAAAAAAAGAGTTCATATAAAGACAGGTTCTTTTTTAGAAAAATGTTTCTGAAAAGAATAGTAAGAATAGTTTTTTATAATTATTTTTTGAAAACATTGTTGAGAGAGAGAGAGAGAAGATTTTTGTTTAATGATGGGTGTACTTGATTGAGAAAATATGGGGATCACTAAATTTGATTATTGGCTAAAGGTTGCTAGTTTTGATTATACAAAAGCCAAAATTTGATGAGTTACTAAAAGGTTGTTAAGTTTGGTTATTCCAATGTGAGCACTTTTTTAAACGAATATTGCTAACTTTAACAACTTTTTGTTTTGCTTATTCCACTGTGGATGCTCTTACCTTGTTAACATTAGCAATCTCTTAAATGGATAATCAAAAGCTGATGCGGCAACTTTTAATTATCTATTTTTTATTATAGCATTGTGGATAATAGAGCATTTTTAGATCCCTCGATCAAGTATTTACTGACATTCAATTGAGATGAATTTTTCGTCAAACGGTTTTAATTATTGATTCAGAGCTCGCAACATACTTCACCGAATGTGTGAATGTTCAATTGAGATGAATTTTTCGATAAAGCTGTTTTATATTAACCGATCCTTAATACAAATGAAATATCGGGTATGGAGGTCAAAGATATTACTTATTACTCTGTTTAGAATGGACGAAATGCGATCTTTCTTCAAGTGGGGCCAAAAGATCCTCCCTGCTCCACTAATAAATCATCACATCAAATAAGATTACTGTAGTATTTTATCTTCACCAAATGATTTCATCTTGCAGCTGTTAGTTTGAAAATCTAGAGTCCAGCTTTCGGATCATCCGAGCCTGCTGCCACGACGCCCATACCACCATCAGATGCAACACCCACTTTTTCCCCGTCGCTTACTTTAGCAAGAGCCGGCTTGTCACCATCAAACTCTCGTACAAGTTCGTCGATCTTGCGAAATTGATACGGCCATCGCACATTGTATAGAAATTGGCGAAGATCAAATCGGTTGTC
Organism: Rhododendron simsii; assembly: GCA_014282245.1. NCBI lineage: Eukaryota > Viridiplantae > Streptophyta > Magnoliopsida > Ericales > Ericaceae > Rhododendron > Rhododendron simsii. The sequence continues at coordinate 8,589,111 of CM024959.1, read as the reverse complement.
CTCCGGTGAGTAACTCTGCATGAAACATAAAAGGAATCGGTGAAAATCAGATGGAATTAATTTTGAACATGTAGCTTTGGGTCCGAATCGAGAGACCTCAGCATGATAGGAAGGTGTCAACACGGTCATCTTGTGTCTATTGATAGAGTAGTACTTGAAGAAGTGCTTCACTTTATCTGCCACCTCTGATGGACTAAGACTTGCACCCCATTTATAGCAGAGATTCTGGAAGAAGAAAGATGAATGGAAAACAAAAGAAAAAATAACATATTAAGTACAATGAAAGCTGGCAACCTCTAATTAAGAGGAAAAATAGATCAGGCTCACCCATCCTCTGAAACTGAAAGTCAAATTTCAAACAGTATCACATGTAAGACGTACTAACATCTTGGTTTTTATTTAAACCTTTATGTTGCAAGTTAAATTTACTTGTGTAACTTCCATGCAAATCCTCATCACCGTGAGTGCAAGTTTAGAGACTTTTGTTTTAGGATTATATCTCATCGAAACAGATCATTTTTTCATTTTCCCAATTGTATACCGAACCTGTCTTCAAAGAAAAAAAATTTAAAAAAAAACTGTATACCGAACCACGTTGATATGTTTTTATGCACAAAGTTGAATGTCAAGAGTCCACCGCTGATGGTGGGGATCTTCCAGTAGGATTAGGAAGTTTAAAACAAACCTGGAACATGGATACAGGACCGCTGCGGAAAATCTTCCGCAACCTTCCATAGACTGAAAGTTCCTCATATGTCATTCCCATGTCCACTTCATCCAGCTGTTTCACAGAGTATATACATAAATAAGTGTAGCATCAGATCTTAACCAGCAGCATAACTCTAGAGCTTCTTTGGATTTGAGAAGATGACAAAAATGGGACAGTTGAAAGAAATTTGGCATGTTGTCAACATCCAGGAGGTCCATGCAAGTCAATGTGTTAAGAGAAGGTGTTTGAATGGGTTGAGCTGGATACAGGTCCATTAATCTGTGACAAATAAATACGTAAGATCCGTAGTGAGTAACTCAATGGGTCAAGCCTCCCCATCTACTTGATTTACCTTCTTTTATGCCTTGTCTGGATCATGTTTTGAAAATTATTGGGTTTGGTTTTGGGGGTAATGAGTGGAGAGAAAAATTAGGGTAATAATTGGTGATAGAGGTAATGAGTGGAGAGAGATAGATAGAGAAATGAGAATAATGATTGGAGATAGGGTAAATGAGTGGAGAGAGAAATGAGAGTAATAATTGGAAATAGGGGTAATGAGTGTTTTTTGAGTTGGAAGAAAAATTTCAAGTTATGATCCGAACAAGGCATTAGGGTGCAAAGTGCCGTTTCTAATACATTGAAGAAACCCACTCCCCTAGTTGGACCATGACATGTGCTTGCTGCTCATACACATGAATCCTACACTGTTAGCTCTTCATTCACACAAAACTTAAAAATTCGATGGGTGTCTTGAAACTTGGACATCACCTTAAGAAAGGAAGGTCCTATGAAGCTAATACAGCAGGTACATGTATGTTAAGTCTGGTGTTCAGTACTTCAGTGCACCTTTTGATTATGGTATTGTAAGACATCTAGAGAATGAAGGGAAAATACTAAATAGAAGTAAACACTACTCAGAAGTTCGGATAGGAGAAAGACAGAAAAAACAAATCCAAAACCCAAGAATGAAAACAGTAAAACCATATCTGAGAAGTAACCACTAAGCCAGGAAGGGTCAGAAAATGTTGCAACAGAACGTCTCTGTGACTATTGATATCTCAATGGCTGAACTTTTGACACAAGAAATACATATTTAAGAAGGAGAACATATAAAGAATATCATCATACAAATCCCAATAATAAGTACCTGGCTGTAGTTGGACCGTATAGGCTCTAGTTCAGCAGTGGGTGGAGCGGCCTCGATTTCTGCTAAAGATGCGTAGCCAAGATGTGTCGCAGCCCATTGTAGAAATCTCCGAAGATCCTTCTTACTAATACTTCCAATTGGATTTATATCTGCTGAACTGCAATCATACTGCACGAGAAAGATTAACACTGTTCTAATAAAGACATGAGGTATTAGTCATATGAACATCCCAAAAGATGGGAAAACGCAAACTAAACTATTTACCAATACTCTCCATTACTTTTCACCACAAGTGAATAGAAAAATAAATTTGCTTAGTCCATTGATGAATTTTGCTGAGTATCCCCTAATTATTCCTCTTAAATAGCCCTACTTCATGGCACCATATATCTTACGTCTTCATTTTGGAAAATAATCCATGAAATACATGGAGTAACCAAGGTCCCCAAAGCCAAAAACCCGCTATATCAAAATTTTCTTCGCAGAAGTAAATACCTTTGTCAGGTAACCACGCAATCCTTCATCCACATTGGAGCTACCTAGTACAAGATAAAAACCCGGCTTGTTATGCACCCATGGCAAGAGTGAAGCTAACATAAATGCCAACACCATTCTTATTCGAGCTTGAATGTTCTGCAACCCCAAATTTTCAATGTTTGATCCCCCATCTACCTACGAACATAGAATCAGGTCAAGATGCCAGCCAAGCACGTTAAGAAAACATCCAACGCCAAGCAAAATTAATCTTAGATCTATATGGAAACATAGATACTTTCCATGGCCAAGATTTTGGTCACAAGCTGCAATCTATCATTTAAAAAAAAGCAAATTTCGTACAAGTTGAGAACATTACTCAAGTTAATTTTAACCCTTGAATACTCTACCTTGTAACGCGGTCGCTTTCCCGTAAGGGTTTGGAAAAGGGAAAGCAGAGCAGAAACAACACCATCTATGGAAACATCTAGATGCCATGAGCCAATTTCAGTTGCCAGCACCTTCGCCCGCATTCTTGTTGCTTCAGAACTGTAATGAAGAAACCATGTTACTGATCAATGGAAGATAAAAAGGATATAGTCTTGTAACTGCAAAGTATAGGAAGGAAAATTACATTTTCCAAGAAACAATGAACTTGGAAAAATCATGAAACTCCCAAACAACAAATTAACTTCCCTTAATATCTGTTTATTCAATCATTTGACATGAAATTGAAAGCAACGGCTTCCTAGGATCCAACAAAGAGGGCAATTCAGTTTGGTTTAGATGAGCCATAATCCCACAAAGCCAGCATTTTGGCCAAGGCCTAAACATTAGATTGCTGAAATCACACAGAGAGAAACACTAATTTGGTAGTGCCAGGAAATTTCCAGACTATACCAAGACAAGAAAGTGCCTATATTCAGCACATAGATTATTAGTAAATGACAGCTTACGCACCCGAAGCCGCTAACAAAGATACTAAGTTGCCGTAAAGGCTAAGCAATGTGGAAGAAAATGACCTTCAAAAAGGACTCATTACTTTTGTGCAGAGACAATAAATATAGACACTCTCAATATTATGTAAGATACACTGATGAACTTAAAGTGCCAGTGAAAGGAAAATAAGTGCCAGACCAACCACATAGAAAATCGGAAAAAGCTATGGGTACATCCGTACATATGAGCATGTACATATCGTGCACATATGGGTTTTGTGGGGCCCACCTCGGGTCCGATAGAGATGATTCGAACCGCCCATTATTTTTAAAACATTTTTTTATGGAGCCCTGTAAAAAATCAGCTCAACCCGATATCGGTAAGGATTTTTTTGGAATTTGGTTTCGCCCCTACAAATTCCGAAAAAATCCTTACCGATATCGGGTTGAGCTGATTTTTTACATGGCCCCGTAAAAAAATGTTTCAAAAATAATGGTCGGTTTGAATAATCTTTGTGGAACTCTAGGTGGGCCCCACAAAACTCATATGTGCATGGTATGTACATACCATATGTACCCATAGCAGTGCTCAAATCGGCGGCAAGTGTAGAGCATATGTTATGCTTACATGTACTCACCTATTTTCAGATCCCATGAATACTGTGTAAAATATGCGTTTCGCAAATTCTTTGCTATCAGTAGGAAACTCTCCATCAGTATAATGACCAATTCTTATAGCATCAGCTTTGACTTGTTCATCTCCATTTTCAACTTCTGCATGCACAAGACATGATTCAATGAATAACGAACAAAAATGATATTTTCAGGGTTCTAAGTCACAAAGACCTGTTTTTCTGTTCCTATTTGTTATTTTATATAGGATATGCAATTTTGAAGGGACATCGGCTTCAGAAACCAAGAGCTGATTCATTGCTCTGAACCCCAAATAATGGTGCTGCAGGATAAAGGCTCAAAAGAAGCCCAGAACTGTTGCTAACCACAGTTGCCCAACTAAACAACGCTAATGCCCACCACTTGGAGTAATATAAACGAATCCTTTCTTGTCACTAGGTCTATCTGGGGCCCTGTCTTTTGGCATACATGTTACTTGAATGATTGACACTACTAGAGGAATGTACATCATGAAAACGTTGCTCAACTCTTACCTGAGGAAATCAGAAGGTTGATACAGTCTATCCACCTCCTAGCACAGCCTACAATCATGTCTACGTGACTGAATAGAGAATGCACATGGTTCATTAATTCAAATCCGTTACAATCATGTTTACATTGATTGAATAGAGATGCACATGGCTCATCAATCGTGGTCTATTGCTAGTAAGTATGTCCATAGTTACTGAATGCACAGGGTTCATCGATTTCATGTCCATATGTTCAATTGCTAGCAGTAAGTGCATCACCAGTACCAATCAGTGATGGTATTCCAATCGGGTTTGTGTAGCTTAAAAATTGCCACTCTTGCAAAAGCACCATTAATGATTCAACACTGACATAAGCGCGGCAGATGAAAAATCAACTGCATCCATTTGTCCTCCAACAACTATAACTCATAGAAAGATAGGTATAACTAAATTAACTACCTTGAGTTGATGCAACAATCTATCTAATACAGTATCAAAAGACTCCATGTTGTGTTAAGATCAAGCTGACCTTTTACTACTAGCTGGCACATGCAGCCAACTATAGCAGCAACAGATGAGCTATCAGCACCACCAGAGAGTGGAAGCAGAAAACCAGAAGCTCCACTTCTTCTTAAATAATCCCACATCCAGCAACTAGGTCCAAAAGCTATTTCTTCCTCTGGAGAGTGATATCTAATCTACAAATAAAAATTTCAATTCGAAATGAAAATATCACAGAACAAAGCCAACTTCACTCGGTATATTCGTGAATCAGAATACAGAACATCATAGAAACCCACTAGAATTGTCAAATGGAAAAGAAATCAAAATCAGTCCTCTGGTGGTCCATAAGTGAAAACAAGACCATTCTTCCAAGATGGATTAACAAGACAAGTGTTGCCATCAAATGCTTTTTGACCACCTTTTCCTGACCACAAACCTACCTCAAGAGGACTTGAAAGGGGCATTTGAAGGTTAAAAGGCTGACAAAGCTTGTAAGGTGTTGCTACTGATGGAACTTTTGGATTGCAACTTGCTTGCTCTTGAAAACAGCTAATAGATCCTCTTAGACTTGCAACCTGCCATCAAGTAGTTGATGAGGAATTAGACTCAGGTTTAAACATGCAATGCTGATAAAACCACACAGAGGTCCAATATACCAGGGAATAAATAGCCAAAGAAAATCTTAATTAGTTGCATTAGCATGTCAGGTAGATGCACTCTTGCACTCTTTTACAGACCTGTCCTATCATAGGGAAATTTAAATCATCGTGGGATACAGCTTGTGCAACAGCAAGAACCATAACATAAAGAATTTTCACAGTAAACAGATGAGGCAGATAATAAGTCAAACAACTGTTACTATAGCACAAAGAGCAAAGGAAAGGAAAGCAAAGTGGAAATTTGATGATACATCAACAACCAGCGTAGCAAAGGAGACAGTGCCATGGCATGCTCCTATCCAAGACTTTACTCCGTACATCACTTGACATGTGTTCTGATGACTAGAGCTGGTCATGTTGCTTTCAAGCTCAATAGTGTTTCTCAGCTGCTTTTTATATTGGTCTATGCCTAAACTCATGACTGTGAAAATTGAGAAGACCAAGAAAGAGGAGGATGCCAAGATGGGGGCGTGGTAAGACCAGGAAAGATATGATTAGAGGTGATTACATCAGGGAAATGGTAGGAATAACACCGCCAAATATAAATTGCAAGAGAACAAGCTAAGATTGGTTGGCCATGTATTACAAACTGGTGAACGCAGTGGTAAAGAAGACAATTATGATCACTGTTAAGTGAAATTTAGGAGGTGGGGACAGACCAGAAATGGGATAATATAACAACACGAAATATGTACTTCAGTATAACTGAGATTATTTCCCAAGACAGGACAGAATGCAAGAAAGGATTTATATAGCTTTTCCCCAATTGAAATGGACACTAGTCTCGGTACGGTTTGATTTGGATAGGTTTAATCAGCCTATCGCAGAAAAATCAAACTAGCGTTCTTAAAAGTATTGGTCATGGGAACATTATGTGCTCGATATGGATAATTTCAGCTCCCTGGACAGCTTGTTGCTCCCGACAGAAATCTTCACCAGTCATGAGCAATGATTTACAACTGATAAATCACAAACTCAAGTGCTTGAAGAAGTGAAAAGCAGTAGCAGCATTGGTAAAGGAGAACTATAGTTTTCAAGCCATGAAAGTGAACTTGGAGCATACCGCATCTAGATCTATTTGAGCAACCACCACCTCAACATCCTTCAAAGAAAATTGTGAGCCTTGAGCAACCACATCCCCATTCAAAACAACACAGGAACATCCATCTGCCATGTATAAGATTATTAATGAAAAAATAAAACGTACTTCAATTATCTCATAAACGGAAAAATGGTTAGGTAAAAGGGAACACCATGTCTAAGCCGTACCAACAGAAGTCAACTAAATACTTGTTATTTACCATAATACAGGCGGCCACCATCACATCCTTGTTGATTACTATACATGTAGACACCTCCACGACTATGTGTGGCACCTATAAAAGAGCGAAGGCGAAGGTCAAGCTTTCGCAGTTGGTGGTGACTTCCACTGGCATTCATAAACACTTCAACACCATTCAATGCAAGCTCAGCATGAGGGGGAATGGGAGTATAAAGTTCTTCACAAACCTCAGCTGCAACAGCTCTGTCAGCACATGAATGCTTCAAAAATTAGAAGTCACATTATAGCTACTCAAAAGTACTTAAAAAAAGCCAAGCAGGTAGGCTATTAATGCATATAACCAGTGCTTTCCCGCCATTTATCAGTCAATAGATACAAGAACTACCCATTTACCATTGAAAATAATTGGTACAAGCGGGCAGCCATATAATAAACAGACTAAAATAAGGGAATCAACACTACCTCCACTTAATCTTCTTTACATGTTCTCTTTTTCAATTGTAGTGTTCAAATCAGCCTGGTGTTTTGCATTTTTTCAACTGTGCATGAAAAACTTACGCTACAAAAAATAGTAGGAAATAGGACATTCTGTATCATTTATCACTTTCATATGCAGGTGGGAGCAATGTATAGCTTCCCTCAAAAAAAATCTCATTTGCATACAGATTCAGAACGGAACAACATGACAGAAGCAAAAGGGAAAGCAATAAAGACATTTTAACATACGTGTCTAAGAATTGAATGTAACCATAGCCAAAAGGCACTGTTTGCTGCGACAAAGCTGTGGAAATTTCACTAGGAAGCTGGAAGTCCACAAGCTCTTTGTGCTTCCATGCTGTAAACCATCGAAGTTCCCTGTAGTTGCCGTCATTTGCGAGCCACATCTTTGGCCGTATCATGATAATTTTTCTGTTCAGACATAATACTTGACAATTGTAACGCTCTGACCCTCTTATAACAGGCATACCAAAACTACATAATATGCCATCTGTCCAATCACCGAGTAAAATATCCTTTAAGCACTCCCACCTGTAGTTGATTTACTTCAAAGTCAGAACTCAAAAATGAATTATAGCTAATTGCAGTTGCCCTATATCTTCAAAAACTATTGATGGCATGCATCATCACGATAAATGGGTGGTATATCCGTATACATGGATACGTGGACAATATGGTGACAAGCACATAAAGATGGGATAATATTTATGAGACAGCGACCATCTTTACATGGATACCGAAAAGAATCATTAACCCATCAAAATGTACAGCAGCAAAGCTACGTTAGGCCCAGTGGGCACAATCATATTTGGTCCCCTAAAACTGTTGTAGGCTGTAACCATTTTCCAGGCTTTCAATCAAGTACGTGTAAGTTTCATCTAGAGGAAAGATGGAAGAAAAAGGCTGTGGCTTTTTCTGTTTTCTCCGTCAATTTTTCTTTGAGTATAAAAGTTTGACACACCAATATTATGTGAGACTTAACAGATTGATGCCTTGTTCGGATCAAGTTTTGAAAAAAAATTCTAACTCAAAAAATACTTATTACCCATATCTCCAATCATTATTCTCATTATCTCTCTATTTCTCTCCACTCATTACCTCTATCTCCAATTATTATCCTAATTTCTCTTTTTACTCATTATCCCAAAAACCAAACCCAAAAATTTCAAAAACTCATCCAAACACAACATGAATATATTATTCTTGCATTATAAGAACAACGTAAAACAATTTGCTGTAAATAATTAAACATCATCGAGAAATACTTGAAAAGAAAACGAAACTTTATTGAAGTTGAGTCTAAACTGAAGTAAACCCGACTGTCACTGTACAAATACAATAATATTCAAAGTATGAAAGCAATACCAAATAGAACCTGTGATATAATCAACAAAATTGATTCAACCACGCTAGTGGATGTGATTCAAGTACAAGAAACCAAAATGCAGAGCCTTATGACCCAATTTGTGCTGATACAAAGTAACATTTTGTTCAATGAACAAACTAAATATCCAATATTTACGCAATTGGCTTGAAAATCAGCTCAATTTATCCGTTACGTGGACCAAGAAATGAGGAAAACACAGAGACATATGAGCGAATTAGGTTAGTACAAATAACGTTTTGTCCAGTAAACGAAGTAAAATATCGAATTTGTACACAATTTGTGCCAAATTGAACTCAACTATCCATTTATGTGGACCGAGAAACGAATTCACCAGAATGCAGACTCTTATGATCCTTAAGTGCTCAACAACCTACGAATATCATTTTGTTCAATTAACAAAGAAAACATCCAACTCGTATAAAATCAGCCCCGAAAGAAACTCAATTATCCATTCCGTGGACTGAGAAACGAGAAAAAAAGCAGAGACATTAGAGCGGATTAGGTTTATACAACCAACGCTTCGTCCAATTAACTCAGTAAAAACTCTAAAGTCCAACTATTAGCGCCAAATTCAACTCAAGTATCCATTATGTGGACCAAGAAACGAGCACAAACACAGAGACATACGAGTGAATTAGGTTTGTGCGAACAAAGCTACGTCTGATTAACTCCGGAAAAAACTCAAACTTTTATGAACAATTGGCGCCAAAATCAACACAATTATCCAAGTAAAAAGGTGTTGGAGTAGTGTATGTACAAACTCGAATTTTCAACCATTAGCGCCAAATTCAACTCAATTATCCATTACGTGGGCCAAGAAACGAGCACAAACACAGAGACATATCAGCAAATTAGGTTTGTACGAACAACGCTACGTCCGATTTAACTCCGAAAAAACTTGAACTTTAATAAACAATTAGCGCCAAAAGCAACTCAATTTATTCAAGTAAAAAGGTGGTGTAGTAGTAGTGTATGTACAGCAGTACTTGACTTACGCGTGAGCGACGGTGTCGAGCTCCAAGAAATGATCTTCGCAGCCGTAACCGGTGATTTCGAGCTCGGGGCCGAGCCTGATGACGGCCCCCGACTGTTTGGCCCTAGTAATGGATTCCTTGATGTTGTTGAGGTTGCAGTCGAAATCCATGGCCCATTGATTCAAGTTGCAAGTGGCCACCTTCAGAAGCCTCATCTTCCGATTCCGATACGAGGTTTTTTCCCGATTGGCGTGCTTGGAAAGGAAGAGCTTCGGATCGACGCGAATCCAAATCGACAAATAGTCGAAAATTGGCACAAAACCGGAATTGGTTTACTCGCGCAATTTGGATTCGGGTTCGTGAGATTCCTTTACAATCTCAGGTGTGATCTGTGGCCAAATCTTTCTATTTGTTTATAAATAAATTACTCTGATCATCTCCGATTGTGAACTAATCGGCATTGGATTTATATGGCCTTTGACATCGTTTATCTTCACAACAGACTCTACAGTCTGAACAGTTTCGATCATTCGAATAAGAGAGAGAATTCTACACGGCCCCTCCGTGTAGAACGGGTTGAGCGGCATCATTCAAATAAGAGAGAAAATTCTACGCGGCCCCTCCGTATAGAATGGGTTGAGTGGCAGAGGAATTTTTTTCCCCTCCGTATAGAATGGGTTGAGCGTCTCTGCGTCCGTATAGAATGGGTTGAGCGGCAGAGGAATTTTTTCCCCCTCCGTATAGAATGGGTTGAGCGGCAGAGGAGTTTTTTTTATACCAGGTATACCAACCACACTTAGAGAATTCACAATGCTATAATCAAAAGTAATAGATTTTTAAAGTTAATAATGTTAGTGTAAAATATGGCAATGTTATAATCAAATTTAACAACATTGTTCTTAGAAATAATCAAATTTTGGACTTTAGATAACCAAAAGTAGCAATCTTTCGACAATAATCAAAGTTAATTGATCTACATATTCTCAATCAAATACACTAATCATTATATAAAAATGTTTTATCTATCTGCCCTTTTCCTCTCTCTCTTTCCTTTCAGATAATATTTTTGGAAACAAAATATTTTACTAAATTTTTTTTTAGAAAACAGTTTTTTAAAAATAGTTTTTTTCCCAAAAAAGTTTCAAAAACTATTTTATATTCATAGTAAATAGTTTTTATTAGTTTCAAAGACTATTTTTAGACATCTACATTATTAAACTTAACAATCTCTTAAATGAATAATCAAAAACTGATGTGGCACCTTTTGATTATCAATTTTTGATTATAACATTGCAGATACCCTTACTCCACTGTTTTTCCCACGTAAATTCTGAAGACTTACAAATTCAAAAAATTACAATTCCGAAGTAAAATTTCCGTTGAAAGCACAAAGATTGAACAAAAACTACAACGCCAATATTACTTCTTGTCGACATGTGCAAAATCTCCTATTGTGAAATCGATTAAACCTAAGTTTTTGGGGAATTCAATGTGATTAATGAATGAAAACCAAAAAAATCACGAGGAACATTCGATAGAATAATGAGTACTGTATTAAAAACAAGAAAATCCCTTCAAATGTGTTAAAAGCAAAGAGGTTAGCGCCCATACTGAAGGAATTTGATGTAAAACATTTGAGCCGGAAAAACAATTGGATGGAAAATATTTGTGTGGGAAAATATTTGATGTTTTACATCGATTCAAACGGATTGAAAATTAGAACACTTAATTTTTTAGACTGTTCATATAAAAAATATGGTGAAAAAATTAAATGCTCCAATTTTTAAATTGTTTGAACTGATGCGAAGATCCTATTTTTTTGATTATTTTATCATAAAGAGTCATAATTATTTTTTGTCTCCAGGGATCTCATAATTAAATATCTGTTTTTTCTTTGAGATCCTGTAGAGCAGATATTTAATTATGATAGTCTTAGAGACAAAAATTAACTATGACCCTAGAGAATAATATGATCAGAAAAAGAAGATATTCGCATCGGTTCAAACAGATTAAAAATTGGAACACTTTAATTTTTTAGATTGTTTATATATTAAAAATAATCAAACTTTCAATCCGTTTAAACTGGTGTGAAAATTTTATTTTATTTTATCATGTTATCCTAAAAGGTCATAATTTATTTTTGTCTCTAACACTCTCATAATCAAGTTTCTGTTTTACAATGTATCAAAGAGAACGTGCATTAGCAAGGATGAAACAATTGCTTTCAAATTGGCCACGTGTCAATCCTTCATCAATTTGCCGCTCAACCTATTCTACACGGAGGGCCGTCTAGAATTTTCTCTCTTCAAATAAACCGGAAAGAGTTGACAATTGACGAAGAAATTTGTAAATCCCCGCCTTTTCGGGGGTAAAATAAAATAATTTTTTTAAGAAAATTTGCTAAATAGATATAATTTTCTAAAATAAAATTTAATTATTACAAACTCAAGATAGATTTAGCAATTCAAAATACATTAACTTCAGAGCCGACTCTAGACTTGATACAGATTCCAAGCATACTCGATCTTCGTTCCTGATATTCTTTTCGTGTCGAACTGCACCATCATTGAATCCCCTCCATCGAATCCTGCGCCATCTGGCAAATTGATCGCCGAAGCAAACGATTTGCCAGGATACAGATGTATCCATGAGTGATAAATCACCCAGTAGAATAATCCAACCCCAGTACCCCTCTTACTTTACAGTTAGCAAGCAGCAGGATAAAATGATACGAAGAAGTAAAACAGAGATTTTTCACATAAGCCAGTTCATTACTATCCATTATCCTATCGTGAAATCTAAGATCTCCTCCGTGGGATCTTTCCTCTCCAATCGCTAGCCATGCTCGGTCCCATGAGGTCACTTCCCTTTGCTGTCGCAGATGCACCTAAGTTATGTACCGAGTGTGCACCCCAATAACTACAACAAGGGGTAAGCTTATCATGCCTGAATCATGACTAGAGTTCACTTATAAATCTAAGATCTCCTCCGCGGAGTCTTTCCTCCCCAACGACTAGCTATGCTCGGTCCCATGAGGTCACCTCCCTTTGCTGTCGCAGATGCACCTAAGTTATGTACCGAGTGTGCATCCCAATAACTACAACAAGGGGAAAGCTTATCATGCCTGAATCACAACTATGGCTCGCCTATCTTATATACCACTTTCACAATCATCACAATCATCACTGGACTCTCGAAAGCTTATCATGCCTGAATCACAACTAGGGCTCGCCTATCTTATATACTGTAACGACCCGCTCCATCTTTGTACAATATTGTCAGCTTTGGACGCCCAAAGCCCATAGACTTCCCAGTGAGGTCACCCATCCCTGGATTGCTCCCAGGACGAGCACGCTTAACTGTGAAGTTCCTATGTGCTTTGGCCCGCCCTCACGGCTTTAAAAGGCCTTGTACAAGTAGGAGGAATCTTTTCTTATAAACCATAACTTACCCCCCTCCCGTCCGGACGGAGCCTGCCATTCTGCAGTACCGCCGGCTACCGGAAAGCGGGGTGTCACAATCTACCCCCCTTAGGGATGCAACGTCCTCGTTGCACAAGCCCAGCAACCTTCCCCTGATGGCCATGGTGTGGCACTTAGTTCTGTACAGCATAATCAGTGTGCTCGTACCAGATTCTAGAGGTGGCCCCCACCATGTAGACCAGGGTTGTGCTCTGATACCACCTGTAACGACCCGCTCCATCTTTGTACAATATTGTCCGCTTTGGACGCCCAAAGCCCATAGACTTCCCAGTGAGGTCATCCATCCCTGGATTGCTCCCAGGACGAGCACGCTTAACTGTGAAGTTCCTATGTGCTTTGGCTCGCCCTCACGGCTTTAAAAGGCCTTGTACAAGTAGAAGGAATCTTTTCTTATAAACCATAACTTACCCCCCTTCCGTCCGGACGGAGCCTGCTATTCTGCAGTACCGCCGGCTATCGGAAAGCGGGGTGTCACATATACCACTTTCACAATCATCACAATCATCACTGGACTCTCGCCAGTTTCAATTCATCATTGGACTCTCGCCAATTTCAATCTCATCACAAATCTCATCACATCTCAAATTCTCGCCTGCAGGCATTCTAAAAATAAAAACTTCCAAGTTCATCCATTACCTAATATCATCTAGGTGAATTCTACTCACATACCATCCCATGTCTCTAGGGTCCAATCTAGCATTCAAAATCAAATATCGATGCAATATACAATTAAATCAATTAATAATTAAAACAATTATCAAGCAATAAAATCACACAACCTTTTATGAATGGGTCGTTGCCCTTATTCTCGTATGGCCACAATGTCAATAATAAAGTAGAACTTTTATAAAAAATTTAATAAAATATTTTCTAGGCTTTTATTAATTATTACAAGGTAATTAAATTTACTAAACACTAATTAAATACATTAATTCGATAAAAATTACTAGAATAATTAACATGACTCTAATAAAAGTCCTAAAAGTCCCATACAATCAGTTGAGTGCCAAAAATTGGGTTTGGATGGTCGAAGAATTTATTTACAAGAAAACGTTAATTAAAAAGATCGAAAGTGGAGTAAATAGACAATAAATAATTTATTATAAAAACAAATGTTAGGACTGACATAGTTTCATCTTTGGACAGTGAGGAGTCTAAAAAAAATTACACGGGTATTAATAATAATGTTTATAAGGTCGTAAAGTAATTTTGTTTAAAATTACTTTAAAAATAACAATAAATAATGAATTAAATAAAAAAATATTTAATTTAACAAGTTACTGTATTTGACATTCAAGGAGTCTAAAAAAAATTAGTTGGAGTGTTAAAACGTTGGTTGAAAGGTCGTAACTAATTTTCGTTTGTAAACTTTGAACGATAACTAATAAATAATTTAATAAATAGATAATTAAATAAAAAAAATATGACATTGACAAGTTATGATCTTTGGGGTGTGAAAAGTCTAGGAAAAATAGTTCGGGGGTCGAAAATCAAGTTTAGAAGGTCGCAAAACAATTTCGAAACAAAACAGTTCCTGCCGCAAGGTTTGACCGAGTCAACCTTGCGGCTAAGCTCTCTGCCGCGAACTTTTCTCTGGTTCTTGCGGCCGGCAGGTTGCGGCCGCAAGGTTGAACGCAGTTTCGGTTTTCTTCGTTTTTCGCGATGGTTTCGATGCATGGGTCCGTTCGGGGCATAGGGTTACGCATAAAAACACTTAATATACTTAGAGAAGTGATTGGAATGGATTATAATACCTCGATTGGATCGAATTGATCCACAAACCGAAACTTGAATTTTTTGGACGGAGACTTCGGTTTCTTCGATCGGGAGACCTTGGGTCCGAATTGGATGATGTTTAGGGATGCTTGGGGTTGGGAAAACAATTTGGAACGGTCAATTTGGGTTTTGGTTGGGCGTCGATACAAAACCCACTTTTCTCTCTCTCACTTTCTCTCTCTAAAACTCCATTGATTGGAGCTCCAATTTGCCCACGGTTTTCTCTCGTTTTTGACTCGGAGGAGCGTGTGTGGAATGGTGGTATGTTCGTGGGTCGGATTTGTGTGGTATATATAGGAGAATTTTGAGAGTTTTGATTAAAATTGGATTTAAAGAAGTTGTATTCTATAGGGCTTCGTAATGGACGAATTTGGGACGAGATAGACGGAGGGAGGAAGTAGAAATTGAGTAGGAGAAGGAGAGATGGCAGAAGTTGAATGCATGCAATTAACAAAAATTAAAAGTAAGATAATTAAGACTAAAATAATTTATTGGTATATATCTACTAGATAGATTATAATTAAGATAATTATTACAACTAATACTTTTTAAATGATATTATTAATTATAAAAAGTACGGGTCGTTACAGTTATAAGTTGAATTAAAATTTTGCTAAACTAATTTTAGTCACGAAAAAATAATCTAGGTTTTTGTTTAATCTAATAACACTTTTAAATAATTAATCAATTACTAGAGACTATTTGATTAAAAATAATTTCTTTATTCGAAAAAAAATAGGGCAAAAATCCGGGTCGTTACAAAATTTTTGGGTGCCGGGTGGGTACCGTGTAGTGCCCGTTTGGTGCATTGGGCTGTCCATTTTGGATTGAGAGAGAGAAAAAAGGGAGAGAGTGGTGGGGTGAGGGGAAAGAGAGAATTTCAAAATGAGCTATCTAACACACTTTTGGAAGGTCCGAATCGGCTGCTCGAGCACCACGTGAGCACGGCCACTTGATAGCCACCCTTACCCAAAAATCTCTCCAATTGACGACCACCGTGCAAGTCCGGAGCTTCACATGATGCGGTGCAACGTCGTTTTAATGAAATCGCTTGTTTAAGATGGGGCCGAGCTATTTGCAACAACAAATTTCTTATACGTAACCTGTTCTAAAATAAATCACTTTCAGAAATTATACATACATATGAATGAATAAATATGAGACAGATGAGTAAGAATATGAAGATAAGAGAGGGAGAGGGAGAGGTGAGATAGAATACCATTGTTTTTGGTTATTGGTTGAGCAGCGGAGAGAGAGAGGGGATAGGGTTTTTGCAGGAAGATAGGACTGCAAGAGTTGATTAGGGTTTGAGGTAGGTTGGGGAACAAGATGATGAATGATCCTTTGTCATTCTAAAACGACGTCATTTCACCGTGTTTGATTTGTACTTGCATATATGTAGAACTCTAAAGCGTACCCGCTACCCGATGCCCACTCATCGAAAAAAGGCCTAGAAAAACTCAAATTCATCTATATGGAACTCGCATTTCTTTGCCAATGGACCCAGTCCCATTGCGCATTTTGTGAATGCAGCATGACGCATTCGGAATTTGGGTTTTTAACGGTGAGAATCTACGTTTTTAACCAAAAAAGAAAGGAAAAGAAAAGACATGACGCATGAAGATGCGCTATAAAGTGTTTTGGGTATTAAAATAACAATTTTGTAAACATTTTTGAAAGTTAATTCCGATTTTGATAGTGATTTTGCGAGATCGAGTGTCCGATTGGTGTTCATTGTGGCCGACGGTGGTGGCGATATTGGTGATGGAGGTGGTGATTGTGGTCGATGGGTGTGTGGTGGAGGAAGGGTCTGCTGCTTCTGGTGTGGTGTGATGCCAGTTGTCTGGTGTGGCGGTGGTGGTGTTGTGGTGATGGTGAACAAACGGAGAAGAAGGAAAACAGGGAGAGAGGGAGAAGGCAGAATGGTGGTGTCGTCCGGTGGTCGTGATGGCGGCTTTGGAGAATTTGGTGGTGGTGCAGGAGAGAGGGTTCAATTGTTGGGGGAAAAATCGTTTTTGGTATGTGGGGGCAATTTTGGAAGTTTCTGGAAATTTTTGGGGTGTATAAACCTACCCGATGTTCCAATGAAACCTGACGACGTCGTTTCAATCGGGTTCAAGGTATTCAAAAGCTACGGCTCCGGCCACGATTGGCGGCCGCCGATAATACCAGGTCTCTCTCTCTCTCTCTCTCTCTCTCTCTCTCTCTCTCGGTGTAAGAGGTCTACATCTGTTCTTTATCTCTTCACTCCGCCTCGCTCTGAATAGTTCAGTTTATTTGCATTCTTTTTCACAATTTGTATGAGTTGTTGATGATTTGTGTTTTCTCAAGTGTTTCAATTTTGAAGTCACAAGAAATGGTGACTGGGTTCAACGCTGATTTTAGGTTTTATTCCCGTTTTCTAGTATGGACGGGTTAAAAATTTCAGCGCTGTGTTGGGTTTTGCTACTGTTTTGAAACTGACACTGCAAAAGCGGATTTATCTCTGAAGGGACTTGAACTTTTCAATAGTTTCCTTTAGACTAGAATCGCTAGTTCGGTTGAAGGGTATGCCGGTTCTCAAACTGGAAAAATGGCAACCCCTTTACCTCCAAAGATTTCTTCTTCTTTTTTTTAATGACCCTTCGGGTTCTTGGAGCTATTCGACATGTTATAAGCCTTGCATCTGTGCTTGATGAGGAGGCAAAAAATGAGGCATAAACAACGGAGATGTAAAAGCTGCTATGACATATCATTGGCAGAGAATGTAGTGGTTCATTGGTTGTGAACCTGATCAGGTTCACAACCAATGATTAGGTTCACAACCAATGAACCAACACATTCTGTGTTAGGGTTTGTGTTGGTTACGTGGATGCTCTTTGGAGACTTAATGCAACTAGTTTAATTCCGTGGCTTCCATGATCAGCAAGAAGGCTGTATCCTATGCGTGAGTTATTGAAAACATTTATAGAGTGCTTCGTTACCTTCTTCTACTACTTATATTTAATCTCATTTGTGCAGTATTTGTCTTCTTATGCATGCCGTGTACATTCAATGATGATCACTACAATCATATTCTTTAGTCAAGTCAACGGTACTAAACCATAGCGGCAATATCATTCATCCTTACCTTTTCTGAGTGGATATGAGCAAATCAATCTTTTTTTTTTTTTTCCCTCTTTTCTATCATCAAATTTGATTGTTGGGTTCAACCATGATTGAATAGGAAGGATTTCTTGATGGCCCCAGGGTTGTGGCATATTCTTTATGGTTGCTTCATGGTCTTAATCAGGATAGGAATATATCTTGTAAGGCATGTGAAAAAGACGGTTTTTTGAACTAATGTGAAAACAGTCGTGAGTTTTTTTCAGATTGATCTGGCCTTGAGCATCATCAAGATTCCTTTTTTTCTGATGTATTCTAGTTTATGTGCTGTAAATTGATGTGCAACCGTTACACAGGGTCCAGGGCTTTATGTGTCATATGCTATGACACTTGCTGCTAGCCAAACAATTTCCTTCGTACGCAATCCAGTTTCGTAGAATCCTACTGGAAACTGGTGCTTATCTCAATAATTTGTACTGCAAAAAACAAAACTAGCAACACGGGTGTTTGTGTTTTACCAGCATTGCAAATTTCTGTGCTCCCTCCAACAAAGTGGCATGCAGACACATTGGCGGGTTATGTACAATCTCAATTTTTTCTCTTTGAAACTTCAATTCGCGGGTGTGTGAATTCTTCCTCTCCTTTGGTGGGAAGATGCAGAGGCTTCCATGACTATATTCCCTCTGCAACAAGACCCTTTGCCTTGTTTCTCTCAACTTATGGAGAACCTTTCAGGTAAGAAATTTGTGCTCGAGTCACTAAATTTTGTATCAGGTTCTTTTGAAATCATTAATTAGCTGTTGAAATAAGTAGATGTGTGAATACTGGAGTCTGCCAAGCTTTTAGCAATAACTGACCCGGGACCCTGGTTCTCTGCTTCCAAATGCTTTCTTGTCCAGAATTCCAGGTTTGTTGTCCCCAAACCTACACTTCTATTGCCTTGATGTATTAGCAAAAAGACAAGGGCCGTGTGTTTTTAAATACAATGGTCTACCCCAACTTTTCAGTCTCATAAACATTATGTCTTTGGCTTCAAAAGCTTTTTATCTGGTTATTGGGTCCTCTTTACAGTCTGAAATTTTCTTGCTTCACTGCTTTACAGCAGGCACAAAATTCTAGTAGTTAGTTTTGGCAGGATATTATATTTTGTGGTTTTCCCGTAGGTTGTGAATATCTGTTTCTATTTTGCGGGGTTACAAAGGCATTTCTCGTTTGTCCATGGACAGTTCTGATGCCATCTGTACTTGATGCGTAAGACTGTAAGAGAGCAATAATGTCTATGATCAGCTCTCGTATTTCTGTTTCGGTCATAGAACAAGTAACAAATGCAGTTTTGTAATCTTTGTTCTGTTCTGTTTCGATACTGCATGATCTGTGCTTGTAATCTTGACTTTTTTACTACTTGATTTTTTCATGTGGAAGTTATCTGTGCTGCCAAGGGGGGGGGGGGGGGGGGGGGGGGGGGGGGGTTAAATGACCGTTGTTTTCCGTCTTCTAAAATGCATGTGGGTTGTTTGGCGGTGCAAATTTGAGTTTCGGGAATAAGCTTTCTCAGAAAAAGTTGTGACTCTGTTGCCTTAATATTACCTCTTCGGCTCTCAGGAAGTGGGAGCCTTGTGCGCACCGCTACCCAGGTTTGATCTCGGTCATTTTTTTTTTGCATTGGCTTTGCTCGTTGTGTTACTTGAATTTGCATGCTGCTTTAGTACCTAATATTCTCTTTAGTTTTTGTCTCATTTCATTTACTTGATTTACTTTACAATTTTAGCCCTTCATGGGAAATGAAGTCTATGGATAGGTTTTTTAACTCTTAAGAGAATGATCCAGTGATGAAGTTGTTTTTTAGCCTTGCAATCGTTCCAATTTTTGAAGCTCTATCAAAATAGATAGAGCTACTTGGGGAACTGAAGGGACAAAATAGTTTTTTCATTTTATATTCTCAGTTTTCTTGTTATGGTTTCATACCATCAGACACTCAATATAATACTTTTCTTGCTATTTCTTTCCAGGTTTTCTTGCTCGTTGTGTTAAAAGTTATAATTTCTCCAATGTTTTTACTTTCTTACTCGTAAAATTTAATTGATCAATTGATTTGTGAAAGTTATTTAGCTGTTGGATTTGTGGTATGGGGTAAAGCTATTGGTTAAGTACTCTCGGCATTGGTTGCATAGAGGACTTTCTGGATGATACAGAGCATAGGGTGAATGTGAATTTCTTTTTACTAAGCGTTTTACACTGTGGCACAGTTGGCATACATTTGTTGTATTTAAGTACCCAACTACGAGACATTTAATTAAACACTTTCATTTCTTAGATTAAGTGATTTCTGGATCGTAAATCTATTTAAGTTCAATGTGTTTTTTTTTGGGTTCATGGTGCTTAAGGTGTGAATTAATCAATTGGATGCCAGTTGCTCAATTTCTTTTTTCCCGTTTTAATTGGCTTATTGAACCTGGAGAATCCTGTTTAATTTTGATAGGAGTGAGAGATTGCATCAGTCTGATTAGTCAGTGATGGAAGTGTTCGGTTAGATTCTGATCTATATCTTGCGCTTAATATCTTAGGACACGGGCAAATTTACTAGTAGGTAGATTTGTGAAGATAGGAGGCTGCCAAGCTTTTAGCAGTGAACTGAACTCGGGGAACCTTGTTCTCTGCTTTTAAATGCTGCCCTGTAAGCCAGAATTCCAGGTTTGTTATCTGCTGAACTCACCCTTCTATTTCCTTGATTTGTTAGCAAAAAGACAGGACAAGGGATATGAGCAGTTTACATTTGTGCTACTGTCTTATAAACCCAGTTCACACCTGACCAGGTGAGCTCGCGAAGGACAATGGTCTGGCCCCCGTTTTAGTCTACTAAACCTTAGATGTCTTTGGCTTCAAAATTTTTGATCTGGTTTTCGGGTTCTCATAATAGTCTTAATTTTGCCTGCTTCCACTGCTTTACAACAGGGACAAATTTTTTTATATTCCTAGTTGTTTGTTCTTAGGTTGTGAAATATGTGTATTCCTAATTTACGGGGATCCCAGTGCATTTTGTCGCTTGTTCTTGGACGGTTTCTGATGTGATAAGTGCTTCATGCATATGACAGCGAGAATGCATAAGATCAGCTCTCATATTTCAGTTTCGGTCAGAGAACAAGTTAAAAATGCAGTCTTGTCGGATTTGTTCAAATCTGTTTCAATTCTCTGTGATCTGTGCTTGTAACCTTGAACTTTTTTGATATTTGCTTTATGACATGGAAGTTATCTTTGCTGCCAAAAAAAGGGGGGAAAATACGGCTGTTACCGGCTTCTAAAATATTCGCAGGTTGTTTCGTAGTGCAAATTTGAGTTGGAAGAATAAGCTCTTCACAAAAAAGTAGTGGTTTTCTTGCTCTCGCTTCCTCATCTCCGCTTATCCAGCCAATTACAATGTTTTGATTTTTCAAAATTTTTTTTTTCATGGAAAATGGAGTCTTTGAATAGGTTTTTCTTTACCGCTGCCAACAAAATGCTCCAGTGATGAAGTAGTTGATTAGCCTTGTAATCGTTCCAATTTCTGAAGCTCTATCAAAATTGATAGAGCTACTTGTAGAACTGAAGGGACAACTGAGGAGCTTTTCAGTTTTTTTGTTTTCAGTTGTACAATGTACGAATAGTATTCCTGCTGTTTCTTTCCAGGTTTTCTCCGGTCTGATAAAAATCAAAATCTGGAAGAGATCAAGCTGAATCACAATCTTAGAGAATGCATATAAATTGGGAGCTACAATATCCAAGTGTACATCAAGTATATACAAGTAGTGGCGGAACTAGGATTTTAATCCCGGGGACCGACTTACTAGACACACACACACGCAAATATATATATATATATATATATATATTATATATAACTAAAATAAGGATCTCCTCATTTGAAAATGACTGTATGTATGTATGTATGTATGTATATATATATATATATATATATATTTTATCGGAACTTACATTTATTTTATCAAGGTTTTTGCTTTCTAATTCATTACATTTGTACGTTGAAATGATTCTTTAGGCTACATCAACTATCACGAGCTTATTTTTTATTTATTAAAGAAATTCAGAAATGAGAATGTAAAATAACCTGGGGGGTTTTTATCAAATCGAATCAAAATTATTAAGATTAAAAGTAACTATACATAAATAATTATTAATAAAATTCTAAATCAAGTATATACAAAATAAAAATTTTAAAATTCCAACACTCGGGGAGCCGGGGCTAGGACCTCTCGGGCCTCAACATAGCTCCGCCCCTGTATACAAGTACGTATCGAGATTTTCATCGCTGGATTCCCTTAGCGGTTGTTGAACCTTCTATTCAAACTGATTCCTTCGGCACCCATGTTTCTTTTTCGGAACTTCATTATTGTTTCGAAATTTTAGCACTTTTTTTTTTTTTTTTCATTTTCTTTTGCTATTTTTTGGTACATAAATTGTCACGTTTGCAATTGATCACTCTCTACCCTTTTCGAATTTGTGAAGAATTGAATAATCGAAGGAAAGGAAAATTTAGAGGACCGCCGACAGTGAGTAGTGCATAATCATGCAAACGAAACGAGGTTTTTTTTTAAAAATCATTGCAACCGAGATTGTTCATTTGGCAATTTCGGCAAGATTTCACCAGTTGGATACAATCATGTGATGGTAGCAATTTGACGCTCGTTTTTGCTTGAATATCTCTCCCTTGTCGCCCTTTTGTTTTCTTCAATCGGCCTCTCTTGTCATGCTTGAGACGCATGCAAGTTTTGGACAGACGATTGACCATATAATAAGACTTAGATGTCACTTGGAGGCTGCCCATGATGTCTCTTCAAATTTAGTTTTTCTAAACTTTCACCCCTCCGAAAGCGTTTTTGGCTATTCTTACGCGTGCCTAGTGCATAAAGCAATTAGATTCTTGAGCATAAAGTTATCGGAAAACCTACGGCCACCGACCAAGTTTTCGGAAAACCTACCAAACCCATGCCCATGTCAAAAATATATGCAACACACATTCGAATTACATTGCCCGTTTATTAACCCTTGTTTATTGGAGTAATAATTAATTTATTCATCTTTCAGATCCTTGCTTACTTGACGAGTTGATTCAAACTCAAACACAAAAAAACAAATTTCTCTTTCAATTGGGACCAGAATAGATTCATGGATATGAAAATAAAATGAATCTCCAAATAGTAATCTATTATCGTTAGTAGATTATTTTTAATTTGTATCGTCCAAAATTTTTTTGGATGGTTGAGATTGAGTGCTGTAAATTTTATTCACAGCTTCTTCGTAAATAAGATTTTCTCAATTGAGAATGAAGCTTGCTCTCCTTTGTTTGCTTTTAAGTTTTGAAAAATAATTTTGGTATAGTGAGTGGTAATGATTAGAGAAAGATAAGTAAATGAACGGATGATTCCCTCGAGGAAGCCAATTTAATGGTTTCTCTGTTTGGTTTGAAGTCACCTTGCTGTGAAAAAATTTATTTCGGCAGCCTCCAACCAAAATAACGCCAATCAATATTTGGCAATTGAAATGGGTTTGGTTGCCTTTTATTGTCGACAATGAATTTGGAGGGTAAAAATTCATTTGTAGAAGAGCCAACTAAAAAACTTATATGGTTAGAAAGTTTGAAACCCAAAACAAGTCGAATCATGAAAATAATCATTCGACTATTCAATTTAGAACTTGGATGGTCGAAATAGAAAATGATACCTTCACTCCATCTATACGGGTTATGAGTGGTGAAAACTTAACGATGGAGTATGAGTTCAAACCAATATCATGTCTGTGAATTATGGTCGAGGGATAGATTTTCCAATGCTATTTGTATTGGCTTTGGTTGAAATACATTCAGTGATTAGTTTATGTCATCTGTTTCACCCAGGGATGGGTTGGAGGGGGATCACGTGCCCCCCTTGAAATATATATATATATATATATATATATATATTGTATAAATTAGCATAATTATGAAAATGTGTTAATATATAAACATACACACTTGGATATATCTCGAAACTACACATAAAATTAATTTTATGTTTGAATTTTATCATATGGTGCATTTATATTTGTTGGTTTATGAGCTATTTGTCTATTTGTAGCTATTCTTTCTTAATTCTCTTCATTTTTAACTGTCTGAGAAAAATATTTTAAAATAAAGTCATTTCTAAAACTTGTCGTCATTCATTTAAAACATATTTTAAAATTTGTGTTTGAAATTTTGTGCTCATTTTTACCTAATTTAACTTAAAGTACGCGTTATAAACTTTTGTAATTAGTAAAGTATGTCTTAATTTTGTATAATCTTATTGTGGTTGACTAAAAAAAATAAACGTTCGCCATTATGATTAACAGGTACCTCCACTGGGCTACATTCCTGGATTCATCCCTAGTTCCACCATTGATCTTTGGTTGGCACAAGATTTTTTTGTCGAGGACTATACAAATGGCCAACTGTAGTCTATAGTGTTTAAATTAAATGGTTCGCTGAATAGCCTTTGATATTTGTTTGGCCAAAGTTTCCTTCAAGAGAACTAATTGACAAAACCATGCTACTTTCGACAGTAGTCTTTTAAGCCTCAAAGGCAGTGGCGGTTTCAGGAATTTATAGTAGGGTGTTTAGAAATTGCCTTAGCTTTACTAACTGATCTATTAACCGATAATACATATAAAAAATAAAAAATATTAATATAAATAGTGCGGTCAAAAAACATAACCTATATTTTGAAAAAATTAACTACGATGCAAAAAATGAGAACTTAAAAATATATACTATATTTTTTAACAAATTTTTTTTGAAAATTATCATATATATTGCATAGTAGACAATGTTTCAAGAATAGAAGGGGTAAAATTTTACTGTTGTCCTTGATGAGTTCTCATATTTTGTGTCAACGTTTAACAGACGTATTAATCTACTAGAACCATTTTGAAAGAAATTGTAGCGAATATGTTGGGGTTGACCTTCTTGAAAATATATTCTTCTTTAGGATGACATGATGAGATTTTCTATCCTAATGTTAAATTCGAAAGAGTATTATTCAAATTAACGGGGTTTTGCAATATAGTTGAATTATTTTTTTTTTGAATTTTGTTTGTAATTCTTTAAGTTAACTAGACAAAAAAGTAGTTATTGTCATGAATGCAAAATCAACATATTTAGACCATTGACAATAAAGATGGAGATAGAATGCAGAGTATCATACTTACACTAATACATTTCTTTTATCAACAAAAAGTTCTTTATAAATCTTTGAAAAAGAGTGTAACGATTTAACTAATCAAGGGCACACCGGCGAATGCCACATGAGAACCAAACTCAAAGGAAAGTAAGGAGCCAACCAAAATATATATTCTTGTATTTCTCTTACTTTTTCATTATGTTCGTGAGCTTTATTTTAGGTAATGTGGTAGGTGTTCAATATGAATTACCTAGATTTAGATTTATGAGCTATAATTGAGTTGTGATTGAGTATTCAATTAGTTTGGGTTTGGTGTTCAATTGGTTTTTGAGTTAGGTGTTCAAGAATATTAAAATTGGGTGTTCATTGACATTTAAGTTTGGTGTTCAAAACATGGGCTACGTACCCTAAAATTTCTACATGTATTCTAACAAATTTCTTTTTTTTTTTGAGGTGGTCATGTGACCATGGTGGGTTGGCTGTGGAGCCGCCACTGCTTGAAGGCTTTGATACATCAGTGGAAAGGTTGGTGTACAATTTTATTTTATCTAAACAATAATTCTACCACCACATTCATTTACACATCCCCACTCACAATAAGAGTGGGGGTGTGTGAATGAGTGTGGTGGTAGGACTCTTATCTAAAACTTTTCGAGAGTTAGAGGCACAAATGTTTACACCGTAAAAAGTTATTACCGGTCAATATCGACAAAAGGGTGATTTTCTACTAGTTAAATTCTTCACTTGGATTAGCCCTTAACCCAATGAATTTATCGATCAATATTGCGAGATATATTTACCAAAGTCAATCTTTAATTCAGGTAAATAGGTGGGCATTGTTTGTACCGGAAAATGACCGTCCAAGAAAAACATCCCACGTTGGGGATGCTTGGTGACAAAAAGAGAGCGAAG
Organism: Rhododendron simsii; assembly: GCA_014282245.1. Lineage (NCBI taxonomy): Eukaryota > Viridiplantae > Streptophyta > Magnoliopsida > Ericales > Ericaceae > Rhododendron > Rhododendron simsii. Next base: position 8,562,956 of record CM024959.1, on the reverse strand, counting down.
TATGAATCTGGTTTGATTCGTGGAACAATGGAGATCATGGAAGTCGCTTTGGTGAGATCATGGGCAGGAAAGTACCATTGCACAAGATGGTGGGACACATGGCAACTTGGCCTAGTTTTGCTCTTTAGTTAGTGGAGTAGTGGTTTGTCCATGGTGAAAATGGAGACAAAGTGAAAACCGTGGGTGTTGCTTCTATTCCAGTATAAATATGGACGGACGAAGACTGAGAAAAGTCCAAACAAATCATCAAACAAACAGTTATACCATATTTGATTTGTTCATTAATCAATAATTTAGGAATTTAGACTTACTTTGAAATAGTTAAAAGTAGTTCATAGTAGTAGTAATCACTGTAATCTGTTCTGTTCGTTTTATTTTGAAGTTGGAGAATCAATTGGAAAGTAAGTTGTTTTGAAGTGATCAACGAATTTTGTTCTTCTTTGGGTTGTCAAATTTCTAAAAAATCATTGTGTCGTTTCAATACTTCTAGAAAAAAAAAAATCCTCTTCGTTGAGGTAATTGAACCAATGCCACAATCGCCTGATTAAGTTTGATTTTTATAAGTTAAATCTAAAAAAGATAATTAAAAGTCTTTTTTGGCATGTTCGCACACAATCATATTTTTGAAGTAGCCAAAAAGCTCAGCCAAACAGTGAAATTATGATAGTTTAAGGACGAAATGAGTGATTTTAGTAGTTTAAAGACGAAGTAGAAAAAAAATGATAGTTTGAGGAATAACAACATAAAAACTCGAATACTTATGAGGGGCTTTATGAAATGAATATTTTCCATTCATCAAAGTGATGGATCACATATGCTAATGTGGCAAATAGGTTGTGAAATTAAGAGTGCGAGTAGACTTCCTCATTTTTATTTAAAAAAAAAAAAAAAACCAAACAAACTAAGGCTCTGTTTGTTTCGATATAAAGTGTTTTATAATGTAAAATATCTTTCATGTAAAATATTTTTTCAGAAAATAAACTTTAAACTTTAATTTATTTTTCGGTATTTGGTTGGTAGGGGGCTTAAACGGTAGAGAGAGAGATGAGATTATTGGAATTGAATATGGGTCAGGACTGACGATTGAGGAAACTGAGCAATGAGAATTGCAGTAGAAGGCAGTGGGTTCATTTTGAAAAATAACTTACGGAAGATTTAAGGGTAAGTCATTTCATCGAATTGATGGAAAATATTTTACATGTAAAATGGTTTCCTCATTTTTTACACAACCAAATACCAAAAAATAAATAAAATATTTTATCAAAAAATATTTTACGTCCAACCAAACAGAGCCTAAAGTACTATAATTGGATGGGATAGCATTATCTCTTGTTTGATGATTGTTTTCTTTAAAGGTAATCTTATTTAATGATTCGTAGTGCTACAAAGTGACAGTGTGTACTCCATTTATGCAAAAAGACAAAGTTTAAAATTGAAAATTATTCACACTGGCATTATTACATATATAGAAACGCGGAGTGCTTTATGTGCACAATCACATGATTCACGTCTGAAGATAATTAAGGAATCATCAAATTAAATATTAGCATTTCATGATAAGTACAATTAGACTCTGTTTTACTTTCTTTAAAATTTTTTTTTTTAAAAGAAGGTAATTTTAAGCTCAAATATAATAAAATGAAAAATAAATTTTTAATTTTTTTTGCACCGTTTAAAAGATCTTAACGAGATCTATTAAATAAGATTCATATTGATAAAAAAATTATTTGTAAAAACATATAATTTTAAAACTTGAAATTATTTTCCTTTTTTAAATCTTTTTTTTCTAAGAATCTGGAACTGCTGATAGGCTCAATTTTAGGACGTCGGTAAAGGACGACTGACAGTGCAACCTAACTTATACACTATTTTCTATGTTAACTTCTGCCACATGCTTGGGGAAAAAAATTAGGCCCACAGACATATCGGTCACATGAAAAGTTATTCAATGCCTATGGGGCATGATTGAGAGGTACGTACGTGGCTTCACATTTACGTAGGTTTCACATAATGAGTAGTTAGGGCACGTACACAGGCATCAGTATTAGGTTGCTTTGAGGTAAAATAGAGAGCTAATCTGCAATGGGTTTGTTAATTAGTGTGTTAATTGTGTGTTAAGACTTAACAAATAAAATTGTATTTTTTGTGCCACAATACTTATGTGTTAGAGTGTGCTAAATGTAGTTGTGTGTTAGTATGGTTATCAAGTTTAGCAAAGAAGTTAACAAACAATAAGTAGGTCCTATTCCTATAAATTCAAACTTCAACCATAAAACATAAATGCCCACACTACTTTCTTTTTTGAAAATTTACTGTTAGCTTGATTTACCGTTGTCTTTTTCATTGTTTTTCTATATATGTGTTGAACACCAAGGGCCAGAATTTAGACAAAATACAGAAGGCAATGAAATTTCATACTCTGAACATAATTCTTTTAAATGGGATGTGGAGTGGGAGGAACATGACCGTTGGCCTTTCCTTCATTACTGAAAAATGACGTTGGTGATATAGCCATTGTAAATTTTTTTTATTATAGCCGTTGTTTTGATACATTATTTTAAAGAGTTAACACACTCCTAACTAACCCATTGAGGTACTCATATATATACTAACGCACTCCTAAGTTAACACACACTTGTGAAACCCATTTTTTATTCTAACACATACTTTAACAAACATTTTGATACACAAATATAACACATCCATTGCGGATGCTCTAAGGCCTAGAAAGGAGGCTGTAGCAGAGTAGCTACTACATAGATAAAAATAAAATACATTTGGCTCTACAGACCAATGGTTCAAATTATAAAAGAAAATGCACAAATGAGCCCGCAATGAGTGATGGAAACCCCATGCTTTCAAGCCAAGGTGGAAAGAATATATTTAAACTCAAAAAACCTAAACGCACTTGAAGTTTGTATTCATAGGCATATAAAGTTGTAGATTTGTATGCCTGTAAGAAAAATGTACATACAAAGAAAAAAAAGACCCTTACAGATGTCATCATCCCACGTGGGACCCATCCACCCAACCCAACTCATTTGTTTCTTGTTCTCGGGCCAGGCCCCTCCCCTCAGAGTACTTCTCCTCTCTCTCTCTCTCCCTGCAAAGCTTCCAGAGAAGGAGAACCATCTTTTTCCACAGTGATCAAAACCCATTTTATTTCTATATTTATTTTTTTGTGACTCCTTTAACCAATTGAGAAGGCTTGGTCCTGACTTCATACTTGATACCAACAACAGTTGAAATCAAAAATAATTTTAATTACGCACACAATCAACACAACAGTTGTACAAGTAGCACTTTTCTATTAATTATATCTTATAATTTATAATGTTTTAGGTGATTTTGAAAATATTGAATTATAGAACAAATCGAGATTTATCAAACAAGATATATATTGGATTTAAAATTTATTACCATGTAAATTGGGACGAAGAGAGTATTTCACTTGCACTGTGCACTATACGAAATCAGAAATCAGCAAATCTTTCACTTGCACTGTGCACTATACAAATTTAAATTCCACAATCTAGACTAAACAATTCCACAAAATCACTCTAGCAATAATCTTCTGGGTTTCGAGATGAATAAATGAGAGATTCGTTGAGTGGGAGAAAAATAACGGACGGACGGAGATTAAACTATCCGGATCTAGTTTTGAACGTCCTCCTTGTATGGTTTCGAACGAACTTGAGGTCGGCGGCAAGAAGCAAATCGCAGGTCAGACTAGAGCAAGGAACGGATATGGCTTTTTCCTTTTCCCCTTCTTTTTCCCGAGTCATTTCGTTTCCTTTGGAAGCTTTGCAGAGAGAAAGAGAGAGGAGAAGTACTCTGAGGGCGGATTAAAAAAAAAAAAAAAGTACTTTTGAGGGGAGAGGCCTGGCCCGAGAACAAGAAACAAAGTTGGGTGAATGGGTGGGTGACGCGGGTCCCATGTAAACGGAGCACATTACTGCTTTTCGAAAGAAAATCGCCAAATCGAATCCGAATCCGTGTAGGCTTCCTCTGCACTTCTTCCTCGTCTTCTTCGAAATTCCACCAATCAAAACATGTCTAACCCATAATCCCCAACTCTCCCTCCCTCTCTCTCTCTCTCTCTCTCTCTCTCTCTCCTCCTCCTCCTCCTCCTCCTCTTTTTCTTCGTCTTCTCTCTCCTCTTCTTATTCACAGCCATGAACGCTACCTCACAAACTCATCCAGCGTGCCTACCAACGGACTCAGGCCCGGTAGCCCCCACAAACCCATTACTCACCTTTCTCGAACAACTCCAAGAAACTGCACTCAAAACCTTAGGCCCAAAAAACTTCGACCCAAAACTCTACGTGGACTTGTCACTGAAATCCAACCTCTCCACAGTCCAAGACGCTTTTAACAGGCTTCCAAGGGCCGAGAACGGAACGGTGTCGTTTACCGATTTGAATTTTTTCATGCAGAGCTACTTGAACGGAGCAGAGGATGATTTGGTGTACACAGAGCCGGTGGACTTTTCGCCCGCGCCGGAGGGGTTTTTGCCGACGGTGGAGAATCCGGAGGTGAGGGAGTGGGCTTTGGAGGTGCATTGGCTTTGGAAGAGTTTGTGCCGGAGAGTCGCCGGAGGGGTTTTGGACTCGCCGGAAAAGCATACTCTGATTGCCCTGCCGCAGCCGGTTATGATACCGGGGTCAAGGTTTAGGGAGGTCTATTACTGGGATTCTCACTGGGTTGTAAGGTGAGCCTTGATTTTTCTGTTTGGTTTATGACATAGGAAACAATAAATCTAAGGACAGATACATTTTTACACATATGTTGCACATATATTTTTATGGGATCAGTCTTGGGTTCCACTAATATGATCCGAACCGCACATTATTTTTAAAATAATATTTTAAGAGTTTTTATAAAAAATCAACTCGACAGGATATCAGTAAGGGCTTTTTCAGAAATCGCAGGGTGAATCACACTGTTTCACTCTATGATTTCTGAAAAAGCCCTTACCGCAATTCTATCAAGATGATTTTTTACAGAAATTCTTAAAAAATTATTTTAAAAATAATAAGCAGTTCGAATCATATTGGTGGGACCCGAGGTGGGCCCCATAAAAGTGTATATGCAAGTATGTGTAAAAATGTATGTGCAAGTAGCATTACTCCCATAGGAAATTATCTTTTTCAACTGTTCATCCTTTGGCGTGGCCAGAAGTAGATTTTCAAGGCTAGGAATAATTCTATACGGCCAAGAGTAATTATTAGCGGCCAAAAGTAATTATTGGCGGCTAGAGTAATTCTTCGCGGCAAAAGGTAATTCTTTGCAACTAGGTGTAATTCTATGCGGCCAAGAGTAATTCTTTGCGGTTAGATGTACTTCTATGCGGCCAATAGTAATTCTCTGCGGTCAAGAGTAATTTCTTCGCGGTTAGGTGTAATTTTATACTGCCAAGAGTAATTCTTGGCGACGAATAGTAATTTTTTGGGACCAAGAGTAATTTGAATAATTTAAAAGGGTCAAATTTGCCCCGTAGGATACCGAAAAATGTAATTTTCATAAATTGGGATAATTTATTATCGAGATATGCAGCCGAGATGCAAGGACTTCTAAGAGCAAGTTTACCGGTCAAGAGAAAAAAGCTTATAGGTAAAATAGAGAACAAAAATGAGAAAAGTGAACTACACCAGAATAGGTAAACAAGGAAGGCAAAATAACTTTGTCAGAAAAGCTTCGGTATTTCTGGCGAAGCTCGGTAGCATAGGTATGTATTAAACAACTATTATTTCCTCTCTCTCCTCCCTTTCTCTTATGTCTTCTTTCTCCACTCCCTCTCCTTTATCATTAGGAATGTGTAATGTTTTATAGTATTTTATAATGATATAAATGATAAAAGAGACTATTGGTGTGTGATTAAGAGAGATTTGAGTAGGTAAAATAAAAAAAATGTGCTATTAAATAGGTGAAATACATTTTCATTGGTGTACTTGCTATAAACTGTTTAAAGCGTAGAGAAGTTAGGCCCAAGTCATAAATCAATGTACCCAAAAAAGGGAAATGCCACGTTTAACTTTCTATGTTATTGGTCACCTTAGCTAGATTATTTTGTCTTCATCTTGACAAGGCACAAGAATAATCACAAAAGGGCGTACCGACCCCATTCCAGTTTCTTTAAAAAAGAACTTTTAGAAAAGAAAGAAAGATAATTTCAAACTCAAAAATCATATATTTACGTAAATAATTTTTCTACCAATATGAATTTTGTTTGATAGATTTCATTAAGATCTTTAAACGGTGCAAAAAAAATTGAAAAATTATTTTTAATTTTATTATATTTGAGCTTGAAATTACTTTCTTTTTGAAAAAGAAGGTTGGAAAAGAAAGCGGAATGGCACCGATATTCTTGACCTAACATTCACCCCCCAAAAAAAAAAAAAAATACTCACTCCGCTTGGTTCAACTTTTTGAGAATAACTTTTGACTTTCGGCACAATTTTCAATAAATCTGTCTCTATCTCTCTCCACTTATTATCACTCAACTCTCAAAAATAACTTTCTAATATGTAACTATATTTCGCAATTTGATTGAATAACAGTATCAAAATGGCAAGGCATTTTAAGAACTACTTATTTATGGTGTTTTCCGTCATAACATTTACTCAAAGAATTACCCCTCACGACGAAAGGGGATAATATCCTTTTACGGTTTCCTCACAAGAAAAGGCGTGGAAACTTCAGATATTTCATGCAGTACAAGTTATTGCAGGTTTTGTAGGAAGATACTATTTGTTCTTAACTAAGTATTTCCCTAGTGATTATGTATAAAATCATGGTTACCTACTAGGGTTGAAGATTTGGTTATATAATAGATAGGACTCATTGAATTCAAGGATTGCATCAGTGAATTACCTTATTAATTAGCAATACTTTTTTGAGTGGATTACAATCTACAAATTTTATAGAGCAATAGCCATATCCGATCACCGATGCTTGGTTATATGATCTACTAGGTGGTTAGTTAATGCATTATACTTGTGACCATGTGGGATTTATTTCTGAATCGCGTAGTTTAAATTCATTATTTGTACGAGTTTTTAGTTACTTTCTTTCTGGTTTTCATTTAACGATGTTGTTCTTCTCAAGCATCTTGTTCACACCATAATCAATTTGTCTCACAGGGGGTTGTTTGCAAGTAAAATGTACGAGACTGCAAAAGGGATTGTGTCTAATCTAGTTCACCTTCTAGATGAATTTGGATTTGTTCTTAATGGTGCTAGAACATATTACTCTAACAGGAGGTAATTCCGTCGGAACATTTTCTGTTTCACGTACATTCTGAAGTAATATAGTTCTATTTTCTTGTCTTAGATATTATTAATGGACTAGTTTGTCGAGATTTTGCAGCCAACCTCCACTCTTGAGTTCAATGGTGCACGATATCTACATTAGGACTGGTGACATGGACCTCGCAAAGGAGTCCCTTCCGGCCTTGGTAAAAGAACACGACTTCTGGAATTCAGGTATTAAGAATATAGTCTTTTTGTATGAATTTGTTTCGTGATATCATTCGAATTAATTGGTTTGTTGCCCAATGCTAGCATATGTAAGTTAAGTAATTGGTTCGATTTGCATTGGCTTACGCTGTTGCAGGAGTACACAGAGTGGTGGTTCGTGATGCTCAAGGACACAACCACACTTTAAGTCGGTATTATGCAATGTGGAACGAACCAAGGCCTGAATCTTCTACCATTGTATATGCTCTCTGGCCTATTAGTCTTAAGGAAGAACTATAGGTTTAATTGGTGTCATTTGAATGGTTCATGACAAAACTTTTGAAGTTTGAGCTTAAAAAGTGTAATGCGTTTTTAGGACAAGGAAACTGCTTCCAAGCTTATGAATGATTCCGAGAAACAACATCTTTACCGTGAACTGGCTTCAGCTGCTGAAACTGGGTGGGATTTTAGCTCAAGATGGATGAGGTAGTCTTTTCACATTTTTCCATTTGGGAGTGTTTGTCTCAATCATTTGGAAAGACAGTACTTGTATAATCTTGTAATCTACGTTCTATAATACAGGATTTGCTTGATTTCTTGTTTCTTTGCAGGGATGCATCTGATCTCACAACATTGGCTACAACATCAATTATACCTGTGGATTTAAATACTTTCATCCTCAAGGTTTGATTGAAAAGTTCGGTTAGAAAAGGCTTTGTTGGAACTCAGAAATTCATGTAACGTGATTCTGGTATCTTGTGTCAGATGGAACTTGACATAGCGTTCTTGGCGAATGTTATTGGAGACAGTACAACTGCTGCACACTTCATCCAAGCAGCTCAAGCAAGAAAACGGGCAATGAACGCTATCTTCTGGAATGAAGAGATGGGACAGTGGCTCGATTACTGGCTCAGTGACAGAACTACATGCAAGGTTGGTGTCTGGTGCAAAATCTATGCGATAGTACGAGTTATGAAGTTAAAAGGCATTATCACTTTTCTAATTTTCACGTGTTGATGCTTTCAGGAGGATGGTTACACATGGGAGGCCTCCAACCAGAATCGGAATGTATTTGCTTCAAACTTTATTCCTTTGTGGATTGAATTGTTCAACTCAGGTATTGGACACTTAATATCCAAGACATGATTCGTTTAAAAGGCTATTAACAAGCCGAGCTTGTATGGTTGCGATTGAGCTCAATTTCGTTGATGTCATTGTGAAGGGAGAGAAATGAGCCTCATTGTAGGCTTGAAACTCTAGATATGGGTATAACTAGAATACCAAAGGTACAAGGAGCCTAGAGCCTAGAGAACTCCCACCCAAAAAAATGATAAAAAGCATCGGGCTTTGTTTGAAGTTTGCCATTCCTTTACCCATTAGGTGGTAAAGGCTGGCGAGGACTTCAACTGTGAGCACTGAATTTTTTCAAATATCGGTCCTCTTGATGTTTTGTGTTCTGTTTTATATTTGTGATTTTGAATAATGTTGCTGTTGAAATATATGAAGATGGAACGTTGGTGGAGAAAGTTATGCAAAGTTTTCAAAGTTCAGGTCTACTCCAAGCTGCTGGGATCGCAACTTCTTTAACCGACACTGGACAACAATGGTAATTGACCCTTTCGATACCATGAACAGATAGTATCGTGCTTCCTACCCATTTCATGTGACGTACCAATGATGTTTTGCACAGGGACTTTCCGAACGGTTGGGCCCCAATTCAGCACCTGATTGTTGAAGGCTAAACTTTAGGTTGACTTGGTTTCTTTTAAAGGAATTCTAAAAAGGAACTGGAATGCAAAGTTTAAGTCGCTTCAGGCGGTGATTTACAAAGGACAGATACCTTTGCTACGTTGAGTTTTGAATTAGGATACCATAATCACCTTCAACCATTTTGGATTCCAAGTTGGCCTTACACATTGAAGTGAGGATAAGACAGCTGGTAGCATAGTGGAAACACATTGTAAAAAGATAATGATGAAAATTGAAAAGTTTGGAGAATTTGGCGGTGGTGGTGAATATAATCCCCAGGTGAGGACTATATCACATCACTGCAATTTCTTGTCCAAGAATTAAATCATAGTATCGAACCGGCTAACAGTTTTTTTTTTTTTCCGTGTGTGTGGGAACTGGCTACTAGATGAATATTGTTCTTTTTAAATAGATATGGATTCGTTAATAATGTCATATCATAGATTTTACGTCTCTCTAAAATATAATATGTTCTTTTCCACGTTACTCAGTATTTTGATCAAGAAACAGGGTCATATGTTTGTAACACTGCTAGGTAACTTACCTGTTTCTCATATGCCTGCTATGCAGACAGGATTCGGGTGGTCGAATGGAGTTGTATTGGCATTCTTGGAGGAGTTCGGATGGCCTCAAGACCTGAAGATAGATTGCTAGTGAGGAAGTAAATCTTACTCAGTCCTTCTTTCATTCAGACATAGGATTATATGTACAAGTTTTTCCAACAAAAGTAGTAATTTCAAAAGCTGCCTGGAAAATTGAATTTAGTTATATACCAGGTTCTGGCTGCTGCCCCAAGAAAGAGGGCTGATGCATTGTAGCTTGATCTTTGGGAGTGTGTGTGTGTATATATGTGTGTGTGTATTTGTATTTTTATTGCATCTCAATGTCTTCAAGCTCATTTTTGCTGCTGAAAGTAAAAAAATCTGTGTGTTTTTTTTTTGGTCACTTCTTTCTATTAACCGTTTCACTCAACAACAACCATTTAAGTTTCCACTTTTTTTTTTCTCGCCCAAAGTTAGTATTGTTGGAATAGTTAGATTAGCACCTTAGAGCATCCACAGTGGTATAATCAAAACTAAAATGTTGCTAAGATTAGCAACACTTGTTAAAAAAAGAGCTCACAGTGGAATAATCAAATTTAACAACCTCTTAGCAACTCATCAAATTTTGGCTCTTGGATAATTAAAACTAGCAACTTTTTGTCAATAATCAAATTTAGTTGTTTCCATATTTTCTCAATCAATTACACCATCATTACACAAAAACATTCTCTCTCTTCCATTTTCAACATATTTCTAAGAAGAATTTTTTTTTAAAGGAGTTTTTATGGCCTCAAGACCTGAAGATATATTGCTAGTGAGCAAGTAAATATTACTCGTTCCTTCTTTCATTCAGACATAGGATTTTATATGTACAAGTTTTTCCAACAAAAGTAGTAATTTCAAAAGCTGCCTGGAAAATTGAATTTAGTTATATACCAGGTTCTGGCTGCTGCCCCAGGAAAGAGGGCTGATGCATTGTAGCTTGATCTTTGGGAGTGTGTGTGTATGTGTATATATATGTGTGTGTGTATTTGTATTTTTATTGCATCTCAATGTCTTCAAGCTCATTTTTGCTGTGAAAGGAAAAAAATATGTGTTTTTTTTTTTTTGTCACTTCTTTCTATTAACCGTTTCACTCAACGACAACCATTTAAGTTTCTACTTTTTTTTTTCTCGCCCAAAGTTTGTATTGTTGGAATAGTTAGATTAGCACTTTAGAGGAGTTGAACTCCTAACCTCTTTACTCTTAGCACCTGAGTGCGTGCACCTCTGATGCTGATGAGGCAAAGGCCTCTTGGCTTTAAGTTTCTACTTTTTGCATCATCTTCATAAATTTTCCTGGGATAAAATCCAATGACAACTGATAGAAGACCCCCCATGAATTTGCTAGAACATCACACTAATCAGAGGTGAAAACGTGACTATTGAATCAAGCCTTTATTTTCGTTTTAACAAATAACAAATCCCAGAACAAAGCCTGACTTTATTTATTTACTGTATTTCTTAACCAGAAAAGCAGTGCTCATGAGAAAGGCCTGAATTTACACGTAACCTTTCTCTTCGTATTTTCACTAAACGCATACAATAATACCAGCTCCGCCACTGCATGCGATGATTTTCCAGATTAAGCCAATGGAGTTAGTATCCTGATCATACTTAATAGTTTAATCTGGACTTTTAGTCAACACCAAATAGATAATTAAGATGAGCAAAAGCTTAACAATAACAAGGTGCAGAAGATGTTGCACTTGCACATAAGCTTGATTTCAAACTCTTATGCTAGCTTTGTGGATGCATGACATCACACAAGATCCACTATATGATTTAGGGGCCCTACTTAGTGGGTGTGCTGGTGGTGGGGCATTAACAGATCCTTTAAACCACCCTTTAACCCAAAAAAAAGCCTAATGTTTAGGAGGGATTAGCATGAAGTGTGGTGGTCAATTCATGCCAATGATATGAAACGGTCCAAAATGCTCAATTATAGACTGAATAAGAAATGCATAGCCATATAGGTACAGAGAAATGATCACTCGGCATCAACTAGATTCCAAACTTTGATGCCTTGTGGTTTTGGAAGTCTAACTGATTAGGAAACACAAATTTAGTTGGAATCAGGGTTGCAAAACGCAGTATCATGATATGTATTTGTATCGGTGGAAGGATCACATATATGCTAGCATTGGATGTCATGTAAGTAGTTTTCGCTATTGGAAGTCCAAAATCCATTCATGTGGCGGACGATCATATCTCGGCCAGTATTGGCCAATCGATTCTTAGGTAGATATCGATATTAGAAGTCCAAAATCCATTTATGTAGCGGCGGTTATGTTACATAACGACGTACATTAAGAATCCTGGTTGGAGTCATTAACCTCATTACTAGAAGTTCTTATTGATATTTTGATGAAATTGAAATCATTTTCCATTGCACCATGAAATTCAACTTTTCATTCAGCTCAAGCCGACTGAGTTACTGGAGGGAATCAAATTTGTAACAGTTATTTTCTTGTCTCTTGGTGTGTTGCAATTGCGTATGCAATTAATGGATAATTTTTCTGAAGGGTGGGTTAGTAATACTCCAGTATGATATGATATATAATGGAGAAGTTGACAACCTTAAACCATAAGAAACCAGTTAACAAAATGTTAAGCAATTGTAATCCCATGATCATCAAGAGAACAATATTCAAATCAAGGGGGTTGGAAAGATGATTAGTCTTACCAAAACCATATTTAATTTTAGAGATTTGGAAACTGTATCAACTAAACTTTAGAGAGGAGGGGCCCTAGCAAGATTCGGAGTGGTTCCCACGAAAAAGGATTGCAATCATTGAGTAAATAGGACTAAGAAATGACACCATCTAGGTGTGCTTTCGATAATAATAAAAATAAATGGTGCACCCATAGATTTTTTAAGGAAAAAAAATCTATTTTTCTTATCTTTAAAAAAAAAAACTATGGGTACATCATTTGGTGTACATAATACCAAATGTACACCGGATTGTGTGAGACCTATCTCAGGATCCCATGCAAATGATCGGATCCGTTCAATTTGTTCAAAACTTGTTTTTAACAGTCTCTATAAAAATCAACTTATTTGGATACTGGAAAGGCTTATTGAATTTCGCCTTTAAATTCGCAAGGACAAAAATCAATAGCCCTTTCCGATATCTGAATGAACTAAGTTTTTTCAAGCACCCCTGAAATAAAACTTTAAAGCACCCCTGAAATAAAACTTTAAGCAAATTGAATGGCCCGATTGACATTGGTGTGGAACCCTAAAATGGGTCCACTCAGTATGGCATATATTTGGTGTACCCATAGGTGGGCTCTAGTTTTTTTGGTTCATTTAGATTGGAAAAAGAGCAAGTGGCAAGGGAGCTGGAGCATATGCAGGCATACTATAATGTGAGATATATAGTCTCATGGGATTTGCTCTGCTCAAGGCATATCATATTAGTCAAACAGAGTTGGCTAACAAAAAAGACTAAGTTATCAAATGTGGAGTGGGAGAGCGTGTAATGGGGACCCGGATGTGATTAACAAAAGCGGGTTGTATATCCATTATATCAGACAAATCCATATGAAAGTGACTTTTGGCAGGGTGAATCTGAGGAAATGTTATTTCAGCCTCTTCACTTTTTAACTGCTTAATACTCCTATGGAAACTGTCTGTCTGATTTTACTTGTCGAAATTAATAAAATCACACCTACATGTTGTTTATGGATCCAGAGTCCAAACTTATGAAATGAGAAGAAGAGTTCACACTTCACAGCACCTCCGCTAATAGATGGAGACATAAGATTTCAATTTGGATCAACGATCGATAACTGTAAATCGTACATACAGTATAAATTCTTTAGGTCGACGTTCTGTTGAATTTGAACTCAGGGCACTTTGGTGATCTGAAACCACTAATCGGACTAAGATGTACCGTTTCTCTTAAGATCGATTAGTAATAAGCAACAATTCAAACCTTTTATGGCATATGGCATCAAACCTGCATGTCTAATTCTAGTGGAGTCGCACAAATGTGGAAATGAACATTAGCAGAAGAAAAATCTCCCATTTGCTCTTTCACATTTGGAAATTGATCCTCTTCGATTCATGTTTTTGGACTAAATGAGACCGCTCCCATCGGGGCCGTTCATTAAGATATTGAACAACCCATTGAATTGCATGACTTACAATACAAGTCTAAGCAATGGATCACAACTAATAACAAAGACTTTTTGCTTAATATCATAATCCGTGTTGGACTTTTGTCAAATTGGCTACATAATCACTCACCACTCGAGGTACAGTATGCTAACATCAAAAAGTACTTTAGTTAATATGAAATTAAAGTATTCTTTAAGGTGTCGTTCTCAAGATATCCCACTGGACAAAGAGAACAAAAAAAAGTGTTGGCGTGAACCATGAGGGTTAGGAAAGAACTACTTTTTCCCTCTGTTTCTGGCTCAGTGGGAGGCTAGAAAAAAAAAACTTTATAGAGAGGTCCATATCAAGCACTGGCAACTCTGCACCAGTCTTCGGTGGATCGGTATAATCTTATCGGTGATTGGTCCCTCATGGAATTCATTGCGGGTTTGAGTCCCGATCGCCTCCTCCTCCATCCTTTTTCCTCTGTTTCTGGCTTAGTGGGAGGCTAGAAAATAATTAGAGAGTAAAAAAAGGTTAGGTGAGATTATAATTCAAAGTCAAAATTCGGTTCAACCAAAAACAAATGTATTGGAAATTGCCAAGGGAGGGGTCAGGGGGTCACGTACAGCCTCGAGCATTTCGCTGGGTGGAATCTATTTTCAAGTCAAAATCCACAGCATGTGCAGCTATTAAATATAATTTATTGCCTAATCATGATAATATAGCCTTCTATTGCTCTTATAGTCTCGAAAAGCAATGATTCTTAACGCCGGAAGACTAATATTTACACAACAATTTCTGCAACATAGATGTTTTCCAAAAGCATTTTGAATAATATCCGATCGATGTAGTTTTTGGAGTGATTGATATTTTTGATGAGGCTTAAAAATGTAAATGGTCTTGATGATTGAAATGGGTTGAGAAAGAGCTCACAAATGGGCTAAATTGGGCAACATAGTCTCCTAACGAATTAGAGAGGATCTTTCTCCCATCCCGGGCTAGCAAAAAGGAGGAGGAACATTGAGTAATATCTCCTGTATAAAAGATCGATCATGTGAAAAATCAACTTAATCGGATATTGATAAATAGTTGATGAACAACTTACGGTTGTACAGAAAAGAATAGGCCGTTCAACTTTATAAAATCCTGCCAGCTACTCATCTATTTCATAAGCTTATCGATTATATGATTTAGTTGATTTTCGGTGTGATTGATATTTCACCCAATAGCTTCGAAATAAGTGATCTCACTCATTGTTGTGCACCCGGGATCTCGATCATTCTTACCAGCCCCTCAACTATTCAAAACTGGACAACACTAGACATTTTCAAACTGAAAATGAGCCTAGTCACAGAGAGACTTGATCTCCACCCTCAATGGATGGCATTGGCAATAATATCACCCCAATTCTAGCTTCCACACTACAACAAAGTACATGTAAAGTGAACCTAATTATGAATTAAAGAGCTCCACATGGAAGGTTATTAAAATCTTCGGACGTGGGTGGTGTGGAGGCTCCAACACTTTAATTGGGGTTACCAAGTTAAGTTTTTTCTTAATGACAAGTGTTTGGGACAGTTTATACGCACCTTAACCAAATCAAGATAATTAACACGTGACTTGGTAAAACAAAAAGGTGCAAAATATGGCGTAGTGGTGAGAGGAATATATCATGATGTTGTGAGCCGTTCCAGCAGGGAGGCAATCAGGAAGCCGAAGAAGTAGAGCACTTCAAAAAGTTGGCAATTTGAGAGATTATTCAGTGTCTTGGAATACCACGTGACAGTGCCCCTAGCCTTTTCCTATCCAAAAAGTATTGAATAATTTTTCCATTTCGTGGCTTCTTTCTTCCTTTCTTTATCAACCTCTTTTGGCTCACGAAAAAAAGGCCCCACCAAGTACCACGTCTTTTTCATAGCCACTATTGCAGAGGGCTACACCAAACGTGCCTTAAACTTGACACGTTCTTCCTTCCTCTTCTGGCCACACTTTTCTTTTCATCTTTACTGAGGTCAAAGTGTTATACGTCCAGACTTTTAACCAAGAAAAATTACCTAGAAAGTAATGTGATATGGATGGATAATGCGTTACATGTATGGGAATCTGGTTCATAAATCTCAATTTTAAGTACTCTCTTCATAATTTTTGTGGGTTGGCAAAGATCAATATATTATAGGAGCGGAACCAGACTTGGTAACAATTTACGGCTCGACCACTGGAAGTTTATCCAATTGTTAATTTTCGTATTTCATAATTAATCAATCTAAACGCAATCTGACTTGAACATACGATTATAAAAAAAGCAATATACGGTCCATACCAAGTGATCGCTTGATTGCAAAGGATCTATCATCAATCCAATAAACACTTTCTGACTTATGATTGAAGTGTCCAGTCAAATTTCATCATGATTAAAGGAAATAGAAGCCTTTTTTAATATTTGCAACCTTGCAAGCAAAAAAAGAATAAAAGATGGGAAAGTGGAGGCCCGAATGGGGGAAGAATTGACCGCTTTTTTAAGAAAAAAGTTATTCAGCGCTCTTGAGGATTATTATAACTCTTCTTCTTTTATTTACAAATTTATGAGGCTGTTGATTTAGTCACTCTTTTTTTTAACGTCACTCTGCTACAAGTATATTTTTGCATCAAAAATACACTTGTAGGAGAGTGACGTTAAAAAAAAAGAAGTGATAAAATCATTTCGCTTTATGAGAATAGAAACATAGATTAATGGAAGATTCCAATTTCCACATGAATATAGGAGTTTTTTTGTTATTATCACAAGTAAACAGATATCTAAGTTGGAAAATGCTAAGGGTGGAAGATAATAGATAAAAAGTTTATTGATATTTGAGATAAATGTATTAATTGTTGATATCCGAACTTATTTGAAATTACTAAGATAGTGGACGGAGGATAAATACCACTATTAAATTAGAAATATCAAATAGTACTTAAATACAAATGGTTTAATAATTCCCATGAGGATTCAAAAATTAGAGAATTGACCTTAGAAGAACTTGAAAATTTATTTTAAAATTAATAAACGTTTTCGATTATTTTTGCGGGATGATACGTGAATTCCTCACATGCATCGCAGACGCATGGAACGTACGGTTCGTTTGTTTATCATGAGAAAAGACGTTACATATTCCACGCAGTAGGATTTGACTGATTCTCTGCAATTTTTAACCCTCACGTGAGATTCTTTGACAATAGAACCCTCCACATTCTTCACCTTTTCACTTTTTACACACGGCCTTTCCTGTATGAGCTCAGAAGCAAGTAGTACTACACACTATACGACTATAAAAATAACCATAGAGTTTTAACTCAATTCTGCTGCAGAAACCGACAAGCGCCACCGACGGTGGAAACCAACCGCCACGGGGTTCACTTCGAATTTTGCATGAATGATCTAAGTCGTTCAATATTTAAAAAAAAATTAAGTGGGCCAATAGTAAATCAGTTCAATTTGATATGTGTAGCCTCAATTAATTTTTTTATAAAAATTATTGAGGCTTTGTTTGTTTGAGAGTTTAGTTTAGTTTAATTTAGTTTAGTTTTGATAGTGGGTGGAGAGATAATAAGGGGTAATGATTGGAGAGAGATAGAGAGAGATGAGAAAGTAGTAATTGGAGAAATATGGTAATAATTAGAAAAAGAAGTAGGGTAATGATTGAAAAACAAAACAAAACACTCAAACGAACATATCCTGAATGACTTGAATCGTCCGTGCAGGCTCAGAGTGAGCCCCGCATGCCTGTCGGTTCCCACCGTCGGTGGCTTCCTTAGTTTTTTTGGTTTTAACTCATGCACTAACATTTTATACCAACAAAATTATTTAAATTTGAGCTCGTCTCCTTAAAAGTTTATTTGCGACTGGTTTATTATATATAAAAAAAAAAAACTAAACGGAACAATTTAAATTTATCAATACTTGAACAAGCTAATATTTCAGCTTGAGCAGCTTATAATTTTTAAAAAATGCAAGTTACTCAAGTTAGGCTCGTGAGTCGTGACCGACTCAATTAAAACTCGTACAACATCGTTTCGTTTCATTAACAAAATAAATATGATAATTTTTAATTAAACCTTCTTTAATGATCAAACAAAACTTAAATAATTCGGTGCTCGGATTGTTTACCAACCGTACCCTTAATCAATGTCTATTTGTTTTCGCGTTGGGAATCAAACATTTGTTTATACGAAACGGTTTTTATAATCAATGTTTGGGAGAGTCTAATTAATTAATCGTAATCAATTAATGACAAATATGTAATCCTCCCCCACCTTTATAATCCAACCATTATATAAATATCTCCTCTCATATCCGCTCGGCCGATTCGTCAGCTCCTAACCAGATCACCACCAAAACCCCAACTCTCTCTCTCTCTCTCTCTCTCTAAAATGAATGCAGACAGATGAGCCGCCTGCAAAGCCTGCAAAGAAACCACGCCTGTCCATTTCTCTCGCTCGTAGTCTGTTTAGTAGCACGCGTAGCCGTAGTAAAGAACGCAGAATATAACAAGTCAAAACAGAAAGTGCTTTTGATTGAAAAGGCCATAGAAGAAAGCGATGAGTTATTCGGCCGAAATGCTCGAGACGGTGAAGTACCTGATCGGGTCGATCGGACCGAGTGGATATGGCTCCAAGTCGACGGCCGAGCAAGTTACGGAGTGCTGCCCCGATCTGAGCTCCGTCACTGCCATCATCACAGGTAAACCAGATTACTCCACTCCACATGCACTTCTACTTGGGCGGCCCACATGCGCACTTGATTGGATTTGATTCGAAACTTATGATCAGCTGATGATTGTTTTCTTAGAAATAAAAATAAATTCAGAAATCAAGCCTACAAAAAGAACCGCCTTAAGACTTTAATGGATAATAGTATTCATCTTTTTTTTTTTTACCCTATGATAGAAGAACCAATTTTTACCTTAACACCATCTCAACCAATCACAATAGATATCAAACTCGTGTCAGTACTCTCACAATACATTAATAGTGCTACACAACCATTACGCCAACTGAGGAATATAATCAGTGGTGGAGTCAGAATTTTGATCTAAGAAAAGCTAGCTTAATAGACATTTTTATCAAAACGCGTACTTATTATTATAGCTTATAGTTTTTATTTTTTCAATACATTTACATTTGTATATTGAGATGATTCTAATTTAATGCAGTTAAAGTACACAGTACATAAATCATTTTGTTACTTCAGCAATCGTGCTTATTTGTTATTCATAAAAGAAATTGAAAAATAATAATATAAAATAATCGATTTTCTGTCGAATCAAACCAAAATCACTTTTTGGTGTGTGAAAAAAAATGACACTATCCAGACTTGATTTTAGTCTTCCCACGTGCTTGTTTGATCGTGTGTCTCAAAACCAGGTGCCACGTCAGGGATCGGAGCCGAGACGGCGCGTGTGTTCGCCAAGCGCGGCGCAAGGCTGGTCCTTCCTGCTCGGAACCTCAAAGCCGCGGAGGACGCCAAGGCCCGTATCGTATCGGAGTTTCCGGACACCGAGATTTTTCTCATGGCTCTTGACCTCAGTTCTCTTAGCTCCGTTCGAACTTTCGTTGCAGAGTTCGAGTCTCTCAATTTACCGCTCAATCTCCTCATGTAAAATCCGAAATTTCAGTCGTTTTATGCAGTTTTGAGTAGATATATATGCATGTGATATTTTATGTTTTTGTTTTTATCCTAAAAAAACTAGTATTGTTCGAATAGTTAAATCCGCACTTTGAAAGATAAGTTGAACTCCTCTTGATTTTACGTTGATTAATCTGCTTCTTTGATTTGGTTCTAGAAACAACGCCGGAAAATTTTCGCATGGGCATGCTATTTCCGAAGATGGAATAGAGATGACCTTTGCAACCAATTACTTAGGTAAATTTCATTTCATGTGCGGAACGTCCTACATCTCCGGTTGTCTTTTTTTTTTTTTTTTTTTCTTTTTTCCCCCTTCAATTATTGTTAGTTTTGCATTAATTTTTCCAAAAATTATTTGTATCGTTTCAACGGGTAATTTAAAAAAGTAGGAAATCATGGCTAGAAATTCAAAAGGTTCACAGACGATGTTTTTGTTTCACTTTTGTTTTTTGCAATTTTTTCAAGTTTCATTCAAAGTTTTTAGACTTCTCTTACTTTAATGAGACGAACAAAAATTTAATGCAAAACAAACGAAAATTCATACCATAACAATGAGATCAAGTAACCAATAAATAAGTTAGCGGAGATTTGCGCACATAAAGTAAGATGTTCGTGTTTGTAATTTCAATAGGTCACTTTTTGTTGACGAAGTTACTACTGAAGAAGATGATAGAAACGGCAAAGGTCACCGGCATCCAAGGGCGGATAGTGAACGTGTCGTCGAGCATTCACGGGTGGTTCTCCGGCGACATAATTCGTGATCTCGGGATGATTACCAGAAATAAATGGTGAGATGTGGATTGATTCTAGAAATCTTATCTTTTACGAATCCAAAAGGCTTAGAGAAATCTTAGGAAATCGGTGAAATTAAATGTGGATGATAAAGGGAAAATTGACTTTTGGATTCTCAAATGAAAATTATAAATTTGGCTTTTTGTTTGACCTTGAATTCTGAAATTTTTGTGTCGGATCATTGGCAGCGGTTACGATGCTACACGTGCATATGCTCTCTCGAAACTGGCTAACGTTTTGCACACCAAGGAACTCGCTCAGAGACTCAAGGTACGTACTAGCATTATTGAAATTGTTTGTTGCGCGGTGCACAGTACTCCGAGCCGTCCGTTTGGTGATCTAATAGTTCAAGTTTTATCTCGGTAATGAATAGTTCAAATGTTCTATGGTATCGAGATGAGATCTGGACCATTAGATTGCCGAACGGACAGCTCGAATAGTGCGCAACACAGTGTTGTGTGAGCCATCCCTGTTCCATTTTATTCTCTATAATAAAAAACTTGTGTTACATTTTGATTAAACTTCGATCTGAATTATTTGGATGACATGATAATATTTTAAATTGAGGTTTTAAAATTGGTACGAATAAATGCGATAAATATGCACAAATATATTTTATTTTCTAATCCGAATGATAGGTCGGTTTTCGGTATTATGGGCGTGAGGAGAAGGAAGTACAATTAATCCAGTGAAAAAGGGGAAAAAAAATTTGTTGTTTTCTCAGAAGTTTACAATTCTAGGGTTAATGGTGCATGCTTTGTTTTTTTGGAATATATATTTGCAGGAGATGGAAGCAAACGTGACTGTGAATTGTGTTCATCCGGGGATCGTTAGGACCAGACTCACCAGAGATCGCGAAGGCTTCGTTACGGGTACTTTTAAGTATACATTCATATATAATTGTATGTGTGCATATATTGTACACGGAAAATAGTTGAGTTTTGTCAATCTCTTGATCAAGATTATATGATAGTAGTGCAATTATATGCAGATTTGGTTTTCTTCTTGGCTTCCAAGCTCTTGAAAAGAATTCCCCAGGTACTTCTTCTCATTTGGAATATATATTTGCAGGAGATGGAAGCAAACGTGACTGTGAATTGTGTTCATCCGGGGATCGTTAGGACCAGACTCACCAGAGATCGCGAAGGCTTCGTTACAGGTACTTTTAAGTATACATTCATATATAAATAATTGTATGTGTGCATTGTACACGGAAAATAGTTGAGTTTTGTCAATCTCTTGATCAAGATTATATGATAGTAGTGTAATTAAATGCAGATTTGGTTTTCTTCTTGGCTTCCAAGCTCTTGAAAAGAATTCCCCAGGTACTTCTTCTCATTGTAAAGCAGTACTCTACAAGTGTCTGACATATTTACCAGTACTAGCTCCAACATTTGTATAAACTGATTATTAATTAGAATGAATAAGTTATAAAACATTTTAGAAAAGATCCTCCAATAGAAAGTTGGATGGCAAAACACCTTACCAACCTTTGAAGTTACCATAGCTTACAGCAATGATCAGGAGCTTTGCTAAACAAATTATTGACAAAACTGCTGCACTTAGGCTCCGTTCCAGAACACTTTCTTAAAAAATAAATACTTATTTCACATTTTCAAATTCAAAAATAATGTAAATAAAAAATTATTTATTTGTTTATTTTTTTCTTTGTATAAAAGATCTCGATAAGATCTTTCAAATAAGATCTATATTGTTGGGAAAATTATTTGCGTAAACATATTAATTTTGAGCTTGAAATTGTCTCTCTTAAAAAATAAGTACTTATTTTTAGACCGTGAAAAATATCCAAATGCACGTTTACATATATTGTTCATTGTTGGCTACTTGACTTGTAAATACGTCTTGTACTTCTAATGAATTGGCAATTTCGTTCAGGCAGCTGCGACGAGTTGCTACGTTGCCACCCATCCAAGGCTTTTGAACGTGAGCGGAAAGTACTTTTCGGATTGCAACGAAGCTTCGACGTCTAAATTGGGATCCAACTCGTTCGAAGCCGCGAGGCTGTGGTCCGCCTCCGAGCTCATGGTTTCCCGATACTCAGAAGCAGTTTTTGACTGAAAATACAGAAAATGCATACTACTTACTAGTACTGAAGCGTGTAGTTGAAGTCTGAAGAGTATATGAGAGATAGAGGTTGCTGAAAGAGGAGAGAGATTAGTAAATAGACAGTCGCGTATAGAGCTTTTTGTCAATACTACTAGTATATTGTACAAGTGTTGAAGTGTGATTACAAAATGTATGATTATACTTAGTATATTATATGGTTTTGCTATTTCGTAGATCTATATTATTTTTCTACAAATTAGGCTCTGTTCCGTTAAGATTTTTATTTTGTAAGTACTTACTGTATTTTTTTCTTTACGAGACACATCGTTTTCTCACGATACATCGCATTTAATTCAGAAAATAATTACTTATTTCCCTTAGCGAAATGGGGGTATGGGTTAGCAGTACTGCTAATTAAACTTCTCCCATTAATTACCAATATATCTAATCTTTCCGGTGCATACATATAATTTGAAATTAAACCCTTTTGTTTTTTAGAAAAACAATAAATGAGTTAGAACAACATGGGGTGTGGCCATCTGGTATCTAGCCATGTGATGTGGGTGTCTCGAGTTTTTGAGGAGTATCTTTGCGTTTTGATGTGGGGTCTACTAATGTGCGCCAGGGAAAGGGAAAACATGGGTGGGACAAAAAATCAATTATTTTCATGATCAACTTATTTATTTCTCCATTTTGACTCTATGGTTACCTCAAGATCACGTGAAAATCCCAAAGATGCATGCACTTTAATTAATTAAGTAATTACTCGCTCGTCACATAATGCAGCCCCATCATTTTATCTCGGGATGACTCAAAATTTATGTCCAAAGTCAAAAACCATAATCTTTGTAATTTTTAGAAAATATTCAATTTTTGATAACTTAAATGCCCGGCCACTTTGAAATTTTGGATAGAAGGATTATTCTTGTAGTAAGTACATTATGATTTAAATTAAAGTGCATTAAATAGATGTCTCTTTAAAAAGACGAAAAATTATATAATGGAATTAAAATTATAGTTCGAATGGAATACTTGTAGTCTAAAAAATTTCATCAACATGAACCTTGGTTATTATTGTTTGTTTACTTACTGTTTTATATCTGCTCATATTTCTGAATAAAGCCATGTGAGTCTACTCAATACACAGTTAAGGCTGATTGTGGCAAATCTTTGTGTATGTACGTAACATTATTGTTTTCGTTAATTAATTGTCTTGGTTTTATCCTCCTAGCTCACTGAACTAAATAGATTAATTTAATTAGTCATAGCCATCGCAGCCAAGGAGTAGAGATGAGAGGAGTACATAAACTAGGACCTAAGTGAGTCATGAAGTTGTGGTAATTTTTCCCCCTCGTGGATATTCTGCATGGGGTTCGATCTTCTAGTCTAATTCAGAATGGAATGATTTTGTGAAATAAAGAGAGAGTTTTGTTGTCTCTCAATGGCAGAGTTGTGAAAACCCAAGTACTGTCAACTTCTTGGGGTCATTTGCAGCACATGCATATCATGTTGTTAACCCTCTTTATAGCTGTTCCACCATTATCTGCTGTCTGAATTTGGATAACTTCTTTCATGAGTTGCGTGGGGTTTTTTACTTTTTCCTTCCTTTCTCAAGTGGGTTTTCTTTTTCTTTCTTATATGTTCAGTGAAGTTCCAATCATTGCTAGCCATATATACACTTTTCTTATGAAAAAAGATATGCAGATTGCCGACGGGGGTACATCAAAGTATTTCCCTCAGCATTACATTACCATTTATATGGACCTATTAAACTTGTATTGGGGCCGAAACTGAAGTCCCATTTGTTACCACGGGACAACGCTCCACTTGACCTGCATGCAAAACGGAAATATGAATTGCTATGCAAGGTATGTTCAACTCGATCTAGTTTTTCTTTCTTCTACTAGGGTCCTTGAAATTAAACCTAGGCGTCTCTTAGGACCTTCTAATCTATTCTCTTTCAGGAAACTTTGAGCTCGGATCAAGATGGACGAAGGACGACAAACGAAAGTCATCAAAATATATGGACTTCATATCTGGCATGAATTCTTTGTTTGTATCTAGATCTTGCTTATAAAAGCCCTTGTTAAGCCTTTCAAGGTAACCATAAAACCCATATAGAGCTACACGCAGGATCAACAAGACAAGGAAACATCTACATGTTTGTTTTTTTTAAGTGGGAATTGATTTTCACACTCTCTTTTTTTGATATTTACACTCCTTTTTTTTTTAGTGTTGAAAGTGTATGTATTTTTTTTTTTCCTAAAGGACAAAAAACTGAAGTATAGATATAAAAAAGAAGAGTGTGAAAATCAATTCCCTAAGGAAGCTTTCTAATCATTTAGGCATTTGCTTGCAAAACCAAGCCCAGTAGGATTTTAGATAGCCCAGATACCACATACAGAAGCCCAGTAGAATGTTAGATAGCCCAAAGCCAACACCAATGTACGCCTCTGGTTTTAAAAGAGGCCAACTATGGGTACATCAAAAAATTTTTATTTTTTTTCCGGAAATGGTTACATCATTTTGTGTACACCAATTCTACGTCAGATTACGTAGACCCATTTCGGAGTCCCAGCCTGATGATATGAGCCGTTTAATATGTTTAAAACATTATTTTAAGGATTCTTATAAAAAAATCAACTCATTCGGGGATCGACACGGTCTTGATAAATTTTTTCAGATTTTGTCTTTTTGAATTCAAGGATGAAAATCGAACAAACGTTTACAGTTACTGATATCCGAAGTAGCTGATCAACCCATTTGTTTGCAAAATCAGGCCCGGTAGGATTTCTGATAGCCCAGGTGCCACACACAGAGGCCCAGTCGAATGTTAGATAGCCCATAGCTAAACGAACGCCCTGGCTTTCTAAAACAAATTTGGAAATCCAGTAGTGGCACTATAAAAGCTCTAGGGTGGCTGTTCCAGCCATCCATTTTGAAATCGATAGTTTAGATTTAATCCGAATCGTCATTAAAATTCGAATCATCCAATACCGAAATAAATGATCGAATTGACCGCTCTACAAACCCGTAGCCTGTAGGGCAGCCCGCACTTCTGTTTTCAAACAAGTTACGTCTAATGCCATCATTAATGTGCAAAGAAGTCATCATTAACAAGTGACGTTGCAGCAGGAGATTCAAGGACAAGGTGGGGGGGTTGTGGGGGGACCTCATTATCTCGGCCATCGTTTCCGACTACGGTCCGGCAACTGTCAGTAAAAGCATCTGAACCGTCCAGCCAGATGCAAGCTCTGTCTTCCCGACAGTAAAGGAAAGACCCTGGGTATTTATTGCGTGCTTTTCATCCTATTTCCACTAGTCCCAATAAATTTACCATGTAGTAGTACAATTTACAAACGGCCGTGCTATGAGTACATTACATGGGGTACCTACCCTGCGTACATAATTCTCTGAGACCCAACGGGACTCAGAAAGATGAGCCGAGTAGTTCACTTTGTTCAAAATAGTATGTTGTTTAGAGTTTTTATAAAAAAAATATCATCTCATTTGAATATCGGTACGAATGTTTACAAAACATCCAATTTTTCTTCATAATTAATCCTAAATTCTCAAGTAAAGTTGAATGTTCCGTAAATGTTCTTACTAATATCAGAATAAGATCATCTTCGTGGAACTCAAAATGGGTCCTAAAGAAGTAACGTGGAGTATGTATTCATATTCTTTTCGATTTACAAATAGGAATACAAAAAATTGAAGGTGGGCTTGGGACATCATCATGTCGTGCACTAAAATAATTTCCTACACATTGATGTAAAGCTTTGTGCTAAGTGTATAGACTTAACATGAATTTGTGATGAAAAAGAGGGTTGAGTTACTACATAGCGGTGCGGCGATGCCCCTAGACCATTGAATAATTGCTCTAGAAATACACGCACCCAATTTTTTTTTTTTTGGCTTATATGTACTATTGAATTGGGTTGCCATGCCAATAGAACAAGAAAAAAAAAAAACACAATTTCTGATATACTTTTAATACTTTTCAAAGCATTATAACACATTGAAAATTGAGTTTTGTGTATGTGTGTGTGTGGTGTTTTTGGTACTTTATTGACATAAAAGCACATTTGGCTGTTATTAGTATTTCCTACTTATTTATGTCGCTTTTATGTATTATCTATTACACATAATCATGATTTAATTTGTTTTTTTTTCCTCAATCGATACGAGGAAGAGGAATTACGATTTCCAGCTTCATTGCAGCATACACGAACACAAGAATAATGTTTCGTAACCAGACGTCGTGATTACGTCATCATCGATTAATTTTCAAAGAAAGTATGGCAATTTCAAAGAAGTTTCCCATCCCGAGCGCGCGGCGAGCTCCCCGATATGAATTTTGACCGTGAGGGGGAATAAAATCGTCGGGATTGTCAAGGTGACCTGGGCCTGGATTGATGTACATTAGTAGTACTATAATGGAGTGACAATATAAAACTGCAATGCTGTTGAACCGAGGGAGAAAGTAGCATTAGGATCGAGAGGGGTGCAAGGGAGAGTCCTAGCTAGGGGACATTCTCTGGTTGTACAGTACTTTTAGAGTGGCAGTAGTATTGTTGGTTTGGGGCAACCAAGTGTCAGAGAGAGTGTTGGGCTTTTCATTCAAACTATGGCTGAGGCAGGGGACCTCACCTGTTTGGGAATTGCGCTAGCTAGCTAGCTGCTGGGGCTAACTTAATCCTACATTCGGAGGTAACGTCCTTCAACACACACCAGGGGCTAGTATATACAGTAATTATCATTGCATTCAGGTGCTGTTCTACTTTCTTTTTAAATTTTTTTTTAAAAAAAATAATAATTTCAAGTTCAAATATAATGAAAATGAAAAATAATTCTATAATTTTTTTGTACCGTTTGAAAGATCTCAATGAGATTTATCAAATAAGATCCATATTGGTAGGAGAATTATTTGAGTAAACACAATTTTTTAGCTTGAAATTATCTTCTTTTTCTAAAAGTTCATTTTTTAAGAAAGTGGAACACCCCCTCACTTAACAGAAATGCTATGATCACCGCACCAGATGGAGTATTTGTGCCCATGTGGCCCTCACATAGAGCGTTGAGGGGTTCCGAGTGGGTCTCACATTTAAGGTTAATGCGCTGGAATTTTTCTTTTTAAATTAAAGGTAATGTTTTGTGAGAAAATTACTTGTCTTGTAAAGCAAAAAAATAAATACTTTGAAAATAAGAATCTTAGGAGAACGGGGTCTTACTGAAAAGATACTTTCAATGAGTTCGAACTTATCTAACTAATACAAATTGTTCGGAACAGTTACTGATGCATAACCTACTTTAATCTTGCAAAAATTAAAATTAATCAGTGTCATAAGAACATTATGATAATTTTCCATCTTTTACGTTTAAAATTATCAAAAGAATATCAACAATTGAAATTGATTATGAATTTCGTATAGTAAATAGGCAAGAATGCTAGTAATATATTTAAACATCCACGAGGATAAACATATTTGCCATTTGTTTTCCATAAAAAGATCAAAATTCGAAACACAAATTAAGTTCCCTTCATTTTCTGCACTAACACAAGAACTTTGAATGTAATCCGCAATTATAAAACTTTTTGACAAGGGGTTTAGGATCGAGGCATTGTGTCTCTAAATCATTGTCGACGAGGGTTTAGGAGGCATTGTGTCGCTTAATCATTAATTGTCATATATATTTACAGTTGTAATAATCGCTTTCGTTCCCGATGGCCTGGTGAAAACTGGAAATTAACCATTTTAATTTTAAATCTTGAGATAGAAAATTGAAAGTTGAAACCCTCTTTATGCTAAAACAATTACATGTGCTACTGCTAGTTTCACTCCATCATTCTTTCCCTTTTTCCCAAATTGGTCCACCTCCTTCTGGGGTAGCTTGATGGAATATTTTTCCCTAAGAAGAACGCACGCTTATAAAAGTATAAATAGGTGCATTTTCGGAACACCACTAGTTATATGTCCTTAGAAATCTTTATTTTTTTTTTTGTTTTTAAAATAACTGGAGAGTTATTTTGTTCATTACTCAATTTTTGTGGATATATATCATGGATCTCATTTCGATGAGCAGAATTGTTTAAGTAATTTCATGTGGATAAGTATTTGATCAAACTACGTACACTTGTTTTGGTTTGCAATTAATATTGTTACGTTACAATTGTGGACCAAGAATTGGATACCCATATCAACTAATTAAAAATATCCAACGGAATTGCATTTTTTGAATGATTTCATTAAAAATCAATAGTTTCAAAATAAATGGTTCAAGTCATCAAAGTGAAATCCGGCCATACGGATACCACCTGCAAAGTAAAGTTCATCTGCTCTGTAGGTGGTTGAACG
Source organism: Rhododendron simsii (assembly GCA_014282245.1). Lineage (NCBI taxonomy): Eukaryota > Viridiplantae > Streptophyta > Magnoliopsida > Ericales > Ericaceae > Rhododendron > Rhododendron simsii. The sequence goes on along the minus strand of CM024959.1, from coordinate 8,534,178 downwards.
AAATTGCACTCTTGCATTCTCTTATGAATGTAACTACAAATCGCATTGTTCGCAGCAGGAGCAAGAGAATGAACGAACAAAATCACAAAACAGGCTGTATGATCATATCACACCGAAACGATTTTGTTGCCATCTCTTACTTCGTAAAACAATGGGAACAAAACTTTTTGGATGCCGTTGACTTAGCTCTCAACGGCTATGATGAAGCGTGTGTTGTTTCCAGGGGACAAAATTATAAGCTTTTGTTGGCTAAAAATGGAGGGCTCTTATGATGAGAATAAGGCAACTTTAATGCTTCTGCAATGGCCTGCCTCTCTCTCTCTCTCTCTCTCTCTCTCTCTCTCTCTCTCTCTCTCTCCACTATTGATGAAGGCCAGGTGGGCTTTGCAAGGACCCTAAAGCCACGACTTATAATTACCAATATTTACTAACAAGCAAACAAGGAAATCAAAGTGTCTTTAAAAAACCTTTATCTTGACTATTGAGTGATTCCCTCAATCATTTATTGCACAAAAGGAAGCTTTATCCTTGCTAAAATGGCTGTAAAATGAGAGCTCAAGTGGTCCCTTGTGTATGTGATTTTATGTCATGAGCAAAAGCTTGGATGAAATTGAAAGGATTGTTATTGGGTGAGAGAGGATGGGATCGAAGAACAATCCAACAAGTATCTAAAAGAAAAATGCCAACTAATGCTTAATGCATGGGCGGTGATTGACATTTCAAAGTGTATTAATTAAGATGTTTGAAAATTGAATACTAAATAATTGTAAAAATATATTAATACGTACTATATATTAAAGTGTATCAAAATTTCATTTTTTTTGGGTTATCATTTTACTATCTGAACCACCACACAAAATTTTTTTTGAACGATAAAAAAATTTCATTAATCTTGAAATTGTTATAAGATTAATAGGAGCAAAGAAATAACGTCCTGTTCAAAATTAAGGAGTTATTATTGACATTACTGATACCTAAAAGCTGATTAGAAAATAAAACTAGAATACAAAAGGGAAAGAGAGCAAAAAAGCAGAGATTTGGGGTGGGTAAGTTGGTGCCTAAGTCAAGATTCTCATGCGAGATTGGAGATTGTGGTAGGGGACCCACCCATGTATGTGTCTTAACATAGAGATATATATAATATTGTGTTGAGAAAATTCTGTGTACAACATTCCTTTGGCTATCTATCATGATCAATAATGGGTGTCCCCTATAAGCCTGAGGGCATCGACATTGGATACTCTCTATGTCTGTATGGTTGACAGAGGAGAGTGAAAAAGTTGCATATAGTATGATGGTAACTTTCATTTGTGGGTGTACTATTGATTCCAATTTGAACTATTTCAGACTTCAACTTGTAGTTCAGGCTAAGAACATGCTGACTCTGGTTTAGAAAGATTTTCTGAAATGGTTTGTGGTATTTTCATCTAAACAAGAGGAATTTGATCCCCGTCGGTCTTTGATTTGGACTGGACGGAATTGTACATCCATTGCTGTAATACATGGTTCAGAACTGCTCAATGACTCTGACTGGATCATCCAGAATTGGAGGGTCCTTGGATTGAAAAGAACTCAAACCGTATATGGTGCAGATGCTGATCAATCTTTTTGTTTGGTCGATCTAAGTAGGGGAAATTTAAGCAATGATGTAATCAAACACCATCAAGGGCTTAAATTGAGCGAGTTCATTGCACACAGACATTCTTTTGATTTGGAGTGAAACCTTACCATGTGACCCAGATGTTCGGTCTCCTCTGAATCGAAATAGATAATAAAGAGAATGGAACACATAATTCTATTCCATCGTACAAAAACGTGGGGAAAAAAGTCGCGCTATTCCAAAATAATGTACGACCTACGAACTACATCGGTAACATGTATCTTTTGAAATAAACTTGTTGCACAAAAGAGTTTAATTTCGTCTAGCTTCTATGATATTCTTTCCATTAGTTCATGATCTTTCTATTGTTTTAACATATGAAAAGATTTTATTAACTTGTGTGAATATTACTACAATAATGTATGGAGATTGCAGAATATCATTATTGCCAAAGAACTATAACCCCACTAGCTAAGTTAGAGGACGTACAACCCGAACAGTCATGAACTTGTCAGAGTGGGTAAGATACCAGCTACTAAATTAAATTAAGTTAAAACATTTAAAACATCACGACTCACAGAAAAAAAAAAAGAAAAAGACTGTGTTGTGCATTAACTGCAACTATAGCTTATTGCACCCAAATTTATACCCCCTAAGAACAAATTAAATTTAAGATTGAATATAAATTAAAATACAACACCAAAAAATGAACTTTTTTTTTTTGGGAAATGATTTTGCCACTCCACTTGTTGTTAATGTCACTCTACTGCAAATGTATTTTTACACAAAAAATACACTTGCAGGAGAGTGACGTTAAAAAAAAGGAGTGGCAAAATCAACAGCCTTTTTTTTTCATGGCGTTTCTTTCATGCTACAAGAAATAGTTATAACCAAAATCTAAACAGTAGGCATCCCAATTTCCCATTCAGCTAAATAAGCCAAGTGCCTTATTTTTTTTGTTTTTATTCAAATTTTTTTCACATTTGTTAGTTTTTCGTTAATTTTTTTGGGGATTATTGCTTTGTCATGACGAGAGAAATCTAAAAAGTAAAAAATTACGATCGAAATCAAATTTTTTTGAATAAAGACGAAAAAATTGACTTATTGACTTAATTTCGTCTTTATTAAAAAATTGATTACGATCATAATTTTTTACTTTTCAGATTTCTCTCATCGTGACGATAAAATAATCTCCAAAAAATTGATGAAAAATTAACAAATACGAAAAAAATTTGAATAAGGACAAAAAAAAAGATCACTTGACTTATTTAGCCGAACGGACAAGTAACGTGCCAAGAGGTTGAAGGCGGCTGCAAGTTGAGTTCACTGAGTAGTGCCATGAGTCAAGTGGGCTATCAATTTGTTCGATTCTAATCATGCAAAAGTTTCAGATATATATAAAAGACAGTTCAGATCCAGTCAGAAATTTCGGAGTTTGAATTTGGTGCGGATCATAATCGTAGTTGTTCGAATGTGTTTTCCATGGTAAGGATCCGCGGATAATTTTTGACCGGCAAAAAATAATTAAGTTTGCATTTTAGCCAAAATCCGGAATCTCTAACTGGATCCGGACTGATATTAAAGAATCACAATTTTAGATGGAAGTGTCTAAGGCTCCGTTTGTATTCCGAATCTCTGACGGAATTTTCTATTGAATTTTTGACGGAATTTTCTTTGTGCTGCTTCTTGTAAATAACGGCCGTTTAAGTACCTGTAAAGATTTCGTAATGATTGAGAAAAATAAGAATAATAATTGAGAAAAAATTTACTAAAAATCGTGTGCCGAAAAAGAATTCAAAATCTCAATATTCAAAATAAACAAGGTCTAACATTTTGTTCTCTTGATTACGCATCTTTTTGGAGGTATCGAGAAGGAGTCGAGGTTTGGTATGATTAGTGGGGGGCAATGGCAGAAGCCTGGTATCAGAAGATGATCCCTACAAACCCCACATTCTCCAGATCAATCAGGGCCCCCACCACGTTGTTACAAGTAGCTAGTAGGAGTATCTCACTTCCCGAGGTGGGCACCCCCCTCCTCGCTAGCTCCTCTGACAAACTTTTTATTTTCTTTTTTTTATCGACAAAATTTTTTATTAATCACCGAATTCGAAAATTACAGAGTTTGAAAGGACAATGACACAAGAAAATGAAAATTACTAATGCTACGTTTAGTTTGATTTTTTAAAAATAATAGGAGTAATAAATGGAGAGAAAGAAGTCCTGCTTTTCCCACCCCCTGAAACCCCACACCCTCCCGACCCCACACCCCATTTCCACTATTACCCCTCCTCCCTTTCTTTTCTTCTCAGTTTGTTTTTTTTTTTTTTCTCCCTCTTTATTTCTTTTTCTTTCTTTTCGGTTAGAATTTTTTTTTCTTTTTTTATCTTTATTTTCTTTTCTTTCTTTCCAGTTTGAATCTCTTTTTTAATTTTCAATTATTTTCTTTATTTATTTTTTTTCCATTTACCTCCCTTCTTTTTTTTAATTAACTCAAATTCTATTTTCAATTAAAATTGATTTTATACTTAATAAATTTATATTATTTTAATTAGTTAATTAATTTATCTTAACAATGAATAATAAAAATAACTTCTACTGAACAATAATAAATTTAAACAAAATTTTATTTTATTGTAATTGAGTACATATTGTCAAAACATGCTTCAATGGTGTTCGTAAGCGCTAAATTTCGATCTGAAACAAACACCAATGGCAACGATGCCCCCTTTTGAAGCATCCAATTTTTTAAGCGAGTAAGTTCGTCATGTGGATGTGATACCCATAACCTCCAATAGTGATTTTTATACTCATTGGTCTTGCACGTGGTGTTAATGATGAATACGGACGGAAAGTTAACATATAGCTCTAGGCTCATAGGATATATATTTTAGACCAACGCTTCGCGCCCAAGCTAACATATCTTCGCTACTTTCAAATATATATATATATATAAATAAAATGAATATGTATAAGTACAACATTAACCAGTCTTAACATTAATAACGAATATGCAAAACAATAAAAGTAAAAACTAACCTGGTCGGTGGTAAATTCGGGTGTATAATAGAGACTATTGTAGGAGATGGTCTCCCTACTACGAATATATTCTCAAATGACCAACTATCTGAAATTGAAAAGTTATAGTCATCCATTGTTTCGTCTCGAATTTTCCGCTGCAGTGTTCCTAAATTTTTTTGTGTACACAGTCTGTGAGGAAAGCCTAAGGCCATCCACAGTGGTATAATCAAAAGCTAATTGTTTTTAAAGTTAACAATGTTGTTGCAAAAGACAGCTTACAATGGTATAATCAAATTTAGTAACATCCTTATAAATAATCAAATTTTGGGCTTTGAATAACCAAAACTAACAATCTTTTTCAATAATCAAATTTTGGGTTCGGATCAGATCCGGATTAAATCTGGTCCATTGACAGGCCTAACTCGGAACAACGGAAAAAAAAAACTCTTCATCTTCATCTATCTCTTTTACCAAGTTCAAACCACCACCAACTATTGAACTTTATCGGACTAAATTAACACTTATGTCAGTTACTATGACAAAAGAAATCAAATACCAATTAATTATATGGATAAAAAAGGTTTTATTCGGAATTGACATGCTAGTCCATACTGAAGACTTAAAAACTTTGTCATCTGATCTCTCGCTAAAAATCTTCTAGGTCGACTCAAGCTCGAAATTTTTGAAGTGCTATCAATTATTGTTAGGACAAGTCTATATATGTGATTTTAGTTTGGTTCTCCATTGCTCAACGGTGAGATTTGTCCCCGAGCAAATTAGTTAAAGTGCGTGTAAATTGATCTGAAAATAAAGTATTTCAAATTATAAACATAATGGAAAATTCAAGAGAGAATGGATTGTGTTTTCCTTGATCGGATTCAAACATGAGCTACTCACGTCGCCATCCAATTTGCCATCTAGTAAATAGAATAGGTATTAATGGTGCGTCCATATGCCTCCACCGCCCTACGACTATATTGTCTATTGTTGCAAGTTGCATGCATGTACCCAAGTATTTTAGTAGCAACGGAGCTTTCGGCTAATCAATTTTGACATTGTAAATCAATGGGAGGCTACGGGACTGTTTGATAAAACTGAAAACTGAAACTGAAAGTTGAAAAATTAAGTACTGGAAACTGAATGCTGAAATTTTTAAGCTGAAAAATTGTTTGATAAAATATACTCCCTCCGTCCCTTATTTATTGTCCGGTATTTCATTTTGGGCTGTCCCTTAATAAATGTCCATTTTGTAAAGTTAGTGGGTAAAAATTGGTGAATTGTCTATTTTGTCCCTAAAAGTAGATTCCTTTTTGAAAAGTAAGTGAGTAAAAGTGTAATGATGATGGATAAGTAGGGAAAGTGAAGGAAAAAATTGATGTGAAAGATATAATGATGATGTCTTTTTAATAAGTTGGAGTTACGAAGCATGACACTTAAAAATGGACGGAGGGAGTATTAAGTACTGAATTAAAAAATGATGAATTAATTTTGTTCAAATTCTCTCTTAATTTACTAACGGTCACAATGTACTTTTGGTGATGGTGGATGAGTGGTGGTGGTGGAGTGGTGGATGTGGTAGGAATGGTGGTGTAGTGCTGGTAGTGGTGGTGCAGTGGCGGTGGTGGTGAAGTGGTGGTGATGGTTGTGATGATGGTGGTGGAGTGGTAGGGGTGGTGGTGGTGTAGTGATGGTAGTGGTGGTGATTGTGGTGGAGTGGTGGTGGTGGTGGTGGAGCTGGTGGTGGTGGTGGTGGTAGTGGTGGAGTGGTGGTGGTAGTGGAGGAAGTGGTGGTGGTGGAGTGGTGGAGTTGGTGGTAGTGGTGGAGTGGCGATGGTAGCGGAGGAAGTGGTGGTGGTGGTGGTAGTAGTGTAAGAAGTGGTTATGGTGATGGAGTGATGGTGGTGGAGTGGTGGAGCTGGTGGTGGAGCTGGAGTGGTGGAGTGGTGGAGGTGTTGGTGGGAGTGATTGTGATGGTGGTATGATGGTTGAATATAAGTACACAAAAATTCAGCCAGAATTAAGTAGCTCAAAGCTACTTAATTTTTTCAACTTTTTGGCTTATATTTAAGTGGTACTTAATTTGTTAAGCAATGTAAGATGTGGTTATCAAACTTACTGAATCATTTATTACTTAATTGATTCAGTTTTAAGTGTTGAATTTAGGTTATCAAACAAGCCCTACGTTCTCGGTACAAATTGAATATGCATCAGTGGTGTAAGGACATTGATGGAGTTCGGTCCTATGGTGGTCCTGTAGCCTTTGGAGCTTGAGTTTTAAGGTTCGATTCGTATAGAAAGACGGTTGATCATTGTACGAAATCGGGAATCTGATCTGCCCTGAGCTAACTATCATCATAGGACAAACAACGAAGGGAAGAATTGCATGTCGTCGCATGGGAATATTAAGGACCTTAAGCTATTTTTTTTATTTGGTTATGCAAAGTGTCCTGAGTCAACTTGCGCGCACTTAGACTAATTCCTACAGCCCCTCCCACAAGCTTACGCGTGGAGGTGAGGTGGTCCCAAGGATTGTTGGTAAGGAGATAATCGAACCTGAAACCTTAAGATGAAGCAAACATCTAAATCCTAATCTGAGACCACTTGGCCAACCCTTTGGGGTTACCTTAAGCCAATTTGGATCCATTTCACAAAAGTTTGAAAAATAAAACAAAGTAATCGTGATTTACTAAACTTGGACTTATGCAAGTGTAAGTTGTTTTTAGGACTTATGCAAGTGTAAGTTGTTTTAAAGCAAGCTAGGCATTTGGGGTTGGGTGTAAAGTAGAGGTGGGTAATAGGTAATTTCGTGTCAATTTCGTGTTATATATCAAAATCTTATTAATAAAATCCCACAATATTTTTCAACTTATCAAATCTTAGTGTCATATTCGGGTCGTGTCATTTTCGGGTTGTGTTATCATGTCAAAAAATCCTACTTTTCACTAAATTTTTATTTTTTTTAGTTGACAGTTCATCAAACTAATGTCCAATGTATAGAATTACCCATAAAAATGTTTATTTTTAGCTCAATTATATGAATTTATTTTGTTTTTCGTGTCAGGCATGCCCACCCCTAGTGTAAAGGTGCAGGATGTGGGGGCAAGTTTTGATGGACCTTTCCTTCTTCAGCACACTGTTTGTTTTTCTATAGCATTTGTAATGTAAAAAAGGCATAATCCAGGGAGACTCTCTCATAGACTACATCTTAGAAGAGCCTCTCTTGATTGTGCGGCGCGCCGTGGTCCCACACACTGCGCAGCAATTAAGTTCAGAGTATGCAGCTACCAGGGATCGAACCTATGCGCAAAGTCTTGGTATGTTTAAACCTCAACTTGCGGCCCGATCCTTGACCAACTGCACTACACCCCTGGGGGCCATTTGTAATGTAATAATTGGTAATGACGATTTTTTGTGATAACTTTGGGCCACTACGAAAAATTTTTGCAGGCAGCCAGGTAGCGACTATTGAATGCTTCCGCGAGAATATATGACTTTTGACAGTTATGTCGGGAGTCTCCGGGCCCGTTTACGGCGCAACTCGATTAATTGCTCATGTGCAAAGATTCCAATTAAACTCAGAACAAAAATATGTACCCAAAGGAGTCTTCGAGTTTGTTATACGTTAGAAGATGGAGCAAATCCTAAGTCTCAACTATAAGTATTGGTGTCAGTTGACCTGTCAACCTTTAGCCTAATTACGTCGCTTAAAAAGTTAACATTAAATCACACTTTCCTTTTGTCCATCAACGTGGGACTGTGGTTTTACCTCTAATCTTGATCACTAGACCAACCCCCAGTGGAAGGCGGTGAAGGTTTAACAGATTAATTTATGGTTAGCTGTGTAGCTACACGTTCATCCTCATATGTAATTAGGGCTGTAAACGAACCGAATCGAGCCGAACCTTGATAAGTTCGGCTCGGGTTCGTTAAGGTATGAGTTCGGCTCGGGTTCGGCTTGAGTTCGATTCGAGCCTAAACAACTTGGCTCGAGTTCGGCTCGTTAAAATTTTTCAAGGCTCGGGTTCGGCTCAGTTGGGTTCGTTAAGGTACTAGTTTGGCTCGGGTTCGGCTCGGTTAGGTTCGTTAAGGTACTAATCTGACTCGAATCCAATTCAAACTTGAACATCTTGACTCGAGTTTGGCTCGTTAAACACAAATGAATCGAGCCAAGCTGAATCTAAGCTTGAATTGAGCTCGTTAAGACTCAGGTTTGATTCAGCTCAGCTCATTAAACTCAAGAGAACCCAAACTCTCTCATTGATCGTATAGAATTTGGTAGAAAAATAAGTATTAAATTATATATACAATCTTAAAATTTTTTATATTTACAAATAGACCTCTATTGAATTATTAATTTAATTTTAAGTATAGGTTCGCGTACCTAACCGAGCCGAATACCGTTAGGCTCAGGTTCGGCTCATTTACGGAACGAGCCTAGAATTGAGGTTCAGGTTCAGTTCGTTTAGCAGACGAATCGAACTTGAACTCGCTCTTACCGAAGCGAGCCTCGAACAGTTCGCGAATGATTCAGTTCATTTACAGTCCTATATGTAATAAATGCAAGCTTATCTCATGTTTGTCGTACGTAGTCCTAGTTGAATATGATGAGGCAAACATGTCCCCCAAAAGTAACATCAGAGGGATACCTAACATTTAATGAAATATTTAATATGAAAATAAAAGTGTAATATCACAAGGTTTTATAGTATCGAACTCAATTGAAGAGCAGTAAATTGGCATTTAATTCAAGTTTTAATGTGCACAAATTTGCTAGATAATGAATTGGCTCTACACAATAATGTGCACTCAACTGCAACCAAAGAATTATCGAAATTAAGATGTGAGATTATCACCTGTATCTATGGTACTTCATTTATCATCCATCCTATTATTGTGGTCCATTGAAACCATTCCCCTAGCTAATAAGTGTAGTTCTTCTCTGATCGGGAATAATTGTACTTAAAAAATATTGGTTTGGAGAAGTTTAATATGCTAAGGATGATGTTGCGATGGCTCAAATGCTATTTCTTGTATTGTTATCCCGAAATATCAAACGAGATGGCAAATGCAAGTTTCCAGATGTGATAAGAGAAAATTCAACCATTGCTATGTGTCACATTACTGTCATAACTTGGCATTTGTCTTGGTAAAATCTAAGCACACCGCTGTCTTTTTTTGATGCTGAAAACGTCAAAGCCATTTTTGTGTCAAATTCACGTACACCAAATTAAGATGACAGAGCCATTTCTCCAACTTCATCCATGCCGTTTAATTTGCTTTATAAAATGAATGAGACTATGCCAAAGTCTAAATTTGAGATTGTGCCAAATTGGCGCTGATTCGATCAAACAACATTACTATTATTTTTTTCTTTTTCTCTGTAGCATAACCAACAAATATTTTTTGCAATGTCATTTTGGTACAAAGAGGTGAATTTGCTCTCTAAGAAGAAGAACAAATAAGATACTACCATGGAAGAACTCAATTTGACGATGAAAAAGAATTGAGATGCTCAGGGCCTCAACAATGCAAAACACATTCAAATTCAAAGAAATTTGGGCATAGTTTTTCCAAAAGTGCTAGAAGTGCTAAAAATAGCAAATGGGTTTTTTTTTTTTTCCTCCTTTATACTCATTTGTGAAGGGAAAAAAATAACATCTTTACTTTTAGTAATTTAAGCACTTATGAATAATTAGGAAAATATTCCTAGAAAATAGATTTATTTGAGTTGAATGCTGAATAAAAATTAATATCCAAACATTAGTTCAATACTGTACATGACATTGACAATGTGTTTATTTAAAATTTTGTTGAATCTAGACACAATACGAAGGATCCGACAAAATAGCTCTCTGTGGAGAATCCTGTAGGCGCATCTGAATCGTCCATCTTAATAATCGTCCGAATTAAAAACGAATTCTCCCAGGATAAAAGTCCCTGATCCACACACGATATAGGAAAAGAAAAAGAAAAAGAAGACCAAAAAAAGGTTCATAAATGCGGAAGATCCTGGTTGCCCCCACCCCCCTCTCTTTCTCTCTACTTTTACATTTTTCTATATCTATAATAATTAAGAAATAAAATATCTTTACACCAATCGTCTATCCCTTTTTTTTGTTTTTGTTTTTTGTTTTTCTGGTTTGCTGACAGAGTATACTACAGAAGCAACTTTTCTGGGACTCCGTTTTTGGTGTAAAAAAGGCTTTAAGAAGAGCAGAGGACCATCCATTCCCTTCAATTTTTCCCCACAGTACTCTGAAGCTTCTCAAGACGGGAACCAGACCCATCATTCCACAAGAGAAAAATTTACTCGGACTTGTCTCGATCGTGATCTCTGCTCCCGGCGAAGTTTCTTGTGTTGGGAAATTTGCTTTGGAGAAACGTTTTTCTGGAAACTATTTTGTGGGGTTTAACTCGACACTGCATTCTTCTGTCCCGCTGGCAATTTCTGTGCCGAGAAAGATTGGTTAGGAAAAATGGGTACAGAGAAAAAAGAGTCGATTTTTCACAAGGGGCTTGAGAGACTCTGCCTCGATAATGGATGGTCTTATGGTGTTTTTTGGCGTTTCGATCAGCGGAATTCTTTGTAAGCTCCTCTGTGTGTGTGTGTGTGTGTGAAATCTATATTTGGCATGTATTGTGGAAACCTGTATGTATATGCGACTCTGTGTAGTGTGATACTGGTGATTTGCTTATTACTATGATCTTCTGAATTTTTTTTTTGTTGTTTGCAAGCCCTTCTATTTTTATTAGCGTGAGGGTGATATTATTTTGAATTTTAGTTTCTATTTACTGGCTCCATTCCTGATTCTGATTTTCATGTATTATTCTGATTCTTTTGATGGCAGAAATATACGTAATTAAACTGTGAAAGAATATACTTCACTTTATTAATTTCCATTTCCAAGATTTTATTTCCCTATCTACTACCCCTTATTTCTTTTGGTTTTCTGGGTTTCATTTCATGGATTTCTGGGTTTACACTGTTTGATAGTACAAAAATTACTACTGTTTTGTCGTATGAGTTTTAGGTAGAGAAAGAATACTCTCTCTCTCTCTCTCTCTCTCTCTCTCTCTCTCTCTCTCGGCAAGTTTGGTACTTCCCAGAGTTATGGTTGCATGAATTTGGTAGATACTGCTTATTAAATGCATATAACCCTAAGACTACATCTGTATTTCTGTACAAGAATATCTGGTCTGAAATGAATATACTCTGAAGATCAAATAGTTTAAACTTTTGGCATAGTGGAGAATGCATTGGTCTCTAAATTACTTCCCTGCACTTTCTTCACATTTTCCTTCATAATTATTTTCCTTTCTCTAAAAACAGAAATAAGTTGTCAATAGTGTGGACTATTGAGCTGTTGATTGGCTTTTCTATACATTCATGAGATTTCTTCTTTTTTTTTTTGGTCAAGCGGAAAATTTCATGAGATTTCTTCTGTTCCTGTATTTCTAACTCAAAGGGTTGTTTTCAACACCAGATTATTGACTATGGAAGATGCCTACTATGAAGAGCAAATGGGGGTCTTTGTAGACAACATGCTGCTCCGAGTCCACATGCTCGGCAATGGGTATGTTTGACAAAGTTTATTAGATATTCTTCTAGGCTTTTCGCAAATTCTGCAAAGAAATTTTCGTTTTCTCCAAAGAAAGCAGAATTTTGTTAAGTCTGACCTTGTTATTGTTTTGTTATTTAGCGCTGTTGGCCAAGCTGCTTTCAATAAGAGGCACCGGTGGATGTTCTCAGATGCTCATTTTGGAGGACAGATTCCTTTAGGTTCTTTAGAGAATCAGGATTTATTCCAGGTAATTGATGACGTTTTCATGAAAACTTGCTGTAAGTATTAATCCTTTTGCTATGATAAAGATGATTTATCCATTTTTGGGTAGAACATCTATTCTATCTAATATCTATCTATCTATTCTAATATATAAAGGGAGAGCACCAGTTTGGTGTCTCCTCTTTTCGAAGCCCCGTCACAAAAGTGATTTCCCTTATTGTCCTCTTACATAAGGGAAAAATTGCAATTACCTTTAGTATTACATGAATTAACTGTTATGGGCAAAGTAGTAAAATCACTCACGAACAACTACCCCACTCTCCCATTCCACTCCCCTATCTCACGTTTCTGACAACTTGCACACAAGTCTGTGTTTGCCTCACTGCTTGTAGAATTTATTTCTCTTACTACTTTGTAGTTTCCATTTAGTCGTTGGTTAACTTTTGCTAACTTGAAATAAACTGCAATTCTTGTTCAATCCCTCTGGTATTATGTTTTTGTCAACTTATTCTGTAGTTGCATATTCATTTGCAGGACAATTCTGATATTCACTGCCAATTTTCCTCTGGAATAGAGGTACCCTTTTTCTTCTTAAGTATCAAGGACATTTCTTGTTTGAAGAATATTGTAATATTCTAGTATTTGAATTTGAAAGTTAAGATTTATCATAGAACTCTGAACAGCTGGTTCCCTCCAAATACTTTCTGTGTTTTTTAAGTAGCCTTAAGGGAAGAGCTTTAGCAAAATGATCATTTGATCTCATTTTGCAGACAATTGCGGTTATCTCTGTGGAGCCACACGGGGTGGCACAGTTCGGGTCTATCAATAAGGTCTGTACTTTCTTTTGCATGACCAATTTTTCCTTTTTCATGCAATTCTGTACTCCAGCATGATTAGCACTTGGTTAAACTATTAGTCTTGCATTTAGTGCACAAGACTCATGAGATAGCGTTACCCTTGAACCATTTGAGACTTCGAGTAATGTAACAGTCATATTTATAAATCTTATAGGAGGCAATGCTTTTATATGCCAAGTTGGTTGACAGGGATCTCTAATTTTGTCTTAATAAGAAACATAAAGGCCTGTTCCCTGTATTTTTGCTCTTGTCACATTCCTTTATGTAGGATTTGTACCTGTCTTTTTTACATAGTCCAGTAAAGGCACAGGATCAACCAGTCACTCTTGAGTTCCTTTTGACAACGCCGCTTCTTGCTTGTGCAGATTCCAGAGACGATGGAATTTGTGGATCAGGCGAGACAACTGTTTCAGGAGATTGAAAATGGCGACACATTTGTTCTACCAGAAAACATGCCTTCATCTTCAAACAGTGGAAATTGTGGCCAGAATGGGTTGTTTGCTTCCTTAATATCATCTGGAGATCCCGTTGTTGGAAATCCTAGACATATGCACACTGCCAGCTCTAGAGACTATATGGAAAAACCTTCTACTTCAACAGACCTTCCAAGGCTATCCCCATTCAATTCATCTCATCGAATGACGAACTCTTTGAATCTTGGAAACCAACTGCATATGGTTAGCACATCAACTCCTCTCAAGCTAAGTAATAAGTCTAATATTTGGTTACAGGAGCCACTTGCACAGTCTACTTGTTTTGCTCCCTCAGGGGCTCCATCCCCTTGCATTAGTACATGGAGTAGTGGTCAGTCTACTGTTACTTCAATTGAGCAACAACTTCCATCTCAAAGCAGGCTTCTGGGTGATTGCATAGCAGCTCTAAAAAACCCTTTCCCAATAGATAATTTCTCCCCGCAGATACTTTCCTCACCAGAGCAGAGAAATAGCACAGTTGCAGTGGAAGTTTCATCGGTATCATCAAGTCTGAATGAAGCTGATGTTTTTGGAAACATTCCATTTAATCATCCATCAAATACTGTGCAAAGCTTCGCCACAAATACATTTACCTCTGGTGCTATTGAAAATGACCTGTTTGAAAGTTTGGGAGTGGATATCGATTTTATACAGGCAGAGGGTTTCTTAGATGACATTCTGATGCCGGGAGGGAGTGGTGGTGTCCTTGATTTCGGTGCAGATACTTCAGAATGTATCTCAGAGCAACGTGTTAATACTGCAGTGGGACCTCAGGAAACATTATTTTCCAAATTAGGACTAAATCAGTTTTTGGATGGTATTGCCTGTAGTTCTAATTCAATTGCCAGTACTAGTTTTGAGGATGAATTATCTTCTGGAAGTAAAAGGAAAACAAGAAGTTGCTCACTTGGTGGTGGAAACATGATGGCGACAGTTTCAAAATCAGAGACAGGTTCGTGGGTTGGGGACAGCTATAGCATCACTTATGGATCAAAACATAGAAGGCCTGAAGAATCTGTGAAGGTTGGTAGAAAAAAGGCCCGACCGGGGTCTCGACCAAAGCCCAAGGACCGCCAGCAGATTCAAGATCGTATCGCAGAGCTGAGAAAACTCATTCCTAATGGCTTGAAGGTACTTTTTTTTTATTTTTTATATAGTAATAGTACAGATTAAATTTATCTCCAAATTATGAGATTTCGAAGAGGGAAATCCCTCCCAAGTTGATTTTATTTCACTCACTCATACTAGCGGCTACAATTTGTGTTGTATTTGCAGGACTAGGAGTTGTTGAGTTGATTTGTTTTTTAATATGTACTTGGTTGATGTAACAGATGAGCATTGATACTTTGTTGGCTCAAACCATCAAGCACATGCTTTTCTTGCAAAGTGTGACAAACCATGCAGAAAATTTAAAACAGGCTGAGGAGCGAAAGGTACATTAGTTTTTTTAGGCCATTTATAATTTACCTTAGAAATTCAGGGAAATGATGTATGTGTTGAACGTTGTGTTTTTGTCTTATTTGTGATAGACTTGAATGATTGACCAGGTGAATGAACCAGTACTCAGAGAGAACTCCTGCAATAGTGGTTATAATGTTATGTGGGCAACTGAAGTTGGGGCTCAGACAATGGTGGATCCAGTGGATGTTAAGGACCTTAGGATCCCCGGGCAAAAGCTAATACAGGTATAGGATGGAAAATTGATTATACGGGTATATTAGAGTTCGTAGAGTCTAACATTTCTTAACCCATTTCTTGATGGAGAATTATGTCTTGGTCTCTTGTGTCGCTGAGTTTAACTTTCCTTTTCTGCTGCAGATGCTTTGTGAAGAAAAGGGATTTTTCCTTGAGATTGTTGACATAATTCAAGGTTTTGGCTTAACCATCTTGAAGGGAGTGATGGAAGTTCGAAAGGACAAGATATGGGCATGCTTTATTGTCGAGGCCGAGGTAAACATTTGACTATTAAGTAGAAACTTGGAAAAAAGAACCAAAAATAAGCATTTGATGTTCAAGCCCCGTGGTTAATCACCTTGCAACTAGAGGCCTCAAGAAACCTTGACCTGGGTTTGAATCCCACCAGCATACTGTCAATTCCTTTGCTGGGCTAAGTTGCTAACCCATACTAGAGTTTGCCCCGACTTTATTTGGACCTCCTGCTAGTGGACCATGGTATTGGTCCCCTGGATTAGCAACTCCGCTACAACCACACAAACTGGTAGACTTAACGCGCACTCACATTCACATGCATTGTGTGTAGGCCTCCACATGAATGTGAGAGTGTACTGTCTGTGGCTGTAGAACTTTTTCCGGATTCGTCGCTCCTGCTGGATATTGAATATTATGCATGGATTAAAAAGGAACATTTGATAATCTCTTTTCTATTTCATTTAATTCTTTCTTTTGGTATTGATGTTTGATGTTTTAACAGGCAAAGAGGCATGTGACGAAACAGCAAATATATTTGTCCCTACATCAGCTTCTCTATCAGAAAGCCTCAAGTGATCAGATCACTGTAACTGATCAACTTGCTAATGTTCTAAACGGAGGGACTACTATGTTCAACAATTACCATCAACCTCCAGCGGCACTCCCCACTAGCTTTGCTGGCTTGGAAGAGGCTCGGATACTCGACTGATGATTTGTGTTTATGTAACTTGAAGTGCCACAACAATACAAATATCAAAGTCGAAGGCGAGGAAAACTTGGAAATGTGAAGTGAATGTATGTAGTAGTAGTACTTTTGTGTAACAGTTGTGTCAACAGAAATAGGCAGAATCATTCTACCGGTGTGGGCTACGATTGATCAGAAACGTGGAAGTAGAAATAGGTTATTTGTTACATTTGATCCCAATTGTAGAAACAGGCATGGTTAAGGGGAAAATAGTTTCATTTGTTTGTTTGTTTGTTTTTACTTTTGCTCTGCTCGTTGCTTTGTGGATCCTGCCTAAACTTGTTCATACTCGTAGCACATAAATGTGTTATTTTATTTACACAATAATGATACATGGTCTCTCTCTCTCTCTCTCTCTCTCTCTCTCTCTCTCTCTCTCTCTCATATTATGTGGAGTGGTTTTGAAGATAACTTTTGCTGGCCTCATACAACTTGGAGTCAGACGTGGAGACCTAAAAGAAACTTTAATCTGCTTTCGGCAAAGTAAGTGGGAATGTTAGTATTATATTAGGCAGTTGATAAGGACATGGTTGGAAAACAATATATGGACTTATAAAGTTTTTGATAGTTTGATTAGCCTTTCAAAATAGTGCAAGCTGTGGAAAGGCTCTAAAGTAGAGAGAGATCAGATAAGTGCTCTTATAACTCTTTTATTTTTCACCTATAAATCAAATAACAAAATCTACCATATTAAATTGCCCCATAACCTCCCAGCCGCCCACAACACGTCTATGTTCACAACTAAATTAAGTGCTATGAAAAATACGGGGTGATACAATATGTTAGTTCAATGTTCAATCAATTTTTTTTGCCTTCTTAATGAAAGGAAATAATTACACGTAGAAATTGCCAAAAAAAAAATTTGTTGATGGGAGCTATCTATTATTATTGTAAACCTCAAGGGAGGTCAATGAAGGGGTAGAAATGTAAATTTACATTTTTCGTTAACAAAAATTGACAAGACTGATAGGGGAGGCAAATGCAATTTCAAAAACTTGAGGGGAGGTTTCTATTATTGTTAGAAACCTCAGGGGAGGTAAGTGAAATTTAACCTTTATTGTATCTTCTCTAATGCAAGAACTACATCGAGAAGGGTCGACTCTCCCATGTATTCCACGAAACGGATGGTTCTAGTTTAAAGATATTTTTGATAGAGACTTTTAGATTTTTACACGTGCTCTAAAAAATTTAGATATTTTGATAAGGAGTTTCTAGATCTTCTAGAAGCTAGATATTAGACTTTTCAAAAAAAAAATATCTCATTTATTTGGGCTTATCTCTTGGGCTTCCAAAATATATTGGATCAAGAACTAAATCATGTTAATGATAAAAAAAAAAAGAAGAACTAAATCATGTTTATGATCTAATAAACGGGAGGCCTCAGGACGGTTCGTCTGTTACGCTCCAAGATATTGTATTTCCAGAACATTTGTGATAGCAAAAATGATTTTAGACAATCACCGGGATTGTTTGATAAAAAGCTGAAAAGTACGGTGTATAAAAAAAAAGGTGACTGGTATGCTCCGAGACATTTCAGAACAGGTTTGACAATAAAAATAGTTTCAGGAGACTCAAATGATCATTTGAGAAAAAGTTGAAAAAATATGTTTGGAGCCAAAAATGGCATCTGAAATATGTTGTATTCTCCTCTATCTCGATCACGTAGCCAAGTGTGGACTCCTACATGATTGATTCGAATTTCGAACTACATATGTTAAAAGTCACAAATTGTCTAATTTAATGAATCATTATTACAACCAATAATCTGAAAATAGTGTCTATATTCTAGGTTGGTTTTTGACCGAATCCCAATTAATGGAAGATCTTAGAGCATCTCCACTTTGACTCCTTATGTTTTGGATTATGTACATACTCTCTCCGTCCGGATTTAATAGTCCTTTTTGGGAATTCGTGCCATTTTTCAATCGATTATATCTTCCAATTTATAATGTTTTACATGATTTCGAATATATTGTATTATAGAATTAATCGAGATCTATCAAACAAGATCCATATTCGATATGAAATTTATTACGGATTCTAAGATATAAGCCGTTTTTTAGCCGGTTAAAATAGAACTAGGAACAATTAAATCCGGACGGAGGGAATATATATTTACTATGGTTAAAAAATGTGCACATAACACCTTTATGGTTTGCCAAGTATGCACACTTCACAAACTACAAGAATGTTATGTGCATACTTTTAAACTATATGGGTGTATCTGCACATAACCCAAACTACAAACTACAAGCGGTCAAAGTTGACTTTACCAATTTTCAAAATTTAGTTTAAAAACTGTACTTAATTTGCTATCTTTCTACATAATTCGAAGGATGAGTGAGCACAGTGCACTCCGCCAGATTCTACAACTTCGAATCTTTTTTACTGTATTTAATTTCTATTATAACAATTTCAGAACAATTTTTTTGCAGGAGTATGTCGAAAAATTGATGGTTGAAGATGGAAGAATCCCTTTCGTTCATCTTCAACTTGTAAATTAGATTCTCTCCCTTCTCTTGTGTCGATTTCGTTCTTGAAGATCGGTATGCCTTGCATCAACGATTTTCTTTTATGTATCGATACACTTCATTCTTACTACCAATTTTATATTTGACTTGACTGCCATTTCACATCCAATGAAGTCTTGAAATATGGTGAGGAACCACGGGTTCGCCTTTGGAACAAGCCGCATTGCCCTTTTTATTTTGTTGTTGTCTTTGTTTCTTTTCTCTGTCGGGTGCTTCGGAGAAATAAAATATTGTTAAACAATTTTTGGCACTAAAAGGATGGAAAGCATTACTAAATCGGAAATAATGGGAAGATCAAATGTAAAAATAAAAGCCTTGCGTGTAAGGCTTGAATATTTTGCGGAAATGGAATAACGGCCGTTTATTGGCTAAATTTTTGGATCATTCTGGGTTTAAAAAAAAATTCGACAGAAATGGTTCCTACCATTTCATTAGATAATGGCTTATGTAAGAAGCCAGTTTAATGGAAAGAATTTCAGCCTTACACGAAAGGCTCAAACAATCTGATTAGGCCAATTTATTTGCTGATACTTGGCCATCAGTGCCTTTAATTTATGGGTTGGCTGAACTAGGCAATTAAGAAAAGGTTGTTCATTATAACTGGAACAATTTGTGTTGGCCTTCGAAGTTCAAAACAGGCCATTGAATTGTTCGTAAATTGGATAAGTTTGTAGCCAAATTACGATGAGGCTAAATTATAGAATGAGAAATAATTCCCCTTTCAACAATGAATTTGGGGCGCAAATTAACATTCAGAAGAGCCAATTCTACAACGTAACTGACTCGAAAGTTTGAAACTCGAAACGAGTAAAGACATGAAGTTACGTTGGCTTTTGTTGGATATTATACCCATTGTGGGTTCCTGGGTTTTCTTTTAAAAAAAAAAAAAATTATTCCATGCTACCAGATTTTTTTGCCAAATTATGAAATGAGAAATAGTCATCTTTTGGATATTAAATTTGCAGGGGGCAAACTCATCTTTAGAGAGCCAAATTATGCAAAGAAAGTGCCTTTGGCGTTGAAACTTGATGGGAATTTTGACATAAAAATACTTTGACACAAAAGCCTTGCCAGGTTTGATATTTATGCCATTCGTTGGCTAATATTCGGAGCAATTCTAGTTGATCATCGGCAAAATTGCATTGCTATGGACCAACCACTACTGAATTATAACGGTCCTCTTATATAACCCAGATCAATCTCGACAGAAAATTTTGACGAGGCTGTCGAAATTTCGTAAGGCAAGTGGGTGTCCATTTCGATTCAATAATGCCGGTGGTTGATCAAATAATTCGGTAACTTCAAGTTGGTAACTGTTTAGATTTCCTTTTGTTGCCGCCGATGAATTTAGGGGGCAAAAAAATTCATCTTTAGAAGAGCCAATTATAAAACTTAAGTTGCTCAGAAGTTTGAAACTCAAAACAAGTTGAGTCATGAAAATAATCGTTCGAATAGCATTTTTTCAATTTAGACCATGGATGGTCGAAGTAGAAAGTGATCCCTCTGCTCTATCTATAATGGTTAAGAATGGTGAAAATTTAGCCATGAAGTGTGAGTTCAAGTCAATCATAACTGCGAATTGTGAATACGAATTTTTGATTGACGTTGTTCATATGCTAAGAGGGATAAATTTTTTCAAAGCCTCCTGTATTGGCTTTGTTTGAAATTAATATGCCCAGCGTGGATTTATAGTGGTCATCCACAATTGATAAAAAAAAATTCTAGACAATGATCTCTGTTTTTTTACTGTTGTGGGAGTTAGTGGGCTATTTGGCCAAAGTTTCCTTCAAGGGAACTAATCGACAAAGGCATTCCACCATTCGACGGTGGTATTTAAGCCTTGAAATGTCACCATGATTATTCTTGACAGTGGTTTTTAAGAGCATTTACATTTCCCTCTCTACTCCTCTCGTACTAAAGTAGAGAGCAATATACTTGTTAGAATATCGTATCATATAATATTGTATCGTATCATATCATATCCTATCATAATGATACGATATTATATAATACGATATCATTGATTGATTTATTGTAATCATGTAATTATATGTAATTGAAAATGGAGGTGCACCAGTCTCGTGGCCTTCACAGCCACTTTACAAAAATTGTATTTTTGCTACAGTTCTCCTTTATAAGAGGCGAGGAACTATTCACCCATTAATTAATATTTTATTATTTTATTTGTGAACTCCTCCCCACTTTTTTTTCTTTTACCAATAAGTCTTGATACACTCCTATCGATCACTCTCTGACCATTCTTCTCTCACATATGTGTGGGGTGCATTTCATAATTAAATGTGTAGAGCCGACACATATGAGAGAGATGAGTGGTTGATGGGAGTATTGTATGTAGCATTGCTCTTCTTTTACTACTATTCTAGTAGGTGGAAATATCACAAGTTCTTCTCTTTATCTGGGACCCTGGAGAGTCTTAGAGACAAAAATTAATTATGACCCTGTAGAATAGTATGATCAGTAAAATAAGATCTCCGCATTAGTTCAAACGTATTGAAAATTGAAGTACTTAATTTTTTTAGACTATTTAAATATTAAAAAATACAGTTAAAA
Organism: Rhododendron simsii; assembly: GCA_014282245.1. Taxonomy (NCBI): domain Eukaryota; kingdom Viridiplantae; phylum Streptophyta; class Magnoliopsida; order Ericales; family Ericaceae; genus Rhododendron; species Rhododendron simsii. The sequence goes on along the minus strand of CM024959.1, from coordinate 8,512,670 downwards.
AATTAGGTGCTCCAATTTTTTATCCATTTAAATCGGCACGAATATCTTATTTTTCTGATTATTTTATCCTAAAGAGTCATAATTAATTTTTGCCTCTAGGGCTCTTATAATCAAGTTTTAGCTCTACAAGGTTCCAATATATAGTTGATACTTAATTTTGAGAGCTCTAGAAACAAAAATTAATTACAACTCTTTAAAATAATATGATTCAAAAAATAATTTTTTTTTCACCGGTTCAAACAAATTTAAAATTGAAGTACCTAATTTTTTTAATAGACCACTATAGAGTATACAGTTGAGAAAAAATATAATTTCAATATTATTTTGGAAGAAGAAGGAAATAATATATTAATAGACCACAAGTTAAAGTAGAGTCTGATATAGTATGCATTTTAAAAAGTGACTAGCTAAAGTAATAAAATGACATTTTAAGGTGTAATTTAGTCTGAAATTTAAAGAGATTGATGCGGATGTTTTAAGCCCTTAAGGCTTTGTTGTATCAGTCGATTATGGAAAGATGCTAGCTATGTCATGAATTAGAATATGAGAAAATTGGTGATATATTTAATAATTGCTTGGTATTATTTGGTTTTGCCAAATGAATTATTTACACTGTTGACAGAAATGTAAATTTGAACTAGTGATAAATTATTCACTTGGGTTAGCCCTTAACCCAAATGAATAAGGGGACATTGTTTACACCATATATTCACTGCCTATCAATATTAATAGAAAAGTAACAACTATGGAAATGCTACCTATTTTATTTTTATTATTGTTTGAATTTTTATAAAAGTGCAGGACACTAGGCGTATATTTATTCATTTGGAGGTTTAAAAGACTTATGGCATTGTCTACACACTTTGAAGGACACTTGGCGTATCTATATTCATTTGGAGGTTTAAAAGACACATGATATTGTCCTACACACTTCGAAGGTTGAAGGGGAGTTATTTGGATAAGTGGAAGTAAAGAAGAATGTAGAGTATTGAAGAAGGACACATAGCATGTTTCTACACATTTGCAAGTTGAAGTTAGGAAGTTATTTCCTACATATTTGTTGTTTTCTATAAATAGCCTTTTTAGACTTCATTATAAACTCTCGCCAACAAGTCAAAGTTTTATTTTTATTTGATCTTAAATTTTGTCTTACTAACCCAATTTCTGGGTTATTTGTTGAAGATCGAAGAATCAATTTCGTTCATCTTCAACTTGTAAATTAGATTCTCTCTTATTTCTTGTGTCGATTTCGTTCTTTAAGATTGGTATACCTTGCATCAACGATTTTCTTTTATGTATCGATACACTTCATTCTTACGACCAATTATACATTTGACTCAATGCCATTTCACATCCGATGAAGTCTTGAAATACGACGAGAAACCACATGTTCGCTTTTGAAGACAAGCCGCAATGTCATTTTCATTTTTTTGTTGCCTTTGTTTCTTTACTCTGTCGGTGCTTCAGCCTTGTTTGGATAGCGTTTCAAAAAAAAAAAAAAATTCAACTCAAAAAACACTTATTACCCTCACTTCCAATCATTACTCACTCCTGTTTCCAATCATTATTCTCATTTCTGTTTCTATCTCTCTCCAATCATTATCTCTACTTCCAATTATTACTTTGATCATTTCTCTCTCAACTCATAACCTTACAAAATCTTTCCAAAATTTCTCAAAAACTGATCATTTGAACAAAGCAATATTGGTAAACATGGGGAACATACAATACTCCGTGAGTGGGTGCTTTGAAATTGAGATCCTCACTACATTGACGTCCATCGAACCTCATAGTTCCTCAATCATAGACAAATCATCACCCCCAATCTTCAACAAACTCCAATACACCAATATCTTGTCTTTGAGATGAAATCTAACATATACTACATCAAAAAGGGTTGATGCTGCCATATATTTCACTAATTTTGGGCGTAGAGGGATTTTTTCGACTAACCAGTTTTTGATCTTGCTGCCCATCCTCATCTCCTTCAGCCCTAGAATGGCGATACATTGAATTCTATTTTTGGCACGTTCTAATTCTTCTAATTTATCTTGTATTAATTCACCTTCTTGACCTTCTAATTCATCATTTAACTCATCAATTGTCCTCTCCTCGTCATGTATGGCCTTGTTGGTGCCATCTATGATTCCCTTCACCTCAATCATTTTCTTCACCCGTTTCTTAATTTGACAAAATTCAACTCCAAAACAAGCCATTGTGTGTATGTAAGAGACAAAGAGAGGGTTCTTGGAGGGGGTGTGAGGAGAGAGGGGTTTTGGGAGTTGAAATCCTCGGCTGAGAGACGCAGGAGGGAGAGACAAGGGAGGAAAGATTGTATGGTGTGCTAGAGCCTTTGAAGTTGATTAAAAAATCAAGTGTAAATTTTAGAAATACTCCCTCTAGTTTGTATGAATTATCATTTACGTCACTATAGTACTAATTGTGTCAATCTTAACCCTATAGTTTATATTACGTCTCAATTCCGTCCCTTTCACTAATGGCGTTAACAAACCAACATAATCGAAGGGCAAAATTATCATTTCTCCTCATAGAATGACTAAATTAAGATTTCATGCGAACTAGAGGAATTATTTTTAAAATTTTTACCTTGTAGTTTTTTTGCAAATAAAAAAATTATGAAATATCAAAGTTGTGAGTTGGCTTACAACATCACTCCCAAATCCAAAGTGTACTTGCTTATTTATTATTCAATAGTATTCCACTTCTTAAGTCAATGATTACAAGATTAACTAAATGTGATAACCATTTCTTTTGTATAAAAAAAATTAAATTCCATTTTTGGTTATGCTATATTTCTATCAGATTCTATCAGATTATTTCATATTATCGTGGAACCTCTGTATACCATAATTCTCACTTGAAATGGTTTTGTGCGCACACATTTCAAATCACCGCTAGTTAAGTTGGCTTTTATTTTACATGCACAACCAAAACATTGTTTGAAAACTTAGAATCATTGAGAGTTTTTTCTATACGTGTATTTAATGTAAGAACTCTTTACATCCAATTAGGACTTGCAATGTTAATCTTATTCAACTTTTATATATTAATCTGAAAAATTAGTACAATTAAAGAGAATATTTGAAGTAGTGTATGGGACCCAGAAACCTCTGGCACCCCTTCCGTCCGCCCCTACCAAGGTAACGACTTTAATAAATTTGTTCTCTCTTATGATAACTATGACCATGACAACTTTTTAATTAAAGCGGAATACTATTGAACCTTTGCAAATTTTTGTTTTCACAATCTTAGTTCGACCAATGTTTGAATGAATTTGAAATCGGATACAAGTAATTTCACTTTTCTGTTTTCCATTGGCTACTTGATTGGCTTTTTCTTTCCGACGAAAAGAATATTGCAATACTTTTATTTTCTCAAGTTTTAATTTGACAATTAAATAAGTTAAACTACTGTTATGTTCATTCAATGCACAGGATAACATAACAAAACAGATGCCATTAAATTATTTCCCGTTCTTCGTGCATCGAACGAGCACAACACTAGTATATAAAATGCTATGTATAGGGGTATAATGGGGCAAGCATGCGTTTTGAGAATGACAACATAAGTATTCACACACACATGGATGGACGGACACGCAAGTAAGTTTTCTATATGGAAGGGCTACTTAATTTCTTCAAAAAACATTTTGTATGACTCCGAGGGTCACTTTTTGTAAAAGGTAGTAAAAATGCGTCCGGAGCCAAAAAACACCAACGGGAGGCTCCGGGACGCTTTAAAAAATTCTTAAAAAATACTAATGTTCAAAGGTACTTTATTTTTCGATCCAAAAATTGCACAAATTTTTACAAGAGGACGGCCAATTTGGGACGGAGAGAGCATAACTTAGCCATTATTTTATTTACATGCCCAACCAAAACATTACTTGTTGAAAATTTAGAGCCATAGGGAATTTTTTTTCTACCCTGTATTTAATGTAAGAACTTTTTTCATCCATGCAGGGACTTGCACGGCTAATTTTATACGTAGTTGAACTTTGATAGATTAACCAGAAAAATTAGTACAAATAAAAAGAATATTTGTAGTAGTGTACGGGCCCAGAAACGTCTCGGCACCCCCTTCCGTCCGCCCCTACCAAGACAACGACGTTAATAAATTTAATCTCTCTTATGATAACTATGACCATGACAACTTTTTAAAGCGGAATAGTATTCATTAGTACATATCCTTCACGACGGCTATGGAGCGAAGCCAAGTTCGATCCACCGGCACCTCAATAATAATCAATTTGAACACCAAAATTATATAATTGTCGCTAGCTGCTAGCATATGTACGTACCACCATAACCAATACTTATACTGAACGTTTCTCCAACCGTACGAGAAGAAGGAAACAGGGCTGCCACATACATAAGCCACAACTGTTGCAAAGCGGAAGCGAGAGGTATCGCTGATGGGAGTAAGAGATTTCTCACATACGATAGTAAGCACACTTTTATTGATAAAAACACATAAACGATTACACAAAGCCCTCACTCTGTCTTTACTTCCATAAACAATCACACAAAACACATAAACAATATATCACGGAAGCTTGAAAGTCTTCAAGTCTGATAAGGAATAGTGCTCCACGTTTTTCTTCTCCCAAATCTAATCTTTGACAAAATCTTCTCCACTTGCCTCTGAATCTTATCGATCACCTCCAGACCAACAGTTCCCAATACGTTCCTGTACATCAAGCATACTTTTCTACACCAACTTGATCACCACTCTTCCCCGGTACCGCAGCAGGCGCCTCATTAAGTCCAACACGATCGTTGAGGACTACGGCCACATTTTTCACTCCCACCTTCATGACATCGTTTCGAACACTGATGTCCCGGAAATACCTTTTTGAACCATGCTTGGTAACTTGTCCTGGGAGCGTCCCCTCACTTGACAAAGACGATAGCGCAAAATTTATTTGACCACTCGTTGCGGGTGCGCTTTTGTTACGAACCAACAGACCAGTTTTGCATTAGAGAACGAAATCCTCACAATTATTCTTCTCCAAATGATATTCTCCGAATCCTTTTTCAAGCAGATACATGACCCTGTCGATCACTTCTTCTGGCGAGCCAGATTCTGCTGTGGTGCACGTCCCGCCCCTGACTTCCCTTTCAAAAGTTGATCGGGAGACTCCATATTCATAGCGACACAGAGGCGGCTTTACATGTTGTTTTCTATGGTCAACTGAACACCCGAACAAATTTTATTTGCTTAGAATACATGTAAAAATTATGACTAGTCTTTCTTTGAGCACACCCAAATCAAATATTAATGAACATCCAATTCTAATAATTTTGAACACGTAAGCCAAAGAGAATGGAACACTAACCCAAAATCAATTGAACCTCAATTAGAACCCAATTACAACCCATCAATAAAAGCAGGAGTAAATACGGGGCTGATGTAGACATACATGCATTATGCGTACAGCATACTATAGTACCATCTCTAGTCTAGTATACATACCATCATTCTGTTTGGTATAAGCATTATGATTTGGGTTCTCTTTCCGTTTTTATTGTTGATGGTCTAAAACTCTAAATGTGCTAATTTCACATTAATGACAATAAATGTTTTTTTTTTTTGGTCTAGTTAATTAGCTTATAAAATTACAGACAAAGCTTTAAAAAAATTCAACTACATTGCAAAACCCACTAACTTGAACAATATTCCTTCGAAGTTGAGACTACGAAAGAAAATCTCCTCACGTCATCCTAAAGAATAACATATTTTCGAGAAGGTCAGCCCCAACGTACTAGCTACAATTCCTTTCAAAAGGGATTTAGTAGATTGATATGCCGGTTACACGTTGACGCAAATTATGAGAACTCATCTAGGATAACTGTAAAATTTTACACCTCCATTCTTGAAACACGGTTGACTACGCAATACAACTTTAAAAATAAAAAATAAAATAATATGTATTTTTAAGTTCTCATTTTGCCTCGTAGTTAATTTTTTTTTAGAATAAAAGTTATGTTTTTTGACCGCACTATTGATACAACTGTACGAGATTTTGGTCATATATTATTAGTTAATAGAGTTAAGATAATTTTTAAACACTCTATTACAAATTGTTAGAGCCGCCACTGTCCGGATTTTCGTCCTTCTATCTCTTCCATGCATGTCCTCGTCTTTACAAGCGGAAATGGTGTCATGTATATATATGGCATCATCGTGGTCGTTAATTTAAATTAATGATAGAAAGGATCATAAAAGCAAGAAAGATCGGCTTATCGCTAACCGTAAGGAGAGTTTGTCGAGGCAGCTAATCTGTGACTTTTGCGGCTGGTTTCTTCTCTACTAGAGGACTGACCCATCTAACTCCCTTGTTCCTTCCCTTTCTGCTTTGGTAATAATGACAAAACTTTGAATCAGTGCAATATCCGATTGAGATACAGCAGCTCTTATCAAAAATATACAACTCCTTTTAATAACAGGTGCGGGTGAAAAAAATCCCCATCTTCTATGTACCACTTCTTGCAAAATAAAGTAAAAGGGGGCAAAATCCATTTGAGTCTTGGAGGTGCCCTATTTTTTTTTTATGTAAAAGTTACTTTCCGCCAAATTTTCACACATCGACTCGCGGGTACGTAGGAATCTTTAGAAGATTTTCAAGAGATCTAACGATCGAGAGAACAAACTGAAACACCGCGCATTATAGACAAAATTTGGTATACAGAAACAAAAAGTTGAGCTCCCGGAGAAAACATATATACAAACAGGTATTATAGCTTTCGATACCACACAAATTAAGGAATTTTAGTACTAGTACTAGTAAGCAAAGAGAATAAAAAAGAGATCGAGATTATTACTAACCGTGCTGATTGATCGTAAGCAAGGAGGTTGTCCAAGTATGGACCCTAATAAACAGCTAGGGGTACTTGTACCTTGATCATAATTTATAGATATAATTTATAGACACATATATGATGGGCTCCAAAAGCTTCCCACAGTGGAGGAGGTTTTTTTCTAGTGCCCAGGCTATATGTATAAATGCATGTGTATGCTGGTATTGTGCCGTGTGAGCGGAAAAATAAAAAGGGTGAGGGCAGTCTCCCCTCTGGGAATTGCCGGGCACACCGGCCGTGAGGTGAGAGGAGAGTAAATGGAGGGAAAAATAGAGATGTGGGATGAGTGAAAAATATTGTGTGAGCCATAGTGTTAGGAGTTCGAAGAGAGGATTTTTCATCTCACATTGTAAATCTTCTATTTTTCTTATAGTGGAATATCTCTCTCCTGTGGATGTACTCGAGTTTGGAAAACCACGTATTTTCTTTTGTGTCGTTCTTGTGTGTGGTTGTTTTTCTTTGTTAATAATCAGCGGCGGAAATACAGCCACCGTGAGGTGGGCTATAGCCCAGGGTGATTTCTGAAAACCCAAAAAGAGAAAAAAAAAATTATATGTAAAATTTTTGTCCAAGTTTTTTTAGACCAGCCCATTTAATTGTTTAGCCCAACCCACCAAGTCACCAACTCATTTATTTAGCTCAGCCTTTACAAATTTTTTCCTGTTTGCCCTGAGGCAGTTTCGTTTTCAGTGACACCGACTTCTCTGGGTTGCTGTGTTGTGTTTGGTGTTCAGCTCTCTCTCTCCCTCCCTAAAATAATCGGCTTCCTCTCTTCGCTGAGTAAAATTTGCCCAATCTTCATAACAAAATGGAGGATGATTTTTTGTACGGATTCTATGATTATCTACATTGAAAGAGAATTTGTTTAAGATATCGACTCAAATTGTATAATAGATGAATTTTACTTTGTGAAACATTGTAGGGTACAATTCGAATAGGCACGTTTATGTACTTTTCTTTTGTTTATTTTGAATATTTACGTATTTATGTACAAGTTCACCTTTTTTTGGTTTATTATACTCCCTCCATCCCAAAATATTTGTCTAGTCCGCAAAAAACTCAAAAATTATGCAGTTATTTCAAGAAAAAATTCGATTATTTTCATAAATTTAAAGAACTCATCGATATCTAGTGAATTGTTGAAAAAAATAAAGTTTTTCTTGCAAAAATTCAATTATTTTTAAGTTCTTGTTTCGCAGACCAGACAAATATTATGGGACGGAAAGAGTATATAATTTGGTTAGCCCAGGGTAGAATAATTTTCTGGTTCCGCCCTTGATTATGCTTCCATTGCGAATGGGATTCGGGTACTATAATCTCAACAACCTCATCATCATTTCATACAAAGTAGGTGATGAACGGCTAGACTAGTCTTTGGACTTCATCATCCGATCATCGTACGTATTTGTATGTATGTACATGGACCAAGACTTTGAGCCTAGAAAGTTCCAAAGACTTCCTGTCAATGGTGTAAAATCAATATCGATACATTCTAAACGGTATAACGGAATATTCGGGACTAATTCCAGCCACGTGAACCGGTACAAGATTGGTAAGTTTGATTAGAGTAGACATCCTCTTTGGATCATGACGGCATTTGATCATCGGTATAAGGAGTTACTATTGTGGTCAATGGCTCGTGCTTAGAATTTTTTTAATCGTTGTAATTTATTTTCGAAGATCAATAAAATCCATTTTTGCTCTTAGAAAAAATGATATGAAATTGGTACATAATTGGCTCAATCTTTCTAGACAGAGAACTTCAAAGTCGTAAATAAAACGTTGAAGGGTGGGCAACCAAGCGTAGCATTCCGTATCCATTTTGGATCGTGGTGTCACTCTTTAGTGGTAAGGCTCCTGGGCCTGCGTCAGCTGTGCCGGCTCCTACATCGGAAGTTTGGATATTCTGTGTGTTTAAAGCATCTATTATGCCTCTCTTTAGTCAACAATTGCCTAAGTGAGTTGGTATGTAGAATTACTCTCTTACCCTCATTCCAAAAACCAAAGCATTTTGCGGGTCGGATTTGGCCGTTGTGCATGTGCCACAGTGCCACACACCTCGGATTTGAAAGCAGAAATCCTTCTTCGTGACTGATCCATAGTCGAGGAAATCAAGTTACTATCAAGGAAACCAAAACCATGCAAATATCATTCTACATTCGCATTGAGAACAACAATAAGGGAACAAAGTTTTTTATCGAACCCCATACTTTAAAGAGTACTTTCAAAATCCGGACATCCACTCGAACAACTGGAGCAACCTCTAGGTATGTGCTCATATATACCATTAATTTGCATTTTTTTTTTTGTTTTAATTGGAATACAAAACGAAATTAAAACATATTCCTGGGGAACATAATTCCCCTTGAATTGTAAGGACCAAATTCCATTGTCTTTATTGTATAGATAATTCCGTACAACAAAACACATACTATTTTATATCGAGTTGTAATTTTATTATTTTTCATAGACTAATGAGTGTGTATAGAATTAGAGTAGAATGAATCATTATTATTTGTAATCGAGAGCGAGCATTTTAGATAAAATAAGAGATCGACTATTGCGAGACGAATTTTGGTGAAGATGAATCGATCAAGGGATTAAACTGAACATCTATCGGCATCTATTGTTTTCTTTCATTGAAAAGTAACGTGGAAAAAAAAAGGGGCTCCTAAGAGGTCTATTTATGGACGTGTTTTTTTTTTCCTAATAAGTTAAGAAGACAGCCGTATAAAGAGCCTCCGCGATGGTAATAATCAAAACTAATAATTAAAATGTGTCACGTCAGCATTTAATTATTCATTTAGTCCATAATTAAATTTAACAACTTTTACCTCCACATTGATTATTTTTGAATCCCTAACAACAACAAAAACCACTATAATACACAATGCACATTTATCTAATCACAAACGAATTCCAATCACGCATCCGACCATACAAAATTATTCGTCTCGATGAGACGATTCTAATATAGAGTATTTTTGAGTTATTGAGTTTTGGTTATTGATAAAAATTGTCAAGTTTAGTTATGGAATGAATGAAATTTGATTATTTGCTAAACAATTTGTTAGTTTACTAAGAGAAATTGTTGAAAATATCGCCTCAAATTCAGTAATAACTAATTTCAACTCTTTAAAACAACTTTTTTAATAAGGTATACAACTTCAATAGTGTATACTTTTTGTACTTTTTTGTTTATTTTTGAAGATTTACGTACATTATGTAGTACAAGTTTACTAACATATTGTAAAACTCTTGGAAAATGGGTAGCCAAAGAAAGGTCTTCAAGCCCCATGCTATATGCTACATATATACGATCATAATAAAAAGAAAACGTGTGGCGGCAGTCAAGAGGAAATCGAAGCAACACGTTTATGTGGGAGCTATCCTTAAAGGAGATTTTTTTTAGGTTTTGAAAGGCTGGTGGACTGAAGGCCATTAGCGATTAAGATCACTTGAGCGGTGTACGTGTGACTCGACAGTTAATACTTAGAGTTTGGTGAGAATTTATATCGTTTGGATAGATGTATTTGTAACTGCACAATGATTATAGTGATTTGATTCATTTCCGTAGTTTTTAGCCATTTTGAGATTTTCTACGTATATCTCTACATTATGTGATTGATTACTTGCGTAATTTTTTATTGATAGTATTATTTAGTGATTAACTTTCATATTGTTAGAGTTTTAACGAATTGTTAGAAAACCCTGGTTTTTCAATCGTCTAGCAGAAACTGTTCCAGACAGTACTTTGGAAACGAAAGAAAAACAACACTAACGTCCATAGACCAAAGACTTTGAGCTAATAAAATTCCAAAGACTTCATGCCAATGCAGACTCTCCCAGCCTCTGTCTTTTTTCTTTTTTTATTTTTAGATAAAGGAAGAAATTCTAGGAACACTAACGTCTATTTCATGGTTTTAAATTTTTTCTTCATTCAAAAAAGTATTGCATTTGTTTGTTTTGGGTCCATTTTTTATGAATTATTAGTTTGTCTCGATAAAAAGGAATAGAAATTAAAAATTAGCTATGAATCAACCTATTTTTTGAATAAAAAATGCAAAAAGCCTATCTATTAATTTGGGTTATTTTTGGCTTTAGTGAAGTTTTTTATGTTTTGATCATAAATTTTTTCTCTTTAAATTCTTCTCATCGATCGAGGCAACTCACAATCCACAAATGCAAAATTAACAAAAGCATAAAACAATCGAATAAAGGAAAACAATAATCCTGCAGGATTATTAAGCTAAAACGGAGTTGAATATGATAGATACTCCGCAATGTAACCATAACCCTTGTTTTCTCACCAAAAAAAATAGCACTCCATGCTAATTACAGTTTCTCAAGAATTTCCTCACATTTTACAAGAGTCTCCATTGACATAGAATCTTTAGAATTTTATTTACTCGAAGTTTTGGTTCATGCACATGTCTACACATACAATTTGTACACGGTGATTGGATTAGTCCAAGCCTACACGTTTAAAGACGCCATGAGAAATGCAAGAGACTGACTCGATACTTGGTACGAGAAAATAAATTATTAATATCACGAAACCTCCATTGTCATACTCTAACCCTACACGTTTAATCATCACCGCCTAATTTCTATAAATTGATGATCAACAAGATCAAGGGACCTCACATCTACACTTGGATAGCATCAGTGGTGAAGTCAGGATTTTCGATAAATGGAGTCAAAAATTTAAATTATGTATGATTCACTTTTTATAGTTGCTAATTCAAAGAAACAATTAGATTAACAAATTAATCAAAAAGTAGATATTTATTAATTAAAAAAATGTAGCTTCGATTCATAATTGACCTCGACAACTTTTTATACATTGAAAATGATAGATGATAGCCTCGTTTAGAATGATTTTAAAAATATCTTTCTCTATATATACAACCAAACTATCATCCATCCATCGATTCCCTCTTACAATTAATATTACTAGGATTATCATTCGTTGAAGTAGCTAGAAACATCAAATTAACTAATTTTGTGTACCCAATTAACTAATTTCTATAAATTAATGGGTTATAGAAAGCACCAAGGCTTGCACGTGTGCATGATTTCCTCGGAACTCAAATCCTTTGCGTACCCAATTTTGTCCGTAACGTTGTTTTAGTTTTTATTTATTTTTTTTGGGTTAGCGGCTCGCGTGAAAATCTTTGCAGGATTCTTAGTTGATCCAAAGACTGAAAAATATATAGCGGAACACCGGTACTGCTACCCGATCAACTTCCTGGCTGAAACGTACTGCAGGTACTATCAAACTCAACACAGATGGAAGCTGGTACGAAGCAAATGACAAAGGTTGATTTGGAGGCGTGTTCCGAAATCAAAATGGCAACTGGATCAGGGGTACTATGGCAGAGTGCACTGCAGTTCCAGCTTGGAAGCGGAACTATGGGGAATATACAAAGGTCTGGAGATTATCCTCGAGAAGAAACTAGAAAATGTGAAGATTGAGGCTGATTCCCTTATTGCTGTGAATTTGATCATGGAGGGAGACCTAGGAGCTCATCCTCAAAGTGTTACTATTGGCGAAGCCCACTACCTCATAAGTCGTCGCACAAGTACTACACTTGGACATATCTACCGAACTGCAAACCAGTGTGCTGATGATCATCTTGCTCGTGTAGGTGCAGAACAGGAAGAAGACACTACAAGAAATCACGGTTTTTCCGGCGCCGGCAAAAGTGAAATAAACACGGGTAAAAGTCTTCTTGGCGTTTATCATGGCGTTTTCCGTAAATGCCGCAACTGCCCGTGTCGGGAATACTTTCCGGCGTTTACAAAACTACCTTTAAAATGTATATATATTGAATTTACTTATTTTTGGACCAAGGTCTTGTGCTATAGTCTAATGTACAATAGCCAAACGACCGCAATAGTCAATAAATAAATAAAAAAAAGTTGGGCACACCATTGAATATTACTATATCTTAAGTCCTAACCTTGGACTTTACTCATCGCATTGACATATTCAACGCGGGGTAATGGAACTCCTTATTCTTAGCTCGGTTTTAGAACTTAAGGATGATTTTTAATCATTTAATCTTGATGATATTTGCACTCTTGCGAAGAAAATTTATCCTATTTAAGATTACAATTGGACCATAATAAGCTTAATTAATTTGATGTACCTTGTCAATAGAAATTCCAAAATATGTCCACCGTTTCTGAATTATACCATCTCCTTTTTACTAGCAAAAAAGTTTCAGTATTTTACCATTTCGTTTCTATTAACAAAAAAGTTTCAGTATTTTATCATCTCATTTCTCCTAACAAAAAAGTTGTCAAGTTGTCAATGTATATTGGGTCCAGACGATTTGGTGTGGACTTCGTGGATACTCTCCCCAACATACGGGGCTTACGCACATAGGTAAATCTCAGGTGGATCAGACTCCCACAACAGGAGGGTGGGTTAATTTTTGAAAGTCTTGTTAAAGCTCCAAAAAGAGGACTGAACCTTCAAATTAAATCTCTCGGTTCTTGACGTTTGTTATCTTTGCTGGAGATGGGTTGGATGTAAATTTCTTCATGGGTAGATAACATCATTACATCCAGATTACACTAAGAATTAAAACAAAACAAAACAAAAAACATGCCAAAAACAGTCTGTTTACCAGAGTCAAAGAAAGGATATATGATATTCATTGCCATAACCCAACGATTCACATCAACACCATCATGCAGTGTTTCTTCCACAAAAGAAGGGCATTTCAACAGACATGGTGGGGTGCACACAGTGGTAACTGGGTACCTACGTACATGCGGCTAGCAATATTCTTTATTATAACGCAATCCTCAGCACAATGAACCAACCTATTCGGAGACCAATTTCATCTTAAAGTGGCCGGGATTAGACCGTGATCAGCCGATGATGGAACTTGTCCATGTCCTCGACCGGCACCTTAATAACATCGCGTCGACTAGCAGTTTTCATCATAGCAATTCTACCAGCCAGTGGCAGCCTCCCAATTATTTGACCACTCATTCCCACTCCCTTGCCACCAATTTTCAAAATCCCTGTCTTGCAGTACAAAGCAAAATCCTCGCAGTTCTTCCTTTGCAAGTGATAGTTTCCGAATCCCTTTTCGAGCAGAGAGTTGGCCCTCTGGATCACGGTGCTTGCCGGTTCGGATTTGTCATCTGTGCACGTACCAGGTCGTCGAAACCATATATACTCAAGCTGTGGGACTTCATATTCGTAACGATACAAGTTTCCTTTTCCTATGAAGCAGTCCAAACAAATGACGGCAACCCCGCCCCCGGGTTTTGGACCTCCGCAGCGACGAATGCGATTCGGACAAGTTCTTTGTTGGCCCCGGCGGGGAGCTGAACTCGAGGATGAGAGACTGGCAAAAGGACTTGAAGCCTTGAGTTTGTCAGGGGGCACCGTGAAATGGATAACTAGGCCATCACCAATGTAAATGCCTGAGAAAAACAGTGATCGATGTCATTATATCACAGGAATATTATTACAATAGGGGAATTTGGGTGCGTTTTCGCTAATTTTATTTTTTTGGTCTTCGTGCTAGTGACAATAGTTAATTTGTTTACACTCAATGGCATTTTAGTTGATGTACATGAAGAGAATTATTTGTCTGAAAATCAGTATAAACATTGGTTTTAGTCCATTTTGTTTAGCAGAAAAGCACCCTAAGACACTTAGGTTGAAGATCGAATGAAACGACATATCTCAAAAGCACCCTAAGACACTTAGGTTGAAGATCGAATGAAACGACATATCACAAAAGAAACCAAGCATATAAAACAACAGATGATTGTTACCGACCGTGATGAGCGTAAATTAAGACATTTCTCCAAGTGTAGATATGGTCGCCTGCGACGATTTCGCTCCTTTCAACCCGATTAGAAAACAGACCCATCTCCGCGCGGCCCTCCTTTTCTTCACCCTCTGCTTTCGTAATCAGAAGTCTGTGTACATATTCCGACAGCAAAGTTCCTAATATATTATTCAAATCAAGGAGGCGAAGATGATACAACTAGACGACAGGTTTGTTTAATTTCAAATACTACTCCAGTACGTTATTTTTTCTTGAGTGGTTAATCTCAGAATGGAAAAGTAATCTAACTGTGGAAAATAAGAAAATAATAGTTGAACACTTGCCATTAACGTCCTACTCATGTCACTCCAGTAAGTAAAATGACTTAGGGGTCCCCTTCGTTTATTTATTTTACAGTGGTCATATATTTTTGATTGATACACCTATATATGCGACAAACAATGGTTGTCTAATTTAATGAATTTATAGAGTGATATAAACAACCTACGAAATAGCTAGTGTTGGGCGGATAAACTAATGGAATTTCAAATTTCCTTTTGAATTGGGTAAGCGAATTTTAGGGGTACGATGGGGAATTTTGTTGATATTGACTCTTTCAATTTACTCTTTCTTAAAAAAAAAAAAAAGAAGAGTGAGTAATGTTTTACTCCCTCCATCCCTTTTTTAAAGTCCAGTATTTCATTTTGGACTGTTTCTTAATAAATGTCTATTTTGTAAAATTAGTGGATAAAAGTTGGTAAATTTTCCATTTTACCTCTAAAATTAGATTCTATTTCGAAAAGTTAGTGAGTAAAAGTGTAATGATAATGTCTACATATAGGGTAAGTAGGGAAAGTGGAGATAAAAGTTGATGTGAAAAGTGTAAAGATAATATTTTCTTAATAAATTGGAGTTACGAAATGGGACATTTAAAAAGGAATAGAAGGAGTACAACTTTTTATGTTAGGTTTGTAAAATAGGCTTTCGTTTCAAGACATTGACAAAAGAAAAAGACCATCATTTGAGACGAGGAGCTAGTACTACACATTTGCATCTGTAATGTGTCTCCATGACTACTTCAAATACATTGAATTAAAGTATGTGGTTTTATTAACATGGTATTTTAAACAATAAATTAATGATTTATTTTCATATAAAGTCCTGGCTACGAAGCCCGCTATAGCAACTTAAGGTAAAATGTTAAAAAAAATGGATAATCTATCAGGGCAACAATATATACGATCAACTAATAGATTATTACTCTTCGATGTACTGTACCCCTGTCTAGATCTATAAAAATTTCTTTGACAAGCAAAAAAAAAAAAAAACGGATGGGTCAAAAAAAAATTCATCTTCTATATAGCACTTCTTGCAAGTTTAATAGAATCGGGCAAAATCCATTTGAGTCTTGGAGGTGTCCTAAGGATCCAGGGTGCCGTAGTGCACACCCGTGTAAACGTATGTGTATGGCAGGACACAGCTGTCGATCTCTTCAATCAATGATTCGTGTTCCGCACACAAGTGCACTACAGCACTTCCGATTCCCTATTATTATGCACCAGTTTTCCGGCAAATTTTCACACATTAAAATCGCGTAGGAATCTTTAGAAGATTTTCAAGAGATCTAATGATTGACAAACGCACTGAAATAAATACTGTTAAGGACAAAATTTGGTGAAGAGAAGTTGAGCTCCTGGAAAACATACAAACAGGCGCTACCGCTTTCGATCAACCAATAAAGAGTAGAGTTAAAATTTTTGTTTTTCTGAACGACAAAAGAATCAGAGTTTAAAGTTTCTATATAGTATACCAGAAAGGAAGAGAATCAAAGAGAGATTATTGCTAACCGTTCCCGCTGGCTTCTCCGTCTCCGTACAACCACGAGCCCCCGGTCAACCCCCGTCGGCCCACGGCCACAAGAGGGCCGTGATCACTGATAAACAAAAATGGATTGTTGTCCAAGTGTAGATTTGAGGCCCCTAAATGAACCACTACCGGTTCTTTATCATCATTTTGTAGACGTGTTGTACTGGTATACGTCCATAGACCAAAGACTTTGAGCCAATAAAATTCCGTATACATCCATAGACCAAAGACTTTGAGCCAATAAAATTCCAAAGGCTTCACGCCAATCTAGACTCTCTCAGTCTCATGGTTTGAAGGCAAAGAAGAAATTCTAGAAACCCTAACGACTATTTCATGGTTTGCAAGAAACGGATGCCCTCGAAGCGTACATGTGAGGCCCCTAATGAAAAAAAAAATCTAGTTTGAAGTTTGAACGGCTAGTGTTTGGACTAACCCAGTTACGTACCAGGGGCTGACGTGTAGGAGCGCAAGCACACACCTCCCAATTAATACTCCATTAACTATAATTATTCCATTGCCCATCAAATTTCGCAATTTCAAAATCAGTCAGTCATTGAAACATTCACCAATTGCACAATATGCAGCGTAAAACAAAAGCTTCGGATTGAAAATCCGGTGGCCGGTGCCCTGATACCAATTTGTTGTGCCGAACACAAAATTAAGAACGTAACATACCAACAAGTGATAAACAAGAACACAAGATTTACGTGATTCCGCTCAAGTACAAAACAAGAACGTTATTTCACAGGGAAAAGAGCAAGAGAGTTCACTATAAACGTGAAGAGAAACAAAGAGCAGACTATACCCGTAACTCTCAATGAATCACCAAACCCTTGGTAAAACCCAAAAAAGAGACACAAACCTTCGGTTAAACCCCAAGAGATGAACAAAATCCTAATATTTAAGTCCTTGAACAAAAGAACCATACACATAGCAGCCCCCAAACCCCCCACTAATTTCCTCCAAGCCCACGTGATAAACTGGACATAGCAGCTGCTATATAGGAGTAGACGTACAATACCTGGAATATCGGCCTGCAACAGTCGTAAAGTGCATGGGCACGAAATGTTATTTCGGCCTGCTACAGTTACTTTGTTAGAGATGGGTTCGAAATTAATTTCTTCATGGGTAGATAATATCTTCATATCCAGATTACACTAAGAATGAAAACAACGGTAGAATAATCCTTGAAACAAAACAAAAAAAACATGCCAAAAACAATCTGTTTAATTACCAGAATCAAACAAAGGATGATATTTAGTTCCATATATATATATACCCAACGATTCACATCAAGACCATCATGCATTGTTTCTTCCACAAAAGAAGGGCCTTTCAAAGAGACATTGGTAGGGTGCACACAGTGGTACGTACAAGCGGTTAACATTATTTTTTATTATATCACTTTCATCTTAGGCCCCATTTTGCTTAACGTTTAGCACATTTTTTATTTTTGTTCTTATTCAATCTTTATCCTTATTTGTTTGTTTCGCGCCAAACTTTTATGAATTATTAATTCATCTCAATGAGAAAAATCGTAAAAATAAAAAAAATAAAAATACTTTTATCCAAATATTTTGGAAAATAGCAACTTTAGTATGAAAAAAAAAGGTTGATTTTTTTGACTTTTTGAACTTAAAAGTGGTTATATCAAAATATTTGCGTAAAAGTAAATTTTGTTTTCCTTTTCCGATTCATCTTGTTTAAACGAATCAATAATTCACAAAAATTTGACGCAAAACTAATAAAAAGGCGGAAGAGTGGCCGGGAATAAGCCGGCATCAAACTCATCGCGATGGAACTTGTCCATGTTCTCCACAGGCACCTTTATTTTTTTTTCACCTCCTCGACCGGAACCTTAGTACCATCGTTTCGAAGAAGGAAGTAGATAGAAGCAACGAAAGGAGACAGTGTTCTCCAAACAGAAGCGACTTGACCACCTTTTCCCACTCCCTAGTGTACCAAAATCCCTGTTTCGCAGTACAAAGCAAAATCCTCGCAGTTATTCCTGACCAAGTGATAGTTTCCGAATCCATTTTCGAACAGATAGTTGGCCCTCCGGACCACGGTGCTTGCCGGGTCGGATTGCTCAGCTAGCTGTGCCCGTACCACGGTCCCAAAACAGGAAAGAGACTTCGTGTTCGTAACGATACAAGGATCCTTTTTCTATGAAGCAGTCCAAGCAAGTGATGGCTACCCCGCTCCCCGGTTTTCGGCCGCAATGAGGGTGATTTGGACAAGTTCTTTGTTGGCACCGGCCGGGAGCTGAACTCGCGGATGAAGGAGTTGAAGCCGTGTCTTTTTCAGGGGGCGCCGTGAAATGGATAACTAGACCATTACCAATGTAAATGCCTGAGAAAAACAGTGATCGATGTCATTATATCACAGGAATATTATTACAATAGGGGAATTTGTGTGCGTTTTCGCTAATTATTTTTTCTCCTCTCTCTCTCTTCTTTTTTTTTTTTTTGTCTTCAGGCTAGTGATAATTGTTAATTTGTTTACGCTCAATGGTATTTTAGTTGATATATACGAAGAGAATTATTTGTCTAAAAATCCGTATAAATGTTGACTTTAGTCCATTTTGTTTAGTAGAAAAGCACCCTGACGCGGCGGAATTCACGAGAGACTAGTTAGCGTACTAATCCAAACGAGATAAACAACTCGTTGCAATGAGCAATTCTTGCGCACAAGAAAGAAAGAGAAAATCTCTGCAATATTATTGATAAAAGTTGAAAAGTTGAATAATCGAATAGGTTACAGTCCTTTTTATAAGACCCTAACCCTAGAAATCCTACAGTAAAAGAAATAAGAAATCATGCCAAAACAAGGGGCATTAAATAAAAGATATTTCCTAATTAATTAAAATAAAATCCTAATTCTTGTGGACCAAGAATCCTAATAAAGGCAAAAATCAAAATCAAACCGAATACGGAAAGTTAATAATTCTCACCTAAACGAAAATATTCATAGCCAAAATCTTATTCTAAAACAATAAAAATAAAATACAAAAACTCTCCAATTTTGTCCTACATCAGTCTCCTTTTCTTCAAAAGAACTCGCCCTCGAGTTTTCATTAGAAACTTGCCACCTTCCATTCCAAAGAAATAGATATTTGGAATATTTCAACCTCTCGCTCGTCTTCCAAAAATCATTCAAAGAAAAAATTTCATGCGATGATCTTTTCTCTTCATACTTCAACTTGTTGACAAGATGTATTGAACGAATGTTGAGAATCCATTTAAACTGTTCCACTCCAAGAAAATCTATGAAATCAACATGAGCCCCATCGAATATGCAATTTTGCAATGAATCCGTTTTCTGCATGTATGCTTCAAATAGATGGTTGGCCAATCCTCTTGAAGGGAAGTATAATTCTTTCAGCACCAACTTACCTTCACATGTATCATCAGCCAGACTATCTTCCATGACACTAATATTAGTATCGACCAAATCCAATGAACAATTATTTTGGTACTCAATAACTTGATCACCAACATCGATATCAATTTTTTTATTATCAACCTCAATTTTAGCTTCATCTTTTTTGCTAATATCAAGGTCAACTTTCTTTTTATCATCAGCTTCAATGTACCCATAATAACTGCATTCAACATCGACCTCCACTATTTCTATTATATTAGGTTCAACAAATATCAACTTCTCTAGTTCAACTCGATCTCCTTCCTCTTTGGCAATCTCATATCCATCAATACAATTAAGAAGTGTCGAACTTGAAGTTGAGAGAGCATGGCTAGTTTGTTGACTTTCAGAAATTGGTTGGTATTTACTCAAATAACTTGTAACTTTTTGGGAAAAATATTGCAAATCAAAAGTACCTTGGAAGGAATGTTTGGACTCAACCTTCCTTCGATACTCTTGATACAACATCTGTCCATGATTTGTCTGGAGAAATCTATCACTCATCAATTGTCTCATCCTGAGCCACGTCTTGACTGGCTGTTTATATTGGCGCTCTCGATTATATTGCAATTGCTTCCACCATCTAGAAGCATAGCCTTGTAATTTATGAGCCACGTATCTAACTTCCTTTTCTTCCGGAATTTCCATACACTCAAGAAACTTGTCAACTTTAGGAAACCAATAAATTAAATTCTCAGGATGGCAATACCCATTAAAACTACGAATTATTGGATGTACCTAAAAAGTTGAAAAGCCGTTATCTGTGTAATAAAACCCTTCAAACCTTGAATGTCGCCTATTCGACTGATATCCATAATAATCCTCAAATACCTCGTCTGCAGATTCATCCTCACTATCAAGTTGATAATAAGAATATCTCCTGGAGACGTTTTGATTAATAGGTTGGTTGCGGGCAAATCCCTCAACGCGGTTCCTATCAATTTTGTGTTTAACAGATTGACCATGGGCAAATCCCTTGGTGCGAGTCCTGTTAAATACTTCACCACGACAAACGTCAATGGGTGTGTCTTCAACTTTGTTTCGTGCCATCGAACTAGGCAAAACCTGGTTCTGATACCACTTGACGCGGCGGAATTCACGAGAGACTAGTTAGCGTACTAGTCCAAACGAGATAAACAACTCGTTGCAATGAGCAATTCTTGCGCACAAGAAAGAAAGAGAAAATCTCTGCAATATTATTGATAAAAGTTGAAAAGTTGAATAATCGAATAGGTTACAGTCCTTTTTATAAGACCCTAACCCTAGAAATCCTACAATAAAAGAAATAAGAAATCATGCCAAAACAAGCGGCATTAAATAAAAGATATTTCCTAATTAATTAAAATAAAATCCTAATTCTTGTGGACCAAGAATCCTAATAAAGGCAAAAATCAAAATCAAACCGAATACGGAAAGTTAATAATTCTCA
The DNA here is from genome assembly GCA_014282245.1 of Rhododendron simsii. Lineage (NCBI taxonomy): Eukaryota > Viridiplantae > Streptophyta > Magnoliopsida > Ericales > Ericaceae > Rhododendron > Rhododendron simsii. The sequence goes on along the minus strand of CM024959.1, from coordinate 8,491,269 downwards.
CCTAAACGAAAATATTCATAGCCAAAATCTTATTCTAAAACAATAAAAATAAAATACAAAAACTCTCTAATTTTGTCCTACATCACACCCTAAGACACTTACGTTGAAGGATGAAACGACATATCACAAAAGAAACCAAGCATTGAAAATAGATAATTGTTACCGCCCGTGATGAGCTTAAATAAAGAGAGTTCTCCAACTGTAGATATGGTTGCCTTCTACGATGTCGCACCTTTTAACTCGATTAGAAATCAGACCCATCTCCGCGCGGCCCTCCTTTTCTTCACCCTCTGCTTTTGTAATCAGAAGTCTGTGTACATATCCGACAGCAATGTTCCTAATTATTCAAATCAAAAAGAGGCGAAGATGATATATACAACTTGACGACAAGCGAAACTAGGCCATTAAATTACCAATCTCAAAATGGAAAAGTAATCCATACTTTTTAATTCACTACAAGCGAAACTCCTCAAATCCTTTAATTATATCCAATTTTGTATGTACGACTGTTCTGATGTATTTTTAGTCATAGGATTGCATAGAAATCTCAAGAGATGAGAAGATTTTCACGCGATCAAAAAGACGAAAAGACACTAGAACAAAATTGGGTACATAAGGATTTGAGCTCCCGGAGGGAACATATACACACAAAAAAAGTTCTTTGTGCTTTCAGTCACCCACCCATGAAAGGGTCTAGTTTGAGGTTTCTATACCTCCAAGTAATAATTGTAGTACTAGTAAGCAAGAGAGAAATTAAACGTGCATTACCACTGACCGAGATGATAGAAAGCAAACGATGTTATGCAAGTGCAGATGCGAGGCTACTAATTATATAAAGAATATATTGAAGTTATTTTCACTAATTAATAAGTTATGGATAAGTTTTTGGTGTCCAAAAATGTTAAGTTATTTTCACTTATTCATAATAAGTTGTAGATGGTATATGGTATATGGGAGGTTTAAAAAAAATATAAAGTAGAAAAATAGAGGGAAAAAATAAAGAGGAAGAAATTATGGGTCAGAATGAACATGACAAAATGCTATAATTAGTAGTCCAAAATTTTTAGTGGAAACGCTCCCTAATTGTACAAGATGTTTGGGTAATGCGGAATAGGCTTATTTTTCAGAATGTGATGATTGGCGCACAAGAGGTGGTGGATTTAATCAAGTACAGAGTGGTCATGTGGATGAAAGTTAAATTTGATATCAAGGTGTATTCGATTGAGGTGTTCCAAGGGTATTTAGACGGTATTCGATTGTTAAAACTGTAATCTTTGAGGTGTTCTCATCCAAACTCCTGTTGGATGGGATCTGCTTTTGTTTTCGTTGTGCTGGGTTGAGCTATTTTGTTCCCCATCTTTTCCTCTTAAAGTACCCTTTTGAGCTCTAATAAAATTTCCTTTGCCGAGCAAATAAAATTGTACAAGATGTTTGGATTTCAAAATGCATGGCAGACAACGCCATCAATGATATCGCATCCTCATGGCAATAATCAATGAGTTTATAACTACCACCGACATATCCAGGATTCCCAAATGACCAACCATAATGTATTTTTATAGTGCAATGCCAAAATGCATGTTTGCACATGTACTATGTACAAACAAATGCAAAATCAATCGATAAAGAGTAAACCTAATTACCAAAACACACACAACCAAGTGAGAAGGGGGAATTTTTTTGAAAAAACTAGTATTAAAACAATGCCACTGGATAGAGATGTGCAGACAATGCAATTGACTGAACAACACCTAACAATTATTTAACATATTCGATGAACGAAAAAACAATTTCTTTATATGGGGAAAAACCACCACGACGGTTGCCAGTGGCGACGCCACAGCCAAGGTTGCGGGGTCCGGCGACCCAATGGAAATTTTTTTTTTTACTACTATCATATTGAAATTTTCTAAAAATTAATAGATTGATGCCATGGATAGTTACGGTGACATCACATAGGATAATTTTCCCTTTATAGTTGATACAAAACCAGAGGCGACATTGTACAAAACGAAAAGAAAAACGTAGTCACCACCTCTGTTATCTTTGAGTCTTCGATTCGACCGATCACCGATGAATAATTTTATAAGCTTTTCCCTTTGAAATTTGTATATACTCAAGCTTGATATGAGTTGTTTGATCTTTTGGCAAAGTCTATATAGGATATGGGTTGTTTGACTTTTTGGGAAAATAATTATATAGACTTTGACACTATTGACATAGCGACTATCATGCAACGATTTCAAAATATGAAATCGTGTCGAATGCAATTGTAGAAGCTCGTATAGTTTTAATTTTTTTTTGTTGAGAACTTATAAGAAAGATTTTTTTTTTTTTGCTCGGCAAACGAAATTTATTAAGAACTCGAAAGGGTACATCGAGGGGAGAAGACAAAAACAAACAAACAACGCAAGACCATCCAACAGAAAGTTGGACAGTTATAAGAAAGATTATTAGTACATGCATTTTGATATCCTTTGTGTACAAGTTGAAACGTTTGTCGAACTTTAAATGTGATTTTTGTTGGAAGTAGGTTATTAATTGCCATTATTATGTTATATTTTTTCGGTTTTACAATTGGCAAAAATATTGACGTTCATGGATAACCTCATGTTTCGAAATTCCTAAAGTCGACGGTTGCCCAGACTCCAGACCATCTGCAATTTCCTCGTCGTACGTGTAATGGAGTTCTTCCTAACGGTATGGATTGCATCAGGGTGATTTCACGAAAATTCGAAGGATTTGAAAACCCTCATCCTCTTTATTGTACGTCTTTTTCTTGGGAAAACAAGGGAAAAAAAAAGGGAAAGGGGGAGAGGGAAGGGGCTTTGCTGATACTCTGTGCCACTCATGCGACCCCTGGTTGTTTTTTCCCTCCAACATGAGGTAAATCATGGTCAAATATGCCATGTCATGTCAAAATGTGCTAAGTGAGGGCCTTTCATGATACTACCTTCCTTCTATAATGTTTGTTCGGTCCGCAAAATAAAAATGTAAAAATAATACTCCCTTCGTCCCATTTTTATAGTCCATTTTCGTTTTTCGTGCCGTTCTTTCAACGCTTATATCTTCCAATATAAATCTCCAAAAACATGCAATATGGATCTTGTTTGATAGTTTTCGATTAGATCTATAATATAAAGTTTTCAAAATTATGAAAAATATTGTAGATTGGGAGATTTAAGCGTTGAAAGAACGGCACGAAAACGAAAATAGACTATAAAAATGGGACGGAGGGAGTACAATTTTTGCAAGACAAATTCAATTTTTTTTCAAACATTTACTAGATATCAATGAGTTCTTTTAATTTATGAAAAAAAATTGAATTTTTTATTTAAAGAAATACATTATTTTTTAGTCATCGTTTTGCGGATTGGACAATTATTTTGAGACGGAGTGAGTATAATGTAGCCACGTCAGACATTTCATTACAATTTGAACTGAATAAGATGCCAAGTGCCGAATTTAAAGGGCTATGTAAACTTAAGGTTTCTAATTGAAATAAAGTAAAGTATAGGCATATACGCACAACATTTCTTGTTTTTGCCACTCTATGATTCATAGCACTTCAAGATTCGGGGATTTTGAGGTTGAATGTTCAGTTTCATCCTAACAACCTTTTCATCAATTACGTTTTCAATAGGAGGAGGGGCCGGACTTAAAAGAATAGAAAAGACATGCATCATATAACATCCAGTATTTACATGCAGTACATATATTTGCAGCCTTCAATAAAGAAATTGAGTTAAGAATTCGCCCTTAACGGCAAATGTGAAGATACTAACCTTGAAGCGGATGAATACAACGCTATCAAATAGTCTTTGTCCTTCAAATATTTGTCCCTCCTCAAGATCTTACAAGCAGGGTAGATTTTGTGGTCGGAGAGATACAGAGTGAGAGAGAAGAACAAGAGAGGAGAATGGTACATTTTGCTTGTTGCACAGTTTATTGATCCCATGGCGTCGTCATTCAGAAAAGGGGCAAACATTAGCAGAATAAGGAATTTCATTCAACAGTGTCACTAAACAAGTCATCATCCAATTACCCAAATCTCAGGATACCACAATTATACCATAACATTTGTATATCCAGGTCCCCGAATCAATATTTCTCTTAATTATTCCTACACAAAGTTACAGTTTCCGAATCCATATTCAAACAGATGCATGGCCCCCTGAACCAATGCAAAATCCGGGTCACACTCGGCAGTTGTGCATGTGCCACCTCGGATTTGAAAGCAGAAAGCCTTCTTCGAGACTCCTCAATTGAGGGAATCAAGCTAAAATCACGGAAATCAAACCTCTAACTACAAATTACAATCTAGGAACGAAACAATATCATTCTACATTCGCATTGGGAACAGTAAGGGGAACAAAGAATTCTACTTATTTTCAAATCTGCACGCATTTTTGCAGTGTACCTTTCAATCAAATGTATTACTACCCAGAAAGCATGAACAGATATATGGAAGAAGTATGGCTTTTCAGGATGATACAAATCAGAAGCTTACATTTCATGAGGCAATAACAGTAACCCACGTGTAATCCCTCAGGATAGCAAGCCAGAAATGTTGATAGGACTCGAAATATACAGCACCAATAAATAGTCGCAAACAAGTTGCAATTTTACTCTAACATCTTAGTCCATCATTTTGCTCTTTTGGAGAATGCTTGCGTTGAAGCTACAAATGGTTGCGATGCAAAAATCTAGCTCTCTAGTCTACGAGATTGGCATGTTTGCATAAAGAAGAGTGAAAAATAGTTCAACTTCAGGTATGTTTTGGATTATTTGAATAAACCTCTTGTTGCTTGGTTCCTCAAACAGTATAGGAGTAATTTGTGCAATGCGAGGCAAAATTTTGGCAAGCGGCATCCCAGACAACAGATTTCCCTCTCCCAGTTGAGCATTGATGTCTTCCATTAGTGCCTCAACTGCTCTTTTTAATGATATATCAACAATATTGGCAAACTCAACACTGCCAGAAAAAAAGAAACAAAGAGTTCAAAATTACCTTAAAGGTCCAAAAGATCTATGTTAACACGATACAACTTAGTTTAGATGTCAAACATTTAGGTTCTGGCCTTCTCAAAACAATATATAGAGTGCAGTCGTATGTATCGCAGAAAACTACAACTTCTTACTGCAAAATGTATCTAGCAAACCTATGAAACACATATTGCTAAATGTGCTGTCCTACAATACAAATTGTTTTAGGTTTGAAAGAGAGACTCAACATTAGAGAAGACAAATCTGATATTCACATGACACAAACAAAATATAATACCAAAGTTTACTTTTTGTACTAAGCCCACTGGCCCAGCATTCCAGCACTCACACTCAGTGGGAAAGACCTTTACTGAAGACAGTATTCATTTGCATATGGAAATCAGATATTGGAAGGAGGTGATTAAAAGGCATTCTGTCCTTTTGCTCAAAACGCACTGGTAAATATTGGTAAAACAGCCTCAGCTCATGGTAGTACATCACTCGAAACAAATCCAGTCGAGACACAAGGTTCATTTAGCTTGATTTCCAAGGGATGTTTACACGTAATATAAGAGTTTGAACTCAACTGTTGCTGGCTACCTGTTTAGCTAAGAACTAGTAATACTCAGCTGTTGAAACAGGAAGAAATGATAGTACCTCGATAGAACAGCACGTGTCTCCACCATGAGCTGATCAAATTTGGTAACATCGGAAAGATTTGTGCCAGCACTATCCGAGAATGCAACAAATTTGTAGAATCTAGCATCCTCAGGCATTATATAATCCACCCAATGATGAGGGCTTCCCATGCTCATGAAAATGTCCAATATCATCACAACAGTTTCATGAACTACAGTGGAGTTAAACAAGTCCTTCAACTGTTTTCTGCAAATGTAAAGTGCTGAATATTTCAAAGACAATAAGATAATTACTTTAGATATTCAAAATTTGTTTGTACAAAACACATTCAGGTAGGTGCAGGGAGCTTGAGTGTGGGGTATTGTGAGATGTTTTAAATTGCCGTTAGCCAGAGAGGAATAACTGATAGTAGATGGTTCTGGTAATGTTTTCTTGGAGCATCAGGAACACTGTATTTTCCCTGACGGAGCATCAGAAAATCTACTGCTCTTCAGGAGGGTCAAATGTACATTGTGGGTCTAATGGGCAGTCATCAAAGTTTCATGTAACTTCAATCAAATCATTTTATGTTTCGTTTTGAGGCCAACACAAATGTATGAATCTCGAATTTTGTGTGCCTCGGTTGAAACAGTATAATCCCGGGAAAGAGACCCATGCTACTGGAAGGTCTGAAAAATGGCAGATATCATGAAAAAAATTGTGTATCGTTTCTCTTGAAACATAGGAAATGTTTCGGTTTGGTAGCCTGCATTAAAACTTTCTTTTCCCCTGGTATAAGTGAAAACAAACAGGTAGCCAAGGGCTCCACTGCTAATTGAAACCCAATTCTCTAGTTCTGTGAACTAGCACCTGATCAGTTAGGCCATACTTTATCTTCGTATTTGTGTAGGCATGAAACTTGTGAAACAATACCCAGTCGATGATACATGTACATGTATCACAGTTCATATTTCCTTGTCTCCAATTTTTTATCCCTTTCCACCATGTTTCTGAAACGAAACCGAAATGTTTCTCAGCCCACCAAAAGTTCAATCCTTGCTAATGGGCATTCATTGCAGTCAGTGGTGTCACTTAAGAAACTTCACTAGCCTTGAGAACTGCAAAAGACCGTACATCGCTGGAAGGTAATTGGGATAACTTCGTTAGCCGTGCTCATCAAAATTTTAGCAGATTTGTAGTAATAAATTGAAGAACTACTAGCCAGAAAAAGATAAACTCTCTATGTCCCGCCGTCTCCTGCAGTGTTCGTTTATTTCGCACTCCATTGTTGACTCTTGCAAGATCGAAATATCAATCGTAAGATCTCCTTTAATATTCCACCCAAAAGCCAAAAGATCTACTTCAACCATAGTAACATTATGGGCATGTGCCAGACTTAACAAGACTTACCCCTTGAGGACTTCAGATGCTGCAGCCTGCATGTTAGAAATCAAAGTGGACATCCCATAGTTTGAAAGGAAATCAGCACTTGCCAGGAACTGCTGCAGTTCATTTCTGTCAATTAGATCAGCTTCCTCCTGTAAAAACAAGGTTAAAAGAAAAAGAATGATTTCAAAAAAATTACGACAGCCAATAAATGCTGAAGTGGTAGAGTTGCAGGTACAAAAAATTATCATCGTACTTTGCTCCAATTTCAATCGAATACCATCCAGGAACATTCACTAGACAATCATCAGAGAATAGAAACAGAATTTCTCTTTCTTAAAATTTCTATAATAACTGATTCCCGGTAGCATAATAGGTCCGGAAAGGTTCTACAAATAAACTTCCAAACTGCTTGGCATGTGAGGGATTCAAAAGCAAACAACATTGATAACATGTTGGTAATCCCTGATTGGTGCACAGCTATGAAGCACCGACACTCCTAGACATCACCCTATCCATGTATTGGACAAGGGGGGACACATTTGGGAAATGCCATGTGGCGTGTCCCTTAAATTAAATTAACTTTTGACAGGGGACACGTGGGGGACATGGCTGGGACACGTTCGGGTACAGCGGGGTGTAGAAGTGTAATATTTTTTTACTTTTTTCAGGGGTTAACATGTTATTAATCAAATGTTTGGGTTTTAGTGCAATTGAACATATATAAACAATCCCAAATGATTGATAAATCGAAGGAGTCTCTCTCTATCAATCGAAGCAGGAAACCCTAAAAATCTAGATTGACATCAATTGAACCCGACAAACCTTAAAGACGAACACCTCTCTCTCCTCCTGTGTATACATTAACGTATATGTATGTATGTCCTGGTATATATTCGATTTTTTATCTCTGTCGCTATGTGCATGCTTATATGTTATATATATATATATATATATATGTGTGTGTGTGTGTGTGTGTGTGTAACAGTATAACAGCAGTGCATATACACTGTCATGGTTACTGCATATTTTTTTTGCCATGTGTCCGTGTCCCCATTTTTTTAGAATTCACATGTCCGTGCTACATAGGAGCACAACAATCAAATAAAACCAAAGGCACAAGCAAAACCAAACACACAAACAAACATAAATAAACATTAAAAGTAGAATTGGAAAGCACAGTTTGGAAGGGATAGAACAATTAAGTGTGGGACCCAAAAGAAGTAACACCGACATACAAGGATAATAAGGAGTCTGCATTTTCAATCCCTGCTAATAATTCAAACTTCCCCATTGCAGTTTAGGCTATTGTACACATAATTCCACCACATAAATGGTGAGTGGGATCAACTATGCTTCACCCTTCAACACAACTCATAAGACTTAGAACAGAGAGGACATGATTTCAATAACAGGCCAACCAATAACCAACTACTTTCACACCTAACCAACGAAAGAGAAAGGCTTACGTATCTGTGGCTAAGCATTACCAAAAACAGACATCAAAAAAGGGATTTCTTAAAAGTACTGACGCTCCTACAAGTAGTACTCCACATATAGCAAGGTTATAATTCTAAAGATTCCTATCAACTACCACCTAAAAAATGAGAGAATGCAGTATCTATACATTTGTTTCAATAATAATGGACAGGTGAAAAAGCCTATCGAGATAGGAAAATAGAGAAACAAATAGAACTTACGGGCAGATTGGAACTTCCAAGATCGCGTGCGGTGTCAATATATAAATGTCGTCCTAATATGTTGACTTGAACTCTAATGTATAAGCTAAGCATTGTCATTGCCCAAAGGGACACTACCATTCTTGTGAAACCTGCACAAGGTACACAATTGTAAAACTTAAATTTTAAGAGCACACAAACAAAAATGTAACCAAGTACCACATATACAAGGGAAGTAGAATATTTTTTTGTAGATAGAAGAATAACAGGCTCGTACTTAGAATTTTGAGTCTATCCCATAACTCAAGTTTCTCAGAAGTTGTCATAGTGTTGGGCTGACCCTTTCCTCTTATTAGCCTCTCTGTCAAGTGCATGATGTCTAGCTCTTCTGCCACCCGATTACTTAAATACAGCATCGCATGAGGCAATGTTGTTGTATCCGCTATCTGTTGAATGTTCTCAAAATGCGCTTGCATTCTTCCAAATAATTGAAAAAACACAAAAATCAGGAAACCCATACAAACTTTCCCCTTAGACGAAAATGACAACACGCATTATTACAAGAAAGCTTAAACTTTGTTCTTAACTGGGCTTTAATGAGTTCATCATTTTCCCGCTCGTTGGCAAGTTCTCTCTCCAGTTCCGAACGCCGACGTATGTGAGCATCATAAAGCCTGTAGAGAAGATAACCACTTCCCAACACTCCAACTGTAACGTAAACCTTCCTTCTATGTCTTCTCCAAAGCTCCCTATCACACCAAAGATCGGATAACAAAAGAAGTCAATCACAAAAAGTAGTTCAAGTACTCCAACAATTCAAATAATTTTCTATCGCATAAATGAAAAGCTACAATGCATTCACCCTGTTAAATATAAGAAAAGAGATGTTTTATTGAATTCAATAATGAAACCGTATAATGAGACCTTTATTTATACAAGAGGAGTGAGCCTAACTATGGAAGGGAATCTTCCTAATTATAATGAAATCGTAATCAATTACAATCAAAATAAAATCAAGGCAATCATATCATATCGTAATCATATCAGCATGTGATGACTATGATATTATATGATAACTATATTCTAACATCTCCCCTCAAACTCAAGCAGGTTTACCAACTTTAGTTTGAAAAAGCCCAGAGAAATCAAGAACAGCTAAGCCAGGAGAAGCCAAGAGAGAGAAAGAAACCAAGAACAGCCAAGCCAAGCCAAGAGAAGCCAGGAGAGAGAAACGGTCAGGAGAGCCAAAAGCCAAGAGCCAGGAGAAAAGCCAGGAAGAAAACCAGCAAAAACCAAGAAAAGCCAAAAAATGAAGAAGCCAGTAATTGAAAGGCCAAGAGCACTGGTGGTGAAGAGGCATGGTGCAAGCAACCGAAAAGCGTGAAGGAGATTGACAAATAACTAAGTGCCCGGCGGACGACAGTGAGGCTTAGGCCACCCGCCAGGAGTGAATATCCACATAGCCTAAATCTTGTAGCTCTGATACCATGTTAAATATAAGAAAAGAGATATTTTATTGAATTTGATAATGAAACCGTACAATGAGGCCTTTATTTATACAAGAGGAATCAGCCTAACTATGGAAGGGAATCATCCCAATTATAATAAAATCGTAATCAATTACAATCAAAATAAAATCAAGGCAATCATATAATATCATAATCATATCAGCACATGACTATGATATTATATGATAAATATATTCTAACACACCCATATGACCAGAAGAAGAAAAACTTTCAAAAGCATGAACATGTAAGTGAAAAAAACTATTTAAGCAGCCCAGAAGAGCTATTTAGGCACAAAAACAGTTAGGTCGTGTTTAAAGCAAAATTAAAACCAAAGGAAGATACCCACTTCCTAAAATCCGAAGTGCAAGATAAACCTTACTCCTGTGCCTCCTCCAAAACACCCTACCACATCAAGGGATGCGAAACAACCAAAAACGAATCAAAACAAGTGCAATAAGCCACACAATCCAACTACTTATTCAAACGAAGTAGGGTCAGACAAAAATACAACCAATTCATCCATGAAATGGGGAGAGGGGGGGAGGGAAATACTCTCAAGGAACTTCAAACGAAAATACCCAGACGAAAAAATCAGTCGAGGCTCAATGACAGTTTGTTCTCCAGGGACGGCTCCACCATGGTTTCAGGGGCTTCAAGCGAACCCCCTGGATTCAAACAATGCATTAAGATTCACAAATTTTCGACATGAAATTTGATTTTCTATGATCATTCATACGAAGCATAAATGAAAAGTCAGCTAAATTCGTGAGTAAGTAGATAATATAACTCAACAAAATCAAATAAAGTAGGCGCGATAAATTTTCATCCAAAATAAGTATCTTTATTCTATATATAGTGTTTTGCAAACAAAATAAATTTATATATTTTATGCCACTGCTGAACTAAAATCCTGCAACTGCCTATCAGGGTAACCATTCCATAATTAGACTTAAAATAACAACGGGAAACAACCAAAATGAATCCAAATAAGTGTCGTAAACCAATTCATCCATGAAACAGGGAAAAAAAATGCTTCCATTATAATGAAAGATATAAACACGCAGAAGAAAACAAACAGACGAGGCTCAAAGACAGATTATTCCCGCCGTAGCCATTCATACTCAAACTTCAAATAAACATATGACACTTAAAAAAACCTTCAAATTCAACATAAAAGAGGAAGGGCAAACTAACCACATTCAAACTCTCTTAGAATTTCGGCCTATAAGCTCCGTTCGATTCCCCACCTGCCTAATAAAGGCTGGACTCTCTCTATATCCCTCCAAAAACCACACTAGCTCTTTCTCAAGAACCAAGGATTGGCCTGAACGAAATTCAAGAGGAGTTAATAGTAGCAACTAGAACAATTCTAAAAGTGTAAACCCAATTAGGGCTTCACAAAATCAGTTGCACATATCTTAAACACGTAGTGAGAAAACAAACCCTAGACAGAGGTAAAGGGGCTTAGATCGCAACTCACATGATACGAATCAAAGGAATCCTTATTCGTGACAGAAGAGGGAGTGTGGAGAACCAGTAGAAAGGTGGAGTGAGAGAGAGTGAGAAGAAGACGAAGGCTCGGTCGGAGGAGAGAGAGAGAAGAAGAAGTAGAAGATCAGGCGAGAGGTCCAGAGAGGGAGGGAAGGGTTTTTTACTCATTGGGGTTGGAAATTGGGAGTCTCATACGTGGACGGAAAGATGATTCTGATGAGATAAATGGACGGCCAAGATTGAAATCTATACACGCGTCATACCACGGCAAGAGTGGTCCGATCATCTCTATTTCGAAAATTTTTGTAATTCGGTGCCGAGAGATTTTTCAGCTGATAGATTTTAAAAATAAAAATTTTTTTTTGGCACAATAAATACTGCCACCAAAAGGAAAGGTATCAGGTTGTGTCTAGTGACCCAAGGGTTGGCTGAAATGGCAATGGGGAGGAGCTCTAAATTCGGAGTTTCAAACTTTGACAATTTTGTTGAGTCGGACCGAAAGCCCGGTCCGAAGGGAGAAATGGGCTTTCAAAAAAAACCGAGAGACCCGACCGACCCGACCCGAAGGGTAAATGTCATAATCCTTTCGGTTCGGGGCTCGGGGTGCTGTTTTCCTTACCCGACCCGACCCGACCAACCCGACCAAAAGAAGAACAAAAAAAGATTATGGTTTTGGTCGGACCCGACCCGACCCGACCAAAAAAATCGGCCATGGTTCGGGTTGTTTTTTCTCCTACCCGACATTTGTCCAAACCCGACCCGCCCGACCCGTTTTGATCAGACGAAAGTCCAAGAGAATAAAAAATCTTTTATTTTTTCCCTTGTTACGATGTGCGTAGCCCGTGGGCCGGGCTTGGAAATAACAGTGGTCGGCCCGGCCCGTGGGCGCGCTTGGGCCGCGACTTGGCGGGCTGGGCCGGCCTGGCCCGACCATATCGAATAAAAATCTTTTGTAAATGTCAGTCCTAATGGAAACCAAACGAGGGAGGAGAATGACGATATCCTCTAAAAATAGAAAAATGTGATATCTCATCCGACATGAACTGAAACCCGATTATAGTCATACTTGATGAATGATGATCCAAGATTATGAATTTGATTACATACGGTATCATGTATGAGCAAAATTAAATTAATCAAATATCAACCGAATCTTGACCAAATCATATGTCACAAGAGAGTTAACTGTAAGATGTCCGTGTATTTCGCCTTTGACAATTACATTTCGATTCAAATGAATGTTGATGTCAAATCAATTTGATTATTTTGCACATAGTTGAATGACTTGAATCGTAAAGTTACATTAGAATGAGTTTCATTTTTTATCATAAACAATAATATTGAGTAGTATAGGATGATCAAGCCGGCCGGCTATATGAATTCATTTTATTTTATTTTTTGAAAGTAACATCCCTTCTGTCGGTGATGCACTCCTAGCCTTAATTGGTTTGGTCGTGCCTTCAGCGCTATTATATTTTACTCTCTCCATCCCAAAAAATATAGTCTGGTTCACAAAACGAGAACTTAAAAATAAAATTCTTGCTGAAGAAAATTTTAATTTTAATTTTTTTTTTTTACAATTTACTATACATATCATTGAGTTCTTTAAATTAATGATAAAAATTGGTGTTTTTCTTAAAAAAAATCTATTATTTTGAAGTCCTCATTTTTAGAAACACTATCGTTTTATCTACTATTATTAGTACTCCCTCCGTATAAGTTTCCGGCGCGCATTTTTAAAAAATGATTTGTTTCATTAAAACAATCTAATTTTTTTCACAAATCAATAGGACAATGAGTTCTATTAGTTGTGGGAAAAAAATTAGATCTACGAAAAAACATGCATCTTTTGTAAGATTTAGATTTGCGCGCTGTATACTTATTTAGGACGGATGAAATATTATTTTGAGACGGAGAGAGTATCTATTACGTGGGATGGTTGAGTGGGATCGGCTACCTGATTTTTTAAATTTTTTTTTGAGCTCTCCTCTCATTTTCCCGTATACATTGAGCTTTAAGCTCTCTTCTGGGACTGCGAGGCCCAAAAGAAAATTTAGACAGAAGATTCTAGCTTTTTAACCCACAATCAAGGGGAATAAACCCACTGATCCACAAAAGCTCCCAGTATTAATCAGCATGTGCAAAATCAAATTATTAATCACCACTAACCAAGAAATGGAGGTTAGTGTAGTGAGCTTGGTGAGGATCATGCTGAAAAGAAGAGAGTATGCGTGTTGAACAGATAGACGGATGCTCAGCGATGATCAATTTGGATGAGATCGCGAGTTTCAAAGAGAGAGATGACATGCAAGAGATGCATGTTGATTCAACTCAAGTTATCATCGAAGATAACGGAAATTAATGTGTCCCCTCTATAGAATCGATAACCATAAGCGACAACATGTTGCATACATCCAGTTTCATTGATCTGAATCAAACTACTGTTGAAAGCAACAAAATAAATTTGCACGTCTGAACTCAAATTAATGAAATATTTTCCGTGCAATGCCAGCGTCTATTTATTCTTGATGGAGAACCCACAACCTCCATCACACATCATATCTGACACTAAGATGAGAAATTTAGATCTACATTATCAAACGGAGAACGATAAATATAAAGCAAAGCAACATAACTTGGATGTAGTCAAAACCAATATCAGTATCAACTAACAAAATAACCGAAACCAAAAATAGCATCGGCTTAAAAGCCATCAAACATAGAGAATCCAAATATCCTGCCAGTGTTTCAACTGAAACCTAACTCAACTGGGAAAAACTGCGATGAAATGCACTCGGTGATCCATGGACTAAATAACAGGTTACTAACGACCAATTCCCCAAACTCTGATTATGCCATCGGTGTATCCACTGAATAAAGTGCTTCCATCAGCACTCCAACTCAAGCTTGTGCAGTATATGACCTGAAAATATGACGTCGAGGTTTATCTCAGTGATGATCAGAAAACAAGCACGACATTCTATTATTCTCTTGGTCATTACAGATGGCAAGGAATGAACAAACTGAAGACAAGACTTTAAGTGGTGTAAGCTACAAACACGGCAGAAGATACAAGAAGTCTATAAGCTGAAATAGTATAGGAATAATAATCCAAAGCAACAATATCCTTTAACCGAAGGGACAACAATCAGAAACTCAAACTCAACAATATGTAAACAACTATCAAATGCAGATGAATTTACAAAGCGTAATGCAGGGGAAAACTCAAAAATTTCAGAAATCTTAGCCACAAAATTCACTGCAATGCGTAATGCTGGGGAAAATCAAAAAATTTCAGACATCTTGGCCACAAAATCCACTTATATAGAGATCTTAAAGTGATAATAACAGATATCCCCAGACTCCAATCAATACTCTCAGCAAATAGCACGATCTGAGTAAGCAAAAATCAAACCATATCATGATTCATGGACAAGATGCACAAACAGGAGCACGAATTCAATCAACTGGAGTGAAAAGCATTTGGAACTCCAAGGGGCCTTGTAGGGATGGGGAAAGGAAGAAAACAAAACTGACCAACATATATATTTCATCCACTTAACCATAACACCAAACATATTGGTTTACATTTGAATAACAAGAAGAATAAAAAGCAGCACCAGCAATGGAAACACAAAACTGCTCATATAATTACCCATAATATACATTAATCACAATATTATACCTTGTTTTTGACGCCAGAGGATTGAGCTGCACCACCTTCATTCATCTCAGCCTCCTGCTTAGCATCGACCCTGAGATCCACCACGACGGTCTTGCTCTCCAGATCCCATATCTTGATGCTAGCCTCAGTAGCTGCACAGAGCCAGTACCTGTTGGGGCTGAAGCAAAGAGCATGGACGATGGAGCCAGCATCGAGCGAGTAAAGCCTTTTCCCCTCAGCTAGGTCCCACAGCAAGATGACCCCATCTTTCCCTCCGCTTGCGCACAACGACCCATCAGGGGACACCGCCACCGTGTTCACATAGCCAGAGTGGCCGGCGAGCGTGGACCTTATCTTGCAGTTAGTTAGGTTCCAGATCTTAACGGTACGATCCCATGAAGAGGACACAATAGTTGGCTGCTGCGTGTTGGGGCTGAATCGGACACAGCTGACCCAATCTGAGTGAGCGTCACCGTCTTGGATTGTGTACTTGCACTCACCTGTGGTCAAGCAACAGAAAAAACTAAGACGATGCCTTCATATATTTCCGAATCACATAAGTTCTCCGCCCCAAAGAGTCTCAGGGAAATCAAACATCACTCCGTTAGGATAGTCACACGCAGATTCCAAATGAACAGATTCAAACTAACAGCGCAACAACTAACAAGAGTAACCAAAAGTAGTTCAACGTTGAAGGGATAGTCGGTCAGTAGTCATCCAATGGTCCCAACAACACAATCTCTTCAACTTCCTACTCCAGAAAAGAGTCTAGAATATCTTATAGGAGCAATCAAAACATAAGGCACAACGTATAACAGGAAACCCAATTTCAGGTTATAGCGGTGGAAATGGAAAATGCCGCTTTACCCGACAAACTACAAAAAATAAACCCCAAAACGAAAAATGATTTAATTCTCACCACAAACAATCAAAATAAACATCATCTTTGTACATTTCTCACCAAAAACTCAACCCAAACCCCAGTCCTTTCTATTCTTTGCTTTTCTAACCAAATGATTTCATCCGAAAGGTAAAGTAGTAATAGTTCTAGTTTCTCACCAAGGGTGTTCCAGAGCTTGATCGAGCGGTCGCGGGAGGCGGAGACGATCTGGCGGTTGTCGAGGGAGAAGGCGACGGAGAGGACGTCCTTGGTGTGGCCGACGAAGCGGCGGGCGGTGGTGCCGGAGGCGAGGTCCCAGAGGCGGAGCTCGCCGTCCCAGGAGCCGGAAAGAGCAAACTGACCGTCGGAGGAGAGGACGACGTCCTGGACGAAGTGGGAGTGGCCGGTGAGGCGGCGGTGGGGGAGGCCGTACACCTTGTCCTCCTTGGTCAGGTTCCACAGGATGATCGACTTATCGCGGGAGGCGGTGACGATCATGTCGGAGTTGTCGATCGGGGTCGCGATCGCGGTGACCCAGTCGGTGTGGGCCCTCATGGTTCCGCGTAGTACCAGGGACTCTCCCATTTTCACTTTCTCTCTCTCTGCTAGGGTTTGCAGGCTAGGGTTTGGAAGGGAGGCTGCGGTGAAGGAAGAGGGCTACTTCTCTCCCTTTTAAACGGTGGTTTTGTGGTATTTGTGGAACTTTCCGGGTCATTTTGGTCATTAAAATCATTTTACTTTTATAATTTCGGTTACAAATATACATTTGTCTTTATTCTCTAGCTTGAGTTAAGTTTTAGTCCAAATTGAAAGTTCAAGTTACCCCCTTTGTCAAGATTGTAATACTCCCACTTTCAATTTTAACTGGATAAAAAAAAGGTTATATTTTTAAATTGATAATAAATTTTATATCCAATATGAATCTTATTTGATAGATTTCAATTAGTTCTATAAGACAATATTTTCAAAATTATTAAATATAATAAATTGAAAAATGATACGAACCCCCAAATGACTATTAAATTTGAACGGAAGAAGTATGTTTTAGTGTTGCATTTTTTATGATTTTGACAGCACACTTTGAAACTTAATCCCGTATAGGGTATCTCCAATAGTATCTTCAAGTTAATTTTAAAGAGTTGCTAAGATTAACAATGTGAAGTATAGTAAGAGATAGAGAGGGTTGGAAATAAATGTAAGTTGGTGGGACCATTCAGAGTGATGGAGGAGAGAGAAAAAGAGAACAAAAAAGAGAGAGAATGTGTGGTTCGTGGGAAAATTTGCGATGTAACAATTATTTGTAACGCCTCTCTCACATGATATAGGACTTATACATATAAAGGGCTTACATCTTGTCAAAGTGCGTTACAAATAACTGCTGCATTGAAGATTTTTTCGTGGTTCGGGAATATGACTCTTGATTTGAAAGAAGTTGGGCTAGCTCCGGATGCTGGCAACAGAAGCTTGTCAATAAGATTATATGCATCCAAAAGAGTTTAGGTCATCTAACAAACTTGAGACAAGATTTTTTTTTTTTTATGACAAAAGAATCACTCCACTAGAGGGCCACTTATTGAACCCATCCATAGAATGTACACTTCCAGACGACCTAAAACAAATCACCGTTTTAACCTGCCATGTAAATCACGGTACCAATCCTGGAAAGGAGTCAACCCAATGCAATGTAAGAGTATCCACAATGCTATAATCAAAAATTGATAACCAAAAGTTGCCACATCAGTTTTTGATTATTCATCTAAGAGATTGTTAAGGTTAGCAATGTAAATGTCTACAATGGTATAATCAAAATTGGATAACCAAAACTTTGTCACATCATATTTTCAAACTACAAAAAACAAAAAACTATGAACAATAGAAAATAATTTTTCTAATAATAGTTTTGAAACTAAGAAATAATATTTACTAGAAATAGAAAATAGTTTTTGAAATAAAAATTGAAAAAACTATTTTCTAAAAAAATTAATTTTTTAGTAAATTTTTTTTCCCAAAATATTGTTCGAAAATAGAAAGAGAGAGGAAAAGGGAAGAGAGAACAATTTTGTATAATAATTGATGTATTTGATAGAGAATATGTAGGGTCTATTAAATTTGGTTATTGTTAAAAGATTGCTAATTTTAGTTATCCAAAGCCCAAAATTTGATTATTTTTAAGGAGGTTGTTAAGTTTGATTATAGCATTGTGAGCCATATTTTGCACTAACATTGTTAACTTTAAAAATCTTTTACTTTTGATTATAGCATTGTGGATACTCTAAGGGCCTTCCCCTTCACTAGGGGGCAAGCCCATGGGTGGTAACTTGAGACGAGTTGGAAAGCCTTGTCATTTCTTTTGGTCAAATGGATCCAAATCCAACAATTTAGGGCCGTCTTTGGTGTTTTTTTCTAGTCCCTTTTGTCATTCTGTAAAACTCTCCATATCTGAACCTACTTACGGAAAAATATGGAACCAAATACTCCCACTTATATAGTGGTAGTCGTACACAAGTGAAGTTGAATGATGACCCCAGGGCTGGCCGCTTGGCTAAGATTTGAGACTTAAGAATTTACTCCTCCTTAGATCTCGGGTTCAAAACTCCTGCAGCAATGGACGGTGGATTGGTCCCTTAATATTAGTAAATGCACACATAAATTGGCTGTCCACTTGAGTGATAAAAATATCTTGAATGATTTACTGGGAAACCCCTACAAGAGTATGAGAGATCATTCCACAAGGCAAAATTAGAAGTACAACAAAACCGGTTGATATTAGCTTATTTGATTCTTTGATACACAAACCAATACTCATGGAGTCAAGACAGCAGGATTTACTACGCTTTAGGACAGCGTCGAAAAATCGACCTCAAAATGGAAGTCAAACAAAGCCCTCATAGACCATGTTTGGTGGGATCATGCTGCGAAGAATAAGAAGACATCTGAATTGTGTCATGCAAGGAAAGAGTAAACGTATTGAACTGGTATCTACGTTCAACTTGAATGAGATTGTGATTTGCGAGTTTCAAAGAAAATCATGCTTTTCAAAGAAGCATGTTGATTCAACTCAAGCTATATAATTCGTTGTTTTGCCCCTTTCGAATGTTGTGGACATATTAATGAGGGTTGCAGCCTTTGGTGCTGCTAATGAGTTTGAAGCCTTTGGGTTCCACGCGCATCATGTGAAGTCCACGTGCATTGAATGGCTATGTGCTTCAACATTTTCGAATGTTGTGGACATATTAATGAGGGTTGCAGCCTTTGGTGCTGCTAATGAGTTTGAAGCCTTTGGGTTCCACGCGCATCATGTGAAGTCCACGTGCATTGAATGGCTATGTGCTTCAACATTACCATTGACCAGACACAGGCATAGGCGAGGAAGGCGTCCGGGAACTATTCTAGCACTTCTTGAGGGTTTGTAGCTAACCCAGTAAACGCTTGCCAACATTTCAGCTGAAACCTAACGCTACCTAAAAACACTCTGGCGAAATGCTCTCGGTGATCCATGGGCTAAATTGCATTTTACCAGATATCAATTCCTCAAAACTCTGATTATGCCGTCGGTATATCCACTGAATAAAGTGCTTCCATCAGCACTCCAACTCAAGCTCGTGCAGTAAATGACCTGAAAATAGTGAAGTCAAGGTTAAACATTAACAAAAATGAAGATCAAAACTTATCTGGTTTATGCTACAAACACAACAGAATGTACAATGGCACGAAGTCCATAAGCTTAAATACTATAGCAATAATACTATAGCACTGACAGCAAAACAATCAGAAAATCAAACTCAACTATGAGAACCAAGCCGCAGTAGCCTACTGCTCATCACATGCCCAACACGAACTGGATTCCATTTGACAACAGCTAAAATTGGAGGAAGTATTTGAAATGTAAGAGAAAGCTACTACACAAAATCTTCTCAGTCTAATATGTGAACAACTATCAAAAGTTAATGAACTTGCAAGACGCATAAGTCATAGTGGTGGGGGGAAATGGAAACTTGAGATGTTTTGGCCACAAAATTCACTTGTGTACAAAGTAAGCTGAAACAATCAATATCATGGACACAATGCATTAACAAAGAGACAAAATCAGCCAACTAGCGTGAAAAGCATGAAGACTTCCAACAGCTGTTACTGATTTTAAATAGTAGTGACAATAAGTCATGAAAGTGTTAGCTACAATTTCAACCCAGAAAAGGAAGAACGAGAGAAGCCCACACCTGAATGTAGACAATCTAAATTATCGAATCAACCAGTCAAACTTGTTCCAAACCAATTCAATAAAATCTAAAGTCAAATCAAAGCCAAATTTAAAAGAACTTCTAACTTGTCAGATTTAGACAAGGAAAAAAATGAGACAAATTCCAAAGGGACACAGAAGATGCAACTTTAGGCAATGAAAGCTAAACAAGCCAAGAGAGGGACAGAGGGAGTGTGCTGCGCAGCTCCGTGCTGCGCAGCGTGCTGCGCGGCCTTCGGCGCCGCCTTGCCGGCATTGGTTCGACGATCGGAGACGTCCACTGCGTAGAACTCGTCGAATACTACAAGTGTACCAAAAATCAATCCGATCAAATATCGTTAAGTACTTCATCGGAATACATATAACTTGAAAAAAAATGAATCCTAAAGGATGCGAAACACTGGATCAAAACCACTGAATCCATTCTTTTTGAATTATATGTGTTCCGATGAGACACTTAACGATACTTGATCGGGTTGATTTTTGGTACACTTGTAGTATTCGACGAGCTCTACGCAATGGACGTCTCCGATCGTCGGACCAATGCCGGCAAGGAGGCGCCAGAGGCCGCGCAGCACGGAGCTGCGCAGCATACTCCCCGGGTCCCCAAGAGATATTTATAAGACAACAAACATTTGAACGGCAATCACATCACACCAACAGTGCTATTTTGTCATCTAAAAGTGGTTTTGCAGGGATCGGGGAAAGAAAGAAAACAAAACTGACCACAACATCTGCCCAACTTAACCATAAGACTAAAAACATACTAGATAGCATGATTTGATAATGACAAGAGCCAAAAAAACAACAATATCAATGGAAACACAAAATCTCTCATATAAATATTTATATATAATAATCATAACAATATACCTTGTTTTCTACGCCAGGTGATTGGGTAGCGCTGCCTTCATTCATCTCAGCTTCCTCCTTAGCATCGACCTTGAGATCCACCACGACCATCTTGCTCTCCAGAACCCATATCTTGATGCTAGCCTCAGTAGCTGTACAGGGCCAGTACCTGTTGGAGCTGAGCAAAGAGCATGAACGATGGAGCCAGTACCTCCATAAATTTCCAAATCACATAAGTTTGCCGGCCCAAAGTTTTTTGTGAAAATCAAGCATCACTCTGTTTTGATAGCCGCGCGCGGATTGCAAAGGAAGGGATTTGAACTAATAATGTAACAACAGTAACCAAAAGTACTTCACAATTGAGAGGATTATTATAGTCATACAACAATAACATAATCTCTTTAACTACCAACTCCTATAACTAGTTCCACAAGCCTATATCCAGGGCAGATCCAGTGTAGACACAAGGGGGTTGCGTGACCCCCTGAAAATTGGGCCCCAAAGAAGGGCCCCCAAGTCTAAGTTCATTATATATATAGTCCGGATTAAGTCAGGGATTCATGCCTGATTCCGGTCCGCACCTCCCCTTTCCCGATCAAATTTCGATGATCCGAGCCGCTTTCAATAAAAAATTGTTCAGATCAAGCCCTTCCCGATCAATTTTTTGCCGATTTTTCGTAGGTACCCTTAAAATCACGTTTTGAAGGTATTGAACGGCTCGGATCATCAAAATTCGATCGGGAAAGGGGAGGTGTGGACCGTAAGAAGTGTGGATAGAAACCGAACTGTATATATATTAGTCCGGAAACTTGATTTTTTGCGATGACAATCCAATTAGCGTGCTCTACAAGATTAACGATTTCGCTCATATTTTTGAACTTGCATCATGTCTGACCAACCTTTTGGATTTTGCCATTTTCGGGTATTTTTCGAGTCTTAAAATATGACTCAATTACCGCCCAACTTTTTAAAGACAATCAAGTATGACGTTTGCAATCAAATTTATCGGTAGATATTTAATCGTTTCATTTTTGTCTCACATTGTAATATGAAAAAACATAGTTCCCGTTCATTTTTTTTTTTTTTTTGCATGACAACTAGGACTACGATTTATTCAGATAGTATTGAAATCTAATTAAACTTGATTTTTTTTTTGCATGACAACTAGGACTACGATTTGTTCAGATAGTATCGAAATCTAATTAAACTTGATTTTTTTTTTTGCAGCGACGATCCAATTAACGTGCTCGATCTAGACGTGCCCAATATGGGCAGGGACAACACAGGGTTGGCCCTGTAGGGATCAATCCATATCCCAATTTACTGCTGTTACTCTCAGAATCTCAACCCAATCGAAATAACTCAACCTACCCATTAGCCTCTCAGATATATTTATAAAAATGAACACCAAAAGGAAAAACAAAAGAAATCATATCAAAATAAAGCGAAAATAACGGTCAAGAACGTGTTTTGATAATTAATACCCGCCAAGGACATTTTGTTCATTAAAAAATATTCTTAGCATGTCTTTAAAAGGTATTAATTATCAAAACACATCATGTGCCATCATTTTCCCCAAAATAAAACAACAAACATACAAAAAGATTTATTGCAGCAAATTGGCATTAAATTCAAACTCAAAATCAGAACACGCTACACGACTGAAGTACCCGATGTGGCAAAACGTATCATGTTTGTCTCACTTTATTCCCATAATCTCGCAAAACTCAAGTAATCTTTACCATTTCCTTACCCAAAAAAAAAACCTTAATCACTAGACCTTGGATTAACTACTGCTCCAGTGAAAAACACTGAACCCGATGTCTCTTCCTTGATCATGAACATAAAAGGATGATCAGCAACGAAACTTATAGTTTCTGGCGGGGGCATGTGCATTGAGGCTCCAGGGGCCATCATTAAAACAGTAACGGCTGCAGCCTCTGTGCCTTTTTCGTCAACCTCAATACAAGCTTTTTGAATCATTCTTGTGGTCATGAATGGGACGTTCTCGGGTATATGCATCATGTCCGACCAATCTTTTGGATTTTTCAGAAACGTTAACGGTTCTCCCATATCCTCCATGACGTCAGAAACGTCAAAATCAAACGAGAATTTAAATTTCGGAATCCAAAATTCGTCAAGCGGTACTTTCCTTAAGTTAAGGTTCTTCTGTAAGAATTGTGGATATGTATTGAACTTCTCTACAAGATTTTTCAACCCATTCTTTTCATTGGGGAGAAAGAAATACATGGAGAAATTCTTGTTGAGTTTCCGGCCTTGGTATGGGATTTTAAGGACCTTGAAACCATCAAATGATCCGAAATAGTATTTCTCATGGCTAGTCATGAAGGGAACTAAAATAGTATTGCCGTTGGAAAGATAGAAATCCCTTTCTTCAGTGTGGGTAAATTTGTAATCGCCATCCCAAAGTCCTTTGAAGTATAGCCCATTAGCTAGTACGATTGCTGTGTCTGGATTTAGGGATCCATGTTGGAGAATCTCTTTGATAAGCCCTCTTGATACAACATTAGCCCAAGAGTTAATTTCATTTTCCACCTCAAAAACCTGTACATAAATATTTCATTAGTTACAGTCTGTAACTTACAGAGTTCAGAAAATTATTTATCTCAAGCATAAGCTTAAAGGAAACTACTCCAATTTTTTTTGCATGAATCACTTTCATACAGACACACCAACAAAAAGGAAATCATTCAGCATAAGATTGAAGCAAATGTAGTCTCATAAGGTTATTTATTTAATTTTCCATCCCATTGTAAATTCAAGTATTTTCCCACTTTTTTTAAGAAGCCAAACTCAAGTTTACTCTTCCAGGAATGCAATATTATGAACCTATCCAACTTCCTTACACTCTAAGGAATAAGAAAATCTCTCTTTCTGTTGAGGAAAAAAGAACTGTGGGAAAAAAGAGAGCAAGGAATTCTTTTATTTATTTTTTGATAGCCGAAAAATGTGAGGAATTCTTCTTCATCATTAACATTAAAGTTACATTTATGATTTATTTAGTGTTTTGGTTTTGATGTACAAATACAATATATATTCTAAAAAGTCACACAGATGGTTTGACAACATAAATCATTTTTGAATTGGTTATGATTTTTGAAACACATGAAATTTATTAATGGGAGGTGACCTAGTTGAATTTTTTTTGGTCAGCAAAGAAAATTGAAAATTCTATTTCCCGTAAACATGAAATCGGAAAATAAGAAAGGAAGTTCAACATAGTTGGGATGCGATGACTTCGGGTATCCTCAATCGATGGTGTAAGGATGAACTTCGCACAAGTATTTTGGTTACTATTAATATACGTTTTTTTTTTTTTTTTTTGTCGTTCAAATAATAAGTAAAAGAAAAGAAAACTGATGAAAAAGGGAGACAGTGGAATTTCACCTCATGCATGAAATCAACCGTTTTTGCTTCACACTTGTGGACACCTCTAATAAGCTCTTCATAAGATGGTCTTAGAGGAAAACGCTCATCGACCCAGACTCCATTGACCATGACCACAGTCGGACCATCCTCGGAGTTGTTAGAGGGGCCACCACCCTTTGCCACCGGCATCACTGGAGGAAAAGGTTGATAGCGCCGACCCGAATTGCGTGTTTTTTGTTTTGATTGGAAACCTGAATTGCCTGTTTGGAAACGTTGATAGGGCCGATCCAAATTTGCCGTTGGAGGAAAAGGAGGAGGAGGATAGAGAGGTTGATAGGGCCAATTCGAATTGCCTGTTTGAGAAGGCTGATAGTTCCAATCCCAATTTCTCCTCCGAGGAAAATAAGGAAGTTGATAGGGCGGCCAACACGAATTCCCTGTTCTAGAAGGTTGATAGGGCCAACACAAATCGCCTGTTCTAGAAGGTTGATAGGGCCAATCCGAATTGCCCGTTGGAGGAAAAGGAGGAGGAGAAGGAGGTTCATAGGGCCAACCCAAATTACCCGTTGGAGAAGGTTGATAGGGCCAATCTAAATTGCCCATTGTAGGAAAAGGTTGATAGGGCCGACCCAAATTTGTCTTTGGAGGAGAAGGTAGGCCGGCCAAACCCCCATTGTCTTCTGAATGAAAATCTCTATCGTCGACCCTACCCGAACTCGGACCATCCTTGGTTTCGTTAGAGGACCCACCACCGGCTGCCACCGCCATCATCTCTGAGGACTTGGAGTTTATCTCATCGATGTTTTTGGACCCGAGAATTCTGAGCATGTACTCCAAACCATCACCCTTTGATCCAGCAGCCACCATGTTTAGAACCACGTTGATCGACAATGGAGACATTACAATGTTTCTGTCATCGTCGATCTGCTTGAGCAACAACTGGCTGGAAATCCTTGTGCAGAACTCCATTCTTGTTATCTTTCTGTCTCAAGGGTTTTTTCTTTTTCTTGGAGTTAGTCTCGGTTTGCTTAGGGTTTGTGAATCTATGAGACTATATTTATAGCCTTCTGTCTGTGGAAATATGAAGCATAGTCGAATTAGGCTTGCTTCCTTATTTTTTTTGGAAGAGTCCGTACCAAATTTGGATTCTTGGGAAACAAGGTTTGGGTTTGCCTTCTTTATTTCTTTGTGCCATCTTAAATGTATAAAATTTAGGGGAATGATTTTGCCACTCTACTTTTTTGTTAATGACACTTCCCTTTGTGTCTTGATTAGATGAGAAGGGGAGTGACATTAACAAAAAAATGAGTGGCAAAATCTATTCCCAAATTTATGGAATATTGTAACAAAAGCAGAAATAATTTAGTTGTGAAGATTGTCAATAAGTAGCTTTCGAATAAAGCTACTAATATATATTAGGAAAGATTATCATTTACTACTTAAGTTAATATTCTTTTTCAAAAGGAATAAAGAATTTGATTTGATTATAATGTCTTCTAAATTTTGGTGTCGCCTGTCTAGGGATGGCAAAATCATTCGCTCTGACCTACCTCTACCCTGGTCCCCGTTAAATGCTTTGGGTTTAGATCTCTTTTTGTTTCTTCTCTTGTGCTCTTTCCTTTTCTTTTCTTTTTTTTTTTTTTTTCTTTTTTGTTCCTTTTAATCCTACCATGATACTCCATAAGAATTCCCTAATTATGGTTGTATGCACAATTGCCTTAATTTGTAGGGTATAGGTATTTCCATAATATTACAAAAATTTTGTATTCTTATGTGTTAATTTGGCAGGGGTCCTGAAATAGCGAGTTGTCGAGTTGTCTCGAGATAATTAAATCTTTATCGTCAAAATTTCTTTAATTAGATCAAAATTGGGTAATAAAGGCATACACATGTATCGCCTTTATACCTTTTCATACATATCTTCTTCTGATTCCAAGCTTTCCTTACAGAATTTGTGCGAAAGCTTAGAATCTGTTGATCATCTCCTCTTTTTTTGCAAACCTGTATGGGACATCTGAACAGAAATTTTATTATGGTGGGGTATGCAATGGGTGCCCCCATCATCTTTTGCAGGCTTACTCCATTGGTGGAAGGCTGGGTTTGTCAAGTCAAAGCATAAAATTATTTGGGAGTCTATTCCATTTGCAGTGATTTGGACTGTGTGGAATGCTAGAAATCAACTGGTTTTTGAAAACAAGGCTGTGGATTGGATGGAAACTACTGACCTCATTAAAGCAAGGGTGGCTTTTTGTGTGACATCAAACAAGGAAGGGTCTGTGTATAATGGATGATATCATGTTCAGACTTCACTCTATTGTGAAATCTGGATAACTCAGTTGGGTGGGTGTGTGTGTTCTGCATCTGGGTGTGTGGGTGTGTGATTGGCATATGATGGGGCTTTCCTGCCTTTGATACACTTGATGTCGCCTGGCGAACCACCTGCAATTCATGGCGTGAATCATCTCTTTGGTTGCCATGGGCTGTGCTATCATTTCCTTATTTCTTTACGAGGACACGCAGCTGAAACAATTTTCCAAAATCTATCGCGTTGGATTTAGTTTGGTTGTGCTCTGCTCCTGTGCCGTTTCCTGGAGTACATGCCATGCTGGTGACTAGTTAGCTGCATTTCAATACTGGATTCTTTGCTTGCTTGTTTGGAGTTTCCACAGCGTCACTACTCTGCGGAAACTGATTAAGCGCTGTTGTCCTAAGATTTGGAGGCTGCACTGATTTTTGCTCCCACGTTTGGATCTTGATAGTGTTAATACTCTGCTGGAATCAAGATTGGAGAATTCACTACTGGGATTGATAATATGTTTTGTTAGCCTACTTGTCAGTTATGTCTAAATTGGGATTCATATGTGTAGACTTTGATAGGTCTTTGTGGGTTGCAGTTCCCACTCTTTTTTGTGTTTTTCAAGTTATGCAGATGATTGTCGGGGGGGACAAGGTGCCAACATAGTTGGGATGTTGTCTTCTTGTTGTGATGCTCTTGGTTAGCCTTTTTTTATGTACTCTCCTTTCCTCTTCTATCAATAATATTTCTTCTTTGCTGTTCAAAAAAAAATACATATCTTCTTCTTTTTTATTGATAAGCAAAAGAAATTTATTAATAGATATAGACAAAAGTGCATAAATCTGGACACAAATATATCTGCAATTGCTTGATGCTTGTGTGTTGCATACAAGCAGTAAAGTTACATATCTAACAAAGCAGCACATTTACTATATATTCCTACCTCTGACGGATATCAACCCGTTAGCCCGCCCATTTGCCAACTCTAATAGAAATCCAAAATTTGACGATAGAGCATTCAAGAAAATAGGTCCTTTTTTATAACCAAACGTCTGGGCCAGCTTGCACGTACCTCGACTAATCTTGGGGCTCTAACGTTAACAATCGGATAAACTTCTAATGGCCCCAAAGGAATCGATAGCACCTAAGTGGTTTCAAATGAATCTAGACCTTAGGAGTGAGCAAACACCTAAGTCACAGGCCTTGACCACCAAGCCTAGCCTTGGGTTATTTTTGGACATCTGAGTGATGATACGATCTAAATTGTATCAACAAAAATGCCTCTTACAGCAAGTCCACCTATTGTCATTTGTAGATGCCACAGATTTGGTTATGCCAAGCCATTTTGTATGCATTGACAAGTGAGATGAGTTTAATATTTTAACAATCTAATGGTCTAAATTTGAGGTTGTGCCAAAATAGCATCGATTCGGTGCAACAACATTGTTATTTTTTTTGGCTTTTTGACACTATAGTAAGCTAGAAAATGGCTTTGGCAACGTTATTTTGGAACTAAGGAGTGGACTTGCTCTTAGAGCGTATATATATTAGATAACTGTAGATCAATCTCAAAATGAAACACAAACAAGACATTGAAGTCATAATAACGTACGAAAGATCTACTTGCTATCCGAAAGTCTATTTGAAACATCAAAGTTCACAGCAAAATGCCCACTAATTACTGTGGGACACGCACGGGTGGTACTGTCCTTCTAGCTCTAGGGGCAACACCGTACGTGCAATCCCTGCTATTTTTAGCAATTTTTTGAGTTTTAAAATGTGACTCGAATCGTTCATCTTTTAAAAAACATCAAGGATAATGTTACTGCAGAAAAATCAAGGTCATTGGCTATCGGTAGCTAGCTAGGTAATCGTATCATGGTTGTCTCACAGTGTAATATGAAAAATTATACTAATTCCTGTCCATTTTTTGGATGACAAATACGATTCATTCACATAGTTATAAATAGGAAATTCATTTTCACACTCCCCATTTATCCTAGTGCACTCTATTTTTTTTTTTTTTTGAAAAGCGAAATCAATTTTATTAATATTAAAGAGAACAGTACAATCCGAGGGAAAGGGGATAAAGGCCATCACAGCGAGTGAATGACATCCCAACTATGTTGGCACCCCAAATGCTCGACAATCATTTGCCACCCCAAAACTCCAAAAGATCGACACCCATGAATAGTTGGCAAGATTCCAACCACACAGAGTCTACACCCACATAAATTCCAACGACATACAGATAATAATGGAACT
The DNA here is from genome assembly GCA_014282245.1 of Rhododendron simsii. Taxonomy (NCBI): domain Eukaryota; kingdom Viridiplantae; phylum Streptophyta; class Magnoliopsida; order Ericales; family Ericaceae; genus Rhododendron; species Rhododendron simsii. The sequence goes on along the minus strand of CM024959.1, from coordinate 8,462,014 downwards.
AGCTGAGACACCATGAGAGAGATAAGGCTCCATATTTTTTTTCCTTCACACAGGAAAAGGATAATCACGTAATTTCACATCACTACATAACAAACAAAAAAAGAATGCATTTGAATAAAATGGAAGTGTGAAAATCAATTCCCTTACAAATTAATATCTGATTAAACTTTATTTTTTCAATGACAATCCAATTAACGTGCCCTAGAAGATTAACAATTTGGATCATATTTTGGGATTCAGGACGTGCCCAATATGGATAGGGACAGCACAGTGTTGGTCCTTCAATTCAGGGAATAACCAATATCTCAATTTAGTTATTGCTGGTACAGATCCTTGGATCCCAACCTAATTGGCGTAATTAGAATAACTCAACCAGTCCATCAGCCTCTCCAACAAAATTTCCTTTATACATAAATGAACACCAAAAGAAAAAAGACAAAATAAATCAAAAAAAGAACAAAAATATTTCATTGCAGCAGATTTTTCGAAAAGGACTAGATCTCAATGCTGATATATATATATATAACAGGATTTCAATATTGCAGCAAATTAAATTGGAATAAAGAACTAGATTATAAACTACTTTATTCCCATAATCTCGTAAAACTCCATACTTCTAAACGGAAGATTTTGAAACTCAAGGAAACGTTACCATTCCCGACTAAAAGAAACTAACTAGAGGAGGTGGGATTAACTACTGCTCCAGTGAAAAAAACTGAATTTGATGTCTCTTCCTTGATCATGAACATAAAAGGATGATCAGCAACGAAACTTTCAATTTTTGGCGGGGGCATGCAACTACACGCACACTGCATGCCCATAATAGTAATGGCTGCAGCCTCTGTGCCTTTTTCGTCTACCTCAATATAAGCTTTTTGAATCATGTTTGGTTTCATGATTGGGACGTCCTCAGGAATATGCATCATGTCTGACCAATCTTTTGGATTTTGCAGAAACGTTAACGGTTCTCCCATATCCTCCATGACCTTAGAAACGTCAAAATCAAACGAGAATTTAAATTTTGGGATCCAAAATTCGTCAAGCCGTACTTCCCTTAAGTTAAGGCTCTGCAGTAAGAACAGCGGACATGTATTGAACTTTTCTACAAGAATTTTCAACCCATCCTTTTCATTTGGGAGAAAGAAGTACATGGAGAAATTCTTGTTGAGTTTCCGGCCTTTGTATGGGATACGAAGGACCTTGAAACCATCAAATGATCCAAAATAGTATATCTTATGGCTAGTCATGAACGGAACTAAAACAGTATTGTCGCTGGAAAGATAGAAATCCCTGTTTTCAGTGCGGCTTGCATCAAACTTGTAATTGCTGTCCCAAAGTCCTTTGAAGTATAGCCCATTCCCTAATACGATTGCTGTTTCTGAACTTAGGGATCCAGGTTGGAGAACATCTTTGATAAGCCCTCTCGACGCATCATCAGCCCATGAGTTAATTTCATCTACCACTTCAGATGCCTGTACAATGTTATTTCATTAATTACAGCGTTCAAAAAATTATTCATCTCAAAAGCTACTTTTGGACATGCAAACGGAATTCTACACAGAAAAGGAAACCATTTAGCATAAGCAGGAAACTACTTTTGTTAATTGCATGAATCACTTCTCTACCGACACACCAAAAACGGAGAAAACGAAACCATTTAGCATAAGGAAGGTTATTTATTTTTCCTTCCCATTGTAAATTCAAGTATTTTTTACCACTTTTTTAAGAAGCCAAACTCAAGTTGATCTAAGCTGTAATTTTTCAGTTCTTGTTAGGAAAACCTCTCTTTCTGTTGAGGAAAACAATGGAAAAAAGAAAAAGAAATTGCCTGTCTTTCTAAATCAAGTTTCATGGCAACCAAGCTACTGTGGCATAGGGCCGGACTGCTGGTGCAAAATTTCAATTTGTGTTTGTTTTTTCTTTTCGATGTACAAATCCAAGACCCTAAAACGTCACAAGGAATGACTACCTTTGTACAGGTATTTAGGTGATTATTAATATACTTTTTTCACCTTTGGAAAGTAATAGAAGAACCCCACCCGTATGCATGAGTATATAAAAGAGACCAACTGCACTCCACTCTCTCTAGGATGAAAAAGTAAGAGAAGAGAAAACTGATGGGGGGGGGGGGGGGGGGGGGGGGGGGGGGGGGGGGCGGGGCGTTACATTTCACCTTATGCAAGAAATCAACTGTTTTTGCTTCACACTTGTGGACACCTCTAATAAGTTCTTTATAAGATTGTCTTAGAGGAAAACGTTGATCGACCCAGACTCCATTGACCATTACCACCGTCGGACCATCCTCCGCGTTGTTAGAGGGCCCACCATCCTTTGCCACCGGCATCACTGGAGGAAAAGGTTGATAGGGCCGATTCAAAATGCCCAATGGAGAAAAAGGAAGAGGAGGAAGAGGAGGAGAGGGAGGTTGATAGGGCCAATCCAAATTGCCCGTTGAAGGAGGAGTTAGACCGGCCAAACCCCCATGGACCTCTGGACGATGAAAACCTCTATCAACCCTGCCCGAAGTCGGACCATCCTTGGCTTTGTTAGAGGACCCACCACCGGCTGTCACCGCCATCATCTCCGAGGACTTGAAGTTTATCTCATCGATGTTTTTGGACCCGAGAATTCTGAGCATATACTCTAAACCACCGCCCGTTGACCCCGCAGCCACCATGTTTAGAACCACGTTGATCGACAACGGAGACGTTACAATGTTTCTGTCATCGTCGATCTGCTTGAGCATCAACTGGTTGGAAATCCTCGTGCAGAACTCCATTCTTGTTATCTTTCTGTCTAAGGGTTTGTTTCGGTTTTTTTTGGAGTTAAGTCTCGGTTTGTTTAGGGTTTGTGAATGTATGCACCTATATTTATAGCGTTCTGTCCGTAGAAATATGAAGTCTAGTCGAATTAGGCCTACTTCCTTTTTTTTGGGAAGAGTCAGGACCAAATTTGGATTCTTGAGAAACAATGTTTGGGTGGACTTTGGGTTGGTGTTGTGCATCTTCGAGCCGTCGGATCATATATCTGACAGTTTAGATCTTATCTCGACAACCAACAATTAAGAACCGTCTATTGCCAAGATGAGATTCGAGTCGTCAGATACATGATCCGACAGCTCGAAAGTGCGCTGCACGGTGCTACGCACACCACTGCACAGCACCATAATTATCCCCCAATCGGGTCTGGGTTTTTGCCCTTTTTATTTCGTTGTGCCGTTCTTAACTTATGTATACAAACTTTATGGAATATATTAACAAAAGCAGAAATAATTTAGTTGCCAAGAATGTTATAAGTAGCTTTCGAATAAAGCTACTTGTAGTATTTACTGTATTAGAAAAGATTATCATTTACTTAAGTTATTTTTATTTTCATGAGGAATAAAGAATTTGAACTGATTAATGTCTTTTAAATTTTTTGGTGTCGCATGTCTAGCCGTCAAGGAATTCTGACCTACCTCAAGTCTGGCGTATCCCCGTTAAATGTGTTGGGTTTAGATCTCTTTTTGTTTCTTATTTTGTACTCTTTCCTTGTTTTTTTTTTTCCTTTTTTGTTCCTTTTTTTCCCTTGTAATTTCTATTTTCTTCTACCGTGATATGTAAATTCCTTAATATTTATGGTTGTACGCACAGTTGCCTTAATTTGTAGGGTATAAGTATGTCCATAATATTACAAAGGTTTCTCCTTGACCTATGAGTATGTTGACATACACACGTACCGCCTTTATACCTTTGACCTTTCCATACATATCTTCTTATTTTTCTATTAGCAAAAGAAATTTATACTAATTCATAGTAAATGTAGATTACAATGATTAGAAAGGAAATTTGGGAAAAAGGCGTCACAACCAAAACCGTACATTCTATTTATGCAAGGAGCCAACCTAAACCCCGAAAAAGGAAATTAAAAAAAGAAAAATGCAGCATCTCCCATCCTGATCTTCAATACCAAAATTCAGCATCGAACCGGGGTCATCGGCTACCTAACGTAGCACACGGTGAAAACCAGTTATGCCATGGGCAGCATAGAAAGGTAGAGAGAGACATCACAAACCATAGGAGAACCTCAGACAAAATTCTGCAATGAGGGTCGTTTGAGAACAGAGCCCAGAACGAGCCTTGATCAGCAAGAAACATTTCATCCCTTCATCATGGAAGTCGTGCAAACAGTAGCGGAACCACACTATGGCAAGCGGGGTTACGCGACCCCGCTGAGTTCCAAAATACCCCTATAGCAGGTATAGTTTTGAGGAGTATTTCATAATTTTGCTTCAAAAGATAATATTTTTGCCCTGAAAATCCCATGAAATTTATAATTCTCACTCGATATTTGACCCCACTGCAACTAAATTCTGGGTCCGCCCCTGCGTGCAAAGAGCCAGCCAGCCGTTAAGATGATAACGGGGACCGGGTCATCTAATGTAGCCAGAATTTAAGAGCCAAGTAATATCAATCTCCACAGCAGTAAACAGAGCAGCACCAATAGGCAAAAGTAGATGAGATCCCACCAGCATCTTCATGAAGCGTACCTTCACGCAAAAACAGACCATACCCAGCAAAAACTGACGAAGAAAAACCTGACACAAAAACAGACTCAACAAGACTCACGAAAGAAAAGACCAAACACCAGACATCAATCATCAAAGGTTGATTTTTAAATAGTCTAATGGTCTAAATTTGAGGTTGTGCCAAAATAGCACCGACACGGTGCAACAACATTGCTATTTTATTTTTTTTTGGCTTTTTGATACTATAGTAAGCTAAAAAAATGGCTCAATGTCATTTTGGAACTAACGAGTGTACTCTTTTTTTTTTTTTTTGTTCGGCAGAGTTGACTTGCTCTTAGAGCGTATATATATTAGATAACTATAGACCAAATCTCAAAATGAAACAAAAACAAGACATTAAAGCCATAATAACGAAAGATCTACTTGCTATCCGAAAGTCTATTATAAAGTCGCAGCAAAATGCCCACTCCACTTGGGAAAAAACATGCTTCAATTGAGAGATGTGGAAAACAAACACCACTAACACAAAACTAAAGGTATCTTTCGTCAACATCCTCAAAGATAGCTCACAGAATGGTCTCAGCTTCTAGTTTCCCTCTGCAGCCCCTTCTGCCTTTCTGACCTCTTGTTCTTCTGGCAATATTTTTCCAGCCTCCGCCAAATCTTCCTCTTCTGACTTTGCCAGTTCTTCGTGTTCATCACTCTTACCAAAGTCGTCGTCCTCTTCATCCAACCATTTTTCCCAATCCACTTTCACATTGTGTGGAATCTTCTCATCACCACGTAGTAGTACTAGTTTCTTCCACCATTTCTTCTCCATTTTCATGATAACAAAAAATATACTCCTCTTGCCTTGATTTATTTGGCCTCCCTTGAGATTAACTTTGTCATAAAGGCTCAACTTCACTCCATAAAGGTGGTTCTCCACTCTAGCACTTGTGGAGAATGTAAAACGTCCATCAGGCTCCAGATTAACCTTGAAATATTTAGCATCTGATAACAGAACAGCTGTGATATAAACCTTGTCAAGCCTCTGAGCCCACTTACCCTCAGGATGTTGAATCATCATTTTCCCTGTGGCAGGGAAGCTTGTGGCTGCCTGCTTATCATAAGATGTTTTTTTGCCTGCCCTGAAACTGGACCTACCCGATGTTCCTGAAGCACAAAATGTGGACAGGTCGTCCACTGGCAGCTTCACAACAAGTGGCCTCTCTGAACCACTATCATCTGATCGTACACCTAAATCATCTATGTACCTGCTTGTCAGATGTGTCAAAACTGCAGCAGTTGCATTGACAATAAGAGCTCCCGGTATAAGCCACTTAAGGGCTGCACAAGTACCGGTTGCATAAAATGGAGCCTTCAGTGCAGAAGCTTGTCCTATCAATCCACCGATGATGCACAGAAGACCAGTTTTGCAGTACATAGCAAAATGCTCACGGTTATTACTCAATGTATTGTAGTCCAGGAACCCATGTCGAAGCAGATACAGGGCTCTGTGATTGACTAGTTCCGGAGGGTCTGATTTTGCAGTAGTGCAAGTGCAACCTCTGAGCTTGAATAGGAGGTGGTAGGTAGGGACCCCATATTCGAAACGATACAAGGAATCCCCAGCAAGGAAGCAGTCCAAGCAAGAGAGCACCACCCCACTTTTGGGCTGTTGAAATCCACAGTCGAGAAATTCTGGACAAACCGATGGGTGTGAAATTGAAGTAGATGTTAATCTGGAAGAACACCGTACAATGGAACTGGAGCTGCCAATTGTGTTTGTGCCAACAAAATGAACAACTCTGCATTCACCAAAATAGATGCCTGCATTCACAACATTATGGTTTTACTTCCAGAAGATATTACTACTTCGTTGCTAGCAAATGCTGCAGTTTTCGTAGCAGAAGTATGGAACCATTCCTAACCAAGGTACGAGATCAAACTGTGACTCAAAACATGGCTTTCACTAAATAGCAAACAGTAGCAACAATGGTAGATAAAGAAAGGCTGAGCTTAATAAGTGAAATAGTTAACTGCATAGGCTTCATCTATGGCTTCTGTACCGAGAAAGGAGGAGGAGATCTGAAAAACTTAAAAAAGACAAAGGCCTCAAATAGAAACGGCAGAGTGAAAAGCTTGCAACTTTGATGCAAGGAAAAATAAAACACAAGAGTCACAGGGTGATAGAAAGGGGGTTAAAAGAGAGGAGTACACTGACCGTGGTGGGCGAAAGTGAATGCAGTTCTCCAAGTGTAGATGTGATCACCAGCCAGAACCTGGCTTCTCTAAAAAAATTTGGGATAGGAAACCCATCTCAGGAAACTCCTACTATTTGAATCTGCAATGTAACCAAATTACCAGCAGTACAGTTGCTTTTGACTGATGAATGTTGGGTTAAATACTTAAAACCTCCCCCCACGAGTCAAGAAGTCCATCTCCCGGGAAGAGTTAAAAAGCCTCAAAACATTTGTTATACGTTCATGTTCCTCTTTGATACACGAATCAAGTACTCAATTTCCCAAGGCGAAGTTGAAAGATTCACCCAAGAGATAATCCTTCATTAAAGTATTTGATGGGAAAATAAATATGTCCCATCAGTTTCCAACTTTCTGTATTCACATCCTATTATTAGCCTAGAGAGAGAGAGAGAGAGAATTCTACAGGAGTTTTTAAATATTCCACAGGGAATGGCAGCCTGCATTAATAACCATAACCCTATGAATCTCGTTCATCTCAGCAAGACAATTAGTAATAGAACAACAGAAGGTTTTTGTTCTAAATGAAACCAAAAAATAACAAAAAGAGGTGGACCACCACACGATCCTCCCGCCAAAAAGTAGTCCAAAATGGATTTGGCTGATAGAGAACTTAACTGAGGTTAGCCCATTCAGAGCATGGCAAGCTTTGAAAACCTGCAGGTGTCGTTTCTATTACCGAATGGCCTCATTCACCCAGCTGGCATAAGGTAAAAGCCACCGGCGAGAGGAAAAAATAAGTAGAGAGCCCAACTATAATGGTTGTCCGAAACTCTTGTCATGTCTAAAGACTCCAAACCGCCTTTTCTTTCATCTGCCACCTCCATCTGATCATAAGTTCATGCATTTGTTGCTTATCTGGTCATATACAATTACGAAACAGATCATACCATGGTAAGCAGCATGCACATGACATTACAAATAAAACCAAATTCCACTTAAAACTCGACAAATTTCGGAGCAAGCAAAGAACCAGACATTACAGGATTCAACAATACTTGGGGGGTCTGTGAGTATTCTGTTTATCCAGATCGAGAAATAAAAATAAGTTAAGACAAATGATGTATCAGTGACAGGCACTGGATGATACCCACTGGCACTGATTCACATCAACAAACACTTCTGTCTCTTTGCAGGTGGATTGTCATTCCCAGCAAACCTGTTCTGTCTCTCAGGACCATCATTTTACTTCGGGAAATTCCTCGTTAGGTCCTTCCCAACCAAAGAACAAAGCCATGTCCTCTCCTATCAAAAAAAACAAAAAGAAGCTAAGTCCTCCACTGGAGGCTTAATAATATCAGTTCGAACACCCATGTCAGAGACATACGTACTCATACTATACATCCCGGCCATTGCTGCAGCCATACCAACCGGACCTGACATAAACAACTTAACGGGAGAAGAAAGAACTGCTGCCAAGGGAAAACTAATCCCGCAAACTGCTTGAGCACTCCTTCCGAGAGCTGTTTTATCAAGTGTAAGGACCAAATTTCGAAGTGTGTATTGGCAATTCCATATAACAAAACACATATTTTCTATCAAGTTGTAAATTTAATTATTTCTTATAAGCTAGTGAGTCTGTATAGGATTAGAGGGGAAGGAATTATTATTATTTGTAATTGAGAGTGAGCGTTCGGGATAAAAAAGGAGGTTGACTTTTGCAAGACAAATTTTGGCGAAGACGGACGTGGAAAAAATATCTATATATGGAGTTGTTTTTTCTAGGTTTCCAACACGGCCTTATAAAAGAGAAAAATGGATGGCAAGGATTGGGTGTTATATACTGAATATACATATACGGTGATTAAGAAAAAGACAGCGTGCGGCGGCAGGAGCAAAAAGATCGAAGCAATAGTTCTATTTCAGAACTATTCCAAAGGAGAATTTTGATTAGGTTTTTTAAAGGGCTTGTGGACTCAAGGTTGTTGGCAATCAAGATTACTGGGTGCGGCGTGTGACTCGGCGTGTTATACTTAGAACTTTGTGAGGATTTGCATCATTTGAATAGGTATATCTGTAACTCCACAATGATTATAGTGATTTGATTCATTCCCGTAGTTTTTACCCATTTGGGGTTTCCTACGTATATCTCTGCGTTATGTAATTGATTGCTTTGTGTAGTTTTTACTAATAATTTTACTTAGTGATTCGCGTTCATACTGTTAGGATTTTTTACGGATTATTAGGAAACCCTGTTTTTTCATCAAGAATCGAAAGTCTGTTTTACAATAGATAGAAAAATCCTCACAGTTGTTCTTAAACACGTTGTAGTTTCCAATTCCCAAATCCGTTATGAAGTAGAAACATGGCCCCATAGATTACTGCTTTTTGTGGGTCAGATTCTGCAGTGGTGCAAGTGCCACCTCAGAGTTTTGTAAGAGCATCTTCCATCCTTACCCATTTTTCACCCAAATTTAGGTAGAGATTTGGGTTAGAAGCCTGATTTGGATAAAATATCTCCAATGTTAAACCCGTATTTTATCCAAACCTATTATGAAATGGCATACTTGTAATTAATGAGAGTGAAAAAATGGTAACAAAAAATGAGTATGGATTTGAGTCTACCCAAATTTGGGTGAAGAAATAGATATTGTCAAAATGGGTATGGCATTAGAGATGAATTTTTAGGCTTTTTACTCAAATTTTGAGTATGATAGTAAAATGGGTAAGGATTGGAGATGCTCCAAGGAAAGCTGATGGTGACCCCATACTCAAAACGATACAAGGATCCTCTACCAAGGAAGCAATCCAGGCAAGAGCAATCAGGAAAATCTGAACAAGTTTATGGCACCCCTGAACTTGAACAAGATATAGTCGAGAAAGGATCTGAAGTGGGATCAGAGGAGCTGAGAAAGGAAACTCCACTTGCACCAGGATTCGGTTCCCGGGTAAAATGGACAACTTTGCTTCCACCAACATCGATGCCTGCAAAAGGGTTTTATCCAAGTTTGACAACACTGAATAGAACATTAACAATATATAACAACTGCCAGATATCGGGGGCCAAAATATAAATTAAGCGTAGTGTAGCATTTGCTATCATTGGAACTCAACCTAATTGGCGTAATTAATGTAATAACTCAACTAATCCGTCAGCCTCTCCAATAAAAGTTCTTAATTTTATATAAATGAACACCAAAAGAAAGAACAAACGAAAAAAGACAAAATAAATCAACAAAAGAACAAAAAGATTTCATTGCAGCAAATTTTTTCAAAAAGGACTATATTTCATTGCTGATATATAACATGATTTCAATATTGCACCAAATTAAATTGGCATAAAGAACTGGATTATAAACTACTTTATTCCCATAATCTCGTAAAACTCCGTATTTCTAAACTGAAGATTATGAAACTCAACTAAACGTTACCATTCCCTACTAAAAGAAACTAATTAGAGGTGGGATTAACTACTGCTCCAGTGAAAAAAACTGAATTTGATGTCTCTTCCTTGATCATGAACATAAAAGGATGATCAGCAACGAAACTTTCAGTTTTTGGCGGGGACATGAACGCACACCCACACCCGACCATAATAGTAATGGCTGCAGCCTCCGTGCCTTTTTCGTCTACCTCAATATAAGCTTTTTGAATCATGTTTGGTTTCATGATTGGGACGTCCTCAGGAATATGCATCATGTCCGACCAATCTTTTGGGTTTTGCAAAAAAGTTAACGGTTCCCCCATATCCTTCATGACACTAGAAACGTCAAAATGAAACGAGAATTTAAATTTTGGGATCCAAAATTCATCAAGCCGTACTTCCCTTAAGTTAAGGTTTTGCTGTAAGAACCGTGGATATGTATTGAACTTTTCTACAAGATTTTTCAAACCATCCTTTTCATTTGGGAGAAAGAAGTACATGGAGAAATTCTTGTTGAGTTTTCGGCCTTGGTATGGGATACAAAGGACCTTGAAACCATCAAATGATCCAAAACAGTATTTCTTATGGCTAGTCATGAACGGAACTAAAACGGTATTGCCGCTGGAAAGATAGAAATTCCTGTTTTCAGTGCGGCTTGCATCAAATTTGTAATCGCAGTCCCAAAGTCCTTTTAAGTATAGCCCATTCCCTAGTACGATTGTTGTTCCTGGACCTAGGGATCCAGGTTGCAGAACATCTTTTATAAGTCCTCTCGACGCATCATCAGCCCATGCGTTAATTTCATTTATCACTTCAGATGACTGTACAGAGTTATTTCATTCATTACAGCGTTCAAAATTTATAATATTCATCTCAAGAGCTACTTGTGTTTTCTTTTCGATGAACAAATCCAAGATCCTAAAGCATCACACGGAATCTATTTGTACAAGTATTTTGGTGATTTTTAAAACAACTTTTTTTTTTTTGGCCTTTCGAAAGTAAGGAAAGAGAATTGACGAAAATCTTAGAGAGGGAGAGAGAGCGCGCAATTTCACCTTATTCAAGAAATCAACGGTTTTCGCTTCACACTTGTGGACACTTCTAATAAGCTCTTTATAAGATGGTTTTAGAGGAAAACGCTCATCGACCCAGACTCCATTGACCATGGCCACCGTCGGACCATCCTCGGCGTTGTTTGAGGGCCCACCACCCTTTGCCACCGGTATCACTGTAGGAAACGGTTGATAGCGCCAGCCCAAATTGCGTGTTTTTTGTTTTGATCGGAAACCGAAATTGTCTGTTCGAGAACGTTGATAGGTCCGATCCGAATTGCCCGTTGGAGGAAAAGGAGGAGGAGCGAGAGGTTGATAGAGCCAATCTGAATTGCCTATTTGAGAAGGTTGGTAGTTCCAATCCCAATTTCTCGTTCTAGGAAAATAAGGAAGTTGATAGGGCCAACACGAATCGCCTGTTCTAGAAGGTTGATAGGGCCAATCCGAATTGCCCGTTGGAGGAAAAGGAGGAGGAGAAGGAGGTTCATAGGGCCAACTCGAATTACCCGTTGGAGAAGGTTGATATGGCCAATCTAAATTACCCATTGTAGGAAAAGGTTGATAGGTTCGATCCAAATTGCCCGTTGGAGGAGAAGGTAGGCCGGTCAAACCCCCATGGTCTTCGAGATGAAAACCTCTATTGTCGACCCTATCCGAACTCGGGCCTCGGGCCATCCTTGGCTTCGTTAGAGGACCCACCACCGGCTGCCACCGCCATCATCTCCGAGGACTTGAAGTTTATCTCATCGATGTTTTTGGACCCAAGGATTCTAAGCATGTAGTCTAAACCACCGCCCTTTGATCCGGCAGCCACCATGTTTAGAACCACGTTGATCGACAACGGAGACGTTACAATGTTTCTGTCATTGTCGATCTCCTTGAGCATCAACTGGGTGGAAATCCTCGTGCAGAACTCCATTCTTGTTATCTTTCTGTCTATGGGTTCTTTCCGTGTTTTTGGAGTTTTAAGTCTCGGTTTGTTTAGGGTTAGTGAATGTAGGAGGCTTGCTTTCTTCTTCTTCTTCTTTTTTGGAAGAGTCAGAACCAAATTTGGATTCTTGAGAAACAAGGTTCTGGGTTTGCCTTTTTTATTTCGTTGTGCCGTCCTTAATTTAAGGACGCCGGGGGGCTGCTGGCCCAATTTTGGGGCCCACCCCGTCTTGCTCCGATGATCAGAATCGTTCACTTTATAGAGATAGAACAATTATGCAAAAAATAAGGTTAATTGGATATCATGAAGTGCCTGATCGGAGCCCATATAACTCTCGGTCCATGGGTTATAATGGATTTGATCCAATGTTTCGATCCATTCTTTTCAAGATAAAAAGGTTCCGATAAGGCGCTTAATGATATCCAATTAAGCTAATTTTTGGCATAGTTGTTCAACTCAACGAGCTCTACAAAATGAACGATTTCGATCATCGGAGCGAGACCGAGGTGGGCCCCAAAATAGGGCACAGTAGTACGCTGTTGTCCCCAAGGGGACAGCAGCCCCCAGCCTCCCTTAATTTATGTAGGAAAATTCTAACATTAGCCCAATGGGTTAACAATAGTAAGTTTGTGAATATGTATTAAAAGATGTATAAAATATACAAAAATACGTGTTTTTCTTATCTTTTAATGTGTTTATCGCTAGCCCACAAGACTGACAATAGCAAGATCGATTTATGTATAAACTTCATGGAATATATTAACAAAAGCAGAAATAATTTAGTTGCCAAGAATGTCTTAAGTAGCTTTTCAAATAAAGCTAGTATATATTAGGAAAGATTATCATTTGCTTAAGGTAATTTTCTTTTCGTAAGGAATAAAGAATTTGAATTGATTAATGTCTTTTAAATTTTTTGGTGTCGCGTGACTAGCTAGCAGTCAAGGAATGGTAAAATCATTCGCTTAGACCTGCCTCTACTGGCATATCTCCGTTAAATGTTTTGGGTTTAGATCTCTTTTTGTTTCTTATTTAGTACTCTTTCCTTTTCATTTTTTTTTCTTTTTTGTTCCTTTTTTCCTTTTAATTCTATTTTCCTCTGCCGTGATATATAAACTCCTTAATTATGGTTGTACACACAGTTGCCTTAATTTGTAGGGTATAGGTATTTCCATAATATTACAAGAGTTTTGTATTCTTATGTGTTAATTTGGCTGAGGGGTCCGGAAATAGCGAGTTTTCTTGAAACAAATCCTTGACGTCAAAATTTCTTTAATTAGGTCAATATTATGTTGACAACAATGCCCAAAGTAAGTAGGTAATAAAGACATACACTCAGCGGGTGTTCCACTTTCTAAAAAGTTTAACTTTTTTTCAAACGGAGGTAATTTCAAACTCAAATATAATGAAAATGAAAAATATTTTTTCAATTTTTTTTTGCATTGTTTAAAAGATTTTGATGAGATCTATCAAACAAGATCCATATTGGTAGGAAAATTATTTACTTAAACACATGATTTTTGAGCTTAAAAAATGGTGGACCAAAAGTATCTTCTTATCAAAAAGTAGACTGTATTTCCTAGAGTTACTGGTAACTGTCCACGTCTATGATCGCATTAATTTATACCTCTCCGTACGTATTTTGATATTGTATTGTTCTTAGAACTAAGATGTCAGATTGATTGTTACGGAATTGTATAGTGCTAAAAAGTTCTAGCCAACATGATGTCTATGTCTGAAAAGATGTGTATGTGTACTATAGAAAATTAGGACTTTAATCTCTAACTCCATTTTTCTATTGTCTATGAGAATCTATTCTATTCATAGGATTATGGACAGTTCTTATAAAACTGACTATGAGAATTGTGTATTTTTCTATAATATGAGAACCTCATTTGATGTTTGTTTAACTATGATGCAGTGTGTCTATCTATCTATGAGATGTACTCATAGAATTGAGAAAACTTTCTTAGTGATGGCAAATATATTGGCTTCATATTTCTCATCAAATCCAAATCAATTTATTTCCTATGATCAAGTTAGTACAAATGCATGGCTACGTTGTGTAGACATGAGAACTGTGCTATCTATTAGAACCATAGCTGTGTATTTTAGTGTGTGGTAGGATTATGTTGTGACATAGCCAGTTCTCTTCTGGCTAGATGATCAATAGTGTGACGTACTCAAACTTAATTGGTTCTCCATGGGTGAAGAATATAGTAGTTCTATAGTGAATACTCATATGGTGAATCCGTCCAAAATGAATGTCTTCAAGGAGACTTCTAGCTAGTTGTTTCTGTCATTGATTTTCGGAACAACGATTGGTATAATCTTCTTCAAGTACTTAACTGCTAAACGAAAACCAATTATTACGCGCAACAATGCAGGGTCATATATATTCTGCTAAACGAAAACCAAAATTGTTCGATGTTGACTAACAGCAGAACTACCAAGCTAGCTAGGTCACAAGACTAAAATTGTGAATTCGATCTTCCAAATTTTTTACCATCGATCATTAGTTAAGGCCAAACATTTAAAGAGTGCAAAAGACTATAGGACTCTTGATTTGAAAGAAGCTGGCCGGGCTCTAACATCTCCCATTGCTGCTTCTAAATCAGCAAGGTGGGCAGACATCTCTTCTTGCTCAGCTGAAGACTGAAAGAGTGCTGGCAACACAATGCAAGCTTGTCAACGAGCTTATATGCGTCCAAAAGCTCCTTTGAGTTACTTTCCATGCCACTTTTAATGCGACGGACGGAAGGCCTTTTTCCTTGCCTCCAGAGCTGAAAGCTCAGATCTCAATGGCTCCATTTCCTCGTCAATGGCTTTCAAGCTTTCCTCAAGGTTCCCGAAGAGCAGTAGATTCAGATCTTCATTTGCCTTTTGCTGTCAAGATTCCAACCCGCCTCCGAGTTTTGTCTAATTGAGAGTTGAAATCTACAAATTCAACTTCTGCTTTTGCACATGCTAGGTCATGAGCCCCAACTTCAACTTCTGCTTTTGCACATGCTAGTTCATGAGCCCCAACAATGAACTTCTTGACAGACGAGGATAGAGAATCAATGTCAAATGGAAAGTGAGAGAGCAATTTGATAAGATAAGAGTTGGAAAGCCTTATCATTTCTTTTGGTGAAAGTGGATCCAAATCCAACAATTTCTTGACGAAGTTTTCCTTCATGGTCTGAGGCTCTCTGAGCACAAGATCTCAGGGTGTCATCCATCCCCACAAGATCATTGTTGTCAGTCGACTTTTGTGGTTTTTCCATTCCCTTTATCATCACATCCATCGTCTGCGGCTTCTTTCAATGTTTTGGAATGGAAAAGCCATTTTGTATCTGAACCTACCAAGTGATTTGTAAGTTGTAATCACACATACTACCTGCAGGTATATAAGATCCTCCAAAACAGAAGTTGAAAGGTTTATACTTGGAAAAAAACCCCAACAACAGTAGAGAAATCATTTCCCAAGGCAAAATTAGAAGTGTACCAGTAGATACACATTAATTAACTCTTGCATGCATGAATCAATTAATCAAGTTTCCAATACCCTAGTTAATGAAAATTATGGGAAACTAAATGTGACCCTTCATTTTCCCCATTTGTTGAGTTGAAGGCATCTATCATCCCAAATAAAAGGAAAAAAAAAAAATTTTAATTCTTGATATGTGATCTGGACAGGTGAAGATAACAAATAGTCACTGAGAGCCTGGGAGATATCATATCATATCAAACCAAATCACTGCGTGCTAGTCTGCTAGACATCGTAATCTATTCCTAGCAACATCATTGATGCTTACTCAACAATGCTACATATTCATACCTCTAACTGATATCAAATGAAACTAAATTCCAAGTAGAAATCTGTCATATTCATGTACAGAAACCCAAAATTTGACAGCCGAGCATTCGAGAAAAGAGGTCCCTTTTTTTTTATAACCAGATGTTCGGGCTAGCTTGCAGCCTTGCACGTACCTCGACGAATCTTGGGGCCCTAAAGTTAACGACCGGGCAAACTTCTAGTGGCCCTAAAGGAATGGATAACACCTGAGAGGTTTCAAACTTGAGACCTTAGGAGTGAGCAAACACCTAAATCACAGTCCTTGACCACCAAGCCTAGCCTTGGGCTAGTTTTGGATATCTGAGTGATGATACAAACTAACTTGTATCAACAAAAATGCCCCAAGAGCAAGTCCACCTATTGTCTTTTGTTGATGCCACAAATTTGGTTATGCCAAACCATTTATATGCATTGACAGGTGAGATTAGTTTAATACTTTAATAATCTAAGGGTCTAAATTTGAGGTTGTGCCAAAATAGCACCGAACCGGTGCAACATTGCTATTTTTTAATTTCTTTTTTGGTTTTTTGACACTATAGTAAGCTAAAAAATGGCTTTGGCGATGTCATTTTAGTAATAACGAGTTGATAGCCATAATAACGAAAGATCTACTTGCTATCTGAAAGTCTATTTGAAACATCAAAGTTAGCAGCAAAATGCCCACTCAAAGTGGATAAAACATGCTTCAATTAAGAGATGTGGAAAACAAACACCACTAGATGTGGAAAACAAACACCACTAACACAAAACTAAAGGTATCTTTCGTCAACATCCTCAACAATAGACAGCTAACAGAATGGTTTCAGCTTCTAGTTTCCCCTCTGAAGCCCCTTCTGCCTTTCTGACCTCTTGTTCTACTGGCTTTGTTTTGCCAGCCTACGCCGAATCTTCCTCTTCCGACCTTGCCAGTTCTTTGTGTTCATCACTTTTACAAAAGTCATCGTCCTCTTCATCCAACCATTTTTCCCAATCCACTTTCACATTGTGTGGCATCTTCTCATCACCACGTAGTAGTTTCTTCCACCATTTCTTCTCTGTTTTCATGATAACACAAAATATTCTCCTCTTGCCTTGATTCATTTGGCCTCCCTTGACTTTGTCATGAAGGCTCAACTTCACACCATAAAGGTGGTTCTCCACTCCAGCAATTGCGGAGAATATAAAACGTCCATCAGGCTCCAGATTAACCTTGACATGTTTAGCATCTGACAACAGAACAGTGACATAAACCTTGTCAAGACTCTGAGCCCACTTGACCTCAGGATGTCGAATCATCGTTTTCCCCATGGCAGAGAAGCTTGTAGCCGCCGGCTTATCATAAGACATTTTTTTGCCTGCCCTGAAACTGGACCTACCCGATGTTCCTGAAGCACAAAACGTGGACAGGTCCTCCACTGGCACCTTCACAACAAGTGGCCTCTCTGAATCACTATCATCTGATCGAACACCTAAATCATCTCTGTACCTGCTTGTCAGATGTGTCAAACCTGCAGCAGTTGCCTTAACAATAAGAGCTCCCGGTATAAGCCACTTAAGGACTGCACAAGTACCAGTTGCAATAACTGGAGTCTTAAGTGCAGAAGCTTGTCCAATCAATCCACCGCCAATGCACAGAAGACCAGTTTTGCAGTACATAGCAAAATGCTCACAGTTATTACTCAACATATCATAGTCCAGGAACCCATGTCGAAGCAGATACAGGGCACTGTGATTGACTAGTTCTGGAGGGTCTGATTTTGCAGTAGTGCAAGTGCAGCCTCTGAGCTTGAATAGGAGGTGGTAAGTGGGGACCCCGTATTCGAAACGATACAAGGAATCCCCAGCAAGGAAGCAGTCCAAGCAAGAGAGCACCACCCCACTTTTGGGCTGTCGAAATCCACAATCGAGAAATTCTGGACAAACCGATGGGTCTGAAATTGAAGTAGAGGTTAATCTGGAAGAACACCATACAATGGAACCACTGGAACTGGAGCTGCCAATTGTGTTTGTGCCAACAAAATGAACAACTCTGTGTTCACCAATGTAGATCCCTGCATTCAAAACATTATGATTTTACTTCCAGAATATATTACTACATCGTTGCTAGCAAATGCTGCAGTTTTTGTAGCAGAAGAACGGAAACAAATGTTCCTAACCAGTAACCAAGATGAGGTATGAGATCAAACTGTTACTCAGAACATGGCTTTCACTAAATAGCAAACAGTAGCAACAATGGTAGAAAAAGAAAGGCTGAGCTTAATAAGTGAAATGGTTAACTGCATAGGCTTCATCTATGGCCTCCGTACCGAGAAAGGAGGAGATCAGGAAAACTCAAAAAAGAGCAAGGCCTCAAATAAAAATGGCAGAGTGCAAAACTTGCAACTTTGATGCAAGGAAAAATAAAATACACAGGGATAGATGGGGGGGTTAGATGAGAGGAGTTCACTGACCGTGGTGGGAGAAAGCGAACGCAGTTCTCCAAGTGTAGATGTGATCACCAGCCACAACCTGGCTTCTCTCAATTTTTTGTGACAGAAAACCCATCTCAGGAAACTCTTCCTACCTTAATCTGCAATGAAACTAAATTACCAACAGTACAGTTGTTTTTGTCTGATGAATGTTGGGTTAAATACTTAAAACCTCCCCCCACGAGTCAAGAAGTCCATTCCCCAGGAAAAGTTAAAAAGCCTCAAACATTTGTTATACGTTCATGTTCCTCTTTGATACACGAATCAAGTACTCAATTTCCCAAGTCGAAGTTGAAAGATCCACCCAAGAGATATTCCTTCATTAACCTATTTGATGGGAAACTAAATATGTCCCCTCGGTTTCCAACTTTCTGTATTCACATCCTATTATTAGCCGAGATAGAGAGAGTATTCTACAGGGGAATGGGGATGGCAGCCAACATTAATAACCATGACCCTACAAATCTCGTTCATCTCAACAAGACAATTAGTACTAGGACAACAGAAGGTTTTCGTTCTAAAGGAAACCACAAACGAACAAGAGAAATGCTAAGTGCAAAGAAAATAGACAAAGAAAAGACCCTGAAAGTGTACATAAACGGCTTAGATGCACTACACAGTGAAACTGGACCGTGCATGTACACTTTAAGGATCTTTTCTTTGTCAATTTTCTTTATTCCTAGCACTCCTCAAAGAACAAAAAGGGGTGGACCACCACATGCTCCTCCTCCCGCCAAAAAGTTTTCCAAAAATGGATTGGGCGGATAGTGAACTGAACTGAGGTTAGCCCATTTAGAGCATGGCAAGCTTTGAAAACCTGCTGGTGTTGTTCCTACTACCGAATGGCCTCATTCACCCAGTTGGCATAAGGTAAAAGCCACCGACGAGAGGGAAAAATAAGTAGAGAGCCCAACCATAATGGTTGTCCGAAACTCTTGTCATGTCCAAAGACTCAAACCACCTTTTCTTTCATCTGCCACCACCATCTGATCATAAGTTCATGCATTTGTTGCTTATCTGGTCATATACCTACATAATTACGAAACAGATCATACCATGAAAAGCAGCACGCACATGACATTACAAAGAAAACCAAATTCCACTTAAAACTCGACAAATTTCGGAGCAAGCGAAGAACCAGACATTACAGAATTCAACAATACTTAGGGGGTCTGTGAGTATTCTGTTTATCCAGATCGAGAAATAAAAATAAGTTAAGACAAATGATGTATCAGTGACAAGCACTGGATGATACCCACTGATTCACATCAACAAACACTTCTGTCTCTTAGCAGGTGGATTGTCATTCCCAGCAAACCTGTTCTGTCTTTCAGGACCATCATTTTCTTCAGGAAATTCCTCGTTAGGTCCTTCCCAACCAAAGAACAAAGCCATGTCCTCCACTGGTATCTTAATAGTATCAGTTCGAACACCCATGTCAGAGGCATACCTACTCATACAATACATCCCGGCCATTGCTGCACCCATACCAACTGGACCTGAAAAAAGCAACTTAACGGGAGAAGAAAGAACTGCTGCCAAGGGAAAACTAATCCCGCAAACCGCCTGACCACTCCTTCCGAGAGCTGTTTTATCAAGAATCGAAAGCCCTGTTTTACAATAGATAGAAAAATCCTCGCAGTTGTTCTTAAACACGTTGTAGTGTCCAAATCCATTATGAAGTAGAAACATGGCCCTGTAGATTACTGCTTTTTGTGGGTCACATTCTGCAGTGGTGCAAGTGCCACCTCGGAGTTTTGTAAGGAAAGCTGATGGTGTGACCCCATATTCAAAGCGATACAAGGATCCTCCACCAAGGAAGCAATCCAGGCAAGAGAGGACTACTCCGCTCCCAGGTTTTCGAAAACCGCAATCAGGAAAATCTGAACAAGTTGATGGCACCCCTGAACTTGAACAGGAGATAGATGAGAAAGGATCTGAAGTGGGATCGGAGGAGCTGAGAAAGGAAACTGCACTGGCACCAGGATTCGGTTCCCGAGTAAAATGGACAACTTTGCTTCCACCAACATAGATGCCTGCAAAAGGTTTTTTCCAAGTTTGACAACTCTGAATAGAACATTAACCAGATATCGGGGGCCAAAATATAAATTAAGCGTACTGTAGAATTGCTATATAAATGACTAACATACCAACAAATAGGATCTTGCATGCCCATGCAAAAAAAAAAAAAAAAAAGAGTTGAACCACATAATACATCAAGTAAAGAGGGAAAAACCATAAAACAGACGGGTTTGGGAGCATTGTGTAAGAAAACACATATGTGCTCAAAAGTTGTTAATTTCTACCTAAGTGAATGGTATGCGATGTGACACCAGACCTTGTCAATAGTTTTCTGTTTCCAATATTAACATCCCTCTGGTGGTTGGCGGGAGGAGCACTGCATTTCAATATCGAGAATGGAGTAAGGAATTCCGCAATCCACAAAAAGCCCACTTTCTAGGCCAGTTAGCGTGGAAAAATTCCTTCCACAAAGCTGAAAGTTCGTAAGTTTAGCATGATAATGCATATATTTCATCTCACTGCAACTTCCAACCCTTCACTTGTTCTACAATGCAGGACATCTCCACCATGGCAATTTTGAGGAGACAGCTTCTCTAAAGGGTCCAACCGTCCAAGTCCAACTAGGCATGTGAAGTGGCTAGTTGTTGGAGAAGGAAAAGATAGCTAATTCTAAATGCAGCAATTAAACTGGATATGGATTTAGTGTGCAAGATAACCCCTTCTTCTTATTCAGAACCAAATTATTGCTAGGAGGTGGCAGAATCATACACAAATGTTAATGCTGTCTTATTAGCTGCACTAAAAGCAGGAAATACATGGATAACAACCAAACAATAGTACAGAGTTCCCATGTGCCCATATCTTTGAGTCAAAAGATCTGATTTTTTTTCTTTTTCTTTTTAATCAGGTGTCTGGGCTAGCTTATGCGCACCTTGACTAATCCTAGGGGACCATAACCCCACCGTCCACTAGCGGGGGCCCACTTGAAACCAGAGCAAATGTTCCTCATGGACTAGTTCCAACACAGTTGATAGCACTTGAGAGATTCAAACCTGAGACCTTAGAAGGAAGCAAATCTCTAAGTCTTAGGCCAACCCCCTTGGGGTTAAAGATCTGACTTCTATTTCAGGCAACATCATCTGTTATTGTACAAAAACATCTTTGGGCTATATTGGGATCCTACATTTGTCGTAAAAAACGGGAAAGGGAAAAGATGTGAAACGAAGATGTAGCTGAAACTCAAGTTGTTTTTCTCGTTCAAGGGTTCAATGAGGAAAATGAGAGGCAAAAGAACACATTTTTGCCGAATAATATATTCTTCCATTTTCCGTCTAATTACCACTACAAAATAACTGTACAAATATATCTCCATTTCCATTTCACTTTCGCTGCGTTTTCATTTTTTCCGTGACAAATCCAAGTTCCAAAACAAAGCCTCTAGAGCAATCAAATGACTGAGATATAAGTAAGCGATGCAATGCAAATCACCAAACCAACTCTCAAGGCAATCAGCCTCTAACCAGGAAAAAGATCACTATCGAGAAACCCATTTCGAAAATGGGATCAAAAAATGTAGATTCCAATCGAGATGGTAGGAAAAGTAGATTTCAATTCAGGTGGGGGCAAAAAAGGGATCAAATAAGAACTGAAATTAAAACAGCGACATTTCGAAAACCTAAAATTCATTCAACAGCGGTAAAAAGATACCCATTTCATGAACCCAGATAAACAGAAAACCAGTATGGATGAATCAGGACCCAATTCAGCATAAGAGGATGGAAGAAAAAAAGCATAAGAGGGAAAAGAGTTTTTATTTGCTACCGTGATGAGAGTAAGCAAACACAGCTCTCCAAGTGTAGATATGGTCGCCTGCTACGATCTCGCTTCTTTCCACTCTGTGGGAAAGTAGACCCATTTCCCCCTCTCTCCCCCTTCTGAATCCGATTCACACTGAAGTGTATAGATTCATACGTATGTATGTAATGCGCGTAAACCATAGGCGGAGCAAAAAGAGCAAAACAAGCAGAGCAGGTTATGGCTTCGCCCGGGTTCGAACCGGAGACCTTCAGTGTGTTAGACTGACGTGATAACCAACTACACCACGAAACCTTTGTTGCCATCCCTAGTGAATTAATATTTTTATACATTTAATAATTCTGGTGATGCATTGATGCTGTATTATTTCTTTTGGATCGTCTGACGAAAGATTACAATCATTTTTCACTTAAAAAATTGAACTCAAAAGTCAAAACAAATCCTAACCACGACCATTTAAAAGTTCCACTGACATTTACCCCCATACGCAATAATGATATCATGTATCCATCTTTTTGGCAAACTGCATGATACAGTAGTAAAATTTATGCTTCCAATTAATTCTTGTGTTTGAATCAAAAGATGCATCCATAGGACGATGAAATAAAGCATTTTTGTATGCCAATAACGCATTGGTTGTCAATTGCATGTCATCGATTGACTCTTTTAACAAGCCTGTTTAAGAGTTCGTTCCAGAATGCGAATAAGAATTTATTTTTTGTTAAATAATAAGGTTTGTTTCACAAAAATAAGAAGAAAGTACTTATTTTTTCAAAATTTATATAGGTACCAATGGGCGCCGAGAACGGAAATCGTACAGAAGGCCGCGCCAGGCCGTCTCCGGCCACCAGACTGCCGATCCGAGCCGTCCAAAAATTATATAAAAAAAAAATCGAGGGGGCCCTACGTGGGAATCGATGGCATCCGGGGTGTGTAGAATGCTTGAGCCGAGCACCCCTTTTTCGTGTATATGATTTCACATGAAAAAAGGGTGTTCGGATCAAGCACCCTACACACCTCAGATGCCTTTGATTCTCGCTAATGCCCCCTCGGTTTTTTTTTATATAATTTTTGGACGGCTCGGATCAGCCGTCCGGTGGCCGGAGATGGCCCGGCGCTGCCGTCGGTACGATTTCCCTCCTCAGCGCCTATTACTCATAGCACAACTCCTTGTTTTTTAAGAAGGCAATTTCAACCTCAAAAATCATGTGATTACACAAATAATTTTCTTATCAATATGGATTTTATTTAATAGATCTTATTGAGATCTTTAATACGGTGCAAAAAAAATTGAATTTTTTTTTATTTACATTATTTTTGAGTTTGAAAATGTGAAAAAAAAAACTTTTTATTTGGGTTTTGTGAAATGACCCTTCTTAATTTTCTTTGAGAAGTTCCAAAATAAGTACTTATTTTTTAAGAAGGTTTCTGGAACGGGGCCTAATTAGTATATAGTTGTGTACAGGGGCAGAGACACATGGGTACAAGGGAGGGTGGCCGACCCCATTAGCTGCCAAATTTTTGTAGGGATAGGTATAATTTTTATCCTATTTTTACTAATTTGACTCCAAATTTTCATAGGAATAGATATAATTTAGCTATTTTGATTCCACAAAAAATCTCTAAATTGCCCTAATTTGTTTTAAGTGCATAGAAATTTCAAATGTTCTCTTCTTTTCGAGAGTTGATAGTGCTAGAAATGAGACTATCATGTATTATTTTTCAAATATAACAACTATTTTGGGGCCAATTATGAGGCAAAAATAAATTATTAGTGCATATCGATCTTATAATTAACCTTTTAATTTAGTTTTTTTTTTTTTGGACTTGTGCACAGAAAAAATATATTGCATATGAATCTAATTTTATGAGGGAGGTCATGGGTTCGACTCCTGCTGGAGCAATACCCTTAGAGTCCCAAGCTATGGATAGCTTCTGGACTCCGTGCTAACTCTAACACTCCCTACTAACCCCCGCTGATGTATGACGATTGAAAAAAAAAAAACCAAAATTTTTGACTCCGCCTTTGGTTGTGTATTACTTTTCTTTATCAGTAAGAATGATTTCATTGTCAATCATTGTGATGGAAGAGAAATGCATTAAGAGAGTTTTGAATAGGATAGTATAAAACTTCTTCTACAACTGCTACTCAAAAACTCAATCTACCCCTCTCAACCGCAGCCTCAACTTTTCTAAGAAAACGACTCAACAAACAAATTATTATTGGCTTACAGATTGATGTAAACTTTCCTAATTAATTTCAAATCAAATAAAAGGCAATTGATAATGCCAAAACCAAAATTGATGCTGCCAAAACTCAACCATGTGAAATGACTTCTTTGCCCTTTTCCCAATCTCACTCTACTCTCTCTCCTGAACAAACCCAGTCGACCAAACCAGGCTTTGCCCTCTCCCATTAATTCCCAAATCAATCTGTGAAAGGTCACCACGCCACCTGTTTTGCCCACTCCCATTCATTCCCAAATCAATCTTCCATAAAACCAATCTCAAACACTTGAAAAACCATTTCTCGTTTGTACTCGAAATCAAGAAGATGGGTTCTGCGAGCAGAGCGTGCCGCTAACGTTGGACTGGTGGAGGCCTTGAAAAGACCATGGGTTTTGCAGGTGAAACTCCACGCTGCACCACCACGTCAAGGCCAACCTCAAGCGAATAACAAGCTTTCTTTTCCGTCGTCCGCGGTGGTGGTTTCGAGCAAGTTGAGGGAGTAAAAGGCCAAGCTTTCTTCCATCGATTGCTTCTACTTCTGATGCTAAATGTAAGGTTGATCTCCGGATCAATATCTGGAAATGGACCTTCTAATTTCAAAGCACTCAATTCTCTTGATTTTACTGTGGGTTTTTTTTTTTTCCTCCCCTTTTTGGGTTTGTGAAATTTTTATTTTGGAAGAAAATAAAAGTGAGGTGGGTGATGTCGTCGCAATCCGTTTCGTCAACTGAATCACCACCACAACCTCCGCCATCGACGGCCGGCTCCAGTAACGGAAGTTTGGAAAACAAGAAGCAGGAGGCCGTGGATACAGTAAAGAAATGATCGGATCGGTCGACGGTGGGCCACCTCGTTGGTTCTCCTCCTTGCTCTGTGCTTCTCGCTCAAACAACTCTCCTCTTTCTTTCTTTTCTTCTCTCCTTTTCTCTCATTTTTTCTTTCCCTACAATTGTATCTTCTCTCCTTTTTTCTTTCTTTCTTTTCTTCCGTCCTTTTTTGGAGGACCTCACCATTTTTCCGAATGATTTGGGCAATCATTTTACAGAAAACTTTGGCGTTGGCGGTAGGGTTGGAGAGGTTGAGTTGGGAGATCGACTGGGTTTGTTCAGAACTCAAGAGAGGGAGAGAGAGAGAAAGAGAAAGAGAGAGTAAAGTAGAGTGAGATTGGGAGGAGGGCAAAGAAGTCATTTCACATGGTTGAGTTTTGGCAGCATCAATTTTGGTTTGGGCATTATCATTTGCCCAAATGGAATCATGTGTAGAAAAAGTCTTTTCTTTTCTTTTTTTCCCATTTAATAAATCATTCCGAGGTCAACATCTTAGTGGTAGCTAGGGGAGAACCGTAGAAGTGTACGTCAAGAAGTCTTACCCAACCATTAGGGTGTTGGGAAGTCGTAACTGTCAATTTATTGAGCACCATAATTTCAGTACTCAGGGGAGTATACTCCCTCCCCTCATATAACATATGGACGTGGGACCGTGTGAATTCCACGTACAAATTATGTGAGAGAAGAAGGTGTATTACCGGAGTATTAAATAGTTTTCCGATAATATGACCTAAATTAGAGACCAGAGCCAGCTCCAAAACGTGTCAAGAGATTCCAGATTCTAGATGCTAGGAGTGTATAGTTTTTCTAATAACCGAAGTGTCCGCACGTATTAGCTTGCTTATACCCGACTAATTCTAAAATTTAAAACTTAACGACCGAACAATCTTTCAATGGCTCCAAGAATTAAAATTCTTGGCTTTCATGATATTTAACACTATGACCTCAATCTTGAGGATATTACTACAATAAATAGTTATAAGATATTGGAGATCAATTTATGCTATATACAAATGTAGATAGGTTCAAAAGTTTTCAAGCTCTCTATTCTAAATTCTTACAATTTGATTTTTTGTTATTTTTAAAATTAAGAGAGAGGGGAGATCAGAAAGGAAGGGGATTGAGAGCTGAGGGAGGGAGGGAGACAGAGAGAGAGACTTGGGGAGGGGGGAATTGAGAGAGATGCGTGATTATACGATGCCCACAGGACATGGTAGACGGATGCTTCAAATTCCTCCTCACCACACATTTGTAATAGTATGAGGCGAGTGGTTCTTTTTTTTGTGTTGGATTGGTGCTTTAGTTTTTGTTGGTTTGCTCTGTTTATCCTATATTTTTTTGTAATTGTAAATTAATTTTATTTACCCTTTGTAATTTTAATTCATAAAAAAAGTAAATATAAGTCTTTCCATGCATAAAACGTGACATCGCTTTGGACCCAAGTTGCATGCCCCATACATCGAATGGGTACGGTGCTAGTTTAATTTAACTACATGCTTGGTAAGCATCTACTATGAAAACTCTAGCAGGCTAGCAGCACCTAAACCCCTTCACCTTAATTAGTTATATTATCCAAACAAGAATAAATAAATAAAAATGGAAAGGAAAAAAATAGAGCATGAAACTTGAAAAATGATTAAAGTTCAAAGCAATTATCGGAAGCTCGACATGAATAGAATCTTATTTTTCCGTGGCTTTGGGACATGGCGTATAGAAGCATAATTTTGTTTGGCATTAATCACCTTCAATGATGTGACTGCCCCGGCAATGGAAAGGGAGGTAATGGGACCTTGAATTTTTTTTTATTTAATTAATAACCGAATGTTCGGATAATTTGTACCGGTCTCTCGACTAATTTCTAGATCTCTAAAATCAACGACGGAGCAAATCCCGTAAAATTGTGACACCAATATATGGAATATTTGGCCCCCGCAAATTCGAATTTGCGGCCTGTTTACAGTTATTGATTTTACACATATAACCATTTCTCTCTTCTCACCGGGCCTTGAATTGGTTTCTGCTTCTCTCTCTTCTCATCGTACTACTACTACCCCACCTTCAACACGAAGAACGTGTTGCATCACCTTTATTAAACAAAACGGAGGCACGTGGGTCAGCTGCTCAAACAACGCACCTAACTATTTAGGCCAACATTTTTGTATTCGTCACACGAAACATTTCCAGGTCATATGGAGTATATCTCACCTACAACCGATAAATTTTGGGTGTCGAGCGGATACCACATGCTAGTATCCGTCGGTTATTCCAGGAGTTAAAACGTGTTTTGGACTGTCCTAATTTATTCTCTCTTTCCTCTCACTCGACCACTCTATCTCTTCTCTTTTTAAAATTCAAATTGTCCAAAACACGTTTGAACGGTTAGAATTGACGATAGAGTGGTACCCGAAGGACACCCAAGAACTTCTCCCTACGACCTTAGCTCGGAAGTAAATTCGCATATTATGACAAATGCTAACTACCTACCTACCGTTCTTGAAGTGCGCATTTTTCTTCAAAATACTCGATGGTATTTTTTTTGTATAAATGTTTATTTTTCCAATATTATATGAGTGGTTTCAACCGTACGGCAGTTTGACTGTTACTAAGCTGTTAAAGCATCCAACTCCAAACTAATTGGCAAAGAGTGGAGAGACCGCCTAAACTCATATACTAGTTTTTGAGGAGATAATTAACCAATATGGTACAAATCCCAACATAAGCAAGCAAAATTTATAGGTATAAGTAGTAAGTAAAAAAACCGCATGCATATATTCAGTTGAACGTAACATGATTGTCAGAAAAGGTACATGTGGACAAGTTTTAGTCGTCTATTTTTCTTATGACAATTACGGTCCGATCAAGGCTTAACCAATGTCCAATTATTCTTTTTTTCGGGTGGAAAGCCACATGAGATTAGGGTATGAACCAATAATTTGACCTGACAAATGGAATGGAGTGCAGTTAATGCCTTCTTTATACTCTCGTGCACATGGACAGAGTTCGATTCCCGTAAACACCTATTCTCCTCCCAAAATCCCATAGGATGGAATACATTAGAATTAGAATTAACAATGACAAAAAATAATTTGACCAGCACATATTTGGAAAGAACAAGAATAGAATTTTCCTTTCACTTGACTTAGGTAACCTCAACTCCCCTCGCTAGATCTGATTTCCTTCCCCCCCCCCCCCCCCCCCCCCCCCCCCCCCCCCCCCCCCCCCCCCACAAAACAAATAAAAAGCCCAAAACTACTTTAACTATACTTACACTTAACTCCCCTCGCTAGATCTGATTTCCTTCCCCCCACCACACCCCCCCCACAAAACAAATAAAAAGCCCAAAACTACTTTAACTATACTTACACTTTAATGTAAAACACCGCCACCTACAAGTCCACCGCCAGTCAGTCCAGAGAGAGACTAACACCATGGAAGAACCCACAGCTGATATCATTGTCCCTCTCAGTAAGTCCTTAACTCCAACTCTCATTGCGTAAACAACTTTCTCTGAACCTGTTTTTTCCATTGTTTCTCTGCGCGCAGTACCCAAGGATGACAACACAACTCCGTCTACCTCGCAGCCACCGGAAGAAATCCACGTACTGCGCGAACCGGAGCAAGAGGAGGAGGAGGAGGAGAACTCGCCGGTCAGACAGGTGGCCCTCACCGTGCCCACCACCGACGACCCGACCCTGCCCGTGCTCACATTCCGCATGTGGGTCCTCGGGGTGTTGTCCTGCGCGCTCCTGTCGTTCCTCAACCAGTTCTTCTGGTACCGGACGGAGCCGCTCACCATCACCGCCATATCGGCACAAATCGCGGTGGTGCCGCTCGGACAGCTGATGGCGGCCAAGATAACGGACCGGGTTTTCTTCAAGGGGAAGAGGTGGGAGTTCACGCTGAATCCCGGGCCGTTCAACGTCAAGGAACACGTGCTCATCACCATCTTCGCGAACTCGGGTGCCGGGTCGGTTTATGCCATCCATGTGGTTACGGTGGTTAAGGTGTTTTATAAGCAGAACATCACCTTCTTCGTGTCCCTAATCGTCATCGTAACAACGCAGGTTAGTTAGTTAGAACTTAGAACAATGCTGCGTGTACAAAATATTGGTGCACACATTTGAACACAGATGTAACATGGTCTGTCGACTATCGAATGCACTTAAATTGAGCTTTTGTTATGTTACGAATTTCACGTACATTGGATGATTCTGGACATTTCAGGGTTTTTTTAGGGCCTTAGCGTTTGATTGTTTGGTATTTTGGAAGTTTGGTTTGTTAATATATGGTAGTGATGGGGTTACTGTTTTGAATGGTTGGTAGGTGTTGGGGTTCGGATGGGCTGGGATATTCAGACGGTACTTGGTGGAGCCAGCTGCCATGTGGTGGCCTGCTAATCTGGTCCAGGTTTCGCTCTTCAGGTATGGTTAGTTTACGTTTATTGTTTTGCCCGCCCGTGTATAATTACGTCTAGTGTCACTTCTGTGGAAGGTTGTGTAAGTTTTCCGATGGACATCCGGAGATTCAACGAGTTAATTTCAACAACGGTTCGGATTCTCTCCGATCCAAAACTTAGAACATACAAGATAGTTCAAATTTGAACTATTTCATTCAATCCATAATTAGAACAGAAGAGGATTCATTTCCTTCGACCACTATTTTAACGGTAGACATGTGGCCCATGTGCCTCCTCGATCGCGCGTTTATTGCAGTAATCTGATATATGTGTCGATGTCTAATTAAACTGATATTGTCGGTACTGCCCAGCTCACAACGGCGGTGCAGGAAACTCCGGTGGCGGCACTAATAACTAGGCACACAGTATGTAGCAGATGTGGATTTAAATGTAGTGAGGCATTTTTCGTTCATTTTTTCTGTGCATTATAATGACGTCGTTATTCCTTTATAGTCACTGAAACAGATCGACTAGGCGGTGGTTCGCTTGTTTGTGATTGAATTACATGATGACAATTGACAATAGATATTTTATTTCTTCCCATAGGGACCGACTAGTTGTCACCATTATTGGTAGGAGTATTAATGGACTGACAGCTGGGCGTCTGTTTATCGAGTAGCTTTTGGGTGTCGGACGGATACCACACATGTGGTATATGTCGGCGATTCCAATCGTCCAAATGTGTATTAGATGATCTTGATTATGGAGAGAGAAAAGGAAGAGAGAGAGTAGTCGGCTGAGAGAGAATAAATTAAACCGTCCAAAACACGTTTAGACAGCTGAAATCGCCAAGGAGTACCCCAAGTGGTACCGCGCTTGGCACTCAAGAAGTAGGATTTTGCTATAACCCACCGAAGCATCGATAATTTCATTGGTTCATCTAGAAAAAGTCCTATGTGTTTTAGTCTGTGTACATATGTTTGTACATAATTCAAGAGGGATAAGAAGTTTATTCGTAAACCCTCTTAAAAACCACATGTATAAAATGTACAAGAACACTCAATCGTGGTGCAGTGTACGTGGGGATCCCACACTTATGTAATTATCTTTGCTAAATTGCATTAAAAATAATTAGTATATAGGTATAATTTTGTATGCTGTGTCAATTTCTCATTGGTGCCGTTTATAAAATCGTCTATATCTTACAATTCGTATGTTTAAAATTTTGTCTAATAAAATTAGCTGACATTTATCAAACAAATTTTTATTAATAAAAAAATAACTATAAATTGAACAAAAAAAATTGAGATGTCCGAAATATTGAAAGTGTATAAACAGTTTGACGTAGTATTTGGTAGAAAAAGAAAGTGCAATAAACCAAATAATTACAAATACCAGAATAGATTTATCATTTTATTTATTAAAGAATCTACAAATGAAGCAAAAAAAAACAGATACTGTAGTACAATCTATAATATGGGACAAAAAACAAAATAATTAAAGTCAAATGAAGCAAAAAAAAAAAAGGATACAATCACTAACATGGGACAACGAACAAAATAATTAAAGTAGAACCGTGGTGGGTCATTAAAGATGAAGCAAAAAACAGATACAATCACTAATATGGGACAACAAACAAACTAAACACGAGTTCCAGAACACCTTCTTAACAAATAAGTGCTTATTTCATATTTTTAAATTTAAAAATAATGTAAATGAAAAATATTTTTTTAATTTTTTTTGCAACGTATAAAAGATCTCAATGAGATCTATTAAACAAGATCCATATTGATTAAAAAATTATTTGTATAAGCACATGGTTTTTGAGTTTGAAATTGCCTTCTTAAAAAATAAAACTAATTTTCCTTTCAGGAACGGGCCCAATTAAAGTAGAACCGTGGTGCGTCATTTATAAAGAGTTATTTTTCCCTTTGTTAGGGCAAGAGAGAACACACGCAAAAGAAACAAACCATTGAAAAGGCGAGACACATGATTTACATGATTTTGACTTAAGGAGTTTGTCTAATCGTATTCCACGAGGTGCTAGGCAGTTTCACTATGATGAAAAAGATGAACACCATTATAGTAGTATGCAGCACTATCTTTACTTTTATAGTCCAAGCAAACTAGTATATCAGAAAACCCCTTAAAAACACGCATCTCACGTAATTCCGCGTGTCGATCGTCTGTAGCAGCTTCACCGTGGTCCGGACCAGATTTCTACAAGCTCGAGCTCTTCAATCATGTTAACTCAAATCTTACGATTTAGGCACGGCTTTCTTTGCACTACATAACAAGGACGTTCTACATAACAAGGACGTTTACAAGACGACTGCGTTAGAAAGTCGAAGTTTTCCAATTTTCATTTTGTTCTCTAATTTTTTTTTTTAATAACTCATGTGTCTGGACCAACATTACAGGGCTCTGCACGAGAAAGAAGAAAGGCCCAAAGGAGGGGTTACCCGAACCCAATTCTTCCTCATTGCCCTCACCTGCAGCTTCTCTTACTACGTCTTCCCAGGCTACCTTTTCGAAATGCTGACTTCCTTCTCTTGGATCTGCTGGATATTCCCCACTTCAGTACTGGCCCAACAGCTCGGCTCGGGCCTTTACGGGCTTGGTATCGGCGCTCTGGGCTTCGACTGGTCCACTATCTCCTCCTACCTCGGAAGCCCACTCGCAAGCCCATGGTTCGCCACGGCCAACGTCGCTGCTGGATTTGTGTTTGTCATGTATGTGTTGACACCCATATGTTACTGGCTTGATGTCTACAAGGCCAAAACTTTTGCAATATTTTCCGACGAGCTCTATCAATCCGACGGCCAAGAGTACAACATCACGAGTATAATCGACTCCAATTTCCACCTCGACATTGCGGCCTATGAGGCAGAAGGGCCATTATACCTCAGTACATTTTTTGCCATGACTTATGGTGTTGGCTTTGCCGCGCTTACTGCCACAATCGTGCACGTGCTACTGTTTCATGGAAGGTAAGAAAATGCTACACAAACAGAATTTCCTTACATCATATTCTTGAAGAATAATGTGGTTATTTATTGTAATTTTACTTGTACGTACCCAGATCATTGACTAGTGTAACTTACTCCATAATTTAACATAGCCATTTGTCAGAACATCGGATAGCAAAATTCGTATTTTCCTGTCCCAAACCGCTCTATGCTGCGTTATGTGGTGGATGAATGTCGAAATACAAGAGAAATGAGGCATGATTATGCAGCTTAGAGTGCATTGGAACAGGAGAACTGACTACATCGACAAGTACTTTTTACTTTAGGTTTAGAACTGTCTTCGGCTGCGTCACTTTAGTATGTTGAAAATGCAGGGAAATTTGGGAGCAGAGCAAGTCGAGTTTCAAAGAGAAGAAGATGGACATACACACAAGACTCATGAGAAGGTACAAACAAGTACCTGAGTGGTGGTTTTGGTTGATTCTTGTTGTGAACGTTGCAGCCACTATAACTGCCTGTGAGTATTACAATGATCAGCTCCAGTTGCCATGGTGGGGTGTTTTACTAGCTTGTGCCATTGCCATTGTCTTCACTCTTCCGATAGGGATCATCACTGCTATCACAAACCAGGTAATGCCACTCGTTCACTGGACTAACTTTCCATTATCAACTAGTTAGGATTCTGAAACCTGAAGTGAACAAAATCCATCATTTGTTTCTCCATTTGGCTGGATATGTTTGGTGCCAACTTTTGGTCTTGGTGTCGGTGGCTATTCTGTGTTTGTTGTTTATGGGTGTTTTGTACTCTCTTTGCTCCTGCTGCTGCTTCTTCATTCTGACCAGTTTGATTGCTTCCACACATGATGCTACAGTCATTTTCTACTTTTCATCTAATATATCTCTCTGTTGAAAATAACAGACACCGGGCCTGAACATCATCACCGAATACATTATTGGGTATATATACCCGGGATATCCGGTCGCTAACATGTGCTTTAAGGTGTATGGGTACATTAGTATGACACAGGCTGTCACCTTCCTCCAAGACTTCAAACTTGGTCACTACATGAAAATTCCACCAAGAACAATGTTCATGGCACAGGTCAGTGACTTCTGAAATCATACATGGAATGTATGTTCTTTGGTTAATAGAGCGTTGTATAACCTGTCCATATCCTAATTTATAAGAAGATGAAGTGTTTGTGTGTCGTGTCTGTGTCTATCTTAGGTTTAGCATAACGCATTTGGCATAATGTGGTGATATTTTGCTTCATGTTAGGTTGTGGGAACCCTAATAGCATGTATCGTCTACTTGGGCACCGCATGGTGGTTAATGGAAACAATCCCTGACATCTGCGAGTCAACATCCTCCCTCTGGACTTGCCCTGCTGACACCGTGTTCTATGACGCGTCTGTGATCTGGGGCTTAATTGGGCCCCGTAGAATCTTTGGAAATGAAGGCACCTACGGAGCGATCAATTGGTTCTTCCTCGGGGGAGCAGTTGCCCCACTCCTAGTCTGGTTAGCCCAAAAGGCATTTCCAAACCAAGATTGGATTCGGCTGATCAACATGCCGGTGTTGATAGGGGCCACCGGAAACATGCCCCCAGCCACCGCAGTTAACTACACTACTTGGATCCTCATCGGGTTCTTGTCTGGCTTTGTTGTGTATAGATACAGGCCGGATTTGTGGATGAAATACAATTATGTGCTCTCTGGTTCACTGGATGCTGGTCTGGCTTTTATGGGGGTGCTCTTGTATTTTTGCTTGGGATTGGAAGATGTGAGTCTTGAATGGTGGGGGAATGATATTGATGGGTGTCCTTATGCGTCATGTCCTACAGCCAAAGGGGTTAAGGTGTCTGGCTGCCCTGTGGTCTCCTAATTTGTTACTATGAAATAGATAAACTACCAGAAAGTTGCTTGTGAACACGTAATAGACACAAAGTTGAACAAGAAGAATTTGAGGAAATTTTACGTTATCTTAGGTTATACGTATGAGAAAAGAGAAATGCTACATGCAAAGACTTGTGTCCATAAATTTGGACACAGATGTGTCTGAAGCCGTTAGATGCATGTGGAGTCCAAAAAAATAAGGGGTCCACGTAACTTTTGAAGCATCTGTGTTTGGATTCTATGACCGAGAAAAAAAGTACAACCCTCGCTTTCCCCTTCTATTCTTATCCAAAACAGAATAATCTCTCATTTTTGTAAGAAAAGCAAGCTTAAAGCAAAACCTAAATTATAGGTGTAGAATGCATGGTAAACTCATCGAAGAACTGAATATGCATTTCACAGAACAATGAGATGCTGCTTCTGTTAGGGTGGAAAAGAGGAGAGATAAAAAGCATAGTTCAACATATTGCTAATCTATCGCTTAAAGGAAGATGGAGAAGAACATTTAAAATAAATTTCTCTTGAATAAATGTGTTTCTTGCATTATAGTTTACATAAATCCTGCTTAAAAGAACCCATTGTACCTATAACCATTGCCTTCAAAATCCTTCTCGCCCAATGAAAAAACATCTTAAATGCCTAAAATCGGCCCATGAAAATGACCATAGATAGTAACGCAGCACCAATTTACCCCAACTGCATAATACAATAACCTATAACCATTGCCTTCAAAATCCTTCTCTCCCATTCACACTATTTTCAATGAAGATCGGTATCCCAAAACCCTTAATATTTTTCCATGATTTAAGAAATAACCATTGCTCCTTCCCTTATTTATCATACAGAAAATAAGCAAACACAATAGTACTGCTCCAACATTCGACACCCCCATGCTTCCAATTGCTTCTTCCATTTTTGCATCAGACATTCAGTGGCTCTGCCTCCAATTGCCTCTCCTTGTGTCCCATCCAATCTTGTGGCTCTGTTAGGAAACGCATTGTTTCACAGTAGAAAGTCATGCACACTCAAAAACATCCCAGTAATACAATGATTTTAACAAAGGATAGAATCATAGATTGTAGCACCAGCCAAAATCAATTTGCGTTGAGAAACTTAATTCAGCATCAAAACAAACACGGCGACATAAAACAATTGTGAACTCACTTGATGTTTGAGTGTCTACAATCTTCATGAGACGCCTCTGCAGGATGGATGCAACGAAAAGGAAAATCGAGCACATCCCGAACATGACAATAATCGGGAACGCATTAACCTTCAGGAAGGAAAAAAAACAAATTCTAGTTCTTACTCCTTGTTAGAAATATAGCCGAGTCTATAATCAGTTAAGCAAGGGAGGATTAGGAATGGTGTACATCTCCTATGAATCTATGAATATTAGAACGTTGTCCAACTACATAATGAAACTTGGTTTTTCCTCATCAATGGAAATGCATCCCTACCAATTAAGTTCAATTAGAGAGAGAGAGGAGGGTCAAGTACTCACATTGTATAACACAACGCAGACGAAGATGTTTAGAGGAATGCGAAAAAAGTTCATTATCGTGCTTCGTGCTTCTTCTGGTATATACTGGGACCTCATCTTCATGATAGAAGGCCAAAATATCCCCACACAGGCCTCAAATGCACAGAATCCAATAAGTTGGATGCAGCCTGAGAATGAGATGCTTCCGCCTTTCACATTAGAAGGTGGTACCAAGAACTGTTCAAATGAATACAACTTATAAAATAACCAGATTCATGAATTTCTGCAGAAAAAGGATGGAAAATCAGGAGTTATGACCCACATTTGTCCCAACGGGAATAAAGAGTGCAGTAGCAGAGATTGCAAAGACAATCTGCATGTAGCTTTCAACTTTGAGGGATGAACGAGCCATCAGTCGAGACGCAATGGAGCTTCCCAACATTGAAGCCAACATGAATGTTGCGAAAATGAAACCATGTGGAATCTCTTCATCATTCGGGCTCAAAGCAGGAGTCCAGAGGAACACAAAAGTGTACATTGAACCTTCAAATAAGGACTGTATGGCACCGAGCAGCGCAATTTTCTCATCTGGTCCATGTTCCAAATAATATCAACTGGGTGTGCCAAAATATCACAAAGAAAGAGAAAGCAGAAAGTAAAAAGTTTCAGAGATAAGCCACACACGAAGTCTTAAGATTTTATTTACTCATGTCATGTTTCCTTATTTCTTTCTATGTTTTATGTCCTATAGAAAATATTTTCCTCCGCGGAAGTGGGAATTCTTTGGTGGTCTAAGTAGGGAAATTTGGGATTTCGGAACTATACTTTGAAACTATGTGTCATGTTGATAATTGTAAGTAGAAAGCAAAGTAAGCAATGTCGGTGCTAACAATCCAGCACTAGTTAATTTAGGAGTCCTTAAATTATTGACCCACGTCCATGTGTATACTGCTAATCTTAGGCACTAACTGTATGTATGGATCACAAGCCATGTGAACTCCACAAAGAACTTAATGCACAAGTTTAGGGATTAACCAGAAGCAATGGCTATTGCAGCGCCCTTGAACTGGGTAAGCAAGTCTTTGTTATCTGAAGGGTCACCATAATTTTCGGTCCATGAAGACAATATAACTGCCATGCCAATAGCAAGAAAGCATGCAGCAGCATCAAATGGAGCTATGGGGCCCAAGCTGAACGTATCAACTAGCAGATTCCCAAACAATCCAGCTAAAATGGCAACCAGACCGTTGCCAAGAAATATTGCCTTGGAGAAAGTTAGGGACAGCCATTGTTGTTCAAAACCCCTCTGCACAAAGACGGTGAAAAGACTGATATCAAACGAAATCAACAGGTGTATAAAAGAAATTCAACACATGCTGACTGCTCACCCTGTTGTGTTCTGCAACAAGCCATGACTCAAATGCGGAAAACAGGAGAGAAGTGGCAATCCCTCCCAATACACGACCCAACATCAACACTTTGTAATGAGGAGAATGTTTGGTGAAACAGCTCAGGATATAAGTTATGCAGTACGTAACACATGCCCTCTTTCGACCTCTGAATTTGGTGAAGAAATAGTCATGGGAAAGCAAGGAAGAAATCATTATTAAATAATACAAAGCAAACGAAAAAAAAAGGAGGTATTACTGTTTATCGGCTAGAGATCCAACAATGGTACCAAACAACATAGAGGATCCAAAACCAGCAATAAACAGCTGCCCGATTTCCCCCTTTCCATAACCATATTGGCTGTAGAGATAGTACACATATGGACCCTGCAACCAATCACCAGCTATTTCCGCAAGAATGTTAGTAACTCTGGGGATGAACAAGAAAATCAAACTATCACAGTTCCATTATTAGCAAAATTCTTGCTTCAATTGAAAAAGACTTTTAGCAACATCTTCAGCCATTGATAAAAACACAAACATATCGCTTGGTTGTGACTCAAGTATACGTGCTTTCACAGAATTTACGAGCCTATACATTGTTTGGCATTCAGCAATGGTTTACAAAATCTACTTTGACAGCCCAATCCAGACATGGAGCATCTGCCGCCCTTCAATCGGTGATAATTCCAATCATGCAACCAAATACTCCTTAGCATAATACAGATAGGCTACCATTTGTGTAAAAAAGAGGACGCTTATTCAATAGTCAACAATCAAGCTCACATTTTAGCAAAACGCAAAGTAATTGGAAAAGTAATAGCCAAATCAGATTCAGATTTGGGGGGGAAAAAAAAGCAGGACAAAATAAGAGGGGTTGGACAAACAATTATAAAAAATAACAGTTTTTCCTTACGTGGACAACAAGACGACAAAAAATAAACCAATTTACTAATTACTTATTAAACAGCCATTGTTATTGGATATTTGGATTCAATATTTCATGCTACTATAAGATTTCAGTTGGGTTCATCATAAGCACGCAAGATTGAACCCAAACCATCATT
Organism: Rhododendron simsii; assembly: GCA_014282245.1. Classification (NCBI taxonomy): domain Eukaryota; kingdom Viridiplantae; phylum Streptophyta; class Magnoliopsida; order Ericales; family Ericaceae; genus Rhododendron; species Rhododendron simsii. The sequence goes on along the minus strand of CM024959.1, from coordinate 8,423,543 downwards.
TCATTGTCCAGTAGTATCCTAGTACCAACTGGAGATAAAGATGAAAAAATTATCCCCCAATTCCATCCACGACAGACCGAGGGGCGAATGAGCCCAAGCGACCCTACCCGCTTTTCAAAATTTGATATCAATTATAGTAGTTTTTTTCCCCCTAAAAACTGCAAAATTATATAAGTTCGTCTGCCCAACGTCGGATTGACCAATGCAACAATTGCCCAACTGAGATTATTTTGAAAAATATCGTTAATTTTTGGCAATACGTCTACTTTTTAATCCGAACAGATATTGACGCCATTAACATCAGAGAGAACAGGCCTAGAGACCCAATCAACTTCTGTGCACATTACCATGCTTTGATTTGGGGGCATGGTTTAGCAACAAAGTTTTGCTCCTCAGTTCTTGGAAGTATATGGAGCCATTGTTTCCATGGTATTATAAGAGTAGCCACTTTGTGCATATATTGTCAAAGGTTAGGTCTCCAATCCTCCCCGCCCATACCCCGAATGATTGGGGACTAGATGAGTTATGTTATTGTTGTTGTTGTGTTCTTACAACAAGGGAAAAAATCCACATCCAAAATCACCTTAACAGATGAAAACGCAAGCGACATTTATGATACTTGGATATAAGATAGAGAGAGAGCGAGTATACCCATCATGAGGGAGTAGACAAGGAGGTAGTTATTCTTGAAGGAGTTGAAAGCAGTGGGTGTATTGCTGATGCGATCTCTACTAGTTTTGCTGAGCTCCAATGCCAGCACCACCGCCCCGAACCCCCCAAACACCAAGTAGTAGAACAACTCCATTTTTTCTCACCCAGAGAGAGAGAGAGAGAGAGAGTATGATTACAAGGTAAAGAATAAAAAGCCGGTATGAAAAGTGACTTCTCACCATACCCGACAAATGTCCCAACCGTTCACGTTAACAATACATATGCATATTGACTATTGAGAACTGCATATTGACTATTGAGAACCTCAAGTACGATTAGGAGAGAAGAATGACATGGAAGGCAGACAATAGAGAAAGTATTCGGCGTTCGTGGAGTATCTTGCTGAGTGTAAGCGTGACAATGTTTTTTAAAATTTCGCGACAAATGATTAAAAGCGCAAACACAGATTGAGAAACGAGCACGCAGAAAAAGGACTAGATTACGTGTGGCCTAGTGTGCCACACTAGGAAAACAGGGTTAGTTAACTTGGTACGATGTACCTTGCAAAAAAAATCTTTTCTTCTCAAGGGTAAGTGCTAATGAGATGAAATCGCTTCGTATCATTTAATTCATCACTTCAAAACATTTGGCTACCATATCTTAAATGCGCATATTAGTGTTCAAACATCATTAGAGCTGCAGTTATTTGATTATGGAAGGGTCCATGCAATTAAAGTTTTCGCGTAACAAACATCATTAGATGCCCCGAGACCAACTGTAAAGACTTCAATCTCTAATCTTGGAATTAAATGATCAATTAATTGAGTATCGGTCCAAGTCAAGATCGAGTAACAAGCTCAACAGTCAGCATCATGAGAGGAAAAGAGTGAAAAAGATGACTCGTCAGAATTCAGAAGCTGAAAATCTATATCCCAGAAGAAAAGAACACCACAAATCCACTCACAATAATGAAACCTTCATCCTATCCAATCACAATTTTAATTCCACAACTGTAAGGTAAATAACTTCTAAATTTCAGTTTGCGTAGAATGTCATTGCCTGTGCCATGCAAAATTGGAACGGAAGCATGGCACTCCTCAAATCCTCGAACCATGAAAAAAGGCGGTAGGTAATCAACATGCAAGCACATCGCTTCCATAGTTCTAGCCTAAAGCTTCAAAGCAGCCTTTGCCATAGCCAGTGCGCCCTCATAACTTTGATTCCCACCAATGAACCCACTCATATGAACGAAAACACAACCTGGGATTCCAGCCTCCTTGGACAGTTCATCATCTCTCAAGCCTCGCCATGGAGACGGGAGAGGCTTCCGGCTCTCAAATTTATCAGGGGATATGGCCGTCGCCTGCACCCGCCACTGTTTGGCCCTGTCATCCTGAAATTCATGCAGGCATGATAAAATTAGAAATTTTGGAAGTTCTTCTCAAACTAATTTCCAATTTAGAATTGGTGAAAAATAAAATATTTGACTCGGGAGAGGGAAAAAAAAAACATGTGTGGGTTCAGGAAGTCATGTAATTACATGTTTTTTTCATGGGGGATATCATGGTATATAAAGAAGAAAGAAAAGGGCAACTAGAAGAACCTATCCAAAAAGAGAACAAAAAAACAAATGCTAAGGGTTAATAGCCACTTGAGTCTTCAGGATATTGCTAAACCTCATCTTAAAGCTTGCATTTTTTTGTTCCCTTCCAGATAGGCTAAAATTCCAGCACAAGCTTATGCTTCACCATATCATTACATTACGTTTGACATTTCCAGCCATGTATCATGTATATAACTTGAATCACACTTTGCATGGACAAATTGTCAAACATCATCAAGAAGAAATGATGATGGAGAATTTGTTAGTTGCAGCAATACTTAAACATGGAAAAGCCCATGTCATGCCAAAAAAATTCATATCAAGAATGGCTCAAGTTCAAGATGAATACCTGGTAAAGAACGTATTTAATGAGTGGGTCAATATTCATCTCCTCCTCAAGCTCAAACAGGTGAAGCTTCCACTGTTAGGCAGAGAAAACAGAATACAGATACGGTGGTGAATTGTTATAAACATAGCTGGCAGAAATTTGGAAAGCATTATTGAGCATGTTGGTTGATGGATATAAAGCAAGATTATGCTATATCACTTTTCCTAGTTGCATGACTTTGTTCAGGTTTAGAAGGAAAGTAGTAGTGACAGGGCACCTTGTGTACAGTAGCAATAAGTAACAAATAACATTGGATGAAGTAAACTTCAAAGAACTTCCAGAACTGTACCAGCAATAGAATTCCAGCCCCAAACTATAAATGAACAATATACTTCCTTTATTATGCCATAAGCTACTACATTAAACAGTTTAGAAACCTTTTCTCCCTTAAATGAATGAGCATTGAAGGGAAACTCCTTCCGCTAAACTAATGAAGCCTAGTTTGCAATCCATTTTTAAGTCAAATACTTACCCAAGCCCCAGCAACACACCCCCAGGTTCTTTGGTCTTTACAAATTACCTCATTTAGCAAAAATATAGGAAATATAAATACAATAACTCTCATATTTTCCAAATTCAATTCGTCCTTGTTTGCCACATTTTAACCATTCAGGTATCAGCTCTTTGCTATCAACTTGTCTATGATTATAATTTATAGCAACACAACTAGCTAGTCACCAGACAGAGAACTTGGCAATAACATAGTAACAGCCATGGGAAACTTCTTAATTTCACATAAAGTAAGAATACAAACATCACTCCAAGAAATTAGCTACAATATCAAGTAGCTAAGACAAAGCTGATAAGGAAGATCAAGAGGAAAAAGGCGGGTGGAGGCATCACGAATGGAAACTTACTGGGCAAAATCTATCCAACACCATAATTTCTCCACTGGGATCAATATCTTGTCTTGTTGCAAGACACTCCAAAACAATCGAGCGTGCTGGTAACCATGACTTCGCATGAAACCTCAAACTCTTCAGAAAGAAAGGACAGGAATTAATCAGATACATATATAAAATAACAACCCATCAACCCTTAAACGTATAGACGTTTATTGAAACAAATGACAGTTTTGGATTTAAAGAATATCTCACATCCAAAAACTCACTGCCAGCCAAAGCCATTGCTCGTTGAAACGCTTCATTCTCCTTCTCAGGCGACTGATCCAGGTCCATCCAATCCAAATTCAATCTTCCAACTCTTGAAGACAAATGGGTGTTATTCACATATCTTGGAGGCTGTTCTGTGTCGAATTGATTAATTCCGTTGTCAACGGCATCAATTGCCTGTAACAAGCAAACAAAAAAAATATAAACTATCGGTCGATGCTACCAAGTACACATAAAATACGGCTTCAATTATGCCATTGCAAATTGCAAAAAGAGAAAAACAAGTGAATGGAACAAATAAAATAATAAAATAAAGCTAGAAAGTATGGTGGCCGCGGAGTGTAAGCTGCCCTGCACCAGGAAATCCATCATATAATAGCTGTATTGCTCTGAACTTCTCTTAAGACCCTTTTGTCTCTCTTTTAGCTCATCAATCTAACACACATGGTTATGTTTCTGTTAAAGGGCATAGTGAGCTGCCAAGGCTCATATAATAGCTGTGGAGGAGATAATTAACTGATGTGGGATAAGATCCAACAATTTCCTTCCTCATATAGACAGGAGTAACCAAAGAAAGATTTCTTGTCCCCATTTTATAGGCCTGCCGTCTTTGCACCCCACCCTTCCAAGCCCAGATGATGGTGGGATGTCCTATTTTTTTGGTACCATTATCGATATTCTTCATGTACTAAGCTAGCAGTTATCCTTGATAAAAAAAATACTACTTATGAATGGTTACATTGGTTATGTTTTAAACAGAAACTCTGCCAAAAGAGATCTTAGCTCACATTACATGTGTTTTCTTCCTTTTCTTTTTTATATCCAAATGTTTGAATACTTTTGTCTCATCTACACAATAACTGGAAGCATTAGAAAGTTGACAAAAGCAGAAAGAAGCACAAGGAGATGTGCAAAGTTAGTACCTCCATGAAACTTTTATAAATAGCTAAAAATAACCTATGCACATCTGGATGCCCCTCGTCAAGCTGAAGCTCCTTTGCAATTATCTCCATCCCATAGTGCTAAAATAAAGAGGAAATAAATTAGATAGCATGAAAGCTTACACAACAAAACTCTGTGTTCATATCTCCACAGACACTACGGTTAGACATTAAGGCTATATAGCAACAAGAATGCAATAAATGAAAGCTTACCCGACCTCTCATTCAGCCCCTCCAGATGGTAAGAAAAGGTGAGGACAGAAAATAAATGACAGGAGAATACTTGTTCGGACGAATTAAACATGTGAGAATTGATGAGAATGAAAAAGAATTTAAGGTTTTTATTGTTCTATTTGCCAAAATAGTGAGATCTGATGAAAAACTCCAGTCATTTGTTTTCTTACCCTTTCTCACTAACTTGATTAAGTGATTTTATAAGAAACTAAAAGAAAGGATTAGAGTTTCTTGCCAAATCACTCATTTGGATTGAGTACTTTTGTGAGAAATGGAGAGAAAAGTAGCTCCTTCCCCTTTCTTATCATTCCCTTTCTTACAACCCAAAGGAGCTGTTTAAAGTGAACAGGGCAATTATAAGCAAATTATACAGATTGCTGAAACCGAACCGTATGCCAAGAAGTTTGCTTTTTTTACCTTGTAAATAAGACCGGCACTACTGAGCTTAGTTTTGAAACCATGTCCAAAAACCTCTTCAAACCCTTTCTGGTGATGGTCGTAGCGTTCTCGACTCGGATCATATACTCCCCCAACATCAAGCACCGCATCTAGGGTTTCCAGAACCTACATTTCATCTCTTATTTACACCAATTAAATTTCACACACACACACACACACAGATACATAACTATTATGAACATCAGTTTTCAGGCTGCCACACACTTTTTCTTCCCAAACTACCTTTTAACTAGCTATATAAAGAAACTACCAAGAAAATAAAAAATAAGGGTAAAAACTACCGCCCCAATTTCTCCTCCCTCCTTTTTCACTTTCACATCCCAGATTTCGTTACAGATTACTCTCCATCCTTGCAGAACACTATCCCGGGCGTCTAGTACATATATGCATAAGCGGGTATATTACCTGAGGGTCTCTGGTTCGGACGACTTCGGCGGCGGAGAACTTGTCGGTGAGGCGAATCATGAAGCAGCCCAGGGCTTCGTCGCAGTGGAAGCTTCCGTTGTGAGTGCCGACGAGTCGCTTCTGAGCGGGGGAGCCAGATGAGAAATCAGAAACCCTAGCTTTTTTGGCCATGGCTAGAGAGAGAGCGAGCGGTTTGCTGTGGAAGGTGAATAGCTTGTGGTTCAGCCCTCTTGCTACTCTGAACATGCCTTTCTGGTTATGCGACAGTTAAAAGGCGCTTATAAATGTCCTCTACAACAAAACCCCAGTTATTAGGGTTTATCGGAGACGACCATTGGAAGTGGATAAATTCTCTTTTTTTTGGGTTTAGTGGTGGATAGATTTATGGGAGAAATTGTTGGGTGCCGGTAACGTACCACACACCCTGTCACGTTTGGACGATTTAGATTTTAAAAAGGAAAAAAGTGGAGGGTGAAAAAAAAATTTATCGTTCAAAACACGTTTAGACGGTCCGAGTCGCCGACGGGTACCTCCACGTGATACCCGCTCGGCACCAAAAAAAAACTTCTTGATTATGGGTATAAGGAAACAACAATGCTACCACCACCCATAAACACTTGCACACGCTTGCATGCAATAAGAATGAGTCCCACGTACATTCTACCGAAATCCTAATTGATAAGGAAAAATTGAAATCCCTAATTGGAAGTAGTAGTTTTTTTTTGTTTTCAATTTTTATCCTCATCCAAGCGAAGCATGGTTTTGTGAGGCTCTGATGCGAAGACTTGGGAAGCTAGGCTTCCCGACTAATTATTATCTCCTCTTGGGTAAACGACTTTTTTGATGTCTTGATGTATTCATTGCGACGGTTATAATAAAAGCTCTACCATTTTGACAAATAAAAAAAAAATTTAAGTCAAATCCAATAATTTATTAGAACCGGTAATAATATAAATGGCAAATGTTAAAAATTACTCTTCTTTAGGTTGTAAATATAGATGTCAACAACATATCTTTCAGGGTACTGCCCTCAACATCATATAGTCACCAAAGCCCTACCGCATTTATGTCGGGCCCAAACTAATGGTCACCATGTGTCACACGTATTAAAATGTATATTTAACTCCACTAATTTTAATATGGAGATTCAAATCCAATTATTGACTGAGAAAATCAAGCACGAGAATTAAACTTTGCTTGGGGCTGATAAAAAAAAAAGGAAGAACTAATTGCTTGGTGGTTGCTCCTAATTTCTAGAAAGTCGAATAAAAATAAAAAGACATTTATATGAATAACGTACCGAAAGTACATTGATTGCCATAAAATGCATTGATATCCTTGAAATTGTATGTGTATCGGAAATGCTAATCGAAAAAATTTAATTATTTGACATCATACGAATAGTATGGCAAAATCGATTGAAAACATGTAAAACACCATTCATATCGAGATTAGTTGTGAAAACTGAAAAGGCCATAAACACGTTTTGCAAAACGAAGAACAGAAATTCAATTTTTTTTTCTACTTGTAATTACTCTCTTCTGAATGTGATCCAACGGGTGATTTTATTACATACCACAGCTGTTTTGTACTTAATCTGCCAATATCACTTTTTGGTAAAAGAGATCATCTCGATTATGTAACCAATCTCCAACCCCAAATCAGTATATTTCCATATTATCACAGCAGATACAAAATTTTTACACAAACACACAAATACAATACATTACGCCAAGAAACACGAGCTCAGCCGATAATACTATAAGTTACAGCTTATTTAATGCTTACACATAGATACATAATGGCTTCTGTAAATACAAACTAAACACCTCCCAATGACCACCACCATTTTCATGGCCACTTCTCGAAGCTATCAGCAGCCAAATGGGGAGAAACTATGATGTCTCTGGACAAGGAGAAGCTGTTTTCTGATTCGCCTTCATAAATAATGAACAGTGCTTGCACACGCAGCTGATTATTCAGCTTAACTGTATGCCGAGGCTGGAATCTTCGATAGAAAGTATATTCAACACAGCTGAGGAAAGGCACGATTCCGGAAACACGAATGCCAGCCCATCTCTTTCTATTTAATTAACAGGAAGATGAAATTTCGAGGGGAAAGGAACAAAAGGAAAGGAATGCACAACTTAGAAGGGAAGATGAAGTTTACAAAAGAATGACTTCTGCAGAAGTAAGTTCATACCAGAATATACACAGTGATCTGACTTCACACTTTTTGCCAAAATTGATTGGCAATCAAGAATCTCCTTCTCTTCTATACCCATCTTCCTCCAGGATAGATGCATCATTTAGCCGTTGTTGCAACTGGAAAAACCATCAGACTACAAAAGTAAGACAGTCAACCTTTATCGCAATACCAGCAACCCAGATTATCCTCCTTCACAAATAATGATTCAGTAACCCAACCCAAGTAAATGACCATTATGGTTCACTAAAAACTACAGAACTCTCAAAGCAAACTCACTTGTGTGTATTTTGATTTTTCAGCATTCAACTCTTCAGTCAAGTTAATCATCCTACCATGAGAAGCGGGAAGTGTATAAGCTTCCTATGGAAAGTCAAAAAGATTGAAAGCAAAAATTGACGCTTAAATCTTACTATCTTTTAATTTGACTAACCTAGCCTGAAGCTCAGAAATCTTCATAAGAAGTGATCGTTCCCTATCAGAAGCAGTTGATTCGGCCTGTGAAATAACAAAAAAAAAAAAACCTCAATGCTTCAAATTGATTACGAAATTCCAAGTCCTACTGGCTACATGGGGAAAAAGAAAATTAAGGGTCCATTTACATACAAAATCTCTTACAAATTATTAACCATGAAAATATCGATTATTTAAGCAAAAAAGAGCAACTGTACTGGAGATGAGAATCCCAGAAACAACCAACGACATGAATATTTTTTCTCTATGGTTTCATCCCAACAAAGGCAAGAAATAACAAAATGCATAAAGGGTGAGAAATGAAGAAATGTGAACCCTACCACTTGGATACCTCACGAGGATATGCTATCATACTCATACTCATCAAAGACCACCGATAAAAAAAAAACTACTACTCATCAAAGACCAGTTCAAATGATGGCACACATGAATGCAAGAAACAAGAACAAAGCAAGCATTGTTAAACATATAATCAACAATCGAAGTAAACAGAAAATGTATACAGGACAGACTATAACCATTAGAAGTTTTAATAACAATGACACTAAAAATTTACCACCAGTACTGAAAGGAAGTATTACAGACGTCACCTTGCTAGTTGCTACTACCACCTCAAGGGAAAAAATGACATGGAAAGCTCACCTTTTATGAGAGAGTCAAAGACTGAACCAAGGATTTAACTTTGCATACATAGAGAAATACAGATGTGTGACCAAAAAGACCGTCGAAAGAACATACAAATTAAGCACTGAATTGAATGTGAGCCAGAATAGGGAAAATGTACTTACAATCCCATTGTTCTCTGAACTGCGAGGTAATGAAGGGAACTTTTCATTTTGCGAACCTGTAAAAAACACAGGGAAATCCAGTGTGACTCACTGAGACGCTCTTCAACTGAGCCAAAAAAAACAAAAAAGAATCCTCCACTCACCCTCTGCTACCTCAGCAGGTTGCAAGCTATTCAACAAGTTCATAATGAGATCCTGGTATGACAGTAGCAATTGCAACACGAGAGTCATTCGTTCCGAAATTCCAGTAATTCAATGCAACTTAATCTAGATCAGGTTTGGCCTAATAAAAAAGCTTGATTATTTTTGTCTCTATTCAAATTTTTTTTCATGTGTTAGTTTTGCGTCCATTTTTTTTGTGGATTATTGGTTCGCCTCAATGAGAGGAATCTAAAAGTCAAAAATTATGATAAAAATCTTTAAAAAATTCACTAATGCAAAAATAATCCAAAAAGTATTGTTAATAAGTTCACTAAAGACAAAAATAATCCAAAACAGATAGACTTTTTGAATTATTTTTGTCTTCATACAAAAAATTGTTAATGTGGATAATAATTTTTTACTTTTTTAGATTCTTCTCATTGAGACAAACCAATAATCCACAAAATATTGATGCAAATTTAACAAATGCGAAGAAAATTTGAATACAGACAAAAATAATCCAGCTTTTTTATTAGGCCAAACCTGGCCTTAAAGACTCAACTTTAGAACCAAAAAAAAATTGAAGCAATTCTGCCTAACCTGTTGAATTGAGGTCTGCTGGAAAAGGTTTTGAAGGTGGGGCATGATAAGTGATGCAGGTACATTACCATTGCATATTTCCTTAGGTTGCTGGCCAATAGGCTGAAAAATAATAAAAATATTATATCTTGCACCTCATGCAACATTGGAAGGCAACGTTCATTCTGCTGGTAGGCAGTTAGGTAACTATTGACCAGAATGACATAAAATCATGTTACTTAATTATATACACAGAAGTTCCTTTTAACTATTTAGAATAGTGAATAGGTTGCTCTCACGCTATTTAATTACGTACAGTGATCTTACACCTGTGTACATGAATAGTTGAATACGGATGCAAACATGAGAAACATCCCTTACTAATATATTTTCATTCTATGTAAGTACTATGTGGTTTTCTCAAGAGATCGTACAAACAAAGAAGAAAAGGTTGGTTTCACGATACAATAACTTTGAATTCATTCTGAGAGCTATATCATTTACAAATCTAAGAGGTCCGTACACAAACCATTTGTTTTGAATCAACTATCCAGTCTCCGCAGACACTAGCAGACTTCTTTAGCGGTGAATCCTGGTAATCAGACAATTATAACATCAAGAACTGTAAAATCATATTTTAGTAATACAGCAGAATGACTCAACATTGGCCGCCTCACCTGTGCCGATCGTCGAGGAACTGTACATAGTGGGATATCCTACAAAACAAATACAGTTAGCAGACGTAGTAAGAAAACACAAGAGTACAAAAGCAAAAACAAAGTAGAGCTCTACCTTTACAAGATCTACATTTTCTGAAGTTACTGAGAATCGTCCTTTTATTTGCACCAGATTGGCCTTTGACTTGTCATCCAAAGAATCTCTAAACCCTACAAGCGATAGATGAAAAAAGAATGATTGACTTCAATCTTACATGCAAGTTTATTATTTTTCTTTTATTTGCACCAGAGCAAGTATCAAGGGGGCATACCCTCCTGTTAACAAACAAAATATTCAAAAACAAAAGGTGAAAGGCACTAATAAGGCTGATGTGGATCAAATCCACAGCGGGGAATGTACCAACTTTCACAAAGTGAAAAATTAAGGCTGGAAGCGTTAATAAGACGAAATGAAGAGACTGCAAACCCAATATCAAACAGGAATTGATCCAGCAAGCAATTAGGACTCTAGGAGTCCCTGCAAGAGGTGGTAAACCATGGCTGCCCAAGCAACTTCCTCACAACATTTTGAAAGGACTTGCAAATAAACTTACCAGAAGCAGTTGGACTGCTTTCAAAAACACATTGCACAAAACAAATGCATGCAGTCTGCAAAATAGTAGCCACTTGAACAGTAATAATAGTAGCAGTAAAAGCGCTGGTGCTATGTCTTTACTCTCTAAACACAGAAATTCATTACCTCCAGAAGATTTTATGGGTGCTGAGAAACTGTTAGCTGAAGCTCGGTTTGGAAGCGCTAATGGACCACTAAAGCTGGGTGCTCTTCGTACCTCGCGCATAGGTCTTTCAGCTAACGGTTGATTTTCATTCTCACCCCTGATAATAATAAAACATAACAGGACCGAAATTACACTCTGGCAGGACCATATAGAAATATCAATTGGTAAAAGCTAATGTAGTAGCAAACATTCGAATGATGCAGGTGATCAGTATACATAGAAGTAAGTTTTCAATTGCAGAATACGTGCAAGGGAGAAAAAGATAAATTTACCCCAAAAAAAAATTTATTTACCCGAAAAAGACAAATGGAAGAACAAAGAATTGGCCTCCAAACCAAGCAAAAAGAGACTAGCTTTGCTATCCGTACCAAAGTACTAGCGGATTTTAGCATCCAAAAGTACCACATTCATCTTTACAAGAGATTAACTAGCACACACGTGATCAAAACTTACTTTTTATCTTCTAACCCATAATACCTAAGAGTAGTAGTACCAAACTTGTGATGATACCTATTTTGTATCTTCAGCAACCCAACCTGTTATACAGAGCTCTAGTAACAAGTCACTATTTTTTCTTAGTTTTCATATGGACAGAAAATTTGCAGAGAGCATGGAGCCATGGATCAATTCCGCATTTGAAGCTGTTTCCAACGAGAATTACAAGGAAGATAAAATAATTTGGGGCCAACATACTAAAGAGAGAGAAAATTATTACAACCTCTTCCCTCCAACCCCCACCTAGGGAAAAACAAAATGTAAATTCAGCACAGTTTCCCTCTCCCTAGTAGCTTACATCAATTAGGACGTGCTCCAATATATAATTTAGCTTTTCAATGAAAGCAAGCTAAGAATAGTGTCATGACAACAATAAATTTCAGAATAAAGTGAATAAACAGATTAGTAGAGTGATTCATCTGATGTCACGTATGAGAACAGTTTGTGCTTGCTCTTATTTCAACAATGATTAAACCAAGAAATCAAAACCGTATAGAGAGATGAATCAAGAAATAAACTAGGATGAACCTTTCAAAGCTACGCCCTCTTTCTGATTTTGAATGATTTAGCACAATACCAGGCATAAGTGGCCCACTCTGCGTCTGGCGACTATTACCAGCTGAAGTTTTAATCTTGGCTAGTACAGGATCCTTCTCTGGGTGTGATGGTGGTAACTCGGTTCTTGATGCATTTTTCTCCAGTTCAACTTTACCTTGGTAGTCGGACTCAAGTATATCCCTTTCTGGAGTTTTTTCCTTATTGCTCGAACACTCAGCCGGAGGAAATACACCGCCACTTGTTTGTTCACTGAAACAATAGTACATAAAGAAGGAAAAGAGATAACAGATAATAAGAAAAGCCAAAAAAACATAACAAGTATACACACATATGTTGGACATGGAAATAACCGCACTTCTTAACTTGCAGTAATTATGAATAGTAGTCAACAGTTGTGCAATTGAAAAAACGAATCGTGTTGGATTTTTTTTTTTTTTAAATGGCATAATAATCTGGAAAACTATCTCAACCCATGGAACTAAAATCCATAATGTGCCCCGTTTAGGGAAGTATTGCTTTAGAGTCCATTGTTATCCAGACTATATTATGGAATCAGTCCACAATGAATACTAATAGAGAACACCATCACTAACTTTGATAGCAATTACAAAAACTGCATGTTTGATGTAAAACTATGCCGTCCTCTTGGCAAAAACAACCATTTAGAGTGCAATAGTTGAAACCAAAATGAATTATCAATGCTGTTGAAAAGCCATAATACCTGTAAATAACTTCATTTGTGGAAACTGCTTTCCCCAAACTGAATCTTGAGTAAGATGTATTCTGCCAATCATAACAAGCAGTTTACAAGCAATGTTTCCTTCAGAATACAATATCTTCGAGGGAGAAATTATCGCTATGAAGTAATGCGAGTGACCACAATTTGGATAACTTGTGAAGCTTTTCATTCAAATAAAAGTTTATAAAGATACAAAGCAATTTGACAACCTTACTATTAACAACTTGTTTCATGCTTTCATCATCTTCCCTGATTTCTTGCATTTCGTCATCATCGTGCACCTGGCAGAGCAAGAGAAGGATTAGTTAAGATTCACTACATTCTGTTTGAGAAGCTAATACACAGGATGATCATCTGATCATCATCTTTGTGTCAGGTATCTGGCTGATCATTTTGAGGGAAGTATTTGACATTTACCAAGGATGCTTGGGCTTTTAAATCCTCAATATCAAAGTTCCAGGCACTAACCCCTCGCTGGTACTCACTCTGATAAGGAAACGGGAGAAAATATGAATCCAGAAGAAATGTACAAAAACAGAACACAAATGACAAGATCAGATGCCCACAATTACATTCAATATGAAAAGTTTTCTGTTTGATGCCATGCAGATACTCATTGACACAATTATAACTCACCAATTTCAATGAAAGATTCCACAATACTACAATAGGCTACTCTTTTAGCAAGGTACAGCTAATGTTGAATTCCACTTATTCAACCCCCTCTTGTTTCCAATAAGCGCCTGATGAAGAGGGCAGCAGATCATTCAAGCTGAATTCCGATTTTCCTATGACCTCTAAGCATATGCTTGTCAGTTGCCGGACTAAGTTCCACCATCTCTCATCAAAACCAATAGCAGTTGGGAAGGGCTAAGCTATGTCTTTTATGGCGTTTTGACATCGCACCAATGGGTCTAGTTTTAGAGCAGTTGTTTGATTTAAACCCATCCAGACTATGATACCGCTAGTCGGACCAAGTTCCATCATCTCCCCTAAATCTGATTTGTGTTCAGAAGGGCTTTGGTTATTTGATTTATGGAATTTCAACATCGCACTCACACAGCTGTTTAAAGTGGTTGCAGGCAGAGCGATTTCGTACAACAAAACTTGTGTTCAAATACAAGGGGTGAGATGATTGCGTCACTGGAACCCAACTCATTAATTCCAAGAAATATCTCTAACCTGTGATATTGCTTCTTGTTCTGCCGAAGGCATTTTCTTCAGTGCTAGCTGTGCAGCATCTTTAAGCTGAAATACCCTTCGAAGTCCATTAAAAAGGCATGACAAGAAAAGTAAAAGTAAGTCCTGTGCCAGGGGAAATAGGACCACATACCTGGAGGGCTTTTACACGATTCCACAGTGGTGGCAAATCAGCAAACAGCTTCTTAACAGAAAGCTCTGGAGGCTTGGCAGTTTTGAAAAAGGAGTGTTTTAACAATTTTTCTGCAGTCGGCCTCTTCGTCTGATCTTTCACCAAGCACGTTGCAACCATTTCTTTAAAAGACTGCACAAGACAATAGTTTCATCAATTTTACGTTATTACTCCCCAGGGAAATGAACAACAAATGGCTGCCCCAAATCTATTAATCAGCCTAATGAGCAATGATACCTTAGAGAACTTTTTATCTCGGTCATGATCAAGTCCAGGAGGGGCATTCTGAATGGTCATTAAAAGGACCTATGGCAGGAGACAGAAAGTAAAAGATAAGTCAGAGTGTGGCATCTATGTGAACATTATGTAGTTGTTGTCAAATAAATAGGCATATACCTTCATTGGGGGATACTTTGAAAAGGGTGCATGACCATGAGCCAATTCCAATGCAGTAATCCCAAAAGACCAAATATCAGCCCTTTAAAACAACACAGCAACAAAATTAGCACCTGTGTCCTAAACATGTTTGCCATGCAACAAAGTGTTGAATATTGATCTATGAAGCACGGGTACTCCAAAAATATTACCATGAATGCTGGGTACCGGTATGGCAAAACATGAACCTGGGACGGCGCAAAACATAACCAATATGTTTTGCATATTTGGGTATGGCAGTGGTACTCCATGGGAAGGGCAATGGGTCGTTGGTGGGTACGGTTCTGCTACTGCTGTTTTATTTCTTTCTTTTTTTAAATCTAGTTGTACTAGATGCTTAATATACATTGACAACATTTGTTTTCTTCGATCCTAAATTCTTGCTTTGTCTATCTATTTTTACTATACTTCGATGTTTTCCAGAAAGACGTGGTTTTAGAGCACCCAAAAGAAAAGACAGCATCAGCATAGAAAGCATAGGTTTAAGTTTAATGGGTGAAGGTATTACAAGTATGAGTCAGAATGACATGCTTCTCTTAGGAATTACATGTGGAAATTAAAAAGAGAAAACAGAAAGAGGAGGATACTAGATATATTCAATGTTAAGCACCTTTTCCAGATTTTTTTTTTAAAAAGACCTTTTCCAGATTATGTTACAGAAACACACACACACACAGAGAATAAGAATGAGATCATTATATCTAGCATATAGTACAGATTACCCAACTTGGGCATTTTGTGATATACTAAGCCCACCAAATGGCTCAGTGGCTTGAGTTATTTAGATCTGGTTTGGCCAATTAAAACCACATTGGTAAAGGGGAAGGAATTGCAGCCATTAGAGTGTCTCCAATGGCATAACCAAAACCAAAAGATTTCTTAAGTTAACAATGTTGGTCCAAAATGATATATAGCTCACAACGGTATAACCAAATTTAGTAACATCTTAACCAATAACCAAATTTTGGCCTTTGGATAAGCAAAACTAGAAACATTTTCTCTTTAGATAACCAAATTTAATGGAGACCACACTCTCTCTTTCCTTTCTCTCTCTCTTTGTCTCTCCTCCCATTACTATCAAAGTATCAATGGACGCACCCATTTACATTTATTCCCAACTCTCTCTATCTCTCTCTACTAAAAATGAGTTTTTGATTATGGACCATTGTGGAACTTCACATTGTTAGTCTTAGCAACCTTTTAAATAAATAACCAAAAGATGACGTGGCAAGTTTTGATTATCCAATTTTAGTTATGCCATTAGAGATACCCTTAGATATGGTTTCTCTGCAAGGAGTTACCTCATTAGGAACTGTCAAGCATTTAGTGAAAACAATATTTTTTCTTTAAAAAAACAAACAAACATACCCAGTGAAGTACCCATCCCTGCACACATGACGTACCGTTACCGTACCCAAATACTAAGATGTATTGGTTAAGTTTTTGTCGTACCATAGCCATACCCGTACCCGTGCACAGGTTTAGAGCTTTAAATTATCAAAATGGAATCTCCAGGTATTAAAAGTACTCACTTGAAATCATATCCGCTTCCAGGCTGCAACACCTCTGGTGCCATCCTATAAAATTAGAGACAAATTAAAACTCACTCATCTGTTTCGGTAAGTCACTATAGTTCTCACATACATTAAATGCCAAAAGGTCAACGTTTCTACGTCAACAACTCGAAAAGAAAAGAAAAAAGTAGTCAAAACGAGAGAGAGAGATCTCACCAGCATGGAGTTCCTACAAAAGTATTTCTTGAACGTTGCCTATCACCTTTGTCAAACATGCAAGCTGAAACACCAAAGTCAGCAAGCTTTACCACCCCATTACTATCAAGAAGTATATTTCCAGCCTGCAACAAGAAATATTCAACAAACCAAATTGCAACCTAGCGAACCTACGTAGTTTGAGAAGGAAAGAAGACAAACGAAAAAAAACGGAAAAAAAAAAAAAAAAACAACAACGAACATCTTTAGATTTGACCAACCTTAACATCACGATGGATATGCCCATGCTCATGCAGGTACTCCAAAGCCTTTAGAGTTTCTTTGAGGATTGAACCAATAGCAGACTCTTCAAATCCATCTGGATATGCTATCTTCATAAGGTGCAGACAAGACCCTTCAGCCATGAATGGCATGACCACCCAAAGGTTTCGGTCCACAACAAATGAGCAATATGCCCTAATTACATTGGGATGATCTATCAAACTCATTGTTTGGGCCTCCCTACGAATGTCATCCTGCAAAATAGCAGAGGCCTTTGCATAAAAAACTAAGGGTAAACATAGTTTGCTACGGGCATCAGAAAAGCTCATAACTAGTATTTGCTGTATAGATTCATTTATGCTAGACCTGAACTCTGGACGATATAGGAAGTAGGAGGAAAAAGGGGAAAGAAACACTCAATAATGCTGTTTCGAAACAAGAAAAACACTTGACAGCATACAGTGAGTACCAAAAGCAAAGTAGCTAAACGGGTGGGGGGGAAAGAGGTAACATAAATGCATGACAATTACTGAGCATAAAATGTAAACAAGCTATTGAATGCTTGCAGAAGAATCAGAAATTCAGAGAGATAACGCAACAAATTTACTAGATGGGGGTACAATGGATGCATTTGTATGGCTGTGATTATTCAAACTGGAACAACCTTAATAGCGCAATAAAGTGATTGTCTAAACCACTCAATCCAGCCCATAATTTCTCAATGCAACATCTTCCTCATATATAGTGTTCAATTGGGAAGGAATCCATGGTCAGTATATTGCTTATTGTGGCTGTCTCTCTAATGAAGTCACCAAGAAATAGGAAAGCCCCATAAACTACAATAGTTCTCAATGTTTGATGCAAGGTCGAATTCTGAACCTTGAAACTTTACGCAATAAGGCTGTACTCACCAACCTAGATTCCACATTTTTTGTGAAACCTGTAAGCCTTTAGACCATTAAACCTTTTTTGGAGATACGAACCCCCATGCAAAGATCTTTTGGGTTACTGCCACCTTGACATTTTTCCTTCCCTTCCCTTACCAAAACCATTGCCAATCCCATCAAGGTGGAAAAGAGACCAGAGGTCACACATTATCAACATGTTGGTAATGTATTAATGGAAAAATATAAGATACACCACAAACAGGTGGAAAGAAGAGTTGGCAATTTTATTAATCCATCCCCTTGGCGTCGAGGAAGATGTATTATGGTGTATGTGCGACTCATATAGGTCATGGTCTGGGGCAAAAGAAAGAAAACTAATCTCCCAGTCTCAATAATCAGTACTAATGTATAGGATAATATGGAATAAGCCCAATCAATATCGGAACATGAGAAAATCCAGGATATCCCTCCAATGTAAGAAATTCATGGTTTCCATTGGTGCCAATCCAATCACCTCAAATTCAATATGAGAAAAAATTCCCCATTGATATTAAATGATTACGGGAAAAATCCGATGTTTAAAGCAGAAAGATTAGACTCCCCTCTTGCAAAAACGGATTAACAAGGTCAGCTACCCAGCTAACCTTCATAATTAAACACTGTTACTACATAGGTAGATCTTGTTGTGAAAGACCTCATGAAGTTTTGCCGGCATCCAATCCTTGCCTTTTATAGTATTCAGGCAGCAGAACAAATGAATTTAGTGACAATGGCATACGTATTTAGAATTTGCTACTTGTAATCCTATTGCTTCCTCTAAAATTATGCCCCTTTTGTCACCACATGCATTTATTTGACACTTGGAAAACACAATCAATGCTCTCGCACTCTCCAATCCACAATGCGAAAGTTTAATGCTTCATTATGGAGTACTTAAATAAATCAATACACTCGATGTCATAGCAAAGAGCTGATTGGGAGTTCCAAACATGTCTAAATAAAAACCAGACTTAGGGTGCATTTTTGCTAAACTAAATGGACTACAGGCTAATAGAGCGACGGTCAAATTGTTTCCACTAAATGGTATTTAAGTTGATGCATGTGAGAACACGTGCCTAGAAATCCATGAAAACACGGCTTTAGTCCATTTAGGTTATCGGAAATGCACCCTAAAATCCAGCAATTCACCGATCCAATGCCGCAATAGAAAGCTAAACAACCTCAACATCCACTAGAACAACAAGTCGAGGAGATTTATCCTAATTCCCCTAGTTTGACTTCCTCCCTCGAAACTCCCGAACCGAAACCGAAACCGAAATCGAAGATGCCAAGTCAAGCAGTCACGAATACCCCACCAAAAGCTCACACAAACTCATCAAATTCAAATCACACCAAACCTCTCAATCCAATCACCGCCAAAACCGCTTCACGTAACCTCAGCAAATTCAGCTTAAACAGCGACGCCAATTACGCGCAAACGACAGCACATACAAGTACACTACGATAAAGCAGCGGAAACAAGTGAGAGGAAAAAGATACGAATCTACGGACCAGGTTGCTGTTGCAGCGATCGAGATCCAAGCACTTGACGGCCACGACTTCGTTGAAAGGGAGATAGATCGCTCGATACACGGTCGCGCTCGCGCCGTACCCGACCTCTTCTAGAAGCTTGTAGTCGTTGGGAGCCGCCGAGTAACTCCTCCCGGCGCCGCCGGTGCCCATCCTCCCCATGGCCGTGACACCACTCTGGAAACCGCCAAACGGTGATCGGGAAACGGCTGTTGGATGTCGTAGTTATATCGTATGGACTGGCATGGACTGTATCTGTCTGTGTTGAATTGGGATTTTTTTTTTCTTTTTTCTTTTTTTGGCTTTTTTGGGAAAAGAATTAAAACAGTGGTCCGATTAATTGGCAGTGTTTTTTGAGATTTGTTTATTTGTTGGGGATGATTCGGGGATCCGTTGACTACCGTTAGAAGGATACGGAAGAAGAGACGGGGATTATTCAGTAGTAGTCATGCAGTACTGTCACGTGGTGCTCCGAGAACATCTATATGGAAGATAGCAAAAGTAAAACCGAACCAAATTTGAAGAGCCATATCATGAAAACACCTTCCAAACAAAGAAGCAAATTTGCTACACTATCTTGGTGTAGTTCTCTCTCTCTCTCTTCAAATTTAAAAAGCGAAAAATGAGTTTTCAAATTGTCAGCTCTTCAATTCCGCTATTTTTAATTGTTGAAGTAATTGATTACTTTGGCATAGTGGAGATCCTTTAAGAGTTAAAGAAAGAGTAAGATATTTAAATTTGAAGAGCCCTTTAGAGCGCACTTAAATTATAGTATTACTCTTCAACTCGTCATATGGATTACCAAAATACATATTTGATATAGATTTTTGCTTCTTCCCTCGGAGATGCTCTAACAAGGCAGCAGAACCAAAGCTCAACTAAAATTTAAAGAGCCACATAAACATTACACCTTCCAAGGGGATAGCGAACTTGTAGCATTATTTTGGTATAACTCTTTCTCTGTTCAACTTAAAAAGAAGGAAAGCACGATTCAAATTATCACTTCATCAAATTCAATTTTTATTATTGGTGAATTATTGATTTCGTGGACAAAGTGAATCTTTAATTTATAGTAAAAAAAGAAGTGATCAGATATTAAATTTTGATGAGTTCCTTGGAGTGCCTACCTCTTCAACTTGCCACGTAGGTCATCAAAGTGCATATTTGATGTAAAATTTTGCTTCTTTCCTCAGAGATGCTTTAAGAACTCTCTCAGTACATATTTATGTGGGAATCCACTTTGCATAAATGTGTGGTGAAAAAAATTTATAAAGCATCACATGGTGCCCTCGTGACACTGCCAGATGGTGCCCCAATCCCCAATCCCTCCTGCACCAAATATTATGGTGGAATCTAAACATTTTGCATGGGGTTTCCACCATAACATGTGATAAAGAAGGGGTCTTGAGCACCACGTGATGGTGCCAGTGAGCATATCTTTTGTGCTGAAGTGGAGGAGAAATTTTTGGGTACCGGGGTGAGTTCCACGTGACCGTGCCCATGTGGTGCCGGAGCAATCCATCTGAGTCATCAAAAAGTGTGTAGGACGGTTCAGATTAAAACTCTTTATCTCCTCTCACCCTACCAATCTCTCTCTTCTTTTTTTCTCCAAATTTGAGCTGTCCAAAATTGAAATGAACGGCTCAAATGTGCCGATCGGGCACCACGTGGTACCCACCCGCACCGAAAAATTTCTCGAAGTGCAGAGGTTTAGCTCGGTTGTGACGATTGAGACACGTGGGTTTCGGAGGGTTGGGACCCACCTGAAAAGTTCAATCGGTTAGTGAAGAACGGCCTTGTTCTTTTCTAAGGTTTAGAAAAGTTATAGTTATAGTTTTGTTTTATTATCATTATCATATTTCTCTTATCACTCATTATTTATTTTTTTAAATTTTAATTTTATTTTTTTCTTTATCTCTCATTACTCATATTTTTAATCATTACCTTATTTCTCTCTACTTATTACCAAAATTAAAATACCCAAAACTCTTAAACGAACAAGGCCATTGGATTTTAAACTTCGGTATTTTGGTTGGTCGGTATTTGGTTGATACGGATTCTTGGATGTCAATCGATAGAATTGGTGGAGTTTGGGAAAAAAAAAAGGCTTGAATTTGAGAAACTACGGTGGTTTCTTGTAAACTTATTTTTTTTCTTCATTTTGTGTGATTTATTTGATTTTTTAAATTTTTTTTTATCAAATTTGCATTACGTTTTGTGGATTAATAATCCATCTTGATCAGAGGAGTTTAAAAAATAAAAAAATCATGAGCAAAAACAAAAAAAAAAGAGTTCATTGAAAACGAAAAAATATCAAACAGTTGTCCCTTTTTTTTTTTTTAAAGTTTTGTCTTGTATGAATGATTTCAAACTGTAAGCACCATTAATAAGACACTATGGAAGGAAAATGTGACAATTAACAAGGAGAAACAGAATTAGAGGTTGGAGCATGGCATAGTCGGGGGAAATGGAGACAACTGAAGAACCCCACCTGAACATGCTTAAACAGTCTTCCCTAACGTACATGGCTATCTCATAGTCAAATCTTTATTTTTTTTTATTAAACTAAGCTCAAGGAGTTGTCAATTTGATGAACTCACTTATATTGTGTATAGACAGTGACAAGTAACAACTAACGCCTCAAGGTTCATCCAACCGTAGCACGCAATTTGTGCTATTCTTACAGATATTCAACTCTCTTTGGTATGAAAGAACTTTAGAATTGGAATTCAAGATTGAGTGACGTGCGCCAGCATGAAATTTGTTCAGACACTCAGTTACGAAAGGAAAACATAATTTAAAATTGTCCATCCAGAGGGTTATAATAAGCAAGTAATTTTGATCGAATTTGCAACGTGGTGAAATGATACCCCACGCATCACATACATTTCAATCATATCCCATTGATAAGCACCCAAGCTGCAAGATTGTATAATCTTGGTGCTCAAAGTCCCCTAATTTGTAGTGTTTTGAATCTTTAGTTATCGTTTTAGTCCATATTGCACGTAAAGTTGTTTTTGATTAGTTTCAGGTTAAATGTTGAATTAAGGCGTTTTTTATTGCCAAGAATTGCTCTTGGAAGCATCCAAGTATTTAAGGTCATCGCAAAACCAATTGGCAATGAGTGGAGAGGTCCCAAATGTTATTAAGTGATCACTCATTCCATTCCCAAGCAATGTGGAATTCATTTGCTTAACATTCCCCCTCACATGCAGCCGCGTTTGAGGTCGGTCACATGTGGCCGCTTATGGGTCCTATCATCGTGCAGCCTTTTTGCTGGTCTGTCATTGCGGGGTGTGGATTGTGAATTTTTATAAAATGTGGGGTGAAACGGGTCCCGCTCTGATACCATGTAAAAACTTTATATCTACCTCAAAACCAATTGGCAATGAATGGAGAGGTCCCAAATGTTATTAAGTGATCACCAATTCCACTCCCAAGCAATGTGGGATTCATTTGCTTAACAGTTTGTACGGACTAGATCTTTATTTACGTCAAGTTTATTTTGTTTCTTACAGTTAAATCTTATGGCTCATATAGCATGATTTGTTCTTTAAGTATGTGTGAGTAGTCGTTTGGCTAAGTCCCATGGTAATCTTTCCTGAGGACTTGGGTTGTTATTTGGTTCACAAACCTTCGGGCTTAAAATAATGATTTTCGGAATTTCATTAACCTAACCATTTTGGTCTAAGCGAAGGGTGTTAACTCCTTGGTATGTTGTTTAGTTAAGTGGTCTTGGCAAATGACATATTGGAGGCTCGTGGACTCCTACGTCTTAGATACATTAACAAAAATAGGTTGATTTAATTTCGTTTAATTACATCTTTTGATAAACGTAGTCTTTAAAGCTAAATCTTCCGGGCGTAAGCGCGCGGTCGTGACTCTCGCTTGAGTTATAATTGAGAACCGATTACAGCCTTTATTAAGTGATAGAAGATTCTTAGACTTGCCTCTTTTAGTTTATAAAACTTGTTTCTAGTCTCTTCCATTTTTGCTTTCACCGTTTAAAGCAAAATCAAGTTGGCTGTCTTAAACGTCGGAATCCCACCATATAAAACATACAATCCGATTAAGCTATCTCTGAATCCATGTGGTACGATCCCGGTCTTACCGTTTTATTATGCTATTGACGACCTAACCCAATGGTTGGGCTTTCCAACCTTATATTTGAAGGTGTGGTTTTTGGAGCTTAGAGCATCTCCAACAGGAGATGTCAAATTGGTCATGTCAAATATTTTTTGAAGACTTATGTGGCATTTTGACATTTCCAATCTGACATCAAGCTCTCCCTCTCCAATCCTCTTGTGTCAAAAAAATAGGGCTCAAACTTAAAAAGAAAAAAAAAAAAAAAAAGAAAACAAATCTTCAAAAGGACAGTTTTTTTTGAACATCCAAAGGTAGTTTTTGAAATTTGGCTTGTGGAGAGGTAGATGTCAAAATTGGCATGGGAGTGAGAGATGTCAAAATCACGTTAGCTTTGGCATGAGTAAAGGCAGATGGGTTGGATTGAAAGTTGATGCCAAAAATGACGGTTAACTTATCCACCTCAACTTTGACATCTCCCATTGGAGATGCTCTTAAGCACCCGTCTAATTTCCGAACATCTCACATCAAATAATAGTCCAGAACTTCTTTTGGTAAAAGCATTTTTTACTGTTTGTAACTTTTTTGCCGTAATTATTAGAGTTGATTATTCCTCGGGACGAGATGAATCAGAAAAATATAAAAATATGGACGCGGGGGCTCTACTGTGCCATGAAGTACAGTACTCCATATCCACACCCCAAACAGTACGGTTTTGGAGGAAAAAACATCCTTAGGTTTTTTATTTACAATCCTATGGAGCATAAACGTGATTATAAGAACCCTAATGATAAAATTTAATTATGCCTCTTTAGAATAATATGATTAGAATAATAAGATTTTCACACTAGTTCAAACAGATTGAAAATTGGAGCTGTTAATTTTTTAACTGTATTTTTAATATATAAACAGTCAAAAAAATTAAGTTTTCCAATTTTCAATCCGTTTGAATAAGTGCGAGGATCTTATTATTCTGAACATATTATTCTTAAAAGACATAATTAACTTTTGTCTTTCAGGCTCTAATAATCATGTTTTTGTTTCATAGGACAAAAGTTAATTATAATCCTTTAGAATAATCCCATCAATTTAAACTGCCCCATATATTAGAAGTGCCGTAATTTAACGTAATTGTTGAGGATGAATTCGTAAATTAGGGCATTTCCCTTAATCCCACCCACGTTACCCCCTTACAGTTACGTCAGTTCCATGGATTGTGTGTGGGGTTTCCATTTATGTTCTGCAATTAACTCTTCTCCTAATACTAATTCTGTAATTTCATCCCAGTGTAAGATCAATCACCCTCCCTAAATAATGTTCAGTTCACAGAGGTCTACGTATGGGTTTTCGATCTGTTGTTCTGTTCGCTGCTCTCTTTTTTCAGTCTGGTTTGTTTATAAAAGACTGGGAATTTAATTGTGAAAATTGCACAAGCATCGCGTGTGCATTTAACGCTAGTGGAATGTTATAAAGGGATTAATTGGCTGCTATCAGATGATGTGAGGTACTGCGGCTGGTGCTAAAACCCAACTTTATTTTCGGTACCCAACCTTTCGAAGGGGTCTCTTACATTCAAAGGGCATTTTCATTCCACACTCTCTATCTCCATTTTAAAGAGTAAGAAGTATGAACCCTGCCTCTCCCACCCATCCTCCAAATCTTCCTTCATTTCGGATGATAAACTTTGATACTCCAAATACAAAAGATGAGATGGCGATACTCTATATTTGGAGGATGGAAATTATAAACACGACGAAGTATGAACCCTGCCTCTCCCACCCATCCTCCAAATCTTCCTTCATTTCGGATGATAAACTTTGATATATACTCCAAATACAAAAGATGAGATGGCGATACTCTATATTTGGAGGATGGAAATTATAAACACGACGAAGTATGAACCCTGCCTCTCCCACCCATCCTCCAAATCTTCCTTCATTTCGGATGATAAACTTTGATACTCCAAATACAAAAGATGAGATGGCAATACTCTATATTTGGAGGATGGAAATTATAAACACGACGACAAGTATAACTTCTAATTCATCCATTTATTGTTTACCAGTTTAATACCACTTAAATGATATTCGCAATATTTTCTTCGGAGCCGGTTTCCCTCATACAAAAGTTGACACAAAACTAATAAGAGCTTTCACGTACGCAAATGATCGGAGCCGTTCAATTCGTTTAAAATAGGTTTTTAAGAGTTCTCATAAAAAAATCAACTCATTCGAATATCGGTAATTCGTTTTAAAATGGCTTCAATCATTTGCGTGGGACTCCAAAATGGGTCCCATAAAAAAATTGTGTCAACTTTTATGTGAGGGAAACCAGCTTCATCTTCAAACTAAGGTGCCGGTGTATTTTGAAATTCCGCAATACGTCCTATTAGTATGTACATGAAGAAAATAACATTTCTACTTGCCCTAAAAAAAAAAGGATAAAGAAACGAATATGTCCAATCAATATGAGCCTATAACTTATTCTTCTTCTCCTCATTATTAGGAATCATGAAATAGGTGAACAGCATCTTGAACCAAGCCAAAGCCTTTTCAGCTCACGCCAACTGCACCATTTACAAAGTGTTAGGTGAACAGCATCTTGAACCAAGCCTGGTGCAGCTCAACCTCCCTTAACAACCATCACATTACTAATGTTCCACCCAATCTCTATATAACATGAACCCCAAATTAACCACAATTCAACAGTCCATTCCTCAACAATAGAACCTCAAAACTGATAATACTGTCCATTCAAAAAAAAAAAAAAATGGCTAGCTCCAGGTCCAAGGTCGAAGGTGAT
Source organism: Rhododendron simsii (assembly GCA_014282245.1). NCBI lineage: Eukaryota > Viridiplantae > Streptophyta > Magnoliopsida > Ericales > Ericaceae > Rhododendron > Rhododendron simsii. Next base: position 8,397,175 of record CM024959.1, on the reverse strand, counting down.
CAAAGAGCAGGAGCCGAAATCGTGCACGGTTCAGAACAGTGCTACCAACACTCTCTGGATCTCCTACAAGAGCTGGGATTCCCCAAAGGAGTCCTTCCCCTGAAAGACCTTGAAGAGTGCGGAAGGGTCCGGGAAACCGGGTTCGTGTGGATGAAGCAAAAGGCCCCGTACGAGTACTTCTTCGAGGGGACCAACACCCGCGTGAGCTACGCCGCGGAGGTGACTTCGTACATCGAGAAGGGCAAGATGAAGAAGATGACGGGCGTGAAGAGTAAGCAGCTGTTGCTGTGGGTGCCCATCGTCGAGATGAGCATCGATGATCCCGCGAGCAAGAAGATCTACTTCAAGACCCCGGTGGGGATCGGGAAGTCGTTCCCTGTCACGTCGTTCATGACCGAGGAGGAAAAGCAGAAGTTTTTGGAGAATGCAAATTAAGGAATGAGAAAAATGAGTTTATCTTTTTCGGGCCTTTCTGAATTTCGATTGTTTGCAAGTTGATTACTAATAAGGTGGTTTATTTTTGTCCCTCCACTGCTGGTTGGGCTTCCCATTATTATTGTCTTGATTTTCCTTTTAATCTGCTTAATTCACTTGTTTCTTAATTTGGAAACTTGTCGAAGTTTGATGTCAAAAGTCTTAATTTGTTGAATCTCACTCTGTCAAAAGACATGCTTTCATTCCCTTTGCTGCTTCTCACCAAATGGTGGAGGTCACATGATTACAAATTTACAATTCACCTTGGAATTAGATAGAGCACGAACCATGCTAGAAATGTCAGTCTATTACTCTAGTGGCGGAACAAGAAATTATTTATAGTGGGGGCGTATAATCATTCATAACCTTAAAAATTTTTACCGTCAACTACAATCATACATCATTCCAAAAGCTTTTAAACATATCCACGCATATGTATTCTCTGCTAGATTTTTTCATTTGAGTGGTGAAGTGATGAAATACGTTTTCCAAAATTTTGTTTTCATGTTAAATAAATGTCCGCCACTTTGTCCGTCAATCTGAACCGTTCATATGATAAGGCTCGTCATATAAATTGTCCATTAAAAAATCTACGTTAATTAGATTTTAAATTGAAACAACTCCATTGAAATACTTTTATTCATAAAAAAACACGGTCTAATCATTTTTCGTATAAATGAAATGTTCTTATCAAGTTGTTATCAGTATCCGATCAACTTGATTTTTTGTGTGGACAAATTATTTGGCAATCTCTACGTTATACACATCTTGGATCATTGGAAAAAGATCTATAATTGTGTGAACTATACTTTGTACCCATAAATTAAACAAGAGAAAACCTTAGTTTTGAAAAAATTAATATGAGAGGGTGTAGAGGCATGTGACCCTTAGTAAGTCCGCCACCGATTACTCCCTGTCCTTAAATAAATGTTTGCTACAAAAAGACGTGCAATTTTGCCAAAAAATATAAAACTCTAATCGTTTGTAAACGAGTCGAGCCCTAAATGAGCCAAACTTGGCTAATTTCTTTAACAAGCCTATACAAAACGAGGCAAGTTTTTAAGTGTTGAGCTCTATTTATTTAGTTTATGAGCCTAAACTCGAGCTCAATTATTAAACGAGTCAAGCCCAAGCGGTGCATCTGGGCATTTCTCCACCTGAATAATCACTTCGAGATGCACGATGGAGATACTTTTGTGGTTGGGCTTGGAGGAACGCTGGGCTTAAAAGCTTCTTCAACCATTCCACTTATCAGACCAACCGAAAAGCGTGTCCAAGCCCATCGTCAACGCAAACAGTATTTCCAACGGAAATTTCGCATCCTTCTCTCGGCGGCAGAGCCAGTCGCCGAGTTATGGACTCGTCGCAGAACTCCTCGACGGCGGCGGCCGTCGCTGGTGGCGGAAACGGTACAATTATATCTCAATACAGCGACGCCTCAGCCACCAGGGCCACACAAATGAGCGACGATCCAAAGCAAAACCTGAGCCAGGTCATAAGCTCGATCCAGAAGACGCTTGGACTCATACACCAGCTCTCCCTCACCGTCTCTTCCTTCAACGCCGCTTCCCAGCTCCCCCTGCTCCAACGCCTGTACGCCCCTTCTCTCTTTCCTCGATAACCCTAGATTCGTTCACTTCGCTTTGCGAACAGCGAGTTCGTAATCGGATTGGTTTTTGCAGGAATTCGCTGGTTTCAGAGCTTGACAACATGACGAAGCTGGCGGAGGAGTGCGATATCCAGGTCCCCATGCATGTCCTCAAGTGAGGTTTTTTACTCTTGTAACCTAAACCAAACCTGGATTCATGTCGTAAAGATTTAACGGGGTGTGCTGGTTGTCAGCAACCTAAGTCACGGAAAAAGTTTTAATGCAACGTTTATTGCCTCCCATATTATGTGGGCCTCAAGTGTGGGTCCCACCCCCATATGAGAGGGGCGTTATAAGGGTTGCATTGAAAATTTTCTTATAACACGCAACTCGAGCGGAGTTATATTTTACTCCGTCACCTGAGCAATAATTTTAGGTTCGCTTGTTTTTTGTGACATTGGGTGGTTTTGGTATTTTTTTCAGTTTAATTGATGACGGCAAGAATCCGGATGAATACACGAGGGATATTTTGAATGACTTCATTGCAAGAAACCAGGTCACCAAAGGCAAAACCGATGCTTTCAAGGTTTACCTTTTTCATCTCCCGACTTTATCGCGATGAAAATTGATTTGTTTAGTCCTCAATTGGTGGGAATGTTATGATTTTGTCCATTGGGGCACTATTAGAGTCAACGTTTCGGCGAGACCTGTTTGTTTCTTTAAGCTAGAAAAAGGAAATTGTTGCCATTTTCAAATATATCCAGCATTATGATCATGGCAGTTGAGTGAGTCATGGATGCAGTTGAAGCAGTTTCATAGGGTCTTTTGTAATACAATGTACAAAAAAATGGGTTATATTCTTATGGTGTCGATAAGGTGCTCTCTAATCTTACCTTCTGCATAGTAATTAACTCGACTGGCTAGTTGTGGCTGCATTGCTCACTTCACCTTCTGATTTGGGAGTTGCATTTGGTACAGCCTTCGTTATGCACACCTTCAGACCTATTTGTGACTTGTGACTTTAGAATTTACATGACCTGACCAGTGACCTCATCTTAAATGTATCTGTAAGTTTGTACATAACCAATTGAAAACGGTAAGTACTGGTGAATGGTGATAGCTATTTTGTTACACCACTACGACTGCAAACTCTGTGGTGTCTACTTAATTCATTTACTTTGTATTGTTAGTTTCTAAAACAGGTAAAATTATTTGTCTTGTGAATCTAATCTTTGCTTTTCTTTAAACCAACTTACGGCACAACTGCACATGGATTCTATCTTTCTCTATTTCACCTTTTTAACTTGCTTCTAAGAAAGTGTTTGAAAGATCTCCTCCTGGGGAAAAAATCATAAGGGTGTTCAGTACCATGTTTCCTATGTTCTCATTTTCTTCTAGCTACACTTAATTAAGGTCAAATGACAGCAATTTCAACTTTGATGTCACAGTAGAAGGTACAAATCTCAAAAAGCACTCTTTATGTATAATTGAGCCTAACATGTTTTCAGTTATTACAATCTTGTTGAAGAATGTTGTTAACTAGATAGTGTCAGCATTTTGCATGCACTTTTGACTCTTTGACCTTGAGTTTGATGACCATTTTCCTGCGTGTGTCCTGTACAGAGTTTACAAAGGCATCCTTCTAGAGGAACTTGAACTGACATTTCACTTACTTATAAACGTGTCTGAAAATCTTGTTTACTAGACAAGATAGTGCCATATTTTTGCATGCACTTTTAATCCTTAAGTCATTATCATCGTCCTGCGTAGGGTTTCCGAAGGCATCTTCTTGAGGAACTTGAACAGGCATTTCCAGATGAAGTGGAATCTTTCAGGGAGATACGAGCATCTTCTGCAGAAGTAAGTTACGCTTAAAGTGTTTCAATTTCCTTTTACAATACTTATAATGCCTTCTTGTTTATCAAGTGTATTGTGATGAGACATCCAAATGGTCAAGCTTAGTGACTGAACTGGTTTCGTGAAAGGCATTGATGGAAATATGCATTTCAGGAATGTGATTGGAAACATTTGATGAAATACTAACAATTTGGAAACTTTAATTGGTTAAGCTAGTGAACTTATACTGAAGTAGTTTACCAAAAAACTTATGGCTGACGTAAACTGTGGATGTTGTAGTTTACTATGGAAGAATGAATTCTTGAATATATACACTGAGGCCATATTTACTTATTGATAAGTATATGCATTTTTATTATCATTTAAATTAAGCTTGAAATTTTTATTTTGTTTATTGCCAATAAAAAAAAACCTTGAAAATTTTCTCATACTGGCAAAAATGTCTAGATAGTGCATGTAGATGACTTATGTGACCTTTGTTGCTGGTTGGGGTGTTTGATTATCAGCTCTAATCTCCAAACATCTAATGCAGGAATCCAAACGGCTTGCACAAGCACATAGCATATTACCGAATGGTAATGGTAAAGTCAAGCCTGAGCTTTGAAGCCATTGTTAGAATGAATCAGGTTAATTTAGTAATGTTTTTTTGAAAGGCGAGGTTAATTTAGTATACTTGTATTGTTTGCATACTCATAATCTCAGGGTTTGTCGGCTACACATATATTTACTGTCCGTAACTGGTTACAATAAGTGTAGATCTTTCCGTTTAAAAAAACAATAAGTGTAGATCTTTTTAAGATTTAGTTACTTTTAAATTCCTGAAGCAAATATTTTTAAGAAGAGTTTAGTGTTTGTTGTAATTATCATGATAATGGTACTGGTTCACAATCACTCGCCCGTTGTGTAAGAATTCTCAAGATGAATTGTCAACTTTTTTCAACATGCTTTTATATATTTTATATGTTTTCATTTGACTTCTACGATATTATCATGCCATCTTCCCTTTAGAACATGGTGAGGCAACTAAGCAGGAGCTGGTTTATTCTTTTAGCAAAACGTCAATTGGAATTGCCACTTTGAGATGGTGAGGCAACTAAGTAGGAGCTGGTTTATTCTTTTAGCAAAACGTCAATTGGAATTGCCACTTTGAGATGGGGGAAAGAAATAATGGACCTTTTGCCAAGAGGGATTGAGGAGGAGGGGGCTGCGTAAGGTAGCTCACAGCCAGCGCGTAAAAAGTCCGCCAGATCTTTATGACATGAATCTAAATATGATAACGAGACATACTTGGCGTTTCCTTTAAGCGGCGTGTTGTACCTGCCTTCGGGTGCTTCGAAAAATGAGTAAGGGGCGCCACACCGGCTGTTCTTGAGGAGTCAAAGGGAAAAGATCCAATTTCTAAGGAGACATGGTGGTGGAATGACGAGGTTCAAACCATGGTAAAAGCCAATAAAGATTGTTTTAAAAAGTCGCAAAAAGACTGGAATGGGAAATTTTTTTAGGGTTATAAGTAAGCTAGCAAGGAAGCTAAGAAAGCCGTTAGGGATGCCAAGTTGAAAGCCTATGAGAATTTTTAGGCTAGACTTGATAGTAAAGATGGAGAAAGATTATTTATAAAATTGCCAAGCTGCGAGAAAGGAAAGCTAGAGAGGTTTCTCAAGCTAAGTGTGTAAAAGGTATTGATTCGGTGGTGTTGGTGAAAGATGAGGTGATCAGGGATAGATGAAAGTCGTATTTTGAGAAGCTGTTGAACGAGAAACATGGAGGCTTTGATGGGGCGGAAGTGTATGTACCTGGCAAGAACATAGAATATGAGTTTTATCGGAGAATACAAAAGTTTGAAGTGGTTAAAGCTTTGAAAAGGATGAACCGAGTAAGACCTTAGGACCAGATGGTATCTCTATTGAAGTGTGGAAAAGTCTAGGTGACTTGGGAGTGACTTGGTTGACGAAGTTGTTCAACAAGATTATTATGACTCGGAAGATGCCCGACGAATGGAGAAGGAGCACCTTAGTACCTATCTATAAGAATAAATGGGATATTTAAAGTTGTAACACTATATAGGTATTAAATTGATGAGTCATTCAATGAAGTTGCGGGAAAGAGTTATTGAGTATCGTTTGAGGATGGTTACTACGGTGTCAGAAAAACAGTTTGGGTTCATGCTTGAAAGATTAACCATTGAAGCTATCTACCTATTAAGGAGATTGATAGAAAAACACATAGCAAAGAAGAAAGATCTCCATATGGTTTTCATAAACTTAGAAAAGGCTTATGATAGGGTGCCTAGAGATATTATATGGTGAGTTCTAGAGAGAAATGGAGTGACCAAAGGGTATATTGAAGTAAATAGAGACATGTATAAAGGTGCCGCCACTAGCATTAGATCACCAGTAGGGGAAACAAGTGAATTTTCAATTACTGTAGGATTGCATCAAGGGTCAGCCTTGAGCTCATACCTCTTTGGCTTAGTTATGGATCAATTGACTAGATAATTTTAGGAGGATATCCCATGGTGTATGATGTTTGCAGATGACATTGTCCTCGTAGATAAAACCGCAAGAGGTGTTAATACAAAACTAGAAATTTGGAGGGAAGCATTAGAGTTAAAGGGTTTTCGGATAAGTAGGAGTAAATCTGAGTATATGGTGTGCAAATTTAGTGGTACCAACAGTGCGCATGAAGAAAGAGTGATGGTTCAAGACTAAGAGATACCAAAGAGTGATCATTTTAGGTGCTTAGGCTCAATTATTAGTAGAGACGGAGAGATTGACGATGACGTGACCTATAGGATCCAAGTAAGGTGGCTCAAGTGGAGGAGCGCTACTGGTATACTATGTGACAAGAGGGTACCCACAAAATTGAAGAGAAAATTCTATGAAAACTGTCATCAGACCAGTGATGCTTTACGGGACAGAATGTTAGCCTATTAAGAAACAACAGGTGAGTAAGATGAGTGTATTGGAAATGAGAATGTTGAGGTGGATGTGTGGTAAGACTAGACGAGACAAGATTAGAAATGAAACGGTTCGAGAGATGGTAGGTGTAGCACCTATAGATGAGAAGTTGAGGGAAAATAGGTTAAGGTGGTTTGAGCATGTCTACTGTAGACTAGGAGATGCAGTAGTTAAGAGAGCGGATATGATAGTTTTGGATAGCAATGTTACGGGGAGGGGTAGACCTAAATTGACATTAGATGTTATGGTGCACAAAGATATGAGCATAATGAGTTTGTGTGAACAAGTGACCCTTGACAGAGTTCAATGGAGGAAAAAGATTCATGTAGCCGATCCCAAATGATTGGGACATAAGGCTCGGGTTTGGTTTGGTAACAATTTGCTAATTACTTGATATATGTGTCATTGAATAAATAAACCAGGTAAAAACCAGTAATAAAAGCTCATTCCATAGGGCTTACCCTTAAATTGAGGATGTTAGGGGGTTTATACTAGCTTTTGGGTTTGAGTTCTAACCAAGTCTGTGCAACATGGTATCAGAGCTAGGTACCAGAGATGTATAGGGTGCGTTTTTTCAACCTGCACGCGGCAGGTGCCACATAGTGGCTAGTACACTTGAGGGCGGGTGTGATTCGTGGGAAGCTAAGTCCCACACCGTTGAGGCACCAAAGTAATATGAAGTATACAAGTATGAGGACACCCTCACTTCAATAGCCAACTTTTGGGGTTGAGTTTTACCTAAGACTGTGTAACATGGTAGCAGAGTTCAGGGTGGGAGAGATCTTGAGTTCAAGTCTCTCCGTTTGCATTTGTTTTCCATTTGCATTCTGCTTCTCCCATTCGCATTCTCTTTTGCTCTATCTATGAAAAATTTCCATCTCCATGTGCAAGACGGGGTTGCACATGAGGATATTGAATAGCTTGATAGACATTGTTGGGTTCATTTTCTAATAGCTTAAGCTTTTGGGACTACTGGTAACTTAACAATTCTATCTGCACATTTAAATTTTGGCCTTTAGGTGAAATTTGCTTGGTTTCAAATTCTCACATTTGATAGCTCGAGTTAAAGAACACCTAGACCCCATTGTTTTAAAGAAAATCTATGTCTGGAGACTTTTATGTGCACCAGCCGTAGCTTAGCTTGCATTATTCACACCATGAGAAATCTTTGTATTTTAAGGTACTTACCAAGGGGTGGCACTAGAATAGAGGCGCATCGTTGAGTGTTGAAATATTAGATTAAGGGTCCTTTTAAGTTTGCGCTGCTGGTCCATGTTGATCAAGTTGGTTGGTTAAAGGGTGATTTTATTTGGATGAGATTGGGTGGTGGTGAGGAGAAAAATGGGTAGCTGACTAAAGGAAGCAATTTTTCAAAAAAAAAAATTCCTTTTCTTAAGTCGGTGAAGTTCCTGATTGTTGAGCTCCATAGCAGAAAAGTCATACAGTAGGTTTTTTGCTTTTGAAATCTATCAAGACGAGATCATGTCAGAAGTTTTCGCATCTTGAATCTATCCAGAAGATTTTTTATGTTAATGTCTCACATTGAAAGATTGGGGCATAGAGTAGGTGGGCCGATTGTCCTCAGACATTGCCAAGTATGTCATTATTTGCAGGAAAGAATAAAGAACAGAGAGAGTAACTTGAGAAGATCTTTTATAATTATGATTAAAAAGTTATTTCGGGGCTTTGCTATTATAGAACTGCTGTTTTTCTTAAACTTCAATTGTCAAAATTTTGTTCTTGCTGTTTTGAACTTCAATACTTACCTTATGACATACTCTCTCTCTCTCTCTCTCTCTCTCTCTCTCTCTCATGCACGCAGACAAGTACATAAACAAATAGACACAGCATACATAATATGTAAAATTTGTAGGTCCTTCACATCCCTTGAATACATGTAACTCTGATTTTACCGCATCTGCTTCCAAATTTTGTTCTTGCTGTTTTGAACTTCAGTACGTACCTTATGATATACTCTCTCTCATGCACACAGACAAGTATTAAAGTATATAAACAAATAGACACCTGCTGCATGCATAATATGCAAAATATGTAGGTCCTTCACATCCCTCGAATACATGTAACTCTGATTTTACCGCATCTGCTTACAAATTTTGTTCTTGTTTTGAACTTCAATATTTACCTTATGACATACTCTATCTCATGCACACAGACAAGTATATAAACAAATAGACACCTGCTGCATGCATAATATGCAAAATATGTAGGTCCTTCACATCCCTTGAATACATGTAACTCTGATTTTACCTCATCTGCTTACAAATTTTGTTCTTGTTGTTTTGATCTTCAATACATACCTTATGACATACTCTCTCTCATGCACATAGACAAGTATATAAACAAATAGACACCTGCTGCATGCATAATATGCAAAATATGTAGGTCCTTCACATCCCTTGAATACATGGAACTAGGATTTTACCTCATCTGCTTACTTCTTTTAGTTCTTAATCCCCTTGACCTAATTGGAGGTACCGTAGGAGTATGGGGATGGACTCATGCTCTAGTGATTAGCCAGTGGCCACTCTGATCAAGAAAAGAAAAAAAAAGCCAGTGGCCACGACTACATTCCTGCATTCTTAATCTCAATGTCACTCTGGGTCACTCTATGGGTATGATGGAGCTGTTGATATTAACTGATCTAAATTTCCCACCACTCTGAACTACAGCTTGGGTGGTCCAAAACACCACCGGACTCATAGTTCAACTCAAAACTGCACCAGTTTCCAGTTGATAGGAAGGATCCATCGGGTACTATTTCAGCCATCTTCAGAATATTGGCTTCTTCGGCAACGTACTCTTGGTTTTCACTACTATCATCACGTAAAGGCCCTCTGTTTTTAGGTTGGTTACAATCCAAAAGACGGTTAGTTTTCTCTTCTGTGTCACTGTGGGTGTCCATGTTGTCACATTCTTCGTCACTGCATTTTCCAGGATCTTGTGGCTTTCCCATCAGATTTCTTAGTTTCTGCAGCTGTTGATCACCAAAAATATGTTGCGTAAGTGTCTAAATGTGTGTGAATCTACTATGTTGTATTGGATTAGAATTAGAATGGTGTGTACCTTGATGAGTAAACGCTGATTCTCATTCTTCAAGGAGTCGAACTTCGAAGCGAGATTGTCGTAACTTCTTTTTAGAAGGTTGTATTCTTGCTCAATCAGCTTAGACTTGGATCTGGCTCTTCTGTTCTGGAACCATATAGCAACCTGGCGTGGGTGGAGCCCTAGTTCATTAGCCAACTTGTATTTTATCTCCATCTCAGGCCTTGACTCCGTCTCGAATATAGATTCCAGTAACCTGATTTGCTCATCAGTGAATCTTTTCTTATTTGTGTTCTTGCTCTTGCTCTTCCATATGTTTGGCATCACATTTAGCTCTGAATCCCCAGATGACAAAGAAACCTGTGCTTTCACGGCGGCTGCCACTGCTGCTGCAGGAGAGGTGTCTCTCATTGCCAGCATTCTCTTAGCTCTGTGTGTGTGTGTGTGTGTGTGTGTGAGAGAGAGAGAGAGAGAGAGAGAGAGAGAGAGAGAGAGAGAGGTTAGCGGGGACTGGGTGTGAGATGACTAAATGAGCTATATATTGCGGTGGAAACCGTGTCTATCTAATCTTGTGGGGCTTGGGCTGTTTTTGGTGAAGTACCAGCTGTGCACCCATGATGTTGATATTCCCCCAGTTGCTTCTCCATTCGAACACCTGTTCTTGGTGTCTCTGTGCACGTTCTAATCCAGTCTATAATTAGGAACCACTTTCTATTGTGTGTTGGGGTCGAAAAAAATATCTAATTAAGAACTGAACCACTGAAATACCTTCAGCTGTAGATTTTCAAGAAATGGTTTCCTGACTATTGATAAGTCAATTCCTTGTTACCTACTGTGTAAATAAAAATAGTTGAGTGTTGGGATGTTAAAAATGGAATGGAAACTAAAAACCCCAAGAGTTAGCGCAATGACGCACCAGGGACTTTAGGAAGTTTTTGATTTGGAGTTCGACTATCACTCGTGTAGTATTTAATTTTTGTGTTGAGTCAATACATACGGTACTTAACTTTGTCTCATTTAATCGAGACCCTCACTAGTGGATGCTAAACTAGTCTCCCAGTTAGTGGGTTGGATAATGAGTTATGAAAGAATTGAATGAAAATTTATAGTATCTCATTAAAAGAAGAGGCTCTCTTGTGATTAGGGGTCAAATAATAGTCTTTTTGAATTAGGAAAGTTTAAGAGCATTTTTTTTAAAGAGTATTTGCGTTAACCTCAAGAGGTTTGATCAAGTGGTCTTAATTTGGGACTTAGATATTTGCTCTATTTTAAAGTCTCAGGGTTAATTCTTCTTTGCCAATAAACTCTTGGAGTTAATTCAAGATATGCGTAAGCTGAGCAGGAATACTCTGTATTATAAAAAAGAGAAAACGAGTTCAAGAGTATTTTTGTCGTTCACAGAGAAAACATTCGTCCCAGGCCGGCCATAGAGTGCCACGTTGTAGAAAAAGACATACGAAAGTGGTATCACTGCATTATTGCGTCCAGACAAAGCCATGGTATTGCTGTCCCCAGCTAACCAATCAGCTTCTGCCAACTCTTTTCGGTCAACCTCAGTAAACCGTCTTACGTGGTCATTCTTTTCCTCCTTTGGAAAGTTCCAGGTTTTTTTGCCCGTTCAGGCAGAGAAAAAAACAACAATGCTAGTAGTGTGTGTAGAGCCTATATGTATGTGAGATAGTAGTGTGTGTAGAACCTATATGTATGTGAGAAGTTGTATTTAGTGTTGTGTTTAGATTGTTGTGTGAGTATCATTTTTGGAATAAAAAACCCATAAGTTAATCGTGTATTTGAATGTGGATGAACAAAATATGCATTTTGTAATTCTTTCCCAAGCCCTAGGAGATCTCATTTTTAGGTATGACCGTATGAGGTCTCTTATTTCTTAATTTTCTATAGAAAAGTGCATAAGGATCTCTTGTAAATCCGTTGTTCAGGTCAAGTTATGTACACATCGACTAATAACGATTGATCAATTTCACCGCCCATTTGCGGGGTTTCAATTAAAGTTATAGAGGAAAGCTTTGTATGGGTTAGTCTCAATGGAATTGATAGCACTTGAGAGATTTCGAAACTAAAACTTTACGAGGGTTAACTTTCCAATTCTCAGTCCTTATCACTAGGCCAACTCCTCGTGGTTAAAATTTAACCGCTCTTAAAGTGGATGAAAGTGATCAGATAATGAGTGAGGAAAGAAAATAAGGTAATAATTGGGATAGAGATAATAAATGAAGAGATAGAGAGATAAATGAGATTAATGATTGGATATAAGGATAATGAGTGAAAAGAAAAATGAAAATAATGATCGAGAATATGTAAGTAATGAGTGAATTTGGATCAACCGAACAAGGGCAAAGCTTTTTGTGTTGAATTTGAAGTTTTTAGGTCCATGTTTGGAGTTTGTGAAAGCAAGGGCGTGGGGTTGTATGAGAACGCGGGGCGGGGCACAAGATTTTGACTTGTCTTCAGCCAAAGTTGAATTGATTGCATATAGGAGTAGTTTTTTTCCCGTGAAAGACAAAATGCTTGTTCACACACGAGTTCCTTTTACCGTACACGTTAGTGCATTACCAAATCAAATTACTACGAGGTGGAGCTGCAAATGAACTCAAGCAGCTCGAGTTCTGCTCGACTTGTTAAGTAATTGAGTCGAGCTCGAATTCGAATTTTAAGCTCGCGTAGTAAATGAGCTGAGCTAAACACTCCAAAGCTCGGCACATTTGTATAGATCTGGCTCGTTTATAGAGGCTTGTTAGTAAAGGAACCTGGCTTGGCTCGTTAATGGCTTTGCTTGTTTGCAAACGAGCCGAGGTTGAGCTCGAGTTTTAGACTCGTGCAGTAAATGAACTGAGCTCAAACACAACAAATCTCTATTCGACTCGACTTGTTTGCACCCCTACTAGGAGGGGTGTGCATATAATTCCATTTCTTCGAAGCATGACCTATTTGTGCTACTACATGATTGCCTAACCAATCCCATTGTCTCATTGGCTACATAAGTCAATCTCTCAAAATCTATTGCAAGAAATGGAGTTGTGTTCATATATAGGACTATTTTGTGAAAGTTTAAAAATAGTTTTGCTGACTCAATTTTGTGAAATGGAGTTGTGTTCATATTGGACTTGTGTAATCTCACCAAGCCCTCTCGTGGCTTGACCCACGGGTGTTTCGGTTTTGGCCCTTAAAGGTGTTTTTTTTTTTCTTTTTCCATCCAATTTTTGGTTGGATTCCCCTCCCCTCTCCTCCCAACTTGACGTACTCTTTATCAAGTTTTTCCAAATAAAATGTCACTTTTGCTGATAAAGAAAAGAAAAGAAAAGATTTGTGCCTTGGATTATGAGGTCTTGTGGGGTTTTGGGCGTTTTTGCTTTAGTTGAAATGTGCCGTTCCGTTTAGAATATGCATTCACACCAAGACAATAATTGAGCAAAGAAAAATCTGGAAAAAGTGTGAAGAAAGTACTTTCCTGCCTATTTTCCTCCTTTCTTCATCTCCTTTTTCTTCGTTTTTTCCTGCAGCTTTTCCTCACCTGAAAGCGGATTTGCTTGACACATAACCTTTGATTCATCGAAACTTGACATTCCAACTTCCAATTGCCAGTATTGACAACAACTTGATAGAAAAGTGGTAGTTTCTCACAGTGTCTAGATTTATAGTTAATTAGATATTAAGTAAGCTAAATAAAATACATACCAAACGAACCCTAAAGGTGAAAAAAATTTCAGTGTCGAGCGGGTACCATGTGGTGCCCGCTCGGCCATCTAAGCCGTCCATTACGTGTATGAACCGCTCAGATTTGGAGAGAGAAGAGGAGAGAGAAAGTGTTAGGATGAGAGGAGAGAGTGTGTTTTAATCCGAGCCGTCCCAAAATGCATCGGACGGCTTGGGTGCGCCGAGCGGGTGCCACGTCGGCAATACCCGCTCGGCACTGAAAAATTCCTCCCTAAAGGTAGTTTCTGCCATTCAAAAGCAAACATGAAAAAAAAAAAAAACAACTAAACTAAACTAAAGGTATTTATTAGTGAGGGTGTATATAGTTCACTAGGTCGACAGAAAACAAAATTTGCCTTAGCCATGAAGGATAAGAAGAAATAACGTGGAAAGTATATCTTTTTGTTTACTTGTATGAGGGATATTATTCATTGAAATATGACAAAAATAATGTTATGGTTGACTGGCAGAACTCCTAATGAGCATCTCCAATCCACTACGTAAATGAGCCCGTCAAAAATGGTCAGCCCAATTCACTCCAATAAGCTCTCTATATGGTTAGGGATTTTACGTCATCTCAATTTTGCTAGATACATTTATCCAGCCGAGAGAGGCCAGGCAAATAGTTTGAAGGGTCTAGATTATCCCATTTCAATTTACGAAGCACAAACGGAGCCTTGATGTGTGGATAGATAGGAAAAATGGGAAGTAAGGTTGAAGTATGTAGATGAAAACGTGAACAAGCAAGATGAACAAAATGTGCTTCTAGTATTTTTGATTAGGAGGAAAAGAGTTGGGTTGGAGAAGGAATTTGTACCTTTTAAAGGATAGCCTCCATAGCTTGACATGGAGTTGGGCTTTTTATCTTTCAAACCTTATGACTCGGCCCAATATACTTTCTCAATGTGAATTGGCCTTGCCAATGACCAACACCCATTCCCACCAAACCCGTTTCCCCAATGAAAAGGAAGAAACAAAGACGGTGTTGGGCACAGATTATTTTGGTGAATTATAGATTCTGGATGGTGTATTGTGGGAATTTGGTTTTTGAAAAACCCATAATCAGAATCTATGAAAGTATTTACAAAAGTATTTGAAAAATGAATTATTCATATGTGGCTCCTTATGTTTGTTTTGAGAATCCATTCTGCCAGAATTCATTAATTTCTAGAATTCCTTGCCAAACATTTCCGTGATGCAAAAATATTGCATTCCAGAATCAAGAATCAGGACTTAGAATCTCTCCCGAAGACCCTCCAACTAATGAAAAATACGAAAAAAAACTGAAGCTGTAATTTTGACTTCAATGACACCATGATTTTGTTTTTTCCTTCTAGTTTTCTTTGCCGTCAGCATCAATAGGAAATATACGTTGAGGGTGACTAATTAATTTGGCTTTTCATGACAAGTGCGACCAATTAGACCAATCCTAGTTGGTTAAATATCGGCAATGGTTTTTGTTTGCAAATATCAGTGATTTAATATACTTATTAAAATAGTACTGATCACGTGAACTGAGTATAGTAGAGTTATTGATTGAATTTTTTAAAAAACAAGTACCACTTATTCCCATTTTAAACAGGACAAACAACTATTCCCTTTTAACTTTGGTACATCTTAAGAGTTACTTTTTGCAATTTCTAAATACTACTTACCACTTCTGTAATTCCTTACCTTCCCTGATAAAAAAAAGAAATCTGATTTCTCTTATATAAGCATATTCCTAATTTTATTTGTCCAGTACGAGTAAAACAATATCAGAGAATCTAAAAGGGATTTGAGATTCACTGTTCAATACGTGAAAAGAAATGAACAAAAAAATAATAAAAATAAAATAAAATAAAACAGTGACATAGGATAGATAGGACCAAAGTCATCCGAAACCCTAAAATGGTTATGACATGTGAAAGCTATGAATCAGATTTGCAACTACCCTTATTGGTGTAACTGGACCTGATCAGAGGCTATCATCTGACTTATTACTATTTTCTTTTTCGAAAGCAACCGCTGACTGTGATCTCTCTCTCTCTCTCTCTCTCTCTCTCTCTCTCTCTCGATATTATCCCCCGGGAGCGTAGAAAGAGGAGTTACGCATTGAACGAGGGTCCCCTTTTTCATGTAAGAGACACCTAATTTTGCTTTCTACATTGAAAAGGCACCAATTATTTATTCAGTGGTCTTCTGACTCTTTTTTTTTTTTGTGGACTTCTGTTTTTTTTTTTTTGATCCGCTTGTGGACTTCTGTTTGATTTTATGTTTAGAGGTTTCACTTTCACCTTTCAAGTCTTTTTGGTTTTTTTTTTTTTGGAAAAATGACGGCTCAGGACATGTTTTAATAATTAATACCTTTTAAAGACATGCTAAGAATATTTGTTAATGAACAAAATATCCTTGACTGGTATTAATTATCAAACCACGTCATTGACCGTCATTTTCCTTTTTGTTGTTGTTGTTATTGTTTGGGATTTCTCTGTTTGAATCCTTTGTTTACATTTGTCGTTTTTAGGTCTACGGGCCACGCAATTTGTATATGATTTTATAATTTTCCAAGTCTTATTTAATAATCAGGTATGGACTAACATACATGCACATCGATCGCCTAATTTCAGAATCCCAAGTCAACATCGTGTGAACCGCCAGTGTTCTCGAGGGTTTCTAATGGCGGTGAGAGTTGAACTTTGCGATTTTAAAAGAGAGATTAAGTCTGATGAATGCGTCTGCGCTTGGATTTGTATCTGAACATCTATGTATCAATAATCTTTCTAACATGAAAACATATTCTTTTTGCAGGGATTGTATCATCTCGTCACTAGTTAGGCCCCTTTGTTCAACATCGTGTGAACCGCCAGTGTTCTCAAGGGTTTCTAATGGCGGTGAGAGTTGAACTTTGCGATTTTAAAAGAGAGATTAAGTCTGATGAATGCGTCTGCGCTTGGATATTTGACAATGTAAAACTTTCTATAAAAACATGTTCTGTTTGCAGGGATGTATCATCTCGTCACTAGTTAGGCCCCTTTGTAAGATAATTTTGTCACATTTTTGATAACAAAAAATATTTACTAGTATTTTTTTAGAGTCTGTAGATAACATGAATTTTTTTAGAGTATGTTGATAACATTAGTCAGTTACGATTCTTAGAGTTCGTTGATATTGATCTGATAATGATAATTTTGGAACACTTTATCTTTAAATAATTATTTGACAAGGAAAATAGAAGTGTGTAAACGTGTGCTAATTAATATCTAAATAATATGGTTTTCGTCCATGGATGGAAAAAGTTCCCAGTAAGACCCAAGTACTCATGACTGGATGTAGCTGAAATTAAAAATGAGACCCTTTTATTGGACTATATTATAAGGGATAAAAAAATTGAAGGAGCTCTAAGTTCAAAAAAATTTAGAGACCTAAAGCGGCCACAACACAAACTTAACTCAGGATACTATTAATATGAATGAATTTACGAGATTTGCATGGGCCAGAATTTGTTCGATTGGTTAACTCTGCGCTATAAAGTATTTCTGTGATTAAGTCATAATGATCATGATTCCCGAGGTTAATGCGGAATCAATTTACTTTGACATTATTGTTCGTGTGAGAGGGGGTGAAAGGGAGGTTTTGGATCTTGAGAATCTACGAACACAACTTTAAAACACAATTTTGATATCAACTTCATTCAAAAACAGTTCAATGCACTCGGATCCATGTGTATCGAATAATTTCGAACACAATTGCAACTGAAAAATTATGCTTTTAAAGTTGTGTGTATAACACTGCTCTGGAAACATTTTGGTCAGGGTCATCATGTCTGGAACCACCCTCTGGCCAGTTGTTGGAGCTGTTGGGTCGGAGGTGTCCTGTTCCTCTGCTTTTATGACTCTGTTTTTGTCCTTTTTCCCAATTACCTTTCCACTGCTACTGTTCAATTCCCTCTCTCTTTACTTATAACTCTACCCCCTCGGCCCTCACCTCATCTTGACTTGAGAGACCCTCTTTTCATTTCTCATTCACCATTCTCTCATTTCCTCATCTCCTTCACTCCATCCCCATGTCTGATGGTTGAATTACAGTGCTAGGCATTGACAGTTGCTAGAGTGAAAATCGGAGCTTCGATAACGCTATTTTGAGGGGAATGTTGTCTGGCTCGAGGTCACGAAACCAGATCTGCGCATCCTTCCCGATGCGTAAAACGACGATCGGGTTTCGGTGTCTTCGGACCAGGCTTCATTCCCCCCAAATTGTTGCTTCCATACATGATGACACAGCCCAAAACGGACTCCAGACGAGAAAGGTGAGTTTTTTTCTCTTCTAGCTAAAAATCACCGGCGAGTTCTTGATTTCCCAAGAAATCTTTCCCGGAGGGTTTTGCAGTCCTGCTAATTTCCTTTGCTTTTTGCTCAGCTATGACGAAATTAGACTGCTTAGGGGGGGCAAGAGCAGATTGGTGTAATCATGACACAATTTTGACTACTTTCTCAGGGAAAGGTTTCATCATTGCTATATATTATAATTGTTTTTTTTTCTTTTTTGTTTTTTTGTTTTTTGAAATTTTCTGACATAAAAACATGGGTGAAGTTGGTGGGTACAGTAGTTTGTTTCGTTTTTTTGTTTCTTTCTTCTGTCAGTTTCCACCGTAGAATTCTATAGGCTGATTCCGCCGACGATGGCTCTACATGATGGCTTCAGCCCTTGTCTGTTTCTACTTCTAACTTCCACATTTGATTTGACTTTAGAAGCTCCATCATTGCATCATGATGCCTTCAATGGGCCCGCCAGTAGACGGTGAGATCTGTCAGTCAATGTGAGCGTAAATTGGTCTTTAACACTTTCATACGGAAAAATGGACAATATTATCCACACGCAACCGGTGCGTGATTGCAGGTGTCCATGAAGCATGAGCTTTCTTCCACTTGATAGTTAGTTGAAGCATCTTGAGCATTACCACCTGCAACTGTTTGTCCTTCTTTATCAGTTGTGTAGATTAAATAAGGCTTCTCTCTAGTACCGTTTCATGCTGCAGGTTTCTTATTTGCGGCGTGCTCCGATGACCTAAACCATTCAATTTTTGTGGCCCTCCGAGGAGACCATTCATGTAAAAATTCCTTGTGATCGGATATCATCAGAATCTCGCAACATAGATGATCCTTATCACTCCTTTCTTTGTGTTACGAAAATACATGGTTTTGTGTATATCTAAATTGAGTTGTACGTCTCAGAACAATATGAGTTGAGTTTGAATGTGAAGAAAACAAAGTGCTTTCTTTATATTGTGAGCTGTGGAATTGTTTTCGTATTGCTCTCGCTTTTCCAGTACGCTTTCTCGCATCAGGCTAGAGAGAGTCTCTCTTTGTATTTATTATTGTCCTTATTGCGCGTTCAATCTTCTTAATTTACGCTTCCCAGCATCAGATGAGCCCAAAAATCTCCCTAGTCCCAACATACCATTGGTGAGAAGCTGAATCCCAGTCCAAAACTTCAAACTAATTTTTTTTGGCATTGCTGATGAGATTGGCCTGAATGAGGAAAAAGATGCTGCTGTACTTAACTTTTTGAAGGTAAAATAAAAGATATTTCTATTGCTTGAAGAAAGAAGTATCAATAACTCATAATGCCAACGTATGGCCCCCACTTGGAAGAAAAACAAGAAGCTGATTATTGTTACAAAAATTCTGGGCCAGAGCTATAGCTTAAGCAGTTGCGAGTGAACATTTAATTAGGTGGTGGAACGACGTTGGCTTGCTGTAGTAAATAGTAATCGAACTCTGCTAACATACTAACATTTTATGTTAAGGGTACAGATGGGATGGTGTACATCGCCTGGCAAAAAAAAGAGAGAAAAGATTTACTGCAGTATTTCTCTGCCATAATCCTAAATCCCCAATGCATATATATTACTCATAGCATTATGTTAAGGGTACCGATGGGATGGTGTACATTGTCATGTAAGACCCGCTACGGGTCCGACGTAGTGATCAGATCTGTTGGTAAATTTTAAAATATTTTTTCAAGTGATTCGACAAAAATCAGCTCAATTGAATATATTTAAATACTTGATCAAATCTTTTAACTTTTCATTCAAAATTTAGACTAACAATATAAAGGTGTTTGCGACCATCAATTAATGTCAAAGTAGATCAAATTATGGAAGCACATACATATATGAAAGTGTTCGTGACTATCCCAAATAGTTACCAGCAGAAGGGACACAGTTGTTCGTCTGAACAAATGTCAACGAGTAGATGTAACTGAACCAGTGGCGGAGCCAATCTATGGCTACTGGGGGCACTTGCCCCCACTGCACCTTTTTTTTTTTTTTTTGAAATTGGTAGTTTGAGTTTACCCAATATTTAAAGCAAGACACATGTTATTAGATTTAATACTTGTTAAAATACAAATGACTTGGTTTGAATTGTTACACAAATAAGCTCCACAAAATCAATGTCTGCAATCACATCAAAATAAAGATTCTATGAATTTATTGAAGAGTGAGTAATTTTTACTCAGAATGGACAGTGAGTAATATGCACATGTTCGTGTTTAGGTGTATCAGTGAACAAAATAATACTCTAAAACTTGAAAACTCTCATTTGTAACATGATGTAACAACTAACACAAAAATCACGTCGCATCATCAACAACCATCAAGTCATTGGTCGGTGGGATGTCGTCAGGAGTTGACTATCATCAAAGATTTTGTTCTTATAATGCCCCCAGTAATAAATATTCCTGAATATGCCATTGTGCAACTCTATGTAAATAACCAATTCATAAAAACAATGTTGAAGTCCACGAAAATACAATCTTCATAGACTTTCTTGAACAAATAATTAAATGGGGACACCATTGAGGTCAATTCTCATCCCCTCATAAATGATTTTGAACAAATAACAAATTAAATTGCCCGTGCACGTACATATATATATATATATCTGGACAGTTCCGGAAAGATTGAGATTTGAACGGTTCGAATTATAAAAATTCGATCAAAAACTATGAAATTGAGATTTGAGATATTTTTTAAATTTTTTTTTGGATGTCCCTTAAGTCGTCCTGTATGTATATTATATTCTAGAAACCATTTCTTCACACCATTTATCACGTGATTAGGGAATAGTGAGGGACAGTCGCCGTACAAAAATTGAAATGAGAGAGAGAGAGAGAGAGAGAGAGAGAGAGAGCTGTAGAGGCTGTAGAGGCGTCAGATGTGGGCAATGGCCCTGACAAGCCTGGATTTGGGTGGAGTGTTAGAGGGAGCTGATCAGCTCCATGCATGCAATGCATAATGATTCAGTCATCAATTCCCCGGCCCGGAGAAGAAGATGCCAGCCAGCCTCGTACGCACAAAACACTTTAATGCCTTTAATGGTATCAACTCTGAACTATCAACCTCCCATTTCCCTCGCTCCAACGGATCGAGTCCGAATTAATTTAATCTTGGCAGACATGTATCCTAAAAGCTGCTAATGCCACGAGACATTTCTTTAGTGCCACGAAAAAGTCAATCAAAATCACCATTATGCCCTTTAAAGTGAGAGAGTCAAGACAAAACCTCTCACTTCTCTCTCTTCACTACTGCCTTTCCTCTCTCTAACAAAAAGAAGAACCCACTTCCATTCCACGGTTTCCACCCACTTTTCTCTCTCTCTTTTGTATCTCCCTATATCTCTCCGCCATAATCCGGTCAGGGAACAACCGAACTCATCAAACAATCAGAATTTCAATTTTGAAGGTGGGAAGTCATAGGATTTCTAGGATTATTTCAAATTGGAGGTACTATCCCCCCTTATGCCGGCTGCGGGTCTGTCATTGGCCACAACCTAACAAACAAATTTCGTCCATGCAATCGATCCATAAAAGAGACTTATAGGATTGCACTTGATTATGAGATTAGCGGCTGCAGTCACTATTAAATCCAGGCGTTCACTAATGTCGGGTTTGAATCTGGTAATGGACCCCAAAATGCATCTTCTTTTATATTTTTTTCTTGGGGGGGGGGGGGGGGGGGGGGGGGGAACAAACTGCTAAAGAAAACTTGAAATGCAGACTGCAACTCCGAATAAATCACCTTATTATGGTCTCTTCAGAAAATGGAAAAGAGGAATCAGGGATGGAAAAGATGAGAAGGCGAGAAAACAAAGAGAGTTCTGGATCGAGAGAGAGAGAGAGAGAGAGAGAGAGAGAGAGAGTTCTGGATAGAGAGAGAGAGAGAGATGAATGCAGACTCCCCTGAGGGCATTATTGCCCCGCTTTCTATCATGTCGTGGCATTAAAAAAGTCTTGTGGATTTAACACCAGATAAAATCATGAGTTATCACAATGTAAATTTAAACGAGTTTGAAAATTTATCATCCATCCTATTGTGAAATCTAGTCTTCCGAGTTCATAACTAAATATGCATGCTCCATCGTAGCCATTGAAATATTGAAATCAAGGTTGTGAATATCATTTCGGACATGGTATCGATTTTTTTACTGTACCGGTACCAGGATGGTACTGCAGTACTGGGTACCATTTCGGATTTCCCGTTAAAAATAATAATTTGTCAAAATTCTTACATATATATGTATATATAAATATACATTTTTTTTTATTTGCTTGGATATACTAGCTAAAAAACCAAAAAACAAGCTTTGACATATGAAAATTTTGCATTGGGGATGACACATGCTTTATTTATACAGTAAACAGGAGTAGTAATTAAAATCTTTTTTTCTTTTTCTTTTGTTTTGAAAGGAATACAAATAGACAGTTGAATAGGAGTAACTTTTTGTCTTCTCCACATCTTTCCTAATCGTCGACCAAAGCTTTTGGAAAAACAAAATAAGCTTTGAATTCAAACAGCCCCCCATCTCTCTCTCAACAACCTCGCCTAGGGATACCACGGAAACCCAAAATCCGTCGCCGGCGACTGCCTATGGAAATAATGATTCTACGCCTACCAGTACAACCAAATCGAGTTCGCCAACATTGATCTTCAAATTGAAGTCGTCAGTTTCAGATGATCTGTACATTTGGGTTTATCATTGTAAGTGTTTTGATTCATTCATTTTGAAACCAAGTCAGTGCAAAATATCGGCCGGAATTTCTTGTAACACCATCTCGTCCAGTATTATCCGAAATTTCCGGTACCAACCGATAATGCCCGGTATTTGAGCCGAAACGGTATTGTAATATTAGAGTACTATTTTTTTACCAAATCAGTATGTACCGACTAGTACCGAACAGTACGCAACGACATTCACAACCTTGATTGAAATGGGCAGAGTCTATATGACGATATTAATCTATCAACAAGTGAATAAATTACGGGCTTTTGTGTTACGTTTAACACTTGACGCAACTCTAAAATGCTTTGAATCTTGATTTTTCCTTAATTGGGACCCAATGTTTTATCATATTTAACTTGGCCCATTAAATTTGGTTTTGGACTTCTCCTTTATTAAATACAGTAGGACACTAGAGGACTAAAGTCTTTACCTATACTCCCTCCCTCCCTCCCATAATGTTTGTTCGGTCTGCAAAATAAGAATGTAAAAATAATACAATTTTTGCAAGAAAAATTTAATTTTTTTTTACAACAATTCATTAGATACTGATCATTTTTGTAATTTATGAAAAAAATTTGAATTTTTTAGTGAAAGAAATGCATTGCATTTGTTTGGTTTCCATCTTTGGATATTTTAATTTTGATAGTGGGTGGAGAGAAATATGGTAATGAATGGAGAGACGAGTAATGAGTAAAGAGAGATAGAGAGAGAAATGAAAGTAATAATTGAAAAAGTAGGGTTATGATTAAAGATAGAAATTGGATAATGATTAGAAAACAAAAACAAAACAAAAATAAATTTGAAAACGAACAAAGCCATTATTTTTTAATCATCGTTTTGCAAACCGGACAAACATTTTGGGACGGAAACAAATAACAGTGAAAATGCTTATCTACTTATATGGTTCCTATAGAAAATAGGCTCCGTTTCATTTTTGTACTCATAGAATTTTTTGCTTCAATTTTTTTTTTGCTTCAATTTTGCACTTATAGCTTGTGGCGCACTTAAATGTTACTCTTTTTGTCAACAACAAGAACATGTGGATAAAAGGGAGACTTATGCAGATCCTTTTTGTATACGCGGGTATTGATATACGTACCCCTGAATAACAAGAACCCAGGGACCCTGCCAAGCGCCTTGGCGAGCGCATTTCAACAATTAATGGTGTAGATTGAAAACAAACTTTTTCAAAACTCTTTGCTTTTCCCTGGAAGAGTTCATTTTTTAATCCAAATGGTGAAAAACACTTTTGGACGGTCTGAATGTGCTCAGCAAGATGCTTGGCAGCATGTCCCAATTTAAATAACAAGGCCCTTAGTGGAGGGTTTTTTTTTTTTTTTAAAGTTAACTTTTTTTTTATTTTTATATATATAACTAACCAAAAAGAAGATGGGGAGAGCAAGGGCAATTCCTTTCTTCTTTTTTTTTTTTGATTGAAAGCCCATTTCATTAATAGCCAAAATAGGCTAAAAACAGCGAATCCGTCCAATTACATAGAAAGGAAACCTTCATTCAATGTGAAGGAATTTTCTTGTTTCTATGAATCCATTGGAGATGGAAAATATGGGTACACAGACTATTTGGTACACAGACTAGCTTGCAATTCAGTAATTGAAACAGATTTCTCTCAAGTGATTTTCTAGTCTGACAGTCAAGTGGTGATCCAGAGTGTTCAAGGAAGAATTAACTGTCCATGGGAGATCCATACTGTGGAGGAAGATATCAAGACCTGGGCAAAAGGAAAAAATTGGTCCTTCATCTGGGCTGGTAGAATGAAGAACAAGGCTGCTCATTGGTTGGCTTCTTATAGTATTAATAGTTGTTCTTCTATTCAGTTGGGTTGTATTCCGCCCGAATTTGATTCTATTTTGCGTAAAGATTATAACTCCTGATTTGGTTGCCTTTTAGTCAATGAGACATGTTCAAAAAAAAAAAAAAAAGATCGATCGGCCCAACAAAACCAAGAGCACAGGCCGGTTGTAACTTCTAATGGGCTAAATTATTCTAACGAGGGCTTTGGACTCTTAAGTGGGCTCCGGACTTCAAGCTGGGCCTGGTCTAAATTGGGCATGGTAAGATAGTGGTCCGGCCTCCAGTTATGGTTTCTCGTCCAAATTGTTCGGCTATTCTGGTTTAGATCGGAACAGGGAAGGTGGCGAGCAGTGGTCCTGCGAGCAGCAGTCGATGGTGTGGTTCAATAAAAGTGAGGTTGGGTTTAGAGTTTGTTTTTTCTCTTCCCATTTGCTGACGAAATGCATTTTTCATCTCGACAACGTTAAAAAGGAGACGAACATATTTTTTGTCGCCGAAGATAGCCCCTTTGTATCTTAGTTAGCTTGCGTGCATCTCGAATAATTCCAGAGCTCTGAAAAACGACAAAGTCCTCTAGTGGACCGAAGGTTTGTAATGTTTGGCTTTCGTAGAATTATAACATATGGCCTCGTGTAGGATAAAGAACCTCCGAGTCGGTAGTGTTAAGGAAATCGAATCCCACATTGCTTGGGAGTGGAATGGGTGATCACTTAACAAACATCTGGAATCTCTTCACTCATTGCCAATTGGTTTTGAGTTGGATATAAAGTTTTCATATGGTATCAGAGCGGGGCCTGTTCCACCCTACATTTTAAAAAATTCACAATCCACACCCCACGATGACAGACCAGCAAAAAGGCTGCACGATGATAGGACCCAAAAGTGGCCACACGTGACAGACCTCAAACGCTGCTGCACGTGAGGGGGGATGTTAAGGAAATGAATCCCACATTGCTTGGGAGTAGAATGAGTGATCACTTAATAATATCTGAAACCTTTCTACTCATTGCCAATTGGTTTTGAGATGGATATAAAGTTTCTACAAGTAGAACTTAGACATGTATGCGAATGGAAGGACCAAATTCAATTGTCGATCCCTCACTACGCACTCAAGTATCCTCATCGGAGGATGCTATTTCCACCAAACATATCATGAATTTGAACTTTACACTAGTGGGTTCTTTTAAACTTAACTTATTTCTTTGTTTTGTGTGTTTTATTCATCATTTCTCAATTTTTGTTAGATTTGTGTGATATTTTTGGAACCCAGTGCACAATCGAAGCTCTCGTCATTACGGAGTCCTTGAAAGATGTACGCAGCTCTACCCCTGCAAGCATGCACCACAAATACTCCTATATCTGTCGGTTGATATATATGTATCAGGGGACCTACCAAACCAAAACCTTTGCGCATAATATGCATGTGAAAAACTGCGTCGAATGATCGATCCAGACCAGAGAATGGAACACCACACATCGCTTTTGTAAGTTGTGGTGCGGTGGGTTCCAAACTTTTTTTCGGTTTAAGGTACAATGGGGACAGAGGCGGAGGCAGTATGGGGGCCGGGTGTCACGGGCCACTCCGGCCAAATAAAAATAAAAAGCTTTTGGTAGTGTTTGGTTGAGAGTTTAGTTTAGTTTAATTTTGGTAGTGGGTAGAGAGAGAAATAGAGTAATGATTGAAAATAGGCGTAATGATTGGAGAGAGATAGAGAGAGATGAGAAAGTAATAATTGAAAAAATAGGGTAATGATTGGAGAAAGAAGTAGGGTAATGATTGAAATCAAAACTAAAACTAAATTGGAAGCCGAACAAAGCCTTTTTTTTTTTTGTGCAAAAATAATGTGATCCTACGGAACGAGGGCATCATTTTTTGGGTATTAAGTATGTTGATGAGTCCCGTTCTATTAAGCCTTCTTATTTAATAAGTACTTATTTTGTAATTTTGGAAGGGAAAATAAGAACCCTTGTTCCACTAATTAGTTATTAAGAAATAAGTACTTATTCGGTGTGTCATTTTTGATTGCTTAAATATTTCAATATGAATCTCAAAAATATACAGTATGAATCTTTTTTGATAGATTCCAATTAGTTCTATTATACAAAGTTCGCAAAATCATGAAATTTATTATAAGTTGAAAAAATATAAGCGATCAAAAAATGGAACAGATTTTGGAATGTAGAAATAAGGAGGCAAAATAAGAAGGTAAAAAGTAAGTAGAACATGGGTTCTTATTGGGTAAAAAATTGAGTACTTATTTTGCTACAAAAATGTGTAAATCTTTTTTTTTTTCTGCATATTATGAATAGTTAAGCTTAGAACACGTCTATTTTTTTTTAGTATTATGTATGTTGATGGATGATTAACATATGAAAATATTTATCTTTTCGGGTATTATCAATAATTAATCTTAGAATACTTGTAAATTCCATTACTAAGAAACGGGCGATAAAAAATTAAAATCCTTGCATGTGTACTTTGTAACATTTCTTTAAATCAAAGTAAAAAACTATTGAGATCCTTACTTCGGCTTCAAGAAATTTAAAAAATTTATACACGAAAATACTAGTATAATTTTTATCCAAAAATTGTACATCTTATCGTACTAGAGTCTCTTTGTGGGACGAATGACGTAAATTAATTTTGGGTGTACTTCATCTCTCTCTAAATTGGAATTCTAACTCCACCCCTATTTGCTGCTGCCTGCAGCAGATTCTACTTTGAAGATTACATGTGCTTGAGAGAGAGAGAGAGAGAGGGGCTGACTGATTGAGACAAGGGGGGACGGAGATGAGTGATTTTAACGGAATAAGCATTATTGAAGACAGTTGTGGTGAGAGAGAGAGAGAGAGAGGGGGGGGGGGGGGGGGGGGGGGGGGGTGTGAGTGATTTTAACAGGAATAAGCATTATTGAAGACGGTTGTGGTGACCCTCACACTTACCGTATGTATCCCTCAACGCCGTGCTTTATATTGATATTTATGTCTATCTCTTGTACGTTATCCTTGTTTTGCAGGTATCAATGTTCGTGTATTCGGTGTTGAAGCCATACTTGTGGTATTCTTTTGGGTTTGGTGAGGGTGTTTCGATTGTCCTTGTTTGGTTGATTTGATTTTGTTGGGTCTTTTCTTTGATTTGTTTGCTAGGTTGTTGATATGGTTCGTATCTGCTTGGTTGTACTGGTTATTTTCTACTCCTATCTATAATAAGTTTGTTTCCTTAAAAAAAATAAAAATCGTTTGTGGAAAGCTATCTCACGGGAAACACACGTGATTTGTGGAAGACTCAGACACCTATTTCAGAGTGCAATTTTGTTAACCCTCCTTAAAAGAAGGTAACCATTATTGTAATACTCGTCCCGAATATTTAGTATTTTAAACGCATATTTGAATTGAATTACGTGTTTATGGGGTTAACTCATACTCCATCTGTCCCTTATTTAAAGTTTAGTATTTCATTTTGAGTTATCCCTTAATAAGTGTTAATTTTGTAAAGTTAGTGGGTAAAATTTGTGCACTGTCTATTTTGTCCCTAAAAGTATATTCCATTTTGAAAAGTTAATTAATAAAGGTATAACAATGATGGGTTAGTAGAAAAAGTGAAGGAAAAAGTTGATGTGAAATGTATAATGATGATGTATTTTTAATAAGTTGGAGTTACGAAGTAAGACACTTAAAAAGGGACGGAGAAAGTATTTGGTGGATATTTAACTAAATGTTATTGGTCGGTTGCATAAGTGGAGGGGTGGTGTGGTTACAGCATATAGTTTTCTTGAGCCTATATCAAAATATCTAGGATATTTTTGGAGATATTTTCCTTCCCCTGTTTCTATTATTCAACGTAGAGAGAGGTTGAAAATCAGAAGAAAAACATGCTAAATTTTCGCTGAAAACCCAGTTGGTACATGTACCACTTTTTAGTGGTACTGGTACTAATAGGACAGAATTGAAACATTTTTTGTCGATTTGTGTTGGTATATGTACAAAATTTTTGTGGTATCTATCCCTCTCGGATAATTTTTCAGCAACTTTTGTGTAATTTTGGACAAACATAACTTTTTCATCTAGACTACATTTTGAACAATTTTTTTTTTATTGAAATTGATGTAAAACGTACTTTCTAATGATGGTGGTCTCATGACCTAATTTTAAACCTATAAAAAGTTATAGTTAGAATACAACAGGTTGGTCATAGTTTTCAAACTGATTGTAGGGGTTATGTGAGTTTACGTGTTACATTTGTTTAGGGACACTTCTAAGTCTTTGAGATGGACATGCATGTATGCATTAAGTATCGTTAAATCTATTATGGTGTTTATAAATTATTTTTAGGAGTTGGTTGTATCGTTTAAACGTTCAATAAACTAATATGGTTAGCTTGTGATTAGGTAACAAGCTGGTCAATTGGGGAGGTTCCGAAACTGTAAGTTTGACGTACCTCGATCGATACAAAGGTGAATGTGTTTGATATGGTTCTTTTCAATATAATATATTATATTACTGTAGTGGTGAGTGTATATTATGCTATTGTTATTTAACTTTTGATATGTTGGGAATGTTTGCGTGTGAGGCACACTATATCGTAAGCCATATCGCTCATTTGATGATGGTTGGGAGCATAGTATGTGGGGCATGAGATTTAGTTTTGATATGCATGTTGATGGGTGTTGATTGAATCGCCGAAGGTTAGCGTGTGAGGCATACCATGTCGTATGCCATGCCAACTAATAGTCGGTGTGCGAGAGCATGGTATGTGAGACACATCTTCTTGGATATATGGGATGTGACAGATGTGTCACTATATGTGATGTAATTATATTCATATTATTGTGCATTGAATATTACTGCTCTGTTTGAGTAGACATGTTGGTTATAACTGTTGTACATATTCGAGTATTTCAGTTATATTGGTGAGTTCACATTCAAGTTGATATTCTTTCGGATATTGTGGTATTATGTTGAGTATTTCTATAGCTCACACACTTTGACTTTCCTTTTCGGTCCGCCAAGTAGCATGTTGCTTAGAGTGGGTCCACTATCGGTACTCGTGTTGAGGAGTGTTTGGTCTAATGTTAGATGATGTAGATGAGCATGTTGGTTATAGGTAATGAAATAAGAAGTTGATTTATGTAAGGACCCGTAATTTCAAAAATTATTAAAAGATTTATTCGATATTATAAATGCGAAAAGTATGAGATTTGTTAAGTTGGGGTTAATGTGATGAAATTATTTGTGGGAGGGTGCAAGTGCAATTTGTGTTTATATGAGTATATATATGAATGAGTGTGTGTGTAGAGGAGTATTTTCACTCATCTCATTCTCTCAATCTCCCTCTCGTCTCTCTCTCTCTCTCTCTCTCTCTCTCTCTCTTCCTCTAACACCCAAAATCCCACTCAATCACACAAAATCCATACAATATACCTTCCAATTTTCCATTCTTGTGCATATTGGAGCTCGAATCGCGTCGGTAGGAGCTCGGTGACCTGTATTTGGCTCAGTTCGGAGTCTGAAGTTCTAGGGCTTGATCGATCTCTTTGGGTTCGGCTTTGGTAATCGAGGTAGGGATTTCTTATTCTCTTTATATGTTCTTGAGTTGATTGTGTGCCTAAATCGTACTCAATTGGTTGAATTTCAAAGTTATGCTTTTTCTTGATTTTCTGCAAATCGCCCGCAGTAATGCATTTATATCGGTATCTACTTTTTAAGGTACCAATACCTTAGTACCGATACCTACTTTTTGAGGTACCTGTACCTTGATGTTTGATTGCTCACTGGATTGGTTTGGTACCGATACCTATATTTTGTGGTATTTGTACCCATGACTCAGAAAATTGTTTTGAACTTTGTTGGTCATTCGTCGATTGTGTTGATCCCTGATCACTTCTAGCTACACTAAACCACTTTCAAACATAATTATTCGCACTCTAATGACTTCTTGATCATTTTCATTCGTTGACTCTCGTTGTATTGAATACAAATGTCATATGTAATGAATTGTTGTCCTAATGTCCTATGGGTGTGTTTGTTTAACTATTAGTGATACTGTGAGATGTTATGATAGGCGGAGTGAACTCGTTAAAACTAAATGTGTGCGTTGATAAGGTTGATTGCTAGATAGGAGGATGGATAAATTATAAACGAAAGCGAGAACTTGACACTTGATGCCATGTAGTATGAGGAGTAAGTTGAGACAACGAGTTTGGAAACAAAAATAGAAATTTAAATTGGTATGTGAACCATTTACTTAATATCAATCTCTCTATTTATCAACGATCGTGCAATCAGAACCTTAGAAACACATATGTCAAAAAGCAATGCAAATGAGCTGTAATCGGATGTACAGGATCAGGAGTACCCGGAACTTGAATTGGATGTACGAGGTCATGAGCACATGGAATGTAAAATGGATGTACGGGGTCACGAGTACCCGGAAATGTATTATGGGAATATGGGACTCTTACCTGAAAATTTTCTTAAGCTTACTCTTCGACATGTTAATAGAGGAAGAGTTACTTGAGCTCATATCGGAGATCAACGGGAGATGTATGAGGTCCTTAAGACCTGAAATGTAAGTCATTTAATGTAAAAGCGTGCGAGATGGGGTTTGATCAATAAGGACACATAAAAGAAGGCTAATAAATTGATTAATGACAAATGAAGTGTCCCTTGAGTTTTAAGTTCTCTTCATGAAGTTGCGTTAGTTGCATTATCTTTCGTTGTCTCAGACTTTATTCTTTATGTTCAAATCTTCTCATTTGGGCATAAAGTTTGTAAAGATTTTTCTACTGGGCACGTGTTTGCTCAACCCTTCATTTTCAAGTGTAAATCCGGAACAGTAGCATGGAGTGCTGTGCATGCATATATGGAAAATCTTTTGAAAGCTGACAAGGGGAAGTTGCATTTGACATTTTTGCGAAACTCTTTAGAGGATGTAATTGTAAGTCTTTTTAGTTGTTATGTCAAACGGATAATTGTAAACTATTTAACTACTTTAATCCTTTTTCATTCCTCGTAATTATAAGTGATTGGGATGATGTGCCATGGGTGAAAATTATTTTGGGGTATGATGTATATGATTGTGAGAGTTTTAATTATGAAAAGATATTTATATTTATGTTGAAAATCGAGAGAGTGACAATTTATATATACGGAGTATAAGTTATAGATAAGTCGTTGGTGGATGTGTTGGATACAGAATTTTTAAAGTATTGTAATCCGGAGGTGGTTGCTTAGTTGTAATCGAGGTTGTGGTTGGTTAGTCAATACGTTGACTCATTTTAATGTTACTGTGATAATTCTTCGTTGAGTGTTTATTTCTGACAGATTGTGAGGTGTGATTTGGTCTTCTGTTTGGAATGCCATGTGGTCGTGCCGACTCGAGCCCACTTTGAGTGCCGTTTGCGGAGCGGGGCATGACAATTACCCTCATTTTTATTGATTGAAATGGTATGGATTCTACCATAAAGTGATCGATGTCATGCTTACTATGCAATATATTTTTTGATAAGTATGATATCAATTTGTGATTGGATTCATATCATTTCAACCAATTGGAAGAAGGGTAATGGTCCCTCTCTTAAGTAGAGGGTGGACAAAACTCAACTCTCTACTCCACGGATTGGGAGGAAATCTTCCTCTGTGCTGAATTCCGGCAAGGCTAATTTGAGAGCAACCTTTTGCAGAAGTTTTTCTATCTAATATTAGTAAAGAAGAAATTAAATAGGCATCTTATTAAGAGAACTAATTTAGGTGGTCATACATAGTGGTTTAAATATTTAAGTTCTCATTCTTAAATGGTATATATGCCCCATTATACCGTCAAGTATACATTTATCTATAAGGCCCCATTTCAGAAACTTTTTTAAAAAATAAGCAGTTTATTTCACATTTTCAAATTCAAAAATAATATAAATGAAAAATAATTTTTTTTAGTTTTTTTTGCAGCGTATAAAATATCTTATCGAAATCTTTCAAATAAGATCCATATTGTATATTTTTATATTTTAATAAGCCCATAATTTTTGAGTTTGAAATTGCTTTCTTAAAAAATCAAAAAAATGACGGCCCGGGACGTGTTTTGATAATTAATACCCAGGACAAACTATGAACAGTTGTTAATACTGAAAATGTCCTTAGCGAGTATTAATTATTAAAACACGTCTTTAGCCGTCATTTTCCCTAAAAAATAAGGACTTTTTTTGGGTTTTGGAATGGGGCCTAACTGTACTGATTATTTAAGATATTTCCTAATTAAATCCACGATGTTTCCACTTCCCGAAAGTACAAGGATTAGGTACACTCTTTTGTAGGAGATTAGCTACACTCCTCCACATGGTCTCCAATAAATTTTTTCTATTTCTCGGCTTGTTACATCAGACTCTAAATCGAACAAACAAAAGGTTTAAAAACCTCTGCAAAATAGACATGAGTTTCTGTGCTATCAAAGGAAGCTAGCATGCGGATCAAAAAAAAAAAGGAAGCTAGCATGAAAGGCGGGGTGCAATATATCTGGTTGCTAATTAAAGATACCCGTCCGTTAAAGTTACTGGCTAACCAGGTGTCACCTCTATCGACTTTGTTGTGTAATCGATTATAGAATGGAATTGATTACTATTTACTGAATGGGTTACAATATTTTATTAATTGTTCGATTGTTGACAATCGTTTTTTAATACTCAATTTACAGCACCATCTATTTGATTTCCAAAGAAAATTCATTCATTGAAACTGATATGTGCACAGCAAGCTGTGCGGCGGCGGACCATATGGTAATATCTAAAATATATTCCGAAGTGATTTTCGTTGGCGTTTTGTAAACTCCTCACCTAACGCATATTCCAATTCGTTACAATCTTAGCTTATTTTTTACAGTGACAATCGTTTTTTAATACTCAATTTACAGCACCATCTTGATTTACAGAAACTATATGTGCACAGCAAGCTGTGCGGCGTAAATTCTGAAGTGATTTTGGGCGTTTTGTAAACTCCTCTAACGATATCAAACAAAGCTTATTTTTTACAGGGACCTTAAACGACATATTTTGAACAAAATGAGCGGCTCCGATCATCTTTGTGCGACCCGAGGTGGGAGGAAACGGGCTCTGTGCACAGCTTGCTGTGCACATAGCACAGCTCCTTGATTTATTACCAATCGATCATATTTTGCGGAAAAGAAATGAATTTGTAGTATAGAGATGTAACGAGACAGACCAAAATGTTTTGATTCTGAATGAAAATATTAGGAATCCTAATGATGAAAGTTACGAGTTTTCAATATAAAAGTTGTGAGGCACACCAAAATATTTTGATTCCGAGTGAAAATATTAAGAATTCTATTGCAAAAGGGAAAAGGTTACAAGTTTTTACCATATTTAGAGAAAAGGATACGAAGTTCATTACTGAAAAGTAACGACCTTTCAATATAAAAGTTATGAGATGCAGCAAAATTCGTAAATAAAGGAAGTATATATACTCCATTTGTCCGGATTAAATAGTCACTCGTTCAATTCTAATCGGATAAAAAACGAGTTACTATATCTTTAAATTGGTAAGGAATTTTATATTCAATATAAATCTTGTTTGATAGATCTAAATTAGTTCTATAAAACAATTTTTTCAAAATTATATAAAATATTATAAATTACAATATATAAACGATTGAAAAATGACACGAACTTCTAAAAAGATTTATGAGCGGTGCTATGTGCACAGCAGGCTGTGCACAGCAGCTGTGCACAGAGCCCGTTTGCTCTCGCCTCGGGTCGCACAAAGATGATCGGAGCCGCTCATTTTATTCAAAATATGTCGTTTAAGGTCTCTGTAAAAAATGAGCGAGCGTTAACAATACACCCAAAATCACTTCAGAATTTTGGGCTAAAATTCTGAAGTGATTTTGGGTGTATTGTTAACGGAGGACCGAGACCTTAAACGACATATTTTGAACAAAATGAGCGGCTCCGATCATCTTTGTGCGACCCGAGGCGAGAGCAAACGGGCTCTGTGCACAGCTGCTGTGCACAGCCTGCTGTGCACATAGCTTTTCTGAAGATTTATTAAATCTTGACGAAGTACTGACAATCGAGCTGGGAATTGAATGCGGAGGACCGACCATGTGACTGGAGGGACCAAATTCAATTGTCTCTCACATTATATGGCAGTGCGAGTATGGTCCATGAAGAGTGTACTACTAGTTACTTACTCCCTCCGTTCCAAAATGACAGTCCCACTGTCTCTCTCTTGCCTCTTTTCAAATCAAAAAATTAACTACTTCCGTGCATAATTTTTCAAATTTTTTCGTACCGTATTAAAGATCTCGATTAGTACTTTAATTTGGTGCGAAAAAATTCAAAAAATTATACACGGAAGTAGTTGATTTTTTGATTTGAAAAATGGCACGACTTTTTATGGTGGACTATCAATATGGAACGGAGGGAGTACTATATAAGGAAACTGGTTCTCAGTACTCACTCCCTTTTAAATTCTTGATCCTCTTTTATTTTTTAGAAGTCTCAAAAGATTGGTTATATCTCTTAATTTATAATATTTTTTATATCAAATATAGATCTTATTTGATGGATCTCAATAAATTCTTTTATTATACTGTAAAAAATTTAAAATCACCTAAAAGATTATGGGAAATACTACATACAAAGAAAAATGACCTTTATAATAGCCTTAAATGATGATGTTATTATATGGGATCCACCTATCCAACCAAACTCATTAATCTTTTTTCGTTTTATTCTCGGGCCAGGCCCTCATTCTCTTTCTCCTCTTTGTGTACAACTTGCAGAGGGAAGGGGTGATTCTGTTTTCCAATTTAATTTTCGCCGCTTTTTAATTTCGCCGCTAAACGGGCGACATCCACCACCATTGGTGACTCTCACCACCACCACCGGCGACTCCCACCACTACCACCACCGGCGACCAACCCTTCACGACACCATAGCACGCGAAAAGTGCGACACCACCAGCACGCAAAAATCGCAACGACAAATTCCATGGTCCCTCTCTCTCTCTCTCTCTCTCTCTGTGTGTGTGTGTGTAGGTTGTCGATGACCCTGCAATTTCAGTTGATTCTACCTTAATTTTACTATAACTTGTCCAAACCTAAAAAAGAAAAAGGGTTTGGGAATGTTTTATTTCAACTTCATCTTCTTTCCAATCTCTATCTGAATCGCTAGACATTTCTCTGTCTCTACATTGCAGTATAAACAATGATTCAATCTCATAATTAATCATCCATTTTTTAAATCTGAAAGATTAATAAACTTGATTCTCAAACTACATATTAAAAAAATATGAGACCTTGTGTAGTGTGGGTCCTATTTGACCAGAATGAAAGGGAATCTTTTATTTCACATGTTCAGGAGGGGAAAATATGAAACTTAGTGTGGTCTCTAGCTGTATAGGAGGGGAAAATAATAATCAATCTTCACCGAATAAAATAGAACAAGGCAAAGTAACTATTTTTTTACCTTTCGAAACATTTTATTTAGGGTTGATCATTGTTGTTTTTTTACTTTTGTGACTTTTGTCAACACGAATGATTAATTCAAAGAATATGACACATATCTGACAATAATTCAAAAGAGATGAACAAAACACACAAATCGAAAATTACAAAAAAAAAGAGTTAGGGATAATGGAGCCCAGGCAAAGTAACTACAAAAAATTAAATGTATTGATACATACCAGAGTTTGCCGTCGTGGATCAAGAGATTTTTGATCAAGTCATGTGAGTGCAAGAGGTAATTTAGAGTAGAATAAGGGCTGTTTTGGAGCCCTGTTTAGTGCCAAAATGGAAGTATTTTGGAACCTCTGTAGCGCCAAAATGAAAAAAGTTAGATGGTCCCCCTCCCCTTTTGGAGGGCTTTACACGAAGAGGGGAGAGAAGAAAAGAAAATTCAAATGAGTTTGGTTGGATAGGTGGGTCCCATACAATGACATCATCTTTTAAGTGTATTTTAAGGGCAATTTTTCTTTGTATGTAGCATTTACAAAAGATTATAGATTGTACTCCATCCGTCCTTTAAAGTTTGGCATTTTCAGAAATACATGCAATTTTTAAATTGCATATATCTTTCAATCCATAATGTTTTAGGCGATTGTTGGAACTTTGTTTAATGGAACAAATTAAAATCTATCAAATAAGATTCATATTATTTATAAAAATATTACGGATTAAAAGATATAGTTAATTTTTTCATAGGGCTGGAATAGTGAAAGTGCCAAACTTTATGGGACGGAGAGAGTAAGATATAATCAATTAGAAAATGGCATACACTCCCAAAGAGGACCAACAAATTGGAACAAACAGTATAATTAATTAATCTGGTACTCTATTTAATCTGGTACCACGGACTATAAGAGATTCCTTATTTTAATAAAATATGGTTCTCCCATTTTCCGATCAAATTTCGATAATCCGAACTGTTCAATATATTTAGATTGTGATTTTAAGGGTTTCTCGCGAGAAATCAACAACAAAAAAAAAGAAAAGAAAAGAAAAGAAAAGAACGGAAAGTGCTTCATCCGAGCAGTTTTCATTGAATGGTTTAATGAAAAACTGCTAAATGGAAGGTCCGCATTTTATTAAAATAGGAAATCCCTTATGAGATACATACATACCATGAGCTTCTAGGACCTTAAATATGGACCTCATATTGTCTTTTTGTTCATAGAATGGAAACGCTAGCGTGCATTGAATGGAAAAACTTTGGAACAATGCTAATACAATCTAAGCCATTGTTTTTTATGTTAAATTGCGTGCGGTAGTTTGTATTAGTAAACAGAAAAGTCTAGTAACACCGTATTTT
This sequence comes from Rhododendron simsii, assembly GCA_014282245.1. NCBI lineage: Eukaryota > Viridiplantae > Streptophyta > Magnoliopsida > Ericales > Ericaceae > Rhododendron > Rhododendron simsii. The sequence goes on along the minus strand of CM024959.1, from coordinate 8,359,851 downwards.
GAACTTTAGACTCAAGTGTACGTTGTGGTCTCCACACGGGTGTTTGTGTAGAGTCTACTTCACTTATGTCTATAGAGTAAAAAACGCAGTGTCAGTAACATTTGGTGAATCCATTACAATATCTAAGGTGTTAAATATACTGCCCTTTCAAAACGAACGTCCAAAAGGCCCAAATGCACTGCACGAATTTCACATTAGCAATATCCAATTTGCATCCAAAAATTTGTCGTACCGGGAACACGTCTACCACACAAGTCCCCCAAACCCTTATCGCCCTGGCCTATTTAGTCCGGGTACAAATGCCTTAGAATTACTAGTATCAGTTTAGCTCAACTCATTCGTCCTCTTCCCTTCTCTCTCTAAGAAAGCTAGTGATAATAATAAACAAGAAGCAGCTAACCATGGATGAGATTATCCATCCTTCTTCCTCACTAAGTCTCCAACAACGTCTCCAATTCATCGTTCAAAGCCGAAACGAACGGTGGGTCTATGCCATATTTTGGCAAGCAACTAAAGATGTCAATGGAAACTTTCTTCTATCATGGGGTGGCGGCCATTTCCAAGGCACCAAACAATGTTCAGTGCCTAATAAGTTGGCAAACAATGGACCTGACCAACATAAATTCAGGGCGAAGCGTGGTATTCAAGACATTTACTCGGATATCGACCATCTTGTAGACGGTCATGTCCCTGACCCCGAGTGGTTCTACATGATGTCTATCACCAACTCATTTGTAGCTGGGGATGGCATTCTCGGTCAGACTTTTAGTGGCGGTGCGTACGCATGGCTAGCGGGTGAGCACGAGCTTAAGCTTTATGATTGCGAGAGGGCAAAAGAAGCTAACGTGCAGGGGATTCAAACGTTGGTTTGCATCTCAACTGCCTATGGTGTTGTTGAATTGGGCTCCACAGAAATTATCCAAGAGGAATTGGATTTACTGCTACTAGCCAAGTCACTTTTTGGCCCTAATAATACAACCAGTGTAAGAAAACAGCCTATCGGCCCAGGAGAAACCTCGACAAGTACCTGTCAATCGTATTCGGGGCGTTCTAATTTCAAGGGTCTGTTACAATCAGACTTGGAAGTGGTGACAAAGAGAGGAAGGAAGAATTCAAAGGCACGAGGAGAAACACCACCAAATCAGGTTGAGGCAGAGAAACAACGAAGACACAAGCTGAACAGCCTATTCTACGTGCTTCGGGGCATAGTCCCCAATGTATCGAAAATGGACAGAGCATCTTTGCTTGCTGGTAATACTACTAGGGACCTGCTGTTTGGTAATCCTGTTAATTATTAGCCTTATTTTTCTTGTTCCACATTTTCAATCAGACCAGAAAAAAAAACATGGAGATTGTGCAAACAAATATAGATGTACTCGTGTTTAAATCTTGATGTTATTAAAATTCTGTAAGATTTAAATTTTTTTTTTTTTTTTTTTAAACTTTTATTGCAGATGCAGTTGCGTACATCAAAGAGCTCCAAGAAAATGTAGGAGAACTCGAGGCCAAACTAATTTGTGCAAAGTCACAAGAAACGAAGATATCCTTTCCCGATGAGCAGGACGTTAACCAAAGCACGTCAATCACCCGTGTTGATCATCGTCATTCAAGGTCGACATTGTTGTCTGGCAATGGAAATGGAATCATGTCGGCGGAAGTGGACGTGAAGGTTATGGGGTCGGAAGCCGTGATTCAAGTGCAGTGCATGGACGTGAATTATCCGGTTGCCAGGCTGATGGATGCAATCGGAGCCCTCGAGTGTCATGTTCATCATGCCACTATATCCAAAGTGAAAGAGATGGTGCTTCAACACGTTGTAGTTGATCAGGTTCCTGATGGATTGAGAAGTGAGGCGGCCTTGAGAATCGCTATTGTGAGAAGGTTTCTGAATTAAGTTCTATCATACTCCCATCGCCCCACAAAGGATGTCCAAAATCACACTATCCACATCTTTCAAAGCAAAAAATTATCTATATTAATTTGTGGAACTTATAACTACGTTTTAAGGTTTTAAAAACTTTGTTTACAAGAACAAAGTCATGAGATCTATCAAGCAAGATCAATATTGCACATAAAAATATAATAAATTAAAAAAATATAGATTATATTATGAGAAGTGTACATGCTTAATAATTTTTAGACATCCTTTGTGGGACGGGAGAGTAGTATTTATGTATATACATCTATTGAATTTTATAACAAATTCAATGAAAATATGAAGCATATTTGTAATAATGTGTAGGGTAAACTTGGTAGGCTAGGGCAGAAGTCCAGTCCAAGTTTTCAACCTAGACGCATCATGTCAAGAAAGCATCTCCTTGTAATGTAGCCCTTGACAGTATTTTTTGCATTTACAATAGAAAATGTCGTGATTTTACTTTCTTTTTTTGTTTGGGGCATAGTTGGGATTTTATTTATTCTAAATAAACAAGGAAGTGAAATTACCAAAAGGGACCTTAGGGGAGGAGGGCCTTTTTTCCCCTTTGGATAGTTAAATTTTTAATAACCAACCAGAAGGAGAAGAACGGAGCAAGGGCATACCCTTGAACCCCACAGGTTTTTAAGCACATTTTAGAGACCCTTCAAGACTCTAGATATTTCTGATAAAGTGTTCAATCTTATGCCAACCACACAAGCCAGCTTTAATAGTACTCTTCATAATTTGATGATAGATCGATCTCCTGCCACTACTCCTCCCCCACACCTTTCTGCTTGAAGATTACCTCTCACCCCATATGTGGAGGTCATTTCATTTAATGTGAAGGAAGAAGGGAATTTTCTTCTTTCACTGATTCCATTGGAGAAAATTTCTAAATCTGCCTCTCGGGTGGTTTTGGTGAAGAAGTTAGGTAACTTTTTTTTTTTTTTTTTTACTTATTTTTTTCTTTTTAAAAAAATTATGAGTTTCGATCAATTTTTTTAACTTTTTCAATTTCTCTTGACAAGACCAATTAATAAGTCACAAAAGTTTAATACAAAATTAAAAAATAAGAAAAATTTTGAATAAAGGCAAAAAAAAAAATTACTCTCTCTGTCCCATTTTCTTGGCCCATGATTTCATCTTTTGTTGTCCCAATATATTTGTCCATTTTGACTTTTCAATGGGTATCATTGGGTTCATTTCATATTTTTCCCTTTCCCTCCAAGTCACAATCAACAGGAAACAGGAAATGATAGTTTCCATTTTATAGGAAGAGTTTCAAAAGGGTTTAAATTCTCCAAAGTCACAATCAACAGGAAACAGGAAAGGATAGTTTCCATTTTATAGGAAGAGTTTGAAAGGGTTTAAAATTCTCCAAGTCACAATCAACAGGAAACAGGAAAGGATAGTTTCCATTTTATAGGAAGAGTTTGAAAGGGTTTAAATCTGAAAAGTTGAATTTACCGTCAATAATTTAGGAGAACATCTGCGTAGGATTGAGATTTAACTTTGCTGATAAGGGAAAAAGTTCTGCATTTTTCAGAGCCTTCTAGAAAGCTTTTTGCTTTAGATTTTGAGCCTAAAGTTTGGATGAATTTTTTGGCGCCACTAATTTCCCCCAAATAGGGGTATTTTAGGAAATTTATTCTCTTTTAATTTGTAATCAAGGTGTTCCTTAAATAGTCGGAATCTCCAAAAAAATTCAAATATTTTAGGACGGAGGGAGTAGTCCATTATAAAAATCTAAAAATGCAAAAATTGAGTTGCCAAACACCCCCTAAGCCTAAACAAATCGACATTGACGGAGATGGAAAAGATGGGTACACGGACTATTTGGTAGCACAGATCGATCGGCCCAAGAAAACCAAGAGCAGAGGCTGGTTGTAACTTCTAAGGGCCTAATGAGGGCTTTGGACTCTAAAAGTGGGCTTTGGACTTCAAGCTGCGCCTGATCTAAATTGGGTTTGATTATATAGGCCGTGGCCTTTTATCCCCCTTCATTTTATTTTATTTTATTTTATCAGCTTTTATCCCCTTCATTCATTTCTGAGGACATCAAAATTAGATAACTAGTAATAAACAATGTAGTTCCCCACATGGAAGAGAAAAAAGTACTAAACAGTATACTTAAAAAGAGAAATCGATATATATATATATATATATATATATATATATATATATATAATAATCGAGCTCAATTTTTGAATCTTGTATACATTCATATATCTAACGGTCCAAAGTGGTTCCTTGAATCCATCAGCTGATTTCTTGGGCTGATCATTTTTGAGAAGAATACAAAACAGGAATTCCATAGATAATATGAGGTTCTCATAGAACCTCTTTGTTGCACTCAATTAGTCAGTGTGCTTTAAGCCTTCTCTTTTACATTATTTTTATAATAGCTGCACATAGTTGAGTGTATCGTTGTTATTAATGAATTTCTTACTCTTCCGCCAAAACGAGACCGATAAAACCCTTGAGATGTGAAAGCTCTTAATTCCTTCCTCGAATGCCCAATTGCTCATGCAGTGTCTATTAACCATGGCTCTGGTAGTCTGTAGGCTAGCTGTCCAACATGAGAGAACACCAACCAACATTATCTGATCTCTGATCCAGACCTGTATACTAAAACCATAGTTGGGGTCCTCATAAATACAACGGGTGTTGACCCTGAATTCAATTGTGATTTACTACATGGCTGAGTGGCGCGAGCTACCTAAATGCAGAGGTCATTAAAATCCATAGACCTGATGAAAAATGGACTGTCTTTGTTGGACAAGGTTGGATCTATTCTAAGCATTATACTCTCACGATCGATTATGATTCCAGCGTCGTCCTGAGGGTGAAATTAATCGCCATTCGTTGCCCGTACCTGTGTTAGTGCGTTAGTGTGTAATTGTCCTCCATTCTTATGCTTCCTCCTTTCCTTAATACTTGTTCCGTAGATCAAAGAGAATATGCAATTAGTGGACCGTGGTGAGTATCGAAAAACCTCACCGAGCTGCGTTTGGTGCACTACAAAACCTCACCGAGCTGCGTTTGGCGTGGTCTTTCCAAGGGGATATCGATGGACCCGTGTTCTTTGAAAGCATGGCATCTGAATTACTATATATATATATATATATAAGAGGTAGACATGCATTTGAGGCTTGATTATTATACAGGGAAAGAGTAGGCTAGCCATCATCAATTAGTGCTTCTGCTTCAAGCTATTAGCTAGCAAGCAGAAAGCTTATTATATACTATAAATTCTGCCAGCTGATGGTATGGACGAAGATGTGGAGAAGTGGAACAACTGTAAACAGCATGGAAGAAAGAATGATTGAAGTTTGTGTATAAAAAAGAGAAGGTCAGGCTGTCATCTGTATTGGCCAAGGCTCAAAACTCAGAAGGGGTACCAATTTCTTCTACACAGTTATTATTCTTAAATTTGTGGCACATTGGTACGACCTCTACAGTCTGTTAGTCAATGAGTCAATTAATATCCAAAAGAAAGAAGGAAAGATAAACTGTTGCTTCCAAGTGTACTGTTACAGATTTCAGATTGAAAAGAAAAAAAAAACTGTGTTACAGATTGGCAATACTGATACTTGAAACTGAAGGGCTGCCCAGCGGACGGTTTTGGGCAGTCGGTTCAGTTTTGAACCGCTAGCTGCGTGCGGTTTGTTATTTTCTCTATCCACACCCGTCTGTGAGTGTTGTCCAGTTCGGTCAGCTTGGTTGGGGTTTGGATAGTTTGGACGGTTCCTATATTAGAAAACCGCCCAAGCTGAACCGAACCGAACTCGATCCACCAAAATGCATATATTAAGATCCGTATCCGTCCATACCATACCTTGGGTGAGTTTGCGGGCGCTTCGGTATCATGGTTGGGACGAAAGCACCCCTACTTGAAGCACCAAAAACAAATACCGGTACTTGAAAAAATAAGCAACTAAAATGCTCTCACAACAAGCAAATGTTTTTAAACATGGGAAGACCAAGCATACTTTGTAAATAAGGGTAGTTAAATATTCATCCTTTCTCGTAGGGCGCCGTAAGTATACATCCTGGTTATTTAGAACAGGTATATTTTCATCCCTGAATTACTAAATTGAATAAAACAGTTTTTATACGATTCTACGTTTTTCCGATCCGCTCCGGTTTTTGGGTCTCGATTGATATGATATGCACCACCATTCACAGCCCAATAATAGTAATGTGTAATCCTTCACAAGTCCTAAAGCTTCACACTTGATGGAGAAAAGATACCGAGAAAGCTTGCAATATTTGCTGAGCGAAAAAGAAAAATGAGGGGAAAAAAAAAGGGCTTGTAAATTCCAGCGTTTGGTTGGAATTGGAATTTATAGCCAGAGGTCTTAGTTACCCTTCGAACTCTTCCAAATTTCCTCTAGTTCTCTTGCAAAGGCCTGCTGTCTCCCGACAACAATGGTTATGTGGTCTTTTTTCTCAACCACCTTAACCCGGGCCCGTGGAATCCTCGACTGTACGTTATAGCTACATTCCACGGGGATGAGCTCGTCGTTTCTGCCATGGTATATGGTCACGCTGCATTTCAGGCGGTTCCGGACGGTGTCCAAGTAACTGTCGATTTTCCCCGCGGTACCGCATATTATGTTGTGTAGAGTATGCCACGCTGCGTTGTGGGTGTGGCAACAGAATCCTTCAATTAGATACGTCTTGATCCTGCAAATGTTGTTTTTTTTTTCCCCCACCAAATTAGGTTATACTACTGATAAAAGCAACAGCTATATAATTGAGACAGGTCACTGTCGTGTAGAAAATTGGTCAGAAACTAATAATTTTGTTGACTGGAAATCCAGAAGGAGTAGAAGCTGTAGGAAATTGTCTCTGAACGACATTTGACCACGCTTACTTGACGTAGTATTTGAATTGACTGAAATACCCCTGTTAAGTTTTGTTCTACTACCTTTTTTAATCAAGAAAAAATGAAAATGAAAAATGAGTATGGTTGACATTGTCTGCTGGTCTGAATTAATTTAGCAATTTCCTAAACTCAAATGGTGGGGGTGGCTCATCAATACACTCATCAATAGGTATAGTTGGCCTGCTCCCATCATCGTCCTGTACACATCTAACCAAAAGACTAAAAACTTATGTGCATAAACTGGTAACAAGCCGGGTTTTTATGCGCTTGAACACTACAATGAGAGCTATTTATCGAGTCATTAGATGACTAGCGTTTTCGATCAGGAAACGTTTGTAGAGGTTTTCGGCAATAAATAGTCCAATGCTTGGGCCATCTATAAGTACACCGGGTGGCTTGGAGAGGTGTTTATCCCGTTATTGAGTGCTAATGGCCTGAGTCCTCTAGCCAAATCATGTCACATATGGAAAAGTCCGTGCAAACAGATGTGTGAAAAGGTTTTGACCCAAATCGAACAGGTCCAAACACATCTGTCTTCGGATCTGTACACATAAATCTGTATCCGTAACATTACTCTCTAATAAGGGTGTGGGATCCGTGAAAGACATTTAGTCGGATAATTACTTGGGGAACATATTTTCAAATTCAAATTTCTCACGAGCTATACAAGAACTCCAATAATATGCATGAAAGAGTCTGCAAAAAAAAATCTCATAAATACCATTTACCCATATACGCAAGAAAAAGAGATTATTTATTAAGGATTGTAAACATTTCCAGGGTCCATGATGTATCCTTTAAACATCAATCCGCTATTTAGACGCGTACCAGCATCCGACGCCCGTAAGCGAGCCATGTAACCGAGATGCTATCTAAGTAGTAGTATTAATTAATTACTCCGTAATTACGCAGGAAATAGTGAACTTGTAGAAAGCATATGTATACCTGTTTCTGGTGATGAGTTTGGTGATAAAATTCCAGACTCGGTGGTTCTTGCATATGAGGAGGCAAATTGTCCGGCTGACGTGCTCGTACCAACAAGCTAGTGACGCCCCAAAGGCAATCAGTGGCCAAACCCGCCTCGGAGCCAACTTTCTCATCAGATACTGTGTTCCTTGTTCACCCTTTGGTATCGGAAAATATGGCTGCAATGTTTTTGTTTCCCATTTTAAAATCAATTTAATTTGCTTTCTAAACAAATCCATTTTATAATTTGGAGAAACAAAATGAAACAGAGTAGTTACTACTCCAAGATAAATAGATGCTCCCTCGTGTCATCCAACAGGGGCGGAAAACTTAATCGGAGCACATGCTCCTTAACACATCTGTGTTCGGATCTGTGTTTTGATATCTGTGTGTCTATGTCCCAATGTTTGAAAACTTAATCGGAGCACATGGCTCCGGTTGACATCTCACACTTGGCCTCGTTTTCTCGCTTCCAGTGCATACTACCGAACGTAAATGAATAAGTAACATCATATCAGCAAGCCACATGTTGTCAATAAAATAAAATCTGGAAGCATTGCTCTCACTCACGGACCCCTCACGCCCATAATTGTGGGTCCCATTAAATCAACTTACCATCGAACCTACTAATCATGCGAGAGAAATAAACATATATTATGACTCTCGAAATAGTTAGCAATAGTAATTGATTTTTTTTTTTTTTCAAATAATAAGGAGAGATAAAGTGATTGAGAAATTACCGGCGCAAGTAGGGTTAGGGATTTCACGGACCCCGGGTGTTTAACCGCGAGTGCTAGGGCCAAAATGCAACCTAACGAATGCGCGACAATGTGGAATGATTTGACCTTGTGAGGCTCAAGAACAGAGCGTTCGATCATATCCAAATGCTCTCTCAGAGTATAAAGAGAGTCAGCTGGCTTTGGACTTCTCCCAAACCCTAGCAGATCAATTGCGAAAAACCGGTAAGTCGATTTAGCAGATTTGGAGAAGTTTGGGAATAAGGTCTCGGTCCAAAATGCAGATGATGAGATGAATCCATGGATAAATAGCACATCTTCTTGCACATTATCTGGAAAATCAAACACACAACAAGTTACCAATTAGAACAAAATATTCTCATAGAGAAAAGCTCAACATAAATTTTTCCTACATACTGTATGTTTTTTTGTTTTGTTTGAAATGATGTATTCTTTTCAACAAAAAAATCCAATCAAAACAGTGCTTACTGACTTACTGTTATTTTCTATTTTAAAAACAGGGCTAAGTTTTTTGAGCTTTTGGGGGGGGGGGGGGGGGGGGGTTTGTTCTTGTTCAATTTTTTTCTTCGCATTTGTTATCTTTGTGCCTAACTTTTACAGTATAAATTATTGATTAGTCCTATCAAGACGAATCGAAAAAATAAAAAATTATGACTTACACAAATATTTTTTAAAAATATTTAAAATAAAGCCAAAAAAAAAAAAAAACTTTAGCAGAACTTAGCCTAAAGGCCCTAACTCTACCACATGGCTTCATAACAGTTGTGCTCAAAGAATGGACTGCTTACAATTGCCGGGGGAAAAAAGGATAAGAAAGAGGAGAGAGAATGGACCACAATTAAAATTCTCGCAATGGGATGTGAAAATCACATATGATCAAGTTACATTGATGATCTAGAAAAAATACTACAGTAACACTTATAAAACAATGACCCATCAAAGTGGGGGCCTCAGATCCCATCAGGGGCGGGGCCGTGTTGGAAATTACACCTTCAACTAGGGCTGTCCAAAAAAACACCGGGAACCGTGAAATCGGTCCAGATCGATCCGATCCGTGCTTTTTAGATTTTGTCTGTGGATTAATGGTCCGGACACGGATTTGAAAATTAAAAAACCGTGAAATACGGATTAGGATTGGATTTTCATTTCAAAACCGTGGATTAACCGAACCGGACCGTGAGATATTTAAAAAAATAAACATATAGATATGTGTGTGTAATATATATAAATAATTATAATTTTACTAATTTGCTTGTTTGTTTTGATAAACTAATTTGCTATTTTTTGTTTGGTTTTTATGGGATGTAATAAGTAGATCATGCTTGACCATAATTTGTATATTTTGGACAATGCTTAGTTTTATTTGGTTGCTGCCTTTACCATGTTTATTGTTTAATTGCCTTTATTGCCTTTACAATTTGGAATTAGTGTTTGCATTTTTATTTGGAATATGATCATGGTTGTAGCATCAATTTATTTTTTGTGAAAGAAAATCCGTGGATAAAACCGGAACCGAACCGTGATTTACGGTTCGAAATCCAAACCGAACCGTGAGACTTTTAGATTAGGATTGGATTCATACAAATCCGATCCGATCCGGACCGTGGACAGCTCTACCTCCAACAGTCGAACCCACCTAGGGACAAGTCCCTCCTACCCATTTTCATCGATTCAATTCCATCCAGTTTTGAATATTTGTGGGCTCAATTTGGATATTAATTTGAACCATTCATTTTATAAAGCTCGTTGAGTTTTTGAAACTTGAAAAAATCCAAGTTCAGTGAAAACCAAGCAATGCTTTAACGAAATTACTGGTTTAATGACACATTTATCATTGCGTCTGATCCTGCATGCCGTACATTTGTTTTAAGATAAACTTGTTCCAAATTCCAATAAGTTATTGGAACACATTTATCTTGGAACAAATGGATGCGATGTGCATTTGTTTCAAGATAAACTTGTTCCAATTTTCAATGATTTTTTACTGACCGATATCCACTGAACTTGAATTTTTCAATACTAGAAGAAGCCAACAACTAGTTCTATAAAATGAACGGTTCCGAATCTTCCGATCATTGTTAGTGAGTCCGGGATGGGACCACAAAAATTCAAAACTGAACAGAACTAGATGGAAGAAAACTGGACGGGAACTGAGTCCACTGAACTCAACCAACAACGACTACGACTCTTAACGAGAGGTTAGTTCTTTACCTCTGGGTCCATCAGCACGAACAAAAAGCGTTTCTTTGCAAGAAGACGCCCAAGAGTTACAGATTTCGCAGTCACAATCAGACCACCTCGGAATCGGACTGAATTTCTGCCCGCCAATCTTCCCCTGCAGCATCTCGACGATCGCCGCATTGACCGCGAACACCGACCTCCCCCTCCCCCTCTCCCTCTTCCTCTCCGTGCATTTCGACACCTCCGCCACGCACGAGGGACGCGCGTAGAGGGTGTCCGAGATCTCCTCCAGCTGCAACTTGCTCGACGAGGTGAGCCGAACGACCTTCGACTCGCTTCGTTCGGACACCAGGATCTTGCCGCCGCCCATTACGGCCTCCTTGGCCGGTGAGCAGTAGCAGGGCTTCCACTCGGCCTCGATCAAGAAATCGGCGACTCTGTAAACGTAACAGAGAATGAAGTCAAGAACGTCAAGGATGGAGAACACAAAGAAGCTCAAGACTTCGTTAATGGCTCTCCCCGTCAATGCGAAAAATGCTCTGGTTTTGGCCATGACTACTGCCATTTTGGGGAAGAAATGGGAGAAACAGAGATGGTGGGGTGGGGGCGAGATTCAGGAAAATTGTTTCAAGGCAACCATTGTTGGCGTTGTTGATGTGTGTATGTGAGAGGCCACTTGTTGGCTTTACTTGTGCCTTATTAATGCGCAAATGACAACACAAACATGAAGAAGGGAAAAAGGCAGGGGAAGATTTTGGGTGGCTTTTTAAAATTTCTGGAAAATGGTCAAATGGGTTTATGGAAATTGGAAGAAACCCACTATAGCTACAACCAACTTGACCTTCTTCGATTTGAGTAAGGCGTGCAAGAGTGCTTCTGTGTGAAGCTTACTAGCGGGAGAGAAAGAGAGAGAGAGGGGAGTTAAGGTGAGGCTAACAAGTAATAAGAATAACATGCAATAGGGGTACTAAGACATATATTATATAGAATTTAATGACACAATTAAATGGTTTGTTGGGCAAGGGGAAAAAGAGTAGGTGGTGGTTCAACCTCCCTCCAAGGTACAGTACAGCAAACAATTCTCCTCAAGGCCCGAGGGTATGATGAGCCTTACAAGCTTCCTTCCTAGAAGTTTTATAATGCCTACATGTGTGAAAACGAATGTGTTTGGAATAATTCAATGTTTTTGTTAGATTTTTGTTTTTCTTTCTGAGGGTTTGAACCTAAAATCAATTTACAGTAGGTGGAGTTACATCTCGATTGTATTAACCAAGCTTGGTGGCTTAGGGGAGCGATATAGAATAAAGTCTAAAACTCACTCTCACATGCAGCCTAGATGGATGGAAAGGTACGATTGATGAGATGAGACGGTTGACTTGGGCGGAGACTCGACCACGTGAGTGAGTCCACTAAAGATCTAGTTTTGATATATATATATATATATATATATATACAGTCCCATTTCTCCCATTTTCCGTTCGAATTTCGATAATCCGAACTGCTCAATGTGTTCAAAACATGATTTTAAGAGTACCCGCATGAAATCGGCAAAAAAAATGACCGGGAAGGGTTTCGTCCGAGCAGTTTTTATTTGAACCGTTTGATAAAAAATAAACAAAAACTGCTCGGATGAGCCTTTTTCGGTCTTTTTTTGCTGATTTCTCGCAGGTACCATTAAAATCACGTTCTGAACACATTGAGCGGCTCGGATCATCGAAATTCGATCAGCAAAGGGAGGTCCTTATTTTATTAAGTTAAAATGGTCCTTAAGAGAAGGGGTATATATATATCATGTTATATTTCTGAGAGAGTTCCAATCGAAACCAGTTAGCAATTAGGTAGAGTAATCTCTAGATTTTATTAACCAAGTTTTGATAGCTTAAGTGAGAGATGTGGTATAAAATCTAACAATTTCGTAATTCTCACATGCATCAAACAGTCGTAGATGCATCTAACGCATCTGTGTCCGGATCTTTGTTTTCACATTTGTGCATAGCAATCCTCCTTCCTGAAATTATTTCCATTCACTCTTTTCAGGAAGCACCTTCTCTAGTTCATTCGTGTTGACAGGGCCATTTGTAGGCCTTTCTCAAGCAACCAACTTCTCTAGTTCATTCCGTGATATCATGGCCATTTGAAGGTCTTTATTGAGCTCACTTCAATAATGAGAACTGTTAGACTTTTTAGAACTCCGTCCAGAACTTCAATCTTGTAAACAATCACGTCTATCAAACATCGATCAGTACATCAACGATACACATTTATATTGAAAAAACGATTTCTAATTCGTTGGGCGCATATATTAATTTTCCACGATAAAAAGTGCTCCTACGTCATACTGACCGGCACACCATCGACATGAACTTTAACAGGATTGATTTCACACTACAATGAGCCGGGGACGACCCACCCCAAAAGCTAACCTCACGATCATCAAAGTCCTTTCCAGAAACAGGAGAAATCGGCCTCCCTCCCTTAATTTTGTGTTGGATTTTGACAGCATTAATTCAACGGTACCGTCCTCTGTATTTTACTCAATCAATGACCGAAATATATAAGCGTCAGGCCCCGACAGACAAGGGGGTTTTCCGTCACCCCCAGTGTGGGCCTCCATTGCACGTTTTTTTGGGTAATTCGAACGGTGCATCTTATAGGGCTCGCAAAATAATTTATCAACGCAAAAATCAGCTTGTTCGGACATCGATAGGTGTGTCAAAAGTTGAGTTTTAGACGGATATATAGACGACATGGATCTATCAATTGTTTTTTAAGTTAAACTGTGAACGGTTGTCCATTCTTTCGTCTTAAACTCAACTTTTGGCATATCTATCGATATCCGAACAAGTTGATTTTTTCGTGTGGATATATTATTTTGCGGGTCCTATATGATGAACGGTTCAGATTATCCAAAAAAAACCACAAAAGAGGCCCACGGGGGTGGCGGAAAACCCCCCTTTTCCTCCACCCCCGAGAAAATATTTTCTCTTTTAAGAATATAAGCTTCAATTTATTTCCCCCTTCAATCCAGCTTCTCTACAATTAACTGCAGAGAATGTTGTACAGTCCAATCTAGATCGTTTATATTGACAATTAATAATTTAGATATGTTAAAACCATTGAAACCGCTAACCAACATTTTCAATCACTTGAACTACACATATGCAGTGCAAACCTGACGGCAGGCAAGCCATATCCTTCCCCCTCGGCCCTCATAGCCTCAAGTTAAAATTGGCAAGACACGTGACCCTCATCACCTCATAATCTGACCCTTCTTCACCGACCTCAGCCCCTTATAAATGTAGAGGAAGTTTTTTTTTTTTATCGATTTTTTCCAAGACATGAAGATTGGGCTTGTGGACGAAATTAATTTTTTTCACCAAGGGTGTTATTAATTTTTAGTGATTATTCTGCTTAGCTTCTTGTCAAAGGCTTTTTTTTTTTTTTTTTAATGAAATAAGAAAAAATGTTATAAGAATATACCAAAAACTAGGGGGAAAAAATCAAGATAAGACGACCATAAAGATACTAAAAATAGTAAAAGTTTTCTTTTCATTTTTTTTTGGTTTTTTGTAAGCTTTTTGATACTTTTGAACGTTGATAACAATCTGTTACTCTTTAAATTCTAGTGTTATAATATGAATGATTGGTACAAAATTTGAAGTGCAAATTTTTCGGGCTTTATCTTAGGCATTTTTAAAAGTATTTGAATAAAAGTAACGAGACGAGTCAATAATCCACGAAACTTTAGATGCAAAACTAATAAACGCGAATTTTTTTTGAATAAAGACAAAATAAGAAAAATCCCAAAAAAATCCTTAAAAAAACCTTTAGCTTAATTGAATTTTATCAAATAAGATCCATATTGCATATAAAAAAATATTACCAAGTGAAAAATATAACCAATTTTTTATACGATTAGAATATAACGAGGGATTAAAAATTTGGAACGGATGGAGTATGTGTTTTCGTTAAAGAATTGGGATTCTAGGAGTACTAATTGGACTGTGCCGAAGAGTGTGGATATTTCGAAGTTACGTTTTTTTTAAAAAAAAAAAAAAAAAGAGAAGTGTCTAATTTCATTCAAATGTTTTTCAATAGGGCTATGATGATTATATTTTTCACCGTACTATATTTACTACGTATATGACGATACGCAATATGGTACAATTTCGTGTGGTTTCATCGTACCTAAGAATTTAGGTCGAAGTGAAGTAAAAGAATATAATCAACATAATACTAGGATTTTGTTACATCATCAGATCATTATACTTTGAACTTAGTAGCATATAACGTATGAGGTTGGCTTATTCACGGAGCTGTAAATAGGTTTTTTACAGAGGCGGACGATCTCATCTGTTCTTCTCCGCAATCAACGATCCGAATTTTAATAAAACTTTTTTGGAGAAAAGTTTAACTCTTTTCCGAAAAAGTTTTTATAAAATCCGGACCGTCTAAAACGCTTTGGACGCTCGAGATTCACCTTCATAAACAGTTATTCACGGAAAGCTCCATGAAGAAGATATTCTCAACGTGTGTGTGTATGTATGTATGTGTGTATATATATATATATATATATATATATATATATATATATATATATATATAGTCAATAAAGTGGCCAAGGGTATCCTTTAAAGAGAGTATGTTCTCTCCGCCAGAGGTGGGGCCCACCACCGACTTGGGCCCCATAAGATTTTATTTGTTCTAATTTGAAACGTTCATCTTGTAGAGTATATAGCGTAGTATATCCATGAAAAAAATCAGCTTGATTGGATATCGATAGATATATTAAAACTTGAATTTTGGTTAACAGAACGGACGATCATAGATTTTGAAATTAAACTATCCATGACTGTCCATTTCCAAAATCGAAAGTAGATTTTTAACATACCTATTGACGTCCGATGAATCTCATTTTCTTGCGTGAATATACTATTCTGTGGATCCTACAAAATGAACGATTCAAATTATAACAAAAGATGCCTTGTGGGGCCCGTAACGGGCCGTGGTGGAAAACCCAAGGTTTCCTACGCAGGTGGAATGAATTTTAACTCATCCGTTAAATGTACATTGTTTGTAGATGTTTGCCATTTAATAATTAATTCCTGAAGTTGAGTAGTTGCAGAACACCAAACATACTACTAGCTTTTTTTGTGATCAAGCTGCGAAAATTACGGCCAAAAGAGAACAAATTACCCTTCAGACCTGGTCCAGTCCAATAAAGAGAGAACAGGGATTTGTCCGTGACAACAAATCAAAAGTCCAGAACTCTTCCTTGAAAGATTAACTTCTTCTCTGAAATTTTTTTAAATCTGGACCATTCATTCGTTTTCCTAGAGGATTTCATGGCCCGGTTGTCCTGGTTTCTATCTTTTCTCATAACCTTTTGGCACTAAAAGGCCTGCGTACGTAGAGACTTGTATTTGGAAAATAGTCGCTCAAACTAATCGCCTGATCCAATACTCCTAATAAAGATTGCACCAACTCCTTTTTGATGGAAAGAGCAAACAATTAAATTTTTAACTACTCATTAGAGTGATGTCTGAATACCATAAATTTTTCTTGTCAATCAGGTGTCCGAGTTAATTTACGCGTATCTGGATTAATCTTAGGAAACCAATTTCACCGTCCACCTGCGGAGGTCGATCCCAATTTAAACCATAGCAAATTAGTTTCATATGAACTAACCTCAAATGAGTTGATAGCATAGCACCTAAGATATTCAAACCTGAAATTTTAGGAGGGAGCAAGCATCCCAAGCATGTAACCGGACTCCTTGGGTTGTCCCTCGAATTGTTAAGAGAAACAATGATATGGACAAATTTTGGTCAAGCTATTCATGTTAATGGTACGGTTGGAGGAAAAATTTGTAGTTTCGAAGTTCTTAAACTATGGATTAAGGCTCCATTCCGATTTCTTAGAAGAGGAAGGCAATTTTAAGCACAAAAATCATGTATTCACGTAAATAATTTTTCTACCAATATAGATCTTGTTTGATAGATTTTATTAAGATCTTTTAAACGGTGCAAAACAAATTAAAAAATTATTTTTCATTTTCATTATATTTAAACTTGAAATTACCTTCTTCTTTTTTTAAAGAAAGATTTGAAAAGAAACGGAATGACACCTAAGGCCACAGTACTATGATTTTGATGGGATTTTATTGCCACCGAAAAGCCATGATTTTGATGTTTATTGACGATGGAAAAATCAACAGTAATTAATACTCCTACAACCACATTTAAGAGCACCTCTGTGTTAGGTGATGGACAAAAATAGTACTATCATCGTATTAATTGATCACCCTACCGTCATTTTTTGTTATTAATCATGGCATTTGTAATCAGCTAATTTTTGTATCGACATTGACGGGTGCATCAAAATTAGGTGCTTGCCGGCAGATTCCTCTGTCTTGATTCCCATTTAAAGGAGGTTTTTTTTTCCTTTTCGAGATAAGGCACCATTTAAAAAGGATTAAAACTGGCATGCTTATCGAAAAACGTAAAAACTGATATGTGGTCCTAGAAAATAGATTATTAGGGTTGCTCAAGAAAATCAAAAGAACTACCGGTAGATGGGGCTGAACCGTTTTATTTGGCCTCGCTTTACGGCTTACCAAGCTGGTCACATTTCGGAGGAAATTAAAACGGCTATTTTAGAATTATTGACGGTTCTATCTGGAAAACCACGGTTAGATCCAAATTGGATCGATTTAATATCTCACCATTCTATTCTTGAAGTTCCATAACAAGTACAATTACTCGGTCCAAATTTCCCCGCTGCATCTCTTTCCTACGTGATCAGTCCAAAACAATTTCAATTATTATGTGACATGTACGTCAATCGTGCTGAGAACCGAAACAGACTAGTTCAATCTGAGACTCGTTCAAATGTATTACTACCTGCCCTTGCAGGACATGAAACCAACCCTGTGTAAAGCATATTTGTGATCATTGCTTTGGATTTGCTTACAAATAGCTGCCTAAATGCCTAGATACATGATATGTTCATGTATCTCTGCTAGCTGGTTTGCCCATGCCCAAATTCAAGGCAATGCAGAGTGCTCTAAAAATTACTCTGTTTTTCTTCTTCTTCATGGTTTCGTTGTTGTTGCATGTTTCGCCATGTCTTTCTTTCACTTCGTTCGTGTTTGGAGACTCCTTGGTTGATGCTGGAAACAATGACTATCTTTTCACCCTCTCGAAGGCAGACTCCCCTCCTTATGGCATCGACTTTACGCCTTCCGGTGGGCGACCCACCGGTAGATTCACTAATGGTCGGACAATCTCTGACATTTTAGGTATTAAGACCATGCATCCACTCTTATATTGATTTTCGCACTTTCAGTGATTTTAATTAATTAAGTTGCTTCAATTATACTAAATTTTTTGCAAATAAATTGCATTCAGAATTTTCCCAGATGTGGCTTCATAAAATGTGAACTGATAATGTCTTAGTGTTGTTTTTCTTGATCACTTCCGACTGCAAGCACGAAGAGCTTAAGTTACTTTGTGACTCAAATTCATCCTATCTGTACTGTGCGTAGGGTTGCAAACCAACCGACCTGCTAGCAAGCAGGTCGAGGCTCGACTCATTAAGGCTCGGCTCGACTCTTTTAGTAACCAAGCTCAAGTTCTAGGCTCGTGTAGTATACGAGCCAAGTCAACACTTTAAAGCTCAGCTTATTTGTAAAGGCTCAGCTCATTTTATATGAGCTTGTTTAGGGGGGGTTCCAGTTTCTAAAAAAAGGAACTTTTAGAAAATGAATGTAATTTCAAATTCAAAAATTATGTGTTTACGCAAATAATTTTCTTACCAATATGGATATTGATTGATAGATCTCATTGAGATCTTTTAAACGGTGTAAAAAAAATTACAAATTTTTTTTTCATTTTCATTGTATTTAAGTTTCAAATTACCTTCTTTTTGAGGAAAAAAAGGTTTAAAAAGAAAAAAATGATTTAAAAAGAAAGCGGAACGACACCTTAGTAATTGAAACGTTGCTCGAACTCGACTTTTACACTAGTTTATAAAACTCAGCTCAGCTCGTTTGCGCCTGTAACTAGGGGCACACTCCAAATAAATCTAGATCGTACAACGCGGCTTGCTTTTCTGTGTCGCCAACGTTTCTAATCTAATGAAGTCATATACGAAGTAATAGGTGAGTATTAAAGTTGTAGGATCCTAACCCTAATTAATTGCACTTGGTGTGGTGCATTCAGGTCAAGCTCTTGGGGCCAAGACGTTTCCTCCACCTCATCTATCCCCTGGCTCTGCATCTAATGCAATTACGGTGGGAATAAATTATGCTTCTGGAGCTTCAGGAATCCTTGATGAAACAGGAACCGTGTTTGTAAGGAATTAAATTCAATGACCATTCCACATTTTAATCCAACAAAAAAGTCCAGGAACACAACTGTGTTCGGAACCGTCCGACGTTACGACGTATGTGAGACCACGTGCATCGAACGGTTTTTGACACAGTTGTACCCGACAAAATTGTGTCCTTGGCATTGCTCTTAATCCAATTTGGGAGGATTAAGTACTGAGTTCGATTTTTTGGTGCTTTGAAACCCAGATAGGCAGAATCCCACTTGGGGCGCAAATTGACTATTTCCAGAAGAGTAGAAGCTTCATGGTGAGTGCAATGGGAGAAAATGGAACGAGGGAATTCCTTAGGGAAGCTATTTTGTCAATTACCATAGGATCTAATGATGTTTTGAACTATTTCCAACCCTCTGTTCCCTTTCTCGGGGAAGAAAACAAGGTTTCTGCTACCGCGTTCCAAGACTTCATGGTTTCCAACTTCACCCTACAACTTAAGGTAGGTAATGGACTAAGGTGCCGCTTTCTTTTTAGACCTTCTTTTTTAAAAATGAAGTAATTTTAAACTTAAATATAATAAAAAATGAAAAATAATTTTTAAATTTTTTTGCACCATTTAAAAGATCTCAATAGATCTATCAAACAAGATCTATATTGGTAGGAAAATTATTTGCGTAAACACGTGATTTTTTAGCTTGAAATTACCTTTCTTTTCTAAAAGTTCTTTTTTTTAGAATCCGGAACACCCCCTAACTTATGGATGCTTTTTTGTTAGAGTATTTCATCTTGAATGCATGTGTTTTTCAACAACAAAAAATTTTACTAATTTGCTGTCCAGACTTGAGGAATCAAAAAAGTAGAAAAAAATTTATGAACCCAATTTTTCAAAAATAAAAAAATGACATAAAATTTAGTTCAAAAATATAGTGGAGTAATTTTTTTTTGGCTTATCTGATTATGTGTAGAGTTATTTTTTGTTGGATTATTATTAGAGAAACTAAAATATAGGGTCCCCATAACCCTAAAATTCGTAAAGTTTTTAGAGGCCTTAATTGGCCGAACCTTAAGGTCTCATGGCTCACTCTACTCCTCACGCTGGGACGAAGCAAATTTTGACTCAGAAATTTATTTATTTAGAGAAAAAAGATAAAAATAAGAATAAATGGTCAAAAGCCAAAAGTAAGGCCAAACAAATGAAGAATACATTGCTAGTTCATTGTACTCACTCTATCAACTTTGGTTAGTTATTTAATTTACAAATTGCGTGTAAATTGCTAGCTAGCTAGATATTTACTCACTTTACGAACTTTTTTTTATTTATTTTGAGGAACTACACTATTAATTTTGATAACAAAAATGTTAGGATCCAGGACACTCGGTCCATACTTGAAAGTGTCTTCATTTTTTTTTTTGAAAATTTTCATGGATCGAATGTCCTGGACTGTAAATCAGTTGGACCATCAATTTTTTTTTTTAACACTTTCATAGATCGAATATCTTGAACCGTACTAGGCCTCCTCTGATAATTAATTGCTTTCCAAATTGTGTGTGAAGCGACTTTATGGCTTGGGGGCTCGAAAATTCGTGGTGGTAGGGGTTGGACCCCTTGGGTGCATACCATTTGTCCGTGCCCTCTTTCTTGTGCCTGGCGGGAAATGTTCAGCTGAGGTCAACACCTTCGTTCAAGGTTACAACAATAAGCTAAGAGCAGCTCTTGACCGTTTAAATCGAGAACGGGGACCCGAAGCCGTCTTTGTACATGCAAATTCCTACGATGTTTTCTCGAGGATATTACAAAATTATGCTCAGTTTGGTAACGCCCCAATCTCGGAGTTAGCTTTCATACGACCTAATTTGATCCAAAAAATACTAGAAAAACATTTCACTAATATTCTTTTTTATCATGTAATGTCAGGATTTGAGAATGCTCAAGATCCGTGTTGCGGAGGATATTTTCCACCGTTTGTTTGCTTTAAGGGAAGCGATGCAAACACGAGCTCTTTTCTCTGTGAAGATCGATCGAAGTACCTGTTTTGGGATGCATATCACCCCACAGAAGCTGCTAATATCATCATCGCTGAAAGTTTGCTGAATGGTGGTCAGAGCGTTAGCTCTCCGATCAACATTCGCGAGCTTTATCGCTACAGTCCCTCGTGAAGTTTGGGGCTAGATATATGTTTATTTATGTTTTCTCTCCCGGTTGATTAATCAATTGTGGTGTACGTAAAATGGAGTTCAAAATTTAATATTATTAGTAAGCTATTTCGTATTATTTTTGGTAGTTTTTCCGTTCGAAGCTATTTCTATAAACGGTGCATCCCACTTCTATACACATTGAATTCAGTCATTTCTGACTTAGTAGATCACTCATAGAATTTGGGTTCTTAGAGCATCCACAATTTAATAATCAAAATCAAAACATTGCTAAAGTTAACAATATATGCTTAAAAAAGTGCTCACATTGTAATAATTCCATAATAATCAAAGTTAGCAACCTCCTAACAAATAATCAAATTTGGGCATTTGAATAATCAAAAGTAACAATGTGGGACTTCACATTGCTAACTTTAGCAACCCTTTAAATAAATAATCAAAAGCTGATGTGGCAAAATTTGATTATTCACTTTTGATTGTTACATTGCGGATGCTCTTAGGGGTTTTATTGGACAAATTAATTAAGTTTCACTAACGGGTGAATCATAAACCTTATGATAAAGTTGGCGGGGTACATTATGGATCATTCCTATCTTGCATTGGTAATCTAAACCTTTCAAATTGTAAGGATTGTAAAGAAATTAAGAAAATGGTTCAGGTCAAATTATATTAACTACCTCCTACAGGCCGGCTACTACTCCATGAGTCCTGACATAGCAACCTAGCTCGATCAATTTCTTCATATTGATCACCAGCTAGCTAGCCTATATATTACTCGTTCAAACTTGAAAGGCATATACATGCATGCATGATAATATATTAGTAGTATAGTAATAAAGAAAAGATGAAGAAGAAAAGTTGAAGATTTCAAGAAATTCTCGTAGCTGCTGGGATTGGGAGTTTTATACTCCTATATATATGAAACGCAGTTCAAGATCGATCGTAAAAGATGGATAGATCGAGGTCAACTGATCGATCTAGTCTCTAGCTAGCTCTACAACGGTTTCTGACACATGGCATTAACTTCCAAGTGAAGTTGCCCAGAATTCTCCCTACATCTCTGCGTGTGTGGAAAAGGGTGACCATCATCAATGATATTGATATATGGGTCAATCACCCTACGCGGCTTCAAGTACGATAAAGAAGAAGTTGCATGTATACCATTATTCCAGTTCCAGTTGCTCTCCTGTCATCTCGATCTCTCTCTACGAAAAAACAAACACTCTGGTAATTATGGAGAAAATCTTTCAATATTGAAAACTAGCTAGCGAATGTGAGTTCTCATCAAATGATTAAGCAAAGATGCATGGCCGGCACTGTTTGAGCTTGATCAGGCTGGCCCGAGTGTCCCCTTTTCATGGCATGCATGCTTTGCTTCCCCCAACATGAATATATATGCTCAATGTGAT
This sequence comes from Rhododendron simsii, assembly GCA_014282245.1. Taxonomy (NCBI): domain Eukaryota; kingdom Viridiplantae; phylum Streptophyta; class Magnoliopsida; order Ericales; family Ericaceae; genus Rhododendron; species Rhododendron simsii. The sequence goes on along the minus strand of CM024959.1, from coordinate 8,337,249 downwards.
TAGAAAGTGATTTTAAGGGTCTCCGTGAAAAATCGTCAAAAAAAAAAGGCCGGAAAGGGCTTCATCCGAATAGTTTTATATTGAACCGTTCAAAAAAAACTGCTCAAACCCAGCCCTTCCTGGTCTTTTTTTTTTTTGCCGATTTCTCGCGTATACCTTTAAAATCACGTTCTGATTACATTGAGCGGCTCGGATCATCGAAATTTAATCGAGAAATGGGGAGGCCCGCACTTAAGGAGCTTATTTAAGGTCCTCACAAGAAGCTCACTATAAATGACAACTCATTACACATTCGCCCAATGTATTGTATTAGCTAACTAGTGAGGTAGTATTTCTATTAAAAATTCCGACGTGGTTTGTATTTTTTTTCCAATTAATTGGAGAGGAACATAACACATTTGGACATTAATATTTTTCCCCACAAGTTTAGTATTTTTCTTGCATGTTTCTTTACGGATTATAGTGAGTTGTATTGATATAAAAATTACAATTCACAAACATGTCGATTTTATATACTTGTATAAATAAATTACAGTGCCACCCCATCAAAATCCAAAGCCCCTCGGTTTTAATTTTTTTTAAATATTTTTTATGGTAAAGGTGTTTGAGCCAGCTTGTACGCATCTCAACTAATACTCTCTTTGGTCCAGTCAAAATCAAGTCATTCAAGCGGGACTAAAAATTTCACAAGAGTCAAAAAAGTACTTCATTGCAACTTAATTCTAAACATCGAATCGTTATCAATTGAGTGGACTCATGACGCTTGGGCTGCCTAGGAGGCGGGGGGGCTGCTCCCCCCCTTGCTGCTGCCCCCCCTTTTCCGGGCCCACTCCGGTCTCGCTCCGATGATCGGAAAAGTTCATCTTGTAGAGCTCGTCGAGTAGAACAACCATGTCAAAAATCAGCTTGATTGGATATCATTAAGTACCTGATCGGAGCCCATATAACTCTCGGTCCATGGGTTACAATGGATTTGATCCAGTGTTTCGGATCCATTCTTTTTAAGATAAAAAGGTTCCGATCAAGGACTTAATGATATCCAATCAAGCTGATTTTTGACATGGTTGTTCTACTCGACGAGCTCTACAAAGTGAATTTTTCCGATCATCGGAGCGAGACCGGAGTGGGCCCGGAAAGGGGGGGCAGCAGCAAGGGGAGCTGCAAGGGGGGGAGCAGCCCCCCCGCCTCCGGCTGGCTAGCTCATCCCACTGGAACTGAATTTGGGCTGTCTAGCTGGGCCGTACGAGCTTCGGCTTTGCCTCTCCCTGATGGGCCGGGTAGCAAACAGATATTACTCCTATTTCTGATGATAAAAAATAAAAAATAAAAAGGTAGAAGAAGAAGAAGAAGAAGAAGAAAATTCGTGGGAAAAAAGAAAGGAAAACCTGCGATTGAGATCTGTGAGGAGGTGGAGAAGGAGTAGAGAAGAAGAAGAAGAAAGGATGGGGTACGTGCTGAGGGTGAGGTTCGCGTCATTCTTTGCCGGCGCCGCTGTGGCGTCGGCTATGGGTCTTTACCTCCTTCGCGACGATTACAAGGCTGCCCATCGTTCCATCTCCCAACAGGTTTTCTTCTTTATAATCCCTTTTTTTCCATTTTTATTCGGCACCCTCTCTTCGCACCAAATTATCGAGGTTAAATTTAAGGCTCTCGAACAAAAAATTAGCTTTTGGATTTTCTGATCTTTCGTATGATACAAAACCCTACGAGCTTAGATTGGGTTTCAATTTCGTTGATTTTATGATCTGAATCCATTTGAAGAGACTGATTCTGAAAGATTCCTTTTTCCCCCTTTCATGATGGTTTCAGTTTGCAGACTTTATTCGGTTGCGGATTTTTTGGAGTTTCGGAAATATTAATGTTGTGTAAAGCCTTAGGTTCCTTTCTGTGATACCCTCTCCCACATTGCTGTCTAATTTGGTGATCTTGAGAATACAAGGGATTATGTTAGCTGCTACGTAACTTCGGCATAAGCATTTTGGGTCGTTTTGTTAGGTTCGAACATTTTGTTGGGCCAGTACTCAGTAGTGTACATGGGGCGTTACGCTTTCAACTCATCTCGTTCTCCCAAACAGTTGAAGGTAATATGGCACTAATTGAAATAGGAAATCAAAATTATTCTAGAACAAGGAGTTTTCCTATTGTTTATAGAAATTTGTGCTAATGCTTTTAAATTCTTTTCAACAGAGAACAAGATTTAGTGAATCTGTGATATCTTGTTAGAGCTTAATTTGGATTGTGTGATGGGATGCCACTCTAACAGTAAGGAGTAATAGTTATGGGTCAGGTGCAGTGCTTAATACTGTCTTCTACTTCTCTATCTGTATACTCTTTTGGCTTACAATGCTCTAGAATCATGGTTAGTTAAAGTCCTTTTCCTAGCCTTAAGAATCCTATTTCAGTACCACAATCTCTTACCTATCAAGACTACGCATATGAATCCTTTATACTGTCAATGGGTATTGTTCACACTGCCCAAAAGATACCTGAATTCCTAATTGCACCCCAAAACCTTACCCTTTTGTGAGCCCACACAATAGCTTAAAAGATACATTCACCAACTCATAACCAAAAAACCCGATTAACATCAGCCCCATAAGTCCTACTTTTCCAGTTCTCCTTATTGATTTTGCGCCCGACACTTGGAGAAGCGGACTATAGTTTTTTTTGTCACTAATCCTATACCAGATGTATACTAGAGACTCTGGACAATTGGATTAGATGAATAAAAAGGGCCTACGCAGATTTTGCTTGATTTTGCAGGCATAGTGTTCTCTTAGCATGGTCTTGCAATGTTAGATTTTATTGATTCAAAGCTAGAAAAAAAATAGAGTTTTTACTACAGTGCCTGACACTTTGGAGGATGCTATTTCATAGAGTCGTTGGGGCTTTCACCAACTTTATCATCCCTCAGAAAAAGTTGAGCGGCCCTTGTAGAAGTCTATGCATAACATCATATCAGAGTCCTTGGCATGACCCTTCAGTAGCGAGAAATCCTGCACTTCTATTGCCTTCTTTTAAATGTGGTGAGCTAGGGCCTCTATGGCGTGCAGAGGAGATTCCATCAGTCGGTTATAAGTTTTGCGCAGGTTGGCTACCATCATTAGATTCCTGGATGTATGAGATACCAGTTTCCAAGTCAATCCAAACAATGCATTGAATCCTAATTTCCCAGGCTAGGAAAACACCAAGTCTCAAGGCCTATAACTCAGGAAGTGTGATAATGCATACGCCAAGCTTTTCCCAAGCAATTGAACCAGTTGCACTATGCATCTCTGAATAACCCACCTATATCAGAGGCACCTGGCTCTAGCGACCTTTCTATCTGATTTCATTGTACGTGATCATTTATAGCTTTCTTTTGTAGTGCAAGATCTAGCTGTAATCAGTTCTACCTTGTTTGTGAACAAAAGGAAGTCTATTTGACAACTGAAGGGCCTCCAACTCTGATGAAGCAAGTCTATATTGCCTTGGTTCTAAAGAATCTAAACCAAGAAGAGGGGATCTTCAATAAGACCCCTCAGATAGCCATATTTCCAATTGCCTGCGTAGATCAGAGGCAAAGCCTAAGGAGCTCCTTGAGCTTGGTGAGCAAGTAGTATCACCCATGGCAGCCATACGACCTTGGTTGGGAATTGGGATTCTCGTGGTTTGGTGGACAGGGCTTGTTGATTGCCAAAGTAAGAAGGATCAGCAGTCCACCTAAGCCTTAGAGAAATAGAGTCATCGTCCGCCCATACCTTAATCTTTGAGAGAAGGGTTGTGATTGAATATACAAGTAATACGTTTCCCAAAGCCAGTGACTGTTGGAACCTGCAAAAAGTCGGTACAGGTAGAAAAAGGACTCTCCTATTTTTCTTTGTTAGTAAATCGAAAAAAGAAAACCTCAAACATTTATCATTCTGCATTTCTCCCCCGCTCCAGTCTTCGTCTGAGGCATTTGTAATCCTTCTTACTTAGAGAACCTCTGTACTTCATGATGTCAATACTTGACATGAAAATTTTCAAAATAGTTGACATGGATACCACTCTTCCAAAAAAATTCATTCAAGACAATGAATTTTCAAATCTATCATCTGAAAATGAAAATTTATCATGAGAATGTGATAAATTATTTTCAATGCTTATAACCTGTTTGTTTGATTCTCTTGTATAACTCGATGCCTTGCACAGGAATAGTTAATTAATCCTGAGTTAATCAACTTGAAGAAGTACCGGCGGACCAGTATATTCCCTTTTCTCTTGAGTTCCAACCTAGAATCGACTTTTACCCCTGGTGTGATATACGGAGTAAAATCTTTTCTTTCTTTCAGCAGGTGACATGAATTTTTTTATTAATAATATATTTTATGTTTGTAATAGTATTTGCACCGTGCCACTGCTGCACTTTCATAGCACCAATTTTTGCTAGATTCTTTTTTTATTACAGTGCTTTGATATTACTTATGAAAAGTTTTATCGACAAGAGTGATTTGATAACATCTTGGGATCTTGCTTCTGTAGAAATTCTTGGTAAAGATATTTCTCTTTCTCAATTCATCTTGATATTCTGTAGATGAAGGGCATCTATGAATCACTAGATGGGCGTGTATCAGTATTAGAGAAGTTGAAAGAAGCTGAAGCAACAAAACAGGTAGACGCTGCAGAGTGAAGCCGAAACCCGTGTTCACGTGATTTGATGTAGTAGAAGGTCAATGTGCAACCTCAATGAGATGGACCTTAAATGGATTGCTACACGCTGAAGGCTTAACTTTTTTGGACGTAGGTACAACGGCACTTTGCACTTAGCATGGTGAACTGCATCAATGTAATAATTGGAAAATCTTGCCCGTAGCTTTATAAGTTTTATAATTTGAGGCACAATGATGGCCATTGAAGTTGTTTTACCAATATCTTCTCATTTTGCAAGTGCAATCTAAACCGATCCTTTGCCAATGTAAAGATTCACAATTTGTAATGTCATGGCTTGCCTGGTCAGGCATTTTCCAAGCCAAAGCCAAAAAAGGGCAGGTGTTCTCATGAATTGGCTACATATGATAAAGCCACTTCTCTTGTCAAATTTGGCTCCAACCATGGAGATGCTTGAATTTTGGGTTTGTAAGTTGTTGACCCAATTACTCCTCTAAACGGTAAGCCATTTCTCCTGTCAAATTTGGCTTTTCACTATTTGGTTCCAACCATGGAGATGCTCTAATCGAGGTTGAGATTCTAAAGCTGTCCTCTTTGTTTTTGGCCACAGAATACTGCTGTGTGTGAATGGTTCGTAAGTTACAACTCATCAACTCGAACTTGAGACCTCTCGAGCTCGGCTCGTACTAAAAGAGCGAAGTGGAGCTCGGTTCATTTGACAAAAGCTCAGCTTGTTAAGGGCTTGGCTCGTTAAGGCTCAAGCTGAGCTCGAGCTCAAGTTTTTGGATAGTTTACTCCCTCGAGCTAAAGTTTTTGGCCCGTTTAATAAACGAACTGAGCTCGAGCTCAACAAAGCTCAGCTTGGCTCGTTTACAACCCTAGGTCGAGATTCTAAGTTGTTTATACCCAAAAGAAAATGAGGTTTTATATTCTGGGCTGGAATTAAACGTAATTTGTTTACTAGAAGTCCACTTGTATGCAATCATTAAACCATAGTGGAGAAATTTGTGGCGCCGCTTGTTCGAAATTCATAAATTCTAACACAAAAACAAAACAAAACAAAACATATGGAAGATAAAATGGAAGAGGCCCACGAGGAATGTGTGCCACCACTTTGTGGTCAGGCCATGGGACCAAGAAGTGGTCAGTAATTTCATCAGAGATGTGGCAGATTGTATGGCCATCATTGTTTCAAAGCTCAACCAACCATTAAAAAAAAAAAAAAAAACACTTCTGCTCCTTCAGGCCTTTTTGGGCCCTTTCTAGTTCTGCTCCTCATATCCCCAGAAGCTGCATAATCTATCTAGATATACTAAACTAAAAAGGGTGAAGACAAGGAGCAAAACAGAAGAGAAGACCAATTCAAGAAACTCACAGCAGCTGTATGCACCGGAGGGGGCATACTACATTTCTGCTGCAAAATTAATTCATGGTGGTTCTAAGCTTCCAACCAGTTCAGTTAATTTCAACTAGTTCCTTACAGAGACGGCGGGGTGCGAGTGGCGGCCGCAGTACTTGTGCTACTATCAGGTGTGGAATTGCAGAGCCGTCGGGGGAGCCAGCACCTTTGGGGCAGAAAACCAAGTACAACGATGGGTTTTTCGAGAAGGCATTCATGACTCTGTTTGCTCGCAAGATGGAGATATATGCTCCTAAAGCCGCCGCGGATAGTAATAAGAAGAAGAAGGGTTGGTTTGATTATGACTACGAGAGTTTTGTGGATGTGTCTAAGAGTGTAATTCTAGGAAGGAATCGTTTGCAGCAGCAGGAAGTGGTTAGAGAGGTGCTCTTGTCTATGCTCCCTCCTGGTGCCCCTGCTCAGGTCCACAACTAACACCCTTTCTCAGTTCTATCTTTATCTCCATCTCTGTGTGTGTGTGTGTGTGTGTGAGAGAGAGAGAGAGAGAGAGAGAGAGAGAGATTACCAAAAACAAAAAGTTCGACCATAATTATTTTATTTGCTGGCTATGGGGTTCGAACCCATGCGCACTTATGTGCAGAAGATCTTAAGTCTTCCCCCTTAACCTCTCGGGCAAACCAGCTGGTTTCACAGTATATGCTTTATATATTTCTTATACTCTTTGTACAGTTGTCCCTACTGCATTTATATAACACACGTGATCGTGATGTCATCTTTAAGATAATTATATGATGGGGTCAAATACTTTAAACTATTGCAGTTTAGGAAACTGTTTCCTCCTACAAAGTGGGCTGCAGAGTTCAATGCTGCTCTAACAGTGCCTTTCTTCCACTGGTTAGTTGGGCCTTCTGAGGTAAAAATACCCAAAACAAATGGGACATTATGGGGTAATTATTCAGTGGTCTTGGTGGTGCCGGAAAACCCATTTTCTATAGCACATTCTTGTGGGCTCCATATACTTAGTACTGAGCTCCACAAGAATGTGTGGTTGAGGTGGAGAAGGATGTTGGGGCACCACGTGACAGTACTGAAGACCACTAAATAATTTTTTCGAACATTATGTGCATGAATGATATCATATCCTAAACTTGTGATGGGAAAGCATAGGTGGTGGAAGTGGAGATAGACGGGTTAAAGCAAAGAAGTGGAGTCCATATAAAGAAGTGCAGGTAACAATTGGTTCATTCTATCAGTTTTTCCTCCCTTGTGAGTAATGTCCAATTGCTAAATTCCCATTTTGGACATTTTTTTTCCTATTAAGGTACCTGGAAAACAGCGGGTGCGTCGGAATGTGTGTGAATATGTGCAAAATTCCTACCCAAGATTTCTTCACCAACGATTTCGGGCTTCCGTTAACCATGATCCCAAGTAGGTTGCCAAAAGAGCTGTGATTACCACCTGATCTGTTTTGTTTTAGAACTAAAGATAACCTTTGTCCATGAGGTGCAGATTTTGAAGACATGAGTTGTGAAATGGTGTATGGCCAAGTTCCACCACCATTCGAAGAGGACCCTGTGTCCAAACAGCCCTGTTATGCAGATATTTGTAAGTTGTGATCAAGTATTTACAGATTTCAACGTACCCATGCATGTAGTATAAACTATGCAGTGGATGATACTATAAATTGTTTTACTATCTGCAGGCTCCATTGCAAATCCCAACTCCACCATCTGTCCTAAACTACAAGCTTGAGAATGCCCGGTCCTCCTCCTTGTTTGTCTTTCCAACAGAACCACATTCCACTATAGAGCCATTACCGATATATGCTCTTCAGGACTATGAATGAAACATTGTAAAGTAACGATTTATGTCTTCTCATTTGGCACAATTGGGAGACGATCTCGGTAGTATCCTTCTAGAATTATACCCCATTCAAATGTGTAAGCAACAACAAAGCGTATGTCATATGAACATTATAACTTGTAATGTTCTACAAAAAAAAAAAAAAAAAATCTTCTCTTTTTAACTCGTTTTGATAGTAGTTTATACTTTTTGGCGATTCATCCTAGTTTGTAGACGCAATCTGTTCCACATCTTGCTAATAGCAGTGCTACTGTTCCACTTTCAATGGAGTTGCTGCTTGATACTAATCCTGTGGTTTAAAGTTGATGAAATTTGCCCTTCGCCTGCAAGTTCTTGCTTCTGCTTTCCTTCTGATGATTGGAGAGTCAGTTAGCTTAATGTGCAAAATTGGCCAACGCTGGAAAATGTAATTCAGCTAACGTCGACATTCGTTAATCGTTGAAGCCCGTAATGTGTTTGGCTTCACTACAAAAGTAGCTAGAGATGAATGTAAGTTGTGGATAGCAAGACTGCAAAACAAGTCATGACAAGAGAAATGTAAGGTTATATCATTTGCAAGTGCCCATCCGAAAAATCTTAAAACTGCGAGCTCTAAGAGATTTCTAACGGAAACCCATAGTAATCCGTCAATCAAACAGGCCTATGGTCTGCAGAAGGCGCAGGAGAAGAAGATTAGGACTCCTGTTGGTGTCGTGTCAATCAGTTAGAAAGTCCAAAAACAAGATGATCCATAATTCAACTCGCATCAAATTCTTTCCTATTCCAGGATCTCATAATGGGATGCAACCTCTCAAATGTCCAAAGGAAATGGATCCAAAAGTCAAAAGCAAATTCCTATCTCTCAGTAGTCCGGCCATACCTTTTGATTTTATATCAGTTGACATTCACATTCCCCCATTTGTAACCATTTGAAACAGGTCCTTGAAACAGCTATGAGAGCTGTAGGGATTAGTCCGAGGTGCGCTTTCTTGGCTGAACCGCATTACTCGTGATGGAATAGAGGTAATTCCCTGGGGACTTGGGAGAGTTTGAACGACTGATTGATCGAGAAAATCCGGGGCTGGGGACCTAACTTGTTGAGCAAAGCCCATCTTTTGAAACTAAGTCTTTAATCTTCAACCAGACTCTTCAGTAAGCTTGCCTGGGACAACTTCTTTTTTAATCCGCAGCCTGAGAGTCCGAGACACCCTGCATTACTGAACAAGCATTCACATTCCCTATTGGTCCATCTGAAGTTCATATTTACTATGACCCACCAATCACGTGAGATAAACACATGATTTATACCTGACCTTTTTTTTTTTTTGCCAATAAAACCCTGCATGCAATCTGCTTCTGAAACGAAACATGTTCTCTTCTCCCCTGCCGCTCAAACTGTTATTAGCTTCAACTTCCGTATATGCACCACACGTGATTCAATATCCTTATCTTTGATCCTTTTTTCCTCGATGGATTTCCTATCTTTGGCTTTTCCTTTGGCTAATTCCAATGGACAAGTAACATTCAATCACTGATGCCAAGTTGCCCGCACATGCCTTTCATCATGCCAAACAAAAATACATGAACGTTTGATAATTTGTGTCCCGGCTAGTTCAGCGCATCTTTACTAATTTCTGGGGAGCTAATTCTTTGGTCTAGTGGCCCCGTATAGACTCATTTGTTGGCAGAACAGAGCCTGTATAGGCTAAGCCAAGAGTTAGGGGGTGTTCCGCTTTAACAAAAAGTTCTTTTTTTTCAAACGGGGATAATTTTAAACTCAAATATAATGCACATGAAAAATATTTTTTCAATTTTTTTTGCACCGTTTAAAAGATCTTAATGAGATCTTTCAAACAAGATCCATATTGATAGGAAAATTATTTACGTAAACACATAATTTTTAAGCTTGAAAAACCTTCTTTTTCTAAAAGTACTTTTTACTATTCATTTGGAACACCACCTTAATAGCACTTAGGAGGTCAATTTTGAACCCGAGTTGGCAGGGAGCAAACAGGGTAAGTCTAAAACCCCAAATTGGCTCCCTAAAATCACATCAATTTTCTTGTAATTTACGTGGAATTTTACTAATTGTATCATAACTAAAAACAAATTACAATTGTAGGCGCGGGTAGTTTTTATGAATTAGTCCATCCAATCTTTGCCTACAATCAAGCCAGCATGATTCATTTGGCAGTCAACCTAATCTGCTCTCCTCCAATTAGGTTGATTGCATGATTATCTCCGTAATCTGTAAAATAGAAATGTCACAACGAAATTGACATTAAATCCCCTTTACAATCTGAGTGGAAGACAAATTCTGCCTCGTGGATTTTTACCTCGGACGTTTTACCATAATTTCTGTTGAGCAGTTTGACTCATCCACCACACACACACAACAAATAGTATTTGCTACAACAATCCCATGTTACACGTAAATAACAAGCGTGTGAGACTAAACATGCACAATAGTCAATACCATTATCTGGGTGAAAACAGAGAGAGTATTTTTACCTAGTAGAATGATCTCGGAAGCTAGCCTTATCGAGCCAAGCTTCGGCCAACTCTAGCTCGATTCGTTCGTAAAACAATTTTGAATTCGAGGCTCGAGCCCGTTCACGAATTTGACGAACAAAACTTAAACAAGCACTTGTCGAGCCAAGCATGATTTGAAACCCTAGTTTCAAACTGCACAGTGCAATTTTTTTTTTTTTTGGAACAAGTCATTCATTCATCATTAGCCCATCGGGCAATACAGATTTCAGGAAAGATACAGGAAAGAACCAAAGCAACCTAAACTTCGATCTCAGGCACCTACTGTCGAACTCGCCGGTACTTTAGAACCAATCTAGGTCTAGATAACAGAGGATCTAAAAAATCCACAGCTCAAACCCTAAAAACTAAGAAAACTGAAGGCAAGCAACAACAATATCAACTACTCGTACAAGCTAACTGCTCTCATGGATTAATCCACAGGAGTTGCCAAACAAAACTTCCAGCCGAGCTGTTGCGTAACCAAACCAACACCACCGAACCACCACCAACCCCTGTTGCACAGTGCCAATACCACCGAACCACCACCAAACCCCTGTTGCACAGTAAGAAGGGACTAGTCATTACTAGTGAGTCAGTGACATACGCCACCTCTGGCAGTTAATTGCGTTTCTTGATCTGTTTGTTTGACTCCACACTGCGACAAAAAAACGTCCGGTTTGCTGCAGTTGATCCCGTGAATGAGATTACTTTCTCTCTCTCTCTCTCCAACGAACTTCCCAACTCCCATCTCTCCTCTATAAATAGAATCGAATCACAGACCCAAAAAAGTACTCAACCGAATCCCCAGGCCCTCATTTGCTAGTAGTAGTCTAGCAGTAGCAGTAGCACTTGCTGCTTTGCATGATTTTGCTACTATACACTACCAGCAAACCAAAACATAATACAAGTCTTGTGAAAAAGAAAAATGGCTTTTTTTGTTGGACCATATTCACTCATGAAATTGCTGATTCTGTCCCTAATCCTTTGTGCCACTACCTTATCTTCCTCCGCTTTCACTTCTCAAGACTACTCCAACGCCCTCGAGAAATCGATTCTCTTCTACGAGGGCCAGCGGTCAGGCAAATTACCCCCTGACCAAAGGCTCAAATGGAGGGGCGATTCCGGGCTCTCAGACGGCTCCTCTAACAATGTAAGTTAGGTCAACATTGGCATATGCCTTTTTCCTTCATTATTTTGTTATGCATGCATTTGGTGTTAAAGAAAAAGGTTGTACTTAAAATTGGGTTTGGATTATTTTCAGGTAGATCTTGTGGGTGGTTATTATGATGCCGGAGATAATGTCAAGTTTGGCTTGCCTATGGCCTTCACAACTACAATGTTATCCTGGAGTGTTATTGAATTTGGCGGCTCTATGCGAAATCAGATCCAAAACGCCAGAGCCGCCATCCGTTGGAGCACTGATTATCTCTTAAAAGCAGCCACGGCTTCCCCCGGCACCTTATACGTCCAAGTGAGAAATGAAGGGAAAAAAATGCATTTTTTGACATTCCTCTACAGAATTACTAGTACATTTTAACTTACTACTTCTATGTGGACTCAGTAAAACAGCAATTAATATCAGGAATACCAATATGTCTTAAGTTTGGACACAGCACACTAGCTCGAACCATAAAATTTTTACAAGAATCTATTTACTGTTTCAAACTAGCTATAACCCGTGCCTAGAGGCACTATCGAGGCAATCTCAACCGTTTCAATACAATGTTTTCTTTTTTGGGGGTTCGCATGTCCGGTTGTGATTTGTCATATAGATAGACAAAGGCTCAACTCTCTGAGATGGGTTTTACCAATGGTGCAGGTGGGAGATCCAAACAAAGATCACCAGTGTTGGGAAAGGCCTGAAGATATGGACACACCGCGGAATGCGTACAAAGTTTCCACTCAGAGCCCAGGATCGGATGTTGCAGCAGAGACGGCTGCTGCCCTGGCTGCAGCTTCAATCGTTTTCAAAGAGTCTGATCCTTCTTACTCCGCCAAGTTACTTAAAACGGCCATGCAAGTAAATCATCGTACCCTACAAATTTTCACGTTCGATTTTTTGTCCACTTCTCTTGTTTGACAACTTGCGTTACTGATAAACCTTACTGTAATGCGCAGGTGTTCGATTTTGCTGACAAGTACAGAGGAGCTTACAGCGGACCTCTCAATTCAGTAGTCTGCCCTTTTTACTGCTCCTACTCTGGGTACCAAGTACGTACAAAACCCTTTTTCTTCTTGTTTTTAAATTGAACATCAATCTAACCGATTTCGTATGAATTTTTTTTTTTTTTTTCCAATTAGGACGAGCTTCTGTGGGGTGCATCGTGGCTTCACAAAGCTTCGCAGAAAGATTCTTACTTGGCTTACATCGAGTCCAATGGCCGCGATATGGGCAGAGATGATGATGCCTACTCCTTCAGCTGGGACGACAAGCGACCTGGGACGAAGATTCTTCTTTCCAAGGTTTTCTTCTACAACTCAGCCTCCAGTACGCAATCCAGGACTAATCGTACGATCCTAGGATTAACCGCCCTAGGACAAAGATGAAGGCAGTTCGTTCTTCGTTTTGACCCACCAAAATAATACCACCCTCCGGATGGGAGTGATTAATACGGCCTTTAAATTCACTGGCCAGTAATCAGTTCTCCCATCCGGGAATCGAAACAAAAAAAAAAAAAGGGCTTGGGCTGGACTATAGATGTATAGTCCAGCCCAAAGATAAAGTATGCTGATTTCAAACGCGTCCATTAGATCGGAACTTACTCTTCTTGGCTTTCTTTCAGGGCTTCTTGGAGAACGATATCCAAGAACTTCAACCATATAAACAACACTCGGACAACTACATATGCTCTTTCATTCAGGGATCCCCTAATTTCCAATCCCAATATACCCCAGGTGGACTTCTCTACAAAACAAGCTCCAGCAATCTCCAGTACGTCACTTCCTCAACATTCCTCCTCCTAACCTACGCCAACTACCTAACCTCGAAAGGCGGCTTCGCCTCGTGCGGGAGCACCCCCGTTACAGCAGACAAGCTCATTTCGATCGCGAAGAAGCAAGTCGATTACATACTTGGAGACAACCCGGCGAAAATGTCATACATGGTGGGATTCGGGAACAAGTATCCGCTCCACGTCCACCACAGGGGATCCTCGCTGCCGTCGGTGCACGAACACCCTGCTCATATCGCTTGCAGTGACGGGTTCCATTACTTGAACTCTGGCTCGCCAGATCCGAATGTGCTCATTGGAGCCGTCTTGGGGGGTCCTGATGATAAGGACAGGTTCGCCGATGATCGGAATAATTATCAGCAATCCGAACCGGCAACTTATATCAACGCGCCGTTTGTTGGAGCTCTGGCTTTCTTCTCTGCCAAATCCACGGCAAGCTAAAAATAACATCATCTTTTCTTTCAATATAGATATAGTTCCATTTCCGAATAAAAGTTGTAAGAGAAGGAAAATCAACTGTGTAAAAGCAACTGGTGTGTTTCCTTTCGAGTACAATTTATACAAGTTTTAACGTAGATTATGGTGCTGTCGTTGCATGAATTGCTCCGAACACGAACACAGACCGTGGCAAGCGTATTAGGCTGCGATCTTTTACACTTATAAGTCCGAAACTTATTTCAATTTTTTTTATATTTCGTAACTTTCTGGCCCCGAAAGCATCAAGGATATTTGGGGCCAAAATAAGTTGAAAAGATGAATAAGTTGGGAGTAGTAAGTCACCTGAACCACTAATATTGACCTTTTAAAAAGGAGAGAAATAACCAACAGTGATCTTATACCAACTCCAATGGGTTGCTTGCTATTCTCTACATTGAAGCCAAAATTATAGCAAGACTCTAGCTTGCAAACTCATCTTATCTTCTTGTTATTCTCCATGCCCGGTAGCATCAAAAGAGTTGAGCTCCTGACCCTTTCTTTTTTCTTAGCGCCTAAACGTACACTAATGCCGTTGGACCAAAGACCTCTTGGCTAAATCCGAAATGTTTGAGCCGTGTTTGTGATGCGGTCCAGAAAAGGTGGTCAGGGGCATTCCAATAATTTAACCATTATTTGGTCTGAGAGGGTAAGGATTGCCCATGGATCCTACTTGGGATATTGGCTAGACATGGATTGAATTCTTAAAAGTGTCTTTTGGATTCTAGTCAAGTCAAAATGTCTTTTTAAATTCTAGTCAAAGTCTTTATAGTGAATTGGTTAGGAATCCTACTATTCGCAAGGAAGATTTATAGGGAATCGCGCAAGAAAAAACGTGTTTAGGCCTATTATGGGTCTCACAAATCTAGAAAAATATCTATAAATTTTTGAATATTATTTTATCGGACCCTGTAAAAAATCAGTTACAACGGACATCGATAAGTATTACTTTTGGATTCGTAGGGGTGAACTGAACAGTTTTGCACCTACGAATCAAAGAGTCATTTGATTTCTCTATGTCATTAATGTTTAATGTAGTCGACGAGTCAATTAGTTGATCTAAGAGTCATAAGTTTTTCCATGGCATTAATGTAGTCAAAGAGTCTATGTTCAATGTGTCTTTGGGAGTCTAAAGTTAGTTCAAGGCTATTCATGTTGGGAAGTTCTAGAGTCAAGTTGAAATGGGTATAAATAAGAATGTAAGCCTTATGTCAAATAGTGATTGAATGAATGAAAATTTGAGTAGCTTTCAAGCTATTAGATTGTGTGATGCAATCTCATTCTTTGGTGTGATGCCAAAGAGCCCTTAGGTGTGATGTCATGGGTTTTCTACCTGTGATGCCTTGACTTATCCTTCTCTAACCATTCATCTCCTCTTTCTTACAAATTACTGTTCACAGCCCCAAAACAACCCTTTGCTCTTATGTTTGATTATACTTAACCCTATTCCAAATATGTCCTGCATCAGTTTGATCTTGGTCATGAAAATGATAGTATTAGCAAGCTTTTACAAACACATATTTCGTTTTCTTCAAATTATTCATCTTTAGTCTTTGTCTTCTACTTTTGATCTTTCTTTTTTTTTTACTTTTTTAGTTCATTTTGACCGTAAAGAACAAAAAAGATACTACCATCCAACAAACAGAAGAAGATTGAAGGAAATAGGTTAAATTTGTATGTCTTTAGTGCATTATTTTAGGATTTTAATTTTCGTATCCACGCATTAAAGATTAACATTTAACATAAAGGGTCACAAATTTTAAGTAAAACCTGAAAATTTTCGGAAAACTTAAAATTAAAAGAAAATAAATTCTATCCACCAACGCCATTGTGGGCTCCACTCATTCGTTTATTGTTGTAATCTAAACCATTCATCTTTTAGAACCAACAAATTACTATTTTTACCCATGCAAAAAAAAAAAAAAATTTGATTGTACATCAATAGATGTATTAAAATTTGAATTTTCGTTTACAAAATGGATAGTCAATAGTTTTAAAGTTAAACTGTCAATATCCATATCTATTTTTTTTTAAAACAAATTTCAAGAATTAAAGATAGCCCAAACAAGGCCTTGGCAGAATCAATTAAACAGAGGCTCCCCTTTACTTCTCTCACACTGCGCTCTGACACTTTCCATTCAAAGGTGAGTTAAAATATTGGGCGCTAAAATTACACTGTAGACACCTACTCCAGATTTGAAAATTGAACCAAACACACTTCTTCACAATTCTAATCCAGTTCTTTTAATTACTCCATTAGTTGCACAGATCTTCTAATTAAACTAGTATTAGTATTAACTGATCATCAGTTACTTTAATACTCCATCCCCTGAAAGGCTAAAGTCGTCTCCTGGATCCAACCCTTTGTCAAACTCTTCCCTCACTGTACCTTTTCTGTTTCTCTCTCCTCTCCTCTCCTCTCCTCTCCCTCTCTCTCCTCCAATTCAAAACTTGCAAGAAAAAAACCATGGGCTGCGTCTCCTCCACTCTGCTCAACACCGACGACGACTTCACCCACATCGGCACCACATCCCTCGGCCACCACATTGTCTCCCTCACCTCCACCACCTACGGCCTACTCTCCCTCGACCCCCAACCCCCCTCTCACCACCACCACTTGCCCACCACCCCTCCTCCCCGCCTCACCCTCACCCCCCTCGCCGAACCCCGATCCCTCCGCCTCGACTCCCCGGAAGTCATCAACTCATGGGAACTCATGGCCGGCCTCGACCCCACCTCCGAAAACAGCTTCCGCTTCTCTAACCCCCTCCTCCCCCCTTCCATAGAAAACTCCAACCCTAATCTGTATGCCTCGTTGTGCCCAACCAAGGGGGAAAACAGAGTGAATGCTTCTTGCGTGGCAAAGTACGCGCTAGATGGGATTGAAAAGTTGTGCCCACCAGAGGGGGAAAACTCAAACCCTAATTTAACGGCTCGTAGCGTCGATTTTAGATCGAGCGTTTTTTACAAGCCGTTGAATGCTTCTTGCGTGGCGAAGTGCGCGTTGGATGGGTTTGAAAAGTTGTGCCCGCCAAAGGGGGAAAACAGAGTGAATGCTTCTTGCGCGGCAAAGTACGCGCTGGATGGGTTTGAAAAGTTGTGCCCGCCAAAGGGGGAAAACAGGGTGGTGATCTACACGACGACGTTGAGGGGGGTGAGGAAGACTTTCGAGGCGTGCAATGCGGTTAGGGCGGCTATTGAAGGGCTCGGAGTGGCGGTGTGCGAGAGGGATGTTTCGATGGACAGAGGGTTTAGGGAGGAGCTGAGGGAGCTGTTGAAGGGTAAGGATAGCGGGGAGTTGGTGCCGCCGAGGGTGTTTGTGAGAGGGAGGTATGTGGGTGGAGCTGAGGAGGTTATGAGGGTTTTGGAAGATGGGTGTTTGGGGGAGTTGTTGAAAGGGTTGCCTGAAGTGAAGGTTGGGGTAGTTTGTGAGGGGTGTGGGGGTGCGAGGTTCTTGCCTTGTTTTAGTTGTAATGGGAGTTGTAAGATGGTTATGGAAGTGACAGAAGAGAAAAAAGAAAAGGATGGCCGGACGGTTGTGGTAAGGTGCCCTGATTGTAATGAAAATGGGTTGGTGCTCTGCCCCATCTGCAGCTGATCCGGCTTGTGGACGGTGTTTGTTTTCTTCTTCTTCGGGTCCGTTCCCATGTCCTCATCTATTGTACTGAGATATCTCAAATTGCTAGTTTGAGCTTATCTTGAAATGTATTCTACTCTTTTTGATGTATCCATGTTGTGATTTATGTTCACTTGCTTTGGCCTCATGTGGTTGTGTTACCAAATTAAAGCTCAGCCTTTTCTTCCTTCTTTTTCGTTTCTCCTTTAGAAGTAAAAGAACACAATTAGATCAGTGGATTAGAGATTTTACTAGCAGCACAATCATAACAAGGTCATATGTTCAAAGATGTAGATGAGTATCACATCAACGTAGGGGTTGGCTGGCATAATAGTGATTTATTAGTTCAGCCAAAGTTCGAGAAGATAACAATACAACGAAGGATGGGCCTACAATGAGTGGATTGCAAACACAAGTGAAACCACTTTTCACCTTGGGTCTTGGAGATGAAGTCCACCTTTTGCATTTTCCCACCTTACAGTGACTGTTTAGTTCTGTGCTGCTTGCTGGTTTTTTAGTTATGTGAAGGAAGTGGTCGGCCTCCTATCTAACTAATATATGAAGTGTGAATTTAGTTGATGATGCTTGTGGTTTCTTCCTGCACGACTTTCTATTCTTAGCATGGAGGCATCTCTAGGTGGGCTGCTGCCCTGCTAAGATCATGGAAGCTACTAAAACTAACGACAATATGGTAGCTTTAATGATTGAAGAAATTTTGGAGTTGCAGCAGCAGAACAAAAGCCTAACAGGGAACTCAGTTGCTCATTTGAAGTGATATTGTAGTTATGGATAATTGCTCATTTGAAGTGATATTGTAGTTATGGATAAAGGGCTATCTAATAGGCTGGAGGCTTTACCCCTTGCAGGACTGTCCTACAGAAGGCGCTCACAACCAGTTTTGCAATAGTCATATGTGTCACACATCATGGTGCTTGATATTAAAAGTGTCAAGGTTGAGTTATTCACCCAATAATGTTTCTGATAGACAAGTTGGAGAATCAAAGTCCAGTCTCTTTACTGGGGAATGCAACTTAGGGTGCCATCTTTGATTCTCAAGTTCTAGTTTACTTTGACGTAGCAGTTAATAGCAAGAAGTAAAGTTAAAGAACTCGCAGTGAGAAAAGAGTCAATGTTGGATAATTATGGAGGCAACACGAGCTATTGTGGGGTTGGAGATCCGTTCGTCCCTTCTGGACCTCCTCTATGGGATTGATCCAAATGAGCTTGCCTTCGTCCTTCTTGGGTTTGTCTGCAAAACAAGGAACCGGCGCCGTCTGCCTGATCTCATTTGGACGGCACTCTGATGCCCAAATTAGATACTGGGAGAAGAGGGCAAAGTACAAATCTCAGATCTGGACTAGCAACAGCATACCTCCCATAGGAATTATAGAAAGTCTGTCCTTGCTCCTCGAATAAGTCTGTGTTAGGCACGAGCCCTATGATGTCACCTGTAACCATTTCAAATAGGTGATGACATGCATGACTCTTGATGTCCACTTGGCCGAAGACGTGTTCAGAACGTGCCACTGGGGCGCCACAAAGCACTTCTCTAGCTGCTGAGTCACCTTTTCGGTCGGGTGTGCTCCTCCCTGGCCCAGCCCTATGGCTTCCATGAATTGGACTCGCGTGTCATGGGCTTCAACAAACGGATGGGTTGTCCAACCCAGCCACATGTGTTCGGACCAAACGAGTCCAGGGAGTGGGTTGCCCATTTCATCAGGCCCATTACGTTGGACAGTTCAGCCCACGACAGCTTGTTTAGTGGCAAGGACATCATATCTTAGGTTAATAAGTTCTGGTGATATGTAGATAGTTTCCTGCGGAATCATTTGACTCGGAGAACTTCTTGCATTCATGTTGAGGAAAAATGGGTCGAGTTTGGTACTTAGTGTGTTTGTTGTTAATCCAGCGTTCTAGTGTGTTATGTGAAACACAAACAATAAGCATTTGGCCTATGCTGGTTGTTTGTAATGAAAAATAGCATGGTGTTTTCGCTCTTAGGAAGTCTTTTTTAAATGTCGTTACTTATGGCTCAAAATATGGTCCTTTCATTTTCTAAAAAGGCATCTACGGTTATCTTTCTACTACAGGGCTTGTCTTTCTACTTCTAGCTCATTTGGTATTCCGGATTAAACCATTTGAAACCTAAAGCACCTAAAACCGTTATAACATGGTGATAAAGGGCTTCCATATATACCTCCAAGACGATGTCTTTTGGCATTGGTACGACCCCACTAGCCTAACAGGATAATACTTTTGGTGGAGTGACTTTTTCACTAGCCCCACCATTCAAGGAAGTTACATCATGTGCGTAGGCAAAGGAAAAATCGTAGAGAGAATCTTGCTAATAGTACCTCATACTAATACTAGGAACTAACCGAATTGGTAGGGCTCAAAATGGAGACTTTAGGAACGATTGTGCAACGCACCCCTGTTTTCCTTCAATTTTTGTTGTGACCTCTTGACAGCCAACAACAATGTCAGTTTTGTGGACTCTAAGTAACTTGATCTTTTCACCAGAATTTTATTGATTTGATTAGGTTTTTGTTTTCGTGTTTTGACTTTCTTCTTATTAATGCATGCATTTCCTTGAGTCATACTCTTATGAAAGAAACATTTCAATGTAATGACGTAATTGCAAAGACAATCATTCCCCACTGCATTATTTTCAATGTTCAACAACAAAATAATGTCTCGTGTTTGTTGGAATGTTATCCCAAGGCTCACTAGAACATATCATTCTACTTCACAACAATGGTTGAAATGGAAAACATCGTGATCAAGAAGAGGGAAAGTGCTTTATTATACATGCCACCTCTTCTTGAATATAACCCTCTGTTATTTACGGACACCATCATCTATACATATAACATACATATAGTGTATTCTACTTTAGGAAAAACTACAATAATACGATCGATCGTTTGATATCTGGAGTAATTCAGTTATACCAACAAGTGGTGAAATGGGTCAGATGAAGATGATCTCATGAAGCTCCACAGATCGATCTCACTGCTGCAGACTTGATCAGAGGCTTGAGTATTTGGCGCATTTGGATGCAGCACATCGGAGTAAATTGGAAAACAGAAATAATTGTTTGTATCCTCTTGGTCAGTGAGCTGGTCACTCGAAAACCAGTCATTTTGCCCATCTCTCTGGCCATCGGTAGCGTGTGTGTTGTGATAAGATGTGGTTTCGGTAAGCAGCTCATCCATTTCTGGAGCACAAGCCTTAGAAGTAGTACTGTCTTGATTATTGCAGGGGTAGTTACTATTAGGTAAATGCATAGAGGGAGCATCCTCCAACCTTGGTAGATGCATAAATCTGTTGGGAAACCCATTGAGGGCTGAGGGTAGGTATTGGAAGTTGACGCCATGATTGTTGATCGTTTCATTCTCCTGCTTGCAAGATCTTCCCATGCACTGAACTATCTGATCAAGGGTGACGTCGTTGTTTCTTGAATTGCGGAACTGAGTCTGCGAAATGGAGCCTTGGGCAGTTCTCTCTACGGCCTTGCGGTCGTTTTTCTGTTTAAAAACACGGCAAACAACCCAGCTTTCTTCTAGTGGCACTGCGTCTCCTTCTAGATTATTTGCCTGGATTCAGTGTTGTCATCCAACAGAATTAGAAGAATACTAAAAGACTGAATCAAATCTAAAGGTCGATGGTCCAGTATAACTGTGTTTAAGTGTGCTGTTTGTGTTTGAGTGAGTGCGCACGTGCGCGTGCACGCGACAGAGAGAGATGGGGTGTATAAAGGGAAGAGGAAGTATATTATGCAGCGGTGATACTGTGTGGCTGAGTTGATTGGTGTCTCATTCCGCCCATGCTCGGTCATGTGATGTAAATTGGGGCCTGAGGATGAGCTGGACCTCCACCACTCACCACAAAGTTCACAAAGTTTGCCCCTCTTTACATACCGAAAGCATGAGTAGAACACGACACCGTGACAGTTCAGCCCCGTGGTGTCACTGTTACGTAATACTTTCTCACAGAGGGAGAGGGAGAGGGCATGGCTTGTATTTCGTATTGGACGTGAAGATCCCCTTACGCTGGCGTCATCCAGCCTATACTCATGCATGATCCAATCTGATTTTTGTCCATGGGGCGCTCGTCCTTTGTAGAAGACTAGAGTCTTTCTCATTCCAATTTTGCTGAAGCTGCTGTATATGACCTTATCACGGCCGGTGGCCTTCCAAAAACCAGCCACGGTAGCACGGTTTGTTCTAGTCCCCGTTGGGTATTTCTTGTCTTTGTGACTGAAAAAGTACCAATCACTTTGTGGGGTGGATCCTATCCTGCACTTCTCTGCAAAAGCCCAAAACACAAACCAGATATTAACAAGCAAATTTTACACACAGATAGATCAGCATATGTATTGATTTACTGAATCCAGGTATCATGAGGTGTGACAGGTTCTTTCACCTTGAATATCCCATGGTTCGAGCTTATTAAGATCGATGTCGCGAATGACATCAAGGTCTATATTCTGAGAGGCCACTTTCTTCCTCAAGTAGTAGTGCAGAAGCTCCTCTTCTGTTGGATGGAATCGGAAACCGGGCGGGATCTGAGAGGACTGGCCATTTACGGATAGATTCATGTCCTCTCTCGCCGTACGGTCGCCAAATCTGTTGGACTGCCCGTTTGAGTGCAGTTTTGGCCAAATCACTAAAATGGCATTTTGCAGATTTGTAAAGAGAGGGTCAGGTTTGGAATGAGAAATAGGGGTTAGCCAGTATAGGAAACCAAAGGGTTGTGCGAAAAATGGGAAGGCAAACATGAAAATTTATATTGGGGTGGTTTGGACATGGGAGGGGTCCAGAAATGCATGCAAAAGGTTTGGTAAAATGGCCATTTGTGTGGAGTGCTTTGGGACTGGGGTGATGGGTAATTATTAGGGTTTATGAGAAGTCCCCAACCACCTATCCCTAGACAGAGAAAGGGTAGCGTTTGGTAGGCCCCACTAAAGGCGTTAGAGAGTGGAAAAATGAAAAGGTGTGGGAGCAAGCCTCCATCTCTACTATGACGTTCGACCTTAAAATCTAACCTCTTGCAGCCCCTTTGGATGGGAGGTTTTCAGGAGAGAAGAAAAGAAACGGAGGGAAAAAGCTTTCTCTTCCTTATTTAGATGGTTCAAGATGTGAGAAAGGGTGAGAGATGGTAAGAATCAAGAACCCCTTATGGAGCTATTTTTGTTTTTCATCAAAAGTGGTGAGATTTGGTGAAGAGAAAGATGATCTACCCAAATGAGATTGTGAGAAAACATACTCCTTTCTTTTCTTTTCTTTTCTTTTCTTTTCTTTTCTCAAAATTGAAAGGGGGCGGATGTAGCCAAGTGGCTAAGGCAGTGAATTGTGAATTCATCACGTGCAAGTTCGAATGAACCCCGTCGTTTGCCCACTCTGAAAGAAAGAGGGACCATCCATTTTATTCCCTATGAGTTTTCGTCTCAATTTTCATTCTAGTTCTTACTAGTTCTTAAGAGAATAATCTGGGTACCATTGAATCTGGTTCAAGGTAGGGGTAACAGCCAGTTGAAAAACGTTAGCTAGCTAGACTAGCGCGAAATGGCTTTTTCTGATAGGGGATTGCTCCTTAAGAGAAACCACACCCCCTTTCTTTTCATTTCTCATCCAAGTAGTAAAAGGTGCCGTTAGATAAGTTCACCGCATGTAGGCGGCAGAATTGGACCCTCAAGATTAGTTGAGGTGCTTATAAGTTGACCCGAATACCCGAGTTATAATCACCTTTTTGTCGTTTTCCCATCATTGCCATCTCCAACCATGGGGAGCACCACATATTGACACATGCAAAATGCTGCAGTCTTGTAAATTAATTAGTGAGAGAGCTTATTAATTGCATTAGCTTAGCTAGGGCCACTTAATCACATGGGTGGTCCATCTAGAAGCCCCGGTTAGAACAGAAGCAATACAACACGCAGCATTTTTCAATGTACGTATCGGCATTTTGTATTAACATGATGGTGTACTTTGCTCATTGAACTCAAGACTTGAGGCATGGTTTCAAGCGTTGAATCAAGTTCTCACGACGAGTGATACAGTTTTATGACGTGATTCACTTGCGAAGAAGGGATAAAATCATCCACATACGCTGCGGCCTAGGCCTGCGAAGAAGGGAATGTTGGCTAGAACATGTGTCGGTTGGATTACTACGTTGCGATGAACATTAAACCCTAGCTTCTTTTTTTTTAAACTACTCAAAATTACCCACCAATAGCTAATTAACAATCCCATCACGACCCCTATCGATGATCGTGGGTCTACACCAAACATTGCCGACATTCTTTAGGCCCATTTGCGTAGTGCTAATACATCTCGATGTTTAATCATGAATGCTAAGATTTCTCTCTCTCTCTCTCTCTCTCTCTCTCTCTCTCTCTCTCTCTCTCTGAAGACGACAAGTGCTGTACGTGTTGAAACCGTTATGAGGTCACTCTGTCTCAACTCTAATAATGATCTCATTTGTCCCCAATTCCTATTTCTAATGATGATTTCAAGCCAACAATTGACGAACCAACCACTTCTTTTACTGACCGGCACTCACTATATTGTTGTTCAACACACAACTCACACACATACAGATATACTATATTGTGTGTATTATAATTTACCACACTTTATTGCCAACGTATCCCCTGCCCACTAGCAGCAAGCGTTCGGTCAGGTTACTCAAACCTCGACTAATTCCAGACGACTAAATCCCAATGACCCCAAAGGCGTTGATCGCACTCGAGAGGAGGGAGCGAACTCTCTAAGTCTCGAACCTTGACCACCAGACCAACCCCTTCGAATTATAAATCCACATATATTTACCATTCCTAGAAGTTAAACATCGTGAATTCAAATCCTCCGTCGTTTGATGATCTTTTTTCTTCAGTATTTTCTTCTGGGAAATTTTTCGTGTCGCACGTGTGGACATTTTTCCTGGTGGCTATAAGCGTCTTTGTCATATTGTCTTTTCTCTTGGAAGTTCTTCTAATTGGCTAGACACAAGATTTTCTGATTAGAAGAAGAATCATCGATATTCGATAATGCAGCTCTGCAGGGAAGTGTTTTCTAGTGGATGAATCATAGATTTATTTTTTGAACAAGGCTTGCTGGACTGCACCTTGCAGTCGGCCAATTGTGGGCCCATGCCGGGTTCATTTTCATTATCGAAACATTTCCTATTGAGAGGTCGTCAAAAACACTAACAGTAACCAAAAAAAAGAAAAAAAAAGAAGAAATGTTAATCGGATGCTTATTTTAATACTACCTGATTGGAGTTCATTTATGTTAATCCAAATGGATTTGGCCACATTGGATAAACCCGTCAAACCCATTTTATTATAGAATAAATGTACGTAGATCAAGTACTAATCAATATCTGATTCACGTGATTTTTAGCCAAGATTGATATTCTCGACGAGCTCCACAATTTAAACCGTTTCGATCATAATAGAACCAAATATGGGTTCACAATCAACCCACTGCACGGTGCAGTAGCCTATTTTTTTTCTTAATAGGCCCCTGATCAATTAAAAGGGCAAGGCAACCCTTTTGTTTATTACTAGTAGTATTTATATTTATTATGTTAGCGTCTGTTCCACGGAATTACGATTTGAATTGGGGTAGAATATTACCAGTAATTAGGTGACATCACTGTCACAATGAATTTTTCATAAACATTAACTTCATTGTGGCCATAAAAAATCAATGAATGTATTGTACAAGTTCTAAATGTTTATTTCAAAATATAGACTAAAAAACACTTATTATCCAAAAAAAAATATAGAATAATGTAGGCTAGTTAATTACTTGAACTTAATCAATTTTTCAATTTTATAATACATCAAAAAGAAAACACAATATATCATTTTAGCTAGATACGCGCTCCCATATATAGTACTCCGTAGTAGAGCAATTCTTTTTCCAATAAAGTGTAGCAATATATAATACTACTTTCTTCTTCTTTTTTTAATCTACACACATACTTCCACGTACAAATCATAATCAAATTACACATGAGGCCCAAACACACTGCGCTAGCTACATCCAACATCATTAATTCGCAATCTCAGTGCAATGTATTATGGTTACGTATTGAATGTGAGCGCGGGTGCAATTGCATTCCGTGACAAAATGTGTGTCGGTAGCACTCGTGTTCATATTCTTGCATGCGCCGCCCATGATCTTGGGGACTGGCTTTTGCATGTGCCTGGAAAACGAGCCGATGATGAACCGATGACTGATTATTCCTGCATGGGATACCTTTGTATATAAGGTTCCACCTAACTAGCTATATAAACAGCACGATTAGTGCGCAATGGGGTCTTAATCTCCTCCAACTTGTGCGTCCACATTTAGAAAAACTCCTAACGTGACTAGCATGCCTTCTCTATGACGTTGCATCAAATGCTTTTCAAACAGTTTTTTTTATGTAAAAACTTTATATTCATCTCAAAATTAATTGACAATGAGTGAAGAGATCTCAAATATTATTAAGTGATCACTCAATCCACTCTCAAACAATGTGGAATTTATTTCCTTAACATTCCCCCTTGTGAAGGAAATGAATCCCACATTGCTTGGGAGTGGAATGGTGATCACTTAATAACATCTGGGACCTCTCCACTCATTGCCAATTGGTTTTGAGATGGATATAAAGTTTCTTCATTTCCTTAACATCCTCCCTCACGTGCAGCCGCATTTGAGGTCTGTCACGTGTGGCCACTTTTGGGTCCTATCATCGTGCAGCCTTTTTGCTGGTCTGTCATCGTGGGATGTGAATTGTGAATTTTTAAAATGTGGGGTGGAACAGGCCCTGCTTTCATACCATGTAGAAACTTTATATTCATCTCAAAATCAATTGGCAATGAGTGGAGAGGTCCCAGATGTTATTAAGTGATCACTCATTCCACTCCCAAGCAATGTGGGATTCATATCCTTAACACCCCTCACGTGCAGCCGCATTTGAGATCTATCACGTGTGGCCATTTCTTGGGTTCTATCATCGTGCAACCTTTTTACTGGTCTGTCATCGTGGGGTGTGGATTGTTAATTTTTAAAATGTGGGGTGGAACGGGTCCCCACTCTGATACCATTTAGATACTTTATATCCATCTCAAAACCAATTGGCAATAAGTGGAGAGATCTCAAATGTTATTAAATGATCACTCAATCCACGCCCAAGCAGTGTGGGATTCATTTCTTTAACAGTCACAAGGGGCTCTATCCAGTTATGAACAACTCTAAAACCCCATCTTCTGTCTCAAGTTCTAATGTTTTAGAGAGTTCTGATTCCTCTACTATGTTGTGGCACAGAAGACTTGGTCATCCAAGTCCTCCTTTGTTTTCTGCTTACAGTGACATCTTCCCTGATAGAGAATTCTGTGAGAAGTCTTGTCCTGAATGACAAGACCAGAGGAATTAAAGAGAAGAGAACAATTATTATCTTCGACAAAATGATAGACTAAAATAAGATTGTGTAATATGTGGTGTGTGAAGAACATGAGAAAGGTGAAACTGAGCTTTAGGAGTAGGAAGTAAACCTTGCCCAGTATGGGTTACTTGAAGAGAATTGCCATTGCCCACCAAAATTCCTTCTATCCCATGAACAAGTTGAGAAAGGTCTAGATTCTGCAGATTATTGGTGATATGATTTGTTGCCCCACTGTCAAAATACCACGATTGGTGAGGAGAAGAAGATGTGGAACCAAAGCCTTCATAGCCACTGTAATTTCCATTCACAGAACCATGTCCAGGTCAAGGGCTAGCAATACCAAAAGAACCAACAGATCCAGTAACGTGAGCTTGTGCAGGAACAGATGCAGGTGCCATTTGTGACATTTGAGGCAAGAATCCCCCGTGAAGTTGGAATGTGGAAAAGGAGAATGTATTGGCCCCCTCAGAGAAGTTCTAGGTCTTGAAAAAGGAGCCCGGGAAGGCATCGTAGGAAAATTTTACTATATAGGTGAAGAATTCATCCATGGACTTCCTTGAGAACCTCGCCAATGACCATTTGAAAACTGATCATAAGCGGGAAACTGAGAAAATTGAGCTTGAAACTGAGGTCTGTAGTTACAAAAACTAGTGATATGATTATTTTTCCCACAAATTTCATAGGGATCTCTTGGAAATCGAGGACCTCTTCCTTCTCTTCCTCTATAGAAATTTTTGGAAAAGAATAATAGAACTGTGGTTGAGGCATAAACTGTTGTGATGAATAGGAAGGGAGGAATCGATTTGGATTGTAGTTTGCACTACTAACTTGAGGTATCACAGGAAGCAGAGGAATTGATGTGGAAGGGCTATGTAGCTGCTGAACAAACTGCACAGAACTTAAATGTCCTTGTGATATTGAATTTTGGAACTGAAGAATTAAGATGTGTAGCAACCAACAAAGATGTAGCCACCACTTCGTCATCTTTTATCATTTGCATATCCTCTCCATTTAGCCTGGTTACTAACTCATCAAAGGTAATATCATCACCCCTCAATCTGACAGCTGTTTTAAAACCATGAAAAGCTTTGGATTTCAGACCTCTGAGTGTGTGAAACACAAGATCATCATCTACCATTGGGCAACCTGCTTCGTTTTCTTTCGATATAAGGAATAAGATCACCCAAAGCGTAGGGTATAAGCGTCTAATTGGAGCATAATAATCCGAAAGACCAGGATCATATCCACAAGAATAATTAATACGGCTTGGTTGGATTTGCAGAAGTAAGCATGGGTTTTCAGCTTTTAGATAGCCAACTTTGTTTTACTTTGCAGTGGAAGGTAAAAAGGCTAAATTAAAAGCGAATTAAATAGGATAAAAAGAAGGCTAGGTCTAGAAATTACTAATACCCACGACTTAAGTCATTTCACGTTTCTCACCCAATTACGCAGTTTAAGATACTCAACTAAGGTTCTTAACCCAGAAGATAAAATGGTTCGATTGCTAAGCTAGCTCTAGAATTCATTTGGCAAACACCTCGAGCGACATAGCTCCAAGCATCATGTGTGGTAAGTAGGCGATACTCTTACCTACACATGATCAAAGATATTAACACCTTTGTAATTTGACAAACAAACCTGAACCCCACATCGATTTTCGAACCAAAGATTCAAACTTTATTGGTGAAAATGCAATTTGAACTCAAGCCATGAGGTGCTAATCACCCCATGACCTAACCTTGAAAAACTACTCACACATATCTATGAAGATAAGAGAAGCAAAAATCTAGCTAGCATATTGAAATAACAACACTTGAAGAAAACTAGATTAAACGAAATAGATCGGAAGATTGCCTACAACTTTAATAAAGATAACAATAGCAAAACTAAACTAATTAAAGCAGAAAATTAAATATTAAGTGCTGAAAATGAAGAACAATGCAGAACAATTCAAAAAGTAAGTAAATCCTATTCTATATTTAAAATGGGTACATTTCTGTCCAAATCGTGCAAAGGTGACCTAACGGGGTATTTACACCGCCAAGTTTTGCGCACAAAATATTCCAAAGATCCTCCTCTAAGACCCTCGGTATCGATATTGAGGAATGGAGCATCGATACCGGATCACTTTGAACAGTTCCACTAGGCCGCTCAAACCAACCGGTATCGATATAGCAAAAAGGCATATCAATACCTAATCACAATTCCAGTTCCCAATCTTTCTATCTTTAAATGGTATTGATACGGGGTTTCTGAGTATCAATTCCGCCTTCAAATGATTGGATTTTTCAGCTTCCGGCTTCCGTCTTGGCTTCCAACGTCCTTAGCCACCCGTCAGGTCTTCAATGCTTGATTCTTTGGCCCTGATGGCTTCGTTGCTTTGTCACCTTTGAGTTTTGGACGCCTTCGGCTTGCTTTAGGCTTTAAGACTCATTTATTGAGCGATTTACCTACAAAATAAGGTAAACATACCCTACGTGCGATATCAACTAAAAAGCTTGATTAACTATATATAAAACTATAAAACGAAAGGACTTAAGCACCAAGAATAGACATTATTGGGTGCTTATCACAACCTACAATAGCTTACCTCTATGCATAGCCCTTAATAGTGTCTATGTATATGTCCCTGGTAGAGGTTTTGGTAACATTATACAGGCGGTCTCGTACATCATGTCATGTGCCCTAGATAATGAATTGTATCGACTAGACAATGATTGCCAGACTTGATAGGCATGATCTAATCCAAGAACATAAGATAAGGTATTCTTTGATAAAGATGCAAGTAAGCAAGATAATAGTTGTGAATCAACTAGATTCCACAAGGCAAATTCAGAATTTGGAACTAGAATACCATCTGTATTTTGAATATGAGGAGTTGGACGTGCAGCAGTACCATTTAAGTAGCCAAGAAAGCCACTAGTCTTTAACACACTTTCAACTTGCACACGCCATTAGAGATAATTAGCTCCATCGAGCTTTATATTCACCAAGGAATGAAAATTAGACACTAAAAATGCAAGAGAAGAAGGGAGAGTTACTAATGTAGTGGAGGTTGAACTTGCTGAAGGAATATCCATGCAAATGGGGGAGGTGGCTTCTAGGCCGGCTAGAAGTTTATTCCCTGCCAAGCCGTTTTTCAGTTGTGGCTCAAATGAACGTGGCCGACAACTTTCTGAACCAATTAGAACTTTTTCCAGAAACGCCGTGCGGTGTAACAGTACCCTGTACGGTGTTCCAGGTCTAATTCTAGGCTTTTGGGCTTTTCTGGTTACAGGGGTTCACATCCAAGCTTTCGAAGGCATTGTTTCCTTTATTTTATCATCAGGGCATTTAAAGAACCTTCGAGGTTCAGATTGGGGTGTTTACAACAACGACCTTAAAAGAAAACAAACTACTAAATCTTAGGCCTTAGCCACCAAACCAACTCCTTGGGTTTAATTTTTTTAAAATAACTTCGACATTGTTCTAATATCAATACACTTGTAATAAAAGAACCAAGGAGTGGTAAGCCAAGGCAAGTGTTGAAATTACGGATTTACCCTTGTGGTTTGTTAAGGGTGGATTTTATTGGTTAAGGGTTTTTTGGTAGTTTGGTATTTTGTTGGAGGGCAAAAGGGTGAAATGTGCTTTGCATGGGCACATTGTGGAAATACACATTTACCCTTTCAGTTTTGTAGTTTGTGTTCTTGTATATTGGGGTATCTTTGACTTTATACAGTCCAGATGATGATGACCTTTTTGGAAAAGGATTGTACTTTTACCTGGTTTTCCGGCGATCTTCCCTTGCCTTTACCCATTTTTCCAGTTTCTTTGTCGACAAGGAGAAAGTACGCGCAATTAACTTTCTACTGTTGTAGCGGCTGTTGCCGTCCTTCAAAGGAAACACGCGATTACTTAGCTTCCTTTATGTGTTGGTTCGAGCAACAAAGCCTCAACCAAGGCGATGATAGCACACACGTGTCCACTAATTGGTTCGACTGGGTCTTGACGGTGGTGTGATCGTTGGCCACCGCCGCTCACGGCACTGCACTGATGCACGGACATCCGGATACGAGAGATGTTCGATTTCATGAGTTCAAAGAGGTAATGTTTTGAAACCTTGGGCTTTTTCAATTTCTTAATCCTGTAGCAAATGATATTATACTCGAGAAGAATACGAGAGAGAGAGAAAGTTAAGATAGAGAGGAGGAAAAGTAACTGGATCTAGATCTTGGCTCTTCTGGCTGTGTAAAACAGAGATGATGTTGATTCAAAAACCTCATTTCGGATGATTCAACCTATGGATCTCTATATCTATTATTTGTTGTTGTTGCTGCTGATCGCACTTACCGAATTTACAACCATCATTTCACTATAAAGAAGATTATTCGACAAATGAATTCCCTAGAAAGTATTCCCTTGAAGCTCTGTTATTTTACAGATTTGAACTGGTGGTGGGGCTCCAGTTGGAAAGGAGGTCGTGGGAGGGGAGGTTATGGAGGTCTAACCCATTTGATCCCATTTATATATGAATAAGTGTGGTTTTACCTATTTATGACCCATAATACAATATGGGTGGATTTGGGCGGGTTAGACAGGGCGGATATGAGCGGGTTGGGTGGTTGGGTTTAAAATTGCCACCCCTAAAATGGAGTGTGCAAGGGGTGGTGAACCTCGTGATTTTAGAGTTCAGGGTTTGTGTGTTTTTTCTTTCAACTGAAATTTAGAAGAAAGAGAAGAAAAAAAAAACAGGGGGTCAAATTTAGCATTTTTATTTGCTTTTGGAGATTGAAGTATTTTTCTTCGCCAAATTTCAGGTTGAAGCAAAAGTTCCACACCTTGGACATGAGTTCCCCATTGCTTACCAGTCATCAATATCGATTTCGTGCCTTGTCAGGTAAATTTTGAATAGTTTTTGGGGTTTCAGTTTTTAAAACTCAATTTTGGTTAGTGGTTCTAAATTACCATTGGTGTGGTTGCATAAGATTTCTAGGTATATTTTTTCTTAAAGGGATCATAGTTGGGACAAAGGGAGTACTTTTTCTTGCCGTTTACAAATCTTTCATTCATTCCCTAACTCGAATACAGCATAACGGAAGAGGGAAACGGAGAACTGGAATTACTCATACATATTAGTTTAAGAGATGACAAACTGTAAAGGTTTTTGCTCTTGAATTTCTAACAAATGATTTCCACATTTTAATACAGGCCAAAAACAATATAAAAAAGAAAAAGAAGGTCCTGTTCATTTTTCTGTTCTTTTTTTCCCTCTAGAGAACCATGATTTAGACAGGCTTGAAGTTTCCAAGATGTGAAATTGTATTAGATACATTTTGTTATTTACTTGATTCTAACATATTCATGGCCAACCATTCATATGTAGAAATGTTGCCATGATGAAGTCAAGAAAGGATACGAGATATGCAATTACCTTAGTGGTGACCCATGACGAGACAAAATTTCCTTGTTCGGCTTTGCATAATCTGA
Organism: Rhododendron simsii; assembly: GCA_014282245.1. Taxonomy (NCBI): domain Eukaryota; kingdom Viridiplantae; phylum Streptophyta; class Magnoliopsida; order Ericales; family Ericaceae; genus Rhododendron; species Rhododendron simsii. The sequence continues at coordinate 8,304,935 of CM024959.1, read as the reverse complement.
TGTCGTTTAAGCAAAAATTTGGAGCTGATGCAAGGTATTTCATAGTTAAACACTTTGATTTGTGTGTTTGTTTAATAACCGAGGCTATCTTGTCCGTGTCATGCTATGGCTAGGTAACTCCATTACTTGCAGATGTTAGGTGATAATAAGCTCTATTTATAAGTTAAGTTTTGTATTTACTGGTTTTGGTAACTTTTGCCTATAGGCTATCTAAGGTTGAATCTTTGGCTACTAGAATTGTTATTTATGACTTTCATTGGCCGAGCCTAACAAACCAAATCGAGCCTTAAATGCGATCATTAGACACTAATCAATAGAGAAAATAGGTGATTATTTATTTTTGGGTAGGGATTGATATAAAACACCAGTTTACATAGGGTGACTGAAATTCAATGGGTGTCTAGGTGAAATTTTTGAGGGTTGTAATTCATGAGGGGGAATTTATAAGTATAGGGTGATTGAAATCCCAAGGAAGGAACTTGTAAAGGCTTTTTAAAGATCATCATCGGGTTGTGAAGTCTTTTGTTTTGAAGATTCAATTGGTTTGTGTTGTATCAAAGAGTACAAAAAGTTCAACCTACGGCGTGTAAGTGTGCAAGTAACTCTTTGAGTACAAAAGGTTCAACCTACGATCATTTATGTAAGTGTGCAAGTAACTCTTTTTGCAATGAGCACCATTGTTGTATATGAGAAGCATTGGAGAAAAAGGAGACTCGAAGACCATGTTCATTTTTGGGATTTTGGGAAATGAGTGGAGAGAGAGATGGAGAAATGGGAGTAAAAATTGAGAGAAAATTTATAGGGGAACGTGCGCCGAGAAAAAGTTGAGACTTGAGTCCCAAAATGAACATGGTCGAAATCCTTTGTTTTCAAAATGTCTCTTGAATATTTGTGATTGATGGCAGCAGGATGTGATTGGAAGCCCAGTTCTTTGATGACCTCTGTGATTTCTGCTGCAAAGCATTGATCTTGATGGAAAAACTATAGTAATTGCTGGGCTGGATGGGAACTACCTGAGGTTCTACTTATCCTTTTTCCTTTCTCATTCTATCTTGATGAAAATGTGTGCTTGTCTCATGCAAAAATATGGTCTCATTTGTTGTTCTTGGTTGTTATTATACTTCTATGATCTTGATGGAAAAACTATAGTAATTGCTGGGCTACATGGGAACTACCTGAGGTTCTGCTTATCCTTTTCCTTTCTCATTTTATCTTGGTGAAAATTTGTGCTTGTCTCATGCAAAAATATGGTCTCATTTGTTGTTCTTGCTTTCTATTATACTTCTATACTTCCATATTTGTTTCACTTCTAATGATAGTGGTTGTATCTCCACGATATGTATTTTTACTTGAGATCGAGTGTTTGTTGCAGAAGAAGCTTTGGTTTAGTGCTTGATATTTATACCCCTTGCTGATTCCATAACCAAGCCAACAACTTGATATGAGCTTTGTAGTAAGCAGGCCTTTTTTGCCTTACGGAAAATTGGAGAAACAGAGATGAAATTGATTGGTGGTTCGGATGTCTATTGTGCCAGCATTTTGTCAATGGACAAGAAGTTGTGGAAGCAGTACAGAATGTCCAAAAACCTTATAGCAAAGCTTAAAGCGACTCTCATACTGAAGAAGTTATAGTTGTTTAGACACCTCTATATACTTACATCCTAATATTGTTTTTGGGTTCTATGTATTTGAATTACCTATCTGACAAACATGTTGAACTTGGGTATTCTATGCTTCTTTACTGCCTGGCCTTTGCATATGTTGACTGTTACTAACTACTATGAATATCTTGCTTTGAAGGATCATTAACCAAAGCATTGCAATTGAGAACAAACTATATTGTTCGATTAGTGGCTACGAACAATTTAGATCAGTAATCCAATGAGCCACATATTGTATTATTGTTTGAGTGTAATGTTCTACGTCTTGAGGTCCGTTGAGCAGGTGACTTTATTTTCCTATTTTCCTGCTTTAATTTAAATGTTTATGTACAAAGTACAACAAATGCAGTGATTTAGAACAATACAAATGCATGGCTAAGTATAGAAAGAACAATTGATACCTGCAAAAACAACGGCTTTTTGTATTTATATATAGACTTGCAATAACTTGCAATAATCAGTGAAGCTATATAAGAGTACCATAGTTGTAATACAAAGAAGATGGGCCAAAACAATAAATCCCTTGTATTTGAAAATCTGAAACTGATTTCTAATACAATAACCTCTTGATATGTTTCTACTACATCACAATGAATTCAAAAAAACACTTCTCGACTGCAAATTCATCCGATGAGCACGCGGAAACGTGCGGAGCACGCGGAAACGTGCGAAGCACGGGCATTACACTAGTATAGTCTTAAAATTATGACGGTGTCCTATAAAGTATAAACTATGCACTAAAATTTTCATTTGCAAATATTTATTAAGCTTCTTCTTAAATATGTAATTTTTGCACCTTTCTTTTCTTCACATACTCTATCCTAGTTATCATAATATGAATTACCTATTTCTTTACTTATAAATGTTGTTAATTATAAGACATATTACATTTATAAGAATTTTTTTTCAAGTTCACTTGAAAGAAACAATAACATATTTAGTAAAAGTGATGGAGGAAATTCACTATTATTTTTTTATGAAATCTTCTTTACCATTATAAACAATATGTGCCCCGAACGTAAATTCCTGGGTTCACCACTGATTGCATGCTTGGAAGGGGTTTTTTTTTTAATCTTTAGGAGAAATAGTACTTGTGACGTCCAAGTCTGTTGCAGTCGTATTCGAGTTCAGAGGTCTTGAGAAAGAAAGAGTTAGAAAGCCTTGGGGACACAGCTAGAATATGGTGTCTAGGTCCCTCAGCTAACATCCGATAAAATTGGAGCGATGCTGAGAATATGGTGTCTAGAAGGATCCTTTGACAAGTCAATCCCGCGGAGAATATGGTGTCTAGAATGACCCTTTGATGAGTCAATCACTGATCGGAATTAGAATTTTTTTTGGATAAGAAGGAAAGGGAAAGAATAAGTTACCTTGGGTGATATATGGTCCCATGTAGGGTTGCTAAATGAACCAAATTATTCGAGTCTGAGTTTGTGTTCGTTCATTAGAAACTTGTTCAAGCTTGGTTTCTTATCATAATAATAAATATATAAAAAGAGTGCCGCCTCATTGGTTGCATTCCCTCCCTCCAAATAACTTCTTTTTTTTTTTCAATCAATAAAATAGATCATTTACATTATATATAAAGTACAAAATACAAATTCGCGACACTATATCAATTGTGAGAGTCCACGAGACAACCAAAAATTAACAACTCACCAAATACAAGAAATAAACCCATTATAGGGTAGAAACGAAAAAACCCCTTTAAGGAAAAAAAAACACCCACACGCAGGTGGGGAGATTCGGTTGAGCTAACCCAGTTGGTTCCCTCCAAATAATTTCCTCCGTGCGTAGCGAAAAGATGCTTCCATCAAAATCGCATATCAATACGTTTTATGGGTCTTAGATTTTCCACAGTTTCACTTCAACTTATTTGCATTGATTTCTCATTTTCCCCAACTAAATTTAGATCCGAAGTGGTTTTCTTTGACTTCTGATCTGTTTCATTCAACGGCCATCATATAATTAGGGGCAGCCGTGGCCCTTCTAAATCATTTTGTCCAATGGATGAATTTGCTTATTTGAAACGGAAACTGGAATTTTTTTGAGTGAGGTTTTTTAGGTAATAAAAAAACATAGCTAGATAAAGAAATGAGAATAATAAGTGAAGAAAAAAAATTATTGAAAACTGTGTTGAGAGAGGGATGAGTCCTCGGAATCCTAAGTGAACCGAGTGAATCCAAACTATCATCTCGTTTGGAGGCAGTCCATGTAGAGCTTTGCTACGACATGGGGCTCTCCATAAGTAGACGGTAGGATTAGACCCCTGAATCAATCAAGATGCACGTAAATTGGTCCGAACACCTGGGTTATCAAAAACTTGGACATGCGATCATTCGCGGAGGAATTAATTTGCATCACCGTAGTTTTATCAAGCATTTATATCATGGGTTATATTTGAATACGTGTGTACGGTTTTACATTAGGAATAAGATCCCATAAGCAAAAATCAGAATGAATTATGGAAGACTTCATTGATCCAGAAGCCCAGAATACGATCAACTCAATTAAGCCCATGACTGCGTTTGCAGTGTGACACCGTCGATTTTGGGCCTTTCTTAAACCCAACAAAATCCGTCAAACAGAAAATTATCTGTGCGTCTAGAAAACTAGTACTTAATTCCAATTAAGAATGAGCTTAATTTTTATTTGTCTCTATTGAGATAAAATTACGGTACTTCTATGTGAATGCGACATTTGTAATTGAATATGTCAACATTCACCATGGACGGCATGCATCTAATTTCAGCAATAAAAAATTCAAAACTTACACGTGGGAAAATGCAAGTAGCATATAATTTACTTAGAGAGAGTTTATACTAAATTAACTATTCTTTAAAACAGACCCCAAGGGGTTTGGCCAAATAATTGTGAGAAAGCAATCAGTGCTCCGTCATGAGGTCACAAGTTCTATTTTCACGGAGGCCAAACATTTCAAACCCCACTGGGGGTTACGCCCTGTCATTACCTTCATAGCCCTTGAATTAGCCAAGGTGCTCACAAGTTGGCTTGGACATCCAGTTATCAAAAAAAAAAAAACCATTGTTTGAAACAATTAGCATTCTTCATCTTTAGTATAAAATAATAAAAAAATTAAGCTTTTGGTCAATTATTTGTGATATTAAGCATTTGTCTCATTGAAATAAATTAGCAAAGCATAATGATATAGATCAAATGTTTGAAAATTTTCGAAAGTAGTAATAAAGAAAGTAAGACCAAAAAATTGTCTTTTTTTTGTTTTTTGTTTTTTTTTTCAATTGAACTTTTAACTTTCGTTACAATTTTCACTACTGATATTTCTCTTGTCAAGATACACAATTCATCAAAATATATTGACGTGAATTCAAAAAAGTTTTTTTTTTTTTTTTTGAGGAAACACAAACTTATCATATATATCAAACTAAGATTTCGAAGGAAACAAAACAAATACAACAATACCATTATTAATTTAGGACAAAGAGACCCTCATGATTCATCTTGAGTTATGAGTCCCGTGCACCAAAGTCAAGATTTTTTTTGGGAAAATGACTGGTCAGAGGTGTTGACCAGGAAAAATTCTAATTTCATGGTCTGGAGTCTTCAATTTACCACTTACATGACAGGAGGAAAAATATTGACAAATACATGGTGTGCCCACTTGAAATGTCTATTTGACCCTCTTTGACTCAGAGATCGTCGAACTCTATTTGACTTGGTCTATTTGAATAAACGTAATGGTCTTTTTAAATATAACATAAAGTCTTTTTGATTTTGTGACGTGCTCTTTTTTTGCCCAAAGCAGGTTCGTTCAAGTTGACTCGGAGATGACATTCGTCGAACTCTATTTGACTTGGTCTATTTCAATAAATGTAATGGTCTTTTTCAATATAACATAAAGTCTGTTTCATTTTTTGACGTACCCTTTTTTTGCTCGAAGAAGGTTAGTTCAGTTTGAATGGGAGATGATATTTACTGAACAAGATATCACTTGGTCTTTATCAACAAAAGTAATGGTCTTTTTAAATATAATAAAAAGTCTTTTTCATGAATTGACTTACCCCTTTTTTGCCTAGGAAAGATTGAGTTGATCAGATTTATCGAACCCTATATGACTTGGTCTTTTTCAATTAATGTGATGGTCATTTTGAATATAACATAAAGTCTGTTTCATATTTTGACGTGCTCTTTTTTTGCTGAAAGAAGGGAAAGGGTTTTGATGTTACGACACCGTTTTATATTAAGGGAAAAATTATCCCCACTGTTTCACCGGTGTTATGGTTACCATGTATTGGTAATTAAAACAGATGGTACCATGTATTGGTAGTTTCAAAACTGTAGACCATGAAAGTGGTGAATATTCCCTTCGTCCTCCACTGACCCGTAATTTTCCCATTTTTTTTTTCCCCAATTCCATACAACCAGAAAGGATTTATTGCATTTGCACAATGCTTGTCTGCAGTCTATGTTTTGACTGCGAGGAGTGCTAGGTACAAAGAAAATATGCAAAGAAATGACCCTTAAAGTGTACATGAACGGCTCAGATTCACTGTGCAGTGCATCTGAGCCGTTCAGGTACACTTTAAGGGTCGTTTCTTTTCATATTTTCTTTGCACTTAGTATTTCTCTTTGACTGCAGAGGTGCAGTTGGAGTATTCGCAACTGTCGGATGGTATTTTTAACGGTCGAAATTAAAAAAATACTTTTTCTTGAAATTTATTTTAAAAATTTAGACCACTAAATATAAAGACGAACAATTGTAATACAGCTGTATGGGCTCGAGAAGCCAGATGCATTGCATTTACATCTAGCGTACCTACCTATATAAATGTGGGCTCGTGAAAGAGCCAGGCTACAAAATGATCAAGACCGTCCCAACTGATCATGACCCACTAGATTTGTTTAGTAGTAATTATATCTGTACACGGCACAGTTCTATTCGACAATAATGTTTCATTTATGTCGCGAGATTGTCTTGAATTATTATGGAGTGGTCCACGAGTTTGGTTACAAAATGTTACTCCGCGACCGCTTTGACAAAAGATTTACGGGATACGACGTCGCAATAAAAACTTTAGTTCAAACCCTCTCTAAGTACTCCAATTGATTTTAGCTGGGGTGGAGGTCAAGCGGTTTAATAAGTGGTATCACAGTCAGAAAGTCACGGATTTGGATCGCGGGAGCGTAATCGTGGGGAGGGATTAGCTGTCGAGCACAGAGTGCTCTCGTGGATTTTGGTTGAACAAAGCCCCCATCGACGACTGTTTTAAAAACAAACTTGCAGGTACGTCGACGTTGAATGTCATAACATACTTAATCAAAATCCTCCCTAACACTAATTCGTTTTAAGAGTGATGATACAACAACAATCTAACAATATCACTATCCAAGTTGCCCTTGTTGCTCCAATCACTTACAAATTACGGAGTAACAAGTTTGCCACACGATGGGTCTGATTTTTCCCATCCTTTTGTCTTCTTGCACAACATGCATAAAATCCCCAGCATGAAAGGATTCGGTTTATCTGCAGTCAATTACAGAAAATGATGTGCGGTTCAATTTAAATTGTTTATATTGACAATCAATAGTTCAAATTTGTTGAATCTTTTACTGGTAAAAATCTTTTATTATCGGTAAAAGATTGAAAACAAATCTGAATCATTAAAAATACTATTCGACGATTGCAATCACTTGGACCGCACCTCTGCTGTCCAAACTTGGAGACAAACCATATTCTTACTCTCGACCCCCTCAACGTTCACCCACCATCAATTATTTGGGGCCTCAAGTTGTCAACCAACCGGTAGCTAGGAATATAATTCATATCGTTGCTCAAACTCAATGCTTACAGTTACAGGAAAATTATTAGATACTTTTAAATTAAATATCCCAACACCTTGAGCCCAAAAAAATAAAAAAAACAAGAGAAAAATCTTGAGCACTTAGGGAAGCAAAACTCTTTGCGCGCCCCCCCTGACACGCCCCCCCCGCCTGACCCCACCACGCCAGACCAAAATACCCCCCCGGCCAATAAGTCAACTCACTCAATAATTGAATATTTTTTTATTTCTCATTTATTTACTTTTACATCTTTTTTCATTTTTATTTATTTAATATTATTTAAGTGTTCCAATTTTCAATCCGGTTGAATCGATGCAAAGATCTTGTTTTTTTTATCATTTTGTCTTCAATGGTCATAATGAATTTTTAGCTCGAAGGCCTATCAATAAGTACCCTAAGACTTATTATTTAGTTTTAGGTCTCTCTTAAGGTATTCATTGAAAGGCCTTAGAGCCAAAAATTCGTTACGACCATTTAGGATGAAATGATAAGAAAAATAAGACCTTCGCACCGGTTCAAATGAATTAAAAATCGGAACGCTTATTTTTTTTACTCTTTATATGTATTTTTAAATTATTTCATATTATATACGTGAGTAAATAATATTACTCTTATTTTTTTACTCTTATTAAAATTTTATAATTCTTTTATGTTATTGAATTTATTAATTTTTTACTCTTATTAAAATTTTAAAATTTTTTACTCATTACCCTGTACCACCATACCCAATATGGTGGTGGAACAATTCATCAGATGAAGCTAAAAGATGGGCTGCTCGTTATACAACACGAATTAGTTTGTGGCAAGAAATAATGAATACAAGACCAAGAGGGACAGGAGCAGAATTTGGTGGAAACATTGATTAGAAATTGAATATTCATGTATTTTCACTCTTCAATGAAATTAGTACAAGTTATGTTTGGTTTGATTAATTAACATTAGTACGAGTTACATTTTAATCATTCATTTATTAATTCAAATTATAGTAAGAAGTCTTTTAAAAGTAAAACAAAAAACTACTAAAAGTAAAACAAAAAAACTAGTAAAAGTTAAAATAAAAATAAAAACAGTAATTAAAGTCATTTATAAGCAAACAAAAAAATTAGGAAAAGTTTAAAAAAAATAAAACAGTAATTAAAGTCTTTTAAAAGTATAAAAAAAAACTAGTAAAAGTAAAATAAAAAAAAAACAGTAATTTTTTTACTTTTAAAAGTAATAAAAAAAAAAAACCTAGCCAAAGTGAAAAAATAAAAAAGAAACCGGAAAAAGGAGGGGCAAAGGGGGGAAGGAGGTGGGGCCGGGGGGTGTCAGGCGGGGGGGGAGTGTGTCAGGGGGGTGCGAGAAGAGGGTCTCCTTAGGGAACGGTCCCTAATCCCGTACGTGTTCTGCTTGCAGTAGGGGCCCGATTGGATGCTGTCTTGGATGGGTGTATTCCACAATACACCCGGTTTAGGAGTGATGGGACTTGTTTAGCTGGCTTTGGCAACCATTTTTTCACCTGTATTCAACACTCCCCCTTCTTCGCGTATACACCCCAATCCGGTGGGAGAGGTACTAAATTATTGCTACTCCTGAGCCCTGCAATAGCTTCTCCGGCCTGATACACCCAAATCTTGACCATTTTACCCCTCATTATCCCCCTTCCCTAACGGCTTTCTCTCCCAGCGACAGTGAATCAAGAAGAAGAAGAACAACAACAACACACAGCGAATCAAGAAGAAGAAGAACAACAGATCACCACCACCACCACAAAACACACGAAATATGTATGTATATTTAGAGAGAGAGAGAGAGAGAGAGAGAGAGACATACCTGTTTTTATCGGAATTTTTGGGAGGAATTTTGTATGAGAGAGGGAGGCACAATCGGATTTGTGGGAGAGAGAGAGAGAGAGGGAAGATCGTGGTCGTGTGAATAATTGAACGCCGCCGCCGTCGTCCATGGGAGAAGGCAAGAAGGTCAGAAGGTGGGTGGGCCGGTGGGGTGCAGTAAATGGTGGCCATGGTGGTGGGTGTTCCTTGTTTTTTTTTTTTTTTGGAGAACGTAAATGGTGGGTGTTCGGTGGTATAAACAAACAAAAAAGCTATAAAAAAAAAAAATCAAACTTAATATTTTTATATATAAAAAACAGAAATGGATAAAAAAACAGAAATGTCTAACGTTTTTTAATATTTTAAATTAAGTAATTAATTATTATATTAGTTAACTAATTTACTTTTGATCCTTTGTGAAAAAAATTATTAAAAGTTCGATTTCGTAATTAAATATTTAATCTAATCAATAATCTAATTTAACAATGCACAAGGACAAAAGAGTCATTTGACAGCTTTTAAATCATACACCCTCCCTTATACACCCATTTTATCCTTTATCCCAAACCAAGTATTATTTTATCCTCACTCTCTAATACATCATCCAAACCATCTACTTTTTAATACACCCTCTATAAATGTCATATCAATGTGGGCCCTCCCTTCTTAACTAATACCCCCTATTATTTTATCACCCCTTCATAAATAATACATCCAAAACTAATACCGCATCCAATCGGGCCCTAGGAGTCTTGTTTTTGTCGGCACGGCATGGCTAAATTTGACTGAGGTTAACAATGTAGGGGATGTTCGGATAAATAAGCCAAAGTGGCTTATTTTTTGTCCTTATTCAAAATTTTTTTTGTATCACTTGGCTTATTGTCAATTTTTTGGGGATTATTATATTCTCATGACAAGAGGAATCTAAAAAGTAAAATTTTTTTGGCCGAAATCGATTTTTTTTTTGAATAAAGACGAAACAAGTGGCTTATTGGCTTATTTTCGATTTTTTGTGGGTTTATTTGGCTCATTTTTGGAGGGAAAGCCAGTGGTTTTTTTAGAAGAACAACCCCTAGTTAGCTTTTTCTTCTTTTTTTTCCCCTTAATTAACGTAGTTTTTGAAGTTTTGCTATCCAATTATCGACTCGATGAACGATAAATTTTGAGGAAATCAAATGTATGAAAAATTCACTGAAGAATGAAGGAAATTAAAAAAAAAAAAAAAAAAAAACGACCCGTGATGACTTAATTTTTTTTGTACTTTTTTTTAATTATTATCTATATTTGCTGTTTGGAATAGAAAAATCCACCACATTAATTAGTTTGGTTGGTTGGTCTAGCCTTTTAATACCAGGGAAAGTTGACATCCCACAGGCCCGGTATTCCCGTTGACTTTTAGAAGGGGAGAGTGAATAGAACCTATAATGACCAATATTTGTCCTTGAATAAGTATTGTATTTCTATTTTGTTAACTCAAAATCCTTTAATATAACGAGTCATGAATTATATAATAATTCTTGTGGCCTATGTGCTTATGGCGTGCAATTAAATAAAAGTTTAAAAAAAGAAAAAGAAAAAGAAGAAGAGATAGAGATAGAGATAGAGATAGAGTGTGTTATGCCCCATGATGTTTACTCTAGTGATAGGTTCTCTAACAACCGAACGATCTTGTTTTTGGTCATGTGTTTCCTTGATTAGGTTATTTGGGAACACTTTGATCAGGAATAACAGAGATTGCCTTCGTAATGATCGTATTGATGAAAAGACAGAGGACATGGATATCAAAATTTCTTGTGTTTATCCTATTATTAGTGATTGTCTGATTGTTAAGAGTGACAATCTCGCTAATTCTAGTATATCCAAAAAAAAATTTCCATACTCGTACTGCGCAAATCATCCTGTAATCCATATACCTATGTACTCCTACTATTTGTATATATTCTTTTTGGTATTTGCAACAATATTTCTCCTCTTGATTTATCGGGAATGTAATAATTATTTATACCTAGCTTTAGCTGTCACACATGGGCATGCCTAAAGGAGTGGATGGAGGTTACGTTCAGCTTTGTAGTTGACTTTTGACTTTTGACTTTTGACTTTTACAAGCATCTCGCGTGACACAACTGCTCTAGTCGCTTCCATCGTCCTTCTTAACGTGAGATGAATAATGAAGACAGTTTTTTCCCTCTGATTTCTTTCATCCGCGATGTAATTTTTTGCTCTGTTACACAATATATCTCGGTAAAAAAAAAAAAAACACGTTTTGTAGATAAAAGCGTACGTCATTTAAGGTCGTGTCTCACATACAACCGTATAGTATCTTAGAAAATTATTGATTCGAATTGCTTTCTATTTTTTTAAAATCTAAGTACTACTAGTAAATTAGTTTATGCCATTTGGGCAATATCATATTTTGTTTGTTTGTCATATGAGGTGACAAATGTAATGGGCCTCTTCATTACTTTTCAACTCTATGATGGAAACTTTATAGGTGTATTTAATTTATGTCATGCTTAGGCCCACTTCTTTCCTAAGCTATATATTGTTTTGGTATTTTTTTTCCCGTCCTTGCTGGATTGTTTTTAGATTTACGTGAAATATCTTGGATTTATTATTCATCTCGTCAAGTGAGTCTGAAGAATAAAAAATTACGTTTAAAACAAAAAAAATTGGTTAAAGATGAAAAAAATTGAAACAACTGTCTTTTTTGTAATTAATGTTCTCCTAACTGAATTTTTTTTATATTTTATTCATTTTTTCTGTTCTCCAATCCTTATTGTTGAAGTGAATGATTGCTCCTATAGAAAGGTTATAAAAAAAAAAAAAAAAAAAAGAGGATTGCAAAATGTACATAATACCGAAGAAAACTCCAAACAAAAATTTAGGAAAAACTCAGCCTAAGTATGGTCATGATTGATTGATTCTCTATTAGAAAAAATTACTTCTCCGAATAGGCAAATTAAAATAATTTATATCTTGTCAGACATTAGCCCTTGATAGAGCTCAATAGAGGAGAAGAATTCATGTAACCACTGCCTAGTGCAGTTGGTTTGTCATCTCTCCCCCAAGGGGGAGGTCTTGGGTTCGACTCCTGCAGGAGCAATACCCTGGGGTCCCAAGCTATGGATAGCTTCTGGACTCCCTGTGCTAACTCTAACACCCCCTACTAACCCCCGCTGATGTATGACGATTGAAAAAAAAAAAAACCTTAAGTGATTGAGACATAAGACTCGATTTGATTTAATTATCTGGTCAAACATTAATATACTGTGCACTGCTAATACAAATGAGCGATACACTACATAACCGTAAGTATGTACGAGTTCTAATAATTTACGGGGAAAATTCCGCTCAACTTCTGCCAAGTCCTTTAAAGCAGCCGTTGGAGACACGGCGAGAATTTTAGCCAACCAGTGTTGTTGTTTCTCCTGAAGACCAAAGCACTTAAGCAGCACGAGACACGGCGAGAATTTTAGCCAACCAATGCTGTTGTTTCTCCTGAAGACCAAAGCACTTGAATCAGCACACAGAGTTTCGTGAAAACATCCGGACGGACAGAGTGTGTTCAAAATTGTCCGTAGATTTTTCTATTTCGTGAAATTCACGTGTGTTTAAATCCGTACACAAACATCTGTGCTCGCATCCCAATATTTGGTTTTTCCCCCTCCGTTTTTTTGGTGCGGCAAAAGTTTGATTAGAGACACCTTGAAAAAAGAGTTGAACTTCGTAAGCGCATCCCTGATACCGTTGTGCTAAACATCTTGCTAAGATAACTTCTTTGTTTTTTGTTTGGTTGTGAGTTTAGTTGGGAGGCGGGGGGGCTGCTCCCCCCCTTGCAGCTCCCCTTGCTGCTGCCCCCTCCTTTTCGGGCCCACTCCGGTCTCGCTCCGATGATCGGAAAAGTTCACTTTGTAGAGCTCGTCGAGTAGAACAACCATGTCAAAAATCAGTTTGATTGGATATCATTAAGTCCTTGATCGGAACCTTTTTATCTTAAAAAGAATGGATCCGAAACACTGGATCAAATCCATTGTAACCCATGGACCGAGAGTTATATGGGCTCTGATCAGACACTTAATGATATCCAATCAAGCTGATTTTTGACATGGTTGTTCTACTCGACGAGCTCTACAAAGTGAACTTTTCCGATCATCGGAGCGAGACCGGAGTGGGCCCGGAAAGGGGGGGCAGCAGCAAGGGGAGCTGCAAGGGGGGGAGCAGCCCCCCCCCCGCCTCCGTTTAGTTGATAGTGGGTGGAGAGAGAAATAAGGTAATGATTGAAAAGATGGGTAATGATTGAAGAGAGATGAGAAAGTAATAATTAAAAAAATAGAGTAATGATTAAAGGAAAAAGTAGGATAATAATTGAAAAACAAAACTAAAACTAAAATAAAATGGCAACCGAACAAAGCTATAATACAACAGATGAACAAATTTTTTGTTTTTTTGACCACATCAAAATGAGACGGCGTTGAAACCGTCAGGACTGGACCGACATTTCGTCACACGGGGTAAACTCGGAAAGTGAAAGTCTTCTCCTCCACATCTGTACAAACCGGAGTACTTTACCGGGCCCTGAGGTCCCTATAAGTATCGCTGTCCCGTTTCAAACATTTATCAGCAAGTAGCACCCCAACGCCAATAGTAGAAAGAGTTCCCGCAAACACGAAACAAGAGAGAGAGAGAGAGAGAGAGAGAGAGAGAGAGAGAGAAAGAGAGAGAGAGAGAGATGGGCAGTCTGCAGGATGGCGCTTCAGATGGCAAGGTCATAACTTGCAAAGGTAACTGATAACTACTGCTCCTTACCACTTGTGGTTTCTTCGTCTAGTTTATATTATACGGTGAAAAAACTGAATTTTAATCGACTGAAAGTGCTGTCTGTGGATTTTTATATGTATTAGCCGCGGTGGCATGGGGTCCGGGGCAGCCGTTGGTGATCGAAGATGTCTGTGTTGATCCGCCTCAGAAAATGGAGGTCCGAGTCAAGATCCTCTTCACCTCAATCTGCCATACTGATCTCAGTGCTTGGCAAGGCGAGGTACGTAGTACTCTGAACCCGAATCGACAAAACATGTTTTATTCAATAAAATCCTTATTATACAGACAAGGGTGTTTAAAACACTCGGAATTTCGAGAAAAAATTCGAAGATACGGTAAACTTATCTATTTTAGTTGATATATGTGTGAAAAATGACGTTTCTCGAAACCTGTGTTTTTGTGAAAGCCTTATGAATAAGACTTTAGTAAAGGTTAACAGGTCTTGCAAAAGACAGAGAAAATAAGCATTTTAATGGTTTAGATTCAAAGGAGTAATGGCCTCCGATTCGAAATCATCCGGCAGATATTTTGGATCGTATTCAAAGCAAATTTTTAATTAATTTCAAAAGCGTGCGAAATTTCGATTTCTCCAAAATAACATTTGAGGTCATTTTCAAATTGTACGTACGAATCACATTAGAAACTAGTAAAACATAGTTTAGAAGATCTTTTGTACTAGTTAATACTTTTCAAACGAACTACAGTAGCATGTTACCTCTAGAATAGTATACAAGCATGCTTTCAGCTTATCTTTCCATATCTCTCACCCAATTTGTTTTGTAAAATTACGATCTTGTTTGTTTTTAGAATGAAGCTCATCGGGCGTATCCTCGAATCCTCGGCCACGAAGCCTCCGGGTAATGCATTATCACACTCAGATATTCGTGTTGTGACCAAAAACATGCACACACATACACCCAAACAGAAAGACAACAATTTTACTTGGTTCTACTAATCGCCTACTCCACGGGGAACTGATTATACTATGAGGAGAATTACTAAGGGTTTCACCCGTAAATTTTTTTTTACCTCAATTTGGGTGTTTGCGTGTTTCTGGCACAACGATATGCTTATTTAATTTCGGTTGAATTTCCAATCCCCCCTCTCAAAAAAAAAAAATTAAGGCTCACGTGTTTTTTCTTGTGTTGGTTACAGAATTGTCGAGAGCGTGGGAGAGGGAGTTACGGACATGAAAGAAGGGGACCATGTGGTTCCGATATTCAACGGGGAGTGCGGGGACTGTGTCTACTGCAAGCACGACAAAACCAACCTGTGCGAGAAGTTCCGGGTCAACCCGTTCAACAAGGTGATGGTGAACGACGGGAAGTGCCGGTTCTCGACGAGGTCCGACGGGAAACCCATTTACCATTTCCTTAACACTTCCACTTTCAGCGAGTACACAGTCTTGGACTCTGCCTGTGTCGTCAAGATCGACTCCGAAGCTCCCCTCAAGAAGATGACCTTGCTCAGCTGCGGCGTTTCTACCGGTAAGCATTTTTTATTTTTTTTTGGTAATACAAGATTTCGCGAGACAGCTTACACGCATCTGGAATTAATTTTTACCGTCTCTCCCCTGACTGAATTTGTGTGTTGATTAAATTAGAAAGTGAATGCGCGCTCCGATTAAATTGCTGGGAAATTGTGCTAGTTTATAGTACTAGGACCTACTTTTCATTTGTCTTATTATGCCTATACCTCATTATGCCTAGATAGAAACTCTGGACCACCACTCCTCTCTCATTCTCTTTCCTCTTTGTAAGTCTTTTATTCGTATTACTAAATCGGTACAGGTACGTAGCATGTGCATCTGAGTTTTGTCCTAATGGGTGTTCTCATGGTTGGTCTCTTGCTAAATTTGAGGTTCGGTCTCTTGCTAAATTTGAGGTTCGGTCTCGGATGGACATATTTCTAGCGTTGTTTATTCGATTGGATTTCGGGTTTAGAATTTGATGTCTTCACTCATTGTTTCTATTAATCTTTATAACAATTTCAGAGATTGATGAATTTTTTTTTGCCTTTCAAAAAGGTAGCATGTGCATCAAAATTGATTAAACCATAGTACTTTATGGTAGTAATTTTCTAAACCCCTAGACAATAACAACGGCCCGCAGTTCGAGATGCCATTTGATTCCGTTAGTTGTCAATTTCCATTTGGCTTTATTATTGAGCCTTTTTGGACAGTAAATTTGGACATTATATACAGTACCCCTATACATGAGTGTTTTGTTTTTTCTTTGCAAAAACCTACTCTATCCTAATCTAAGGAGAGCGTTATTTTCACCCAATCCAGGGCATGCTCATTCCGTGTTTCGTTACGGTAATTAAAACCGTTCATATTGTCCAAATTCATTTGTTAAGAGGTCATGTAAAAATTTAGCTTAATCGGATATTGGTAAGCATTTGATCATCTAAAAGTTATATTTTTTAGTCAAGAATTTCAAAGAAATTAGGAATATGCTAAAATCCACCCAAATGGGTAGGATAATAGATAAAAAGGTGCATTGATATCCGAGAAATATGTATTGATATTTGTGAAAGTATATTAATATCCATGAAATATGCATTGATATCCGAACTTGTTTGGAAGTATGTGTATATTATCCTCTGCCTAGTGGGCGGAGGTTAGCAAAACCGAAGAAATTAAATAAACTCTTAGATGAAGTAATTATCGAGATTGGATTGAGTTGATATTTGTCACGGTCTCCTAGAAAATGAATCTTGAAAATCTAAACGATTATCAGCAAAGTGACACACGGAATGAACATACCATTGGTGAGAGTGAAGAAAGCGAAGGTGAACAAAATTTTCAATTTCTCTTTAAAAATGTGATGATTCTGATGCTTGACAAATTTGACATGAAGGTCTTGGAGGTGCGTGGAACACTGCTAATGTGAAGCCCGGGTCCACAGTTGCAGTTTTCGGTTTGGGCGCCGTGGGACTTGCGGTAAGTACTACCTCCGTCCCAATTTACTTGTCACAGTTCCATTCTAATCGGGTAAAAAAAATTAGTTATATTTTTAAATTTGTAATAAATTTTATATCCAATATGGATCTTGTTTGATAAATCTCGATTTATTCTATAATACAATATTTTCAAAATCACTTAAAATATTATAAATTACAAAATATAATCAATTAAAAAATAGTATAAACTCCCAAAAGTAACAATTAAATTCGGACGGATGGAGTATGACTTAGCTGCCCCTGCCCTGGACAATTCTCATGAGTCGGTCTTCTTTTGGAGAAGTCTCGGGTACCGTGCGGAACTACACACGTAGTATTTCGTGAGTCGGTCTTTTGTAGTCAGGTCAAATCGATCTTTTTCATCAGTTAACGAGGCTTCAATTCATTTTCTTTTCTTATTCCACAATTTTGGACATGCATTATTCAAAACCTACTACCTAGGGTAACATGGAGAAGCCGCATCATATTTGGGACCTCTTTGAATATTTGTTACGTGATTCCGCCACATGATGCAAAATGCGTTGACATTATGATCTCGATGTACTTATCACGTAAAAAAATTTACACTAACTATACATATGTAAAGGCTTTGCTAAATTATATTTGACAGAAAAAGAATGTCTGACCATCTATCTATTTCTTGTAGGGCAAATACACTTCATACAGATAGATTTCGATGTCAAATTCAATTTAATTTAGTTTGTATGGGATTAACCAAATCAAGACTTATAAAATGAACGACTTGGATCATCAAATAGTTGTACTGATAGATTTATTTCCCATCACATAAGGTATCATATGAGTAATCAGAAGAAGTTTTAATCATGAATACACAGTAGTAAATTTCTAGGTTTTTTTATTTTGAGTATCCGTACAAGTCCTATGTGGGAAAACATGAACAGGAGCAAGGGCAACTGGTGGAGGCTATTCCTCCGTTGACTTTACCTGTAGATTTTTCGAAGTACTTTTGAGAATAATGGAAATGTTAACTTCTCCTTGAAATGTAATTTGGACAACTAGTGGAGGCTATTCCTCCGTTGACTTTACCTGTAGATTTTTCGAAGTACTTTTCAGAATAATGGAAATGTTAACTTCTCCTTGAAATGTAATTTGGGCAACTAGTGGAGGCTATTCCTCCGTTGACTTTACATGTAGATTTTTCGAAGTACTTTTCAGAATAATAGAAATGTTAAACTTCTCCTTGAAATGTAATTTGGTTTTCATCAAGTCTCCCCACAGTTGGATACCGGCTTCCGTTCTATTTTTCTTAGTATCTTAATTTGGAGAGTGTATTCATCCATAGATAGTTCTAAATTTGCCCCTAGATACATATGTGTGCACCAAATACATTTTTCCATTTTAGATAGGAAATAAGAAGTCATATTACGTATTTGACTATTTGGTGCACGCCCATTTTCCGTTGTAAAATAAATTTCAAAAAGAAAGCATGCTTAGTATGCGTACACCATAATTTTTGCAGGCAGCCGAAGGAGCGCGAACCAGAGGAGCATCTAAAATCATAGGAGTTGATATTAACTCTCAGAAATTCATCAAAGGTACCTCATCATGCATGTCGTAATGACTATCTTGCCTTCCTCAAAAGTGTAAACATAAATACTTGGAAAATAATTAACCACCTAAAATAGAATGCCTCTTGGTTAGTTACTCATGAGTCCCCCATTGATTCATTCCGGAAAAGGAAAAGAGAAGTAGATAAATGACTAAATTTATTCTGGAAAAGGATAAGATAAGTAGATAAATGACTAACACTTGAATTTATTGTTCTCTCACTCATTTTCCTTAACAAAGTTCTCCATTAATTCATGTTGTAGACTTATGTAGCTAAAAGAACAAAGAAAACAGTTCAAAAAGAGGCTCAAAGGGTGTTTATGGGCTTTGCCCCCTAGGTTTTCGGATCTGGCCCGTTGTTCGGGCTACACCCCTTAGGTGTTAGGGGCTTAGGGCCTCAGCTCTTTATCCAACCTTTGGTTGCATCTCCCTCCCCTGAGTCCCCTCTCCCCCACTTCATGTAACCTATCAAGTTTTATTAATAAATTTTTTGTTGTTTCGAAAATAGAAAAGAAAAAAAACCGTTCAAACAGATAGCACACTACTGTGACGTGCACTAATACAAGTCTTTCTGAAAGCACAGGGAAAGCAATGGGAATGACAGATTTCTTTAACCCAACAGATCTCGACAAGCCGGTTCACGAGGTTAGTGTAAAGAATTGAAATTTTCCACCGCCGTTTATCGGCAGATACTCACGTTCGTTTAAAAGAACTAACGTATTTTCGTGATTCCTTTCCTTAATTTTTTGAAATATACTTACTCATGAAAGTACGTTGTTTTTACCCGAAAGGCGAGGACTACTAAGATGGATCAACAATTGATCAGGACAGGCAAGGGCGGAGCTATGTTGGGGCTCGGGAGGCCTGGCCCCCCGAACCTGACCTCCCAAGTGTCCGAGCTTTAAAATTTTAATTTGTATATACCTGATTTTGAATATTATTCATAACTATTCATGTATTGCTACTTATAATCTTAATAATTTTTGTTTGATTTGATAAAAATTGGTTATTTTGCATTTTCATTTATCAATTTCTTTCACAAATAAAAAATAAATACATGACGGTTGGAATATCCTAAAGGAAAAAAAAAAAAAAAAGGATTGGTATATTTTAACATCATTAGGCTGGAATCATTTCATTATAGAAATGTAATGCTAATAAAGCAAAAACCTTATGATATAATAAGTATACGTTCCGATCAAAAGTATATGTCTATTAAGCCGGTCCCGCGGAGTCCTAATCCTAGCTCTGCCACTGAGGACATAGAGTAACTATTTATCTAGATTGTCCATTTAAAACTACATAAAACGTAACCATCCTTATCTCCAAACACCCAATAAATTAACATGTATTGAGAGCTATTCATGAATTGAAATTTAAAGTAGTTGTGCACATGTGATGTGGTGGATGCAGAAAATTAGAGAAATCACGGGAGGAGGAGTCGACTACAGCTTTGAATGCGCCGGAAACGTGGATGTTCTCCGGGAAGCCTTCTTGTCTACCCATGACGTATGTCTTTCTTCCTTAATTTACTCAATACTCCGCTAGGGTTCGAATCCTCTCCGGTCCAATGATTTGGACTCGTCTATTGGTATAATCAGTGGTTCAAGTTTGTTAAAAAACTCTTCCATTCATTGCAGAAATAGA
The DNA here is from genome assembly GCA_014282245.1 of Rhododendron simsii. NCBI lineage: Eukaryota > Viridiplantae > Streptophyta > Magnoliopsida > Ericales > Ericaceae > Rhododendron > Rhododendron simsii. Next base: position 8,284,645 of record CM024959.1, on the reverse strand, counting down.
CGGTTTCCATTCGGCCTTATCCAACCATGACATAAGTAGTTTTATTTTATTCATGAAGCAACAAAAGATTATGCAGATGATGTCTGCAGGCTAGGGGTGTTACTCGAAACCGGAAAGTCGATCGAAACCGGAAAAACCGGACCGGACCGCATTTTTTAAACCGGTTGAATAATTTCGATTCGATTTCGGTTTATAAAATTTTATAAACCGGAAAAATAATTTCGATCCGGTTTATATGTTTTAAAAACCGGTTGAAACCGGACCGGTTATATATATGTATAATATATACAAATATATATAAAAACATAGGGGAGGAGTTGAATTATGGGTTTTTGGTTGATATTTTGTCGTATATATTGGTCTAATAAATATATTTATTATATAAAAACTGTTTTTATGGGCTTAATTATGTTTTTATGAGTTTTTTTTTATGTATTGGGCTCAAAATTGATCCTTTTTTGTTGGGCCCAAAAAAATGGTTGAATTATAGATTTTTGGTTGATGTTTTATAGGTTGAATTGTGAATATTTTGATGTGTTGGGCCCAAAATATGGCTTATGAATGAAAACCGGATAAACCGGATAAACCGGACCGGAACCGGTTGAGCCGGTCGAAACCGGAACCGGTTTATCTCAACCGGTTCCGGTTTTTAAAAATCTCAAACCGGATAACCGGTTTCGACCGAAAAATACACCCAAACCGGTCGAAACCGGACCGGTATCACCCCTACTGCAGGCTATGTTTGGACTGTCGAATAAAAAAGGGAAGTCAATTATCACATTACTGGATGACTGCATACGTCTGGCTTTGATTAGAAAATTCGTGGGGTCAATGAAGATTCGAACTTGTGGGTCCATCTATAAATTGGGGTGGGAGCATTTCCACTCTTTTAAGGGACTGTTTGGTTCCGCTAATAATTTCTTGAAATAATTAAATAGGCAGGATCAAGGTTAAGCAAAGTTATTACTACTACTTATTAGGCTTGAATTTCTTATTTGCTTATTATGTTTCTATATTATCTACAACAGGCAATTATTGGCTTATTTTCGTTTGGGAAGTCTAAAAAGAGATGGACCGTTTATTGCTGAGTCTAATTTGTTTAGAGACCCTTTCTAGTACTCTTTCCGAAAAGAGTCTTTGAACAAATCAGAACCATTGTTTATCCCAATGTATGGTCAAAAATTTTTTCGCTGTCTCCCATCAGTCCAAAACTTGCATCAGCAAGAATACGATACCTCTCTTTTGCTTGATTCTTTGGATCGAGCTAATCTCTGTATTGACATGAGATCAATTATTATTTTGAATTCAATTGGGAACAAGCTAGGCCATATTTAGATTATTATGAAAATGAAGTAGTTATATTAAAAACTACTGCTCCAATTTTATATATGTGTCATGCAGGGATGGGGGTTAACAGTGGTACTAGGAGTTCATCCAACCCCAAGGATGCTTCCTCTTCATCCAATGGAGTTGTTTGATGGTCGTAGAATCGTGGGATCGGTCTTCGGAGACTTCAAAGGGAAGTCACAGCTCCCCCATTTTGTCAAAGAATGCACGCACGGGGTAACTACCCATATGCTCTCTCTCTCTCTCTCTCTCTCTCTCTCTCTCTCTCTCTCTCTCCAATCAGAAATATTGCCCAGTTAATTTGGTTATTTTTATTTTTTCAGGAAGTGAATTTGGAGGAGTTCATTACTCACGAGCTTCCCTTTAGCCAAATCAACGAAGCTTTTCAGTTGTTAATCGACGGGAAGTCGCTGAGGTGCCTTCTTCATCTTTGAACTCCGACAACCTGATCATGATCAAGCAAGCATACGTGAGTGTGTGCATGTAGTATATGTATCGGTGCATCGCATGGGATCACCACTTTTTGCATTTTATTTTAAAGGAGAAAAGGACACAAATTTATGTAATAACCTCTATAATATTGTTTACCTGGTGTGATTTTGTGTGAATGCATGCAAACTACATAAATTTGCCTGCCTCTTGCAAATAGTTTTTTTTTTTTCCCCATCAAACATACTCTTGCAAATAGTTCAAAAACTTCTGACAAGAATGTTGTACCCATCTCCTAACTCTAGGCCATTTTTCAATTTTTCTTTCCTTTCGCTTTTGGAGCTTCATCCACTAAGTTCAGACTCAACGCTAAACATAGGCTCATCACTGGCCACCACTCTACACCTTCCGTGTGGATTCAAAATAAAGGTACCCTTCTGAATATATACTGCTAGAGGGCAGCGTCCCAAGATCGTTGAATATTTAGTCTTACTAATTGGTCAAAGAAGTCATTGACCCGATATGGTTGTAGCATTAGATGAAGGGTGAAGTATTATAATGAATATTGAATAATGCGTAGCGTGCAATAGCCTAATTGTTGGGCATTTCGCCTGTTAGATATCTGCGGCCTACTCTTTTTTTCTTCTTAAGAAAGAAAAGAGAATAATAACGATGAATTTTTGGAACTTCTATTTTCATGTTCACTTAGCTTTATCTTCTTCTTCTTCTTTTTTTTTTTTGCCAACAAAGAAACATACCCATTTAAAAAAGTCATACGGTATCTACAGATTATTACTGGAATACAGATCAGGACATACGGCATTTACAGATTTCCGCCCGAATACAGAGATACAGCCAAGCCCTAAAGCTAATGATATACAGGAAAAGCAAAGAGACGAAGTTGATGTCTAATGCTTAAGCAAGAGTCATCGCTCATTTCACACCGTTATCAATAAGGATCGGTTTACGTGAAGCTATTGTACCTAAACACCAAACGACTCCGGATGGCGGAATTCCATATCAAAAATAACATAAAAAACCGATGGAAATCAACAACCCATCGGATTAAATTTTGACAGAAACTGGACTAAATCCGGACAAAAACAAAATAAAACAAAACATACACTCTCCTTCATCATTGAGCAGCCCTTCTTTTGCCTAATCCCCTACCGATCAAAGATATGAAGCCGACAACTCAAGAAGCCACCAGTGACCACGCAGCTGCAAACTCAAGAGCGGAGCGGCGACGAACGGCAAGCGGTTTGGGTGAAGAAGGGGAAGGGAAAACCAAATCTGATGACAGAGATTGATTCCTCCCCTCCCGCTGCCCAAAGTTGGGTATAAACCCAAGGGGAAGGGAGGGAAACAATAGCTAATTCAATGCAATTCTTTACCGTGAAAAAGAAAAACCTTAGCTTTTGGATGTAAGATGGACAATGAACAAAAAATACCGGACACCCTCCTTAATTAGAATGGTAATGCAAAGAGAAAATTTACCTCGAAAGTACTCCGAAAAAAGCAATCCGCAGTTGAGAATCACTTTGATGATTGAGTCACACACATCAAAGTGAATCTCAACCATTAGTTGCTCTTTTTAAAATACTTTCAGGATAAATTTTCTTTGTCCCTAGTATTTTTCAGTATCTAAGTACCATTCAAATGCATAGGATATGGTTCAATGTATTTTGAAAGCCATATTTATCTACTGCCAGCTTAGCCGCTCTAAGGGGTTGTTCGGATAAATAAGTCAAAGTGACTTATTTTTTGTCCTTATTCAAATTTTTTTCGTATCACTTAGCTTATTGTCAATTTTTTTGGGATTATTGCATCCTCATGACGAGAGGAATCTAAAAAGTAAAAAAAATTTACCGAAATCCAATTTTTTTTGAATAAAGACGAAACAATTGGCTTATTGGCTTATTTATGTTTTTTTTTTTTTTTGGTTTGTTTGGCTCATTTTTTGCGGAAAAGCCAATGGCTTCTTTAGAAGAACAAGCCCTAAATCCGTCGCCCATGTTATGTGACTGTCGTTCAATGTATAGTAACTCGAACTCGTGAAGACTTCTGGCAAATTGAGCCTCTTCGGTGGTGTAAGAAGGATCGTTTGGACTCCAGCACTTCAGCCACTCATATGCCGCCAGCTCACACATACCTTCTTTTGAGAGTTCCGTTCCTCGATCTCCGGTCCCTTAAAGGTAATGGAGTGTCTATCTACGGCCTTTGTGATATCTCTTTTAGATCTGTTTCATCAGAAATGTGTTAGCATTCACACCTTGGAGCCGAAACCATGCATGCATCATCTCATGAGCTAGCGTTGCCCCAGATACCACTCTACAGGTAGACGACAATTAGAAGTGAGTGCATAGCCATATAAAATATATATAACCGTCCCATACAAATTACAACAAGTAGGAATACAAATTTTTAAGATCAAAATAAAAAGTCGTACCATATATACAAATGTTATGAAACCAATATTGATCTCATGAATTTTTTTTTTACAAAATTTATTAAGTCATGATTGATGTTTTGAAACTTCATCTTGTAATTGCATTTACAAATACAAAGCCATATATAGTTTAACAAGACAAGGTAAAATCAATTGGAGCCAGTTTAGTTGGTCATAACTCTTGCATTTCAGTGAGAGGTCAAGAGTTCGAATCTCCCCACTCACGTGTGAGTGCCCTTAGAGGGCTTTCTCTTTCTTTTTCTTTTTTTTATTACTACCTTATAATGGGCTTATTTCTTGAATTGAATTGGTACTTCATATCTAATGTAAAAATCATCTCTTCTACCGATTTGGAAAAAAAGAAAAGAAAAAAGAAGATAAGATAAGATGGGAAGTACTTGGACAATCCAAATGCAAGTAGGATTGCCACCACTTTGTTGCCTGTTAGCTGCTTCTGCTCTCGATCCACTTTTACACTATTCCCTGTGCGCCAATGCCTTTAAACCTAATTTGGTCAAATAAATACAGCAAAGTCCACTTGGACCCCTTATGGTTATCGCCATGTGCGGATATTCCCCTCATGGTTCAAAACTGACCACATATCCTACATGTGGTTTTGAAAATGTGCGGATAGACCCCATGCCGTCATGTTTTCCATCTATATTAACGGACACAACATTAAAAGACCGATATACCCTCGTCATATCCCTTGATTCTTCTTCTTTTTTAAATCTAACCACACCATCCCCTATACCAAAAATTGAATCCAAACCGTTGATGTTGTAAATTTTTACGAGTACTATGTATACATCTATGCCAAAATCCAAGTCAATCAAAAAATGAAAATTTTATGGTTGAATCGATTTTGTTATAAAATTAAAATTTCAAATGTGAATTTACTAATAATTAGATCATTGGGTTATTGATACCTGATTAAGATGATTTTTTACAGAGATACTCTATTCTTTATTTAATACATTATGAACTACTCAGATTACATTCTAGAGGCTTGTGAGATACACCTCCATTAATATAGATGGAACACATAACGGCAGGGAGTCTATCCGCACATTTTCAAAATCACAGGTAGGTTAGGTGGCCAGTTTTGAACCATAAGGGGGGTATCTGCATATGGCGATAACCACAGGGGGTGAAAGTGGACTTTGCTCAAATAAATAAGAAAAAAAATTAAAGTAATTAATAAGATACTAAATTTAAGTTTATAATCATGCGCGCATAAAACCAAAAGAAGAAGTCCTTACCGTTGTTATAACACCCGCACGATTCGTAGTGGCTCCAAGAATAGACGAGTTTCTCTTCTATTCATGACGATAGACTAAAATATTTCACGTTAGCCACCGTTACTTAATTTCTTCAAAATACGTCTCTTTATCACATAAATTTTTTACATTTACGAAATATCACGTCATTTTGCAAATCCGAAAATTAGGCATTGCATAGCATTTGTAATTTAGATTTTCTCGTACCAATTTAAGAAACGGAAATGATGCAAAGCTTTTTATAAAATAATAAACATATATGCAGAAAGGTAGCGTATATCTTTTTAAAACACTAATAAATTTTCTGGGAAAAGCTAAAATAATGGCAAAGACAAAGTATGATTTTATTCACCAACCTCTTTTGAGTTGTAACTTTAGCAACCTTTGGTGACACTCAACCAATTCTCAATTCGATGATTGAAAATGCTCATTTTGAAAAAATTGATTCGTAGGAGGACCATGCAAAAATTCAGTTCATTCGGGTAATTGGTAAAGACTCGGGCTTCAAATTAATATAATTCTGCTCAAACTAGCTCAAGACCCATGTATAAAATCTTTAATTTTTATCCCGAGTACGTACTTACAATTAATCAATTGAGCTGAAATTTTGTGTAACATCTAAACAATCGATCTATAAAAATTTAATTGGCTCCGATCATTGAAGTGAGACTTGAAAGGGGCATCACTTACCCATTCGATAAGATAGGTGAACAAAATTTTGCGGAGTTATATAAAAATATATAAGGATTGAGCACAATCGAAATGCAATGATTTGATACGTGGACTTCATCTCGATCCTGAACAACACAGTCTAGTCCAATTACATAGAAACCATTTGGCCTAGAGTACTCACAATCGGGTCTTATTTTTTTTCCAAAAATTTTCAAAATTTTGCATTAAAGTTTTTTGGATTAAATATCCATATTTACAAGAGAATATAAACGTACAATATCACGAAGAAGAGTTGAAAAAGTTCACGGTGAAAAAGAATTAAAAAAAAAAAAAACAATTTTTGGTCTTATTTTTGTGAGTTTTTTAAATTTTGATTGATTTTTATATATTTTTTAATCTCATTATCTCGTTAATTTTAATTTCGATAAATTTTCATATCTTTTATCTTATTAATATGAATACTTAATCCTAAATATTCAGATAAATATTTTAAGAAAATCACTAAGGCTCCGTTCAGTTGTCGAGAAAGTTGTGTAGAAAATTGGTTCCTAGAAAAAGTGAAGTGAGGTGAAGTAAAAGAAAAAGAAAATTATTTTTCTGTGAGTGTTCATTTGACAAAAGAATTTTGCAAGAAAAATTAAGATTTAGTTGTTCATTTGTCAGGAAAAATAAACTTTCGGGAAAATTTTGTGAGTGTTCACTCATTTTCCTTTTCCCGCGACGCAAAATCCTGTGTTTTTTGCAGGATCACTTTTGCAGGAAAGTAATTCCTGCAGGAAAACTTAAATTGGTAAGTCCTCGAATTTTCCTGCCAACTGAACACTAGGAAAGTTATGAGAAAATTGATTTTCCCATTCTTTCTTTTACTTTCCTGGCAACTGAACGGAGCCTAAAGACTAACAGTACATCCTACATTAAACAATATATAGCATTATGTCTATCTCAAAACTCTTGTCCACTTTCACAAATTGACATAAAATGTATTATGTTCTTTATATGTAATATAGATCTTATTTGATAGATCTTAATTATTTTTGTACAAAAAATATATCAAAATTATAAAGAATATTATAGATTGAAAAGTGTCACTACACAGATACCAAAAAAAGACAAGAATTTAATTTGGAACGAAGGATTAATTTAATTCAAACCTACTTATATATAATAACTCTTTTAATCTCCTTTGCATCCACTAAAAGCATGGGGATGTTCTTTTCAACATTAAGCTTCAAATGATCCTTATAAAATCTATGAATGTGAAGTACTAGGGGTTTGCACTGCTCCATATTGGTGATAGATATAGGAAAACAATCCGGACAACAAACAACTCGACCATCACCAAGGTTGATATATATATTCCAAGTTTCTTGGCTGCATACATAAAGAGAAATTGTTTATGACCGGGTTCTCATTTGAGATGAATCAATAATTGGTCAACATGACACGAAAATATAACAAATGTAAAAATTTTGAATAACAAAAACAAATTAATCCAAAAGATCGAATTATTAGGTCAAAACACCACTAGTATTGAAGATCTCTCCTTAATGTTTCAAGCCATTTATATTACAAGGCGCATTGAGAGAGATGTCTCTTAGTCTCAAAGCTTAACCACCAAACCAATCACTTGGGTCATTCGATTAACAGGAAATTTAGGAGAATTTTTAATTTTTTTTTTCCCGATGTTAAGGAGAAGAGCTAATGACAAACCTTTATTCTACGGCAACTAGAGCACAAACTAGGAGGAGCTTGTGTTTCGTATGCTTTACAATACAATTGTTCCCAAAACGGGGATCGTTGTAAAATTGAACGTGATGTTCCCTGAAACAAGAGAGAGAAGAAACAGGAAGGTAATTTGAACTTAATTATTAGTTGTTTGAATAGTGAAATTAAGGAACAAACTAGCTAGGACTGAAAAAAGTATTACTTACTGGCTTGCCGCATATTTCACAAACTTTCTTTTTCCCAACTGCATGTCACCTATTGAAGAAATTAATTAAGGAGAATTGAAAATTAATAAACTGAATATATGTCAGATTATGCATGCTTCCAATATTTCTCCATAAATAATGTAAATTTAATGATTTATCGCAAACAGTACACTCTTGATCGATTAAGCCTAATAAGTCCTAACTATTGAGAAGACATTTGCTAGTATATATATTTTTTCTTTTTTCTTTTTTTATCGGCAAAGAATGTACAATATTAATGAACATATATGTCATCATTGGCTAAGTACGTAAACCCTAGTCGGAGTATGACAAGAGATGAGAAAAAGTTACTGCAAATCAAAGGACGCCATGCCCATAAATCTTGGCTTTTGTTTATTTATATACTCCTATATGTGTGTGTGTACACGTACCGGATCAGAAGTATGGCTTTGTTGGCACCCCATGTTTATTCGATTATGACCAAAGGGCACGACAGCAAAGAGAAATACTCAAAAGGGAGAGAGCTTTATACATAATAAGATTGGATTCAATCATTCTAGGGACATTAATGTGATACTGAGTATCATATCGGGATCTTATTTCCATACATTATATCCATATCATACTGATAATAAATCTCCCTAAATCTTATTCTTGGAAGATTTCTTAATTTTCGTGAAGGCCAACCTAATTAAACATTGGTGAGTGGTGACACTACTACAAGAATAATGTATAAAGAACACACAAAGAAAGTTAGAAAGATCACAGTTTTGATGAAAACGTGATAATTAACATTTATTATCTCAATTTTAAGAGAATCGTGAAGAAAATTGCTTAATTAATCACATTTTTCTACGAGCGTGATAAAATGTGTTTATTCACGCTTCATTACAACCGTGATAGAAATGTCTCTATATTAACCACACTTTCTTACAAACGTGATAAAATGAGTATATTTTAACCATGCTTCATTGCTACTGTGATAAAATTTGTCTTGTTTGATTTAACCACATATTTTTAAAGCGTGATATTTAAATGTGTTTGCTTATTTTAACCACGCTTTAATTACAAGCATGGAAAAACGTAATTGCCTGTTTAACCTCGTTTATCTAAAAGTGTGATAAATTTTCTTTATATATTTTAACCATGTTTTATTTGCAACTGTGATAAATTATTTAGGTGAGAAGAGGACCTTCAAGATTTCCAAAACGCTCCTAAAAAAATTAAAAAGTTGGGCGCGCATCTTGCCTCCAATTCACCCAATCCTATACCCTAGCTCGTTTCTCTAGTGAACAACTAAAGAAAAACCCTAACAGTTTTCCCCACGAGGTCGCCACCCTTTTTCTCTCCAATGTCGCCTCTCGTCATACCGCAGCATGTTTCATCGCCTGCTTCCAGTTGTGACATCTGCGACCACCACCACCAGCTTCCGATGAGAAGAGCATTCCCCCGTCCACAACCATCTGTTGAGGTGATTTTGATTAGAAGAATCATCCTCTGCGGTAAGTGTTTCTCCCAGATTCGATTTCTCTTTTCCAACTTTCCCTCGTTCTTGTTTTGGACTTTCAACCTAGGGTGAGGGTTTTGGGACTTGGGCTCCCTGAGTCTCGGTTATGTAATGAATGATGGGCTATTTAGTTTAGTGCTGATTTCTAGGAAAGATATTCGAATGTTGATGGTGCCTCCTGCATTCGCACTTAAGTCACGCTTATTTTTCACGGTAAGCATGTTCTTGGTTGCCAATAGCTAGCCTAGTTTCTTGTAGTGCGACTATCCATAGCCCTGACCGTAAACTGCCCACGGAGGGGCTCGAACCTCTGCCTTCTAGAAGGAGGGGAGTGGTTGGCAACCAATAGCACTAGACAACGGTTCCCAACTGGTAATCAAGCCTTCTACCCGGTTAACCACTTGAAGACCCTAAGACCCGGTCAGGCTAAAATTGTTTCTTTCGATTCTGTTGAAGCTTGGCAAGGCATTCCATAATCAAATACTCCACATGTTCTTAGGTGTTAGGACCAACTTTTGTGCACTTCTAAAATTAAATTTGGGAGCCCAATTCCACCGTTGAACGAAGAGAGAGAAAAGAGAGGCGATTTAGAAACGAAGAACGGATCGAAGAACGAAGAACAATGGATCACTCCAGGTCTCCCTCCCTCTCTCTCTCTCTCTCTCTCTCTCTCTCTCTCTCTCTCGCTCTCTCTGTTCGTCTTCCCCCTTTCGTTCGTAACTCAACGCAAAAACCCTAATCCTCTGTATGTATTTTTTTGCAAGCCTGAACGAAGAAAAAATTGATCGTGGGTACAACCGCGACGACAAAGACCCAACAATTCTTAACTACTCAGGTATCTCTCTCTCTTTGCCGGTCAATCTGTTAAATCCCCAATTTTTAGGGTTTTTTTTATTTTTCAAAAATCTGATTTTTTTTTCCGACAACAACAACCCTTTCCTCTTGCAAATCTGGTAATCTGATTTTTGTTTCCAAAATCTGATTTTGTTTGAATATCTTTTTTTTCTGATTTATGTTAATTTTTATGGTTTATGTTATTTTTTTGAATTTATGTTATTTTTCCGAAGAACGAGGAACAAACCGAACGTGGGTACAACATGACGACGACAACGACGCAGCAAGGTCGATTTCTCTCTCTCTTTGACTAAAAAATTAGTATTTTTGTTCAAGTGACTTAGGATTTTGTTCAAATGTTTCTGGTTTGGAGATGTTCTAGTAAAGTAAGACTTGCCACCATTAATTACATAAATCCTCAATTTAATTGTTTAAGTACCTGAGTAGCAGCATTTGCGTTTTCGAAAGTTTGTGGTTTGTTGAAAAAATCAAATTTTTTTGAACTGATTTGAAAATCCTTTTTTTTTTTCTGTGTTGTATTTTATTGTGTTGAATGAGTTTGAAAAGAAGGTTCATTTTTATTATTTTTTTCCCGACTAGATATGGAGACCAATCGACAAGAAGAAGAAAGTGTCATGCCACCACCGACCTTCCCCAAACCAAGGTCTGTCTCTCTCCCTGCCTCGTTGGGTTAAAAAATTAAGGTTAAAAAATTATACGAAGTTGATCAATTGTTATTGTTTTGTGTTTTGGATTGTAGTATGTTGTGTGAATCATCTGCTAATTCTTCACTAGTACTTTACACTCCCCAAGTTAAGAATGACCTCGTACCAAAAATTAACCAAGAGTTCGATAGTTTAGAGAAAGTTCAAAAAATTTACAACCCTTATGCTGAAGAAGGTGGATTTAGTACCCGAGCACATTCTAGCAGAAAGAATACAGCCAAAGTAATCGTTAAAAGTATTGTTGTTTCAAACAAGGGGCGAGGGTCGAAAAAAGTACTCAACCAAAGAAACGGTGTCAGGGGCTAACTAGAGATAATTGTCGTTCAAAATTGGCTGTTGTGAGGAAGGGTGAAAAGTATGTTGTCTCCCAATTTTTCAAGGGTCATAATCATACACTTGCATCTCCAAGGAAGGTGCATTTGCTCCTATCCCATCGTAAGGTGTCCGCTGCCAAAAAAGCTTTAGTAGAACAACTTTCAACAGCAAATGTGCCAACTTGTCAACAAATGACTTTATTTGAGTTAGAATCGGGAGGTCTTGAAAATGTTGGATACTCACAACAAGATCTGTATAATTATAAAAGGGATATAAAGAAATCGATAGACGGACATAATGCCAATATGTTGTATGAGCATTTTGAGACTGAAAAAGTAAAGAACGACGGTTTTACTTATACAATCGAGGAAGATGATGAGGGGAGGATGACAAATTGTTTTTGGGCAGATGCAACTGCTAGAAAGTCGTACCAGTATTTTGGGGACGTCGTGGTGTTTGATACTACATATAACACAAACAGTTATTCTATGATTTTCGCACCTATTTTATGGAAGGCACTGATTGAGGAATTTATTCGTTAGAAGCTTGCTTACAAGAATAACAAGCAGTGCCAAAGCTCAGAAAATTGCTTATCGTGCATTGAGTCCAGTTATGGTACCCGTTAGAGATAATTTACGCAAATGGGAATGAACCCATCTTGGATAGGCTACAACATACACAAAGAGCCATGTTGCTATTGCTAACCTTGTTGATTTGTCCTTTGTATCAATCCTTTGGCATCCATCTAGTTCTTGTGGAAAATGGAAGGAAAGCAATATGCTTGACAGAGAGCTAAAAGGGGTGCCCTTTATCTTAAATTTTCTTGCAGAATTTTCTGGAGCCAAAGAAAAGCTACAAACAAATCAGAGATCTCCACTCTCAAAGGAGGGTTGGGGATCAATTACACAGTTCACGGGAAGACACACTCACACTATTAATTTGAAACTGTACCTAATGGAATCAATCACACATTGATCTCCACGGCAGGCAGATTGTAAATTGTCTTAACGTAATGGAAGAGTGATAAGATAACTTCCTGATAATAGGAGTAATAGAGGTTGTGACATGAGCACCACAACACCGCCTGCTTGCTGAACCTGCTTGCCAACTGGGCCAGCTGAATAATCTTGAACCTGCTTGCTTGTACATAGGAGAAATAGAAGGAACTCCACCTCAGTTCAAGACCCTTCTTATGCCCATGACCTGCTCCACGATCTACTGGGATTGAAGTAATGGAAGCAACCTGAACAATCTGCTATGTGGAACCTGCTTACTGAAAATTGCTGAAAGTTAGCGGCATCTATTTCTGCTTGCTGAAAATAGATAAGAAGTTGACACACCAAGATAAATCATTAAGCGTAGATCAACAAAATACTACGCATTTGAAAGGTTCCATTCATTTACAAACCAGCTAGATTGTGCTCCTTGTGGAAGCTTGGAAAAAGATAAATTGGACTTGGGTCAACCCATGGTTGATTAACACTTGAAAGTGATTTGGGTGTCAATGGTTGTGTCCCATTTTGTTTAGAATTCAATGTGTCCCTTTTTGTGTCTATGTCCATATCCGTTTTTGTTGTACGTAGATAATTGGAGTTGAATTTTGTTGGTCATGAGTAAAACATACAGATAATTGCAATTTACAACATTTTTTTTTTTGGGCAATTTTAGACCAGTTTTTTTAGCAGTTTCTTGAAGTGCATGGTATTGAACTGATCAGTATTTGAGCACTTTTATAGCATTTGAAGTGTTTACTGAAGTGTTGACTTTTTTCCAATTGTTTCATATTGAATCTTAGTGGAAGTGCTGTCTTTTTCTTTTCCAGTTCTTGCAGTTTGAATCTCAGTTATTGTTAGGCTTGGTAATGCAGATTTAGTGCTGCGTTCGTGCTGTTTTTAGTCCAGATTTAAGTCCAGTTGTAACGCAATGGATACGTAGTTGGAGTTACATTCCTTTGTTTTTGGTTTATAAGATTACTGGGTTGTGAATTGATATGTGCTTAGTTGTTTTTGTTTTCAATCGAACTTGTATCAATTGTTAAGTGCAAAGAAACAGTAGGTTTAGAAATTTATTAAGGAAAGATTTGTGGAGAAGCTACTTCGGCTGTGGAACTATTTGATATGCAAGATGTTTATACCAACATAGTAAGAAAGGGAAATAGAACTTGGGTAAGATGCCTATATAGCTACCAATATTTGATTGACCTGAAGGCCCTACTGTGACCCAAACTGAGATCTATTAATCTGGGTGGGTACATAATAGTGATCCGTACGGGTTAAAACTTTCTGGTGGTGAACTAACAATATGAATGATTGAAACACGTTTGTGTGAAATTTCCAGGCAAGTGTGTATCACATTGCCATCGATGTCTGATAGTCTTTTGTACGTTTGAATAATTCTATTTAGATTCTGTTTTCAAGCTCAAGACCTGCAGGCCTTCCGTTCATATTAAGCTACTTTCTCTGCCATAAGATGCACTCATTTTGGCATCCCAGAAGTTGATTTGTTTCAAACTCACTAGTTTCTTTAAGAGACTCGACTGTCTCTTGAATTCTGGGTGCATGCGAGGTGGCCATGGTAATTTGAGTCTAAGCGAGTGAATGACTTTCCTGGTCTATTTCCATTGGCCTATGGTAAAGGTGCATTCCCTCTTTTGTTAGTTGTTGAAATGTCTTATATAAGTGAAAGCGTGGTTACGGGTTTCCTTTTCTATCCCTATCAAATCGTACATCTCTTTTTCTTTACTCTCTTTACTATATTTCTTTTTCTTAGACACAGTATAGATAGATATTCTAGGACACGTTGGATACCCATTTACATTTGACATGTCCCAGACGACCACGTTGGCTTTTTGGTGCTTCAATCATAAATGGTTTGAGTTTAGTTTCTTTCATTTATCCATTATACTGGGATATGTTTGATGCTTGTGTCATGTATCTTTAAACTTACTGATTGTGTAAGATGTCATGGACTATATAGATATCCACACACCTATGTATAAACATGTAATTGTTTCTTGCATATGCAGGTTGATAGGACCTAGACGGACATGGAAGACATGCAATAGGAATGACGGGAAATCTTCTTGATAATGAAAACTGTTTTTGTTTTGGAGTTTGCAACCAAAAGCATATTTCGGGTCTTTGTGTTGCTTTGGTTAGTATGATATTTTGTTTTTGGAGATACACATGCAATTGAAACTATATTTTGATGCTTTGGGTTTGATTTTCACATTGGCATTCTATGCTTAGCATTGTTATTTTTTGTTGCTTTGAGAATTGTCTTTACGATGTCTAATTTGCTTAAATACGGAACTTGCATTTTGGTTTTGGTAGTGAAACTTCAAATTGTTTTGGAATGAAGGAAATGTGTTATCAAAAATGGTACTGAGTTAAGATAATTTGGTAATGAAAAAATAATGTATTAAAAATGAAAATTGGCAAAAAAAAAAAGCTTTTAGCGGCATTTTACAAATGCCAGTAAAAGCAATGAAAAGAAAATACCAAGATATAAAAATGGCATTTAAAAATGCCGATAAAAGTTATAAAAAATACGGCACTTATAAAATGCCGGTAAAATTATCTTTTCCGGCATTTGCATCAAACGCCGTTAATAAATGTATATTCGGCAATTCTTTTCCCGGCACTTTACAAATGCCGGAAAAACTAGTAACAAATGCTGGTTTTATTTCCAGCATTTGTACAAATGCCGTTTATGTATTACCGACACTTACCTAGACGGCATTTTTTATTTTTGTCAACAAATGCCAGGAATACTATTACCGACATTAATTTGATCATTACCGGCATTTATAAAATGCCGTAAAAAGCTTAATTTGGCGTAGTGTCAAGGCCTAGCTCTTAGCCCTCCATGGCTGCCGTAGGCCTGCATTAGGCCGGTGTAAGCTTGAAGACCAAGCTAATTCCTTTGAAAAACCCCTCTATAAATACCCTAGGGTGTTTTTGGAGAAGACCACACCGACACACTGAAATACACTGAGAGATGCTTCAAAAATGTTCTAAAAATTCCATGTTTGTTTCCTTTCCACTCCCAAAATACCAAAACGTCTTTTTTTTAAAAAGAAAAGACAAGTCCCAAATCTGTTTTCAAAAGCAACCAAAGATTGAAAGAAGGCTTCACATCCTGCCCTCGATCGGAGTTGGTCAGGCCAGGAATTTGCTTGAAGTTCACACCACAAGACTTTGCCGTCATCATCATTTTCCAAAGAAAGTTTCATTCCAATCGAAGGTATAATTTTTTGAGTAAATTACACTAAGCCCCCCTCAACTAACCCGCATTTTCACTTAACCCCCTCAGACTACAAAATCTAACATTGTGCACCCTCTAACTATCCAGAGCTAACACTTAACACCATTTTGTTAGGTCTATGTAGGAAAAATGCACCGACAGCCGTCTCTGGCCACCGGACGGCCGATCCGAGCCGTCCAAAAAGTTTAAAAAAAAGACCGAGTGGGCTAGCGCCGGAATTATCGGCATCCGACGTGCGTAGGTACTCGATCCAAACACCCAAGAATTTAAATGGGGTGTTTGGATAGAGCACCTACGCACATCGGATGTCGTTGATTCCCACGGTAGCCCACTCGGTTTTTTGAAAAAAAATTTTTGGACTGCTCGGACCGGCCGTCCGGTGGCCGGAGACAGCCATCGGTGTATTTTGTCGTACGGAGACCTATCAAACGGGTGTTAAGTGTCAACTCTGGATAGTTAGAGGGTGCACAATCTCGGATTTTGTAGTCTGAGAGGGTTAAGTGAAAATGTGGGTTAGTTGAAGGGGGCTTAGTGTAATTTACTCTATTTTTTTTTCCTGTTCTTAAATTCAGAGGAAACCCCGAAGTTTATGCTGGTTCTTAATACCACCCCTGGGCCAAAAAGGGTTTAAATATTGCAAGAAATTAAAGTCGGAACCCCACTTACGTCTGCCATGCGGTACAAACTACTGCCGTACGGTATATATGTTTTAGGGGAACAATTTGGTTTGCAATTTATTTTCTTCTCCTGTCTTAATATAAGATACCATGTTGTTTTATGTTTTGTTTTCCTAATACATGCCATGCTACTTAGGATTATGATATTGCATCAATAATAGGTTTCACTCTCAGTGGCTTTTTTTTTATTACTTGTTTTGCTTATCCAAAATTTGCCCATTGCATTGTTTGAACTTGTTTTCTTTCTGTTTTCTACCTTATTTGCATTGCAAGATCAACAGCCTTTGGCTGGGACGTTGCTTTGTTAATGCTATTACTTCTCACAGATGGTGGTGGATCAAAACTGCTATGAAATTATTCCTGTACATGTCATGACCTACAAATTGACTGCAAAAAACTGTCAATACAGAATGGATATACAAGAACTGTGTCATTTGAGCAGTGTAGAATATATCATGTCTTACACTCTGCTTTTGTTTTTTAAACTAATACATCTTGAAACAGTTTAAAAAAAAAAAAAAGAAGACTACGAGTAAGCCTGATCAAGCATGATCAAGCCTCCTCGGCTTGGCTGCTATATGGTACTCCTATACATATATATATAGAGGAATTTTCAAGTGAGAGATCCCTCATTTTAAAATGAGGGACTTTCATTTCCAGATCAAATTTTAAAAATCCGAGCTGCTCAATGTGTGCAGAACGTGATTTTAAGGGTACACGCGAGAAATCAGCAAAAAAAATGACCGGGAAGGGCTTCATCCGAGCAGTTTTTTTTGAACCGTTCAATGAAAACTGCTTAGATGAAGTCCTTTCCGGTCATTTTTTTTGCTGATTTCTAGCGGGGACCCTTAAAATCACATTCTGATCACTTTGAGCAGTTCGGATCATCGAAATTCAATCAAGAATTAAAATGAGGGATCCCTCACCGGAACCTAACTCTCTCTCTCTCTCTCTCTCTATATATATATATATATATATATTGCATCCTCGTTGACTTCTATATCCCTGCAAATGCCAAAAAAAAAATTTATAACAGTGTGCCAATGTAAACAGATCAAAAAAAAATAGAGAAAAAATTTACCTGATCAAGCCTCCTCGGCTCGACGCTCCTCAGCTCGGTGCGGGACGGTCAGGGGGACTGGCGGCCAGTCCTCTATCCTGCGACAAGAGTTGTCAACAGCCACCTCTTGGGCTTTAGCCACGGCTCTACCCCTCACATAGACAACTTGTAACGTGACTGTTACTACTGCCAAAACCAGTGTCACCTAATATGTGACAACAACGACGATAACAACCATCTTCCCGGCGGGAAGTGGTCGGGGTGGGGGTGGGGGTGGGGATGGTCGGGGTGGGGAAGGAGGAGATGGAGGGGGATCATCGATGGTGGTGGAAGGGGGGCGGTGGTGGTGGTAGTGGGGCAAATGAGGAGGGAGGCTGCGGTGAGGAGGAGGAGGAGGAGGAGGAGAGAGAAAGAGAGAAAGAGAGAGAGAGAAAGAGAGAGAGAGAGTTTAGCAAGCAAAAGGGGGGATGGGGTAGTATATATCAGCATCGCAGATACCATGCACCTATGCTTGTTTATTTTTGTTTTAGTTCCTTGAAGTCTTTTTCTTACATAATTAGATATAAAATCTAGATTAGATATTCTCTTCCTGGTGTTTCATTGAATGTGGAGCGAAAGGGTCAAGTTAAAATTAAACTAAAAAATACAAAATATTATGAAAAATTGCAATTTTCATAATATAATGAATGTAAATAGGTAAGAGTTGCATCACTATAGTTTGAGTACATTTTAACTAAGTTAGCTCCTACTCAACTATCAATCGATAATCAAATGCAAATTTAAAAGTGAATGTAATACTTTTTTATTTGTAATCATCAACATTGTGACACATCAATTATAGGACAGAGAGTGTACACGTAACTTATATATACTTTTGTGATTAATTATTTTTTGTGTTTAAAGTTTTAATCATGTTATGTCTTGCCCGTGCTCTTTTCGTGCTCGTGCTGTGCATGTTTCCTGGCATGACACTTTTAAACGTATCGTGCCTATGTGGGATGCCTGTTGTGGTGACGACCTTTGCACCATACCTTCAAGATAGAAAATCAAACAACATTAAAAAGGATAAAACGGCAAGCATATAAAAGAAATTGATTATACATTGCCCATGTAGAGAGCTACTCCCTGGGAAGTTCTATCAGCATGTTTCCCCCCTCCCAAACAATGGAACACAAAAATTCAAAGTGATAAAGCTAATATTACTATTGACAACAAAATGATAATCGTTATCAACAACACCGCCACGGAAGTTGATATATATTGCAAAAATATTAACTGCTTACCTCAGCTTATCTAGTAAAACAAGGCATCTTCAATTGCATTCTGTTCATTCATATCAGTAAAAATTTCGATGATAGAATCAGCATCAAACATTTTTGCATTATTCCTCTCCATGTAAGTGATTTAGAAACTTGCTAAAGTTCATCCCAATCATGTTATATATGGAGTCCAGTATGCACTCATTTCATAGTTACAATTTAGATTTCACCAAGATTACTTAGAATTCTCAAAATCTCTTCTCCTATGTTTTTATTTTCTCGAAACTGTCTTCAAAGTTTTGACGATGTGGGATTCTTGTGCCAAGAAACAGGGAGAGAGGTTTGGTGTGCCATGAAGATTTTTTAGGCAGAAAGAGAAAAAACGTATGAAACCTCTTAACGATTAGGAATTTTTATGGGTAAAAACTGAGAGTTAAATATTTAAGTACTCACTATGTTAAACCTCACTATGTTTTGTTTTATTTAACCCATAGCATTTTCAAAATTAACATTGGTATCCTTCTATTTCAAAGGTTACTAACTACTTACTACCATTTGATTCTTTTTCTCCAAAATAATAGAGGGAGGCAAGCCTATATACCTTCATGGAAATTTTTTATTTTGACATATAATAAGTAAAGTTTTTTTTTTTCTTTTTGCAGGGGCAACAGCCCCTACTGGTCCCTCCCTACCTCCATCCCTGCTGGTGGGGTGATGGACTATCAGGAAGAATGAAGCCGACCTAAGAGGTAGTTTGACTCCATAATTACTTCCCCGTGATGAATATGGATTCTGAAGTTACTCTAATATCAAGTGAATATAGCATGATCTGAATTCTGAACCACTGAACCACTAAGTTTGTTGCACTGTTCTCGAACTTACCTTTATTTATTCAGGGCGCCTGAAATGTCAGTCAGGTGCTTCTTTGCATAATGTGCTGTGTGGATAAATTTCCAATAGGTCAGCATAAACTCGTCACCTTTGTGGAGTGGAAAAACTAATTGCAGACTAAGTTGCGAAACTAATGCATTCTTTTAAACTCAGAAACATTGGGCTTCGTTGTTCTATGTTGGGATGCTTCATTTTGTTTGATGAGCAACTTTGGAAAATTGCAGGAGGCGGCATCCAATGGGTTGAAGAGAGCATCAGACAGAGAATTGAGAGGTGTTCTAGAAAACCAAAAGCAAACAAAGTCGAATTCATTCTCATTTCCTTTGAAACTTGGGAAAATGACAGCTCAGGACGTGTTTTGATAATTAATACCCGCTAAGGACATTTACAGCATTAACAAATGTTCTTAACTTGTCCTTGGCGGGTATTAAATATCAAAACACGTCCTTAGCAGTCATTTTCCCTTGAAACTTTCGGACATCCAAACCCCAGCCCAAGACTTATGGGCCGAAAAACCAACTACGGCCATCGAAAGTCTTGACGGCTCATGGGCCGATCTGCATAATGGGCCAACGACTTTCTGACATTAAACCGAGCCCAAGAAATATGGGCCGAAAAAACCAACTATGGGTCATGGGCCGCTCTGCGCAATGGGCCTGGGACTTTTTGAACAAAACCATCCACGCGGGGGACGACGCCTGCATCAAAATCAAACAAAACGCGGACGCCACCCCTTCCTAAACCGGAATTCAATCACTTCCCTCCATTCCGCCCTTTCCATTCATCAGAATTCAGAAAGACAAGCAGCCAATTCCCGACAACCAGTTGCAGCTGTTCTCCAGTCACCCTGCGATTCGCAAAACCAATCTCCGACGACCTTTTCAGATTGAGGAAACATGATTTCCAGGTACAAATCGCCCGATTCGTTTCTCTCTCCAACCTTCGTAAATCTCTCCATTCACTACTCTAATTGCGGTGGTAGAAGCGAAAACGATGCCGTTGTTGTTAGTTTGACGGGAACTATGTCTGAGGTTGGTGTTTGGTTGGATAGCTAGTTCAATCGATTGTTATTAGGTTGGTAGTGTTTTTGTTTTTGTGTGGTTTTTAGTTAGGGCATAGAGCGGGAAGGAATGAAGAGCCGTTCGCACGGCCGGCTGCCGACGTCGGACCCTACGCCCGACGACTGGGTGGACGGTTCGTGGACGGTGGACTGTGTGTGCGGGGTGAATTTCGACGACGGGGAGGAGATGGTCAACTGCGACGAGTGCGGCGTGTGGGTCCACACGCGGTGCTCGCGCTACGTCAAGAGCGAGAAATCGTTTGCCTGTCATAAATGCAAGATGAGCAAGAACAACAACAATAGGAATAGTAGTAGTAGTAATAATGATAGCAAGGAGACTGAGGTTGCTCAGTTGTTGGTTGAGTTCCCGATAACGACATTGATGATGGATAAAACGCCTTATCCGCCCCCAATTAGTAGTCATCCTCCCCGCCGTAGGCCTAGGCTTTGGACAGATATACCGATTCAGGAAAGAGTCCATGTGCATGGGGTCCCCGGTGGTGAACCAACCTTGTTTGGGGGTGGCGGCGGTGGTGGTGGATTGTCGTCTGTTTTCACTCCTCAGCTGTGGAAAAGCACGGGGTATGTGCCGAAAAAGTTCAACTTTCAGTACAGGGAGTTTCCTTGTTGGGATGAGGAGAAGGCAGAGGTTGCTGCTAAAACTGAAGAAGAAAATGATAGTCCTGAAAATGAAAACCCTGTTGACAAGGGTGCCGGTGTTTTGTTTTCTTTGTCCAAGAAGAATGTCATGGCTGCACCTGTGGCGGCCTCAGTTGGCATGAGAAGACGAGTTGACGGCAGTAGCTTTAACAGGCCATCATCACCTTCAAAACATATGAAGAAGTGGGAAGGTGGCAGCGTAGATGTGAGGTCCCCACGGAACGGGGTTAAGAAAGATAGGAAATTACTGCGACCTTTTGTAGTGCACTCGGGGAAGCGCAAACAAGAGGACTCTGGGGCATCCAAGGATCGGAGTGGAAAGAAGAAGGTCAGGGTTGTTGATAGAGATGGAGATCCTAAGAAGAGAGCTCCACAGGCTTCCAAAACAGGTGATTTAGTTGTCTTTATAATACTCTGATGCTTCTACTCTATCAGCTATTGTGATGTAATTTTGTGTCCTTTGATGGTCAATAACTAATTTTTCATCATTGGTGGAAACATTTCTCTTGCAATGTGATTTACTGCATAAGTTTATATGTGTATTTTGACTCCAAAATTTTGTTTTATCATATTACTAGCTTCGATTCTCTCAAGTGATGCAAGACAGTTAGAATCTTGTGAAGACAGAGGACCTAAGATTATCAAGACTGATTCTCAAACTATCAAGAATGCGGATTTAAGGGGCACTATGGTCAAAGATCCTTTACTGAGTGCTCATCATGTAGTGGAGAACAACATCGACAAGCCAAATGACAACCTTGCTGCTAGAGAGAATCCTTCAGAAACCTTAGCTTCTGATGTGTCTGGACATAATTTTCCCATTGGAGCAAGATCAATGGAAGAGAAGATTGGCCATCAACTTTCTGCAAGGTCTGATCGTTCTTATAAAGTTGATGATGGCACGGCATCATCATTAGAACAGAATGATGCTGGCAGTGCTCCTGTAAAAGAAGAGGTATATCTTAGTGTAACTTACTGTTGCAATACTTTAATTTGTTCATGGTTTTTCTTACTGCTGATCATGTAATCCATACTAGGATGAAATGAGCATCATTGAAGCTGGTTCATTCCCTACAGCCTTGAGGCTGATAGTTTTTGCTGCCCTTTATATATTTCTTCTATTAAATTGTCCTGCAGCAAATGCAGTCCAACTGTTGATTGAGCGGAAAAGGAGATGAGGAGGATTGTTGGCAAATTTGGCAACTTTTGCCCATCTCACGTTTCTAAAAAAATCAAAACGTTACTAGATTTATGTTCTTTTATTTTCTTGTCTTCTTCCCTTTAGGTATTGTATGGCTGGGTTTGAGTAACCTCTTATTGATTCAAATCTCGCTGCTTTAGGTTAATAGGCTTCCTTCGTGATAAGGATCCATTTGACAACTATGAAATAAAAACGTAGTAAATTTTTTTTTTAAATCATTTTATAGACTTGTTAGATTGTGGCATTAAGTGGTAACCTGTATTTTAAAATGGTAGAAATAATGGGATTGTGGATAGTAGGAATTACAACTCGAACAAGAACTATAGAAATCTGAACCTCTAACAGGAAACATAAATGAATCCTTTTTTAGTTCACAACGAGCACAGTATCAATGTTGGGATAAAAACAAGAAGAGCATCTGGAGATGACACACATGCACAATTTTTTTTTTTTTAACAAAATGGAAAAGGGCCAAAGATGAAAAGAAGAAGGCACACTCTAAATACAACTTTGGATTTCTCCTCGCCAAGAAAGGGTTGTAATGGAAATTTAGGCTTTGTTTGGAACCTAGGGAAACGAAAGGAAAATTTAAAAAAAAAAAAAACCCTCCCCTTGTTTGGTAGAGGAAAATAAGAAAATTAAGTTTTGAGCGCAGTCAATTTTCCTCACTTTTCTTCTAAACCATTTTCCTTTATTTCCTTCCATTTCCACAAGTTCCAAACGGACCCTTAAGAACCAAAAGCATAATACTGTTCAATTTCCATTGCATAAAAGCTCAACCATTTTTCAGGGAATGGTGATAGGTAGTTATGAAATTATGACCAGTGTAACAAGGACTCCTACACTTTAGTATGCATTTGAGTATTTGACCCTCCATACCCAACTCGTACACTTTAGTCCTTCATATGATATGAGACGATGAATCAAGAAGATGCTGATAGTTGCTTTTAAAGAATTCTTCCTAAAGAAGCTTCTCTTACTTCTTACATGGATGAAAACAAGGTTGTTTCGAAGTTCTTGGCCTTTATAATCGATGGTAGTGAGAGAGGTAGGACTTGATTCAGATGTAACCTTCAGCTCAGCTTACTATGCAACCTCGAAGCCATGTGACCAAGTAATTGCCACTTGTTTATTTCATGGATAGGTATAAAACTCTCCTTTTCCTATTGACACCATTTGATTTCGAGTATTTCCTGACTAGTAAGAATGTCCTCCTCGGCTCCTTGCAGTATTCTACTGGAATCAGGATACAACGTTTCAAATTTTGCTGGATGTTTTCATGTACTTTGTTCTTGGAATCATGTTTCTCCATCCTTCAGTGAGTGTCCCACCCACATTTGGTGATCATAAACAAGTCCTGGTGCCTAGGTGAATGGTGATGGTTAAGTACATGCTAACTTGGACACTAATGGTTATAGGTTTTAGTGAAATTTCTAAAGTACGATTAGTTTTGAACAACAGCTGTAACCGTAATCGGCTGTTCTTCCTCTTCTTGTTGCTCTTGGAGTCTTGTTACATACTTCATGTTGTTTTCTGGAGAGGTTCTTGGGTGGGGGTTGCCACACTCATTGGGCCAAGGTTATGAAATTGGTAATTCAATTACTATATAAATCCCCGGTGTATGGGAAAATTGCAGGGCTCTTGTGTCTTTTGTTTAATGCTGCAAAGTGTTGCTAATTATGCAATGTCAGATGTCACAGTGAGGGTTCCCATCTCTTAATATCCATTTGCTTTTTATTGAGGTGAATCTATGATTAGTTCTTGATTTGGTAACTCTCCAACCGTCACTTGTTACAATGTTCTATTACTCATTGGGTAATATTTTTGAAGGTGCATGCTCAATGGACTCTCAGTCATGTTAACTGTCTGATGATACTCTTTCAGAAGTAGCTAGCTCTTTTTTGTTATACCAATATGCTTTGCTGGTGCAATGACATGCTCTTGTTTATGCGCTAGGTTGGTGTTTTTCATGATAGTGCCAATGGAAATGGTGGAGGTTCTCCAGTTGGTCCTGGGTTTGATCCTCATAAATCCGATCTCCCTGCCCAAGATGCCCCAAGTGCTGTTGCTGAGGGTGAAGATGGTCAGAATGCTCAAGATCGAAGTGTCGACATGTGCCCTCCTAGGTCTTTAGGCCCTGAAGCGGATGTGAAAACAGAACCAGATCTTGATAACTCGGGTGGGACCTTCAAAGTTGACTCTTCTACTGTTAATGATGTAAAGCCGGATGGCACAAACCACTCTACCCAACTTTCTGGGGCTTCTGCTAACTTATCTGCAAATCTTAAAACTAGTGATACAGTTGTGACCAGTTCACAATTTGGGGACCTTAAGGTGCAAAATTGTGAGAGAATTACAGAAACAACCAATAATTGCGAGACTGACACGGCTGATAAATTTCCCTCTAATCCCTGTCAACCTGATCAACCGTTGGAGGACATGGAAGTTTCCACCGCAGTGGGGAAAAGTCCTTCAGAACTTAAACAGGACTCAAGATCTGCCGAGGAGCAACCAAAAGGAAGCAGTACAACAGGTCGGCGTAAATCGGCAACACCCTCTTCAGTTTCATCAACTATTATGATCTCAAAACGTTCTGTTCTTGATAACCGCTCAACTTCAAATGCCCAGAATCATAATCCTATTATCAAAAAGGGAATATCAGTCAGTGTTAAGAAAGATAATGGCTCAACCGACACGGGTAGGGGCGACGAAAGGCACGAAATGCCGAGGAAAACATGGAAAGATGGTGTAAAATCCTCCATCAGTTCTGTGCCGAAAGCGTCACCTTTAAACAAGATTGCACATGCTTCTGATTCCAGGAAAATTGTGTCAGATTCAAAGGATCGTTTGCGTTTTGCATCTTCTAAAGCTTCTTCAACAGAGAATATTGGAGTTACTTCTGGGTCTTGTGAGACTTCCAATTCATTGCAATCTCAGAGTGGTTCACACGTTCAAAATAAGGTTTCAGCTTCAGGCTTACCACAGAAAGGTGAAAAGGTTAACCAGTCAAATAGCCAGCCATCAACTAAGCTGCACCATTCAATGCCAGTGCACCCTCCTGGACCTTCAAACTCTCCTGCACTACTAAGTGATGAAGAGGTGTGAACGCTGCTATTTATTTCATTAGACGTTCTTCTTCTTCTTGTTGGCATGCCTTCTTTCTCCATAGTCCTTGCCTTCACCTCTTTTTCTTTTCTTTTTTTGGGGGTGTGTGTGTGTGGTTCTTTTGCAGCTTGCTTTACTCTTGCATCAAGAACTCAACAGTTCTCCTAGAGTTCCTCGGGTGCCACGCATGCGCCATACTGGCAGCTTACCTCAGCTGGGTTCACCTACTGCTACAAGCATGCTGATCAAGCGGACATCTAGTTCTGGAGGAAGAGATAACAATGTGGTAAATTTACTGCTTTTACTTAGGAACAGAACACTTGGACCAAGTACCAAGTCATTAGCTCCTTAATTCACAGAATTCTGCAGCAGAGTTTGTGTAGTGCAGTAGTACTCAATCTGGTTTCAGTAGCTTGTCCCTTGATACACTCTTTGTTACCCTTCAGTTTGCCAGAAGAAAAGCAAAAGATTTACCTAAACACGAGTCTCGTTCTTCTCGTGAGATTGATGATGAGGCTAAGATGGACAGACTGCCTCCTTCACGTGATCCAAGGAGACATGACTCAGCATGCACGGCAGATGATATTACCAAGAGGGAGACAGACAGTGGTTCAGGGAAAGGACCTCATGTTGTCAAGAAGAGTGCACCTGCTGTCTCCTCTGCGACTGTGAGCAGTGGCCCATCATCTTCCAATGAGGCTAATGAACAGAATTTTTTGTCCATGTGTAACTCTCCGCGAAATACCTCTGATGATGATACTGGCAGTGTCAGGGGTCGTAACCATCGCACTTTACCAGGTTGTTGCCTTTTAAAGAAGTTTTTCCTTCCAAAGTTGTTTTTTTTCTTCTCTCTTTATCATTCAAGATTTTCTGATTGTGTCTATGCAATTATCATAGGCTTGATTGCTGAGATTATGAGCAAAGGCAAACGGATGACGTATGAAGAACTCTGTAGTGCAGTGCTGCCGGTATGGTTCCTCTCATTTCGTAGAATGCTTACTACTTTCATAAGCTAGTTCCTTTTCATTGAAAGTTAGTTAAAGGATAGTCATTTATCTCTTTCTCTCTCCCTCTCCCTCTCCCTCTCCCTCTCCCTCTCCTGTATTTTATTTTTGTGTTTGTTGTGTGTGCAGCACTGGCCTAACTTGCGGAAACATAATGGAGAGCGCTACGCATATTCAAGTCACTCACAGGCTGTTCTAGATTGCCTAAGGAACCGACATGAATGGGCTCAGTTGGTAGATCGTGGTCCCAAGGTATGCCAGAGTGAATGGAATAATTATAACACTAACGCGTATGGGTGTAGGCATTCTACTCAAGAATGGTGTGTAAACCTACGCTTTTGTAGCCGTGAATGTATTCTACCTATCTTCTCTCTGCTTTTTTTTGACTTCACTTAGTGATGACACAGAAATGCTTTAATGGCATTTTCTTTAAATTCTACTCGTTTACATATATCACATTGCCTTTTTGGTTTTGTCACGAGATGAACCAATCCTCAGTATCATGTATATCAATCAACAAATTTGAACAGCTTGTTTCCGTAAATCACACAGACTTCAGTTAATCTATACAACTGTAAGGAAAATTGTAACAGCCAATATGAAAGAGAATCAGGTTGAGGGCCATCTACTGGTCACTTATTAGCTTCTTATGCAAGTAAATGTGAATTTGGAATTGTTCTACCAATTTTGCTGGTTGGGGAAGTGATAGAAAGCTTTTTGAAGTTTTTTGTTGACTTGACCTCGCCTTGAGGTGGTCATAAGACTCATACTAAGACTGAAAGTTTTACTATTGTATTCCAGACAAATGCCAGTAGAAAGAGACGCAAGCTTGATGCTGACGCTCCAAGTTTTGAGTCGGAAGATAATGAGTATGGCAAGGACACAACAGGGAAGGAAGTAGAAAGTAAGAGTTTTGAGTCACATCGAGAAGAATTCCCAAAGGGCAAGAGGAAAGCTCGAAAACGCAGGCGACTGGCTCTGAAAGGAAGAGGCATTAAAGATGTTAGGAAGCAACGCAAGGCAGATGCACTCAGTTATGACGATGTTGACTCATTTTCTAGTTCTAGTGAGGCGAGCGTGTTCAGTGATGATGAGACACAGGGAGGTGGGAGTGAGGCATCTGCTAGCTCGGATGAAAGGGGAAACGTGTCATAGTTACTATTTGTTTATGCGCCTGGATAGAGGCTTGTCCATATAAACACCTAGGCTTATTATTCATTTAGAGCGAGGGCATCTTCTTTTTACTCTCTCCTGATTTCCCTTCTCCCAACTGATCAGCGTTGAGTGATGAATTGTGATTGCTAGTGGATAGTGATGTTAACTGATTAGCGTTTGGTGGCAAATTGTGAGTGCTTAGTGGATACCGATGTGAAAGTGTAATAATAGGATAGTGATTTGTACATATCGAATTTGACTGAAAACATGTTTTAGGCGGCCTTTTTCATTCTCTGACATATAGCCATTCAACTACTTTGACGAGCAGAAGAGCAGTGTTCTCCCTCAAGCAGAATCTACCACCTGCAAAATACCGATTTGGGCAGATTATCAGATGGATGCTTACAGTGCAATGCGTCTCACTCGCAATTTGTCGCGTCTATTTTTCTCTTAACCTTACAATTCAATGGGTTTGATTCATGGTGTGTTGTAGGAACATTTCCAGAAGCCATTTTTGCCATAGTGCAGCAGTATAAAGTTTCCAGTGGTAGTTGACCTTTTGTAGTTTGTACTTGTTTAGAAAGGTTGTATTGAAAGGGGTGCCTTCATATTTGTATTGATGTGGAGACTGTCTTCTTCACGTCCATCTCTTCCATTCACTGCCTTTTTCTGTTTATTGTTCGTATTTCGTTTGTTTTTTCCATTTCTTGATTTTGAGTCCTTTGACGAGCAACGGAGAACTATATATGGGATAGATGTGCATTTTAACCCGGCTGGGCGAACGATTTACGAGTGGGTACTAGTTATTTCAGAAAAGTTCCTGGGCCGGTGAGCTTAGCAGGTTTTTCGCCAAAGCTTGGTCCTTGGATGTAACCGAGGTGCGTATTTCTTGGAGTAATTTTTGTTTTAATGGAATTCTTAGAACCAAGTACCTGTCATACGTAATTTGACACCAACAAGGAACGTATCTACCTTCCTTGTGCTGTTTTTTGGGGGGTTTTGGACCGATGAACGTGGTAGGCTAGTAGTGGTCTCCCAGAAGAAAACTTGAGAAATGAGGCAGCAAGACTCAAGAGGTGAGCCGGAACAACAATTTGCAGTGATACCCACGGCACGCAACTTGTTATCCAAACCCATTGCACTCGTGCCTCGCAAGTGAATCTTTGGTTGCTAGACACGCAATACATACATATATATATTAGGGTTATTTACCGAGACACCCCTCCAACGTTATCCGTTTTTCACGGTCACCCCCTCCCCCAAAATTCGCTACGGCTAGACCCCCTCCGTTATCTCTACTTTACCCGTACACCCCTTCCGTTAGAGTTCCGTCCAGTTCTGTTAATTTTTTTACTAAAATTATTTCAAAAGTAATAAAATGTTCCAATATTACCCTCAACCAACCATGTTTCCTCTCTTCCCTCAATCATTCCTTCCTCCCAGCACAGACCACCACAGACCACCACCGACTTCCGCAGCACCGACCACCACCGACTTCCGCTACAATTCACGTCTCCCCGACTTCTGCTGCAATTCACGTCTCCCTCTCTCTCAAAATCCAAACCCATCCCAATAGCTCCAAGCCCAAACACCGCCGTTTCCGCGAAACCACCATCATTCCACCTGCAAGGAAGATATTTCTTGTAACTTCTAAGCCCAAATCACCAACACCACTACAATCACCACCACCAACAACCATCAAAATATTTGGTCTGAATTTCCTGGAAAATGGAACACCCATCGCAACAGCGCCCTAAGATTTGAATTTTCAGTTCACAACTATGGCAAAACAATGGAGAATATCTCTCTCTCTCCACAATCGGAAAACCCATCTCAAAGTTCAAACCCACAATCGGAGCGGGACCTGAGAAGGGTTTTTTGACCTATTTCGAATTTACTAGACCAGGAAGGGACAACAGATTAGAGGAGAGGGGGCCGGAGAGGTGGTTGGACCAGAGGGAGAGGATGGGGAGCTGGGTGAGCAAGCCACGGGTGTAAAGCGGGATCGGGCCCACGAGGCCGACACCAGGGAGGCAGAGGGAGTCGACGGTGATCTTATTCGAGTCACACTCGACGCCGACCCGGCCAGGTGGGCATAGACACTCCTGAAATTTCTTCCACTTTCAAAAAAAAAAAAAAATCTTGCAGATGACGTTGACTTGGAATAGAATCACGCTCATGTTTTGTTCCTTTGGTGTTTGGTCCTGGAGAGATGAGAGAGAGAATTTGGGGAAATAGATGACGGGAGGGAAGAAATGAATGGGAGAGAGGATTTATTCTCTCTATTTCTGGCATCATTCAGTTGCCTATTTATGGCGAGAAGGAACACGAGAGAGAGAGAGAGGTGGCTTTAATAGAAAAAATTTCGTGATAAGGGTTTTCTTGAGAGAAGAAGTGTGGGGTGAACTAGTAAGGGCACATGTCAAAAAAAAAAAAAAAACTAGTAAGGGCAAAATAGTCTTTTTGTCCATTCTGTTAACGGCGTTAGGCTTAAAAAAAGCAAACTTTACTGTTTCCTTGAAAATTCGTATAAAAATAGACTAGGTAAATAACCCTATATATTATTATGTAGGCTCAGCCCCAACGGTTATTCATGTTGGTTGGTGGATATGCTTTCCCACACAATTGATCAGAGCTCAATTCTTAATGTTAGATTGCAAGGAAGATATTTCACTTTTGTCTTGGTGTGGAAATAAAAAGACCTTTTCCTAAACCAATCCTTAATAGTAAGCAAACTTTAAATAGACAAAATAGGCCCTAGACTTTGGTAATCACTTTTGAAATAAAAAGACGTTTTTAAGTTTTCATTTTGTCCAGTTAGGGCTTGTTCGTTTTGGAGATTTTAGATTTGGATTTTGAATTTGAATTTGAATTTGTAATGATTAGAGCATGTTTATCAGTAACTAAGTAAAAAAATCTATGAACAGTGCACATTTTTTATTTTACTTACTCACATTTCTTTCAACACTATACCAACATTGTCTATTTAACATATCCTCTATTAAAATATACTCTTTCTTTCTCAAACAATGCAACAAAGTACAGTTTTAAAAAAAAAGGCAGGAAGAGAAAGGAACGGAAATATGAGAGAGAAAATAATGTTATATATTGCATATCTCATGAACAGTAGCAAGGTAAAAGTGCCGAAGCACTGTTCACAAATTCATTTTAGCTCTTTGTTTACCTACTCTGGTGTAGGGCTACTTTTCCTCTTTTGATGAGTTAGGCCCCATTCCGTTTTTTCCAAAAACCTTCTTTTTCAAAAAAAAGGGTAATTTTAAACTCAAATATAACGAAAATGAAAAATAATTTTTCAATTTTTTTTGCACCATTTAAGAGATTTCAATGAGATTTATCAAATAAGATCCATATTAGTAGAAAAATTATTTACGTAAACACAGAATTTTTGACCTTGAAATTTATCTTCTTTTCAAAAACTTACTTTTTGAAAAAGTGGAACGGCTTCTTAAAATGGCTATAAAGATAATTTAGCTTTGCTGGTAAGTTGCTCTTAGGGTAGGGAGATAGGGATAAAGATTGAGGTAATAATTTGAGAGAGATAGAGATAAAAATTAAAGTAATAATTAGAAATAAAGGTAATGAGTGAATTTTGGAATAGAGTAATTATTAGAGTCCAAAATCTAAAAACGCCCTCACCTTTTTTGTTTCTTAGTTCTCCAGTATTATTTTTGGCGGGTCCATTGCACCATGAAGAGAGAAGTTTTGATCTTCCCCTCTTTTCTGAAGCTTTGTTTGGCGTCCCGCTACCTTTTATGCCAAAATTGTTAGTAGGAGTACTATAGAAAATTGCTTTAATTACTTCATCTATCCCAAATTATATGTCGATATATATCGCTTCAGTTGAACTCCCTTATTTTTTTTTTTGGGTAATGTAGTGTGTCTCGGGTCAATTTACGTGCACCTTAGACTAATTCCTACAGTCCCTCCCACAGCTGTTTCACACACTTATACGTGAAGATGAGGTGATCCTAAAAGACAAAAACTGTTGACAAAGAAAATCAAACCTGAGATGTTTTCGAATAAAATTCAATTTCGGGATTTTCATGTCATTTTACATCACGGGGGCCGTGCATTTTCCTTTAGATGCTTGCTTTTAACCAAATGCTTTATGTGAAGAAGTTTTCTTCGACCACAAGAAAACATATCCCTGTCTGTGTTGCATGCTAGTTGTGAGCCTATTCTCATGTCTGGAGCCCACCTTGAGTCTAGTGATTTGATTTTGAATCGGTTATTTTTAAATATCGTCCAATACATAATCTCGTATAAAAAAATTCAAGTGGATACCGATAATCATATAATTGAAACAAATTGGTCTAAAAAAAAGGATTGAAAAGATTTTGAAAATAATCTGCAACGTAGAAAATAGAACTCCCTCCGTCACATTCTAAGTGCCTATGTAGGTAGTGTTTGGTTGCCATTTCATTTTAGTTTTTGTTTTGTTTTCTAATTATTATCCTACTTTTTTCTCCAATCATTACCCTATTTTTTCAATTATTATTTTCTCATCTCTCTCTATCTCTCTCCAATCATTACTTTATTTCTCTCTCCACCCACTACTAAAATTAAACTAAACTAAATTAAACTTCCAACTAAACAAAGCTTTTTTTTGGAAGTTCAAAAATAAGTGTCCACTTTTTAAAAACAACCATCAAAACATGCCAAATTTTTAAATTTACCATAAAAAGTACCCTTTCATTTTTTATTTGATTGTTTTTGATATTCATGTCATTTTTAGATTGACAATGTCTTTCAATCTATGCATATTTTTCATGATTTTTGAAAACTTTTTATAATAAAATAATTGAGATCTATCAAAAAAAAGATTCATATTACATATATTTTTTAAGATTCATATTGAAAAATATAAGCAATTTAAACACCTATAATTAACTTAACAAACTTAACAGTTTTTAAGATTAATTTTGGAAATTTAAAGAGAAATTTTGAGTTTTAAAAAAGTTTGATTTTATGTAAAGGACATTTAAATTAGGACGGTGAAAGTAACATTAAGAAAATTGATTTTAGCACTTTAGTTAAGTCACGGACACTCCATATTGTGTCTTGATCATGTGAGATTAGATTACAAAATAAGAAATAAAGGGCCACCGATTAAAAGTGAAGCGCCAAAATCACATCTCGATATTAAATCTCATCATCAATGTCTAAAAGGAAATTCAAGAGGATATTCTAGCATTTTTGCAAAAGAAAACAACCATTTCTCATCCTATGGGTATATAAAAAAGAGAGGAGGACAGACAGACAGATCGCTCGTTGAAAAGAAAGAAGACTGGTAGAACGATTCTCTCTCCCGTGTATCGAGGGATCCAAAATCAAACCCCTCCTGCAAGGCTGTAATCTAGCGTTTCTCCAATCCGTTTGGTCTCACATTTTCAACGAGGTTCGTCCAATCTCTCCTTTTTTCTATTGATAATACGACAAGATAAACCACACCAATCTGTCACGAAAGATTTCAATCTTTCCATGCTTTTTAATCGATTATTATATACGATTGCCCCATTTGACCTAGCTTTGATGCTGAAAATTTAAGATCTTCGCCTGTTTTTTGTTGTTGTTGATTTTAGGTTTGCGCCGGCCATGACGATTCCAGATTCGGGTTACATGATGGAGGAAAACGGAGCGATAGGGATACCGTTAACGCCGGAGGAAGAGAAACGGATAGTGACCGAGTTAACCAACGAGGCAGAGTCTAATTTGAAAGAAGGCAACTTATATTACGTTGTTTCCAATAGGTAGTTCAATCTGAGCCCTTTTTATGCATGTTTTCAATTCTTATTTGCTCGCCAAATCCTGCGCGAATTCGAATTGGTGTCTTTTTGCCTATTTGTATTGGTATGCACAACACTTTATTGCTTAAGTTAATCTGTGTTGGAAGTTTTAAGCTTGATCTTGTTTGGGGAAGACTATTATGGTGTAAACCGATGTTCTAAAAGTCGCTAGGAGCTAGTCGGGCAGAAGAGGGGCGCCTAGCACCTAGGCACCGACTAGTCGGCTGCCTAAACCAATTTTTAGAACAGAGGTGTACACTAACATGAGCATATGCGCTGTCGTAGGTTGACACTTTGACTCGCATAAGTTCTAGTTTGAACCGTCTGGAGTTCAGGTATGATGCCAAGGATATAGGGTATTGTAAATCTGAAGCACAATTGGGCCTCACGGTACCGACTCCTTCCCTGGTGTGATCCATCAGTGGGGGATAACTACTAAACGCAGCCTCGGTATTCAAACCTGAAGTTTTAATATGTTTTTATGCAATATACCCTGACGAGTTTCTGAGATTTATTGTTTCCTTATCCATACCATCCAAGATGTCCGTCTTTATGTATATGAACCATGCTATGAGCCTATGGCCATTATGTACATGAAGAATCTGTCAGTAATATAGAAATTCACAGGGACAACTTATGAGGTATCTTTTGAAACTCTTAACTAATTTAAAAGCTGAAAATGGCTTTGATGGATACTTAGAGGGATAACCTAAAATAGTTGTTGAATTTTAGGGTTTTAAAACCCAATTTTTAAGACATTGTGAATTTTTTTTTTCACCTTTATGTATTGTGTTGAAATCATTTTCGACGTGGCAGTCAAGAGTACTGACTATTTGAAATGGTAATGGTGGCAACGTTTATCTAGGCCCAACTTGGAATTTTAGAGGTTTCCGCTTATGTTTTTTCTGCATTCTAGTGCTTATACTAGGCCGCGTTGGAAAACTTCTGCAAAAAGTCAGTGTTTTCACTAGAAAACTGTACTGTGATCAAAATGATTATTACAATTTTGTCTCTGTTTTTTTTTGCTTTTTGTGCAGGTGGTTCACAAGCTGGCAAAAATTCACCGGGCAAGATGCTGGCGATTATTTGCTGGACAATTCTCAGTCTTTGGTTTCGTCAAAGCCAGTGGATAGACCTGGACCAATTGATAATTCTGATATAGTTCTGAATGGAAATGAATCCGAGATTGATGATCTAGAGCTTCATAGAAATTTGATTGAAGGATGTGATTATGTTTTAGTTCCTCAACAAGTTTGGGAGAAGCTTTACGTCTGGTAATGATTTTGATGCGTACTCCCTTCTTGTGCATGCATTTCTTTCGGATTGTGCTTACAGTGTTGTTTTTCTTTATGGGTGCTCATAAAGAATAGGTTGGTGAATTAAGCAGACTGGTGAGATAAGGGGGCAATCAGAGTTATTTACTGCACTTAATGCACTTGATTTCATGTTTAAATAGTTGGGACTTCGGGCTTGTCTTTATGACTGCTAGATGTCTCTATTCACTCATACTTCAACCACAACTTCTTATCTCTATTTTTATTTTTCAAACAACTCACTCTTATCACTCCAAAAAGCAGTCATCTCTAAATTTCAATCATTTACCAAATATAGTCACAAATTGGTCTTATTGTAAAGATGTTGTAAACACCTTTTTGATGTTACTTTCATGATATAAAAAGTTACATAACTTTTATATTGTCTAAATGTATGTGGAAAATCAAACTTGATTCTTCACTTTGAAGAATGCAAATGAAGTTTGGTTGAGGAGCTTGCATTCTTCATTTTAGAGGCTTGAGGAATGGTTTTGGATTAATGATGTTAGGGTTGGAGATGCTCTCATAGGATTATCTCTTCATCTTTATAGTTATGTGGCTGCTCTTACCCTAGAGATTACTTAGGTGATAAATAAGTCAATGCACAGGTGGTAGTTGGGTAGTATGATTCTCACGTTCAAATAAGCAAAGAGTGAAAATTATCTTGCTGTTTGTGTCTTATATTCTTTATCATTTCATTTTTAGGTACAAGGGAGGGCCAGCATTACCTCGGAAATTGATTTCCCAGGGTGATGTTAACAAGCAATTCAATGTGGAGGTTTACCCCCTTTGTCTAAAGTTAATTGATTCTAGAGACCACAGTCAAACAGTTATAAGGTTCAGTAAGAAGGTAATATTCTATCCTTAGATCCCCGTTTTGAATGGTTATGGTTGTTACTTCATTTCTTCTGGGTAATCATGAAGTTTTGTGGGATGCCAAGTTGCTTCTCTTACTGGAAGCAACCCCTCTCTACCTCATTCAGTCTCTTTCTTTCTCTCACTCTAGTTATTTCTAACTGGAATCAGTGTTTATTGCAAAGAGGAAACTTTTATCTTTTCGTCATTTATAACATACTTATTGGTTTGATTTGTTCAGGCTTCATTACATGATCTTTATGAGAGGGTGTGTACAATCAAAGGTATAGAGACAGGAAAGGTATGGTCTATGAAAACCCCTCTCTCTGTCTCTCCCTCTCTCTGGATGAGAACTCCATCTCCTTTTTGTTTTCTCTACTTACATAAAAATTTCAACAGGCACGAATATGGGATTATTTCAATAAACAGAAACAGTCGATGCTGGAGGATTCAAACCAGATCCTTGAGAAATCTGAATTGCAGATGGATCAAGAGGTAGGTAATCTGGATGATGAATTTACTTTGGTATTGGTAGAGTTTTGAGGATAATTGTTTAGTTCAGTGCTGATATCTGTAATGAGTGTAAACCTTGCTCATGCACTAACCATATACTGTGTTGGATATGTCTTACTCTACTATTATCACTTTATACATCATTTTGTTAATTGTTGCGGTACATGCTTGTGAATACGAGTTTCTGTAGTCACTTGAGTGTATGGCATCTCATGATCTCGTAGAACTTTAATATACGGGTGCTTGTTGCAACTGAACTCGTTGGAAAAGCTGATTATTAGGGAAGTAAAACCCACAAAGCATCAAAATGGAGTTCCCCAAAAATCAGTTTTTTCTAAAGTTTTTTTGGCCACATGCACCAAGATCAGAAGCCGTGCCAAGCAGATATGCAACGCTTCTTAGGCCAAAATGAAAAGCCATGAGCTGCACAGTTAAGCCTCAACAAACGCCCCTTGTATTTATACATACTCCTTCCGTCCCAATTTGTTTGTCCAATTTGGGGAATACAACTTTTTTAGGGAACACAATCATTGCACCTATAAATGCTCACTTTTCAAAAATTGCCCTCCTAACTTTTTGAAAAAGAGTTCTTTAGTTCAAATGGTAAGGGACAAAAAGGTAATTTTGTAGCTTTTGGTCCCTTCTAAAGTGGACAAACATTTTGGGACAAGTAAAAGTCAAAAAGTGGACAGACAAATTGGGACGGAGGGAGTATCACTTGATAGCTATTCTTTAAAATTTGTTTTGAACTTGAGTTGCCTAGGAGTGGGAACTACATCATTTCTAGCAAGGAAGGAGAAGAAACTTAGATGGTGCCTTCAAATTGTAGGAATTACTAAAAATTGTTATTTCTATGCCCTTGTTGAAGAACCTTGAACATTGTAATTGATCATATTAGTGAGAACTCCAGAAGCTTCATTTAGTGTTAAAAAATAAAATTTGCAAGGAATGGCAGGGGATTTGAGGACATGTATTTGTGGTGCTTTAGTCCTGCAATTCACTGAAGAGAGGAAAAGTATTCTTGGCGAGAGGGCTTAACTAATTCAATGTGCAGCATATGCATCTGACATTCGCAGTGTAAACTTATGTCCCAAATTTAACCAGTTTGAGTTTACCAAGCATTGTGAATGAAGTCTGACATAGTCTCACAGTCTCACTGCATCTCATACAAGAAATTAGACTATTGCTGTATAGCTTCACTTCTGAGACTACTTTGTTGGTTGTGGGGTCATGACTAGGTCTTGAGGTTAGTTCTGTAGAATTCAGTTGGAAAAAAAGTTCTTTTTTGTTTTTAAGTTGCAGAGTGTAATGGGAAATCTTTTATCTCTTGGTCAGGAGTTGTTGTAATTCCAGATGTAAATTAAAGAAATCGTGTAATAGATAAATGAAACAAACATTTGAATGCATATGGAAATTTACTTTTTGAGTTAAGCATGGATAATAACCTAAAGCATTTCCTCTGGTTCCTTTCTCCCCCACCCCCAAAAAACACACGCACACAAAACAAAAATGAAAACAATAAAATTAACGAATAGAAAAGAAATAAATAGAGTGCAACAAAATAACCAAACAACACAAAAGTTCTTTTTCCTTTCTCCTTTCAGAAGGAAATTTTATGTTTTAAAGGCATTTTCTCTGATTTCAATTTTCTTTTAATCTGCCATCTTTCGTTCGGTTTGAATTTCTGTGACACCCCTTCCTAATCAGTTATCATTTGACCTGTGTTCCTTTTGGTGTTTCATTGAAATTTATCACAACGCTGTTTCATAAACATTCGGGACATCTAATTGATATGTTACTGAGCAGAACAGTCGGCCCATCAATTGTGAAGCATTGTAGCTGCACTTTTGCACTAGGGATGTGGGTTCAATTCCTATGGAGAGGTGGTTGATACCCTTTGCTGGCTGTTTCAGAGTTTGGGTTGTGTAGATTCTTTCTGACATATGACTAAAAGAAGATATTTATATGCTGTATGATTGTATCTATCGCACATTCCTGATCTGATAATGGACTTGACTCAAACTATATATTGCTACCATTGCGGTTTCTCCCCCCCTTATACTGCTGTAAATATGTGAAATTTTGAGTCTCACTTCTGTGGCTACTTGTGCAGATTCTTCTGGAGATCCAATTTGATGGACTTTGGCCCCCTGGATTTGGTACGGATTCAACGGGAAATGAGTTGGCTTTGGTTCCAATAGAACCCTCAAGATCATCTGTGACGATTGCTGGTGGCCCAGCTTTGTCCAATGGTCATTCAACAAGTTATGGTTCGAGTTTTTATCATGCAAATACTCTAAGTTCAGGTTCTGCAGACATGGAAGATGCTTTTGACATTTCAAGGACTGCCACAAAAGCAGATAGGGGAGGGTTGGCAGGATTGCAGAATTTGGGCAATACTTGTTTTATGAATAGTTCTCTTCAGTGTTTAGTGCATACACCTCCCCTTGTTGAGTACTTTCTGCAAGATTACACTGATGAGATCAACAAACAGAATCCATTAGGTTTGCATGTATGTGGCTGTTGTGGTTACTTGTGAAAGGTTGTTATTTGTAGAGTGCGCTTAGCATAAAGTCTCTAATTTTGTTATAGTTCTGCAGGGTGAGCTTGCACTTGCATTCGGTGAGTTACTGAGAAAACTATGGTCTTGTGGAAGGACACCAATTGCGCCTCGTGCATTTAAGGGAAAAGTTGCTCGATTTGCTCCCCAGTTTAGTGGGTTCAATCAGCATGATTCTCAAGTTAGTACCATGTTACCACTTCTTACTCTTGCTTATAATACTCGCACTTGAATTGCTCTTTTGTGACTCTTCAAGGCTCTTCTGCCATGTCTGCAAGTTGGAGAAGAAAATAAGAAACAACTGATGAAATTTCATGAAGAGACTGATTCTAACATAATCACTTGCACCGTAAGGATGGTAATTCCAGTTTTTAAAAGTCAGCTAATGCTGATGAAGATTACATATACCTATGAATCGTGGCCCTCCAAGATTTTTAGTCTATGCGTTAGAGGATGTTTGTGTTGCATGGTGAGCTACTCGTTTCTTGGGTTGGATGGAGTGAAATTTATCAGATATGAAGATGTTCAGTTAATCACCACAATATGTTGCTGTACTATTTCACATTGGTGCTTTAGAGCATGTTAGTGTTCTGTTAATTGTTTTGGTTCTAGCTATCCAATGTATTAGTGTAGTTCGGTCGTTGTTTCTTTGTTTGACCTGCTGCATCAGATGCTTAAAACACAATTGCATTGGTTACGGCATGGTCCTTTTCCTTGTCAATAACTTGAAGAAAAAATGAACTTGTACTCTAGGAACTCCTTGCCTTCTTGCTGGATGGGCTGCATGAAGATTTGAATCGTGTTAAGCAAAAACCATATTTTGAAGCAACAGATACTGATGGTCGCCCTGATGAGGAGGTTGCGGATGAGTGTTGGAGATATCACAAGGCTCGGAATGACTCCATAATCGTAGATGTTTGCCAAGTAAGTACATCCATTTTTTATTTATTTCTGCTCAGTAGTCGGAGTACATTCTTTAGGTGTTCATGTTTTACACTGGTATTGGTACATAAGATGAAGTGAGACTTAATTTTTAGTATGTCCTTTAAATATAGTAGGACAGCTTAGTTGAGTATGTTTCCTTAAGATAAAATTTTAGAGTTCTGTACTTGTATAAATATTGTAGAACAGCTTCTCCTAGTACGTTTTCCTTTCCAAGTTTCCTTTAACAAACATATGTAGATTGTTATTTGCAAGGAATAGGACTGAGAAGGTACTCTCTTAGAATTTTAGTTGGGAAGTATTTTTTTTCACTGCTAACTTGGTCATGGCAGTGATTTAAATACACGAGGCGTACCTGAGGCATCAAAGCCCTCGTCGGAGCGAGGCGAGGTGAGGCGAGGCGAGCGCCTCATTCAAGCGAGGCGAGCATTTTAAAAAAAATGTAATATACACTACATAACGACCAATATTCACTTGTATCATCAAAACAAGAACAAACATCACCTCCCTGCATAATAACCAACAATCCAACATTCCAACATACGAAATACTAGTAAAATACGCTCATAAAATGTAACAAACTAACAATCCAGAAACAAGACATCATCAGTCATCCTTTCATCACTCATCACCAATATCTTCATCTTCTTCATCATCATTTGACCGATATCCATCCACATCTTCCTCTTCTCCTTCATCTGAAACAGTGTCATCACATTCTTCTTCTTCCCAATCATCTGCACAAAAACTTGATGCTTTTGAACGCTTCTTTGAACTTGTTGGTTTATGAGTTGACCTAGTTACTTTGCTAGGTTATAGATATAACCGTGTACTTTAATCGCCCTTTCCCATGTCCTCTTCAAATATGGCAACTTGAAAATGTCTTCTAGCATTAAATCCAAACAATGGGCAGCACATGGAGTCCAATATAAATGTAGTCTTTTTGCCATTAACAACTTCCCTATCATAAGTTAGAACAAGTACAATAAGATTCTAAGTGTAAGTAATAAAGTAAGAATAAAACATTTGAGACTTTGAGTAATAACTAGTAATTAACATATGGCGATTCATTGTTACCTGCCATCTTATTGTATGCGGCACTATCCGTGACAATCTGGACCACATTGGCTTCTCCGATTCACTCCACATACTCATCAAGCAACCTATACATGTTGTCCCCGGTTGTGGCATGACTCGATGCATCAACTGATTCAATAAACATGCTACCTTTAGGACAAGTAACCAAAAAATTTATCAATGACCTATTCTTTCGATCCGTCCATCCATCACACATAAGAGTGCATCCATTTCCCTCTCTCTCCTTCTTGTGGTCCTCCATTTGTTTGTTCACATTTTCCACCTCTTTTTTAAGAAGAGGGACACGCACTTGATAATAAGTCGGCGGTGTTAAACCAGGGCCATATTGCCCAATAGCCTCAATCATCGGTTCAAAGGACTCCACATTGACAACATTGAGAGGTATTCCAGCATCGTAAATCCACCTCGCAATAGCTTGATGAGCCCGCTCTTTCAATAACTTCTTTTGCGGCGTATTATCGTCAACTTTAGGTTGTTTACCACTTCTCCTATTCTCTACCTCGATCTCTGGGTCAGGGGTGAAGTAAGCATCCATAGGCCCTTTGGTTTTGGGCTTCTTAAGTTGGAACTTGAAGCCGGAGGTAGCAGTGGCAGCAGGCCTCTTAGGAGGGGGCTTTGATTGTACATAAAACTCATCCTCATCAATGTCCTCCTCATTGCCCATTTCATCAAAATCTGGAAGAGGAGTTATGCTAGAAGCCGTCTCCTTTTTCTTACAGATAAATGCCCTAATCTCCTCTTTAACTGGTTCTGGGCAATTAGGACATGAAGTCACATCAGGGTATCCTCCAGCAAGATGCAGCTTCACTCGGTAAACACTCCCAGTAACCACTTTGTTACAAAAATTACATGTGAATTTGAATTTATTATCTTCATGTCTCTTTGAATACTTCCAAGCAGGATCCGTTCTATTTGACATCTACAATATCTATACAAACAAAAGAGATAAAATATAATTCACAAAATTTACAAAATGCAGTCTAGTAAACAATATCTAGAAAGAAGGCCAGATGCACGGTTCGTACACACCTACTAACTGAGACAGAGAGCAGAGATGAGAGAGAGAGATCAGAGAGCAGAGATGAGAGAGAGAGGTCGAGAGAGACAGAGAGCAGAGAGACGAGAGAGAGAGATCAGGGAGCAGAGAGATCGAGAGCAGAGATGAGAGAGAGAGGTCGAGAGAGAGAGAGAGAGAGCAGAGACGAGAGAGAGGTCGAGAGAGCAGAGACGAGAGAGAGTAGAGAGCTTACCGGAGGTGGAGTCGTCGACGATCGAGAGGAGAGTCGAGAGAGAGGGCTTCGTGGATCGCAGAGGAGAGAATGAGAGGCGTCTTCGATCTGCAGGTGTGTTTGTGTGTAAGAGTATTACTTGCCCTTATATTTCCTTTTTGACCTGGACGACGCCTAGGCGCCCTTTCTCCTTCGCCTCACGCCTAGGCGCCACTTTACTGACTAGGCGGTCGCCTCAGCCATTCTCGCCTCGCCTCACAACCGCGAGGCGACCCAAGCTCGCCTCGTCGCTCGCCTCGCCTAGGCGATCGCCTAGGCACGATTTTTTAATCACTGGGTCATGGTAATAAAATTTATTGCTGTGGACAGTTTCAGTCTTTAAGGTGTAATCTACCTGTTCTCGTCATCCTTAAGGATGCTTTTAGTTTAAGACAATTAGTCACTATTTCATTTTGACAATTGATTCCTTACCAATCTTATTATCCGCTGATATATGGTGCTCCCTCCTCTCTGGCTTGCTTGATAGTTTAACACTGATGTTCTTTATGCATCAGTTTATCTTTGCCGGTGCTCTTGATGACATTATGTTGTGGTTCAGTGTGTTACATTTTGGGTTGTCATCAGATTAAAACAATGCTGGATAAGGGAGTTTTTTTCCCCCTTTTACCAGGCTAATAAAGTTCAAATTTAGTGTACTTGTCTTCCGGAGGTAGTAGTGCAGAGTTTACTAACCGTGCATTCCATTTTATACTGTTTTATCAACAATGCTGACCTCTTGTTCACAAAATCCTCAGGGTCAATACAAATCAACTTTGGTTTGCCCAGCTTGCAACAAAATTTCAATAACATTTGACCCATTCATGTACCTATCCTTACCACTTCCTTCTACGGTCACTCGGACAATGACAGCAACTTTATTTTCGGGTGATGGGAGCGCTCTCCCAATGCCATACACGGTTACTGTCCTGAAACATGGCTCTTGTAAGGATCTCAGTATGGCTTTGGGTACTGCATGTGGCTTAAGGAGTGATGAAACCCTGTTGCTTGCAGAGGTAACATATATGTTCTAGGCTTCTGTATTCTAATTAATCTGTCTTTTATTCTTCTTGTCCCCTTCTGAAACCCCTGACTTCTAACTGCAGGTCTATGAACATGGAATATTTCGTTTTTTGGATAGTCCTTTGGAACCATTGCCTTCTATAAAAGATGATGAATGTATTGTAGCCTACAGACTTCCTAAGCGGGCAGATATGACAAGGCTAGAGATAGTTCATCGACACGTAGAAAAGTAAGTTTCCTAAACGTGACAGCTATTGAGTCCCTGCATGCCTTGTTTGATTGGGTCTTTAAGTGGAACATGAGGGTTCAGTTATCTTCTTGTGGTTAGGAGGATGACTGTCTGTTGTGGTGTTGACAATAGTTTACATACTCGTTATGCAATACAAGCATGTGGTGCTGCAGCCACTTATTTTTACAGTCTTCGATTTCTAGAAATCAAGGAATCCCGCAGTTCTGTTCAATTGGATTTGTCAAACCTTGCTATGCGCTGTGGTCCTGTAAGGACCTGTTTCCTTCTAGATGAATTCTTGATGGTGGTATGTAAACAAAAACACCTCTTGATAGAAGTTTCCTCATCTTGATAAACAATATGTTCATTTTGTGTCTATTCTGCATATTTTTTTGACATATCGATATTTAGTCTGATAGTCTGTGTCTCTACACAATC
The DNA here is from genome assembly GCA_014282245.1 of Rhododendron simsii. NCBI lineage: Eukaryota > Viridiplantae > Streptophyta > Magnoliopsida > Ericales > Ericaceae > Rhododendron > Rhododendron simsii. The sequence goes on along the minus strand of CM024959.1, from coordinate 8,240,775 downwards.
TTATGTCTATGCCGATAGTCTATCGTGATGTTGCCTCTATAGGGATGTCAAATTCCATATTCATAGACACTTTGGTCTGAGGAAACCCAAGAAGCAAAGGACAGTCAGAAGCGAGAAAAGGCGGCATATGTCATAAGATAGATTGCACATTCTCTCTTAAGGAACAACTATAAATTTTTGTACTACTTTCCCTGTAGGTTTTAACTAAAGCCTCATTTCATTGCTTTCCAGATTTTTGCCAGATAATTTGAAGGGAAGTGAGAGGAAGCTTTTCTTGACACCCTTGGTTACTTATCTGGAGGGTCCACTAACTGGAGCTGACATTGAACTTGCTGTTAGCACAGTGCTGTCTCCTTTCAAAAGGGAAACTTACTGCAGTCCAATTAGTATTTCGAGTAGAATCAATGAAAATGGCTCTGCCTCGGAATCTATTGTCGAATCAACAGACAGCTGTGCTACCCATCCTGAACTTGGAAACCATTCGATGGATAATGGGGAAGTGGAAGAGATGTCCGGCATGGAGTTGACTTTTCAGCTCTTCCTAACAGATGATAAGGCTTTGAACTGCAGGCCCATTTTAGAGGATACACCTGTAAAAACTGGACAACCGGTTAAGGTTATGCTAGATTGGACTGACAAAGAAAATGAGTTATATGATACCAACTACCTAAAGAATCTTCCTGAGGTTCGCAAGACTGGGCTCACTATGAAGAAAACTAAGCAAGAAGCTGTCTCATTGTTTTCATGCTTGGATTCCTTTCTAAAGGAGGAACCTTTAGGGCCTGATGATATGTGGTAGAATACTTAAAACACTTTCATACATGAATATTATGTATTTTCAGGCTAAATCACCTCAAATATTACAGCCTCATTATTATTTTATTTTTTGGTGTTGTGTAATTTCACTGCAGGTATTGTCCTCGCTGCAAGGAACACAGGCAAGCCACCAAAAAGTTAGATTTGTGGAGGTTGCCGGATATACTAGTCTTTCACTTGAAAAGGTTTTCATACAGTCGATACCTGAAGAACAAACTGGACACCTTTGTGAATTTCCCGATTCACAACCTTGACTTAAGCAAGTATGTGAAATGCAATGATGGATTTGGACAATCTCATGTATATGAGCTCTATGCCATTAGCAACCATTATGGTGGCCTTGGTGGAGGGCACTACTCTGCGTATGCTAAGGTAAAAACAAAGCACGCGTGAATTTCTCATTCGTTTTTTTTAGTGGTTGAGACACACCGAATGTTCCATTTCGGTTGTCAGTGTGGACTTCTGTTTCTTACTGAGATTTTAGGTGTTGCTCATCCAGTTTACATTGTTTGAGAAAGAAAGTTTGCCTTTCAAAAAAAAAAGAGAGAGAGTTTAGTTCATTAAGTTGACATTAATTGATCTTTTTACATCAGCTTAAATAATCTAAACCAAAAGCATTTGTTTTTACTGAAAGAGGAACATTACTGGAAGAACACTCTTGTTGTATTTAAAGTGTCTTCCAATCATCCATTGTGTGCTAAATGTGGGGAAAGCAATGCCATGTCTACGAAGAATTACTAGGTTTTGAAGACTATGAAAGTTTGTAGTCTCTTTGTTTCTTTGACTCTTTTTTTTATTGGACAAGGCAAATCGGCTTTTTTTAGTTTACGATGCTAAATTGGATCATGCAAACTAACTGTGATTGTCATGCCATGTTATGTGATTATTCTTTCTATAGGACTCTGATTTAACTTGGGCGTTCATCGTTTTGAATTTGCAGTTGGTTGACGAGGACAGATGGTATCATTTTGATGATTCCCATGTTTCACCCGTTAGTGAAGGTGACATCAAGACTTCTGCTGCGTATGTGTTGTTCTACCAAAGAGCTAAAGTTGGACACGCTGAATCAGGGGAGCCATCCCAGGGTCAAGTGAATATTTGAAGTCCATGTTTAGGTGTATTTGTGTTTCAATTTTCCTTTTCACAGCTCTCGTGCATATGCTTCAGAAAGTTGCTCTGGTGGTTGAATTGTCTCTCCAGCGTGAGGTTTTTGGGGTTGCAGAGGAAACCTGCTGGGCTGTCGGTTGAAGACGACGACAGTGGGTAGGCGTGAAGCACAGTATCACGGTGTCTTTTTGGTCACAGCTTATCTCGGTTGAAAAGATCCAGACAATATGGGAAGAGGACTAGATTAATTTTTTCCTTTAACGATACGTTTAGGAAGAAATTTAGGGCGGGTTTGCAGTACGTTGATAGATACTGGATATATTATTGTTGTAAAGCCTTCTCACCTATAGGCAATTTTCTCAAATACTTGCCCCGGAGGAACTTGTTTTGCTTTTCCCCCGTTGTCAATTGGACCAACCATTTTTGGTTCTACTGTCGCCACCAATTTATGTTCTCTGTGTTTGCTTTGCTCATATTTTGAGTTTTGTATTCGAATACATTCGGTGTAATGCAGACGGCATCCACCTCTATTTGCACATTATTAAGCCCTTTGTCAACCAGACTAACTTTGTTTCCAATCTCGAACAAGACCTACAGCAGAGGCTTCATTGTTATGTTTACATCGCAACCCATCTGCATTGAGTTTGAGGGAGGGAACCAGCCAATAAGTTCCAGGTGAGGTTGAGACTTGTTGAGGTTGTGGTAAGGTTGAACAATATGTTTACTGAATAGTGAATATAAGATCACCTCAACCAAGGAGTGAGAGCGGAGCGGAGAGCTTCTCTCTATAAACCCTAGAGAGTGAAACCCAATCTTGTGGGGCGGAGGGCTCCTCCCCCTTCTTCTGCTCTCCTTCTCCTCTTGTGGTTGAAATTCGCTCCTTAGGGATACCAAATCTCCCACTCTCCCCATCGTTCTTAGACTTGGGGCCAAATTTGGGTTTTTGGCTCTCGTCCTAAAACGATCAATTTTGGCAACGAACTCTCGGGCTCTCCAACAACAACAGTGAAGGTGTTATCGATGCTATGACTGCAACGGGATTGGGCTTCAACTTGATGAAGAAAACGATTTTTCCACCCACGGAGATGAGTAGATTTGTAGGTTTTGACACTGGAACTGGTTTTCTTAGACTTTTTCCTCTTTTATTTTGATTTTGATTTTGTTTTCTTGTATTCTTTGGGCCAATGTCCTTTGGATTTGTATTGGTTCATTATCATAGGTTTATGTCTCTTTAAAAAACAAAAAGAAAGAAAGAAAGAAAAAAGGGCGCCTCTCAAACCAGGAGTGTCAAGTTCGATGTAGCACATTTAACGGTAATTTTTGAAGGCTGACATTGTTCCAAGCTTGCTGCCAATTTAGGAGCCAAAATTTTGAAACCAAAAAGGTTACATTTCACCAAATTATCATTTGTTTTGTTAATATTCATCCACTTTCATAGTATTCTTGTATTTTCAAATAGAGGAAAAAAAAAATTAAAGTGCGAAAATCAATTTCCAGCAATAAATATTTGCAATCCCAACAAAATATCTAACGGGTAACCTAGTAGTAGCAACCTACCTGCCCCTCCTAGAAGTTTAGCCTTTGTTTGTTTCTCTCTCCAGCAAAACAATCCAACGTTGAGAGAAAAGGTGACACATCAATGCCAACCATAAAAGAGAAAAAGTAGCCTCCAATCTTTCAATTACTATTAATGAGCTCATTCTCTTTCGAAAAGAAAGTAGAGGAACCGACTACGCTAATGACATTTCTTTTCTATAGGAGTACTCTTCCACTTTTGAGATCTTTCAATTGTGCATATATTTTTACAACTCAAGTTATTCTTGTCAGTTTTGATTAATTTATTTCTACCCGATCAATCTCACTGTATACTAACGAAAAACTCCATTAAAATTGAAAGAACCCCATATGAATAGCCCCGCAAGAGATCATGTTGTTTACATCTATCACAAAATCTCATTGCCAAAGATAAAAGTAGATGAGAAATAAATGTATATCAAAATAATCAACGCCAATTGAAAGAGAGAAGATAAACCAGAGAAGCCTTGTACAATGATCGAGAGATTATTTAAAATTCTCCGAGTAAATTCAACATAAGTGAACGTAGCGATTCCTTAAAATAAAAATGGGGGGGAAATTTCTGCGAAGCCACTACAACTCACTGGAAACAACAGTAAGTTCTGTCCTGCTAGAGCTGATATTGCTTTGATGGTCATTTGATGTTTTGAATTTTGAACTTAAACCTGTTGTTAAAAAATTAAAATAAAACCTAGAATGGTAGAGTAACTAACCCAACCACCAGCAGGAAAAACAAGCAAGTGCTGCCAAGATGTAGTCCTCCCTGAAATCAAGACAACAGTTTTCTTAGATAATCACAACACCAAAAGCTCATAATAGAATGATGACTCCAATAGTAAATCTTTGGAAAATGACACGATATAATGTGGGTTTACTTTAATTTCAATGATTGATGCGAAAATTAGGATCCAAGAAATCAGCTAACTCATGGAAAATTATTAAGTACTCTTGGAGAGGGTAACCGAAAAGCCAAACTACATGAGTTAATTTTTTTTTCCAACAATCTAATCATCATGTCTCATCACAAAACTGCCAACATCATTAGTTGAGAAGTAAACTTTATGAAAAGAGTACCTCATAATTTAAGAGCATTATGTAAGAAAGATTATTCAGAGCTCTTTTATCTTTAAACATTAGGCCATGTTTCCACTAATTTATAAATTGTAGGTTACAACTGTTTTCTTGTTTTCTGCATTTGGTAGTTTTGCCCCAAAATTCTATATAATATTAGTACGTTCCGACGAGAGGAATTGAAAATGTAAAAAATATGGACTTTTATCCACACAAAAAAGAGGGAAATATTCGATAAAAAGCCAAATATACTTGTATAAAAGTCTTCATTTTTTACTTTTCCGATTTCTCTCGTCGAGATAAATCAATAGTACGTAAAGAGTTTGACACAAAACTATCAAACGCGAAAAAAATTTGCATAAGAACAAAACAAATAAGTTGTAATCCACAACTTTTAGATTGGTGGAAGCACCACCTAAAATACTCCACCTTTGCACCAAAGACATGCATGACTGTACAATATCAACACTAAAATAAGGATTCAACTCCTCTTCAATCATCAATCCTTCACTCTTACTCATAAGTTTATCATCAAGAACATCAATCACTTCCAAAATCATGTTCATCGAGTGTAGCATTTATTTTTGGAACAGGTTTACTTTAAAACAATAGAGACTAAACGCTAAGTAAAAAAAAAAAAAAAGTGTTTTTTAGCATAAATGTGTTGTTCTCGATGATCTTTACAAATTAAAGAGCTCCAATCGTCGAAGTAGACTCAAAGATGCCCATAAAACCAATCCAAATTCTACGGTAACCGAAGAGCATCCCGATCCCTAAACTAACCGCAATTGATACCGGCTTCCATTTCGTTAAGAAATCAATTTTTACCCATATGTTGAGAAGTGCTTAATAAATTCAATTTTTGGTATAGAATTCTTAAACGAATGGATCTAGCACTCATCTCAATATCCAAATACCTTGATTTTTCACGTTAAAAAAATATTGAGGCTTCGTTTCGCTTAAATTTTTATTTTTACTTATTTATTTTTCATATTACAAAACAAATCATTTTCGTATACAGTAGATTATTACTAGTATTTTTCTCAGTGGAACGAGATCAAGTACAATAAGCTTCACGTGCATCATTTGTACCGATAACCATAGTCGCTGACATTTCCGATCATCAATTTTAAAACGTTGGACAAGGTACACTACGGAGGAATAACGCACCGTATGGACACGTGTCCACAAATCCTTCAAAACTGAAAAACGAATCTCGCTAGCTAAAATACGCATCATATAAAATCAACCAAATCGAATAAAGCAACCCTGCGCACGTTAGACACTAAAAAGAGGCCAAAAAAACTCACCGCCTCCGATATCGTTAAATACCCCGTCGAAGAGCTCGCCGGCGGCGACAACAGCGGCGGCGCAAAACTCCCATTCTCCCCGCCGCCGCTGCTACTGTTTCCACCAATGGCGCTAACTCCCGCTAGTCCGAGACCGTAGGCCTGCGTTCCATCAGGCTTGAACAGCCCGTAATTCCTCTCCGACGTCGGCCCGGGCTTCATGTTCTCGTTGAACAACGCGAAGACAAAGATGTTCAAATCGCTATTCGGCCTCAACGGCGTCCCCTTCTTCTGCGCAATCAACTTCATCAGATTTCCATTATACTTCCTCGCGTTCTCGGGATTTGCCCCTGCTTCGTCCTCGTCTCCTTTGGACGGCCATCCAGTCTCCGATATCTGCACCGGCACTTTCTTATACCCTAGCGAAGCCAACGCGGAGTACACAGCGTCGATCTGCGCGAACAACATGTTGTCGTAGTGAAGTTTCGACACAGGATCGACCACTCCAGCGTTCGGCTGGAACAGAACGAAGTCGATCGGGACCTGCTTCGGGCTCCCCTTGTACGCGAAATACGGATACGCGTTGATAAGGAAGTTCGAACCGGTTTTCACGTGGAAATCCAAGATCGGAGTGATGTATGCCCTCAGATCTCGCCGGAAGGACCCTGCGGACGGCGGATACGAGGTTTCCAACACGGCGAGGGAGTGCGCGGTCGTGACGGTGACGTTTTTGTCGAGGTTCAGTTGGACGAGGGCGCTGTGAACGCTTTGCATGGCCGGGAGGAGGTTTTCGTCGAAAGAGGTGTCGTTGAAGGTGAGGACCTCGTTGCCGACGGTGATGCAGGTGATTTTAGTGGATGGGAGGTAGGGCTGGACGTTTGTCTTGACCCATGCCAGGGCGCTGTTTGGGTCTCTCATCTTGGAGAGGAATTCGTTGCCGAGGCCGATGGTGAAGTCGACGGTGGTGTTGGCGAATGCCTTGAGGACGCGGGGATCGGCATCGTAGAGTTTCAGTTTCGTGGCGCCGACGGAGCGGACGAGGGGAATGACGTGTTCCGGCGGCGGGAGGTTGTTCGCAATCTGGCCGTAGTTTATGCCGACGGCGTTAACCGTTGAACGAATCATAAAACCTGCACATTTTGAAGTGTAGAATTAGCTAGTCCACACACCTGAGTTATAAAAACAAAAGCAATGGAACAAGAAGATCACGAGGTACCTGTGATGAAGATGAATAGGAGTAATGAGGAGAGAGAGTTGAGGGGACTTGTGTTGAAGTCCATGGAAGAGGTGATGATGAGGGAGGAGGAGGAGGAGAGAGAGAGAATACAGGGGGGGAGTAGTGTGAGTGATGAGGGAGGTACGTGAGGGCGGCGTCAAGAGCGACAGCTCTGGTGAATGCTGTTGGGTTAGGATTGAGGCCTACGGCTGCGCAAGGGGTTTGAGGGCTGGCTTTAGAAGAAGGCGGAGGGATGATGATGGCGTTGGATGGAGTTCGATGAGGTGAAAAATCATGAAGCTTAAATAGGAGTATTGTTTAATGACTACTGGCACCTTGACTAATTTGACCAGCGTGACCAGTGTTGTACTATTTGCACTGGCTACGAGGAGATATTTCTCCCTTTTCTCCCTCATTAAAGTTTTGTGGTACGGAGGAGAGATATTTCCAGTGCACCGTTACATTGGAGTACGACAATTTATTGTTTTTCCGTAAATTGATTTTGACGCTTTTTAAAAAAAATTCTACACTCTTTTTTTTTTTTTGTAATTTAACAAAAAACAAATAAATTCACTTTCAACATCAAAAAAATAAAATAAAATGTGGATATCAAAAAAGGGAGTGAAAAATAGCAAAGATCGCTCCCCTTGATTTTCACTCTTATTCTTTAAAATCACACTCTATTTTTTTTTTCTTGTGACTTCAATTTACAAATTACTCTTTCGTTTATATACTCTTTCATAACTTGGAAAGATAACATTTCAAATTTATTTTGCAGTTTTGAAAAGAAAACTAAAAATGAGTGTGGTTAAAAAAAAAATTGGGAATATTACGACCTTTTTTAATTATTAAACAAGTATAAAAAAAAAAAAAAAAACCACAAACTCCAATACATCTTTTACACTTTTCAATACATATTCAAATAATTCTCATGCACACATTTCAATGTAGACTGTTTCTAGTATTAGGTCCCGTTCCAGAACGGATAATAAGTACTTATTTTTTAAGAAAGCAATTTAAAGCTCAAAAATAAAGAGCTTAATGAAATCTAAAAATATGCAATATGGATCTTGTTTGAAAGATCTCGATGAGATTTTTAATACAGTGCAAAAAAAATCAAAAAACTATTTTTCATTTTCATTATTTTTGAGTTTGAAAATGTGAAATAAATACTTATTTTTTAAGAAGGTGTTCTAGAACGGGGCCTAAGGCCTCATTCCAGAAACACAATAAGAACTTATTTTTTGTGTAATAAGAAGGCTTATTCCTGAAAAATAAGAAGGTTGGTACTTATTTTGGAAGAATTTATATAGGTACCGACGCGCCAGGGAGGGAAATCATACCGGCGGCCGCGCCGGGCCATCTCCGGCCACTGGACGGCCGATCCGAGCCGTCCAAAAATTCTAAAAAAAAACTGAGGGGGGCTGTGCAAGAATCAACGGCATCCGAGGTGTGTAGGGTACTTGATTTGAGCACCCATTTTCCGTGTGCGGTGCTTGATCATATATACACGAAAAAGGGGTGCTCGGATCAAGCACCCTACACACCTCGGTTGCCGTTGATTCTCGCTATGGCCCCCTCGATTTTTTATTTTAGAATTTTTGGACAGCTCGGATCGCCCGTCTAGTGGCCGGAGACGGCCTGGCGCGGCCGCTGGTATGATTTCTCTCTGCTGGCGCCTATTATCATAACAACAATCTTTTTTTTTTGTATAAGGCAACTTCAAGCTTAAAAATCATGTGTTTACGCAAATAATTTTTCAACCACTACAAATCTTATTTGATAGATCTCATTAAGATCTTTAATAAGGTGCAAAAAAAATTAATATTTTTTTTCATTTACATTATTTTTGAGTTTGAAAATGTTAAAGGAACTTTTTATTTAGATTTTGTGGAATGATCCTTCTTATTTTTGAATGAGAAATGACAAAATAAATACTTATTTTTTAAGAAAGTTCTTAGAACGGGGCCTTACACCATGAAAATCACTATTTTAGCATCATAGATCCCATGAATCGTAATGTCGGCAGAGACTAGTATCATAGGATCTGCCAATAATCAAACTGATTAATCAACAGTCAAATAATTGAGGAATCATTCTGGTTTTTCAAACCAACACACTTCTCAATCCAAATCTGAAATGTACGGCCTGAGTACTCCCGAGTTAACACCACATGGTACTCATTCAAAACTCCGAAATGAACTGCCTGAATACGCTGAATTAACATCACGCGATAATCATCAGGAACTGAAAATTTTCTCGACCGACAGGCTTTACATGGCCGCCATTCTCCATCAGGCCAGGTCGGCTTTATTGGGACCATCTCCTCTTTCTTTCTCTCTCCTGGTCCACAGATTATATTATACTATTGGACTGCAACGAGAGCCGTTTGTTGGCATACATGCAAAGCATTTTTTAAACTTTCGGTGACTGCTACTTTTTTTTCCCCTTTTTGGTAACAACTGTGCTACTTGCACAGAGAATTTTGCACATTGCACGTACATTTTTGTGGGGCCCATATCGGGATCCCACATAATGATCCAAACCGTTCATCTTTTTTAAAATATTTTTGGAGGATTTCTGTAAAAAATCAGCTCCAACGGATATCGGTAAGGGCTTCCTCAGAATTCGTAGGGCAAAACAGAATGATTCTCCTTACAATTTCTGAGAAAACTCTCTTCGATATCCGTTGGAGCTGATTTTTTACGGAAACCCTTCAAAACATATTTTAAGAAAGATGAGTGGATCGGATCATTTTTTGAGACCCTGATATGGACCCCACAAAAATGTATGTGCAAGATATGTGCACAATTCTCTGTGTGAGAATCATTTATGTTTTGGTACAATTGTGCTACTTGCACAGAGAATTTTGCACATATATTGCATATACATTTTCGTGGGGCCCATATCGGGGTCCCACTTAATGATCCAAACCGTTCATCTTTTTTAAAATATTTTTTGGAGGGTTCCTGCAAAAAATCAGCTTCAACGGATATCAGTAAGGGCTTCCTCAGAATTCGTAGGGCAAAACAGAATGATTCGTCTTACAATTTCTGAGAAAGCTCTTATCGATATCCGTTGGAGCTGATTTTTTACGGAAACCCTTCAAAACATATTTTAAGAAAGATGAGTAGTTTGGATCATTTTTTGGGACCCCGATATGGACCCCACAAAAATGTATGTGCAAGATATGTGCACAATTCTCTGTGTGAGAATCATTTCTGTTTTGGTAATGCAGACTGTCTAGTTCTGGGTTTGTTGCACGCAACTCGAACCTAATTTCCAGGGCCTTTTCTATCGCTGCTTAAAACGTTTACGGATGGAGATGAATGGATCTTTAAAGCTAATTAGTAGCAATGAGAATTAAACCTTCGATGTTAGAATTGAGCAAACGCATAAGGCTCCGTTCCAGAACACCTCACATTTTTAAACTCAAAAATATTGTAAATGAAAAATAATTTTTCAAAATTTTTTGCACCGTATTAAAGATCTTGATGAGATCTATCAAACAAGATCCATATTGATAGAAAAATTATTTACGTAAACACAATTTTTAAATTTGAAATTACCTTCTTAAAAAATAAATATTTATTTCTGTTTCCGAAACGGAGCCTAAGCCTATGCCAAAAACCACTGAGCCAACTGACATGGTCAAATTGATCAACGAATCTTTTATGTAGCCGTTTGTTTTTTTTTTTTTTTGGTAAGTATGTAGCCGTTTGTTGGTATGGGCAGCAAAAGTTACCCGACAGGCTACAGCTTTTCTAATCTGGCATACTAAAGATCAAGTTTATGGGTTGATAGCTAAAAATTCTATTCAACAGTGCATATTTTTTTCTTTTATCTATTCATCTCTTTTAAGTTTATCGGTTTTCAGTCTTGTTCTTTTCATTTTATTTAGCGAAATGTTAATAGGGTTGCTAATGCTTTAGCCAAATATGCCCTATCTTTAGAGGCCCCTTTAACTTGGCAACGGGACTTTTCGAGCTAGGTTCAGAAGGAAGCTTCTTTTGATGTTTCTGTTATTCAGTAATTACTAATACCATTAACGATTGGAAAAAAAAAATTAAAATACTAGTATTTCATTCCCAGACAAGCAATAAACAATGCATGGCTAGAGGGAGATGCCCAGAAAAACAATAAACAAATACATGATCACTTCGGTACAGCATAGCTATATTTAGCTAACAACTATAGAAAATGTAGGATTTCCAACGTGATTGCTAAGCTGTTGCATGGTTGTTTTTGGGATCAAGTTCTCTACTTCACCTATTTTTATGTATATAACGAATCTGATGTTGTTGGTCTAATGTCCGTTTCAAATACTATCAGGTCCAAGTTTTAAGCTTTCATTTTTTGATCGACTAATTCCGTATCGATTTAGTTGCATTCAAAACGATTACATATTAGGGCTCTGTTTGTTTCAAAGTAAAATGTTTTCCGATGTAAAAGTTTTTTCATGTAAAATGATTTTGCCAAAAACAAAAGTTTCGTTTTTGTTTTCGTTGTTTGGTTGATAATTGGAAAATGATGTATGTATGTATGTATGTATGTATTACATTCAAAATTTTGTTATATTTCATGAGAAAGCACATGGTTAGGTCATAGGTGGATGAGATTGGTGTTGTGGAGAGCTCAGTAAAGTATCGTAATTATAAGTTGAGCAGCGAAGCCAAAATTCGAAAAATGACTACCTTTTCAAACGGGAAAACATTTTCACCCATATGAAATAAAATGTTTTACCTAGTAAAATAATCCTGTCTTTCCCCACAACCAAAAATCCAAAAATAAATAAAACATTTTTTAAGAAAATATTTTACGCCCAAACAAACGGAGCCTATGTTAAGTAGTTTGTATGATCTGATTTAGACACTCTCTTATATAGGATCATCTCAGATATACAATACCATGACAAATGCAGTATTATTAATGCGATCACCGTTAGTTCGATAAGATATATCCTTTGATATTTCTTTACCCCTTTCACTTTAATTCCGTCAAGCAAACGGATCCCTTAGATTACCAATTTCATTGCTTTATTTTTCAAAATTCGAACTTCAAAAAAATATCTGCAAAATTTTCATGTTCAATTAGCCCAAATGATTAACCAACTGGGCCTAGCTCAGTTGGTCAAGATTGTTGCATCTCACTTGGTGATCAGGAGTTTGAGTCTCTCCACTTGCGTGTGGTTGTTCTTCCCTTAGAGGACCTTTTTTTCTTTCTTTTTTTCTATCCTATAATGGACTTACTTCTTGTATTGGTTGAATTGTTGGACATGATTGTTTCATGGGCTCTCACAATTGATGTAGTGTTCCGAGTTTGTACTTTATATTTTATATTTTATATCTGATGTAAAAGAATCTCTTCTATCGATTGACAAAAAAAAAAAAGCCCAAATTATTGACAACAGGAGTTATTAGTTTTGATTCCCAAAATAATCCAAATCAATGTTCTATTATTTCTTTTCCCAATAGATTCATAGGAGTTGGTGATATTTATTATAAATATCAATTTATATATAGTTTTGTATTGTTCAGAGCATATCCGTTCAAAGAAAATACCTGACACTAATTTTAATGTTTTATCCTGCAATTGTAACTAAATCAATCAATGGTTCGGATCTTAACCGAGCAATGGATATGTTAGATTTGTATGTGCGCCTAGATTCGATTCAAACCATTCATGCCAAGATAAACTACCGAATCTGTAACAACCCGGATTTTTGACCCTTTTTTTTTTTTTTGAGATTTACAAATTTTATTCCAGTAAAATTATTTTTAGTAAATTAGTTATAGAGATTTCTTTTAGAATAGGTTCCATATGAGTATCGTGTGCCACATAAACCATAATTTTTTTCCAAATCAAAATTTTCCCAACCGTATGCCTCTCTCATCTCTCGACCGTCCCTCCCCCCCTTTGTCTCTCTCTCCTTTATGATAAGTGCCAAAATATTGATATTTTGGCTCTTCAAACTACACTTGTTAGCTATTTATATTTGTTACTTGATATTGATTTTGCTTTTATTTTGTTTATAGGTTGCTCGAGCTCATTACCCAAGATTTTGGATAAAAACATGCTTTGAAAGAACTACAAGGTCGAAATACGGAATTACTCAAAACTGGAGTGTCAACTAATTAATACGCAAAGCTTGAAGGGCCTTTATGCGATTAGTTCATTAAAATTCTATATAAACAATGGAAAACCTAGCTGCCGAAGGGATTCTCGGCCGTGAAGGAATTGGAGGCCATCAGAGGCTGCGAAGACAACTTTTCAATGTCCGGCTAATTCATTTTCTAGGGTGTAGATGAAACTCAAACTCTGAGTATCAATATTTATGTTTTGATTTAGTGTTTTATTATTCGAATCATGGTTGTATGACTTGAGGATTATTTGTGGTATTAATTTTGTCTATCAAATCTTGTTTATCATATAACTGAGTAAGATGGGTTATGCTCCGTAAGACGCGCCGTGCTACTAGACGATCCGTGCCATAGAGACGGGTCATACTAGTAAGACGGTTCGTGCTAGGCGGCGATACCCCATGCTATTTGGTAATTCATAAATACCTTTAGGGGATACTGTGAGGGCCCGCGAACCCTAACGATATCCGGATTGATTCGAATAATTAACTTTTATCATCGCATGAATATTGTTACAATGGGTCGAGTGGATTCGAAACCCTAGATCTTTTATCGTATAAACTCTCTTTACTTTTAATTGCTTTGCGTTAATTTAGTTTGCATAATTTTAGAAATCAAACAATCAAATTCTTTTTCGAATTAAGTTAGAAATCGATTGAAATAACTGCAATTTAGCCTTCGTAATCCCTGAGGACAAAACTCGGAGTACTTACCGCTATCTTTTAGGTAGTAGTAATTATTCTGTTTTATTAATTATTTTTAATACAGAAACGACACGATCACTTTACTTGCTCCCCACACCAAGCCAGCCATCCCCCTCACCCTTATCTCTTCTACATCTTACCCATTTACCATTAATGCCTTCTCATAAATTAATCTTACAACGCACTCTACCCCATCTCTATAAAATCCTCTCTTCCTCCCCAGAATTCAAGACACCCTCTCCCACACTCCAATCTCAGCTAAAAGTCTAGAAAGAGAGAGAGAGAGAGAGAAGAGAGAGAAGAGATCTAGAAAAAGAAAAGATTGATCACACCAATTCGTTTTTCGTCCATATCACGTCCCTCTGTTCACGGCCTCTTTCTTCCTAGTTGCTGTCGTTTTTGGGCCTAAGTTTCTTCACGAATGTTGTAGAGAGCGTCAAGAGTTTCGATTTCGATCCAAGAATCACCCAAAAAGGTCAAGAATTGATAAAGTTATCGCTGTCCAAAGATCAGTAAAATTCTCGGATTTCTGTTTCCAGAATGCAAACAGGACTTATGAAAACTCCCACTTTTCTCCTAGTTCGAATGGTTTTCGGGTTTCGACTTCTTCACAAAAGTTGTAGAGCATTTCAAGATCTTCGCGTTAGACACAAGAATCGTCCAGAACGGAGGAGGTTTGATCAAGTTATTTCAGTCCAAAGTTGCTGCTAGAATACCGATCTTTTGCCTCCAAACAAAAACTCACCGGACTCCACCGAATCGTTTTGTCCAGATTAAAGGTATTATAATCCATTCCAACCTCTTCTCTAAGTATATTAATCCTACTCCTACTTCTCCCTAAGTGCATGTACTCTGTACATGAGGATTTTAACAAGTTTCAATGGCGAAAATCGAACCTACGGATCAGAATGGTGTAATCCGAAGTTTTCCTTTTTCTTTTTTTTTTTTCGAAACGCATTGTTCCAGGACGTATTGATTTTGAAAAGTTAATACTAAAAATACAGTTAACCCTCTTAGGCTATTGAATGTATTGTTTTGGCCCAAAATTTAATGATACTTTATTTACAATTGCAGTTTTAATCCCAAGATAGTTAACTGTACAGTTTCGACCCCATTGTTACGTTATCACTAATATGACAATCTAATTACTTAGAAATAATTAATAAAAGCCTAGAAAATATTTATTTAACTTTTTTTTTTTATAAAAGTTCTACTTCATTATTAACATCTTGGCCATACAAGAATAAGGACAACGGCCCATTCATAAAAAGTTGTGTGATTGCATTACTCGTTATTGTTTTAATTAATTTAATTGTATATTGCACCGACACTTGATTTGGATGTTAGATTGGACCCTAGAGACATGGGGTAGTATGCGAATAGAATTCATTTAGACGGTGTTAAGTAATAGATAAATTGGAAAGTTGTATTTTTTTTTAGAATGCCTGCAAGCGAGATTTTGAGATGCGATGAGTTGGATGTGATGTTGTGAAACTGGAAAAGTAAGCCCAGTGATGATTGATAAATTGATACTGGCGGGAGTCCAGTGATGAATTGAAACTGGCAAAGTAAGCCTAGTGATGATTGTGATGTGGTACATAAGATAGGCGAACCCTAGTTATGATTCGGGCATGATAAACTTCCTTTTGTTGTAATGAGATGGATACATACTGGGTACATAACTTAGGTGCACTCCGGGACAGCAAAAGGAAATGAACTCATGGGACAGGGCATAACTAGCAGTTGGGAAGGAAAGATCCCGCGGAGGAGATCTTAGATTACACGTTAAGTTATTGGAGAGTAATAAACCGATTTATGTGGAAAAAGCTCTGTTTTACTTGTTCGCATTACGTACTATTATCCTGTTGTTTGCTAGCAGTAAAGTAAGAAGGGTAGTTGGGTTGGATTATTCTACTGAGTGATTTATCACTCACGGATACGGCTGTATCCTGGCAAATCGTTTGCTTTTCGGCGATCAATTTGTCAGATAGCGCGGAATTCAATGGAGGGGATTCAAGGAGAGTGCAGTTCGACAAGAAAAGAATATCAGGAACGAAGATCGAGTATGCCTGGAATCTGTATCAAGCTTAGAGTCGGCTCTGAAATTAATGTATTTTGAGTCGATAAATCTATTTTGAGTTTGTAATAGCTAAAAACTTTGGAAAATCATATTTATTTAGCAAAATTTCTTAAGATATTATTTTCTTTTGTTTCCGAAAAATTGGGGCATTACAGAATCAATTGCTTTCACAAAACACTTTATAGGCTTGAATTGGTTTTGCACATGGCATGACACTCAGGGGCGAACCCACCCTAACGCACGTGGAGTCACGTGCTCCCACGCCCTTTAAATTTTTTATTTTGGGTTTTATATATATTATTTATGTTGAATGCATGTACGTAGTTATTTGTCGGTGCAGTGGTAAAGTGCTCTCCTTCTAAACAATGGGTGGTTGGTTTGAGACTGCCCCATGCTCTCCTGTAGGTTTTTTTTTGCCTTTTTCCCAAAAGGCTACTGAAAATGTGTGTTTTACTTTTTTTTTTTCAAAAGACAATAGAAAATAGTAGTGCGTACCTTATTTTTTATATTATTCATGAGTTTGAGTCTACCCCCATATTGCATTTGTATACTTTTTATCCCCAAAACTGTAATAGTAGAGTTAGTAATAAAAAAATAGATGATGAACATATGATAATATTGTTTTAATGCATTTAGTCAAGGTGCGCAAGTTTGCCAAAGTAGCTAATTATTAAAATACATATATACTTTAAAATTGTTAATTTATCATGAATGCTAAAATTATTTTGGAATAAATGTATTTAACTGTAACTCATATATTACGGTTATAAAAAAATTTAGTACCCCCACCAAGTCAAATTTCTTGGTTCTCCACTGATGACACTTACATTATATGATTCACATCACCAATTATCCTCACAATCTAGTTTAAGTACATACTAGTAAGCAAATTGACAATCCAAAGTCGAATCAAGTTTCAAGAACCTAAAAGCATGTGCACTAGAATAGACAAACATGCAATTTGAGCTACTTTGACCAGGAATTAGGGTTGAATTATCCTCATAGTTAGTTGAGCCGTAACTCAGGTCAATTTTGAAAAAAAGATTCTATGTAAAATTTATTCTAATTAATTTTAGTATAGCACATTTCACCCACCAACCCATTTAAAGGCTTATTTGATAATCTAAATTCAACACTTAATACTGAATTAATTAAGTAATAAGTGATTCAGTAGGTTTGATAACCACATTTCATATTGCTTAACAAATTAAGTATCACTTAAAATAAAGGCTAAAAAGTTGAAATAAATTAAGTAGTTTTGAGCTACTTAAATCTGGCTGAATTTTTGTGTACTTACATTCAACCATCATACCACCACTACAACCACTTCCACCAACACCACCACCACCACCACTACCACCACCACCACCACTCCACCACCACCGCATCCACTACCACCACTCCTCTTCCACCACATAACCACCACCAGCTTCACCACCACTACCACTACTCCACCACCACCACCTCCACTACCACCACTCCTCCTCGACCATATCACCACCACCAGCTTCACCGCCACCGCCACCACCACTCCTTCCACTACCACCACCACCACCACCACCAACTTCACCACCACCACCAATTCTTCCACTACCACCACCAGCAGCAGCTCCACCACTCCACCACCACCACCGCATCACCACCACCATCACTACACCACCACCACCACCGCTCTTACCACCACTCCACCACCCATCATCATAACCATCACCACCACCGCCACTCCACCGCCACTACACCACCACAACCACTTCCACCAACACCATCACCACCACCACCTCCACTCCTCCTCCACCACTCCCTCCACTACCACCACCACCACCACCACTTTCTCCACCACCACCACCACCACCAGCTTCACCACTCTACCACCACCACCACTACCATCACTACACCACCACCACCATCGCTCCTACCACCACCTCCACCACTCCACCACCCATCATCACAACCATCACCACCACCGCCACTTCACCACCACTATCATCACTACTCCACCACTCTACCACCACCACCACTTCCTCCACTACCATCACCACCAGCTCCACCACCACATCACCACCCCCAGCTCCACCACTCCACCACTACCATTATTACACTACCACCACCACCGCTCCTACCACCACCTCCACTACTCCACCACCATCATCACAACCATCACCACCACCGCCACTCCACCACCACTACCATCACTACACCACCACCACCACTACCAGCACTCCTACTACCTCCACCACTCCCTCCCACCACCACTCCACCACAATTACCAAAAGTATATTGTGACCGTTAGTAAATTAAGAGAGGATTGGAACAAAATTAATTCATCATTTTTTTAATTTAGTACTTAATATATTTATTAAACAGCTTTTCAACTTAAAAATTTTAGCATTCAGTTTTCCGTACTTAATTTTTCAGTTTTCAATTTTATCAAACAGCCCTTTAATCTAGGACAGAATACAATCTTGTGCACAAATGTGATTAGTACCAACCCCCCTCTCTCTCTCTCTCCAACGAAGAAAGTCTTGCGTTTTTCTCTACAACAAACAATCGACTCCAATGTGGGAATCAATTGACTGCAAACATACAAATCGTCTTCGTTCTCTCTCTCAATTTTCTTCATTCGTTGGGTTCTGATCTGGGTTTCAATTGATGATGATCTACAATGGAGGTCCGGTGATGTCGATCTTCAACAGCGAGGTCCGGCGACCTTGATCTCGCCTGGTTCCGGTGTCCAAAGACTTCCTCGATCTTGTTTCTTGGCTGGATGAAGCTTATCTATTCGTGTATACAGTTATATATGTATATATCAATATGTATGTGTATACAATAGATATTCTTCAAGTGTAATATTTTCTATTACTAATATTTAGAGGTGGCAATTTCAACCCATATTTTTTAATCCGCCCAAACCCGTCCACTTATAACCCAACCCAATCTGCCCATATTGTATAATGGGTTTATATGGGTTGAACCCATGTAAACCCATATATACATGGGTTTAGGTGGGTTAAAAATGGGTTCAATATGGGTTGGAATCAAAACACTCATTCTTTCCCCAAGAATTGTTTTACTCCTGAAATTTGAAACCCCCGCAAGTTCTTTTTGGAAAAAAATTCCTCAACTCCAGCAAAATGGCATTGTATAGTCAGCGTTTCTCTCTCTCTCTCAATTGATGGTTCTATTTTGTTTCTCTGTGGTCCGGATTTGAATTGGATGGAGTCTTTTTTTTAAAAATAAATAAGTCGATTCAATCCATATAGCATTGAAAGCCCGAAGGCAAAATAAATAAGTCGATTCAATCCATATAGCATTGAAAGCCCGAAGGCAAACTGTGAAAAAAATTTAGGATTGTTAATTTGTTATAGATCAGAGATGAACAATCGAAATTATACAAACTGCTCTTTCTCGCCCAAATCCAAGTCTCATTGAAGGATTGTAAAAGTAAAAAAAAAATTACTAAAAAGACGGAGACCGAAATTGTACAATCGGTGCAATGATCACTTCCAGACAATTCTTTGATGTAGCCTCTGACTCATCGTTGAAGTTACGTTGCTGTTTGGAAATGAAAAAAAAAAAGAGTAAAAACCTCATTTTTTTAGCCTCTAATTACTTCATTTTTATTAAAAAAAAATTGAGTTTTAATCATAAAATTTTACTTTTCTGAATCCGCTTATTGAGACAAATCAGAAACGGGGAAGGGAGGAGGGAGAGGGGAAGGGAAACCCCCAAAAAAAAAAAGAAGAGGAAAACGGGTCAGGTTAGGCGGGTTTGGGTTTGGCTTGACCCGTATTCGGCCCGACCCGTTTCAACCCGTTTACTTTTTAACCCATATTTGACCCGGCCATATTTGACCCACAACCCGTTTTAACCCGCCCAAACCTGCCCGTTTGCCACCTCTACTAATATTTAATGGATAGAGAGAATTATAGAGAGGTTGCTAGAGCTTGGAAGCAAAAGGTGATAGATAAAATACAAATTATACTACATTTTTTTTGGTGTACATGCTCAGTGGCAAGCAAAACATTACTCACTGTGTTTGGTTGGCAGTTTTGAGATAAAAAAATTCTATATGTTTTGCGTATTGTTTTGTCTTTAGTAATTTTTTTAACATTTTAATAAACCGTTTTACTTTTTGAATAGAGATATAATATGTACATTTAAAAAGTAAAAAATTTGACAAAAAATCATTAAAGACGAAAAAACGCCAATGACGAAACAGTTAATTTTTAAAGAGATTATTTCTAGACAAAGAACCAAATAAAGTGACTTGACCCATAGGCTACTCCCCAAATATAGTGACTTGACCCATAGGCTACTCCCCAAATATAGTGACTTCATCGAAATATCTAATTTGAATAGTCAATCAGACAATATGACTTCACCGATAGGCTACTCCCCATAATAAATAGCTCTGCTTGATCTTTCTAATTTTTTGGGTACATCACTTTCCCCACTATTTTTTTTTTTGCGTACATTACCTTCCCCACTTTCTATGCCAACCTTATTGCTGATAGCTACTCCCTAACAATTGGATCAGTAAGTCTCCGGCCACCACACGGGGTGCGGTGGCTGGCCACCACACGTGTGTGGGGTTCACTCACTCTAGGCCCATTTCAAGTTTTGTATGAATGATTTGAGTCATTAATAATTTTTTTTTAAAAAATTGAGTGGTTCATGTGAAAAATCAGTTCAATCTGATGTGTAAGTACCCACACATATTGAATTGAGCTAAATTTTCATGGGGCACACTTTTTTTTTTTTTTAGATATTGAACGGTTCGGATCATTCGTAAGGGTCCCGGAGTGGCCCCACATGCATTCGGTGGCCGGCGATCGCACCCCGTGCGGTGATTGTAGACTTATTGTAATTGGATTGAGAAATCCTATAGTGCAACACCCTGCAGGGCACTTTGCAAGATGCACACGTGTCGTCGATCTCGGTAATGAATGTTTGAGATGTAGTTTTCAATTTTGACTGGTAAGGAATAATTTTTACTGGTCAAAATTGATTTTTAATTTGTACCGTTGATTAATGAGATGGATGGCTGTGCGTTACACTGCAACCCTTGTAGGACAGAGTGCCCTACAGGATCGCCGAGTCCCAAATAGTTACCCATTTGTCATCCGGTTGGACAAGAGTAGCCGTAGAGAGCAGAGAAAGTGCGACTAGAGCATCCACAACGGACTAACCAAAATTAGATAACCAAAAGTTGTCCATTTAGTGCATCCTTAAGCTCCACAAAGGCCTAATCAAAATGAGTTGACAAAAATTCAAATCCAACGGTCAATTCTTTTTCTTCCCAATCTAATGGTGTATATTGAATGACAATCCGTAACGTAACCAACATTGTTAAATACACAGCCACTTACCAAAGTGAAAAATGAGTTTCACCTATCAATAAACCATTTACTTTATGATGAAGAATGAGTTTCAAACAACAACAAAAAAGCATACAAATGTACATTGTTTCCGGTAATAGAAAAGCAGTACTCCTACTACACAACAAAATTTGAACGAAATTCCAAGGAAAAAGAGCGCCTCGCCCCGCCCGCCCGGGAAGCAAATGATGAAGTAAATCATTCCACACGTTTTAGACTAAAATTTCTGATCCTTGTCAAGGGTTGTACTTTGTCGCCTTTTTGATTTCTAGAACGTTTTTTAGTTTTCAACTACGCGTTTTAGACTAAAATTTAATTTGTTTTAAGTATAGCCGTTGATAATATTTGATCGATGAATTTCTGATTATCAGACCCGGGCCCTCAACAGAAACATTCAACCGCCAATAACGCCGAAGCATATGATCGAGGAAGTTCACCAGTGTTTGCCTGGAATAAACACCCATGAAACACTGCACAGAATTTACAACTGTGACCTATCCACATATCATGTTTGTGTGTGTGTGTGTATATATATATGTACACAGTGCAACCCAAACCACCATCTTTCGCATAACCCAAAAGAGGCAAACAATGGGATTCGAATTGATGAAATCGAGACGCAAGGGAACACCTCTGTTCGTATTTCTGGTCAGTTTGATCTTGAGCAATCTCTACGGTCAAGGCATTTTGATTGCACCAGTGGAGGCTGATGGCAAAGTAAGTCCATACATGTTTGATGAGCTCAATTCCCCTCTATAAACCTCTCAAAAAAAAAAAAAAAAAGGGTTAACCAAAGCCATATGCTGGCAATGTCTACGAATTGGCTATAACTATATATATATAATTTTCACAGGAGGTTCACATTGTTTATATGGGCAAGAGGCAGCACAATGATCCAGAGCTTGTCACAGCTTTGCACCACGACTTGCTTACTTCCGTAGTTGGAAGGTAACGATCGCATTCTATTTGTTGCGTACAATTCCCTGAATCATATGGATGAATATATATATATATATATATATATATATATATATATATATATATATTTTATCACCGTGAATATTTCTTTCGTATTGTAGCAAAGAGGCCGCGAGCAGTTCAATCGTTTACAGTTACAGACATGGCTTCTCTGGGTTCGCAGCCAGACTTACAAAGTCTCAAGCCCAACAAATAGCAGGTACTTCTGTGATGAGCAAAAATCGTTCTTGTTTCTTCTAACTACTTTAGGAGGATGAAGTAGAAATATATGAGTGAAAAACCATTTCTTCATCCTTCCAAATCAACTGGTAGGCTTATGATACAAAGCATGAGCTATATGTATCAGAACTACGTATCATCTGTGTTTACTCCTCCTTCCTTGCTTTTCCCGATGCAGGGTCGGAAGGTGTTCTTCGTGTAGTACCCAACCGCTTCTACACGCTGCATACGACTAGAAGCTGGGACTACCTAGGCCTTTCTTCTCATTCCCCAACAAATCTTCTCCATGAAGCCAATTTGGGTGATGGAGTTATCATTGGTATTATTGACACAGGTCCGGTCTAATCTCATATCTCTCTCTCTCTCTCTCTCTCTCTCTCAAACACGAAGGGCAACTCAACTCAATCTAAAAATTGGTTACAGGTGTATGGCCGGAGTCCAAAGCATTTACCGATAAAGACCTCGGTCCCATCCCCTCTCGTTGGAAAGGCCAATGCGACTCTGGAGAAGCCTTCAACGCCACCACAGATTGTAACAAAAAAATAATAGGGGCTCGATGGTTCATCGATGGCTATCTAGCTTCCAACAAGCAACCATTCAACACCTCAGAGAACCCAGAGTACTTGTCCCCCAGAGATTCATTCGGACACGGAACCCACACGTCCTCCATTGCTGCAGGTTCCTTTGTGGGTAACGTGAGTTACAAAGGCATGGGCCTAGGAGTAGCGAGAGGAGGAGCACCCCGAGCTCGGTTAGCCCATTACAAGGCATGTTGGAATTGGCAGTGTGCGTCTGCAGATGTGTTGAGAGCGTTGGATCAAGCTATACACGATGGGGTTGATGTGCTATCACTGTCTCTTGGCTCTGCCATTCCTATGTTCTCGGACGTTGATGAGCGTGATTTGATTGCCACAGGCTCATTCCACGCTGTCGCCAATGGCATCGTTGTTGTTTGTTCTGCCGGAAATGAAGGGCCTTCTAGTCAGACGGTTGAAAACACAGCACCCTGGATCTTAACTGTTGCCGCTAGCACCATAGATAGGTCCTTTCCCACATCCATTACTCTCGGAAACAACAAAACCATATGGGTATAGTCTTCTCTTTTTGGACATGTAATCACGTAGACTTATATTCACTTGCTACATATCCTTGTGGGGCAATGTGCCGCAACAACTGGCAAAAACAGATACAAGACCTTGCTCAACTGCACCTTCTCTTATCTTTGCTTACCCACATTTAGTCATTTCTGATTCTTTTTTCCCTTGCTGTTGAATCCTAATCAGAAGCCTCAAATAAGTTCTATTTACCATTTGTGCATATAGGGCCAAGCCATGTTCGCAGGTAAAGAAATTGGCTTCACCGGTTTGATGTACCCGGAGTCCCCAGGACTCAATTCGACAGATGATGGGTAATGGAATTGATGGTTACATGATTACTG
The DNA here is from genome assembly GCA_014282245.1 of Rhododendron simsii. Lineage (NCBI taxonomy): Eukaryota > Viridiplantae > Streptophyta > Magnoliopsida > Ericales > Ericaceae > Rhododendron > Rhododendron simsii. The sequence continues at coordinate 8,216,764 of CM024959.1, read as the reverse complement.
ATTCTAACTATGAAAGTTTATGTCATCACTTTATTCTCTTTGATTGTAGCGCTTGCGAATTCCTTTCACTTGATAACAACTCAGTGGTTGGAAAGGTGGTTCTCTGCTTCACTACAGTGCCCATTCGGGTGCCACCGATATTTGTTTCATCTGTTGTCAAAGCAGCCGGTGGATCGGGTGTGATCATCGCTCAAAACCCAAGAAGCAACTTGGGTCCGTGCAGCGATGACTTCCCTTGTATAGTTGTGGATTATGACCTTGGCACCGAAATACTGTTCTACATCCGTGCAACAAGGTATGTCGTCATCATCCTTGGTAAAATCCCCATGGTCCACCTTGTTCTTTTCCTAATTCGTGTACGTTGTTTGTCATTTGAGATAAATACAGTTCTCCCACAGTCAAGTTAAGCCTCTCAAGAACACTAGTGGGAAAACCTGTGTCAACCAAGATTGCTTATTTTTCATCTAGAGGACCTAGCTCCATTGCACCAGCCATTTTGAAGGTAAGTTTCGGCTTCATGAGACATCAAGTATGAGTTGTCCCCTGCTAAAGTGCTATTCTGATTCATTTGACATCAACCTACTTGCTATTTTACACAGCCAGATATTGCTGCACCTGGTATGAGTATATTAGCAGCTACTACTCCCATGAATGGGGGTTTTACCTTCTATTCAGGAACATCAATGGCAGCTCCTCATGTATCAGCCGTCGTTGCACTTATCAAATCATTACACCCCAATTGGTCCCCTGCTGCGATCAGATCAGCAATAATCACAACGGGTACTCCTTTCTCCTTTTTTTTTTTTTTTTTGACTTGACTCCTTTATCCGTTTAATAACAGCTTGGCATGGCCAGTGAATTGTCCCCAACTTCCTTGCTCAATGCAACTAAAATGTGTATTGACATAATCGAATGACTTGCAGCATGGCAAACTGATCCATCTGGAGAGCCTATTTTTGCTGAGGGGTCCCCACGAAAGCTTGCTGACCCATTTGATTACGGGGGTGGTCTTATCAACCCAAACAGAGCAAGAAATCCTGGTTTGGTTTACGACATGGGCACGGATGACTACATACATTATCTCTGTGCAATGGGTTACAACTCCTCTGCTATATCTCAACTTGTAGACAAATCCACTGTTTGCCCCAATCCTCAGCCCTCCATTTTGGATGTGAATCTGCCTTCCATAACTATCCCAAATTTGAGAAATGCCACTTCCCTTGGTAGAACCGTAACAAATGTAGGACCAACCAACTCCGTTTACAGACTTCTAATTGAGCCTCCACTAGGCGTAATAATAGCCGTAAAACCTGATACGTTGGTTTTCAACTCCACCACCAAGAAAGTTTCCTTCGATGTCTCAGTCTCCACAACCCATCGTGTCAACGCAGGATACTATTTTGGGAGCCTGACTTGGACAGACGGGGTGCATATTGTGAGAAGTCCCATATCTGTGAGAACACAGATCATACCATCTTTTACTGACGACTAGCATAGCTCCAATGTTAAAATTTCCACTCCAATAACTACAAACACACACACGACGAGAGAGTGGGAAAAGGGAAGATTAGGTCTGCAATGTAATGTAATACATGCTTATTGAAGCAAGAAATTTATATAAAGATGAAAAGAGAATAGAGGTTCATTCAGTGTCATTTTCATTGTTTCCTAAGTTCAAGCAAAATTTAACAGATGTAAGTTCAAGTTACTTTAGCAATACGGTGACATTATACAATAGTCCGAGATTACCGCCATTGTAGTACTCCGGATCACTTTACAATCACACATTCTTGTGTGGTTTATCACTAAGTGTATGGACTTCATAAAACGTATAGTTGTAAAATGATTTGGAGTGTCACGTGGCGGTACTCCAGGATGAGTAATTACTCAAGCAATATGTGCTATTGAAATTACAGTAGCGGCTTGGTCATGGGACTCGATTATGAATGCAGCTTTAACTCTGCTTGCTTAGTGTATGGGATTTCACTTCCAAAAACTGATGCATAACAGGAGAGAAATTTATCTACCAAATAACTGATGTTCAATCACAATTGACCCAATTACGTGCAACTAAGCAATGTTTTAAAAATTGGACCAGACCGTCCGGTTCAACCAGTTGGACCAAGGACCGGACCATACTCCAGTCGGACATTGACAACAACCGTTCTAAATCAAAAACCGATCTTCATAATAAAAACCGCTAGAAATAGACGGAACCGCTTAACCGGTCAACCCACTGATGGGGTCAATTGAACCGAACCGGTGAAAATTTTTACTCGCCTTTGCAAAAAGTAACTTTTGAACGCCAATAGAGTGGAAAACGTGGGGTCTAGAGTACTTGACCTGGGCAGTACACACAGGAACTCCACCCACACTTGCTTTCTGACGCGTTGTCATGGTTTTATAGTTGAAAGTGTTGCTCCCAAAAGGATTCTAACCGACGTGGGACAGAGAAAAAACATGAAAACTGCACCTCTACTGATTCATTGTTCTTTTTACACTATCAATATATGTTTAACATACTTATGATATAACGGTTCAACTCCAGTTCGACCGCGGTTGAACCGGTGACCAGTCCATCCGATCCCTTTTTCGGTTTGTTCACCGGCCTAATTTTTAAAACATTGCAACTATTTATTCTAATATATAAAGGAAGAGCACCAGTTTGGTGTCTCCTTATCATGTATTTTCATTTCCAAAAATACCCATCAAATGTGTGAACAAAATGTTTAAAAATTCATGGCCCAGTTTTGGTGTTTATCATGTATTTTCATTTCCAAAAATACCCATCAAATGTGTGACCAAAATATTTAAAAATTCATGGGCAAATATGTAAATTAAGTAATTAACATGGCAGTTACCAAACCGCATGATCCTCTCCCTCCCCTCCGTGTCTCCGCCTCTCCTCACTAGCAGTTACACAATTCAATTCTGCACACTGCACTTCGCATAGAACTGTTATCGTTCTAGGCAGAAAAAACAAAACAAAAAATTATGGCTGCCAAAAAACTGTCTGCTGATCCAACCAAACACGTAACGTAGGATTAGAATTCAAAAGAAGGTACAATTTCTATTCTACTTTATCTTTTGTTTACTACTATTTTTCTCCTCCAACTTTAATTCTTACTTGCCCGTATTCTCACTTTTAATTTTCTACTTTTCCCTTCCAAAAACCTTTGGACAAAGATTCCTCTAATGAAAAACTCCGTGGATAAACACATCTAAAAAAAAAAAAAACCCCTCAAACCTTTGTACAAAGAAAAAAAAAAGCATTTCTCTTTGCATGCCCCTGGACCCCACCCTCCCATGACAAAAATACCCCCAACAGAAATAATTCAGCCCATTTTCTTTTATTTCTCATTTATTTACTTAATAACTTTTATATCTTTTTTCACTTTTATTTATTTAATATTATTTAAGTGTTCCGATTTTCAATCCGGTTGAATCGGTGCAAAGATCTTTTTTTTTTTTTTATAATCATTTTATCTTCAATGGTCATAATGAATTTTTGGCTCGAAGGCCTTTCAACAAGCTCCCTAAGGCTCCTTATTTAGTTTCAAGTCTCTCTTAGGGTGCTCATTGAAAAGCCTTAAAGCCAAAATTCATTACGACCATTTAGGATGAAATGATAAGAAAAATAAGATCTTCGCATTGGTTCAAACAAATTAAAAATTGGAACACTTAATTTTTTTACTCTTTATATGTATTTTTAAATTATTTAATATTATATACGTGAGTAAATTTATTTTTATTTTATAATTTTATAATTCTTTTATGTTATTGAATTTATTAAATTTATATTTATTTATATCTTTTATCTATTTTATTTCTAACCATTTATTCAGATTTTCTTTTATCTTATCTTAAACTATAACCACTCATTTAGATTTTCTTTTTATCTTCAATTACAACCACATATTCAGATTTTTTTTTGTTATCTTCTTATCTTTAACTATAACCATTCATCCATCATCCTTTATCCTTGTATATTCAGCATTATCCTTCCAAAATCACCATCTTCTTCCTATCACTTCCCTCTCCCTGCTTATCCCTCCAACATCACCATTTTTCCATCATATATCTCTCCCTCCCTTTCTCTGTCACGGTTCCTCCCTCCTAGATTAAAGTCTTTTAAAAGCAAACAAAACAAAAAAACAAAAACAGTAATTGAAGTGTTTTAAAAGTAAACAAAAAAAAACAACTAGTTAAAGTTTAAAAAAAAAACTAAAACAGTGATTAAAGTCTTTTAAAAGTATAAAAAAAACTAGTAAAAGTAAAAAAAAATAAAACAGTAATTATTTACTTTTAAAAGTAAAAAAAAAAAAAAACTAGTCAAAGTAAAAAGAAAAAAAAAAACCAAAAAAGAAGGGGCAGGAGGGGAAAGGGGGGAAAGGTGGGGGGGGGGGGGGGGGGGGGGGGGGGGGGGGGGGGGGGGGGGGGGGGGTTGGGGGGTGGTGGTTGTCGGGGGGCGAAAAGAGCGTCTCAAAAAAGGGAAAATGATAGCCAATGACGTGTTTTGATAAATAATACCCGCCAAGGACATTTTCAGTATTAACAAATGTTTTTAGCTTATCCTTAGCGGGTATTAATTATCAAAACACGTCCTGGGCCGTCATTCTCCCCTAAAAAAAAAAACCCTGGACTTGAAACACTTTGGGGAAATTTCAAGTCGGTGGCCAAGAGTGTAGGTCCACAAAATTCAGCACGGTTCAATTTGATTCGGTTTTCTTACTATTTCTTCTTACTTTATTTCATAGTCGGGCCGGCCCACACACGATATGGGTGCGGGGTTAGTATAGTACTAGAGGTCGGGGCACACGCAATGTGTGTACAAATTAGATTTGACAAAAAATGTGATAAAAAATTGCGAAAATTTAAACTTGCACAAGCATCGCGTGTGTCCCGACCTCTACTGATTAGTTATGAAGTCATGAATTTATTTAACCACTTAATAATTTCTTACGGCATGAATTACGCAATGAACTCAATTCACACAATTGACGAAGTACATTGACACTTCAATTCGTGTATTGAAATTGAATGACTACTAACCTGGATTTTCACGGGAAAAATCGGGAAACTGGTGGTGAAAAGGGTTTAGAGTTTGGACGTCTATCGGCCTTATCTGATGAGAGCTGGATCGGTCTAGGGTTAGGGCAAATTGCCAAAGGCGCAAACGATGAGTCAAGAGGCATATATGGTCTACTCCCATGGAACGATTTTCATGCACCTGAAAGTTTGAGCGAAGTAATTCTCCTATTCTCATTTTAGACCCTACATTTTTTAAAATCTCAACTGAGCCCCCTGAATTGGTGGATGGCTTGTCTTGTGTGTAGCAAATAAAGTCACAACATGGGGAGTTCGATTTTGTTCACCCACATAAATTTTTGGTGAACATCACTCACCTCCTTATTGGTTATTACTAACGAATGAAGCCCACCATGTTTTAACCATGGTTATGATCTTAAAATACAAATAAAAATAAAATCAAAGATTAACCACGTACCTATTCTCTTTGTTGTGAGGGAAAATGACGGCCAATGACGTGTTTTGATAATTAATACTCGCTAAAGACATTTTCAGCATTAACAAATATTCTCAGTATATCTTTAGTGAATATTAATTATCAAAATATGTCCTGAGCCGTCATTTTCCCTAGGTAATGGGCCATTAACCATCAACGATTCCGCCTTAAAGAACATTGGAAAATGACGGGCCAAGACGTGTTTTGATAATTAATACCTGCCAAGAACATTTTCAGTATTAACAAATGTTCTTAGTTTGTCCTTGGCAAGTATTAATTATCAAAACACGTCATTGACCGTCAATTTCCCAAAGAACATTCTGGAAGTACCCAGCACTAACCGTGGGCCATGGGCTTTCTCAACTTAACAAAACCAATGAAGCCCACGCAAATTAAACCCATCTGACTTGGATTAAAATTAACTGGGCCTAATCTATATTGTCTTGGCCCGTTAATTTTATATCCAAAAATTTCTATTTCTCGGCCCAATTCAATTTAATATTAATAATTAAATAATTATCCAATGCTAGTCCATGACTGGGTGCCAAAAAACGGGTGTAAACAATTACTCTATAATTTGTTTACTTCGTGGATTTCTAAGTAGTCTTGCCACAGAAGAGGAGAACAAGGGAGCCCATGATATTGGCTCAACTGCAAGTAACTACCCACGATTGGAGAAAAGCATATGGGCAATTCAAAACTGCTAGGAACCGCCAACAACTTGGTCAATCAGACCCTTGTCAACATGAGAAGAAAGCGGGAAAAATTACCTGCAAAACCATGAAGACCCTTTGGCCTATAAATACTAGTTCTCAAGACAGAAAAATGATTCTAACACCTCAAAGCCTAGCGCTTAAACCAAAGTCTTCTTAGCGAAGCACCTATCTTTACTTTTCCTATATCCAACTCAATTACTTCATCAAGTAATTCGGGGTTTTACTTTTCTTTGTACCAAACTTTATTATTCCTACATAATAAAGTTCTTTTTACGTTGTTACTTCTATTCTACACAATTAGAAAATTGCTAAGTCCACAACAGTTGTGGCAAACTACGAACCTCCATTATGATCCAGCCCTTAGGATCACAACACGCTCGCTGTTACAGTTACGAAGTCAGAAAATGGGCATTCAGTCCTTTACGTTAGACGCGACAAGTCTTGAGACTCTCCCCCTCAGACCTTGAACGATTTTGTGCTAAACATTAATTTTGTTACACGGCGTTCAGAACCAATCTTGAAGTTCATGGCTACCGCTTTCTTTCCTATCGGACCGGATGTGGCCGAGAATGTTATAAAAGGACAAACAACGATGATAGACGGGTAGGAGTAGGATGGAATCGAATGATTGATTACGAGAATAGACAACGAGACAAAGCCAAGAGGTGAGAGCACTTGCACAAATCACTTTCCTCAGGGATTGTCACGATTTCTCACCGTGGGAATGGATCCAAGCGATTGCAGCGACGAATTGATCTGAAACGAAGCACTTCTGATAGAAATCCGACGCACACAATAGAGTAATTTTCTGGTTTTTGGTCATATTTTTTTAGTTCGACCAACCACAATAACCTGAATCGTATTTTATTTATTTATTAATTTTGTATTTATTTATATATTTTATCTATTTTATTTCTTACCACTTATTCAAATTTCCTTTTATATTCTTATCTTCAACTATAACCACTCATTTAGATTTTCTTTTTATCTTCAATTACAAAACCACATTCAGATTTTTTTGTTATCTTTTTATCTTTAACGATAACCATTCATTCATCACCCCTTATTCTTATATATCCAGCATTATTGTTCCAAAATCATCATCTTCTTCCTATCACTTCTCTCTCCCTACTTATCCCTCCAACATCATTATCTTTCCATCATATATCTCTCTCCCTTCCTCTGTCACGGCTCCTCCCTCCTAGATTAAAGTCTTTTAAAAGTAAACAAAAACTGTAATTAAAGTCTTTTAAAAGCAAACAAAAAAAATTAGTAAAAGTTAAAAAAACTAAAACAGTAATTAAAGTTTTTTAAAGGAATAAAAAAAACTAGTAAAAATAAAAAAAATAAAACAGTAACTATTTACTTTTAAAAGTAAAACAAAAAAAAACTAGTCAAAGTAAAAAGAAAAAGAAAACCCGAAAAAGAAGGGGCAGGAGGGAAAAGGGGGGAAAGGTGGTGGGGCCGGGGGTGTCAGGGGTGCGAAATAGGGTCTCAAAAAAAAACCCTGGACTTGAAACACTTTGGGGAAATTTCAAGTCAGTGACCAAGAGTGTAAGTTCACAAAATTCAATACGGTTTGATTTGATTCGGTTTTCTTACTATTTCTTCTTACTTTATTTCATAGTTGGGCCGGGCCATACACGATATGGGTGCGGCGTTAGTATAGTACTGAAGGTTGGTGCACATGCGATGCGTGTACAATAGGATTTGACAAAAAATGTGATCCAAAATTGCAAAAATTTAAATTTGCACACGCATCGCGTGTGCCCCGGCCTCAAGCGATTAGTTATGAAGTCATGGATTTATTTAACCAGTTAATAATTTCTTACGGCATGAATTACCCAATAAACTCAATTCACACAATTGACAAAGTACATTGACACTTTAATTCGTGTATTGAACTTTCATTGAAATTGAATGACCACTAACCTAGATTTTCACGGGAAAAATCTGGAGACTGGTGGTGAAAAGGGTTTGGAGTTTGGAGTTTGGACGTCTATCGGCTTTATCTGATGAGAGTTGGATCGGTCTAGGGTTAGGGCAAATTGCCAAAGGCGCGAACGATGAATCAAGAGGCATATATATATGGTCTAACTCCCATGGAACGATTTTCATGCACCTGAAAGTTTGAACGAAGTAATTCTCCTATTCTCATTTTAGACCCTACATTTTTTAAAATCTCAACTGAGCCCCCTAAATTGGTGGATGGCTTAATGTCTTGTGTGTAGCAAATAAAGTCACAACATGGGGAGTTCGATTTTGTTCACCCATATAAATTTTTGGTGAACATCACTCACCTCCTTATTGGTTATTACTAACGAATGAAGCCCACCATGTTTTAACCATGGTTATGATCTTAAAATACAAATAAAAATAAAATCAAAGATTAACCACTTACCTATTCTCTTTGTTGTGAGGGAAAATGACGGCCAACGACGTGTTTTGAAAATTAATATCCGCCAAGGACATTTTCAGCATTAACAAATGTTCTCAGCATATTCTTGGCAGATATTAATTATCAAAACACGTCATGAGCCGTCATTTTCCCTTGGTAATGGGCCATTAACCGTCAACGATTCCGCCTTAAAGAACATTCTGGAATTACCCAACACTAACGGTGGGCCATGGGCTTTCTCAACTTAACACAACCAATGCAGCCCACGCAAATTAAACCCATCCGAATTGGATTAAAATTAACTGGGCCTAATCTATATTGTCTTGGCCCGTTAATTTTATGTCCAAAAATTTCTATTTCTCGGCCCAATTCAATTAAATATTAGTAATTAAATAACCATCCAACGCTAGTCCAGGACTGGGTGCCAAAAAACGGGTGTAAACAATTACTCTATAATTTGTTTACTTCGTGGATTTCTAAGTAGTCCTGCCACGGAAGAGGAGAACAAGGGAGCCTATGATCTTGGTTCAACTGCAAGTAACTACCCACGATTGGAGAAAAGCACATGGACAATTCAAATAACTGCTAGGAACCGCCAACAACTTGGTTCGTGGGAATTACATGCAAAACGGTGAGGACCCTTTGGCCTATAAATACTAGTTCTCAAGACAGAAAAAGAATTTCAACACCTCAAAGCTCAGCGCTTAAACCAAAATTTTTCCAGCGAAGCACCTATCTTTACTTTTCCTGTATCCAACTCAATTACTTCATCAAGTAATTCGGGTTTTTACTTTTTCTTGTACCAAACTTTATTATTATGACATACGGAGTAATAAAATTCTTTTTACGTTGTTACTTCTTTCCTACATAGTTAGAAAATTGTTGAGTCCACAACCGTTGTGGCAAACTACAAACCTCCATTGTGATCCAGCCTTTAGGATAGCAACACTCTCATTGTTACAATTACGAAGTCAGAAAAAGGGGCATCCAATCCTTTACGTTAGACGCGACAAGTCTTGACACACCCGCGCTCAGTTCTTGAACGATTTTGTGCTAAACATTAATTTTGTTACACGGCGTTCAAAACCAATCTTGAAGTTCATAGCTACCGCTTTCTTTCCTATCATACCGGAGGTGGCCGAGAATGTTATAAAAGGACAAACAACGATGAAAGAGGAGTAGAAGTAGGACGGCATCGTATGATTGATTACGAGATAGACAACGAGACAAAGCCAAGAGGGGAGAGCACTTGGACAAATCACTTTCCTCAGGGCTTGTTACGATTTCTCGCCGAGGGACTGGATCGAAGCGATTGCAGCGAAGAATTGATCTGAAACGAACCACTTCTGATAGAAATCCAACGCACACAATAAAGTAATTTTCTGGTTTTTGGTCATATTTTGGTAGTTCGACCAACCACAATAACCTGAATAGTATTTTTCAGTAATATTTCTCTTGAAGAATAGGGACTCCTATTTTCTTCTCCTGTATTTCTCTTCACGCTGTATATTTTTTCCCCACGATTTCCTAAACTAGAGTTAGTAACATTGGTTAATGATTAGAAGTGAGTAAAATAAGGTAACCTATCAATACTAATAAGGAGGTGGGTAATGTTCACCTACTTTTTAGGCAGGGGAACAAAATCAGACTCCAACACGGGACGGTTCAGCTTGTGTGCGCCTCATTTAATTTTAGAAAACTTTATTCTAACAATCAGAAAATCTTGAGAAAGCACTCTATCGCTTGGCTTCCTGAAATTGACCTTGGGACATTAATTTTGGCTGTTATCTCATCCCCACTCTACAGTTACAATCTAAACTTAGGGAGTTGGAATTCATGACCGCCTAACGATACAGGAAGCCGGGAAACGGCCCGCAGTGGAACAACTAGGAGGCTTGTCTCCAACCTCGACTTTCACCTACTTGCACTTGTCTCTTGCCTGGCGCCCGGCTCATAATATAAAGCACCTCGATTGATCCCCCGGTCTGAAGCAAATACAATGCCAATACCAATACCATCAATAAACTACTACAATAATTGTAAAAGATGACGCCTGAAAAAGTGAAAAAATGTCACTTTTTGAAAAAACTGTCATTAAAAAGATTACAATAAGTAAATAATGTCAATCATCCAAAAAACTGTGATCTAATATATTTATAATGTCACTTTCTAAAAAACTGACATAACTATTATTTCTTTTTAATGTCAGTTTCTCCTAAAGTGTGATCTAATATATTTATGATGTCACTTTCTAAAAAACTGACATAACTATTATTTCTTTTTAATGTCAATTGCTCCTAAAGTGTGATATAATATATTTTTGATGTCACTTTCTAAAAAACTGACATAACTATTTTTTTTTTAATGTCATTTTCTCTTAAAGTGTTATCTAATATATTTATGATGTCACTTTTAAAAAAATTGACATAATTATTCTTTCATTTTAAACGAAATTTTTTAATAAAAGTGACATGAAAATAAATTACGCTTCTAATATAATTGACATGAAAAAATGAACCGGAAGTTTTTAATGTCACTTTAATAAATAACCGTCGTTGTACGCATATTTCATGTCACTTTTTAAAAAACTGACATTTTTGTTGATTGTTTCAATTACGCTTTTTATTGAGAACTGAAATAAAATAAACATCTCGAGAGAATCACGTGAACATATCTCAATCCCGCGCTCCCCTTCTTAGTGCAATTTTTTTGCCGCTCTCTTTTTATCTGAAAATTTGAACCTTGCGCCTCCCCTTTAAGGTGAAAAAACCCTAGCAAATCTCTACTCTATTCTCAGATCTCTCTCTCACACAAACACAAACACACGAGAGCCAAGCTACCACCGTCGCTCTTCCACGGCAGCGCCACGGTACAACTGCAGTCACTGCTGGACAATCTCCATGGCGAGGTATATATATCTCTCTCTATACATTTATATATATATATATATACATATATATATATATATTTTTTTATATTCATATTGATACGTTTTGCCCCAATTTGTAAATTCCAAAATTGTTTCATCCGTTAACTAGTTTTGTAAACCCTATACTTTCTTCACTTATGACCGATTAGAGGTAAGAAGAGGTCTTTGTGACATTTAAATTGGTAAAGCGGTCAGTATTGGACCCAGTTGAGTTGTCGCCTTCAAACAAAACGAGAATTTTTTGGCCATTTGAAAGCTGGTATTCCTACTTAAGTTCCATTTTCTCATATTGCGGTCCATGGAGCCCATTTGGAATTGGATTACACAATAGTTACAACTGCGTGTGAAGGGCCATATTCAGGGTAATTGTATGTCGGGCAAAAGAGCAATTATGTTTCTATCCTTTTGGCTTAGCCTAGTCTTGAAAGGATTAGTGTAGAAGTGCTTCTGTGGTGGAGTTTGTTAGGTGTTGATATTTAGTTTAGGATCTTTTTCTGTATTTAGTTAGTTTTTTTTTTTTCACGATCAGCAAAGGTAGTTTGCATTTAGTTGAGAGACGCATGAGTTGCCCTCTAAGTGTTTGTTTAAATAACTCACTCAAAACTTTGTACTTTCATTCATAAATCCTCTGCTCCTTACGAGGAAGGCTTGGAAAATGTGAGGTAACAACTGTGGTATGGAGCTCTAACTTGTGATGGGAGCCTAAGAGATCAAGCCAAATGACGCTATGCAACTGTGCTATGGTAAGGACCAACGGGATATCACTGTTTACAAGGATGGTGGTCTTTTTTTTGTGATTATTTATGATTTTTTGTTTCGATCTCTGTTGTAATGGATTAGCTGAGCTCATTGCATCATACATCTTCTAGAGGATATTAATATATTACTTTCCTAAGGCTAATACTTTTTAATTTTGACTGCAGCCTGCGAGATTGGAACACGACAACTAGACTGATTAAAATGATGGAATCTTCATTCCCTGTTATTTCAGTAGGAGTTCTTAATCAGCTTTTGCTTTTTATTGGGAAATCTGGGAAGATTGAGACCATGATGATGGTAAGTGATTTTTTTTGTTTTTTGTCAGGCTTGCAAATTGGAGTCAACATTGTCATGTGGAGTAATACAGTTGCTATTCAGATACAACTTAGTGTTCCTTTAAGACCTTGTTCAGTTAAGGGTTTTGGATTTTGGATTCTTATCATTATCATATTTTTTTATTTTTTTATTGCACATATCTCCAATCATTGTTCTTATTTTTCTTTTTATATCTCTCTCCAATCGTTACCCCTACTTTCAATCATTATTCTATTTGTCTTTACACTCATTATCTACACATCCAAATCCAAAATCCCAAAACGAACAAGCCCTTAATCTCTTGTTGTAGCTGCTATAGTCAATCTTATATAACAAGAAAAGAATAGCAGAATATTCTGAGGCATTCATACAATCATTCATAAGTCCCCTTCCATTTTCATCATTGGTCAGATCTAGTACATGAGGATAAGGGCTTCTCAAAGAAGGTAAAGTTTCTGCTCTTTCATCTTTCCTCTGCCAAAATTGTCATAGCCCTCATTGTGTATTCTAGTTGTTTAATTAGCTTCTTCTTGTACAAGCTTATGCCTTTCTGATAAATGGTTCAGTTACCAAAAAAATAAAGGTTGTATTTGGATCAAGGATAGGTTAAGGAAATGGATATAGGAAAATTATTAGGATTTAACGGCTCACAGCTATCCTTGAACATTTCCATTTTCTTTTCTTTTCCTGTAACCATATATCCTTGATAGAAATACAGCCCAAGTGTGGCAATTTTTTCCAGTCTGTTGAGCCAGTTTTATGGTATGCAACAGGCATCCTATATAGATTTGTACTTCCTAGAATTCGAGCTGAAATCTGAAAATTGTGATAAATTTCTTCCTTCTATGTCGTATGCAGATTTTATTAAAAATAGTGGCGAGGGGTGGATAAATCTCAGTCCTCCCTTATTCAATTGTTTTGAAGAATCTTTTGGCTGCTGGAAATTGGAGGAAATATATTGAGGTAACCGCATCAAATTTCTGTAATGCTGCCTTTTTCTTTCATAACTTCGGAATACATGCATGACCAGCTTTCTGAATTAGCTCCATTGGCTACATGATGCTTTTGATAGCATTTAGAAATTATATAGCACTAGTGCAGTTGAGTCCAAGTGATGCATATTACACATGGAAAGTGCTTAAAAAAGAAGAGTATATGTACAACTAATAAATATTTTCCTGTAGGGAAGAGGGGCTCCATAGAAGAGTTTCGACTTTCAAGGATGCCTTGAACTAGTTACATTCTGCATGACTCTGATGGCTTCATCAACTTCTTCTATTACGATCCTAATAGCAGGTAGGCCTGCCGTCTAATTTGCGAATGCACAAAATCATTATGGAAAAAGTCAACTTTCCTATTTTCCCGTCTAATTTATTTTTGTTTTTCTAATGTAGGGATGTTCAAAATGATAGTTGGAATTGTTGATGCCAAGAAAGCTGGAATAGGGCAAATTTTTTTTTTATTTTGTACTTTTCTAGTGAAAAAATACTTGGAACACCTTATGTACTAGAGCATATTTTGATTTAGTCATCAATGTATACTTTATTCATTAGTGGATGCTTTTATTTTTTTAATTGTTTTAATGATTTAGAGCTGGAATTAGAATTGTGATTTTTTTTTTTAGGATAAATGACATCAAAGATGACAGTTTTAAACTGTCATCTTTGACTTTTTAGTTACACTTTAACGTCATCTTTTCAAAAGATGATGGTTTTAAGGCACTTTAATGACGTTTCAAAATTGTCATCTTCTACTTTCAATTACATTTAAAAAACGTCATCTTTATAGATATTGATGACAGTTCCAAACTGTCATTTTAAGCTTCAGACTTTTAATGACAGCTCCAGAGATGACAGTTTCAAAACTGTCATCTTTCACATTTAATGACACTTTTAAACTGTTATCTTTTACGATTATTGTAGTAGTGAAGTCGCTTCTTAATTACTCGAAGGAGTTTGGCAAACAGAAATCTTTTTTTTTTGGATACAACCGTCATTTTTAACGTTATCTCACATAAGATAAGTTTCGTACATGCATATAGGTCTCATTCCATGTAAGAGGAGTGTTATAAAATAACCGGTGTATCTAAATTTTTCTTGCCAAACAAAGTGTGTTCATGTGATGAAGTCATTGATCGATCATGATGAGGATATCGTAGAAGATTTTTCTTTAATTTCTCAATTACCAAAAACAAATCCAGAAGATGATCGACTAATAGTTAGTGGTGACATCAACTGAGCAACGTCATAGTACTGTTGAACCCATCTGGCTCGGGGGGTGGGTGGGCGCCGGTTTGAGGTGGGCAAACTTTAGGAAAATTGTCAATAAAATTGTGCACTTGTACCAAAACATGGACTTGTATGTTACCAAAACTTGACCCCATGCATGGACTTTAACAACTGAAATAGATTTCTAAATGAAGCTAATATACTGAAATGACGAGACCATCCATAAGTCACTTATTAAGTATTAACTCTAGAATTTTGGAGGGATACAACAGTCATTTGTAAGCTTTTTTCACATTGATGGATTGCATATATGCATAAGTCTCGCCCCGTGTGCAACCTCATGCTGTTGAATCCACCTGGCTCGCGCGTGATGGGGGAAATTGTCAAATATATATGCACTTGTCAAAAACAATCATGGACTTCTAGAGTAATTGTTCAGCAGTTCGGGAATACCGCTGGGTGGTACTCCGGATCACTTTATAATCACGTATTCTTGTGGGATTCATATAGTACTTAGTGGGTAGACCCCAAAAGAATGTGTGGTTATAAAGTGGTAGGGAGTACTACGTGGCGGTACACCCGGAGTATTGTATAATCTCAATAGACTTCTATGTGGCCAAAACTTTCACCCGATGGACTTTATCTAATACAGTATACTTTTAAGGATCCTTCTTAAAAAATCAATAGACAAAAAATTAAGCAAAGAATTGATCAGGCATATGCACTTGTCAAAAACATGCATGGACTAATTCTATGTGGCCAAAACTTTTCCTCGATCGATGCACTTTTATCTTCTGAAATAGATTTAACATTGACTATTTCGCATGGGGTAAAAGTAGTACTATCTTTTCTCAACATAAGAAAAATACAGAAGATGACTAATATATATATGTATGCATGAATGACTTCAGCTAAGCAACCTCGATCAAGCTGTTGAATCCATCCGGCTCGCGCGCGATTGGGGGAAATTGTCAAATATATGCACTTGTCAAAAACATGCTTTGGACTTCTATCTATGTGGCCAAAACTTTGAGCCAATGGACTTTGTCTACTGAAAGAGATTTAAAAGCATTGATGCCGAGCAAACAAAAAAAAAGAGATTTAACGTTGACTATTTCGCATCGCATGCATGGGGAAATTATTTAGATTTACTTTTCAGTGTATATTTTGTCGACGATCGACCTCCTTTATTCTACAAAGTCCACAATTCCTTTATTCTACAAATTAAGTCTACAATTCCGACTATGTGGTTATGACGAGTACAAGTAGCTGGTTACGTAAGGTCTAGGGAGAGTAAAGTGCAGAATGCACTTGTCTCAGTTTAGGTTTCTTACTGCATGTGTGGTTTCGATTCTTCAGTAAAGGTACGGAGATGGCGGCGACAACGGCCATGCCGAGTTAAGTTCCATGCCGGGTTAACTTTTTTCCAACACTAGCTACTTTCACGAGGGATGATGGTTTCCAACACCGGAGCTTCTTTTTCGGCAGCTATATATATGCATTTATTTTTGTTTTGTCAGTACGTGTTTTTGTTCAGATATGAAGATCTTGTTTTCTTCTCTGTACGTCTTTTTGCGTTGTTGTTGCAAGTGTTATTTAGTATCATACATTGAAATTCTTACTCTTCCAAAAGAAAAAAAAAAAATGGATATGACGATTTTGGTTTGTCTCTCTCTCTCTGGTACCATTCCAAAAAAAAGTTGAGGATGAATCGTGAAAATAAATAAATGTACAATACTCAAACGCACAAAGAATCACAAGAAAGAAACCTACAAATTAAGGTAAATTCATGATATATTCCACAACGGGCAAACAGCTAGTTATAATTTGTTGGTACTGAAAATAATAATAAGGGGCTACGTACCTATGTGCAAATTAATTACTCTCAAACTAGTAATTTCCTTCTCGTGTGACGGCTCTGCATATGATGCAAAATGTGATTGATCATCCCGGTTCTACTAATAAGTCTAGAATCCATCCTAAGCAAAGTTATCAATACTATTCCGTACCGGCCGTTACATACTATTTTCTACAGAATTCGGTACGTACCCTACACCTCTAATTCTATTCCGGCTCAAATATCGGTCGGTACCGGCCAATACCAAATAGTACCGGACTATTTTTAAAAATAATTTTTCTTCAAATACCGGTCAATACCGGACGGTACCGGGCAAATACCGGATGGTACCGCACAAATACCGAAATATTTTTTATTTTTTTTGTTTTAAAAATTGTATATTATATTATAAATTCTTTTAAGTAGGAAAATAACACTAATAGCTATCAATCCAAAATGGTACCCGGTATCTTACCGGTATCAGTATGTACCATACTAATAAAAAAATCGATACTCTAACCGGTACCGTATTCAAAACATTGATCCTAAGACTCCATAAACTTGGAACAAACATTCCTCCACTTGGCCAACTTTCAAAGTTTATCCTTTTAAGTTTGAAAGTTATTTTGTTTCTGTATGTCAAATTTGTGACAGCAAGCCCAAATACTACAAATGACATGCAGAGTCCATGCGTAGTTGCGTACGAGTCTCTTCACTTGTGTATGTTTATGTTTGTTTTTTCGTGTCGTAGTTGCTTTTAGTTTTACAAGGTTTATCTCCAAGAAAATTGTAGAAGTTCGAGACACGTAGTAGGTTTTTTTTGACTTTCCATCTTAGTTAGGCGTCGAAAGGGGGAAAAACAAGTTTTTGTATTTTGTTACGACTCCCTTTCTTACTAATGGAACAACGTGCTCGATTTTCTTTGTACTTTCAGAATTTCCGGGCCAATTTACAACTCCGTTTGTTTGGGCGTAAAACATTTTATCTATTTTTCAATGTTTGGTTGTATAAAAAATGAGGAAAATATTTTACATGTGAAACATTTTTCATTAATTGAATGAAAATGACTTATCCTTAAATCTTCCGGAAGTTATTTTTCGAAATGAACCAGCTACCCTCTATTGCAATTTTCATGGCTCAGTTTCCTTAATCGTCGGTCCTGACCCACGTTACATTCCAATATTCTCATATCTCTCCGCCGATTAGCGCCCCCCCCCCATACTATTTTGTTAATTTCTGAAAATATTTTCAAGTACCAACCAAACACCAGAAAATAAAAGTTTGAAGTTTGTTTTCAGAAAAAATATTTTACATGAAAAACATTTTACATCGAAACAAACAGAGCCTACATCTCGATCAATTTTCTGCTCAAATCGTTACAGCATTCTATTCACTGCTTAGTTGGTTATATTAATAACACTCTTCTTCTCGTTTAAAAATACGTCTATGCGAATAATAATCTTTTGGTGAATCAGATCTTCAAATGTACACAGTAAAATAAATCCGGTGAGGAAAACGATAATATGTAACAGCCTTAATCCATAGTAATAGAGTACATTAACAGAAACGACATTACTGTAAATAATTGAGAAACATTAATGTAAATTCTTCCAACTTACAATAATAGAATTTTTTTTTTTTGCAGTAGAACTGAGTCCTAAAATTTTAGAGAGAGAGACTCTACCTTCTCTCTAAAAATCCTCTCTCTTTCAACTCCTCTCTCCCTCTCGATCGTCCATCAATAGCCGTCTGGGGGGAGGCTGCCACGTCCTCCCCCACCACTCCACCCGTAAATCCAAATCTAGGTTTTCCCTTTTGCTTCCAATCTGCGCAGCCCACTCATCCGCCGTCCGTATGGGCTCGTTCTCCGGTCATCGTCGCCGTACGGCCGCCGTTCTCCTTTCGTTTCTGATTAGGCCCGCCCTATTGTCAACGAGCGGCCACTAACCTAGCCGCCGCCCCTGCCGCCTGCTGTTTCTGATGGATGGTGGATCAATGACTGCATCTGGATCAAGTTAAAGTGTAGTAGATGCAGAGAGATGTCTTCTTAGTCTTCTTGTTTCTCTGTGACTGTGCTTTGCTTTTGCATTTGGAGTTTAATGTTCCTGCTGCCATTGGGTCTATTTTAAGGGTCCTGGCTTCTGTTTTATTTTCTGTTTTTTGTTGTGATTTGGGGTTCTTACCTTTTGCATGTGTGCGTGGTAGCCGTGTGTGACCCGATCAGTCCTCCCTATCTTCTATTTGGTTCCGCTCGGTCCTCCCGGTGAAGTTTTCCCCTTCCCGTCCTGATCGGTCATTTTCCTGTCTTCTGTTGGATTTGGTCGGTCCCGCCGGTGATGTTTTTTCCTTCCCGTCCCGATCGGTCCTTTTCTTGTTCTCTATTAGGATCTGATCGGTCCTCCAGGTGAAGTTTTCCCCTTCCCGTCCTGATCGGTCCTTTTATTGTTCTCTGTTGGGATCAGATCGGTCCCACCGGTGAAGTTTTCCCCTTCCCGTCCCGATCGGTCATTTCTCCTGTTTCCCGGGTCTATTGGTTGTAGTAACCGGTTATGTTTCACCTCACTCATGCACTTCCTTTAGTGGTGTCATTTCTTCTTCGTTTTTTTTCCGCACATGGGCACTCTCACCCACATTTCACTCTTTCGCAACCACTAGTCTCGTATTCTTCATCTGTTTCAGCCAAAGTTTAATGGGCGCATTCCGTTTAGCTTTTGGTTGCGGTTTGGTTTTAGAAGGCTTTGGTATCGGATGTTGGGTTATTGCGGCTCGTTGAAGGATTACTTGTTTACTGGAGGATGGTTGGGTTTTTGCTGCTGGTTGGGTCTTTGCGGTTGTTGAATGGTTACTTGCTTACTGGAGTTAATGATAGCTTTGGCTATGGGGGTTTATTGCTGCGTTTGTTTTTTTCTTTCATATTTGTGATAAATTTGTTGTAATATTTATTGTTTCCCTTTTCCTTGTACTATCATGCTTTATATAAATGAAGTTCTCTTTTATGTCAAAAAAAAAAAATAATCGATTTTTTTTTATTGGCAAAAGTGACCTTTTATTACAATAATCGATGTTTGGAGGAAACAAATGTTTTCACATCGACGATATAAAGAATTTATTCTCTTGTTACAAAGGGTATATAACCCACTTGGTATCCCCCCTTCACAAAAAAACCTGACACGTGGCAAACAAAATTTGAGGGCTTCAGTTGTAATTCCTGCACAAACTACTCATCTTCCCGTACAAAGGCTTGGTTATCTTTAACTTAATTTTTTTTATTTTGTATGTTCTATTCGTCATTTTTAAATTTTTGTTAGATTCACGTGATATTTTTAAAATTAATCATCCGTCCAGACGAAAGGAGTCTAATAAGTACAAAATTATAACAAAATAAAAATCAATAAAGATGAAAAAAAGTATCAAACAACTGTCTTTTAGAGCTTAACTGTCGTTTTATTTGAAAATTTTTATCAGTCCATATTTTTATACTTTACCGATTCATCTCATTAAGATGAACGATTAACCCTAAAAATTACGACAAAAAGCTAAACGAAAAGTTGCGAAATGTAAAAAATACCGAAATAAGTTTCAAACAAATACTCCATCCGTTCCATATTGAGTGTCCATGTTACTATTCCGATTTTAAGAAATTTTTTTTATATCTTTTAATTTATAATGCTAAAAATACCCTATATATGGATTGAAAGATATAAAAATGAAAACTACCAGATCTATAAAAATATATACCGATGAAAAAATTCAAATAAAACGACATTTAAGCTCTAAAAGACAGTTGTCTGATACTTTTTCGTCGTGATTTTTTTTTTGTTTTTGGTTATAATTTTGTATTTTTTAAACGCCTCTCATCTAGAAGGAATCTCAAAAATATCACGTGGATTTAACAAAAATTCAGAAAAGAAGAACAAAACACGTCAAACGAAAAATTTAATTAAAGAGAACCAAGCCATTGTACGGGAAGAGGAATGGCTTGTGCGGAAATTACAGTTGAAGTCCTCAAATTTTGTTTTAGATTTTGTTTGCCACGTGTCAATTATGTTGTGAATGAGGGATACCAAGTGAGTTATATACCAAAAAGTTTCTCAGACTTTGAACATGTCCAAGCAACACTCCGTAGCAAGCCCTCTGCTCCAAAACTTGTCATAGTACTCCTGGTACGTGAATTTCTTGTACACTGCCGGTCGTCCGTCCTCGTCGTCGACCAACTCCGGCGCTGGACCTATCACTGCGTCGGGAGAGGGGCAGTAAAATGTCGGGATCGAAATCCGTTCTCTATCGCTGTTCACAACAACTCTATGCAGCACACTCTTGTACCGATCGTTGCTAATAACCTAATCAAAATTCAAACGAGCACGTACATGAAATAAATGAGGTGAAATAGCAGAAATATCTTACCCTTATAAAATTACTGATATCCTACAAGACCACACACACACAAACAAAATGAGTCATAAAATTTATTCAGTACTCCCGGAGTACTGAATAAATTACCCTTCAAATTACTAACGAAAGCAGGGTTAAAGCATTGTTTCGGTGCATGCTACGAGAGCGTTATTGAGCCCAGATAAATTAGGAGGGTTGTACACTAGGTAGCTGACAGCCAGTACATAAAAAACCCTCCTTAGATCACTATGACATGAATCCAATTATGAACATGACAAATGCTAGGGCGTTCCCTTCAAGCGACGCGCTGTACCCGCTTGGTTTGGTTTATTAAACACGACCAGTGAAAAACACAAATTTATATAACTGATCCCAATTAATTGAAATTTAAGGTTCGATTTGGTTTGATTTATTAAACACAACCGGTCAAAGTAATTTATTATATTAAAAAACAATTAACTAAACATCGTACTGATTCAAATATTGACCACATACCTGCATTTGATCTCCAATATTGATGGTGAAGGTATTAGGTATGGGATTGACAGCTACCCATTTTCCCTTATGCAAGACCTGCAACCCGGGCACATCATCTTGAAGAAGAATTGTGATCAGGTTTGGGTCGGTATGACCCGGTATCCCGTACGTCAACTCCGGTTCGGGACACGGCGGGTAATAGTTCATGGCCATGTGTTGGCCATGGCTGCCAAGTTGTCCACTGACGCAGTCTCTGTCAAGGCCTAAGCTCTCTGATATGGCTCCAAGCAGCCTCAGAGTTAGTCCTCTCACGCTCGTGCAGTACTCCGCCACCTCCTCCCTACACATACATAAATACCATCAATATAAGGAGTGTGTGTGTGTGTGTGTCGTGTATCATTTAAATTTCTCATTTTACGTATTTTCTCATAATTAATCGTATCGCACATTTTACGAATACGTTGCAACGTGGAATCCACTTGCTTCGAACAATTTAGAAATATGAAAATGTTCGAATGTGTGTCCCTCTGTTTATGTCGGTGGAGTCACACTTTTTTGGCAGAACAATATGGCAGACCATTAGATATTTAGCTTCATGCGCACCTGAAAGACGGAGGGTTTGTGGGCCATTCGTGCACGTAGTTTTGAAGTGGGTAACAATGGAGCCTTAAGAAATCTCTCCAGATGGAAACCTTCTCCGTCTTAACGTTGAAGCTAGTGGACAGCCTTGTGGTCTTAGAAGGGTCATCTGAGTAGTTTTTCAACCTCTCGCTTTCCGGCAACTGGAAAAACTCCTTAGCTATCCTCCGTACGTTCTCGATCATCGTCTCCGGTACCCCGTGGTTTTTAACCTGATCATCATATACAAATAAATAAACATTGTACGCTAATCAAAATGCTAGAACCACAATAGTACTGCAAACACAACAGAAAGTGCACAGATCTGAGCACGGTCACATCCGGAACAGCCTTATGTTTGTGGGCTTGTACTGTGAGACCCATTTACATCAGAAAATTGCCAACATCAGAAAATTGCGAACACATCAATGTCTATGTCTGGACGTGAATAAGTAGCATTACTAGTCTTGATACAAATATGACAAATGTTTGAAAAAAAACACACACCTGAAATAAACCGTGGTGTTGGCACGCGAGACCAATCTTTGCGATGACATGCGAGTGGTCCGGGCCATGGAGGCCCTGAAGATCAATAACCGGAATGAGGTTGGAACCCTCCGATTTCTCGACCTCTGTCAGATTCGGACGGTCGGAAATCGGCCGGATGTAATTGGAGGGGACGTGGTTCACGCTAGATACGAGGTCGGTTAGGAGTAGATTCATTCTGGACATCCCCTGTTTTTTTATTTTTCTCTATCGACCTGTTTAGAAATGCAGGGATGTGATGGGATATCCTGTGCTTCTAACTTTGGTGGGATGACAATGGATATGCTCTGGGGTTACACCTCCCGCTCCCGCGTATATATAGGGCCCCAGAATGACAAGATTATTACTTCCTCCATTCCAATTTATTCCGCCTATTTTGACTTTCACGTAATTTAAGGAAATATCATAATTATATTGACTTTGTGTCAATTTTACCATTTTACACCTTTGTAACTTATAATATTTTGTCAATTTTCTTGTCATGTCATTAATTTGCTCCACTTTTCTTTCAAATCAAATTCAAAATGTGAATTTGAAAGGGAGAAATGAGGGGTAATCTGATAATATAAACATCCAAAAATGAAAAGTTTCGAAACAAAAACATAATTTTGGGACATCCCAAAAATGAATAAGGGCAAAACAAAGTGGGACGGATGGAGTATGAATTTGAACTACTGATGCCCAACTATGCGGAGTAATTATTCAATAATCTGGGAGTACCGTCACGTGATATGACCACCTTACAATTATATATTTTTGTATGACTCATATACTTAATGATAGATCCCATAAAAATATGTGATTGTAAAGTAATCCGGAGTACCACGTGACGATCTTTCCGAATTATTGTATAATTTCACAACTATGTGTACGTCACTTTCATATTCAAATTCGAGATAGTAGGATGATGCATTCCCGATGATGCATTCACATGTCACCCCTGTTTTCATTCCCGATGATGCATTCACTTTTCATTAAAGAAGTAGTAATTTTTGCATTCCTCTTCCACTCTTCTCCGTAGACTTCCATCGAGAAAATATTTTAAAAATACTCATAATGAGCGGTTTAGATAATTTGAATGGGCTCTACAATCAATCAGTCCCCTTCTCCGTCCGTGGTGTTTCACACTAAAATAAGACTAAGAACCTAGGTTTTTTTTTTTTTAAATTGAGAGTCTTTTACAAATCAGGTTTGACTTTCAGCAGGACTGTCAATGGACCACCTTATGAAATTCGGATTCGGATTTATAAAATTCGAATTTGGATTTGTAAAAGACTCTCTCGGTTTTATGAAATTCGAATTCAGATTCCGTGGTGTTTCGCATTAAAAAAAGACTAAGAAGCTAGTTTTTTTTTTCTTTAAATCGAGAGTCTTTTACAAATCGGGTTTGACTTTCAGTAGGCCTGTCAATGGACAACCTTATGAAATTCGGAGTCGGATTTGTAAAAGCCTCTCTCGGATTTATGAATTCGGATTTGTAAAGACTCTCTCGGATTTATGAAATTCAAATTTGGATTTCTGTGGTGTTTCACATTAAAAAAAACTAAGAGCCTAGTTTTTTTTTTTTTTAAATCGAGAGTCTTTTACAAATCGGGTTTGACTTTTCGGTAGACTTGCCAATGGAAAACCTTATGAAATTTGGATTCAGATTTATGAAATTCGGATTTGGATTTGTAATTACCCTCTTGGATTTATAAAATTTGAATTTGGATTCTGTCGGATTCGGATTATTTTAGACCACCTTAAGGCTGTGTTCTTATGAACTTAATTTAAATTGGTATTTTTTTGCTAAAAAGTGGTTATTTCTCAAAATACTTGAATAAAAGTAAAAAAAATTACTCTTTTGATTTTTCTCGTTCAGACGAATCAATAACTCACAAAAATTTAACACAAAATTAACAAATACAAAAAAAATTTAAATGAGAACAAAATTTTTAAATTTAAGAGAACGGGCCACCCAACAACAACAACATAATCAAATCTGGGCTCTACGGACAAAAAAGTAGGCGCTTGGGCAGCTGTCAATTGATGGATTCTAAATAGATAATTAGAGGCCGGTCCTCATTTTTAGGATTGGTTTGATCCCAACCCTAAATATTATTTCCGAAACCTAAATAGGCTCGGATATGATACGTAATGACATTTGTACCCCAAAGCCAAATGGACCCCCCTCTCTCTCCCTAAATGTTCTGAACTCTATCTCTCGCCAACCCCTGACGGAGTCACGGAGAACTCCATCGCCAATGTCAGCACCGGATCGCCATCGCGGTCGACCTCTCCGACGAGTCCACCTTCGCTGTCAAGTGGCCCTTCCACCATTACCTCTGCCCCAGCGACGCCAAAATCAGACCAAATCAACAGATATCACATGAGACCCATCGACGATACACCGGTATGATTATGAAATTTCATTCGTTTCTCATCAATTCCCTCCCAAAGTTTTCCAATTTTCGTTTTTGTACAGGATATTGATGGAGAAAAATAAAGATGGGTTATGTGAAAATGGAATTAGAAAACTGTAGATGGGTTATGCTCGAATGCCGCCAACTGGATCACCGGTCACGAGGAGTCTGACGACCAACGGGATTCAGAAACGAATTGTTCTCCGGGGAGGACTCCGATCTGATCAGGCTGAGGTTTTCCAAGGACAGTCTGATGAAACTCATGCACCTGTCGACACTACTACTCATCGATGAGGTGTTGCTTGAAGGTCTCTCCTTGCTGTCCCAATATTGCAAAGCTACTGTAGCGTTATTCTTCTTCTGTTTTTTTTTTTTAATGAGAACTCCCTATGAGAACTGTGTATTTTATATAAGAACCGTATATTTTCTATGAGAATTGTGTTTTTTTCTATGAGAACTGTAATTGTTCATGATGATTGTCTATGAGAACTGTGTATTTTTTATGAGAACTGTATATTTTATTGTGTGGTGACGCTATTTGAACGGTGTATTTTTAAGTTCACATAGCCATTTCACATGAGAATTGTTATTGTCCATGATGATTGTCTATGAGAATTGTATATTTTTTGTGAGAACTCCCTATGAGAACTGTATATTTTCTATGAGAGCTGTGTTTTTTTCTTGTAGGACTTTAATCTCTAACTAATTTTAAGGTTAATTTCAAGGTTAGAAGTTTTGTTCGTGTGTGTATTTTTCTATAAGAAATGTCTATGAGAATTGTGTATTTTTCTATTAGAAATTGTCTATGAGAACTGTGTATTTTCATAGAATAGACTATGAAAATTGACAGTTCTCATAAAACTGACTATGAGAATTATATATATTTCTATGAGAATTGTCTATGAGAACTGTGTATACTCATAGAATTGATTATGAAAACTGACAGTTCTCATAATTCAGTTCACATAGCTAGTTCTCTATGAGAACTAAGCAGTTCTCATATACCTGTCTATGAGAATTGTGTATTTTTCTATAAGAATTGTCTATGAAAACTGTGTATTCTCATAGAATTGATTATGAAAACTAATAGTTCTCATAGAACTGATTATAAAATTGGCAATTCATATAGTCAATTCTCATAGTTCAGTTCACATTGCCAATTCTCTATAAGAACTGAGCAGTTCTCATAAAACTGATTATGAGAATTGACAGATAAAAATTCAATTCTAAATCAATTTATTTTCTATGTGAACTATTACTTTTTTACTTTGATTACTTTTTTAAGACATGGCAGTTAGTACATTTATAACTATATTTGATTTTGATTACCTTTTTGTTTTTGTTCAATTTTTTTTCGTGTGTGTATTTTTCTATGAGAATTGTGTGTTATTCATGAGAACTGTCTATGAGAATTGAGCATTTTTCTATGAGAACTGTGTATTATCTATGAGAACTGTCTATTAGAACCATATATTTTCTATGAGAATTATATATATTTTATGAAAACTGTGTATTTTAGTGAGTGGTAAGACTGTGTGAACTGTGTATTTTTCAGTTCACATAGTCCAGTTCTCATAATCAGTTCACAAAGCTAGTTCTCTATGAGAACAGTCACTTCTCATAGCCAATTCCCATAGAAGTGACTATGAAAGCTGGCAGTTCTCATAAAATTGACTATGAGAATTGACAGTTCTCATAGCTAGCTCACATAACTAAGGGTATTTTTGTCCGAAACAATTTTCATAGGGACAGTTCTCATAGAAATAGTTCTCATAGACAATTCTCATAGTAACAGTTCTCATAGAATTTTCTCATAGCAAATGGTATTTTTTTAATCTTTCATAATTTCATATTCAATATGGATTTTGTTTAGTAGATATCGTCGAGTGGGTTCCAAAAATATAATTTTTTTTAAAAATGAATATCTACAACAAAAGATATGACTTTTTAAAATTTAAACAATGTTTTAATGGTGCACCAGTGCTCATGGAGCATTGGATAATTTTTCTATACTAGATGCTCTCTAGTTCTATGCGCTGATGCTCGTTAAGCGGTAAGGTTGGAATAAAAAATACAAGTAATTGTACAGGACTAAATGAAGACCAAGCCTAAATTTTTGGCCCGGCCTAAAAATTCCCCAATTCTAAATTCAGTGATGTCATGGTGATAAACGCGGCCGACCTCACAAAAGAGGTGAGCATGGCTAGCTCCGACATGTGGAATGTCTAATGGTCGTCTCCTTACCATTCAGTCATATTCCTACCGTTCATATTAAGATTCCATTATGAAAAGTCGTATCATTTTTCAAATCAAAAAATTAACTACTTGCGTGTATAATTTTTTGAATTTTTCCGCAGCAAAGTAAAGTATTAATTGAGATCTTTAATACGGTATGAAAAATAATGAAAAATTATGCACGGAATTAGTTAGGGATTGTTCTTTTAAATAAGTCAATGGACTTTATCTACCGAAAGAGATTTAGCATTGATGCCGAGAAAAAAAAAGAGAGAGAGTTAACATTGACTATTTCGCATCGCATGCATGGGGAAATTATTTAGATTTGCTTTCCGGTGTATATTTTGTCAACGATCGACCTCCTTTATCCTACAAAGTCTACAATTCCGACTATGTGGTTATGACGAGTACAAGTAGCTGGTTACGTAAGGTCTAGGGAGAGTAAAGTGCAGAATGCACTTGTCTCAGTTTAGGTTTCTTACTGCATGTGTGGTTTCGATTCTTCAGTAAAGCAACGGAGATGGCGGCGACAACGGCCATGCCGAGTTAAGTACTATGCCGGGTTAACGTTTTTTCCAGCACTAGCTACTTTCACGAGGGGTGATGGTTTCCAACACTGGATGTAACGACCCGAATTTTCGATCCAATTTTTTTTAATACAAATTTATATTGTTAAATTTCTAATTCAATAATTAATTAGATTGAATAATTAAAATATATTATTATGTGTACAATCGATATTATTTACTCTATTATATAAGATATATATATATATATATATATACTTTAGATATACAGGGATTCATATTCATCTCTTATTTTTCTTATCTAAATTTTAACTAGAACTCTATTCAAACTAATTCTCTACTTCTCTCTCACACTCTACCACCTCAATCTTTATCCTTCAAATTACACCCCACATTTAAGGGACTTTGTTCCTCCATTTCTATCTCATTCTATACATAAATGCGTCCACTTACATTCTCACCCTATACAATAACGTGTCTACATACATTCTCACCCTATACATAAACGCGTCCACATACATTTGAATTAAAGAAAATCTCACCAAACCCCTATCCCTTCTAAAATTATCAATATCCCTCTCCTTCACTCTCCTTCCCCATTCCACCACTTCCACACTTATCATTTCACCTTCTCACTACCTTATCCTCTCTCATTATACATACCCACATAAATCCAAAAATTGAACACCAATATATTATTCTACTCTCAATTCTATTGTTGAGTCTAGAGAGAGAGAGAGAGAGAGAGACGGATTTCTACATAAAATCCATCCGTATATCATATTCAGGTTCCCAATCAACCACTATATCACCAAGCATCCACAAACCACCTTCCAATCATTTCGAGTCAGCCCCGAGTGATAAGCCCTCAATAGTGTAAATAATAGGGCTTATCTCTCTCATTTTTGTCACACACAAGTGCATTACTTGCTTGATTTGAACGATATTGCACGAAAGGTGTGTTTTTGGCGTTTTCAGGTAAATCGTGTGAATAAGGCATTTTGAACGCCAAGGATGACTCCCGGAAGTATCCAAGTGTCCAAGACCACGTGGCGCTCCGCGACCGAGTCCCAAAAGTCATGAAAAGAAGCTTTGAAGCATACTCGGGATGTCCAAGGGTCAAGGGAAGTGAGGGAGATGCGAAGATGTTACCCAAAGCAATTCATTTTCCGACCAACTGAGGGTAGAATCGTCATATCTTTTGATGTACAAAATACTTTTGATCCAAACCACTTGGGTTAGAAAGTAGACTCAACAAGCTTTCCAACGGTTCGAAGAACACCCAAATCCGAGTTCAGGAGTGTCCGGAGCGAGCCCGCGAAGTTGAAAAAGTGCCTGCAGAATCCAGCGAGCACAGGGATCGATCCCCCAATGTTTAGGGATCGATCCCCCCACCCTTTCAGCTCCTACAGCATCCAGAAAGCTCAGGGATCGATCCCCCAATGTTTAGGGATCGATCCCTTGGTCCCGCGCGAACATTTCAGTGGCATTTTTGTAGTTTTTGTGTAAAGGGGTATATATATCACCCTTAGCCCGATTTTAGGGCATTCTTCATTTTTTCCTTTCTCTCTCTACCTCCCTCTTCTCCTCTCCTCTTTAGTTCACCTTCTCTCTTCAAGAGAGCAAGGATTCAAGGGTTTCTAGACTTTTGTCCTTCATTAATGTTGTAAGTACTCTTGTTCTTTACATTAATCTAGCTTTTATTTTCGTTTTTGTGAATATTTTCATTTCTCTCTTCATTTTGGCTTGTGTTTACACCCACTATGGGTGAGTAGTGATCTAGGCTTGGTCATGGGGTGATTTCTACCCCATGACTTGGGTAGTTTAATGGCTTCTCTCATTTCTTGTGCTTAATGTGGTTTGTGAATGGATTAAGTTCATTTTTATGTAACAAAACCTAGGGTTGTTAACCTCTTTGATTATGTGTAGGCAAGGATTTGATCTCTTGCCACATATAATGCTTGGAGCTATGTCACTCTAGGTGTTTGCCAAAATGCCTCAAAGAACTTGTTAAACTCTAATATTTGGTCTAAACCTAGAGATGTTAACTTCTTTGATTGGGTGTAGACAAGTCTCTTGGCACACCCAATGCTTGGAACCATGGCTCTCTTTGTGTTCGATAAAATGCCTAAACGAGTCTTCATCCATTTCCAAACCCCATTGTATAAGTTAAACTTGATCTTCATCGCTAAATTTCCCGAGTGAGATCAAATGACAATGACTCTCACTTGAGTTATCGAAGAGAAGTGTTGAACGGCCTAAGTTATGGGCGGAATAAACCCCTAGACCTTGTCGCTTTTAATTTCTAGTCAATCTTCATTTTCAATTAAAGTTAGGAGGTAGAAAGAATTTTCATCACTCAAAGTTGGCCGTCTCAAAGCCGAACTAAAGGTTGGCGGTCCTAACGCTAAAAAAAAAAAAACCCTTCGTAAAGCAAACCTTCCGGCCTAGCTCCATTGGCTCCCTGTGGATTCGACCTCGGACTTCCGAGTTTATTATGCTGCAACCGACCTAGCCCTACGCTTGGGGTATTCTTATTACAACACATATTAAGGTCGCAAGCATTTTTGGCGCCGTTGCCGGGGAATCAATTGGTAGCTAACTTGGAGGTATTGCTTTACACCGCGCTGTAAGTATTTCATCTTTTGTTTTTAATTTATATTTCTATCTTTGTAATAGAATGGCAACCGCCAGTGTTTTTAGTTCTAAGCCGAGCATGCTTCAAGTGTTGCCCCCTTTTCATGGCTTAGCCTCTGAAAATCCATGTGCTCACGTTGTAGAACTTGAGGAGCTTTGCATGAATGATAAAGTGGCCTTACTTGAGATATTTCCATCATCTTTGAAAGACAGGGCTAAGAGTTGGTTTCATTCATTGAACCTAGGATCAATAGATACATGGCAAGATATGGAAAATCAATTTTTCAAAAAGTTTTCCCCAATTCATGAGACTCATATGTTGCTACGTGAAATCGTAAATTTTTATCAACTTGATGAAGAGTCTTTTGCATGTTATTGGTGGCAGTTTAGATATCCCATACTCTATTGGTCACAGCATTGCTGTGAAACAAGGCATTTGATTCCCATTTTCTATAAGAGTTTAAATTCTACAACGCGTTTGCTTGTAGAAAAGATGGTTGATGGTGCATTTTTGGATAAAACCGTTAATGGAAGTTGGGATTACTTTGATCAATTGGCCGAAAATTCTGAATCTTGGGTTAATGATGTCAATGTTGAAGATGCCAACTTAAATATTGAGGAAAAGGAAATAGAGCCGTTTTTCATTATTGAAGAGGTTGGTTTAGATTTGGAAAAAACCTCAGAGTTAGGATGCCGTGATGAGTGTAATGTCCAATGTTCTCCTCATGAGAATTCTATAGATGTTGTCGGCACTCCGTTTGAGTCTCCACCATTCCAAGATTTTGTGGGAGTGGAACATATTGATTTTCTTGGTGTTGATGACTTTGATTTGGTTTACCATCCTTACATTGTAGATTTTGTCAACAATTTGAAACTCAATATAGTTTGGAATGCTCACTTGGTTGAACTTAAATTTCTCAAACGACTTCGGAAATTACTTTACTCAAAGTATCTATTTTTGTGGTATGGCCGAATTCAATTTTTGACCAGGATTTTGGAGTGGAGTGATGTGCTCATGTTAATAGCTCTTGATGGCATACTCAATGTTCAAATTCCACATTTGGCTGAAGACATTTGAACTTGGCTTTCCAATTTTTTTTTTGTTTTTTCTATTTTACTTTTGTGGTCCGGTATAGCCACCCGTGTCACACCTAAGATGTTGTATGACTTACTCTGCGACGCCTTAAGCGAGACACAGGGAGAAAAGTAGTACCCGTTTAATCACGTGACGATTCGGTGGTTTAAATACTTATTAATAATAATTTTTGTTGTCGGGCTACCATGAGCCGGCGGTACTAATGTCATTTGTCTCCTAGTAGGTAGTTGGTTCTTAAGTCTTTTGCAGGGTAACATGCTATCGCACCAGCCTTGGTAGTTTGGGTCTAAAAGCCGGGTGAGTGAGGCATTCAGGAGCCCTAAGCATGGGTGCGACTATGTGTCGCGGTTGTAAGACCAAAAAGCTCCGGCGATGGCTCTATGTGACTAGCTATGGTTCCGACGGCGGGGCCGAAGGAGTGGGCCTTGGAAGCGGTTCCGATGACGAACGGAGGCGATGGCGCAAAATCCTCCAACTTGGTCGAGGTATCGGGTGGTTGACATTCCACCCCGTCGGTACATTTTTTGTTCTCCCTCTCTTTATTTCCCATCTTTTGCATTGAGGACACTGCATATTTCAAGTTGGGGGGGATAGATTATGGTTATAGTTATGTTTTCAATTTTGCATGGAAAATTTTAAACTTTTTTGTGTAATTTTCCCTTGTAATTATGGAATTCAAGTGCTAGATACTTAGATTATGCTCAATTGTTTAATAATGGCAAGAGTCGTGCATCCCGTCGAATTTGATTATGTGTTGAATCCATGTTGCATGCATATACGTGAACTTTGTTGAACAAATTGAGCTCCAACGTGTGTTAAGTAGTATGCGTCGCTTAGAGTTGAAGTTCGTTTTGAAGCATCCCATGCTAGTTTGTCTCTTTCCGCACTTGCGTAAATAATATCCGTTTGTTCATACTTAAGTGGTTTAGATATCTTT
This sequence comes from Rhododendron simsii, assembly GCA_014282245.1. Classification (NCBI taxonomy): domain Eukaryota; kingdom Viridiplantae; phylum Streptophyta; class Magnoliopsida; order Ericales; family Ericaceae; genus Rhododendron; species Rhododendron simsii. The sequence goes on along the minus strand of CM024959.1, from coordinate 8,184,191 downwards.
TATGCATCATATTGGAGTTCATTGGCGTACGTAGGAAATGATACAAGGCAATTTTTGCATGATAAAACCACAAAAGAGTCCCCTTGTCCTTAATTTTGAACCGAAGTCCGAGTCTCCGTTTATTGCTCAAGCTTAGGGAACCGGATGTTTGGAGGGTTGTGTGAAATTGTGTTTCAATGATCTAAGGTGCTTTGGGATGGGGTGAACCAGATAGAAGTGGTTGGTATGCAAAAGGGCGAAGAATTGATATGTGATCCTCTATCTCTCCTTTCCCACTTCAAAAGCTAAAGCCCCAAATTCTCATCTCCCTCTCCAAAGCTCTTGGAATTGGCCCCTCAATCTCTCTCACTACCAATCTCACCTCAAATGACCCTATTCCTCAAAGAAAAATCAAAGAAATGCTATGAAAGAGCAAAATCGGATTCAAAAGAGGGTTGACTACTATGATGAGAGGATTGGTTAGACCTCCGGGCTAGCATATATTTTGGATGAGAAAGAGTCCGACGAGGAGGGGGAGCTCGAGGCTCAATATTGTGAGGAGCTGGAAGAGGAGGACGACTAGGTGTGGTGGAGTCGGTGGTACTAGTTCTAGTAGGACATAATTAGTAGTTTTTCTTTATTTTTCATAACTTTGTTTGGTGTTCGGCCAGCATGTGGCCATGGTTGGGTAGTTTAGGGGATGGTAGGGGCCAAGGGTAGTTGAAACCAAGCAGAAATTTTATGGCCGCTACTCTTTTTGTTTCCCTTTTCTTGGCACCAAGGTCATTATAAGCTACTAAAGTCCTTAGTTGATCTTTCGTACGCTCATCTAACTCTTTTTGATGCATGATCGATATTTAACTCTGATTTAGTATGGAATTTCCGTTAGCTTAGTTTGTTTGTGAATAATTGCTTAGCTCTCTTTGTCGGCGCTCTTTTGATTAGCATGCATAGCTTTTTGTCTCTTGCTATTGCGATTCTTGCTAGCGCTTATCATGGGATGTTCTACTTTATTACTTTGTTCAAGATCATATCAGAGTACGCTCTTTTGATTCCTGGAATTGAAATTCAAGGTGGATGTGTGTTGCTTGGCCGTTGGCATAATTTGTTCACCTTAGTTCATTGTATGCATGTGCGTGGGTTGCATGTGATTGAGTTCGAAGGGGTGTTTGTCTTGATTCTTGCCGAGTGTCGTTGAGCATAATTGTCGTATCTTGTTTCGGGGGAAGATTGCGTCGCGTAACTAGTTATATTTATGCTTTAGTTTGCTAGGGACTAGCAAAGTCCAAGTTGGGGGGTGTGATAAGCCCTCAATAGTGTAAATAATAGGGCTTATCTCTCTCATTTTTGTCACACACAAGTGCATTACTTGCTTGATTTGAACGATATTGCACGAAAGGTGTGTTTTTGGCGTTTTCAGGTAAATCGTGTGAATAAGGCATTTTGAACGCCAAGGATGACTCCCGGAAGTATCCAAGTGTCCAAGACCACGTGGCGCTCCGCGACCGAGTCCCAAAAGTCATGAAAAGAAGCTTTGAAGCATACTCGGGATGTCCAAGGGTCAAGGGAAGTGAGGGAGATGCGAAGATGTTACCCAAAGCAATTCATTTTCCGACCAACTGAGGGTAGAATCGTCATATCTTTTGATGTACAAAATACTTTTGATCCAAACCACTTGGGTTAGAAAGTAGACTCAACAAGCTTTCCAACGGTTCGAAGAACACCCAAATCCGAGTTCGGGAGTGTCCGGAGCGAGCCCGCGAAGTTGAAAAAGTGCCTGCAGAATCCAGCGAGCACAGGGATCGATCCCCCAATGTTTAGGGATCGATCCCCCCACCCTTTCAGCTCCTACAGCATCCAGAAAGCTCAGGGATCGATCCCCCAATGTTTAGGGATCGATCCCTTGGTCCCGCGCGAACATTTCAGTGGCATTTTTGTAGTTTTTGTGTAAAGGGGGTATATATATCACCCTTAGCCCGATTTTAGGGCATTCTTCATTTTTTCCTTTCTCTCTCTACCTCCCTCTTCTCCTCTCCTCTTTAGTTCACCTTCTCTCTTCAAGAGAGCAAGGATTCAAGGGTTTCTAGACTTTTGTCCTTCATTAATGTTGTAAGTACTCTTGTTCTTTACATTAATCTAGCTTTTATTTTCGTTTTTGTGAATATTTTCATTTCTCTCTTCATTTTGGCTTGTGTTTACACCCACTATGGGTGAGTAGTGATCTAGGCTTGGTCATGGGGTGATTTCTACCCCATGACTTGGGTAGTTTAATGGCTTCTCTCATTTCTTGTGCTTAATGTGGTTTGTGAATGGATTAAGTTCATTTTTATGTAACAAAACCTAGGGTTGTTAACCTCTTTGATTATGTGTAGGCAAGGATTTGATCTCTTGCCACATATAATGCTTGGAGCTATGTCACTCTAGGTGTTTGCCAAAATGCCTCAAAGAACTTGTTAAACTCTAATATTTGGTCTAAACCTAGAGATGTTAACTTCTTTGATTGGGTGTAGACAAGTCTCTTGGCACACCCAATGCTTGGAACCATGGCTCTCTTTGTGTTCGATAAAATGCCTAAACGAGTCTTCATCCATTTCCAAACCCCATTGTATAAGTTAAACTTGATCTTCATCGCTAAATTTCCCGAGTGAGATCAAATGACAATGACTCTCACTTGAGTTATCGAAGAGAAGTGTTGAACGGCCTAAGTTATGGGCGGAATAAACCCCTAGACCTTGTCGCTTTTAATTTCTAGTCAATCTTCATTTTCAATTAAAGTTAGGAGGTAGAAAGAATTTTCATCACTCAAAGTTGGCCGTCTCAAAGCCGAACTAAAGGTTGGCGGTCCTAACGCTAAAAAAAAAAAAACCCTTCGTAAAGCAAACCTTCCGGCCTAGCTCCATTGGCTCCCTGTGGATTCGACCTCGGACTTCCGAGTTTATTATGCTGCAACCGACCTAGCCCTACGCTTGGGGTATTCTTATTACAACACATATTAAGGTCGCAAGCATTTTTGGCGCCGTTGCCGGGGAATCAATTGGTAGCTAACTTGGAGGTATTGCTTTACACCGCGCTGTAAGTATTTCATCTTTTGTTTTTAATTTATATTTCTATCTTTGTAATAGAATGGCAACCGCCAGTGTTTTTAGTTCTAAGCCGAGCATGCTTCAAGTGTTGCCCCCTTTTCATGGCTTAGCCTCTGAAAATCCATGTGCTCACGTTGTAGAACTTGAGGAGCTTTGCATGAATGATAAAGTGGCCTTACTTGAGATATTTCCATCATCTTTGAAAGACAGGGCTAAGAGTTGGTTTCATTCATTGAACCTAGGATCAATAGATACATGGCAAGATATGGAAAATCAATTTTTCAAAAAGTTTTCCCCAATTCATGAGACTCATATGTTGCTACGTGAAATCGTAAATTTTTATCAACTTGATGAAGAGTCTTTTGCATGTTATTGGTGGCGGTTTAGATATCCCATACTCTATTGGTCACAGCATTGCTGTGAAACAAGGCATTTGATTCCCATTTTCTATAAGAGTTTAAATTCTACAACGCGTTTGCTTGTAGAAAAGATGGTTGATGGTGCATTTTTGGATAAAACCGTTAATGGAAGTTGGGATTACTTTGATCAATTGGCCGAAAATTCTGAATCTTGGGTTAATGATGTCAATGTTGAAGATGCCAACTTAAATATTGAGGAAAAGGAAATAGAGCCGTTTTTCATTATTGAAGAGGTTGGTTTAGATTTGGAAAAAACCTCAGAGTTAGGATGCCGTGATGAGTGTAATGTCCAATGTTCTCCTCATGAGAATTCTATAGATGTTGTCGGCACTCCGGTTGAGTCTCCACCATTCCAAGATTTTGTGGGAGTGGAACATATTGATTTTCTTGGTGTTGATGACTTTGATTTGGTTTACCATCCTTACATTGTAGATTTTGTCAACAATTTGAAACTCAATATAGTTTGGAATGCTCACTTGGTTGAACTTAAATTTCTCAAACGACTTCGGAAATTACTTTACTCAAAGTATCTATTTTTGTGGTATGGCCGAATTCAATTTTTGACCAGGATTTTGGAGTGGAGTGATGTGCTCATGTTAATAGCTCTTGATGGCATACTCAATGTTCAAATTCCACATTTGGCTGAAGACATTTGAACTTGGCTTTCCAATTTTTTTTTTGTTTTTTCTATTTTACTTTTGTGGTCCGGTATAGCCACCCGTGTCACACCTAAGATGTTGTATGACTTACTCTGCGACGCCTTAAGCGAGACACAGGGAGAAAAGTAGTACCCGTTTAATCACGTGACGATTCGGTGGTTTAAATACTTATTAATAATAATTTTTGTTGTCGGGCTACCATGAGCCGGCGGTACTAATGTCATTTGTCTCCTAGTAGGTAGTTGGTTCTTAAGTCTTTTGCAGGGTAACATGCTATCGCACCAGCCTTGGTAGTTTGGGTCTAAAAGCCGGGGTGAGTGAGGCATTCAGGAGCCCTAAGCATGGGTGCGACTATGTGTCGCGGTTGTAAGACCAAAAAGCTCCGGCGATGGCTCTATGTGACTAGCTATGGTTCCGACGGCGGGGCCGAAGGAGTGGGCCTTGGAAGCGGTTCCGATGACGAACGGAGGCGATGGCGCAAAATCCTCCAACTTGGTCGAGGTATCGGGTGGTTGACATTCCACCCCGTCGGTACATTTTTTGTTCTCCCTCTCTTTATTTCCCATCTTTTGCATTGAGGACACTGCATATTTCAAGTTGGGGGGGATAGATTATGGTTATAGTTATGTTTTCAATTTTGCATGGAAAATTTTAAACTTTTTTGTGTAATTTTCCCTTGTAATTATGGAATTCAAGTGCTAGATACTTAGATTATGCTCAATTGTTTAATAATGGCAAGAGTCGTGCATCCCGTCGAATTTGATTATGTGTTGAATCCATGTTGCATGCATATACGTGAACTTTGTTGAACAAATTGAGCTCCAACGTGTGTTAAGTAGTATGCGTCGCTTAGAGTTGAAGTTCGTTTTGAAGCATCCCATGCTAGTTTGTCTCTTTCCGCACTTGCGTAAATAATATCCGTTTGTTCATACTTAAGTGGTTTAGATATCTTTTATGCATCATATTGGAGTTGATTGGCGTACGTAGGAAATGATACAAGGCAATTTTTGCATGATAAAACCACAAAAGAGTCCCCTTGTCCTTAATTTTGAACCGAAGTCCGAGTCTCCGTTTATTGCTCAAGCTTAGGGAACCGGATGTTTGGAGGGTTGTGTGAAATTGTGTTTCAATGATCTAAGGTGCTTTGGGATGGGGTGAACCAGATAGAAGTGGTTGGTATGCAAAAGGGCGAAGAATTGATATGTGATCCTCTATCTCTCCTTTCCCACTTCAAAAGCTAAAGCCCCAAATTCTCATCTCCCTCTCCAAAGCTCTTGGAATTGGCCCCTCAATCTCTCTCACTACCAATCTCACCTCAAATGACCCTATTCCTCAAAGAAAAATCAAAGAAATGCTATGAAAGAGCAAAATCGGATTCAAAAGAGGGTTGACTACTATGATGAGAGGATTGGTTAGACCTCCGGGCTAGCATATATTTTGGATGAGAAAGAGTCCGACGAGGAGGGGGAGCTCGAGGCTCAATATTGTGAGGAGCTGGAAGAGGAGGACGACTAGGTGTGGTGGAGTCGGTGGTACTAGTTCTAGTAGGACATAATTAGTAGTTTTTCTTTATTTTTCATAACTTTGTTTGGTGTTCGGCCAGCATGTGGCCATGGTTGGGTAGTTTAGGGGATGGTAGGGGCCAAGGGTAGTTGAAACCAAGCAGAAATTTTATGGCCGCTACTCTTTTTGTTTCCCTTTTCTTGGCACCAAGGTCATTATAAGCTACTAAAGTCCTTAGTTGATCTTTCGTACGCTCATCTAACTCTTTTTGATGCATGATCGATATTTAACTCTGATTTAGTATGGAATTTCCGTTAGCTTAGTTTGTTTGTGAATAATTGCTTAGCTCTCTTTGTCGGCGCTCTTTTGATTAGCATGCATAGCTTTTTGTCTCTTGCTATTGCGATTCTTGCTAGCGCTTATCATGGGATGTTCTACTTTATTACTTTGTTCAAGATCATATCAGAGTACGCTCTTTTGATTCCTGGAATTGAAATTCAAGGTGGATGTGTGTTGCTTGGCCGTTGGCATAATTTGTTCACCTTAGTTCATTGTATGCATGTGCGTGGGTTGCATGTGATTGAGTTCGAAGGGGTGTTTGTCTTGATTCTTGCCGAGTGTCGTTGAGCATAATTGTCGTATCTTGTTTCGGGGGAAGATTGCGTCGCGTAACTAGTTATATTTATGCTTTAGTTTGCTAGGGACTAGCAAAGTCCAAGTTGGGGGGTGTGATAAGCCCTCAATAGTGTAAATAATAGGGCTTATCTCTCTCATTTTTGTCACACACAAGTGCATTACTTGCTTGATTTGAACGATATTGCACGAAAGGTGTGTTTTTGGCGTTTTCAGGTAAATCGTGTGAATAAGGCATTTTGAACGCCAAGGATGACTCCCGGAAGTATCCAAGTGTCCAAGACCACGTGGCGCTCCGCGACCGAGTCCCAAAAGTCATGAAAAGAAGCTTTGAAGCATACTCGGGATGTCCAAGGGTCAAGGGAAGTGAGGGAGATGCGAAGATGTTACCCAAAGCAATTCATTTTCCGACCAACTGAGGGTAGAATCGTCATATCTTTTGATGTACAAAATACTTTTGATCCAAACCACTTGGGTTAGAAAGTAGACTCAACAAGCTTTCCAACGGTTCGAAGAACACCCAAATCCGAGTTCGGGAGTGTCCGGAGCGAGCCCGCGAAGTTGAAAAAGTGCCTGCAGAATCCAGCGAGCACAGGGATCGATCCCCCAATGTTTAGGGATCGATCCCCCCACCCTTTCAGCTCCTACAGCATCCAGAAAGCTCAGGGATCGATCCCCCAATGTTTAGGGATCGATCCCTTGGTCCCGCGCGAACATTTCAGTGGCATTTTTGTAGTTTTTGTGTAAAGGGGGTATATATATCACCCTTAGCCCGATTTTAGGGCATTCTTCATTTTTTCCTTTCTCTCTCTACCTCCCTCTTCTCCTCTCCTCTTTAGTTCACCTTCTCTCTTCAAGAGAGCAAGGATTCAAGGGTTTCTAGACTTTTGTCCTTCATTAATGTTGTAAGTACTCTTGTTCTTTACATTAATCTAGCTTTTATTTTCGTTTTTGTGAATATTTTCATTTCTCTCTTCATTTTGGCTTGTGTTTACACCCACTATGGGTGAGTAGTGATCTAGGCTTGGTCATGGGGTGATTTCTACCCCATGACTTGGGTAGTTTAATGGCTTCTCTCATTTCTTGTGCTTAATGTGGTTTGTGAATGGATTAAGTTCATTTTTATGTAACAAAACCTAGGGTTGTTAACCTCTTTGATTATGTGTAGGCAAGGATTTGATCTCTTGCCACATATAATGCTTGGAGCTATGTCACTCTAGGTGTTTGCCAAAATGCCTCAAAGAACTTGTTAAACTCTAATATTTGGTCTAAACCTAGAGATGTTAACTTCTTTGATTGGGTGTAGACAAGTCTCTTGGCACACCCAATGCTTGGAACCATGGCTCTCTTTGTGTTCGATAAAATGCCTAAACGAGTCTTCATCCATTTCCAAACCCCATTGTATAAGTTAAACTTGATCTTCATCGCTAAATTTCCCGAGTGAGATCAAATGACAATGACTCTCACTTGAGTTATCGAAGAGAAGTGTTGAACGGCCTAAGTTATGGGCGGAATAAACCCCTAGACCTTGTCGCTTTTAATTTCTAGTCAATCTTCATTTTCAATTAAAGTTAGGAGGTAGAAAGAATTTTCATCACTCAAAGTTGGCCGTCTCAAAGCCGAACTAAAGGTTGGCGGTCCTAACGCTAAAAAAAAAAAAACCCTTCGTAAAGCAAACCTTCCGGCCTAGCTCCATTGGCTCCCTGTGGATTCGACCTCGGACTTCCGAGTTTATTATGCTGCAACCGACCTAGCCCTACGCTTGGGGTATTCTTATTACAACACATATTAAGGTCGCAAGCACCGAGTCCCCCGCTGCCGCCGCCGTCGCCGTCTTTTTCATTTTACCGAAATCGTCCGCAAACTAGTACTCGCTTTTTCGGCCGGATTTAAGGTAGATTAATCTCTATCCTACTTTCCCCTAAGTATATTTAGTCCATGTATGATGATTTAAACGAGTTTAATGGTAGCAATCGAAATCACGGGCCAAAACTGAGAAGCCAGTTACTACTCTGTTTTCTTTTGAAAGTCACTGTTGCATGAACGAAATGTTTTTTTTTACGTGCTAAATCAGTATTACACTTGGACCCTTGTAGGTATTTAGTTTTAGGATTTGGCCATAGACTATGTTTTGACTTGATTTATTCTACTCCCTCCGTCCCTTATTTATAGTCCGGTATTCCATTTTGAGCTGTCCCTTAATAAGTGTCCATTTTGTAAAGTTAGTAGGTAAAAGTTGGTGAATTGTCTATTTTGTCCCTAAAAGTAGATTCCTTTTAAAAAAGTAAGTTAGTAAAAGTGTAATGATGATGGATAAATATGAAAAGTAGAGAAAAAAGTTGATGTGAAAGGTATAATGATGATGTCTTTTTAATAAGTTGGAGTTACGAAGCAGGACACTTAAAAAGGACAGAGGGAGTATTTTATTGTTGTGACATGATAGTGTTTAGAATAATTGTATATTAACCGATCTTGCTTAATGTAAGTTTTGATATGTTTAAGTAACCATTCACTAAGCTATATTGTAGTAAAAATAAAAGTTATTTTGGAATGATACTAAATGGGTTGTACTTTTATAATAAAACAAGATACAAAATAAGTTACGGAAATATTATTGTTATTATTATTATTTTTATTCAGTAAAATAATTACGGTGGCAAATTATCCTAATGGATCGGTAGTAAAAACTTTAGGTTTGATCTTTGATACTAGAAAAGTAGTAGTTACGAAGAACAAATAAAATAACTCTAAGAACCTAAACTGACACAAGTTCTCCTTTGAACGAACCAATAAACTAATTAAATTAGTGAAACAATTGGTAAAAGTATATAGGTAAAACTGTATAGTTAAAATCTCGTTAAGTAAAGTACTGATAAAGGCTTGGAATAATTAAAATGTTACGAGTTACATAAGAAACTTTCAAACTAATATCTACAATAATTATTATTTATTATTATTTTTTTAATCTTGATAATACGTTGAATGCTAAGAAATTAATAAACTACTAAGTTACCTAACTAAGGTCAGTGGAGTTAATGAAACGTAACTAGAAGCTAGTCATGAAATTTAAATAATTCGAAAGGCCTCGGTCCAATCCTAACATCTATATGTTTAATTATTTTGCACTAATAAATTGCTTTGCTTGTGTTCTCATTGAAATGTATCATGTTGGATTCAGTTGTTGTTAGAGACATATGATTGGACATGCTAGTCGGACTTAGATCCATGGGATGGTTTCGAGCAGTGAATGTGTAGACGATGTTTTTAACTAAAGAATAAAATGGTAAAGTTGATTGAGGATGTTGGGTGCCGGTAAAGGACCCTGGTACGGTAAAGTACTTTTAGTTGAGTTAAGGAACGGTAAAGAACCCCGAGTATGGTAAAGTACTCAGAGTGTATGGAGGACGGTAAAGAACTCCGGGTACAGTATTTGGGATATCGTAAATGATCCTAAATACGGTACAGTGCCCAATGTGTGTGCGGAGGACGGTAAAAGACTTCAGGTACAGTATTTGGGATACGGTAAAGGATCCTAAATACGGTACAGTGCTCAATGTGTGTGTGGATGACGGTAAAGGATTCCGGGTACAGTATTTGGGATATGGTAAAGGATCCTAAATACGGTACAGTGCCCTGTGTGTGTGTGGAGGATAGTAAAGGACTCCGGGTACAGTATTTTGGGAAATGGTAAATAATCCCTGAATACGGTACAGTACCCAGTGTGTAGATTAGGGGTATGATAAAGTACCCAATGTGTAGAGTTGGGAGACGGTAAAGGATCCTGACAATGCGATAGTGTGACCCCTAATGCTGAGTTGTCATGCTGAGCTGTTCCTTTATTATGGTTGTAGGCGAATCCTGACTGAGTACATAATTTAGTAGTATTCGCTTAGAACTCTGGGGCAGGACAAATAAAGGGAGAGTTATTCCATGGGACGGTCAAAGTAGGTGGATGTGGGAGGAAAGGACCTTGTGGAGAGAATCCTTAGATTTCATGTAAGATGATGGATAGTAAAGAAAAAGATGATGTGCTATAATTCTGTACCTTCGTGTATTATCAATTATGATATTATAGTTATTATTATTGAATGCTAATTGTAGAGTAAGGGGTTTGTAGGATTCCTTTCGGATGTATTCCTTTCGGATGTCATCGCTTTTGTGCTCCTTGAAGACATTTTCTGCTGTATTTGGATTTGATTTGGCTTTGAGTATGGCTTTCGGATGCATCCACTGATTATCCTAATGGTTTCTTTCAATCTATCGTTGGATGTATTTTTCTTTTACGGCCTTCTCTATGATTCAAGTTTTCCTTGTATCTAGAGATTGGTCTTCTCGATGTACCCTTTGTCGAGTTAATAAAATTCTATTGCCGATCAAAAAAAAAAGGGGGTTGGTAGGATTGAGATTATTCTACTGGGTGAATTATCACTCACGGATATGTTTGTATTCTGGTAAATCGTTTGCTTCGGCGATCAATTTGCCAGAGAGTGCAGGGTTCAATGGTGGAGCTGTTTAACACATGAGGAATATCAAGGGCAAAGACCAAGGATGCTTGAGATCTGTATCAACACTAGAGTCGTTCTAAAGATATCTAAATAAAATGTTAGATTTTTTTTTTTTGTATTTTTTTTAAAATTTAGATTTTGTATAACGTTAAATAAGGGCCTAATAGTTTATAAAATTCAGTGTATTTTAGGTTTAATGCTTCCGAAATTCTTTGGAAAATCGGGGCGTTACACCGGAGCTTCTTTTTCGGCAGCTATACACCTTTATTTTTATTTTATCAGTATGTGTTTTCGTTCAGATAAGAAGATCTTGCTTTCTTCTTTGTTGCTTTATTGTTGTATACATTGAAGTTCATACTCTTTCAAAAGAAAAAAAAAAAAAAAAATTTGATATGACGATTTTGGTACGTTTGTCTCTCCCTCTGGTACCGGCCATTCCAAAAAAAAGTTGAGGTAGAATCGTGAAAATAAATAAATGTACCAACACTCAAACACACAAAGAATCACAAGAAAGAAACCTACAAATTAAGGTAAATTCATGATTAATCCACAATGGGCAACCAGCTAGTTATAATTTGTTGGTACTGAAAAAAAATAATAACGGGCTACGTAGTACGTACCTATATGTGCAAATTAATTACTCTCAAACTAGTAATTTTCTTCTCGTGTGACGGGCTCCTCATATGATACAAAATGTGATTCATCATCCCGGTTGTTCTAGAATCCGTCATAAGACTACATGAACTTGGAACAAACATTCAGGGGGTGTTTGGGAGTCAACTTTTTGGCTTTTCATTTTTCACTTTTTGCCTTTTTGGCTTTTGGAATTATGATCAGAATGTATTTTGTAGTTGGTAGAGTGTTTGGATGATATGTGCAGAATGCATTTTGCAGTAAGAGTAGTGTTTGGAAGATATAGAATGAAAATGAATTATGGATTGATTTTTTACTATGTTGCCCTCGGTTATTAATAATGGTTTATAATGTATATAAATAATGTTTGGGCTCAATTTATTTAAAATTTAATTCTGAAATTCTGCTATGTAGATGAACTGGTGTCCCCCGCTTTTTTTAACTATATTTTTATTATTTCAATTATTGTTTGTTGTTACTTTTCCATAAACATGTCTTTGGTGTCCCCATTTATTTAAAATTATTTTAGTGTTCTAATTTTCAATCCGGTTGAATTAGTGGAAAGATCTTGTTTTTTTTTTTTATCATTTTATCTTTAATGGTCATTATGAAATTTTGAACTCGTAGAATCAAATATCTCTTAGGGCTAATCAACGAGAGCCCTAAAGTCAAAATTTAATTATGGCCATTTAGGATAAAATGATTAGAAAACTAAAATCTTTCCATTGGTTCAAATTGATTGAAATTTGGAACACTTAATTTTTTAACTATAATTAAAAATGACAGTTATATATTTAAAAATATAGTTAAAAAATTAAGTGTTCCAAATTTTAATCCGTTTGAACCAATGGAAAGATTTTAGTTTTCTAATCATTTTATCCTAAATGGCCATAATTAAATTTTGACTTTAGGGCTCTCGTTGATTAGCCCTAAGAGATATTTGATTCTACGAGTTCAAAATTTCATAATGACCATTAAAGATAAAATGATAAAAAAAACAAAATCTTTCCACCAATTCAACAGGATTGAAATTTGGAACACTAAAATAATTTTAAATAAATAAAAAAGAAAAAAGATACAGAGTATAAACAAAGAAAAAATAAAATAGGTTCGGATATTTTTTGGCATGGCTGGGAATTATCCGAAAAGAGAGAGGGTATCCTTGTCTTTTGGCATGGCTGGATGGGAAAATGGAAAAATGGGAATTCAAAAAGCTCCTTTTACCAGATTATTGGTTTTGTTTTAGAAACAAAAAATTGAAAAATCCATTTTACCCAAAATTCATTTTCTCTCTTCCGGCCAAACACCCAAAATCCAAAAAGGGGAATTGGAAAATGCAAAACCAGCCCTTCCAAACACCCCCTCATTCCTCCACTTGGCCAACTTTCAAAGTTTATCCTTTTAAGTTTCAAAGTTATTTTGTTTCTGTATGTCAAATTTGTGACAGCAAAGCCCAAATAGTACTACTACAATGACATGCAGAGTCCATGCGTACGTGTCTCTTCAATTGTGTTTATTTATGTTTTTGTTTTTTCGTGTCGTAGTTGCTTTACAAGGTTTATCTCCTAGAAAATTGTAGAAGTACGAGAATTTTCCTACACGGAGTTGGTTTGTTTTGACGTTCCATCTTAATTAGGTGGCGAAAGGAGGAAAAACAAGTTTTTGTACTCCTACGTTGTTACGACTCTCTTTGTTTGAAATAATGGAACAACGTGCTTGATTTTCTTTGTACTTGAGAATTTCCGAGCCAATTTACGACTCCATTTATTTGGACGTAAAATATTTTATCTATTTTTTGATGTTTGATTGTGTAAAAAATGAGAAAAATATTTTACATGTGAAACATTTTTCATTAATTGGATGAAAATGACTTACCATTAAATCTTCCGTAAGTTCTTTTTCAAAATGAACTCGCTACCCTCTACTGCAATTTTCATGGCTCAGTTTCCTTGATCGTCGGTCCTGACCCACGTTCAATTTTAATATTCTCGAATCTCTCCACCGATGAAGCCCCCCCCCCCCCCCCCCCCCCCCCCCCCCCCCCCCCCCCCCCCCCTTTCTCTCTACACTATTTTGTCAACTTCTAAAAATATTTTCAAATGCCAAACAAACACCAGAAAATAAAAATTTGAAGTTTGTTTTCAGAAAAAACATTCTACACGAAAAACATTTTACATCGAAACAAACAAAGCCTACATCTCGATCAATTTTCTGCTCAAATCGTTACAGCATTCTATTTCACTGCTTAGTTGGTTATATTAATACGAGTAACACTCTTCTTCTTGTTTAAAAATACGTCTATGCGAATAATAATCTTTTGGTGAATCAGATCTTCAAATGTACACAGTAAAATAAATCCGGTGAGGAAAACGATAATATGTAACAGCCTTAATCCATAGTAATAGAGTACATTAACAGAAACGACATTACTGTAAATAATTGAGAAACATTAATGTAAATTCTTCCAACTTACAATAATCATTTTTTTTTTTTTCAGTAAAACTGAGTCCTAAAATTTTAGAGGGAGAGGGTCTGCCTTCTCTCTAAAAATCCTCTCTCTTTCAGCCCCTCTCTCCCTCTCGATCGTCCATCAATAGCCGTCCGGAGGAGGCTGCAGCCTCCTCCCCCACCACTCCACCCGTAAATCCAAATCTAGGTTTTCCCTTTTGCTTCCAATCTGCGCAGCCCACTCCTCCGCGGTCCGTATGGGCTCGTTCTCCGGTCATCGTCGCCGTACGGCCGCCGTTCTCCTTTCTTTTCTGATTAGGCCCGCTCTATTGTCAACGAGCGGCCGCTGACCTAGCCGCCGCAACCGCTGCCCCTGCTGCCTGGTGGTTCTGATGGATGGTGGATCAATGACTGCATCTGGATCAAGTTAAAGTGCAGTAGATGCAGAGAGATGTCTTCTTAGTCTTCTTGTTTCTTTGTGACTGTGTTTTGCTTTTGCATGTGGAGTTTATTGTTCCTGCTGCCGTTGGGTCTATTTTTTGGGCCCCGGGTTCTGTTTTATTTTCTGTTTTTTGTTGTGATTTGGGGTTCTTACCTTTTGCATGTGTGTGTGGTAACCGTGTGTGACCCGATCAGTCCTCCCTATCTTCTATTTGGTTCCGCTCGGTCACCCCGGTGAAGTTTTCCTCTTCTTATCCTGATCGGTCCTTTTCCTGTCTTCTGTTGGATTCGGTTGGTCCCCCAGGTGAAGTTTTCCCCTTCCCGTCCTGATTGGTCATTTTCTTGTTCTCTGTTAGGATCCGATCGGTCCCCCCGGTGAAATTTTTCCCTTCCCGTCTCGATCGGTCCCCCCGGTGAAGTTTTCCCCTTCCCGTCCTGATCGGTCCTTTCTCCTATTTCCCGGGTCTGTTGGTTGTAGTCACCGGTTATGTTTTTCCTCACTCATGCACTTCCTTTAGTGGTGTCATTTCTTCTTTGTTTTTTTTCAGTGCATGGGCACTCTCACCCACATTTCACTCTTTCGCAAGCACTAGTCTCGTATTCTTCATCTGTTTCGGCCGAAGTTTAATGGGCGCATTCCGTTAAGCTTTTGGTTGCGGTTTGGTTTAAGGCGGCTTTGGTATCGGATGTTGGGTTATTGCGGCTCGTTGAAGGATTACTTGCTTACTAGAGGATCGTTGGGTTTTTGCGGCTGGTTGGGTCTTTGTGGCTCGTTGAATGGTTACTTGCTTACTGGAGTTAATGATAACTTTGGCTAAGGAGGTTTATTGCTGCGTTTGTTTTTTTTCTTTCATATTTGTGATAAATCTGTTGTAATATTTATTGTTCCACTTTTCCTTGTACTATCATGCTTTATATAAATGAAGTTCTCTTTCATGTCAAAAAAAAAAAAATAATTGATTTTTTTTTATCGGCAAAAGTGACCTTATATTACAATAATCGATGTTTGGAGGAAACAAATGTTTTCACCAACGGTGTAAAGAATTTATTCTCTTGTTACAAAGGGTATATAACTCATTTGGTATCCCTCCTTCACAAAAAAAACTGACACGTGGCAAACAAAATTTGAGGGCTTCAATTGTAATTCCTACACAAACTACTCATCTTCCCGTCACTACTACAATAATAGATATGCGTCACACTAAGGAGATTCACAAATATCATTGTTTTCAATGAAAGGGTGATAAAAAGTGGTGCTTAAATTTTTTTATCTCAGTTTAAGCCCAAAGCTGAGATAAAAAGTGGGTTTTAGTGTGAAATAAAAGACCTCGCTCTTGCGGCGAGATAAAAGAAAAACAATCTCACCCTTGCGGTGTGATAAAAGATTTAAGGGCGGAAAAAAATGAGACAAAAGATCTCGCTCTTGTGGCGAGATAAAAGAGAAAAGATCTCACCCTTGTAGCGTGATAAAAAAAAGAAAAGACCTCATCCTTGTAGCGTGATAAAAGATTTTAGGATGGAAAAAAGTGAGATAAATGATCTCACTCTTGCGGTGAGATAAAAAGTCTACTATTTAGGCAGTCTAAATTTTCACGTGGGCGGACTCGTACTCATTTAAGCAGACTTTGAAAAGTTATGTGAGAAAAACAATGTTGTTCAAGAATTTTGAAAAGTTCTTTTTTTTAAAAAAAAAAAGGTAAGAAAATAAGCCCTAATTACACTCATCCCAAATTTTTTTTACGTTTCATCTTCATCTTCACGCCCAAAAAGATTGAGAGAGAGAGAGAGAGAGAGAGAGAGAGAGAGAGAGAGAGAGAGAGAAGGCAAATCCCAAAACTGGGTTCCACCAGTGCCCAGTTGTTTCTTCGACGATGGGTGGACTGTTCCACTAGTGCCGGATTTTTATGTGGGCGAGCCGTGATGTTTATGGTTTATTGTAGTAGTGAAATTTAGTTATTTCAGTCGAATAATAGAACTGAGTTGCATACCGATGTTTTGTCAAGTTTATTTTAATTATGTTGTCTGGGATAACTGTGCAGTCAAAGGCTTCAAGCAAAGCAGTGAATTGGTGGAAACATCTTATTAAGATATTCAAGTTTGTTTTGTTGCAGAAATGCCCTTATTTTATTTTTTCTGCTGTTGGTATTATTTGGCATTAGAATACAAATCTATGGCATCGAATTTATTTCATTTTGACACTGGTACTGTAGGTGATGACACTGGTACTGTAGGTGATGTTACGACATCAAATATTCTAGCCACTTTTCAATGGAAGGACAACTGGTTTCTTATTATTGTTTCAAAAAATGCAAAACTTTGATAAATCATTCACTTCGAAGTTGTAATGTAACAGGTAGTGCGCATCATGTGTTGTCAAAACTTTAGGGAAAAAAAAGTTTTCTCACTTTAGAAAGTTTTCTAAAGTATAAATAGTTTTGTTTTTCTAATGTAACAGAAGTACTTGGCTAGCTTAGTGGTAAGGGCTTGAGAAATCAACTAAGGGTGCGTGGGTTCGAAACTTGGCAATGACAAGAAAAGATGGTCTAGTAGATACAAAGAAAAGATCACGCGCAATGGTTTTCCATCTCAGTTTATGGTGGTGTGATCATTTTGAACTTTCAATCACGGTTATAGACTGTGATCTAAAATGACATACAATCACACCCAGAAAAGAGAAATGATCACGCCCAAGAGAAACAATTACGGTTTATAACCGTGATAAAAGAGAAACGATCACACCTTTTGGCCGTGATTGTTTCTCTCTTTCAATCACAGTTTATAACCGTGATAAAAGAGAGTGACTTACAATTACACTCAAATCGATCACGGTAGCAGGAGTGTGATAGAAAACTTACAATCACGGTTAATAGCTGTGATCTTTATGGATTATTGTAGTAGTGCGTACAAAGGCTTGGTTATCTTCAACTTAATTTTTTTTTTTTTTGTATGTTTTGTTCTCTTTTTTAAATTTTTGTTGGCTTCACGTGATGTTTTTAAAATTAATCATCCGTCCAGACGAGAGGAGTCTAAGAAGTACAAAATTATGACAAAATAAAAATCAATGAAGATGAAAAAAAGTATCAAACAACTGTCTTTTAGAGCTTAATTGTCGTTTTATTTGAAATTTTTTATCAGTCCAAATTTTGATACTTTACCGATTCATCTCATTTACATGAACGATTAACCCTAAAATTACGACAAAAAGCTAAACAAAAAGTTGTGAAATGTAAAAAATACTGAAATAAGTTTTGAACAAATACTCCATCTGTTCCATATTGAGCATTCATGTTACTATTCCGAACATTTTAAGAACTTTTTATATCTTTCAATTTATAATGCTAAAAATACCCTATATATGGATTGAAAGATATAAAAATGAAAAATACCCGATCTATAAAAATATATACCGATGAAAAAATTCAAATAAAACGACACTTAAACTCTAAAAGACAGTTGTTTGATACTTTTTTTATTGTGATTTTTTTTTGTTATAATTTTGTACTTTTTAGACGCCTCTCATCTAGAAGGATTAATCTCAAAAATATCATGTGAATTTAACAAAAATTTAGAAAAGACGAACAAATTACATCAAACCAAAAATTTAATTAAACAGAACCAAGCCTTTGTACGGGAAGAGAAATAGCTTGTGCGGAAATTACAGTTGAAGTCCTCAAATTTTGTTTGCCACGTGTCAATTTTGTTTTGATTGACGGATACCAAGTGAGTTATATACCAATAAGTTTCTCAGACTTTGAACATGTCCAAGCAACACTCCGTAGCAAGCCCTCTGTCCCAAAACTTGTCATAGTACTCCTGGTACGTGAATTTCTTGTACACTGCCGGTCGTTGGTCCTGGTCGTCGACCAACTCCGGCGCTGGACCTATCACCGCGTCTGGAGAAGGGCAGTAAAATGTCGGGATCGAAATCCGTTCCCTATTGTTGTTTACAACGGCTCTATGAAGCACACTCTTGTACCGATCGTTGCTAATAACCTAATCAAAATTCAAACGAGCACGTACATAAAACAAATGAGGTGAAATAGCAGAAATATCTTACCCTTGTAAAATTACTGATATCCTACGAGACCACACACACACAAACAAAATGAATCATAAAATTTATTAAATTACCCTTCAAATTACTAATGAAAGCAGGGGTAAAGCACTGTTTCGGTGCACGCTGCGAGAGCGGTACCGAGCCCGGATAAATTAGAAGGGTTGTGCAATAGGTAACTGACAGCCAGCACATAAAAACCCTCCTTAGATCACTATGACATGAATTCGATTATGAACATGACAAATGCTAGGGCGTTCCCTTCAAGCGACGCGTTGTACCCGCTTGGTTTGGATTATTAAACACGACCAGTGAAAAACACGAATTTATATAACTGATCCCAATTAATTGGGATTTAAGGTTCAATTTGGTTTGGTTTATTAAACACGACCGGTCAAAGTAAACCAACAATTAAATACAAAGGGACTAAGGCTCCGTTCCGGAACAAAAAATGTCTTTATTTTTTAAGAAGGCAATTTCAAACTCAAAAATTATGGGCTTATTAAAATCTAGAAATATGTAATATGGATCTTGTTTGGAAGATCTCGATGAGATCTTTTATACGATGCAAAAAAAATTGAAAAATTATTTTTTATTTACTTTATTTTTGAGTTTGAAAATGTGAAATAAGCTGCTTATTTTTTAAGAAGGTTTCTGGAACAGGGCCTAATACTTTTAGGAATGTGCAAATTTAAAAATTAGTTGAGATTAATTTATTATATTAAAAACAATTAACTAAACATCGTACTGATTCGAACATCGGGGCGGTTCAATGAACAACTATTTTGACACCTAAAAAAACACCCCAAATTTCAATCACATAGTTCCCGATCAAATTTTTTTTATCCGAACCGTTCAATGTGTGCAGAATATGATTTTAAGGGTGCCCGCAAGAAATTAGCAAAAAAAAATAACCTGGAAGTGCTTGTTTTAAGCAGTTTTTAATTGAACTGTTCATTAAATCTAAGCGAAAAACTGCTCAGATCAAGCCTTTTTTGATCTTTTGTTTTGCTGATTTCTTGCGGGTACCCTTAAAATCACATTCTGATCATATTGAGCGGCTCGGATCATCAAAATTTGATCGGGAACTATGAGGTGTTTTTTTAGGTGTCAAAATAGTTATCCATTGAACCGCCCCGATATATATATACACATACCTGCATTTGATCTCCAATATTGATGATGAAGGTATTAGGTATGGGATTGACAGCTACCCATTTTCCCTTATGCAAGACCTGCAACCCAGGCACATCATCTTGAAGAAGAATTGTGATCAGGTTCGGGTCGGTATGACCCGGTAATCCGTAAGTTAACTCCGGTTCAGGACACGGCGGGTAATAGTTCATGGCCATGTGTTGGCCATGGCCGCCAAGTTGTCCACTGACGTAGTCTCTGTCAAGGCCTAAGCTCTCTGATATGGCTCCAAGCAGCCTCAGAGTTAGTCCTCTCACGCTCGTGCAGTACTCCTCCACCTCCTCCCTACACATACATAAATACCATCAATATAAGGAGTATATATATGCGTGTCGTGTATCGTTTAAATTTCTCATTTTATGTATTTTCTCATAATCGTATCGCACATTTTACAAATATGTTGCAACGTGAATCCACTTGCATTGAACAATTCGAAAATATGAAGACGTTCGAATGTGTGTCCCTCTGTTTGTGTCGGTGGCGTTTGTGTCGGTGGCGTCACAAACAGAGGGTTTGTGGACCACCGACCATTAAATATTTTAGATTGATGCGCACCTGAAAGACGGAGGGTTTGTGGGCCAGTCGTGCACGTAGTTTTGAAGTGGGTAACAATGAAGCCTCAAGAAATCTCTCCAGTTGGAAACCTTCTCCGTCTTAACGTTGAAGCTAGTGGACAGCCTTGTGGTCTTAGAAGGGTCATCTGAGTAGTTTTTCAACCTCTCGCTTTCCGGCAACCGGAAAAACTCCCTAGCTATCCTCTGTACGTTCTCGATCATCGTCTCCGGTACCCCGTGGTTTTTAACCTGATCATCATATACACATAAATAAACATTGTACGCTAATCAAAATGCTAGAACCACAATAGTACTGCAAACACAATAGAAAGTGCACAGATCTGAGCACACGGTCATATCCGGATTAGTCTTGTGTTTGTGGGCTTTACATTTAATTAATGTACTATGAGACCCATTTACATCAGACAATTGCAAACACATCCATATCTATGTCTGGACGTGAATAAGTAGCATTACTAGTCTTGATACAAATATGACAAATGTTTGAAAAAAAACACACACCTGAAAGAAACCGTGGTGTTGGCACGCAAGACCAATCTTTGCGATGACATGCGAGTGGTCGGGGCCTTGGAGGCCCTGAAGATCAATAACCGGAATGAAGTTGGAACCCTCCGATTTCTCGACCTCTGTCAGATTCGGACGGTCGGAAATCGGCCGGATGTAATTGGAGGGGACGTGGCTCACGCCAGATACCAGGTCGGTTAGGAGTAGATTCATTCTGGACATCCCCTGTCTTTTTATTTTTCTCTATTGACCTGTTTAGAAATGCAGGGATGTGATGGAATAGCCCATGTTTCTAACTTTGGTGGGATGACAATTGATATGCTCTGGCGTTACACCTCCCGCTCCCGCTTATATATAGGGCCCCAGAATGAGATTATTACTCCCTCCATCCTAATTTATTACGCTTATTTTAATTTTCACGTAATTTAAAAAAATATTATAATTACATTGACTTTGTATCAATTTCACCATTTTACACCTTTGTAACTTATAATATTTTGTCAATTTTCTTGTCATGTCATTAATTTGCTCCACTTTTCTTTCAAATTAAGATCAAAATTTGGATTTGGGAGGGAGAAATGAGGAGTAATCTGGTAATATAAACATCCAAAAATAAAAAGTTTTGAAATTAAAAGATAATTTTGGGATATTCCAAAAATGAATAAGGGCACGACAAAGTGGGACGGATAGAGTATGAATTTGAACTACTGCTGCCCAACTATGCGAAGTAATTATTCAATAGTCTAGGAGTACCGTCACGTGATACGACCACCTTACAACTACATATTCTTGTATGACCCATACATTTAGTGATAGACCCCATAAAAATATGTGATTGTAAAGTAGTCTGGAGTACTACGTGACGATCTTCCAGAATTATTGTATAATTTCACATGGAGGTGCTACAACTACACCCAAAATCACACCCTCTCACAAAACACAAGGGTCCCACACACACTATGACCCTTGTGTTTTGTGAGAGGATGTGTGTTTGGGTGTATAATTTTGGGTGTGGTTGTAGAATTTTTGAATTTGACAACTATATGTACGTCACTTTCATATTCAAATTCGAGATGGTACGATGATGCATTCCCGATGATGTGTTCATCACATGTCACCCCTGTTTTCATTCCCGATGATGCAATCACTTTTCATTCCCGGAGGCCGAAGTAGTAATTTTTGCATTCCTCTTCTATTCTTCTCCGTAGACTTCCATCGAGAAAATATTTTAAAAATAATCAACGGTTTAGATCATTTGAGTGGGCTCCACAATCAGTCGGTCCCCTTTTCCGTCCATGGTGTTTCGCATTAAAAAAAGACTAAAGAACCTAGTTTTTTTTTTTAAATTCGAAAGAGTCTTTTACAAATCAGGTTTGACTTTCAATAGGCCTATCAATGAACCACCTTATGAAATTCATATTCGAATTTATAATATTCGGATTTGTACAAAGACTCTCTCGGATTTATGAAATTCGAATTTGGATTCCGTGGTGTTTCGTAATAAAAAAAGACTAAGAACCTAGTTTTTTTTTTTTTAAATCGAGAGTCTTTTACAAATCGGGTTTGACTTTTCAATAGACTTGTCAATGGACCACCTTATGAAATTTGGATTCAAATTTATGAAATTCAATTTTGAATTTGTAATTACTCTCTTGGATTTATAAAATTTGAATTTGGATTCAGTCAGATTCGGATTATTTCAGATCACCTTAAGGTTGTATTCTTAAGAACTTAATTTAAACTGGCATTTTTTCGTTAAAAAAACGGTTATTTTTTAAAATACTTAGATAAAAGTAAAAAAAAATTGCTTTTTTGATTCTTCTCATAAAAATGGGTCCTTCTATTCTCCGCCCAATGGGCTGATGCCGAGAGAGACATTATTAAATGCTTTTCAAATGATTTTCACGTAGCCCAATAAAACTAGGGCTGAGTCTATGTTGGTACTTTCAGCACCAGAAGTGTCAGGCATCTTATTTTGTAGATGGACAAGTTTAACCCTTATCTGTTTCACCTTCACATGGAGTTAAAAGAACGGTAATACGACTATGGGTAATCCGTGCTATGTTTGGATTGGATTTTTAAAAAATAGTACTCCTAAGAGTAATAAGTAGAGAAAGATAGAGAGATAAATGTCAAAAATAAGAGAAATCTAAGGGGTATTTTTTAAAAAATACTTTTTGAAAACCAAAGAGAAAAGGCATTGATTGGCCGATGTATACCAAATCAATAAAGCTATGAGAACATATAAGCTTGTACATATAGGTTTTATGAGATCCACCTTAGGTCCCATAAAGATGATTCGAACCGTTCATTATTTTTAAAATATTTTTTTAAATCCTGTAAAAAAATCAGTTCAATTCGATATCAATAAGGATTTTTTTTTTGAATTTGTGGAGGTGAAATTACTTAACAGCTCAGTTTTGCCCCAACAAATTCAAAAAAAAATCCTTACCGATATCGGGTTAAGCTGATTTTCGCAAGACTCCATAAAAAAATATTTTAAAAATAATAGGCGATTCAAATAATCTTTGTGGGATCCGAGGTGGATCCCATAAAATCCATATCTACATAGTATGCACATTGCATTTGTACGCATAGCAGTGCTCATACCAAATATACAAAGCATTGTGTGGAAATTATTTGGGAGTTTCGTATAAATAATTGGAGTTACTCAATTTTGTTTAAAATATTTTTTCTAAGAAAACTTGTAAAAAAATCAGTTTAGATAGACATCGTTAAGCGCTTAATCAATTCTCCGCTCAATTTTGTCTTTATTTGAATTTTTCGCATTTATTAGTTTTGCACAAAACTTTTGTCGAATATTGATTCGTCTCGACGAGAGGAATCGGAGGAGTAAAAAAATTTTACTTTTACCCAAGTATTTTGAAGAATAACCACTTTTTAGCAAAAAAATAATTAGTGAAATAAGTTGATTGAGTTCTCTTAAACTTTTAAGAAAATAAGCAAGCTTTGTCCGTATTTCAAATTTTTTCACATTTGTTACTTTTGCGCTAAATTTTTGTGAATTATTCATTCATCTCGACGAGAGGAATCAAAAAAATAATTTTTTTTATTTTTACCCAAATATTTTGAAAAATAATCATTTTTTTAGCAGAAATATTTTTTTTTTACTTTTCCGATTTCTTTTATCGAGACGAATCAATAATCCACAAAATTTAACGCAAAATTAACAAATGCGAAGAAAATTTAAATAAGGACAAATCAACTAATTTTCTTAAAAATTAGGAGAACTCACCCAAGTAGCTTTTGTTAAAAACATTAATAAGTGTACTATTAAAAAAGAGAAATGGTAATGCCAAACCTATTTTTGTTGGTGTCAAAATTTTAGTACACAAAAAGTATGTATCATGTGCAGTATATAAGACTTTTATGCGCAAGAATTTGACACCAATAAAAATAATTTTGACATTATTACTACTCTTAAAAAAACGTTAATAAGTGTACTGTACAAGTAATGTAAATGAGCCAGAGCCGTTCATTAAAGAAATAAAAAAAAAATTTTGAACTTCAGAGATAAAAGACTTGGATACGTTGGTTTGGTTTCGTTATTACAAAAGAAGAAAGGGTTAGTTTTGTCCAATTGAATAGATGCTTTATATCAGATCAGACTTGCATTTGATGTTTGACAGAAATGGCAAAAGCTGGTTGGAGGGCCCATTTTATTCAAGAAACAGAACGGCAGACTCTCACCAATGGGCGCGTGAATGACACTATTGTCAACCCTATGGGTTGACGGTAGCATTCTCCATTTAAGAGAACGGGCCACCCAACAGCAACGTAATCAAATTTGGGCTCTACCGACAAAAAAAGTAGGCGCTTGGGCAGCTGTCAATTGATGGATCTCAAATTCTAAATTCAGTGATGTCATGGTGATAGACGTGGCTGACCTCACACTAGAGGCCGACTCCTAACTTGGTCGTCTCCTTACCATCATATCCCTACCGTTTCATATTAAGGTCCCGTTTGATAAACTTATTAGACCTTGGAATTGGACTATCAATCTCAAGGGACTATCAATTTTTTGTTTGATAACCTAAAATGTGTTAGGAACTTAGGATTATTAGTTCCTTGGGACTAGTAAGGTGGGTTTAGAGGGTATTATGAATACCCCAGGGGAGTTGGTATTACCAATCCCAACCCAACCCCCAGCACATTCTCATTACCAATTTCTCCTATCAATTCAATTACATCATCTAATCTCATCTCAAACAAACATGATATTAATAATCTTATCATCCAATCTCATCTCAAACAAACATACTCATTATTAATCCTTTCTTATTAGCAATCTCAATCATAATCACATCTCCTTACGAATCCCACACATCTAACACTGTTATCAAACGGGGCCTAAGAGTCTATCATGAAAAGTCGTGTTATTTTTTAAATCAAAAAATTAACTACTTCCGTATATGATTTTTTGAATTTTTTTGCACCAAAGTAAAATACTAATTGAGATCTTTAATACGGTTTGAAAAATTTTGAAAAATTATGCACGGAATTAGTTAATTTTTTATTTGAAAAGAGGTACGAGAGAAAGTGGGACTGTTATTGTGGAATGGAGGTAGTAACAATCATTTTGCCTTCACACTCAAACACATACCCATTTACACACCCCCATTCACAATAGGGATGGAGTCCACAAATACTACACATCCAGTATGTGTGAGCTCCCCCTCTATTGTGAGTGGGGGTGTATAAACGGGTGTAGAGTTTGAATTTTCAAAGTCATAAAAATAAAAAAATATATGTAAGTCAAAAAAACCAAATTAAGGTTAATTGTACTTCTAATTTGAATTATATCAAAAAATCAAAATCGGAATGTAACTCTGATATAGTAGTACTTTATGATAAGCATGATCCGATTCAAAGAAAACACTTCCTCATCGCATTTTTTGAAGCACATTCTTCAAATACTACAAGAAAATTGACACTAGAAGAAAATTGTTGTCACAAAAATGACATTAAAAAAAGCTCCGTTCCACTAAAATTCTTATCTTTTAAGTACTTAAGGGGTGTTGCACTAACTAAAATTAGTATTTATTTTTTGAATTAAAGATGATATATAGTGAGAAAATGACATGTCTCGTAAAATAAAAAATAAGTAAAAGTATCAATCAAATCCATAGAGGCTATACTCAAAAACCAAATGGCAAAAGAGCGCTACTACATGTACAGCACTTGTTGCACAGCAGCAGTGCACAGACCATTTTTGCACCCGTTTCGGGTCTCGTAAAGATGATCGGAGCCTAAATTTTGAAGTAAAGTTGGATGATTTATAAACACCTTTCCTGGTATCGGATTTAAGTGATTTTTTACAGGGACCCTAAACGAAGTATTTTAAACAAAATGAGCGGCTCCGATCATCTTTGTGAGACCCGAAACGGATGCAAAAATGGTCTGTGCACTGCTGCTGTGCAGCAAGTGTTGTACCCGTAGCTTTTTGGATGGCAAAAATACTAATACGAGTTGTTAACCAATATTTGACAAATCATTTTTTACATTCAGCGCAACTTAAATTTCAACAACAGTCTCGACAAAAAAGCTACAGATGTTGTATACAAGGTGTATGAGGCCTACTAAGGGGTCCCAAAAAACAATTCAATCATTTCAATAATTTTAAAATAGTTTTTGAGTAGCCTTGTAAAAAATCAATGCAATTAATTTTTTGTTCAAAAGTTAGGATCATGAATTCTGAGAGAAAAATTAAAATATTGGATCAAACACTTTCAAATATCAAATTAAGCTGATTTTTTTATAAGGTCACAAAAAAAATTACTACAATTTAATTAACAGATAGTGTTTTCGGTAATGAATAAGTTTTGGAGAAAAAAAATGCAAATCAAGTTGTCAGGTGTTTTTCATAATGAATAAATTATTGAGAAATATCAAGTTATTTTTAATAATGAATGATTAGATGGATATGCGAGTGAAAAAATTATTGAGAAAGAAGTTGTTGACAAATTGCTAATTAGTGTGAGCGAAAAGCTCAAATGCCAAAATTTATTATTAGTCTGAACAAGATGGTAAAAACGCTATAGTTTTTTTTTCAAATTCTTGGTGGAAACACCCTTGAATCGTTCACATGAAGCCTATTAATGGCCCAACCCAGCGTTTGTATAATCTTTGTACTGATCCGTACTCATAACCATCAAAATAAATTCCGGTGTAGTGGGGCCTGGGAGCTCCATTAATCCCATTACCGACACCAAAAAAGAAGAAGCAGGAACTCATAATCATTATGTAAACGATGATATCGTGGGGACGTGATGTCACGACGATGACATTAGCACGAAGAAGTCGGCAGACGCGGTGGCCGACTGGCCGTGGCCGACCCAAGCCTTAATCGCACATTTTAGGTCCTTTGACTGATCGTACATTACGAAATTGGCCTTTCTCTACAAACAGGGGCATCGATTCACAGTTTAGTTGGTCACGGAAAATCGATCTTTTATTGCTAGTTTTGGAAGTAAATATATAAAATGTTATATTTGGTTTGGTTTTTGAAAAAGAAGAAAAATAGTAGGAATAATAAGTGGAGAGAGATAGAGAGAAAAATGATGAAAGTAGAAAGAATCTAGAGGGTATTTTTTGAAAAATTCTTATGAATTGTAAAGAGAACAAAGCAATTTTATTTTTTAAATCTTGGACACTCCAGGTTAAAAATTGATGCGAACTAATGCAAAAATTAAACCATTAACACTAAAGTATTTCATTTTCCTCTCAAAAAAAAAAAAACTGCTCTTTTGAAAGAGGATTGAATTAATGGAATATAGAAATAATTCAAGGTGGAACCGAAATACAATAGAAAATTTTGTTGATTCAAGTTGATATTTCTGGGCTAATTTAAAAGGAAAATGCTAGGGACACATTAATGTATAACACCTCAACCACACCTCTCACACATGATTTAAAATTGAAGGTAGTTTCTTTTTTCTCAATTGATAGGAGATATTATTTACATTATGTATAACTTACGGAATTCAAATCACTAAATAATATATCAATTGCGTGAGAGTTTACGAGATAATTAAGCAACTTACTTCACCAATACGAGAAATAAACCCATCATAGAAGGAAAAAAAAAAAAACCAACGAAAAAAAGAGTCTGTCCAAGGAGAGAGAAGATTATCGGTTCTTGCCTTCAGCAAAATTCAACCCTTTCACATCGGACTGGGGTAAGCTGCTGTGCAACTTCGTGCTGCACAGCGTGCTGCGCACCCGCCGGCGGGCTTTGCCGGCATCGGTCCGACGATCGGAGACGTTCAATGCATAGAGCTCGTCGAGTTTTACGCTTGCGCCAAAAATCAGCTCGATCAAATATTGTTAAGTGTCTCATCTGAACACATATAACTTGAAAAAAATGAAATCCAAATGGATACAAAACACTGGATCAAAACCACTGAATCCATTTTTTTCAAGTTATATGTGTTCGGATGAGGCATTTATCGATATTTGATCGAGCTAATTTTTGGCACACACGTAAAACTCGACAACCTCTACGCGTTGAACGTCTCCGATCGCCGAACCGATGCCGACAAGGCCTATCAGCAGGTAAGCAGCACGCTGTGCAGCACGAAGTTGCACAACAGCTTCCCCCAGTCCTTCACATCTCAATTACAATTGTACAAAAGTAATCAACTGAGCTGGACCCCGTTGCACGTTAGTCATTTATCACATGATGCTACAGAGCTCTCTTTAGCTCCACGGCTCCATCACCAATGAAAAAAGACATACTACGCAGGAGACGTACTGAATACGTACCTCGCTGCGTGAGGTGTTCTATCATAGTACTCCACAATTGAAGCTGCGCACACGACACGGCGGATACGAGGAGTAGTATCGACATGACATCTGCATCAGCTAACGCAATCAAGAGTGGAGAATGGCCTCCGTCAACATGATGACGTCATCCGTAACTGGAAGCGCTTTTATCGTGAGTGATTTGTGGATTTAGGATCAGGACTATGGATAGTCCTTGAATCTTTTGTGAACGGACTTACTAATATTTCACACTAGTCTCTTGTCTATGTATACAATATTGGCAAAACAAAAATGGGACCACAATAGATTCACAGACATGAAAATAAAATGAATCTCCAAATAGTACTCCTTTCTTAAAGTTAGTTCTAGTACGAAATTACTTGTAATTTTTAACCTTAAAAATAATATATTTATCAAAATGGTGCTTTGTTTAGTATGAATTTTATTTGATAGATGTCGATGATATCTTTTAAACGGGACAAAAAAATTAAAAAATTATTTTTAAAATTTAAAAATTGTACATAATTTCGTAGAAGACCAATTTTATGAGACAAATGAAGTAATTGAATGAAGCGTGTTCTTTTTTTAGTCTCAAAACTCCTGCACATAGTTTTCAATAAATTTTCTCTATCTCTCCACTCATTACTCTTAAAAATCATCCTCAAAACCCAAACCAAAAAGAGAATTTATTAGGGCACCTTGGCCAAATTTTTCCTGACACTGGATTTTTAGTTGTTTTCTCTAATATTGGCACACATATATATGCATGATTGGATACACGTTTATTTCCAACTCACACAAAAAGATAAATGTGTTCTAATCATGCGTTTATCAACATTCGATAAACATGAATTTCGGTGTGATTAATACTTATGAGGGGCCTTATTAAATGAACATTCTCATTCATCAAAGTGATGGATCACATATGCTAATGAGGCAAATTTGTTGTAAAATTAGGAGTGTGAGACTTGAATAGGCTCCCCCATTTAAAAAAAAGGAACTAAAAGTAATTGGATGGGATATCGTGATCTTATTTAATCATTCTTTTTTAAAAGGCAATCTTATTTAATGATTCGTAATGCTTAATTTATATTTAATGATTCGTAATGCTTAATTTATTAAGTGTCAGTGTGTATGCCATTTATGCAAAAAGACAAAGTTAAAATTGAAAATTATTCACACTAGTAGCATTACATAGGAACGCGGATTACTTTATGTGCACAATCACATGATTATTCACACATCTGAAGATAATTAAGGAATCATCAAATTAAATGAGTGCTGCTAATGGTACCGACGAGAACCCCACCGAAATCGTACCGACAGTCGTGCCGGGCTATCTCCTGCTACCGAACAGCTGATCTGAGCCGTCCAAAAGTTCTAAAAAAAAAAAAAAAAACGAGGGACCAACACGGGAATCAACGGCATCTAATGTGTATAAGGTGCTTGATCATCGGCCGTCTAGTGGTTGGAGATGGCCCGGCGCGGCTGTAAGTATGATTTCAGTGGGGTTGTCGTCGGTACCATTAGACTTTTCGAAATTAAATTATCATTTCATGATAGGTACAATTAGGCTCAATTCAGATGACATAGATTTTGAAAAAATACAAATAAAATCGAGACGTCGTATCCCCACGAGTCTCTGTTCTGCCAAGATTCTTTTTCTTAAGTACTTATTTTTTGTTTTACGATACAGTCATTCTATCATAATACATCACCTTTAATTCAAAAATTAGCAATTCCTAATAACATGTCTAACTCGGAATTCTATTCTTTGGCGTAGAAATCTATCCTTCCATCCGAAAATTCCGAATTCAATTCATTAAAAAAATAGCAATCACTTCTCGAAAGTTCTGACAAAATCTTCTATGGCAAGAATTCCGAATGCAATCCAAATATTCAAATAAAATACCTCCAAGTGTCAAAGTAGATGTTTCTTCTTTTCTTCATCAGTTAAATATAAATGGAAGTGCATGTAACTGTAACCCGTCACTTATACCAAAGAATATTATCCCGCCACACCATATCACTTTATGAAATCCGCGTTCCTGCCCAAAATGCACGCACATTCGCCTTAATCAAAAAAGAAAGATATTAATTGCACAAACTAACTCTAGGTCGGCAATAACCAAAAGACTTGTAACTTAGCGATTATCTCTTGGTCGTCCAACAAAGGAAGCAGAGGTTCAAGCCTTGTCAGAGACGTTTGGAGTTCAGGGATATGAACAACTTCTGAATCTCCCGTTGACTACCTAACTAATTCTCCCCAAACTACCCACTGATGTATATGATATCGAAAAGGGAAAAAAAACACACTCTAGGTCGGCAACGAATAGGCCAGCCGTAGACAAAAGGCAGCCAAATATTAGGTCGGGCAGGCAAATATTAGGTCGGTAAAGGACGACAATGCAACCTAACGTAGATTTTCTACGTCAACTTCTGTCACATGCTTGGGGAAAAAATCAGGCCTACAAACATATTGGTCACATCGAAAAGTTATTGAATGCCTATGGGCATATGGGGCATGCGAGGTATGTGGCCTCACATTTGTGGGACGTTGGGGGGCTGCTGCCTCGATTTTGGGGCCCACCCCGGTCTTCTCCGATGATCGGAATCGTTTACTTTGTAAAGCTCGTTGAGCTGAACAACTACGCCAAAAATTAGCTCAATTGAATATTGTTAAATACCTGATCGGAGCCCATATAACTCTCAATCCATGGGTTACAGTGGATTTGATCCAGTGTTTCAGATCCATTTTTTTCAAGATAAAAAGATTCCGATTAGGCACTTAATGATATTCAATTAAGCTAATTTTTTTCATAGTTATTCTACTCGATGAGCTCTACAAAGTGAACGATTCCGATTATCGGAGCAAGATCATGGTGGGCCCTAAAATGGGGCACAACAGCATGCTGCTGTCTCCTTGGGACAGCAGCCTCCCTCCGTCCACATTTGTGTAGGCTTAACACAATGACGAGTCAGGAGGGAGCTGAGGCATTTACTCACTGAGTGTACTGTGTGTTAATCAAGACTGACACTCAGTGAGTCTTGACTTTTTGGGGATTTAACACAATAAGGAGTCAGGAGAGAGCTGAGGCATCTACTCACTGTATGTCAGTCTTGACTTTCTGGGGACCTAACACAATGAGGAGTCAGGAGGGGGCTGAGGCATTTACTCACTGAGTGTCAGTTTTGACTTCTCAAAGACTTCAATAAACATTTAAATATGCAAAAATTCTACAACCATATTCAAAATTACACACCTAAACACATACTTTCTCACAAAACACAAAGATTTCACACACACTATTACACACCCTCTCACAAAACACAAGGGTCCCACACACACTACACACATAGTGTGTGTGGGACCCTTGTATTTTGTGAGATGGTGTGTGTTTGGGTGTGTAATTTTGCGTGTAGTTATAGCACCTCTCTTAAAGATGTGGCTCCTTTTTTTTAACTACGATCTTGCTATTCTCCGCCTTCTAAGCGGAGGATAATACATAAATAATTCCAAACAAGTTCAGATATTAATACATATCTCACGGATATTAGGTCTCGTTCTGTTAATGTTCTTATTTTTTAAATATTTATTTTTTGCCTTAGACATGTTATTTTCTCATAATACATTACTTTTAATTCAAAAAACAAGTACTTATTTGAAAAATGATAGGGTACTTATCTTCCTTAGCGGAACGGGATCTTAATACACTCTCACAAATATTAATACATTTTTCACGAATATCAATGCATCTTTTTAACTAGTATAAGGAGTACCACACCAGAGAACCCAACATTTATAAATTATTGGGGTTTAAAGTCCACACCTTAAATTTAGCTCAAACCGACCTACTATCTTGACCCAAGAACACTCCAGATGATCACTCCCGCGCATCACGCATCACGCGTTGTTTTTGTGATGGAATTTAGGCCGACAAAATTGTTGGGCCGTGGTGGCCTCAAAACCACACGTACCCAGGACCTTTGCAAGTTGCGTTTACAACAGAACGAGAATCATTTCACCTATTTATGTCGTGTATAGTTTATATGGTACATCCGTATTGAAATATCTAAGCATTAATGTTTGTTGGTGCCTACGCCACTACGCCTGGTAGTGCCGTAGGCACATGCATTTTTGTAATGTATTTTTTGTTTTTTTATATCAACGCCAGAAGTCGAGCAGTGGATAAAAAGAACCGATGACATTTTTGTAATATATTTGTAAGAGTGTGGGTATTTTTTTAAGAGAGTTTGAGAGCACACATCAACCTTTAGATCAAATAAATCTCAACCCTTCTTAACTTGTATTTGTGTGGTCCTCATACTTTTATGTTTTATTAGGTAGATACAAACAATAGTAAAGTGGTTTTGCTTGGTCACATCCACATACTACATTCCTCTTGTGGCCCCCGCAACCAACTCTGCTTGTGTCATGCATTACATCATATTTTATACTTCATTACGCATCACACAATCACGCTTTTTTTTTTTTGGTGATTGGTTAGTGCCAGAGTCTTGAAAAGATCGGTATAGCTGTGTGACGGAAATCTGCAGGCGTATCGGCAATACGAGATGATATCAATAAAAAGCAGACAATTGCGACCATTACTGTTTGTTTTTTGAATGTCAAAATCCAGCGGCCACTAGCTATAGAAAACACAAACAAAATCAGTTATTCTCAAAGGGAAATCTGGGATCTACGTATATATAAAATGGTTTTACTTGGTCGCATGACTCACATCCATAGACTAGTAGACCACATTCCTCTTGTGGTCTCGATCCGCAATCATCCCACTTTGTCATGACTTACATCATAATTCATACATCATCACACATCACACTTTTTCGGTGATTGGTTACGGTAATTTGTAGAAGTATCGGTACTGCTACGAAACAATATTGGATGTGATGTAACTATGGAAATGGACTATATATTGCGTCAAAATCCAGCAACCACTACCGATAGAAAACACACACACACACACAAACACCTATTTTCTAAGGAAAAATCTGAAATATCGAAAACAAGGGCAGCTATTTATCTTTCTTATCAGGACAATTAAAGACGTGGTATAGAAAATAGGAAGTCACCAAACACCATTTTAAATCCCTACAAATGTGATTCTCAAACCAAAACTAAAGATACCAGTTATTTTTTCCCCATGTAGTGCAAAATTGCAAAATTTAATTCACATCTCCAGATCGTACCGTTACGCTACGACTTTTACACTACAAAACCGCGTCACCATAATCGTTTGAGCTATCCTTCGATGGATTTCACAACTTTTAAATATGGTTGTTTCTGCTCTGTTAAACTAAGACGAATTCCCATACATAGCTTACTCAAAGGGACGAATACCCATCAGGGTAAACCAGAAAACAAAAATTACGACAAACATTTCAAGCCCTAGGGAATCATATTAACTTTGAGCTCGTTTGTGCTCCAAAGCCCAAGGGATTAGATTAAGTCAGTATTCATGTAGGCCCACTCTCCAGTGGCCTTTGTAAATGATAAACTTAAGTGCAGGCCCAACGGACAAAACAAGCTTGAATT
This sequence comes from Rhododendron simsii, assembly GCA_014282245.1. NCBI lineage: Eukaryota > Viridiplantae > Streptophyta > Magnoliopsida > Ericales > Ericaceae > Rhododendron > Rhododendron simsii. The sequence goes on along the minus strand of CM024959.1, from coordinate 8,150,219 downwards.
GAAAGAAGTGCCGACATGATGGTCTAGGCAGTCTAGGTCGCTTAGGAGGGTTTGCCTAATCGTTTACTTCAGGGCGCGAAATTAGTCCTGATATACACAAGTTGATCTGAACATCCGATCATGGAAAAAAAAAACTTTAATTTCTTGAAAAGATCAGTATAGCTATGTGACGGAAATCTGCAAGAGTATCGGCGATACGAAATGATATCGATAAAAAGCAGACAATTGTGGGCACTACTGTTTGTTTTTTTGAATGTCAAAATCCAGCGGCCACTACCGATAGAAAACACAAACAAAATCAGTTATTCTCAAAGGGAAATCTGGGATCTACGTATATATAAAATGGTTTTACTTGGTCGCACGACTCACATCCATAGACTAGTAGACCACATTCCTCTTGTGGTCTCCGCAATCAACCCACTTTGTCTTGATTTACATCATAATTCATACATCATCACATATCACACTTTTTCGGTGATTAGTCTGACGGTAATTTGTAGGAGTATCGGTACTGCTACGAAACAATATTGGATGTGATGTAACTATGGAAATGGACTATATATTGCGTCAAAATCCAGCGACAACTACCGATAGAAAGCGCGCGCACACAAAAAACACACCTATTTTCAAAACCACACGTACCCTACCTTTGCAAGTTGCGTTTACAACCGAATGAAAATCATTTCACCTATTTATGTCGTGTTTAGTTTCATATGGTACATCCGTATTGAAATATCTAAGCATGTCGAATGGTTTTGTGTGGTCGCATTCCTCTTGTGGTCCCCTCAACCAACCCCCCTAGTGTCATGCGTTACAATGTTACATCATTACGCATCACACATCACGCTTTTTTCTTGATTGGTCAGTGCCAAAGCCTTGAAAAGATCGATATAGCTGTGTGACGGAAATCTGCAGGAGTATCGGCGCTACGAAACGATATCGATAGAAAGCAGACAATTGTGGCCACTACTGTTTGTTTTTTTGAATGACAAAATCCAGCAGCCACTACCGATAGAAAACACAAACAAAATCAGTTATTTTAGAAGGGAAATCTGGAATATCCGTACTAAAATATCTACATATATATAAAATGGTTTTACTTGGTCACATGACTCACATCCTTAGACCACATTCCTCTTGTGGTCTCTGCAATCAACCCACTTTGTCATGACTTACATCATAATTCATACATCATCACACATCACACTTTTTCGGTGATTGGTCTGACGGTAATTTGTAGGAGTATCGATACTGCTACGAAACAGTATTGGATGTGATGTAACTATGGAAATGGACTATTTATTGCGTCAAAATCCAGTGGCCACTACCAATAGAAAACACACAAACACACAAAAACACTTATTTTCAAAGGAAAAATATGAAATATCAAAAACAAGGGCAGCTATTTATCTTTTTTATCAGGACAATTAAAGACGTGGTATAGAAAATAGGAAGTCACCAAACACCATTTCAAATCCCTACAAACGTGATTCTCAGACCAAACCAAAGATATCAGTTATATTTTTTCCCCATGTAGTGCAAAATTTAATTCACATCTTCGGATCGTACCGTTATGCTACGACTGTTACACTACGAAACCGCATCACCGTAATCGTTTGATCTATCCTTCGATGGATTTCACAACTTTTAAATATGGTTGTTTCTGCTCTGTTAAACTAAGACGAATTCCCATACATAGCTTACTCAAAAAAGCAAAGGGACGAATCATTTCATTCATTTCAAGCCCCAGGGAATCATATTAACTTTGAGCTCGTTTGTGCCCCCAAGCCCAAGGGATTAGATTAAGTCAGCATTCATGTAGGCCCACTCTCCAGTGGCCTTTGTGAATGAGAAACTTAAGTGCAGGCCCAACGGTCAAAACAAGCTTGAATTGAAAGAAGTGCCGACATGATGGTCTAAGCAGTCTAGGTCGCTTAGGAGGGTTTGTCCGATCGTTTATTTCATGGCGCGAAATTAGTCCTAGTGTAGTTGATCTGAACATCCAATTATAGAAAGAAAAAAAAATTCAATTTCTTGGTGAACTTGGGCTATTTACAAAGGCAAATGCTAAAGAATGCGCCACGGGGGCAGAAGTTGATTAAGCTGCATTTAAGCAACTTCAACGACATACTTTTTACTCCCATTTCTAAAGCCTCTCAATGACCTTCAGAATACGAAGCATCACGTCGGAAGAAGTGAACAAGGAGTATATTCCTTTCCCACGTGGTTCTTTACGATAGCGTGGTCTTCTTTAGAAAACCCTGTTACGTAAACCTCTTTATATTAACTAAAAGTTTCTTTGAAAAGAATAAGTCCTAGTACTTAATTGCTTCCACGCGGAAGATGACCGCGACTAATAATTTTAGTCGAACTAAAACCATTTTTAAGCTGATGTACGCTATTTTTTTTCTATGAACCAATGGTACCTTTCTTTTGTGTTTTTCATCGGTAGTGGCCGCTAGATTTTGACATTCAAAAAAACAAACCATAGTGGGCGCCATTGTCTGTTTTCTATCGATAACATTTTGTAGCACCGATACTCCTACAAAATTTTTAAATCACGAATATTATCACATTTTCACTAAGCGTTCTCTTGGACTTGACTTAAATTTGAAAGTTGTCCTTATTTGAATTTTTTTCGCATTTGTTAGTTTGCATCAAATTTTTGTGGGTTATTGATTTGTCTTGACAAGAGGAATCAGAAAAGTAAAATTTTGTCACTTTTACCCAAGTATATTGGGAAATACCATGTTTTAGCACTAAAAAGTGGTTATTTCTTAAAATAATTGGGTAAAAATAAAAAAAAAATTCCTTTTTCAATTCCTCTCATCGAGACGAATCAATAGCCCAAAAAAGTTTGGCGTAAAACTAACAAATGCAAAAAAAAACCCAAATAAGAGCAAAATTTTCAGATTGCCCAAAAAAATTTGGCGTAAACATACAAATGCGAAAACAAACTCAAATAAAAACAAAATTTTCAGATTAAGGTAAGTTTGTTAATTATGAATAGATTTGGTATAGTACCAAGTAAACAATATTAGGATTTGGAGCATGAAAGATGCTCTAAGAATTTCAGATTAAGGTAAGTTTGCAATGCATGAAAGATGCTCTAAGAATTTGGAGCAGGGAGGAATTTGGTTGCTTACAAACTCAACTATTCATGATTGAGGAACAACTTCATGTTCTTGTCTTGAAAGCAGAGGGTGGTACAATACAACAAGATGAATCTGATACTAGGAAAGAACTCAGAGCAAAGATGTAGAAATTGGGAAGACAAATTGAAAGGGTGTGGCATCAAAAATCAAGGATTCAATGGAAGGGTGATAGAAATACTAAGTTTTTTTTGTCTCATGGCAAATTCGAGTGCAGAAACTCTATTAAAGTTTTTTTTTTTTTTGTCTCATGGTAATTTGTAGAAGTATCAGTACTGCTACGAAACAATATTGGATGTGATGTAACTATGGAAATGGACTATATATTGTGTCAAAATCCAGCGGCCACTACCGATAGAAAACACACACACACACAAAAACACCAATTTTCAAAGGAAAAATCTGAAATATCGAAAACAAGGGCAGCTATTTATCTTTTTTATTAGGACAATTAAAGACGTAGTATAGAAAATAGGAAGTCACCAAACACCATTTTAAATCCCTACAAACGTGATTCTCAAACCAAAACCAAAGATACCAGTTATTTTTTCCCCATGTAGTGCAAAATTGCAAAATTTAATTCACATCCGTACCGTTAAGCTATGACTTTTACACTACAAAACCGCATCACCATAATCGTTTGAGCTATCCTTCGATGGATTTCACAACTTTTAAATATGGTTGTTTCTGCTCTGTTAAACTAAGACGAATTCCCATACATAGCTTACTCAAAGGGGCGAATACCCATCAGGGTAAACAAGAAAACAAAAATTACGACAAACATTTCAAGCCCTAGGGAATCATATTAACTTTGAGCTTGTTTGCTCTCCAAAGCCCAAGGGATTAGATTAAGTCAGTATTCATGTAGGCCCACTCTCCTGTGGCCTTTGTGAATGAGAAACTTAAGGGCAGGCCCAACGGACAAAACAAGCATGAATTGAAAGAAGTGCTGACATGATGGTCTAAGCAGTCTAGGTCGCTTAGGAGGGTTTGCCTGATCGTTTACTTCAGGGCGCGAAATTAGTCCTGGTGTACGCAAGTTGATCTGAACATCCGATCATGGAGAAAAAAACTTTAATTTCTTGAAAAGATCTGTATAGCTATGTGACAGAAATCTGCAAGAGTATCGACGATACGAAACGATATCGATAAAAAGCAGACAATTGCGGCCACTACTGTTTGTTTTTTTGAATGTCAAAATCCAGCGGCCACTACCGATAGAAAACACAAACAAAATCAGTTATTCTCAAAGGGAAATCTAGGATCTACGTATATATAAAATGGTTTTACTTGGTCGCCCGACTCACATCCATAGACTAGTAGACCACATTCCTCTTGTGGTCTCCGCAATCAACCCACTTTGTCATGACTTACATCATAATTCATACATCATCACATATCACACTTTTTCTGTGATTAGTATGACGGTAATTTGTAGGAGTATCGGTACTGCTACGAAACAATATTGGATGTGCTGTAACTATGGAAATGGACTATATATTGCGTCAAAATCCAGCGACCACTACTGATAGAAAGCGCACACACAAAAAAAACACACCTATTTTCAAAACCACACGTACCCTACCTTTGCAAGTTGCGTTTACAACCGAATGAAAATCATTTCACCTATTTATGTCGTGTATAGTTTCATATGGTATATCCGTATTGAAATATCTAAGCATATAGAATGGTTTTGTGCGGTCGCGTTCCTCTTGTGGTCTCGCAATCAACCCCCTAGTGTCATGCGTTATAATATTACATCATACTTTATACATCATTACACATCATATATCATGCTTTTTTCGTGATGGGTCAGTGCAGAGCCTTGAAAAGATTGGTGTAGCTGTGTGACGGAAATCTGCAGGAGTGTTGGCGCTACGAAACGATATCGATAGAAAGCAGACAATTGCGGCCACTACTGTTTGTTTTTGTGAATGACAAAATCCAGCGGCCACTACTGATAGAAAATACAAACAAAATCAGTTATTCTCAAATGGAAATATGGAATATCCGTACTGAAATATATCTACGTATATATAAAAATGGTTTTACTTGGTCACATGACTCACATTCATAGACCACATTCCTCTTGTAGTCCCCGCAATCAACCCACTTTGTCATGACTTACATCATAATTCATACATCATCACACATCATACTTTTTCGGTGATTGGTCTCACGGTAATTTGTAGGAGCATCGGTATTGCTCCGAAACAATATTGGATGTGATGTAACTATGGAAATGGACTATATATTGCATCAAAATTCGGTGGCCACTACCAATAGAAAACACACACACACACACACACACACACAAAAACACCTATTTTCAAAGGAAAATCTGATATATCGAAAACAAGGGCAGCTATTTATCTTTTTTATCAGGACAATTAAAGACGTGGTATAGAAAATAGGAAGTCACCAAACACCATTTTAAATCCCTACAAACGTGATTCTCAGACCAAACCAAAGATATCAGTTATATTTTTTCCCCATGTAGTGCAAAATTTAATTCACATCTTCGGATCGTACCGTTATGCTACGACTTTTACACTACGAAACCGCATCACCGTAATCGTTTGATCTATCCTTCGATGGATTTCACAACTTTTAAATATGGTTGTTTCTGCTCTGTTAAACTAAGACGAATTCCCATACATAGCTTACTCAAAAAAACAAAGGGACGAATCATTTCATTCATTTCAAGCCCTTGGGAATCATATTAACTTTGAGCTCGTTTGTGCCCCCAAGCCCAAGGGATTAGATTAAGTCAGTATTCATGTAGGCCCACTCTCCAGTGGCCTTTGTAAATGATAAACTTAAGTGCAGGCCCAACGGACAAAACAAGCTTGAATTGAAAGAAGTGCCGACATGATGGTCTAAGCAGTCTAGGTCGCTTAGGAGGGTTTGCCTGATCATTTACTTCAGGGCGCGAAATTAGTCCTAGTGTACGCAAGTTGATCCGAACATCCGATCATAAAAAATAAAAATAAAAAACTTCAATTTCTTGGTGAACTTGGGCTATTTACGAAGGCAAATGCTGAAGAATGCCCCAAGGGGGCAGAAGTTAATTAAGCTGCACTTAAGCAACTTCAACGACATACTTTTTACTCCCATTTCTAAAGCCTCTCAATGACCTTCAGAATACGAAGCATCACATCGGAAGAAGTGAACAAGGAGTATATTCCTTTCCCACGGGGTTCTTTACGATAGCGTGGTTTTCTTTAGAAAATCCTGTTGCGTAAACCTCTTTATATTAATTAAAAGTTTCTTTGAAAAGAACAAGTCCTAGTACTTCCACGCGGAAGATGACCGCGACTAATAATTTTAGTCAAACTAAAACCATTTTTAAGCTGATGTACGCTATTTTTTTTTTCTATAGACCAATGGTACCTTTCTTTTGTGTTTTTCATCGGTAGTGGCCGCTAGATTTTGACATTCAAAAAAACAAACCATAGTGGCCGCCATTGTCTGTTTTCTATCGATAACATTTTGTAGCACCGATACACCTACAAAATTTTTAAATCACGAATATTATCACATTTTCACTAAGCGTTCTGTTGGACTTAACTTAAATTTGAAAGTTGTCCTTATTTGAATTTTTTTCGCATTTGTTAGTTTGCATCAAATTTTTGTGGGTTATTAATTTGTCTTGACAAGAGGAATCAGAAAAGTAAAATTTTGTCACTTTTACCCAAGTATATTGGGAAATACCATGTTTTAGCGCTAAAAAGTGGTTATTTCTTAAAATAATTGGGAAAAGTAAAAAAAAAATTCCTTTTTCAATTCCTCTCATCGAGACGAATCAATAGCCCAAAAAAGTTTGGCGTAAAACTAACAAATGCAAAAAAAAACCCAAATAAGAACAAAATTTTCAGATTGCCCAAAAAAATTTGGCATAAAACTAACAAATGCGAAAACAAACTCAAATAAAAACAAAATTTTCAGATTAAGGTAAGTTTGTTAATTATGAATAGATTTGGTATAGTACCAAGTAAACAATATTAGGATTTGGAGCATGAAAGATGCTCTAAGAATTTCAGATTAAGGTAAGTTTGCAATGCATGAAAGATGCTCTAAGAATTTGGAGCAGGGAGGAATTTGGTTGCTTACAAACTCAACTATCCATGATTGAGGAACAACTTCATGTTCTTGTCTTGAAAGCAGAGGATGGTACAATACAACAAGATGAATCTGATACTAGGAAAGAACTCAGAGCAAAGATGTAGAAATTGGGAAGACAAATTGAAAGGGTGTGGCATCAAAAATCAAGGATTCAATGGAAGGGTGATAGAAATACTAAGTTTTTTTGTCTCATGGCAAATTCGAGGCAGTGCAGAAACTCTATTAAAGTTTTTTTTTTTTTTTTTTGTTTTTTGATCCGCCTCTATTGAGTTTGTTACTATCAATGATCAAGTTATTGAGGATCCAATGTTGGTAAAGCTCAAAGTTTTCAATCATTTTCAGAAATTGTACACTGAGGACTGGGAGGTGCGGCCTTTCTTCACTGAAAGGTTGGGAAATTCAATTGATGAAGCAATGGCTACAAGTTTAATTCAGATATTCTCAGAAGATGAAATTTGGGAAGCCATTAAATCCTAGACCTGATGGTTTCAACCTCTCTTGCATTAAAAAAGGTTGGAGTTTCATGAAGACTGACATACTGAATTTCATGGAGGAATTTCACACTCATTGCAGTCTACCAAAAGATTGTTGGGCTAAAAAGAAGACTTGAGCTGTTGTTTTGGGCTGAGCTTAGTGGGAAGTTCTCAACTTCTAATTAAATCTTTGTAAGCTTCATCGGGTATTTTTCTTGTAATTGGTTTGGGTTGACTTCTTATCAATCATCGGGCTTGAATAGCATATGATTGTCATGAGATAGGATCCCAACACCATTGAGATATTACTTTCACCTTGTGATGCTATTATTTCTTGCCCTTATCCTCGATCTACTTTATTATCGTGATTAATAAAATCTATCTTTTTTGCCGATAAAAAAAAGGTAAACAATATTAGGACATTGAGGTGCTTACTGGTTCTTGTCATACCTAGGGCTAGGGTAGGGGGCCTGAAATTTTTTTTAAAAAAAAAATAAAAAAAAAAGGGTAGGGGGCCTGAATCTTAGGGTTTGAACAAAAGAAGAGGTCAAGCCTAAACATTAGGCACAAATTGCTCCTCGTTAAGACATCCTCACCAAGTTTAAAACTCTAGTAATCTCTATTAACAAATTAAACCAAAATTAGAAAGTCAGTTTTACATGTGAATGCGGCCCCCCTAGTTTTCCTCACGCGTTCCCACGTGGTAATAATTATTATAGGACATTACCACACACAGCTTGCCTATATAAAAATTCCCAAAAAAAAAAAAAAACAAGAAAAAACCTTGCCTATATAACTAACCCATATACGTAGACCTGACCACTACAAGCAGTAAAACCAAGAAGAGGGAGAAAGAACCCTTTTGAGATCGAATCGCATTCGCTGTTTCCCCATCCACTCTACGGTACGCATTATATAATGTGCATTCCCTTTGCTGCTTCTTAATCTTTCATTAAAAAGTAGTAAAAACCATTTCAAGAAAGCAAAGAGTAATGCTAGGCAGACTTTGCTGCCAAAATCATGTGTCCGGAACCGTCCAATGTACGCGGCCCTTTTTCGTTTTGGGAGTCCCGCGTGCATCAGACGATTCTAGAAACATCTATGTTTGGATCTGTGCACAGACTCTTCCCAAAGCAAAGGATCCTAACAGAAGCTTGAACTAGATCCTTGAAATAAGCAAACAAATGCAAGACTGGTAAGCATACACATTTGGCAATTAATCTGGTTGCTATCAGAATCCTAAGGCTTTGTTTGGTGTTGTTTCGCGAGTCGTACAACTTCCAATCTCTTACATCTAGCCATTTGGCGTTGATCATTCCTACAGTTCTACTTATGATAGCTGTAAAATGTCACCTGAAATAGATGCTTATAGACTGCATTACATGTAGCTAAAACACGGTTTAAAACCGGTTTCTCAATGGTAATCAATAGACTAGCAGCACAGACCTTCGGATATACATAGGTTGATACATATGCTGATTGTATATTGGACAGAAAAATGAATGATGACTCAAATGGAGATGAAGCTTATGAGGAAGAAGAAGCACCTCCAAGTCGACCTGCTCCCCGTCTGAATGAGAGGATTCTTTCCTCTATGTCAAGGCGGTCTGTTGCTGCTCATCCTTGGCATGATCTTGAGATTGGTAACTAACTTCAAACCATACATATAAACCTAATTCATCATATATTGCTCAATGTGGCTTGTTGACCAAGTGTATTGTGTAACACATGAACAATTGATATCCTAATTTGTACATGTTTGCATTTCAGGGCCAGGCGCTCCACAAATCGTCAACGTTGTATGCATTCATCCCCTGTCGGCCTCTACTTGACCAAGAATAAGCTCATGTGGAGGCATCAACTTAAAATAACCAGCAATTCTACGAATCCAAAATATTGAGCAACAAAAAAATCTACTCCACACCCAAGCATACATAGGGTTTCTACATAATAACACAAACATTTCACTAACACGTAACTTGTTATAACAAATTTGATTAGTCTTAAATAGGAAGGAGAATTCCTCGTCCAGTTTCCAAAATTCCATTTTATTTCCAGGATCTAGAGGTCTGCTGCAGGCATTGCATCACACCGATATCCTAAAATACATAGGCAGAAGTGCCCAGTTTAGATATACCATGGAATTCAATGCTAGATCTGATTTACCATCTGAATACTGCATTGATGCAGGTTGTGGAGATACCAAGAGGAAGTAAAGTGAAATATGAACTGGACAAGAAAACTGGTCTGATTAAGGTATATTACAGATTAATATGCTAAAGTTATTTCTTGGTTGGCTGTTATTCCTGTAATTCACTGATTTAGTGGGTTATTAACTCCAGGTTGATCGTGTGTTATATTCGTCGGTTGTCTATCCTCATAACTATGGTTTCATTCCTCGTACGTTGTGTGAGGATAATGACCCAATGGACGTCTTAGTTCTCATGCAGGTAGGCGCATATTTCACAGACTATACTCTATTTGCTATGTAACCAAACAATAATGCTGGAGAAATACACCGGCAATACCTTCCCTCGATAATAGTATTGAGTAACTTCTTCAACAGGAACCAGTTGTTCCGGGTTGTTTTCTTCGTGCCAGGACCATTGGACTGATGCCCATGATTGATCAGGTCAGCTCCTAATAGACTAAATTCAATCTAACCCCAAAAGCCTACCCTTTATTATCCTCTCTAATTCACAATAACTTTATACTGATGATGACGTGTCAATTCTTTTGTGGGTACTTACAACTTAATTAGGGAGAAAAGGATGACAAAATCATCGCAGTGTGTGCTGATGATCCAGAGTACCGCCACTACACCGACATCACACAGCTTGCACCTCATCGACTGGCTGAGATCCGTCGTTTTTTTGAAGATTGTAAGTCAGTAAAATTTCTGTAGAGTAGACTTTTCGGATTTAAAGAAGCTTTTTTATTCGATTGTTACAGAAACTGAAATGGAGGTAATGGACAAATTTCTTAACAAATGATATTTCAGATAAGAAGAACGAGAACAAAGAGGTTGCAGTCAATGATTTTCTGCCTCCAACCACTGCTCATGAAGCCATCCAGTACTCCATGTAAGATTTTCTGCTTCGATATCTGAATTAACCAAGCCTCATAATATCATTTTGGAATGTGGTTCTGGTTAGCTAGGAAAAAGAAACGTTTTGGAAACATTTCGAAAACGTAGCTGGAACATAATGGAATGTCTTACAAAACTGGGATGTCCGAAATGTAATTGTTGGATATTTGTAATAGGGGTGAGAAACAACCTCGATATTTCAGTATCTTTCCATGCATTTTAGAACGTTTCAGCGGAAATTTTGGGCGTCTGCTAATGCTTCAGTCAGTCTCATTGGAAGCAGAAGTGTTATGAGCTCTACAATGAAAACAAAACGAATTTTTGTTCCTTGAAATGAAATTGTTACGGGATATTAGATGAAGAAAATAAGGCTATATGGTATTCATGAGGAGTTTTATTTTCTTCTATTGTTGCTTCTAACACTGCTGCTAGTACTGAACGCTATCGTTTACCACTATAATGCTGCAGGGACCTTTATGCTGAGTACATCCTACGGACCTTGAGGAGATAAACTGGATGGAAAATTCTCCTTAATAAAGTACTCTGTTATCTCTAATCATACTTGTGTTAAGGGAGAAGGGAGAGGTTGGATCAGATCTAATCATCTAAGATTCTCCGTCGTCTGGTAGAGAAGGGAGACAGCCCGAGGAACTGGACTGTGACTCTTTCTATTACAAGATTTTGAACTTGTTTCAATAATAATTGCTAGTTTTCGCTTCAGACGAGAATTTTGCCATTTGTAAGGAAATGTTTGAAACATCTTTATCCTACATCGTTCGATTTAAATTGAGATATGCAATACTTAAGCAGAGCTTCTTCTTCGTCATTTTCAGTTTGCTCATATGCAGGGAGAATTGCAAACTAGAAAGAAGCAACCAGATTTTCTAACAAAACTTGAGCAAATTACAAAGATAAAATTGCATGTCTTTAACGCCAAGAGTTTTCCTATGTCACACTGAGAAGTAAGCATAAAGATTGCACAACAGATAACAAAAATAGGGCGGACAAGCTAATGATAAATAGATACCAGAAAATCAGTAAATAAGAATTTAGGTTACCTTTAGAAGATGAGAAGTAAATTGGCATCAGTTGAAGACATTAGACAAGGACTCAGAATACATGCCCTTTCAGCAACAAAGGCAGAATAAATCGCTAATCGAAAATAGGGCCCGTTGATAATTGGTTGTCCACGTACATGAATTCAACCCATCAATCCAAAAAAAAAAATCAGAGATCCAAGGTTTTCATAATTACCAAGTTCAAAACTTGGCCCCCAAAAGTGAAATATATAATTTCCCCCACGGATAATAGAAACAACATAGCAATCCCAAACATAATGTTTGGCCTCCCCCTTACAGTCTACGAGATAATTCCACAGCTGCCATATTCTTCTAATCTCCACTGAGTCTTAGCGTTGGGAGCTAAAAAGAGCTCTGCTGATGATACCGGTGGCCTCAATGTAGCGATCCACACACCTAGATATGCAACTACTCTCGCTCCCACCAAGGCTGCTTCCTGGTTTGGTGATACACTTATCAAAGCACTTTCCTCTTACAGTCTGTGTGACAATCCACAAAAACAAATAAGTACAGAATAAATAGAAATATGATATGCTAAGGTTGAGAAAATAAACACAATTCAAGAACACACAGATAGGTAAGTTAAACTGAGGACATGGCGATATGCAAGTTAACTGAGGAGAATGGCTTGCTTGGAATCATGGTAGACCAAGTGAACAACTCTGATACTCTGATTTTGAATGAAGGTTTATGCCAATATTTTTAGCAAATGAACATATAGAAGGTAAATGGGGGACATTACAAATGGTATATAGGTCATGTACAGCAAACAATAATGATAGCCAACTTCAAGCACATTCTATCAAGAAAAACCAAGTTCAAGCATCAACAGACCCTATAGTTTCTACGAAAGTTACCAAGGGCGCATAATTCAAAGCGCCATCCCATAGTTTTGGCAAATTATTAAGCTTATTTCTACAACAATATCTTAAGATTTCCACTCCATGGGCTGCACTAAATTTCAGGCTCCATTTTGCCCACGACCATTAGTGCAGTTGAGCTCAAATTCTCAGTCGAGCTCTGAAGAATCAACTTCATAATCTCCTCCAAAAAGGAGGTTTAGCTTGTTCTGTCCGAGCAATTCATCAGTGTTGATATGGATAGTAATTCCCATGTTTCATCCAAGAAAAGTAAATACTGTACGGAGACCGAACAACTGCGAGGTCGTCGAGGGGTCTGGAACTCTTTTTCAAAACAGGTACTGATCAAGAAGGTAAGAGCGGATAAAAAAAAAAAGAGAAGGTAAGAGAATCGCGAAGGAACATCTTGCTCATAAAGAGAGATGAAGAATAAGGCTCTGAGCCTATGATGCAGCTGCCTTAGTATAAGTTTCAAAACCATTAGCCTCAAAAGAATTAGTACCATTAAGTTGTACTAAATGTTGGTGTATGCAAGCATTATAGGCATGTTTCCTGGTGATTCAAGTAGATTTCCTCCTACCTCCGAAGAGAAATTAGCATACATAAGATAGCATAAAAAATGTCACATTGGTTGCAATCAGGTTTTCAGGACTGATTCCCATACACACCAAATAAGTTGTTTGACCTATTGGCAAACAACAGAAATTCGTTACATGGCACTGGTTGATCCATACTACTCCAAGACAGGTGGTATTACACTCATAGTGCTTGGATCAAATCCAAATGGAAGTCCCATCCCAGGGAAATTGAACATAACCACTTGATCTCAACTACTTAACAAAGGCGAACCAGAGAACAACCAGCACAAGGAGAATGACTATAAATGAGTTGAGTTAGGCTGAGCAGTGAGCTGTTCAAGGTTGGTTTGAAAACTTAACAAGCTTAGGATTGTTTATCATTTTAAGCCAATGTCAAGCAAGTTCAATTGAGCAAATCACGAGCCGTCATCAAATAGCTTGATGTCCATTCTTCTATTTAGGTATAAACTCGTTGAGTCGAAACTGAAAATTTTAACTAGCATCAAAGATGTCCAATTCGGGCTTGCTTATACAACGAGGGCATCTCGAGCAAACATTTAAACTTGCCGAACACGAGTTTGCTCTTTTTCAGCCTCACGCACAAGCCCGCATAGATTAAGGGACTCCAGGAAACCTAATCAAAAATACTGTAAGGGGCAGTTGACGATTTCTGTGAGGCCAAAACATCAAGAATCTGTAAAAGACGTGAGCTTGAGTTATCTGAGATCTCTCATAGAAATATCACACTAGCTCCAATAATGAAAGGAAGAAGCCAAGGTGGGCACATCTAATTCTTTGAATCCACACGGCTAGAGAGAGAAAGAGTGCCGATTCACTGATACTAGTAAGTTACCTCAAGGAACTCCTCAGCGTAAGCCTGGGCAAGCTGAGTTTTGAGCTGGTCCATGAAGTCCTCCGTCGACATTTGCGGCGGTGATCCTCCGCTCGTTGCCCCGGAAAATGAATCCATCCTATATGCTGCCTGCCCAAGAGAGAGAGAGAGAGAGCGAGCGAAAAACCCTAGATAGCACCGCTTGCTAAACCTTTCTTCCTTAAATGGCAACTGTGTCCCAAAACCTGGAGTATCGGACAAGCCGAGACCGAACCCCAACCCGACCCATATGGGATTTGGTTGGTTCTTAAAAGGGGCACATGATTTGGCTCTGCTTCCATAACCCGACCAAGTTGGCTTATTTTTCACTTTTTCAAAAAGTGGGTTTTTGAGAAAGAATGTAAATTTCAAAGCTAAAAATTATGTGTTTATACAAATAATTTTTTTACTAATATGGATCTTATTTGATAGATCTCATTGAGATCTTTAAAACGGTGCAAAAAAAAAATTTAATTTTTTTTTCATTTTCGTTATATTTGAGTTTGAAATTACTTCTTTTTGAAAAAAAGGCTTTTTAATAAAGCGGAACTGGGCCTAAACTAATAGATCTCAACTCGGAAATCTTGGGTTCAAACCTTGCTATAGGCAAGATAGCGTTGCAGTGGCGATTTATACCCCCCGTCCTCTTATCATCCCCTTACATATAATAAGTTCTTCTAAGAGCATCCACAGTGGAATAAGCAAAACAAAAAATTGTTAAAGTTAGCAATGTTGGATCAAAAAAGTGCTCACATTGGAATAATCAAACCTAGCAACCTCTTAACAACTCATCAAATTTTGGCTCTTCAATAATCAAAACTAGCAATATTTTGTCAATAACTAAAACTATTGGGACCCCACCTACACAAATTTTTACAATCCGAAGGTCTCCTACTTGGGCAACACGCGCGTCTTAATTGGTTGGCTGAAAAACCGATGCACGTCCAACGCACGCTTCTTCTCTCTCCTCTTTCCTCTGGTTCTCTGCTTTCCTCTTCATTCTCACCGTTTCTTCCACAAATTGAAGGGAATCCAACTCACCGTCCCTCTCAATCAATGGGAATCCAACTCACCGTCACCGGATTAAGGTACCCGTCTTCTCTCTTCTTTTCCTTTTTCTATCAACAAATTACAGTTTCCTGTTCAACACGGGATGGAGATTTTTGCGATAGAAGGTTGATGAATCCAAGGACGAACAGGCGAATTAATCGAATTAGGGTTAGGTTTTTGAAGATTTCAAATAGGCTGAGAGAGATAGGGGACGAAGCTGAGTGTGTGAAAGCTTCTACTATACTGTGATTTTGGGGGTAGGATTGAAAATTTCTCATATATATAAAGGAAGGGGGCGGAATATTCTGCGGGAAAAAAAATTGGAGGGGAAAAGTTTGGAGTGAAAAATTGGATGGAATGGCAGGAACAAATTGGAGTGAAAAATTGAAGGGAAAAAGTTTGGAGGGAAATGGTTTTGATTATGGGCAAAAAATAACCACTGTGGAACTTGAGATTGTTAACTTTAACAACCTCTAAATGAATAATCAAAATCTGATGTGGCAAACTTTGATTATTCATTTTTGCTTATTCCACTGTGGATGCTCTAACATTTGAAAAAACAAAGATGATCGAGTTCGTCGAGGTATACTATTTTTCACCATTGAATTGCTTGAAATTCTTCACGCGATCCAACGGCCAAAATCTTTTGAAACAGGCAATATTAGATATTGTGGATCAGCAATGCCAGGAACACAATAAATGTATCCCGTAATTATCCCGAAAAGGTAAATCAATGGTACAGATTTTGGAAGTGTTTCCACGAAACAAAAAATAATAAAAAGTAAAAACTTAATGCATTTTACCACTTTGTTTCCATTAACAAAAAAGTTTCAGCATTTTACCATTTCGTTACTCACAAACTCATCAACAACTTATTCACTATCGGAAATAACTTGACATTTTTCAACAATTTATTAACTACCGGAAACACCTAACAACTTTTCAACCACAAATAAAAAATCTACAAATTTTTCACTACCAGAAACACCCCTTATGTCAGAAGATAAATTAATGGTACAGATTCACTTTTTTGGATAATTTCAGGGTACATTTTATATATACTTAAAATTATTATTTTCTCAAATTTTTTTCTCCACTTCCTGGTAAAGAATCCTAATAAAACAATTCAGAAGGGAACAGAAAATGCAAATGATATATTTCATTCAAAAATCTACAATGCGTAGAGATCAACAAAATTACCTTGTAAATCTCAAAACATAATAAAAATGGCCATGCACTACGATATGCCTTCTTTTTTGTTAGCAAGAACTAAAAAAATTCTTCTTCTCTGGTATATATTTACAAAATAAAATTCAGAGTTTTTGACTCTTTCAAAATTTTACTTTTATTCAGTTAGAATTAAGCCTTTTTTAGTTTGAGTACTCTAAACTCAAACCAATATTAGGTATGATCTCTTCTTTATCAAATTCTTGCGTCTACTTAGTAGAAGCCTTTGTCTAAAGTTTTAACCTCCCACCCCCACCAAAAACTCCATGCTAAGCGCTGTACAAAGCCACAAGTTATGCAATTGGCAGTGATCATTTGTTTTCTATTGAATTGTTGCATCAGTTCATAAAAAATAAAAAATAAAATGTTGCATCCATCAATCGGTCAATCTTTTACAGCCGACCCTCATGTCATATTCTTTTTTTTATCAAAATGGTAAGAGATTTCATTGATAAAAATAAGCATACATCAAGGAGGGTTTTCAATCCCAAACGGAGACAATAACCAAGAGGTCTAGATACACAAGTCTTAAAATCTAGAACCTCACAGACCAATACGGCGATCCATTGATCATCAGCGGGCAAAGAGGATAGCCGGCAAACCCTCGCAGGCAAGGCAACCACAGGAAGCATTCCGACGACCGGATCCCAAAACCAACGAAGAAATCCCAATACAGCCCACACTCATAAAACATTAATGGCCACCAGATCTGGGGAGACCTGGGATAAGAAAACCAGACCGGGGGAGACCCAATCAAGAGAAAACTCACCGACAAGAACCGGTGAAGAAAAACCCTAGCCTCTCCACCAAGCCTCTATCCTTATTATAGCCACACCGCCGACTTCTAACTCGCCAGATCTGTAGACTCCAGAATGAAGGACAAGGCGGCGGATAGCCCGCCACAAGAGGGAGACCACGCCGGTCTCAGACCCAACCCGCAGACACGAACCGGAGAGTGAGGGGAAGGCAGGCGGGGGGGAGAGATGGATGAGGAGGGAGAGAGGAAAACAAACGAGAGGGGGGAGGAGTGGAGCTGACCCTAGCCGCAGGAAAAGTGTAGAGATAAATAGGCTCTCAAGTTCCGAGAGAGAAAAAAACAGTTTTGCTTAAATTTCAATCACTGTTTCACACACAAAGATCCTGCGGTTGCTGAACACCTAATTACTAAAATTGAAACAGAGGCTAGTTGTCTCCCCTACTTGAGTTGAGTTTGGAGAGGGGGTTTTTAGTAGTAAGTAAAAAATCCAATTAAGAGCTATCCTGCTACTTAAAATAAAAATCAATAATAGGCAAGAGAATAGAAAAGAGAATCCCAAGAGGCATTATTATCATCACAATCATTTTCCCAACTCATTCTTTCACAATGCAAAATCTGTTGATCGGAAGGCCAAAACCCTTCTTCACATGTTCCGCTAACTTGGGACGCCGGCATCGGCATGTTTCCCATATCTTCTTCTACAATCCCATTCTTCGGAATCGACTGCTCGCCCCAGCAGTTGCTTGAGCAAGACGTATGGACGGTTGCCTCGTGATTGGTTCCCAGCCACGTACTTCCGATGGTACCAAACAAGCGCCGATCTTCCTCTGGATGGATGTGATCGACATTATGGTTCGTCTGCGAGCACCAAGTTGCACGCACCTCCCCGTGTGCTGGCTCTCCTGGCCACATCGTTGTCGCATTTGAGTACCCGGTTTGGTTGTAGTTTTGCCACTGCATCGCAGTTTTATCATCGGCTGTTGACTCCGTTTCCACCAGGTGATTCCGGTCATGATCGAGCTGGAAGAGGCCAAACGTCTTGGCTTCCAAGGTATTGTTAGAAGCTAATTGATTGTGATCCATAACTCCGATAATCCCGGAAGAAGAATCCAGGGTCACGAGAGGAACCTCATAGGGCGCGGATGGGGACGTTATCGATGAGAACTCTCTCGTTGGACCGAAAACAACGCTGTTGTTGTTGTCCACGCCATTGCTGGATTCCCCGCTCGAAGAATTTTCCTGCTGTGGCGAAACCACCCGTGAAACGGTCTTCCTGTCTAACAGCTTGGCCCTAAGAGCACCGAGCAACCCGTCCGGTTCTTCCGCCCCACACAACTCCTCAAAGGAAAAAGGCTCAGCCTTTTCTGGCACGCACGAATCACACCCACCGCGGCCAGATTCGGATGCCGACTCGGGCAATTCGAAGTTGGTCCGGGCGTTGACGCCTCGTATAGCACGAGCCGCCTTGTCGTACGCCCGCGCAGCGTCTTCCACGGTATCGAAAGTCCCCAACCAGAGCCTCACATTCTTCACCGAATCCTTGATCTCAGCCACCCACTTCCCAGATCGCCTCTGTCTCACCCCCACAAACCTGGGGTGTCCCCTTGACGATGTCTTCCTTCTTCCCCTCATACCTTGATCACCACCACCGCAGTTCCAAGCTGTTAACTGCAGCGGTGCTCCTGCCGCCATTTTGGCATCCACTCCTCCTCCTCCGCTCCCACCTCCTCCTCCTCCTCCTGCCTTCGAGGCTGGCAATGGGTCAGTACTGTTAGTTTTCATCGCTCGCTCTCCTGGCCGGTGTATGTCTAACCTTGGTATATAGTAATTCAGGCTGAAAGGAGCTATCCACCTAATCCACGTACGTTTTTATTTGGTTTCCAATGGAGATATATACCCCGTTAGAAGGCGGTATCTGGTACAGAATTATAAAACCAAACTAGTGAGAGAAAATGAGGGTAAACAACGGGTACTATTCCGATGAACCAGTCCAAAGACATCGATTTTCGCAGGCCACGCGCGGTGGTTGTCGATACAGACCCCGATACTAAATCACAAGAAAACGACCAATCCATTAGGGCTAGGGGGACACAAATATTTCTACGTACATGCTGAGCAAAGAAACTACGTACCGATTCCACCCTGCATTTTAAAAAAATGGTTATGGAGTTGTCAACAGCGTACTACAAAGAAATTAATAAAATCAAATGCCAACCGTACATATGTTTAAATACTACTCATCCCTCCGAGAAATTTTTGGGTGCCGGGTGGGTATATCCCATGTGGTGCCTGTTAGGCACTCCTGAGCCGTTCGATAAACTTTTGAACGGCTCAGATTAAAACATTCTCTTTCCTCTCACCCCTCCTCTTTCTCTCTCATTTTTCTTTCTCCAAATCCATGCCCTCCAAAAGTACATCGGACGGCTCGAATGTGCCGAGCGGGCACCACATAGTACCCACCCGGCGCTGAAAAATTTCTCCGGTCTCCACGCGCTATACGTATTTCTTATTTCGTGATCATAGTGGGAACGCGCTTAAACAAAGAGATGTTACATACACTACCATCCATCCACTACATTTTTTATGGGGCTCATCCCGGCTCCCAAAAAAATAAAAAAAAATGTCCATAAATTTTAGAATAATATTTTATGGGGCTCTGTAAAAAATCAGCTTCAACGAATATCGGTAAGTATTATTTCTTGATTTGTAGGAACGAAACTGTTTAACTGCACCACAATTAAATACAATTTCTTAAACTGATATAAAAGTGCGGAATCTAAAAAATAAAAAATTATGATCGAAATCAATTTTTTTGAATAAAGAAAGAAGATAAATAGTGATTGATGGCTTAGGTTGATTTTCATGTAATTTTTTAGTTTTTCCCAAAAAAAAAAATGAGAGTTTGTGATCTTGACCGATCTTGACACACTTATTTAGATTGTATTTGAAAATGATATAGGTGATGATTGAAGCAACGACATAGGTTATTAATTTTTGTTAATGTATCATTATCAATATAGGTGTAATTGATTCAATGCCATGAAGAACGTGTTAAATACTCTTCGATATGGTAAGACTTCTTAAAAATACTACCATCCGAATTTTGACAGGGTCTGCTTTTCCCATTTAGCCCATATATTTTACGAATTAAGTACTTGTTTATCCTGCTTTCTTTTTTCTTTATCATGTCAAGCATCAAATGGATAAATAAGATCTCAAAAGCATAAGAAACATAACTGTCCTTTCATTTCTAGTTGCACAATTATTAAGTTTGGAAACACAATTATTTGTGGCACAGATAATAAGGATAAAAACTTTGGAGCCCTATTTAAATTGCACAACCTAAAATAATTGTTTTACCCAAGATTGACCATGCATGCTCCAAATGGGATCAAGAATCCTCTCTCAAACATCCTTGTACACATGTTCCATGGTACTTCTAGCCACAAGATGATGTGAGAATCTCATTTCGTGATCCAAATAGGCGCTATGAATTCAAATACAATGGAATCAGATACGGTGCCTTCCAACCAAGGGCTTAAAGAAATACATTGGTTTATTTTGTATCTTGAACTTAACGAAGAAAAATGCAATTAAAATCTCCTGTACGCACATTGCTTATGGGTAACAAAATGATCTATTTTTCCTACAATTGCCCAATTTTTACCAACCGGTAGAACATTTGGGACACTGTGCAAAAGTAAAAGTGTCAAAAAAACCCCATCGCTATACAATTTCTTAAACCGATACAAGTGCAGTACTTGTGCTAGGCACATGAACACAAAAAAACAATTCTGTTATGCTTAATGGCAAATAAATTTACTGTTTACCAATTAAATTGAGATTCTATAATGAGTAAAAGTTTGAATCAGATGAAAAATTTGAAAGTCCTTTTTTTTGTTAAGTTGGAGAATCAATAAAGAAGGAAGATGAATTCTGATTGATGGCTTAGGTGATTTTTGTGTGATTTTTTATTTTTTTTTTCCAAAAAAAAAAAAAATGAGAGTTTGTTGACTTGACACACGTGCTTATAGTATATACTAGTATAAATAGATAGGAAGATAGATTGTACTTGAAAAATGACATAGGTGATGATTGAAGCAACAGCATAGGGGATTGATTTTTGTTAATGTATCCAACTCTTTCCTATTTCGTAAGCATCGTGGGAACGCTTAAACAAGTCCCATGATTCCAAGGCCCTATACTTTCGAAAATATTTAAAACTGCAATTTACATACTAGGAGGATAATCGAAGCAATGGCGTGGGTAATTGATTTGCGTTATGTGTATAAGTTTCATGAAGAACAAGTTCAACTCTTTTTGAAAATTGCAATTTACATAATTACATAGCTGGGAGGATGATCGAAGCGCTGACATGGGTAATTGATTTTTTTTTTATTTTTATGTGTAAGACTTATTGAGAAATTGTCCTCCGCGTATTGACAGCGTCCGCTTTTTCCTTCTTTTTTTTGTCAATCGATAAAAGAAATCATTTTATATCAGATATGAAGTACAGAGTATAAGCCCGGGACACTACATCAATTGTAAGACGAGATAACTAAACCCAACAAACTCAACTCAACCCATACAAGAAATAAGCCCATTATAGGGTAAAAACAAAGAATAGAAAATGACGGCCCATGACATGTTTTGATAATTAATATCCGCCAAGGACATGCTGAGAACATTTGTTAATGTTGAAAATGCCCTTAGCGGGTATTAATTATCAAACCACGTAGGTGGGGAGACTCGAACTCCTGATCTCCTAATGAGATGCAAGAGTTCTGGCAACTGAGCTAACCCCAATTGATTAATCATTTTTTCCATTTACCCATATGTTTTACTTATTTATCCTACTTTCTTTTTTCCTTATCATGGTATCAAAAGCATAAGAAACATAACTGTTCTTTCATTTTTAGGTGCACAATTATTAATAAGTTTGTAAAGACAATTATTTGTTGCACAGGCAAGGATGAAAAGTAAAAACTTTCGGGCCCTATTTAAATTGCAGATTTCTTGCCAAAAGTAATTGTTTTACCCAAGATCGACCATGCTCCAAATGGGATCAAGAATCCTCTCCGAAACCTCCTTGTACCCATATTTTCATGGTACTTGTAGCCACAAGATGATTTGAGAATCTCAATTCGTGATCCAAATTGGCGCTATAAATTCAAATGCAATGAAGATTGGAGAGATTTGGTAAATCGGATCCGATGCCTTCCAACCAAGGGCTTCAGGAACTACATTGGTGTATTTGGACATGAACTTAGAAAAATGCAAATGAAATCTCATGTACGCACATTTTTTATGGGTAACAAAATGATCGATTTTTCCTACAAAAATGTCTAATGTTTCTCAATTTTTACCCACTGGTAGGACATTTGGGACATTGTGCAAAAGTAAAAGTGACAAAAGGAACCCATCGTTATACATTTTCTTAAACTGATACAAGTGCGGTACTTATGCTAGGCATGGGAACATATGTTTAGTGGCAATTACAATTATTGTTTACCATTGAACTTGAAATTTTATTGTGAGTAAAAGTTTAAACGCTAGGAAAAAATCGGAAATCTTTTTATTGTTAAGTGGGAGAATCAATAGAGAAGGAGATGAATAGTGATTGATGGCTTAGGTTGATTTTCATGTGATTTTTTAGCTTTTCAAAAAAAAATGAGAGATTTGTCATCTTGACATACTTATATACTAGCGTCTTCTCTGTTCGATGCACGGGGAGATAGGGATGGGAAAAACATAAGTGAGCTTTTTCTCTATTGTCCTGTGCATCAATGGGTCAGCATGTATAGTTCTTGGAATTTATTCCCTCGATCTTCTCGCTAGAAAATTAGGAAAATTCCACAACTATAAAAAAAAACAAAGAAATAATTCAAGAAGATAGGTTTCAAAATAATATGTGTGTGTGTGCGCGCGCGCGCGCGTTATTAATTAAATTTGGTCTTCTTTTTTAGCAAAATAAAGTATATATTATACATTTTGTTAAAGCTTAGAATAATAAATAAAAACAAAAAAAAAACGAGAAAATTCCACGTATGAGAGAGGGTTAAGGAGGGAGCTTCTTTTTATTTTAGGTAACTACAGGCTTTGTTTGGTTGGGAGTTTAGTTGAGTTTAGTTTTGATAGTGAGTGGAGAGAAAAATAGGGTAATAATTGAAGAGATGGGTAATGATTGGAGAGAGATATAAAGAGATGGGAAAGTAATAATTGGAGAAATAGAATAATGATTGGAGAAAGAAGTAGGTCAATGAATGAATAGATTGTACTCGAAAAATGACATGGGTGGTGATTGAAGCAACAACATAGGTGATTGATTTTTGTTTTCTTAAGGTATCAGTATAGTATTGATAGATAGGTAGATAGGTTGTACTTGAAAATGACATAGGTGATAATTGAAGCAAATACATTTTTTTTTTTTGGAAAGCGAAGCAAATACATATAGGTGATTGAATTTTGTTTTGTTAATGTATCAATATAGGTAATTGATTCAGTGCCACGAAGAACGAGTTCAACACTCTTTTGACATGGTAAGACTTCTTGACATACTGTCATCCGAGTTTTGACAGGGTCTGCTTTTTCCATTTTCCCCAAATATTTTACGGAGTATTTGTTTATCCTGCTTTCTTTTTTCCTAATCATGTCAAGCATCAAATGGATGAATAAGTATCAAAAGTATAGAAAACATAATTGTTCTTTCATTTCTAGATGCACAATTATTAAGTTTGTAGACACAATTTTGTTATTGCTGGCAAGGATAAAAACTTCCGGGCCGTAATTTTTTTGCCAAACACTTGGAGCCTCAAGTAACTGTTTTACCCAAGACTGACCATGCTCCCACCGGAATCAAAAATCTTCTCCAAAACCTCCTTGTACCTAGACCTGGGTAATAGGTCGTATCGGGTCGTGTTTCTGTCACAAATCACCCAATTCGAACCAACTTTTTTTTTTGAACACAACATTGTATGAATTTGTATTTCTATGTTCAATATAGGTAATTGATTCATGAGTGCCACGAAGAAAGAGTTCAACACTCTTTTGACATGGTAAGACTTCTTGAAACACTGTCATCTGAGTTTTGACAGGGTCTACTTTTCCATTTTCCCCAAATATTTTACGGAGTGCTTATTTATCCTGCTTTACTGTTTCCTTATCATGTCAAGCATCAAATGGATGAATAAGTATCAAAAGTATAGAAAACATAATTGTTCTTTCATTTCTAGATGCACAATTATTAAGTTTGTAGACACAATTTTGTTATTGCAGGCAAGGATAAAAACTTCCGGGCCCTAATTTTTTTTGCCAAACACTTGGAGCCTCAAGTAACTGTTTTTACCCAAGATCGACCATGCTCCCACCGGAATCAAGAATCCTCTCCAAAACCTCCTTGTACCCATGTTCCAGGCTACTTCTAGCCATAAGATAGATGCGAGAATCTCAGTTTGTGGTCAAAATAGGCACAATGGATATCGGAATGAAATAAAATAGAGAAATTTGGAGAAGCAGATCTAGTGCATTCCAAACGAGGGCTACGTTGGTTTATTTGGATCTTGAACATACGAAGAGAAAGGGAAATGAAATTGTACACACATTGGTTTAGGGTAACAAATAATTTATTTTATTTTTCCCACGAGTGTTTAAATGTTTCTCAATTTTTACCAACCGGTAGAATGTTTGAGACACTGTGTGCAAAAGTAAAAGTGACAAGAAGACCCCATCGCCGTACAAGTTCTTGAACTGATACAAGTGCGGTACCTGTGCCAGGCACAGGAACACCAAAAAATAATAATAAAATTTAATAACAATTCCCATTATGCTTAATGGCAGTTACATTTACAGTTTACCATTAAACTTGAAAGCTTATTGAGAGAGAGAGTTTGAACGCGGGGGCAAATTTGAAAGTAAGTGGGAGAATCAATAGAGAAGGAAAATGAATAGTAATGGCTTAGGTGGATTTTGTGTGATTTTATAGTTTTTTCAAAACAAAACAAAAAAAAAAAAAAAAAGAAAGAAAGAGAGAGAGAAGAGAGTTTGTCGTGTTGTAATTGTTTGCAGAGCCAATCGCAACAGTCCAATCGGACGGTCCGGATGTTAATGAAACTTTTCCGAATACTCTATAATAAGTAACCAAAAACTTCACAACATCAGGAATTATAGTTAAAGCTTCAGAAGACTGGAAATTGGAAATAACAAATTGAAGAGGAGACCAGGAATCTTCACTGATCAGAACTCCAGCAGTCACAAGACATTGATCTGCTTTATTCACCCTCTAAGTACCACAATAATAATACATATTACATTTGCTAAATTCAGAAGCTCAATATTCCACAACAACAAATTTATTTTGCTTGCTTACTTTAGATAATCGGGACACAACAACTGCACTTTATAAGGCTTTAATTAATGGTACACTTAGATTCATTTTTCTTTTGGTACACTTGATTCATTTTTCTTGCTGGCAAAATAGTTAATAACATTAGTAGTTGGAGAAGTCACTATTTTCTCCTCTCATTATCGCAGTGGACAAGGAAAATTAACTCCTTGCATACAAGTCGATGCTACCTAATTGCAACCGGTTATTCTCACGAGCATCTCGAACAGCAAGAAACCTGAACCTGCAATTTTGATAATAATTGTAAATATCACTATAGGAAACTAGGCTTGAAAAGCATGGTTGAATGAGATCCTAGAGAAGGCTTACCTGAATGCATTAGCGAGGAAACCTACAGATGCAATCTTATATGCCCTCCGCTCAAAACGGTTTTTAAACATCTGAGAATTTTGTTTATCCAACACACGCCAACTAGAACCTCCGTCATCACTTCCTTCGAGAACCCTGAAAGCCAAATATTCTTAAAATGTTTCTGTATTTACAACGTAGGGCAACTTTAGCAAACTTAGAACAAACTGTCAAACGGTTGCATCCTAATTTTTGGAGGACTGAGACGCACATAGTTAGAAATTAAGTAATTTTTACCAAGTAGTGTATGCAAGACTAAATCACAGAATGGACCAAAGGAAATAACAAATTGGCCCATTTCCCAAGAGTGAAAATATTACCATGTATCTCAGTCTTAAAAGAGGCCCTACCATACCGCCTTTTTTTTTGTTTTGTTTGGACAAGGCAAATTCTATTCTACCCTAACCAGCAGGGACGGCAAGGGGGTTGGTGGGGTTTGAAACCACCAATGAAGTTAGTCTGGGCTCCCTAGTCTACCAGCTTGGCTGCCACTCAACTTCCTACATTCCTTAAGTTGAGGGAGAGTAGTTCATCAATCCGTTTTATCAACCCGCCTCCACTAGACTTGCTTCTACCTAAACACAATACTCAATGAAACAATAACTTCTTGCAAACGAGGACTCTAAATCTCAGTTCTTATACAACATAAATTGGGGAGGGGGGGGGGGGGGAGCCCCACTTCCAGAACACCTACCTGACCAAATAGCAAATAAGCAAAACAACACAAACTACTCCTAGTAATGTATAACTACAATAAATTGCACCATAGGGAAAATGTAATAAACTTGAACCAAAAGGCAATATCTTGTTTTATTACCAATTGGAAGGAGGGGAATAGAGGAAGAAAAGGAAGGCTGCAAGCCTCCAACTTGCAGTGGAAGTAAGACTTGAACCTGGGCATCAAGTCTGATGAGGGAGTGGCCCATCCATCAGGCCAGCCCTCGGTGTTAAACAAACAGGCAATACATCTCACTATGTACAATGCTTAATTTGACCAACATGGTACCCATTACACAGTTCATGTGGGCTTTTCACCGTTGCCTGTGAGCCAATACATACATCGAAGGGGTTGATCAGTTGATCCACCAGGTAGGGAAATACAATGTCAAGCATATATTGGTCTCAAAATAAACTAGGTTGACCCTGCTAAACACAAATGTCAAGGCAACACAAAGGCACAATAGATAGGAATATAGGATCACAGAGCACAAGCAAACCCTACCAACGGCTTAATGATGACAAAGCAAGTCTGCTCTATGCAGGATGAAAAATACATTTCAAGTCTAGAATACATACCAATCCTTTGGATCTCTCTCTGGAACATCATTGGCCGACATCAATTCATATGCCACAAGCTCATGCATCTTGTTCTCCAACACTTTGTATATGATCCAACAACCTACAACAGTTTAGAACAATTAAAAATTACTGACTGGCAGGGAAGATAAATTAGATTAAGCAAACTGAAGACATCTATTCTTTTACTAAACATACCTAGGCGAAGCAAGAAGCACAAGTAAATGAATAAATTTGCGTTTATGGGTGAGGGTGTCTTTAGTTTGTTAGCAGTCTTCAGCTTGAGGTCTATTTGGGATAAAAGTTGAACTCTCAGGTTTCAGTGTTCCTTTTTGTTCCTTTTTGCGTATGGGCACACCACTTCCTTTGGCAGCATCCACTAATTCAAAACTTAATTTGAAAGCCATATTTCAATCCGGACATTTTCGGAATGTAGCTAATAACCATTATTTTGGATGGTTTATCTGCAATTGTTTGAATTAGCTTCTTGAAACTCTTGAACTATGAATAGAAGGGGGCTTCGACCGAAAAAATGCAAATAAGAGCTGAGGCCCAACCACCAAGCATGCATTTGAGGAGCCAACCTTGCGAGGCCTTCTGTTTCCTTTCTTGCTGAGTTTGCACGAGAGGCAAGTAATTTTGCCGCTATTTTCAATGATTTTCAAGTTTTGGAAGAGTCCCTGTATCCAGGAATTGTAATGACTACTGCTCTATGTTAGAAGACTGTTTCTTGCTAATACAAGGTCAGCAATACCAGCTTCTACTTAGTGGAAACACGATCTGAACAATAAAGAAATAAGGGAACCTGAAATGCTTTAGAGATAGGACAAGATGAAAACAAACTGAAAGCATTGATAGTGTGGTGACGAAGTATACTGCATAGATATGGGAAAAATACTATTCCATGAATGTTACCCTCCATAACACAGAATATGTTACTTCTATATTTCTCAGCATCAAAGTAAATTGCCAGATAAAACAGTTTATTCAGTCCAAAAGTACCTCTTGCACCATTTGGTTCTTCCCACTTAGACAAGCGAGTCCCATCAAATGCAGACGTGATCTGAAATTGGTTGATATCAACCCATTTTTAGGAAGTGTCACAAGAAAGAATCCTACATATTAGGTCCTAAAATAACGACCAAATGTTGAACTAATCAAAGGTTCAACACTACTCACAATTCCAAATGGAAACTCCTCCCCGCTAGCAAGGGCAAGACCAGAGCTTATTCTGTTTAACTTCAGAAGTGGCCACGAAATCGAATCTTTATTGATGTTGTACAAAACATTGACATTATGCATCACATCATCCAAAGCATGGAACAAAACAGGCAAGGCTATAGAGGTTTTAACTGGATCATCAGCTAAGTAAATGTCAACCTTCCCGTTGGCATTCGACTCACACTTCAGGGAGAGAGCGTCAAACAATTGACTGAAAGAAGGCAGCATCTGATGGAAAACATACGGTGCGCCATTTGAAACAGAGTTTATAGACGTTTTCCTCCTTTTGAAAGGGGAGTTCTTGAGATCAACCAAAATTCTTCTAAAAAACTGGAGGACTTCTACAGCTCTGGATTTAGAGCAAGATTTCTCGACGAAATGAGAAATGACTGGAAAAAATGCATTGTAGATCTTTGTCACATGCTCATCAACGCATTTACGAACTGGACAAGAAGAAGAACTTGGGGAGCAAATCTCATCGGAACCAAATTCTGATCTTGATATACGCCATTCCTTGGCACCACTTTGTCTACCGGGTAATGATATTGAAGCATCATCTTTAGAGTGCAAATCTCTCTCAATTGCTGCTGCTTCATTCCTGTCACGTTCCTCTAGTGTGGCAATCACTTGAGATGTTAAGTTCTGTCGAAGCTCTCTTCTTATGTTTGAGAGAATAGTAGACAGAATAGGCTCTGGTGTAATGGTTCGTCGAGAAAGAACCTTTAACATGAAAATATACTTGCACAGTCAAAGCTCACATAACGGCATATACTTTGCCAGAAAAAGAGAGGACAAGTTCAGCCCTTAAAAAGATTTATAAGGATACCTCATGCCACTTCCTTGTGTACCGTTTAGTGACATCATAAACTCCGTCTTTTGCAATAGCAAATGCATAATCTAATTTCTTTTTCCAGCTTTAATACACACAAAAAAACAATTTAATGAACAACATGGATGTAAGTCAAAAGTTAATTCCCTAATGAATCATCAGGATGACAACAATAATTCCAAGACTATATAGTTGCGTGTTAGAGAAAGTACCCTTTCTCATATAGAAGTGGACTGTCATATATTCCTTCACAGGGATCAAGATGCATCCACCTGCAAAAGGCGAACCAACAATAAACTTCACGGAGACAAGTACAGAATATAAATAAATAGCAGCAGTTGGTGAATAAAGTTTACCTTCCCAAAGAAGGTGAGAAGCACTCAGTCCAGACATGATCCGTAAAATCCAAAATCTGGAACAAAGAGATTGTGTGAATGAAGATATTACAGTCTCGAGTTGACCAGAAATATAAAGACTTTTTCCTCTCTCCAACCTCGGGTTCTAATTTCAGGAAATGACTGGTAACCTAACTTCCCAATGGTTAGCAATTAGCATTCACTAAAAACAATTTATAGTTGGTGGTTATGTAAAAGGCAGTTTGCCATTAACCTTTGAAGGCTGAGTGGCAGAATTTGTTTAAGAGCTCAAATACTGTAGAAAATCACCATTTAACAACATATAACAATAAACAGCTGGCAATAATTTCAACACATGATACTGCATACGATACAAAATTAGCATCTTTGGGGTAGCTTAAGCAGTTATAACTTATAATCTACGAGCACCCAACTAACTCTGCAGTCAAACTGACCACCAAACATGTTCATCTTTATGATCTAGCAAATCTAAGAGAGCTAAAAACCATATTCGTTCTAGATATAATTTAACAAAGAACAATATAGTAATATTTACTTTACGGAGAAATTCTAACTCTTTTGAAACCTTTTCGTTACCTGCTAATCATTGGACTAGAAATAACCCTAGCTACTGAGAAATACATTCATACACTTATTCAGCTGCATGTTTTTGCCTTGTAATGTACCGAATTCTAAAAACCAGCCTTAAGTTTCCTTTCTGCAAAGAAATCCAGTAATCTGCATGAGGTCTAATGTGTTTTCAACTTGCTCGATCTCATCATGTTAAATCATACCCGTGTACTATCAACAAAGTATCACTTTCCCATAGATTAAGCAGCTTTAATGAACAACATATTAAGAGGTTTACATTTTAGCCAAGGTTTTAGCAGCAAATCCTACAAAATATTCAAGAAGGCTGCTTACAAGACGTGATTCGTAGCCAAAAGCTCGGCAATACAATGTAAAGCAATTGGCCCACTCCCCACAACGTCCCCTCCTTGTTTCCAAAAGCTGCATAAAGTATGTCAAGAACAATTATCACATGACAGCTTCTCAACCAGAGGGAAGAACAAAAAAATAATACCTTCAATGGATCGTTATATCGTGGGAAACGAGTGGTTTTCGAGCAA
The DNA here is from genome assembly GCA_014282245.1 of Rhododendron simsii. NCBI lineage: Eukaryota > Viridiplantae > Streptophyta > Magnoliopsida > Ericales > Ericaceae > Rhododendron > Rhododendron simsii. The sequence goes on along the minus strand of CM024959.1, from coordinate 8,119,378 downwards.
ATAGTGCAACTGCGGCAGTTAAAAGAATGACGTGAGAAAAATAGGAAAAAGGGAAGAGAACCATGGTACCGACTACCGAGTCTAATTGTCAAGTCACCATTATTTAGAGAAACAATTACAAGTGCTTTGAATGTGCATTAATCAGAATGATGGAAAACTTGTTATCGATCTTCAACGTCATTAAGTAATAGAATCTACTTTAAATCACATTTCTACACTTATCCTTGATAAATTGTGGATTAAGCAACAGGCTGAAGGTATAAAAAATATTCGGAAAAGATCACAAAAGAGCTCCGGCTATTCTTAACCTCAAAGAAAAAAACCATATAGAAAAAGGGGAAAAACAACAACCCAGAAAAATATTAAACACTCCAAAAAATTAACCTAAACAATAAGGAAACAAGTTAGGAAAAAGCATATGTTCTACTCATACCGATAAAGTTCAACTCGCGAGGCTCCATAGAGAGTTTCTGAAGAAAGTGCAGTGCCCATGCCACTACCTACGGTTTCACTGCCGCAACTATCACAAGAAGGTGCGTTTACCCACCTATAATACCACAAATGAATAAACACCATGCACAGTTAGGTAACTTTCTGGTTGAGGCAACATGAATAAACACATACGCAATACGATGATGCCGCACCCTTCAATGGCCTTGAGGCCTCAATTGAGACCTAAAGCGATTGCAGAAATCTTTTCGGTCCAACATATTTAATTTTAGTTATTACCTTTTTCTGTCAGGATCTCATTTCGAAATTCAAGTTTCTTTCAGTGTCATGAGGGTTAGCGGTCTGGAGATAAGAGGTTCAAGTGATTACAATCCTTAGATTAATCACAATGGAGAGTTGATTTGTGAATTAGGATTTGGCCCTTGTGTGTGCTTTCTTCCCCTTTTCCCTATATCCTCAACATCCGAGAGAGTCTATCAGAATCAATGGTAACAAGAACCAAATACACAGAATGCCAGAGGGAAATGCATCGTAATGTAATCTATGGACATCTACAGAGGCACCCTCACACCAAGCCATGCCCCTTTGAGATAGAAAATACGAAGATTCAGAATGATACCTTATACAATCAAAACAACAGAATAAGATTAATCTTTTCTGGAAACAAACCTGAATGATTGTTTGAACCAAAAAAGCAGCTGCAACAGGAAAGCATAATCTTCTTCACTTTTTGTCGGTTTAAAGTTTCCCTCCTAAAGCAAAAGATCACATGATATTTGGAAAGTCATTTCCCTCAAGTGCAAAACTTTTTTAGAAGTGTGACAAGTTACATGGAATCAAATACTAGAACAAAATTTAAAAAAAAAAAAAAAAAACTGAGAATTACTTGCCTCATCATCGGCAAATAAAGATCATTAGGCAAGTGAGCACACACCAGACATGTGCAACACAAGAGAGGGAGTAGGGATCAAACTAGTTGCTTATGGTAGCAATGCTGAAAGAAAATGAGGGGAACTGCTTCATCTAATTGTTTAATCCAAATCACTTACAATTTAACAATTCAGCATAGTTTTCCAGGAAGAACACATTCATCATCAGAACATAGCTAAGGATTATTCCCGGCTATAAGAAAATGATAATCCAAATGATTCTAGTATCACACTATTAATGAAGCCCAAACCACTTTAAAATAGGCGCTCCCTAGTTAAGTAGTGCTCTATCATTGGCTCAGTACAGTGCCATTGCCTACACATAAATAGCGCACATACTATGGCTGCACATACAAAAGAACACGGACAACAAAGATATCGAAGCCCCACCTTCGCCAATGCGACCAATGCTTTCTCCTCGAGCTTCTCCACAGGAACTGTCTTCCGAGCAGCATCCTGGCGATTTGGGTCTTCGTACTGCATCAACAGCTCGCAAAATCAGCATAAAAACTTTTTTTTTTTATCAACGTCAATAGAATAAAGTGAGAACAAAATAGAATAAATGTATGGCAGAACTCAGGCCCTGTCAGTATCCTTCAATTTTTTCTTCAAAATGCAAAGCGCTCCCACTCTCACTGAGCTCGCGCTCTCAATTCTTGCTATCACGGATTTTTGTAGTAAATGATGCATTTTAAAGACGCTTTCGCGCTCGCGCGCTCTCACCAGCACACGCGCATGAATTATGTGACTTAGGGCCGCGGGACACAGAATTTACTTTCCCCAGGTCAATAACAACATTAAAGTCAACATCTTTATCCTTCTTCGTACAGTTAGCAACATCACCAGGCCCAAATGGACGCTAAAAAACAGAAAGCTAAAGAAACCGAACAGAATTGGGTACTACACAGTACACACTTACCATTAGGACCTGATCCACATAAGGCCGTATTCTGGCTTCCATTTGTTCCTTACTGGCAGCGAACTGCGGAAACACGAGTGCTTCTTCTTCTGCCTACCAAATTAGCATCAACAAAAAAATATGCTTTCATAAATTAAAAATTCAAAGAAACACCAATAAAAGCATCAAATTAGGCCAAGAACCTGCAACATCCGTGCCAATTCTTCATCGGACATCCCCGATTCGACATTTTGACCCACTGAAATTTCTTCTTGTTTGACTTCATCGGTAACCGATACCAGCCGAAGTCTATCGGAAATTGAGGCAAGATCGGAGTCGTCCGATACGAGCCGATCGTCGTCGCTTCCAAATATCTTATCCGCAATTCGATCCAATTAGTCACATTTTGAAAGAAATACAAGTTTGTGCAAGAGGAAAAAACCTGTAGAGAGAGAGAGAGAGAAGTGAACCTTTTGTTCCTCTGGGGGAATCGAAGTGAGAGAGAAGACTTGGAATTTGAAGACCTGGAAACGAAGAGCAATGAGAGAGGCTTTAAGAGAGAAAACAGGACAGTCGAAAGGGGGTTTAGAGAGAGAGACCTCGAGGCCGTCGTCGGTGTCGTAGTCCACATCGAAGTCGGAGTCGTGGAAGCGAACGAGGAATTTCCGAGCCACCATTTTTTCCCTTGGTCTGTCTGGTTTGGAGGGTAACGTTCGCCCTTTAAAAAGGGGCAACAAAATTATTCTCCCTTGTGTAGCACTCCGACGGTACGATGAAGGAAGGTATGCCGCGAAGTCGGAAAATTTTACGGAGCAGAGCAAGAATTGAGAGCGCGAGCCTGGGTCATTTCTAAGGATTGTGTGACTAGCCCCCAACACATCTCAACACCGCACATTTATATAGAGTCTACTATTAAATGTATGAATCCCACCATAATGTCTATATTGAGAGCTGTTGGGACCCATCAGTCGATGTCCCCAAGACCATTAAATAATTCCTTAGCGAAGTGGTGAACGGACGATAGGTATCTTCTTGCTTCCTCTTTTTTAACTTTTCCAAGTCAATGGAAAGTCTACACTTCAATAGTATCGGAATGTGTTTTCAATGATTAAAAAAAAAAATGGTTTTGTCACTCATCTTTTTATTTATTTATGTCACTCTCCTTCTCTTCCAAAAGGAAAATTTTTTTATTTCTGAGTAGCTCTAGGACCACACCCAAACACACACTCAAACACACACACATATACAAAATGTATGAACTCCACACACACTATACACTCTAATATGCGTGGGTGTATATTTAAGCGTGTAAAATGGGTGTCATTGTAGAATTATTGCTTCCAATGAGTACTACCATTCTCAGGAGACCACTGACAATGACATAAGCAGTAGTACTGTTGGGTTTCTTTACACTTTTGCTCTTAGTTTTGGAAGTAATAACAAAACTAACATTTTTGACAATTTGATTCTCAACAAGAATTCAAAATATGAATAAGACAAAAATAATTGTCAAATAGACTTGGTAAGTAACATTTTTTATTTAAAGCAGGGAAAGTGCCCACATGTACAACAGTTTGGTCAAAATTGTTAATGTCAAAAAAATATTTGACAATTTTGTACAATTTTTATTTTGTATAATAAGTTTAGATCAAATAAATAAATAATTCAGTTTATTTAAATAAAACAAATCAAATAAATTTATTTTGACAATCGAACGAATCAAACTGATTTTAAAAAATTAATTTTTTTTTTGCACAATTTGTATGTTGTATCGACGAAATAAATTCAAAAAATATTAAGACATAAATAAAGTTATTTTTTATTTTCTTAGACAAGAGGACTCAAAAAAAATTAAAAAAATAAAATTTATATGCTAAAATAATGTTAATAATAATAATAAGTTATAGATAATTTTTACTACTATTTAACAACAAAAATTCGAAATCTGAATAAGAAAAAAATAATTCTGACCAACCCATTATATTGCTTCTCCCATTGGATTGGTTTGTGAGAGAGAGTGGAGAGGGGGAGTAATGCTCTCTCTAAGGTTTTATTCCTAAGGTTTCAAGTTCGAAACCTCTTAGGTATTATCAACTCCTTTAGGGCTAATTTATACAGAGTTTTGCTCTATTTTTAATTGAGACCCTCGCAAGTAGGCAATGGAATTGGTCTCCCGAAATTAGTCAAGATATGTAAAAGCTGACTCAGACACTTATTAAAAAAAATATTACATAAGTGGCTTCAGGTGTTACCATGTTAGAAGTTATGAACATCTGTTTTTTTTTTTTTAAACTTTTCAATCTCAATTTTAAAGTGAAAAAGGTCGATACATTATTTTTAACCAGTGCAACTATGGATCCAATAGCGGGACCGTTGTTGTTATTAATCACGTATAATTATTAGGAGTAAATTCTTTTTTACGTGAAGTTGAATCAAGAAGCAAAAAAGTTTGTCACTATTTTGTGAATAAAGATTTTTTTAAAAATGAGTACAAGAGGGTAAAAATAGAGTGCTAAAATCATTTTTTGCAAAACTTATGCCTTATTCTCTTTGCTTTTCAAAAAGCAATTTTTAAAAAATTTTCCCTACTTCCAATATTTCTCTCTCTATCTCTCTCTACTTATTACCCCTACTATTTTTCAAAAAAAATTTTAAATTTAAATCCAAACACAGCATTAAGTTATTCTCTAATTTATATAGTATGTATAATAAGAAAATTAGAGGGAATATGTTTTTTTGCTTGAGTTGGCCCAAGGTTGCCTTTGGGCATTAGCTCCCGATCCAAAAAAAAGGGATTGGCCCAAGGTTGGATTGGGCAGAGAAGTGGACTACAAGGCTTCGTCCTCGGTTTGGGAAAAAAAGTATTCTTTTTTAGTTTTTTTTTTGAACTTATATAAATGGTCCTCCTAATTTTATCCGAATCTCATTTCCGTCCTCCAAGTATCAATTACAACTATTTTCATCTTCAAGTTTGGTTTTCGTACCAAATTGGTCCAATTGATAACTTCTATCAGCCATGCTGGATTGAAAAAATTAGATTGATGGCAATTTGAACGTTACAATTCAAACCAAGTTGGTCAAATTGATAACTTCTGCCCTCAATATGAATTTTTTCATCCAGTTTGGCTAATAGACGTTATCAATTAGACTAACTTTGTACGAAAACCAAACTTGAATGTCAAAAGTGTTGCAATTAATACTTAGAAGACAAAAAATAAGACTAGTGAAACTAGGATAACCATTTCTATATATTTCCCTTGGTTTTTCATCTTTTTTCTTTAGCTTTTTTTTCTTTGTTCTTAAAGCTAAGATGGAGCTAATTAAGATGTCGATGATGACCCCTCTGAATGAAGTGAAGAATCTCCTCGCTGCAAATTTGGCAGAGGTTACGTTGTGCTTGGTTGCCCTTTTTGAGAGTAACTTTCAACTCTCGGCATTTTTAATAAATTTTTTTCTCTATCTCTCTCCACTCTTTACCACTCCAACTCTAAAAAATAACTTTCTAAAAGCTCAACCAAACAAAGTGTCTATTTGTCTAATTTTTTTTTTTGGACCTAGTTCACCCAAAAAAAAAAAAATAAGCAGAGATCTAAAAACGAAAATCAACAGTGACAGATCGGGTCAAGTTTGGTGAGGAAGACCCAATGAATTGTACGGCTTCAGATTAAAAGAATTTGGATGAACCACGGTCCTTCAGTTACCCTATTTACAATAATTAATTTCACTTTTTTATATGCTAAGCGCTAAGAGAATTACGACGAATTATAATACTAGGACACTATATCAAGTATCCAAAGTCCGTAACTACTAAAAATCAATCTTATTACATAGGGAATAATGATCCAAGTTGTGCCCCACGCGGGAAAAGAAGTGTAGCTAGTAACGAAACACTTCTATATATATATATATAGGAGAACTAATAATCAATTCTTGCATTCGGTAAAATTTGACCCATTGATCTCTTAACAGAGAGCGTGCAAAATTGTACCAATTAGGCTAGCCCCTGTTGATTTGTAGTAGTTAATTTCTTTATAAAAAATGAAGTTCTCCTTCCCCCCAAGTAGATTCACCAATCCGATAGTTCCCTTTTCGCAAACTGTAGGATTCCATGAACACAACACAAAGAGTCAAAGACCATACAAAGGGAACTATAAGGGTCAAAAAAAAGTGTGGGAGGATCTATAGATCTACTATCTGTCTTCACGGATAACTCCATACGAAACTTGAGAGGACCACATATGGATAACACCAACAACCCATTTCCTGCAAAACTGTCATTTTTTGTCAAAAATTCCTTACCCCATTCCATGCCTATCCAAACAGGATGATAAGAATGTCAATGGTCACCACTTGTAATCAAGACCCAATCAAGAATGCCTCACTTAGAAAACCCAAAAATAAGGAGGATTTTTTTTTCAGACAAAAAATAAAAAAATAAAGAGGTAACAACTGAAGAGTTACACACCCAAGGTTGTCCCAATGGTTCTGGCAGATGCCCAGACTTTGAGAGTACTCCTCAAGGTCTATGATTCGATTCCCCACCGGATAAGTACCCTGAAGTAGGAATGGGGGGGGTTGGGCAGTTGGATCCATTTAGTGGCCTAGTTATAGGGTTGTTCCTCCGATTAAAAAAAAAACTGAAGAGTTACGGGTTCTGCTTTATTTATCTTGCAATGAAAAATAGACCAATCACCAAAGCATGAAAATTGAAGAGTCCTGGTCCATGCCTATCCTAATTCCGCGTTTCACTAGTCCTTTCTTTTTCTTTTTTTCTTTTTGATCGGACTAGTCCTTTCTAATTCCTCTCAAATTCTAATATTTCCTCCCTTCCTAATTGTTAGTCCGCTATTCCACTCGGGATGTTACAAAATATAATTGTTAGTCCGCTATTCCACTCGGAATGTTACAAAATATTTATCCCTCTCGAAAAGTCAAGAATCTAAAAATGGCAATTTGCCTAAACTAACCTGAGGGAGTAATACTCAGTCGCACAGTCAAGAAGCCTTTGGAGAGCCCAATGGCACCAGGGAGTGCTCTTATGTGCTTGGAGAATGGAGGTAAGGAGTTTCAACTCCTTCTCCAAAATTTTAATTTAACTATTCTAACAATACTGACTTTCGCCGAAAAAACTCTACCTTACATGTGGCATGATGCACAACTATACCCGACATGGAAGGACCTCTAGGCCAACTTTCTCTAATCTTTGATGACTTGGTATCCGGCACAATGTGCCAAAGAACCAATCCCACCGTCCATTAGCGGGGGCCCAATTAGAGTTGGGCAAAATCCCGTATGGATTTGACCCAGCACAAGAATTGAGAGCACACAAGTGGGAATCGATAGATAGAACTCTCAACTTAGGACCAGTTGGCCAACTTTCTCTACTTGCCCACCAGCACTGTATATAGAGTTGGTAATTAATGGAGCCTGAAGCACAAAGTCCAGACACAAGTTAATCAAGAAGCAAATCTATTAGGAGACTAGAAACAGAATTCATTTGCTACTATCTCACATTATTATTGGAAAAATGCTCTCAAAAGATAGATAAATAAACCAGGGCACTCATACTTCTCTTCAAACAAGCACACAGTAGAAAATTACAGATAGATAGCCAAGATAACAGCTATGATTCTAACAATATTTTAAAACACACAGGTGTACTCCTACCCCTTGGTATATGATGGAAACCTTGCCATAAGAAAGCTTGACTTGTTAGGTGCTACCAGTAGTAGAACTGATTGGCTAGCTTGCAACAGCAGCTAGTTCACTTCTTTACCATCAGCGGCACGAAGTGAGCCCAGCTGAACAGGGGCTTGAGTGCCCACAACCTTAGAAGATCCATAAATTGACAAATCAACACCATGAGCCTTCTCCTTTTCAATCTGCTCCTTAATCCAGAAGTAAGTGATTCTCAGCCCATCCTACAAAACCAATAAAAACTTTGATAATGCCAACAGGCCAAAGGGAATCTATTTCACGGCCTTGAGTCAGATCCTATAAACTTCTGCAGGTAAAGCAGATTTGGAGGCTGTTTGGACTGGGGATTAGGAAAGAAATGGAACTATTGAATTCTATCTTCCCTAATCACTTGTTTGGTTTTTTCCAAAGTGTTCGATACCATCTAACAAGAAAAAGGATCAAAAAGGGAAGAAAATATAGAAAGTTTTTTTCCCCCATCATAAAGTAACATTTGAATCTTTCTTTTCCCTTCTTTAAAGTAGCAAATCCATACAAGATAGGAGAGAAATCACCATATTTTCTCTCCAGCTCATCCAAACATGGAGAGAAAACACTATCTATTCTCTTCTTTTCTTCTCTCCTAACTCAGGAAGAGAAAGCAAAGTATCCATTTAAGAAAGTCATGGAATCAAGTGAATTCCCACAAACTTCCACAAATAAATAACTTAGACTTAGTGACTGAATGACAATTCAAAAGTTCTAGTTCAAGATACAAATGGGCAGCCAGATTTTATAAGTACCTTCAATCTCATTGTTGGCGCCCAACCAAGCTTCTCTTTGATCAGCGTATTATCTGAGTTGCGACCACGGACACCCTCTGGGCCAGGAATGTGATGAATAGGCAGCTTCTTGTTCTCAAAACTGAGAACAATCTCAGCCATCTCATTCATGCTAACCATTTCATCGCTTCCAATGTTCACTGGCTCACGGAAGTCTGACTTCGTCAGTCTAGCAAGGCAAGATGGAACATTAGTGAGAAAGTCAATAATACAGAGTGATGCCCATCACATTGTAAATGGAATTAAATTTTCTCATAAATCTGTTCACTCAAAAAGGAAGGACAACTGAAAGAGAGCATGTACGGCTGTACGCATTTGCAGGCTTACATAAACACAGAAATATTCCTTTCCCTAGCAGAAAGCTGTGATGAACAAAGGATGACAATTGTTTGACCAAATATCTTCCATGTTCAAGCATCAAGAATATTTAGTTTGGAAGGAAATACTCCCTCCTTCCCACAGTTGTAGTCCCTTCTGGGAATTGGCATTTCCAGGACACTGGACACATTCAAGTTTTTTCCCAAATCGACATGTTAGACTTTAGTCTAACCTACATTACCCAATTAGCAAAGAGTTAACTTAAGCTGCACAAGTGTCAGAAATCATAATTGCCTACCTGAGCACACCTTCAACACACTCATCAATAAAGGTGAAAGAACGAGTTTGCAATCCATCTCCCCACATCTCAAATTTATCTGTAGCAGTGAGGGCTTTCCTACAAAAAGCAGCAGGGGCCTTTTCTCTTCCACCTATGCCGCCAAAACTGAACCGTTAGAAGAGTCAAATAGAAAATGTCACATAGGTATAAGTGATCAGAAAGCTTACCTTTCCATGTTCCAAAGGGACCATATATGTTATGGAACCGACCAATCCGACATTCAATTCCAAAGTCTTTTGTATAATGTTTACACAGCTCTTCTGTCGCGAGTTTCTCCAAGCCATAAGCATCTTGAGGCTAAAAATCAAAAAGAAGAAATCCATAAATTGGTTTCTAACAATTGGGAAGAAAACAACTAGATTACAGGTTTGCCTACTACAGACAACAAACCAACCTCTGCAGGCCATGCATCAGATTCCTTCAAGCTCACATTAGTTTCCAGCTGCTTAAATTCAGGGTAAATGCAGGCACTAGAGGCATAGAAGAACCTGTACCAAGCCAGCCATCAAATATCAGAGATCTCGCTAACAACAGTAAGATGAAACATTGAGAGTTCAATGGCATGATTAACTAAAGTAGATCGTTCCAGACTTAAGAACTCTAACTTCTCTCAACATGGAAAAATTAGATACAGAAGATGTAAATATACCAAAACCTAGGGTAGCATACCTCTTGACTCCATTGACCCTAGCGGCCTCAAGCATGTTGAAACTAATCATTGTGTTGTTATACATAATAACCGAGTGGTTGGACTGAATAAAGCCCATCCCACCCATATCGGCCGCGAGGTTGAAGGCATGGTCAACTCCCTCAGTTACCTTCAAGCAATTATCCATGACCCTTAGATCGACGAGATGAAATTCGTGACAGAACATCTCTTCAGTCATGTGCTCATTCCTCTTCCAGTCAGAAGCAATGATGTAATGACCCTCACTCTTCAAACGCCGAGCAATGTGGGAAGCAATAAATCCACCCGCCCCAGTAATTGAAATCCGGAGCTTCTCTGATGGCCAGTACGGTTCCCTTTCAAGGTTCTCATAGGTGTATGCGCCATAAGTGGTTCCTTCTGTGCTTCCCATTCTGCAAACACAAAATTCAGTCAAATGCAAAGAATAATTGTTGGAAATAACACCTGATAACAACGACACAGGGTAAGTGGACAGAACCTAGTAAATCTCTTACAGAGGTCTAACTTACAAATCACAAGTGGTGGGCGAATGGAAATTGCATTCCCAACTCCCCTAAAGCTTGCTCCTTGGACTTGGGCTCAGGGATTAGCAGGGCGAATCGCCACACACTCGTTGGCAAAAATTATCCGAAAAAAAATTGAGCAGGAATAACTACTAAGCAACTTGTTAAATTAAATAGAATGAAAATAGAGAAGTTCCATGCTAATAACACTAAGATAACACAGCCAGCCCCTTCATAAGATGGTCAATCCCCTCAAACTCGATTATGCCCATAGTTCAGCAAAACAATAGGAACAAAAGGAAGAAGGCCAGTCCTAACCACCCGATTATGGCAACTAAAGTTCTGGGAAACCCCTAAAAGAAAGAGCCTGAACCATTAAACTAAAACGTAGAAAATTGATACCAGTACTCATGTCTGGTTCACAGAAAATGCAATGCCAATTTTTAAAAGGCAAATACAAAATTAAAGCCACACAACCCAGGATTACTGAGGGACACAAAATCTACCATTAGCAAAGCACGACATGACTTGAGCCCCCCTCCAAAACTACCATCCAGAAAGATACAAAACTGAACCTCCAAAAGAGGAACCACTAAAATTACACAGAAGAGAGAAACTATAATAAAAGCAAACCAAACGCATTGAGACTGGAGAGCAAAAATTAGCTCAAACCCCACCATAATTCACAGATATATCAGTTTTTTTTTTTTTGTAACCGGGTGTCCGGGCGACGTTAATCACCGGGCAAGCTCCAGTGCCCCAAGGTTTGGACAGACATGTCAGTTTAGTAACGGCTTTACCGCCCTCAAATGAACAAAGAATCCCACAATGTGATGCAAAAGAAGCATTCTACAGCCAAAACAAACCCTAAAATTAAGCATTTCGCTGAACCCAGAAATACATGTGTGTAGCTAGAAACAAATCCATGAAAGGCACGGCTTCACGACATCAAACGACGAAATCGTTCACACCCAGAAAGGAAAAGCTGTGATGTAAACGAATGTTTACCTCTAGAGCCTTGAATTTGGTCCTGTGAAGCTAAATGGAGAAGAAGAGGAAGACGATGAGAGAAGGAAAAGACGCAGCTGTATATAGTGGCTTGGGAGACTTGAACGGTTCACAGTTAAATAAGCAGGTAACGCTCGTGGCTATTTATAGGCCCCGGATACGGAATAGAACAGGGCCACTCATTCGCTCTCTCGATCATATCGCAAATTTACATGCTTTAAACGTAGAGAATCCGGGACACTGTATACAGATTTTGTTGATTTCTGTAACTGTTCCCCCAGTAACGGCTTATCTCGGGTTCCCTAAACGGACCGTACCAACGAAGGTTCGTTCAGCGGTGGAAATTCGGATTTGATTGAACAAGGGTTAGTTTCAAGTTTTCATTGTTTCGTGTTGGGGCTTAATTTACATTCTTCTCACATCACTCATACATAGAAAGACCTTTAACTTCGGTCCCAATAGATGTGCGATATTATAAGTGGATGGACAATACTCCTAAACGGAGGTGATATAGTACGGTACTTATACTGTACAATGTGCGCAGAGTCACATATAAAGGTATTTGGAATCGTTCAATGAATGTACCTTCACTATTTTATGTGATGCACATGCATAAAATAAATTTAAACACATCTATCTTCTATACTCAAATGTGTGCGTTGCTCTCAAACATTTGTCCACTCTAGCTGATTCAAACCGCGACCTGAACCCTTCATTTAGAGTGATTTTCGCTCAAATAAAAATAAATAAATGTTCTAGTAAAACGTTATTCTTGATGTCTATAAAAAGGAAGTTAAACATGACTGATTTTTATTTATATGGTTAATAGTCATCGATTTGAATTTTTTTTTTTTTGGGGGGGGGGGGGGGGGGGGGGGGGGGGGTTATAAATATTGTATTTTTACAGGTTATTTACCAAAAAGATAAAAATAAATACAATAAAATCAATAACCTGAATTATCTACGTGTACCGAAATGAACCCAAAATGGCTATTGTTCGGACAAATCACTTTTTGGATGGTTCGTTTTTTTGGAAGGCTTGGGGGGGAACCAAAATACAGAAGATTCGAGGAAATTGTCATGGGCTCATGGCTGCTACCTGTTTGAGTGGAGCCACTTGAAACTGCTTCGAAAGTGTTACTAGCATGTGTCTTTTGGCAGGGTTTAGGTAATGATAGTTAGAAAAGTCTACGTCCACCGCTTAATATTTACTGCTCGAAAGCTCTCCCGGCGGCTCTCAATTTCATAGTTTAAAAGTGTTTTGGACGGTCCGAATTTTAAAAAAAACTTTTACCGAGACAGACAGTAAAATATTAAATAGTGAATGTTGAGCGGTGAGCAAAACACTGAATGGTATTAATTACCCTATCAATGGTCACCCTTACCGCCAAAAAATTATTCCTTGATCTTGGAGCATCACAACGTGATGCTTCAACACCATTTTTCACCACGTATTGCTTTAGTGTCCAGTACTAACTGTAAGGACTTGACAAGAATGTATGTTGGAGAAATGTGTTAGGGCACTACGTTACAGTATCCAGAATGATTGAATAATTACTCTACCTTGTAGCCCCTTTTTCCCCTTTTAAGTTTAAAAGGGAAAATGGTAAAATTAGCTCACGGGTTGTTATAGGGTTGGAAAATATGGAGTAACTTATAAACATTTATAGACAATATGTGAAGTGCAATAAAAAAAATTGCGCCAATTGTATTTGCCTTTTCTTTTGAAACCTTACGAATTTAAAATCGCCACACTTTCAAATTAAGATTCCGTTCGGCTAAATAAGCCAATTGACTTATTTTTTTATCCTTATTCAATTTTTTTTCATATTTGTTAGTTTTTCATCAATCTTTTTTGGGGATTATTGTATCGTCGTGACGAGAGGAATCTAAAAAGTAAAAACTTATGATCGAAATTCAATTTTTTAAATAAAGAAGAAAAAATGGGCTTATTGGCTTATTTTTGTCTTCATTCAAAAAAATTAGGTTTCGATTATAATTTTTTACCTTTTAGATTCCTCTCGTTATGACGATGCAATAATTTCCAAAAAATGACGAAAAACTAGCAAATACGAAAAAAGTATAAATAAGGACAAAAAAATAAGCCAATTGACTTATTTAGCCGAATAGGGCCTTCTATCGTGCAATTCATTATTGCAAACTCTAAAGACAAAAAACACTTTAACACGTGCACATACTCGCATATTTTGAAGCCCATTATAGGTATGTGCAAGTGTGTCACTAGTAGCATTGATTTGTTCTTAGCGGTAGCCCATCATAGGTGGATGACCCCCGTGTAGTGCATGTGTAGAGCGGCACACAGCTGTCGCTCTCATCAATCAACGATTTATATTAAAAATCATATCTCAATCATTCATTATTGCTTTGTTTGATTTCTTTTCCACTTTTAGGGTTTGCTGTTGGTGTGGATTAGAACACCTTGCAGAAGTTTAAGTTTTGTTGGTTGTTTTATTCAGTTATGTTGAATCGTAAACGATAGTTATTGTGTGATAACTCTTTATTGAAAGTTCATTTTTGAATTGTGCATCCTACAGGGTACCTTGCAAGGCTTTACACTATTAAATTTTTTAATCCATCATAGGTTGTAACTAGTAGTATTGATTTATGATTATCAATGAGAGGAAATAGAAGGCTTTTTCGCCTCATATTAGAACAATTTAAACTCCTTCGACTCTACGCAACCCTTCAACAAGTCTCGTCTTCCTCCATATAAGTCAACTAGCGCTTACCCGTGCCTGCGGCACTACGCATCGCAATTGACATTAGTGTATTGTATTTGTTCCACTTCTTAGTGGCACGAAAGATATAACTAAATCAACCCCGCTACCAATTTAGACCCCGACTAATACAATTCAACTACCTACGGATAAATTGAAATCGTATGCCTTGTTGTAAAAAGAAAGAACAAATGTTAATTTCACATTAAAGACACTGGCATAATTGCTTATTTTTACACATCAGTTACACAAAGAAGCCAACCTAAATTCATAACTTATGCCTTTAAAAGACTGACTAATGGTAAATTTAGCTGTAGAACTGGAGAAATGGAAGGTTCATATCCGTGGGCTTTGGCAAACGCTGATAGAAATCACCTTAAGGAGGGAATCATTGTAGAGCTACGGTTTCCAAACACGCATTACCATGGAGCTCAAAACCTAAAAATAAAAGACCAAAAACTTATAAGAAAAAAAAACGCACCAAACCACCGCATAAGGAACCCACCGAAAGAAATAGAATTCACCGATATTCTTTACCAACTCAGGCCAAGAAAATTGTAATAGCGTTTAAACCATCAAGGAAGAAAGATTCTTGCTAGTAATTTGTGTTTCAAATCAAACTTAGTCCCCAAGCAACACCATTAAAAAAATGTACACGAAAGCCAAACAACAATGTACAGTTCCATAGTATCAACGAAAAGTTACAATGCAAATAGGCTTCTTTGAAGAATCTCTCCTAAGATGGCCCCAATCAGTTTATCAAACAGTTTCGATATGATAGAAGGTGCTTTGTCAAACAGTTTATCATGGCATCAATCACAGCATCGAATGACAATGGCTCAAAGCTTTCTGCCAAAAGATAAATAAACACAGACCCCAGTTAGTGCACGATCATCTTCACAAAGCGACAGTTAGGATAAAAGAGTTTTCACTGAAACACAAAGCCTAAAAAATTGAAAAAAAAATAAACTCATAGAAGAAAAAAAAAAAGTTTACCGATTGAAAAAAAAAATCTCTATGAATCCCACACTGCCGAAGTCCCCTAAAATTAAATAGTCCGCCAAAGTGCCCTAAAACTAACCAGCTCCTCCTACAAATTAATTTTAGACCATATTGGAGTGTTATTGGAGAAAGAGCAACCTTCGGCGAGAAAAGAAAGAGTGATTGGTCAAAAGCAGAGAAATAAAAAATGCTAAAAAAAGCGTACCACTCGCTAAGCAAACTTCCAATCTTGATGATGATGAAAAAAATGAATTAGTATCAAGAATGACTGTAAAATGATGGGCCACAAATGCATAGCAGTAATGCGAAACCAAAGTGATTTTGAAAGGTTAACATCCCAAAGCCACTATTTCGTAGCAAAAGATGAGAAGAAAAATAATTTTAGAGCCCCAACAAAAGATGAGGAATAAACCAATTTTCTACCGTGATCGAGTGTTTGTCCGTGAGACTGAAAAATGAAATTGATTGTCAACGTTGGAAAAGATGGTTATAGAAAAGTCAGGTACAAAAAGGTCACCCAAAGGTTAGAATGATGGGTAACTTCAGCTTTTAAACTTTGCAATTTAGAGGTCAGTGGTAAAAAAACATTCACGGCAGTTCGTGTGTGTCCAAGCCCAGGCAGGTAAACCCCCAATCTAGATCATTTTGTTGGTTTTTTCTGCCTTTTTTTTTTGTTGGATACGTGGTTGGTATACATGTTTATGCGTTCGTGTTGTAGATACTTAAAAGAGTTGGGTTTAGCATTCAAATTTTGAAAAGTGGAATACATATTGGGGCATAACAAAATGGAAAAGAGGAGCAACCCAATGGTTTCCCAAGAGCCCAAAAAACCCTTTGGGTGGAGGAGCAGAAAAACGACCCCAATCTCTACCGAAACATATGGCATCAATGTCTTCTCGTGGTTCGGCTCTTGGACTGCTAAGGAGAACAAAGCCTTTGAAAAGGCCCTTGCTGTGTATGATAAAGATACCCCTGACCGTTGGCAAAATATTGCCAGGGCCATGGTAGGAAAAACTGCAGAGGAAGTGAAGAGGCAATTTCACAAACACGTTGTAGGCAATTGGTTTTTTCTGCCTTTTTTTTTTGTTGTAGCTACTTAGAGTTGGGACCGTTGGGTTTAGCATTCAGATTTTGAAAAGTGGAATACATATTGGGGCATAACAAAATGGAAAAGAGGAGCAACCCAATGGTTTCCCGAGAGCCCAAAAAACCCCTTGGGTGGAGGAGCAGAAAAACGACCTCAATCTCTAATTATTCAACTAAACCTAGTCATTTTCACAAACACGTTGTAGGCAATTCCACGAACACATTGTAGCACAATTAAAAGTACACAAAACCCAGTCACATGCATTTTCACAAACACATTGTAGGCATTCTCCTGAACATGAATTTAATTTTTCAATCTCACAGACAAACATACCTTCTCAAAAGTAGAGAGGGAAGAGGGCCAAGAGGGATTTTTCGTGGTGGTGTTCTGATGGCTGTGCGCTATGGGGTTACTGTGACCAGGTGTGTTCCATTGCTGGGCGAGGCAGGGGGCCAGCGGGGGTGCGTCCGTGAGTCGGACCTGCTGAGAAGACGAAGTACGGTGAAGGAAAAGATGAAGCTTCTGGTTTGGGATTTAGAACGTTTGTGGGTTTGAAATGTGTAAGGAAAAGACGAAGTACGGTGATGTAATTTAGCTTAAAACTATGAGTTTTTTAATGAAATGAGGAGAATGCCTGTGAGCCCTTGGATCAAATCAATCCTAGCCATTCTAACAACTTATCCCCACACCATTCTGTTTTATAATATAGATTTGGATTAGAATTGATGGGTTTTGTATGGTTAAAATAGTCCTTGTACAAATCTTTGAGAAGGAAACCTGCTGGCAAATGCGAATGTTCCTCTTTTCCGTCGATTCTAACAGATAGATATTCTAACAATCTCACTTAGAGCTCATTCCAAAAATCAAAAAAGTCCTTTTTTAAAAACGTAATTTCAAGCTCAAAAATTATGAGTTTATTGAAATCTAAAAATATGCAATATGTATCTTGTTTGAAAGATCTCAATGAGATCTTTTATATGGTGCAAAAAAAATTGAAAAATTATTTTACATTTACATTATTTTTAAGTTCTAAAATATGAAATAAATTGTTTATTTTTTAAGAATGTTTGCCCTTTAGTGATAGTACAAGGGGTGAGAGTATCTAAAAAACATAACGGAAGGTTGTGTCTAAATTAAACTCACTCATAGTACAAGGGTTGAAAATGAAAATCTCCCAAAAGTATATGATTTAGGATGCAATTTCTCATGATTCGGGGGAATTATAAGAGCATCTCCAACTAAACATACACCATGTGAGAGGATGACATTAATATTTTCCAATCAAAAAGTGGATACGAAAAAATTTACGATTCATACAAACTCCAATCACAAATATCTATATTCTCTATTTCAAAAACTCTTCCTTTTCCTTCAATCATTACTTCACTCTCAATACAAATCTAATACTTTTTGCATTTTGTATTCAAAATGTTGTTTTGGAGTATCAAATTCTATATTCTAAAATAGAGGAGGAAATAGAGAATGGATTGGAGTGGAGATCTCCTCCGAAATAGAGAAAGAGAAGAATAAATGGAGGACTAAAGGATCGGTTGGAGATTCGATTTTGTTCACTCTCGTCAAATGAAGGTGAACATTACTCTCATTTTGGTTGGCTCTTTTTAACTTTTAGGTCCCATTAAGTGTAACCATAGTTAGCATTAAAAGCCTAACTGTATCTATTCAAATATATAAAGGGAGAGTCCATTTTAGCGAGGACTCCCCCTAGACTGGCTCACATTTTAAGTTTCCATAAAAGTCCCTGCAAGTTAAAGATTTTAAATCCAATTAATCGTGAAAAAAGGGTAAACATGTAATATCAACTAGAACAGTTTTTTAACCCTCGACGCCACTCATGGGTTTCAACCGCTTGGCATAAGTAATCATTTTATGGGTTTCTCTTCCATGATTCACATTAACCATTAACTCACCCAATCTTTGTTTTTTTTTTTCCTTTTTCTCTGATGAATTCGACGTCTCATCAATTCTAGTACGTGAATTTTATTTTTACCATTTGCCCTCACTTCCCCACAAACTATTCATTTCTTTCATCCCCACCACGGCAGATACAACGCCGTATCTATTTCCAACGGAGGTCCTAACTGGGACGCTTAAACTCTACTATTCCGACGACAACAGTTCCGTTTGTTCTTATTTATATGTGCAAGGTGTGTTAAATTTTTATTCAAGTATGCATGAATCCGATGTTGGGTTGACATTCTGTTTGAATAGGTCAATGTACGTATTCCTTAGGAGTATTACATGTGTTTCCTGATCTGCTGGGAAATTCATGGTTGTATGATGAATTTTAGTTCGATATTAATTCACGATTCATTTGTGAAATTTGATAAAAGACTATTTAGGTATTAGGCAGGGGCGATGGCGGTGGAAGTAGGACATTAATTAGGAAAGGTCGGAGCACACACTCAAATTTCTACCAAAATTGAATCAAACAAAAAGCGAAAACATCAGAGCTTGCACACGCATCGCGTGTATCCAACTTCTAGTGAAAATAATTGGAATCAACTAAATTCATATTTAGAAAGTTATCCCCTGCCACGCAAGGGTGAAAAAATTCCCAGTAAGAGTTTTTTTTTAAAATTTAGCCTGTTAATTACTAAGATAGGCGGCTGCGATTATCAGTACACCCTATAGTGAACTTGCTTATGCATTTAGCGCCGCCGCTTCCAAAGAATAATTGGATTGCTTGTGCATGTCCAGTCATAAACAACATGTATACACAGATAGACTTCTCCACTTCCTAAAAAATTGAACAGAATATATTCATATTTTTATTTAATCAAACTGGGGATTTGGTATTCAACGAAGAAGGTTTGGGGGATCTAAGGATTGGGATTGGTATTCACTTCCAAAAAAATCGAAAAGGATATTTTTTTCCTTTTTGATTTACTTCCATATTTGTTGTCTTTAAAATTAACTATGGTTAAATTTGGTGAGATCTAAGAGTTAGAAAGAGCCAATCAAAGTGAAGATAATGTTCACTACGAGGGTAAACAAAATTGGGTTCCTTGGAGATGCACCGACTATACATATACTCATACAAATGTACCGATAAGTTACCGACCATGTGTGAGTTCCATTTCAGGGTTTCGCATAAACAATCCAAATCGTTAATTAATTTTTAAATAATTTATGGAGTTATAAATGTAAGTACTTGATCCAACATTCAAATTTATCTTAGATTTTGAAAGAAAAGAAATATTTGATGATAAGATAGTAATGATTTGAATAATTCATTCAAGCTCTACCCATGATCAGTACCATAACCTCTACTGCCGAGAGATTATTCTGTGCCCTTGGACACCATATGGCGGTATTCCAAGTCTTTTCACACCACACATTATTGTAAAATCCTTCTTCACGCTTAATTTTGGACATTACGTGACGATGCCCAATCATTAAAAAATTTATCTTGCCGTAGGGTCAAAGGGGCCCGTTGAAGGTAAAAGGTCACCAATCTTCTACAGTTTCATTACGGCCGTTGAAGATACCCCAAATCATTCTCAGAAGGAAATTTTCTCAGAAAAGGTCCCAATTTCTTCCGGATAAATATTCAACATCAGGCCAAACTTTTGAGAGAGAGACAGAGAGAGAGAGAGAATGGATAGGGTGTTTTCAGTGGACGACATCGCGGACCAATTCTGGTCGCCGCCGCCGGCGGTGCGCTTGTCCGACGAGGAAGAGATGACGACGACGACGTCGTCTTCGACCTCGTCCCAGGCTATGATGATGATGAATCGGAGCTCGTCCGAGTGGGCCTTCCAGAGGTTCCTCCAAGAGGCCCAAGTCAAAACTAACGCATCCGACGTCGTTGAGATCAAGGACGTCCAGCCTCCGATTCCGATCAATCCTGCTGCTGCTGCTACTGCTGCTGCTGCCCCGCCTCCCAACAACATTCCCGTTGATTCGGAGGAGTACCAGGCCTTCCTCAAGACCCGCCTCGATTTGGCCTGCGCTGCTGTCGCCTTGACCCGTGTACGTTTCTTCTTAGGACATGTACTTATTTTTTTTCTTGTAGACCTTGTCAATCCATCTGCCTGGTTATATTTTCCATTCCTATCGGTATTTAGTTTTCACCCCTTGTGTTTGAATTGTTGAATTGTGGAAGCTCTATTTTTTTTTCTTTTTTTGAAACTGGATATCGGCCAGCTTGTGTGCTCCTTTGAGTAATTCCGAGTCCTGAAATAGTGACCTGAGTCACCTGACAAACCCTTTAGTGGCACCAATGTGTGAAATGTTTGTCCCTGTGGTATTCGAACATGCTACCTCAGGAGGACAAGCACTCATTTGCTTTCTCATGCCCACTTGGGCAAAATCGCTTGGGATTAAGCTTTATCATTTCTATAACCAACTGAACCAACACGAGGCTTGAGTCGACTTAATCAATTGAATTGGATACATGTCCTGAGGATCTAATGGGTGTTTTAGGTACCTATGGGCAGATAATGCATAAACATCCTCCTTTTGTTCGGGCTTAGGACCCACTATGTGGAAAAGCATGACACAGATGGAGTTAAGCTTATGAAGTCAATGTCGTTTTTAAACTGTATCGATCTTCTTGCCTCTCTCTGTCTCTCCATGGTTACTAGAAACGCGATATGAGTTAAACGAAGAGTAGGGGACTTAAGACTTGCCAGATTTTTCCTGGTGCATTCCATCTGATTTTACTGTATAAAGTTGGACAAGTTTCGCCGAAACCTCAAAACTGGGAAATATTTACCCTGAAACTTTAGTGTAAGTATGATTTGTCGTTGTCCACAGCTACAGTTGATGAAATGAAGGAATCGCCTTTTTATAGTTCGACTAAAAAGTAGAAAGGAAACATTTTTGCATTATCTGATCAAAATTCTTGATTTTTTGATTAGTTCAACTGGAAAATCTGAGGCCTTGTTATTGGTGAAGAGGATCCCCTTTAGATGCTTTTCGGATAATAAATATCTGTTTACTTGGCAGTAAGGATTGAAATAACCTTGCTCTGATGTACCCTTGTGGACGCTAAGTGTCTGAATCGTGAATCCATGATAGTGTAGAGAGACATTAAAATTTAGCCTTAGTGTATATACATCCTTGTGGATGCCAATTGCTTAATTATGAAAATTCGATAAATCAAGCATTTTGAAAGGTTATTTTGTGTGTACAGTGGTTTTGCAATGCTCTCGCTGACATCGTTACTGAGATGCATAAAATTTTGCAAGTTCTGTGTGAACACTCTGTGTGTTGGAACGATCACTCCTTAGGGTAACAGGGACTATTGTCCAGTTTGGCATTTTGAAGGCCAATCAGTGTAGCACCTACTCAGCATAGCAAAAGCTCTTAAACCATGTTGTGTCTTGCCTGTTTTTGTAATTTTCTGTTCGGGAATTTGAAGTTTCTCTCCTTGTGTTGGAAGCTACATCCTAGAATTCTCCTGTTCATTGGATGATCCAAATACCCATTTTTTCATTGAACACCTTATGATGAGTGCAATGTTCAACTGTTCAAGGAATGAAACAATTTCTCTCTCTGACAAGACCATTTTCCTCTCTCTTTGATTGCATCTTAGGTGCAAATATTTGAAGTTATGTTAACCTATAGATATGTAATTAGACAATATGGTTGCTCCTTTAGTAGGAATGAACCGTATGACTAAATTATCTTCTCTAATTTATGTCCGAATCTAACTTCATTCTGATTGATGAATGGTAGCTTCATGTATAACACATGCATTGTCGGTTCACTCTTCAATACTGATTCCTTAGTTATACGGGGGAAAAGAAGAATGAAATCTTTGTTGTGATTCTTATTATGAAATCATTCTTGTGATTCTTTCTTGTGATTATTACTATTCGTGTATAACTATAAAATATTTTAACTCTTTTCTTCTTAAAGATTAAACCACTTTCTAAACACTTTCAATTCATGTCAATAGGCATCTAATATGAAGCCTCAAGAATCTGCTGCTATAGCAAAGGGATCACAGGTGCCCAGCACTTCACAATTGGGATCTGAAGCTCCTAGTAAAGGTCAGTGACTCAGTGTAATCAAAAGTGGTGAGTTCCTTTATTTCTATGCTTTCAGATATATAGGGCACGTATGTGAGGGCATTGGTTTGTGTTTTTATCTTTTTCTTGGTGAAGGACGAATGGATTAACTTTCCCATTTAGTAAGATGTTACTTCTTAGAAAATGTTAGGCATGTAGCAACAATCCAAGAAGTCTGATTGTTTTTGTTGGGGCAAGAGTAAAAAAGCTCTTTTTCAATATCTTTTTAATAGTGCTCAATAGATTGACTATCCATGTGTAAGAAAACACAGCTGCACTTTGTGTAAGTTTTATGCTGGTCGACAGTGGAATTAATTGTCTACTTGATCTCAGTATAGACATGACTTCTTATTGTTGAACCACGTGATTTTACAATTTTTTTGTTGTTCTCAGGAAATTCTATGACATGTTAAAATGTTTCCTTTTTTGTTATCAATTTTCTGGGTCGAGCAATGATATCGAATCTTGATACCAATTTTTAAGACTCCAGCTTCGGCCTTCTTAATCAGCTGAGTTGAATGGAAAAGGACAGAGAATATATGACGTCTGATGCCCTTGTTTTTTGTATTTGTTTGCCATTTAACTCCTTTTATCAAAGTAGTTTAAAGACTTCCAAAGATAGGTCCTTCTTGTTTAATAGGCTGCAATTATCACCCCAAAACCATCAAAAAGTGGGAGTTATTATTAATGGGTTGGCCATTTGAAAGTGGCAGATAAGAAAAGATACCATCACTATGCTGGAAGGTGGAAAGTGGATGGACTGGAGAACATCAGAAGAAAGAGGGTGGGATGGAGAACAAAGAGAGTGGGATGGAGTTGGACAAAGCTAAATGTAAGAGGCATGAAGTTTTCACATATTGGTTCATTGCTTCCAGGGTGAGATGCGTTTGACCGCAATTCTGAAATTGCTCTAGCTAATGCTGTTCAAGGTCTGTGAAGGTATTTAGAGACAGTATACTAGGATGACCTTAAAAAAACTGCATTAAGGATGAGGAAGAGGAGTCTGAGAATGACCAATTGCGGGGAATGGCAACCAAGGTTTTTAAGACCAAATTCAGATTATGGTTTTTCGATCTTGTTTTTTTTTTCCCCCCCTACTTGTGTTTACATTTTAGCCTTGTTTTTGTGTAAATATATGTATTCTATTTCTTTCTTTTTTGTTCGTCCTCTTTACATGGAGCAGGTATGTTGTCAGATGTTGCACAAAAAGTGTTTGAGGCAATGCGAAATCTGTTACTTTATGTTGACATGTCATTCCAATTTTGTTTTAATGACCATTGTAGGATCTGGGTATGGACTACCAAAGGGACAGGATAATGATGCTGCTGGAACAGTTGGAATTCCTTCCTTGCAAGCTATGCAAAAGAAATCTGGGGTTCCTGCAAGGTCAACGACAAGTGGGTCGTCAAGAGAACAGTCAGATGATGACGATGAAGCTGAGGGGGAAACGGAAGCATTGGAGAACATGGACCCTGCCGATGCAAAACGTGCAAGAAGGTAATGTGGTTCTCCTGGTTACTTGCCCAATTATTGTTTAGCTCTGTCTAGAAAGTTAAACACTGTAGCTGTTGATATATCCTATTTAATATTCTTGCTAGTAGTTGCTTATCAGGGTAGTTTTGTTTCTTTGTCATATGTTGGAAGAAATGTATGCTATCACAACCCCTACGAAGGGTGTCAACTTCCTCTCCATAGGAGTTGAACCCACAACCTCTCATGGCAATACATACGGAGCTGATGGGTTCCCGAATCGAATCGCTATCTTTTCCCCGAACCATGACCAATTTTTTTCCCATTGGTATGGTTATGATGTAGGCCATGGATAACCAATTGGGTATCGGTTCGGTTATGGTTTTATATGTTACCTGAACTGATATCAGAACCGAACCGGAATAAGGAAATTACAAAAATACAATATATATATATATACACACACACACACACACACACAGAGAACAGTTGAGAGGGTGTTCCACTTTTGAAAAAGTTAACTTTTTTTCAAACGGAGGTAATTTCAAACTCAAATATAATAACCAAACCAAACCGAGCCTTAAGTCCCAATCACTTGGGGTTGGCTACATGAATCCTTTTTCTCCATTGAGCTCTGTCGAGAGCCATTTGTTCACACAAACCTACTCTACTCGTATCGTTGCGTACCATAGTATCTAAAGTCAATTTAGGTCTACTCATCCCCGTAGCATTGCTACCCAAAACTATCTTATCTGCTCTCTTAACTACTGCATCTCCTGATCTACGGTAGACATGCCCAAACCATCTTAGCCTATTTTCCCTCAACTTCTCTTCTATGGGTGCTACACCTACCATCTCCCGTACCGTTTCATTTCTAATCCTGTCTCTTCTAGTCTTACCACACATCCACCTCAACATTCTCATTTCTGCTACACTCATCTTGGTCACCTGTTGTTTCTTAATAGGCCAACATTCTGTCTCGTAAAGCATCGCTGGTCTGATGGCAGTTCCATAAAATTTTTCTTCCAATTTTATGGGTACCCTCTTGTCACACAATACACCAGTAGCGCTCCTCCACTTAAGCCACCCCACTTGAATCCTATGAGTCACATCATCGGCAATCTCTCCATCCCTACTAATGATTGATCCTAAGTATTTAAAATGAGCACTCTTAGGTATCTCCTGGTCTTGGATCATCACTCTTTCTTCGTGCGCACTGCTGGTACCACTAAACTTGCACACCATATACTCAGTTTTACTCCTACTTATTCGGAAACGCTTTGACTCTAATGCTTCCCTCCAAATTTCTAGTTTCGTATTAACACCTCTAGCAGATTCATCTACGAGGACAATGTCATCTGCAAACATCATACACCATGGGATATCCTCCTGGAATTGTCTAGTCAATTCATCCATAACTAAGGCAAAAAGGTACGGGCTCAAGGCTGACCCTTGATGCAATCCGACAGTGATAGGGAATTCACTCGTTTCCCCTACTGGTGATCGAATGGTAGTGACGGCACCTTCATGCATGTCTCTAATCACCTCGATATACCCTTTGGTCACTCCCTTCCTCTCCAGAACCCACCATATGATGTCTCTAAGCACCCTATCATAAGCCTTTTCTAAGTCTATGAAAATCATATGGAGATCCTTCTTCTTTGCTCTATGTTTTTCTACCATTCTCCTTAATAAGTAGATAGCTTCCATGGTTGATCTACCAGGCATGAACCCAAACTGTTTCTCTGACACTGTAGTCATCACCCTCAAGCAATGCTCAATAACTCTCTCCCACAATTTCATCGTATGACTCATCAATTTAATACCTCTATAGTTGTTGCAGCTTTGGATATCCCCTTTATTCTTATAGATAGGTGCTAGAGTGCTCCTTCTCCATTCGTCGGGCATCTTCCTCGTCATAATAATCTTGTTAAACAACTTCGTCAACCAAGTCACCCCTAGGTCACCTAGACTTTTCCACACTTCAATAGGGATACCATCTGGTCCTAAGGCCTTACCCGGTTTCATCCTTTTCAAAGCCTTGACTACTTCGAATTTTTGTATTCTCCGATAAAATTCATATTCTATATTCTCGCCAGGTTCATACTCTTCCTCCCCCCCAAAGCCTCCTTCATGTTTCTCATTTAACAACTTCTAGAAATACAACTTCCATTTATCTCTGATCGCCTCGTCTTTTACCAACACCACCGAATCAATATCTTTTATACACTTAACTTGAGAAACGTCTTTAGATCTCCTTTCTCGCAACTTAGCAAGTTTATAAATAATTTTTTCTCTATCTTTACTATCGAGTCTAGCGTAGAAATTCTCATAGGCTTCCAACTTAGCATTCCTAACAGTTTTCTTAGCTTCCTTGCTAGCTTGTTTATACCCCTGAAAATTTTCCTCAGTCCGGTCCTTTTGCCACTTTTTAAAACACTCCTTCTTGGCTTTTACCTTGATTTGAACCTCGTCATTCCACCACCATGTCTCCTTAGAAATTGGACCTTTTCCCTTCGATTCCCCGAGAACTTCTCTCGATATTCTTCTAATATCGTTAGCTATGGTATTCCACATATTGTCACCATCTCCTTTCACTCCCCACTGTACTTCTTGGGACATTCTTTCCTTGAATGCCTCTAGTTTCTCTCCTCTTAGGCCCCACCATTTAGTTCGTGGGTATCTAGTTTCCTTGCTCCTTCTAATATTCCCCTTGAGGCTAATATCTAACACCAAAAGTCTATGTTGTGCCACTAAACACTCTCCGGGAATAACCTTACAATCCTTACATGTCAAGCGGTCCGCACCTCTAGCGAGAAAGTAGTCAATTTGGCTTCTATTGGCTCCGCTCTTAAAGGTAATTAAGTGCTCTTCTCTCTTCCTATAGAGGGTATTTCCCACTATAAGATCAAAAACTACTGCAAAATCTAAAATCCTCCGACCACCTTCAGTAAGGTCCCCAAAACCAAAGCCACCATGCACCTTCTCATACCCTTGCTTGTGCACTCCCACATGGCCATTGAAATCGCCTCCTATAAATAGCTTCTCCCCAAAGGGTATATCTTGAACCAAATCATCCATCTGCTTCCAGAATTGCTCTTTAGTGAGATCATCCAAACCTATTTGGGGTGCGTAGGCACTAATAATATTAACTATGCTCCTTCCAATCACAAGTTTAACTAAAATAATCCGATCTCCTTTTCTCGTGACTGTAACTACCGAATCTTTCAGGTGTTTATCTACTACGATACCTACTCCATTTCTATGTCTATTCTTGCCCGTATAGTAGAGCTTATAACCTGTATTCTCTATTTCCCTAGCTTTCTCCCCTACCCACTTAGTTTCCTGAAGACAAGCTATACTAATCTTCCTCCTAAGCATGGTGTCAACTAGCTCCCTAGTCTTACCCGTCAATGTCCCTATATTCCAAGTTGCTAAACAAATCCTATAATCCTGGGCTAACTTCTTTACCCGTGCTCGTCCAGGAACACACGGGAACCCTTGCTCATTTATCACCACACCCGGGCGCCGGTGTGGCGCCCCTTGCTCATTTTTCGAAGCACTTGAAGGCAGGCACAACGCGTCGCTTAAAGGGAACGCCTTAGCATGTTTCGCTATTATATTTGGATTCATGTCATAGAGATCTGACGGGTTTTTTACATGCTAGCTGTCAGCTACCTAATACACAACCCTCCTCCTTTATCCGGGCTTGGGACCGGCTGGAGAATAAAGATAAGGCTCTATCAAACAAGATCCATATTGGTAGGAAATTATTTGCGTAAACACATGATTTTTAGCTTGAAATTACATTCTTTTTCAAAAAATTCTTTTTCTACAAAACCAGAACACCCCTTGAGCTGTTTAGGGCTATTCTTTCATTCACCCACACCGCAGGCCTGCAAGCCCAACCTTCTCCTCTGCAAACCTCATCTTCTCCGTTTGACATCTTTCATTCTCTCTCTCTTGCCGTCATCACCCCTTCGCCGTCGATCATCACCGTGTCGTCGTTCGTCCTCGATCTCCCTCTGTTAAGGTTTCCCTGATCTAATACAGGTCTGTGTGTGTGTGTATATATGTGTTAACTGAGTCTGAGAGGTTCTTTCGCTGCAGTTTCAGAAGAATATAAAAGCTTTGTTTTTCATCCACATTTTTTTTTGGAATAAAGGGGTGTATTGCGAATTTGCGATGATGATAACTGTTAATCCTAGCTCATTATGAGACCTTCTTTCTAAAGAGAAGGTCTGGGACTAGACTCCATCCAACATGTATCTGAGCTTTTCCCTCTCTTTTTTCCTTTGTTTTTTAGATTCAATTTATACTTTTTCTTTTTCAATTCAGGTCATTATGTGATCGAATACTTCTTTGTCTTATCTTCTGAGGGAACATTTTGTGCCTCTTTTGATTGTGTGTGTCAATATTGTTATGATTTTTCATTTTTCACTGCTGGGAATGTTTTTCAGATCTTTGAATGTTGGAATTTTTTAGAAACTAGAATCTACATTGAATTTTTTCTGGAATTTTTGAGACAAGTCAAGCATCTTAATGAATCAGTTGATAGATTTCTCTTTTTCCGGTTTGGGGTGGGGTGGGTTCAATTTAAACCAAGTCTTCGGTTAACCATTTGGTTTGGGGAATACCTGAATCCCATGGGGTAAGGGCATGGGGCAGCTCCTCCCGTTCGCAGCGGGTATCGGGCCGGATTCGGGTAGGTGGAGGATTTCGGGGATCGGGTACCGATATCCCAATATCCGCCCTGTTGCCATTCCTATGTCCTCTCTGCACCTAAGTGCAATTACACAACCGTTTGGCCAGGTTTCCCGGTTATTCTTGTCTGGTTAATTAGTAATCTAAATTTTTTTGAAAAGAAATTCTCCATCAATTATAATGCAACAGTTAAATGAATCTTTTTTTTCAAAAAAGGTTTTTGATCCACACACCACATTAGTGAGGGGTCTAGTTCAATAACATAACGCAGTGAGGCATGAGCGGGTTTTCCTTGCACAACTTGCCTCAAACAAATCAATGACTTATCGAATATGTTTTCTGGATATTGGAAAGGATTCGTATGTGTCTTTGGTCATTTAATTAGCGGAAATTTCAGTCTAATGAACCTCTCTACGATGTGTTCTAAAAGATCCTAGGTAAGGCCTTTATGCCGATTTGAGGTTCACAAGAACTCGACAGGCCACTAAAGACTATAAGGTTCTGTTTGGAACTTGAGGAAGAAATTGAAGAGAAGGAAATAATCCTTCTTCCCTTGTTTTGTTCATAGTTTTGTTAGTGAAGGCAAGCTAACATTTGTTTGCCTTGTCATTTTGTGACATTCTTTTCCCTCTTTTTTTCGGTCTTTCTCAAGTTAAGTTGAATTTCTTTCCTCTTTCCTATAAAATAAGGCCCTTGGCCATTTGGTTATAAATAAGGCCTTAACCCTTGGGTAAAAAGATCCCGGGATCTTGGCTTTCTCTCTTGGAGGCTTGAGCCTTGGAGGTTGGTGAAGAGAGCCATTATTGTGCAATAATGGTGGTGGTTATGGAGGAATCAGCTATCATGCCCACGCATCGAGAGAGGATTGCGTCCCTGGAGGAGTGCATGGAGCCTTCAGAGCTTGCCAGACACGGAGTCAAGCTGCTACTGAATGTGTCGGTTAAATTCAGTCTACAGAACTTGACTTTGCAGAACTCGTCTCGTAAAGTCAACTCAACACCATCCGGGAGGCAATCCAACTTAGTGAGCTCGAACGCGTGACCAGGGGGACTCCATCTTTGGTGGGGGAGAATCAGAAAGTCGAATACTGGAGTGAATGGCAAGAAATAGGGTTGCTTGCTTGCTTAGTGGCATCCACAACTGGATTTTCTCATAGGTGAGCAGCTTCACATCACAAGTGAGAAATGGTTCTTAGCGAGGTTAGCGCCTGTCTTAGATTGATAAGTGAAAGGAGACTGTCTTCAACCAATAGAGATCCACTACCTTTAGAGGTGCAAGAACCGATCTTAAATTTTGTACCCGCATTTGCATTTGCTTATATTTAGATCTAGCTTGCGTGTTTTGTGAAACATACAGTTTGGTGTTTGATCTGTTTGAAACCATCAAGATATTCATGCATGCTTGCAATTCTGTCCATCTATATCTCTAATATGTTATATTCATGCTTTAATAAATATTGTACTTGTAATCAGTTTTCTTCAATTGATCCGTTTAGTGTTTGCCAGAATGCTTTCTAATAGAGAATCAGCAAGACGCTCTAGGAGGCGGAAACAGGCCCATTTGACTGAGCTTGAAACACAGGTTTAGCCCTTTGTTTTGCTCACTACCTTAGATTTCCTAACTTGTATTTTGTAAGGATATTTTCATGGTCTTTCCTAGGTTTCTCAATTACGGGGTGAAAATTCTTCTTTACTGGAGCGCTTTACTGACATAAGCCATAAGTACAATGAAGCCGCTGTTGACAACAGAGTTTTGAAGGCTGATGTTGAAACATTAAGAGCTAAGGTAAGTGATTCAGATGCAGTGGGTACCTTATGTTACCGGGAAATGCTAATACCCTAGCAGGAATGCATGTTCCGAAATATGGTACGCTTATGTTCCAAAAAAGTAAATCTAGCAATCCAAAGCCATTTTAAAAGTAAATCGTTTCCTAGTTTGTTTTCTTCAATATTTCCGCTAAAAAAATCAAATGCAATAAGCTAATACTCTAGAGCCTAGAGAGACTGGCACTTCAGCAAGAAATTACATTAAAAAAAAACTTGTTCTACCGTTCCTGAAATGTGATTTAGATGAATAACTTCTAAAATAATGCAGAATTTTATGGATATTTTCACTCGGAAGAAATACATTCTGATATGATAATCTATGTATGCCTACCCCCATGGTACCGCCATTTAGGGCATATGGCTTTCCTGTTTCCCGTACTGAATCAGTCAGCATTGGATGTAACATAGGGCATACAACACATATTAGAGGTGTCCCACTATGAGGGTTTTTTTTGGAGGTTACTTTGGCAAAAAATGTTCTCACACTCTAGCTTCTACCTTTCCAGGAATGTACTTATATAAAATTACCATGACACGTACAGCTTAGAATCCTCATATCAATCGCTCTCAATTTATGAGATTGTATGTATGGGACAAAGCAATTGGCAAAACCGTGCTTTCTATTTTCTGCATTCCAACTGATACTTTTATTCATAGGTGAAGATGGCTGAAGAGACCGTTAAACGGGTTACCGGGTTGAATCCGCTGATCCATGCCATGTCAGAGATATCCACAATGGGTATGACATCATTTGCTAGTAGCCCATCTGACACATCAGCAGATGCTGCCGTTCCTGTGCATGATGACCCTAAACTGCAATTCTATCAATCTGCTTCGAATACTCACATGTCCGCCCATGATCATAGAATTCAAAATGGTTTTGCCGACATTCCACCTTTGGGAGATAATGCGCCACAAAATCCTGCAAAAATTGACAGAACAGCTTCCATGCAGCGAGTGGCTAGCTTGGAGAATCTGCAGAAGCGGATCCGTGGGGGTGCAAATTCTGGTGGGACCCAGCGCAGCGGAGAGCAGTAGCAATGAGAGAAGAGCCCACTCAAATGGAGGTTTTTATTGTAAGCAAGTGTCGTGACCGAATCTTGTTAGTATAATTCGTATCGGTTCATATTGTACGTCTTCTTATTCTTATTGTCTCTATTGCATTGTGGATAGGACCCAAAAGGGCCAAAACCCTTGTTTGATTATGTGCTGCTGGGTGGAATAGCTCCGGCAATAATTTAGTTTATTCAATGCAGTTCCCTTCATGATCATTTTGCTTAGATGGGAAATGAATGGTCTTTGTATGGTTTTTATTGTTCAGAATTTCTTGTATAATCTCATCAGAACTGGTGATTAATGTCTGTTCACCATGATTTGATAACTGGGATTCTCCATTCACTTTATCTCCAACTATAATTCTGTTTCTCTAGTTGTGCTGTCAAGTGTCTATTTCACGATGCATAAATTTTAGATCCAACCCAAAAGTCTTATCATCTATATAATACCGATCATGCTGTCTAGCACGAAGGCTGCAGGTATTATGGATCCTCTGACTCTCAATCGGGTTGCCTTCCCAGGTCTCGCCAGTGTTGCTCGTGATGTGCCTTGAGATGGCCGTCTCTTGTCCCCCTGCAATAGGGAATCCATAATACCTGTCAAGTGTCTATTTCACGATGCATAAATTTTAGATCCAACCCAAAAGTCTTATCATCTATATAAAACCAATCATGCTGTCTAGCACGAAGGCTGCGGGTATTATGGATCCTCTGACTATCAATCGGGTTGCCTTCCCATGTCTCGCCAGTGTTGCTCGTGATGTGCCTTGAGAGATGGCCGTCTCTTGTCCCCCTGCAATAGGGAATCCACTCCACTTCCGCATTTGAAAAAATTATTGAGTGCTTTTGGAGTATCATCACGTGATGCCGTAAGATTTTCCACTTGGAGTATCACTCCCCGATGTCGTAGAATTTTCCACCATTAAGCGATTACGCATTGATTTGAGACATTCTAGATTCTAGAATGTATTAACTTAAATTAATGTGAGGTGATAGAACGACGAGGAACACATTAAGGGGTGAAGGGGGAACTCCAAATATTCTCGTCTATTGTACTAATTTACAAGTTAATTATGAAAAATGATATGGAATTGACCTTGGCAAATCCCTTGAGTGGAAAAAAAAATCTTAAAATTTTATATTTATAGGGTAAAAATTTCTAAAATTTCAAGTTGTGAATCATTTATTAAGGTTGTGTGTATAAAACTAAACGGTGTCTACTCCCAGACACAAAATATATACTAATGGAAATATATTTTTCGGACCTCGGTAGAAATATATACTAAAGGAAATATATTTTTTATTATCAATATTAAAAATTTAAAATACACCGGGATTCGGGTGTTCTGTATCCGCCATTGGAGAGCCGCCGTGGATGGGCCCAAAAATGACTACAGCGACCAATCCCATGCCGCCACCTATTGACAATTTATCTGCTTTTTCAACGAACAAACAAATCGGAAAATTCCAAAAAAACACTAGCAGCCCGCACAAAATCAAAATATCTCATCAAAATCCATCCGTAGATAACCGAGAGAGCTGAATCAGCCATGGCGGTCTCAATCTCATCCTCTCTCTTCTCTCTCTCTCCAACAATTCCGAAAACCTCACCTTCTTCTTCTTCAAAGTCTCTCTCCTTCTCTTATTCCAACTCAACCTCGTTCAGCAAGTCGTTGACCCACCGAATTAGCAGGGGCAACAACAGTGCTCGGGTTCCGGGTCGGGCCAGGACCCGGGCCAGGGTCCTGACCTGTAAGTGCTTTTTCGGGCTTGGGGTGCCGGAGCTGGTGGTGATAGCAGGCGTCGCCGCCCTCGTTTTCGGCCCGAAGAAGTTGCCTGAAGTCGGCCGCAGCATTGGCAAGACGGTCAAGAGCTTCCAACAGGTCAGGGCTCTACTTTGTAGTTCCTATTATTGTTGTTCTCGTTTCTAGGGCTTTGAGGTATTATCTTCTGTTGCGTAATATGTTTTTTAGTTGTGGGTGGGTTTTTTGGGTGAATGATGCATTTTATAACCAACCATCCAAAAACCATAGGATAACCCCACTACACAGGAAAAAACTGTACAAAGAAAAACCTATTACAAACTACAAAAGAATCAAACCACTTTTAACAGGTGGTAATACCCAGAATTCGAGGAGAGATATTCCAAAGATGACAAAATCTTTGGTTTTCCATTGATTAGGAATATGTTTCCAGGAGCTGACCCAAAGTCTCAAATTGTCTTCTATGCGAGCAAAAATCACGTCGGAATTCATTGGCCTTCCCCCAAACACCCTAGAGTTTCTCTCAAGCCAAATGTAATACACCCCTGCAGCTAAAGACAGCTTGAAGAGGAGTGCTCGAAAGGAATTACCTTTACAGTAACCCATAGCCCATATAAGTTCATCATCCCAATTTCCTGGCCTTTTGTGAACTTCAAATCGGCTTAGAACTGAACGCCAAATCTGTCTTGAGAAATTACATTGAAAGAATAAATGATTGGTTGATTCATCATGCTGAGAACAAAGACTACAGAGGGGGTCAATAGGCAGTCCCCACCTTCTAAGTCTATCTTTAGTGGCAAGCTTCCTCAAGCAAGCAATCGACAAAATAAATGCCCACTTGGGGACATTTTTTGAGAACCAAACAAGTGAAGACCAACACGCCTTGGGTCTCCTATTTCTCAGAGCTTCCCAAGTGTGCTTAGATGAATAACTGCCAGTAGGGGAGATGATCCAAGTAATCACATCCTCCCTATCGTCATGTGGGATGAAAGAGTCAGGAATAGAATTTTGAATCTACTGAATAATCCTATTACGAGGTCTAGGCCAATGCCAAGCACCGTTAGCAATAACAGAGCTGACTTTATCATAAAGAGAAGGGCCCTGGATAAAGTTCTGTCATCAAAGAGTTTTTAAAGAAGGACATTTGGATGCCAATCATCCAACCACAAGAAAGTGGCCTTCCCATTGCCTATTGTGTGCTTTACAAATTTATGCCCCAAATCTCTTAACTTCATGGGCTTTCTAGTTGTGGGTGGGTTGTGCTTGTATTGTTGTGCAATTGCCAATTGTGGCTGTTATTGGATGGTCTTTTGGTTGTTCACCTTGTGAAACTATATGATTCCCTTCTTGAGAAGGGAAAAAGAAAACAAAATTCCAAACATTAGGAATGATAAAAGGTTGTTTTTAAGAGGACAAATGTGCCGGACTCAAGATTTGTGTCTGGTTGAGGCTTGAACCACATATTCTTCTCTATTGATAACCAAAAATTTCATATGTATACATTGTTACTTTAGAAGTCTGAACGAGACGATATTATGTGTATGTGGGTAGGCGCCATTTAGTGTCATACACGCAATCAAAAAATGATTGATAAGTTTAAAGTTTATGAATTTTTTCCACAAATGAGAATTTGAAGTATTTTTTTTCACCCTAGGGACTTGCAGAGGCCGATCCCGTAGGCTTTTTTCAAAATTAACTTGGTATTTGGAGTTGTGTTGGGGCCTAAGCACCTCCTAGCCCCCCCTTTTGTCCGCACCATACCCCCGGGGTCTAGACTTCATATGAATATTGCTCCCTCCGTCCCATAATAATTGTCCATATCTCACTCTTTGGACCTCTTAAAAAAAACCCATTCTTTTATATGCTACTAGTGTCTTGTCCGTTCGATGATCGGGGATGGAAAAAAACAACTGTGAGAACTTTTTTCTTGTTGTCATGTGCATCAGCGGGTCGCGACATGTATAGCTCTTGAAATTTACTCCATTTTCTCACCAAAAAATTAGGAAAATTCCACAACAATTTAAAAAAAAAAGGATAGAAAACAACAAGAAGATAGTTTCATGCAAAATATAGTATATAGTTGTTATGTTATTGATTGAACTTAGTTTCCTTTTCAAACAAAATAAACTATATGTATTACATTTCGTAAATTATTTAGAATAATGAATAAAAAGATGGAAATTTGAGGAAATTCCATGTAGGAGAGAGAGTTAAGAAAAGAGCTTCTTTTATTTTAGGTAACTACATTCATATAGTATATACTATATAGTATAGATATGGGTTATTGATTTCACTCAGTTCTAGTAAACAAAGATTTCAAATTATGAAAGATATTACTATAAATTACAAAATATAAATAATTTTTTGACGTAACTCACTATACCTAGCTGTACTCAACACAGAAATGAAACTAAGTTGACAAGACTTCGTTTTTTTATGCTTAGCATGACTGTAAAGTAACAATGTGGTCTACGGGTTCTTAAATATAATAGCACTTAACTCTAATTTGCAACTTAAGTTTGGCACTAAACTATTATTTGATCTTAAATTCCTAACAGCCCGAGTCATTTAGCTGTTTCCTTCTCTGGGCTTGCTGTTATCTCATCTACAGTGTAGAATTGCTGTGATCCTTTGCTCAAAGTTCTTGTTTGATATATTGATACTCTGTAGAACGGTGAAATTTTGGTTGCCCGTTGTCTCTTGTATAGTTGTATCAGTTGAATGCAAGGAGGATGTTCTCTCGAAATTTTTGGAAATTGCATTGCATATCGCGTCACGTGTTCGTCCCCTGCTAGGCTGCTACTTAGGCTGGGGTTAACGCATATCAAGTCTGAATTGAAGTGTTTTTTTCCTTTTCTGAGAGCCCTTTTCCTGCTAAATTCTTGGGGGTCCCCTTGCTTTTCAATAGTTTTCATTAGGCTTAACTATGATGACTGTTTTCAGCTCAAAGAGAGAAATTTGCGCAGTATTCAGAGCTGGTCCAATATTTTCTCTTTTCTTATAGGAGTTGATGCTATCAGTTTTGTTCAGTATTCAGGTATACTGTGCTTCTTGTTTTTCCTGCCTCAGATGATGCTGAGATGAATCGAATATTTATTGAGAACCTTTCTTTGGACCAGATATGTGTTTGAGCCAATGTTCAGTACAGTATCGTCTGCTCTCTGAAAACTAGAGGACCCAACATCCTTAGGCATTTGTGGTTTGAGTAAAAAGTCATACTTCTTGCTGGTGAAGTGTGGGTGCATAACTTTGTTCTAAGAGTTAATTTTACTTGTGTGGAATATGGTCCCTATTGTTTGTCTTGTTTGATATTAATTTTACTTGCCCAGGAGGAAAAAGCCCTTAGGCTTTCCCTAATATACAGCTACAAATCATTTGCTGGTCTATTAGCTACTGAATTATTGTCGTGGTTTTACTGGATTGCTCCTGTGCATAACCTTTTGTTAAATGTTATGCTTAACATTTGGTAAAATGTTTTTCATTGCTGCAGGCGGCAAAGGAGTTCGAGACAGAGCTGAAAAAAGAACCTGATTCTGAAATAGAGACCCCCGTGGAGAAAGCTGCTGCAGCAAGTGAAGAGGAGAGAGAAGTAAATGTCTCAAGCACAAAGGGGGGGAGCTTATGAGACTATGAATAACAGCACCATTTAAGCCTTTCTCTGCTCATACCCTGCTAGTTTTTTTTTTTTTTGAATGGCTATACCCTGCTATAGTGTTGGTTGAGAACCATGTGTGGAATTTGTGGAAATGTAAAAGTTGAATCATCTACTTCTATTCCATAGTATGCAGAAAGCTTTTTGTTGGGCAAATTTCCAATTTTGTTTGCATATCTGCACAACAATAAAGAAAAATGTGACGACGCAAGTTCCGTGTCTTAAATTTAGGTGCTATGACTTTTCTGCTCCGTCACATTCGATAGCTGGCTCAACAACGTGATCGTGACCAATGCAGAAGGATTGTTGTGAACACGCATTTCGTACATTAGGATTTTTGGTCATGCTACGTTTATTTGTGTGAAATCCATTTCCTGCAATGTATGCATTAGTTGTTTCCTGTGGTTACATACTGCCTTAATCTTTGCATCTGCAGGGCCTTTACTTGTTTAGGGCTCGTATGCATTAACCATTGCTTCTGGGAAGGAAATAGGTGTCAACAGCTCACTCCTGTCTAGTTCAGAACTGGTTATTTGAAATAGAATCAAGTCATTCGAAAGGGGAATATGGACGTCTCGAATCACTGAAAGGCCCTTGACCTTATTCCCATGAAAGAGCTGGGTCTCAGCGGCTTGAAGTTAACAACGCCTCGTCGTACAAAAGTCAGAATTAGCCTTTCAGCATCTTACTTGAGGGTGAAACTCTTCCTTCAAATATTATACACGGAAGTACTTTATTTTTTAGTTCGAAAATTATGTCTTTTCGTAGTGGATTATCAAGCAACGGAGGGAGTATATTCTATTCTCCTTGAAGGGCCGGGTGTTTAGCCTGTGGCTATAACCTCAAGAACAAAGTAAAAAAAGTAAACCTTCATCAATATCTTGTGCAAGAACAACTATTTACCCCCTTTGGTACTTTTTGTGAAAAAATTTACCCTCGCGAAAGAGCATCTCCTGGCCACTATCCAGCATATTCTAGGCTTCTAGATGGTTGAAGAAAACATTAGAGATGTTAAGGACAAGAGACATAAATGAGAAAATTCCAAATGCATGCATAACTTACGAAATATTATGGCCTACCAACTCATCAGATTCCACCTCCTCCTCTAGCAAAGTAAGCCTTTTCAAAAGATTGATTATGATATTAATTGATCAGACGCCCATTTTGTTTGACTACTACATTTCGTGATTAGACCTTTTGCATATTTCATTGTAGCCGCCTCACACAACAGCCGCCATGTTTCATCCTCTTGAGTACATGATATCTATCCTTTTATCCAGAGAAGGGTGTTTGACACTTCACCACGTCTCAAATCGGTTGATATAAGTTCTGCGGAGGACAAAATTAGCGCATTGATAGAAAACTTCCTCTGATGATGCACTAAAACCACTGATCGAATGGAATTATAATTGACAAATCACGCGTGCGTCAAGCTCTATCGGCACAAAGTTTGACAATACTATATTTTTTTGGCCGTAATAAAAAAAGACGTGATCAGATCAATATCAATGATGGTTGGAGAGTGAAATATAGTGATTTGTGCAACATGTGACCCTAGGAGTGGTATATTGCCCAAAAAGTACTCCATTTTAGCATGCGAAAAAATGAAGATATTATTGTATTGTTATTAATTTGTCACAAATCATTGAATTAGGTGCTCTTAAGTTCTCAAGGACAACAAAAAAGTTTGCAAACTTTACTTTGGTCTTATCCT
This sequence comes from Rhododendron simsii, assembly GCA_014282245.1. Classification (NCBI taxonomy): domain Eukaryota; kingdom Viridiplantae; phylum Streptophyta; class Magnoliopsida; order Ericales; family Ericaceae; genus Rhododendron; species Rhododendron simsii. The sequence continues at coordinate 8,080,677 of CM024959.1, read as the reverse complement.
TATGTATACCCTTGTCAAAGCAAAACAATAAGGAGGTTGTTTAAGTAAATTCAATACCAACGCTCCTTTATAAAAAGCAAGTGGTTTCTCATCACTCCACCTGCAATTTCCTCTACAACCAAACCAAAAGCAGATAAAATCAAGATGGGTTCAGCTTTCTTAGATCTGCGCGTGGCGCTTATGATCATAACCGTCGCCACCGCTGCCATAGGTGTAGCTGCCCAGCAGTGCGGGCGGCAGGCTGGCGGCCAGTTGTGCCCGGGCAACCAGTGCTGCAGCCAGTGGGGTTACTGCGGGACAACCGACGACTATTGCTTGCCTTCCAATAACTGCCAGAGTAACTGCAAGCCTAGCGGCGGAGGTGGAGGTGGCGGTGGCGAAGGCGCCTCCAACGTGCGTGCAACGTACCATTTCTACAACCCGGAGCAGGTGGGATGGGACTTGAACGCCGTTAGTGCTTACTGCTCCACGTGGGATGCTAACAAGCCTCTCGCGTGGCGGAAGAAGTACGGGTGGACGGCCTTCTGCGGCCCCGTTGGTGCTCGAGGCCAAGCTTCTTGTGGGAAGTGCTTACGGGTACCTATTTAAGCCCTTTACCTCATGTAGATATATATACATCTACATACGTGTATGCATATGTATATTAATTATTCAAAGTTTTGTCGATCGTAATTCATATCTATCCGCACGTATTATATAGAATTAGCCTGAGACATCCGCACCTATTATATAGAATTAGCAATCATAGCAATCATCGGTATTTTCAAACCAGTCGAATAATTTCGATTTGGTTTATGTGTTTTAAAGACCGGGCGAAACTGGACCGGTTATATATATAAATATAGGGGAGGAGAATCGAACCCTAGAAGGCTAGAAGGATATCCCATCTCTTTACCAATAGGCTACCCATCCATTTGATGTATATTGGTTGAATAAATATATTTATTATATAAAATCAATCATATATATACATATATAAACTGTTTTTATGGGCTTAATTATGTTTTATGAATTTTATTTTATTTTATGTATTAGGCTCAAAATTGATCCTTTCTTGTTGGGCAAAAAAAAGGGGTTGAATTATGGGTTTTTAGTTAATATTTTATGGGTTGAATTGTGGATTTTTTGATGTGTTGGGCCCAAAATATAGCCTATGAATGAAAACCGGATAAACCGGACCGAAACCGGTTGACCCGGTCGAAACTAGACCGTATTATCTCAACCGGTTCCGGTTTTTAAAAATCTCAAACTGGATAACCGGTTTTCACCGAAAAATACGTCAAAACTGGTCAAAACCAGACTAGTATCACCCCTAATTTAAAACAAACTCTTAAAAATACTTTTTATTTTGAACAATACCCTACAGCCCTATAGTGCACCCCTCCCGAGTCCCCCGGGTGAGAAAAACCATATACAGAGTATATCATGTGTGGAAACTAAAATTTTCTACAATACCAAGTTATTGACTATTGTATACTGTATATTTTTTGAGCGTGATAGAAGAATGATGGCTGTGCGTACATTCATGATCTTGTTTCTTCACCGGACATTGCAAGTAATATCTCAATTTAAACATATGATGTATCTATTATCTGTTATCCATGTAAAAATACATATGGTCCGAGCCCCTATGGCACTACACATATACTAGGCATAAATTCTGTGTCCGCCTCTTAATATATACAGGTTTTCTACAAATTTGTATACTTGTTAAATTTTACCCTTGTATATGGCACTTGTTAAAAATATCATCACCGGCCATATGTGATCGATAAACACATGCAGGTAACAAATACATGGACTGGTGCTCAAACCACAGTGAGGATAGTTGACCAGTGCAGCAACGGAGGGCTAGACTTGGATGCCGGTGTTTTCCGGCAACTGGACACAGATGGAAGAGGAAATGCACAAGGCCACCTCATTGTTAACTACCAGTTCGTCAGCTGCGGCGATGGGGTCCAACTCCAACCTTTAATGTCTGTTCTCGACGATGTTCAACCTTAGTTTATTTATCAAGTCATATAGTATATATACGTACTATATCGATGAATTTGAATAAAGTTTTTGTTTGAACAGCCATTTGAATAAAGTTATAACGTCGCTCATGCGCGATCAACAAGCATGTATGCACATTGACTACTGGTATTATGAAAATCGTATTGGGATGCTTTATTGGATGTCATTTCGAGTCAAGATCCTCTCGTGTTATTCCTCATGTGAGACAAAATGGGACCCGCATAGTTTTATTTCATGACCGATTTATTCATCGAATAGGTCTTGATGTGTTTAACGTCCATAACCAAATTAAAACTAGGTTGATTGAGATTGGTAAAGACGTAGTCTAATCATATTTTTTTTTAAAAAAAATTAAGCAACTAGAGTCGAACAATCTATTTATTTCTTGTGATGAATATTCTTAGATCAAAATGGGTACCGATTTTCAAAGAACTTGACTTTTTGCATGGATGCTAATTAACAACATCACAACTACAAAATAAACTATTTGGTAGTCAATGGAACTTGTGATCACTCCCACTTCGCATTATAAAATTTTTTACAGAGAGAAATTTTCGCTGAATATAATTGAGTCCATCCATGAATGGTCTTTTGTACTAGTGCTATAGCATAAACAGTTATGCTTTGAGTTGAAACCAGTATAAAAGTAGGCATAAAAGGTATCTAGGAACGGCAACGGGGCGGGGCGGGGCGGGGCGGGTTTTTGCATACCCCGACCCCGACCCGAAAATCATTACCCGCCCCCGGCCCCGCCCCGACCCCGGCCGGGTTTTTTTGGGGTACCCCCGTTCCCGCCCCGATCGGGGAACGGGTTTACCCGCCCAGCCCCGCCCCATAAAAATTTAAAAAAATTAAAGTATAAGTAAAAAAAGGTAAAAAAAAAAAAAAAGCTAAATAAGAATAAAAATTATCTAGAAAATAAAACTTTTGAAATTATTTTTATGTCTTTTGGTATCACAGTCAAATTTAAACTTTTAATTGCAATCAATATTTTAGATACTTCATTCCATTTTTTTATGTGTAGAATTTAATGTAAATATTTGAAGAAAATTTTTTAAAAAATCCACTAAACACCAATAAATATCAATTTTTATTTCTTTTTAAAATTTAATTAGGCTACTTGACAGTAAAGAGACATTGTTTTTTGGATTAATGCTAAAAAAATGAAATAACATGTATATAAGTATATATATACATATATAAATAAATACATATATATATATATAAGTACGCCGGGTCGGGTAATTTCGGGGCGGGTATTTCGGGTCGGGGTCGGGGCGGGTTTAGGGGCGGGGCACTATTACCCCGAACCCTACCCGAACCCGGCCGGGGTTCATTTTTTTTACCCGACCCGAAACCCGAAAATATTATAGAAAACCCGCCCCGTTCGGGGCGGGGCGGGGCGGGTTCGGGGCGGGGCGGGTTGGATTGCCTAGCCTAAAGGTATCCACGCAAACAGTTAATGAATTGTTAACGGCATCAGTAGCTGGACTAAATTTATATCAGTTAGATAATTGCGGGACTGTATAAAATCAATTGATAGATGAGGGACGATTTAAATATTTTCGGAATAGTTTAGGGATTTAAGAGATAATTAATTAACCATCTAAATCCTAATACTGTACTTCGCAACGTGAAAAGAGGAATCAGGATATAGGGCGCGGCTATTCGCAGCCACGTATTTTCTCCCACAGCCCGTTAAAAATTTTCAATTAGACTCGACAGCTAGTTACCGAAATTAAGATACATTTTCAACATCAAATTACCGAAATATGATATTTTTTCAACAGCTATTTACCGAAAATGCCCGAAAATGCATGTTTGGCAGTTGTCTACCGAAAGTTGAATATATTTTCGACATGTAATTACCGAAATATAATCTTATTTTCAACAGCTATTTACCTAAATGTTATTTATGATTTTCAACAACCACTTACCGAAATAGAGTGGGCTATGAGAGAAAATACGTGGCTGCGAATAGCCCAACCCCAGGATATATAGGGTGCCGCCTTGCAATAATTTGCAGAAAATTTATTTCAGTATTTTTTATTTGTTATTTAGTTTTTTATCATAATTTTTGCATTAATCGTTCATCTCGACGAGACGAATCCAAAAAAGTTTAAAAATATGGATCGATATTGAAAAACGTTTGTATAAGATAAGACGAAACTTTATTTTAAAAAAAATTTATTTGATACTTTTTTCGTATTTAATAATTATTTTTTATCATAATTTTTATTTTACAAATTTCTTTTGTTGAGATGAATAATTAATTCAAAAAGCTTTAACACAGATTTAGAAATAAAAAAAATAAATATATAATACAAGGAAACTATCCTCCACGGCGGCGGCGTTCACCAGATCCTCCATCGCCGCTCTCAGATCAGCCGCACATTCCTCTCCTCGCTCTCAACTCCGCCGCTCCACTGCCACCACCGAATCATTGTTCTCCTCAATCGGCTCCACCGAAAGCCGTTTCCCGGCAAAACACCCATTCAGTTATGTCGCCGATGATATATTATTTTCTGGGGAAAAAATCTACTCTGGCTCCTACTCCACCGCTGCAAAATCATCATCTCCTCAGGTATATATATGCAGCTCCTCTCTCTCCTCCGTAGGTGGATAAAATCCGCCTAGTGTTTGCAGAAGCTTTTTGGTATCCGCCTACATCCTCATCTCTATTCGTTACCACATTGTTGGAATAATACCGGTTGTTTTATTTGGTGCAAAATTCTGCGTTATTTTGTCCAAAAATTGGTGATACACGATTTCGTGTCTCCCATCCCCTATTGTTGGTCCAACGAAAGGACGTGCAATTTTGGAATAAAACAAATAGTATGTCCGTGCATAGTTTTAGTTGGGAACTTTAATATGGTGTCCAGAATTTTTAAAAGCTATGCAAGGAAGTATGTTTTTTTAATTAAAAAAAATGCACAATCTTTTCGTAGTGGACCAACAATACGGAATGTATGGAGTAGTTTATATGTCTTAGCCAAATAATGTTCAAAAATTATCATATTTAATTTCCAAACAAAATAACTTTTTGAAACAACTAATGATATCTACACGTACTTGAATCGTCCTCTCATGTATGTAGGTGCATGTTGCAAATTGCAAGATTTGTCTAAATATACGGAATCGTACGTAAGACACATATTGTACGGCACACACGTGTCGTAGGATTATGATTTAACACAAGATACAATAATAGATGCATAACGGTTTTACCTCTATAGGGCATCAAATCGTGAAATACATACGTATAGCATTTTGAAAAGATTGGAAGTAAGTCAATCGTTTCGGTTATCAAACTGTCTTACAATAATTTGAGCTTGAATTTCGTATATTTCAATTGCCAAATTTATTGCTTTATGCATTGAATTAATTGAGCATTGTCTGGGCTTATTTTGAAACTTCATCGAAGATTAGTTCAACTAATATAGAAACTTCATTAATATCAGCCAATTAACTATTATTATAAATGTAAAGAGATGAACTGATTCTTCGTACTATACAATACAGATTAACAAATTAACTACTTCACATGATGCACTGTTATTAAATGGTTTTTGATAAGTAATATGGATTATTCTAATCTCCGCCTAAAGGGTGTAGAATCATAGGTAAAATGTGCATTGATATTCGAAAAATGTGTATTGGTATTTGTGAAAGTATATTAATATCCGTGAGATATGCATATATCTGAACTTATTTGAAATTATTGGCATATTATTCTCCTTACGTTTTTTTTTTTTTTTTAAAAGGCATTAGTGGGCAGAGGTTAGCTTCGATAGTGACAAAAAAAACTTTACATATGAACATAAATTGATAAACTAATTAGTTGACGACTGCTTGCTTCAGCTATAAACGCAAACCTATTCGGATCTTAGCCCCCCTCTGTCAATGCCCTTATCCACTTCCCTCTGACCTTCATCCGACAATGGTGGTCAGACAAGCGAGCCAGGTGAAATCAGAAAGTCTGGCGTTGTACAACAGTACCATAATTGTTGTCGACAAAAGCAACCGGAAAACCTAGGAGCTGTGGTAGATCTGACACCGCATATGGAAAACTCGTGGACATACGTAGATGAGGTTTTTCTAAGGTACTGGCGGTGGCAAGGTGGAATAGGAGGATGTCGACAGCAGTGATCCCGCGATAGTGCATTAGGATGGAGCAAAGGCGGCGCCCCCCCCCCCCCCCCCCCCCCCCCCCCCCCCCCCCCCTCTATATATATAGGGAGTGGGAATGGGGAATTTTTGAATGATAGAGGATATTAGGAGGCTCATTATTTCAATTAGTCCCTATATTGGGATGATGTAGAAACATGAGGTTGCAATATTTAAGTAACTTTTTTGCGTGATTGGAACGAAAAGCAGTTTGTTAGGGTGTAGTAACGTACATAATTGTGTTTGTGTGCGTAAACATAACAATGTTAAAGTGGAATTATAGTAAACAAATTTACGACACTAATATATGTGTCAGATTAGTTTCCTCCTACATCTTATTCTAACTGATAATGCCAAAAAAAATCATTTCTTTGTTCACGAGCACTACAAGAATGATCTTTTTGATAAATAAAAAAAAAAACAACAAAAAAATCCCTCCCCACTAAATTTGCTTTAGTTATCTCAACTTGCTTTAAAAAGATTAGTAAAACGCTTTAGTCCACACAAAAAAAAGAAGCTTAGACATCGAATTAGTCGACTTCAAATTGATCAACTAAAAAGATCTTATTCAGCCTTTATCATTTTGCTATCAAATTATAAAGTGAAATACCCACTCCTTGTAAGCTCTCTAGCTGTTAACCAGAACATATAAACCAAGAAGACATCATGCAAAAAGACTGTCAACAAATATCACACCTATTGGAGCACTAGGCCAGATTGTGATGTCCTGTGTCATATATATATTTGGCATGTCAGGGTTTTGTGTTATGCGATTTACAAGAAGATGGATAAGCACAGTAAATCAAAAGTTCATGGGCTACTTGCCCAAAGCCCAATACTTGAATTCATCTGGGAAAAACAATTGAACTGCGGAAGCCTACAAGACCAACAGATTATAGCCAAATCATTAGCAGCAAGATAGTCCAAAAAAAAAAAAATTCCAACCAAGAAACATTCATTCGCAAAAGCCATATAACATCTACATGATTTCCTTCCAAATACTATAAGGAAAATGTGCTAATCCAGAAAACTAAGGAAAATCAATAGGCACAAAGGGACAAACTAATGTCAACTAAGCCTAATTGCGAGCACAAATCTCCCAACACGTTACTGCCGAAACCATTCATTGGAGTGGCTTTTATCCATGTTGCATTACAATAACAACAAAACTCATTTAGTCCCCAATCATTGGGGTATGGGCGAGGGAGGATTGGAGACAGGGACGGAGCTATGTTGGGGCCCGGGGCGGCCCCGGCCCCAGCTCCCCAAATGTCCGAGTTTTAAAATTTTTGTTTTGTATATACCTGATTTTGAATATTATTGATAATTATTCGTGTATAGCTACTTATAATGACAATAATTTTCGTTCGATTTGATAAAAAATTGGTTCTTTTACATTCTCATTTCTCAATTTCTTTCATAAATGGAAAATAAGCACGTGATAGTTGACGTAGCCTAAAGAATCATTTTAATTTACAAATGTAATGAATTGGAAAGCAAAAACCTTATAATATACTCCCTTCGTCCCTTATTTAGAGTCCAGTATTCCATTTTGGGTTACCCCTTAATAAGTGTCTATTTTGTAAAGTTAGCGGGTAAAAGTTGGTGCATTGTCTATTTTATCCTTAAAAGTATATTTCATTTTGAAAAGTTAGTGAGTAAAAGTGTAATGAGGATGGGTAATAGGAAAAGCGAAGGAAAAAGTTGATGTGAAAGGTATAATGATTATGCATTTTTAATAAGTTGGAGTTACAGAGCAAAACATTTAAAAATGGGCGGAGGGAGTAATAAATATGCATTTCGATATAAAATATATGTCTTCTAAACTGGGCCCCCGGGTTAAAATTCTGGTTCAGACAAATCTAACATTTGGTAATATGTACAAAGTGGCTGCTCATAGACTACTACTGAAATAGTGGGTCCCTTATACCAATTTTACTGCGGACCATACCCCCAAATCAATGCCAAATGACATCAAAGAGAGCAGGTCTAGAGGCCCAAATTAAATTTTTGTGCACATTACCATACTTTTATCCATGCTGCATTCAAAAGAAATATTGTAGAGATAAGTAACATCAGATCTTAAAGGAAAGTAGCAAATTTGTATAGTATTAGATTTAGTTTTGATGGCACATGTGGCAAGTTGACAGACCACATACAACAAGCACACTTTAACTTCCTCTTTGAGTTAAGCTTTTTATTACTCGTTTTGCCTTTAGAGGACCCACTTTATCAAAGAAATTATAATTAATCAATTCACGAATCGTAAGTACTATTGGATGATGTGAGAATTTGTGAAGAGTTTGTCACTCTTCAAGCCACACCAAAATATAAATATGATCTAGCATGTTTGCTACTTCTCTAGGAGTGACTGTTGTTGACAATTTGACATTTTTCTGCAATTATATATAATTGGGTTGCTACCTCTCTTGGAGATACTTTTAGTGAATTGTAGAAATCATCAGAAAAATTAATTTTTTTTGTACATCATGTGGTGTTAATTAGTTGGTGTTTTGAATAGACAAGCAGTGGTGTAGTGGTGGACTTAGTATTTGAGTATTTGGGGGACCATAATTTATTATAGAGTGCACGAATAAAATGTAATAACTTTAATTTTAATTTGATGTTTTGTGTGTAAATATTACTCCGTATGTTTCTTCTCCTATATTCAAAATGTATTTTTTTATTGTGAAATGAAACTTTTGTCTCCAACATGGAGAAGTGGAACCAAATGTTCAAGTTGCTCTTCTGCATATCTCTATTAAGCTCTTGGGAATCTTGGAAAAAAAAAAAGCTCTTGGGAATCACAAGAAAGATTGAGATTCATTATCCATGCCTAATTCCTAACACAAACTTGATAAAAATTCACCTACCAAAAAATTCCTTCTCAAGAGAAGAAAAACAACAAAAGTCAAAGACAAATGAAAATTGAGGGGCAGGGCACACGCCCCAGCAATAGTTCGTCTTTGGGGCTTGTCAATTACGTCATTGTTTTCCAAAATTTGGTCTTTTCAAAATAAAAAATAAAAAATTTGATATCCTCCAGAATAGAGGAATTTGAGAAAATCAGCAAATCTGTAGAAAACCAGTTCAAAAAAAAAAGGTCCAAAGAAAACCCCAAAACAAAAACATTACCTGAAAAGCAGATGCAAAACCTTTGGGGGTGTTTGGTAACCTTTTCATTTTCAGTTTTTGGTTTTTATTTTCACTTTTTTGAAAACTAAAATAGAAAACTTGTTTGGTAATATATTTTTACTTTTTGGTTTTTAGAAAACTTTTTTAGAATTTCCAGAAATTATGAAAACTAGAAAATGGAGTTTTACATTATTTTGAAAAGAGTACTTCGGCCCGTCGATCCCCACAGCTACACCCAAACTCATCCCCGATGACTTTTCAACTTCAATATTCCTGTGTCTACTCTCTCTCTCTCCTCTCTTCTCTCTCTCCTCTCTTCTCTCTCTCTCTCTCTCTCTCCTCTCTCTCCAATGTCGACTTCATCTCCCAACCCCAAAATTCAGCGACCCCATCGACTCCCACCCCAACTGGTTCAACCAGTCCTCTTTCCTCCTTCCCTCCTTCGACTCCAACGCCTACATTGCCGACCTCCGCACCTTCGTCCCCTTCGACACCCTCCGCTCCGAGCTCCACTCCCATCTCTCCTCCCTCACCCGCGAGCTCGTCGACCTCATCAACTGTGACTACGCCGACTTTGTTAATTTGAGTACCAAGCTCGTCGACGCGGATGCGGCCGTGGTTAGGATGCAGGCCCCGCTGTCCGAGATCCGGGAGAAAACATAAACCTATTTTGTGTTTTCACTTTTCAGTCTTTTTTTCAAAAAATTATTACCAAACATGTTTCTTATTTTTGTTTTCATGAAAACATAAACCTGTTTCTATTTCTAGTTTTTAAAAAACTAAAAACTGAAAATAAAAAGGTTACCAAACACCCCCTTTGCTTTGTGTTTTCAATGGGGATACTGTTTCCACTTATTGAGTTGGGGGGCAGGAGGCCATTGCAGTTCATCAAGGTGCCCCCCTCCCTCCAGTGTGGCAGAGAACACAGAAGCCCATATATATATATATATATATACAGTGGCCTTCAGATAAGGTCGACCTTATTTGCAAAAAATGCGGACGTCCATTGTAAGCCGTTGGATCTCATCCAACGGCTGTGATTTTAAAAAGGATCTCGCGGGTAAAAAAGGGATGGGTCGGGTAAAATACACTCGCGGATCATCATCCAGGTCATAACACCCCAGTCCCCAGCCGCTTTCACTGTACGCGTCATTCCAAAGCAAGCGAACGAAGAGAGAGAGAGAGAGAGAGAGAGAGAGAGAGAGAACAAACGAACGAAGAAGAATCGACCGAACGAGAAGAACTCTGAATCGACGACAAATCAATAGAAGAAGAAGGGACCAGAAACCCTAGACGAATCGAACAAGGTAACTCCTCCTCCTCCTCTCTCTCTCTCTCTCTTTGAATCTGTATTTTTTTTTTTTTTAAAGTTAGGGTTTCTTTGAATCTGGAGGCTTTCCTTAGCATAAAGTAAATTTTCATGTATCTTAAGCATTAGCCAATATTTTTGTCTTAAGTACTATTATGATCGAATTTAAGCTTCTTTTTAGGGAAAAATCTGATTTATTAAGTTGATTAGTCTCACTTTAAATTTGGGCTTGTTTGGATGAAGTCATGGATGCTTGTTTTTTTTTTTTTTTTTTTAATCTTTTTCTTTTTTCTAATAGTGGCATTACTGGCGTAAAGGAAATGTTGAAGAGTATGAATTTTGGTGCATGATGCATCTGTTTTTTTCTTTTCCAAAACATAAGTTCGCAACAAGAAGGGATCAAGATGATGAACAGATAATACCTTGTGAAAATCTACTAGTTATGGACTACCATGTGAATTTTACGCTGTGGGACATTGGTGGCATTTGCTGGGTGAGGAAACTTCTATTTGAACTCCCGAGGTTAACCATACATTTAACAACTTTATGTAACCAAAATTTGGGTTGCCACATAAACTACACAACTTTGCTTGGGTGAAAATATAATAGATATTCGAAGGGCTTGGAGTCGTGACGTTGTTGGGAATGTACACTGATGTGACGATGATAGATACCTGTAAAGAATTGATTTTTATGGTTGGTTTGGTAGCCGTTAATTTGTAGGAAACTAATGAATGTGGATATATGGACCCTTGTTCAACTAAGGGTTTGAAAGCTGTATTTTGTCCAAATGTAGAAGCGAATGCTGTAGCAAAATGAGGAGAGACTAGAAGCTGGTCCTTGTTTTTAATTCTGTCCAAGTAATCTATTTGCATTAGTAGAGTAATCTATTATATGTTTGGTGATGCAGTTATGGTTCTGGCTGGTGCCATCTTCCCAAGCTCAATTGCAGGCGTGCCTACTGCCCCATTTCCAGGATCGAAAGAGTTTGCTCCCGCAGCTGCTCCAGGGACGTCTGATTCTAATGGTCTTGCAATTTCTGTTGGAACTTGTGGCACTATTGGACGGTCATGACTAAGTAGTATATGGAGTTTTGATGTGAACAACACCACGTGGGAGATTAGTCCCAAGGGATCCAATTCCTGTTCTGTGCTAATTTTGTGTTAGGGTTGATAAATCTTCAATTTAAGAACATTAAATTTGTTGGGAAGACTACTTGTGAATGTGTATATGTGTCTGTAAATCCATTGGAAATCTGTTGGGAAGACTTGGAATTTTTGTATCCATTTGAGCTTATTGAAACCTGAGAACCAGTTGAGCTTTTTGAAACTTGTATCCATTTTTGTATACTTGAATTGAACCTTATGAGTTGTGAGTCTTCTGACAGAATTTTTTGCATGTAACTAGAATATTTCGAGTTAGGATTTTTTTGAGACTTGATACTTGGTTTGACAGATTGAGTGATTGTTATTGCCGACCTGTTAAGATAACATTAAGTGTGGCGGACAGGAGAAAGTTCCCAATCGTTTTCCACAAAGTTACAGGAACATCAATTTTATGGGCAGAATCGAAACATGAGCATTGAGACTACAAATAGTAATGCTGCTACATCTGTTCACGTTCCATTTGCAAGTCATGTATCAGTTGATAATGCTGCTGTGTTAGTTCCACAAATAAGGTAACAGACCCATTGTAGGGAGAATGCAGCCTTTCCACTAACAAAATAATGCAAAACAGAAAACAAAGTGGCATGCCATTACTGCCATTAACAAGAACGATTGGGAACTTTCCATTACCAACAGAAAAACAATGCAAAACAGCCTTTCCATTACCAGCCATTGAACGTAGACATAATATGTCATTAACCATTACTACCATTAACAAGAACCCATTGTCATGCCATTACATAGTCCAACTGCCATTACAAACTACCAAAATGTGCTATTCACTTCCAGTCAACAACCAAAACAAATTTCCCTGTGCATTGTTTGAAGAACCAAGTCTGCTTGCATTGTTTGAAAAAGGTCTGCTTGAACTTGCCAAATCAACAAACATAATACAACACCAAGGAAGAGCTATTATGATCCGCATCTTAAGACTTCATTATAGCTGCCATAGCCATTAGAAGAGCTTCCCGTTGTGCTTGAAGACATTTTGAGAGCTTCCTGTTGTGCATTCTGTTTCATGGCTTAAAGTTTCCACCTTAAATTACCAAAAAGATGCTATTAAACCAACTTGGGAAATATAGAATGAGCAAGAGGGAAAGGTATAATTTAAAATGAGTTAAACTGCCACATATACAATTACACAATGCTATCATGGGCTCAAGTTTAAAATGAGTTAAACTGCCATATATACAATTACACAGTGCTATCATGGGCTCATATGTAAGTGACTATACGAAATCATTTTCCAGTGTGTACAAACATATTCAATAGATGCACCACATTTTCCAGATGGAAATCACCACATTTACAACTAACGCACTCTCCTCTCGATTCAATAGATGCAAACCATATAGCAGAATTGAAACGATAGCCCCTAAACAGAGCGAAATTTTATCATCATCACCCGTAGGAAAAGGATACCAAAACAAACCAGATGAGTTAGTTCTAAAATACCAAAAACGAAACCCTATCTGTTCTCTCTCGAAAAAAAAAATAAAGATTCAAACTTTTTTGCAGGTTAACCAACCCAATTAGAAATATTAATCAAAACCCAGGTCCTGAATTAACCACTTTAATTTAAAAGGCACACCAAAAGATATCGCAAGCAAAATCCACATACACCCTAGTATCCAATTACAACAACAAAAAGAAGGTGGCTTCGTTCACCACCACATCCATTAATCTACATATTGACAAAAAAAAACCCTAAAACGAAATCCTAAATGCTCTAAAAAGAACCCCTAACTCGAAATAAAAAAATAAAAAAAAACCTAAAGAACGAAATAGAGAAAGAGAGAGAGAGAGAGAGAGAGAGAGAGAGAGAGGAGGAGTTACCTTGTTCGATTCGTCTGGGGTTTCTGGTTCCTTCTTCTTCGATTGATTTGTCGTCGATTCAGAGTTCTTCTCCTTCGGTCGATTCTTCTTCGTTCGTTTGTTCTCTCTCTCTCTCTCTCTCTCTCTCTCTCTCTTCGTTCGCTTGCTTTGGAATGACGCGTACAGTGGAAGCGGCTGGGGTGTTATGACCCGGATGATGATCCGCGAGTGTATTTTACCCGACCCATCCCTTTTTTACCCGCGAGATCTTTTTAAAATCACAGCCGTTGGATGAGATCCAACGGCTTACAATGGACGTCCGCATTTTTTGCAAATAAGGTCGACCTTATCTGAAGGCCACTGTATATATATATATATATATATGGAGAGAGAGAGAGAGAGAGAGAGAGAGAGAGAGAGAGAGAGAGAGAGAGCTTCCTAAAATTTCATTTCCAATCTAACATAATATGTTTGACAGGAGAACAAATTTGGCAGGCAATAAAATCGGTAACGCAGCATGTACACAAATTTATTTCCCTAATTATTCAGTCAAGTGTTAACCCTCGATAAACATATATGATATATGGAGTGGTGTTCATACAATGTTGGCTCTGTTGTGTTTATGTGTATAGATAGGCAAAGTGGTGTTCATACAATGTTGGCTCTGTTGTGTTTATGTGTATAGATAGGCAAAGTGGTGTTCAAACAATGTGGGCTGGGTGAGTAATTTCATAGTCTATAGTAATTGGTCAATGTCTTTCCATCCAACTCTTTCTTGAAGAACCTTTGCAAATAGTCTGAGAGCGTAAATTGACGATACCGAGCTGGTTTCTTCTGCGACACTAACTCTGGCAATGGCCCGAACAGTCCATCTCTGTTGCTTGGGTTGCAGAAAACTGCAACTGAAACACGAGGCTCTTGAAGGGGGCTGGCCAAAACTCGATGCTCCACACTTTTGTACTCATCATTTGAGATGATCTGCAAAAAAAAAAGAAAATGGTTAGGAAACCCAGGAAATTAGTTCCAGAAAGAAAACAAGAAACACTCTCTGATACGGAAGAGGTGAAGCAAAAACCCAAAAAAACACACACAAAACAATAATTGAAGAGAGAAGAAAGCACAAACAAAATACTAGGCTTTGTTTGGAATCATGCATAATACTATTTACTATCTTCAAAGCTTACACATGCTTTTTTCTTTTTAAAACAAAAGGAATCTCAGTATCGCTACACAAGTTGTTCTTCCAAGCAACTTTCTCTAGAATAGGCTTTCTTTAGTATACCATTCTAATTTCCAATGACTCTCACCCATTTTTCATTCAGAAAAATTGGAAGAGACCACAAACCAAAATCATATCAACAACAATCATAACCACACATGCACTTTTTTCTGAATCATATCTTTCTCACTCCAGCTATCGGGTAGATAAGAAGACTTTGATTACACTACTTATGAGAACCGTCACTGAACCAAAATATTAGGAACCAAACCAAAACCAAAATGAGAAAAAAAGATTGTTTTGGTTCCACGATTCAATGCTACAAAGAAAGCTAAATACCACATACAAACTACCTAGTCACTATAGCAAAAGACTATTCAAGTCAACAAAGTTTTTCCCCTTAAAAAATAAATGTCAACAAAGCTTAATTCTACCTATAGAAATTTTACTTCTTTTGTTCAAATGGATAATTCGTAATTGAAAAGACAAATTGGCCGTACGACACAATATGAACTAATCATGCAAACAGTGATGTCAAATGTCATATTGACAACTGTTCTTGATAGGTGAAAAACAATTGACAATTTTAAGCATCTCCACTGGTTTTAACTTCCCCCACCCAAAAAAAAAAAAAAAATCCAACAATTTTCCTTGAAACAGTTATTTCCAATGGTTTTACCATTTTGGCAATGCTAAACCTACATTTTGCTACAATCAGGAAAATGATTGAATCTGGCAATTATGTTCCAATGGTGCTAATGTTATGTCTTATGTTTTCATCACACAATTAAATAAAAATGTCATTTCGCATAATAAAAGAGGTAAGAGAATTATCTTGCCAAAACATGACAGTCAAAATAGCTCATTGCTTGAGACATTTTCTCAAAATCAAAGGGTGACAGGAGTTCAACAAAGGGGCTGGCTCTCAGAGGGTCTAGTATATCACTTTCCAAAACAAATATAACTTTTTGGGGCCTTTTGGCAATTGCCAAATTTCGGCAAGCCAATTCTCTCTACCTCTTTCTTAATGAGGCCCACACGCTTATGAACAAAATATAACAAACCAAACCAAATTGAACCATAAGTTCCAATCAATCGGATTCGGCTACTTGAATTCATTTCTCCATTGAGCTTTGTCGAGAGCATCAATTTTGGTGATATTCAAAAAACTATAGACGAATGAAATAAGATGAATGAAACTTGAACCATTGGATTAGGATTGTCAATTATAACATTTTGGCTAGTCAAGCATGCCAAAACAATAGGTCTAGCATTGCAAACAGATGCAAAGCCACTGGATCCTCTTTCATTACTTGCCATTGAGATGCTCTTAGTTTGACCTATCCAAAAGAAATTCCATACCTAAAACAACACACAAATCCTAAACTACATAACCATAAGACTATAGAATAGAGCTTTGATTGAGTAGTTTTATGAGAAGGTGCCTCATGTTAACATGTCCAAATTAGGTTTCTGAAACAGATTCCTCAAATTCCAAACCAAACATTCAAATGCTCAAGTCACACAATGCAAATAATCCATATCCTTGGAACTACCTAATAAAAAGGTGCCCCAACAATCTGCAAATATGAGTTAGGTCACATAATCCTCCGGCAGAATACTACACTCTTGCTTTCAATCCTTGTTCTTACAAAATTATTGCTCTTATGAACTTATTGTGTAGTGGCCCCGGAAATGGGGCTTTAAGAATTCACCGAGACACAAGCCATCGGGCACAATCAAGCAGGTCCCCCAAACCCACAATGGGCAAAAGGTCTGGAGCGTCCTCCAGCCCCCTCGGTGTATTGCTCAGTGAGCAGCACCGAGCCAAGCTCCGTCGTATCAGGATGGCTCGGGATTGGGCCTGTCTTGGGATCCTGTGGCCGTGTCCAAGAAGGTGTCATTATGATTGGACCCCAGATGGTTACACCAACAGAATAAATTGAGGCATGACCTGGCCATGTGCTCCGTAACCGCCTTATCCCATACGTCACATGTGACATCACCTGAGGCGGTTACCCAAGCATACCTTCCACGCGCTTGTTTGGAGATCAAGTAAAGCGAGGTCTATAAAAGCAAAGGGACTCTAACCTAAAGAAGTATGTCATTCTACCTTAACCCTAGACCTACACTATCTTTCCTAGATCTAACTTGATCGTCGGAGGGTCACTGGGCTGCCACCAGGTGAACGGAGGAAGGAACAGATCCCTACCACAGTCCAGATCCCAATTAACCGAACCCCTGCATATTGTAATATGGAATGTTCTAGAGAGATGCTTTTCACGCTCACACACATTGACTTATAGACTTGCAGTGGCATAGCCAGGAACATGGATCTGTGGGGCACTACAAACAAAAACTCCAATGAAAGCCAACCAATGAACCCACCAACCAACGAATTAATGGTTGTTGGTGATGCGACATTGGCTTGCATGCAATATCATGAGAAACGAATGGGAGTTTGCAAGTTTTGAAGAACTATTTCGTTCACTCACCCAAATAGTGGGTGACCACTACTCTCCTGTCCATACAAGTGAAAAGTACTCATTTTTCATAAATTTCACACCGGAATTTTACTTACTTCGAGGATAAGAAGCATTCATTTTGTGCAGCTTGTTTTCGTAACAATTCAAGTCATTCTTATTCTGACATTATTTGATTGAATATCTTGTTTTAAAATTTGGGTCCAAAATTTAAACCAAAAATTACTCCAATTTGATTAAGCAGTTATGGATATCTAATTGAGATATTTTTCCTAAAAATGATCAAAAGGGTAAGACATTAAAAATGGCTTTGACTTTTGAAGTGTGACCTAGTGTGAATCCTGAATAAAGTAGACAATGTTCACCCATTTTCTAGTTATTGAACAACATATCCTTTGTAAGTGCGTATTTGTGCGAATTGGCAGAACTATATAAAAAACAACAGCTATTTGATTCAATTTAAACTGAAACTATTAAAAACGAAAGGGCAGTGGGGGTTGTGCTCCGGTGGCAGTGGCAGATTGACTTAGTATACGACTAAAAAATGTACTATATAAACCAAAACACACAAAACAATGTCCTGTTTGGAAACGGGCATACCTGAAGAATATCCCCAATGTTGATAACCACCGAACCCTCCACCGGCTCCACATCCACCCACTCCTCCCCAACCTTCACCTGCAACCCCCTCACCTCGTTCTGCACCAGCACCGTCACCACCCCCGGATCCGTATGCGATGTCAGCCCGTATGTCAAGTCAGGCCGCGGGCAATACGGATAGTAATGCGCCGCCATCGTCCTCCCCTCCAGACACGTCATCTCCTTCAGCCTCCCCTCCTCAACCCCCAACCCCTCCGACAGAAACCCCAGCACCCTTCAAAAATACAAAAACAAAACTGTACTATAAATTAAGCATATGTAGTATTTAGGTCGTGTTACCGACGACCTCGTTTCAAAAAACTAACTGATAGTGTGGCATCCGTATGCCACCACGGGTCCCATACAGATTATCCAATCCGTTTGATAACTTAAAAATATTTTTTTCTTTCAAGTGGTTCTGTACAAAATCAGATCAATTGAGAATATGTGTACGTACTTAATCCAAACTTTCAATTTCTCAACCTAGGATCCTAACTTGTAAAATATCGTATTCATCTAGAAGAAAAACAAACCTCTTTCCTATCCTCTCCACCTCCTTGTTCCACTCCAACAACTCCTCTCGAACAACCTCGGGAATGTCGCTAGGGTTCGGAGGGACAGGGGAAACCCTCATCTGGAGCGTGTCGCGCCAGCTGGCGGCTTTCGATTGGTAGAGGTCGACGTTGGTGGAGAACGTCACGCCGCGGCCCATCTCGCGGTGGTAGTGGGCCGTCTTGACCTCCGCCGGGAGTTCGTTGAAGGACTTGACGGCGGCGAGGGTGCGTTGGATGACGTGGAGGGGGATGCCGTGGTTGGTGATTTGGAAGAATCCGACGGTGGAGGCGGCGCGGGTGATTTGGTCAGTGAGGATGGGTTTGGGGGCGGAGAAGTCGATGATGGGGATTGAGTGGTGGGTGTGGGTGGGTCGGGTATGGGGTATGGGGCCGGGTCGGGAGTCGGGCGGGTGGTGGAAGATGAGGGGAATGGAGGAGGAGGAGGAGGCGAGGCCGGAATCGAGGAGGCCTTTGACGCCGAGCTTGGAGTCGTCGAATTGTTTGACTTCTTTGAGACGGTCGTAGTCTTGGTGGGGGTGGTGGGGGTCGGAGGTGAGTATTAGAGGTGAGGAGGACATGGTTGGTTGGGTCTGTTTGGATGCGGCGGTTGATCGTGGAGGAGTTGCGGTGGTTTTGGAGCAGGAGATGGAGAAAAGTGTGGAGAGTTTGGGGAGAGAAAGCATGGATGGATGGAGATCGCGGGGAGAAACTTTTTTTTGTATAGCGGGGATACCAACGCCTTTGGTATCCCCTCTGGTCCGTTTTTTATTTTTCTGCCATTTTCTTATCACATTTGGATGATCGATTTCGTTCATTTTGTAGAGTTTGGCGAAAACCTTAAACACATCAAAAATTGTGTTCATCAGATTTTTGTAGATACATGATCGGCACACATGAAATTTGAAGAAAACCAAAATTGGATCCAAAACCACACTGAATCGGAACCCAGTTTTGTTTTTTCTTCAATTTTCACGTGTGCAGATCATGTATCTATTAAAGTCCGATGAACACGAATTTTGGTAAGATTATGGTTCTCGTCAAACTCTACAAAATGAACGGAGTCGATCATCCAAGTGTGATCGAAAAATTAAAAATAGACCGAAGGGGATACCAAAGGCATTAATATCCCCGGTATACTAAAAAGTTTCTCTGGGTTGGTTTGGTTTGGGGGTTAAGAAATTCCACTGAATAAGATATGTGTTGACAAATTCTAGCAGGAGGAGTCCTTTTTCATGAATTCAGGTCCTATCCAGCCCCAGCCCTCCAGCACAGCACAATTTGTCAATGGACCGTTCCGTTACGGCTCTTATAGTTTGTTTATGGAAATGGACCGTTCAGTTACCGCTCTTATAGTTTGTTTATGAAACGATTCGATCTCAAATTAGTAATAAATTTTAATTTAATCTATTTTGAGTGTTAGCTTTTTCGAGCTTAGTTTTGAAACTTCAATAAAATTGTTGATTATAGTAAGATTAAAGGGCATACCAAGTTCACTTCATTTTTATACCAATGCGGGTCCCACCTCCAGCAAGAATCGATCACGTTTAGCCCCTCGAGGAGGGGGGTGAGTGAGGACAATGGCAAGAGCCAATGTTTGGAAAAGGGGGAAGCCATTTTCGAGAGGTTTGGGGAGAGGAATGAAGAGAAGGGAGGGAGGGAGGGAGAGAGAGAAAGAAAGGGAGGGAAATGGTTGTGGAATGAGGAATAATGGGTTGAAGGGGGTTTTCATAGGTGGTAAGGGAAAGCGGGTTTAGGGGATATGGTTTTTTTTTATGTGGTTGGTTTTTGCTAGAGTTGTTGATAGAGGTGAAGCTATGAGTGGCAAAGAGAGTGGTTTTGCTGGTTCAAGCCTTTCATGAACTAAGAACTGATGAGCTGTACATTCTAAATATGAAGCAAGAGGTAGGGAGATGTATAGTTCTTGATGAGAGACCAAAGCTGTACTTTTGAATTTGAAGACGACGAGCGAAAAACAGGGATAAAACTGTCTCCAGATGTGCAAGAATTGCAGAGATTAGCCATAATTAACAATAGTATAGGGTAGTTGTTGGAACTAACATTGTGCACCATTCTAAGCTTAGTATACCAAAGGTAAATAGCTGGGAATAACATATATCATCTTACTTATGGCTTTTCTGGGTCCTAAAATGGTGCATTAGAGAAAATCGAATGTGAACAGAGAGAGTGAGAGAGAGACTCTATATTCAGTGCTCCACGAGCAGTCATTTGGCATCCCAACCTCTTTCCCTACCACTCTCCCCTACAGTCATATGACACTGGTGGAGAAAGGTTGGGTGGCCATCGTGGCTTTACCCCAAGACCATCCAAACCAGCGGATCTCAAATGACATCACATGCTGCAAATTTGAAGGTTAAGCTAAATATGAACTACAAAACTTAGCAAGCAGCCTCTGAGCATAGCTTTGGCGGATAAAGCAAAAATAGAAATAAACCATGTTGAAGAAAGGAAGCGATTATTATCCAATTGATATTCCTTCAATACCACAACTTTTTATGTCACAAAGCAACCTTGGCCGAAAGAGTGTCCAGGTGTGGCATCTAGTAAGAAAGCAGAACCTGAGGAAGTTGTGGAAGGTTTGGACCACAGGCCTAGCTAACACTTCCAATTCAATTTCCCAAGTGTGCTCTCCCAGCTATCTGGATTCCTATCTGTTACTCCCAATGGCATTGAACAGCTCCTATTGAAAGGCATGGCAAATCCATCTTCGGAAAGAGAAGAAAGGAAAGCATGAATTAGATGGCTTGTGCCCATAGCTCTAACAGTACCTCGTCACCTTAATAGATCGATTTCAGAGGCATGAAGCTTAAGGAAAAGCGGCCATGGAGCCGATCTCTCCCATCAGTCAGACAGATGCGATCGTTAGAGATTCAAGATTCCCGGTTTATGCCAATGTCAAACAAAGCAAGTTACAGTATAAGCTGCAACAAAAATCTATTTCTTCAAGGCATCAAATAGAGCGAAAATCTTATCCGGTAGGGAAATTTTCTTGCCCAAAATAGCTCAAGTGATCTCATACTTTAGGAAACGAAGTCTTCATTGGCATGCACAATATCGGCAAGAACTCTGGCTTACAGGCTACACTACAGAAGAGATAACATGTTATCTGACAGGATATCAACACCTAACTGCGAGGAGGCAATGTCACAATGTGTCGATCAAAACTGTCTAAATAAGATCTTCCAACCATCGATCAACGCTTGACCCACTGGAATGTCTTTTTGGCTTTCGCTTGTCCTGGTTTTTTCCTTCCCACAACTCTAGGATCCCTTGTCAGGAAACCAGCTGGTGGGAAGATAGAGTAGGATGGTCAGTGTGAAATCAGAGGACGAAATATACACATAAATGCACAAAAATCTGCACTTGTATTTAGAGATTATTAGTATGAGAGTAGCACATATTGTCAATCAGTTTATGGAAGTATATGTGGACAAACTTAGCCAACGGCAAGCAATATTACCTCATATTGCTTTTCCAGGTTCCTATAACCTGGAAAAGCATATAGCACTGACAAGAAAAGGGAAATAATGGTAATAACAATGCTTGCATAAGTTGTACCTGATCTGAGAGGTGGACGTAGATCTGGTTCCCAGTTTTGCAAGGCTCTGCTGATCCCTAATTGAATTGCCCCAACTTGACCTGTTTTATGCAGATTTAGTTTTCCAATTTAAGTAATAATCTCGAGAACTAATAGAAAAGCAAGAAAGTTGAAATGCAATAAACAAAAGAGAACAACATAACTAGGGATGGCAATTCAACCCGCTCCCGTAACAACTTGGCTCCTCGAGCACCACTAATTAAAACAACACACCCTCAAGCCAATTGTAATCCTTAAGACCGAATCAAATACCAAAATATGGTGATTAACACCTTAAAAATATATCAACTAAAATCCCCATCAAAATTACCAAACTCCAAACTGTTCATTTGTAATCTGACATATTTGTCATGTATAGCATCCACCCCTCCTCTCTCTACTTACCCACGTCTTTCCCCTCTACCAGCTACCTGCTTTTATTCTTCATTTTCTTTCCTTTGTGTATACCAAAACTTCCCCTCCATAATCAGACGTGAGAGAATTCCCTCTTTATATAACTCTATCCTCTTCTTTATAGTACAAAGTTGACTCACCAAAGAAATCAGTTCTTTTGCCTTTTGTTTCTTATATTTCCTTGTCTCTTCCCATAAAGCCAGAAACATATCTACATTAACGCTTAGCACCAGCTCAAGTGCTCACACTCCTACAAAATTAACACTTATATTTTCCCATGCAAGCTACATTTTTATCCCAAACGACTGTCTTTAAAGGTACTTGCTTTATTGAACTTAAATTTAGTCAACTTAATCACTAACAAAACACTCATTTGTCAATAAAGCATGTATACAAAACGCGTGTTTTACAATATCCCCTCTTTTTAAAAATTTCATCTTTGAAATTTATTCTCGACATCAACTTCATTAGCACACTTAGCGGCAAAATCTACTTGCTTTTGCTGCATACTAAATGAAATCAACATTTTCCTGTCTTGTTTCCCTTTTATCCCAACATTATGTATTAACAACATAACCTGATAGCTAAAAATAAGAATTCCACGTATCAGTACTGATACGCTTGCATCTCCCAATTTCATTATGCATTCGTCCTCCCAGTTATGGTGTACATAAACAACACAAGTGTCAACAAACATAAACAACTTAGCCTACTTAGCAATAATATACATTTTTCTAAGAGTTGCGTTTTGTTCACCCTCCTTAAAAGAGGGTGAATATTACCCTCCTCCTTATTGGTTGAAGTTGCATTTTTCTAGCGTCTTGAAAGTCGTGGCATTGTGTTTGCCACATTTATGCTTCTACTTTTGGTTGACAACAGTTTTTGAAGTATTGATTCTGAAAAAATATAATTTTGATCCTTAATTAAATTCTGCAAATCTAAAATTCGATAAGCACCATCTTAATTGACGAGAAAGCCATATCAAGGAGTCATTATTCAGTACTCCTGGAGTACCGGAAACCATCACCAAGTTTTGTTGGATATTCTTCAAGCCCAAGCAAACCAATGCGTTTGACAAGATAAATGAGGTAGGGTTGTATAAGGATTCTTTTATGTCCTTATATGTTTGTATGTTCCTTTATGTGTTTTTTTTTTTATTTATGTTTTTATGTGTGTGTTTTGCTTATTACAATTCTGATGGGCGATTCTGGTTTAGAGTGAACCATTAGTTGGGTGGGGGCATTTTTTTTAGGGTTTGTGCACATTGGATTTAGACTAGAACGTGTAAGGACTAAATAGTTTGTAAAGATTAAGAATGGCAATCGGGCAGGGCAGGTTTTGAAGTACTTGACCCAGACACCAAAATTCCCAAACTCCCCCGACCCTGCCGTGAAACCCGACCGGGTCTAAAATTCCCAAACTCCCCCGACCCTGCCGTGAAACCCGACCAGGTCATCATTATGGTGCTCGACCGAGGTGAGAAAATACTTAGAAATTTTTTTGAGAAATTCAAGTACAAAGAAATCTCAAAAAGAAATCTCAAACCTACCAAACTGTTGTACTAATATTGAAACATGAGCTAAGTACTTTGAGATATTGAAATAACCGAGCTGAAACTTGGCTGTACATAGGATAGTTGTGGCTGAAGCCGAGACAAAATCATAAAAAGAAAAGATAGATAAAGCCGAGGTAACAAACTCGCTTTTACAATAAGTGGTTGAAGCCGATGTTCCTACATGTAAGCTTTCTTCTGGTTTTAGGCATTCCATGGGTTGGTGACGAGTTTGCCATCCATATCCTCCAACACATAGGCCCCTTCTTTGGCAACCCGAACAACTCTAAACGTGCCTTTCCAATTGGGCTTGAACTTAGTCTTCTTGCTGGCCTAAACGACCTTTCTCCAGACTAGGTCGTTAGGTTTGAAAGTTTTGACCCGAATGTTGCGATTGTAGCCGTTAGCCAATTTCTACTGAAAGCTTGCCAACTTGAGCCGAGCATCAGCTCGTTTTTCTTCGGCCAAGACCACCTTGTACAGGTATATGAGGTACTCAATATATTAAGGACCCCGAAGGCATATTTCATAAAGTATTTGGTGGAGATGAGGAGACAATTAAAGTGTTTTCCATGTTACTTATTCTTTGCTTAGGTTGCGTTCTCTTGAACTTACCTTAAATCTGTGAATTTTGTCCTTATTTGAATTTTTTTTTCTCATTTGTTACTTTTGTGCCAAATTTTTGTGGGTTATTGATTCGTCTCGACAATAGGAATCGAAAAAGTAATTTTTTTTAACTTTTACGTATTTTAAAAAATGATAAGTTTAGAACACATGATAGATATGATAAATTCCAAAAATGATATAGCAAGTTTCATCAAACCATGGTACATTCAATTCAACACCAGAAGTTTAGTGTGACCAGAGAGCATGATAGATTTTTAGATTTTCTTTTGGTACAATTTGATTAGTTGAAATTTATCATCTTTTTTTTTATCATGATTTTGTTGTTTCTGGTGTTGAATTCAATGAACCATGGTTTTTTGAAACTCGCTACTCTCTAATCAATCATATTTTGTTGTGCATGTTTTCTTTTTGGTACCTCACAAAAAATTGTCTATATTTCACAATCTATAATATTTTTTCATGATTTCAAGAATTAATTGAGATCTATTAAATAAGATCCATATTGAATATATAAAATATTAGTATAAATTAAGAGATATAGATAATTTTTTGAAACGTCCAAAAAATAAACAAACACAACAAAGTAGGACGGAGGGAGTATTTCAAAATATATTAAACATGATAGATTTCAATTTATGACATATAGCATTTTTGAAACGGTAAACTTACCATAAACCTATCCTGTTAAACCACTAAAGTACAATAAATTTACCACAATAAATTTTCCCAAATATTATGAATTTACCAACCAACCCAAAAACAAACGCAACGATTCTCTCCCTGTCTATGAATGTTGAGCAAGGCCCATGTTCTATTTTGATGGGTTAAGAGGTTTGCCAATTGAGTTTTCCTGCCGGTGACGTTGACAACAAATCTATAACGGATGTCATTATTCTCAAGCCTCTCAAAAGCGGTGTTGATGAAATCCATGTTCACCACTTATATTATTGAACTCGAGAGATTTTTCAGTGCCGAACGGGTATATTCCACGTGGTACCCGCTCGGCGCATCGGAGCCATCAGATACACTTTTGGACGGCTGAGATTGAAATTCTCTCTCTTCTCTCACCCCAATACTTTCTCTCTCCAAATCTAAGCCGTTTAAAAATGAAATGGACGGCTCGAATGTGCCAGCGGGCACCACGTGGTACCTGCTCGGCACTGAAATTTTTTTCATTGAACTCAGATCCTTTTCTTTGCAAAAATCAAGCTGCCAAGTCCTTTGTCTCCTCCATGCTCTAAATCACAGAATCTTGCGGTGGAATCGAAATCAAAATCTAAGGCTACCCACCGAAAATCTCCAAATATGGCGAGTGGAAATGGCAGTGGAATCGAAATCGCCGAAAATAGTGGGTCGGAGAGAGAGGGTGGAGAACCATATTATGCGAGAAAGAGAATTTTTGTCTCCGGAGTGCTTGTGGGTTTATTGGAACAATAATTCTAACACCACACTCATTTACACACTCATTCATACATTCAAACTCACAATAAAGGTGGGGCCCACACACACTGGATGTGTAGTGTGTGCGGGCCCCACCCTTGTTGTGAGTGTGGGTGTGTGAATGGGTGTGTAAGTAGGTGTAGTGGTAGAAAGACTCTTATGGGAAAGTGAGGGGCTGTTTGATAAAACTGAAACTGAAAGCTGAAAAATTAAGTACTGAAAACTGAATGCTGAAATTTTTAAGCTGAAAACTGTTTGATAAATATATTAAGTACTGAATTTAAAAAAATGATGAATTAATTTTGTTCCAATTCTCTCTTAATTTCTAACGGTCACAACATACTTTTGGTAATGGTGGTGGAGTGGTGGAGGTGGTAGGAGTGGTGGTGTAGTGCTGGTAGTGGTGGTGGTGGAGTGGTGGTGTTGGTGTAGTGATGGTAGTGGTGGTGGAGTGGCGGCGGCGGTGGTGGTGGTGATGGTAGTGGTGGAGCGGTGGTGGTGGTGGTGGTGGTAGTGGAGGAAGTGGTGGTGGTGGAGCTGGTGGTGGTGATGTGGTGGAGGAGGAGTGGTGGTAATGGAGGAGGAGTAGTGGTGGTGGTGGTGGTGGTGGTGGTGGAGTGGTGAAAGAAGAGTGGTGGTAACGGAGGTGGTGGTGGGGGTGGTGGTGGTGGTGATGGAAGTGGTGGTGGTGGAGTTGATGGTGGTGATGTGGTGGTGGTGGTGATGTTGTGGTGGATGAGTGGTGGTAGCAGAAGTGGTGGTGGTGGTGGTGGAGTGGTGGAGGTGGTGGTGGTAGAGGAGGAGCGGTGGTAGTGGTGGTGGTGGTGGTGATGGTGGTGGTGGAGTGGTGGAGTGGTGGAGGTGGTGGCGGTGTGGGTGGGAGTGGTTGTGGTGGTAGTATGATGATTGAATGTAAGTATATAAAAATTCAGCAAGAATTAAGTAGCTCAAAGCTACTTAATTTTTTTCAACTTTTTGGCCTATATTTTAAGTGGTACTTAATTTGCTAAGTAATGTAAAATGTGGTTATCAAACCTACTGAATTACTTATTACTTAATTGATTCAGTATTAAATGCTGAATTTAGGTTATCAAACAAGAGTTGTTAACTTGTTAACGAAAGTCTGTTGACATAGACTTTACAGACACGGATGATACACAGATCTGTTGTGGCCTGTGGGACTCATTATAAGACTCGCGCAAATAATTCAAACCGTTTATTAAATGGATAATATTTTTTAAGGATCCTTGCGAAAAATCAATTCAATTCAATACCTATAGATAATCGATTCAATCATCTAACTTTTCATTATCATGACATCCGAATAAAAAGTTAGATGATTAAATCAAGCATCTAAAGATATAAGATTGAGCTAATTTTTTTGCAATAACCCTTGAAAAAACATTTTACATTTAATGAACGATTTGGATGGTTTGTGTTGGATCCATAGTGGACCCCATATAAAATCTGTGCACGATGTCTGTGTATTATTGATGTGTGCGTAGCACTACTGACTTGTTGACTTGTTAAATGGGGGTAGTAACTTGGCCAATCCCTTGTGGTTTTGGCATGAGATTTAGATGTTTGCGTCATTCTAAGATCTCAGATTCGATTCTCTTTGTCAACAACTCTTACGACCACCTCACCCCTACGTATAAGCGTGTGAAATGACTGTAAGAGAGGCTGTAGGAATTAGTCAAAGGTGCGCGCAAGGTGGTCGAGGACACCCTGCATTACCAAAATGACTAGGACTAAGATGGATATGGGTTAAAATTCTTTGCACCTTAGGCCCCGTTCAATTGCTAGGAAAGTACAGGAAAGGATGGGAAAATCAATTTTCCCATAACTTTCCTAGTGTTCAGTTGACAGGAAAATTCTAGTACTTACCAATTTAAGTTTTCCTGCAGGAATAACTTTCCTGCAAAAGTGATCCTGCAAAAAACACAGGATTTTGCGTCGCGGGAAAAGGAAAATGAGTGAATACTCACAAATTCGATTCTTTCTGAAAGGATGAACGAACTAAACTAATTGTTTCTCGCAGACACCTTTTGTCAAATGAACACTCACAGGAAAATAATTTTCTTTTTCTTTTACTTCACCTCATTTCACTTTTTCTGGGAACCAATTTCCCACACAACTTTCTCGACAACTGAACAAAGCCTTAGGTGGAATCGTTTTCACCATGCATTGCGGGCCCCACCGTGTATTTTTTCAGTGATCTGAACTGTTCATTTTGTAGGGTTCGCAGAATAGTATATTTACACAAAAAATCATATTTATCTAATATCGAGAGGCATATCAAAAATTAGATTTTAGTATATAAAATAGATTGCTATGGAGAGTTTAACTTTAAACTTATCTGTTGTCGATTTTGTAAACTAAACTTCAATTATTTTTTGTACCTATTCATGTCCGATAAAACTAATTTATTGTGAAGATATACTACTCTGTTAGTCCTACAAAAAAGAACAGTTTAGATTACTACAATATACGTATGATGGAGCCCATAATTGGTGGTGGTGGTGGAAAATCCAAGTTTTTCATCGAAGGAGGATAGTCGAAATGTAAATTCTATTGAGTTCCCTACTTAAAAAATATATAATTATTTTTCAATTTTTAAACTTAAAAATAATATATTTATGAAAATAATTTTTTAAATTTTTTACATCTTTCAAAAGATCGTTTCAAAATTTATTAAATAATATTTATATTACATATTTTTTAATTTTAATAAGCTCATTATTTTTAAATTTAAAAATAAATACTTGTTTTGGAAATTGGAACGGGCCTAATAAGTCTCACCAAAATGGCCCCGTTACCGATTGAGTTCGCGGTTATGTAACTCAACCCCACAAGCCTCAGATGCCAATCCGTTCCACCGTTCCTTCTCTCTTTCTCTCTCAATTCCCATAATGCGGTTGTCCCAACCAAATTCAACAAAAACCCACGTAGATCATACCCCAACAATCCTACCCACCCTCGTATTTCACCTCAAAATCAACCCCATCGTTCCAATCAAACAGATCCCTACTTGACTATAGCTCCCATTGACGCTTCCCACCTAGACGTACCCATAAACCCAGATGCAAACAGAGAGAAGGTAGAGGCGTAAATCAAATACATACACCCATAGATACATACATATATATATATACATAGAGAGAGAGAGAGGGAGAGAGAGAGAGAGAGAGAGAGGAATGACGAGTCAGGTAGTGAAAGTACGGAGGGAGATACTGGCGGAATGCATGACGTGCCCTCTTTGTAACAAGCTGTTGAGAGAAGCTACTACCATCTCTCTATGCCTTCATACGTGTTAGTTCACTTCACTTCCCTTATACTGTCGCTGCCGCCTTCTTTTTTTGTTTAACGCTGATGCTGATTTTGTTATGTGGGATAGTTTTCATGTTGCTCATGTCATGAACTGATTCTTTGGGATTGTTTTCATGTTGCTCATGTGACATATCATGAACTGATTCTTTTATTTCGATTTCCTCGATCTGGGTTATGTTTTTTGGGCAATTGCATGGTCAATTTGCATTACTTTTTGTAACTCTTGATGCCTATGGTTTTCACGTAGACCTTTAATTGACCCGGTGGGATTGGTCCAAGGATAGTCAAGGTCTTAAGCTGGCCGGACACCTGAGTTATCAAAAATGGTCACCTAAGCGGTGGGATTTTGATTTTGTGCTGTTATTTTTTTGAAGTCAATATATATGGATGTTCGATAGTAATTACGTTTTGGGAATGTTTGACGTTTTGGTTAGTAGGATGTTTATATTGTCCTGATTTAGTGTTTGGGTTGTATCTCATTCCGTTATGGTAGGATGTGAGTGTAAATGTGTAATCATGGTCGGATCAAGTAGAATAACTGAAAAATGTTCACCCGTTTAACCAAAATAGTTTGGACAAGTCTGAGATGATGAGCAAATGTGTGGAACATTCTCTACTCCTAATTATCAATTTATCATTAAATTATGAAATACTCTGATATTTTAGTTTTGAACTGTGATATCTTTGTACTAGTAATGTCTGTATTACTAAATGTTGTTGAACCCTTATGCCTTTTTTTCCCCTGATGCGCCGAACTACATCAATGTGTGATAGCTTATATGACACCATGTAAGGTTTTCTTCATTTCTAATGGTTCCGTTATCTCCTGAGATCTAACAAGGATCTTGTATGTTTCCATTATAGCCCTTGGTCCCAATTTTGGGATTATTGGAATGGCTTGAACCTTACATGGTATTGATCACAAATGGCTTTTATTGCTTTTCTAGCTGCTGATGCTGCTTCATCTCATCATACCCATAACCCTGGAGCTATTATCTTACGATCTCTGTCTTACAGTATTTTATGACTTCCAGTTTTCCATTCAGCTTGTTTAGTTTAAGTTGTGGCGTATTTGCAATGGACGATATTTATCTCCATTTTGTCAGATGTGAAACTGAGAAGCATATGATTACTGAATGTTGAAGCAAACTTGCTTGCTTTGATTACTTTTTCTTGTAGTGAGCACCTGCTCTCTTTTTTGGTTTTTTTGGATAGTTGGATTTATAGCCTTCAAGGGAAACAACTCCTAATTGGTTACTGAACAAAAGTTTTGAAAGCTACTTACTTAGTTTCTGTGCTTGTAGTATTTTCAAACCTATTAACCATGAGAAGTTGTCTGCCTCGTTATATAGTTCTTATGCTCTGATTGGGCTTAAAAATGTGAGCAGCTTCATGATTTTTCTCAGGTTTTGCATCCCGTCTTGGACACTTGAGAGGCACACGTCTCCATTACTTAGACTTTACAATAAGCACATCTCAGGTTTGAAGAAAATAACTTGGGAGTTGGGAGCCAACGATTAAATCCTAAACAATGTAAATAACCTATTTATTCTCTCTAGAATTTTCAAATAGGGCGCGTGAGTCTAGACAACTTCTAACGTATTCGTGCATAAACTTGGACTTGGACTGCATAATTTGATATGATAAAAAGGCATAAATATAGTTATAACATAGATCTGGAAAGGTAAGTTATAGTAGATGTGTTGCCTTATTCTTCTGCATCCTGTCCCATTTTCTAAGAATTGTCATGTTGGCTAATTCTGTGTTTTGAGTATCCATGCCCCTCGTATAGTCTTATTTCCTTTCAAAGTATGCAGGACTATGCGAATATTGAATGGAGTTCCCGTCAATGTCTTGGATAGAATTTCTTTTACATCATGCTGGAATGAACAAAACTCCCTTGTCCCAAATTACCAATATAGTCGTTCATCTCAATTTGAAACTAATACTTTATAATGCCATTTTAGTCACATAAAACGATTTTCATCTGAGATAGGTTTCTTGTTTTGGTTATAAATTTAGTTGATGTCCTTTCTCCAATAAAGCAACATTTGTTGTAAGCAACGAGCCTTGAGGATTAGAATGAGTTCATTGATTTTGTAACAACTGGATGTGATTTTTCAAATTTATGTCAGTGTTTGCATGGCTGCGGGATATCTAGTTTATAGAACTTAGTTAGGATGAAGTGTCAAAGTTCATCAAGAGGCTTTTCACTATCCTTTTCCTCCTAAAGCACAATTCTTTAGAATTTAATCAGCTCTGTCCATGTTGGAGATGCTGGCCACTCATACACATACATTGCGCAGGTTGGCACCCTGCAATATAGGCAAATACACCTAGAGCAGTCCCACTGTGTTTTGAATCTGTTGTTGTAAAGTGATTATAATGTTCTGAAGTTTATGATTGATACAAGTCAAACAGTTGGCGGCTATTTCCATGTAATTAGTTTGTTCCTTTCTACTATAGTTTCCGCAGCAGTCTTCTAACACTGCTGTCTAATATGTTTGCCAAAGAACTCTGTGTGTCGTCATGTCCCTTTCTTTTTACTTTTTGTTCCAGTATATGTTCTTTTTTGATGATCAGAGAGTACGTTGATCATAAAATGTGTGGAACATTTGAACTCCATTTCCTAATCAAGTTGATGTCTAAACCAGTTTGCAGGAAGTGTATATATGAGAAGTTTTCAGATGATGACGTCGATTCATGTCCTGTTTGTGACATCAATTTGGGCTGTGTTCCGGTGGAGAAACTCAGGTCTCTCTCTCTCTCTCTCTCTCTCTCTCATGTTTGCTTTTCAAAATCTTGGTTCATTCCACCACACTTGGCTCCCATCAAGGTTGCCATACGAGCCTGGACTCTTTGATATACTAATCCTTTGTCGCTAAGTCCTCCTTCAGAAATGTCACTTCTTGTTCATTGAGGTCTCCATCCAAAACCTGTCTTTCTGCCTCCATTTTTTTAAGCAGCCATTAGCATATTTCAAATCCTGTGCAAGTTGAACAGCATTTGATCAAGCAATTTATTTGACTCAAGTCATGCATTATACTTTCACAATCATGTACCTAGCTCTTTTAAGGGGCCATATCTCTATTTGTCACTCAATTTTGAGTAGGGATTTGAAAGAGGAATTGTTTGCAATCACATTTAGGCTTTCTAGATGAAGCTCATTGTACATACTTTGTTAATGCGCTTCGTCATTTCACAGCAGTCTCTCTTCCTCTTCAGACTCACTTTTAACCTTAGCCCTTCCTGAGATATCATCTAAGGGTTCTCAGCCCTCCATGATGGAATTTCATTTGGAAAAATTGTTGCAAAGCCACTTGGCTCCTTTATGTAGCACTTGGGTCTGTGTTAAGATGTACCGCGTCGCTTACTTGTTTGAAAACAATATGCAGGCCAGACCACAATTTGCAAGATATAAGGGCCAAAATCTTCCCTTTCAAAAGAAAGGTCAGAACACCCGAGGTTACTCCTTCTATTTCACTTCCGGTTAAAAGGAAGGAAAGATCTTTATCATCATTGGTTGTCAGTACTCCAAAAGTGTCAATTAAGACTGGATTGACTGCGAGGAGAACCAAGTCTGTTGCTAGAAAGAGTGCTCCTATTCGAGCTTCCAGTTTTGTAGTTGGGGAATCTATTATGAAAGAAGAACTTCCCACAGAAATTTGCCATGAGAGCTCATGCTCACCTGAGACCCTTTACAAGGTTAGACATAAGAACCAGGTAAAAGAGACACTGAATTTGGGTGTCTGCATTTCCATATGACTGAGATTTCATCTTACCAAAAAGGCTTTTTTTATGAAGCTTGTAATGACTTTGATCTAATTCTGTATCCTTGTAGAGTTCTTCCCCAACCAAGTCTTTCCCTCACCAGTTGCCTAATAAAGACAAGGAGAAGGATGCGGGGGTGTGGAAAGGAAATGTTGATCAGTGGAAACCCTTGAATTGTCTTGTTGAAGCTGCCAACAGGACGAAGTCCTCTAAACATAATCTACAATACTCAGCACCTGTCAAATTAGAGTCTGTCAATGCTCTTGATAGTGCAGTACATGTACCTAATAGTGCAATACATGTACCTAAAATCAAGATTAAGGAACATAAACACAAATCGAAACTCAAAGATGACCAGAGTAAAATATTATCACTTCTGGGGCTGGTCAAAAGAAGAAGGTTGGCTGCAGTAGATCAGAAAAATACAGTTGGCAGGTCGTCTGCCTCAGCACAGGCTATGCTTGATGTGCATGGAGGTAAAAAGAACAGAAGAAAATGTCCTATTTGGTTCTCATTGGTTGCCTCAGAAGATCAGTAAGACTGTGTGTGAATCATGCAAGTTTCTTTTGGCGTGTTTTTTCATCTTCTGATTGGTAATGATATTTTTGATGGTAAATGATTACAGGGAAGGAGACATTCCCTTGCCGCAGATATCTGCATGTTACTTGAGGATAAAGTAAGTCCCAGGACTAATCTCTAGCTTTGTCACTTCAACTTTGCTTGATTGAATGCTGTTTCTGTATTCCAGTCTGTAGCATACAAAAGATAAGATAACAGACATTCCCTAGCCTGCTGAGTTCCGTGAATTAGGGGGAGGGTCCTGAGTCTTTCTTTTATCCAGTAGAACTTGATTCAGAATTCCTGTAACACATCTTTCCAGGAGGTAACCGAGGTGGGTTGCAGATTGGCATATAACTTGTCCGTGAGAGACTTAGAGAACTCTCTCAGACCAAGGACACGATTTAAACCACTACAATAGGGCATGTCAACAAACTGATGGTGTGCTCACCGACATTGCCTCTTTTTCTATCCATTGTTGTCAAAGGCGCAACTAGGCTCAAGGGTCAAGTCTGGCGCCTTGCTTGGTGCAAGGCGCGCCTAGGCGAGAAAGGCGCAAGGCGAGAAAAAGATGCCCCTTTTTACTTTTAATCACAGCAATAGGATTAAAGGTAGGGTAAACTATTACCTTTGCTCTTTCTTCACTTCAGTCCATCATCTCCCTCTCCCTGTCGAACTTCTCTCTCTCTCTCGGCATCTCCAGTGCTCAGTCAATCTCGTGATCTCTCAGACGATAACTCACAACTCTCTGTCACTCTCATCTATTCTCTCTCATGATCTCTCCACCTTCTCTCTCTTCTCTCCCGATCATCTCCATTCTCCAGTTGAGGTATCTTCCCTCTCCTTTCTCTACCTATATTTATATGCACACACCTATATACAGTTTATGTATGTGATACATATGTATAGGTTGGTCCATTTGTTGGTTTGTGTAGATGGTTTAGTGTTTATTATTTGAAGTACTGGGGTATGCTATTTTTCCTACTGTTTTCCGCATAGGTGCGCATCGCCTAGGCCCCAACAGAACTTTGCGCCTCCGTGCGCCTCTTGCCCTTGACAACTATGTTCTATCAAATTGTTTCAAACTTAACCCAGTATACCCCTTGGATAGGCATGTTGCCGCTCCCAGAGAGATAAGGAGGGCAAGCGTGAGCATGTTTCCAGATTGCTCTTATTGGAAGAGAACCAGTTTGTGTTCTTTGAATGGGTCCATGTGTCAACCATGGAGCTGGTTGGTCCTTGGTGTATACCTATTTGTAGGATGAACCACTTCTTGTATAGGGTTGTACAAACACCTTACACAAATTGAAGTGACAATAGCCCTCTTAGGAATTGTGGTCGCCTTGATGTTTTCGTCAATCTGGTAGACGGAATTTGAGGAGACTGCTTTGTATACTCCTCTATGGCTTGTGTTTATCTTAATTTAAGTTATTGACGTTGGGCACATGAAGTGAGTTCTTTTAAGTAGTCATGCGATATCCTTCCCTCTAAATCTTTTCAGAAAATCCTTAGCTCTATTTTGCATTAAAATACCCTTTATAACAATGTCCGCGGTGTAGGGATTTTTCTTTGGGGTGCGGAAAATGAACTATTGGACCAGTGTTGAGGAGCTGAGAATTTTTTGTGACCACTTGTATTTCACATATGATGTTGTGAAAACGTTTGTAGTATGGGAATTCTAGTGAGGGAGAAAGCTGTAATTCAGGACACAGAAAGCAATAACTTTTTTTGTCGGTTTGGATAATCTATAAGTATTGGACCTTGGAGAAACATCTTAGATTCTTAAGAGGTTTCTAGAGTTTACACGACAAATTTGTTACAGGTCCAAAGTTTAGGGAATTTCAGGTTACTTAGTTTAATGAACTATCCTACATGATTCCAGAGGTTTTTCTTGTAAGAAATAGAGATTATAGTTGCAAAAGTGGATTCAGTCTTTCTGGCTTATTAATTTTGGTTGTTTCATGTTTCTATTTCCAGTCATGTGATCAACCTCCTCGGGGTTTGTTGTGTCACTGTTCCTTTTACTCCTTTTGGTTCAGTAACCTTGGGTCAGGATGATTATCAAGTTGTAATGGACATATGTTGGCATATTCCTCCTCTTAGCCTCAAAGATCTTTTCAACTTGTGTATGAATTTTTCCTTTCTCGCAGGAATGGTAATTTGCCCGTCTCATTTATCCAGAAGTACCTTGTAAAGAAACTTGATCTTACAAGTGAAGCTGAGGTGAGTCTATTTAGCTTTCTTTCTCGGAATAAAATTCTAGAAATCTTGTTGAAAATTAAGGTATTCATCTCTTTAGCATGTGATGGTATGGAATGTAGTCTAATTCCATATATTTCTTGATTTTTGTTCAATTTGTCAAGCAAGAAATTTCAAAAACATAACGTTAACATGGATATTTTACCTGTTCTCTTTTCCTTGGTTTTTACTAGAAGGAAATCATGCTAACTTGAATCTTTTTGCTTCCTTCTTTCCTTCTGTCTTTCTCAGGATCCTTCTTTATTTTATTTTTGTATTTTAAACTATTTCATGTAGTAGGTTCTGGTGTTCTTTCTGAAATTGTGATGTATAGTGCAAAATCAATATGGATATGTGTGTGTGTTTTTATTTCTGTTGCCCATACTCTGCCAAAACCCAATTCATCGAACTGTTGAGCCAACATAATTGCTTTTTTTCTTTGCACCGCTTTCTTTTAGTTTCTTAGTAGTTTATCTGGGTAATGTTTCTGCTGCCTGTGCTATTTGCCAGAGCCCTTTGAATTGCTGCTTGCCTATGTGCAGCAATATAAGCCTTCACAAGGTATAAGCAATTAAGCATCAAGTGGTTTCATACCAACAAAACAGAGTTGATTCCTAATCCTTTTATTCTTGAGCCATCGAACTTGGGTATAAACTCTAGTGAATGTACGAGGATCCAAAAAAAAAAGCTCTAGCGAAAGTAGAAACGGTTGGCAAGTAGAGATGAATTGTTACTTATACACATCCCTATTGAAGGCTCCGTTGGGGGATGTTTTGTTTGGCAGCAGAAGAGCAACTTGAGGAGGGTGAGAGATGTGCATCTACTTCATGGATCTTGACAGAAAAGTCGTTTACCTTTATTGGTACAACTTAATCATGACTATTCCTCAAGGTTTGATCCGATAAGGACTAAACCTTAGCCAAATAGTTGTGCAAAGTGGCAGCTCTCAGATTATAACCTGGGACTTAATAATCTTGGTTTTCCTAAGCACATGGATCATTTGGATATGCTTTGGAAGCAGAGGTCCTTTTTATGCTTCAGTTATTGAAGCTCAGGCTCCTAGGAACAAGGTGATCTGTTAAATCATTCATTTTGTAGAGGCAAGGATGAAGGTTTCGACGGAAATGTGGAATCTGACAGGAAAAAAGAAAGGAAATGTGGAATGTGAAGGTTCATCTTACAAAGCTTCAGTTCTTTTTATTGCTTCATCTTAGGAAGGTTCTTTACTGAGGATTAAAAAAAACAAGTGAAAGGTCGTGCTTGGATCTTGTATTTGTGCAGGGATTTGCGGAGGAAAAGAGTAAAAATCAGAAAAACAAAATTAGCTTCACACATGTCAATGTGGTTAACACAGGACAAGAGCTTTCTTACGATCATCCCCATTGTATGTTTTATCATCCAATTTAGGATGATATTGAACAAGCTTATGGGAACTGACAAAAGTTGGAACTTTGTGTACGTGTTTTTTTTTATCTCTGTAAGCAAATTTGCGTTTCGTTCTCAAACGCCCCTGAACCCAGGCAATGCTTTCAAACTTATTTGCACTGCAATTTTTTTGTAAAGTTGATGAATATTTGCCTTAGTTATCATTGTGGTGATTCATTTATTTCTCTCAGGTGGAGATATTGTGCCACGGTCAGCCGGTGCTTCCAACATTGCAATTACAGAGCTTAGCAGATTTGTGGTTGCAGATGGCTTCAACTTCGAAAGAAAGAGTACCAGCATATGTGGGCAGCTCGGCCAAGGACTTTGTGATGGCTCTGTCCTACTCTCGAAGGGTCCTACCCCACTAGAATAGCACTCTATTCTTTTCTGTCTCTTCTTTCCCCATTCCTAATAGTGGAATGGACCTTGTCAACTTGTTGTATCTTAAAAGCTAGGGGTGATATCGGATTCGTGTATGTTTTACTAACTCTACTCCGATATGGACTGAACAAAAGAGAAAAGGTTTGTTGGTATATTTATAATTGAATGTATCAAACCACCAGTTTGAAGAGGGAAGGCTGCTGGCTTGGGACTAGTAATGCCATGCCATGCCATGATGATAGCTGGGGTTTCACTCCCAGCTTGTTTGACATTTGTACGTTGATTTACTCTACAGTATTTTTTTCACTAATTTGTTTGTACTTTGAATGCCCTGCACTTGGTATCACTATCACAGTCGAAGCACAAGGTTTTTAACACTTGAAAGGATTATTGCTGGTGCTAATTGTTGATTGAATTTATTATCTCTCGCTTTACGTCAAAGTTAATTGCTAACCTTGTGGGAAACGGGCTTGATGCAGCTTCTTAAATTGGTCGTTGGTTCTTAACTTGGAGTATGTTTGGCCTTTATTTGGGTGGCGGTCAAAATGCAAGTTGTACAAAGATTGGGTCTATTTGTGAAATGTAATAATGTTTAGGAGCAATGTGCAGATACATCTCATATGGTTAAAAAATATGAACATAACATCCATGTGGTTTGTGAAGTGCACATACCACTCAATTCCGTCAATTTTATATGAAGTGTGTCTCTCACGTCTCTTGAATCTATCCATTATCTAATTTAAGCGGTTCATAATGTATTAATCATAGAATAAAGCATCTCAGTGATCTAATTTTAACATTTGTTAAAATGAATGATATATTGAAATTGAAAATTTTACTTAATAATAAATTTGATTCGACTATGAGGTTTTCACTTTTCGATCGACTTGAATTTTGGTATGGATGTAGTACTCGTCAAACTCTACAATATCAACGGTTCAGATTCAAGTTTTAGGTGTAGTTTCACTAAACAAAAAGTTAGTTTTATCCTTATTCAAAAAAAAGCATTTATTAATTTTGCACACAAAAAAAATTGGATTATTTATCCCAAGAGAAATCGGAAAACCCAATTTTTTTTACTTTTATCCAAATATTTTACGAATATTTACACATTTACTTTTAAGCTGTCACTTTTTGCACTTTTTAAGCTTAAAAGTGGATATTTTCAAAAACATTTGGGTAAAAGTTTTTTTTTTTTTTACTTTTCCGATTTCTCGTCAAGACGAATTAATAATTCACAAAAGTTTGGCCAAAACTAACGAACGCAATTTTTTTTAATAATGACAAAAACTCTCAAATTAAAAGCACTTTTTCCTTGGCGGGAACTAAACCTTAGTACAAGAGATGGATTGGCTAGATTCAAAGTAGAAGAAAAATCAATGGAGAAGATGTGGGCATATCAGACTTTTAATGCGCATCCGTCACACTTGACGTTATTATGGACGAAATTGGGTGTTATGTGCACAATATTAAGGAGATAGCTTCATTTTATTTTAGATAACTATATTCTTTTAGTATACAATATAGATAGATTGCGAGAACTCTGCTGAGTTTTTTTCTACTCCTCTTGAGTTGATGGTTCCAGACTTAAAAACACTCCCACATCGGACTCTTTTCATGGTGAAGTAAAGTAATGTCATGACAATGGTACTAT
The DNA here is from genome assembly GCA_014282245.1 of Rhododendron simsii. Lineage (NCBI taxonomy): Eukaryota > Viridiplantae > Streptophyta > Magnoliopsida > Ericales > Ericaceae > Rhododendron > Rhododendron simsii. The sequence goes on along the minus strand of CM024959.1, from coordinate 8,041,189 downwards.
TTATTAAAGTGTGAACATTTTACTCATGTACATTGAAAAATTCTATAAAAGAATACAACATGAGAATACAAACCTAAGTAATACACATTCTACCCTTCGGATAGCAAGAAATGAAATGTGGTAATCAAAAATGGGTATACTTGGAAGCAGCCTAAAGAATATGATTTTCTTTTCTTTTTTCACAAAAAGGAAAAGGGGGGGACTACAAGGAACAGAATTACCCGAATTATCTATTCGGATGGTCGATAATCGGGTTCATTTCTATTTCTGTACCTTCTAACTCTTCCCTAAGACTCCCAAACTTCTCTGCTTCTCTTGCAATCTGAATATCATTCGGGCAATAGCGTTGTACCAAAAGTTTTACAACGAAACGAGGAATCAATGCTCCCAATGGGGCACCAAGCAAGCACAACCAAAACTTTCCTGTCCCGGCAAGATGAAATATAGCCCTGCAGAGTTGCACATCAGACTTAGAGATAAAAAGACTTTATTTCTTCTGTTCATGCATATTGCTTCAAGGATCAGGCAAGGAATGATGACAGTGAGGTTAAGAGTAACTATGCAGAATAACATATCCACGTACAAGAAAATGTATGAAGGAACATGAAATACGATGTGGCATTAACCGTCATATAAACTGCAGCTCAGAAGTAAAAGAAGTAGCCACTTCGCAGTTCAATCCTCACAATGCTAACATGTAAAGCCACCTACTTGGAGCCTCATGCACTTGTAACTAACTTGTTTTTGAAAGGGGAAAAAAATAATATAGTAAGTCATTCAAAACAAAATCCAGGTACTGAGTAAAGTTTATTTTCTAGTAAGATTTACTTTGATCCAAGCTTCCAAGAAAAGGTTTCAGCAGCAGAAAAAGAAATCATAGTTCTTTTATTTGGTATTTACTATTTACTGAAGACATCAAATAGTACGACTTCAGATAGTAAATAAAAGTCAAGAACTTCTATGTTCGGAGCCAGCGTCTTGCGTGGCTCAGAAGTAGGATCCATGGATATTGAATTTATCCTAGTTAGAGAGAGCTATACCCTTGAGCCTATATGAATTTCGGGTATTCATCAACTGAGGATGTAACCAGTGAAAGATTTCCTCTCTTTTTTACTATCTTCCACATGAATACTGCTCTAATACCTGTAACCACTTAATCCCATATAATAAACATAGATGCTTGGAATATTGGGCAAATGCACGAAACACTAGAATAGTTATGTGACACAATTACCCACGAGGATGGCAGGATTCAATTTCGATGCGCAACTAAGGCATCTTAGCCAGAAGGGCAGGTACACGACATATGCATAGGCACAATTGGTATATATCCCGTACGTAAATAACTTAGGAAAGAAACTGTACCAGTAACCAGGTAAAATCGGTATAGCATCAATGATGAGGACAGCAAGGGATGTAGCAAGTATAGAGCCCCAAACACTTGCATGAGTAATCCAAGTCCACCGCATCACATCCATGGCTAAGTGAATATTAACCACAATAACGACCGCAAGTGTCCAAATATCTCCGAGGCTTGAATCATCAATGGTGCTTTGCCAGTACGCAAAGAGAGGCAGAAAGACGACAGCTACACTTTGCCACAGTGTGTCTATCATTGTCACCCAAAACAGCTTTCCATTATAGCTTTCTTCTTTCTGTCCAGCCCCATAGAGCTGAGGATACTTTAGCAGAGTCGTTCTACTTAGGTCCTTGTCAAGAACTCCAACAACGATTGTAGGAAATGATGTGTAAATCACCGAATACAAGACGCTGCTCCACTCAGTTATTGCAGTAGTTAAAGTATACGAAGTGAAAAGCACATACCTGCACCATAATTAATTACAGTATGAGGATATGACTACATAGCATTTTTTGGTACACAACTACGGAGTACTGAGTAAACGTAATACGAGTAAATAACAGTCCTTTTTATTGTACTGGCATATCTCTCCTCACTGCTAACTCAGTATCGTTAAAAGAGCTACACAGTCAACCAAAAATTTCAGCAAACCAAAGGGCTGGTTTTTATCCCAACCACCTCTGCTTAACCTAAAAGTATGTCAGACTGTAAAAAAAAAAAAAAAAAATTCACCAAGTAGCCTCCAAATCAAAAGTGTAGCTTCAAACATATTTTGGCCACAACTAGTACGGAATAAACTCCTTTTGCTAAGGAACTTAGGGAACAAAAAGGTAAATGAAAAGTTCCACTCAAATAAAACAGGCGTTTTCATTTGAGTAATTGAACACAACCAGCAGATATCTTTTGAGACCCATTTTAGATTTCTAGGTAACTCTTCGTGACTCATCCACGAAACCCTGGATACCTGCAACCACTCATAAGTCACAGATACCAGGGGTCATGACTCAAGGTGGAATTACCAGCAGGAGTTGAACACAAGACTACCGGATTTATGGTTGGTTCCACTGACAATAGGATATCACTGTTCTCATTACCCATTTTAGATCGGTTAGAATGAGGGGACAAAGTTCGAGGATTAGGCAAAGCCTTGAAACAAGCTCATCATAAAATGTCCAGAAATTTGACAGCTAAGCTGATTGCAGTTTCACATGCATAACAGTTCGGTAAGAAGATACTAAAAAATCACTCACCAAAATAAGATAAAAACAAACACCGCATTCCTGTAAAAATTGTATAATAGCATATAGCTCATCCGCTGGTAGTTCCAATGTCCATGAACAAATAAAAGGGGAACCAAAAATCTGAACTGCCCCATTGAAAAATCTGATGCCATGACAGCTTGCCTACCCTCTTGCCCAGTAATGCCAACTCCCACATCAGCCATTTGGATCATTGAAACATCATTAGCACCTGGAAATATCCAATTCAAAGTTCAACGCTCATGCCAAAATCCAATAGAATAAAGACGCTTTCATTACATTCCTTTCTAATAAATGTGTTATATCAATCCGTTGCTCTTTTCTTTTCACAGGGGAGGGGGAAAAAAAACAGAGAGATAGAGGGTTTTACCATCCCCAATAGCAAGTGTCATATCGTCTGTCCTGTTCTTTATGAGGGCAACAATTCCAGCCTTTTGCAAAGGAGCCACTCTGCAGCATAGAACGACAGAACATCTACTAGCTAATTGGAATAGCTGCAAAATCAAGAAGAGACTGTCAAGTCTGCATATAGCACCAAATCATGTGAGGAAGGGAGGTTTTGGCTAGGTTTCAAGAATTTACCTGGTTTTCAAGCTCAGTGTCAAGTATGTAAACAAGACTTGTTCCATCAATGATCAGTGCAAGAGGACTTGCACCGGCTCCAGAACTTCCTTCAGTCATAGCACCAGACAACGTCATGAGCTTCTGAGACATAACCAAAGCATCATCTAAACTTTTTTTACATGACTCCCTGGAGTTGTTGTTTATTACAATCTGGGTCATTGTGCCAGTTAAAAGTCTGGAGGAGAAGCCAATGGAAATAGCAGTTTCTTGCTTGTCCCCGGTTAAAACCCAGACCTTAATACCTGCAACTCTGAGAGCCTCTATGGCTTCTGGCACACCTTGTTGCAGTTTATCTTCGATCCCCGAGGCCCCCAATATAATCAGATTGTTTTCTACATTACTAGCAACCTTGCGGAGTAACGCTGCCCTTCCAATCAAAGCAGTGCTTGCTGTCTCATAAGAAGTCTGCCATTGCTCGAATTCTGAAGCACTGAGTTCCCTCATTCCCACAACAAGGGTTCTCAAACCAACAGACGAGTACGAGTGAAGATGGGCTTCAGTTGCACGTATTACGTCCAAATTCAAGGATTTCTTTGCTGCACTTAACATTGTTGTGTCAGCTCCTTTTACAAAGACTTTCACACTTCTGTCAGGGCAGCCTAATATGACCGACATCCGCTTCCGATCACTATCAAACTCGTGCAACCCCAAAACATTAAACCTGCATTCCCAATTACCAAAACAAAGACAACAAAGGTCATATGCCTTTGTGAGAATTCAGCCTTATGAAGTGAGAACAGTAGATTAATAGCTATAACAGCAAAATCAGTGCACAATTGATGCACAATTGGCACCCATAAAACTTTGCTACTGAAGAGACATCAGAAACTTTGTCCCTAGTACTACAGCAAGAACAAAATTCACAGATTCATATTGGTATCATCATTGGGAAATTGAACTGAATGACACAATAACTAGTGTGAAAGATTCTTTATTATGGAACAAGAATATTTGCCACATGTTGTGCTATGGGAAATTGGCAATGTGGTTCAATTGAAGAATCTACTTTCTTCCACCCACAACAGGAAGCAGTAAGAAAGTACTGAGAATTGCCTAATTACTCCCTATAGACTACATTTGCTGTCATCTGTCTCGTATTGAACCCCTAACAACCCATTAAAACGGCTGCCAATCTGTGACCAAGAGACTACACCTACCATAACCAAGGTAGTAACATAATTGTACCATTAGTATCACACAGAAACAAAAAAAGGTTCAGGAAAACTGAACAAAAAACACGTCAAAATTACCTTTGTTTTTCTCCTTGAACATCTATAACTATGTGCCCAGAGGTTCGCTCTGTAAGAACAAAACCATATGCAGCAGCAGCATAAACCAACGCTTGTTCATCTGGAGATTCCCCTTGATAGTCTATCAACTTCTCTGTTGGATCTGATGTCTCTATAAGAATAGGCACAATTGTGTTGCAAGCGGCCAATGCAAGGAAGAAGTCATGTGCATGTTTGCTTTCCTTTGTATCCTTTACAGTCTTTGATAATCGTAGAAGTTCTGGGTCAACCTTCACCTTCATCTTTGGCCTCAAAATTTGTCCATCCACTAATACTAAATAAAGGAGAAAATAAATAAAATAAACAGCTGGTGAGAAAGACAATGAACATATGTTTTAACAAACTATTTCGCAGTAGTTAAGAAAACAAAAAAACCAAAAAAAAAGTTAGTACCTTGAGCCAAGAATCCAACTTGCTCGCCTGGCGAACTAGTTTTTGAATCACTGTAATCTACACCCCAAATGCTAGCACATTGAAATTCCATCTTGTTCTCAGTTAAAGTGCCAGTTTTGTCTGAGAATACGTACTTTATTTGTCCAAGATCTTCATTAATATTTAAGGCCCTACACTGAAATCTTGAATCTGACGCTTCATCGTACATTTGGATATCCCTGATCATGAAATAAGCCTGACCAACTCGAACAAGCTCCATAGAAATGTACAAAGAAATCGGAATCATAATCTGGAACACAATAACTGCCATGAGAAATGTAAAGAATATCTGCATCCCCCATCCGTAATAATTATAGTTTGACTCTTTCCCATTGGAGAAATCTGCTTTCCTGAAAAAGGGTATGATATCCAGTTCGTCGTTATATCGCCGTAGCCAAACACCGGCACCAATGCAGACAACAGTACACAAACAAACAAGAAACACAGAGAGGATAATGATCTCTCGATTCATACGGGTCTCAAGTCGGCTCCTCTTAGATGGAGCTCCAGAGTTATTGAGCATAGCCTTGGTCTCCCTGCCAGCATATACTGCAACCCCAAGTACCCAAGTGGTATTCTTGATCTCACAGCCTCTGAGAATAATATTGGATGGTCCAAGAGAAACCCGTTTCCCATCAATTTCCATATTACCTTGGAATCCATAGATGTTCCTATTAGGTTTCTCACACTTGATCAACCCACTAATCTTGTCCTTCTCAGGTACTGTCGAAAGGGTTTCCTGTTTCGCGTACCGTGTCTTCAAATTCGACTCCCCGTCCAAATTAATGGTCTGGACATAGGCAACACCAGTTGGGTCACTGGTTGAGAGAAGCACCATATCACAGGGAATAGTTTCGTTTGCAGAAATTTTTATGACCTCGCCAGCCCTAATATCCTTCCACTTCTTCTGACAAAAATGATCGTTTGCCAAAACCATTGCCAATCGGTTGTTCTCAACTCGGTCAGACTTGTGCCGCCTCCAGTCCTCATATGCATCCTTGACTGCAGTAACAAATAGCACAAAGGCTAATGGCACGATGGAAGCTCCCCTACCAAAGACTGCAAGCTGTGGAAGCTGGTTGAGGACAGCAATCACAAGGAAATATATGTATGCAACTCTGCGAAACTGTTCAAACAGATTGCGAGGCAAGAAGGTTAAGAAAGAGTATTTCGAGGTCTTAATGGAATTTCCTTTAAACTCAAACTTTTCATTTGTCTTTGCAGGGTCGTTTATGTAGACTAGCCTTGCATCCTCATCGTTTATCTCTTTCTGGGACATGTTGAGCCCTTCAGAATCAGCACCCCTTGATGACCCATACCGAATGGGTTTGGATTCCGAATCAACAAAACTCACCTCCCGGCTTGAAGTCGTGTCCAAACCTCTTGATTGGACAGAATTTACACCTGAAGGTCTGGATTGGGCTGATGAAATGCTTCTTCTTGAAGATGGTGACTTCAATAAGATTGCATCATGAACTGAAGGGTGATTGTCAATTGGATTAACACCAGAATCCATCCCTAACACCTCAGGTTTGGGAATGGGTTTTAACGGATCAGTTGAGAGGGGTGTGTAGGGCAGCAGGTCCTGGGTGCCTGGTGTTCGAGGGGAAGGGATCAAAACGGGCCGGTAAGAGGCCATGATCTTGGGACCCAACAATCATCAATACTCACGAAAATCATTTAATACGCAGATACTGATCTCAACTAAATCCTCAAAAATCTCCACTAGAGCAACGGAGATACAGCTAGAGAGAGAGAATATGGGTATTCACGAAATTCGTGAAACACCCAGATGCTGATCTCGACTAAATTCCTCAAAAATCACAAGAAGGGCTCCAGGGATACAGCTAGAGGAAAAGAAAGAGCATGGGTATTCTACCCAGATGCTGATCTCAACTAAAAATCTCAAAAATCACAGCAAGGGCTACAGTGAGAGGAAAAGAAAGAACATGGGTATTCACGAAATTTGTGAAATACCCAGATGCTGATCTCAATTAAAAGTATCAAAAAACAGAGCAAGAGCAACAGAGATACAGCTAGAGAAAGAGGTAGAAAATTGGTATTCGCAAAAATCAAGAAATACCCAGATACTGATCTCAACTAAAATCAAAGGTATAGCAACAGATTGACCTCCGGTAGAAGAAAAATCATAAAGGTAGAAGCTTGGTAATAGGGGACTAGGATAATGTTTATTCACAACTGAGTAATTGAGAAATACAAGTCCAGCTAACGATCTAAATACGTATTGGAACTATAAATATTCAGAAAGATACAGTATTTGACAGGTTCAACTTACTTGCTGGGCAGTCCTAGAGAGAGAGAGAGAGAGCAGCGGGGCGGGGGGGGGAGAGGAATAGGAAAGAATGAGAAAGAAGAGGTGATTCTTGGTGCAGCTGAGAGGGGGTCGGAACCGATGCGTACGCCTTGAGTGGAAGAGAGAGAGAATATCAAAATACTGTTGAAGGGTCAAATGACTCAAATGGCATTGCTTGCAGTTTTTAGAGAGAGATGGGCGGGCTAGCTAGTCCTGCAAGAAATTGGGAAGGAGTCGTAATGGGTGGCGACAGACAGCGAAAAGGAAATCAAAATTAAACATGGGGAAATTTGTGTGTTTACATTATTAGGGAAAGGAAATCATTTTAGGGAAAGAAAAGTCCTTGGAGAGAGTGAGAGAGAGAGAGAGGTGCTGGTAGAAGTCAAGTGATTCTAGAAGGGGAGGCGAGGGGAGGGGAGGGGTTAATATTGTGTTTGGATAAGTTTTTAAAAAATTTTTAAAGGGTTATGAGCGAAGCGAGAAATAAGAGTAATGATTAAAAGTAATGGTAATGATTGGAGAGAGATAGAGAGAGAAATAAGAATAATGATTGGAAATATGTGTGAATAATGATTGAAAATAGAAGTAATATGTATTTTTTGAGTAGAGAAATTTTTTTCAAATCACTATCCAAAGCATGATTATTTTCCATTTTTTGTTTGTGTAATAAAGAATTGGTATGAAAATTGTGAGGGAAAGGAAATGGAAAGGGAGTCTGAATTTGATCGGAGGGCATCTTCTGTGTTGAAAAAAAGTTTCGATCTTTCGTTGCTGGTTTGTTAATTTGATTTTTGGAGTTAGGGTGTGTGAATCACCTGAAGTGATAGTGACATACTAACATGTGTTCTAATGTCTTTTGAGTTTTGATGAGGGAAAAAATAGAAATGACGGGAGAGAAAATAAATTAAGATGAGTTTGTTTCAAAAAATGGTCAAAAGTGTCAAAAATATAAATAAAATAAATTGATTTTTAGTTCGGATCATAGATAAACTGAACGGTTACTGTTGTAATCTATTTTCCAATGTCTTTTGATAAGCAATAAAACAATTAAAAGTGATAGAGATAAATAAGAGAGAATACGGAAAGAAATAGAAGAGAATATAGAGAGAATGAAAAGTGGTGGAAAGTGCCAAAAAATTTGCTCAACAACGTTTGAATTTAAAATTTAAATGTGGAAGTTCTTGTCAATTACATGGACTTCGTATTATCTTTCTTTCCTAGAATGTATTTTGGCAAGTTCTTTCTTTTAGAAATGAGCTAAATTAGGGTAATATATTTTTAAAAAATCCTGTGACTTTCATGGCATTGGCATTTGAATTTTGAATGAAATTGATCCAAACTTGCTAGCGAATTCTTTATCCTAATCTATAAGAAGATGTAGGCTCTATAGTTTTACTTACTACGTTTGTCATCCATTATTTTACTTTCTATCATCTAGTCATAATAGTAGTACATCGAGAACGAATATTCTTTGTCAGAACTGAGGCCCAAAACATGTAAAATTTTCAAAAAACCTCCTAAAAGCATCAAGAAGGCCCTTTCTTTTGGGCCATAAATTCAGAACAGTTATTTTCAATTTGAAAATCTCATCCGAGACCTGAAGTTGGGAAGAGATGACGATTATTTATGATTTTTTAGTCAAACAAAACATAAACACACGTATAAATGGCGTTGAAGCCCAACTTTTGATTGATGAGGAATGAAAACATTAGGATTCGTTTAGATACCACTTGACTAACGCATTCGGGTTGAAGTTGAGACGTGTTTGGTTATTCCGATTTACTCATTTATTTGCTTATTTATTTTAAATTTGAATCTGGACACGATATATCCAAACAAGCCCGAATTTCCACCTCAATGATTTGTCTTTTCAATGCTCATTGTAGTTGTAGTTATAGTCTCTGTTTTTTGAGCTTTGAGTGGATATATCCATATCCATCTCTGTTCCTATTAATCTGGTTAATTTCTCTTCGTATTGAGAGAAAACCAACAAAGAGAAAATTACAGGAGTCATTCAAAACCAATACTCATAACCCAGTACCCAAAGTGCAAATTTCCTTGTTGCCTCAATATCAAGTCCATAGGGCAACAAAACTCCCTTTCAAAAGGAAACTCAGAAACAATTGACCACCCGGGGTGGTAGCCAAGAGGGCAATGGGTTACTCCTATTGAGTTTTGGCTCTCATGTGATCGCGGGTTCGAGATGCTTACCGCCCCTTCGGTCCTGTTTTAATTTCTATAATCCATTTATTACCTTCTTCAACCTCGGATGGAGAGATAAGTATTTATGAATTTCGCCGTTACATGTCCCCTATGATCACACCCAGGAGAGTGTTGCTATTTCGGGTCTCCAACTCTTCCATCTTTCCTTTTGATAAGGGAAAAAAAGAAAAAAAACCCTCAAAATTGACCATAATAGTAGTTATACAAACCCGAAATAAATTTTGGTAACGAGGGTGGGTTTTCAAAGACTAGTCACGTCAAGATAAATACGCAGCACAACGACTGAAAACAATAATCATCAGGCCTACCCTTCTTCTCGAGCCTCATCCTGTATGGGTGCGCCATTTAATTTATTTCTCCAATTGAGTACTGTTTTTTCAATTCAATGCTCCATTGTTTATCCGTAACTTTTGTTTCCTTTTCCTTTCTAAAATAAAACATTTCGTCTTCCGAGGGTAGTTAATGGTGTAGTTGATACACCTACCACTTTAGTGGAGTAGTATTTGATTCAAGAGAAAAATTCCTTTACGGAGCAATCCGTAGATAAAGTTTACAGTGCTTAATCGCGCACGTCTATAAGTGTTTTAGATGATCCGAATTGAAAACCAATTTTGACCTGTAAAAATTAATGGCTATTGGCCAAAATTGAAAAGTATACATTAACCATTGATTGTTGAAATAGACGACCAAAATTATTCATGGCGGAGCTCCGCCGTGAATAGGTTTCGCTCTTGATTCAAATTATGAGTATAAGTAAAAACTATGTTCACCATTTACTTGAACCATTTACTCAAATTTACATGTTTTTTATTTGGATTTGCATATTGGAATACTTTCGGGCTTGTTGATTTGGGGTACTCAAAACCTTTGCGTACAATTCTTAATAAATTTTTTCTATCTATTTTTCTCCACTCATTATATTTTAAAATCTTCCTCAAAATCCAAACCGAACAAGAATTCTAAGTGAAGCTTTCACTTTCAAATTTGAGTAAAGACTGGAGATACTCTTCAAACAGTTCCAATGAATAGGCGTAAATTTTACTACCAAATGCTTGAACTATGATATCAAAACGGAGGTCAAATCCTTGTTAGCAAGTTTTAAAATCAAATGAGAGTAGAATTGTTCTCGTTTGCGAACCGAACAAACAATTTTAGTTTAGTGACTTATATGTCAATTATCACTCAAACAGCTAAACCGAAGGCTGTATTTCTAATCATGACACTTAACCGTTAATTATCATAGTTTGCGTAAGCCCTGACGTGGCTAATCCTAGAAATTCGGAATCATTGACTACTAATCAAGAAATTGCTCTGCGTAAATAGATTTTGATAGAACTAGGCAAATGATTTTGGCCCTTCATTTTTTTATAATAACACTACAAAACTTGTTTTTTACTATAAAAATTATATATAACAAGAGACACTAAAAGATAAATTTTAGAGTGTCATTATAAAAAAGTAAAGTGTCAAAATCATTTTCCTAAAACTAATAAGATTATAATGCTAAGTTGTAAGTTTACCTTTGCATGATTTCCTATACATCTTTTCGTTAATACAACAATTACATCACAATGCGAATGAAAATTATGTAGTGGTTATATTAAGCAGTTGATTTTTTTTTATCAGAAATTTCATTTAAAACAGTCATTGCGGCATTTACATAAAGATTTCATCATTTGTCAATACATTAGAGTTACAACTATCCAAACCTAAACGCGAGCTTCAAGCACAATCATGTTGCAATGCAGGTCCGAAATAAAAAGCGAGGGTAGTGTCAATCAAGATACAGGTAAGCCGATCACAAGTCAATCTAGAGTAGTTTGAATTTTTTAAACATCATAAGCTTAACAAGAAGAGTATTAGGCTGTTTAATTAAGCTCCAGAACTTAACGTTAATAAAAAAAAAATTTGAAAGCTTGATTTTTTATTTGATAAACCGATCTCGAAAAGAACTTTCAATGAATGAGAGCTTTAACTTGAATAACTTGGTTCGTTTATCTTAGTCCCAAATTACTACACTAACTTCTTCTTCTTTTTTGACAAAAGGTGAGAAGAATTTTATTCATCTAATAGGCAGAGCCTAACTTCATACCCACCAAAATAACTAATTTGTTTTTAATTATAATAAATACTAATACAACTCCACAAGAAAGGAATAACTCAAATCTTCAAATCATTCCATTTGTCTAGAGTACTTGAACATCAAGACATTCAAACTTGAATAACACTTGCGCGTTGGAGCGCAGCGTATGACCCAGTCACAGATTATTCAACATGTTTTTCCCATTTATTTATATGGATTCACACAGCAGCCAGGGGCAGCCTTGCCCCACTTAATTTTAAAAAATAATAATAATCTTCTCTCTTCTTAATGAATTAGGCAGAACAGAGTTTTCTAGAAAGCAGCCAGAACAAATTACCGTTTCATGGCAAAAATCGATTTTTGAGGAACTTGTCGTTCACCAATTGCGTTCGAGAGGGTATTTTCAGCCATGAAAATATTTTGAAGAATTGGTTGCGAAGGAGAATATGTGATTGGTGGTTAAAGAATAGCTAGGTAGAATATATACATATATATATATACACACACATATATACACACACACATAGAGATCGAGAGATCCTTGATCGAATTGATAATGAAACCATCTGAAAAACAAATTCAAATTCAAAAAATGTGACAGGTCCGAATTTTCTTTTCTTGACAATTCGGTGTTTGGGTTAGCTAACGTACACGACTCTAAAGTTAACGAACCAATAAATCTTCAACCACCCTAAGGATTTGTTATTGATAGTTAGAGTCAAACCTGCAAGTTACGGGAGTAAGTCTCTTACTTGATTTCATGTTCCTACGTGACCAACCGCTTGGAGTTAAAATACATGGAGAATGGGCGGGAAGGATCAAATGTGGCACTGCAAATGAAACAAATTAGCGCGTCTGATACTTAACAAATTTTATGCTTATGTTTAGGAACTTTTATCGAAAGCATATGCATATTTCGTAGCATATCTTTGCTTGATGATGGATGGTTTTCAGTCCTGTATAATTACGATTGATTTGGGGATATTTCTTCAGAAGTACTTACGAATAATATATGCTCTATTGCCTATTGAGAGCCGGCTCATAACTTTCGAGGGCCAAAAACGAACTCCTTAAATGAGGCCGGCCACTCTATATTTTTCATACAAAAATTGGTCGACAAAGAGTTTCATAACGAAACCCATTACAAAAGATTTACCATTACAATATTTTAGTTGCGCATATTTAGTATAGTGAAGGTTTACATTAAAGATATTTTGGCCTAATATATATAGGGGTCCTAAGAATTTAAAGGCCCCATTTTTAGCTTCTTCGTTTTTTTTTTTTTAATATGGTAAAGAGGAATAAGATAATCCCATTTCACTCGCCACTACCACAGGAATCGCTCTTGCTTTTTTTTTTCCTATGACTACTTAAGATGTTTCAGTTCGCTCAAAGTTTAAGCTTTCTTGACTTCTCCCATAAATCGGTTCTATCTATTACGGGTTGTCCTATTCGGGTAGGGACCGGTTCTGTCTATTATGGGTTGTCCTAGTCGGGAAGGGTCACATCTAATTAGTTGAACCTAAATGTGTCCTGAAGATGGTCAACGCCAAGATTGGGACATTGTTTTAGGGGAAAAAAATCCATAACCTATTATAATGACAAATTCAATTAGTTTTTATGAATTTTAAGGGCTCCGATCCTACTTTGGTACCCTCGTAATAATTCAAAAAAAAGAGCTTCATCTTTAATCTTCGTTTTTGGCCCCCGAAAAGTCAATGCGGCCTTGAATAAGCGAAAGCATCTTATAAATTCTACAATTTCTTTTATGTACTCGTGACATGTGTCATGAGCTAACTATCAATCATTGATAGATCATTAAATGTTTATTTTCATCACCACAAACGTCTTATTGACTCTTCTTCTTTTTTCGATGGTCAGGGATGTCTGAACGAACTTACACGCAATTCGATTAATTTTCTCCCCGGTTCTTTTGTAAGTTTTTTTTATTTAATTTCCTAAATTATTCCCACTGATTTCCCCGACATTAATGTAAGAATCACACACGTTTGATAGAAGTTTTTGGTTCAAAAGTACGTAAGAACTTCATTGACAATGAACTTCATAATAACTTACCGTCTTCATCTAATAAAAAATCACATATTACACACGAGACAAACATATAAACAACCAAATCAAATGAAGAATACACCAGCTATAAATTGATAAGACAATTAGATGTCAAAAAAACGCATGCAAAATGTCAATAATCACAATAGTTCCACTAACTGTCCATGCTTCCTACATCTTTGATAGAATTGATCGATACCGCCTATGTGATCACCATCGTCAACGATATTAGCCTGCAACAACATTTTGAATCGCCTCAACAAACTGAGAGTGAGTGAAAATTGAACATTACAAATTCCCAACATACTTTTGCTCAAATTAACTTCAATGTTTTTGGGAAATGATATTGGCACTCCAAAAATTGATGTAGGCACTCCAAAAAACAAAGGAAAGTGACTTTGGAGTTACACTGATTTTGGAGTGCCTGCATCAATTTTTGGAGTACCAATATCATTCTCCATGTTTTTGTTCCATCGATCGCCAGAAATCGTCACGGCCGGTACATCACCATTATTCTACATATATCCAACCTTATTTAATTTTTTTTTTTAAGTTAGACAATACCATTTTTCTTTCATTTTGAATGTATATCCTACATCATTGATGCCAGTCGGCCATCGGCTCCATCATGTTTATGGTTTTTCTCTTGCATTTGATTATAGCTATAAAACAAGGGGAGTGATTTTCGCACTCTCCAAATTATTAACTTCCTTACCAAAAGTTAACAATTTGGGGAGTGCGAAAATTGCTCCCCTAAAACAAAGGTTTGGATGTTTGACTTCTTTTTTTTTTTTACGTTTGACTTTAGTAGTTTTAAGTTTCTGATCTTTTATAATGGTCAATTTTTTGGTAAAAAATCTCCCAGTAGATCTACCTTGGTATCTGTGGTCTTGGGTAAAGATGATTTTTTTTTTTTTTTATGTGCTCTACGTGTCACATGTGTACGCATAGATAGCCAGATGACATCCGACTATGAACCGTCTGATGCGTGAAAGTTTCACACAATGCATCTGTGTTTCAAATGTTTGAACATTTGTGTTCTGATCATTTTTTAATGAGCTGTGCTACGTGCAGCTGTGCACATATCCCGTTTTCTCTCGCCTCGGGTCGCACAAAGATGATCGGAGTCGTTCATTTTCTGAAGTGATTTTGGGTGTTTTGTTAACGCCTTTAACGATATCGAACGAAGCTCATTTTTTACAGAGACCTTAAACGACATATTTTGAACAAAATGAGCGGCTCCGATCATCTTTGTGCGACCCGAGGTGAGAGAAAACGGGATCTGTGCACAGCTTGCTGTGCACGTAGCTTTTCTGTTTTTTAATTTTTACAAGTACGTGTTTTTCTTTTTCTTAAGATCTGCAATTTCTACTTCGTGTTGTTTGAGATGTTATACATGCTCTGCATCGACACATGCATGTTTAACCCTAACGGGGTTGGCCAAGTGAGAATGAAAAACTAATAAAGTGACTGTCCTTTGTTAAGTCGCATGTTTGAGTCTTATGGAGACGAAACGTTCCAAATTTAATTTCGCGTCATTGAAGGATTTGTCCAGTCGTCAACTTCAAAGACTCCGGAATTAGTCGAATTGCATGCACGCTAGTCTAGGCATCCGGTTATAAATTTTTTTAAAACAAAAACCTAGCTATCAAACTTCTCTTTCTTTTTTTTCTTTCTTTTTTTTTTTTTTGGGTGTGTCTCAGCAACCTAGCAAACAACTACATTGGTAGGACCCACCCATGGGTTGTCAACATGATAAGGTCGAACCTGCGCTTGCAACATAGCAGAGTTTGATTCCCCCTGGAGGCAAACCGTGATTTAAGTGGAGGGCCATGGCGGTGGGTTGCAGTGCTAGTCTCCCCCGAGGTTTGGATTGCGCAATTGGGTCCAATAGTGGCTCGGCTGCAAGGTTGTTCCTCGGTTAAAAAAAAAAAAAAAAACTACATTGGTAGGTGTCAAACTTCCCACGTTAATTAGTGATGTAATGAATGAGATAAGATTAAGCTAATACCAAATGCAGCCTCTTGGTCCTATCAATTACTACTACTTACTATAACTGTTTAGCGGCGCCTCACATCGACTTTATGTTAAAGCCACAAAAACATCGGAGACCGCGATTTGCTTTCACGTACCAAGGCGCCCTACCACGTAACACCTCCGTAGTGCATTACCGCAATACCGCACGCACTATGGCTTACGGGAACCCCTTGTCCCCTTTGTTATAGGAGGGAAGAGAAATACTAGGTGTAAAGAAAATGGACAAAGAAAATACCCTTAAAGTGTACATGAACGGCTCGGATGCACTGCACAGTAAATCTGAGCCTTTCATGTATACTTTAAGGGTATTTTCTTTGTTAATTTTCTTTATCCCTAGCACTCCCCGGGAAGAGAAATGCTAAGTATCCTCAATTGAAAATGGTAATGGTCGGCCTGCATTGAGGGGTTTTCTCTCTCTCCGTGGAGGCCTTTATCTTTCCTCTTGGGAGTATTAATGTGAATCGATATGCTTCATTGATAGACTTTAATTTGGCTGCCTTTTTTCCTATAAAAATGGCAACGGTCCAAGTTACAAATCTGTGGGATATTAGTTACACATGATAGTGATTAAAACAAACTTAAAATGAAAAAATAAAAATAAAGGGACCAAAATTCAGTCAATATTTTCAATTTTGATTATGAGATTCGGTAACAATATTGCAAATCCATGTGACCGGTGACTGGCCATTTATGAAGTGCAGATGCAGATAGTAGGCATCCCTAAATGGATATGTATATTGGAAATGATTCCCTTATTACACGTAAATACGTAATAAAACATCTATCACATAAACAAAATCTCTTTCCCTTCATGCGTGGCGTATTTCCTTCATGCGTGGCGTATCCTAGTGAAACAACATAAGATCACAACATCTTTTTTGATAAAAAAAATATCACGACATTATCCACGTTTATAAGGTCACTAGTCAATTGAGATTGTCATGTTCACGAATAACAATTAAATATTCAAAAGTACTGTAACGGTTTCTCCTCTCGCATAACATTCAAGGATTGTATTCTACGAAAAATCAAACATTCTAAACCGTAGGACCACTAGAGATTTGTCTACTCGTTAACATTCAAGGATTGCTTATTATATGTATTTGTAACAGAGGTGGCAAATTGTGGGTTGACAACATAGGGAAGTCAACCGGAGCTTTTTTTTGGAGTTCAGATCTGGGGGCTATATTCTATTTGAAGATGGTATCGTTGACTTCTTCTTTATCTTGTTTTTAAACATAAAACCAAACAACCAATCAGTTATTCAGTTTGGCCTTTGGTGTCCAAAAAAATGAAGATGAGTTTGGCCTTGTGTATCTCTTACCAAAACTAGCAAAAAACAGCAGGTAAGTTAAGCAGACATCCCTTGAGGTTTGTCCTTAATATGGCCTCCCTCGCATTTCAGAATGACCTTACAGCCCTCCGCTTCCACTTCATGTGATCACGGTCCCGTGCGACAATTCAAGCCGTTTATTCTGCAGACATCAACGTGTTTGCCGTCCAAGTTAAAATTCACCTCGATCGAATATTGACAAAAGACCTGGTTGATCATACATGCTTGAAGAGAAATAAACTGTCAGAGTTTGGTTATCAATTTCTCTTCTGACAATCATCCTTCTTTCACGCGTATATTGATGTCCAATTGACCTATTTTTTCTATGAATGATGAACACATCGATGTCTACAAAATGAACTGGTTACAGAGATGGCAACGGGGAGGGTCGGGGGTGGATACCACTATCCCCGTCCCCGATCCCCAAATCCAAATCCCTCCCCATCCCCTCCCCGATCCCCACCAGGGATTTATTTTTACCCTCCATCCCCGCCCCAAACGGAGAACGGGGATCCCCGTGGGGAATCGGGGATCCAAAGATTCCATAACTTTTTTAAAAGAAAAGTCACCTGCCACTACAAACCATGAAACTAAATTCCAAAAAAAATACAATTTAGGTTGCCATTACAATTGATAATCAGTGTCAATTTCAACTTCATCAAGTTTTGGGAAACAGAAAGCCTCTAAAAAAATGCTTCATGTAGTACTTTTGCCATGAACCATTTGTTCATTGGTTAATTGGAGGAGTACAATAACCAAATTGTTTCCTACTGCCATTTAACACAAAATAGTCCAACTACAAGAATCAGAGTAAAAATTATGTATATATATAGTAGGCTAGTGGGATAGGGCTCGGGAACCCTAACTTACGTATATATAATTATTATATATAGTAGGCTAGTGGGGCGGGGCGGGGATCGGATCGGGGATGGGGCGGGTACTAACTCATATCCACCCCCTACCCATTCCCCACTTTTTTTAAAAAATTATCCCCATACCCTACCCGATCCCCAAATAATCCCCGAATCCCCTACCCGTTTGGGGCGGGGAACGGATCGGGTTGGGTCCGGTAGGCCGAAATTGCCATCCCAGTGGTTAGATCATCAAATGGAATCGTTGCGTCCCTGCATGAGATGAAATTCACATTTGGGATCATCACTGGAGAAAATCTCGATTCCATTAGTACAAGGCAATGGACAACTATAGGCAAGAAGAGGAAAGCAAGTGGAGTGTCAAAGTATAAACTTCCCACAAAAATAATGAACCTAAGATAATAGCAATAGGTAACAAGAGTCATAGAAGCCCATGGTCAAAAGAAAATTCCAAAAATATAGATTGGTCCGGATCTTAGAGTGGAGCCTATTACACACAATCAACCTAATAACGAATTCTGTCTGAATGAACTAGCTAACAGTGCCGCCAACTGAGTTCAGTAGGCATTATTTGCTTTTATATCACACCAACTTCAGAATAGTGATACAATATATGGGGTACTAATTATCGGATGAAACAGAACTGCTCCCACTTAATAACCATAGTTCCCGTAGACCGCGCCATACCCTCCGCTTTGGGCTGCATGCCCAGTGGCATTGGATGGTGGCGACGTATAGACGGAGCCTTGAGCAGCAGCATAAGGGTTATAGCTTTGGTCAGTGGCACCGCCTGTCTGATTCTGCGCTGGCCCTGCGGCTTCAGCCATAAAATTCTGCACGTATACATTACAATCAGCAGCTGATTCAAGAAGGAGTTTGAATTTCATTTAGCAATGGCATGCAATGTAATGTTTAAGTTTCAGGCAGCCCCCAAGTTCACAACAATGTCATTTCTTACTGAATGAAACAACAATATCAAGGGAAAAAAATTTTGTTTCTGTATGTTGTGTCCGTAAGCTAGGAAAGGAAACGTTTCCATACACACTGGAAAGCCGGAACATGACAGACGTGTCAAAAGAAATGGGGAATGAATGAAAATCGCATTGTTGAATATGTTTAATGTGTTGGCAACTCAATGTCTCAGAATGTTTGGTAAAATATCAATATGTTTGGGGGCATTTTGGTGTGCGTCGATGGAATTTCAAGATTCCACCGATGTTTCGTATCAATGTCCTAAGAAACAAAAGTGTTCCGGGCCTTCCGGCCCTTCTTTTGTTCCCGTTGTATCTATGTATGTATGATTCGAGGAACCCCAATTGTGCAGGGGAAGGATTACTCTGTCCTGCTGTCAAGAAACTAAACACATCTTAAAGGATTCAATGGCAAGCCTTCTAAACACTGATCATACAACCAAAGATGGCATCTACTTAAACAAAGGATGATAGAACCACTGCATCCCCAGTATTGGTGTCCACTTGTAACCATAAAATCAATCAGTCTTCGGAAGTAAGTCTGTGTATGCAAGCATTCATCTATGGGGATGGTCTGCTAAAAGAGGTGGAGCAGTCAGAGATAAGTGAACAAGGAATTAAGGGTACTATAGTCTTTAGGCAAAATAGGGATGCATCACTATTCCCTTGCACCACAGTAGGTCCCCTTTATGATTCGTGATGAGTGCTTCAAAATGAGCAACCTAACTGAAGAAAGTAATACAGAGTTAATAGCAGCTAAGAAAGTACTACTGTCAAGAAACCCAAAAGCAAGCAAAACTGGAAATGAAAGAATATTTCCGCAAGAAACAAGAACAAAAAAGAGAAAACTCTAAAAATTGATGCTATTAGTACTTGGCTATGACTCCAAAATACTCCTACTACAGCCAACTGAAGGAATAAAGAAACAATGACGTGTTAAAAATATGTTTGCCATGAAAAGGTTAAAAGAATGAGGAATGGGGGCGTTACACCTATGGCATATAGCAAAAAGAAATGCAACTATGGATAGTTAATTGAAAAGCAAGTCTAAGGAAGATTGCCTGGATCAACTGCTGAGCTGTTTGGACTTGTGATGCAGTTCCATTAATTTCAACTGTCATTTCACCAGGAACCCCCCTTGTTTCCTGTATTGTGACAGTTGCACCACTAGCACGTCTGATGTAGCTAATGCTTGCACCAGCTGTACCAATTACAGCATCAGCATAAGCCAGAGGAATTTGCATTTGCTGTGTGACCTGCAAAAGTCATCAAAGTAAGTATCTCATATGCTCAAAACTTTAGGATATCGTCTTCCTTCTACTTTTCGTTTGTTTTGGTTTTTCCCTCATTTGCCATAGCATTTGGGAATGTGTGCTTGGATTTGCTTGGTACAGCCTGAAGGTTGTTGGACTAATTTTGGCGGCAGATAAGGTTAGTTTTAGACAAACTGTTCAGACAAAAGTTTAAGCACCAATCTTTCAATCTTCTATTTCTTTTTCTTTTTCTTTGTCTTTTTTTTCTTTTTTTGAGTAAATTCGAGGCCATAAGTTTAAGCACCAAATCTTTCAATACTTCGAATCCTTTTTTCTTTTTTTTTTTTGGGGGGGGGGGGGGGGGGGGGGGGGGGGGGTACATTCAAGGCCACAGTTTCGGGATGGGGATCTTGCCTACAGTAAGACTCGAAACCTAGACCTCTTTAATGAGGAACAAGGATATTGGCCAGCTGAGAGTTGGTTAACTTGTCACATCTTGACCCAAAGGCTTAAAAAAAAATAATAATAATTCAAGCCAGACAAAATGTAAGAGATACTCTACACTCTTTAAGGTAAATAGGGGCTCATGAGGTACTATCCTCGGGTAAAGCATCATGGATAGAAAATTTCTAGCTGAGGGAGTTCATAATTGGCCCACGTAAAGCACTGAAAGAAAATGGAGGGGACTGCGTTACTGGACATCAAGGAAATCTGTGGCCTTCATACATACCAAAATGCATATTTCCCAAGGAATTCAATACTTACATGTAAATGAATATCCGTCAAATTTTCTTGAATACCAGTAAAGGTCAAGGCAATGCCAATTTTGAGCTCGACAACCCCTATGAAGATTGAATCCTCCCACCTTCTCAAAGTCAACTGGTCAGATAATCTAATCTCTCACTGAGATCCCACAGTGTTATAGTAATTCTGTTGACTCCAGGAGATTCCACTCATGCCCAAATTTTTGTTCCATTCCTGGTAGTTCTTTCACTGTCCAACCTAGCATGCTAGATCTACAACTAAGGACACTAAAACAGAGGAGAGATCCTTGGCAGGGAAGAAACATGAATGCCCTGCCCGGCAAACCCGTCCAATTCCCCAGTTTGTTCAAGAAGATGATCCAGTGATTTATGAGTCATGAAATAGTTGGTCTATAATCTGGCTTTGAATCCAGGATTTCAGGTTCAAAAGTACGTTGCTTGACTACTAGTCTTAGGACTGGTCTGGATATGAATAGATGTGGTACCTTTTTCTGTGTCCAACTCAAACTAGAAGCTTTGACATTCCTAGTCCTGAACCCCCCCATACACAAACAAAGTATCCAGTTTCATTTCCGTTGATTAAATAAATTTATAACCAGCTCTCTCGATTGAATATACTTGGCGTAAGAACAGAAGAAAACCTGTGTAATCATTGATGGTGGTGGCTGAGCATTCGATGATGCATGTGCATTCATCGGAGCTTCTCTTCCATAGGCAGATATACCCTGATGAGGCTGCTTTTCTAGTGGAGGTGGCATGTCAACTGGAGGATAATAATTCTCAACTTGCCTAGCAGGAGGCATGTAATGTGGATTAGATCCATAACCAGGTCCTCCACCGACATTTGGAGGAAATGCTTGAGGTGGTGGACCCCAGGATTGGGGCGGAGGCATGTGTTCCATCTGAGGATGAGGCATGTGTTCCATCTGAGGATGAGGCATTTGCATCTGATGAAAATTTATAAGGTGAGTCTAGAAATTCAAACTTTAACGAGTAACAAAATATGAGTTTGATCTAGTTTCTTCTTTTTTGGAATGTTGATTCACTAGATTGAAGAATTAATGGAAACGGAAAAACTCACTTGCATTTCAAACAACGGAATTACGCTACGATCAACTAAAAATTTCCTCAGGTGAGAAGCAATAAGTTCAATTGCTTTGTGGACCCCAACAGGCTCTCCTAATACCTCCACGATCCTATCATCTTCAAGAGCAAAAATGGGTATGTCTTCTGCAGTGACACATTTCAACAATTGAAAAAAAGAAAGGTAAGAAATAATCAATGAAAAAGTCATTTGAAGCACAAAAATTCAAAAACTTCAACACCTTAGAGAAGCTTAAGAATTAGAAATGAGAAATACTGTCTGGCATTGATGAAAATATGAAAAAGAATAACCAAACAAATGTACCACTGGTAGAATTGAGAATGTGTAGACGGGGACATTACGTTGAAAACAATTCTGAAGGTCGGAGTGCAGTAGGATTACAATTTAGAAAGGAGAGAAGCTCAATACAATGTCACTAATATTAAAGGTGATATGGAGTAGAATGCAACAAATGACAAGAGAGGAGAGGTAGAAGAAAAGGTCATTAAAATCCTCCACAAGGATGTTTTGCAAATAAACTCCTTGCCACCAGTATTTTAAATGCATCAAATTCAGTTCCAAATCTCTGGTTAAGATCCTTAAAAATCGATCCATACACTCCCAATGGTCTAATGCCAGCTCAAGCAAATGACGGGCCGAAACCTCAGAGCTTCCTAAAACGAAGAAAAACTCTAGAAGAATGGAAAAAATAACTGCTCTTGATAAAATCATTTGAGAAAAATAAAGTAGGGCAAAGAATTAACAAGATATACAAAATTCAATGACGCAATAAACAGAACAATGATGGAGAAGGAATTTTTACTTAAGAAAGAACTGAAGACGCAAGAAGAGTAGGTTTGTCACATTAAATCAGAACAAATTTAGAGAAAGCAGAGGTGAATAAAAACATGTACCGATGACCCTAACAATACAATTAGATGCTTCTTGAATAGATTTGACAGTTGCTCCTTGTTTTCCAATTAAACTTCCTGCTTGAGCAGCTGCAACCAGTAGCCTAGTTGATACCTTGCCTCCCATGCCTGGCTGAGCATGAGAAGAATCACCCTCCAAGCCGTCCACAACCCGCTTGTGAACCCTGAGTAGGCCATCAACAGCAGGGGGAAGAGAGGCGTCGGGTTCCTCCTTGGCAGATATCATAACCTTTAGAAGAACAGTAAAAAAGCAAGATCAGAAATCACTGGGAAATAGTAATATTGGAACTACTCCATATCTTATCCTTTTGTTAAAAAATACTATGCCAATCCATACTAAAACTGCCAATTCGGGCTGTAAGAAATCATTACTTGCAAGATAGAAGATATACATTCAACTTCCCAAAACCAGTATCTTACCCAACCAAAAAAATTCCAAACCAAGATATAATAGAGCAAGTCCCCAATGACAGATAAATTTCTGCCATTGAACCATGCTTCTTTTTCTTCCTTCTGCGTTAAAAATCAACTACGCAACAGTTATGGATCTGAACATTCTCTTATGGCGATTAGGACCATCACATTTGAAAGGCTACTACAAAGATAAAGGGTGAAACGTATTTTGATTAATAATTGTTAGTGGAATTGATTGACTCGCAATAAGTGCCTGACAGCCCGTTCATCCAACTTCAAAATAGCTGGAACTTTCTAGTGACAATTTTAGCAATAGAGGTGATGTGTTAATTTTTTTTTTAATCTATGTTTGACAACATGAGGCAAGAAATCAATCATCTGGGTTCTGAATTTACCAGATAGAACTGGGAGCTTCTTGATACACATGTTTGTATAGATATGACTGTGTTGATCCAGATAACCTTTTCAGCAGTTGTAATGCTCAATGCTGATCCCTGCAATCTGGATCTTTCAATTCGTCATGTTTGAAAACATATTGATTGATTTGTTGCCTTAAATTTTGCTGAGAGAACCTGCAAAGATTCATTTTTGTTATTGAAATAATAGGAGCCGCTTTGAGTTATTATGGTTGTTTTTCTCAAATGTCCTCTTCGCCCTTAGTTTTAAATCAGCATAAGTGTATTATCAAACTTCAAATTGTAAGATTTAAACAAATTTACAATTCCTCACTTGCCAGGTAGGTTAGCTGTTGTAGAGACTCAAGTCCGTTGTTGATTATTTTGTTAACATCATCCCTTTTTATACATACGCATGATATGTACTCAAGATTCTCTTAGAGCATGCTTGATGTGACTTAGTTGGAACAAAATGTGTATTACATCTATGTTAGAACGGTATAAGTACATAGGCCATGGACTGTGTATTTTGTATTGATCATAGCGTGTGGGACCCACAAGTGTATTTGGCAGCCTGGAGAAAACATAGGAGTTACTATAGATCTATGTATCCAATTTAAGAGGGTAAAAGTCTAACAAATTATGACTAGCTGAGGGGAAGGAGCAATACTTGGAAAGTTGAAGGGCTTACGTGTCATTTCATTTAGCCTAGATTACAAGCTACCTGAGAGACGAGACCATCACCTCAACAATTTTTCCCTTATCTAGCAATAGTCTCTCTCTCCTTCTGATCTTTTACGTCATTCCTCTCATCATTATGGTATAAATCAAATGCTCCTACAACTATTTTTTCCAACAGAGGTAGAAAGCAGTTAATAATGAACAATCTGCGACCTATATTGCCACCAATATATGTCTGCGTTTATACCCTTAAATAAAATGCACACTGACCACTCCAAAAATAACCGAATGAATCAATGACTTGACAAGAATCCTTAGTTTGAACAACCAAGCAATCAATGGGTGGATATCTAGCATCCCGAGTTTGGTTTACCAAACATCAACTCATTAATGACATCTGATACTTCATTTCCATTTCAGTTATTCAAGTTTATGGATGTATTGAAATCAAAATTATCTGCCCAGCAACGAACAAGTGATTGACACAGTATACATAGGGCAATTTATATTATAGTTGCAACTTGCAAGAAACCTTAGCTTATTCAATCATCGTTAAAGTTAACAAGTTACAAGCTCTCTGCAGGTCCTCGGATAGTTTCAGAATTTGTAGACGACCATGTAACCAGATTGCGAACAGTGCTTATTAAACGTCATAAGGAGTAGAATTTTGAAAATGAACTTGGAGAAACTTCACAGAGTACCTAGATAGGCTAAACTATAGGAAGGACAATGAATAAAATGACCCAATGGCACATGTAAAATTGCTACTGAGATCAACGAAGGAAGCATCACAGGGTTAAAAACAAATTGCAGTTATCATTATTGAGTTCTCGAGTGCCAGGCAATGCTTAGGTTTCAGATGGCAAAATGTAGTAACAGAGACAAGATATAAAAACTTACAGCACGTTCTGCTGTTCCTGGTGGACCATCAAGAATCTTTATGCGAGCTTTTGCCTCTTCACACATTTTCTTGATAAATTCTCCTTTGCGTCCAATGATACTACCAACCTTTTGTGCAGGCACCAACATTCGGAAAACACTCTCTCCAGGCCAGCCAGGCCACCTCTTTTCACTACCAACTGTAATTGAATCATTTTCATGTCCTTGATTTTGTTCAGGTTGGGAGTTTTCTGGTATAACATCCGCATCATGTTCTTCAAAACTTTGATCAAGTTCAGCCATAAGCTCTGCTCTGACAAACACAAGACAATGTCGAAATTACAAAAACAAAAATTGAACTCCAGTATCAACGATAACGTGAATCAATCCAAAGGGCTGACACAAACTATGAGCCCATATGATTTTCGTAATGATTAGTAATGATCATCATGAAAATATGATTTTCCAACAATGAAACCACAAAACCATTTTTTAGGAAGCAAAGACAAGCCCCTGCAAAACAGTAAGAAAAAAACTACGAAGGGAAAGGAACAAAGGTTCATGATATAGAATCTAATTAAGGTTCTTGTGGGTACTCTTAATGGTTGTAGATCCCCTCAGGTTCCTCAAGCAACGGTGACTGAGGGAGTTAGGAGGGGCAGCAAGGGTACAAACCTAACTTTTGTCATTATTTACATAAAGTGGCTGCCTTCAATTGAAAATCCAAGTTCAACACTTGTCGCACGAAGTACATCAAAAACAATAGGAGCAGTGGAGTACAGAGTACAGAGATAACAAGGTCATCACGCATCCCACGAAGAGAACGAGGGAGTATGATAGCAGCACAGCCCAACACTAGACCAATAAAAGCACCAATAATAGAAAAGTAAAGCAAGTTAAGCCCTTCCGCAGATTTAGTTAAACTTAAGCCGTACTGCGGATTAGGATCACACTTAAATGTAACTCCTTCGCGACCTGCCACAAAATGACAACTCAGTACAAAGCATCATAAGGGTCCCCATACATGGTTTGTCTGACCTTCAAGGTTTAGAGGAGGAAGTAGAAGGCCTTTCTTGACCTGTATCTAGAAAGGCAACGAATCAGGTATGGAGTGTGGGACCCCTCCTCATCACACATTACTCCCCATTTTGCTCCCAAGACACTTCCCCCCAACCCTGATCTATCCTAGTAGTTTTCCTCACCCCCACCCCACCCCATCCCACCTGGCCAGCTAGATAAAACTAGAAGGCTAAACACATAGAAGTAATGAGTGGAAATTGAATGTTGTGGGTTCAGTCAATGCAACTGAATTGGTGGAAGGGAAGTGACCAGATTCATGGTTTGATGTTACACTTGTATCTACCATCCTAGCAACACTCGGAAATGAAATGTTCATATATCGTTAAAACAAATTGCTGGAAATATGATATTATTTAGGGCTACTTAAAAACATACAAATACCTAAATGCATACGCATCAAGGAACTCCTCGCCCAAACCATATTGTGTCCTATACTTTCTTCTCCAAACCCAAACCAGCGAGCAAACAGAAAATAGCCCAGCTTGAAAATTGAAGAATATCATTGTCCAAATTGTAGTTTGGATCAACAACTTCCCAAGCAAAGTTAAATGGCGGTAGCGGAATGAGTAGGGGTAGCAGTATAAGTGTACCAGTAGTGGGAGTATCAAACTATATGACTATATGCAGTGTGAATCGGGTGTAGCATTCATGAATCTTTTAAAATTATTTTTGGAGCCAGAGCATCTGAAGCGGCCATAGCAGTCACGGAGCCATGAAGCGGGCAAAAAAACCGGATACAAAGCGAGAATTGGCCAATACGGGTGGATTTTTTGTAGGACCCACATAGCGGGACGTTGCAGTATCGGAGAACCGAAAAATCACTAAGAAGCAGCCGATATTTAAATCCATGCTCCCAAGTCCCAACCCGTCCCACTAGGATGGGTTGGGGTCGAGTACCACCCAGTGCTTAGACATTTACGACTTGGATGGACTTAAAAAGTGCAGCAACAGCTCATAACAAGTTTACTAACCGGACTGATTTCGTGCAGTGGATTTGCCCCTACGGCTCTTCCTCAGTAAATTGGACGATCCCTGACCCACTTAATTGAATGATCAAGTGCAACCCGTTTGCGCATAGGATTCCGGGGACATAGTGGTAGCAAACGACGAATGAAACTTGGTAGTATTAAAAATCGGAAAACTGAAAGCCCATTCAAAGGAACAGGAAAATTTAACCCGCCAAATCAAGCCAATTATGACTATTTTTCACATACCAAAAAAAGGGAAGACCCAATGCCTGAACACAAAACTAGACTCCACTTAAGGCTCAACCCTAAGAACAACAGACACAACTAAACAGAGACCTTTGCAATAGTTGGGGACTCACATATAGGATTTTTGATGTATAGATTTCTTTCTAGTTTTTCTTGCTCATTTTCAGTTGGCATTAGGTTTGTTTTTTCTGATGTATAGGTGCCATGTTCTTTACGGGGGAAAGCCCCTTCGAGCTTGTAGTTGGGTTTGCGCTTTATAATAGAAAGTACTTATCAAAAAAAAAACAACAAAAAAATCCCCAAAACAGACAACACTGCTTAAAGAACACCACTTTATATGCCAATTTAGGAAATTGAACTGAACTGCAACGAGAAAAGAGAGAAAGTTACGGATAAAAAAGCAGATAAGCACAGTAATCTCATAATGACAAAACCCTAGAGAGCTGTATCTGTTCGGTGTATGTACTTACATGGGTGACGAGGGAGGAAAGCAAAAACAATGGCGAATTGGACGCAGGAAAAAGAATCGAACGGGACAAGAATTTGGTTTTGGATTTTGGGAGGGTTTTTGTCTCAGATTTATCTCGGCGATTTTCTGGGAGCGTTGTTCATTGAGCGGACGGAGTGCTTGGGAGACAAAAGGTTAATTTTATTGCTGAATTTTTTTTAATAAACTCGCGTTTGGAATGAACGGTTTCGATTTTGACTGTGGACCTCCGGTTTATAACCTGCGAGGTCTACTTTGACTAAAACTCCAGTTTCTAAACGCGAGTTCCGTGTAATTACCATTTGCGATGTTTAAAGGGTGTGCTTAGATTAATTGTTGAATATTATCATAACTTGTTTCTTTTTTATTTTTTTTGTATTTTTTGATGATCACCAAAAGGGTGGGGAGAGTCGATCAGCATAGCTATTTCCCTGGGCGTGACCACAGAGATTCCTGACCCGTCGTGAAATGTCTAATTCAAGTCATAACTACAACCAGTGAAAACAAACCGCCACAACATGGAAAAGGGTCTTTCAAGAAAACCAATCAAAGTCCCACAAGGCAAGAAGCAAATCCTTGCTTGGCATGGGACTCAAACCGCATACATGGAGGGAAAAGCATGACTCAAGACTCCTGTAGGTGTTAGGTCAGCACACGGACTCTTTTATTCAAATTAATTTTTGTTTAGTAAAATCCTTCGGTCGAATTTTAATCACGTACATTTTAAATTACTATAACGATTGATATATTTGACCGAAAAACTCAATAAAAATTCCAAAAAACTAAACAAAAATTCATCAAATATTACTCTCTCCATCCCAATTTGTTTGTCCAATTGTCGAAATACGTGTCTTTCAAAAATATACTTATATCTTACATTTTATAATATTTTTTTATGATTTTGAAGATTTTGTATAATAAAACTAATTGAAATTTATCAAACAAGATCCATATTGCATATTAAAAACATTACGAATTGAAAATTATAGTCAATTCTTTGAGAGGTTAAACGCTCTCAAAAAGTCAAAAAGGGGACATACAAACCGGGACGGAGGGAGTAATATATAGTACTCCATATTCTGACGTACATAAACTAATCCGAATATTCTAAATTAAAACCAAAAAAAGACATAAGACTTAGTTTGGAACTTAGGAAAAGAAAGAGAAAAGGAGAAAAAATGATTTAGAGGGAAATAATAAGGAAAAATTAAAGAGAATTTGTGAGAAAAGTTGAAATTATATTTCAAATTCCCCCTTTTCTTTTTCTAGAACCAAACAAGGGAAATTATTTATTTTATTATGCATCTCTCTCCTTTCCACTTCATTTGACAAGTTCCAAACAAAAGCTAAGCCAATCAAGTAGTACTAGTAAGTAGTAACAAGCAGCCAAACAGGTCCCTCCGGGAACATCCTATAAAATTGGAACGAAACAAGCAGCCAAACAGTGTCCTAATATTATGCGTCTCTCTCCCTTTCTCCGACTTCCAACAAGTGACCGTCCTTCCTTTCCGCTACTCCCTTCTGCAATTCCAACCAAACGTGTTTGCTTCCCACCAATTTCCATACCTTCTTTCCTCTCCTCCCTATCCGCAAGGCCTTCAAATATGTATACCTTCACATATTCGTCTTCGCTAATGTTTTACTGGTTTTCCCAGCACATTTTTCCCATTTTATCGCTGTACCCAAGTGGAGAGAGAGAACGTAGGTAGAGAGAGAGAGATAGAGAGAAAGAGAGGATTGGCGATGGCGACAGATATAGTTGCAGCAGTCCCGGTAGTTGCAGAAGTGGCAGTAAAAAACCCAGAAATGCAGAAGAAGAACAGGATTCAGGTTTCCAATACCAAGAAACCGCTCTTCTTCTATGTCAATCTTGCCAAGGTAGTCTCACTTTCTCTTTCTCGTGCTTTCGGCTTTACATCTTTTAAATGGTTTTTTTTTTCAATTAATTGTGTGAAAAATCAAGTTTTTTTAATACCGGTAAGTGCCTAATTCATAAGTGTGAAATAAAACTTCTTTTAAAACCGGGAATGCCCGTGCCACGCCGCCCCACCAACTAGCTCCGCCCCTACTGGGTATTGCCCTTCGGAACTTGGATTGAACCATCGGTAAGAAAAGAAAGAAATTTCTCACCAAATGAGTGATTTGGTGAGAAATGGTAAGAAATGTACAAAGATTATATATTTTTTGATTGGTTCCTTTTCTTTTGTCTAAAACACTGTCTTGTACTGATTTGATTTGATATGATATGATATCTTCTTTGGTGAGTGTAGAGGTTTCGTTTGATATAGAAAGGGAATGGCATGATTTAGTTGGTTTGATAAAGAGATCATAATATTGGATTTGACATTATTCCTTAGGTTTTCTATTTTCATTTTGCAAAATGAAAGCTAGACTAAAGGCAGAGAGTTTGGGTTAGCCAAACTTTTATAGGGGAACTTGTTCAAATTGAGTCCAATGCAGCTTCTTTTCCTAGTTGAGTTTCTTTGCTTGGAAAAAAATCGATAAACACAAAATAACCAACTGTTTTTGCTCAAGTTTAATAGCCAACCCCAAATTAATTGAGACTTAAGGCTCGGTTTGGTTTGGTTTGTTTTGCTCAAGTTTAATTTTCAGAAACATAAACATAATATACATTTTTGGAGAAAAAAAGGAGAGAAAAAGGAAGCAAGAGCTGCAAGTAGACAAAAGAAAGATGAAAATTTTGTTAGAAAGGAGAACTTTTACTCCCAGAATTGGCCCATTGGGTGTATTAATTTTGTCTTTTTTGATGCATCTATTGTTTGTTTTTTTCCTCAGTGAATGCATCTTTTGTTGATTTCAAGTTAAATTATTCTGTTACCTTGATGCAGAGGTACATGCAGCAGCACAATGAGGTTGAGCTTTCTGCTTTGGGCATGGGTACTTCTCCTTAAACTTCTTATAGTAACTTACTGTTTTCAAGTGGTCATTGGATTGGTGGATTATATGGTCCCTTGACAAAGCAAAATAGTCAAAAAAAAATCATGTATCCGGCCTGGATTGATTGGGACACAAGGCTTAATGTTGTCAATGGACTTGGGGATATAGTCATGTTTCATTGTTTCTCTCACACGGGGATCATGAGAAGTGAAAAAGTGCTGAAATCATTTCCTCATCAGAATAATGGTCACTACATCGAAAGTTCTGAATTTATAATTTACCTAGGGTCTTCAAATGTTTTGGCCATCCCTGCCCCTAGATAACGAAACAAAAAGCACAATGGTGGATGGTTTTGGCATCTATCTGCATTTCAAACCAAATTGTTGAGGTTTCATTGAAGTAGATAATTTCGCTTCATCTATAGTTGAGGGAATACAAGACTGAGGAATGTGGAGAAACTCATAAGCAGGATTTCCTCTACAGGTGTTATTTGAGTCAATTAGTGGTTTACATGTTCCGCCGTGTATAGTGGCTATCTGCTTTGTTTATTTTATAGTTTGAAGAATGTATTATCATTGTCACACTTGCTAACAGTCTTCACATCGAACGTTACACTGCAGCAATCACGACAGTTGTCACGATTGCTGAGATTCTGAAGAACAACGGCCTGGCTACTGAGAAGAGTAAGAATCTTTTCTTAACGCTGATCACTGCCTTTTAAAGGTGATTAGGATTTGGTTTCATTGGAAGACTAAAACAGATTGGATTTAGAAGAATGAGAATTTCACGCTTCTTTTGCCAGTAACCATATAGATGCTAATAATGTCGTCGGGTTTGGACAGAGGTTTTGACATCTACCGTTGGCATGAAAGATGAAACCAAGGGCCGACTTATTCAAAAGGCCAGGGTGAGTCTCATTTCGTTTATTGATTTAGAAGGCTACTATACATCACTAGATCTCTTCACCTCTCGCATGTCTTTTCATGTTGCGTTATGGGTTCCGTTATTTTTGTGAATATTGTCGGTCCCACATACACAGGCAACTTCTGTGCGTTGGATATGCACGTGAGGTGCAATAGGGCCATATTCGTGATCATTTCCACTGGTTTACGTCTACGGTCTACTTAGCAAGAAATAATATGACAACCATTTAAGTGACCTTCTTGGTGTAATCTTGCTCGTCGTTATTTTCAGATTGAGATTGTGCTTCGGAAGACTGAAAAATTTGACCGTGTGATGGCAGCTCCCACTAGTGCAGCTCCGGAGGCAGCCGCTGAAAACAAGGATGAGAAGCAAACGGCTGCAGCATAGTACTATGTTCCCTTTGTTGTAGCTTTGAATATTCCCTTCTTGTTCACAGTTGTAAAGATACAAGGGATCGATAGAAATGTATGAATGTAGTTGTTTGAAATTCCTGCTGCTATGCGGTTTGTTGTAGGAAAACAGATAACTACCTTGATGTGCATCGGTTTTTCTTTCGAACTTGGGATTTTGTTCTTAATATGCAAACCATGATTATGATACGCAAGATAATGATGGTGATTGTTTACGGTAGAAGCCGAAAACTGAAGATTATTCAAAGAATATATAACTAATAATACTATCCAAAGATGTGCGCTATGTCACACATAAACACGGGTGTCGGCCGACAAGTAAAGGTGTCAGCAGCGACAACCAGAGCTTCTATAGAATGTGTTCGTTTTGAGTCTCTAGAACCAATCTTTTTTTGTGCACGGTCCCTGAGTAAGTTCTTTTTCTCTAATTATTGCACTCATCTCTCTCTCTCTCTCTCTCTCTCTCTCTCTCTCTCTCTCTCCACTTACTACCCAAAAACGTCCCTTAAAACCCAAACCAAATAGAACTTGTTCTATGTATCAGTCTCACTTACTAGTATATGGTTTTTCTCTGTACGTATGCAGTATGTGTCTTGGTATTCTCTCACTCTCAAGTTCTTGAGGGGGGGGGGGAACTTTTCTTTACTATAGGCGACGTACCCAAGCACACTCTGCTTGTGTGAATGAATTTGTTTTAATGGGTTTAATTTGTAACCAATTTACAATTGACTTTAATAAGAAATAACCTGAAACAAACTTATTCTTGTAGCCTGTAGGGCATGAAAATGGGGTTTTTTTTCCCACTTAGGCACGCACTTCCGTCTTTACAACGAGTAATGCTATGATAGAGTGATTTGATACTATCTCACATTTCGTGTAGTTATTCAAAACAAGAAGAAATTGTGTTGCACACCATGACACGCAATTGCACACGTACATACACACACGTTCTCGTTCATTATGAGACCCACACATGCACGCTCACATACACATGCAGTGTGTGCAGCGATCGTGGTCGTCGTGGATGCGTGTATGTTCATGTACTTGTGGGTGGTGGTAGCATTTTTTTGTTAGGTGGGAAGTCCTTGAATAAGTAGCAAGAACTTTCCAAGGTAGCCAAGTATAAATGAGAAAAATAATAATTGTTTGCCTTCAAAGGTAGAATGTTCGAATTCCACGGAGGCCAAACATTTCAACCTTTGGAGTTACTAGAGGGTTTGCCCGAATATCAAGTTATAAGGCCATCCACAGTGGTATAATCAAAAACCAATTGTTTTTAAAGTTAACAATGTTTATGTAAAAGATGACTCACAATGGTATAATCAAATTTAGCAACATCCTTAGAAATAATTAAATTTTAGTCTTTAGATACCAAAAACTAGCAACATTTTTCAATAATCAAAATTTGTCAACCCCACATCACAAGTTAACTAGTTCCAAAATTTGTATACACGCATGTTTCAATTGGTATTTTATTCTTCTCTTCTTCGCCAACTCTATATCTTCTCCACTTTATCCACAAATTATTTCTCTTTCTTTCCCTCCAAAAGTGAAGTTCATATCTCTCGATCATTTACCATTCAATCTATCGTCGCCGGATTAAGGTATTTCACTATTCATTCCCATTTCTATTTTTCCCCCGCAATAAAAAACATAATAGGAGGGAAGAAAGTCACCGATTTTTCCCAAAATTAAGAGAGATAATCGATATATTTTTGCCCAAAAAATATAAATGAAGAGAAGTGAATGGCAAGAAACAGAGGGGGGGATGAAATTGTTGTAGACCCCTCTTTTAGTTATGGACTAGAAGCGACCATTGTGAATTTCAACATTGATAAGTTTAACAACCTCTTAAATAAATAATCAAAAGCTAATGTGTCAACTTTTGATTATCCATTTTGGTTATACCACTATCGATGACCCAGGAAGAAGAAAAAAAGAATTTTCCAAGGTATGAAAACTTTCTGGTCAAAAAAAAAAAGGGGGTATGACAATTAGCAATACTAAATAATTAGGCTTTGACCTTTCTGGTCCCTACCCTTGTACAAATACATGTCTGCCATGGCTTTTGTGGGGTTAGGTTAAGACCAATTAAATCCTGAGGATTCGAAATTTAATAGTACAAATCAAGGATAACTTTGAAACATCTTTAAAGCTTTTAGTGGGTGGGATTGGAGATTAGCAATAATTAAAGGCTTTGACATTTCCAGATCAATCTTATTTTATTTGGGGAGAGACTTATCTGCATTCCGCGAAAGGACATCCACAGTGCTAGTTTCTGCATTTGAGGCCCGTTACGGATCCACTTTAATGATCGCAATCGTTCATCTTCTAGAACTCGTTACTAACACTGACCTTGATAAAAATCTTGTTGATCGGATACAAAATATTACTCATCTATTGAAATATATTTGATCCCAAAATATGAGTTGAGCTTACTTAATCCAACTCGCTTTTTGGAAACAATTGTGTTTCTGATTGAGTATCGATTGGTTTCAATCAACGCGATTTTTTGAATCAACAAATATTCTCGACGAGTTCTACAAAAAGTACCGGTTCCGTTAGCGGCCTAGGCGGCCCCTTCGCACGTGCCCTCCTCATTTATAAGACACATCTGAAAATTTTCCTTTCGGAATAAGTTCAGGCCCGGCCCAAAAAAATGCTTAAGTGAGGGAGAGTGAGGCCCAAACTAGTGGGCCTTATGCCCTAAGCTCCAATAGCCGTTAATTAACATGAACAGCTGCGCGACATACGCGGGTCTCCAGAAACTGTCACGCGCCACAGAAAAACAACAGAGAAATTAAAGGGAAATCTATCAAAACAACAGAGAAATTCTGTTTTCAACCTTTTTTTAGAGAGAGAGAGAGAGAGAGGGGAAGGGGAGAGAGAGAGGTGGTCGGAGGGGGTTTCACGTTCTTCACGCCGTGTTGACTCCCTGTAGCTGGGAGAGCAATTCCGACATATCCCCAGATCGGAGCAGCTAAATTACTGTAAGAAATCTTTGCCGCTTTGATGACCCATTTGTGAAAAATCCGTGTAATGTGGCTCGATCGGTGTTTTTTGCTGATTGACTTTCGCACCGATTATGGTTTGTTTAAATTTTTCTTGTGTAAACCTCTCTTTCTCTCGCTTGTTGGATGTTTTGGGGTTCTCTTGTTTTGCGTTTTGGGTTTTGTTGATTGTTGGGTGTTTTGGGTTTTCTAGGATTTTAATTTCTTGATTTAAGGGATGTGGGCTTGGAAATTGCCTTGATGGACACGGGATTCTAGCCTTGGGGGCGCGAATCGATGGACTATGGTCGATTTTTCGG
Source organism: Rhododendron simsii (assembly GCA_014282245.1). NCBI lineage: Eukaryota > Viridiplantae > Streptophyta > Magnoliopsida > Ericales > Ericaceae > Rhododendron > Rhododendron simsii. The sequence continues at coordinate 8,005,597 of CM024959.1, read as the reverse complement.
TTGCAAATTCGAGTATAATGAGTGAGTATGGAAACGAATTTGGGATGTTGAGGAGTATTTCAATTTTTGAGATGATTAGGAGCGACAAACTTATAATTTTTGTTATAAGTGCGAGAACAAACCTATATTAGTTGAAGTTGAAAGCCCCACAAAAATATGGTTAATCGGTTGGTTATTGAGGGATTCATGGGTCTAACTAGCAAAGACATGGTCTGACATTAATCCAATTGCCGCTAGTTTTTTACTTTATTTTGCGAATCTTCTAGATGAGTTAAATAGAAAGGATATTAAGTTGTTTGTTTGTTTTTGGGTAATTATTTGGCTTTGCTTTGTTTTTTAGGATATTAGAAAGGATATTAGCAAATCTCCATTTGCCGCTAGTTTTTTTCTGAGTTAAATAGAACAAGTCTTTGATAGTTAGACTCATGAAGCAGCCGACATGATCTGTATGAGAACTCGAACAGACTTCAGCTGTGAAAGGTTGATCCAAAATATTTCTAAAATTGAAAACTATGTTAAGATTGTATACTACTCTATTTTGTCTTGACAAGTGAGTTTATTGGTTGAATTTCGACTAGTTAGTTTCAATTGGGTTCTTCCTTCAGTGAGTTGTAGATTCCAATGCCTGGTAGGTTTCCTATTTTATCGGCTTATTGGTGTAGTCTATGGCAGAAAGAATTCAGTGAAAGGAAAGGATAAGAGAAAACCCTGAGGACTCTTAGTCTTTTTAGTTTTATTGGGGAGTTGCTGTTAAATGTAAACATGATCAGTGCAGAAACAGATATTTAAGTTTCCTTTCCTAGCTAGCTAAGGATGTTTTCTCAATACCACAATTGTCTTGGCTATACGATAGGTGATAGCAATTGGATGCGAAAACTTGGTTTCAATTGTACTGTTTCTCTTTGATTTAAATTTTTCAGTTTCAGAGTGCTGTTTAGGAGGTAGAAAAAAACACAAGTCTCGTACAGAAATCCATGAAGAGGTACCTCTGTGTTGGAAACATCATTTTTCTGCACATCAAAAGAACCTTGTTTATCCATTGTCTCTCTGAGAATTGCAAATGAGTTACCGACAAAAGCGACATACCTAAGTATATTTAGCTACATTATGGTAAATTATAGAGGAGTATCCCAGAGCTCGAAATGTACATGTGTTTGAAATTGTGTGCATGCACGTTTATATTTGCATGTTAGTGGTTGGGAGGGAAACAGCTCACGCCAAAACAGAAACGTTCTAGTGCTTGGTCTTGGACCATCCTTGTTTGAACCAGATTGGGTATTGGTCCTGGTATCCTGGACGGTTTGGTAGCTCTTTGCATACCTTAGTTGTAATAGTCGAACCTGTATTCTCATGCATTTCACCCCAACCATATACCCAAGTATTGGTCGCTTGTACAATGATTACTGGATTTAAAAAGACATCAAAAGGAAGATTTTTGTAGTTTTACTAGTTTTAGGTTTTTGGTTTGAAATTGGCTTTGTTAATAACTTACTCTGTTGTCATCTGGTTTCTGGAAATTCGCTGATACAACTGATGATATTGAGTGAATTGTTACTTATTTGATCACTGGTTGTGTGGCTTTTATAGACAAGAAGTTTGATGCTTTTGCCGTACTTTTGTTCAGGGCCATGGGAAGGGATGTTGCTGGCTTACGCGTCGGCAAGCTGCCTAATGCTGTCAAATTGAACTCCGATGGTGTGTCTCTTGATAAAGTACATGTTTCTCCCAAAATTTCGGGGTTAAGTGCTGAATCAAAGGACTATGAGGCAGATGTTCATACTGTGGAAGACTCGCTTACAGAAGAATGTCACGAGAAGCTAGATGTACCACATGTTCAAAGCGAAAGTATGAATCACAATGCCAGTTCGCTTGAAGGGGAGACATTGAAACCTGTGGTCCAAAAGTCAAGTGAGAAAAAGTTGAGCTCACCGGTCAAGGGAAATGTCCAATCAAAGGACAATCCACAGCTCCCTACTTTGGCAACAAACAAGCAGGTTTTAACTGAAACTCATACTGTTGGGGCAGAAGCTATTGATGCTGGTGGTAATTGTTCAAATAACACTAACCATGCCCTCTCCCCCAACGCCAAAAAGAAATTACAGGTAAGTTGATTCTGTAATGGTGCTATGCGAGTATGGCAAGTTCTGAAACAACCGGACCTCCTTAACCCCAAACATGAACTTGATGAATCCAATCAGTTAGTGATGTTTTAGGTGTACCAACTAAACTCGATCTTTGTGCACAGCTGTGTTGTTCCCTCGTGAGAATCAGACCTGCCTGACAAGATTATATACATAACACGTTTAATTGCTTCTACTTTATGTTAATACACTCTCTTACAATAATGCACATTTAAACTTCTTTTATTAATTTCTATGGTCAATCCACGGAAAATAGTTTATAGGCCATTGAGAGTTGATATGTTGGTTATTTGGTGGATTTGATGAGGATTGAGAGTCGGCTTTCTTAAGTCTTTTGTAGGTATCATCGTGCTTTCCATTTTATACTCAACAAGATCACTTTGGTTTAATTCTGGGTTTGTAATTTCTCATTAGCAAAATCTGCAATTTTCAAGACAAATTGCAATTTATAATATTATTGTAGGTTTATATTCAAAGATTGCTTGTCTGTTTACAGTTAGAAAATATTGCTTCTCCATTGTACCAAAGAAAAGTGAAGATTTCTTATCTAAAATGATCATTCTTAGCAGACAATCTCTCCTCGGGTATCAAGGAAGTTCCTGCAGCCTGATTACAAGAAGCATCTTGATGAGGAGGATATTTGCTCCGTCGCTTCATCGTATCCTCTTTTGCTGTTGTGATTCAGCGTGTTCTTCTTTTTCTTATGCAGTTTGATTAATGCATGTCTTTCGGTTATCATTTTAGCAGTGACCCTGTTTGGTTACCTTTAAAAATACAAGTTTGCAGAACACTTTTCAGGAAAGTTTTTAAAACAAAACCCATTGGTCATTTTTAAATGGAAAGAGATTTCAAATATCCAAAAAAAAAATTGTGTTTTTCAAAACAATTGACGGTGTTCGTAAATTCTCATGAAAACAGGTCTATATAAGTATACACCACATAAAATGTCTGGATTTTCTGAGAAAACTGAGAACAGAAAATAAAACGGCACCAAAGAGGTGTTTCCCCTTAATTTGGTGTAGAACTGCAGCATCTGTCCGGACTGTCAAATTTAAGACCACTGTTGCAGTAGCTCCTGTATTTAGATGCGTTGATCGTTTAGAGAGACGCAAAGAGGTACTTCATAATTTCACGCTGAATATAAGAGTTCTAAAACTTTTATTCGTGGGTTTTAAATTGCTGCTTGGGATGTTCTTCTCTTGGTTAATCATCCATTCTCTAGTTTTACACAAAGTTGGAAGAAAAACATCAAGCTCTAGAGGTGGAGAAAAAGGAATTTGAAGCTAGAACTAAGGTACTTCCATTTGTGCACTTGTATGGTATTGCTGCTTCCTATGTGCTTCTATTGCTGATCGTACTGCTCTCATTTCTTAGTTATTTATACATCTATCTTTTGTTGTTTGTCAATTGTTAGGAGGAACAAGAGGCGGCTATAAAGCAGCTTAGAAAGAACTTGGTAATCAAAGCAAAACCTATGCCGAGCTTTTACCAGGAAGGGCCTCCACCTAAGGCTGAACTGAAAAAGGTAGTCATTTGGACTTACTCTTGAGTTCTTCATGAGCAGTTAAATCCAAGATGCTTTTTCATCTGCTAAAGGATTTAAGGTTCACATACAATGCCATAAACAACGGAAAAAACAGAAAATTCGAAGAGTCCAAAGGACAATGTCACAAGTAAACTGAGCAGAGCCTAACGCGAGTTCAGTAACAGAATTAGGCTTGTTTTATTTGTACTCTACCAACCTGAGCTTTTGTGATGTAGATATATGACATCTAATTTGAAATTAGCCATTACTTTCCTAAAACCTAGTGATGAGGTGGTCATAAGACTCAACATGTAAGACAAAAGCATGTCATTGATATATCATTAACCTTACACTGCCAGTTAACTTGTAAGAAGAAGTGTTAAAATGAGTATCTATAGATGCACTTATGCAAGCCAATTACAATAGGGAATCGAAATTGTTAGAGTACACGAAACCAATCCATGAAACCGTTCCATTGCCCTTTCGTGGACCTTTTCATGGATTGGTTTCAACTTTCATGTACCTTGCTAAACCTGGGATTCCATAACCCGGTTGTGCTATTCTATATATCCAGCTTGTTGCTCCTTGTTAGGTTACATTATTTGACATTTTGGTAACCTGCTTACTTCTATTCAAGAGTTTTCTATGGTGCACCACTAGGAATTGTTTTGATAAAGGTATTTGTTGTCCGACCAGCTCTAAAATGTTTGCTCAGACTTCACAACAGTGAAAATTGAAAACATTTCTATACTTGCTTCAGTTGTCATATTTACTTAAGTTGGATGACAGCTTCCATTAACTCGTGCCAAATCACCAAATCTGTGCCGGAGAAAGAGCCACGGTGATGCAATCGGCTCGTCATCAACGGAAAAGGGTGTTTGCCCCAAGGGACTTCGCCAGAGTCTTGGCAATCTCAAAGTGGGTAGTTGTACTGCCAAACCTCTAGAAAACAAGGATCAGATCAGTGGAAGGAGTGGGAATGCCACTTGCAAAATTAAGGATCGTTCCAAAACAGTCAAGGAGACAGCTAAAACCACCACTCATAAAATGGCTGAGCAGACTGCAGACATCTCCGTCAACGGCTAGATTTCTTTACATTGAATCGAAAGACACGTTTTAGAATTTTCTTGATTGCTCAGTCTGATGTTGTCTTTTCTTGCGTAGAATGACTTGATCAAGTGGAAACATCTCAAAACCGACTTGTATATTTTCTGTCCCTTGTAACCTTTACGTGTACACTGTATTACCTATAAGCAGAGCTATACTCTTATCAATTGTAATGCAGACCCAATTGTTTGTCTTTCTATTCTTACTTTTCTCTTGTATACATCTCAAAATTGACTTGTTTCTTGCCCATTCATGGAGGAACCTCGACTGGACATTGATCTTGCAGGCTTGTCGTGATCCAGGATTACGTGGGTGCGGAAATTGTCTTTGTATGCTGTTTCAATGGACATAGCAACTGAAATGAGAGTTGTTCATTGTTTAAAGCCTCCGATCTTATTTTAATCTTTTTTTTTATTGGACAAGGCAAATCATATTCTACTACTAATCTAGGGGAAAAGGGATGTGGCTGATGGAGTTTGAATCCTGACATGGTGCAAGGAGTTATAGGGCGGCGCCTACCACTTGGTTGCCACTCCACCTTGGTTTTCGTTATTTGGAAAGCGAGTCTGATCATAGGGACACGATATAAAATGTGTTCACTGTGCACATTCAGTATGTTCATTTCTAGCTTTATGTTCATTGCTATTGTTTCCATTGATGTTGGGGATACCATTTCACTGAGAGCGCTGAAACATTACCCACCTTTGAAATACAAGTTCTGCAATCCTTCTGAATTTTACTGTAAGTTGCTTCAGTATTTTTTTTCCTCTGACCCGGCTCGACATTAGTTACTTAGCTCTCTTTTTACTTCTGTTTTGAACTCCTCTAATTTTTTTTTAGCTTCTGCACATGGTTCGTGATTTGGTGTTGTCATGTTTCTTTCCGTGTACCTGGATTAAACTTTACAGTGGTACTAAACTCATTTGAAACCACATGATTTATGCATTCAAAATGAATCTTCAGGGAGATAATTGGAATTTAGGTAGATGCGTAAGAACCATGGGTGTAGTTTTTACAAACAAAATGGCCAAGGCATATGTATACTCCCAAACCCTTGCATGGAAAAAGGATGCAGAATGTGATCTAGTAAGTTTCTCGGACTATTCGACAGACCTTTTTGGGAAATAAACATCGAACATCGGATTTCTGCTGTTCAACAAAAGGATTAACACATGAATGTAGCTCGAGTAGCTACATTTTCTCTTACTAGCGTGGAAGGGGATGCTCAAACTCTTATTCTAACTATGGAGTACCTCCTATTTACTCACGAATTAATGGGAAAGGGGCAGTTCATCAAGGAGTGGCTGTAGTTGAAGATTTGAGGTCCATGTGGTGTATCTTGGATCAATGTAATCAGAATCAGGTGGCGCCTTCGATTGCTACTCTGTTCGTTTGGGTTTTGAGAGAGAATTTTTTTAGTAATAAATGGTGAGAGATAGATAAAAAAAAATTTATTGGGAATATACCGTGCGCAGGATTTTGAGACTCAAAACGAACAAGTTGAGTTTCTAGAATTGCTAGATGTACTCGGAAGCTTTTCCCTATTTGTTTTGTAGGCCTTTGAGGGTGGATTCGTTTTGTTTTTTCTATCTACTATAATGAAATCTCTATCGTTGTGGGAAAAAACCTATACATTTTTTTAAAAAAAATCTATAAGGTCAAAATTTTTAGTTCCAAAACATCAGGAATAACAGAAAATAGAGAATAACTTTTATCTACCACCGGTGGAAAATTAGATTTTTATGCCACCGTCCATTGTGAGTCTCACCGTGAGTTTATTGTTATAATCCGAACCATTCATCTTGTAGGACAAGCAAAGCAGTATTTCCATGCAAAAGATCATCTTGATCGATCATCAATAAATACATTAAACGTAAAATTTGGTGATTATTAACAGAATTAGACAGTTTATTTTATAAATTCAAATTCAAATTTTGATATACCTGTTAATGTCCGTTCAAGACGATCTTTTGCGTTGATATACTATTGTGTCGGTCTTATAAGATGAATAATTCAAATCAATAATAAACACACAGTAAAAGCGGTGACGGAAAGCCCGCCGTTTCCCGGCCGCTGGCGAAAATAATTTTTAATCTCCGAAGATAGTAGGGAAAAAGTACTGTTACAGCTTATCCACTCTCTTTCTCTCTCCCTCTCTCTTTCTCTCTCAAAAGCCATGAAGGCCGCCACCAGTAGCCTACTCGCCTCCTCTCTACTCCTCCACCCCATCAAATCTCCAAACCACCATTCCACAATCACCGCCACCGCCACCGCCACCACCTCGAAAACCCTACCCCCATCCCTTATTTGCAGAGCAGAAAACAAACCCACCATCAATCCCCGCAAGAAACCCACCATGGATGGCCCAACCAGACCCACTCGCGGCAGAAACTCTAGAAAACCCTCATACGGCACGTCGAGGCGGTCCGCTCTGAAGAAGACCTTCAGCCAAGAACAGGTGACCTTCACCGGTCCACTCTCCGACGACCCCGTGGTTGGGATAATTGGCGGAGGGATGTCTGGCCTGCTTTGTGCTCTCAGTTTGGAGGAGAGAGGGGTTCGGTCCACGGTGTTCGACACGGTTGGTTAGTTCTTCCCTTTTTGAATTGTTTTCGTTTCACGTGTGTTAATGAGCATCTGAATTTGTAGTAGCCGAAGTGGTGTTGGTACGTAAGATGGTGTGAATTTAGAAATGTCAGTTGACAAAGTCCCTTATTTCCTTAGCTTGTGATTCTTTTGAAACTTAAGAATAAAAGTTAGAAGTACTATTATTGGGAAATGATTTTTCCACCTGACTTTCTTGTAAATGCACTACAAATTTAGTTTTGAGTGTGCTTCGGGAATTGTATTAAAAATTTGATGTGCTTTGAGAGTTGTATTACCTGTGACTTCAATACGGTGGAAGACGTAGTTTGGAGTGATTTATAAGAAAATGGAGCGTGAAAGTCGTTTCCTCTGTGATGAATCCCTTTATTCTGGTTTCATGGGGTCTGGTCTGTTTTGTTAAACTAGAGAAGATTTTGACAATGACCCATGTAGGTGTAACGTAAATACGCATTACTTCTCAGAGTGATTATCACATAATACTTTGTTTATGTAATCAACTGTGGGATTTTAGTGCTTCATTTCTATTTCATAATGAACTGATGGGAATTAGATTGAGGTTATGTGTGAAATAATAAAACGCCGCTGGTGAGAAGGTTATGCCTACTGACTGACTGACTCTATCACTTTGTTAGGGGCTTCATGGATTGGGAGGAAGAATGGGCACTAGATTAATTGATCCACAGCCTCTAATATTTGACCACGCAGCTCAGTTCTTTACCGTCAGTGATCAACGATTTTCAAAGTTGGTCGATGGATGGTTGGAGAAAGGTCTGATTAAGCAGTGGCAGGGTACTATTGGAGAGCTTGAAGTGGGTGGTCAGTTTGTTCCACTTCCTTCTTCCCCTCCAAGGTACATAGGTGTAAATGGGATGCGCCCCCTTGCAGATTTAATACTGTCCCAGGTGATTAATCCCACATGCATTATTTTTTTTACTTATACCTATTACTTGATTTACTGCTATGATGATCATTTTAAAAAAACCATGGTGCAAAAATTACATTTGTCCATTGCATATTATGTTTTATTATCATATGTTTCCCATCGTACCATTTTTACTTGGTTCTTTCAAAACAAATTTGTTTGTAAAAAATAGATATCATGGCTTGATTATGTATTAAATTCGATTCACTTTCTATGGGCTAATGGCCATTCTTTGATCAATAGTGACTTATGCATGTTTCCTTTATGGTTGAATGATGCTTGGTAGTCTCCAGTATGCTTCAATTAAATTAGAAACCGATAAAGATAGTTTGTTGTGCTCGGTGTTGTGTAGTGATTAACGTAATTACTGGGATTATTAGTCAAAGGTGCTACAGGAATAGCTACTTGTTAACCTTCTTTTGGATAATTGCAAAACCTAGGCTGAGATACTGTTTGTAATCTATTTGGAAGTTTGTTATCAGTTACCTGCTGGATTTTAGAGTTTGGACTGCATCTACGATGTTCCCCTATTTGTATTATCATAGACTTATTGTGTTTGTTTTGTAACCTAGGCTGTCCTAATACTTCCTTGGTAAATTATAGCCAGGTCATTGCCTATGTGTAGTAGGAATAAAATTGGAGCAAGGAGCAAATTGGAATAAATTAATTTGCATGTCTTTTGTAGCTACATTGTCATGTGGTCTATTGATGAAACTTAGCTGTTTCCCAGTTTATTTGGATTCCTATGTCTGCGATATCTTTCCACTCTTAGGTTAACAGAAAAAGAACATATGGTGCAGACTTCTATGGTTGATGTAGTGCGACCTTCCTGGATAAGTAAACTGGAGCCTTTTAACGGGATGTGGCACTTGAGTGAGAATGGGAAACCTTCCGGGCAGTTTGATGCCATTGTCATTGCACATAATGGTCAGTCTTTCCGGAAATTTTATATATTTCACTTTAAGGTTTGAGTTTTGCTATATCATATTTCCTTGGACACTTCCTCAATGAGGTCAAGAGCATGATGCCAACATGATAGGAATGATAAACAATCATGGGTCAAGATGTTTGTAATTGTTCTGATCAAGGATAATGAGAATTTCCTAAATGCCAAAAATATTAAGATAGCGGTGCAGAATATATGTGAATTGAGGAGTTCTTTCAAAAAAAATCAGACACATGCTTAAACTCTGAACATACACCTTGAGGAAAAAGAGTTCATGTAACTTATAAATACATGCAAATGCTGGTGCACAAACTTTCACGATATTACCCAAGTAGTTTTCAGCGGATGATTTTATTAATATGCTGATTGGACATACAATCGGTTACAACTAAACATTGGCCTATTACTTTAACAGTAACGGAATTACAATTAATCATGAGGAATTGCAAGTCATACTTTGATGATCAAAAGATACCGCAAGAAGTTGTCAAGTCACCTGCGTCTGAAAGAACTGAAAGCCACTGATAAGAGAGGCAGGGGACACTCGTCGTGGAACTAGTGACAAATTTCCTTTCTTTTGACTTCTAGGAAATAACATACATGCCAGAAAATTCGAAACCACAGACTTTCTCCTAAAAGCCTGACTTTGGGAGGACTCATGCAAATCATAGGCTGTCTACGGTGGGATACAACCCTTGAACGGTATGAATGACATTTTCTTTCTTTTGATTGCTAGGAAAATAACTCACGCATACAATACACCAAGAAGTGCAAACTAAAAGCCATACCCTTATGTATAGAGCCTGATTTTTGGCGGAGAGATGAGGTTTTTTTTTATAACTTGGTATCTAGTCTACTGGCGGAGAGATGAGGTTTTTTTGGCTGAGAGATGCGGGGTACCAATCCCGTCGTCCACTAGCGGGGGGTTCATGGCTATTACTTTCTCAGCAAATTATCAAATGCTTACTTGTGTTCTCCAATTACTAATTTTTGTTTCATTTTGAATTGTAATTACCCTTTTTAGTGATCTGGGACTCATTATATTAATTCGCTGTATCACTGCCAGGAAAATGTGCAAATCGATTGCTTTCTTCATCAGGCTTACCACTGATTGCAAGACAAATGAAGGTACATCCAGTTATTTTATTCAGGTGTGTGAATTTGATCTAGCAAATGCAACATAATTTTTTGGGGTAAAACATACCGTTCTGACTGAAATTGTTGTAGTAAGGATTACATTTGGCATCAGGTTAGGATTATGTTATTTTAGTGGGTATCGGTTTTGCTTATGTACTGGAAGTTCCAGTATTACTTTTGAGGCCAAGCAATGTGAAAACTGGTTCTAATTCCATATTGATTTTTTAAAATCTATCTTCCTGGTGTTTAGTTATCTTCTTTTCTCTTCAATCTGCTGATTAATGTTAAACGCGATAAAACTTGGAGAATGTTGAACATCATGAAGTTGGGTTTGTATTTATTCATAAGAAAATAGATCTGCTGAGAGAGTTTTGGAGAGGACAAAGCCAGATCTAATTTCCGTTTAGGATTCTTCTAATCTTTCTTTCCTAGGGTTGCTTTAAGACACCAAAGAAGTAGATTTCTGAACAAAGTTTGCATGCTTTCAGCCTTGATCTGGGTTTTTTGCTGATGAGATGCATATGGCAGTAGGGTTGCACTAACTCAGCCAAAATGTTTCTGCATAGTTCTTGCTTCATGGTTTTTGTCTTTTCGTTCTTTTGTTCAACTATTTGCAGAGGCTGGAACTGAGTTCTATATGGGCTCTTCTTGCTGCGTTTGAGGATCCTCTTCCTATCCCTCCCAATGCACTTACATTTCCTTTTGAAGGAGCTTTTGTAAAAGGAGTTGATTCTCTCTCTTGGATGGCAAACAACACGAAGAAACTTTCATGTTCTCCCAACACTGGCCCGCACTGCTGGACCTTTTTCAGCACTGCAGCTTTTGGGAAGAGGAATAAGGTTCCACAGGTCAGATGTAACTGAAATACTTAGACAGAGTAAACCAGATGCACATACGCACACAACAGACACACGCAGCGGTGGCTTGGACCACCCAATAATGCCATTTGGGTTCTTTTGGTTGGCAACTGAATTTTTAGTCAAAACTGTATGGTTGCCTACTTGCCTTAGCAGAGCAGAGATTCTACAAGTACATGCATAAGTGGTTTGTTCGTAAGTATTTGGATCTCTTGTTAGGTTCTTACAAATGATTCCACTGTGCATTGACAGGAGAGTATTCCAGCAGTCACAGCAGATAAGGTGAAGGCGGCAATGCTTGAGGGTGTTGAGAGTGCACTAGGACTATCAAAAGGCTCACTTAAGAGACCCTTTTATAGTCGAGTTCAATTATGGTATGGGATCAGTTTCTGAGATAAACATAATAGTTGGGGTGATTAATAAAAAATTATAATTTTGAATCTGATAGTGCAAATTTCGTTTTCATTTCCATATATCCATATTTGCTATTTTTCATTTCTATCCTTTCTGAGATTAGTTTCACATTCCCCTAATATGCAGGGGTGCTGCTCTTCCTACAAACACTCCAGGTATCCCCTGCATCTTTGATCCTCATGGAAGGGCTGGCATATGTGGTGATTGGCTGTTGGGTTCAAGTTTAGAGGCAGCAGCCGTAAGCGGCATAGCTCTTGCTAATCATGCAAGTTCCTTTTATCCCTTTTTCTCTCCTCTCTTACCTTGGCTTGTTAGTCCTTTTTATTACTCAAAGAAATTAAGGTTGTTTGCAATCAGATGTCAACATATACGGTGCATGTATTTGCTGTCCCAAGTCCGCTTTGTTGGTTTGTTTTTTTACTTTTGCTTCTTTTTAATGTGGGTGTCTGTATTGTGTTTATAATTATGACATAGTAATTACTAATTACACATAACCACCAAGAATCGGTATGTGTAACTATGTATTCTTAAATTGAATTTGATCTTGCAATGTAGATATCTGATTATTTCCAAAGTGGTGGAACTCGTCCGGATGAGTTTGCTGTTGGTTTGCACAATGAATTTCAACCGCTTGCTGGACATGACATTGGACAGTTTCCCGGCCTGGAGTCGAAAGAACAAACATTTGGAGCTCAGGCAATTCAACTTAGCACTTGAATTATGTCTGGTATGTTGCTGCTAATGGTATTACCATCTTTTGTCTTTGTTTAAGTTCTGCTTTCTGAACTTGGCTGCGATATTTTCATGTATGTCATTTACGTAGATCCACTACATTCTGCTTAGTTGTTCTCATGCTAGCTTTGTGTTTGATATTCTAGCATGATCAGGTGATTGGAGAAGTTTTAGGCACGTACAGTTCTCACAACAGTTGCAAAGGCTACCCTGAGGAGTGAGGACAAGGCTGTGAAACTGAAGTCATCCAACCGGGTTTTTAATCGTAAGTGCGTTTTCATATGGGTATTTCATAGTCAGAAAAATGGGAGAGTTGTGCCTTATGGTCTCGTTTGTTTGACCGGATATGAGATTGAATATATAGCCAAGGGAGCTAATATTCGGTCCGAATTGAACGTGCAACAGATATGTAATCCCACAAAGGACATAAAATACCATGGAGTAATATTAGTTGGACATATAATTAGGTATTGTATAGGGATTATTATGTATCCGTTCACTAGGCTGGTTAGGAATATATATATATATCCCTTCACTATTACGAGTAGTGTAAAAGAAACGGGTTCGATGTGTCCTCACATTTTTACTCCAAAAAGTAAAACTTTTTTGAGGTTTCCCGATAAAACTACTGGATTTCTTTCCACTATTTTGCATTGCAATTTTTTGTCAGTGAATTTTCTTTTTGCTATATGAAATTTCCGATATCTTACAAACAATTACTACTAATTGTACTAATTGTTTCGCATGTCCATTGCTCACCAACAGGTAACAATAGTGCCTGCGATTACCTGTGACGGAGCTCTGCCGGACGGAAATTCTGTCCCCTGGCGGGAAATAATTTTCAGCAAATTTATTTGATATGGTTTGAAACTGAACGTTTTTTTGTGAAGATGTACACTAGTATGGATAAGTTTGGTAGCAGCAGAAAGCTGTACGCTAGAAAAAGAAGAAACATTTTCTCTCCCACTAGTGTTGATCATTGCAGTGTTGGCGTGAAGATGTGAATGAGCTGACAAGTTGCCTGACTTTTCGTTTGATTTAATTAGGGCTGCGGTGGGCGGTGGCTGTGTTTGACAGTTTGACCTATGGAAGTCGACCTACATCCTTTTGAACTTAATTTAAATTTCGGATTAAAAAAAAAACTTAATTTAAATTTAACTTAAATTTGAGAGTTTTGTCTTTATTTGAATTTTTTTCTCATTTGATACTTTTGCGTCAAACTTTTGTGAGTTATTAACTTATTGATTCGTTTGGATGAGAGAAATTAGAATTTTTTTATTTTTTTTATTTTTACCTAAATATTTTGAGAAATAATCATTTTTTAGAGATGATATTTTTGCTGAAAAGTGGTTATTTCTCAAAATATTTGGATAAAAGAATATTTTTGGGTTGTTGATTCGTCTTGACTTTCCAATTCCTAGACAGAATTTTCAAATTTAAGTTGAGTTCAAGAGAAGGGGCGATTTAAGTGGAATGCCAAAATCAATCGCAAAAGGGAAAGAGGTTTTAAAGAAGGAAATTTATTTTGGCACTCTAGTTTTAGCAACTGTCACTCTACTTTGTGTTTTGATCATGTGAGAAAACAACACTAAAAGTGGAGTGCCATCGGATAAAAGTAGAGTGTCAAAATCACATACCTTTTAAAAAGGTTAATTTTAGTTGCTTGTTGAAAAATTTTATTACTCCTATTTGGAAAGTGCTTACATAACCAAGTGAGAGTGATTAATGTGTAAAAAGTGCGTTGATATTTAAGATATTTGTGAAAGTGTATTAAGATTTTTAACTTTTTATCATTGTATGGTTGTTATCTACTATCGAACGCGATGTTAACATAATTGAACACTCCAATCGGTGAAACTATTTAAATTGGGTTTTCCTTTCACAAAAAAAGAAAAGAAAAAGAAGTTGTACTAAATTGGGTTTCTGTTAAAATTTTAAAGAAAAAACTGAAATGACAAGTTCTCAAATTTTTAATAATTTTGTGTTTTATTAATCTCCAACTATATTGTTAATAAGTTTATAATACATATTTTGTTAAATTTTTAAATTTATTCATTAGAGCACATTGAAGAGTTGAATAAAAACTAACCTAATTTAAATGTATTCATTAGGGCCTATTCGGAACTTGTGAAAAGAAAGGAAAGGAAATATAAGCTTTCAGTAAAGTGTGGAGGAAAATTTATTGTGCCTAAATACTTAAATACTTTGTTTTATTATTTTATTTCTTGTTTCCTCTCAAACCAAATAAGGAAAAATTATTTTTGTTTTCTTTTCTATTGGTTCAACGGTTCTATTGGTAATATCGCACAGAGCAACTTCTGACCCGTTCCAAATTTCAAAAAAATATTAAAGCCGTTCATTTTGTTTGATTGTTTATGGTTCCGACAAAGAATCAGTGCAATTGGATTTCGAGGTCTCAATTCTTAAATAAAGTTGGACGTTTCGTGAATGTTTTTACTGATAGTTCAATTGAGCGGATTTTTTGTAGACACTATAAACAGTATTCTAAACAAAATGAGCAGCTATGATTAGGGGTAGGCATCGTGCCATATTTGCATCGTGTCATCTCGTATTCGTGTCAGAATTTTTTCAATCCTAATCTGACCTGTTTAGCTTTTCGTGTTATCGTGTCGTGTCATATTTCGTGTTTTGTGTCAGAAATAGCCAACCCTAACTTGCTAACTTCGTGTCGGGTTATCGTGTTATTTCATAAATTCTCTTGTTGTGTCGTGTCAGAATTATCTCAACTCTAATCCGACCTATCTAGCTTTTTGTGTTATTGTGTCGTGTCATGTTCGTGTTTCGTATCGTGTCGAAAATTCCTACACTTACCTATGATCATTTTTTAGACCCGAAACGCGCATCCGAAATGGGCCTCCGCGCGTTTTCCTTTCTCTGGAGTGATTTCTACCTCAATTTGGGAAGCGGGAAAAAAAAAAGAAAAAGAAAAAGAAAATGAAAATGAAGTGGTCCATAGGGTAGGCTAAAAAAGCCTAAGATGGGGCTGGGAGAGGGGGTCCGTGGTTCCCCAGGTGATGGAGGGAGGGGGTCGGAAGTTGCAAAGTATTAAAAGCGCTTTTGGGTCTTTTAGACAACAAACAAACGGCTCGCACGTGCACAGTCAAAGTTTTAATATGCGTGCGTGCGTGCTGCTGAATAATCTCCCTCCTTTTCATTTCTTTCCGATTGTGAAAAATTTGTAAATTTTTATTTACGATTGAGAAGTTGTTAGATATTTTCAATAGTAAATAAATTATTGAGAAGTATCAAGTTGTTTTTAATAGGCAATAAGTTTATGAATTTGTAAGTAAAGTTACTGTGACAAAAACAATATTTGTTGATAATTTTTTTGTTAGTAAAAAACAAGATGGTAAAATACCAAAACTTTTTTGTTAGTGAAAATGAAATCGTAAAATGCGAGTTAAGTTTGTAGTGAATTTTTATTTTTATTTTTAGTGAAAAGGAGCCTAAAAGTTGTACGCGTAGCTGCTGCAGGAGGAGTATATTTTATTTTATTGAGTACTTCAACTTCCATTTATTAATTCAATTCTGTCTTTACCTTCCAAAGTTGGTCTGCTGTCGGGAGATAATTTCCAGCGATCTAATCTACTGCAATACTGCAACCACCGTCTCCTACACGAGTGCATGATTTTTACCAGCACGTTATGGCCTATCAGGTCAAAGAACAGCTTAGTGTTCAGCATGGCTACTACTAGTAGGAGTAATACGAAAACTCCCAGGAAACCGACCCGGAGAACCGACGGTCACCCTGGCCCATTCAGGGTCTTACACTGATGATTCGAACTGTTTAATAATTTTTAAAAAAACAGAATGTATCGGTGAAAAATAAGTTCAATCCAATATATGTTGATATTCGATCCAATCTTCTATTTTTTTCATTCAAATTTCAAGATTCGGATCATCCGTACAGAACCCGTAGTGGGTCCCGTGTCGCCATCGATGCGAAATTGGTAGCCCCGGTCGGTTTCCGTGGCAGCTTTGATTATAATATGGCCGGTTACACGTTTTGCAGATTTTTATACTCCACCCATTTTATTCTAATCCATACCAAGATATTTCCTCGGTACTTATTTATATAGTTTTATCATGCATCAATTTTTTTCTCACCCAGGTGAGGTGAAGTTATCATGCGTCAATTTGCTCATGAAATGTCTACATCATGACAGGAAAATTAACATCACGGAACTACTAGCACATTTGCATCCAACAGATTCTTTGCTCGCACCACATTCAAACACAAATTCAAACTCACATGAAAGGTGGATTCCGCACACACCAGACATATTTGAATGTGCGGGACCCACCTCCCATCGTTATCTAACTTATCTAAAAACAAAAAGATAATTATGATCAAACACGGTATGAATCCAAAAAAATAAAAGAAATCCCAAAAAAAAAAGTCTACGTTACAACTCCGAATACAACTGTGTTTAGACCCGTTTGATGTATATAAACTCACATACAATAAATTATACTAGTAATTGTGTCCCAAGCTGCATTTTAAAGTTTTTGTGTAGCATTGCTCATGAATCATTTTCTTTTTTCTTTGGGATAGAAGGAACTGCTCCATTCGTTAATAGAACTAGCTGATTTCAAAATCAGATAAGATATATCTAAAATTCCATCAATTTTACATGTAAAAAGGATGCCATTAATCTAAAGCTTAATTACCAGACCCAATAGCCCAAATGCAAAAGAAGGAGAACAACAGAGGGCATAAACGAAGAAAAAGAAACTTTTTACTCCCCTGAATCGCAACAATCAGATCAGCATACCCTCCAACAATTCACAGCCGTCGATCACTGAAACGGCGGAGGCGGCAAATTCAGATCAAACGGCAACGGCTTCTTCTTCTCTTCCCCCGCCTCTACATTTCCTCCACTCTCAACGACGTCGTACTTAGATTCAAACCCCGCTTCGCCCCAGCCGTAAGCGGCGCACCACTGCTGCAGGTGGCTCCACAGCCCGCCGTAGGGAACCGCCGTGAGCGGCGGGGGACGGAACCCGGCGACGGCGTGGTGGTGGAAGTTGGTCTTGGCCTTGGCGCCGCGGAAGCTGCGGGCGGCGTTGTCGTAGGCGAGGGCGGCGTCCTCGGCGGTGTCGAAGGTGCCGAGCCACTTCCTGGTTTTCTTCCAGGGGTCCCTTATCTCGGCCGCGTACCGGCCCCAGGGACGCTTCCGTACTCCCCTGTAATGCGCCTCTTTGGGGCCTTGACGAGGCTGCGGCGGGGTGGGGAGTCCGTCGCGGCCGTCGCTGACTTCGCTGCCGTGGTTTTGGAGAAGAGGTTGGAGGACCACCATGAGATCAGCGTCTTGGAAACGGTTCAGAGCGAGAGAGAGAGAGAGAGAGAGCACGGGGAAACCGAGGAGGGTCGTGTTTAAGTATTTATAGCGGTCTCTGTTGAACCCGACAGAGCTTTTTACTGCACTTTTCTCTTCTCTGTTTTTTTTTTCATTAGAAGGTGTTTGAGAGCTTATTTTTTATTAGTTTTTTATTTTTAACTTTTTATTTTTTAAACTATAGTTAGAATGTATTTTGAATTTGATTGAGTGTTTAAATGATAACATATGCAGAATGTATTTTGTAATATGAATAATATTTCAAAGATATATGCATAATATATTCTGTAGGTTTTTTTGTTAGCCAATGAAAAATGTGAAGTGAAAAAACTCATCTCCCCTTGCTTCTTATTTCTCTTCTCTAAAATCCAAAAACCGGCAAAAGTCATTTTGCCCACGCCCAGCCAAAACACCTAAAAGTGAAAGATGAGAAAGTGAAAAGTTAAAAAACAGGGAAAAATTCAAAATACCCCCCAACCTATACATCCGAATTCAATTAGACTCCCAACCTTTTAAAAACTTCAATTTTACTCCCAACGTTTTATTCCGTTATCAAAATGCCCCCTTCCGTCCAAATTACTAACGGATTCCGTTAAAGGCTCCGTTAAATAGTATTTTGATCGAATTTCGATGATCCGAGCCGCTCAATGTGTTTAAAACGTGATTTTAAGGGTATCTGCAAGAAATCAACAAAAAAAATGACCGGAAAGAGCTTCATCTGAACAGTTTTTTATTGAACTATTCAATAAAAAATTATTCAGATGAAGCCCTTCCCGGTCATTTTTTTTTTGATTTCTTGGAGGTACCCTTAAAATCACGTTTTAAACACATTGAGCGGCTCAGATCATCAAAATTCGATTGGAAAAGGGGAGATGTGGATCGATCCGGATTTTATTCAAGTACGGATGTCCGAATTTTGCTTCGGTTTGTACCTCCCCTTTTCCGATCGAATTTCGATGATCCGAGCCACTCAATGTGATTAGAATGTGATTTTAAGGGTACTCGCGAGAAATGAGAAAAAAAAAATGATCGCAAGGGCTTCATCTGAACAGTTTTTTATTGAATGGTTCAATAAAAAACTATTCAGATGAAGCCCTTCCCGATCATTTTTTTTGCTGATTTCTTACAAGTACCCTTAAAATCACGTTTTGAACACATTGAGCGGCTTGGATCATCGAAATTCAATCAAAATACTATTTAACGGAGCCTTTAACAGAATCCGTTAGTAATTTGGACGGAAGGGGGCATTTTGATAACGGAATAAAACGTTGGGAGTAAAATTGAAGTTTTTAAAAGGTTGGGAGTCTAATTGAATTTGGGTGTATAGGTTGGGGGGTATTTTGAATTTTTCCCTAAAAAACAAGCGCCCAAACAGGGGCAGTCTGGAACCACAAGCACTTGCACTCCCGCACAAATGTACAAGCTCATTCACATTAAATGTAGGATACACATACACAGCGTGTATGGGCTCCACGCAAAGTTGTCAATATCGTACCGGCCAGCGTACCGTTTTCACTACTGGAATGGTACGTACCGGTACCGAGCTGTATCCCGGTACTGTTCCGGATTTATCGCAATTAATATTTTATGTATATATTTAATATATATCTATCATATTTTAAGTATAAACATAAATAAAATGTAAAAAAAAAAAAAAAAGAGGGTAATTTTGTACCGGCCGGAACACCGGAATATGTCCGGAACAGGCCGGTATTGGCCGGTACATCCGGTATTGGCCGGAACAGGCCGGTATTTTGACCGGAACGAAACGTCACCCTTTGAGTTCCGTTTAAGCACCGGTACGGAACGGATTTTACAACTCTGGCTCCACGTCTAGTGTGAGTGAGTTTGTATGCCCTGTGTGTGTAAAAGTTTGTGGTACTAACGCAATTGTTTTTTTCCCTTGCTTAACTTTGTTTTTTTTAACGTTTGGTCATAATTTTTTCTACCTTTTAAACTTTTTGTTAGAACGGATAGTTAATTTAAAAAAATCAACATAAGTCTGTCAAAAATGATTGAAAGAACAAACAAAAACAATTATTATACAAACACAAATATTTACACAAATTCACTCACATTCACATTGGAGCCTACACACATTATACCTCCGGGGTGTGTGGGTCCCATTAAAAGATATGAATATGTCTTTAAAATATTTGTGGTTGAATAATAATTGCAAACAAAAATACCTAAACAATGATTTAGGGGAAAGGGGGCCTAGATATACAAGGCAAAGTGAAAATATATTACTAGTAAGTGCTTTTCTTCCGAGGAAACACACTCAGTTGCAAACTGTGCAGCTCATATGTCTAAGAAAACAATAGATGATTACATACAACAAAAAAATATTCTGTTTGCCCAAAAAAAAAATTAGATACAGCAAAAGGAGTCAGAAAGTCCGAACCAAAAAAATGGAAAATTTATATAAATAGTCCTCCTAATATCATCCGAGTCACATTTTCATCCTCCAAGTATCAATTACAACTCTTTTACCTTTCAAGTTTGGTTGTTGTACCAAATTGGTCTAATTGATAACTTCTATTAGCCAAATTGGACGGATAAAATTAGATTGATGGCTGTTTGGACGTTGCAGTTCATATCCAGTTGGTCCAATTGATGACGTCTGCCCTCAATCTGATTCTTCTCGTCCAATTTGGTTGATAGACAATATCAATTGGGCCAACTTGGTTCAAAAACTAAACTTGAAGGTCAAAATAGTTGCAATTAATACTTAGAAGATGAAAATGAGACTTGGGTGAAACTAGGAGGACAATTTCTATAAATTTTCCAAACAGAAAGGAGTCAGAAGATCCGAACAAAAGAAAAATAAAAAATAAAATGTTGGAGGCCACCGATCTGCTCATGAATGTGGCTTAGAGAAAATTGGAAGAATCATAGGAGCGCTAGAGCTGATCGTCCCTTCGTCTCATCGCAGTTGTTGCTGCTAGAGGAAGCCGTTGCCAAGGCTGATCGGATCCGAGGACCAAATAACCCAAATTTGGTTCGAGATCTGGGCCACCGGCCCACCACTGTCCAAAATAATCAGACCCCGTATGTTCTTTGGGTCGGATCTGGGCTCAAACAGAACCGGTTAAAAGTAGTAGCAGCATTTGCTTCTCTGCAGGCCTCACCTCTCTCTCTCTCTCTCTCTCTAAAATTCTCCCAATTACTCTCCCCTTCCCTCATCTGCTTCGATTCCTCTTCAGTTCCGTCTCCAATCCAACCCATGAGAATTCAGAACCTACCACTGACTTCCACTTCCGCCACTCCGCCACCACACTCTCCTCCCTCTTCCTCCTCCTCGCCCTCCTCACCACCGTCATCCACCATCACCGCCACTTCCTCCACAGACTCATCACAATCCTCCCACACCCCCTCCTCCTCCTCCACCCGATGCGAAGGCCTCGATCTCCTCGTCAAGGCAATCCACCACGTCGCCACGGGAGGATCCATCGTGGGCGTTCCGTACATACAGAGGAGATCGGTCATCAGGAGGAGGCGGAGGTCGAATTACCTCAGATTCACCCAGTTGTTTGTGACCGATGGTGTGGGAATCGAAGAGATAAAGAAAGGAAAAGGATCGGGATCGGAGCCTAAATTGAAGAAGCAGAGGAGGAGGGTTATGGCATTGCCGTCTAAGTACCATGATTCTGTTCTTGAGCCGTGGAGGCTTCGCAGTCGATCCGTGATCAAGATCAATGATTGATCCCACATCGAAATTGGTTTAGTTTTGCGAGTAGCAGTACTAGGAGAGTCTATATACTCTCCGAAGATCTTTCGATATTCTTTTTCCCCTACTGTTCTCGATTCCATTTTTTATTATATGATATGATATGATAATGAAGTTTTCCTGTGTCGATCAAAGAATCGGTCATCATTTTTTCCCAATCTGATCTGATCTGGGTTTTGTTTATAAACTCTCTCTCTCTCTCAACTTAGATGTTTGGATCGACTTACTTACGTGCACTTTATTAATCAGCAGTACTGTGAGTGAAATTTGCTCCTATGGTGTCACTATAAGTGATGATCTTTGCCAGTTTTCACGCATCTGCATCTCGACTAATCCCGGGTAAAATCATCTCACTGGGTAACCTTTGCGTTGCTGGTTTTCATTTGTAGTGTTCGTATTGCTGTTTTCTTTGTTCTTCTTGCTTTTTTGTTTTTCCTCTTTTGGTTTGCTAGGAAATGGAATCTCTGAAGATATGCAAAATTTTGCAACTGGGGCATTGGAATTGGAATACTTTGAGGTATCTGGAATGTTGAAGTGACATAAAGATCTCAAATTGAAGAGCCAATCTTCAAATTTTTGGTGTCTTTTTAATTCAATAAACAAGCATCCTTAGGATAAGTCTAGTTGTGTGCTGATACAAACCTGTGTTTGATGGGAATACTTAAGCCGCGTTCTACTAAGGTTCTTATTTTGTTAGTATTTATTTTTCATTTTACGAGACAAAGTCGATAAGTTTCCTTGAGATCTTTATATCAAGACAAAGTCGGTAAGTTTCCTTCTTGAGATCTTTATATCACATCTCGAATCTCTTGACAAGTACTCCTTGATCCAAACACAGCCAGCCTTAACAGAGGATTGCTGTGAAAGTTTGGGTTCTGGTAGCATGCTTAGCATCAATAGGCTTGAGCTAGTTTTTTTTGAGCTCCCTTTTGTTAGCCACAGATATGCTGATTACTACTGCATGCATATTGTTGGCTCAAATGCACTTCCAATAGGAACCCTTCTGAATTTACCTCATGAAATTACGAATTCATGGTTGATTACGAACTAAATTATCTTAGTTGCTTCCTTTCAGTCGTTGCAAATTAACGATGATCGATATTCAAAAGACGTCAATGGAAGATGTGTAGAGTGAACAAACATGCAATTTCTGTAGGCTGCTGAAGTTGAAGTACGATACTAGATTCTAAGCAGTACGAAGAGTCTTTTCATGGGGCTAAAAACTGAGCAATGATTCAATTTGTGTTTTAACCTTCATCATCATATTTGTACTCTAGATCTTTTGGAGCTTTCAACCGGCACATCCCATTCCAAAGAGGGAGAGTAGATTAGAATTAACAAATAGCAAAAAAAAAAAAAAAAATTTATTGTTTTTTTCCCTCTCCCAATTCGAGTTGATTTCTTGTACTAAGAGATTTGCTACTTTTAAAGAACTCGTTTGTAAGTAAGGTGCTATTGACTCCTTTTGGGTAAGTTCATACGAAGTACATATTTCACTTTCAAATAGACTCCCCTGCTATTGGACGATAGATTTATGGTCCTTACGTTTGGTCGAGTTGCTTGTCAGCTGGCTCGGACGCCTAGTTATCAAAAACTTACAAATACTCGCATATTTTTGTGGAGAGATGCCATGCACTTTCTTTGGCTATTCAGGATAGTTTTCCAAAAATGATAAAAGTGATAAAGATACTTTTTCACTTCAAAAATATTGTGAAGGAAAAAATCTACGCTAGTGATGAAAAAAAGCCCATTTAGTACTTGTAGTGTTTTTGAAAAACTATCCCAAACAGCCAAATGTGGCTGAATTTTTCTTATTGTCTAAATGAACTTAACGAATTACACGGGCTAAAGTTTAAAAAAAAAATACGAATTTCGAGATGAGTCATTTTCTCAAATATATCAATTAAAAATTCATTTAACGGAAACAATACATCTAGAGTCTTTAAACTATAAACAAATTTTTGAGGTAACCCATCCTATATTAGGACATAAAAATCCATTCCTTTTTGTTTTCCCCTACGAGAGTCTCAGTCACCCCATCCAACCGAGCCGTAAGTGGGCAGACCCATCAGGACTCTTTCAGCAGTTGACCCGAATCCAACAACAGTCCGACGGGCTCTTGCTCTTGTCAAACGCCGTAATCTATTCTCTCTGAAATCCCAGAACCTTCTCACGTCTCTCTCTCTCTCTCCAAAACCCCTACCAGCGACAGCGAGCCGATTCGAGGTTTAAGCAACTAGTCCCCACTCTTCCAAAAGAACCCCACCTAATAATGGCTCCCGATGCTTCTGTTGCCCTAGCAGGTCCTCTCTCTCTCTCTCTCTCTCTCTCTCTCTCCACAGTTATGTATACACATGCCGCATGCTAGTATACATATTTTCCGTTGCAATCTCAGTATTCCCCTCTCTTCTTTGTGACTGCAGTGAGGCAAAAGGTTGAACAGTTCCTGAATGCCGCTCGCACCGGAAATCTCGATCTCTTCAAGAGTAAAGTTTGGACTCCCTTTAATTTTTGCGAATTTTGCCTCCCGTAAAGTTGTTTGCTAAGTTGTATTGGAATTTTGGTTTTGGTCTGAAAACAGAATTGGCAGCGCAGCTGGACGACGGGAATGGGTTGGCGCAAACCGTGGCCGACGTGAAGGACGCTAACAAGAGAGGAGCTCTACATTTTGCTGCGAGGGAAGGACAGACCGAGGTCTGCAAGTACTTGGTCGAGGAGTTGAAACTCAACGTGGATACTAAAGACGAGGACGGTAATACACGCATACTCACCTTCTAGCTATGTTCATATATTCACATCACACGTCCACACTTGCACAAATCAATGCATGTATTTTCAATGGTTTGGTTTGGCACGTTAAAAGTAGTTGTAAATACTTGATTCTTGAAGGGGGAATTGCGGAAATGGCTTTTGCGACGGGGCTTCAAAAATTGGTGACACCAAAAGCGCTTCGCCCTTTATATGTTGGAATAGATGTATTAGCGATGCAAACGAGTTTCCCCTATGTGGCGTCCAACTTGTGAGAAAGGAGTTAAAAGTTAAAACATACTGTCCAAACAGATTTTTTTTTTCCTTCCAAAATAGCTCGTTTTCATCTTCTGTAAAAAATTTAGCTTCCGGTCAATTTGTTTCTTAATCAATTTATTGATGAGAAAGAATTGGAAAAATGAATAGATATGACTGAATTGGTTAGAACCAAAAGCGAGCGTAAAAAGGAGGCCACAGTTACTAGTGTCCAGCGTGAAATGCCTCCTTCTTAGAAATGTCTATGCTTCTTAGGTTTTTTTGGACTTACCTCACCCTCGCAGGTGTATTTATTTGCACTATGCACCACTTATTTATTACCCAAACTCTAAATGGGTATATGGCAGTGTTTTTTTTTTTTGGGCTTGAACTGCATCTGTGGGCATCAATTCTTAATGCCACTACTTAGGCTTATGTTTTGGAATTTCTGCTGTTTTATAGGTGAGACTCCTCTTCTTCATGCTGCTCGGCAAGGGCATATTACCACGGTCAAATACCTTATCGAGTGTGGTGCAAATGCTAATATACCCAGTGAGCTGGGGGCTACAGCTCTGCATCATGCTGCTGGAATAGGTGTGCAGTATTTTCTATTTTCACTTGTAGCGGCTGTTAGATAGCTTTATTGTTGTTTACTAGATTATATCTTTAAGGGTAAGACACATGACGTAACCATCGATATGCTGGTTCTCTTTTCCTCTTGTATTACACGAATTTTGTTTCCACCTTATAGTTGGATGCCTTGGCATGAGAAAATATTTATGTTATGTTCTACCAGTGATAAGAAATTAAGAATCTAAGATGCCTAATTACACCCCTTTTTACAACTGGGATGCGTGCGTCTTGCATATATGTATGTGTATGTGTGTGTGTTGGGGTATGTGTGCGTCTGTGTGTGTATATACTTGTGGATGTTGGTTGGGCCATATGTCACATGGATTCCCCATGCAAGAATGGGTGTCAGGTGGGGGTGCATGTCTAAGTGTTGGTTCTTGGATTCATCTAACTTAGTCTTTGCTCCTAGGAGACGTGTGTATTAGATTTATGACAGAGGTCAAATATTTCCCCTTTTTTCTTTTTCTTTCTTAACTTGGTTTAAAACCCATTCTGAAAGACGTTATCTTTGCAGGAGATATTGAGTTGATGAGGTTCTTACTTTCCAAAGGTGTAGACATTGATTCGCAAAGTGATGCTGGTACTCCTCTGATTTGGGCTGCTGGTCATGCTCAACAAGATGCTGTGAAAGTACTGTTAGAACACCACGCTGATGTAAGCTACTAATCTTATTGTGTGTTCTATTTTCTTATGCTTATAGTTATCATTTTGATTCTACAAGGTCTATTTCTAAGAACAATGTAAGATTACATTTTAAGGCAATGTGCCTTGTCGTTCCTGGTGTCATACTTCATTTTTTCTGATTTGGGCTAGTCTTTCATAATTTTTTGGACACAACTTTTAGTCACATTCTTGCATCGGGGTCGAGCAATTGTCTATTATCCTTCTATGTTTAATTCATTGCATGGAGAGATGAATTAGGGGAATTTAGAAATATCATATAGGCTATTTTGGACTTTGCATTTTTTTTTTTTACTTTTATTTTAATTCCAATTCTATGCTTTTGAGAAGTAATACGCTTCTGGTCCTTTATACTTGCATGTTATAAGGTTCCCAAGCACGGGTTGCAATTGTATTTATGTTCATGTTGTGGAAATTTGGCTCATTTTCTTTTTGCCTTGTATCGTTTGGACTAAAGTTAGTCTCCAACACAAACAGGAACAACTTGATTTTGTTAGTCGAAGAACTGCTGTGGTCATGTATTTATGTGTCTTTATCTCATTTTTTGCAGCCTAATGCTGAAACAGAGGATGGTATCACTCCACTGTTGTCATCTGTAGCAGCAGGTTCACTGGCATGCTTAGAGTTGTTGATTCAGGTCACATAGTTTCCTCGGTGCTCAGTTGTTTATGGTTGTTTATTTGCATTATTTTTTCTCTTTATTGTGGTTGCCAAGTGTCTCTCAGCCTTCAAGGAATTTTCTCTCACACGTGCGTACAAGTCATTCTGCTTGGGTGTCTTTGTGCATATCGTGGAATAGGTTATTTGCTCTCTTGAAATGGTGCTATTCGTGCTATCACTGTATAGCTCTAACGGTATTTTTTCTGTACAGGCAGGGGCTAAAGTGAATATTACTGCAGGAGGGGCAACCCCTTTGCACATTGCTGCGGATAACGGGAGTCCAGAAGTAATAAACTCCTTATTAAAGGCTGGAGCTGATGCCAATGCAACTGATGAGGTCAGGCGTGCTGTCTCTCTGTTTTTTTGGCACCTCTTTCGTTTGTCTGCCATAAGAAAACTTGCTTTAGGTGTTTGGGCATCTGCCAGTTGCAATGCTGGTTCATCGAGTTCTTTATTTGACTGGTCCACTGTTCCTGATATCAATATCTGTACTGTTTGTGACTAGTCTGGTAGTCCTACATATGAATATGATGCTTCATTATCTAAAATGGGCATAGTATTGTCCCCTTTTTAATTGAGATTAAAACAAATGCCAAGCAAAAAACCCCCAATTGTAATGTGCTTGATTCTGATGATGCATGTCCTTCTCATTACAGGACGGGTTAAAGCCCGTGCAGGTTGCAGCTGCTAGAGGTAATAGAAAGGCTGTTGAGATTCTTTTTCCGTTAACTTCGAAAATTCAAAGTGTTCCAGAGTGGAATGTTGATGGAATACTTGAACAAATGCAATCTGAAACGGGAAAAGAACAGGTATTCGAATCTTCTGCCTTTTGTGTGTAACTTTTATGTGCTCTACTAAAAGCGTCGCTTATTTCACGAGGCCTTGTACACCCTGACTTCTGAAATTGTCACATATGCTTTGCTTGGAGTAGATCTGGCTATTTCCCAGTTTATATAAAATCAGAACTTGGATATGACATTTGAGAGTTCTCAATTGCAGGAGGAGACAAAGGAAGATAAACTGCTGAGAGATGCTACCACTTCAAAGCAAGCTATGCCTGAGGTGCCATTCCAACCATTATTTACTTTTAGTTTTGTTGTGAAATAATCAGCTTTGATGATATTGATGCCTCCTTCTGCTTAACAATCATCAATAGTTGCTGGTGACTGTTGATAGTACAATTTGGAGCAGTAGCTATGTATTTTTACCAAGTTCATTAACTAGTACATTGGGAGTCAAACAGAAATGCAATAATGATCGGAGCTGTCAGCCTCGAGGTGTGATTTGCGAAGAACTTGTTGAGTAACCACTTACTAGAAGTAACCCGTAAATTTGAGTTTGGGTAGTTGGGGAAGAAATTGTGAACCGAGTTGAGTATTATGATGAACAAGCTCATGCTAAAATGTTTTGTATGGTTCGTTAATTCCATGAAAATAAAGTGGCTCATGCTAAAATGTTATGTATTTAGCTAGGTCATATGGCATCACTTGTAAGCACGAATGTAAGTCTTACCAAAATTGGTCAGGATATTTTGGTTGGCTCCAGTACTCATTCTGATGTTCTATACCCACGAAAGGATGAAAGTTTTATTTACAGTGTTTTACCATTCAATCTCCTGTTTAGTTCATCGAATTTCCCCTTTTTTCACATGGCTGCAATTTTGTCATATCTATTGTTGTAGTTGGTGTTTTACAAAATGTTTAATCACTTTTCAGCCGACTCCCGAGGCAAAGAAGAAAGCTGCAGAAGCAAAATTTAGAGGAGAGGATGCATTCAAGCGGAAGGACTATTTGATGGCCGTTGATGCTTACACACAGGTCCCAAAATTCTCTCTCTCTCTCTCACACACACACACACACACACGCGCACGCGCGCGCGCGGATCACCTAGTCTTTGCAAAATGCAAAAATTTGGAAGGCGCACAGAAGTACCATAGCTTGCTGGGGTTCATGATTGGCCATTGAATGAGACTAGGCTTTTGAGGATGGAATTATACAGGAATATTTTTTAATATTTGTTAGGGTAGTGGTTTGTCGTTTTCGTACCAAAAATATAATTTATAAAACAGGGAATTAACAATTATCCCGAAGAATAGCAGTTAAGTCCGAGATTGTCCACGGAAAGTAAAAAGCTAAGTTGCAATACGTTCAATTGATTTCTAATTTAATTCTACAAAGGAAAAGGTTTGGATTTGAGTTGATTTGATTAAACTAAAACTAAACTAGAAAGCGATTAAAGGATTTTGAAACAAATGAGAGAAAGGAATAGGGTTTCCGATTCAGTCTCCCCTTGTCACGCAATTATTTCGAAACCTAGGATTCACATTCAACATTCAACTAGATCACCGTAGGGTAGCAATTCCTATCGATAATCCCCAAAAATATAATCAAGTTTCGTACTCCGTATAGGTTATCTCAACACGGCACGGATCGTCTCATTGGATTTAACCACGGCACAATCCGTCTCACGTCATATAATCTATCTCAAAGCCTATTTCGAAACATTTGAAATCATTGTATGACTGTGCTTGAAACCATGGATACGAACACATTCGAATATTGGAAAAATATAAAACTTCATAAAAAGGTTATGAATCGATCAAGTCATACAATCAAGTTGAATATTAAACCCTAGAAATCAAACAACTACGCTACTTTGGAGAGACCTCCTCATTAAACTAGCCAAGGGATTTAGGCTATCATAGAGTTAGAATAAATAATCATGAAACACAAACTCCATTAAAGCTTTCGGAAGAATAAGAAAAAAATAAAACCCAAAGCTCCCGTTGGCAATGATTCGGCCGTGATTGTGATCCGTGAGCCGTGATCGAAGTGCCGAAGAACCAAGTCTTCGCAGCCCCTGTTCTCTCCGTTATATCGTTTTTGCCGTGGGGAATATCATCTCTCGATGGCAGCCCCCTTCTGTCTTTCTCTGATGCGAAAAGTAAAAGATCCCCAAAACCCTTTTTTTCTCTTCTTTTATCCTCTCGCCCCGTAGTCGGTTCCCCAATTTCCGAAGCAAGCAATTAGTGGGCCCAATTTCCGTGATCAATTCCTCAAGCCACCAGCTACGTTTAAGCACGGTGGGTTTTATGGTCCAATTTTCAGTCAATCATGGTTGGGTCACAATGGGTTTTGACCCAAATAAGACCATTGCACGCCATATACTCATCGTTGCCGCTTCGAGCTTTAATTAATTTAGTGACTGACTTTGTTTTGACACGAAATAATATCCGACTTTGCGCTTTAACTCCAAATATTATCCATCGGCTCAAAGAGTCCTGAAACATAATTAACAAGTATCAAACTCCAAGTAGCGCGCTAAACGGACATAACAAACCTAAGTTAGGGGGTGTAAATAGGCATGTTTACGCACCTATCAAGTAGCCACTGCTATATCCAGATTTACAGACAAATTTATACATTTCTATCCATCTATTTTCAGTTAAAAACAATTTATCCCTTAATGATCACTAACCTTTCTGATATGTTTGCTAATCTCTTGAGTTGTTTACTCCTTCTTTGCCCTTGCCAATTGCTACGCAGGCACCCACCCACAAACCTGGACAATATCTAACAATCTAGATCGTATTTCCTCTTATTCTGGAGATGATGTCATCAGAGCAATGTTATTTTAATAGGAATGTCACCACTCCCACTTGGTCAACATGCACCATTTTGAGCACGGAGAGAGAATTTCCAAACTTTTTTCTACACGGCCAACGAGGTTTGTAGGCCTCTGAAAGCATAATACTACACAAGGGAGCGTTATGTCCTCCCATTGTTTATGCATCAGCAATTTTTGAAGATTTTTAGCACTGAGAATCTGACTAGACTCGTATGTTTAAAGTTTAGTCAAGTAACGACAATTGTCCAGATAGGAGAAACCTAGTGTGGTACCAGAGTTCCAATGTAGTTTTCTGCTGCTTGGTTTTAAATCAGTGGTAATGTTTGGTGGTGGAAGTTTTTGTGAGTGTGTTCTTGGAAGAGATAGAATATTGCTGGATAGATACTCAAAGCAATTACCTTGAGAAACGTTTAGATTTGGAAAAAAACACAAGAATACTAGTTTACTAGAAGTGTCACTTTGATCGTTCCCATCACTGTTTTTTGAATTCTCATTTAACCTAATTTTTTCATGCTGATGGATTCAGGCAATTGATTTTGATCCTAGCGATGCTATTTTTCTCTCCAATAGAAGTCTTTGCTGGATTCGTTTGGGACAAGCGGAGCATGCCTTGGCTGATGCAAAGGCTTGCAGAGCACTAAGACCGGATTGGCCAAAGGCGTGTTACCGGGAAGGCGTAGCTTTACGTCTATTACAGGCAAGCATTCAATGATTAAGTTTTTGTTGACTCCATTAGATTGTAAATAAAATATCCTGCTCGCTTAAATATTGTGATGATTGTTTTGTTTCACCCTTGCTATTGCAGAAGTTCGACGAGGCAGCCAATGCTTTTTATGAGGGTGTGACGCTTGACCCCGAGAATAAGGAGCTTGTAAATGCTTTCAGGTTGTGGAAAAACATTTCTCTTCTCTACTTTTAACTCCTGTTACTGCAGTTTATGTGGACCTGTGTGCCGACCTTGATGTTGTTTAAGAAGTCTATAAGATTGAGATGTGAAAATCTTTCGCCTAGCCAAAAAAGAAAATGACATGTTAAGTGTTTTAGCATTGTTATGGTGGAATATCCAGGAACCCCATCTTTAATCGTGGATTTTTGTCTCTCCTGTAAATGAAAAAAGCAGCAGTATACCCTTGTTTTTTTTGAGCATCGAAAACTGGCTGTTAAATCTCGTCCCGTTATATTGCAATATCCAGGAACCCCATCCTTTTTCTGAGCTCCTTGAGTGTCTGTCTAACTGGCTGTACTTGCAATCCTTCGCAGGGATGCTGTAGAAGCTGGGAAGAAGTTTCATGGTACAGACCAGCAAAAATCATAGCTCTTCACAATGTACATCAAAGAAAAGAGGTGGTCTGACACTTCAGTTCGAAGAATACACAGTTTTGTTCTCAGCGTTTTCTACTTTCTTTCAGAACCCCTGTAAAATTACTACTTGGGGTTGTGAGGAGATTGTCTACTTGTAGAAAACCAGGTCAATATTGTTTGCTGTTATTTTATTTCCTTTCGCTAAATCCGTATTATGTTCCTCTTGTTAGATACTCGACAGCCAATTCGGTATTCATATCTTGACATAGTTTTGTTTACGCGTTTCTTTTGAGGCTGCCATTGTATCCTTTTCTCCACCTTTTCTACCCCTCAATCCAGATTGTTGCGTCTGTTTTTCATTTTTCTATTTTTGAATGGCCAAATGTGTCCGTTTTAATATAAATGGGAAAATGTCCATCAATCTCTCTCCTTTTGCTCTCTACCACAGAATCAGCCCAAAATCTCTCTCTGGGTTTCAAACGCAGAGGTAACCCTTTCTTGCCGTGGTGGGTAGATTTGAGGCCGGAGTTGCTGTAGAAACTGGCTGAGTCGGAGAAGAATGAAGGTGCTGGCGGCTGGGAGCCACTTGAATGGACACCAAAGGTCGAGTTTTACTTCAGTATCATATATATTACACGAGAAAATGAGAAGCAAAAGATACATATCTAGATTAACTAGTAAATATCGTTGATCTGAAGTGTAGCAGATTAACAAATCAACACCCACGGTCTTGAGAAACATAAAATGGCTTCGGCATCAAAAGTCTTGAAGCCTGACATTCCACAGTCCAATCGTAATCATCAGGCGTGGTATGGATCCAAGGTGGAGGGTACAGAAGCTCACAATTCAAGCATCTAGGAAGATGATTGCCGAGTTGGTACAATACTGTGCTCGGCTGATGTGCAGAAACATTTCCTGGAACGATATTTCCAAATTGTAGATGGGGTATTTTATCTCCGTAGGTTGATTGGGAGCTCATCTCTTTGTGTTCCTCCTCGTATAGAAGGCGGACTCCAACCTGCACAAATTCAACCTGCACAAATTGACCACTGAACACTGAAATATTGATTTCATCACCGCCTTCCAAATGATTTCCAAACTTCCAATAGCTTAACCACATCGTATCTTCACCTTCTGCAGTTCCAAAGACATACGGGCAATGGCTCCAAACCAAGCCCTTCGTCCTATTATGTATGACAGTATGTGCTTCAAAGTCCATTGGATCACCAGAGTGTCCACAAACTGAACATAGGTTCAAGCCTCGGATCCTCGAATTAAGATATGAAGGCACAATAAAATTAATTGAGGATCCTTCTTTCTTAAAATTGAACCAGGGTGGAACCTTGCTACCAGGACCATAAGCGAACCAGGGTGGAACCTTGCTAGCAGGAACATAAGCGCAGATTATATGCGTTTCAAAACATACCTGTCATAGAAGGAAAATCCAGACATCACACACACACAAACACAGAGACGAGAGAGAGAGAGAGAGAGAGAGAGAGAGAGAGAGAGAGAGAGAGAGAGAGAGAGAGAGAGAGAGAGAGAGAGAGAGAGAGAGAGAGAGAGCACCTGGATGGGAAACCCCCTTTGTTTCATGCCAAACCATGATGTTAGCTTTACAGTTAGGTTTCCCATAGACTGCAAGTTCAACAAGCCCAAATTGTTAACAATCTCAACTTCAACATTTTCAATGGATTCTAATTTGAATTCGCTCGTAGGCTTTGGATGGTGGCATGCGTCTAAATGACAAGTGGTTGTTGGACGGTGCGAGATTTGATACGTTACTTCCTCCAGCAATCTATTACCTGAGAAATAAAAATGACGTAGTTGCGGGACCCCCACAAGTTTGCGGAGCCTTGGGCAACAATCTATCTCTAAGGACTCAAGGTTCGTAAGACCTCTGATGAAATCTGGGAGTCTGCGAAATTGATTGAACCCTAGATATAGTTCCTTAAGTGAGCATAAGTTACTAAGGTCTCTAGGGAAATCATCATCTGAAAGATTACATTTCACAAGACTTAATTTTACCAAGGAATGTGGTAAAGAAAGCCGTGAAATTTCCGGACTTTCTCTTGTCTTCAACCGCCAAGGCAAGATGAAAGATTGCATTGCGTTCACCTGCCCATTGGTAGGGACAGATTGATTTAAAGCAATTCCATCTGCCATGAGCACAGTTAGAGACTCCATATTTCCCATGTTTTCCGGCAATCCGTCGAGATTTGAGCAACCAGACACGACGAGCGTTTCCAAATGTTTTAGCATACAAATGCTTCTTGGAAGATTCCTCAAATTTTTGCAGTCTTCCAAATTTAACAAAACAAGTCTCCCAAGGTGTCCAATGGATTCATGAACCTCAACCAAACTTGTACAACTTTTAAGCACCAGTCTCTCAAGATTGGGGACTTCTGAAACGTCGGGAGTTTTGGCAAGGTTATATGAATGACTTAGATCGAGGATTTTTAACAACCGTAGAAACTGCAAAAGAAGGGGGGGAAAAGTGGTTATCAAAGCCTTCAATACACTTTCCAAAGAAATTTAAAAGGAAGAAAAAAATAATACCTTTGTTCCGTCCCATACATTTTTTAAGTGGCTATATTGCATGTCAAGAGCAACCAAGCTCTCCAAAGGGAAATCACTAGGTATGGACTTAAGTGGGAATCCACGCCAGCACAACCATCTTAATCTTTTGGGAAACCTTTTATAGGTTCCACTAATATGTATACGATTCAGCTGCAGAAGTTTTAGTTTGCTCATCTTTGCAAATGCATCAGCTTCCAAAGCTATTGGATTTGAATTTTCTAGATCTGTGGGTTTGAGGTAAGGGGAGAAGATATCGAAACCATATCTTTTAAAAAACCCACCCAAATTTGAGAACAAGGGCTTCTCAAGAAACTCTTCATAACGACGTTTTCTATTGCCACCAAAAACCGTACTAGCATATATATCTAAATTCAACAGACACATATCGAGTTTGAGGCCTTCTATTTCGCTTGTGCCCTGACATAAGATTGAGAAAAAGGAAAATGAGGATGTATAGCAGGAACAATGATTAGTGACTAACATCCTTACACATATTCATACAAAAATACATAAAGAGCAAAGTAAGATTCTTACAGTGTTTTCTCTCAAAACATCAAATGCGTCCTTATGATTCCAGAGAATGCTACGTTTGCCTGGCTCCTTTGGTGACTCTTGACGAACAATTTCTCTTCCCATTTCTTGAAGCAAATGATGCATTACTAGCATCTTACTTCCATCAATCGATATTAGACATCTGTCCACGAGGTTTTGAATCCCAACCATTGTGTAGAATTCACATCCGTCTAAGATTGTAACCGTAGAATCCTTGTCTCTTCCAACAAAAAAACAAGCAAGATTGAGGAATAGATGTTTGTCATGGTCATCTTGTAAAGAGTCATAGCTTATTCGAAGTTTATCAAGGATTTGACGGTAGGGAATGACTTTCAATTTTTCCAATTTACTTTTCCACACGTTTAAGCAATCCCCTGATAAAGAAGAACCTAGAACTTTAATTGCTAATGGAATCCCTCCACAATAGCTTACCACCTTTTTTGAGACCTCTTCATACCCATTGTCAGGACAACATTTTCCAAAGGCATGCAAGCTAAAGAGCTCCAAGGATTCATCGTCACTCAGATACTCAAGCCTGTGCACCTTATAGAATTCATACGGCCCTAGTAACTGCTCACGCCGGGTGGTTATGATTATTTTACTTCCTGGAAAAAGCAAACCTTGCATTCCTAGTAGTGCATCTAATTGGTCAAGTTCATCCACATCATCAAGAACTACAAAAACTTTTTTGCAACAAATGACATCTTTAATCATAGCAGTTCCTTCAGCAATATTATTTAGTTTTACTTTCCTTGTCTTCAAAATGTCTGAAAGAAGCTGTCTTTGTAAACTTAGTAAACCATCTTGTTGTTGTGAAATTTTCCTTACATCTGCAATAAAACTGCTACCTTCAAATCTTGAGAAGTTCAAATTATACAGAAATGTTGCAATGGTTGTCTTGCCTATTCCACCCATTCCACAAATCGCAACTATGCCTACATTACTTGGCCCATCTTCTAACCAAAGCTGAATGTTTTTGACTCGTGAATGTATTCCAACCAAGTGGGGGGCAATGTTCAAGGTCCTGCGACTTAGCTTGCCTCCAATCACTTTTATAATTTTCTTGATAAACCTTGCCTCGTGTCTGAAAATTGTGATGAAGATGGGACATAAAAAACAATAAGAATATATGACAGGATAGCAAAAACCAAGAATTGAACATTGCAATGTAATAACTTGAAAAAATGAGCACGTTATTGGCACTACTACAATAATGGGATGAGTATCAGCTGAAAAGCAACTTAAGTTATGCCTAGATAAAAGAAGCAAGATATGAGGAAATTACCCATCATCTTGATTTTGTAAATTCATCCCGGCCACATCTGCAGCTTCTCTAAGCGCAGCCCTCCATGTTCCTACCTTATCCTTCAATTTCTCTTTCGCCAGTTCATCTATTTCTGATTTGAGCTTCTCTTCTAGCCTTGTAAATGCTTGTTCGAAACTCCCAATTTGCTTCCTCACTTCTGATGGATCCACATCATAAAAGATAGGTAGAACTACGTGCCCAGAAGCCCTGCGCTTGAGGATCATCACAAGCTCTTCGAGGCACCAAGTTGACGAGGCATAGTTCTTCGAGAAGACAATTATCGAAATCCTCGACTCTCGAATCGCTTTGTCAAGTTCAGACTTGATGTCTTCTCCTTTTTCTATGCCATCATCATCCCTAAAGGTGTGAAACCCGGCTTGGTCCAAAGCCATGTAGAGGTGATCAGTGAAAGTCTTGCGAGTGTCCTCGCCCCTGAAGCTCAGAAACACATGGTAACTACATGGAGAAGCCGAGGCAGAGGCTTCTTGGGAGTTCATGGTAGACATTGAACAAACCCCAATAAAAAAACTAGTAAGCTAAGCAGATAGTAAGCTAAGCAGACTCTTCTTGGTCACAGAAAATCTGTTCGAACTTCAAAGGGCCTGTTACTGCTACTTTTACACTCCTCTCAGACATTAGACCTACCAATAACACACATGGAGTATATCAGTATACCAATTGAATAATACTATAAAAACCAATACACATCAAGTACATAAAATAATACACATCGAGTATAAAATAATAGTATGCATGGAGTATAAAGTAATACACATGGAGTATATCAATTACACAGCACATATGCATCAATATAGAGAGATCTACATACAGAGCCCGTTTTGGTGCCGCGACCCACGGAGGAGGCGCTCGTGGTCGCCGTGCCGGCGAAGATCGAGGTCGCCGGAGCTTTCGATGAAGAGATCGCGGGGTGAATATGTACAGATAATATATACTGATATCTACTTACTTTTATTGCCGCTTTAAGATCGCAACTTCAAACCCAGAGTGGAATCGATGGTTGCTTTGAGCCGATGAAAGCCTAGAGCTCGGATCGCCGTCGATCGTTGCTTCCTCTTGTCATCATTCGTTTGCTTCCTTGTTGCAGAGAGAGAACAGGAGAGAGAATGAAGCAACTACTACTGTTTCTTTTTTGCAGTCTTGCAGCTCGAATTATTTTGCAGACAGACTCGTCAAAACTACATGGAAGCGAGCATCTTTGCTGTGGATTACTGTTTCCAACTGTACAGAATTTCAGAATCGGCACCGAAAATTCTGGCGTTACTTAGGGGTTTGCTTTTATGAATTTGCAGGAAGCGCAAAGAGCAATCGAGGAAGGTGAGAGGAGGAGAAAGGAGAGGGGTTAGTTATGATCCAAGTTACAGAGATCGGGAGCTTTACAAAGATAGATACAGAAGGGTATGTATCTCCTACTATCACTAAACTATAGCTGAGTTTTTGGCCGAACTGGCCAAAATTTGTAAACAAATTGGAAGAATGTCCATCTTTCCAAACGTTTTGTAAAAATATGTCATCGCTCCTTTTCAAAAGGAGTTATATGCCATCGCTCCTTTTCAAAAGGAGTTATAGGGTTTAGGCAGACTCCTACGTGGCAAAGAGTCCAGGTCGGATCCAAGTCAGAATTATAACGCCTCTTCAAAAGGCGTGTTTTTGTATTATAGCTCCTTTTCAAAAGGAGTCATTTAGCCGCCACGTAGATAGCTCCGTTTCAAAAGGAGCTATCATTTAGAAGCTGAAGCCGCTCTCATTTAAACTAATCCGGCTATAATTTTTTACACCCATGTGGCTGCCATTTAGAGTACCATCTAAGAGCATCCACAGTAGTATAATCAAAATCAAAATGAAAATGTTGTTAAAGTTATCAACGGTTACTCAAAAAGAGTTTATTTTGGAATAACCAAACTTAACAACCTCTTAACAACTCATCAAATTTTGGCCGTTGAATAATTAAAATTAACAACATTTTGCCAAGGGCAAATTTCACTCAGACCCCCTGAGGTATCTGACAATGACAGAAAGTACCCCTCAGTTTTCAAAAATGACAGAAACCTCCCTTACTTTACAGTTTGGGTTTCATTCCGTTAGTTTCCGTTAGTTCCGTTAGTTAAATGGACGGAAAACGTACGAAAATGTATGGAAATGTACGGAAAATGAAATCTTCAATTTTATTTAGTTCTACACCTATCTTAGGGCTCTCATTAAAAGTCCCAGAGTTAAAAATTAATTATGATCATTTAAGATAAAATAATTAAAAAATAAAATCTTCGCACCAATTCAAACGGATTAAAAATTGGAGCACTTAAGTATCTGCTCTTCATTTGGTTCTATGGTTTTCTTAAAGCTCTCATTGAAAATCCTAAAGCGAAAAATTAATTATGACCCTTTAGGATAAAATAATCAGAAAAATACACTTTTCGGACCAATTCAAACGGATTGAAAATTTGAGCACTTAAGTATCTCCTCTTCGTTTAGTTTTACGGCTATCTTAGGGCTCTCATTGAAAATCTTAAAACCAAAAATTAATTATTGCACTTTAAGATAAAATAATAAAAAAAATAAGATTTTTGCGCCGATTCAAATAGATTGAAAATTTGAGCACTTAAGTATTTGCTCTTCATTGAAAGCTCTAAAATCAAGTGAAAAGCAAAATTTTTAAATGCTCCAAATTATAATCCGTTTGAATCGGTGCGAAGATTTTATTTTTTTAATTATTTTATCCTAAATGATCATAATTAATTTTTAACTCTAGGACTTTTAATGAGAGCCCTAAGATAGGTGTAGAACTAAATAAAATTGAAGATTTCATTTTCCGTACATTTCCGTACATTTTCCGTCCATTTAACTAACGGAACTAACGGAAGCTAACGGAATGAAACCCAAACTGTAAAGTAAGGGAGGTTTCTGTCATTTTTGAAAACTGAGGGGTACTTTATGTCATTGTCATATACCTCAGGGGGTCTGAGTGAAATTTGCCCTTTTGCCAATAACCAAACTAAGTTGTTCCTACATTTCCTTAATTAAGTACACTATCATTACACAAAAACCTTCTCTCTCTTCCATTTTCAACATGTTTCTAAGAAAAATACTTTTAAAAACTTTTTTTTTTTTTGCAAAAATGATTTGTTTTCAAATTTTTTTTTTTTTTTTGCAAAAACTGTTTTTATATCCCAGAACAGTTTTTTATAAAAACAGTTTTTCCCAAAACAGTTTTTTTATTATTAAAACCTCTTTTTCAAAAACTATTCTTTTTCTTTTTTTTCAAAAACAGTTTTTTTTTTTTAACTTTTTCCCGAAACCTGTTTTTATTTTTTTAAATCAAAGTTTTCAAAAAATTCTTTTCTCTTTTTCCAAAAGCCTGTTTTTATTAGTTTTTGAAAGCTATTTTTAAAAAATTATTTTTTATGTCACAATTTTTAGATTTTATAATTTGAAAATGTGATGTGGCAAATTTTAGTTATTCAATTTTGATTGTACCATTGTGGACTTCTACATTGCTAACCTTAGCAACCCTCTTTAAATGGATAATCAAAAGAAGATGTGGCAATTTTTGATTATTGACTTTTGGTTATTCCACTGTGGATGCTCTAATAGCTCCTTTTGAAAAGCTCCTTCTGAAAAATTTTAATCATAATAGCGCCTTTTGAAAATGAGCTATTTATCCAAAAACACTAACGTTAATTATCTCAATTTTTAAACACAGTGTAAGAATTTGTAGTATTATCCAAAGAAATAGACTGGCCATAAAGATATTAAAAATTTTCACGATTGCGTTAAAAAAATTAGAATTATTTTTAATTTTGAAAAGAGATTGGATATAAAAGAGTTGAGTGATATGATATAGAAATTTTCAAATTAATTTCCCCAAGAAACGAGAGAGGAAGAGCCCAAATTGGTGATTTGAATGTGGTACATAGGTAGAGGGAGGAGTGGTTGATTATTAGTTGTTTGTTGATTATGTAAAAAAGTTTCAAATATGTATGGTGGGTTGGACTAGCTAATGTGAGAGAGAAACCCCAGAGAGAAGGAGAAGAGTTAGAGAGAGAAACCCATTACATGGAATTGTTCTTACAGAGTGACATATTGTTGTAGTATGATTGTTTGTGAGTACTATCAATTCTCTCTCCCACGATCACCAAGTGAATGAATTTGCTCTCTCTTGAATTTGCTTTCTCTTAAACCTCACCTAAGTACTTAACTTATTGAACAAATTCAACTTGTGAAACACGTCTGGATAAATAACTGATTAACATAAAAGACTTGTTGAGTACAAACTTTTCATATAAAAACATCATTTCACATGACATGTAATTTGAATTTCATTTTCCGCATCTTCTCTTGTTGTGACCTTGTTGACCACATTGTGAGCACGTCTGTGGCGGTTGGTGCTCAATCAAATCATCCATCTCATTTCGGATTCGATTCACTTTCGGGCGGCCTCGGCCTCGGAGACGTTCTTTGTCTGGAAGAATTCTTGGCCCATCGTATGGCGGCCAGTAGGCTTGGTCAGGCAATGGCTTGAATGAGAGAGATCCATACATGGCAATTTTTGTGTCGACCGTCCAATATTTGCCGAAGTAATCAAGAGGGTCAATATGCATTTTGTTGCAAACCGCAATAACGTGTGAACAGGGTATTTTCCACAACTGAATCTTATTGCAAGTGCACGTCTTGTTGGTCAAGTCAACTGTGTGTTTGTTATTTCCTTTGTATGGGCTTGTTCGATTGATTGGTGTATGTACTTCGAACAAGCCCGCGGCCCGATTGAACACAATGACATTGTGTCCCACTGCGTTTTCCCTCCAATGATCGTACTTTTTCTTTGCATATAAGCTGAAATGATTCCCTTTGGCTTTTGTA
Organism: Rhododendron simsii; assembly: GCA_014282245.1. NCBI lineage: Eukaryota > Viridiplantae > Streptophyta > Magnoliopsida > Ericales > Ericaceae > Rhododendron > Rhododendron simsii. Next base: position 7,964,900 of record CM024959.1, on the reverse strand, counting down.
TCCATTGACTTTACCAGCCTATCGTCAAAGTATTCCACACACTTGTAGAAGGTAAACATAACAGTTGCCATGATCGGGAGGTGTCTGGCTTCTTTTACGACCCCATTGAAGCTCTCAGAGCAATTGGTAGTTTCGCTGCCGTACCGCCTACCTCCATCGTATGCAAACGTCCATTGTTTCCCAAGCAATAAACAGTATAACTCTTAAACATATGTAATATGTTATTAACCCCTAAAGTAAACTTTTAGGAATAACATGGCTGTACAATCCCTAATTAACTGCATAAAAATTGTAGAATTAGGCCTAACAATGACTATTACTTTAGGACCCACAATCTCACATTCTTAATAATGTTTTGAGATAAATGTGAGATTGCTACTTCTATGAATGTGAATTCTTAGGGGGTTTTGACCTTAGTTTTTTTTTTCTTTACCTTAGTTTCTAGGCATTCGGATCTCAAGGAATTTTATATTGCATTCAGTTTTTAGCTACCACGAAAATGAAAATTTCATAAATTTAAATGTCATTACTACTAAGCAACAGTGAATAAATGTACAGAATAGGAATTCCGTTGTAATATGTGGCTGCTCCCAACTCCCGAATAAACCCTTAGAAGGGAAAGGAAGATATCAAGCGCAGCTGAGTTTGAGCACAAGGTTTTAATGCCCTAAGCATCAGAATCCATCGTGACGGCGATGGGCTTGATCACATAAAAGAGAACACAGAACTTGTCAACCTGGTTTTTTTCAATTTGACAAAAACCTAACAAATGAACTCACGGCAAATTTTTTTTCCTTTTTTTCTTTTTCTCTTCAACCCGTTGTTGATTCATCACCAAACTTGATTGCCCTACATTGGATTCAAATAATCCAAAACTGGAATGGGCTGTAAATGAGAATCGCAAGGAAGATGGAGAGAGAGAGAGAGAGAGAGAGAGAGGAAGAGAGGAGAGACACTTACTGTGAGTGATAGATGGTGGAGAGCTCGAGCACGCCGGAGATGAGATAGGGTAGAGAGCACGAGCACGCCGGGGATGAGAGAGGGTGGAGAGCACGATGGAGGGAGGCCGGAAGAGATTGCGGAGGTTCGGAGATAATCTCAGATAGGAGGAGAAAAGGGGAGGGTTTGATTGTATATGGGTTTTCAACCTATAGCTCCTTTTCAAAAGGAGCTATAATACAAAAACACGCCTTTTGAAGAGGCGTTATAATTCTGACTTGGATCTGACCTGGGCTCTTTGCCACGTAGGAGGCTGCCTAAACCCTATAACTCCTTTTCAAAAGGAGCGATGGCATATAACTCCTTTTGAAAAGGAGTGATGGCATATTTTTACAAAACGTTTCGAAAGATGGACATTCTCCCAATTTGTTTACAAATTTTGGCCAGTTCGGCCAAAAACTCAACTATAGCTTGTCTCAACAGTGCTGGATTGTGTCACTTACAGAGATTTTGCACAATAATGTGGAACAAGACCCAACTACTTTTCTTCCCGCGAACTGTTCAGGTGGAACAAGACCCAACAACTTTTCTCCCGCGAACTGTTCAGGTGCGGTTTCGCGTTTTTTTAAAGAGTTTTTGGCCGAAATGACCATAAATTGTAATCAAATTGGAAGAATATCAATCTTTTTAGAGTTTTTTTTGAAAACATCTCTCCAACTATCCACCAGATTTTTACTTAGTCCTCAAACTATCAAAATGTTTTATTTAGTCATCCAACTATTGGCTTGCATTTTATTTAGTCCTTCCGTTAAGTGTCAAACGGCTGGGCAACATTTTGTTTTAAAAAAAAAATTTCAACCACCAATTTGCAATCCTATGGAGTAGAAACGTGATTATGAGAGTTTTAGAGACAAAATTTGATTATGTCTCTTTAAAATAATATGATCAGAATAATAAGATCTTCACACCCATTCAAATGGATTAAAATTTGAGCACTTAATTTTTTAATTATATTTTTTAATATATAAACCATCTCAAAAAAATTAAGTGCTCAAATTTTAATCCGTTTGAATGGATGTGAAGATCTTATTATTCTGATCATATTATTCTAAAGAGGCATAATCAAATTTTGTCTCTAAGGCTCTCATAATCACGTTTCTATTCCATAGGATTGCAAATTGGTGGTTGGAAACTTTTTTTTAAAAACAAAACGTTGCCGTCCGAAAAAATTAAGTGCTCAAATTTTAATCCGTTTGAATGGGTGTGAAGATCTTATTATTCTGATCATATTATTCTAAAGAGACATAATCAAATTTTGTCTCTAAGGCTCTCATAATCAAGTTTCTATTCTATAGGATTGCAAATTGGTGGTTGGAAACTTTTTTTTTAAACAACGTTGCTGTCCGAAAAAATTAAGTGCTCAAATTTTAATCCATTTGAATGGGTGTGAAGATCTTATTATTCTAAAGAGACATAATCAAATTTTGTCTCTAAGACTCTCATAATCACGTTTCTACTCTATAGGATTACAAATTGGTGGTTGGAAATTTTTTTTTTAAAACAAAATGTTGCCCGGCCGTTTGACACTTAACGGAAGGACTAAATAAAATGCAAGCCAATAGTTGGAGGACTAAGTAAAACATTTTGATAGTTTGAGGACTAAGTAAAAATCTGGTGGATAGTTGGAGGGATGTTTTCAAAAAAAACTCATCTTTTTAAACGTTTTGTAAAAATAGGCGATCGCTCCTTTTCAGAAGAAGTTATAACGGTTAGGTGTCATGTTGGCCGCCACATAAGTAACGCCTTTTGAGGAAGAGCTATAATTCTAATCCTAATAGCCCCTTTTGAGAATGACCTATAATTCTAACCCTAATTAGTCCTTATCCAGTGAGGGATCCCGCACTGTTTTAACGAGCGAACCTCACTTTCTCGATCAAATTTCGATAATCCGAGCCGCTCAAAATGATCAGAACGTGATTTTAAAGATACCCACGAGAAATTAGCAAAAAAAATGACCGGAAAAGGCTCGATTGGAGCAGTTTTCATTGAATGGTTCAATAAAAAACTGCTCAAATCAAGCCTTTTCCTATCATTTTTTTTGCTGATTTCTCACAAGAACCCTTAAAATCACGTTCTGTACACTTTGAGCGGCTCGGATCTTCGAAATTTGCTCAGAAAATGGAAGGTCCTCACGGTAGACTAGTAAGGGATCCCTCACTGGATAATTTGTGTAACCCTAATAGCGCCTTTTGAAAATGAATTATATTTCTAATCCTAATATCGCCTTTCGAAAAAGGAGCTATAATTCTAACCCTAAAAACACATTCTTAAAAGACGTTATATCCCAATTTTTTTAACACAAAGTGTGAGAATTTGTAATATCATATGTCCAAAGATTTAGAATTATTATTAATTTAGAAAAGATTGGTTATAAAAGAGTTGAGTGATATGATATTATTATTAATTTGGAAAAGATTTAGAATTATTATTAATTTGGCAAGGTACGCATACTCATGAGGGTCCGCCTCTCCAGCAGGAACAATATGGGTCCGCCTCTCCAGCAGAAACAATATGGTTCTGCCTCTCCGGCAGGAACAATATAATCTCAGATACAGAAAGATTATAGTCTGCCAGTTCCAAATGGTAGCTTGGTTCTCATAAGTTTGGGTTGGTAGGGTCCTAATCCTTCAACCGACTTTAGGTACATGTCAGAGATTAAAGTTTTTGTGTTCGAATGCATTCAAAACAGAAATACGTGTGTTCTTGGACTTCTGACATTATACTAAACTTTTGTGTTCAAATTTTTCTTGTACTTCGGAATATTTTTGCGTTTGAATGGATTCTTACTCATTGAGAATATTATTGTTTTTAGGGGTTGTGGTTTTGTTTCGCTCGAGAATTTACTCTTTTTTGCAAGGAATTATCCGGTATTATTTTTTTATCTGTTTGATAAACGTAAATTCTTATCCTTTTTACTCTCTGTCCCTGAAAGAAATCAGAGTTATTACTAATTGCCTGAAATTCAAATGAAGGCTTCTTTTCATAGGTTATTGTTCAAGAAAGGAGAAAAACGAGCAACCTGGGTGAGACAAGGAAGATGGAGAGACAAATTGCATCTTGAAAATTACCTGTTGAGTCGAATCCTAGTATACACATACATATATACATATACACATACATTAGACATGAAAGATGGAGAGAGAGAGACTTACTGTGAGTGACAACAGAGGATGGAGAGCACGCGGGAGATGAGAGAGGGTGGAGGGCGGCTGGAGGAGATCGTGCAGCTTCGGAAGTCACGATCGACGTGGAGAAAGAAAGGGAAAGATCAGATAGGACGAGGAGAAAAGATGAGGGTTTGATCAATATTTGGGTTTTCAATCTATAGCTCCTTTCAGAAAGGAGCTATAATACTTAAAACACACCTAAACCCTATAACTCCTTTTGAAAATGAGCGATGACCTATTTTTACTAAAGATGGATAGTATTCCGCTTTGATTACAATTTATGGTCATTTCAGCCAAAAACTTTTTTTTTAAACCTTCTTTTAAAAAAGAAAGTCAAATACAATGAATATAAAAAATATCTCAATGAGATCTATTAAATAAGATCTATATTGATAGAAAAATAATTTACATAAATACATAATTTTCGAACTTAAAATTATTATTTTAAAAAAATTCTTTTTTAAGAAAACGGTGCATTTTGAAATTATATTTGGATTTAATACATCAAAAAGTTGTGCTGTAATGTGCCCACCTGCCTTAACTCCGCACGTCTAGTTCAGGAGAAGCCATCTCCATTAAACAATAACAAATGCTACTGATACAGATTTAATATCTGTATCAACATGTACAAATTTTTTTTGGTATGTTTCAAGTTTAAAAAATGATTGGAGTAGCTCATTTTATTTATAATACTTTGTTTATGGTCCTTGTAAAAAATAAATTCAATCAAGTTTCGGTAAGGAAGTTTACAAATCATCCAAGGTTGTTCCAAAATTCAAGCATGAATTCTAAAGCAAAGTTGGACGTTTTGTAAATGCCTTCACCAATACTGGATTGAGTTTATTTTTTACAAGAACCATAAACAAAGTATTCTAAACTAAATGAGTGGTTTCGATCATTTTTTTGAGACCCATAATAAGCCTAAAAAAAGATTTATACATGCTGATACAGATTTTTATGTGTACTGTTATCATTTCTGCAACTTTTAAAGAGGAAATGCAACTTGCATAGGAGTACAGATTTTTTATATGTACTTGGAATTGTTTGATCACATAGTTCCGAATGCAATTGTATCCAAACTGAAATTGTGATCGAGAATTGTGTATCTAGACTCATTTCTCAATCGCCGTCCAACCATTTTAAAACACCAGCTTGGCACACTCGCACATCTCCGCCCATCGCCTCCACCATCGAGAAGAAATCCTCCTCTCCTCCCCCGGATTAGGGTTTTCTCTCTCTCTCTCTCTCTCTCTCTCTCTCTCTCTCTCTCAAATCACACATTTTCCTGATACGGATCATCTTCATTTGATTAAGCCCTAATAATGTCGACAAAATCCACCCCAGGTTACAACACGCTCCATTCCACCAGCCGCAAGCCCCCCCTCCCACCACCACCGTCCCCGCCGTCAACCTTCATCTCACGCGCCAAAACCCACACCCAAACCCTAGTCTCCGCGCGCCGCCCATGGAAAGAGCTCCTCGACCCATCCTCCCTCTCCCTACCCGACTCCTACGCCGACGCCATGTCACGGGTCCGTCGAAACCTCTACTACTTCCGCTTCAACTACTCGCTAATAACCCTAATCATAGTCTTCCTCAGCCTCGTATACCACCCAATTTCGATGATCGTGTTCCTGATTGTGTTTATTGCTTGGTTCTTCCTGTACTTCTTTCGGGACGACCCGATCGCGTTATTCGGTCGAGCGATCGACGATCGGGTCGTGCTTGGGGTTCTGGGCGTGGTTACGGTTGTGGCGTTGGGTTTGGCTAGAGTGGGGTTGAACGTGTTGGTGGCGCTTGTGATTGGGGTTGTGGTTATTGGGTTGCATTCTGTGTTTAGGGTGACGGGGGACTTGTTTTTGGATGAGGAGGAGGTGGCTGATGGAGGTATGTTATCGGATTTTGGTGGAGGTGATCAGCTGCTGCGGCCGACCTACACTCGTCGTTGAACTTCAGCCCGTTGGGATTGAGAGATTTGATGAGAAAAGGGAATGAAGAATTAGGGGTTTTTTTTAGCCAAATCACTCATTTGGATTGAGTAATTGGTGAGAAATGGAAAGAGAAGTACAAAAAGTGTATTTTTTGATTGGCTGGCTCATTTCCCTCTATGGTGAGATTTGATGAGAAAGCGCTCTTCTTTCATATCACCCCATTTCTCACAATGCAAAGGGGATGTTAGGTTTCCAAAATGCCACCAGAACAACATGAAGAATTTCGTATCGGGTTATGGATCAGCTGGCTATTGTGGTCTTCACAATTCTTATTTGAAATGGGTAATTTGATTGCTCGGATGGTTCGTGTGAGTTTGGCTACTAATGATTGATTAAGGTGGCTACATGTTTGTATTTTGACCTTTCTCCCTTTCTGTTACGTTTTAACTTGGGTGGTAGCGATGACGAATTTGAATTGTCGGCATTATGATGGCACAATGCTGATTTTCAAAATTTGATTTTGGGTTTTTTGCATTGTTTGAAAATTGGTTTGTTGTAGTCTCAGAAGTTTGTTTATTGTTGATATGGGTTACTGAAATTGCTATAATGCCTTGCTGAATAGCTTGAATGTTTCATAGATTAATTTACTGTCTCATCTAAATGGAAATGGAATTGCCCTTGTAATGGTCATTTATGCATATTTTGGTCTCTAGCCCTGCCCTCTCTTATGCCTTTCAGCTTTGATTTTGGACATCATTCCGCAGCAAAATGTCCCTTTAGCTCTTCGGTTCTTGGGGACTAGATGAGTTCTTTTATTATTGTTATAATGGTCATTTATGCTTCCCCAGGAATAAAAACCTGGATTTATTTGCAATTCAATCTGTAGCCACAATGCTGCATTATAATATACTAGTTCTTCTTATTCTTCATTCAGAATCTGTGGTAACATATCTTTCTTGTCCTTTTGGGGAACTTTGTTTGGAACTTAGAGAAGAGAAGAGAAGGAAGAGAAAATAACTTTGGTTTGGTATTTGAAAAGGGGAAGAGGAAAAACAGTGTAATCTAATTTTGTCTCCTGTTTTTCATTTCTTCATTCAGAAACTGTGATAACAAGTGATTGCAATAGGCCCTGGCTGTCTTGCATAAATTGCACGTCTTTTGCACTGGAATGAAAAAGCCAAAACAATCATAATCGTAGACGATGTATTGGAATTCATGATCCTGCTTTGTCGTGAGGGAGAGTTGGTGCTCCTGATGAAGTGGGTGTAAATCTGGACAGGTACTTGTGAAGATAAAACTGGCATTGATTGCAAATGTACGTCAGATCTGAGATTTGTAGACAGCATCCGTTGCAAAGAAATGTTTGAGGGATGCTGATGGGAAGAATGTTCCAATGTCAACAGGCGTTTTCTTTCCCTCACCTCTTTGCCCTCCTTAATTCTCTCAGTTATTCATTTGTAGCAGTTTCTGTTTCTTTGTGAGAAATTCTTCCGCGGACGTGGTTTCCTTCGTGGAACTTTTTGTCAGTTGACATGATTCCATCCCTCTTAAAGGACTTTTTCCCTGAATCTCTGTATCCTTGCTATGAAATTTACATACAAGGGCTTGAATAGAAGAGGTTAGGAAGGGGGCTTGCCTCAGATTTGGCACAGCTTGTGTGACCAGCAAGATTGCAGTGGACACAGCAGTAGACCGAGTTCCTATTGTTTGTTTCTTGTTTGCAGATGTCACAGTAAAACTCGCCTGAATCCAGATAATCGGATTCAGTGCATGTGGCATGGATGCTTAGCAGTGGGTGGCAAAAGAGCACATAGAGCTTGGATATAGAATTTGCCATCTAAGTTTTGGAGGGTACGTCTCTGCAAGGCTCGACAGAAATATGGCATGAGGGAGTGTTAAGTCTTCCCCAAAAGGTTTGGACATACGAGCATATGTTGGGAGTCCATGCTCCAAAACACGATCGTATTTCCTTGTGCTAATTTGATCTTGTCAAGGATATCTTTGCAATTATAGTCCAGAGTTTTGGGACAAGACGGTAACTATCGACCATGAAACTGGAATGCATCACGTGCTGAAGTAAAGCACATTGGACGTGGAGATTGAATTGGTAACATTCTGGACAACTGAACCTGAAGCCGAAATATGTCTTGTCGCCGAAGTTGAATGAAGAGTCACTTGGAACTAACTATGGCAAGAGAGTGAGAGGTGCGGGTGTTGGGTAGTGCAGTCGTTTGGGTGATTCGAAACATCATTTGTGTAGATTGAATTTGCAGGAAGTGCAGCTGTAGGTTAGGCCACTGATGGGCTTGTTGCAATCGATTTCGTTCTCGATCCTGGTGGTGGTCGGAGTGTTGGATTTCAGTCTCTGAGTTGGGACTTGTACTTTCATCTGTACTTGATATAGAGAACTTGGAAATGGTTTGGAAGTTCCCTCAGATTAAGACCTGAGGCCCTGGGTGAGAGTTAAGTCGTTACAGATTTTGCTGTTTAATGTTAATAAGCAGTTCATGTTCAAATTATAAAGCATGGTTGAGCAATTCAACTCACAAGAGCCTAGTACCAAAGTGGTTTATCAATTAGTGGGCCAAGAAGTATAGAATGTTGATCATCCAAACACATCATCCTTTTTATAACTCGAAATCCGGCTTAATAGACCGACTAATTTCATCATCCACTAGCTGAAGATCCAACTAAACCAAACACACCATAACTATGAATGACATTTAACTGTCGTACGATGTCAAGGGTCACGGTAATTCATCAGTCATGGTCTGACAAAATTAAGCATGTCCTTTGAACTTGATGTTGAAACTGTATATGATACTCTACTACTACACTGCAAGCCAAATCCAATGTTTCTTGAAAGATGAAAAAGTTACCACTTTTATGTTTTTGACGAACTTGTTTTAACCTACTACCCGAAAAAAGAACATCAAATCTCCTTAAAAAGAAAAAACATAAGGAAAAAAAAACAGGTTTCTGGGCAAAAAGAAAGCAGAAGAAACTACAGAACTTGTAAGCAAACCCTTGCAGTTCATGTTCAACAATTTTGAAAGATAAAAGCTACATTTATCCTAGAGAGTAAAAGATGATTCCATAGCCTTGAACTAAAAAACGACTGCAATAACAGTACGATTGGAAGATGGAAAATAGTACTATTGAGAGTTAATAAGCAACCACAACAAATTACACTTCACTAATCCTCCTCCAGGTTGATTGAATCCTTGAACTTGCCATAAAGAATTTTCTTCAAGTCAGCCATCTGAGCCACTATGGAGTCCTTCTCTTGTTCCAGCTTCTCCAAGTTCTTGCCATTTGCCTCTTTCATCAGCTCTATCCTGCCCTCAACTTCTTCCTTGGGCACATGAGCGAAAACCTCCCCTATTTGGAAACGTACCACTTCCTCGTCAGTTAGGATTAACTCGTTGCTCGAATCCTCGAGATTCTCGTTTGTTTCCTGTCAGAAAGACAAAGAAAGAAGAAAGAGTAGAGCTTAAACTAAAATAGAGAACATTTTAGAAAAGAGCCTGGAACAAAATGAACATGCATATATACACCTCACCAGTAGAAGTTGAGATCACTACAGGAAGTTGCAAAAAAAGGAGGAAAAAATCGGTGCTTTATAGCTCTAATGCGACGGAGCTAGAAGTAAGCAATACAGTTGAGCATCAGTGACATCTTTTAGACAAGTTTCGATTAGTTATTACGGTTTTCCCCTGAATTAGGAAGCAAGCAACCCTGCATATATAAAAATCAGCACGTACATTCTAACTCATGTCAAACACAAGTTTATGAATTGTACGAAAGGAGAGGTACAGAACAAGAGAACGAAGAGTATAAAAAAAAGAAGACACGGAAGCGTTAATCAGCTCCTATACCAAGAGAACTACAGGAATATCCTAGATGACAAAGGCAGGAGATAATAAGCAGATATAGCACGCTGCCAAACTCAAACCACTCAAAGGTCGACCCAGCATATTGCCATTACTCTTTTTATAGCATAGGAATTAGCCTATCCTGCTGTTCGTTAATTTGCAATGTCGATCAACAGTGACAGAGGGGGCTTCAAGGGAAAGTAAATGAGAATGAAGGTTCAGCCAAAACTCTGTTAGTATGCGCCTTGGTGTATGATACAGCGTTAAATCAAAGTGCAAGGATAAATGTAACTGAGCCCAGAGAGTGGGGAGTAATGCTTTCTCGAGTTGCCAAACAAATGCCAAAATACATAGCTGAAAAAACTCAAAATGCTGACACAGAAGAGAGTCAAGAGAGACATTTATTAAATACAGTTTTCGTTCTTCAATGCCGGTCCAGACTGGAGGAATTTTTTTGTATTTGAGAACATTCATGCCATGTTATCGATGTTCATTTACGAGTTCCAGCTTGTTTAGCAAGCTTGTCCAGAGGTTGTTACAACAGAAAAGAAATTCCCTCATCTAAAGCCAAGCCAATTGGCTTCTCCTCAGCTAAAGCCAAGTACATATCAGACCAAATGTAGCAAGTCAGGCAAAACACGACTGCATTATCTTCAGCCGAAGCTAAGGGAAGTAATTGCCGTAGGAAACACCACCACTTGAAGCAATCTTCAGGTGTTTAATGACGGAACAGAGCAAAAAGAACTTGGGCACAAATACATAACTCATGAGAAGAGGTGACCTTAATTTGGAGTTCGTTAACACCAAGGAAATACACGCAGACGTTCTAAAAACAACTGCTGCTAGAAAGTTTGGAAGGTTCAAGAAGCAACTAAGAAATTACGTTTTTGTGAAATATTTTTATGGAAAAATCAGGAACTCATTATCATCAGCTAAGAGGAAAAAGTTGCAGGATCATCTCCAAACTATCGAAGTGAGAAAGTTAATGCATAATTTCCCAGTGCTTCTAGCATCAGCTACAGATGAAGAGGTGCATAGAAATCTAACTAGGTCCTCCATAACCCTTCCAATCCCCCACATAAACAATCTCTGATCCTTTTGTGCAGCAGTAGAATGAGCAAGACAAGTGCCACACCAGATTTTGGTAATTGCTAAAACAGAGCAAAATTGAAGTATTCTTCAAAAAAAACTATCCAAACTCTAAGCTTTATCTAAAAACGTGTTCTTCCCACCAAAGACAAAATAAATCAGGAAGCTGGCAACCTCTTGTTCGAAAACAAGTGAAAAATGGGCTTGTCGAATGCCAAGGGGAGACATCCCAGAAAGAAACTATGCTTAGGAGGACAATGACTCAATGAGCTTCTGATAGTACTAATAAAGAAACCTCAATAATCATAGAAGGGTAACTGCAAAATTGACTAAACAAGAACTGGTCATCTGCCAATAGAAACATAGTGAAAGCACATAATATGCATCGCTGTTTTCTTAGAAGGAAATTGTCCCAAAGAGTGCAGTCAGTGATTCATTTGTCCATAAACCCTAAAGTACTCTATTCTCAAAGTCTAACCTAGAAACAAAACATAGACAAGGGTTGCTAAAGAATGTTTCATGGGGTAGAACTCGATCCCTTACAGCGATACACAAGTTGAAACCACTTTTTAGCCTCTACGGGAAGAACTTTGTTAACTTTTGGAGGGCAAACTTCAAGTCACCTTCTTTATTTCAATATGGGTAGGGTGGTCATGTCTGGGATAAACTTCAAAGTGTGATGTGACACCATGGGTTATCGGGAATCAGTAAGAGAAAGACTACACTTTTCCGATCACTCAAGTTCAACAAAGCATATTAGGCCTTTAAAGCAGGTTGCTCTTTGTCCACAGTTCAACATAACTACTACCTTTTTATTGAGAGAGAAGCATAACTAATACCATGGGACAGTTTTCTGTACACTTTTCTTGAACCTTGGAACTCGCATTCCAATTTCTTGCATTCCCGTATACCTACTGATTTTTCTCTACGTTTGGCTTCCTAGAGAAGATATTTACCGGGGGAAAGAGGCTGCAGGAGTGGAGGATAACAATCCATGCAAAGTTGAGATCATAACATAGAATGAAACCCACCATACCAGCAAATGAGGACATAGCAGTCGAAGAATATCATTTCCACTGGCTGCATCCAATCGATGGGAAAGTGGAGGACATGGAAAAACACAAAATACTCTTCGTTTACTGTATGTTTGTTTAGTTGTCCCGGGACAGCACCGGCTCCTTCAAACACCTCTTCCACAGGGAAACATTTTCCCTGATACGTCTCCAATAAAAGGTACATAATGATGCATCACAGATGGTTGAAAACTTGGTTTCCTACACTTTCTTCCAACAAAACATCTGTTCTTGTGCATTTTCACATCCTTCTCCTTTAGTTCAGTTTTTTGGTGAATTAATTTCTTGTACAAAATTCCGGACAGCTGAACAGTATAAAAAATTATGCCACAAGATTGTAAACTATATAGATACATACAAAAATGAATATACACAGATAGAGAGCTGGAGAGAGAGAAATCACATGACTAAATGAGCTTAGGGCAAATCAAACAAATTGCAAGTCCAAGAATCAACTTGTTGGAGGGATTTTTGTGATATGGGATACCTTAGCGATCTTGATCTCATCTTCCAGTTCGTGAAGCCGATTGTTTAATCTACCAAACTTGTTGATGTTCTGTTGGTCCTCCCATGTGACCTCCGTTTCTGAACCCCCACCCTTTTCTCATTCAAATCACGAAAATCGAAACGCAAAGAATCAGAAAACTGAAGAAACAGAAGCAGTTTTGGGGGACAAAATTGAGTTCTTGCTTACCTGCTGCATGTTTGATTGGAGTGAGAAGGTGAGGCAAGAGAAGAACCAACCTCACTGCTTACTGTACTGTACCCAACCTAAACTCTGACGAAACCCAGAGAGAGAGAGAGAGAAAGAGGGAGCGAGAGAGACCGGCTGTGGAACCGCAATTGTAAAAACCGAAACCGATTCAGTTACCCTTGTAGTAAGATTGCGACACCAAGGCCGCAAACTTAGACAGCTAGCCATGAGATGGCCGCAAACTTGGATAGTATGTACGCCTGCTTTGACAAAATGGCAGCAACTTTCTACTTCTTTTGCAACTTTCTACTTCTGAGTCCAAAATATTTCGATTTAAGCTGCTAGGTTCTGATTTTGGGCGGTTATTGTTTGGGTATGTCCTATTATTTGGGTTTTTAGGCTAAAAGGTGTGCGCTTTGGACTTATAAGTGTTCCCATTTTTGACCTCTTGCTAAATTTGGGGATTGGGTCGCGGATGGGCATAAGATTGTTCTTAGCGTTGTTTACTTTGTTGAGTTTTGGGTTTGGAATATGATGTCATCACTCCTTGTTCTTATTAATCTTTGTAACAATTTCAGAGATTAATGAATTTTTTTTGCCTTTAAAAAAATGAAATTATTCAATAATTTAGGAGTATAGTTACGTGGTACCGTGAGATCTCTAACTAAGTGTATAAACCTTGCATAAATGTATGGTTTTAGAATAGTTCGGAGCATCACGTGGCAGTTCCAAGGATACCAAAAAAAACACCACAAAGTTTTCGATCGAATTTCGATGATTTTAGCCGCTCAATATAATTAGAACGTGATTTGCTTTAGTACTCCTACAAGTATCCCTCGTTGGATAAATGACCCTGCAACTCCTGTCAGAAATTGTTGGCTAAGGCTCCGTTTTTTACAAACAATTTTGCATTACAATTTAGATTCTTTCCTCCTATTTCACAACTTCTTCCTCTATGTTTTCCCCCTCTATTTTTTGCTTTTAACACACCCTTATATCGTCTACACTTATAAATTACGATGTGTTTTACTGTCTAAAATAAATTCATATTTTTAAATTAAACGTGACATATTATAAGAAAATTGTATTGTAAATCAAAAAATAAATATTTAAAAAATAAATTTTTAACAAGGAGAGGTCTTACCAGAAATAACTTTTGACATTTTGAAATGCAAAGGTCTTGTTTGGTAACCATTTCATTTCCTGTTTTCTCTTTTCATTTTCAAAATTTTCAAAATTTAGAACCGAAAGTTTGTTTGGTTATCTATTTTCATTCTTAAAAATTAAAATGAATTTTATAAATTTTTGAAAATTGAGAAAGTAACAAAAGTCTACTTTCACTTCTTGTAAAAAAAAAAAATCGGCTGCCAAATCTGGAAACGCGCATTCCGTTTCCCCTTATCTCATCAGAGTCTTCCCCAAATCCATCGATCTCTCTCGATGCCCACTGATTTCAAGCGGCTGAAAAGGTCTCTCTCTCTCTCTCTCTCTCTCTCTCTCTCTCTCTCTCGATCTTCGTACAACACTCCTCGGATTTCGTCACTTGTTTGATGGGGACAAAATTGAGTTCTTGCTTACCTGCTGCATGTTTGATTGAAATCAGAAGGTGAGGCAAGAGAAGAACCAACTTCACTGCTCACTATACTGTACCCAACCTAAACTCTGACGAAACCCAGAGAGAGAGAGAGAGAGAGAAAGAGGGAGCGAGAGAGACCGGCTGTCGAACCGCAATTGTAAAAACCGAAACCTGTTCAGCTACCCTTGTAGTATGAGGCGAGATTGCGACACCGTGGCCGCAAACTTAGACAGCTACGCCGTGAGATGGCCGCAAACTTGGATAGTAATACGCATGCTTTGACAAAGGCCGCAATTTTGTATAGGGTGGCCGCAAACTTCCCCCATTGAACAATACCTTCAATCTAAATTTCTAGGGGGAACTGCTGTTCAGTGGGGGTTGGGGCAATTTATGCCCAATTCATGGGACAGTTTTTCCGAATTGTCCAGCCATGGAAAAGAAAAGAATAATTCTCAATACATGGTATTGAAGACAAAAGTATCCTTCTCTATTGTAACACACATTCAGGGAGCAATGAACACACACTCAAGGAGCAATATACACACACTCACGGAGCAGTATTATATGATTGAAAGTGTAATATTATGTGATTAAAAGAGCAGTGAAGCTACGTCCAACGATTCCCAAGTCAATGAATTTTCACCGATACCTTATACATGATGGCGTTTCGGATTTTTTTTTTTTTGGTGTTGAAACATTTGTTTTATCTTTCTCTTAGAGTTAAAAATTAATTATTATTCTTTAAGATAAAATGATCAGAAAAATAAGATCTTTGCATCGGTTCAACCGGATTGAAAATCGGAACACTTAATTTTTTCATTTGGTTTTATGGTTCTTTTAGGCTTTTCAACGAGAGCCCTACAGTTACAAATTAATTATGATCCTCTAAGATAAAATGATAAGAAAATAAGATCTTTGCACCGGTTCAAAATGATTGAAAAATTGGAACACTTAATTTTTTTCATTTGGTTTTATGGTTCTTTTAGGGCTCTTCAACCAGAGCCCTAGATTTAAAATTAAATTATGATTCTTTAAGATAAAATGATTAGAAAAATAAAATCACCTTTTTTCTTAAATGATAATAAATAATTTTTAGCTCTTGGGCTCTCGTTGAAAAGCCCTAAGAGAACCACAAATCAAATGAAAAAATTAAGTGTTCCAATTTTTAATCCGTTTGAATCGGTGCAAAGATCTTATTTTTCTGATCATTTTATCAAAAAGAATCATAATTAATTTTTAATTCTAGGGCTCTCGTTGAAGAGCTCTAAGAGAAGGATAAAACTAAATATTTTAAGAAAAAAAAATCCAAACCCAAATTCAACTACATATCGACTCATGATCTTATACAAGGGGCAACTTAGATCCATAGAAGGGACAATTTAGATCCATAGAAAGGGCAACTTAGATTCATAGAAGGGGCAATTTAGATGCAAACCCAGATTCAACTACATATCGACTCATAATCTCATACAAGGGGCAACTTAGGTTCATAGAAAATGCAACTTAAGTTTATAAAAGGGGCAACTTAGATCCAAACCCAGATTTAATTTAGTTCCATAGAAGAGGCAACTTAGATTCATAGAAGAGACAACTTAAGTCCAAACCCAGATTCAACTACATATCAACTCATAATCTTATACAAGGGGCAATTTAAGTTCATAGAAGGGGCAACTTAAATTTATATAAGGGGCAACTTTGGTTCATAGAAGGGGCAACACGGGTCCAAACTCAGATTCAACTATAAATTGACTCTATGTATGGGGAATTTCTTTTTCTCGGTTTCATGTATTGGGAATTTCATTTTCTCCGTTTCATTGATGTGCAATTTCACAAAAAGTTAAGGGCATAATAGTCATTTTAGTGGCCCTTTCCATGTATTGGCAATTTCTTTTCTCCTGGGTCCCACACTTTTCCACCAATCATACCGAGGCTATTGTTCACCATCATACAATAAATAAAGGTGAACAAATTCAGACTCAATAGCTTCAACTTTCTACTTCTTTTGCAACTTTCTACTTTTGAGTCCAAAATATTTCGATTAGGCCTCATTCTAGAACGGAAAAAAAGTCCTTATTTTTTAAGAAGATAATTTTAAGCTCAAAAATTATGAACTTGTTGAAATCTAAAAATATGTAATATAGATTTTGTTTGAAATATCTCATTGAGATCTTTTATACGATGCAAAAACATTTAAAAATTTATTTTTTATTTACATTATTTTTAAGTTTAAAAATGTGAAATAAACTACTTATTTTTTAAGAAGGTTTCTAAAATGAGACCAAAGTAAGCTGCTAGGTTCTGATTTGGGCCGTTATTGTTTAGGTATGTCATATTATTTGGGCTTTTAGGCTAACAGGTGTGGGCTTTGTTCCTATAAGTGTTCCCATTTTTGGCCTCTTGCAAAATTTGAGGATTGGGTCTCGGACGGACATAAGATTATTCTTAGCGTTGTTTACTTTGTTGAGTTTCGGGTTTGGAATATGATGTCATCACTCCTTGTTCCTATTAATCTTTGTAACAATTTTAGAGATTAATGAATTTTTTTTTTGCCTTTAAAAAAATGAAATTATTCAATAATTTAGGAGTATAGCTACGTGGTACTTTAGATTACTCCACAATCACACATATTCTCGTGAGATCTCTAACTAAGTGTATAAACCCTGCATAAATGTATGGTTTTAGAATAATTCAGAGTATCACGTGGCAATTCCAAGGATAAAAAAACACCACAAAGTTTTCGATCAAATTTCGATGATCTTAGCCGCTCAATATAATTAGAACGTGATTTTAAAAGTACCCAAAAAAATCAGCAAAAAAAATGACCGAGAAGAGTTTCATCCGAACGGTTTTTTATTAAACGGTTAAATAAAAAACTGCTCAAATCAAATATTTTCTAGTATTTTTTTTTACTGATTACTCGCAGGTACCTTGAATCATATATAATACCACTCGATAAATTTCACTAAACCGGTTTGCTTCAGTACTCCTACAAGTATCCCTTGTTGGATAAATGACCCTGCAACCCCTGTCAGAAATTGTTGGCTAAGGCTCCGTTTTTACGAACAATTTTGCATTACAATTTAGATTCTTTTCTCAAGTTGTCCATCCAATTTCACAACTTCTTCCTCTACGTTTTCCCCCCTCTATTTTTTACTTTTAACACACCCTTATATCATCTACACTTATAAATTACGATGTGTTTCACTGTCTAAAATAAATTCATATTTTTAAATTAAACGGGACATATTATAAGAAAATTGTATCCTAAATCAAAAAATCAGTATTTAAAAAAAAAAATTTAACAAAGAGAGGTCTTACCAGAAATAACTTTTGACATTTTGAAATGCAAAATAAATACAAAATAGTCAGGTAAACTTTCGTTGATCTCGCCTGCTTTTAACGGTGCATGGTAGATTACCATCTTGTATCGTTGAAATTAAAATTAAAACCCTACCTTCTCTCTCCTCCCTCACAGCTGTGGAGTCAATAATACTAATCATAGTACACCACCGTGCTACCGCCGCCGCATCGAACTTTAGCAACCGGCAATCGCCCCCTTCCCCCTTATCTCGTCAGGGTCTTCCCGCCAACCCATCGATCTCTCTCGATGCCCACTGATTTCAAGCTTCTGAAAAGGTCTCTCTGCGCTCCCTCTCTCTACTCCGGTACCTCTTCGTCTTCGTACTAACTCCTTGAATTTCGTCTTTGTTTGCGCTTTTTTGATTCGTGTTAAAATGCATTATATTTTCTGTAACCGTATTCGTTTGTCATACGGTTTCTCTATCAGAATTGCTTGTTCAATTATCTCCGATCTCGTTACCAGTTGATATGCATTACCGTTCCTTGAGAAAACGTGCTCTGGTTAGATATTACTCTATTGCTTGTATCTGTAACCGTATTATCAGTTGATTTGCCAAGTACTTTTGCTTGTATTTAGGTTTGCAGAATTGATGTGGATTTGCCTCAAATTTTCTTTTTGCTGGATTCGAAATTGGCTTTCTAAAATTGATTTATTAGCTATTTTTTGAAATCTGGATTTGGTGATTTGTCGAATCATGTACCTGATTTTGCTAGATGGTTATTGTTGTGGACACCTTTGATTTATCAATGAGATTTCTTGAATCTATAGTTCTACTTCGCCCAAATAAATCTGAGATCTTATTTAGACAAATTGTGGGGTGATTTATAAATAGGAAATGGCTACCAAAGGCAATGTAAGTATCAAGATTGAGGATGATGATGATGTTGAAGTGGGAGGTGTAGCTGATTCCCTATGGTCGAAGAAAAATGAAGCGTTTTTTATTGACATTATGGAGGAGGAGGTGAAAACAATGGGTAAGTATTATGTGGTTGATTCGGGGTATCAAAATATTCCTGGGTTTCTAACGCCATACAAGGGCGAGCGGTACCACTTGTCCTTGTTCCGTGGACGTAGACGATTACCTACGAAAGAAGAAGAATGGTTCAATTATCGTCACTCGTCCCTTCGCAATGTGATGGAGCACTGCTTTAATTTGGTGCATTGAAGGCACGATTTCCTATCTTGAAACAAATGCCTAAAGGCTTTAGTGTACGGACCCAAAAATATTTGCCAACTGCTTGTTGCACGGTCCACAACTTTATAAGGATGCATGACAAAAATGATGCAGTGTTCAAATTCTATAGCAAGGAAGATTTGATTGTTGAAAGTGAGCAAGGCCGTAGGAGCTCTTCTCAACAAATCAATGTAACCCCCGCTCAATTGCGAGAAATGGCTAGAGTTCGCAATACGATTGCCCGCCATATCTTTAATAGCCAAAGGCTTTGATGCATTGGTAGTGAAGCATCCATCATAGCAGTGGTAAGAGACTCCAAAGACAGAATTGTCCATTCACATAATCGGCAGCATTTTACAAGGATGTTTTGGCAGCTCTTGTTTCTCTGTCAGAATTCATGTTTTTGTACATTCCTTGCTTTTTTGAGACTATGAGAGCGATTGGAGTGGTTTGACTCAGTTTGACGTTAGATTGGTTTGATTCAATTTGAATTGTCCAATGGCAGAATTGTTCTACCCCGTATCCTTTTCTCTCTCTCTCTCTCTCGTGTATCGTTTGGGAATTAGTGGAGAAATTACAAGAGAGACATTTTTAGGAAAAGTAAAAACTGGTTTTAGAAATTTTTTTTTTTTTTTTGAAAACAGGTCAACACAAACATATTTTCTGCTCTCACTTTTTTTTTAGGAAAAGAAGAAATTGATTTTAGAAAACAGAAAATAGAAAACAGAAAAGTGGCAGTGTTACCAAACATAGCCAAAATAAATACAAAATAGTCAGGTAAACTTTTGTTGATCTCGCCTGCTTTTAACGGTGCAAGGTAGATTACCATCTTTTACCGTTAAAATTAAAATTAAAACCCTACCTTCTCTCTCCTCCCTCACTGCTGTGGAGTCAATAATACTAATCATAGTACACCACCGCGCTACCGCTGCCGCCTCGAACTTAGCGCCTCGAACTTTAGCAACCGGCAATCGCCCCCGCCTCCAGCCGCTATCGTCGTAGGGACCACTGCCGCCGACCCTATCTTCTTCCTCCTTCTCCCCACCTCGCGACTCCACTAGACTTCGAAGTTTGACGGCGGCGGCCACTCTATACGCCGGGTACCTCTTCTCCGCCGCTACTTAATTGCGTTGATATTTTCTTTTCTTTTGCCCGGTCAAATATTCTGTAAAATCTCGAATTTTGTATTGACATGTCAATATGTCATCGTTTATAAACAAGTTGAGTTAAAGTTCAATTATGTTCGTTAATTTGACTCGTAGTGATGAGTTTATGTATGAATTAAGTTCCGGGATTTTCACAATGTACCCCAAGTTTAACTTTTTAGGTAACTCAGACATTTTGGTGTTGGGTTTTTCTCTTTTCATTAATTTCAATGACAGTAATTTTGATTCGTATGTAGTTGAATATGTTATTTTTTCACCTATTTCTCGAAGTTTCTTAGCTCTCTTCCTTGAATTTTTTCGGTTAGTGTGATTTCTATGTTGACGTTTGGTTCAGTTTTTGTGTTTGATAAATTGTGGCACTGTCCAAGGGATTTTTTTGAATCGTCCTAACGGGTTTCGGACATGGAAATTTTTATTGGTTACATTTAGAGTACCTAAATACTAGTTGTGCTCATCTCCGCATACATTGTTACCAACATCAATGAAGGTGCTGATGGACTGTCAACGTCTTTCTTTTAACTGGAACAAGTGCTTTTGTCAGTCACTTCGAACTCGTCCCATTCAAATAGTCGGTGGCCAAAGAGAGATTCAGTGTAGAGTTTCTTACTCGCGTGCAGGTATCCATCTATGCCTTTTATTCTCTCTATACTTTTATGTTTACCTTTACTATCTGCATCCTTTGTCCGTAATTCAAACACCGCAACACCCTGTTAATGCTCATATTTTCCCTTGTCTAAATCATCTTCGCTATTCCCACGTCTTATCTAACTTGTCTTTTATCAAACATTCTCGGTTTTTTATGCTTAACTTTTGGCTTGATTACTGTTCCGTAGTCTCCCCTTCAGTGGAATCCTTATTCTTTTTGCTTGGGGTAGGAAAGGGTAGAGCTTTCTTTCTCTTGTCTCCCATGCACAAGACTTTCACTCACCCTCTTGATTAGTAAGCGGGAGGAGGTGTGTACTATTCCCATGAGTGAGGGAATCGTATCTTGGTAATTAGCATTGCTCTTTGTAGTTTGTGTTCTATTCTGTGGCTGATGTTTCATAGAACTGGTCCGGAGCCGCAGAAAGAATGTTCCACAGTTTGTCATAAGTGAGGCTGAAACTATAACGCTTGAGTGGGTTTTCGATGTGAGTAATAGATTAAAAATATGACTAATGGGATAGTAATATCTATGAGTCTGCCGTATTCTCCTTTTTTCATCTTCTTCATCTTTTGTTGTTGGCTGCCGTTGCAGGATCGTCTCATACAGCTATAAAGTGTTCAATGAAGTCTTACAAGCTATCAGAGCTTACTCAAGCTCAGGTTAATAGCCTCAAGGCTCGTCCTCGTATTGATTTCTCATCCATTTTTAATCTGGTAAGGAAGTTCAAAATATGGTTCTTTGTTTTCAGTTTTGATCTTTGTGAACTGATCTATTTAGGATCTGCTGGACTTTGGTGTTGGTACTGTATCAGGTTAACCCCATTGTTGATGATGTCCGGTGTAGAGGCGATGCTGCTGTGAAAGAGTTGGTGCTTCTTCTTGTTAAATTATGGAGACTTCACTTCTTTGTCTTTCTAAGTTTTCCAGGAGTGGCTTGTTTGTTAGGAAGTTCAGCTCCTCCATACATTTGGTTTCATGTCGCAGCTATACTACAAAGTTTGACAAAGTTGAATTAGAGAAGATAGTCGAAAATGTCAGTGAACTTCCTGATCCTGAGGTAGCGTATCTCTTTATCCTGGAACACCCTTTGGCACATAAACGATATCCTTGTGGACAAGAATGAATTGTTTGTATAATGCAGGTTGTGCCCTATCTGTTTCTATTGTTTGCTGTTTAACGCTCCTAACAAGGATTTAAGCCTCTTTGAGCAATGATTGTTCGGTGGAGGTTACTAATTCTGGCACCTAACATATCCTTTTCGGTGTCCTTACTTCAGCTCGATTCAGTTGTTAGAGAAGCATTTGATGTGGCGTATGACAACATCTATGCATTTCATGCTGCACAAAAGTTTGCTGAGATAAGTGTTGAAAACATGAAAGTAAGTAATATGAAGACAAATAGGTTCATATATTGACGATGAATCATCCTTATTTTCTGGAAATTAATGTGCTCGGTGGAACTTTGGTATACCCTGTCAGGGTGTTAAGTGCAAACGTGTGTCAAGGGGCATTTCATCTGTTGGTCTTTACGTGCCTGGGGGAACTGCAGTTTTACCTTCAACAGCTCTGATGCTTGCTGTTGTATGTTATTAATTTTACTCTGAACTGCTTTGGCTATTTCATCAATTTGTTTATGTTGTTCGACTGTTTGTGGTCATCATATTTGGTTAACTTGTAGTTTATTGTGTATGCCAGCCTGCACAGATTGCGGGGTGTAAAACTGTTGTTCTTGCTACTCCACCTACTCAAGATGGCGGCATCTGCAAGGTGTCTCATATGTTTACTTTGTAAATAATTGAATTGCCCCTCTCTTAATAGCTTAAGCTTGTAGATGAGCTGGTAGTTAACAATGTAATGTGGTATCAAAGCAGGCAATAGATCCTGTGTTTGAAACTCACCACTCACCTATTAACTAAATACTTACACGTACATGGACGAAATGTCTTAGCCACACAAAAGGGGGCATGTTGAGAATACAAATAATTATTGCCCCTTTCTCTAATAGCTTAAACATTTAGATGTGTTGGTGACTAACAATCTAATATCATGATTATGTATTCTGTGGTTCCTAACAAGAGCTAATGGATCTTTTTATGCAGGAAGTACTTTATTGTGCGAAAAGAGCTGGTGTAACCCACATTCTTAAAGCTGGAGGAGCTCAGGTTGTGATTGTTTATGTTGTTATTTCTTATGTGTTTGAGTGGGACCATGGATTCCATTGTTCTTTATGTTGAAGGTTTTGTTCCCAGGAATTCTGACCTAATGATAACCTTTGCAGGCAATATCTGCCATGGCTTGGGGAACTGCATCTTGCCCCAAGGTATTGCATATAATAAACACTGAGATCTTATGTGGCATTAAAATAAGTTCGTTCTTTCATTTGTCATCTGGGTGTTTTCGGCTTGTTTAGGCCAACATTGATATGAGCCTTTCATATGCATTTTATTTAAAAGCAAGTTGCATTTGAACATACTGGTAGTGGTACATTACAGTTGGACATTACGAAATTAACCCTCTCTCAACCTTTTTTATTTCAACGCGTAGACTGCCGGGTTTTTCAGAACCATCATGATGCCATAGTTTCCTGATGGCCATTGAATAGATATGTATGGTTTATATAGGCAAAGTCTGTATTATCAACTTATGTACTTTCATGGACCGTTACCATGTTGGACTTTTTAACAGACTAGAAAAGGGGAAAGTCAGACACCTGTATTTTTGAGTTTCATGGCTATTATTGCATTAGATATTCATCTCCAATATTCCATGTGACTCGTCATGCTCTAATAAGTTCGAGAATATAAGTATAACATAATTCCGGCTATTGGGATCAAATTATTATCCCTATAAACCGCTCTGGCCATAATCCTCATCTCAATGCCATACAAGTGTTGGCTCTTGGCTTATACGCTGTAGCAAGGATTTGATCCGTGATCGTTTATATTTCAAGTTGAATGACATAAGATATATGCTGAACAACTCCTTTACTAGCATAAATTTGTCATGATCTGCAGGTTGAGAAGATATTTGGGCCTGGAAATCAGTATGTCACAGCTGCTAAAATGATTCTCCAAGTATGCTATTTTTTCATTGGACATCACTCCAGACCCGCTTTGTTTATGACTGCATTCCTGTAAATACAAGAAAGTTACTTCAGCACATCCGAACTGGTTATTTCTACGTATTCTCATCTGAATTGGTTCTTTTTTTGTTTTCTCAACAGAACAGTGAGGCTATGGTTTCAATTGACATGCCTGCAGGACCATCAGAAGTTCTCGTCATTGCAGACAAACAGGCCAATCCTGTTCATATAGCATCAGACTTGCTTTCACAGGTGCTCACTGGTGTTTGAAAGTCTTGCTTTAGTTCGAGATGAATAACTTAATGAGTGGATCAGGTTTCCTGAATCTTGTGCATTTGGAACATTAGCTGGTCTACCCTACTTAATAATGCTTGGGTTAGGAGAAGTGTCAAAAGCGTGGCAATATGCAAAGTCTATCTAAGCCCCTAGGGATCTTGTTTGTTGATTTGACAGGTGTGGGTGTATAATCAGTGTCAATTGTTTTCATTTCCTTGAGTGAAAGTTTCAGTTGTTTTAATCGAGGGAAAGCAGAATATTAACCTGTTTTAGAATTGAAGCTGCATAACATGGAGCTGTATCTTTTCAGTTTTTAAACTGGGAATCGTATGTGGATTGAAGTCCTAGGTTTGCAAATTGAGAACAGATTGAAATGAGTCTTATGATTCAACATAAGATGGTGCTTACAAGAAACTACTAAGAAAGGATGTTAAACAATTCGCAAAGATGGATATCCGGTCGGAATCCTCTATTAAGACATAAATCACAATTAAGGCGTCTTGAATACTTTTTGTTCCCTGTATTATCTTGCATTAAACCTGTACACATATGGAATAATTTAACTTTTGCGCCATTGTAAAAATGTGAGATCGTACCACTACACCCCATTCAATGCTTTCATCATTTGTCATCAATAGCTAATCCCTTTTCTGCTTCATTAGTTGTCTCAACCTTGTTTCTTCCTCGATCTCTCAACTAATCAGCTACTATTTTCAGGCCGAGCACGGTCCTGATAGTCAAGTCGTTCTTGTCATTGCTGGGGAAGGTGTGGATATAAGGGCCATTGAGGAGGAAATCAACAAGCAGTGCAATAGCCTTCCAAGGAGAGAATATGCCTCAAAAGCGCTAGATCACAGCTTCACTGTTTTTGCTCGTGATATGGTTGAGGTTAGCCTTCTTTACTCGCCCATAACTTGCCTACATGGGAATAGTCTTAAATGCATGGTCTGGTGTCTGATACATTTTAAAACAGAAGAAAAAGATAAATAGGTTGATGAGTGCAATGCCTTTTTCTGCAGCAAGCCTGAAAAGTGAGCAAAATTTTTGAAGGCATACAAGTAGTTAGTGACTTTGGTTCAAAGGAAATGAACCATTCTGCATTATATGGCTTCTCTGTTTGTTTTCTATTCCTAAATTTATACAGCGTTTCTGAAAGTAAGAATGAATTTCTTGTTTGGAAATTGTTTCCGGAGTGAGTATTCAATGCACCCAACTTATGTAGAGCTCCTATACAATTTCCAAGTGGCCATTAAAAGCCACCATATGTCTTCGCCTTTCAAGATCTAAAATGATGCCATTTGTTTGTTTTTTGCAACGAACAAATGGCATGAAACTTGATTATGCTCATTCAATTCAACTCCCTGCATGACACACCTCCTCTGAAAAGCTTCTGACGCTGCATTTTGTGAATGTGCCATTTTTTTTTAATTTTTAAATGTACTTATGGAGCCCAAAGTCAAAAGCAAACTACAGCTCCCTAGAAGAATTGGTCAAACCCAAATGCTCTAGTAAACACAGTCTAATCTCCTCCCAAGGGTCCCAAAACAAAGTCATAACGGCTCCCCTAGCTGCTTCTCCAGCCATCAAATCTGCAATTCTGTTGGCTTCCCGCTTCTGTCCAAACATTTTGGGAGTTACATGACCAATCTTCATTAAATAAGCTTCTAATATGAAGAGCTAGATTAACTGGGGCCGTTCGTGCCCTTGCTGCTTCTCAGGCCATCAAATCTGCAATTCTGTTGGCTTCCCGCTTCTGTCCAAACATTTTGGGAGTTACATGACCAATCTTCATTCAATGAGCTTCTTGTATGAAGAGCTAGATTTACTGGGGCCGTTCGTGATCAGCTTGCCCGACTAAGTTCAGAGCTTCTACCAAAGCAGATTCAACGATAACTTGGTCGTATCTTCTCTCTAGCAAAGGCATTAGCCTTCCATATACCCCATAGTTCAGCTGCCTGCGGCATACCTCATCCCACCTTAGCTTGAAAGCCCTTTTTGTGGGCGTCTTAACTGTAATGCACAATGACTCACTCTGCAATGGTGGCCATTGCATGTTTTGGTCGTGAAGTGTTTACTATTGAGTTCAAGAGTTGCGATAAGTATCTTGATCTTGTATAGTTAGACATGTACTACAGAGAAGGCGTATAGAAAATTAGATGCACACAATTTTTGCAACCATGAATTGCAAGCCTATCTTTATTTATGAGTTCCTCTAAACTACAAGCTCAAAGTATCATGGATCTCGGGAAGAAACATGGAGCCTTTATTTTTGTCTCCATGTTATTTTTTCCATTATGTGTGAAGTCTTGTCCCACTATGCTTGTAGCTAAACTTGATTATTGGGACTTTCAGGCAATCTCCTTTTCAAACTTGTATGCTCCCGAGCATCTTATTATCAATGTGCAAGATGCAGAGAAATGGGAGGGTTTCATCGAGAATGCAGGTATATTGCTTCTTGTGCATCTGTATTAGCTGCACTTTGGTTATTTATTTTCTGTGAACTCTTCCTGTATTTTCAAACTTGTGTAAGTGTATAAAAGCTTTCGCTGATTTGTGAAAAGTATCCACTAAAAAATAATGCAAGACAATTATCACTGTTAATTCTTCTTTTGTTTTGGTAGGTTTCTTTTCCCCATGTCTTTCAATGTGTCCTGCTGTGTGTGGTCGAAAATACTGAAATTTTGATAGTCCACTAGTGTTTCATGTTGGTCTCTTAGGAAACAGAAACATTCCGACTGTTGGGATGTGAACAAATGGAAATTTTGTTCCTTGGTCATCGTGTTTATTCTAGTCGGTGCATTAAAGCGGTGTAATTATGATTTTTCTGGTATCCTTCGCAGGCTCGGTTTTTCTAGGGCAGTGGACGCCTGAGAGCGTAGGGGATTACGCAAGTGGGACAAACCATGTCCTTCCAACTTACGGATATGCACGAATGTACAGTGGGGTGTCACTAGACTCCTTCCTCAAGTACATAACCTTTCAATCGTTGACAGAGGAAGGTCTCGTGAACCTTGGCCCACATGTGGCAACCATGGCTGAAGTTGAAGGGCTGGAGGCCCATAAAAGGGCTGTTACCCTTAGACTCCAGGACATTCAAGCCAAACAGGTCTCCCAACGGACATGATATCCCCTGGCCACCCCTTCTAACATACAGTAGTTGTCATTTTTTCGGAAACGGCCTTTTGACCGACAACTTCATCTAATGCTAGGCCCAGTTTGGGACCAGAGCTTTAGGTTTAAAGGTACACTATTTGAACTTGTTGGGAGTTTTGATTAGTAAGCTAATGTGTACTTGTGTTTGTTTGGTGGGCATTAAGAACTACTGTTAAGAATAATGAGCTCCCCGTGTGTTTTTTTCCCCGGGCAATGTGACAATGCACACTGGAACAAGTGTCTTGCGTTTGGAGCGCAGCTTGTAAGTCCTCTTTTGCGAAATTTGTATACTTACTCATGTCGATAAGTACTTATTTATCTGATGATAAGGGTTTTGGAGACTGGCTTTTCTATTTTCATTCTTTGTTTTGTTGTGCAAATTGTAGTCACACTTCTCCTTCTTACAGACTTTGTTGTGAAATGTGAGGAGCTATATCCACTGACATTGTAGCACACCTACCGTTTAATTGTACATTTGACTACCATTACGCCCAAGCCGAAATATCCTTGAAAACCCATTGAGGACAAGAACCCTAAAATTTAAAAACGACATTCGCTTAATTTCTCTTTAGCTTTCCTCCACAAATTCACGATTCAATACAACCTTAATATCGTGCAAATGCAATTTGATACTTGCTCTGTTATTCTTTTTTATTTTTTACTTGGTGTATCTGGTGCACCAAACTCTAATGTGCCAGAGAATCTCCACTGCACCATGATTCCACCTGAAAGGTAAATAATTGCCTGAACATTGTCAACTTGTCATCACCATGTTTTGTCAATGGCAGATTGAGGTTGCATTCATGGAGGAGCTCCTGTCAATTCACCAAATAGGGAAAAAAAAAATCATTGACACTACAGTTAGCAAAGGATGAGAATACTAATCTCTCCAATGAGTTAACACAAATTTATGTGCGGTCATCGTATCAACTTTGTGAAACCAAACAAGAATTTATGCATCTGAGAGGACACAAAGGTTCATTTCATTGAAGTTATGGACTGAAATACATAGGACCAGCTTGTTTGATCGTATATGGACATTGGAGTGGACGATAATCTGTTTATCCAATGGGGCTACATAGGATCAGCTTGGTTTTGGAGTGCCAATATCATTTTTCAACTAATATCATTTCCCAATATTATTGACTGTACTGAGAACATTGTGTCCATGATTCAATATGTGAACATCAAGTCGCCAACCAATAACAAGTGATGATGGTGATTATGCTGTCAATAAATAAGACAGTGGTGTAATCCATTAACAAATTCCTTTTTAGAATTTGGCAAAAAATGGGTGTAAATAGTATCGAACGAGAGGTTGCGACCGTGTGACCAAATAATATCAAAGAACACCACATAAAAGTTGCCATCCATAGAAACCAAAGCAAGAAATAGCTTCTAGACCAACGATCAAAACTAGAAAACAATATGCATTTAACAGAATATCCTACTCATTTTAAATACGTTTGTAGATTAACCATCTAGAAATACTTAAAAGGTCTTGCTATTGTCAGCCCCGATAAGTACACTAAAAGACAAAAAATACGAATTTTTGTGTGCTTTTTCACCCTTTAATACATATTCACACTTATTATTGTCAGCCTATTGGGTTGATTTTAGAATTTTTCATACTAAACTGGGGGTAGATGAAGCACAAGGCTTGTCTGTAGTCCAAAGATGCGGTTGGAGTATTCGCAATTATCGGATGGTATTTTTAAAATTTGGACCGGCGAATGCAAAGATGAACGAACTCCATGGGCTTTTTACAGTTGGACTGCAGCCGGGTCCTAGACAAAGGCCCAAACAGGGGGAGGATAGCACAACCCCTTATTTCTTCGTCCTCGGCGGGCTCTCCTGGACCTCGTCGTGACACGTCCATCTTTCAAATCGAAGACGCCAAAGTCGTGACCACCACTGGCACGTTTGTCACGGAAGTGCCAACGATCCGAGAAATAAGGTTCTTTGAACACGCTTTTATGCATAAGATCCACGGAGTCATCGGCGAAGTATATAGAACTCGACCTCAGGTTCAGCTCAGCGGCGGAGACGGAGACTGATTGATTGAGGCCCACGAACAGCACGCGGTCGCCAAGGTCTTTCACGATTTCCCAATCATCCCGGTCGGAGTTGAGTTTCATCACTTGGAAAACGACAGTGCGATAGGGCCGATTCGGAACCTTGCCATTGTTGTCAACCTGGTGAGCCACGTACCTACGGACGACCAAGATATCATCCAAAGACTCCACCAGATAGTACTTCTTTTTACAGGTGTCGAATTCTTCTCCTAATTCGACGTTGTCCGGGTCGGGAATGGGGGTGGCGGTCACGGTGGCGCGTGTCTTCTCTGGATCTCGGAGATCCCAAGCTTCGAGTTTTAGATCACAATCCCTAATGGCGTAGAGCCGTTGATCGCTCTTGGAGTACATGATGTCCGCGTAGCCGCCGGGATCAACCTTGTTCAGAAGGGTCCACGAGGAGGAGTCTGCGCCGGCCAGCCGACAGAAAGCGATGTCGCGAAACTCGCCGCCAAGGATGGCCATGACGAGTGTGGCGCCGGCGCCGCTGCCCTCGTTGTCGTGGTAGCTGAGCAGCGACGGAGGGGCCGACAAGATGATCTTGTGCACGAAAGTCTCACTCAAGTCCTTTGGACTAACCGGAAACGACTCTTCCATGTCATCCAAGTAATCTGACTCATCAAAGAACCGGGGATCCTTCCGACAAAAGAATTCGAAACTTGGACAGGGCCATACATTCTCGTATTTGATTTCACTGATGTGAGGAAGGGTACATATGCGGGGAAGCTGGATGGTAAATAGCGGAACAGGTGACGGCAAGCGATCAGTAGCAGAACAGGAGGAGGAGGAAGGCGATGATTGTGCGTTATTATTATGATTATTATGGGGTCTCGAGGCAGAAGCAGCAGTGAGGGGTAAACTCGAGAGGTAGAGGCCGCAGTCGAAGGTGCTGATGAAGGCAAGCCAGCCGTGAGAAGAGCCGACGCATCGGCTGTTGCGGAGCACTTCCGGTAGCACTACATCATGACAAGCGCTTCGTATATCTCCTTCCATCTCTTCTTCCTCTCCTCGTGAAGAAGAAGAAGGTACAAGGAAAGGACAATTAACAAGACTACCAAAACCATCACAGCGTTCCCGCGTGTCACGGAACATCATCAGCATAGGCAGCAAAGGTGCCGTCTTTTCTTCTACTGCGGATGTACTAACAGAGGACGAATCCGAACCACCACCAGTACCCGACGCCGACGCCGACGCCGATGCCGGTGAGTAGTTGAGGAACCGGAATTTCTGCGGAAGGAGTTGTAAAATGGGCAACAACGAATGAGATCCACGGGGTAAACCAGAAAAGCCCGGTTCAGTGATGGGGCCGGAGATCAAAGAAGAACGAGAAAACATAGTTGTGCCCAAGAACAGAGGGCGAGTTGCGATAAGACGCCGCAAGTTCCCCATACCTGTCTGTCTCTGTCTCTGTAAATGTCTCTGTCTCTCTCTCTCTCTAATGGCACAGTAGACTAGTACGTACTACTTTTTATCATGTGTAGTTGTAAAGCAGTAGGACACAGCTGTTCCTGAGAAGGTGGACACCGCTTTTCACCCCTTTTTTTTTAATTAATATAAAAAAAAAGGATCTCTCCCTTTTTTGGTAAATTTCACTTACCTCCCCTAAGGTTTCTTACAAATATAGAGACTTTTCCCGAGGTTTCTAAAATAACACTGACTTCCCTTGCTTTTGAAACTATTCTTCAGATTCCCCCATTCCGTTAAATCAACAATAATGCCTTTAGTATTTGCTACTAAATGACTAAAATGCCCTCGAATAATTGTAAACTAAAAATCAATTCTTCTTGTTCTATTTTTTCTAATTGGTATTTTTAATTTTAAATTATAACTAACTAAATATATTTGGTCAAATTTGAATAACTACTAATGCATCTTATATTTCAATGATCATTATTTTCATAAAGTTAATATTTTTTTTCATGTATCTCATTTTATTTATAAAGTTAATATTTTGTATATTTCTAACTCATAACATCCCGAAACAAAAATTTAAAAAAAAACTTGAATTCTACTTATTTGTTATGAGTGAAGTCAATGTATCTTTTCTCTCAATTTTTTTAATGTTTGTATGCTACTTTTTTTTTTGACTTGGGATTTAATATTTAACAAAATTAGACTTGAGTTATACATACTTTAGTCAAACTTGTATTGTAAGTTATGCATTTTACAGTTTGATAATCACGGTCTATTTTTTTTTCCTCTCCTATGTGAATTTTGAAAATAAGAGACGATGCAAATGCCTGATCCAACATACAAAAAAATTATCTTGTATTTTTTAACAAAATGAAGTTGGTATAAAAAATTCTTTAACCTTTTTTTTTATTTTTCCTTCTTATTTCATTAGTGAATATTATGTTTCATAAAAAATGCACTAGTAGAAAAAAATAGAAGAAATCTTTAGAGAATGATCAATGAGTAAATCAGATTGAGTTATTTTTTAGAAAAATTGACAAGAGCCATGTTTTTTTTTTCCTATGATGGATTAGATATCTCTATGAGTCCTCTATTTGGAAAATTACACTTTGAAGAGAAGGAAAAATAATGACTATGATAATGTAAAATGCATGATTAATTATTCAACTTTAACAAAAGTTTATATAATTGAGTCTAATTTGATGTTAAAATTATCTTATATAAATAGTGTAATGTTAATTTTAATATTTGAAACTCCAATTAAAGTACGAAAAAGAAGAAAATGACTTGATTGTTTAGTTTAGTAATATTCAAGGCATTTTAGTCAATTAATAACAAAACTAATGGTGTTAGTGTGGATTTAACAGAATGGAGGAATCTGAACAATAGTTTGTAAAGTAAGGGAGGTCAGTGCAATTATTAGAATCTCAGGGGAGGTCAGTGAAATTTACCATTTTCCTTATTATTGTATCTTGTCATATTCTTGTTTTGTGTCAGGAATGGAATTACAGAGTTTCCTTCTTCAACTTGTACAATAAGAGGAAGGAGAGATTCACATTCCCACTTCCGTTGGGACTCTGAGTCCAATTCCAATCAGTAAATTTGGAAAAAAAAAAAAATTAACTAAATTTAGGTTTCAAAAAGTTGATGATTTACCCGAATAATCTGCAATGGAAAACTAATCAGTTAAGTTCAAATTCTATTGTTCATTACTATTTTCATGATCATTTTTTAAGTCTAATAAGTACGTAAGTCATCTTTCAAAATAAGCTTATTTTAATTTATTGTCATTTATACATCAAAATATAAACCAATACAAGTTTATAGGAATTATTTGCCTATTGAAATATGGTCAATCAATGTACTAATCGACTGACTGGTTACCGTGTGTACGTACATACCAATGGTCATAGAAGTAAATGTGGCATATAAGTCTTATCATATCTAGTTTGAAAATAGGTTCACTAATCTTTCTCAATAAGGTACCAACTTATATAGAAATAGACTAATCTGATATGGGAAGCATTGTTTTTAAATAAATAGAAAAATATTTAAAATTAAAAATAATAGTAGGGTATGGTACTTAAAAAAATTTCCGTACTGATGTTATGTGAAAAAGGTAAAATAAATCATAATTATGCCATGAAGGAAAGTTTTGATTTCATTCCTTCCAAAAACACCCACCCTCCCCAAGTTTCCGTAGAATTTCCACACCCTATTTAGTTATAACATATAGATAGATACTTTACTAGATAGATTTCGTGGTGAATTATTCATGCCGTCAATCATTCTGTATATCACATTTTTGTATCAACAATACCGCTCTCAAAGTGTAGAATAATTTAGTAATGCACTGATATGATCTCGTCTCCTTTGATTGCAAAACATAAGAGTCCGTTTGATTAGCGAGAAAAAGATAGAAAATACAAGAATGATAAAAAATAAATACTTTTTTTGTGTTTACTAAGTAAGAATGTCCTAAAAAGTGGTAGAAAATGAATTTTCGGGTACAATCCTTCAAAGCTTGAGAGCTTGCCTTAATTTTTCTCAAAAAAATGTGCAAGAAAATTTTATTTTCTCAAAAAAATCAACAATTAATAACTTTTTTATCCTCCTCCCTCCACATTTTCTGTCCTTATCTCTCTACTATTTTTTTTGCAAAATTTTCATTCTTATCAAACGAGAAAAAACTTTTTCTTTTTCTTTTCTTTCACTTCACTTCACTTTCTATCATTTTCATTTTATATTATATTAGTATTTGCCCGTGCCTATAGCACTACCCACCATTTGATGACATTTTTGTAATACATTTGTGAGAGTGTGGGTATTTTCTTAAAAGAGTTAGAGAGCACACATCAGCCCTTTGATCAAATCAATCTCAAACTTTGGATCAACTTGTCGTGTGTGGAGGCTTATACCATTATGTTTTATTAGGTAGATTTTTCTCGCTAATCAAACAAACCCTAAAGAACCCTAAAGTAATTTAGGGGTCTCAAAGGGCTATCCGTGAAAATCGCTGGTATCACTCTTGCCTCTCAATATCTAAAACAACTCTTCTTCTGTTTTATTTTTTATTGTATAATTATATGATCTCTCTTAAAATCTCAATTTCTTATATATGTACGTTTTTATGTGATCAACAAAGACTAATATAAGACCAATTTCTTTGACTACCATTACGCCCAAGCCGAAATATCCTTGAAAACCCATTGAGCATGAGAACCCAAAAAATTTAAAAATGATATTCACTTAATTTCTCTTTAGCTTTCCTCCACAAATTCACGATTCAATACAACCTTAATATCCTGCAAATGCAATTTGATACTTGCTCTGTTATTCTTTTTTATTTTTCACTTGGTGTATCTGGTGTACCAAAATCTAATGTGCCAGAGAGTCTCCACTGCACCATGATTCCACCTTCCAATAAGGTAAATAATTGCCTGATCGTTGTCAACTTGTCATCACCATTTTCTGTCAATGGCAGATGGAGGTTGCATTCATGGAGGAGCTCCTGTCAATTCACCAAACAGGAAAAAAAAAAAATCATTGACACTTCAGTTAGCAAAGGACGAGAATACTAAGTGCTGAAGCAACTTCGATAACAGCTTCGACATGAGCTTGCAAAACAAAGCTAATGATTCGAGTCACTGGTATGATGGCGTGCCAACCACCCTCCGATGC
Source organism: Rhododendron simsii (assembly GCA_014282245.1). Lineage (NCBI taxonomy): Eukaryota > Viridiplantae > Streptophyta > Magnoliopsida > Ericales > Ericaceae > Rhododendron > Rhododendron simsii. The sequence goes on along the minus strand of CM024959.1, from coordinate 7,930,471 downwards.
CTAAGTTAGTAGAATACTTGCTGTAAAAGCTCTGTTGGAGTTGTGTATCTTATATTGGCATTCTACCGTTGTATTTATAGGCGTTCACATCGGAGTATGAGTCCTTAAAGGACTATACCTCGTAGGTTCCGGATCACTTCTTTGAGGAGTGTGGAGTCCTGCCTTAGCTGGGAGTCCACGGGATTCCTGCCAGGGTTAGGAATCCCATCTTCAACTATGGTTGTGCATATCTCTGGGGTTTTGGGTTTATCTCCGTCTTCCCTTATCCCTTAGGATCATCCTTCCTGTCGTGGCATCTTTATCCGGATTAGTATATCCTTTGCGTGATATCATAGGAGTTATGCTCTTCAGGAGAGCTAGGGGCCGGAGCTGGTCCTTGGACTCGGAGCTGGAGGGTCACTGCTTCGTTTCTGGTAGGCCCCTTATATGAGGCTCAAGGGGAGATAGCTCTTATTCCCCCAAGTTCATAGGCCCGGTAGTGCTGAGCTCTTTTAAGTATATTCTACTTATCACTAATCTCTCCAATGAGTTAACACAAATTTATGTGCGGTCATCGTATCAACTTTGTGAAACCAAACAAGAATCTATGCATCTGAGAGGACACGAAGGTTCATTTCATTGAAGTTATGGACTGAAACACATACGACCAGCTTGTTTGATTGTATATGGACATCGGAGTGGACGATAATCTGTATATCCAATGGGGCTACAAATCTGTTTTTATCAGAATTCTTACGATCAGGCTTAAACATGCACCTGATATATAGTCTCACGAAGTGTAGGATATAAAATACCATGAGTGTATGGCATTGTATATATAAAATTATAGTCCGATAGGATTTGATATCCTATATGAAGTTATATACCTTAGAGCATCCACAATGTAATAATATGTGGATGTAATAATCAAAATTAAAAGATGGCTAAAGTTAACAATATGTGCTTAAAAAAATGCCCACATTGTAATAATCAAAGTTAGCAACCTCATAATTAATAATCAAACTTAGACATTTAAATAATCAAAAGTAACAATGCGGAACTTTCCACTGCTAACTTTAACAATCTTCTAAATGAATAATCAAAAGCTGACAAGGCAAGTTTTGATTATTCACTTTTGTTTATTACATTGCGGATGCTCTTAGTCCCACCAAACAACAAGCCCTTATGGTCAGCCGGTCAGGGGAATGCGAAGCTAACCTATTCAGCAGTTCGATCTTCCAACCCGGATTTATCTAAGCAAGTCTGATGCACGGGCATCCATATGAACCCATTTGGTACTTCCGTCTGCTGTAATCCGTAAACATCAAAATGGGTGAAGTTATTACGACTACGTTGGCTTTTCTCAACAAAAAGTCTAGTTAATCAACAAGCTAAAATGATATTGGAAGGAATCAGGTCCGCTGATACCACACCTTTGAACGAAGTAAAACTGTGGTCAGGTAGCATTCCCGCTCCTCACCTACCAACAAAAATCTCAAGTCAATAGCAGAAAAAGAATTAATGAAACCTCACAAGTTTCAACCAGTACAATATATATAAAGCGAACAAACAATAGCATTTTGTTGAAATGATGCAGCAAAACAGAATGGTGTTACGATTCAGTCGTCTGTGAATGAAAGTTGTTTTTATAAGTCAGAACCACTAGTGAGGCCACAGGAAAGAAAAGAGCAAGGGATTTTGCTGCCTAAGATCAAAGTAAAAACCTCATGCTGAAAGCTTCACTTCTGTTTGCGAGACTTAATTCAACTTCAGAAAATAAGTAGCGTCTCAGTGGTGGGAGTTGCTGAATTATGGAAGTGTTGCCTGATACCCCACATGGAACATAATCGGTTCTTTACTTCCAACTGGATAGAGTTAGCTACATAATCCACTCGTCCATCCAACCATGACTAAAGCTGTAACCCTTGCATGTTCCCCAAAACTTGTTTCAATTTCCTTTCAAAGATAGAGTAGATTGTGATTTGTTGCTTGTAAAGATCCAGTTTACACTGCAAGGAAGGTAGCTTGCACATACACACAGATTTTGGATACCTCTTGAGTTGCAAAAGCTACATTTGCTTTTCTTTTCTACATTTTCTTCTGGGTATTACAATCTCTACCAGACCTATGTATAAAGCATAAAAGGATGCCTCAAATAGCTTTGCTATTCCCCTTTAAGCACAAGTAGCACTTGAATGCCAGACTGATATAGACTACAAAAGCTGAGACCACTTCTGGGTGGGGTTGTTAAAATGGTAGTAATCACATAATCATCTGGCTCTTTTAAGGTTATTTTAATTAACCGGATTATGCCTAATAAATTTGGTTGACTTTTCAAACCAGTATAATTAAGTTCAGAAAAAAAGCCTCTGAAGGGCACAAAGTATAACAAATAAGGACTGCAGATATTGCAGTACATCGCATAAACCAAGAATGGCTTATCGAACAGCTCCCACTTGTCAAACTTCACCAGCCATATATCTACACCAATTTGTGCTGAAGAAACTCGATCCAACCACACTCGAAATTGTGTTCCCTGCTTATCTCCATAAGACCTCTGCACCCCATCTATGTGCTGATGAAGTGGTTGCTCAAATCCAGAAGGATGAACAATGACGCCCAATGGATACTGAGAGAAATCGACTAAGCAATCTGATGTTGGTACTATCCAACAATAAAATCCATAAACTGGGTAAAGAGATTGTATGGATACGATTCAAAAGTTAGGTATGGCTTTGGGGACACATGCTGACCCACTTATTGTGTATTATGTTGTATAATGTTGTCTTTTTCGAAATGTCCATGTTAACATAGGCCTTACGCATGTCAACGGAATATGACAGGTTCACCTGAGCTAGTTTCCAGGTACTCAATGTTTTATTGTTTATGTTTGTGTGTGTGTGTGGGGTGGGGAGCAAGTACCTTCTACTGAAAAACAACTTCAAAGTTCAAACTGTTCTTGTATCCAGGTAATCACATTGACTTACAAAGGAAAGCCTAAGTTTCTGCATAGACTGCTCAGTCTTCTGGACCTCTGCACGCCTCCATCTTTCATAAAATGAGTAAAACGTCACTACCTCATGACCAGGATTAAAATTTCCCTCTTTGCATTCTGAAAAGTCTGAAACATCTCGTGGAGATATGCTTGGGCCTAGGTGGAAATAACCAATAGCTTGTATTATCGCAGCAGCACATCTTTCTGAAGCATGAATAATGTTAGGATTACTCTTTGCATTTTCTGCATGCCACTCCAACAACTCTTCCTGTGCGTTACTGACCTGATCATCAACAAAAACAACTATTATTATATTGAACCATTCAAGTTATGATGACAATGGAACATTAAGAAACAATAAGATGTTTATAAAACTACCAACCATCACACCATAGACTTTAGGAACACTAAATAGTTCGGCATCATTTCCAGAGTCGCCACAAACAAGAGTGCAAAGAGGGGGTTTTCCATTGGTTTGGAACTTCTTTATCAGTTATGCAAGAGCCTGTCCTTTACCAGCTCCTTGTGGTAATTCATCCAATGCTATTCCACCACTATAAATAATTTTCACATCTAGCTGATTAATAAAGAAATGAAAGTCAAAATGATAACATAAACAAAGGGATGATCCAACTTACAAAAACTAGGGATATAGCAATTAATATCGGATTATTTCTCAACAAACAGGATCGATCCAACTATGATCATTCCAGCTATAAAGTTCAGCCCAACACACGGAATCTTAATCCACGTTGTTGCAGACTTTCTGATAGAGCCTTTGTTATTTTCAAGGCATGAACTTTCTCCACATAAAAGCCAACCTTGTGAGGTCTTTGCTCCGTTTCTGACTGCTGTAGTACATAGATATGACATTCTACAAACTTGAACTTATAAGACTATGAAGTATCAGGTTAAATATAGGATTATACAAATTCTTTAACCATGCAAGGCTATAAGAGAAAACTAAAAAAGCTTCATTGTAGTGGGGCTAAAATACGGAAAGTTGCGAAATAAGCAATTCAATAACTGAACAAAGAATTATTGGTATACAATACCTGCAAACTAAGTTCAGGATACTTAGCTGTTTCTTCGTTAACTATATCCCTGTTCCAATTTTTATTAAGAAGCTGTTCCATGTCGCTATCTAGTATCATTGATTCACTGTACATAATCTCAGTTCCCAAAGACAGCGCTGTTATATCAGGGGTTAACAAGGGTTTCTCTTTCCTCAACTGTTTGTAGATGGTAGGTGACCTTCCAGTTGAGAAAACCAGCAGGGAATCGTGACGATAATAGGCTTCCCACAAGAAAACCACCCCTCAACAACAATATATGAAGCTCGGGGCAAGGAAACTGAATGGATGCCTACCATTGTATAGTCTAGGTCTGAAACTATCATGAGGCTTGCAGAACCATTAAGTCTGTCCATTCTAGTAACACCCTCAATGCTGCAATTATGGATATCAGTACTGTCCTGATTAGAGATACCCAAAATGAGAAAGCCAGCACACGACTCTGTTTAGAAAATTTGTTAGGAAGGGAATTTAGGTCTGAGAAATTGTTAGCCATGAATTGTCCGTTTAAGCTAGTTTTTGGTACTGATCTAGCACAATATTATGATCTAGTTGATGGAGGAGAAATGGAGAATCCATTTTGATATTTTCTTTAACTTATTTTTCATGCGGGAACTATTCTCGCATAAGAAGAAATAAGATAACAACTTCATAAGATCTAAAATATTATTGGCTGTACTGAGAACATTGTGTCCATGATTCAATATGTGAACATCAAGTCGCCAACCAATAACAAGTGATGATGGTGATTATGCTGTCAATAAATAAGACAGTGGTGTAATCCATTAACAAATTCCTTTTTAGAATTTGGCCAAAAATGGGTGTAAACAGTATCGAATGAGAGGTTGCAACCGTGTGACCAAAAAATATTAAAGAACACCACATAAAAGTTGCCATCTATAGAAACCAAAGCAAGAAATAGTTACTAGACCAACTATCAAAACCAGAAAACAATATGAATTTAACAGAATATCGTACTCATTTTAAATAAGTTTGTAGATTAACCATCTAGAAATACTTAAACAGAGGTAGATGAAGCACAAGGCTTGTCTACAGTCCAAAGGTGCGGTTGGAGTATTTGCAATCATCAAATGATGTTTTTAAAATTTGGACCGTCGAATGCAAAGATGAACGGATTGCATGGGCTCTCTGCAGTTGGACCGCAAAGAAGCCGGGTCCTAGACGAAGGCCCAAACAGGGGGAGGATGGCACAACCCCCTAATTCCTCGGCCTCGGCGGCCTCTCCAGGACCTCCCCGTGACACGTCCATCTTTCAAATTGAAGACGCCAAAGTCGTGACCACCACTGGCACGCTTGTCACAGAAGTGCAAACGATCCGAGAAATAAGGTTCTTTGAACACGCTTTTATGCATAAGATCCACGGAGTCATCGGCGAAGTATATAGAATTCGGCCTCAGGTTCAGCTCAGCGGCGGAGACGGAGACGGATTGATTGAGGCCCACGAACAGCACGCGGTCGCCAAGGTCTTTCACGATTTCCCAATCATCCCGGTCGGAGTTGAGTTTCATCACTCGGAAATCGACAGTGCGATAGGGCCGATTCGGAACCTTGCCATTGTTGTCAACCTGGTGAGCCACGTACCTACGGACGACCAAGATATCAGCCAAAGACTCCACCAGATAGTACTTCTTTTTGCAGTTGTCGAATTCTTCTCCTAATTTGACGTTGTCCCGGTCGGGAATGGGGGTGGCGGTCACGGTGGAGCGTGTCTTCTCTGGATCGCGGAGATCCCAAGCTTCGAGTTTTAGATCACAATCCCTGATGGCGTAGAGCCGTTTATCGCTCTGGGAGTACATGATGTCCGCGTAGCCGCCGGAATCAACCTTGTTCAGAAGGGTCCAGGAGGAGGAGTCTGCGTCGGCCAGCCGACAGAAAGCGATGTCGCGAAACTCGCCGCCAAGGATGGCCATGACGAGTACTGTGGCGCCGCCACCGCCGCCACCCTCGTTGTTGTGGTAGCTGAGCAGCGCCGGAGGGGCCGACAAGATGATCTTGTGCACGAAAGTCTCGCTCAAGTCCTTTGGACTAACCGGAAAACACGCTTCCATGTCAATGCAGAAATCCGACATGTCAAAGAACCGGGGATCCTTCCGACAAAGAAATTGGAAACTTGGACAGGGCCATACATCCTCGTTGTGTGTGGTTTGAGTGAGGTGAGGAAGGGTAATTATGCGGGGGAGCTGGATGGTAAATAGTGGAACAGGTGACGACGGCCGCAAGCTATCAGCAGCAGAAGAGGAGGAGGAGGATTGCGCGTTAGTGTTATGATTATGATTATGAGGTGCCGAGGCAGAAGCAGCGGTGAGGGGTAAACTCGAGAGGTAGAGGCCGCAGTCAAAGGTGTTGATGAAGGCAAGCCAGCCGTGAGAAGAGCCAACGCATCGGCTGTTGCGGAGCACTTCTGGTAGCACGGCATCATGACAAGCGCTTCGTATATCTCCTCCCATCTCTTCTTCCTCTTCCTCTCCTTGCGAAGAAGAAGAAGAAGGTATAAGGAAAGGACAATTAACAAGAGAACCAAAACCATCACAAGGTTCCCGCATGTCAGGGAACAGCATCAGCATAGGCAGCAAAGGTGCCGTCTTTTCTTCTACTGCGGATGTACGAACAGAGGAGGAATCCGAACCACCACCAGTACCCGACGCCGACGCCGATGCCGGTGAGTGGTTGAGGAACCGGAATTTCTGTGTAAGGAGTTGTAAAACGGGCAACAACGAATGAGATCCACGGGGTAAACCAGAAAAGCCCGGTTCAGTGATGGGGCCGGAGATCAAAGAAGAACGAGAAAACATAGGTGTGGCCAAGAACAGAGGGCGAGTTGCGATAAGACGCCGCAAGTTCCCCATACCTGTGCGTCTCTGTCTCTGTATCTCTCTAATGTCCACAGTAGACTAGTACGTAGTACTTTTTATCATGTGTAGTTGTAAAGGAGAAGGACACAGCTGTTCCTGAGGAGGTGGACTGCTTTTCACAAATTCTTCAGTGGGAAAATTACGGGTCAGAGGCGTTGACCGGGTTTATTTCCAAAATCATGGTCTGGAGTCTTCAATTTACCACTTGCATGACAGGAGGAAAAATATTGACAAATACATGGTGTGCCCACTTGAAATGTCTATTTGACCCTCTTTGATATCAGAGATCGTCGAACTCTATTTGACTTGGTCTATTTGAATAAATGTAATGGTCTTTTGAAATATTTCATAAAGTCTTTTTTATTTTGTGACGTGCTCTTTTTTTGCCCAAAGAAGGTTCGTTCAAATTGATTCGGAGCTGACATTCGTCAAACTCTATTTGACTTGGTCTATTTCAATAAGTGTAATGGTCTTTTTCAATATAACATAAAGTCTGTTTCATTTTTTGACTTGCCCTTTTTTTTTTTGCTCAAAGAAGGTTAGTTCAGTTTGAATGGGAGATGATATTTACTGAACAAGATATCACTTGGTCTTTATCAACATAAGTAATGGTCTATTTCAATATAATAAAAAGTCTTTTTCATGAATTGACTTGCTCCTTTTTGGCTTAGGAAAGGTTGAGTTGATCAGATTTATCGAACTCTATATGACTTGGTCTTTTTCAATTAACGTGATGGTCATTTTGAATATAACATAAGGTCTGTTTCATATTTTGACGTGCTCTTTTTTTGCTGAAAGAAGGGCAATGGTTTTGATGTTACGACGCCATTTTATATAAAGGGCAAAATTGTCCCTACTGTTTCATCAGTGTTATGGTTACCATGTTTTGGTAATTAAAACAGATGATACCATGTATTGGTAGTTTCAGAACTGTAGACCATGAAAGTGGTAAATATTGCTTCCGTCCTCCACTGTCCGGTAATTTTCCCATTCTTTCAGTAATGATCGCTCCCCTTTTTTTATTTTTTATATTTTTAAAATACCAAAAAAAAAAAAATCTCTCTCGTTTTTGGTAAATTTCACTTACCTCCCCTGAGGTTTGTAACAAATATAGACTTTCCCCGAGGTTTTTGAAATAACACTGACCTCCCTTGCTTTTGAAACTATTCTTCAGATTCCCACATTCTGTTAAATCAACAATTCCATTAAATCAACAATAATGCCTTTAGTATTTGCTACTAAATGACTAAAATGCCCTTGAATAATTGTAAACTAAAAATCAATTCTTCTTGTTCTATTTTTTCTAATTGGTATTTTTAATTTTAAATTATAACTAACTAAATATATTTGGTCAAATTTGAATAACTACTAATACATCTTATATTTCAATGATCATTATTTTCATAAAGTTAATATTTTTTTTTCATGTATCTCATTTTATTTATAAAGTTAATATTTTGTATATTTCTAACTCATAACATCCCGAAACAAAAATTTTAAAAAAAACTTGAATTCCACTTATTTGTTATGAGTGAAGTCAATGTTTCTTTTCTCTCAATTTTTTTAATGTTTGTATGCTACTTTTTTTTTGACTTGGAATTTAATATTTAACAAAATTAGACTTGAGTTATACATACTTTGGTCAAACTTGTATTGTGAGTTATGCATTTTACAGTTTGATAATCACGGTCTATTTTTTTTCCTCTCCTATGTGAATTTTGAAAATAAGAGACGCATGCAAATGCCTGATCCAACATACAAAAAAATTATCTTGTATTTTTTAACGAAATGAAGTTGGTATAAAAAATTCTTTAACCTTTTTTTTTATTTTTCCTTCTTATTTCATTAGTGATTATTATGTTTCATAAAAAATGCACTAGTAGAAAAAAATAGAAGAAATCTTTAAAGAATGATCAATGAGTAAATCAGATTGAGTTATTTTTTAGAAAAATTGACAAGAGCCATGTTTTTTTTTTTTCCTATGATGGATTAGATATCTCTATGAGTCCTCTATTTGGAAAATTACACTTTGAAGAGAAGGAAAAATAATGACTATGATAATGTAAAATGCATGATTAATTATTCAACTTTAACAAAAGTTTATATAATTGAGTCTAATTTGATGTTAAAATTATCTTATATAAATAGTGTAATGTTAATTTTAATATTTGAAACTCCAATTAAAGTACGAAAAAGAAGAAAATGACTTGATTGTTTAGTTTAGTAATATTCAAGGCGTTTTAGTCAATTAATAACAAAACTAATGGTGTTAGTGTGGATTTAACAGAATGAAGGAATCTGAACAATAGTTTGTAAAGTAAGGGAGGTCAGTGCAATTATTAGAACCTCAGGGGAGGTTAGTGAAATTTACCATTTTCCTTATTATTGTATCTTGTCATATTCTTGTTTTGTGTCAGGAATGGAATTACAGAGTTTCCTTCTTCAACTTGTACAATAAGAGGAAGGAGAGATTCACATTCCCACTTCCGTTGGGACTCCGAGTCCAATTCCAATCAGTAAATTTGGAAAAAAAAAAAAAAAAACTAAATTTAGGTTTCAAAAAGTTGATGATTTACCCGAATAATCTGCAATGGAAAACTAATTAGTTAAGTTCAAATTCTATTGTTCACTACTATTTTCATGATCATTTTTTAAGTCTAATAAGTACGTAAGTCATCTTTCAAAATAAGCTTATTTTAATTTATTGTCATTTATACATCAAAATATAAACCAATACAAGATTATAGGAATTATTTGCCTATTGAAATATGGTCAATCAATGTACTAATCGACTGACTGGTTACCGTGTGTACGTACATACCAATGGTCATAGAAGTAAATGTGGCATATGAGTCTTAGCTTGGACTTTTGATTCAATTTGAGTCACCAAATCATATCTAGTTTGAAAATAGGTTCACTAATCTTTCTCAATAAGGTACCAACTTATAAAGAAATAGACTAATCTGATATGGGAAGCATTGTTTTTAAATAAATAGAAAAATATTTAAAATTAAATAATAGTAGGGTATGGTACTTAAAATAATTTCCGTACTGATGTAATGTGAAAAAGGTAAAATAAATCATAATTATGCCATGAAGGAAAGTTTTGATTTCATTCCTTCCAAATACACCCACCCTCCCCAAGTTTCCATAGAATTTCCACACCCTATTTAGTATTACATATAGATACTTTACTAGATCGATTTCGTGGTGAATTATTCATGCAGTCAATCATTCTGTATATCACATTTTTGTATCAACAATACCGCTCTCAAAGTGTAGAATAATTTAGTAATCTACTGATATGATCTCGTCTCCTTTGATTGCAAAACATAAGGGTCCGTTTGATTAGCGAGAAAAAGATAAAAAATACAAGAATGATAAAAAATAAATACTTTTTTTGTGTTTACTAAGTAAGAATGCCCTAAAAAGTGGTAGAAAGTGAATTTTCCGGTACAATCCTCCAAAGCTTGAGAGCTTGCCTTAATTTTTCTCAAAAAAATGTGCAAGAAAATTTTATTTTCTCAAAAAAATCAACAATTAATAACTTTTTTATCCTCCTCCCTCCACATTTTCTGTCCTTATCTCTCTACTATTTTTTTTGCAAAATTTTCATTCTTATCAAACGAGAAAAAAAAAACTTTTTCTTTTTCTATTCTTTCACTTCACTTCACTTCACTTTCTATCATTTTCATTTTATATTATATTAGTGTTTGCCCCGTGCCTATAGCACTACTCACCATTTGATGACATTTTTGTAATACATTTGTGAGAGTGTGGGTATTTTCTTAAAAGAGTTAGAGAGCACACATCAGCCCTTTGATCAAATCAATCTCAAACTTTGGATCAACTTATCGTGTGTGGAGGCCCACACCATTATGTTTTATTAGGTAGATTTTTCTCGCTAATCAAACAAACCCTAAAGAACCCTAAAGTAATTTAGGGGTCTCAAAGGGCTATCCGTGAAAATCGCTGGTATCACTCTTGCCTCTCAATATCTAAAACAACTCTTCTTCTGTTTTATTTTTTATTGTATAATTATATGATCTCTCTTAAAATCTCAATTTCTTATTTATGTACGTTTTTATGTGATCAACAAAGACTAATATAAGACCAATTTCTTTGACTACCATTACGCCCAAGCCGAAATATCCTTGAAAACCCATTGAGCACGAGAACCCTAAAATTTAAAAATGATATTCACTTAATTTCTCTTTAGCTTTCCTCCACAAATTCACGATTCAATACAACCTTAATATCCTGCAAATGCAATTCGATACTTGCTCTGTTATTCTTTTTTATTTTTCACTTGGTGTATCTGGTGCACCAAAATCCAATGTGCCAGAGAGTCTCCACTGCACCATGATTCCACCTTCCAATAAGGTAAATAATTGCCTGAACGTTGTCAACTTGTCATCACTATTTTCTGTCAATGGCAGATGGAGGTTGCATTCATGGAGGAGCTCCTGTCAATTCACCAAACAGGAAAAAAAAAAAATCATTGACACTACAATTAGCAAAGGACGAGAATACTAATTGCTGAAGCAACTTCGATAACAGCTTCGACCTGAGCCTGCAAAACAAAGCTAATGATTCGAGTCACCGGTATGGTGGCGTGCCAACCACCATCCGATGCCTAAGTTAGTAGAATACTTGCTGTAAAAGAATGGGGGGTCTCTCTGTTGGAGTTGTGTACCTTATATTGGCATTCTACCGTTGTATTTATAGGCGTTCACATCGGAGTTTGAGTCCTTATAGGACTATACCTCGTAGGTTCCGGATCTCTTCTTTGAAGAGTGTGGAGTCCTGCCTTAGCTGGGAGTCCAAGGGATTCCTGCCAGGGTTAGGAATCCCATCTTCAACTATGGTTGTGCATATCTCTGGGGTTTTGGGTTTATCTCCGTCTTCCCTTATCCCTTAGGATCATCCTTCCTGTCGTGGCATCTTTATCCGGATTAGTATATCCTTTGCGTGATATCATAGGAGTTATGCTCTTCAGGAGAGCTAGGGGCCGGAGCTGGAGGGTCACTGCTTCGTTTCTGGTAGGCCCCTTATATGATGCTCAAGGGGAGATAGCTCTTATTCCCCAGGTTTGTAGGCCCGGTAGTGCTGAGCTATTTTAAGTATATTCTACTTATCACTAATCTCTCCAATGAGTTAACACAAATTTATGTGCGGTCATCGTATCAACTTTGTGAAACCAAACAAGAATCTATGCATCTGAGAGGACACGAAGGTTCATTTCATTGAAGTTATGGACTGAAACACATACGACCAGCTTGTTTGATTGTATATGGACATCGGAGTGGACGATAATCTGTATATCCAATGGGGCTACAAATCTGTTTTTATCAGAATTCTTACGATCAGGCTTAAACATGCACCTGATATATAGTCTCACGAAGTGTAGGATATAAAATACCATGAGTGTATGGCATTGTATATATGAAATTATAGTCCGATAGGATTCGATATCCTACACGAAGTTATATACCTTAGAGCATCCACAATGTAATAATATGTGGATGTAATAATCAAAATTAAAAGATGGCTAAAGTTAACAATGTGTGCTTAAAAAAGTGCCCACATTGTAATAATCAAAATTAGCAACCTCCTAACTAATAATCAAATTTAGACATTTGAATAATCAAAAGTAATAATGTGGAATTTCACATTGCTAACTTTAACAATCCTCTAAATGAATAATTAAAAGCTGACAAGGCAAGTTTTGATTATTCACTTTTGTTTATTACATTGCGGATGCTCTTAGTCCCATCAAACAACAAGCCCTTATGGTCAGCCGGTCAGGGGAATGCGAAGCTAACCTATTCAGCAGTTCGATCTTCCAACCCGGATTTGTCTAACCAAGTCTGATGCACGGGCATCCATATGAACCCATTTGGTACTTCCGTCTGCTGCAATCCGTAAACATCAAAATGGGTGAAGTTATTACGACTACGTTGGCTTTTCTCAACAAAAAGTCTAGTTAATCAACAAGCTAAAATGATATTGGAAGGAATCAGGTCCGCTGATACCACACCTTTGAACGAAGTAAAACTATGGTCAGGTAGCATTTCCGCTCCTCACCTACCAACAAAAATCTCAAGTCAATAGCAGAAAAAGAATCAATGAAACCTTACAAGTTTCAACCAGTACAATATATATTAAGTGAACAGACAATAGCATTTTGTTGAAATGATGCAGCAAACAGAATGGTGTTACGATTCAGTCGTCTGTAAATGAAAGCTGTTTTTATAAGTCAGAACCACTAGTGAGGTCACAGGAAAGCATAGAGCAAGGGATTCTGCTGCTTAAGATCAAAGTAAAAACCACATGCTAAAAGCTTCACTTCTGTTTGCGAGACTTAATTCAGCCTCAGAAAATAAGTAGCGTCTCAGTGGTGGGAGTTGCTGAATTATGGAAGTGTTGCCTGATACCCCACATGGAACATAATCGGTTCTTTACTTCCCAACTGGATAGAGTTAGCTACATAATCCACTCGTCCATCCAACCATGACTAAAGCTGTAACCCTTGTTCCCCAAAAACTTGTTTCAATTTCCTTTCAAAGATAGAGTAGATTGTGATTTGTTGCTTGTAAAGATCCGGTTTACACTGCAAGGAAGGTAGCTTGCACATACACACAGATTTTGGATACCTCTTGAGTTGCAAAAGCTACATTTGCTTTTCTTTTCTACATTTTCTTCTGGGTATTATGATCTCTACCAGACCTATGCATAAAGCATAAAAAGATGCCTCAAATAGCTTTGATATTCCCCTTTAAGCACAAGTAGCACTTGAGACCACTACTGGTGGGGTTGTTAAAATGGTAGTAATCACACAATCATCTGGCTCTTTTAAGGTTATTTTAATTAACCGGATTATGCCTAATCAATTTGGTTGACTTTTCAAACCAGAATAATTAAGTTCAGAAAAAAATTAAATCCATTCTGTGTGGAGTTAAAGTCGCCTAGACCCAACAAAAAAGCCTCTGAAGTGCACAAAGTATAACAAACAAGAACTGTAGAACATTGTAGTACATCGCATAAACCAAGCATGGCTTACCGGAGAGCTCCCACTTGTCAAACTTCACCAGCCATATATCTACACCAATTTGTGCTGAAGAAACTCGATCCAACCACACTCGAAATTGTGTTCCCTGCTTGTCTCCATAAGACCTCTGCACCCCATCTATGTGCTGATGAAGTGGTTGCTCAAATCCAGAAGGATGAACAATGATGCCCAATGGATACTGAGAGAAATCGACTAAGCAATCTGATGTAGGGTACTATCCAACAATAAAATCCATAAACTGGGTAAAGAGATGGTATGGATACGATTCAAAAGTTAGGTATGGCTTTGGGGACACATGCTGACCCACTTATTGTGTATTATGTTGTATAATGTTGTCTTTTTCGAAATGTCCATGTTAACATAGGCCTTACGCATGTCAACGGAATATGACACGTTCACCTGAGCTAGTTTCCCAGGTAATCACATTGACTTACAAAGGAAAGCCTAAGTTTCTGCATAAACTGCTCAGTCTTCTGGACCTCTGCACGCCTCCATCTTTCATAAAACAAGTAAAATGTCACTACCTCATGACCAGGATCAAAACTTCCCTCTTTGCATTTTGAAAAGTTTGAAACATCTCTTGGAGATATGCTTGGGCCTAGGTGGAAATGACCAATTGCTCGTATTATCGCAGCAGCACATCTTTCTGAAGCATGAATAATGTTAGGATTACTCTTTGCATTTTCTGCATGCCACTCCAACAACTCTTCCTGTGCGTTACTGACCTGATCATCAACAAAAACAACTATTATTATATTGAACCATTCAAGTTACGATGACAATGGAACATTAAAAAACAAAAAGATGTTTATTAAACTACCAACCATCACACCATAGACTTTAGGAACACTAAACAGTTCGGCATCATTTCCAGAGTCGCCACAAACAAGAGTGCAAAGTTGGGGTTTTCCATAGGTTTGGAACTTCTTTATCAGATATGCAAGAGCCTGTCCTTTACCAGCTCCTTGCGGTAATACATCCAATGCTATTCCACCGCTATAAATAATTTTCACATCTAGCTGATTAATAAAGAAATGAAAGTCAAAATGATAACATAAACAAAGGGATGATCCAACTTACGAAAACTTGGGTTATAGCAATTAATATCGGATTATTTCTCAACAAACAGGATCAATCTACAACTATGATCATTCCAGCTATAAAGTTCAGCTCAACACACTGAATCTTACCCCACGCTGTTGCAGACTTTCTGATAGAGCCTTCGTTATTTTCAAGGAATGAACTTTCTCCACATAAAAGCTAACCTTGTGAGGTCTTTGCTCCGTTTCTGACTGCAGTAGTACATAGATATGACATTCTAAAAACTTGAATTTATAAGACTATGAAGTATCAGGTTAAATATAGGATTACACCAATTCTTTAACCATGTAAGGTATAAGAGAAAACTAAAAAAGCTTCATTGTAGTGGGGCTGCAATACGGAAAGTTGCGAAATAACCAATTCAATAACTGAACAAAGAATTATTCGTATACAATACCTGCAAACTAAGTTCAGGATACTTAGCTGTTTCTTCAGTAACTATATTCCTGTTCCAATTTTTATTAAGAAGCTGTTCCCAGTCGCTATCTGGTATCATTGATTACTGTATATAATCTCAGTTCCCACAGACAGGACTGTTATATCAGGGGTTAACAAGGGTTTCTCTTTCCTCAACAGTTTGTAGATAGTAGGTGACCTTCCAGTTGAGAAAACCAGCAGGGAATCGTGACGATAATAGGCTTCCCACAAGGCATTAAATCTAAGAAGAGCGAGGTTCTCAGTATCATCAGGATCTACCTGAAATTGAAAAATCAAGAAAACCACCCCTCAACAACAATATATGAAGCTCGGGGCAAGGAAACTGAATGGACGCCTACCATTGTATAGTCTAGGTCTGAAACTATCATGAGGCTTGCAGAACCATTAAGTCTGTCCATTCTAGTAACACCCTCAACGCTGCAATTATGGATATCAGTACTGTCCTGATTAGAGATACCCAAAATGAGAAAGCCAGCACATGACTCTGTTTAGAAAATTTGTTATGAAGGGAAATTGGGTCAGAGAAATTGTTAGCCATGAATAGTCCGTTTAAGCTAATTTTTGGTGCTCTAGCACAATATTATGATCTAGTTGATGGAGGAGAAATGGAGATCCATTTTGATATTTTCTTTAACTTATTTTTCATGCGGGAGCTATTCTCGCATAAGAGGAATAAAGATAACAACTTCATAAGATCTAAAATATTATTGACTGTATTGAGAACATTGTGTCCATGATTCAAGATGTGAACATCAAGTCGCCAACCAATAACAAGTGATTAGGCTGTCAATAAATAAGACAGTGGTGACAATGATCATGACTATGTTAGTGGTAATGTCCGTAATGGTGCCGAATTGCAGGCCATCATGCACTAGCAACAAGCAGGCCTGTGCTGCAATAATCCAGATTCCAGAGTGATGAGTAATGCTAGTACCCCAGGAATCAGTGTTCCCAATTGCACAGTCAAAACATAATCACTGAGGAGAGCCGTAAATGTCTTGTTTTCTATTCTTGAAATTTGGTAATTTTTCGAGATATGTTGAATTTTCTAGAAATGATCACGACCTCTTGCGTGTGGGGGATCCTTCCTCCTGCCAATTGAGAAATAGCTCGGAGGTTATGCACGGGGGATCGGTGAGCCTCCTAGCAGCAGCCTCTTGTGCAAGAATCAGGCACTAAGGGCAAGCCCAGGCAACTAGAAGATGGCTTTTAGGCATCCATTAGGGTGTCTAGAGTCTCCATTGGATGGGGAAGCACATGAACGATGATGTCAAGACCAGAATGAGCGCTCTCACTTTGGATGCTTAGGCGAACTTGGACTTGGGGGAATTTGAGCGCCAAAAAAAGAATCAACCGTGATACAATAGGATTGGGAAAGGACAAACAAGTGTTGTACATTTGATTTTATCAAAACAAGTGTTGTACTTCACCCCATAATTTTTCTTTTCATCGGCGAAAGTCAGTATTTCCTTTCTGCTAGCACGTAAGTGCACCCGTAATGCCAATGGGCCAAAGTCCTTTTGGCTACTTCACCCCATAAGTTGTTGTACGGGGTAGCTACCGTTGCTAGCTTTAAATCGAACTCCTATCCAATATGAAAGGAGATGAGCTAAATACTTCTACTTAGGATTTGATTTCATAGAGCAGTGGCACCAACTACCAACAGGGAGAGAACAAGAAACCCTTGTAGACACACCAGCTTGAGATGTTCATGATCAGTTTGGTTTACTTATCATTCCATACAAGAAACCATTGTAGACACACCAGCTTGGGATGTTCATGATCAGTTTGGTTTACTTATCATTCCATACAAGAAACCATTGTAGACACACCAGCTTGAGATGTTCATGATCAGTTTGGTTTACTTATCATTCCATACAAGAAACCATTGTAGACACACTAGCTTGAGATGTTCTTGATCAGTTTGGGGTTTCTTAACATCCCATATGAATCTTTCCCCATTCCTACCAGTCCTTCCCTCGACCCTTTCCCGTCATCTCTCCTTTTTTTTCTTCGTGAGTTTACGCGTGTTAAACTTTTTAAAAATTACAGAACCACCAATAAAATTTAGCAAGAAATTAACAAGACATCTGTGGATGATAACAACAAACAAAACCCACCCGTTGAAAGGAAAAGAAAAAGAAAAGTTGGGATTTTCTGATATACGTAATTTTTGCCACTACTTTTACAGTCAATTTCCAAAAATTAGTGAATTACCCGGAGTCCTGGATTATAACAGGAAAATAAGTCTTCACCAAGCACAAGTGAAAAGAGAACCGAATTGAATTTCCGTTGACCCAAAAAAAAAAGAAAAGAGAACCGAATCAACAATTACAGAGAATTTGTATTGTAGAATTGTATGCCAAGTGAAGATGCAACAAAACTACCCACTGTGGAAAAAACAGAAACACGGGCAAACGAACAAGCTATTAGGTACTCCAGTTTTAAAGATCGGGGGGGGAATTACTTTTAACATCCGAGATACATTTGGTTGCCCTCAAAAGAAATTGAAGTATTCCATTTTCGTGGGACTTTCAGAAGAGAGACGAGGATTGAAATATGTCTCTCATTGCTTCTTTTTTTGTTTTTATCCGCCGTCTCTCATTGCTATTTGCTTCAGAAAATGATGCATTTGTTGTGTTCCCGGTTCCTCGGCCATCGATCGTTCCGAGCCTTTGGAGAGATAGGCTCCCTCGTTATGAGAGAGACTTGGCGAGCTCGTCTGGGCCCTGGCGAGCTCGTCTGGGCCCGGACGAGGACCCACGGGCCTACTACACGGTGGAGGGCACGCTCGGAGTTGTAGCTAGGTTCAGAGATAGGCCCCATTGAGGTAACGAAAATCAGATCCAATAGCTTTTTTATTTTTTGGACATGTTGGTGATTATGATTAGTGTCTCTATTTTATAATAGTAGTGATTTTGGTTATTTAGGAGTAGGTATTTTCATTTTCATAAAACGTGGAAGAGTTTTTTCATTTCCATAAAATGTTGGAATGTCTCTTTAGCATTGTGATGCTATTTTATTTTGCTTGCTTGTTCTAATTGTACTCCCTTTCACCTCTTAATAAAATATTCTTCGCTGTTCAAAAAAAATACACATTTGTGGGTTTAATTTTGCTTTTTTTTAGATAAAAAATTTGAGAAATTAGAGATGAGAGGCAAATTACATTTGTATATAGCATAGATTGATTTAATCCTAGTATTAGTCTTGTAACAAATTCAAGATTAATAAAAAAAATTTACCTTTCAAAAAAAAGATTGATTGATTCTAGTAAATCTAATTTAGATGATATTTACGAAATTGTGAAACAAATGGAGGATGATTTGAAGAATGAAAAGATATTGTTCAAGTTCAAAAGGGTAGGATTTAAAAAACCAATGTTTCCTGTACAAAGTGTAGTTTTTTAGTTTGTAGTAGTATTTTATTTTATTTGGTGTTTTTATGACAGTGTATTTTTTTTCAAGGTTATACCCGAAAGGACAGCCATGACAAGATGAATGCCTTGAACATCAATGTTAATTTTAACCCCGAAGAAGTGGAAAATGTGGAGTTGCATCTCACCAACAAGGGAAAACATACAATACAGTAGATGAGCAGGATTAAGGGCCAGTTCCTTAATCCTTGAGGGTAAGATTCTTTTTTTTATTATTTTACGATAATGCAAAGAGGCCACTGCGCGGACCAATTTAATAAAGCATAATAGATAACGTTATATGTGAGTTTCTATGATGTGAAACTCCAAAAAAAAATAAAACATATAACATTATATAAGAGCTGTTGGTGGTGGGAGTGGGCGGTGGAAGATAAATAAATAAATATATACATATATATATATATATATAGAGAGAGAGAGAGAGAGCGCGCGGTGGAGAGGTGGCGGTCGTAACCATAACCATATATAAGTATATAACCACAGACAATCTACCTTATATGAATTGGTCCACGCTGCCTAACAACTCAAATATAATGCGATATGTGTATGTTATCTGTCATTCTTTCACCATATAACCATATATATGTGTGTGTGAGTGTGTGTGTGGGGGGTTATCTTTCTATATTCTGACAGATATGGTTATTAATTTAGTTATATAACTCTATATACAATAACAAAACATGGTTAAAAAGCAACTCACATATAACATTAAATGTTTTACTTTATTGAATTTGTCCGTGCAGCGGCATCACTTACTTTTTAACAGAATCCAATTAGGGTTATATGTCCAAGTTCGATTATACTTTATTATTGTACAGAGTTAAATGTCCGAGCTTTAACATGCTTTATTATTTTGATAGATTTGATTTTCTTTCATTTATATTAACATATATAACCATAGTCGATGATTTTATAATAATATTTGAATGCTAATGTTTAGGTTATATATGATTATTGAATCTATGGTTATAATCATATTTTGTGAATTTTTTTTTACTACTGTTGACTAACATATAAGGTAATATGTTCAAGTCAATTAGGCCGCTGCGCGGACCAATTTATATAAGATAGGTTGTCTGTGGTTATATATGGTTATGGCTACGACCGCCACCGCTCTGCTGCGAGCGCGCTCTCTCCCCCTCTTTCTCTCTCTCTATATTTATTTATTTATCTTCCACCGCCCAACGCCGCCCACCAGCAGCTCCGATATAATATTATATGTTCTATAATTTTATTTTTTTTTTTGGAATTTCACATCACAAAAACTCGCATATAACGTTATCTATTATGCTTTATTGAATTGGTCCGCTCAACGGCCTCTTTGCATTATCATAAAACAATTAAAAAAAAAAAATCTTACCCACAAAGACTAAGGAACTGGGCCTTAATCTTGCTCATCCACTGTATTGTATGTTTTCCCTTGTTGGTGAGATGCAACCCCACATTTTCTACTTCTTCGGGGTTAAAGTTAACAGTGATGTTTAATGCATTTATCTTGTCGTGGCTGCCCTTTCGGGTGTAAACTTGAAAAAAAAATACACCGTCATAAAAACACAAAATAAAATTAAATTAAATACTACTATAAAATTAAATACTACACCCTGCACTGGAAATATTGGTTTTTCAAGTCCAGCCTTTTTGGACTTGAACAATATCTTCATTTTTTCAAATCATCCTCCATTTGTTTCACAATTTCGAAACTATTATCTAAATTAGATTTAATAGAATCAATCAATCTTTTTTTTTAAAGGTAAAAAAAATTTCATTAATCTTGAATTTGTTACAAGACTAATACTAGGATAAAATCAATCAATCTATACTATATACAAATGTAATTTGCCTGTAATCTCTAATTTCTCAAATTTTTTATCAAAAAAAAAAAAAGCAAAATTAAACCCACAAATATGTGATTTTTTTGAACAACGAAGAAGATTTTATTAAGAGGTGAAAGGGAGTATAATTAGAACAAGCAAGCAAAATAAAACGGCATCACAATGTTAAGGAGACATCCCAACATTTTATGGATATGAAAAAACTCTTCCACGTTTTATGGAAATGAAAAAACCTACCCCTAATAACCAAAATTACTACTATCATAAAATACACACTAATCATACTCGCCAACATGCCCAAAAAATAAAAAAAAACTGATGGATCGGGTTTTTGTTTACCTCAATAGGGCTTATCTCTGAACTTAGCTACAACTCCGAGCGTGCCCTCCACCGTGTAGTAGGCCCGTGGGTCCTCATTCGAGCCCAGATGAGCTCACCAAGTCACGCCCTAGATTCTCAACATAAATAATAATCATTTTCAATAAATAAATCATTACTGAAGTACCGATAATACCCAAATGACATATCTTCCCTTATCCTCAACGTTAAATTTCAAAGTTACAATTCTAGCTCGAGGCCCCAAGTTTCAAAATATCAAAATAATAATACAGTTTACAATGATCATTCTCCCAAATACTACTTTCAAATCAACAGAAGACAGACTACGGCCAAAGAATTTCAAAACAGCTTGTAAGTATTCCTAACCATTCACATGTCATGTAGAAATATTATTAAAATCACATCAGTCAAACGTACTCACAACAGGTTCGCAACCATTTCAACACTTTTCATAATCTCAACCACTCGGCATTTTCACCCCTTGCGTTGCAGTCTACATTTCCACCCTTTGCGTTACAGTCAACGTCACCCATTATTTGGGTCTCTACATTACCACCACTTGCGTTGCAATCTTCATTTCCACCCCTTGCGTTACAGTCACTTCCTCATTCCAATTCTCAATTACAGCCACTCAAATTCCAATAATCATAAAACGTAATCTCAAGACACAATAAAACACGTCAATCAAACCGACTTATAGGTCAATCACGCATCGACAATCACATTTCAATGTATTCCATACGATCAATCATAACAGAACATAGACTGATAAATTAGCACACGCCTTTTTCTCTTAGTACATCACAATATCGTACTGACTCCATAGCGACTCACCACCATTCTACCTACTTGACGGGTATCGAAGGAATTTGAATGATCAACGAATCATTGGAACTCGAGTAATCAAGCTTAGGGATGGTTTAACAATGTTTAAAATGTGTGATCAGGAGTCAAAATAGACAAACGAGAGTCAACGGACCAAAATTGTCTCAGAGAGCAGTTAGTGTTCGACAATTCATTAAAAATTCCATACTCAATATTTTTCAATGATTCCAATGCCAAAAGTTCACCAACTTACCAATCTTTAAAACCCATAGCCAATAGCATCGTTTAACCATAGCAAACGATGAAAAACACAGTTCTGTACGCTGCCCAGATTTCCAAATTTCAGTTCAATCTTCTAAAAATCACTATAAATCAAGTTCTTAATACTTTTGAACGATTCCAGTCCCAAAAGTTGCGCGATTGAACAAAGCTTATAAGGTAAGAAGGAATCCTAGTGAAATCTGCACTCCAAGGATGGTTAAACAGGCACTAACCGAAGCAATATGAATCTGTCATGCATCAACGTGACAGATTAACACACCTCCACTCAAATGATCTTAACTTTCGGTGTACTAAGAGTTTTAAGGCGATTCCAGTGGCAATACAAAGCTGACTTCAAGACCTCGAAATCAATATAAAGTTTGCATGAATCGGACATCAAATGAGAAAGTTACAGCCATTTAAAGTTGGGCGCAAACCCAGAAAACGAGTAGAAACAGCAGAACACGAGACAGATTCGTAACCTGATTTCTAAATTCCGCCATTAATTCAATTCTCAACGGTTTCAGGCAATTTTAGCAACATTAGAACGGGCTCTAAGTTTACTCTATTTCATATGAAGGAACCAAAATTCAATTATGAGTTTAAGTAGGCGTGAAACCCCAAAAACGAAGAGCCTATTCTGCAGATTCTTGAAAATGAAAGAAACTACCTCAAACAATGAAACAATGCACGATCTAGGTACATAAACACCGTATAAACACATAACAAGAGTAAGAAATCCCTACCTCATGGGTTTTGAGCAAAACCCGACCCTTTGACCAAGTCAACCGAGCTCCCACGTGGTCAGATCAAGATTTTTTTTAGATATTCGGAAAGCCCGTGCTCCGTATAACAACTTTAATTCTTGGGCCTTGTCCAGAATCACACCCAGGTAGACGAAATCGAAGAGAGAAGAGAGGAGGGAGTTTTCGGAGGAGAGAGGAGGAGAGAGAGAGACAGCCGAGGGTGAGAGAGAGAATGGGAAATTCTTTTTCTCCTCCTGGAGAAATAATGAAGGTGGGGAGTAATCCCCTACTTCTCATGCCACACACTCACATGTGCACCACTCGTTCCATTACCCTTATATTTTTCTACGAACAAGCCATACCGTAAATCCACATTGTCTGTCTCGACAAGTCGTACGATTGCAAAAGATAAATACGGCCTAAAAAATACGAGTCTCTACACCAAGTCTCTCTCATAACGAGGGAGCCTATCTCTCCAAAGGCTCGAAACAATCGACGGCTGAGGAACCGGGAACACAACAAAGGCATCATTTTCTGAAACAAATAGCAATGAGAGACAGCAGATCAAAAGACAAATAGCAATGAGAGACAGCGGATCAAAAGAAAAAGGACAATTGTCAGTGTTAATTCTTCTTTTGTTTTGCTAGGTTTCTTTTCCCCATGTCTTTCAATGTGTCCTGCGGTGTGTGGTCGAAAATTCTGAAATTTTGATAGTCCACCAGTGTTTCATGTTGGCCTTAGGGAAACAAAAACATTCCGACTGTTGGGATGTGAACAAACGGAAATTTTGTTCCTTAGTCATCGTGTTTATTCTAGTCGGTGCATTAAAGCGGTGTAATTATGATTTTTCTGGTATCCTTTGCAGGCTCGGTTTTTCTAGGGCAGTGGACGCCTGAGAGCGTAGGGGATTACGCAAGTGGGACAAACCATGTCCTTCCAACTTACGGATATGCACGAATGTACAGTGGGGTGTCACTAGACTCCTTCCTCAAGTACATAACCTTCCAATCGTTGACGGAGGAAGGTCTCATGAACCTTGGCCCTCATGTGGCAACCATGGCTGAAGTTGAAGGGCTGGAGGCCCATAAAAGAGCTGTTACCCTTAGACTCCAGGACATTCAAGCCAAACAGATCTCCCAAAGGACATGATATCACCGGCCACCCCTTCTAACATACAGTAGTTGTCATTTTTTCGGAAACGGCCTTTTGACCGACAACTTCATGTAATGCTAGGCCCAGTTTGGGACCAGAGCTTTAGGTTTAAAGGAACACTATTTGAACTTGTTGGGAGTTTTGATTAGTAAGCTAATGTGTACTTGTGTTTGTTTGGTGGGTATTAAGAGCTACTGTAAGAATAATGAGCTCCCTCTGTTTTTTTCCCTGGGCAATGTGACAACGCACACTGGAACAAGGGTCTTGCGTTTGGAGCGCAGCTTCTAATCCTCTTTTGCAAAATTTATTTACTTTCTCATGTCGATAAGTACTTATTTATCTGGTGATAAGGGTTTTGGAGACTGGCTTTTCTATTTTCATTCTTTGTTTTGTTGGACAAATTGTAGTCACACTTCTTACAGACTCTGTTGTTTAAATGCGAGGAGTTATATCCACAGACATTGTAGCTTTCTACACCTACCGTTTAATCGTACATTGACTACCATAGTACCATTACGCCCAAGCCGAAAAATCCTTGAAAACCCATTGAGGATGAGAACCCTAAAATTTAAAGACGACATTCACTTAATTTCTCTTTAGCTTTCCTCCACAAATTCACGATTCAATACAACCTTAATATCCTGCAAATGCAATTTGATACTTGCTCTGTTATTCTTTTTTATTTTTTACTTGGGGTATCTGGTGCACCAAACGCTAATGAGCCAGAGAGTCTCCACTGCACCATGATTCCACCTTCCAACAAGGTAAATAATTGCCTGAACGTTGACAACTTGTCATCACCATTTTTGGTCAACGGCAGATTGAGGTTGCATTCATGGAGCTCCTGTCAATTCACCAAACAGGAAAAAAATAAAAATCATTGACACTACAGTTAGCAAAGGATCAGAATACTAATCTCTCCAATGAGTTAACACAAATTTATGTGCGGTCATCGTATCAACTTTGTGAAACCAAACAAGAATCTATGCATCTGAGAGGACACAAAGGTTCATTTCATTGAAGTTATGGACTGAAATATATCAGAGTGGACGATAATCTGTATATCCAATGGGGCTACAAATCAGTTTTTTATCAGAATTCTTACAATCGGGCTTAAACATGCACCTAATATATAGTCTCACGAAGTGTAGGATATACAATACTATTAGTGTATGGCATTGTATATATGATGTTATAGTACGATGGGATTCGATATTCTATATGAAGTTATATACCTTAGTCCCGTCAAACAACAAGCCCTTATGGTCAGCCGGTCAGGGGAATGCGAAGCTAACCTAATCAGCAGTTTGATCTTCTAACCCTGATTTATCTAACCAAGTCTGGTGCATGTGCATCCATATGAACCCATTTGGTACTTCCGTCTGCTGCAATCCGTAAACATCAAACTGGGTGAAGTTATTACGACTACGTTGGCTTTTCTCAACAAAAAATCTAGTTAATCAACAAGCTAAAATGATATTGGAAGGTATCAGGTCCGCTGATACCTTTGAACGAAGTAAAACTGTGGTCAGGCAGCATTCCCGCTCCTCACCTACCAACAAAAATCTCAAGTCAATAGCAGAAAAAGAATTAATGAAACCTTACAAGTTTCAACCAGTACAATATATCAAGTGAACAAACAATAGCATTTTGTTGAAATGATGCAGCAAAACAGAATAATGTTACGATTCAGTCGTCTGGAAATGATAGCTGTTTTTATAAGTCAGAAACACTAGTGAGGTCACAGGAAAGCAAGCTTCACTTCTGTTTTGCGAGACTCAATTCAACTTCAGAAAATAAGTAGCGTCTCAGTGGTGGGAGTTGCTGAATTATGGAAGTGTTGCCCGATACCCCACATGAAACATAATCGGTTCTTTACTTCCAACTGGATAGAGTTAGCCACGTAATCCACTCGTCCATCCAACCATGACTAAAGCTGTAACCCTTGTTCCCCAAAAACTTGTTTCAATTTCCTTTCAAAGATAGAGTAGATTGTGATTTGTTGCTTGTAACGATCCGGTTTACACTATACGGAAGGTAGCTTGCACATACACAAGGATTTTGGATACCTCTTGAGTTGCAAAAGCTACATTTTCTTTTCTTTTCTACATTTTCTTCTGGGTATTTCGATCTCAACCAGACCTATGTATAAAGCACAAAAGGATGCCTCAAATAGCTTTGCTATTCCCCTTTTAGCACAAGTAGCACTTGAAAGCAAGACTGATATAGACTACAAAAGCTGAGACCACTACTGGGTGGGTTGTTAAAATGGTAGTAATCACACAATCATCTGGCTCTTCTAAGGTTATTTTAATAAACAGGATTATGCATAATCAATTTGGTTGACTTTTCAAACCAGCATAATTAATTAAGTTCAGAAAACAATTAAATCCATTCTGTGTGGAGTCAAAGTCGCCTAGACCCAACACAAAAGCCTCTGAAGTGCACAAAGTATAACAAATAAGGACTGCAGAATATTGCAGTACATCGCATAAACCAAGCATGGCTTACCGGACATCTCCCACTTGTCAAACTTCACCAGCCATATATCTACACCAATTTGTGCTGAAGAAACTCGATCCAACCACACTCGAAATTGTGTTCCCTGCTTGTCTCCATAAGACGTCTGCACCCCATCTATGTACTGATGAAGTGGTTGCTCAAATCCAGAAGGATGAACAATGATGCCCAATGGATACTGAGAGAAATCAACTAAGCAATCTGATGTAGGTACTATCCAACAATAAAATCCATAAACTGGGTAAAGAGATGGTATGGATACGATTCAAAAGTAAGGTATGGCTTCGGGGACACATGCTGATCCACTTATTGTGTATTATGTTGTATAATGTTGTCTTTTTTGAGATGTCTATGTTAACCTAGGCCTTACGCATGTCAACGGAATATGACAGGCTCACCTGAGCTAGTTTCCCAGGTACTCAATGTTTTGTTGTTTGTATTTGTGTGTGTGTGTGGGGTGGGGAACAAGTACCTTCTATTGAAAAACAACTTCAAAGTTCAAACCGTTCTTGTATCCAGGTAATCACATTGACTTACAAAGGAAAGCCTAAGTTTCTGCATAGACTGCTCAGTCTTCTGGACCTCTGCACGCCTCCATCTTTCATAAAACGAGTAAAACGTCACTACCTCATGACCAGGATTAAAAATTCCCTCTTTGCATTCTGAAAAGTCTGAAACATCTCTTGGAGATAAGCTTGGGCCTAGGTGGAAATAACCAATAGCTTGTATTATCGCAGCAGCACATCTTTCTGAAGCATGAATAATGTTAGGATTACTCTTTGCATTTTCTGCATGCCACTCCAACAACTCTTCCTGTGCGTTACTGACCTGATCATCAACAAAAACAACTATTATTATATAGGACCATTCAAGTTATGATGACAATGGAACATTAAGAAACAAAAAGATGTTTATAAAACTACCAACCATCACACCATAGACTTTAGGAACACTAAACAGTTCAGCATCATTTCCAGAGTCGCCACAAACAAGCGTGCAAAGAGGGGGGTTTCCATAGGTTTGGAACTTCTTTATCAGATATGCAAGAGCCTGTCCTTTGCCAGCTCCTTGCGGTAATACATCCAATGCTATTCCACCGCTATAAATAATTTTCACATCTAGCTGATGAATAAGAAATGAAAGTCAAAATGATAACATAAACAAAGGGATGATCCAACTTCCGGAAACTTGGGATATAGCAATTAATATCGGATTATTTCGGATTATTTCTCAACAAACAGGATCAATCTACAACTATGATCATTCCAGCTATAAAGTTCAGCCAAACAAACTGAATCTTACCCCACGCTGTTGCAGACTTTCTGATAGAGCCTTCATTATTTTCAAGGCATGAACTTTCTCCACATAAAAGCTAACCTTGTGAGGTCTTTGCTCCGTTGCTGACTGCAGTAGTACATAGATATGACATTCTAAAAACTTGAACTTATAAGACTATGAAGTATCAGGTTAAACACAGGATTATACCAATTCTTTAACCATGTAAGGCTATAAGAGAAAACTAAAAAAGCTTCATTGTAGTGGGGCTGAAATACGGAAAGTTACAAAACAAGCAATTCAATAACTGAACAAAGAATTATTGGTATACCATACCTGCAGACTAAGTTCAGGATACTTAGCTGTTTCTTCAGTAACTATATTCCTGTTCCAGTTTTTATTAAGAAGCTGTTCCCAGTCGCTATCTGGTATCATTGATTCACCGTACATAATCTCAGTTCCCACAGACAGCACTGTTATATCAGGGGTTAACAAGGGTTTCTTTTTCCTCAACTGTTTGTAGATAGTAGGTGACCTTCCAGTTGAGAAAACCAGCAGGGAATCGTGACGATAATAGGCTTCCCACAAGGCATTAAATCTAAGAAGAGCAAGGTTCTCAGTATCATCATGATCTACCTGAAATTGAAAAATAAAGAAAGCCACCCCTCAACAACAATATATGAAGCTCGGGGCAAGGAAACTGAATTGACACCTACCATTGTACAGTCTAGGTCTGAAACTATCATGAGGCTTGCAGAACCATTAAGTCTGTCCATTCTAGTAACACCCTCAACGCTGCAATTATGGATATCAGTACTGTCCTGATTAGAGATACCCAAAATAAGAAAGCCAGCACATGACTCTGTTTAGAAAATTTGTTACGAAGGGAAATTAGGTCAGAGAAATTGTTAGCCATGAATAGTCTGTTTAAGCTAGTTTTTGGTGCTCTAGCACAATATTATGATCTAGTTGATGGAGGAGAAATGGAGAATCCATTTTGATATTTTCTTTAACTTATTTTTCATGCAGGAGCTATTCTTGCATAAGAGGAATAAAGATAACTTCATAAGATCTAAAATATTATTGACTGTACTGAGAACATTGTGTCCATGATTCAAGATGTGAACATCAAGTCGCCAACCAATAATCAGGCACTAAGGGCAAGCCCAGGCAACTTGAAGGTGGCTTTTAGGCATCCATGAGGGTGTCTAGAGTCTCCATTTGGATGGGGAAGCACATGAACGATGATGTCAAGACCAGAATGAGCGCTCTCACTTTGGATGGTTAGGCGAACTTGGACTTAGGGGAATTTGAGTGCCAAAAAAAGAATCAACCGTGATACAATAGGATTGGGAAACGACAAACAAGTGTTGTACTTCACCCCATAACTTTTCTTTTTATCGGCAAAAGTCAGTATTGTTAGAGTAGAGTTGAACTCCTAACCTCCATTCTGCTAGCACGTAAGTGCACCCCTAATGCCTTTGGGCCAAAGTCCTTTTGGCTACTTCACCCCATAAGTTGTTGTACGGGCTAACTACCGTTGCTAGCTTTAAATCGAACTCCTATCCAATATGAAAGGAGATGAGCTAAATACTTCTACTTAGGATTTGATTTCATAGAGCAGTGGTACCAAGTACCAACTACCAACAGGGAGAGAACAAGAAACCATTGTAGACACACCAGCTTGAGATGTTCATGATCAGTTTGGTTTACTTATCATTCCATACAAGAAACCATTGTAGACACACCAGCTTGGGATGTTCATGATCAGTTTGGTTTACTTATCATTCCATACAAGAAACCATTGTAGACACACCAGCTTGAGATGTTCATGATCAGTTTGGGGTTTCTTAACATTCCATATGAATCTTTCCCCATTCCTACTAGTCCTTCCCTCGACCCTTTCCCTTTCATCTCTCCTTTTTTTCTCTTCGTGAGTTTAACCGAGTTAAACTTTTTAAAAATTACAGAACCACCGATAAAATTTAGCAAGAAATTAACAAGACATCTGTGGATGATAACAACAAACAAAGCCCACCCCTTGAAAGAAAAAAAATAAATAAAAGTTGGGATTTTCTGATATACGTAATTTTTGCCACTACTTTTACAGCCAATTTCCAAAAATTAGTGAATTACCCGGAGTCCCGGATTATATCAGGAAAATAAGTCTTCACCAAGCACAAGTGAAAAGAGAATCGAATCAACAATTACAGAGAATTTGTATTGTATTGTACAATTGTATGCCAAGTGAAGATGCAGCAGAACTACCCACTATGAAAATCAGAGGAAAAAACAGAAACACGGGCAAACAAACAAGATATTAGGTACTCCAGTTTTAAAGATCAGAGGGGGGGACTTACTTTTTAATATCCAAGATACGTTTGGTTGCCCTCAAAAGAAAGTGAAGTATTCTATTTTCGTGGGTCTTTCAGAAGAGAGACGAGGATTGAAATTAGGGAAAATTTCAAAATACCCCCCAACCTATACGCCCAAATTCAATTAGACTCCCAACCTTTTAAAAACTTCAATTTTACTCTCAACGTTATATTCCATTAATCAAAATGCCCCCTTCCGTCCAAATTACTAACGGATTCCGTTAAAGGCTCCGTTAAATAGTATTCGGATCGAATTTCGATGATCCGAGCCGCTCAATGTGTTCAAAACGTGATTTTAAGGGTACTTGCGAGAAATCAGCAAAAAAAATGATCGGGAAGGGCTTCATCTGACCAGTTTTTTATTGAATGGTTCAATAAAAAACTGTTCAGATGAAGCCCTTCCGATCATTTTTTTTTGCTGATTTTTCATGGGTACCCTTAAAATCACATTCTAATCACATTGAGCGGCTCGGATCATCAAAATTCGATCGGAAAAGGGGAGGCACAGACTGAAGCAAAATTCGGATGTTTGTACTTGAATAAAACCCGGATCGATCCACACCTCCCCTTTTCCAATCGAATTTTGATGATCGGAGCCATTCAATGTGTTTAAAATGTGATTTTAAGGGTACTTTCAAGAAATCAACAAAAAAAATGACCGGGAAGGGCTTCATCTAAACAGTTTTTTATTGAATAGTTCAATAAAAAACTGTTCAGATGAAGCCCTTTCCGGTCATTTTTTTTTGTTGATTTCTTATACATACCCTTAAAATCACATTTTAAATACATTGAGCGGCTCGGATCATCGAAATTCGATCAAAATACTATTTAACGGAGCCTTTAACGGAATCCGTTAGTAATTTGGACGGAAGGGGGCATTTTGATTAACGGAATATAACGTTGGGAGTAAAATTGAAGTTTTTAAAAGGTTGGAAGTCTAATTGAATTTGGGTGTATAGGTTGGGGGGTATTTTGAATTTTTCCCTTGAAATTATCTCTCTTTATTTTTGTTGAGACGTTTGGGATGCGCACACTCGACCGCACAAACCCTTCATTGGCTCTTAAGTTTGAAATGGTAAACTCTCTTTTCCTAACATGCGACTTCACGCGACTTTCATTGAAGACAACTACTGCTATTTGTTTTTTCATATTCACTTATTCAAATTTTTTGTAATTTTTTTTAACAGTCACCACCGAATATCAATTACGCTAAAAATCAAGTTGATCAGAGGTCAAAGATTTTAGGTCTGTGAACCACATCCCCTATTTGACAAGCAAATGTGGTTATAAGGAATAATGGTGGCTAAGAATTAAATATGTTGTAAGAGGAATTGGATAAGGAGGAATTAACTAAGAATGAGTTTGTTTGGCAATTGAAATGGATGGATAAAAGGTGTGGACAAGGAAGTAATGTTGGAGTTTACTTAATTGCCCCTGAGAATACAAAAATAGTTTGGAGAGATTTGAGGGAAATATCGATAATTTCGTCCACCAAGATAAGCTTATCCCAAGGGTCCTAGCTTATCCGCCGAATAAGTAGTTTCGCCCACTCAGATAAGCTTATCCCAAAGGTCCTAACTTATCTACCAAATAAATAGTCTGGGTGCAAAGGAAAAACCAACGGGAATAAATTCCGTACACCGGCTATGTAAAACCCCTCATTTCTTCCAAACCAATAAAATAGCGCCACATCATTAAACAAGTACTAAACTGGCACGAATCAGACCTTTGCGTTGCTTTTGGTTACCAGAAAGTCTACAGTTACCGATCGGAATCCCGACGCCCCGCCGGGCATGCTCCGGTCATCGGACGTCCGATTCGAGTCGTCCAAAAATTCTTTAAAAAAAAAAACCGAGTGGGCCCTAGGCGAGAATAAACGGTATCTGACGTGTGTTATTGGCCGATCCAAGCACTCCATTTTTGGCTGATCCAAATACTCCATTTTTGCCTGATCTAATCACAAAAATGGAGTGCTTGGATCGGCCACTTACACATGTCGGATGCCGTTTATTCTCACGCAAGCCCACTCGGTTATTGTTTTTAGAATTTTTGGACGGCTCGAATCGGCCATCCGGTGGCCGGTGTGTAGCCGGCGGGGCGCCAGGATTCCGATCGGGATTTCCCGATCGGTAACTGTAGACTGTTACCAGGTTTAACTTTGCAAGAGTTACTTTGGGAGCAAGGTTTGAACAATTATATAAAAACCCCATCATTACATCTTACATAAAGACCCCCTGATTCCATTATCAGCCAACTTCTATCTACTTGTATCTAAATTCCTTGCTCTGTGCGTGGAAACACAACGTGTCGTCGTTCATCTTCCATTGCTCCATGATAAGTAAGTATTTTATTCTTTTAGGCTTTTTTTTTTCCTTATTATTTCCTGTATAATAACATACATGTAAACACATATATGTTCCATGCCATGTTTAAAATGGATTGGATATTCGAGATTTAACTTTATTTTTACCGCATTGCTTGTTCTTTATGCAGGATATGATGATGGATGCAACATATACATCCTCGTTTTGATTTTTCTGGGATGAATTTTGAGGCCCACCCATTCCACTAACAACGTATTTCACTTTTTTGGTTTTGTTCTTATTTGAATTTTTTTCGGGTTTATTTGTTTTGTGTCAAATTTTTTTGACTTTTTAATTTGTCTCGTCGAAATGAATCTGAAAAGTAAAAAAAAATATTTATTTTTACCCAAATATTTTGAATAAGGACTACTTTTAAGAAAGAAAAAAAAAGTGGTCTTTGTTCAAAATATTTGAGTAAAAGTAAAATTTTTTTACTTTTCTAATTCGTCTCGTTGAGACAAATATCAAAAAGTAAAATTTTTTTGGAGCAAAATAAACAAACGCGAAAAAAATTTCAAATAAGGACAAAACTAACACTTTTTCTAAAAGTGTTAGTGGAATGAAAATCTATTGCTACTCACGAGGTCCGATGAAGAGACGATTTATGTGTATGTGCGCAACCACCATTTTACTTTATTTTAAATTGTTTAATAATTTTTGCAATTGAATACTCAGTTTTAAAAAAATCTATTGAAGCACAGCAACTAGTATAAAAATCTTAATTGACGAGTCCGTGTGGAGACGAGTACGATTCTTGATACTTGGAGCAAGGGGTCCTTATGTAATGATGGGGTTTTTATGTAATTGTTCACACTTTGCCCCCAAAAGATAACTCTTGTAAAGTTAACCCTGGCAACCAAAAGCAATGGAAAAGTCAATTCTTACTAGTTTAGTAGTAGTTATAAGCAGACGTGGCGCTATTTTATTGGTTTGGAGGAAATGAGGGATTTTATAAAAAAATGGTGAGAGGTCCACTATAGCAACACACTAAGTCCACTTTTAAATTTCATAACCTCTCTAGTCCACTAATTAGATTTTAGCGAGGTCTTAATAAGGTGTTCCACTAAGCCTTCTTTTTTTAAAAGTTATTTTTCTTCCATTTTCAAACTCAAATATAATGAAAATGAAAAATAATTTTTTGATTTTTTTTGCACCGTATAAAAGATCTCAATAAAATCTATCAAATAAGATCTATATTGATAAAAAAAATTATTTGCGTAAACACATAATTTTTGAGTTTGAAATTACGTTCCTTTTCTAAAAAGTTCTTTTTTAAAAAACCGGAACACCACCTAAGTCCAATTCACTTAAAAAGGGAATTAGATCAGGACTAAAATACCCTTCATCTAGTTAGGGTTTCAATCATTCTCTCTATCTCATACTCATCTCTCTCTCTCTCTCTCTCTCTCTCACACACACACACACACACCCCGCTGATCCTTCCTCCCGCCGTCGCCACGACACCATCATCGATCCCTCGACGGTTAGCATAGCCACACCTTGTGCAACGATGCCAACATTGTCCAAGATGATGCCGATGCCTTGCGACGAGGCCGTGGACATCGCCTACTACCACAGCTACGACGCTCCACACCATTTATGCCCTTCTGTGAAGAAGACGACGGCGGCGAAGGGGGAAAAGTTATGAGAGATCTTTTTTTTTTTTTAGAGTTTAGAAGGACAGAATTTTATATATAACGTTATATCTACATAATAAGGGAGAACGGTTTTCGAATCTTATCTTTCTATAAATCCTAATCATTTATTTGCGGCATAAATCTTACTGCTCTTCCTTTCTCTCTCAAACAATATTAATTGCACAATTGTCAATAATTAGATCAAACGTCGCGCCGTGCCTTCAGGCACGGGCAAACCCTAGTGTACAGAAATCATACGACTGAGTGGTACTCTTGACAATAGATTATATGTGAATGTTATTGGTATGTAACTGAGTCTAAAAGCTGATAAATGATCATATATGTTAGCTATGTTGGCATGATTTCATCTCAATCTCGACTTCTTTGCTGATTTGATCTTAATCTTATAACATTATATGTTGGATTACCATTTATGTTATGTTTATAAAAATAACTTTATCTGTTTTATTCTATTTTTTTAGAGTTTCACAACATAGAAATTCACATATAATGCTATATGTTTTACTTTATTGAATGGTCCGCGCAGCAGCATTATTAGCTTGTTTATAGTAGCCATATATGTTTATAACAGAGTCATGTTCTTCATAGATAACGTTATATGAGCTTCTGACCCTTGTAACGTTATATATGAGTTTCTGGAATCTTTTTTTTATTATAATACAAGAACATATAACATTACACATTTACATTTGAATGTTCTTTTTTTTGGTATAACATTACACGTTTCTGGTATATGTTCTTTTTTTTTTGGAGCTTCGCTGCACAAAAACTCTCATATAACATTATATTTTTACTTTATTGAATTGGTTTGCGCAGCGGCCTCAATGACTTGCTTTTAATAACAATATATGTGTATTTAATATGTTATATTATGTGTATTAAACCATATTTGTTAAGATTGCGTACGATTTAGATAACCTAATGTTATATGTTTAATTGTTATGTTAAAACATATACATGACTTAATGTATTTAATCCATTTTTTTTTACTATTTGAATCGACATTTGATTAGTGGTTCGGTTGAACATATAACATTATCAGAAGCAAGTCAGTGAGGCCACTGCGCGGACCAGTTCAATAAAGTATAACATATAACATTATATGTGAATTTTTGTGTGGTGAAACTTTAAAAAAAAAAAATCTAATGGCTTTGGCTGTCTTGTCAGACTCAATGATCCTAGTGTGGTTTTTCAACTTCATCAAGTATCTTTGGTAGAAGGATTTGATGTGGGTTATCTGTGAAGAACTGAACTCTGTTATAAATATATATGGTTATCAAAAGGAAGTCAGTGGGGCCGCTGTGCGGACCAATTCAATAATCATAATAGATAACGTTATATGTGAGTTTATGTGATGTGAAACTCCAAAAAAAAAAAAAAGGACATATAACATTACATGGGAGCTGGTGGTGGTGGGAGTGGGCGGTGGAAGGTATATATATATACATGGGAGCTGGTGGTGGTGGGAGTGGGCGGTGGAAGATATATATATATATATATATATATATATATATAGAGAGAGAGAGAGAGAGAGAGAGAGTGCGGTGGCGATCGTAACCATAATCATATATAACCACAGACAACCTACCTTATATGAATTGGTTCGCGCAGTGACCTAACAGACCTGAACATATAATCTTATATGTTACTCAACAGTAGCTAAAAAAGAATACAAAAAATATGGTTATAACCATAGATTCAATAATCATATATAACCTAAACACTAGCATTCAAATATTATTATCTAATCATCGACTATGATCATATATGTTTATATAAATGAAATAAAATCACATCTATCAAAATAATAAAGCAAGTTGAAGCTCGGACATATAACTCTATGTATAATAATAAAGCATGATCAAACTTGGACATATGGCCCTAATTGGATTCTATTAAAAAGCAAGTTAGGGAGGCCGCTGCGCGGACCAGTTTAATAAAGTAAAACATTTAACGTTATATGTGAGTTGCTTTTCAACCATGCTTTATTATTGTATATAGAGTTATATGACCAAATCAATAACCATATCTCTTAGAATATAGAAAGATAACCACATATGTGGTTATATGGTGAAAGAATGACAAATAATATACACATATCGCATTATATTTGAGTTTAATGGAATAAAAAGGATGCCAGATAACCACATATGTTAAATAACCAAAATCCTAAACGTTATATGTTTGCTTTGGTCCGGACCTCGCTTCTAAGCCGTAGGATCTAATCCAACGGCTAGGAATTAAAAAGCCATCTCGCGGGTCTAACCAAGGGGACGAATCGGGTATTTCAAGCGGGTAACGGGTAATAACAAAACCCACTTGAATCCACCCCTTTCCCATTTTCCTTGTTACTAATCTAATTATTATTGTACTAATTTTTTAATATTTTTATCATTATATTAAAAAAAACTTCTATTCTTACCTTAATATTTCACCATTATACTAAAATATCACTTTATTTATATTTATTTTGTTTTGTTTATTCTTAGGTTAATAATTTTTCTAATTTCTTGCGAGGCGGGGCACGTAAACCAGTTCCCCTTATTGGGGCGGGAATGGGGGTACCCAAAAAATACCAAGTCGGGGCTAGGTCGGGATTGGATCCGTATAATAATTTTCAAATTAGGGTATGCAAAAATCCGCCCTACATTTCTCTTTCAGGTCGGGGTACCCAATGCCGTTGCTGAAACATTCCTTTTTTTGGTTTGTACCAATCAAGTGTTTGTCCCAAATGATACTCCTTATATAGCAAACACATCCAGAAAGACAATATTGCCCCTACACAAATTTTTAAACTACACTGAGATCTCCTATATACCCGTACTTTCCATATAATTTTCTTTCTTTTTTCTTAGGTCTCACAGGCACAGTCTAGTCTCAAACTCTCAAGTCGTTCCAACCCCTGAAAAAGTGGGGTTAAGGTTCAGTCCAGTATTTCTTACCTCCAGTCCGATCCAGTTTTGGCCTTCTGTGGGCCACTCCCAGGCCTATAATAATGATCGGAATTGTTCATTTTGTAGACCTTATCGAGAATGGTACCCACGAAAAATATTAACTTGATTAAACATCGATAGGTATATGAACGAAATAGATTTGTACAAGAAAAATGCGATGACAAAAGTTAAATTGAAACTCATAATTCTCCATTTACAAATCTGTTTCGTTCATACCTATCGATGTTCTAATTTTTTGCGTGGATATCATTCTCAATGAGCTCTACAAAATGGACGATTCCGATCGTTTTTTGGGTCTAGGAGGGGTCCACAAAAGTCCAAAATTGGATTGGAATGGAGGTAAGAAATACTAGACTGGACCTTAACCCGAAGAAGTGCACGTAGAGTGCTCTCTCTTTGCACTCCCAGAGAATAACCAATGAAGAGTGATCTCTCTCTCTCTCTCTCTCTCTCTCTGTCAACGGTACGTGGTATTTTATTTTGTACCCATCATAAAAGTAGAAAATATTTTGTATACATACTTTGGGACACAAATGAAAATCAAAACACCTCCCCCATTGGTTTCTTCTGCATCTGTTTCATTCCCTCCCCCTCATCTTCTCCCAAAGCAAAACAAAAAATCCAAAAAGTAAACCTCATAAAAAAATCTCCTATATTGTCGCTTAGTTAAGTCTATGTGGTAGCTTTTTATTTCACTTTCTCTTGGATTGTGCAAATCAGTTTTTGAGTATTTAGATGTACAATAATTCTACTACCATACCCATTCACACACCTATTTATACACATTCACTCATAATAAGAGTGGGGCCCACATATATTGGGTGTGTAGTGTGTGTGGGCCCCACTCTTATTGTGAGTGAGGATGTGTAAATGGGTGTGGTGGTAGAATGACTCTTAGATGTATTCTCTTTGAATGAGAATCTGGGTTTTGTTATTAATGGAGGACAACAGAATATATCTAATGTTGTGGCTGTTAGTTTAAACAACGAAAGGGTGGGCTACTACACAGTGGAGAGCACGCTCAGAGTTGTAGGTTCAGAGATAGGCCCCATTGAGGTAAACGAAAATCAAATCCATTAGCTTTTTTATTTTTTGGGCATTGATGAGTATGATTAGTGTGTCTATTTTATGATTTTAGTGATTTTGGTTATTTAGGAGTAGGTTTTTTCATTTCCATAAAACGTGGAAGAGTTTTTTCATTTCCATATAATGTTGGAATGTCTCCTAAGCATTGTGATGCCGTTTTATTTTGTTTGCTTGTTCTAATTGTGCTCCCTTTCACCTCTTAAAAAAATCTTCTTTGCCGTTCAAAAAAAAAATCACAAACTTGTGGGTTTAATTTTGCCATTTTTTTTTTGCAAAAAAATTTGAAAAATTAGAGATGAGAGGCAAATTAGATTTGTATATAGCATAGATTGATTGATTTAATCCTAGTATTTGTCTTGTAACAAATTCAAGATTAATGAAATTTTTTTACCTTTCAAAAAAAAGATTGATTGATTCTATTAAATCTAATATGTTGATTTAGGTAATAGTTACAAAATTGTGAAACAAATGAAGGATGATTTGAAGAATGAAAAGATATTGTTCAAGT
The DNA here is from genome assembly GCA_014282245.1 of Rhododendron simsii. Taxonomy (NCBI): domain Eukaryota; kingdom Viridiplantae; phylum Streptophyta; class Magnoliopsida; order Ericales; family Ericaceae; genus Rhododendron; species Rhododendron simsii. The sequence continues at coordinate 7,891,613 of CM024959.1, read as the reverse complement.
TCAAAAGGCTGGACTTCAAAAACCAATGTTTCCAGTGTAGGGTATGTATTTTATTTTGTAGTATTTTATTTTATTTGGTGTTTTTATGACGGTTTTTTTTTTTCAAGTTTATATACCCGAAAGGGCAACCACGACAAGATGAATGCCTTGAACATCAATGTTAACTTTAACCCCGAAGAAGTAGATAATGTGCATAGGGTTGCATCTCACCAACAAGGGGAAACATAGAATACAGTGGATGAGCAAGATTAAGGGCCAGTTCCTTAATCCTTGTGGATAAGATTCTTTATTATTATTATTATTATTATTATTATTATTATTATTATTGTTGTTGTTGTTGTTGTTGTTGTTGTTGTTGTTGTTGTTGTTGATAATGATTTTTGTGTATTTTTATTAACCTCCTGATTGTTTGTTTTTTTAGGAAACGACTCGATAAAATTATTTTTACTGAGCCTCGTAAAACAAAGGCATTTTCGATGAATGTGCTTGACAGATCTGTTGGAGTTTTTTCCATTAACGATCGGGTATGATTTAAAGAATCCGATCGCCAGGCCATTCACATCCATTACCTAGGTACCTGCACCCGCACACCTTGCGGTGCAAGGTTGAGCAAATTATCGATTATTAGTGTCATTTTGTTGCAAACTTTTGGACCACGTCAACTTTAATGTATTAAGAGTAACAACGTCGAAGTCATTTACGAGTTCTTTTTGGACTGTGATTGGGCTTGAATGACCACCATTGCAATGCTCCCTTTTGTGTTAGGACGACAGCTCTTGTTGATTTCTATTTCTTGTGTCCTTAAAGGGTACTATTAGAGTACCAAGACTAGCATATTAAGGTAGGGCGGCCATAACCCAATTGTACTATTCTCTTATGGTTCATATATCTACTTTATGGTTGGTCGAAAAAACTTCTGTGATTGGAGAATTGTTTGGGTTTAGAGCTTGCCAAGAAACATCAATCAACTACATCAAAAAAGTCGAGGCTATTTTGGTGAAATTGTGGAAAGTATTTGTATGCTGTAACATTTTACTGAAAACATTATTTCTACAGGAGTTATGTTGTTGAGCAAGCGCACTCCCATCCAACCCTAACAAGAGCCTCCACAATTTCCAGTACCATTCTGTTTGCAATGAATGTAAATAGATAAGAGTTGCATCACTATAGTTTGAGTACATTTTAACTAAGTTAGCTCCTACTCAACTATCAATCCACAATGGTCAATTGCAAAATTAAAAATTAATGTAATATTTTTTTATTTGTAATCATCAACATTGTGACGCATCAATTATAGGACAAAATGTGTACACATAGCTAACATCTACTTTTGTGATTAATTATTTTATATGTTTAAATTTTTAATCATGTTGTGTCGTGCCCGTGCTCTTTTCGTGCTCATGTTGTGCATGTGTCATGGCGTGACACTCTTAAACGTGTCGTGCCTATACGGGATGCCTACTGCGGCTTTGCACCATATCTTCAACATAGAAAATCAAACAACATTAAAAAAGATAAAACGAAAAGCATATAAAAGAAATTGATTATACACTGCCTACGTAAAGGGCTACTTCCTAAGAAGTTCTATCAGCATGTTTTCCTCATCCCAAACATTGGAAAAAAAAAATCCAAAGTGATAAAGCTAAGATTACAACTAACAACAAAATGATAATCGTTGTCAACAGTGCCACCACGGAACTTGATATATATTGTAAAAGTATTAACGACTTATCTCAGCTTATCTAGTACAACGAGGCATCTTCAATTGCATTCCGCTCATTCATATCATTAACATGCAATATCGATGATAGATTCGGCATCAAACATTTTCGCATTATCCCTCTCCATGAAAGTGATTTAGAAACTTGCTAAAGTTCATCCCCATCGTGTTGTGGAGTCTAGTATTCACTCATTTCGTAGTTACAATTTAGATTTCACCAAGATTACTTGGAGTTCTCAAAATCTCTTCTCCTATGTTCTTGTTTTCTCAAAATTGTCTTCAAAATTTTGACGATGTGGGATTCTTGTGCCAAGAAAGAGGGAGAGAGGTCTGGTGTGCCATGAAGATTTTTAGGTAGAGAGAAAAAAAATCGTATGAAACCCTCTTAACAATTAGGGATTTTTATGGGGAAAAACTGGAAGTTAAATATTTGAGTACTCAATATGATAACTATCACTATGTTTTGTTTTATTTAACTCATAGTGTTTACAAAATTAACATTGGTATCCTTGCATTTGAAAGGTTACTAACTACTTAATATCATTTGATTCTTTTCCCCCAAAATACTAGAGGGGGGCAAGCGTCCATACCTTCATAGAAATTTTTTATTTTACATATAATAAGTAAAGATTTTTTCTTTTCGCAGGGGCATCCACCCCTACTGGCCCCTCCCTATCTTTATCCCTACTTGTACTTAATATCTCTCATTGCTTCTTTTTTTTTTTTTTGATCCATTGTCTCTCATTGCTATTTGTTTTAGAAAATGATGCGTTTGTAGTGTTCCCGGTTCCTCAGGCGTCGATTGTTCCGAGCCAGGCTCCCTCGTTATGAGAGACTTGGCGAGCTCATCTAAGCCGAAGACCCATGGGCCAACTACACGATGGGGAGCACGCTCAGAGTTGTAAGTTTAGAGATAGGCCCCATTGAGGTAAACGAAAATCAAATCCATTAGCGTTTTTATTTTTTAGGCATGTTGGTGAGTATGATTAATGTGCCTATTTTATGATTTTAGTGATTTTGGTTATTTGGAGTAGGTTTTTTCATTTTCTTAAAACGTGGAAGAATTATTTCATTTCCATAAAATATTGGGATGTCTCCTTTGCATTATGATGCCGTTTTATTTTGCTTGCTTGTTCTATTTGTGCTCCCTTTCACCTCTTAAAAAAATCTTCTTCGCCGTTCAAAAAAAATCACATATTTGTGGGTTTAATTCTATTTTATTTTTTTGGCTAAAAATTTTGAGAAATTAGAGATTAGAGGCAAATTACATTTGTATATAGCATAGATTGATTGATTTAATTATAGTTTTAGTCTTGTAACAAATTCAAGTTTAATGAAATTTTTTTACCTTTCCAAAAAAAAAGATTGATTGATTCTATTAAATCTAATAGGTTGATTTAGGTGATAGTTACAAAATTGTGAAACAAATGGAGGATGATTTGAAGAATGAAAAGATATTGTTCAAGTTCAAAAGGGCGGACTTGAAAAACCAATGTTTCCAGTGTAGGGTATATATTTTATTCTGTAGTATTTTATTTTATTTGGTGTTTTTATGACAGTGTATTTTTTTTTCAAGTTTATATACCCGAAAGGGCAGCCACGACAAGATGAATCAACGTTAACTTTAACCCCGAAGAAGTAGATAATGTGCATGGGGTTGCATCTCACCAACAAAGGGAAACATAGAATACAGTGGATGAGCAAGATTAAGGGCCAGTTCCTTAATTCATGTGGGTAAGATTCTTTTTTTTATTATTATTATTGTTTTATGATAATGACTTTTGTGTATTTTTATTAACCTCTTGATTGTTTGTTTTTTTAGGAAACGACTCGATAAAATTACTTTTACTGAGCCTCGTAAAACAAAGGCAGCTTCGATGAATGTGCTTGGCAGATCCGTTGGAGTTTTTTCCATTAACGATCTGGTATGATCTAAAGAATTCGATCGCCAAGCCGTTCACATCCATTACGTAGGTACCTACACCCGCAGACCTTGTGGTGCCAGGTTGAGCAAATTATCGATTATTAGTGTCATTTTGTTGCAAACTTTTGGACCACGTCAACTTTAATGTATTAAGAGCAACAACGTCGAAGTCATTTGTGAGTTCTTTTTGGACTGTGATTGGGCATGAATGACCACCCTTGTAATGCTCCCTTTTGTGTTAGGACGACAGCTCTTGTTGATTTCTGTTTCTTGTGTCCTTAAAGGTTACTGTTAGAGTACCAGGACTAGCATATTAAGGTAGGGCGGCCATTACCCAATTGTAGTATTCTCTTATGGTTCATATATCTACTTTATGGTTGGTCGAAAAAACTTATGTGATTGGAGAATTGTTTGGGTTTAGAGCTTGCCAAGAAACCTCAATCAACTACATCAAAAAAGTTGAGGCTATTTTGGCGAAATTGTGGAAAGTATTTGTATGATGTAACATTTTACTGAAAACATTATTTCTATAGGAAGTTACGTTGTTGAGCAAACGCACTCCCATCCAATCCTAACGAGAATCTTCACAATTTCCAGTACCATTTTGTTTGCAATGAATGTAAATAGGTAAGAGTTGCAGCACTATAGTTTGAGTACATTTTAACTAAGTTAGCTCCTACTCAACTATCAGTTGACAATGATCAATTGTAAATTTAAAAATGAATGTAATATTTTTTTATTTGTATTCATCAACATTGTGACACAACAATTATAGGACAAAAAGTGTACACGTAGCTAACATCTACTTTTGTGATTAATTATTTTATATGTTTAAATTTTTAATCATGTTGTGTCGTGCCCGTGCTCTTTTCGTGCTCATGCTGTGCATGTATCATGGCGTGACACTCTTAAACGTGTCGTGCCTGTATGAGATGCCTACTGCGGCGACGACCTTTGCACTATATCTTAAAGATAGAAAAAACAACATTAAAAAGATAAAACGGAAAGCATATCAAAGAAATTGATTAAACATTGCCTACGTAAAGAGCTACTTCCTGGGAAGTTCTATCAGCATGTTATCCTCATCCCAAACAATGGAACACAAAAATCCAAAGTGATAAAGCTAAGATTACCACTGACAACAAAATGATAATCGTTATCAAAAGTGCCACCACGGAAGTTGATATATATTGCAAAAGTATTAACGACTTACCTCAGTTTATCTAGTACAACGAGGCATCTTCAATTGCATTCTGCTCATTAACATCTTTAACAGTATCAATGATAGAATCGGCATCAAACATTTTCGCATTATCCCTCTCAATGTAAGTGATTTAGAAACTTTCTAAAGTTCATCCCCATCGTGTTGTGGAGTCTAGTATTCACTTATTTTTGTAGTTACAATTTAGATTTCACCAAGATTACTTAGAGTTCTCAAAATCTCTTCTCTTACGTTCTTATTTTCTTGAAATTGTCTTCAATGTTTTGACGATTTGGGATTCTTGTGCCAAGAAAGAGGGAGAGAGGTCTGGTGTGCCATAAAGATTTTTTAGGCAGAGAGAAAAAAAAATCGTATGAAACCCTCTTAACAATTAGGGATTTTTGTGGGTAAAAAATTGGAAAAAAAATATTTGAGCACTCAATATGTTAACCCTCACTATGTTTTGTTTTATTTAACCCATAGTGTTTACAAAATTAACATTGGTATCCTTGCTTTTCAAATGTTACTAACTACTTACTATCATTTGATTCTTTTTCCCCGAAATACTAGACAGGGGAAAGCCTCCATAGCTTCATAAAAAAAAATTATTTTACATATAATAAGTATAGTTTTTTTCTTTTCGCAGGGCATCCACCCCTACTAGCCCCTCCCTAGCTCTATTCCTGCTTGTACTTAACATCTCTCATTGAAATTTTTTATTTTACATAATAAGTAAAGTTTTTTTCTTTTCGCAGGGGCATCCACCCCTACTGGTCCCTCCCTAGCTCCATCCCTGCTTGTACTTAATATCTCTCATTGTTTCTTTTTTTTTTTTTGATCCACTATCTCTCATTGCTATTTGTTTCAGAAAATGATGCATTTGTAGTGTTCTCGGTTCCTCGGCCATTGATCGTTCCGAGCCAGGCTCCCTCGTTATGAGAGAGACTTGGCGAGCTCATCTGGGCCGAGTACCCATGGGCCTACTACACGGTGGAGAGCACGCTCAGAGTTGTAGGTTCAGAGATAGGCCCCATTGAGGTAAACGAAAATCAGATCCATTAGCTTTTTTATTTTTTGGGCATGTTGGTGAGTATGATTAACGTGTCTATTTTATGATTTTAATGATTTTGGTTATTTGGAGTAGGTTTTTCATTTTCATAAAACGTGGAAGAGTTATTTCATTTCCATAAAATGTTGGGATGTCTCCTTTGCATTGTGATGCCGTTTTATTTTGCTTGCTTCTTCTAATTGTGCTCCATTTCAGCTCTTAAAAAAAGTCTTCTTCGCCGTTCAAAAAAATTCACATATTTGTGGGTTTAATTTTTTTTTCTTTTATTTTGGCTAAAAAATTTGAGAAATTAGAGATGAGAGGCAAATTACGTTTGTATATAGCATAGATTGATTGATTAATCCTAGTATTAGTCTTGCAACAAATTCAAGATTAATGAAATTTTTTTACCTTTCAAAAAAAAGATTGATTGATTCTATTAAATCTAATAGGTTGATTTAGGTGATAGTTACGAAATTGTGAAACAAATGGAGGATGATTTGAAGAATGAAAAGATATTGTCCAAGTTCAAAAGGGCTGAACTTGAAAAACCAATGTTTCCAATGAAGGGTATGTATTTTATTTTATTTTATTTGGTGTTTTTATGACTTTTTTTTTCAAGTTTATATACCCGAAAGGGCAGCCACAACAAGATGAATGCCTTGAACATAAATCTAAACTTTAACCCCGACGAAGTAGATAATGTGCATGGGGTTGCATCTCACCAAAAGGGGAAACATAGAATACAGTGGATGGGCAAGATTAAGGATCAGTTCCTTAATCCTTGTGGGTAAGATTCTTTTTTTTATTATTATTGTTTTATGATAATGACCTTTGTGTAGTTTTATTAACCTCTTGATTGTTTGTTTTTTTAGGAAACGACTCGATAAAATTACTTTTACTGAGCCTCGTAAAACAAAGGCATTTTCGATGAATGTGCTTGATTGATCCCTTGGAGTTTTTTCCATTAACGATTGGGTAAGATCTAAAAAATCTGATCGCCAAGCCGTTCACATCCATTAGCTAGGTACCTGCACCCGCACACCTTGTGGTGCCAGGATGAGCAAATTATCATTTATTAGTGTCCTTTTGTTGCAAACTTTTGGACCACGTCAACTTTAATGTATTAAGAGCAACAACGTTGAAGTCATTTGCGAGTTCTTTTTGGACTGTGATTGGACTTGAATGACCACCCTTGTAATGCTCCCTTTTGTGTTAGGACGACAACTCTTGTTGATTTCTGTTTCTTGTGTTCTTAAAGGTTACTATTAGAGTACCAAGACTAGCATATTAAGGTAGGGCGGCCTTAACCCAATTGTAGTAGCCTCTTATGGTTTATATATCTACTTTATGGTTGGTCGAAAAAACTTCAGTGATTGGAGAATCGTTGGGGTTTAGAGCTTGCCAAAAACATCAATCAACTATATCAAAAAGGTCGAGGCTATTTTGGCGAAATTGTGGAAAGTATTTGTATGCTGTAACATTTACTGAAAACTTTATTTCTACAGGAAGTTACGTTGTTGAGCAAGTGCACTCCCATCCAATCCAAACAAGAGCCTTCACAATTTCCAGTACCATTATGTTTGCAATGAATATAAATAGGTAAGAGTTGAATCACTATAGTTTGAGTACATTTTAACTAAGTTAGCTCCTACTCAACTATCAATCGACAATGATCAATTGCAAATTTAAAAATGAACGTAATATTTTTTTATTTGTAATCATCAACATTGTGACACATCAATTATAGGACAAAAAGTGTACACGTAGCTTACATCTACTTTTGTAATTAATTATTTTATATGTTTAAATTTTTAATCATGTTGTGTCGTGCCCGTGCTCTTTTCGTGCTCATGTTGTGCATGTGTCATGGCGTGACACTCTTAAACGTGTCGTGCCTATGCGGGATGCCTACTGCGGCAACGACCTTTGCACCATATCTTCAAGATAGAAAATCAAACAACATTAAAAAAGATAAAACGGAAAGCATATAAAAGAAATTGATTATACACTGCCTACGCAAAGAGCTACTCCTGGGAAGTTCTATCAGCATGTTTCCCTCATCCCAAACAATGGAACACAAAAATCCAAAGTGATAAAGCTAAGATTACCACTGACAACAAAATGATAATCGTTATCAACAGTGCCACCACGGAAGTTGATATATCTTGCAATAGTATTAAAGACTTACCTCAACTTATTTAGTACAACGAGGCATCTTCAATTGCATTCCTCTCATTCATATCATTAAAAATATCGATGATAGATTCGGCATCAAACATTTTCGCATTATTACTCTCCATGTAAGTGATTTAGAAACTTGCTAAAGTTCATCCCCATCGTGTTGTGGAGTCTAGTATTCACTCATTTTATTTTCTCGAAACTGTCTTCAAAGTTTTGACGATGTGGGATTCTTGTGCCAAGAAAGAGGGAGAGAGGTCTGGTGTGCCATAAAGATTTCTTAGGTAGAGAGAAAAAAAAAATCGTATGAAACCCTCTTAACGATTAGGGATTTTTGTGGGTAAAAATTGGGAGTTAAATATTTGAGCACTCACTATTTTAACCCTCACTATGTTTTGTTTTATTTAACCCATAGCGTTTACGAAATTAACATTGGTATCCTTGCATTTCAAAGGTTACTAACTACTTAATATCATTTGATTCTTTTCCCCAAAATACTAGAGGGGGGCAAGCCTCCTTACCTTCATAGAAATTTTTTATTTTACTTATAATAAGTAAAGTTTTTTTCTTTTTGCAGCGGCATCCACCCCTACTGGCCCCTCCCTAGCTCCATCCCTGCTTGTACTAAATATCTCTCATTGCTTTTTTTTTTTTGATCCACTGTCTGTCATTGCTATTTGTTTCAGAAAATGATGTGTTTGTAGTGTTTCCGGTTCCTCGCCCGTCGATCGTTCTGAGTCAGGCTCCCTCGTTATGAGAGAGACTTGGCGAGCTCATCTGGGCCGAGGACCCATGGACCTACTACACGGTGGAGAGCACGCTCAGAGTTGTAGGTTCAGAGATGGGCCCCATTGAGGTAAACGAAAATCAGATCCATTAGCTTTTTTATTTTTTGGGCGTGTTGGTGAGTATGATTAATGTGTCTATTTTATGATTTTAGTGATTTTGGTTATTTGGAGTAGGTTTTTTCATTTCCATAAAATGTTGGGATGTCTCCTTTGCATTGTGATGCCGTTTTATTTTGCTTGCTTGTTCTAATTGTGCTCCCTTTCACCTCTTAAAAAAAATCCTCTTCGCCGTTCAAAAAAAAATCACATATTTGTGGGTTTAATTTTGCATTTTTTTTTTGGCTAAAAAATTTGAGAAATTAGAGATGAGAGGCAAATAACCTTTGTATATAGCATAGATTGATTGATTTAATCCCAGTATTAGTCTTGTAACAAATTCAAGATTAATGAAATTTTTTTACCTTTCAAAAAAAAGATTGATTGATTTTGTTTAATCTAATATGTTGATTTAGTTGATAGTTACGAAATTTTAAAACAAATGGAGGATGATTTGAAGGATGAAAAGATATTGTTCAAGTTCAAAAGTGCTGGACTTGAAAAACCAATGTTTCCAGTGCAGGGTATGTATTTTATTTTGTGTTTTTATGACAGTGTATTTTTTTTTTCACGTTTATATACCCGAAAGGGCAGCCACGACAAGATGAATGCCTTGAACATCAATGTTAACTTTAATCCCGACGAAGTAGATAATGTGCATGGGGTTGCATCTCACCAACAAGGGGAAGCATAGAATAAAGTGGATGAGCAAGATTAAGGGCCAGTTCCTTAATCCTTGTGGGTAAGATTCTTTTTTTTAATTATTGTTTTATGATAATGACTTTTGTGTATTTTTATTAACCTCTTGATTGTTTGTTTTTTTAGGAAACAACTCAGATAAAATTACTTTTACTGAGCCTCAGAAAACAAAGGCATTTTCGATGAATGTGCTTGACAGATCCCTTGGAGTTTTTTCCCTTAACGATCGGGTATGATCTAAAGAATCCGATCGCCAAGCCGTTCACATCCATTAGCTAGGTACCTGCACCCACACACCTTACGGTGTCGGGTTGAGCAAATTATCGATTATTGGAGTCAATTTGTGGCAAACTTTTGGACCACGTCAACTTTAATGTATTAAGAGCAACAACATCAAAGTCATTTGCGAATGCTCCCTTTTGTGTTATGACGACAACTCTTGTTGATTTCTGTTTCTTGTGTTCTTAAAAGTTACTATTAGAGTACCAAGACTAGCATTTTAAGGCTAGGGCGGCCTTAACCCAATTGCAGCATTCTCTTATGGTTTATATATCTACTTTATGGTTGGTTGAGAAAACTTCTGTGATTGGAGAATTGTTTGTGTTTAGAGCTCATCAGGAAACATCAATCAACTATTGTACATCAAAAAGGTCGAGGCTATTTTGGCGAAATTGTGAAAAGTATTTGTATGCTGTAACATTTTACTGAAAACATTATTTCTACAGGAAGTTACGTTGTTGAGCAAGCGCACTCCCATCCAATCCTAACAAGAGCCTCCACAATTTCCAGTACCATTCTGTTTGCAATGAATGTAAATAGGTAAGAGTTGCATCACTATAGTTTGAATACATTTTAACTAAGTTAGCTCCTACTCAACTATCAATCCACAATGATCAATTGCAAAATTAAAAATGAATGTAATATTTTTTTATTTGTAATAATCAACATTGTGACGCATCAATTATAGGACAAAAAGTGTACACGTAGCTAACATCTACTTTTGTGATTAATTATTTTATATGATTAAATTTTTAATCATGTTGTGTCGTACCCGTGCTCTTTTCATGCTCATGCTGTGCATGTGTCATGGCGTGACACTCTTAAATGTATCGTGCCTATACGGGATGCAATCGACAATGATCAATTGCAAAATTAAAAATGAATGTAATATTTTTTTATTTGTAATAATCAACATTGTAACGCATCAATTATAGGACAAAAAGTGTACACGTAGCTAACATCTACTTTTGTGATTAATTATTTTATATGTTTAAATTTTTAATCATGTTGTGTCGTACCCGTGCTCTTTTCGTGCTCATGCTGTGCATGTGTCATGGCGTGACACTCTTAAACGTATCGTGCCTATACGGGATGCCTACTGCGGCGACGACCTTTGCACCATATCTTCAAGATAGAAAATCAAACAACATTAAAAAAGATAAAATGGAAAGCATATAAAAGAAATTGATTATACACTGCCTACGTAAAGGGCTACTTCCTGAGAAGTTCTATCAGCATGTTTTCCTCATCCCAAACATTGGAAAAAAAAAATTTCAAAGTGATAAAGCTAAGATTACAACTAACAACAAAATGATAATCGTTATCAACAGTTCCACCACGAAACTTGATATATATTGCAAAAGTATTAACGACTTATCTCAGCTTATCTAGTACAACGAGGCATCTTCAATTGCATTCCGCTCATTCATATCATTAACAATATCGATGATAGAATCGGCATCAAACATTTTCGCATTATCCCTCTCCATGTAAGTGATTTAGAAACTTGCTAAAGTTCATTCCCATCGTGTTTTTTTCTTTTCGCAGGGGCGTCCACCCCTACTAGCCCCTCCCTCCCTAGCTCCATCCCTACTTATACTTAATGTCTCTCATTGCTTCATTTTTTTTGATCCACTGTCTCTCATTGCTATTTGTTTCAAAAAATGATGCGTTTGTAGTGTTCCCGGTTCCTCAGCCGTCGATCATTCCGAGGCAAGCTCCCTCATTATGAGAGAGACTTGGCGAGCTCATCTAGGCCGAGGACCCACGGGCCTACTACACGGTGGAGAGCACGCTCAGAGTTGTAGGTTCAGAGATGGGCCCCATTGAGGTAAACGAAAATCTGATCCATTAGCTTTTTTATTTTTTGGGCATGTTGGTGAGTATGATTAGTGTTTCTATTTTATGATTTTAGTGATTATTTAGGAGTAGGTTTTTTCATTTCCATAAAACGTGGTAGAGTTTTTTTTTTTCTTTTTGCAAGGGTGACCGCCCCTACTGGCCCCTCCCTAGCTCCATCCCTGCTTATACTTAATGTCTCTCATTGCTTCTTTTTTTTTTTTTTGGATCCACTGTCTCCCATTGCTATTTGTTTCAGAAAATGATGCGTTTGTTGTGTTCCCAGTTCCTCGGCCGTCGATCGTTCCGAGCCAGGCTCCCTCGTTATGAGAGGGACTTGGGGAGCTCATCTGGGCCGAGCACCCACGGGCCTACTACACGGTGGAGAGCACGCTAAGAGTTGTAGGCTCAGAGATGGGTCCCATTAAGGTAAACAAAAATCAGATCCATTAGCTTAAATTTTGAAGCAAAGTTGGATGATTCGTAAACACCCTTCTTGATATCGGATTGAGATGATTTTTTGTAGGGACCTTAAATGAAGTATTTTGAATAAAATGAGCGGCTCCGATCATCTTTGCGGGACCTGAGACGGACGCAAAAGGGATCTGTGCGCGGCTGCTGTACAACAACTGCTGTACCAGTAGCACCGTTCTATTAAGGCTAGGGCGGCCTTAACCCAATTGTTAGTTTCTCTTATAGTTTATATATCTACTTTATGGTTGGTCGAAAAAACTTCTGTGATTGGAGAATTGTTTGTGTTTAGAGCTCGCCAAGAAACATCAATCAACTACTGTACATCAAAAAGGTCGAGGCTATTTTGTCGAAATTGTGAAAAGCAGTTGTATGCTGTGACTTCTACAGGAAGTTACGTTGTTGAGCAAGCGCACTCCCATCCGATCCTAACGAGAGCCTCCACAATTTCCAGTACCATTCTGTTTTCAATTTCCGATTCCTCGGTGCTCAATCACCAAGACTCCAAGAGCCCTCCTTGTTTATTTTTTTTTCGGTTGAGGTAGACATTCAACAAAAACTGAGAAAAAGAAAAAGAAAAACCTTCACTGAAAAGAGAGAGAGGGCAGACCTTGCAATCGGGCTACAAAGGTCTATAACAACGTGACAGTCGAATATCTGAAATTATAAGAAGCAAGACGGAGATTGCTTTCGTTCGGATAAAAAGACAATAAAGGGCTCTTTTACATTCCTTAAATAAATTTTGCGAAACTTGATAGGCGTATATCATATGCACACATTAGTTCACATTGGAATAAATATAAGCATCCTGCATCAAGTGCTATACAATGCAGGAAAATATACACACCTAATTTTCTGCTGCATCAAGTGTTACTCATAATCCAGACAAAAGGGATTAGTAAAACCTTATTGATGATAGTAACTTTTAACTTTCCAACTTACACACAACAAATCCACACCCACGCAATAAATTTCTCGTCTAGTCCTCCCGCATTTAAAAAGGCACACAGAAAGGAGCAAAAAGAAAGAAAAAGACTTCAAAATTTCCCCCCTCTTACAAGGAAAGAACGATATAAAGGGCCTCGCCAACATCACAAGCAATCACTGTAAAATCAAGATTGAATATGAAATATAGTGAAATGCCAAAATAAACACCGAAAAATGAAAGAAAAGAGGATGTCAATGTAAAAGATGGCTGCAAATGTCGACTCAAGTAAAACCAAGTCTTGGGAGGAAGCAAGCTACAGATACTGTACATTTGCTCTCAGGTGCTCTTTAGCTGTACATCAAGTCGCGATATGGTTACCTTTCCACTGTCCTTATTTTCTCACGCATTTTCCTCTCTAGACACCTGAAACGTTAGAAAAACAGTTCAACAGACACGAACTGGGAAAATCCGCAACTCACAAAATTTCAAAATAAAAGCTGTTGAGTGAAGTAAACTTTATACTCCTAACAAGGAAGCTACAGTTACATGACAATAAACTCCAACATTCATTCCAGAATAGGGTAAAAATTAGCTCCACATTGCTTGGCCCTATCAACTTGCTCCAAGGACATTATTTTTCGTAAATCTACAAGTCAAAAAGACACGTCAACGAAACAACGTCCATTATAATTTCCTGCCATGATTATAATTTCTCCACTCACCATGAGGTCAATCTTCATTACATCCAGGAGCTAATGTTCTTGTGAAACATACCATGGGTCCCTACTCCCACTTACTTGGCTGTTCGTATGAACATAAAAAAACGGAAATGTACACCGAAATGGTTGAAATGCAGCTTTGGCTCTTTAAAATCTTCAATGCTACTCTTCCAGCATAACTTTAGGAGATAAAGTTTCGATTTTACAAGAAAAAGCTACCTATTCATTAGGATCTTCTATTATAACTAAACCGAGAGTGCCAAGCAAGAAACCCACACCAAGAGATGGTAGAGTAAATATTTCATGGATAATCAATGGGCCTACTTTAGATGGGAAACTACATATTTTAGAAACTTTATATTTCAAGACACTACATTTATGCAGGAGAGGCACAATTTGCCACATTCCAAAGAGAATATATTTAAAAGATCATCTAAAGGGAAGATTCCATCATTGGCAAAGGATCACTTTTGGATAATTAGCACAAAATAAGTTCGATCCATAAACATGCTGACCAAATGATTACCGAGAATTCAGACAAATAGAATGTGAAAGAGAAATTACCAGGTAAGGGAATGTGGTAAAGCCCCAACAGAAAATATTGACCCATTGTATCACAGTCCGTAATAGTTTCTCACGGGAGAGAAGATAACCCCTGATTCCCTGAATGAGCCTTAAGTTCCTCATCTCTCTGAACACTTGCACTGTTTTCAAAACCACGGGCATCTGAATGCTCTGCTCTCACGTCTCCTGCCTTCAAATCACAACTTGACTCCACTTCATTCTCCAATGTTGATGAATCCATAATGTTAACCCTGTATGATTCAAGCTCAGCTTCTAGATCTTGTACCTCTTTCTCCTTCTCCGCAAGAAGATTGTTTGCCTTTTGCAGTGCTTCCACATCGTACTCAGCTTGCTCTTCCATCATTCTAAGGCACTGCAAGGCTTCCATATGAAATGTTGCCTTCTCCTCCTGTAGTTTTGTGATCATGGCCATTGCTTGATTCACAGCGACTGCAGATGCGTTTCTCTCTTCCTCTAACTCCTTGTACAAGGAAGCCATTATCTTCTTGTCGTGCTCCACCTGTCGTTTCAACCGATCCACCTCACTTTCACCTTCTATTTCACTGAGAATACTCCCATCTTGAGATAAACCAGACTCATTTCTCTCAAGGGACATTCTTTTCTGAAGCATATGCATCCCAATAGAGCTACAAAAATCATATTTGACTTCATCACCATTTCCAGATACTTTTGGAGTCGTGTCATTTGAAGGTAATTCAATTCCTCGGGTAGATGATATTTGCAACAGCAAGAGCTTCATATCTTCACTAACTTTTGAAGAATCTTTCGCAGATATTTGCTCTAAGAGCTTTCCAGACAACTGTCTTTGCTCTAAATGCCTTCCAGACAATTGTCTTCCTCCATTGCCAATAGCTAGCTTATAAGCATCGCCAAGCTCCAAGTCATTAGGCATCTGTGAAGTACCATCACCTAGAACAGGGTTTATTTCCAAAATCTTTGTACTTCTTGTAACAGGCTGCCTTCCTGCCTCAGAGATCTCTTTGGAATATTTTTCCCCCGCTATAATTTCCCGGGCATCTACTACAAGGGACCAGAGAGAGAGAGAGTCGAACATTACTGAATAAGACAATGGTGTGCTTGGATGACATATACTTTTTTCTTTTGGCCATGTTAATGACATATTTTACTAAAACGAGTAAATATGATACCTAGAGTTTGTAAGTATATAATCAATAACAGCGTGAAAAGGGTAATATAACCGGAGGAAAAGTGTAGAGAAGGCGAGGACATTCAGTCCAAATGTCAATGCTATGCGCAAAGAACAAGAATGCATTTCAAATAATAGTAGAAAAACCAACATGTCTTCCATTTTCAGAACCTATTTGGAATTTAAAGTGGAACCTATGGAACGGAAATAAGTTGAGAAAAACATGTCCATAACTTTCAAACCTACGGCAAGCTTTTGATATTCCAATAGGGGGGATTCCATTATGTCAGCTGACTGAGGGACATTATCAAAAATGCAAATTTAGAAGCTGCAGAATCATTACCGTTGGGTTCAACTTGTGGCCAGGTGAATTCATCTAACCCATGCCCAATTGCTGCAGTAGATGGAAAAGACTCAAGCTGCACCTTTGAATCTAGAAGTGAAAGCTCAGGCGAGGAATCTAGATGTATCAGTTTCTTTGAGGTTAAATCATCAGCTAGAGTAATAGAGCAAGGCTCCATCTGAACACATTGAAGAGTGAGTTCTTCCTTGAGATCACTGGTTTCGCGAATTAGAGCAGTACCATCAACTTCATCATCGAAAAATGGGACTTCTGATTCGGTATCAGAAGTAACCTTCACTTTAACATACTGATAATCATCAGAACTCTTTGTTCCCACATGTGAATCTCCAAGTGACCCTTTTGTCAGGACCTCGCAGTTATGTTTTGTAGCGACTGAAAAGGGCATGTCAAGTTCATCAACCTCTGACCCAATCGACTTATAATGGAGCAACTTATTCCCATGACTTCTCAAACTATAAGGCTTATTGCAACAAGAACAATCCCTCATGCTTGAATCACCAAACTCATGATCCTCGAGTAATGGATCCAGATCAAGCTCAGGATGAGGATGAGGATCTGTCCCTATTTTACCCACCAATAATCTATATGTTTCCGAGTTTGATTTATTTATTGTGGCAAATGAGAAGAGACAGCTTTCACATATTCCCTGAACATCAACAAGTTTATTGTGCACATGACAAAGGACCAAAGATGAAATCTCCAACTTATGTTTTCTGCACATCAAATCCCAACAAAAACCAAGTTTCTCATTGCCCAAAACATGATCAAGTCTAGAGCATAGCAAGCAAGGAACTGGCAATCTGGAATAACGGGCAAATGTTGTGACCACGTATGAGAAAATTGCATCAATAAACAGCATAAAGATGAGTAACCACTCTCGAGCAGCCGATGCCAAAGACATTTTGGAACTGTTGGAAACTCTCTGTGATTCAATAGGTGAAATGACTCTTGCAGCCATCCACCAGCAGAACTAATCAAACAACTACTTCGGCAGCCCAGACAAATCAACTGCAATCCTCCTGTAATGAAACTAAAATAACTCAATACTGGTGAATAGAAAGACAAAGAAGCAAGTGAAAATAACAGAGAAACCAAAGAAAGGATAAAAAGGAACCACACATTCAATGTGAAAGCCAACATGGGACAAGAATGTAAACCCATAATCAGAACGTGCGATCGAATTCTTTGTGCACCTCAAACCAGATCAGAAACTGATGTACATGCTCCAGACATCACTAGACAATTTAACCAAAAAAAACGAACTTATCTGAGGCAAAAGCAACTATGCCTCGTGCACACATGACCAGTATCAAATACAGTCAAAGGTATCATACATGAATCTTGAAAACAATAAAATATTCAAGTCAGGAATCCATTTTCCAATTTCTAATCAATTCGTCAAATAAATCTAGTAAATACAATAAGTAATTAGAGATAAGATTCCTGATAAATTTTCTTGTGTGTATGTGCTTGTGTTTGACCGGGCAGAGGGGTTCTTCCCAGACCTATTCTCATACGGAATTAAATACCAATATATACGATAAAACCCTCGTGTGTACACGGTTATCTCCAAAAAGAAATGGAAGAAAAAAACATTCATCGTAAAACAGCCGATCAATACCCAATACCTAAACACCGACCGGACACCCAACAAAAACCCACAAACAGAATCCATAAATGTTGAAGAATCGTAACATAGATTCAAAAACCAAAACCCCTCAAATCACAAATCCCAACATACATATAGAACCATGGAGAAAGGGATCATGATTCCAATACAAACAGAGAATTGGTAAATCAATCTGAATAACAATCGAAAACAGGTATATAGCTCAGCGAAACCACACCTGATCAACGATCACCCGATGAACCCACAAACAAAATCGGTGAAATCCACGGAAGAAGCAGCGATCGTCGAATCAAAAAGTGACGCGTCTGCCGTGGTCTGGGTTTTTATTCCTTTCGACAAAAAATACTGTTGGCGTTTTGACAATGTAACAGTTATCAGAGATTCATCAAACAGTCAAAGAGGAAGACCAATGCAAGAATAGGTTGGAATGAGAAACCGAAGGGAGTTAAATGTTTCCAAATAAACGAGTAACCGATGATGATGGGAATTGGGATACATGCGTTTTGGTGCAGAGATGGTAAAAGTAGAAACAAACGCGCCGACTATTAACCTACTGGATAGGCGAATAAAAAGGGTGGGGTGGCCACCGCCCATAAAAAAAGAAGAAAAAGTAGGCGCTTTTCAACGAACTACAGGTTGTTGGATGATAATGATCACACACACAAAAAAAAAGAAAGGTTGTTGATGATTGGATTGAGAACAAAAGGACTGGATTATGCTCGTCAAATTGGTCTCCTCGGAAATTACGTATCGGGAATCGTTTGATGTGAAATTAAACTATTATTTTTGAAAATTGTATAAATTGATAACGATCGACATAATTTTGAAAATAATTGATATTCTTTGTGAGTTATAAGAAGTGAACAGTCGTGATCGTTGATATGGGCACGGAAAATCCCAAAAATAACTTCAGTTGGACTCTCCGGTCTCTATAATTCATTTGATAAAGAATGCACTTGAAAAAATAAAATTAATTAGTGTGTATTCAGAGCGTGTTGCACTTGCAAAATGCTAGGCTTGCAAGCCGAATACGTATTTTAGGTCTTCCAATTAAATCATGAAAGTTATCCATGAGCGAGCAACTTCATCTTTAACTATTGTGTCTCGCTGAATCTATAAAGACACTTTTCATAGGCAATAAAATATTTGTATGTTTTTCCTTCCTCCCTTTCCTCTTGTCTTCCTCTTTGTTGTTCTTTCTTAAGAGTTGCTAGGCTTCTCTCTCCCTCTCCCTCTCCCTCTCCCTCTCCCTCTAGTCATCTAGTGACTAATTTGCTACAAGCAATACGTTTGAATCATAACTTCTCCTTATTTTTATGTGTGATTTTGGTAAACAAACCACAAAAAGAGTCATTTATGATTGAATTTTTAGAGCTTCAAACTATAAAATAAGATGGAGTATAGAAAAGCGGGGACAATATTTATGCCGTCTTAATTTGTGTAGTTCAACATAAATATAGTTGCTTCATTAAAACGAAGAGTTTTTTTTTTAAAACATCCCTCAAACCATGCATCAGATTTTTACTTAGTCCTCAAATTATCAAAATGGTTTACTTAGTCCTCCAACTATTGGCTTGGATTCTATTTCGTCCTCCTGTTAAGTTCCAAACAGAAAAACGGACGTTTTGTTGTAAAAAAAAAATTCCAACCACCAATTTGCAATCCTATGGAGTAGAAACGTGATTATGAGAGCCTTAGAGAAAAAATTTGATTATGTCTCTTTAAAATAATAAGATCTTCACACCCATTCAAACGGATTAAAATTTGAGCACTTAATTTTTTGAGACAGTTTATATATTAAAAAATATAGTTAAAAAATTAAGTGCTCAAATTTTAATCCGTTTGAATGGGTGTGAATCTTATTATTCTGATCATATTATTCTAAAGAGATATAATCAAATTTTTTCTCTAAGGCTCTCATAATCACGTTTCTACTCCATAGGATTGCAAATTGGTGGTTGGAATTTTTTTTTTTTTAAACAAAACGTCTGTTTTTCCTTTTGAAACTTAACAGGAGGACGAAATAGAATTCAAGCCAATAGTTGGAGGACTAAGTAAACCATTTTGATAGTTTGAGGATTAAGTAAAAATCTGATGCATAGTTTGAGGGATGTTTTCAAAAAAAACTCTAAAACGAAAGAATTATGTATTCTATTACCTATATTTTTTAAACATAAACTCGTATGCATGTGGGTCTCTCTCTCTCTCTGCCCTCTTCGCTCTTCGTTTTGTTAAATTTTGAACTTTTCGCGGCCTTCCTCTATTTACAAATTGGAAAATTTTCAAAATGACATCTGAACTTTGCACCAAATGTCACAGAGACACCTGAACTTAAGTTTATTTTAATTAAACACCTGTACTAACAAAATTTCCAAATTTAGACCCCCGCCGTTCTATTTTGTCCAAAAAATTGCTGACATGGCATTTCCAACCCGTTTACGTTGCCCCATGTACATGTTTCCAATAAGGGACGATGCACCCAAGTGAAACTCATAGGCAAACTTCATTGTCTCTTGTTGGAAACAAATGCAATGGGGCAACTTAAAAAGGTTAGAGATGTCATGTCAGCAATTTTTGGGACGAAATATAACGGCGGGGTCTAAATTTAGGGATTTTGTTAGTACAAGTGTTTAATTGAAATAAATATAAGTTCAAGTGTCTAAATTTGGAGATTTTGTTAGGACAGGTATTTAATTAAAATAAATTTAAGTTCATGTGTCTCTGTGACATTTGGTACAAAGTTCATGTGTCATTTTAAAATTTTTCCAATTTGTAAATAGAGGAAGGCCGCGAAAAGTTCAAAATTTAACAAAACGAAGAGCGAAGAGGGCAGAGAGAGAGAGAGAGAGAGAAAAGCCAGGGCGATGAGGGATCCCATAGTGGAAATCGAGGACGAAGATTTCCTGTCTCAGGTAGCCGCAGCCGAGGCCGAAGCTCTATCCTCCAAGCGGCGCAAGATCACCGCCGCCGCCGCCACTATTCCCAATTCCGCCGACGAAAAGGCGGCGGAGGCGGAAGGCGTCTACACCGCAGCTCTCAGAGGGAGCAGAAGCCTCCTGTTCCAGCAGAAAACCAGCACCATCGGATCGAACCCTCGAACCAGAGCCGCGGCCAATAATAGCAACGTGTTTGCTACTCCCGAATTAGGCGGTGGAGGAGGAGGGGAAGGATCGTGCTTTAAGTGCGGGAAATTAGGGCACTGGGCGCGCGATTGCGGCGAGTCCGGTTCGAATTCGCGCGGTCCGGTCGATGATCCGTCGGTTCAGGAGAAGACGTGTCCGTGTGGATTGGGGACTTGTTTGGTTCTCACTGCTAATACTGAGAAGAACCGCGGCCGGAAGTTCTACAAGTGTCCCGTCAGAGAGGTCTCTCTCTCTCTCTCTCTCTCTCTCTCTCTCTCTCTCTCTCGTGTTTTGATTTGCATATTGTTTGCCACTTGGTAGTGAATTAGAATCGTAGATTAGTCTTATTACTTAGGGCTGCGAAAGGACGGGTGAAGGAGTAGTGAAGCTAAGTTAAAAGCGTGTTGGGGTTTGTTTCTTAGTCGAATCAAACTCGAACAAGTTTTTATCGAGTCGATTATAAATTGAGCTCGAGTAACTTATTTTTTTCCTATATATTATCTTCGTGGTTTATTAAATTTATATCCATCATCAGTCATTTGCATATTAAGCCTAGCATTTAGTTGTTCAGAGTTCAGACTTGATTTGAAACCCTAACAAGCTTTAAAAAAATGTTGGAAGTTAGCGAGAAAATATGTGTAGTACTACAGACAAACTTAAAATGGCCATTCATTTACACAAAAAGAAAGAAGAAGGGTTCTATTGGATGCTCAATGTACCCTTATCGAGTTTAATAACATTGCTTTTTGCCTATCAAAAAAAGAAAGAAAGAAGGTAATAATAGAAGAGTATGTGTACCGTATAGTGGTGGAAATGAAAGCAGTGAAGACATTAGTTGTAAGGGAAACTTATTACATTTTAGTCTCATTTGACACTCTTTGTCTAATTTATGTTCATTGTGAATTCTGAAATAACATGGTGTGTTTTGTTCTCTCTCATTCCAATTGAAGAAATTATGCGTATCAACATTTAGACATTGGTAAGTGATGCATGCGATTTGGTTGGTTGGAGTATATTATGCGCTTCTGTCAATTGCATTAGTCAAGTTTAAAACACATTCTCTGAACATGTGTGGAGATGTTAACTGGCTCAGGAAAATGGGGGCTGTGGTTTCTTTGAGTGGTGTGACAAAAATGAAGGAACCAATAACCCAGGTTTCAGGAGCCAGAGTCATGCGTCGAATCCTTCAGTCCCAGATCTTTCTTGTCCATGCGGTGCTGGGTCCTGCCTAATACTGACAGCCAAAACAGGAAAAAATATAGGCCAGGCATTCTACCGATGTCCTGCAAACCAGGTACTAAATCTTTTTGTTAAGTTATTCATCCTACTATTCATTGGATGGCATGTCAATCACAACTTCATTGTATTACTATTTCGTACCATGATAATTCCACGACCTCAGATAGGCATTATCTTCAAAAATCCTCGGGTCCTACATTGTTGTGGACATCATAGATGACTTTCTTTGACTCAAATTTCAAAATAGAGAATCAGAGTAATAAGAACTGGAAGAAAAATCGTTGACATTTGAGACCTGAATTATTAGTTGTTCTCTGTCGCATCCCCACTGTTATTACGTCTGTAATGACTGTTGTGGCTGGTACATGAAGGCATGGTCAGTCACTCTGCATTTTGGTCCCGGTAATATCATGGATGCCTGTGGGTCTTCGTTGTCCATTTGATATGGGATAGAACTGAAGCTAAGGGTACTGGCAGAAACTGATGGCGTGTTGCTCCATAATTAGGAAGTAAATTACTTGGACAAAGGCACTTAGGCAAGACAAAAGATCAATGATTCAATGTAAATATCAATTGTGCATAAATGCGTCTCTAACAAATTAGGAAGTGAATAGTTCTGTCTTAATACATTAACTATCTATGGCGTGTGGCGTGTGTGGACTATTTACTCATCTAAATGCACCTACCAAACAAATATACTCCTAAGGGTTCTGCGGATATTTTAATGCTTGATGAAAGTTAAATGTTTCATACTTCGCAACTGTTGGGATTTCGAAGAAAAAGGTCAATGGATTATTGGATTGTGTCTTTCCCCTTAGCCAAAGAGTGTGCATAGACATGACCCATACATAGCAATATCGGTGATACTGAAATGTACCCCAATTCCATACCACGATTCACAACCCAGTTTGTACTTTAATTCTGACAACTCCCGGTGACTTCTCTAAAGATATGCCGACGGTCTCTAACAGTTAGTTACAACCTCATGTTCACCTTAGATTTACAGGAGGTACCTTCTCATTACGCCATATTGCAGAACGCACGTGAAATTTCTATTGCATGGCTATTAGCAGGGGAATGGTCTGCCTCACTGGGATGTTTTGGCTCTCATCCAATCAATGCTCCCTCTTGTGCCTGTGATAGGCTTCTTCCATTCTCAGATGAACCTATGATCAGCTCTTCCACAACTGACTGATTTGAATATCCTCTATCTGCGACCTACTTAGGAGCAATTCTTCAACAAGGAGAATGGCTTATTCTTTGACCTTATCAATGCAAGCACGTTTTCCATTGCTGTCACATGGTTTACTAATTCTTGACATGCCGATATTGTGGCAATGCCAAAAACTTCATCTCCAGAAAATTTAGGAAGGACTTGCATTATAAGACAAACAAGGAGAAAAGGTATTCCTACTCCTTTTCATTGACATGGCTTCGGGATCAGACTTTTATACGAGAATAATGGTAATGGACCACCAACCACCACATTAGTGAGAGTGGATTGGACTGATGACCATGAAGGGAAACTGGTTCTGAAAACCAAATTACTTATTTGCATGATTTCCACCAAGTTTATGCAAACATGATTGCTATTATGTGCATGTGGGTAAGTACATCCATGTTGTAGGATGGTGTATTGACTTTCTGTTGTCTTTGAAACTCTTATCCTGTTGTTTTTTAGCAGAAGCGCAAGATGTAAACAACTTGATAAGTGTGAAAAAGTAGCTTCTACCATGATCCATTGCATGATATTGGTTATACAGTATCATTTTGGAATTGTTGCTGGTGGCTAATGCATC
This sequence comes from Rhododendron simsii, assembly GCA_014282245.1. Taxonomy (NCBI): domain Eukaryota; kingdom Viridiplantae; phylum Streptophyta; class Magnoliopsida; order Ericales; family Ericaceae; genus Rhododendron; species Rhododendron simsii. The sequence goes on along the minus strand of CM024959.1, from coordinate 7,867,834 downwards.
ATTTGTAGATGCTATGAAATTGGCTTTGGCTCTTTGATGCTTCAACAGGCATGCAATTTAGAATTTTCACTCAGATGAGAAAAAATTATTTAGATTACCTGTACCAATGTCGTATGTGTTATTTTGATGTGAATGGTGCAACCAGTATTGGGTGGTTTGATTTATGTACTTCCTTGTTCAGGGAAGCTCTTGTGGTTTTTTCAAATGGTGCCACGATCAGATGACTACAAATAGCTCCCCAGTTTCAGTCAACACCTCCATGGTTCATAAAACAACTGAAGTGGGCAACAAGAACTATGGCACAAGAGGTGGTTCTTCGTGTTATAATTGTGGCCAAGATGGGCATTGGGCAAAAGACTGTACCCAACCTCCACTTCAAAATCCTGCTTATCGAGCAAATAGCTCCCCAGTTTCAGTCAACACCTCCATGGTTCATAAAACAACTGAAGTGGGCAACAAGAACTATGGCACAAGAGGTGGTTCTTCGTGTTATAAATGTGGCCAAGATGGGCATTGGGTAAAAGACTGTGCCCAACCTCCGCTTCAAAATCCTGCTTATCCAGCAAGGAGTTATTATGCTTAATCAGGCACTTCTACAAGTATGGTAGTAGTACCTTTTTTTTCCTAGTGAAGCCAAGTGAAATCGGTTTATCAAATGCGGTTTAGGTTACCAGTGGTGATGTAATGTAACTTTTATATACTCGGAACGTTGCAAGACTAGATGTATATGGATTGGTGGTGTGCTTCTTCTTGGAAGATAACTGCTGGACTAACCTAACATTTGCGCTGTTAACAATTTGCTGGTGCGTTAACTTTTGTTGCTTGGGGGTGTTTCAAGTTTCATCCGTTGATAATAGTGTGGTTGGGTGGCTTTTCTTGTGAATGTTTTTTTCCATGAATGGAGTTGCGAAGTGGTGACCGATACGGTACAGTTTAGTTGAATGGAGTCACGGTTTACATTTTTTCCATAATTTTGAAAAGATATTGCTTCACTTCCTGGCCCCTGATTAACTTTGGATGTATTTCAACTGTACTAGGTTGGAAACTCGAGTTTTGTGTTAGAAAAGGACTCATAGGGTCGCACCGTCACAGGGTGTGGAGGCAGCTTCCGTCAGGTTCCCACTGGACTGCACGAGATGCAGTCCGGCCATTTTCATCCACTTCCCGAACCCACTTCGACGATCAGACTTGTTTATATTGTAGAACTAACTAATACTAATGCAAAAAAACTCAAGTTGATCGAATGCCTGAACATGGTAGATTTATGTCAGACAAACTGATTTGGGAACACTAGATCATAACTTGCAGAACCCAATTTTTAACAGATAATTGTGCTCCATTTAGGTATCGACTGGTATCCAATCAGCTTGATTTTTGGCGCGGTTGTTCTTACCAATATGTGACACGATATGAACAAGTTTGATCATCAAAATGGATCCAGGAGATGGCCAAAAATGGCTGCACAAACACCCTGTGCAATCCACTGGTCACCCAAAGGAAAGCCGCCTCCTCAGAGTCATCGAGATTTGAAGTAAAGTGCCAGGGTCACTGAAATTTGGAGGTAAAATGCGAAATTTACCATTCCTTCTTTTAATGTTCCATAGAGACATTCTAAGCTTGGATTAAAGCTTAACTTAAAAAATTATCCAAGGTTACTTTGTTTATGAATCAACAAAATCAAACAAACTTTTAAGAACAACTCGTCGACAGCTTAACTTTGTTTGACAGCCCTAACCATGAAGCACACAAGTTTATCGATGCGTATATACAAAATAGAGACTTACAACCATCATACAAGGATCCAATGGGAAGGTAAACAAATCCATCCGGACCCTTCAGTTACTTTAAGTCAAAAAACAGAAGATGGAGACCCTTCTAACAGCCAAAAGGGGAAGGGTAGATAACTCCAAATGTTATTAGTTCGTGAAGCAGCTGTATAATTTTTTAACTTCTGTTGAAGAAGTCTAAGAGTGATCCGGCTCCATGTGATTCAAACGGAAGGTACCTTCATTCTTGTGTACCTGAACTTTGAACTTCTCCTCTTTGTCTCCCCTCTTTAGTTTGAGAAGCATGTCAATCTTTGAAGATTCCTCAATCACCTGTATTTATCACAACCCCAGAAGTCATATATCCTGTAATTTAGGGTGTGTATTGCAGTGTCAACTCTGTTGTCTATTAAGGCAAGCTACGTAACTGCCACATGTAGCAAAGCATTATTAATAGCCTGGACCAATGCGGGTGCGTTTGTGTCTGTGTATGCAACTTTGCATATAGATCATAGATGGTCAATTTTATCATTTTCAAGAAACATATGCAACCGCTAATAAATAAATAAAAAAACAGAAACATATGCAAACTCAAATCTTTCGCCTGAAAACATAATACACAAATTGTTGGCTATACCTCAGCTTTTGAGTGAACAATCTCTAGAAGTTCGTAAGGGAACAATGAGTTGGACCTCTGCTGGATGGTCTTGACAGCATGATGCGCCGCATCCTGGACCACGGGATCATGCGCTGGGACTGTTTGCCATCCGGGGGCATGGCCATCTGGTTTACAATCACCATCAGTATCAAAGAAAGAAATCATTCGAACTTGGAGATACTATGCCCCTGATAATGCTAGAGCTGAAATGGATTGCAGTTAGAAACTTAAAAAGCAAGATATGTTGCCTCTTTGTGCTAAAGGTAAGAAAATTTTAGTTACATGGCGCGAGTTGACTATCAGTAGAAGACATACACACCTAAAAACAGAAAGTCACTCTAGATGCTGGCACTATGGCATCACAGGGAAACACTCCTATCAATTAGGAAGATGGACAATGTGAAATTAACAATCAAGAAGAGTGAAAAATCTTCATGCACAAGGAGTCCTTGCTGACCTAAAGAGTTCGCCAATCACCATAGATTATCCCATCAGTAATCCGCTCCTAATACAATCACTTCCAAAAAATGTAAATGGGAAATCTAAAAATGTTTCATGCCCATATAGTGTTGTGCATCCAAGTCTAGCTATTCACAGTATTACTATAGACTATCCTAGTCTATGATGAGTTTAAGTTGTTTAACCAACAATAGTTCAGTGAATAACTAATGAAAGAACAAATGCATATCTAGATGGAAGATGTAAAAGCATTGCATGAGACAATCCAAGAATTACTTCCATGGGATTCAAACTTAAAGCAATTGGGGAATATGATAACTGATAACTCACGTACAGGATAACTCATTAAGAACAAAATGAAGCCAGAACTTAACACATTGAGCTTTACGATTGCCATATACCTCTCCCGGCACCAAGATCCGATGGGGTAAGCGAAGGAGTTTCACCAACATGCTTGAATTCCTGCAGTTCCTTGAAGCCCATCCATGGCTTCACCCAAACCTTTGCCTCATAGAGTTTCTTTTTACCAGCATCAACAGCCTCAATAGTTAAATGGTGCAAGGTACCAGCAACCACTTGTTCTTGGGCCTTCACCACCCGTGCAAATTCAAGGAGGGCATTCTTCAGAAAAGAAATAGGCTTAAGGTGAAAATAATGCCAACAATATTTAACGATCTTGAATAACTTTTCAGTTATCCCAAAGCACTTTTATCAATCCATTTCACAGATTTCAATACACTTTTTACCCATCGTACTAGGTTATTAGCATATTCAAAATATTAAACACAGTCTAATTAAGAAGAACAAGATTTAGAATAGTTGGTTTTATCTATGTGCTTGTTCTTATTGGGAGAAGAAGGCCACAAAGATCATCTGAAGGATAGAGATGATCGTGTAAGTTGAAACCAATGGACACTGAAAATTATTTGGGACACAAAGTAAACACTGGCAATGAATTTTTCTTGGAGAGAGGAGAGGCAAACACGAGAAAAGAAGAGAACTTCCCAGCAGCCAAAGGATACCAATCAAGAATGCAAGTAGCTTTCTTCTTTTTCAAGTTGCTCGAGGGAGGGGTTACAGTGAACTAGTGCCAAATGCATAAGCAATTTTAAGGATTGCACACTAAAGCAAATATCCCAAAGGAACATACAGCATAATAAATCAGTACTTTCTGTTTTCCCAGTTGCATTGAATCAAGGGATCAAACATTTCCCAGTTGCATTGAATCAAGGGATCAAACAAGCAAGTAAGAAACATCTGAAAAAGGGCCACATAGGAACTTCAATTGGGAAGTTGAATAATATAACTATTTATTGGATCCTTTATGTAAGCAATCTAAGGGTGCATTGGGTAACAACTAAAAAGAAAAGAAAAGAGCGGCTATGTATGGCTAATGGTTTGCAGAGGAATTTGGAGGGAAAAGAAGATACATTTACTTCTTTAGCTTCCCTATCACTTCCCTGTTCCCTTGTTATCCCTACACAAAAGATAAACCCATAACCCAAACACAGCTTTAGGCTGTATTTGGATCTGGGATTTGTTGGGTCTAAGAGAAAAGGCAAGGGATTCTTCTCGTCTACATCAGAAAAGATCCAAACAACCCAAATGAGTAATTTCTGGTGAGATTGGGTGAGAAAGGGGAAGGGCCAATCAAAAATTTCCTTTCTTTTTTTTACTTTCCCTCCATTTCTCACAAAAAAGCTCAATCTAAATGACTGACTGATTTCATAAGAAACCACAACCCTTTCCTTTCTTTTCTCATGAAAGCCCTCAATCCAAATGGGCTGACACGCATATGAAAACCCGTAACCGTAAAATTGAGAGAGAGAGAGAGAGGACCTCTTTGGAGTTGTGTTGTTCGACGGCGAATCGGGCAAGGCCGTCGACCTCGTCGGTGTTCTGATTGGACGAGTGAGAATCGTGCACTCCTCCCAGGGTTGCCATCTTCGTCGCAGGAAAGAGGGTTCCTTCTACTTCGCTGCTACAAAACCCCCCTTCTTCAAATTGAAATTGAGATCCAACAACAAATACAGGGAACACAAATGCTAGCACAAGGGGAAAGAAGAAGAATATATAGCGTACCATTTTGCGCCCGTTTTATTTTCTTTTTAAAACTTATCTTCGGACGACTCCCCTCCCCTGTCTATTTCCGTCGAGAATTTGATACGTGGCGTACGCGTGTCGCTCTTGGGCTCTGCCTTTTTGTGCAAAGGCATCTTTCTTTTTTTCTTTCTTTTTTTTATGGTAACATAGAGCATCACGCACAGATTGCGCGTGCTTCGGACTAATTTCCATGGCTTCTCTTACAGTTATTTCACACGCTTACACGTGGGGTGAGGTGGCCTCGAGAATTGTTGAATGCAAATGTATCTTATCAACAACATCTTGATGATGAACAATTTCGATCGCCAACAAGGGCTTAACATGGACCCATAAAATGCAAACTGGAGGGGAGGCGACCCTCGTTTCCGGGATACCACATGGCATTATTGTGTGGTACCCTTTCCTTTGCTAAATGCTAATAATAGAACATCGTCACCAAATAATCTACGCACCCCCTATCTCTAACCACCTAACAAAAGGAAATATATACGATTACCCATACAATCGCCGCCGTTAAAATTGTCCGCGGCGATTGTAATTACCAGATAAATACATCGACCAGATAATGAGGGCTTTGTTAAAAGTGGATCCGCATCCTACCAATTACTTTTTGTGGATGCTAGTGTTTTATTGTCGGGTGTTGTAATACATGATAGAGAGAGGGCTGAGGTATGTACATAGTGGTGTTTAAAAGGCATTTTTGTCTGAAAAATTGCCAAACCAGTGATATTTGCCAGAGCAACAAACCATCATGTAACAGAAGGGTTCCAACTGGGTAACATTTCTAGATGAGGGGGTCAGTTTGAGCGCTTTTAAAGTTGAGGGAGTGTGCGTGAAGAAAGAGAATAGAAGTGAATCGCGCAGGGGTGACCAAACTTCAACGACTAACGATGCGGGTGGAAATTTCATCGAGGAGAGGTGAGGTAAACGAGATGGGGTACGGGAGCACCCCACCTGGTAAATATTTCAGAAATAGACTTCGTAAATGTTCAAAGAGCCATGCCCATGCATAACCCCTGCATTTTCGATTGCTACAGGTAGGAGTTTAATAGAAATAAACATACTCAAGAAAATGGTCTAGTGAAGATTGAAGAAAGCACGCCAAAATGTGATCGTTAACAAATCAGACTTTCTGTTAACAAATAGGGACTGATGTTTAGGCTCGAGCATTGAATTCCCACATGAATGTAATCAACATATTCCATTAACAGAGTGTTTTCTTGTTTTCTGGAATCTTGGTTTCCTCTGTCCATAGAGCCTTTCTAAACTTTTCTACTCGACAGATCCATGCCTCCGTCACATGCACAAAGAAATTTTGTACATTCCGTAAACCCGAAAACAGAAGAGGATAGCAGAGTATCAGCATGAAAACAAAGGTAGTTGATTAGCCATTCTATTCAAGACAAACGCGAAATGCAATAAAGGCTCGAGTGCTGTTCCAAAGTCTCATCGAGGAAAAAAAACACACACACACACAGAGAGACCGATAACATCATTTCTCAGAATTATTAGTTCATTTGAACAAGCTACCACGACAAAACGTATTTTCAAACTAAACAGAAAATGCAGGTACAAGGCACATAAATGCTCACACACACAGGCCAATGATGGGGTACGACTTCACTTTCCCTTTGATCTGCTCATCCTCAAATAACCTTGGGCAGTGGTCAGTCGGAGTCAACTTGGAGACAACATAAGGTGACACTGGGTACCACATGAAATAAGCTAGGACATGAATTAGGCTTGCGAGATACAAGTTGGCATCTAAAGGCTTTGGTTCACGTTCTCTTGGTTCCAAAACCTTAAGTAAAGCTCTTAGAGAATCTATGATGGCATGGAGGAGAATAGCGATATTTGCAGAATCTAGAATGTGCCTCAAAGAATCCTAGAGGCTGCTCCTCTGTAATTGTTTCCCGATGACTGACATTTTGGTTTTTGCTTTGCTTGGCTTGGCATCACCCGAGCATGGGTGTATGCTTTTTTTCCTTTCTCGTTTTAGGCCTTGAACGGCTTCTGGTAGTGTATAAAGTCTCGTCTTGGGCTATCGTTTAATGAAAGTACACTTACCGGAAGAAAAAGGGATGAAAGCAAAATATAATCAATTGTACATAAACATTTTGATGGGTACCTAAATAAAAGATGGAAAACATTCATAACTAGTAGTATATATCACCTTCTCATATCCTGACATGAACAAAACAGAGAGAGAAAGTAGCTCCACTTCATTTTTCCGTCTATCTACTCCTTTCCCTCCATAATTCCTCATCAAATTCGAGATTCAAAGACAGAACATATGACCAAAAGAAAGAAAACCGAACCTCATTTTGAAGAAAGGAAATCAAACCCTAAACCTCAGTTTCTTCTTTAAAGTGGCCAACTGTTACAGCTATGAAGGATGGACAAATTCTCAGCCCCCCCCACACAAACAATAATATCATTCCAAATTTTGCTACAAAAGTTGCCTCATGTATCAGTTTTTCAGTAATGCTCTTTCCTTGCTTTCTTGACTAATCTTTTAAGAAGTTCCTTATACAATCCTTGACTATATCCCAGTCATGGAAACTGTCCCTTGTCCTTAAAAATAAAGTTTGGACTCTTGCCACCAGGAATGCTCTCTTTTAGTTGCAGCATGTTGTGTAGAATTTGCCTCAAGCCACTTCTACTGACCCTCGACGATGATACCAAAACACAAAATGGAACTCATAAAAATTACTGACTGGTACGTTATTTAAATTCAACCAGATTAAAGAAACTACACAAACCACTAGATGCATTTAACTAACAAAAAAATCACTCATTTAAGCATGGAAAACTTAAAGGGTGACACAAGAAGTAAAGGGAGGACTCAAAGAAGAAATTCGAAATGAACCCCAAATCAACAAGGGCGTCATGGCATCGTTGTCTACCTAACGTTGTAGAATTTTCCACACATCAACAAGCCTCCAAGATAAAGATTAGTGATCACCAAAACAATGAGCAATTGCAGATTTTTTTTTCCCATCCATAAAACACGACATAGTAAGAATGAGAGCTGTCAGTCATAGCTCAGCAAGTCTGTTAGTCTCCGTGATGCTCTTTCCTTGCTTTCATGAATAATCAATTAAGTATATGAAGACTCATTAGAACCCAAGGGTCTACGGAAGAGATCTTGGTTAGATAATATTACTGTCCCTAAAATTCAGTAACTTCTAATTTATTTCCTCAAAACTTTACCTCGTACTTTTTTATTTAAAACCCCCGGCACAAGCTTCCGAATCATTTCAAACCCTCACCCTCATCTGTCAGACAATCCACTAACTTGGACATAGTACTTGCATCGGGTGGTAAACTCCTCTCATTCATCTCTTCCAGAAGAGTCATAACCGTGTGTCGGACACCCTTCTCAATGAATGCTCGAACAATAATATTGTAAGTGACTGCATCTGGTGGACATCCGTCTTTCTCCATTTGCACAAGTAACTCCTCACCTTCATCCAGCAAGTCCGCCTTACAAAGTTCCATAACCATATAAGTGTACATCTCGACATTAGGCTTCAGACCTTCAGCTAAAGCAGTTCCAAAAAGCTTCCGAGCATCTTCAATTTTCCCCGCCTTGCACATGCCATTAATGACCATACCATAAGCAACAACATCAGGTGGACACCCGTCTTTCTCCATTTGCACAAGTAACTCCTCAGCTTCATCCAGCAAATCCGCCTTACAAAGCTCCCTAACCATATAAGTGTACATCTCGACATTAGGCCTCAGACCTTCAGCTAAAACGGTTCCAAAAAGCTTCCGAGCATCTTCAATCTTCCCCTCTTTGCACATGCCATTAAGGACGATACCGTAAGCATCAACACCAGGAACCATCCCCTGATCTTGCATCAAACGAAGCACCTCCACTGCCTCGCCAAATTCCTGGTTCCCAACCAAACCCTCCAACACGCCGCGAAAACAATTCAACGTACATTCATCGGTTGGTATACCCAACTCGCGGATCTCCTTATACAAAGAAAGGACAGTTGAATATTCCTTCATCTCGGCAACAGCAGTTAACAGGCGGTTAAAATGGACGAGGGACGGCAGAGGCTGAGTTCGGGCCATTTGATGGAACAAACTAAGAGCGTCGTCGAGTTTATCGAAACCCATTTTGGATTTCTCCAACAACTTCTGCAGTTGCAACGGGTTCGTTGTGGCGACAACATTGGGGGGATTAGGGTTCGTCGAAAAATGGGTGCGAAACAAGAGTGTGTTAGCTGCAGATGGGTTACCTTTTCGGTAATTGTGTGCCGATCTCGGGATGAAGATCGAAGCAGCAGCGGCAAATCTTCGCATCTTGCTCGTAAGAACAGCCTGCATTTTCCGGCTACAAGAGGAGAGATGGATCGAGCCAAAATAAAAAGGGACAATGCAAAGTAAGTGGATTTTTTCTTTTTTCTATGATTAACGAAGTGAGGCACCCTTTGATAAAAGAGAATAAATTCTTGTAATATTTAAATATTCATCCACCTTATTTATGCTATGCTATGTAAGAATTTATTTCGTTCTTTTTTTATGTTTATGTTTATGTTTATGTTTTCATCCCCTTAGTTTGTGAATTTATACCGTCGGTGAAAATATTTGTTTCCTCCAAATCATTTACATTGCACCACATTGGAAAATAATTGTCTCAATCAATAAAATATGACGACGTAACACAATAATTGATTTGGAGGAAACAAATGTTTATACCGGCGATGTAAAGAATTTAACCTCTTGATAAAACTCTTAGCTCCTAATAAAAACTCTTATCTTGGGATTGGATTACCAATCCTAAAGGACTATCAAACCTTTGTTTGGTAACCAAAAAAATGTCCGAACTATTACTCCGATGGGATGAACAAGCCGGCCCAAGGGGTATTAGCAATGCCCCTTGAAACTTGGTATTTATAGTCCAATCTCAATCCCTTTTCATTACCAATCCCTTCTATCAATACAATCACATCTCAAACTAAAAAAAAATCATATCTCAAACAAACATGATATTAATAATCTCATTATCTAATCTCATCTCATTTTTTTACGAATCTCATCTATCTATCATTGTTATCAAATGGGTTGCTGGCTGCTTTTATAGGGTTGGGTTTGGGTTTTTGGGCTGGGCTTGGGCCTTTTGGTATTTTTGGACTTTGTCTCAATTGAATTTCCTTTTTTCCTATCTAATCGTTGGTTAGATTTCCCTCCCATTCATTTAACTTGATGAACCCTTATTAAGTTTTCTTAATAAAATGTTACTACTTTTTGGAATAAATTTTTTTTTTTTGAGTGGATTGTTTAGCTCATTTGGATGGTGTGAAGGGGAGAGATAAGAAAGGGGAGTCCTTTCTCATCAGATCTCATCATTTTTTGTGAGATTGGGTGAGAAATGGGAATAGTCAATTAATTAATTAATTTTTTTTATTTTTTATTTTTGCATTTTTCTCTTCATTTCTTACCAAAATGTTCAATCCAAGTGAGGGATTTCACAAGAAACTGTAACTCATTCGTTTCTTTTCTCATGAAACCCCTCCATCCAAAGGGGCAATGAAGGGAAATACTAACTACTGTTGGGTTGGAAAATGAAGTAGGGTTTGTTTGGAAGTTGTAGAAAGGAAAAGGAAAAAAAATAGAAAGGAAAAAAGATGAGAAATGTGAAGAAAATGAATTATTTTCTCTTGTTTAGTTGTAGAAAGACAATGAAAGACAACTAAGAAAAAATGGAAAGGAATTAAAGAAAAATCAGCCTTCCTCTTAAAGAATTTTCTTTTTCCACTTTTCCCCTTCTAGAATTTCCTTTACAAGATTTCTTCATATTTTCTTTTCTTTTTCCCTAAACGAGGAACCAAACAACCAAATAATTTTTTATTTTTTTTTCCTTTCTTTTCCTCCATTTCCCCTAGGTTCCAAATAGGTAAAATAAAGGTTTGCAAGGGAAATTTCTCAGTAATCACCCAACCGGCTAATGAGTAAGAGAGAGGGATTTAGAGAGCTTATGAATTTTATAAAAAATAAGACTAGATTAATTAGAGCTCCAGAGGTTGGTCTCATGATTGAAGTGGGCTTGCTTATACCTAAGGTCTTAGGATTGAAACCTCCTTTGTTCCATCAACTCTTACAGGCAGGGACAAGGCCAGGAATTGAACATCGTGGTGGCAACAATTAATAATGTGAAGATAACAGCTGAAAGTATCGTCGCAAACTTTTATTAGTAACTCGGGGATTCAAATACCAAGTACAGAATATGGTACAAACAAGTGTACATCATAGCTATACTCAGAAAGTATCACAAGCTATCAACCCCCTTTGGGAGAGAAAAACTGGAAAAGGGAACAGAAAACACCACAAATTAAAAGATGGGGAAGAAAACCACAGACGGATCCACTGCAGCAGATAGCCCAATGCTTCGAAAACTAATCACAGAACCATCATAGGGTCAAAACAGCCCTTGGGCTATTCAATCGCTGGTGAAAAAACATGATTGCTGTGCGCTATGGTCATGTCCTCCCCACCAAAACCGTTCATCGTAAGGAAGACAGCATTTGGGACATTCATATCAGGGAGGAAAAAAAACATATGTGAAACATGCTTGTATGCTCCTCCATTCTGATTACTGAATGATCCCAAAAGAAAAGGAAAAACAAAAACCCATTCCCAATCACTCTAAGGGGGAAAAAAGGAGAAAAGAGCCATCTAAAAGGGAGACTTTCTCCTTCATTCATTCAACTATCCCCTCTTGACAAAAACTATTTTGGGACTGGGGAGAAGCTGAAGACCACGGTTGTTCATCATTGGATTTGGTTCATTCTCGGATCCTTGATGAAGCCTTATCTGCAGATTTGAAATCATATAAACACTAACAGTGAGAGCCCAAAATTCAAGGCACCACCCAATGCTTATAGGTGTTTTTTACTTTCATTAGTGAAAATGAGATTTCGAAACCAAGCACTTATACCAAGGAGAAATAAACACACAACATTGGTAGTAACTAATGGGAGGATATTAATATGGAGAGTACAAACCTCGTAGCGTTCAAGCAATGATGCAAACAATGCAGCAACTCCAAGGACTACACATTTCTGGCCAAGACAGGCCCGGGTACCAGATCCGAACGGAAGAAATGCAGCATTTTTATTTGGGTCATTAAGAACATAGGAGTCCTGTCCCACATCCACAAGTTTATCTGCAGTGCCAACAAACACTCGTTACAGATGTAGCTTGTAGGTATTGATGGACGGATGCCAAACTCCCCTTACGCAAATCGTCCTACGTTTTCTAACTTTACTAAGTGGTACAGAGGTGCTGCTGCCAAGTGATGATTCAGACCAAACTGAGATGAAGAAACCTCCAAAAGACAAAACATCATTTCCAACATAAAACATACCCAGTTAACAGCTATGGTAGAACAGAAAGGGAACAGAAAGAAGATATGCCCGCAAGAGACCAAATGAGTCAATACAGCATATTTAAAAACATAAATCATGAAACTTGTTGTACAGAATAAAGAACAATAAACTGCTGCAGCAATATGACCTCTACTGCTTAATATTAACAACTTGCTATCATTGTAGACTTGGCATATGGAAAGCAATGCCACGAGTTGTTGAAGTATAGCGGTTATAAATAACAAAGATCATAGGCAGAAGAAAACCTGCAGAGGAAGTTAGATGGATTGAATCAGATTTCTTTTCAGCAATAGACAGAAGACGGCGTGGATTAAACTGACCAGCATCACTACCCCACGTGGACTCATCCATTTGTACCAACTGTAACGGCACCACAAGAATGGCTCCAGCTGGTATCGTCACACCTGTTTTAAGATTTAAATCTTCGAGAAAAAAACAAATTGTCAATACAAGACAAAGAAAAACAGAACATATTGGAAAGGAACATAGGACCGCAAGCTTAGCACAAAAGCTTACAAGCTTATACAGTTATATCCACAGATAAATTTTAAAGAAACATCATCACAAGGAAACCTTCATGAAAGTGTGATCCGGGATGATCAAAGAAGATGGAAACCTTACACCTAAGGAACCCTTGCACATTATATACGGTATGATATCTCACAACAAAGGAATCAACAATTCCACTGATCAAAATTACTGCTTAAACAAGATATTAAAGTAAATATGTTTCGCATCCCAGAAAACTTCCACGCATCTTCAAATAGAACCCCTATGCTACATATATAAAGCACACCGCCAGAATTCGATATCAAACAAGCAAACAACTTCTCACCATGTTTTAAAGAACATCTTTGCAGCAAGGGCCCAGCTGGAAGAAGACGGGAAGATTCATAAACAGTAGCCAGTAGAAAGGCCATCTTTTCAACGCTTTGTTGGTCTTTACGCACCATAAGTACCTCAGAGTGAATCTGTAGAAAATCAACAGAAGATAAGATGGGTGTGAGAAACTTAAATCTTGGACTCAGTCAGCAACTCAGCATCATAGGATCTTGTCATTAATAAGTAATTGGCAAAAGAAACTCATTATGCAACAAAGAGCAGTGATATGAGTCAAACGAAGCTGCAGAACACAGTAATTGCCCTCCAATAGCGACCTAGTCACCTACCCAGGTTAGTAAATAGAAAGTTTCCCAGCACATATCAGTCTCCGACTCTCAATCACTAGGTTTTGGTTGAAAACCTCAGGTTTCTCTAAATTCTCTTCCCTGTTTCCTTACTTTCCTTCTGTTGCTATCTGAACTGAAATACTCTACATTCTTATACTTCTCCTTTCTGCCGACGAGAAACGCTGTCTGCTATTCAGTCTGGGTATTGTAAATTGCCATAGTATGTGAATTACTGATAGTGGTACTTAGAGGCAAGATCAATGGGGCCCACAGGCCCCACACAAGAAAGATACACACACTGGAACCATTTGTTAAGAGGATGAGCAGACTGACTTTAAACATGAAGGGTATGTGGTGAAAAGAACAAAGGAAAAGCATATTGATATAACCATCATAACTCGACAAAAGTTCAAATTAAGAGAGCAAAGGGTTGCCACTTAAGGTCCTTGCTAAGATTCCCTAGCAAATTTATGACACCAATGTCAACATCACAAATACAAAGTCCCTGTAAAAGTAACAGGATCATAAGAACTTCAAAATGAAACTAGATAGAGCAAGACATTTACCGTTTCTTGCAATTCTGGGTTTGCTGCAAGCCTGGCTATGATATTAGCAATCAGACCTGCGGTAGTTAAGTAACCATGGAACATCACACTCATTTTTGTTCCACATGATTCTCCTGCATTGTGATGACCATCGAGCACCCGTAACAATAAGTTATCTGGCATCAGCGTGTTAGGGGAATGTGATATATCAGATGAGGCTTCCCCTCCTCCATTTCTTGTTTGATCATGAGGGGTTTGATCCATTTGGCAGAATAGCTTGTTATTTTGATTGCAGTATTGGAGAATATCCTGAGTCAATGATTTCAACCTTGTACACAAATACTGGTACCTCCAAAATCCTTGTTTCCAGAAGGGAATAATTATGTAAGAGGCCCAAAAACAAGCATCCTTGGCAACCATCTTGAGAAGATCTTGATAAACAGTTGCCTTAGACCAAGCCAAAAATGCATCCCCAAAGAGAGTAGCTCCCAAGAGGGTAAAAGCTAAGTGGTCAGAAACTGTTTTACAGTCTAAACTTCCTTCGACCTTGAGATCTTGAATTCTTTCCATCACAAAATCAACAACTTTCGTTGGCATCACATTTCCTCTCTGAAGCATTTTCCCATCTAGTTCTGTTGCCAATAATTCCCTCCTTTCCTGTACCTGCAGACAATGAAAACACAGGGCTCTTAATCATCAAACTCGAAAAATAAATGCCAAACCACCAATTATAATATAATAATACCAAATAAAATCTACTGTTGCAATTGCAAACAGAAAGCAAATCAGAAGAAGATGATGAATGGGAAATTCTCCACACGATACTAGAGCAGCCATTAAGCCACCAGACTACCCTATGAAGTGAAAGATTTTTTGGAAAATCAATTGTTTTAGACCTGTGATTTAAATTAGCTTTAAGAAGCAGCCCCCATTTTATAAGATCTGAACTGTTTCCCATATCACCCATAAATCGAAAGCCATACCAGCACCATTGAGAGCAATAACTGAACAGAATGGGAAAACTTTTGTGAGTATGCTCACGGAAACAATACGCCACTTAAGCAAAAGCAAGTGCAACTGGGGGTGGTCTTTTTGCTTCTACTGATATTGTTTTGATCCCTGGGGCTAGTCCATCAAATATGGCGGTTAGTATTACTGTTTCTCCTGAGGTGAGGAGTTCTAATTCCCTCTCTGCTCTTGCTCTGGCTCTGGCTCCTAGTGAGGGCGATGAGGTGGTTAAAGGGGGAATTTCAGAGGAAGGGATGATTTCTGATGTTCCCGTGGTAGATGTTCCTATCATTCCTGCTACCAAGAAGGTTAAGGGTCGTGGGAAAGGTAAGGGTGCTCCTCTGATTGGTACGAAGGGGGGTGGTGGTGGTCCTAAAATTTAAATTCATAGATAAGGTGTGTTTTGGGGCTTGGATTGTTAGGGGTCTTAATGATCCCCTAAAGCAAAAAGAAGTTCTCTCTTTGATTAAAGCTCATAGACTTAGTTTGATGGGTGTTGTAGAAGCTAAGCTTAGGTTGGAAAATATTTCCCATACTATGAAACAATGCTTCCCTTCTCATTGGTCTTTTCTTCATAATGCTGCTCCTGGTTGTGTGGCACGGATAGTTTTACCTTGGGATGCTCAGTTGTTCAAAGTGGATCTTATCTTTTCTTCTTCCCAATTAATTGTGGTTAAAGTGCGTACTGAGGATCAACTGATTTTTTTATATTTCTTGTGTCTATGGGCATAATCTGATGGTAGATAGGAGGGTTCTTTGGGCTGATATGAAGTCTTTGGCTCCTGTCATTGGAGATACTCCATGGTTGCAACTAGGGGAGTTTAATGTGGTTCGTAGGCTCTCAGAATGGTTGGTGGGCTTTGACAATTCTGCTTCCTTGGAATTCAACTCTTGCCGATGATATTTGTATGGATGATATGCCTTTTAAGGGGCACTTGTTAATGGTTCCTGGTTGGATGCCTTTCCTGAATCAGAGACTATTTTTTTGGCTCCTGGAATATCAGATCACAGCTTTATTTTGGTGAGTATTTTTCCAGTTACTCCTAAACGTGGTCCTTTCAAATTCTTTAGCTTTTGGATGAAACATTCTCAATTCAAGGACGAGGTGAGGAAATCTTGGGCTAAACCTGTGGTTGGCCCTTTTAGGTCTCAACTTTATGAAAAGCTGAAAAGACTAAAGCCAGTCCTTAAAACATTTAATAAGAAGTTTTTCTCCCAAAATCATTTACCCAAAAAAAAAAGTTTTTCTCCCAAATCAATGAAAGGGTTGGGCAAGCTAGAGAAGAGTTGGCTCATGTGCAGAACCAGTGCTTTCACAATCCTTATGATGCTGCCCTTACAGATTTGGAAAAGGAGAAATATCTGAAGTTCATTGATCTTAGCCTTGCTGAGGAATCATTTAAAAAACAGAAGTCTAGAGTTAAATGGTTAGCTCTAGGGGACCAAAACACCAGATTCTTTCATCTCAAGATGAAAACCATTGTTTAAGGAATAAGATATTAAGCTTGACTAATCATTCCGGGGTTAGAATTACTGATCCTAATGCTGTGAAAGAGGAAATTCTGAATTATTATATGGGTTTGCTGGGCTCTCCCTTTGAGCAAAGTTGTAGTGCTTATCAAGTTTTGAGAGTTTCAGTTCCTCAAAGACTTACTGTTGCTTTCAAGACTGGTCTTACTGGTGCAGTTTCTGGGGAGGAGATCAAGGCCGCTATGTGGGCCATAAAAGGTGATAAGGCTCCTGGCCCTGATGGCTTTAGTGCAGATTTCTTCCATAACAACTGGGAAATTGTGGGCAGTGATGTCATTCAAGCGGTTAAATTGTTCTTTGAAACTGGTATTTTGCCTCGACAGTGGTACTGTACAGCTCTTACTTTGATTCCTAAGACTGCTTCCCCAAATTCCATTAGAGAGTACAGACCCATTGCATGCTGCAACGTGGTGTACAAGTGTGTAACCAAAGTTTTGGCAAATCAACTCCAAAGTGTTCTTCCTTCCATTATTAGTCCGTTTCAGTCAGCATTTGTTAAGGGTTGCTCAATAATGGATAATATTCTCTGTATGCGAGAGATTGTTAAAAATTATCATAAAGAAGGAGGTATTCCAAGGTGTGCCATCTAAATGATTTAATGAAAGCTTACGACTCGGTGGATTGGGGCTTTCTTTTGGATATGATGAGAGTCATGGATTTCCCTAGTAAATACATTTCCTGGGTTGAAGCTTGTGTCGCATCCCCTATGATCTCAATTGTTAGTAATGGTGAGTTATAAAGTTTTTTTTTTCCAGGGAAAAAGGGGCTTAAGGCAAGGGGATCCCCTTTCCCCATACCTGTTTTTAATGATTATGGAAGGATTCACTGCTCTGCTGCAGTATAGAGTAAGGCAATGTGAGGGATTTGTCTTTCATCTGAGGTGTCGAAGCCTTGACATTACACACCCGATCTTTGCCGATGATCTTTTTGTGCTTTGCGGTGCTGACCAAGGGTCTTTCCAGGTGATTGCAGACTCTTTGGATGACTTTTATCACTTCTCAGGCCTTAAACCAAATATGGGAAAAAACTCTATTTTTTTTGCTAGGGTGAATGAAGAAGCTAAGGTTCTGTTGAGGGACATTCTCCCAATTCCTGAGGGATCCTTGCCAGTTAAATACCTGGGAGTACCCCTTATATCTACTCGTCTCAAGGCTATGGATTGTGCTCAACTTCAGGAGAAGCTGCTAAGGAGAATACAGTCTTGGACCGACAAAACCCTTTCTTATGGAGGTAGAATGCAACTTGTTAAGTCAGTACTTTTTAGCATTCAGATTTTTTGGTCTTCCATTTTTATTTTACCTCAAAGAGTGCTGCATGATATTGAAAAGCTACTTAGATCTTTTCTTTGGACTGGCCCAGATTTGAAACAATCTGGGGCAAAAGTGGCTTGGTCTGCTCTTTGTGTTCCTACAGAGGAAGGTGAGTTGAAAATGTTAAAAACTTGGAACAAGGCATCAACGGTTAGACATTTGTGGTCTATATGTTTGAAAGCTGACACTCTTTGGAAAAAATGGGTGCACACTTATGTTTTAAAAGGAAAAAGCATTTGGCTGGCTAGAATACCTAATGAGGCTTCATGGACTGTTTGAAAATTATTTAAACTTAGAGAGGTGGTTCAGCCTTTGATTCAATATGTTGTAGGGGATGGCTCTTCCACTTACCTTTGGGTGGACAATTGGCATACACTGGGACCCCTTTATAAGGAGTTTGGTGATCATGGGGGTTTTACTGTTGGCAGATCCTTGACTTAAGGTGGCAGCTATCATACATAATGGTGCATGGCAATGGCCCAGGCCAAGGTATCCTATAACTAGGGAAATTATTGCGCATACTGATTCTTCATTGGTCCCTCATCCAGAAGTTCGAGATTCTGTGCGATGGACTCTTTCTAAATCTGGGATGTATTCAGCTAGATCAGCTTGGCAAGCTATGCATAGATTGGCTAAATGGGGGGGTGGCAGTTGATACAAAATGTTTGTTGTGTCTGCTGTCAAATGAGTCTCATAAGCATTTGTTCTTTGAGTGCCAATACTCTCAGGAGGTTTGGAAGATGCTCTTGTTGAAGAATCACGTGGTTCGTCCTTGTGGTGGTTTGTCTAGTGAGATAACTTGGGCTTGTTTGCACAAATCTACTGACTCTTGCTCCCACGGAGTTTACAAACTTTCAATGGCTGCAGCTATTTACGGGATTTGGAGGGAAAGAAACAAATGATAGTTTCAAGGACTGCGTATGGATGCCTCTATGTTGGGTGCTAGGATTATCGACGAAGTCAGAGCTTGCCTTTGTTCTTGGCGGAACATGAAACCTAATGATGCTAATAGACCTTTAGTTAGAACCTGGAGGATTCTTAGGTCTTCCTAAGTTTTCTATTGTTGTTTTGTTGTGCTCCTCTTCCTAGTTAACTGGGGAGGGTAAGCTTGATGTAATCGGTGAGGTTCTCCTCTTATCTTTGGTTTGGTTGCTTAATAAAGGGTTAATTTACCCCACAAAAAAAAAAAAAAAGTAAACCACCATCAACGGAAGAAGTTGTAAGTCTTTACCTCATTAAAAGAGGACACAAAGAGGCTTGATCGTCCAAAGGCTAAGTGGAACGCTCTACCTGTCAACGGCAATCTATCCCCAGCCTTCAAGAGCATCTCTTTGATAAGTTCTGGTTCTTTTATTGACACTAGAAGCTGAGTAGGACCTAACCACAGCTTGACAACTGGCCCGTATTCCTCATGTGACTTTGATAAAAGGTCTGAAACCAAAAATGACAATTGAAAACACTTGTTTAGTTGTTTAGCATATGACTACAGATAACCCGATATTGATTTGGTTATAACACAATTTCCACGAAACAAGTAATACATTAAAGTTCAAAGCACACTATGTGACTCCAAGTGTCCCGTAAAAGCCCTTCTGACACGATCAATATAACCCGAAGACTATCTTCTTAACCTCCAGGGGTTGATGCAGTGGTAGTCACCTGGCCATCGGGGCCTTAGGAAGCCCGAAGCCTTTGGTCTGGGTTCATATGTTGAGCTAGTCCATGGGTTTTTCCATTAATACAATGAATAGAAAAACTGCCAGGAATTGTATTTCTATTTATTTTTGTATTTTCTTATTTTTCAAAATGTTAATGAAATAAATAGAAAAACTGCCGGGAATTGCTTCGGAGTTCGGACCAGTATAATCACCATCTATTTCATCACAAACATTTCAAAAACGCAATTCGCTTGGTATTCGTGTTTTCCTAGTAACAGTGTAACACAATTTGGTTGTCAAATACTGTAGTATTACACGAGTAGAAAGCACTCGATTATTTCTTTTCCTCGTCGCTTTTCTGATAAAAAAGACGGACAATTAAACCCGGCTTGCGACAAAGAATCAATAATACGAGAACCCAACGGGTTTGGCCGAGTGGCATAAGACAGTCAGGTTAAACCCGTAATAATGTTCCAAATCTTGAGGGCACCCGGCACTGGGAGCTCAGGAGGTTATTGACAAAAAATTTAAAGATCGGTAAGACGAACTCACCGGTTAAATTGGATCCAGAAATGAGCTTGGAGTGACCATAGAAGGAGGAGGGGCAAGGCGGGCCAGGGATGAGCTTGGCTTGGGTCCACAGTCTGAGAATACCGGTGAGTTTAAGGAGCAATAGAGCGGTGATGGAGATGAGAGAGATCCACAGCAGCACGTTGATCTGTCTGGTGACGTAATCTCGGAACAGGAAGTCGGGCTGGAAGCCACCGGTGACGTCGCAGTAGGCTTTGAAGTTGAACGATGGCCAGAGATGGTGCCCTAACGGAGCGTGGGGTTCACCTGATGTCGCCATTGTCTAGTCGGAGTTTCAGGGTAGCATTTAGAGATTGGTTTTTGACTTTTTGTGACGAGAGAGAGAGGTGGTTTTCGATTCGGATGATTACGATCTGCCGTTATTGTTGACTTTCGTCGCGATAGGAAATATTATCCAGTGCCCTTGGAACCGCCCCAACCAATAATGTATGATAGAGGATGGCACGGGGATATTACGCAGCCGTGCTTCAAGACTATAATTATTATGTGTGTGATTGGCATTGATGCAGATTAATTATTTATCTATAGTCACATTTTTTTAGTAAGGAATTGATTTTTACATTCTTCTTTTTTATATTCACACTTTTTTTGTTTTTTTAATGTTAAAAGTGTATGTATTTTTTTATTTGAAAGACAAAAAAAATAGTGTGAATATCGAAAAAGGAAGGGTAGAAATCAATTCCCTTTCTATTTTTCTAGTATTTTGGAATTTTTTTCTATTTTTATTTTAAAAAATGGAGTATATTAGAGATTAAGGGTGAAGGAAAACATGTTGTGAATTGAACATTAAAAACCAAAGATGAAAGCGATATTCTTCTTTAAACGGTATTTGATATCTCATCGATTTTGCCACGCACCGTATCAATTGAAAAATCGATACTTTAGTATGTTTAGAACTTTGATGTCAACCTTAGACATATTCTCATTAACTACCATGCCTATTATATAAAATCATTTGACCTTGTCATAAGTTGTAATAAGAAATTAGGACCAACGTCATATCATTCTTGTTCATTACAAATAGATTATTCAGTGTACAGAAACGAGAATTCAAAATAATCCATCTATCAAAAAGCTCTAAAAAAAAACGTTTTGCAAGTCAACTTGATACAAATCAATATTTTTTTAACTTAACTGAATGCTCTTTTCTTTAAGTTTTTTGAGAAATTAGGTGCCCCATGTTTTTAAAGAAGATAACAGAAAAGGCACAAGCAAGCGGGGTGGTAGTAAAAAAACAAGTACTTTCCTCATCTCAAATGTTGCTTATATCTCTTAATGTATATTGTTATTATTTTATATTTTTAAAAATATTATTTTATAAAAATAATTGAAATCTATCAAATAAGATTTCTATCATATTTTAAACAATATACATTGAGCAATATATGACATTAAAAATTACACGTAAAACCATAAAGAACAAAGAAATTGGGAGGAAGGGACTAGTAGTATGCATTCCTCATATATTTGACCACCTTCATACAACTAATGATACTGACTGTCGCCAAGGGAAAGAAAATAGTGGAAAAGGCAGAAGATAAGTTAGTACAGTAATTATAAATAGGTAAATTTTATATAGGAAAAAAAATTGGAAAATGCTAGGGGTACCAATGCGTGTGTAGCCCATTTTTGGGTTTTACATGAATAATCATAAATTTTAAAATAGCTTTTCAAGTAGCCCCTACCAAAAATTAGTTAAATTGAATATTTAGGAGTGGTTGATCTAATTTTTAAATTTAGATACAGAATTCAGGATATTAAACTCTGAACAAAAAGTTGAAAGATTAGATCAAATGTTAATTTCCCCAATTGAAATGATTTTTTGTAAGATTATTTTAAAACTAATGAATGATTTGCGAGTATGTGTGTGCGACCCAAGATTTCCAGACGCCGTTGATATGGTACTCTGCAAGTCAGAGAATCGGACTCGGGAAAAACAAAAGAAAAGGGAAAAAAAAGAAAAAAGAAACATAAGCTTTTTGGCGCCAAAACTGAACAGAATCCAAATCCCTACTCCCCAAACGGGGAATTGAAAATCGCCAAAAGCGGAAAAGAAACTTCTCCTCCCTCGCTCCTCGTAACGCTCGCTCGCTCGCTCTCTCTCTCTCTCTCTCTCTCTCTAGGGTTTCGGGTGCAGATCGCTAATGCCGACTACTTGCACTCCAACGAAGACCACAACCACTTGTGGCTCTCTCCTTCAGGAATTGCAGGTTTTTACTCTCTCTCTCTCTCTCTCTCTCTCTCTCCCTCTCTCTCGTCCTTGCATCGCCACGACCATCTCAGCCTTCGGTTTTATTCTTTAAAATTGCTCTACTGGTTTCTGGATGTTTTCGGTGACCACATATATCTGGGACCACCACTGGTTCGTAATAATCACCGAATTCAATTCTTAGGTTCCCTTCTCTACTTAACTTTTTGGTATTCTTCGTTGCGGTATTTTTGTCGTCTTTTTTGAATTTTTATTAGATTTATGTTATATTTTTTAATTAAAAAAAGTTCACTAAGGTCCAAAAAAATACCCACCCGTTGATATTTGTTTTTGTCTCGAGTGTCATCTTATATACTTTATTTTTTAAAGTTCGGTCTATATTTTTTATTTCTCTTGTCAAGATGAATGATTATTATCAAAAAGTATGACGAAAAACTAAACAAAAATTATGAAAAGTGAAAAATCCGGGAAAAAAATACTAGACAAAAAAGTTAGGAGCAATGGGATTCATTTATTGATTAACGATCCAGAATTATGTATACGTACGGAAATGCATGTGTGAATACACATGGATGGACTAAATCATGCATTTCTTCATCTATTTCCTTAACTCTAGTTTAGTGATCTATATTTCTCTTCTGTCCTTTATGAGTTCCAATTAAAATTAGTTGCGGGGGAACTATTCTATTCAACTGTATGACAGCTTAATGATGTTTTACCAGCTTGTTTTCCTTTATTTGTTTATTTCAGTTTTCCAGCATTCAAGTGGAGATATAAATGCTGTTTATTTTTATCTTGTTTTCTTCTTGTTATTTGCAATTGGTTTTTATGACAACATCAGGATGTTTCTCACTTTTAAGTTTTGATCCTATATTATTTTAAGCTTTTAATAATTCTTAGGAGTTGGTTTAGAATTTTGGCTAAACTCAACTGTCCAAAATACCTACAATGAAGTAGTTTGACATGTTCTTTGTTAAGTGTCCTAGCTATTGAGTCATACCGTGTGCGTTTTACTTTTCTGCTGTCAATAGCCAGTTATGGGCTCTTGTCTATAAACAAGTGTTGTGGGTCACTTGTAATCAGCTTTTGGAGATCGATACTTGTTAACATGGAGTGGTTCGTTGATTATTCTCTGATACAACAGATCATCACAGAAATTGGCATTCTCTCTATATAATTCTCAGGTTATGCACTTTAATAGGCTCATGTTGTGGTGTCAAGATTGACGAACTGATAATTTTCAACTCAGCCAAATAGGCTTCTTAGAGCTAACTTACTGTTTGTTCTCGTTTGTTTTGTCCATCCCGAAAAATATTGTTCTAGCATGCAAACGTCACAAAATTCTTATGCATTTTCAGCAACCACGAAGTGCCTTAGGGAGGAGATGTTGGGCTTTTTGTTTCTCCTTGCATATGTTCTAACTTCTAACATACAACCTTCACGATTTCTTAATACTGCTGAGCAGCCACATAGTGCCTTAGGAGAAGATGTTGGACTATTATTTTCTCCAGCAAGCTCTCTCTCTCTCTCACGCAGTTTTGTTAATGAATCACATTCCTTGAGTTATTTTTTTATTCTGTGGACTGCAGAAACCTTTATGTACATGTGACGTGATATTCTTTATTGCCAAATAGGAAGTATGGGATATAATTGGGGAGAGTGATTGTGAAAGGGACAAGATGCTTCTACAGTTGGAGCAGGAATGCCTTGACATATACAGGAGAAAGGTAGAAAAAACCAGAAAGTACAAAGCCAATTTGAGCGAGTCATTGGTGGAGTCAGAAGCTGAAATCAGTAACCTCATCTTTGCCCTTGGTGAACAAGCTTCCTGCCCACGGGTTTACTTATTTTCATCTTTTGCTGTCATTGTTATTGCAGTCGATGATGTTACTACCCTTCATTCTATTAGTATCTTGTGTGTATCACATGTGAATTCGTTTCCTGCTTCTGTAGCATGAGAATGGGAAGAGCACTCTTAAAGAACGAATATCTGCCATAAAACCTACTTTGGAGGATTTAAGGTTGAAGAAAGAAAAAAGGATCAAGGAGTTTTCGGAAACACGGTTACAAATTGGACGGATATGCGCGGAAATCTCAGGGAATGATCAGTTTGTTAATTCTGCCGAGCCACAAGTAAATGAGGCGGACTTGACAGTGAAGAAGTTGGGGGAGCTGAAGTCACAACTTCAGGAGCTTCAGTATGAAAAGGTTCCCTGTAAATCTTGACTAGCTAGATAATTGCGGTAGAGCAATCAAAATTGCAGGTCAATTATATTTACTCCTGTATTTTGCTATGCATGCAGACTCTCCGTTTGCAGAAAGTTGATAAACATATCACTACAATTCATGCACTTTCAGTTGTTATGTCACTTGATATCAACAAGACACTTACCAAAGCTCATCCAAGCTTGGGTGATCTTGCAAATGGTCGACCAAAGAGCATTAGCAATGAGACCCTTGCTAGTTTAACAGGTCTGGTCCAGTCACTGAAACAAGAGAAACAACAAAGGCTACGCAAGGTGACCTTTTAATGACCCTCTTACCATGCTCTGCCTCTACATATCCATTTGCTTGGCAATTCCTCGTTACTTTTAATTCTGTTAAGAGGAACGGCATTTAGTCAACATGGCCCATACTCATATTTGAGAAAAAGGAACCTTTAGTCCTTCATTCCTGCTTCAGGTGTCTCTTATCAACTGATTTTATCATATGATTTTCTGCATGTGCACTCATGTTTAGGTTTTGAACGTTTTGATAGGGAAGAGGAGAAAAACACTTATTTGATCATTTTAGACAAACTTCATTCCTTGAATTTGCTTACTCTATGCCAACGACTGTCACTGCAACCAGCTGTGATGTGAAACTGCTTCGTCAACTCCTTCACAAATTTTGTAGCATGATCTCTCTCTAAATGTTCAAAGTCACCTAAAGTGGTGTTTGCTAATTAGGAAATCAAAGGGGCATAACAAGGCAGGATAACATGGATCCTTACTTGAATAGATCGTCCCAAGATGGGAAAACCGTTGAGCCATTATTCTGTAATCTGGATTTCCCATTTATTTTCCCAGATGTGTTACTTTTTGATTCTTGGTACCTTTTCATCACTTGATTCTTTAGGCAAACTTAATATCATCTGCTGCGCAATAATTTCATACGATTCTATTCAACCAGTAATCTCGAATCTGTTAGTTCTTCTTCTCCGCTTTGGTTATCCTCTGCTCGACTTCTTGTTGGATTGCAGCTTCAAGATCTTGCGAGCACTCTTATAGAGCTATGGAGTCTTATGAACTCTTCTAGCGAGGAACAAAAGAGATTCGACCATGTCACTTGCTTAATTTCTTCCTCTCTTGATGGGGTGTCAAAGCAAGGATGCCTTGCTTTGGATATCATTGAGCAGGTGCTACTTCTCTATTCCCATCCTATTTGTGTTTGACAAAGTGATGCTTATAAGGTGCAATGTTTCTATTCCTTACCATTGAATTTCCTTTCTTTCCAGACAGAAGCAGAAGTGGAACGTCTTAATGTTCTAAAAGTCAGCAAGATGAAGGAACTGGTATTCAAGAGGCAAAATGAGCTTGAAGAAATCTACAGAGGAGTTCATATGGATGTAGACAGTGGCACAGCACGACAGATTCTCATCACCCTAATGGAATCTGGTTATTAATTTTTTTTCGGTTGACCTTTCCCTTATTTTTTCCCACATAAGAACTCATCCAAAAAAAAAAATTATTCGTACGTAAGAACTGGTTGAGATGATGATATCTAGTGAATGCAGTTTTTAATGGCTGAAACTCAGTTGTGTTCTACGTGTTTCAACAGGTAATGTTAATTTGTCTGATCTTCTTTCGAGCATGGATGATCAAATCGCGAAAGCCAAAGAGCAAGCTCTTAGCAGGAAGGATATTTTGGACAAGGTTGAGAAATGGAAAGTTGCGTCCGGGGAGGAGAACTGGCTTGATGAATATGAAACGGTAAATCATTGTATAGGTTATGGCCTTGTCTGCTGTTCAATGCGTGTTCATAGATGGTTTGTTTTAATAAGATTGTGGGACGGAGGGAATAATTACTTTCATCTCAATTTTTCAGGATGAAAATCGATATAATGCTGGCAGGGGAGCACATAAGAACTTGAAACGTGCTGAGAAGGCAAGGATTCTGGTCAGCAAAATTCCATGTAAGATTGCATCAAATCATTTGTGTGGTTGAATTGAAATCTTGGATATATGTTTGGACAACTATTTGTTAATCCCAAGAAAAGCTTAGGAAATATTGGCATTTTGCACTTTTATCTTATCCGAATATATTGGCATTTTGCATCTTGTCCTCTTGGAGGTGGAAGTAATGCTCACTCTGTGTTTGTTTTGCACTTTAGTGACTTCAAGTTTTGCTTTCATTATGGTGTGCAATAGAGCAGATCAGTTTCATGTATCCAGAAGCATTCAACTAAGTTGATTGGCCCTGTAATCACTTGTATCATTCATGCACCTAATTCGCGTACATGTATATATTTATTCTTTGTAATGAAGCACACCATGTAATCGTAAGTTGATTTAAACAAAATGTGCAAGGACTTGTCCACCCTAGCAGAATATTGTCTGCACTGTGATACACCCACAGCTTTACCTATTCAAGCACACGTCAAACTCCTCAACGTCCTTACCTATGGGCTCCACCCAGACATGTCACCATATGGAGTTCATCCTAACACATCCCACATGGACCCCCACAGCATTTCTCCATACAAGACCTATACATGCATGTCTCCCGAGACGCGGCCCACATTCCAATTGGTGCAATGCAAACTCTGCAACCATTTTTATTTTCCTGGCCCACATTCCAGTTGGTGCAAACTCTGAAACCATATAATTTATCTAACAGCATAGTACAGTATAGTCCACTTCGGGATAGAGGAGGAAGTCTTTGAAACATTGTCTCCATAGTTTCAAAGCTCACTTATATGGCTCCTAAACTTTCACCTGATCCAAATTATCTTGACCTTTAACCCAAGGACAAATGGTTTTTGTATCTAGGTCACTGAACCTTTCTTTGAACTTTGATGCACTGACTTTCACGGGCCTTGGTTTCCTTTTCATGTTGAAGAAAGTTCTGTTTCTTTGAGAATTCAGTGATCATTGCTTGACTTCATAACCTTTGTTGTGAAGTTCTTGTTGAGAATTTAACGGAGAAAGTAAAAGCCTGGGAGACAGAGAAAGGAATACCGTTCTTATATGAGAAGGTGTGTTTTACTCGTCCTTATATAATCTAATATTCCATGAAGATGATGGCGACTTCGTTTCATGCACTGCTTGATTTCAGGCTGCTTTATTGAACATGTTGGAGGACTATGCCGTGCTACGACAAGAGAAAGAAGAGGAGAAACGTAGATCTCGGGTATGCTTGTAGATAATTTGTTTCTTCATCTTCATCTTCATTTTTTTTCTTCTGTTACTGCAAAACATTACTTTAGAGAAAGGCTTGAAGGTTAATTTGGAGCCCAGGTTCTCTGGTACTGGGGCTAAATATCAAGTCCTTGTTTGGTGGTGAACCCAACTCCTTGTGCATCTCCAACTCATCTCTAAAACTCCAAAATGGAGAATGGATGTGACATATTGGAGGGAGATTTTATAATTTATTCGCACCTTTTGCACTTTATGAGAGAATTTAGGAGGGACCCATCGTACTTTTAGAGATTTTGTCTCCAAAATGGGAGTATGGTCTCCATATTTGAAGAACCAAAAGCAATTGAAGACCCAAATATCGAAAAAGTACGATGAGTCCCTTCTAGATTCTCTCATAAAGTGCAAAAAATGGGAATAAATTACAAAATCTTCCTCTAATATGTCACATCCATTCTCCATTTTGAGGTTTTAGGGATGGGTTGGAGATGCTAAGGTTTTCCCTCAGTACCATGTTGGTTGTTGCCACCACCCTTTTCCATTTGACAATTTGTTTGTTGTATTTGGGCTTGTACTGTAGTTGGCTTGTTGCTATCGAGAGTCAACCTAAACACAAAGAACTGGAAAAAAAAGAAGCTGGAACAAAGGAGTTTTTGTCTTTGTGATGTTGAATGTCAGAAACTATTGAATCACATGAACCGCATGTGAATTATGAATCGTGATATGTTCCATGTGTTATACCATGAGAATGAGTTAATAGTTTGTAAAAATATGGCGTCATCAGATGCTTCAGTCTCAACTTTCGTAGCTCAGGTTAATGGAGGACTCGCATTGATTGATGGGATTATGTAGTCTATTGGAAGAAGTTCATATCTATCTATATTTTCGTCATGTAAACAGAATTACCAGGGTGTTATATTGCTTGGTATTCGTGCATTCATTGTTGATTAATCTTGTTCCTAACATAATTCACTTTCAATATAGTTCTTTGCTTGAGTTCAACTATTTCACTTAACAGGACCAGAAAAGGCTGCAAGAACAATTTGCAGCAGAACAAGAGGCACTATATGGTTCTAGGCCTGCAGTAAAAAAGCCTTTGCCTTTGAGTCAGAGCACAAATGCTAACACAATGGCTGGAACACCCACTGGTCGTCGCTCAGGGTTGGGGACTCCTTCTGGAAAACGTCATGGAATCTCAGGCCCAAAGGATCACCGGAGAGACAGTGGTAAGATTGGTGCTGCTGCAATACCCTTGAACTATGTAGCTATTCCAAAAGATGACTTGGCCTCCCGAGGCAATTGAGTTGAGATCATACGAATGCAGTTTCATAATTGAAGATAGGATGTTTTTTTTCTTTTTCTGGAGTATTTCATTGTTGTGGATACCTTTGTGAATTCTGCTTAAGGCATCTTGTATATGCTTGTAAAGTAGCTGATTTTTCGTTGTGGTGGCAAAATGCGTACTTAAATTAGCGTAAGAGTGATTTGCTGTCTTGTCGCAAGAATTGACGGTATGGTTGTGTATTGGAAAAATGTGAGGAAGTGATGGATCCGGGTACCCTACAAGGTTCTAGTGCATGATGCAAGCCGTCCATCTCAACAAACGGTTCAAATTGAAAACAAACTCTTCGGGAAAGAGAGATCAGATTAAAAAAAAACTCAGTTTGTTTTATCCTAACCGTTAAACACTTTTTGATGGCTTAGATGATGCCCTACAGTCCTAGTGCATCCATGCATTACAGGGTTCTGTCTGAATCTGCAAATGACCAGGAAAAAATGAAAAAGAATAAGGTATTTGGGCCGAACCAGCAACAATTGGGCCGGCATGCTGGAATAGGTGTGTGGCCTTGTGCATGGGCCCAATCCGTCGAATTGCAGAGTTAGGTTCGGGCTGGACCAGGATAAGGTCCAACCGGAGTGAAGACGGAAGGTCCGCTCTGCGGTTCAAGTCCTTCATATCAATGCTACGGTGATCACATTTGGTGACTATATTTTAAATACCATGAGTTATCATTCCTACATTAGTAAATACATAATTGATATGTTCATTAACCAATACAAGACAAGTCACATGGTATCTAAAGATCAGTCCGTCTCCCATGAGGGGTACTCATTTTAGTTAAAATGCGGATCCCCTTCCTTTTCCAATTGAATTTCGATGATCTGAGTCGCTCAATGTGTTCAGAACGTGATTTTAAGGGTACTCGGAAGAAATTGGCCAAAAAAATGACTGGAAAAGACTTCATCCAAACAGTTTCAAACAATTTTTTACTAAATAGTTCAAATAAAAACTATTCAAATCAAGCCCTTCTTGCTCATTTTTTTTTTTTTGCCGATTTCTCGCGAGTACCCATAAAATCACGTTCTGATCATATTAAGTGGCTTGAATCATCGAAATTCAATCGAAAAATTGGAGAAATAGAGAGATCCGCATTTTAACTAATATAAGGACCCCTCATGGGAGACAGCTAAAGATTATCACCATTTTCAAGGAAAAAAAATTATTTTTTCACCAAATGTGATCATTGTAGTACTATTGAATTGAAAGAAAAAGCAATGCGTCGCCACATTTGGTGACCATATTTTGAATACCATGTGAGTTGTCATTCTTCCGTTCGTTTAACAAATGATAGGTGGCTCCTTTCTATCAACGTATTAAAGATAACTCACATAGTATCCAAACAATGGTCAACTCAAATGTGGTCGTAATATTTTTATCTGAAAAAAATAATACTATAGTAACCACATTTGGTCACCATATTTCAAATACCAAGTGAGTTGTCATTCTTGCATTGGTGAAAAATATGACAGGTGAGTCTACTCTTACAATGTACTAATTAAGACAACTCACTTTGAATCCAAAAGATGGTCATTAACTATTCATCAACCTTTCCAAAAAAAAAAACCTATTCGTCAACATAGCTAAGATCTAAAAGATAACAAGTGAAACAGAAATTTTATAGATGATCCCCAGATCATCATCTCTCACTTTCTTTTGAAACACACAGATCATCTATCCATTGCAAGCAAAAACACTTCTCAACCGCCAATATCCAAAAAGCAGAAGAAGAAAAACATCTTTTAAGGAGAGCAATGAAACCAGTTCCGGGAAAAGAAAAGAAAAAAACGAAAAAAGAGAGGAATAGAGCATAGCTTATAATAGAATAGAGAAGACAAATAATTTGTTTCAGATCATAACCAATTCAATATCTGAACACCTGATAGATCGTCATGGTCTAAAAGCTGGAAAACAATAGTAGTAGTACCTAACACAGAAGACAGACAAATAACAAAACTACAAACTATATTACAAGAGGAACAATGATGCACCCAACAGTAACATAGCTGAATCAAGACTGAGTGGCTGACAATGAGACAGAGTCGGGTTCGCGACCATGCACTCTCAAGCGATAGATACAAGTATAAGAAGCACTACCATGGTTGGATGCGACATCAAGCCTGATGGTGTTAACCATGCCGGAGCCCACCGAGTCCAACACACTGAAAGTTTGAGCATTGCTCTTCTCGAGGTCGTATGTAAACTCGGTCAAGAGAAACATCTGTTGTTCAGGAGTATCACGCTTTTCCAGCCATCCAGAAACCCTGCATTCCTTAGGCGCACTCGACCTATCGTAAGCGACACTCTGTTTCACATTACGACAAAAGGGGTATTTCAGTAAATGGCCAGATTTATGAATCCAATAGGCATAATATGTCCACACAACTTGTAATTCAGCTTCCATTTGTAACATCGAATAACAGCAAGAAAAACTGAAGTATAGCGGAGGGAAAATCAAAAGTCTGTAGAGACCACTCCAGCCTGCGCTATGATTTGATATTTTTGGTGTCAATCGTAAGTAGAAGGCAGTAAACACAACTATGAGAGCCAAACAACTCAACGAATAGTTACTACAGGCTTGCTAATGATAGAACTGAAGATGGTCCATTCAACAAAAAATCTGCAACCACAATATATTCCAAACACACTCCATGAAACAGTGGCTTTAGTCCATGAAAAATGGCAAAAACAATTTCTAAGCTCGTTGAGAAGAATAGCCAATTATATGAAACATAACCACGACGGAGTTTCAAGTTTCTGAAGTACAAAGTTGATGTTCAAGACCAACCTGAAGTCTTAGGCGGCTAAAACTAGTACATTAAAAGCAATTATTCAAATGTATGGTTGAGCATTCATGCTACATACAGCAACATGTAGAATATTAATAGAAACATAGATACAAGGCAAAGTGGAGTCAAGTTTGTTCGAGTGAAGTGGAGCCGGGGTTATACTAAAGAAGATGGAGGACTGGGTTTTCGAAAATTAAGAGAAGGTAATGTGGCTGCTATCCTCAAGCTGTTGTGGGCTCTTAGTAGAAAAGCTGATTTGCTGTGGGTGAAATGGGTTCATACGGACATCATAAAAGATCATAATATCTGGATTATGGGGCTGCCTTCTAATGTTTCTCGGACTATTAGAAAGATTTTTCAGTTCAGGGAGATTTGTCAACCGTTATTTTGACATGAAGTTGGGAATGGGGCTTCCACTTTCCTTTGGCTTGACAACTGGCTCCCGTTGGGGCCCTTGTGTATAAGAGGTATGGGGAGAATGCACATGGTCATACCGAGGTCATGGTTGCTTTATGTGGTGGTCTTACCATGGATCCTAGTGGGTACTACATAGCGTCTTTTGACAGAGACCAACCATTAAGATTGTGATCAGAACATCTAGGATGAGACAAATTCAAATTGGTCGATTACATTTTGAGTCTTCTAACACATCCTCCAACATAATTCCAAGAAATTCCAGACGATTGGTTGCGATCTCTCATGGGCAGAAGACGACCACATTCAATTATTCTTAATCCATTCTACCTAAAGAATCCAAGCTGAACGTGAAAGGAAATTTTTGAACACGCTTAACAAACATCTGATTCTGTAATTTTTACGGTTTTCTTTCCCAAAATTTCAACTTTCTTGATTTTGTATCAAAATCAAACTAAGCAACACCTTCACAGTTACATTAATATACCTCGGACCAAATTATAATCTGTACTCTAAACGAGCAAGAAGATCAAGCAAACTAACCGACCTGTGCCTACCACCGTTACAATGCAAGTAATACCACAGAAAAACAAAAGAAAACACCAAAAAGAACAGATAATCACCTTGGCGACATGCTCCAGAGTAATAGCTTCCGGAATAACAGCAGTCCTAAGCTTGATTTCCACAAATCCATTGTTTCCCTTGAGAGGAAAACACTGCCCCGGCTCTCCAAAACTGGGTCTCAGCATCATATTCGCCTCGTGATGAACCTCATTCCTATTAGCAGTATAAAACCAAACCTTTCCCTTCCCAACCCTATACGCCTCTGAATGCTTCACAACCGTAGCACCAGCTGATGACAGCGCATAGTCCACCATACCCAGTCCATCAGCAGCATGTTTTTCAATCTCCTTCTCAACTATACCCCTAGCAACTGCCCTAATCTCATCCAAGTTTAAATCCCCATTACCCAAACCCTTATTCTTCTTCCTCAACTCATCGAAAAATAAACCCAAGTCTTGTTTCGATAACCACTCCGTTGACCTCAATTCTCCCAATGCCTTCTCCAAACCCTCTGTCCTCCCGTCCAACTTCCCCAACTCTCTCTCGAATGCCTCCCGCCTCTCCTCAAATCTCTTTAAACCCGTTTTGAGATCTAAAACCTCGTTCTCAATCTTTCGATCAACGACATCCATCTGAACCTGCATCATCTTCGCAGTAGTCTTTAAAAACTTCTCCACTTCTGCTATTCGCCGCTCAAATTCCTCGGACGAAAACGGCACTGCATTATCACTACCACTACTGCTACCAGGACCAACGGCTTTTCTTATCATCTGAACGAAACCTAGTAGGACAACCAAAAGCAAGAAATTCTTAGTAAAAACACTGAGTACCGTCTGCCACCGTGGTTTCGGATTGGTCTTCCGGGTCGTGCGGCCGCGTGTGGGCCCCGAGGGGGTGGCGGAGGAGGGTAAAATGGTCTTCTTGAGTTGAATCGCGTCGCGGGATCTCTCGACGACGCCGTCGCGGCTGATCGAGTGGCTGCGATCCTCCGCGGCGGCGGTTGTAGTGGCGAAGGCGACGGCGTCGGGGGCGAGGATGTCTACGGGGGATTTCTTCTCGACCGGGCGGCGTCGGGCGGAGGGGTTGGCGGTGATGGAGACGGTTGAGGCGGACATTGGGTCGGGTTGGGGTAGGGTGAGTGGAGGGGAAATGGAAACCCTAGGTTTGGATGAGGGGAGGGAAGGTCAATCGAACGGAAACCCCAGATTGGGATGAGTGGATTTAGAAGAAACCCTAGAAAGTTGGGAAAGATGAGAGAGAGAGAGAGAGAGAGAGAGAGAGAGAGATGAATCGAATGTCGGTATGAATGTATGAGGCGGTTTTTGGTTTGAAATGAATTGGGAGGAGCGGTGCGGGGGGAGAGACGCCTTTTCCTTATTTTAAATCGAACACTGGGCTTTTTCCTTCTTTTTAAATTTTGTTTCATTCAAAAAAAAATCGCGTTCAATAATTTTGGCATTAATTTTTTCTAAATTTTTGTGAATCATTATTTCGTATCGACGAGAAAAATCAAAAAATTAATATTTTTTTTATTTTTATCTAAATATATTTGAAAATATTCAAAGATAAAGAGCTGGCTTTATCTTGGACACCCAAAATAAAATTTGTTGAGCTTTTTGATTTCTTTCGTTGAAACGAATTAATAATTTATAAAAATTTGGGCAAAACCAATAAATGCAAAAAAAAAAATTGAATAAGAGCAAAACGCCTAAAAAGTCACTAAAGCTAAGGATAACAAGACCGTGGTATGTATTAATTAATGAAATTTTATAGAAAAGATAAAAATAAAATAAACGTTTATGAAGTAGGATCCATGCTCTTCCAAATTTTAATGAGATGGGATAAATAAGCTTAAGTTCAAGAAGTATTGCAGCAAAAAACGAGATTCAGGCCAAGTTCTTCCGGTGTTAGGTGGTTTTCTATTTTTCAAAGAAGTACCTTTTTTTCAAACAAAAGTAATTTCAAATTCAAATATAATGAAAATGGAAAATATTTTTTCAATTTTTTTTGCACCATTTAAAAAATCTAGAGTTGCAGCAGCCTCGGGGAACTAGAAGGTATTTTCCCTTTTGCAAAAATGCTCTCCATTTCTACCGAGCTACTATTCATGAGCAAACCTTAAAATATTATTCTTCTTCTCTCTCCTTCTTACCACTCCCTCATTCTCTCTCTACCAGTCTCTCTGTCTCTCTCTTTTTTTAATATTTAATAAGGATAAAGAGGTATAATAAAGAGAATTGGTGTGGAGTTGAGAGAGATTTGAGTAGGTAAAATGAAAAAAGTTGATTATTGTGTAGGTAAAATGCCTTTTATTGGTGTACATGCTCTTAGGTGGTTTTCTATTTTTTAAAAAAGTACTTTTTTTTCAAACACATGTAATTTCAAATTCAAATATAATGAAAATGAAAAATATTTTTTCAATTTTTTTTGCACCGTTTAAAAGATCTTAATAAAATCTATCAAACAAGATCCCTATTGATAGGAAAATTATTTGCATAAACTAATGATTTTTGAGCTTGAAATTATCTTCTTTTTCAAAACTTACTTTTTCCACAAAAGTGGAACACCTCCTTATTGTTTCGATACTAATTTCGTCTTTTTATATTTTTGTTAAATTCATGTTAAACTTTTTGAATTGGTTATTCATCTCGACAAGAGGAGTTTGAAATGTTTAGAACTTACGACCAAAAGCTAAAAAAAAAAAAACGAAAGGCGGGAAAAGTTTGAAACAACTTTTTTTTTAATCTTTATTATCGTCTTATCTCAAAACTTTCAATTTCGGTCCACATTTTTATATTTTTTTGATTTTTCTCGTCGAAACAACTGATTACGCAAAAATTATGAGGAAAAACTAAAGAACAAGTTATGAGAAGTAAGAAGGGAAATGATATTGCCACACCTTTTTTGATAATGTCACACCCTGCAAGTGTATTTTTTGCACCAAAAATACACTTGCAGGGTGTGGCATTATCAAAAAAAGGTGTGGCAAAATCACTACCCAGCATATCAAAAACTATTTACTGTACAGAAAAATGTATATTTTAGATTAACAATTCAAATTTTGTTTTCAACTAAAAATCTCATACCACACCCTTTATATATATATATATATATATATATATATATATATATATATATCTAAAGAAGGATGGAGTATTATATGAATAGTGTTACATGTCACTCGAATTGGGGGATGGTGATATGCAGTAGTGTACGCAGTACCGTTAGTTGCCGAGATGAGATTTGAACCGTCAGATGCACGATTCGACGGCTCGAAGGTACGCAGCATCTTACAGCACATCACCAACCCAAAGTCCCATGTCACTCAATCACGACTTGCAACTCAAATGCAACGAAGCTAAGGCACACTCGATTAATAATTAGGCTGTGTTCCAGAAATGGAATAAGTTCTTATTTTTTGTTGAATAAGAACCCCGTTCCAGAAAAATAAGAAGATTTCCACTTATTTGGAAGAATTTATATAGGTACCAATGGGTGCCGGAAGTGAAATCGCACCGGTGGCCACGCCAGGCAGTCTCAGGCCACCGGACGGCCGATCCGAGCGGTCCAAAAATTATATTAAAAAAACCGGGGGGGGGGGCTAACGCGGGAATCAACGGCATCCGAGGTGTGTAGGGCGCTTGATCCGAGCACCTCTTTTCCGTGTATATATGATGATTCAAATATACACGGAAAAGGGGTGCTCCGATCAAGCACCCTACACACCTCGGATGCCGTTGATTCCCGCTTGGGCCCCCTCGGTTTTTTTTTTAAAGAATTTTTGGACAGTTCGGATCGGCCGTCTGGTGGCCGGAGACTGTCCGGCGCGGCCGCCGGTGCGATTTCCCTCCGCCGGCGCCCATTATCATAGCAACAGTCTTATTTTTTGTATAAGGCAACTTCAAGAGCAAAAATCATGTGTTTATGCAAATAATTTTCCTATCACTATGGATCTTGTTTGATAGATCTCATTGAGATCTTTAATACGATGCAAAAAAATTTGATTTTTTTTTTTCATTTATATTATTTTTGAGTTTGAAAATGTGAAAGGAACTTTTGATTTGAATTTTGTGGAATGACCCTTATTATTTTTGAATGAGAAGTTGTACAATAAGTATTTATTTTTTAAGAAGCGTTGTGGAACGGGGCCTTTGTAACTTTTATTAGTTTCAACATAATTTTATAAAATAAATAAAACTTCCATTTTTCTAAAGAAAGATACTGTAATAGAATATTAAACGAGAATTGTCACTATCTCATTCGAACGCATCCATGACAAGATATTCTTCAATCTCATCTAATTTTTCATGTTTATTTAAAGCTACAATTAATCAACAAATTAACAGGTGGTAAGAATTCAATGACGTTTATCATTTTCAAATCATACACACTTCGACCTTGAAGAGGGAATTGAATGAAGGAGACGAAAGTGTCCCAGCCCCTTCTCCACCACACATAGGAGTGGAGTCTACACATTTGTCTTGAGTTCCACACCAAATGTGGTAGAAAAAGGGACTGAGGCACCAGCCGCACCACGTGAATACGGTTACAAGCGAACCGAGCAGCTTGAGAATTGGCTCGGTTCAACTTGCTTAGTAATTGAATCGAGTTCGAGATCCTGTTTTAGGCTCGTTTACTCAAACACCACTGGGTTCGTGACACTATATTTACAAACTACTATTTCTATATGGTTGACTCCGTAAGTTATCACTTGTATGAAACGAATTACCAGGATATGACGAGACATTTGCCTATGTATGTTGTGAAAGTAAAGTCAGTAAGATTACGACATGCAAAATTCAAAAACCAAAAACAAGTACTCCTACAAAGTAAAGTCAGTAAGATTACGACGTGCAAAATTCAAAAACCAAAAACAAGTACTCCTACATGATGTAACAGAAAACACCTGTCCAATAAATGGGGTCCGATCTTCTCTGTCCCGAATACCCATGCCCTACACCGAGGGATTTTCTGACCGTTGAATTATGTGATTTTTTTTGTTTTAAATCTGACGGCTGAAAAACTCCTTGGCATAGAGGCACAGGAATTTTCGGCACAGGTGATTTGCCCCCCAAGAAATCCCAGCCGGACCAAGCGTGAGTACCAAAGTTGGAGGGAAAATGTTTGAAAAATAGTGTCAAGATCACTACGAAAGAAGGATGAAGCTTTTTTTTTTTTTTTAATCCGCAAAAACGCCCAAAAGGCAAAGAAGGATGAAGCTAAGTCAGAGAAATTAGAACAAACCCTTACAATCTTCACTCTACGCCCCTGCTCGCTCTCACGAATTTCAGTAGTTTGTGCTGTTCTTGTAAGACGCTTTCGCGTTCTCGTTTTCGATTTGGTCACACTTACACATGCGAATGATACGACTTGGGTGGAGACTCTGATTGCTTGATTTGAATAAAGAACCTCTAGATGGAGAAATTTTTCAGTGCCGGGTGGGCACCACATGTCCCGTGTCCGGCACCAATCTCGGCCATCCAAAACTTCATTGGACGGCCGAGATTGTGTCGGGCACGGGACACATGGTGCCCACCCGGCACTGAAAAATTTCTCAGATATGTCAGGGTTTCTTGGGCAGTCACTTTGATGGTGGCTTAGTCGTGTCTTGTGACAAAATTTGCTGAATTTGATAGGCTCAGTTTAACAGAACATGAACCTTCTTGTCACACTGCAACATATAGCATCTGAGTACTAGCAAGAATTACACCGTTCGCTATTTCGTCGAGTACGCAGTCCCGAGTTCTATCTTCTCAGAGCAACTCATAGAACTATGCAAAAGCAAGAATGTAGAATAGAGGCTTGAATGGTATAAAGCCATCAGTTAGAGCCTTAAAAACAGAATCTGACAGTGTTGACGGCTTCCCTGCATTAGCAGTACACTTGCCGACTCGAGTATAAGCCGTATAGGTTACAAAAAGTATTATTAAGCCAACCTAAACAACAACATACCCCAATAGCAGGATTCTCCCCGGGTGACGAATTCACCTCAGAACGTCGCTCTCATGGTTTCCAGTCAGAATATCCCCGCGAAGTCACCCCCATCCGGGAAGGAGTTAGCTCCCAACTAAGGTATAACGTTTCTAAGCACAAAAATTCCGAAAACAAAGCGAAACAAGAGCTACCAAGCGAGAGTATATATGATGTAACAATAGGATGGTAGATAAACATTTAACTCCAGAATTGCTAAGTACTAATATATTTACCTCTATTAACAGAGAACATTTGCAGCTTACGATAATTACTGATTGACATCTAAAATAGCACTAACAAAAAACATACTAATATTTTTCATAGAATCTATATTTCTATTACACATGCGCTCCTGTTGCAGTTCCCCCGCCTCTAATTCTTCTAGATCCTCTCGCTCCTCTGCACCCGCTCCCCCTTTATGTAACTAACAACATGCATCTGAGAGAGAAAAACTTCTGGTAGATTGTCCAGATTCTTGGCACATGCAATAAGGGTCCTTCCTCAGTAAGTTGATCAACTAAGCAAGAGCAGTTGCGCTGTAGGGGTTAGCAAAAAAGTTCCCAGATTTGCTTTCTCGTATCAAAGCAGCCAAATTGCATATTAATAGCAGGAATTGAGGTATTACTGGACTAATGATCCAGTGATTTTTGGCCGTCAGCTGGTTACTTGTGCACCGTAAGTATAACTACCAGTCCATGGATTACAGTAAA
Organism: Rhododendron simsii; assembly: GCA_014282245.1. NCBI lineage: Eukaryota > Viridiplantae > Streptophyta > Magnoliopsida > Ericales > Ericaceae > Rhododendron > Rhododendron simsii. Next base: position 7,828,240 of record CM024959.1, on the reverse strand, counting down.
CGAACCAGTTTGGAAAAAAGGAGAATACATCATCAAGGGAAAGAGACAGAATTCACAGCAAGAATAACAGAAATATAGAAAACACCTACACAGCAAAAGCTTATTTGATTTAGTCTATTATGTCACTCCTCGTGTCATTTTATTCCTTGGCCTTCATCAGATTTGATACCCTAAACTCATATTCTAATGCCATACAATACTGCAGAACTGTTAAATGGACGAAGTCAATCCGTGTCAAGTCAGTTCATTTGCAGTTTCACACTCAGTTTCCTTTCACCAATTATTAGCAGCCTGACCTATCTTCTTCATCATCCTCCTCTTTTTTTCCATTTGGAACTTTGGTTTACCCGCAGATTCTCACAAGCCCAGAGAATCTGATTGGTTCTCTATGCAAAATTTCACTCTCATGGGGGGACAGGAAACAAGAAAACTCTCTGAGGAATACGAGGTATTGGACATTTTGGGGAGAGGAGGATTCTCAGTAGTGAGAAGAGGCATAAAAAGATCGAGTGCTCAACATGTCGCCATCAAAACACTACGACGGTTAGGCCCATCAGTAATGCTGCCGTCTCCACCAGAGGGGAGGAAAAGAGGGAAACAACAGCAACAACTACCCCAGAGGGAAGGGGTTTCAGTTTCAGATGCCTTGCTAACAAACGAAATCCTTGTTATGAGGAGAATAGTAGAAGAAGTGGCTCCACATGACAACGTGATCCAGCTTCACGACGTATGTGAGGACCCCACCGGGGACGTGCACCTGATACTGGAACTTTGCTCCGGAGGGGAGCTGTTTGACCGGATCGTGGCTCAGGAGAGGTACTCCGAGGCAGGGGCCGCGGGAGTAGTGAGGCAGATTGCAAGTGGGTTAGAGGCCCTTCATAGAGCCAATATTGTCCACAGAGACTTGAAGCCGGAGAACTGCTTGTTCCTCAATGAGAGAGTGGATTCTCCGTTGAAGATAATGGATTTTGGCCTCAGTTCTGTGGAGGAGGAGTTCACTCACCCGGTTGTCGGGTTGTTTGGATCCATTGATTATGTGTCCCCGGAGGCCCTTGCCCAGGGACAGGGCAAGATAATTTCATTTAAGAGTGATATGTGGTCCTTGGGTGTAATCCTGTACATCCTCCTCTCAGGGTATGCATATAATCATGTGTGTGTGTGTACGTATTTATGCATACAATTCATAGTTTTCTAAGATTTAAGGCAGATTTCTTTCTCAGATATCCTCCTTTCATGGCGCAGAACAATCGGCAGAAGCAACAAATGATAATGGCTGTATGTGATCATTTTGTTTCCAAATAACTTTGCGAAATTCATATTCCTGTTTTTATCACTAGAAAGTGGCCATTTTTTTCTGTGTAGGGAGAGTTCAGCTTTTACGAGAAGACATGGAAGAACATTTCTTCGTCAGCAAAGCAACTGATTTCAGGTCTACTCACAGTGGATCCTGACAGAAGGCCTAGTGCTAATGAGGTTTACTGTAGAACTCTAAAAAATACTAACAGTGAAATATTAATCATGTTAAACTGTTGCGGTATTATTCGGAAAAAGTAATGTTTTCTCAATTGTTTTCGTGTTCTCCAAATAGATTCTCCAACATCCATGGGTGATAGGATATTCAGCAAAGCAAGAACAAATGGATGCCGAGATTGTTTCGCGATTGCAGAGTTTCAATGCCCGGCGTAAGTTACGGGCTGCTGCAATAGCTAGCATGTGGAGTTGCAGCATTTTCTTGAGAACAAAAAAGCTCAGAAGTTTAGTTGGCACCTATGACCTTAAACCTGAAGAACTTGAGAGTCTCAGTGAACATTTCAAGAGAATGTAAGTAGAATTCAAAAACTAGCTAAATGTTTCCCTTGCATAAAATGAAGCACTTCCCAAAACAAACCAATTACAATGAGAAACTACAACCTGAGTGGTTGAAGGCCAATCTAGAGCTAAATTTTACTTCTGCAAAATGTTCCAATGCCCTAATGAAACAGAAACAATGACACTGCAACTTGAAAGGATTTATTATGTACACGCTTTATTGTATTGCTGCCTGGATAATGAATATTAGCAAGCTATTTAGAATTTTGAAAAACACTGCAGATGTGTTAAAGGTGATAATGCCACTCTACCTGAATTTGAGGAGGTGCTCAGAGCAATGAATTTTTCATCACTAATCCCTTTAGCACCACGCATCTTTGATCTGTTTGACAACAACCGAGATGGGACGGTGGACATGAGAGAGATAATCTGTGGTATCTCCAGCCTCAAGAACTCACAGGGGGATGATGCACTCCGCCTTTGCTTTCAGGTGAGTGAACGCAAGTACCCAATCATTGAAATCCTGCATGACTCGTTTTTGGTTCATGAAAGTAAAACATTTCTGGCATTTCAATAATAAGAGCTAATACACACACTCTAAAAAAAAATTCCCAAGAAACAACAAAATACACAGTACTAACTGTATTATTATCTTTGGTAATCAGATGTATGACACAGACCGGTCTGGATGCATCAGTAAGGAAGAAGTAGCATCCATGCTCAGAGTACTGTCTACTCTCTGACCTTTCCAAGGGAGTTGTTTTCATTTGATTGTTATTTTCCACTGCTCACAGTGGACATTAAATCTGTTGTTTTCAATTTTGCAGGCCTTGCCGGAAGACTGTCTTCCAGTAGATATCACAGAACCAGGGAAATTGGACGAGATATTTGATCGGATGGATGCCAACAGTGATGGACAAGTCACCTTTGATGAGTTCAAAGCAGCCATGCAAATAGATAGCTCTCTTAAAGATGTAGTCCTCTCCTCCCTTCGCCCAGTTTAGTATCTCCCGGATTGTCATATTCTACTAAGTTCAGCTCTGAGAACTTAGTTGGCCTTCTTGAAACTGTTTTTGAACATTCATGTAATCAGCTACATAATTAAAAGAGTAATCATATGCTATCTTTCTCAAATCATCTTCTCTTCCTTTTACATGGGTGCCCTCTCTTTTTTACCTCTAATCTGTTTGCAGGAAAGAAAGAAATGTGGAGAGGTCGAGAGAGAGAAAGCTAGCAGAGCTATTTCACCCACCTCATTTTTATGAGATTATTGTGTTTAAGTCATGCTAGTTTAGCAGTAGAGTGAAATAAAGTTTAACCTCAAGGCTAGGATGAAAAACCAAACTTGGAATTATTCTTTCTTTTCGAAAAACGAAGTGCGAATTCAAAACTGTTCTGGTCTAATTTGTGCTTGCATTAACCTGACTTAGCTTGGCGATATTGACAATCACCCTCTTCGCAACACACCATGTAGTGCACACTTTAAGCCTACTGTTGAGATGAAAGCAGTAGTTCGATTAGATGGAGCTTCTTCTTCTTTTTTCTCGCTGAACCCCTGGCATAATACTAGGGCATGACCATTATGCATCGCCTATGAAAGGGGAAAACTCGTGCTAAGTCGGTAAGTCCCTCAACATTTGTACCGGTGATCATTATGCAAGAAAATACCAACGTAGTCCTAACCTGAAATGCAAATTTTCTCCAGCAATTCGTGGTTATCTAGGACCTAACTGTTAGGATCAAACGCTTACCATCTTATCAAAATCCGCAGATAATAGTAAAGGCGCAACTCGATTTTCTTACACTAAAGCATAGCAAGCCCCAAACGTCACGATTCAACCCACAATTGTAAAAGGAAAAGTTCTTAAAGGCTTACGATAATTATTTGATTAATAAAAAGAACCCTAATCTCTTAATTTGCCCCGTGTCTTTGGTTCAGTGGGAAGGGCCTTTAGGGCTGAGGCTACTTTTGAATTTTGATCAGCTTTGAAACAAAGAGGACTTTTGTATTCTTAGTGCGCCTTTTGAACAAAGTAGGTTTTTGTAGTTGGGCCTTTCAGCCTTTGAGAGTGTTTTCTTGGGCTTTCAACAAGAAGATATTTATTCTCTTTCTCCTAAACTTTTGGACAGGGAAAAAGTTGGGGCCAAATCCAGCCATGCCGTTAATGGGCTCATCTTGGCCCACCTGAATAATATAGAGGAGTAATGTAGTATATCTATATTATATTATAACCGACAGCTTTGTGGAAGTACACTTGTCTTATTTTTAATAATGTGTTACTACTTTTAGGATGTCTGTTACGATGCTAATGTTCCACAAAGTATGTGTATATAAGCTCTTACACACCTCTTCATATTTCACATCGACTTAAGTATGAACATATAAGCTCTTACACACCTCTCCATATTTCAAGACTGAGTTCTACCGATGAAGTTGTATCGACTCCTTTTTGAACTCATGAGTTTGTATCGACTCCTTTTTGAACTCATGAGTTTGTATCGACTCCCACCGGATTAATAGTGAATCTGATATGTAATCTCATCAGCTGACAGTGACATGTAACAAATACAAACAAATCCTTAGTCATTTTTGAACATGCAAATTTTGCTATGGCCAGAGGGATCAAATAGTAGTAAAAAGTAGCCAATGGCCCAATGCCAAACCCCACAGGCCACATGTGACCCCCTCCACCACATTATCTATGCACATGTCCCTGTTATTGGCATGAAAAAAAAAATGCAACAAAAAGGCTCAAAAACACATATTGTTGCTTGTTTTCCTATCTACTCACAAACAGATAGATGAACAACACCACACCACCGGATAACCAAACCAACCAAACTCCCAACAATCTCAGAAGGACTATTATCCCCCTAAAAAAAAACAAAACCCTTACAGACAGACAGACAAACAAAATAGGCTAGCTAGGTTTCAAGAAAACCAATTAGGTGGTGGTGGTTGAAGATGAGGATGAAGGAGGCGGAGAAGTACCCGATACTCGATGCCCGTTCGTCTCCTCGTCCTCCTCCTCCTTACCCATGAAACTGTCAGCCTCCATGTCGAATCCGCCGGCTGTGATTTCAAAGAGACTATCCGGGTTGAAGTAATCCGAGGTGGTTTCATTCGACGTCGGTACATCAAACATCATGAAGTCGATATTATCCTCGAAACTTTTGTAGTCGCTATCGAACATGTACTCTGGTGGTAGGTCGCCTGCTTTTTCGAGGGGAATTAGGTCGGGAACCGAGAGGGGATTGAATACGCTAGTATCCAAACAGAGGTCCCAAGGGTGGTCATGTTCCATTTCGGACGAGTCGATGGAGTTAGGAGTGGGGAGGTCATGACATAAGTTTGGGGGTAACTGGGGTTGGACCAATATCAGTTGTTTATCTTCTTCTCCTTCATCTTCTTGTGTGGAGAAGTTGGGATTTTGTTGTTGCGGGGGCTGATTATGATCGTCTTGATCATGTGGAACGGGGAGCAGGGCCTTCGTCTTCAAACGATCGGCGTAGCTGCTGATGTCGAAATTGGTCACTGCATTTGCCCCTCTGTACTCTATGGCTGCCATGTCGTATGCTGCTGCCGCTTCTTCTTGAGTACCTTCACCGCAAATTCCAAACAGAATTAAAAATAACATTGATGAAATTATATAAACCAACTTTCTTTCTTGGTTGCTCATCAAAAAAAATTGGCCATTTTGAAGTTTTGGAATCTGAATATACTACTGGGCAGTGCATGTGTGTGTGTGTAAAGTGGAAAGAAACATAAAATTCCACCTTACACAGAAATGACATTACTAGAACGAATTGTAACTCATAATGCATCAAATGTTTGAACCACGTTTGGAGTATTCAAAAAAGTTGCGTTATCATATAGGATCACCGTAATTAATTATAACAAACAGTGTCACCGTTGTCAATAATTTGGCGTGTCTCTACTTAATGCAGTATCACGTGAGATTTTGATAAATCTTGCATTAAAGTGTAAACAAACCAGTACTACTTAAATGCTTTTCGTGATGAGTACGGACAAATCTCATGATACACTAGAATCCAGCATATGGGACACGCGCGCATTTTGAGTGTGCGGTCACATTTTGCGTGGCACTAACATTTCCTAGAGGTTTTAGCATCCACATCTTTTTCAATGCGATAACTGTGCTTTCAACTAAATGATGCCGATGGTACCTTGTAAGCATAACTACGGTAAATCTTTACAGCAGCACTCCACATAGAGAGGATTTTCATTTCCCAAAACAAGAAAAGATGGTTATTCTTTTGTGAAACAGATGCTTATTGCTTACTGTCGGAATATTTCTGCGACAGTAAAAATACTCGCTGCCAACTCATTATGCACAATAGTTCTACTGGAACAAAGCGTATTCGGAAAAGCAAAATAACGATAAAATGGAGAATTAATAGTTAGCAGAACATAGACAGAGTATTTGCATCTTCTGTAAGCAAGATAACGGTTCTTACTGTAAGTTCCAAGGTACAAGTACTTGTTTCCGAAAACTCGCCCTATTCGTGCCTCCCATTTCCCATTATGATGGTGCCTGTCAAATGTCAATCGAAACATTCAAAAATATTATCCAAACGAAATAATGAACTGGAAATGCCTATTATACATCAAACCATGTACCGATTCTATATAATAAGATGTGTACGTATGAGTGTGACATGGATGCTGGGTTACCTTGCCACACCACGGTACTTGGAGACGCCCCTAGAGAATCCGCTGCTCCGCCGCCTTAGTGAAGCTAAATATTCTTCCTTGGTCAATTTCTCCATTTCCTCAAGCTCCTTGGTGTATGTATCAATCTGCATGTTAGCAAATTCGATGACAAACAAATAAGGATTAAAGACAAATGATTGTGCACAACATTAGTGGAAATTTATTAGCAACAAAAATTGCGAGTGAGAAGAAGAAGAGTGAGAAGAAGAATAGTACCGGAAAATTCAATGTAGTGCCGATCCCCCAATACTTAAGAGCTGCGAGATCGTAGGTATGAGCTGCAGCTTCTTCATTGTCATATGCCCCTTCATTTCATAATAGATAGCAATGAAAATTTATTTAACCAATAAAAATTCAAAACAAAACACAACTATGCTAAGATATTGCTAGAAGGATTGTCTCTTAGCTAGCTTTCAGACTTTCATGGCCAATTTAGCCTTTGCCAGAAAACAAAAGGTCAAAGGAATCTTTGTTTTGGATGATTTCCTAACAATCAATAATGCATGGTTAGACGGCTCGTTGCATCCGGGTTTGATCAAATAAATTAGTACAATAGGGTCTCTAGGGGAAAAGAAATTGCTTTTTTTAATTAATCGTGTGTGGTTATTGTGGAGATCATTGCCTTTTTATGTTTTCCATAAGAAAATAGGTATTACTTCTAAGAGAGAAATGCCCCAAATTCATATTTCTAGTTCCAAAAAGAATGCACCTAATGCATAAATGGTAATCATCCTTAGTGGAACTCACACTTTGTATAAGTGAAAATTGGAAAAAAAAATTATAATAATTAGTTAATCAGGATAGTGACTATTTACCCCGGATTCCTTATTATGACATAAGGTTAAAAATCTATAGGAGCTGATGCAAGATAGTTAGCTGACAACTACTACTATTCCGTCCATCTAGTGCGTTCCCGGTCTTTAATTCTTTAATTGGGCTAGGTTAGTGGACGGCGGAATTAGTTTATAATCCGTCAAGATCATGAGATATCGAAAAATGACATATCAAAAAACGACAAACTGCTAAAAGATTCTAGGCCGGCCCCACAAGATTGTGAGATTATAATACACTAATACATTTGAGATGGGCCAATGAACAAATTTTCTAAGACTATCTAGGTCAGCTTGCGTGCATAGGGGCATAGATGCGGGACCCACCATGGGTTTATTAAATCGTTCATTTGTCTTTTGTCTTGTAGCGACGCAAAAATTCAGATTGATTGAATATCAAAACCAATGTTTTCAGAATGCATTTGTCTTGCAAAAGGAAACAGCTAATTAAGAATGATTCTTAAAGAAAACCTATAAGATAAATGCACACTGATGAAATAGTTTAAGGTTTTCAGAATGGAAATGATATTGTCACACCCTTTTTTGATAATGCCACATCCTGCAAGTGTATTTTTGCACCAAAAAATAAACTTGAAGGGTGTGGCATTATCAAAAAAGGTTGTGGCAAAATCACTACCCTTTCAGAATGCATTTATCTTGTAAAAGAAACTGCTATGAATGATTGTTAAAGAAAAACTATAAGATAAATGTACACCGATCAAATAGTTAAAGGCGTTCGATCAACATTAACTTTTACATAAACTACCTACTCGATGAAATGAACAAAATAAATGATCTCGAGCTGACGAACAAAATAAACAGTTCAGATCAAATAACGAGACCCATGATGGCACCTAGTGAGTGTATAGCACGTGTGCACCAATGCACAGAACCAAAAAGAAGAGAAACAACATATAAATGAATGACATTAATTAATATATATATATATATAGAGAGAGAGAGAGAGAGAGAGAGAGAGAGAGAGAGAGAGAGAGAGAGAAGTGGGGTTGAACTTACCCAAATAAACTATATCAGCGACAAAACCGTAGATGAACGTTGGCAAATGACAGGATTATAATCAATCAAAGAACAAAAACAGAGTCAGTACCCAAAAACAGAGTCTCTTCATATAATATCCACTTTCACATTAAAAAATAACAGAAACAGAGAAGACTGCAGATCTCCTTGATTTTGACTAAAATTTATAATTTATTTTGATATCTTAGGATGTCCGAGCCCGCTAACGCGCACGTCACCGAGAGATAGTCCTGAATACCAATTCCACCTGCAACTAGTGCGGACATTTAAAACTTGTCTCCTAGTGGGGGCATTAATAACCGGAGCAAAACTCTTACGATTGGCCCACAAGAATTAATAGCATCAAAAGTTTAAATCGTAGCAAAGTTCATATGAGAGTGGATAGCAACAAAAGTTCAAAAACTTTTTAATTACTTAAAATACCTTTTTAGTTTTTTAAAAAAGGCGTAAAAAAAATCGAATCTAATGCTTGTACTAGAAATAAACAAAATGTTGCAGAAAGAAAGATTTTTTCAGTTTTGTACGAAGAGTTAAGTAATTTAAGTACTTTGTCGTCCTTTCTTGTTTTGAATGCTATTCCAAGTACTCTTATCCCACAGGTGTGCTTCAAATCTCCCCGTCCATCTGTGCCTGTCCATTAATTCATTCAATCAATACATGCATGCATATATACACACATATAGATACACATATATATATAGAGAGAGTAATGGAGAGAGAGAGAGAGAGAGAGAGAGAGAGAGAGAGACCTTGTGACTCCCCTGTAAATGGAACTTCTTCTACTAACAGCAGCAGCAGCAGCATTATTTGTACCATCTGGGTCGTCGAGATTTTTCTTCTTCTTGGAAGATCTGACGCGCTTGGTCTTGGGTTTTTTGTCAATTTGGAGATTAGAATGAACAACGCACGAAGACGAAGAAGAAGAGCAAGAATTAGAAGAAGGCGACCTCTTCATCTGGGTGTTCAGAGAGAGAGTGAAATCTAATCAATTTCTCTCTCCCCTCCTCAATTGACGATCAATCAAAATGTGGGTGTTCAGACAGAGAGAATGAGAGAGGCTTGCTTTGGTGGGTATGGAAGAGATTTGTGGTAGGTCCACAAAAAGACTCTGTTTACGGCTTGTATTCTGGTTACCTAAAGTGGGTTACCAAAACAGAGATACGGAGAGAGAGAGAAAGAAAGAGAGAGAGAGAGAGCAGGTGAAGATTTGAGGTGGTGGTGGTGTGTTATAAGGCAAAAGAAGGGGTTAAGGTTTAACCATGGGTTAATAGTTGGGGAGAGGATTGGGGTCAATAATTTAACTCAATGAGTTAATTAAGTAGCCAACACTTGGCTTGATGGCACAGCCATGCTACCAATGGGATTCCTTGTCCTGTTGTGCCCCCTTTCTACGTTTTCAGGAATCCCTTTTCCCCAATTCATTTAAGCCATTTAAGTACCGTTCCGTTAACAATCTTATTCTTTAAGTACTTATTTTTCAATTTATGAAACAAATCATTTTTTCATAAATACATGATTTTTTAGTGAAACACACCCTAAGAAGGTGTATAGTGTTTTGATGGGGTTAATTGGAATTATTAATGTAATATGAACAGTTCAGTTTGTTGAGCCAATGGTTCAAAATAAATTAGTTTGATTTGATTAAACATTAAAATGATTTGATATGATTAAGCCACTTGGTAAGAAAGCATTTGTTGTATGAAAATGGACAATCAACATGATTTTAAAAATAAATTGCATGACAAATTTATTACGATCTTGTAGGTATCAATGGTCGATTAATTTCAATTTTGGTACAAATGTAGTGTTTAGTGAACTTTACGAATTGGATGATTCAGATTATAGTTATGAAATCTCTATGAAGTCACTAAAACGTACTACACCTTCATAGTATATTAGCGCACTACAGAAATTCGTTGTTCTCTCCATCTCCCTCATTATATGTCTATATGTCTATAGATGGATATACATATTCATATGTATGAGTTTTAAGGGAGCGATTTGTCTAACAATGTAAAAAGGCTACGAATATTAAATATTTCATCAAAATTCCGTATCTATAATTAGAATCGTTCAAGATGTAGAACGTGATTTTTTTAATATTTGAAATGGAAAAATGAGCTTAATTGGCTAGTGCTTGGTCAGCTCATTCAATTCTCAAAATTTTAAACGAAAACGAATATTATTCGATGTGCGGTCTCCTATTTTGAAGGCGGGGCGAACGAAATAGACTCGTGATTTTCATACTCTTTTTGAGTGATGCACTTTTGTGTATTTTTTCATATAAATTTACTATTATATTATTCAATTTTTTACTAAGAAAAATGATAAGTGGGTGCTGACGATACTTTGATTCTCGTTTCAAAACACAGAATGTTATAGAAAACTACTTCTATTCTTGTTTTATTTATTTGATTTGATTATAGATAGAAGGATATGAATTATTTTATTTTTTTCATATAACTTGACCAAAAAGATCATCATCATCAAACTAAAATATTAGGGGAAATAGGGGTATGAGATCATCATCAAACCAAAATATCTTATTCTTGCAAGAAAATGATAGCATGAAATATTTTTTATTTCCGAAATATAACGGTGAAATTAGTCTTAAAAAATAATTGAGTGAACTTGTCCCGGCACTTAAGCTATATCCAGAAAAACTATACATAAAAAGGGTTTTAGAATCTCACGGAGTCCGAACATTTTAAATGTTGGAGTCACTGGAGAATTTTTACGATCGTTAATTTCAGAATTCTGAAATCGGTACAGGTGCGTGCAAGCTAGCGATATGTCCAATTATCGAAATAAAAAAGAGGGGTTTAGCTGGCTATTTGTCGGTTACTTTGTGGGCTTTTTTAGTCTGGGCAATACTTGAGGGCAGGGGACGCGTGTGAAAATGCGTCTGAAGTGTGGTACCAAGAGCAAATGACCTCAGTTATTTCGCTAAATTACGGGCCAACCCTCTCCACTTTAATTGATCCACCTGTGATCCTAGTTGTCTCAAAACCATCGTCAGAAGGAAGACAAGTGGCGTGGACCCTGATTGCTGGTTGTAGTATATCAGCGGTGTTACGTTCACTGCACAGTTTCACCACTCTTTTTCACCGCTATCTCAATTTTACTTTCCGTCTCGGCAATTAATGGTTCGGATTTTAAAAAAAGGAAGAGTTAAACTCTTTTGAACGGTGAGATGAGAACGGTGGAAGGAGCTAGGTGTAAAAAGTGAGCAGCGGGCGTAGTCTTTGTAGACTTTTCAGTAGTATATGAACTTTCTATGTGATGCCGCATGGTGAATTTGGGTCATCCATGCAGATTCGGCTATAAGGGTATAATCTGCAATCAGAATTGTCCAAAAATATTTTAAATAAATGGTCTAGTTTTAAAATCCGAATCATTAAAATCTGAACTATTGTTGTTCATATTTCACCCAGAACCCCCAAGATATATACCTTGATTGTGGAAAATAGTTCAATCACAATCATTAGATGAAAATATAACAAAATGGTAAGGTGAATTTGCAAATTATGAGATAATTTTGCAATTTTCCCAACAAAATAAAAAATCGTCACCTTACGTAAAACAGAAATTGGTTGTATATGTCACCTACTGTGATTACACGTACACCAAAATGTGGTTATATTAGTTTACCAAAAAAAATATGTGGCTATACTTACCGTTTATAGTTACCTAATCCTTTAGAGCAAGCGGATCTGCAACCCGAAAAGTCAGGTAGAAGATCATACATGATTTTTTTAACTGTATTAAATCTTCAAGAATCTCTAAATAACACTGGTTTAATCTTTCTTCAATTTACTTTTTGTCTTTTACCTAAGATATCGTTTAGTGAATAACCTAAAAATTGGGATTAAGAATTTTACATGTAGTTTGAAACTTAGTATGTGAATAAAGGACACAGGAATGCTAATATGGAAATTAATTTTTAACGAAAACAAATTACCAAATTTTTCCGATTACTCTTGCAAAAAAATTTCAAATAATTTTATTTTAAATAACCATAAATTTATAAATTTTATTTTAAATACAAGGTATTCATAATTTATCTCACTTGATATCTAGAAAACGTACTTATTTAGAAAGATACTTATCATAAAGTTCAAAACAAAAATTTAAAAATTTACGTCACGAATAATTATTTACTTAAAATTGCTATTAAAAATAAATGTTGCAAACTAACTTCTATAATAATAATAAAAAAACTGACTAAAAAGACTAAATCAATAATCAACGATTAATCAGTACTCTATAAAATTGTTCAATGGAACCTTCAGATGAACTGAGGTTGTAGTAAAGAAAATTTGGTTAAGATACCTAAAAAGTAAGTGAATGATTCAATCGATACGATATAGTGACCAAACGCGGATGATGGTTAGTTGTGGTTTAACAGAATTCATCAATTGGTTAGTGTTGGAGTGATGACTACATAATTGATTAATATAATTGATTGCGGCAGACCGATTAATTTGATTAAAAGTTTAACCAATCGATCAAATCATTTGAGTTTATTAATATGAACATAATTGATTTGGTTAAGAGTTTAACCAATTGATCGAATTATATGAATTCATCAACACACATAATAGCAGAAGGCATAATTAGCAGTAACGGTGGTTGACAGTGATCAGTTAGGATCGATACAATCAGCTAAAATGGACTGATTGATTTGATTAATTGTTTAACGAATTCATCAAATCATTTGAATTACTATACATAGCAGATTTGATTTAAATTTTAGCCAATTATTCGCACTGATGACATTGCACAAATGAATACGACTAGTGCAGAAAGATGATGGAAATTTAATTAATGAGACTATAGAAGTATATTCTAGTAGGATGTCTGCCAGATTTATATAGGAAGAAAAATATTCTCATGCACTGTGACCCTACCATAAGCTCTTTAATCCGTCAATTGTACTGGTTGTTGGTAGCAGAAACTGTTATATTAGGATTGGGAAATCATATTTTAGACTGAATAGATTTTCTTCTCACTATGACCATATCACTAATCACTATGACTTCTTTTTTCTTTTTTTTAATTTAGAAAAAGAGTAAAGGACTTCAATTGATAATAATCTTGTCCTTGGCGGGTATTATTTACCAAAACATGTCCTTGGCCGTCATTTTCCCTAATAAAAACAGTTTACAAGACATTACGACAACAAAAACAAGCTACATAGGATTTAGGAGTAGACCCATCTGCACTAGCTCATCACGGAACTTACTAGTCGTCGTTAAATTGTTTGCCACAATGATCACTTTTATGGGGACATTACGCGCAACCTCCGCCGCCACACTCCTCCTCCTAAGGTTGCAGGTTACCAGAGAGAGAGAGAAAGCGCAAGCGCAGAGATGTTATTGGAGAACTGAAACGGAAGAGCTTCAGTGCTTCAAGCCATAGAGAGGAAAATCGATTCGTGGGGGAAAAGGATTTCCTCCTATATTTTTTTTTGGTTTGACGGTTAAGGGTGTCCGGACCAACTCACATGCACCTCAACTAATTTCCTCCCCGGTCCGTTCCTCCCGAGCTAGAAAATCTGCACAAGTATTTGCTTCGTGCCAAGTCTGGGTGATTGAGCATTCGCAGTTTTGGCCAGCCAGACTTCTAATTACTTGGACTACATTCAGCTGAGGATGGTTTGGGGATCCGGGGGCTCTGCTGCCCCAATGGGCGCAGTAGCCCCTATCCAGGGGGCTAAACGGCAACGTTTAGTTTTAAAAAAAAATTCCAACAACCAACTTGCAATCCTATGGAGTAGAAACATGATTATGAGAGCCCTAGAGACAAAATTTGATTACGTCTCTTTAGAATAATATGATCTTCACATCCATTCAAACGGATTAAAAATTGAAGCACTTAATCTTTTAACTATATTTTTTAATATATAAACCGTCTCAAAAAAATTAAATGCTCGAAAAAATTCCACAGCCTCCTTAGAATCCGATAATGATTTCCAAAGCCTTCCAAATCTGCAGACAGGGGAGAAGACCAATCGATATTCATTTGAAAACCCAAGATCCATGTAGCACTGGAGTCTCGAACCCAGAACCACACCCCCAATTGCCACAAGACCCGGGTTTGCTTCTATAGATGCTCTCCGTAAGCGAATTTCTTGCTTCTTGCACCTCGCAGGCTCGAGTGATTATGCTTCCTACGGGATCAGCCGAATAACTACATTTTCGATCATGACGTTGATTTCACCATTACCAACATAAGAAGATAGTCGCCAAGAAGGGTAGTCTCCTAACCAGGCCCGATGAGAAACCCTAGCTCTAAATATGGGAGACTATGTTCCAAGCAATCCATTGCTTCAATGGCATACGGGCAAAAAAAATACTCCAATGTCTTGTTTTAATCTACGGTATTTGATTGCATGAGCCACCCACAATGAGGCTGAAACTGTTAAATAGTACAAACAAAGCTTCTGATGTCCTTCTGCCTACATCTTTTGGGGAGGGAAGATCAGAACAATTTATCTAAATGAATGATATCATTCCATCTCGCTGTGATCTTGCATTTATGGTATACAATGAAAAGGATAGGAGTACAGAAAACAAAAGTGAAAGAAACTGAAATCTTTATCTTCTTTACCGGGTTATAAATTGACAAGAAACAGAACAGAAATTCCACAAAAATATATGTACAGAAGTTCGGCTCTCTCTCTCTCTCTCTCTCTCTCTGAAAATACAAAATCTAAGTACATCCGATAATTTATACATTACAAAATGAGTACATGAGCATGACCACAGCCACACAACAAGGCTTTACATAGAAATTGGTTTGTATAGTTTTGAGTGAATTATATCACCGCTCATCTGATCAAGCATATCCTATTTACAACTTTATCAACTATGATACAACAGGAATAATAACATCAGACATAGCCATAGAAGGTGGCAACCAGAAAAGGAAAAAAGAAAAACAATATCTTCCATGCATATTATGTGCTTGAATTTTGACGACAGCTGTGGTTTTTGTTCAACGAATAGAGCCAAAAGGAGAAAACGAAACTGCCAAACCTCCGCCACACAGATGCAATCTCCCAGAGTCTATTTGGTTCTTTAACAGTACCCTGTCAAACAAGAAGTTTTCCGTGTAACCATGAAACAGCCCATCATAGTAGTTTGATTTTGAGGTCTCTGAATTGCCGCCACCATTTTCATACTCTTTTTCAATGTTTTTAATGTAGTTTGTAATGTCTAGTCGGAGCCCAGCATTTTCAGTTGGTTTCCGACTGAAGGAGAATCTTGATTTCTGACCCAATTCTGCTTGATTGATCATGGGTTCATCAGTGCTGCTGCTAGCAGTTAAACTAGAATCTGTTTGGCTATGCATGACACGACCACCTGATTCCTGCAAGTAGGAGAATCAATAACATCAACACCTGAAACTACAAATGCTGGTGTTCGAGCCTAACCTTGGTTACTGCCTGGTCAAGTCCATTCTTCCCAGGGTTAGGGGTGTATACTTTCATGGAGGGACAAATTCGAATCAAAAGAGAGAAAGAAAACGATATTGCAGAGCTCAGCCCTGTGGGTAGAGGGTTTGCTCAATGGTGAAGGGAATCTTTTGTTATTACTAGTTCATTAACTAACCAAACTCTTGTGAATGATTTAAAGTGTTAGAATAAATACACGTAAATATCAGCCCGTGAGGAGATGAACCTGCGTATAGTTGAGGCAACCAGCGCTTGAAATGCTTGGGCTACCTTGGGCTAAAGATGCAATCCCACACACTGGTGTAGTAGTGCCAACTGAATTTAGAGGCAGATCTTCCGGTGCTGAGAAATCAGAACTGTCAAAAGTTGATATGGACACGCACTCATCAAAAAAGGTCATGGCTTCTTCTGTCAGGCGCTTTGACATCTTTGTTCTTTCACTGCTATGCTGCCATCCGGTAAAAGTAATTGTTGGAGTAGGAGAAACAAACACAAGGAGGAATTACTATGACCTTAACAGCAAGATAAATAATGAATTTTCTTTTATGCCAGTAACATAAGAACCTGTAGTTGTCACACCAACTATATGATGTAACCTGTTTTCCTCTGAGAATACGTGACATAGATGCGAACATTGCAAACTGTCAGACCAATATGTGTGACAGAACATCGGAAAAGGTTATTACTGCACTTAAAAAGGTCTGCTGAATTTGTTTGATGGAATAAGAAAGGGATTTTCCTGTTGGAATGCCATAGAGAACAGGAAAATCTTTTTCTTTTCCAATAAACTAATTGAACAAAATTTTATTCGCGTATAGCAATTTTCTAGACTCTTGCGTCATCAATAAAGAAAAACAATTAAGTATATGGAAATGTGAATCATGTGGGCTGCAATCCTACAAGGGAGTTAACACCAAAATCTCACCCTTCTTCCAGAGTGCAGGTATATAGCAGTAATTTAAATCTTTAGTGTTTTCAAGCAAGTAAAAGCTATTAAGAAGGGACAAGCAGGCAACAGAAATACTTTACACCTCTTCCACATACTCGAATATGAAGAAAACACATGTCCCCTGTCAATGCAATGAGATGTGTCCATTTATCCACCACAAAGTCCCAACTCCAAGGCATATTGTAAGCCAATTCTTCTGATAGGTTTTATGATAAGGCGCCACGCAAAAGAGATTTTATTAACCTACATCTAGAAGAACAATAGGGCCATGCAGGCACTTTTCTGGGATAGGGGAGGCGAACAAACCAACCAATTAATACACAGATTCTGAAATATATCACAACTTGGAAATCCATTTAAGTGCATACCCCATCTTTAAATATCAGGCAGGAGGACCAATTGCACACATCAAGGGGACACAATGCTCTTATTTCATAGGCTTTGAAAGGAAAACCATATCTTATTTCATTTATGTTGATATGCACTAACAGCTAAAAGCTGCATGCACGTTGCACCTAATCCTAATAATCTCAGTGAGAAACAACCAGAAACTATTAGAACAACTCCTTGGTGATTAAACTCACTTTGAATGCTGTTAAACAAAATAAAGTGAATGGATATGTGCATCCAAGCATCCCAAGGAAAGGAAACAGATGGGCGTATTAGTGCTGGTTAATCTTTAGCGCAGAACACCAATACCATTTAACAGGTACAAAGGGCCTTATTGCTTGCAGCCTTGCACTTTAATGTTGAATTCATCCACCTACCTTGTTTTCCAGGGTAATTTAAACAGTTGATGGGTAGACACATTTCAGCTAAAGCAGATGGCTTACCTTTCTTCTTGGACGAGATTTCTGCACATTATTTGTCTTTGGATCTGGAAGTATCTCTTTGAGTATTCTACTCAACTCTTGTCCCCGGTGCTCCTCTACAGCCAGATCTGCTCTAAGTTTAGTAGCCCGTTCTTGGGACTGCACTTAAATCGCCAACACGAGAGTTTTCAGCCTTGTCATGCACGAGTAATAAATACCAGCATTGCTATGCATAGATGAGAATCTATAGGTGCAATATCAACTTCCCTTGTCAGGAAGGAAAATCAAGTCCTTTTTCACCAAGAGGATATTTTCTTTTGGTCCCCGAGTTACAACCAAGCCAAAGAAGAAAGTGATTCGCAACTACTATTGCCCTAAAATTTTGAAGAAATAGGTACTCAAAAACACATCCCACTGCGTGAAGAGACATCAACCCAGTAAATGTTTCAAAACCATTGCCAACTAGTAGGCATGGCAGTAAAACTCTTCTCAACAATTTTAACTAAAAGTACAGAGAGAGAGAGAGAGAGAGAGAGAGAGAGAGAGAGAGAGAAATGTATAACCTCCTCAAACTTCGTAGCGTATTCCCTTCTGATGTCCAAGACTAGTTCAACAGCCCCAGGATTAACCAAATCTGGAGGAATATCAGCAACATTTGTGCATCCAATATTGGTAGCATTGTTCCTTTGGATTACCTGAAGTTGCAAAGCCAGGAAAAAGTCACCATTTAAAGAGGTAAGGTTGCTTTGAAGGATTATACCATTGCAAGCAAAAAATGTGGTAGCATTGATAACCCATATTTTCCCTTTTGTGCAGCTTGAATATTAGCTTTTCCATACACGAATATACGGAGTTCACAGGCTCGCTCCACCACCTGTCTCAGACTACGGCTGAAAGTAACTTGGCTTATGAAAAGCAACATGTAACGTTTTCTCACTCTCTACTAACAAATGGATTTAGTTTGCTCAGAACCATCTACAAGCTACTAGTCATACAACAAAGCTAATAAAGAGAGCAAATATGGACCACAAATGGTGCAAGGGTAAGCTTCCATGTGTCAGCTTTTGTTTTAACATAAATTTAGGTTCTCTGAAACGTAAGACTTCTACTCTAAGCAATCAATGAAGCTATTTCTAGTTAACTTTGTTATGGCAGCCAGGGAAAAGGAAAGAGAAAGCGATATCAGCATGACAACAAAAAGAACTTACGCTTCCAAGGTCATTTTGGATATCTGAGATGGCACGTCTTACTTCAGATCGAACGGTCTCATATATTCCATTAGCAGCAGTGTCACCTCTTCCCATCTGGTCTCCCTGTATTGTCTATTATAGAGAGATGACTAAGCATTTTTATCATCAATAAAAATGATATTTACTTTCAAACATTACACTATGGTAGTTAAAGCATAGAATTTGATGATGTTGCATTCAAATCAAGCAGTCTGGTAAGAACATAAAGCTCACCTTCATCTGTTCACAAACTGCTTTAATAGTCTTCTCTTCAGCTTCCAAAAAAGAACCAGCAGAGATTCCATCTTCACCATTTGGTGGTACTTGCAAATAAGACTGAAAGGTACATGTTACAAATTGTGGTTAACCATTAACAGACACCAGTAAACACAGTAATTTCAGTTATAAACCAAATGCGGGACTGACGGTCCATAATTCCACAAAACTTACAGCAGAAGTATCTTTAGGCTTGAGAGGTTGACGATCTGTGGACCTTCCTCGCATATCAGCTGCATTTCTAACTAAGTTATCTTTCTTCCCTCTATTAGCACCCACATCCGAACTAACTTTGCTTCGAGAATTTAATAAGACAACAGAGTCTCGTTCCACTTCACTCTGTATTGAGGCAAACCAAAATCAAACCAATAATAGAAAAAGAGGCTGCTAAGTAGAACCAATATTTATCACTATTTTGCTTCCCAGCATGTGGCAAAACCTGATTCGACTTAATTTGAACTCACATAATATTTCCAAAACAAAGGAATGCTTATGTCTATGCTGAAAGGCAGGCATAAGTTAAACTCCGATTAGGCGATGATAAAAAAAAAGACAATACTATTTACATCATATATAGTAAAAGGACCATATACCAGGTGGTTTGGTTAAAGTTTCTACGGCTCGGATCATCCAAAAAATCCAACTATAAAGCACATGGAATATACCATACAAGAACGAACGTGGTAAGCATAATTCCTCATTATTGATCTATGTGATTACACATTTTGAGATCATAAATCACATCACTACAAATCCCATCAAACAAATGAATCCAGTGTACGAATTGGGACCTGTGTTAGTACTACCTAAACATGACTTAGTTCAACATAAATGTTTTACACAATAGCTTTACCAATCCCTTCGGGTTCACATAAAATAGTTTTAACTTTTATCGTACCAATTAGTGTCCCATTAATTAACTCCAAAACCAAACAAAGAGATAGTAAATAAACCTCATACGCCGCATAATGGCTCCTGGAAACGGAGCGCCGCCGCCGCCCCGTATCCACCCTGGACAAACTCGGACCCGGCACGTCCTTCTTCTTCCCACCCTCGACAACTTTCTTACCAACAAGATCGGAGTTCCTAACGACAGATCTGCCCCTCTCGGCGGAGCCGGTTTCGACCGCGGCGGCGGAGGTTCCGACCTCTTTGTCATCCGGCGGAGAGGCGGTGGTCCAGAACAGAGGGTTGTCTCTCTTGTTCGAGAAGTCGGAAGCGACGTCGTGTTGGGGAAGATGGTGGCGGTGGTGGTGGTGGTGACTTCTGGACAATGCGCTGACGCTGTGGGACCGTCGGATTGGGGCTTTCTTTTCCGGGGGGTTCTCGGAGGCGGTCGGTCTCCTGGAAGTGGACTTGAAGGCTGATGTAGCCATGTTGGCGATTTCAATTAAATTCGACTGGTTTATGAAACCCTAGAAAGAGATAGGTGGAGGTGGAGGGGAACAGGAAATGGAAGCATCTGAGAGAGAGGGAAATAGGAAGATAGGATAATTTTGATTTGGAGTTGGAAGTTGGTAGGATCATACAAGAGACAAAACTGAAAAGTTGGAATATCTGTCAACCTTTACGAAAACGATTTTTTCAAAAAAAAAATTTGGGTCACAACAAATAACTTTTTGCCTAAAGCTCCGTTTCTTGTCGATGTAACCTGTAAAATATTATTTTAAAAAATAAATTTTAAATTTTTATTTTTCGGTATTTAATTGACACTTAAAAATATCTTTAGAAATCAATAAAATAGTATAGAGAGAGGGAGCTTAAACGGTGAAGAGATCTAAGAATATTAGAATTGAACGTCAATACTGACGATCGAGAAAACTGAGCAGTGAGAATTACAGTAAGAGGTATCAGGTTCATTTCGGAAAACAATTTACGAAAGATTTAAGGGTAAGTTATTTTCATCCAATTGATGGAAAATGTTTTACATGTAAAATAATTTTCTAATTTTTTAAACAAATAAAGACCGAAAAATAGGTAAAATAGTTTATCGGAAAACATTTTACGTCTAAATAAACAAACAGAGCCTAAGAATCAAACATTGATCAATGACGTGGAGAGCAAACTCACCACCCATCGAACTTAACCCGTGGGCTGGAAACCGATTTGTTTGGTCTTTTACTTCTCCAAATATGCTGCAGACGGACAAGAGCCTACTGTGCCTTCTGTTCGCACTTTGCATCACTTGTTTGTGCGCAAAAATATCATCTGAAACCGTTCACTTTGTAAACCTTAAGGTGTACAATGGGAATCCAAAATATCAGGTTAAAGGACATTGAAATCTAAATTGCGTTCTTCTTCAGCAGATACACTTTAAAAATTGCACTGCAAAATTGTTTGATCCGATCAGTAAGCTATTGCGGCCCGATCAACTTGATTCTTTTGAATAGGATGGTTGTTCACGTCCAAGTCTAAAGAGTGAACGGTTCAGATTGAGTTTTCGAGTTGGGGAAGTGACACGAACAAAAGGCACAATAGCCTTGTGCCTGGGACACAACAAGCCCCCTACCCCCAATCCACCTTGGAGATATTTGAGAACAAATCCGGATATGGATGTGTTCAGGAGCATCAAACGCGTGTAGCCTCGCGTCAGGATTCATTTGTAATCTATTGTAATATTTTTTACTCTCTCTCTCTCTAAATGTTATCTAGAATATTCTATCAAAATCTCAAAATAAGACCCGAATGAAATACAAATTGAGATGATCACGTGTGGCGCAAAATTGAACACGCCATTATCTCATTTGACTATTCGAGCTGTTGAATGTTTAGGTCTTGACATGTTCATCGATTCATGTTAATAATTAAGTCAATCGAATATTGTGGTAAGACGCATGCGAATGTATGATCATTTGGCTTTGATTGTATCAACTACTATTAGCTAAGACCGGAAAATATTACTCCCTCAATCCGGATTTAATAATTTTTTTTTGGAATTCGTGTGATTTTTCAATATATTATATCTTTCAATTTACAATATTTTATGTGATTTCGAAAAACATTGTATTATAGAATTAATCGAGATTTATCAAACAAAATCCATATTCGATATGAAATTCATTTCGGATTCAAAACTATAATCCATTTTTTAGCTACTTAGAATAGAACTAGGGACAATTAAATCAAGGCAGAGGGAGTAAACGGTTAAACTCACCAAATGAGATCACATCTTGCTTTATACTTACACATGAGGAGAACTATGCGGGTAGGAACATGATCTTGGCATTCTTTGTTTCGAGTGGCTTCGAAAGGAGTTCAGTTTGGGCTTTGTCCATGATCAGCCCAGTTCTATTGCTGCTGCCCTGCTGCCCTTGCACACGTTCAGTTTGGGCTTTGTCCATGATCAGCCCAGTTCAATTGCTGCTGCCCTTGCACACGTTGAAGAATTGGGCTTGCTCTCATATACACATTATACACGTTGTTGAAGTGAGGTCGGTGGTATTGTTACTACTTTTTTATGCTGTCTGCAGACTGCAGCAGATGGCAACGGGACAGGGTAGGGCGGGTTTTCTCGTACCCCAATCGACCCCAACCTCAAAAGTAAAACACGCTCCCTACCGCCCCAACATGGCCCTTTGTAGAAATTTTCTCTCTAAAATGGAAACAGGAGAGCAAATTTGGAGACCAAAACTCTAAAAAGAACAATGAGACCCTCAAAATTCTCTTATAAGGTAGTTTACAAAGTATTTCTTCAGTGTGGAGCTTTGGTCTCCAAAATAGAGATATAGAGCTCAATAGGAGATGCTATAACAAAATTGATTTTTTCCATGTGATAATATCCGAACCTATGCTTCTGACTCACCATACACATAATTTCTTTTTTCTCAGTTAAAAGTTGGGCTGGATTTAATCAGCGTAGCAATCTCCGATTAACCGGAGAATCCACCCGATCTAGAATATTCGGACTTTAGTTACAACGAACCCGTTTGGGAGAAAATGTTGATCCGTCCCCGGACCCCACCGAAATACAAGTTAAATTGAAGTCTCTTCTCCTAACTATTTAATCCCAAATATCGAACCCGGTACAGGTGGGAGAGGAGTAATTTTATGTTTGTTGCTCCAACCAACTCATTGGCGCATATAATTCTGCTGTACGCTTTCATTACTCCGTTATAGAACAAAGAAAAGTTAACATGGCTGCTTTTAATGTAAAAGTTGTTTTCCTACCTATCCATTTTTATGTACTCCCGACTGTCATATGCTTAAAGTGGAAATACTGGCCAAAAACAGATGTCTACTATCATAACTCACGACCCCAAAATGGCAAAGCAAATAGCATGCATCTTTTGAATTTTTCTGATGACCGATGCATATCTAGATTTATTTCTGATTTTCGTGTTTGGGCCAGTTTACGCTCACCTCAATCGACTAATCTCCTCCCCAGTTCCGTCAAAGGTAGACCATCCACCTACGCCGAGACTTGGAGATTCACATGAAATTTGTTTGCGGCCTAACCTAAAAAATCAAACACTAGTCAATTGTGCTCGTTCCGTTAACAAAATAAGTACTCCCTCCGTCCCATTTTTAGAGTCCAGTATTCTATTTTTGGTTGTCCCTTAATAAGTGTCCATTTCGTAAAGTTAATGGGTAAAAGTTGGCGCATTGTCTATTTTGTCCCTAAAAGTAGATCCCATTTTGAAAAGTTAGTGAGTAAAAGTGTAATGATGATGGGTAAATAGGGAAAGTGGAGGAAAAAGTTGATGTGAAATGTATAATGATTATATTTTTTTAATAAGTTGGAATTACGAAACAGGACTTTTAAAAAGGGACGGAGGGAGTACTTATTTTGCATAAACACACTGTTTTTGAGTTTGAAATTACATTCTTAAAAAATAAATACGTAAAATTGATTATGGAACAGGTAACAAACTCACCGACCAACCAACCAAACTAAAACTAACCCTTGGGGCGATGCATTTTTAGGCCCCGTTCCAAAACGGGTTTAAGTTCTTAGTTTTTGTCTAATAAAAAGGGTTGTTCCACAAAAGATTGAACAATTACTTATTTTTTGAGAAGACAATTTCAAGCTCAAAAATCATGTGCTTACGCAAATAATTTTCCTATCAATATGGATCTTGTTTGATAGATCTCATTGAGATCTTTAATACGGTGCAAAAAAAATTGAAAAATTATTTCTCATTTACGTTATTTTTGAGTTTGAAATGTGAAATAAGCTGCTTATTTGAATTTTGTGGAACAAACCTTCTTATTTTTCTTTGAGAAATGGCAAAATAAGTATTTATTTTGTAAAAAGGTTTCCAGAACGGAGCCTTAGTTTTCTGCACATTAAAAGTCTGTCATCAATCAATCAATAAATAATGAAGTACATAGGTAGTTGAACAGCCAGATTAGATACCGCCCTATTAAATTCATTGATCGCCACCGGTCACTAGAAGAAATCATCACTACTACTTATAAGCCAAGGGATCGAAAACCCTACTTTGAGAGTTTGCATGCATCTCCTGTTCTTCTGCTCAATATAACAGAGTACGTACTACAGAAGGTGTAAAACCAAATGGTTGTCTTGAAAGTATACGTATCCATATATGCATAGGGGTGCAAACGAGCCAGGATCGGTAGTGTTCGAGCTTGCCTCGTTTGCAGCCCAGCTCGTTTAGTATTCTAGCCGAGCCTATAAAAGCGAGATGAGCTTTAGAGTATTGGACTCGGCACATTCAATACGCAAGTCTAAAACTCGAACTCGAGCTGAGCCTCGAATTGCTCGCGAGCAACTCGGACATTCGTTTTTAGCCCTATACATGTATATGTGTATAACTTCATATGTACTGTGTATATTCAATTGAAATTGTTTGAAGCTGTACGTAGTTGGAACTCAACTGATTTTTCTATATTTTTTTTGTTGGCTTTGTAGGAGCGATCGTTGAGGTTACAAAAGAGCCTATCTCATGGCTTCCTACAACTTGTTTGACCGAGACGTTAACCTGGTACTCTATTTATTTACTGTGTACAGTCATATATGATATTTCATTTGATCATTTGTGATCCTTGAACTCGAGTGATTTTGTGATCCTTGAACTCGAGTGATTTTGTTATTTAGGGATAGTCGAGAAATGCGTAAATTGGTCTGGACACCTGAGTTCCAAAAAAAAATTTCAAAATTAAACCTTCAACTAGGCCCTTGATCACTTTTGATTTTTGTTCTTCTTTCTATTGGGCTTTTCGAGAGATTCGGCTTGACCATGTATGTGTAATTGCCAGGCATATTCAGATAGTCTTGATCCCTTAATTTCACAAATACTTCTCCGGTTGCAAATTCAGAATGCAATTACTCCTTGATTTTGACTTAAAGAGTGCGGTGAAGTTTTCAAATTTGGATATTTTTGTTTGAAGAATGAGTTTTTTTTTTTTTTTCAATTGATAGGATATTTCATTGATAATAATGAAGAAAATACGTAGAACGGGAAGCCATCTCAAGAAAGGGGATATAAGAATTACAAAGGAGGCCTAAATACCACGCAGAATATCCAAAACTTTACACAACCAAATGCGCAAAACAAATGGAGCATATCTCCAACATCACCCTAATTATGGAATATTACAATAAATCACAAAAGTTTGGCGCAAAACAAATAAATACAAAAAAAAAAGACAAAATAAATTACCCAACTTTTTAATCTAAACCCACCTTAATTATGTATTACATATTATCCAATCTATTAGTATTTCAGGGACCCACGTGCCCCTTTTATGTTTTATCCCACTAATAATTAACAGAAAATCTACACACATACAATCTATGCACAGATTGTGCACAGATTTTGATGTGGGGCCTACCACAGATTTCACACAAATCATTCGATCCATTCATTAAATGTAAAATATTTTTTCAAGGATTTTCGTAAAAAATAAGCTCAATCCGATACCTAGAGATCCAACCATATAACTTTTCATTATCGGAAATTTGAATGAAAAGTTAGATCGTTGGATGAAGCACTTATAGGTATCGGATTTAGCTTATTTTTTACGATTACCTTTAAAAAAATATTTTACATTTAATGTACGGATCGGATGATTTGTGTGGGACCCTTGGTGGGCCCCACAATGAAATATGTGCACAGATTGTCTGTGTGTAGCAGGTCATCAATAATTAATCCTAGCTTTTCTAATGGTATGTAACGTTCACTGAGGCTCCGAATTTGCGCGATAGATATATGTAGAGAGAGAGAGAGAGGGATTTGCGAGAGGAGAAGCCGAGATAGATGAGAGGGCTGCAGCGGCAGCAATGGGAGGAGGAGAGAGGGTGGCGGCTGCCGCGCTTGGAGGAGGAGGAGAAGAGACTTACGGCGGCAACAACACAGCATGCTTGGCGACGTTTCTGTCCGGCGAATCTAGGTAGGACGATAGTTAGCATTGCATATACATATGCCGATAGGCATGCAGCATGTCTGTATGTAGACATAAGTGTGGGACTCGTGGGAGTATTTGATTATTATTCTTCATTGCTTTTGAAAGTTTTAGAAAATATCCGATTGAAGTACAATTATGCAAAACTAATCTGATCCGTTGGATTTCAAGGAAACGATGGGTTGAGGATTTATACTGTTCTATTATTTTCGAGATCCCAATTGATAAGCTGTAAGCCTAAGAGAGCCGTGTATCGTAGTGGTGCCGGTGGCAGAGCCAGGATTTGGATTCAGGAGTGGTACTGCTAAATGGGAGTTCACTTGTGTTGTTGCAGTTGTTGGATGTTCTTCGTAAAAGTGCCGAAAGGATGGTTACGTGTATATTCATATGGAGTGATTAGAATTTGTTGTGGGCTTCGTTCTTTTATTAAAAAGAATAAAAGTTTGGTCCAATTCTTTTGTGGTCTTCGAATGAAAACCATTGATATATTATTGTCATGACCCAAACCGTTCATTTTATAAACCACCATGTTTGCATGAGCCGTGTAAAATGTAAAATTGTCTATATAAAAGGAGGAGCCTTACCAAATTACATTAGTGTAAAAAAATGTTGGTTTTGAAACTTGGGGTAGGGGTGGCACCTACCCCCACGTGGCTCCGTCATTGAGTGGTGCGAAACTGGTTTAATTGAGACTTGGTTTTGGCCGTGAGAGGTTTAACAGTTTGAGATTGCCGAGAAGTTTATGTAACTATGTTGTGCAATAAGAACAAATTCTGTATTGGATGTCCTCATCTCATTTAGATTTAATTTGGGTCATAGAAAAATTTAATGGAATGCTGTTTGGTTTGGGAAAGTTGGTGGGTTAGTATTGTGTTTTAGATGTAAGGAGAGATGGATGGGGTCGTGAGGCCAAATTGTTGCTGCATTCGTTAAATGAATATTGAATTGAATAGTCATATATCTAGCCTACCAAGAAAAATAGCTATCGAGATGCTTTCTCAGTGCAAAGTTTGACAAATCGATTGGTAATCTTGATTGGTGATTTTCTTGAGCAGGTGCTTTGTGAAGAAAAATCATGTGCACGGAAGGTTACTCTAAATAGGCCACGGAAACTCAATTGCCTTACCTTTGAAATGGTACGCCGACTTCCTTAAATTCATATTTGCGCTGACGTTATCATCAAAGAACTATATTATTAGCGAAACCGTTAAATTTTCTATGATTCGTGTATTAGATTAGTTTTGTTTGTACAGAGTAGTTGTGTTACTTGTGTAGTACTAGCCAGTCATATTTCTTCATTAGCAATTCACTAATAATACATCTCATGTATTGCCCCTGAAACATATGTATAGTCATTGCATTCATAGTTAGGGATCGATAAAAGTTTGCTTCAATTCAGGAACCAAAAGAAAAAATTCAATTTGTTTTTTTTTCCTTTTTGTATTTTAACACGTCGGTGATGTCATGTGGTAAGTAATGGTGAAGCTAGAAAGAGTATCACAATTTTGATTGATGATTTGATTGTGGGGAGTATGAAACTGTTTGGCCAGAAATTTGAGGTCACATGTTATGTATAGAACCAATTGTGTTTTCTATGAAAAGCAGGGCTGGCTCAAGACTTTTGGGGGCTTGAAGCGAATTCCTATAGTGGGCCTTTATACATTTTGCACAAAAAAAAGAAGCAAACTAACAAATACATCCAAGACCCGCGAAATCAGTAATATCTAATTGTTGTTTAATACAATCCCGAGCAAAGAAAAGGCTGAATTTGAAAGCATCCAACTGAAAAAAATTATGATAATTTATTCCCGTGCAGGTAGCATATTTAAAACAATGAGTCTTATTTCGACTCCCTCATGAAAAGCAAACAAGTAGTAAGTAGTGAGTGGTATGAATATTTCTTACCCATCCCACATCGCCTGTAGAAACAAAAACACTCCAAAAGAGGCTATAACTTATAAATGCCAAGTAGTTCAGAGTCTTTACACTTTGGAAAGTTTAAACTAGAATTCTCTTCCTATTCGATGGAGATCCTACAGCCCCATGTAATTTATAGTAAATCTATATGGATGGAATACCAAAGTTCAGGGGCCCTAGTATGGATCACAAATTGGGGGGGCGGAAGCATCTGCTTCCTTCGCCTGCCTCATGAGCCGGGCCTGGTCAAAAGCAACAAATCATGTTTGAATTACCGACGCTTAGGGTTCCAACTTCTAAGTGTGGACAAGGTATTTAGGCTACTCTAATTAAGCTTCATATCCTTAGTTTCTGATGAATTTTTCACCAGATTTTTCATATGTAGACTTGTGTCCAAAGTTGAAAATACCCATATACTTGTGGTTATATTATATGCATGGCATCTTGGATTGATGGATGCAGTTGCTATGAGCAATCAACACTAGTTATTCTCTTGTGAACCCAAGAAGTATGAGAAGAAAAAACTAATCCAAGAGTACGCAAATTAAAAGAAATTTGCATGCTAGCCTGCTAGGCCATGGATGTATATCATTAATAACTAGCTTGTTTGATTGTTTGTTGCATTCACAGCTTGAGATTAGGCTATTTGTTTTTCTCCCTGACTCGGCATTTTAATTTTTTTTTGTCATGACTATGTGTACAAGTACATTTTTACTGTATCTAACCAGCACTAGAAATGTTAAAGTTAGAATGATAGTACTTGGTGAGTGGGAGAAATTCTAAATTGGGGAGGAGAAACTTATTGGTGTGTAAGTCATTGATTGTTGGTCTACTTCCAGAAAATGAAAATTCTGTTCATCATTTTGGTTTCTTTTGTTTTGTTTTATGTTTTATTGTGTGCGCAGGTTTCTCAAATTCATGTGGCCATGAGAACTTATGAGAATGATGCCAAGGTCAAACTTGTAATTGTTAAGGTAAGAAAGAGTTTTAGTGATGCAGAATGATGCACAAACGCACTGAAAAAAGTTCTATTAATGATGTTCTAGTTAATATTCATCATTGCATAATGTAAACCAACAATATTAACCTCCCATGTAAGAAATTTCATCCTTCATGCTAGTTTGACAAATTGCACTAATTGCTCGATTGACATTGCAACATTCGGAACAACTGATTGTTTGGTATATTGGTCAAGGCTCTCATGTTAACATAAATTTACTTCATTATGGATTGAATAATTTATCATGCGCTATGTTGCTATTTTAAATTTTAATGGTCATCCTCTATCAGCTAGAATTCCTCTTTTTTTTTTTTGTGTGTGTGTGTATGGGTGTGGTCAAAATGGTGATAGATAAACAAAGGTACAGAAGATAATCAACATTCATCCTTAATCAAAGGACTAGAATCTAGAAAGCCACAAAGGAGAGTAGCATTCCCACGTATAGGCACCTAGACCACTACTTTTTCTCATAACCACAGAATGAGCACCCCATTGGCACTCATTTGCACAAAAGAAAAACTTACACTTATCAAACACACACTGATGGCAATCAAGTCCAACCGATCTGATTTGTCAAAAGACCATCTGTTGGAACTTGAAATGGCACCTCGATGATGATGGAGAAGCTGGGAGAAAGGGAAAAGAAGGAAAACACAAAGAAATTCTCAGATATGAGATTGAGAGAGAAGACCCTCACTGGAAAGGAGGGTTTATCGAGAACGAGAAAAGTGACTATCAATTTGGAGGAAGGAAAACACCCATCAAGGGTAAAGCCCTCCCCTCCCGTCACCGCATTAGGGTGGTGAAACCCCTAGGGGGAGCGAGGGGAAGGAAGATAGAAGGAAGTTAGGTTTTTTTTTTTCCTTCTTAGAGAGAGAAGCTTTGGTTGTGTCTGGATCTAGAATTCCTTATTTAAAACCTAACATTCTATCATCAAACCAAAACAAAGAGTTGGAAAAGAGAAAAGGAAATTTTGTTATTGTAACTGATACTCAACGATGAACGTGGTCATTATTTATTGCTCAACTGTTGACGACGCACCGATAAATATTTTTCATATTCATGTATTTTTTTTATAATGTCTGTATTATATAAGTTCTTATCTAGCTTTTATCGGTTGAAGGGAAAGGGAAAAGCATTTTGTGCCGGTGGGGATGTCACTAGAACAGTTCTGTATACACTAGCAGGTTAATAAGGTTTTTTAATTTCTGCTAAGTGATTTCAATTCTATTGCATGTCATTGAGGAAGATAATAGCTGTGTTTGTGTAGGTTGAGCTTGAGTTATGGTGCAACTGTTACATTTTTTATTTATTCTAAGTAATAAAAACCTTTAACTTCAATTAGGAAATTGGACCTTTGCTGCAAGCTTTTACAGGAGACAGCTCATGTTAGATTATTTACTTGCTACATATAAGAAACCGTTGGTGAGATATAGACTTGATTCTCTCCCTCATTTTTGTTGAATATTTTTTGCTCTTTATTCATACCACGTTTTTCTAACTGAATTTGTTTATTTAAAGGTTTTCCTTATCAATGGAATTGTAATGGGAGGAGGTGCTGGATTATCCATGAATGGAATGTTTCGGATTGTGACTGAAAACACTGTATGACCTACTCCTTTACCATAGAAATGAACATGATGTTTGCCCTTTTTTGTCTCATTCTAACCAAAATGAAACTGATTGGCTTTCAAATTAACTTTAATTAGGAGTAAATTGTTTTCACTTTTAGCAATGTGTTTTTAATAGCTAAGAAAAATGTTTTGATCCGTCAATACAAATTTGTTTTGGAGCTGTTTCGTTCAATCACTGGAATATGCAATCGCAAAATTAGGAATCTTTGCCTAAGGATTCCAAAATCTTTACAAAGTTCTGTGCCAAATTGGTTATTTGCATAAAGGTGAAGCGTATAACGACTTTAATGTAAATACCCCAATGGGGCAAAAATCACTTGACCCCGTCTAGCCTACAATCCTCAATAAGCAGCAACATAAATTGCAACGTATAGCACAGTCGAAGTACTTGTGGGTTTGGTGCTTTTACTAACCGAATTGATGAGTTCCGTTCTTCAAAATTCAGTAAGACCTTCTCAAGTCCTGGAATCCACCTAGACAATCTTCACGATGCTTGAACGTGACCTAGAAGTGTTGTAGAATGACCAATTAATAGCACAAGTGTGTATTACCTCTTCCTATGGTCTCTAGTCCCACAGCGGTCTTCCCCTTAAAAGTGGTGGAAAATAGAATAATTGATTACCAAGTGACACTCTTCCCTTCTTCATGGAACAAAACTCCCCAGTAAGCATAATCTAGTTGGCAACTAACTCAAGTAGTGAATCAGTAGTCGTACTTGTCAAAATGAATCTCAAATGGGATTGTTAATGTAAAATAGTAAATCATCATAATAAGAGAAGTTTGGATTCGAAATATACTAGTAAAATAAGTCGTTCAAAAGAAGTTCTGTATATTTACAACTACTTAAATAGTTCTACACTTCTACATAAATGAAGTTCACTACAATCTCATCATACACGGGTTATATAGATGATCAACCCTAATACCTATTGTTGTCTTAGTCCCATGAATCAATGAGCACAGCACCATATCCTCCTTGCCTTGCGAAACGAACAGAGTAAGCTCTGCTTGGTTGGGTGGTTGGATGGAAGTACTGAGATGCTTAAGTCAAGATCTTGTGTGAATTCGTGCTGGTATCTGTACAATTGCTTTCATTTGGCCTTCAGGTTAGTGGCAATTTGAAGTGTCAGGTTTCTAGCGTTGCAAGAGTTCTAGCTGTTTCTGAGAAAAGACTTGCAGAAGTTTGTGCTTAATATAAACAGTCGAGGACTCGAGGGAGTTGGTTTCCTCTTTGATATTGATTTCTTTTTAATTGTGTTTTTTACCTCGGCCAAAGTATGTCAACCTACCATCCAGTACAAAGGGGTTGTACTGGCACTATTTGTCTCAGAAATCATTTCAACCTTGCGACTTGGTTCCTAGGCTAGTTCAAGTCTTGCTTTTCCTCCCTTAAAAGTATACGCATAATCTATTCAGAGGTACTTTTTCAGTTTCCCTTTACTCTATATTCTTCCCATTCAAGTGCTTTCTTTGTTTTTATTGATTAAATATACAATAGTCCGGGAGTATTGCCACGTGGTACTCTGGACCACTTTACAACCATACATTCTTGTGGGGTCTAATGTATAATTTCACCTTTAGGTTTATAGATTGTACAACAGAAAGCAGTATCATGACATTGAATAACTCTAATCGTAGGTGTCATTCTTTTTAGTATGGTTCAATCAGTGATTTCATTTTCATATTTAAGACCAATACATCATTTACTATCCTTGTCAATAAAACTTATAATATTGAATCTGTCATATTGTCATCACATGAATATATAGTAGTCGATCAATTTGTAATAATTGATGAATGTGTTATTTTGTTTAGGTGTTTGCCATGCCGGAGGTTTTAATAGGACATTTTCCTGACGTTGGAGCTTCGTACTTCCTTTCTAGGTTGCCGGGCTATTATGGTATCACTTTCAAAAATTTTACATTTTCTTCAGAAAGTAGTTTGATTTCACAACTATTTGAATATGCATAAAATTTGCATGACTTTTGGTTCTAGCTATTAGGCGGATAACACATTAACTTTTTGCCCAGATTCTCATGTTTACATATTGATATATCTGCAATTGTGTCTCCCTTTATCACAATGTTCTACAGGAGAATATTTAGGGTTAACTGGGGCAAGAATTAATGGAGTTGAAATGCTTGCTTGTGGCCTTGCTACTCACTTCGTCCTTTCAAAGGTAATCCAACATACCAATTGGAAAAAATCAAATTCAAGACTTGGTATATAGATCTTCTCTTACTGGGCAAAGGCATCCTTAATGTTATCGTCTATGCAAGTAGAACCTCATAGAAGTATTGTAGAGTAAACTGTGAAAGTATTGTCTCATCTACAATCAATAAAGCGAGAGTAATACAAAAGTTGAGAGTAACTTGCACATTTAACTTTGAAATAGCTGCAAAACATTAAACTTTTGTAAAGCTTTTCAAGTTAATTAAGTACACCTATTGCGAAAAAGAAATCATAAGGAAAGTTTCATTTTTTGCTTTTGCGTGTTAATTTAGATTTTTAATTGCAATGTTGATGCTAGTGTGAACATTATTCTTTGTACGAAAAATGCCAAGAAGCATAACAGAGAAGAAATTAATGAGAAGGAGCCATTGTATGTGCTCGCTGTTTGGCCCCCCTTAAACACAAACATTGTTTTGGTTTCTTATTTGGCTTGGAGGTTTTGAGATGTAATGGTGAGGGGAAACTACCCCAACTCGTGTTTCCATTTTTGGCAATCAAAACAAAACTTGTGCAGCAAAATAGCACATTGCTATTACGAATCATATTCCTTTTGGATGATATTAATTGTCTTTTTGGTTGTTTTCTCTCTCATTTCTACTTAGGATCTTCAACAACTAGAAAATGCATTGTGTGAGCTCGTTTCTTCAGATGCATTAACCATTTCTAAGCTCATCGACAAATTTATATACAGTGGACAAACAAACCAAGATAACTTTCATGAAAGGTAAATTACCTATCAGTAGTTTCAAGTTTTGTATTCGCTATTCAATTCCCTTAGGGCATGACAAATGCTCAAGCTTTTATTTTTGTTTTATGTACATATATCTAGTGGTATATTTGGTAGAGTAGAGTTGAGTGATAGACAAAGTTCTTGATTTTAGTGAAATTTGAGATTGAATGGACAGGTTGGAGACAATCAACAAGTGTTTCTGTAAAGATACCGTTGAAGAGATCTTGTTATCGCTAGTAAGTGTTTTAGCTATTCAAAATTGTTGCACTGCTTGTACATCTTCCCTAGCTAAAACTAGTTTCATAGCTATAATGAAGATATTGCCGCTTACTATATCTCTTATTTAGGAGGAAATGAGCAGTGGAGTGGACAAGTGGATTGTAGAGGCAATAAGTTCCTTAAAGTCGGCTTCTCCAACAAGTCTTAAGATTGGTTTAAGATCTGTGAGAATAGTTATCTCTTAATTTTCATGAAGTTTTTCCTTCTAACTCCATACAACTCATATGTTTTTCCTTCTAACTCCATGAAAGATATTGGTCAAAGCTGACACGCCATTATGATTTTGTTGTCGACATTCAAAACAAAATAGTAAAATATCGTTCTTTCATTTAACTGTAGCGTAATTCATGTCTGGTTCATGTTAGATTAGAGAGGGACGAAAGCAAACACTTGAACTTTGCATCGCTCGTGAATATATTATTTGCAGTCACGTGGTACGCGGAACTGTGACCAATGATTTCTTTGAGGTTTGTATCTGATTTTTACGTTCGTTAAACCATGTATAGCATAGTCCTTTTCAATAGGTATTGAGCTCTTAAATTGCAGGGTGCCAGAGCTCTACTATTTGAGAAAGATAAAAAACCCAAGGTATGTATAAACATAAAGTACATTTATTTCGGAAGTAATGTATCCATGCTTGCACATGTTGCTTTTATCATTTATTTTTCATGTTTTTACATTTGAATAATGATGTTCAGCATTTTAATATCTTTTGCCATGCAAAATATGATGCTTAAGCCAGACCTAATTCAACCAAACCCCAGCTGTAGCACAAGAAAAGTAGTTCATATCATGTTCGGTTAGCTCAAAAACTCAGTGTTCGCAGTTTTGAAAGGTTATCACTTTAGGAGCAAGAAGTAGAAGAAAAATGTCGGAATCACAAACCCTTGATTACTTTCCCATGGCTTGCGTGCAGCATGCGTTTCAACCATCCAGGGGCATCTGTTGCCTCTTTAGAATTTACCAAGTTGGGTCCTTCATAGCGACTAGGTCTTATCGTTCAATCGGGGCATTAATAAGCATTCAAAGTACACCGATCATTGATCTTTGTTAGAAGGTTGATGGATATTCTCTCACCGCAGAGAAGTGCTCTGTTTTAGAGTATAAATCTCTATGTGGGTTCATCTTCACATTCGATGAAAGATAAACATTTGATATTAGATAGGGGAACTCACTGGTGAATGGTTCTTGCAACCATATTGTGCGACAGCATGCTGCCTGATGTATGTGGCTTCCTGTGGAGTAGCCACCTGTTAAAAATTCAAAGCATAATAATTCATTTTCTGTTTGATGGGAGGTGCAAATGTGTGTCTATAAACCCATATAATTGAAGTGTATCCCATTAACAAAAAGGCCATCAAACAAATTGCATGAGTGATGGGATTTTAGTAATCCCGTCACCAACTGTGGCCCTCCCCTCACTTTGTCCCTGCTCTTCATTGTGTCGTCTCCATGATTGAACTAGGAAGGTTAATCCTGATACTAATGCACCAAAAGACCTAGGGGCTAGGGCTGATGGAACGTATGAGATCAAGTTCTGTGTCACATCCTATGTCGAAATATTCAATACCACGCCACCTTGGATTAAACCCACCAAGGGATGCGTAGTGGAAGACTTCAAAAGGTGCTTGGAATGGATTCAACAGATCAG
The DNA here is from genome assembly GCA_014282245.1 of Rhododendron simsii. NCBI lineage: Eukaryota > Viridiplantae > Streptophyta > Magnoliopsida > Ericales > Ericaceae > Rhododendron > Rhododendron simsii. Next base: position 7,792,295 of record CM024959.1, on the reverse strand, counting down.
AGTTTAAGTTTGAATCTGTCAGTTGGGTGAACTTTTCCCTTGAATTTTCCCTTCGTTCAATGCTCTTGCCGGTTGTATGTTGTTCTTTGGTTCAGTCCGGCGTGCGATTAGTTAGCATATAGGTGCCAACACAGTTTTACTTTTTGTCCACATAGTTCGAATTTATACTCCTAGTTTTGATGCCTAATCTTTCTTGATGTACCCGAGCTTTAATCAAGTCATTCTTTTGTTTGAGCATAAAATTTTTGACCCACCAAGATTGTAACAATGCGCTAGCTGATGTTTTTGTACGCTTCTGGAGAGTCATGCTACACAGTTACTGCCCTTAATTGCTCACTTGTTTGTATCCCTCCCAAACAAACATTGTAAAGTGGCCTACTCTATCATAGTAAGGGCTTAAGCGATCGAAGTGACCTAACCTTGCTCCATCTAGAAGGGCCTCAGTCATCTATGTCGTCTTTGGAACTCCTAAAAGAGTTTACGGGCCTAGCTCAACGAAAAGGCAAATTCTTCGGTTCCAGGTTTGAGTGATGGTTCACCAGTAACGTTCACAGGTTTGAGTAATTCGCTTCCGCTTCTGCTGTTGATGCGTAGGGCTGTCTATCGAAGTAAGGAGAAGGTCTAGAGTGAGCGACGTCTGTTTAAGCTGTCCTGAAGTCAGTAAGGCAAGAATTGGTTGTTTCTTTCGTTCTAAAAGGCTCATGGTATAGAATACATATCATTTTTTGAAATATTCGTTTGCTAAGCTTATGTTAAAAAGTTTGAAGACTCTCCTATAATCTCTGATACTTTATGATAATCATCACAAGATACATTTATGATGTTGTCTCTGATCATCGCTCCTTGGTGAGGAACCAACTCAAGTAAATTGTGTGGGGGGCTGATTTCTGATGAACCGTCTTGACTCGCTTACACCGAATGATGTGGCTCCGGACGTTGCGTACCTGCAGAACCGGAGGGGGTTGTTCCTCCGGGAAAAAGCTCCGACGATCTAGTCAGAAAGCGAAGCAAAGAAGAGAGAAGTACGGTAAGAGATATGCTTTAGGGGGGGAAGAAGAGTGTAGAATCTGAACCTCTTTCTTGTTGGGAGTACTCATCTATTTATAGGCTCAGTTGATGGGAGTAAGTATGGTGCCAGCTGTCTCTGACGCCCATGTGCTCGGTGATGCTTGGATGACGTTACGAGTCAGAAGCATTAAATGAACGCCGCCTGTTGGGAGAAGGGGCGCCGTCCAGTGAGAACAAAGGGGGGGTCGCATCAATCAGAGACGTCCCATCCTTTATCAGAGAGGTTTTCCCACGTTTCTTTGGAAGCTTCTAGAAGGTTCTGGAACTGTGGTCTCCGAGTGAAGTCATCGTGTCCGAGGGAACGAGAAGTAACAGATGATGTGTCTCACCGAACGAACGAAACCTAACTACTATCATATCCAAACGAAACGGGTATATCATCCTTCGGAACGGGATGGAAGCTCGGCTAGGCTCCTCAAGGCGTTTTATCCTTCGGCTAACATATACGACCGACGTATCAAGGTTCCTTGTGGAACAGATGAACTGAGACAACTAATTGGTCAGGAACATCATATGAATTCCCTTGGGTCTTTTGAACCTTTTGGACCCTCGGATATTTCGCTCCACTACAAATTGCAAACGACTATTGTCTCTTTCTTTTCTTTTTCTTTTTTTTCTGTTTGCCCGTCTTCTTTTCTAGGTAACCATGTCACGATAATGCCCGAACACTTGGGCTAGGGGTTAGATCAACCCAATGAATTCGGACTAACTATAAGGTAATTCTCGAGTACTATAGGTAGCACACGTGGTACTCTCGATCAATGACTTCCTGCAACACACACAACGTGGGTCTCTCCTTGTCTCAAACAACCAAACAAAGTTATTGTTGATGTCCAACTCAGAATATTTATTGGTTCGGAGAACTAAGTGAAAATGCCACATCACACTCTGGGAGCGTTGAATAATTACTCCTGTATTCTTTTGACAAGCCTTATGTTCCTGCCATCTATAGGAACCTTTTTTTGTTACGTAAATCAATTTGACGCCAGATGCGTAAACTAACATGCATGATCCTCTTCTTTATGGTTAAGTATAAATTTGTTATTTACAGCTGATCCTTTGGCTTGATCTCTTTTTCTTTTCCTTGCAGTGGGAACCTTCCCAACTGTGTCAAGTTAGTGAAGAGATGCTGGATAAATTTTCCGCAGAACTTGATGATGATGATTTCAAATGTTTACAACTTCCTGCCAGGTCAAGCCCAAGCACTGAAGCTAGGGCAAAACTTTGAGGGTGATGCAGCGAGAGAGAGAGAGAGAGAGAGAGAGAGAGAGAGAGATGCCAGCAACATTGTGATTTTGTATCTTTCTATGTATTTGATTGGAGTGAAACTGAGAATCTCGCAGGCATGCATGAGTAGTACGCATGGGTACCATCAGTTCAATAATGGCTTTCTATGTTTACCAAAGAATTAAATGAAGTTTAAGTGAAATTAAAGTGTCTAATTCCACACTTAAGTACCCCCTTTTAGTAGTTAAAATAATTATGTTGCAGAGCATCAGAGTTGGTTATTGATTCATTCATGTTTGGCAGTGTGTGCTAGGTGCGCCTCAAATCCAAGCTGAGTTGGTCATTGATTCATTCATGTTTGGCAGTGTGTGCTAGGTGCGCCTCAGATCCAAGCTGGCCGTACTCATTGGTCAGCCAACACGGCCTTTGAGTCATGCCTCAGGCAAGCGTGGTTGAATGTGAATAAATTGGTGACATCATATCAACGTAACACATGGTGTCAACTTATTTATGACACCACTTGTTTATTTTACCGATGTTGGCATAACCAAGTTTTTGAGAATCCATCAATGATATGAACAGGTACATTGGTATACATGTAAGAAGAAAATTGTGCTATTGCCATTCTGGGGGAGGATACTCGAAGCATGTACAAATTTGTTAGAAAAATGGTTACAGACCTGTACTCGTTGTTTTGGAGTCAAATGTGACAATAAACGGCGTAGTTTTTTGATTAAAACAAAGAATTGTTTGTGTTCTATGAATGAGCTAGTAAAAAGGCCATGAATTTAACTACTTGATTGGTGCAGAATTGTGATGCTGACGGGCCGGACAAACCAAATCTTTTATTTGAAAGTTTGTCATTTAATTAAGCAAATTATCTTAATTTGAAAGTATTTTTTATTTGATTTGCATCAAATTTTTTTATTAATTATTCATATCGACAAATGAAATCTAAAAGCTGAAAAATCATTACTGATTTTATAAAAAAAAAGAGACTGAAGATAAAAAAATAATTAAAATATAGAATTTTACAACATTCTTTTTAAAAATGTGCTAAAAGTAATAAAAAAAAATTTCCCATTTGTATCTGGTCTAAAGAATAACGAGAAATAAAAAAAAAACTTGTACAACAAGATAGATACTCCGTCCCATTTTGTTGTGCCGTTTCTTTTTTTGGACGTCTCAAGAAATTGTCTATATCGTTTAATTAATAATATTATATATATTTAAAATGAATCTTATTTGATAAATTTCAATTAATTATTTTAAACAAATTTTTTGAAATCATAAAAAAATTATAGATTATGAAATATATACAATTTTTTTTTTCGACAGTCCAGGGAGAAAGGAATGTAAAGCTCAATTCGCACGTTGGGGGGCGCGAGTTTAAAGGGAATGCAAAAAGATCGTCGTACAGTTTTTAAAAATGAAAAAGAAAAAAAACGAGGCACAAGAATAGACTTGGCGCCCAAGAACCCTGTAATTAGGGTTTTAGCAAATCCCCCATTCCAGTCTCACCGTTATACTAGTAGACAGCACTGCGATAACTCAGCCCTCTCGCACTGAGAGAGAGAGAGAGAGAGAGCACTCTTCAATGGCATGAACCCTTCCCATACCACTCACCTCAACCCCCAACTCGGCCCACGCATGGCGTTCTCCACCGGTCTCCGCTTACTCCGTTACTACCAGCTCTCCATTCCCTTTGCTCCGACCCGTTTACAAACCCTCAGACCCTGCGCGTCGGACCTCCGTTTCCTCTCATTCTCTCGGTCCAGGTCGGTTCGCCCGGTGAAGTCCAGGCGCAGAGAAGTGACGGCGCCAGCAGCGGCGGCAGACGGAGGGAACGGGAGCGTTGTAGTGAAGGACGGTAGCGGCGGGAATGACGGAGGGAGGGTGGTCCCCACGGAGCTTCACAAGGAGGCTACCGAAGCTTACATGGCGTACGCAATGTCGGTGTTGCTTGGCCGAGCTTTGCCGGACGTTCGCGACGGGTTGAAGCCTGTTCACAGGCGGATATTGTGAGTTTTTTCCGTATGTTTCTGTTGTTATTATCCTTTTTTCCTCAGAGCATCTACAGCCCTTATATTTTTACTTGAATTTATTCGAGTAAAAAGATGAGTAAAAGCTTCAATTGATATGAATTGCTCCAATGGACAAACTTGAATCTAAACACAATTGAGTATAAGCTTTACTAATGACATGGTTGTAAATTTAAGAGGCAGGTATGGGCTGGAGATGCTCTGATGGGTGATACTTTGCCATTTGAATTGACGGAGTTGCTTCGTTTATTGTAATATAATAATATTCCAATTTCTCTCAGAATACAATATTTTAGTTGAAAGCTACCAGGCAAAAGACTTGGAGAAGCAGACGTCTTGCTTTTTCCCCTGTGTGTATTATCGACTGTGTAACAAGTTTAAATTTTGGTGACCTGATGACAAGTGAGCCGGCTACGAAGCCCCGATTGGCATGTGGGGTAGTGCTTCCTGTTTGGGATCATGGTTATTAGGAAAGGGTGTGCAGTCATATTTTATTGTTTAGGACCTTAGGTGTTAATGTGCTTAACTTGAGTGTCTTGAGCTACTCATATTTAACTTTAACTGTGGGTGGTATCCACTTAGTCATGGGCTCCACCACAGGGCCCTACAATGGGAATTAAAATGGGAATCAATAATGTTATCTTGGCAAATTGGAAACATTGCTTGACTGATTTTTGTATCCTGGAAACATGTAGTGAAACATGAAATTGGGAATTGCTAATGACAGAAGATCAGCATGATGCAGCAAAGATGTTCTTGAAGAAGAAACTACCACATCACTAGTTTCTAGCCTCTAGTTCTAGGTCAGGCACACAGCTCCTCTCATTCCATCTCCCACCAAAAACCCTAATCTCTGGAAATGTTCCCTCTGTTTGCAATACAGTGCACTTCCAAACACCTTACCCTTTCTCTTAGAGATCCCACAAATGTGAAACCTTTTGGGAATTAGGGGCATTGAATGCTTTACTCATCAATCATCCAACTTGGAAGTTTTGTTAGATGCGTATTGCCGAAAATTGTTTTTGTAGAAGCTTAATGAATACTCATAGTTGGCTCACTTGGAAAAGAGTCTATATATGCTTGACGAGCAGTGGTGACGGTAAATGTACCTAAATTATGTTACACTTTACGTATTCTACATCCTGTATTAACAACATAGAGCTTTAGTGTAGGCGGTTGTTGACATTACCCGCTGAGGCAGGGCTGCAGGAGTATTTTAATGCTGCATCATTTGCCTATTTATGACATACTATTAAGTATGGAGCTAGTTGAACTTGTATATCTCTAGTTACTGTGAAGCTCATCTAACAACAAAGTGATTATGCTGACCTGGTCTTCAACTCATTCATGTCCGTGTTCTTTGGTCAGTCTTTAATAAGTTTATTTCACATTGTGTGCTGTAAATGAAGTGACTAACGTGTCACATTTTCTTTCACGACTTTGGCTACAGGTTTGCAATGCATGAATTGGGCCTGTCATCACGAAAACCCTACAAGAAGTGTGCAAGAGTTGTTGGAGAGGTTATTATCTGTCCATATAAGTTCCCTTTGCTACTTTGCATATGAAGATAGATCCATGACTTGGTCTTTACCATCTTTCTGCAAGATATCAACATTTAACTTCTGAATCCTGTTACTTTTATTGCAGGTTCTTGGTAAGTTTCATCCTCATGGGGACACTGCTGTATATGATTCCCTAGTTCGGATGGCGCAGGTAATATTGGAACTTCATAGTTTTTTTTAGCTGTTTTTAGAGAGAGAAAAAAGTTTCTCTGGTAATTGATTGTTTGTCAGAGCTAACATTTACGCATGGTTTACTTTTTACTGGTTGTTAGTAGTCATTGTCACCTGGGAGTCTCAGTGAGTGGTATGGGTTGGTCCACCTCACCCAGGTCACTCCTCTCTTTTGTGGATGGTGTAGTTACATATTGAAAAGAGGACTGTGTGCCAATGTTCTAAAAGTTGGTAGGTGCTAGTTGAGCAGCCAGGCACCACCTAGCGCCTACGCCGATTGATTGGCACCTAGAGATTAGTCTGTTTTTCCTTATTTTTTGTTTAAATTCTCCCCTCTTTCCAAGTTTTAAGTGCAACGAAATACTGTATTAAATAATATCCATACTAAGGAAATAGAGCCTACATACACATAATTTCGCAACAAACAGAGACTACATGCACACAATTTCTCTTTATTTCACAACAAACATGTGAAAATAAACAGTGACTGCATGTGCAGCAGCGAGCAGAGAAGATGAGGTTTAGATTTAAATCGTTTAGGCTGTATACTCAATTACAACAACATTTACCTTGGATTTGCAAAATTACTTATTTAATGCCCCCGTTAATCCCGCCTAGATGCCTAATTCTCCGATTAATCCTGCCTAGCCACCCAGCTGATTACTCACAGATTAATCCTGCCTAGCGGCTGACTAATCTTCCCGCCACTTAATCCAGCGCTTAGGACCACCGCCTAGCGCCTAAGCCGATTTTTAGAACACTGTTATATGCATTGTATAATATGAATGCTCCAGGATGAGGTGCTGTTTGTCCTCTAATTCTTACTTCTTATCATGGCATTATCATCTGTTCATCACAAGACATGTTAAAGTGATTGTTCGGCATTTGTCTCTTGCCTATTTCTAGCACTTTTTTCTCCTAGAAGAGTGTTATGCTCTAATGCTCTAAACAATCGACTATTAGTCTCCCATATGAAGTTAATGGCCTCCTAATCCTTTTTATTCATTCAGCTTAGTGCAAGAGTGCCAATGTGTAAAATTAGGTTACAGGAAGCTTGTTTTAGGTTTAAAAGATGGAAGAAAGGCTATAGCTTTCGCGGATGGATTGATGGAAGTCAATTCAAATTACCATGATTGAAGTGACAGCTTGCTGAAATTCTAGAGAAATAGTTGGTGGTTTTTGAATGAGTGAGGAACTTGGGAGTTTGTTGAATTTTCGAATGGCCTTTAGGGGAGGATCAGAGAGGATCTCATCCATCTCGAAGGATTGCAAGATCAAGTAGCAGTTCAATTTTATATGAACATAATATTTTTTGCTGAACTCCATCTAAAACTTTTCATTGAAAAGGTTTCTAGCATCTTGATTTGAATTCCAGTGGGCATATTTTCTACATCATCTTCATTTGGTGTACTGGTGAATATGGATGACAAAATGTGAAAACTTGTTTACAAGTGGGGTTTAGAGTCTTGTTTTTCTTTGCTCTCTCTCTCTCTCTCCTACTTGTGTTTTGATGAAGTAAGTTTTAATTACCATCTTTCGTCTGGTATTTTGGATGCTGATGAGAAACATACATTTTTAGATACTTTTAGTCTGATAATTAGCTATCGAATCCCACCTTTTTTTTGGTTTTTGGAATCTCAAGATGTTTACTTTTCCAGGATTTCTCTTTACGCAGCCCACTCATTCGAGGGCATGGGAATTTTGGTTCGATTGATGCAGATCCTCCTGCTGCTATGCGTTACACAGAGTGCAGACTGGAAGTAGGTTAATGTCCATTTGAATTTTTTCAATTTGAGATATGTTGTGTGGAAATATCATTTATTCCTCACATACCTACATGTGATGCTGCAGTTAGTCTCTGAATTGTGTGGGTGCTTAAGAGTGTAATTTGTATTGGCTGTAAACACTGTAATTTGTTTGCACGCTTCCCTGATATACTCTGGGAATGGATATTGGTTGTTATCTGCCATGTTGATTATGTTGCTTACTATAATCAATCCTCCGGAACCATTAGAATAAAACCATATGCTTGTATGTTGCCATGTAAATACATGCTGATACATGCTATGTAGTGCACTATATATGGCCCACAATCAGTGGTATGCTCTTTGGCTTAAAGCTATCCATATTGCTGCAAAATTTCGCTGCACAATTCAGTAAAATGCAACCATTTATGGTATACTTATTTCCTTCTGGCATATTTTTCAGGCACTTACTGAAGCAATGCTGTTGGCTGATTTGGACCAAGATACAGTCAGTACTGCTGCGTAGAACAGCTTATCATTTGAAATTGTTGTAGTTCATTGTGTAACCCACGTTATCTTGCCTCAAATATCACATTGCATTGCAGGTAGATTTTGTCCCAAATTTTGACAATTCTCAAAAGGAACCATCGCTCTTACCTGCTCGAATCCCAAATTTGTTGTTGAATGGTTCGTCTGGCATTGCGGTAATTCCACCTGAATGTTTTTCTGCAATATACTAGTTTCTTTTTTTTTTTTTTTTTGATCGGCTAGTTTCTTATGTTTGGATTGAGTGTTTAGGTTTTTCATCGTTTTAATGTGCTATGGATACTTCACATTCTCAGGTTGGAATGGCGACCAACATTCCTCCTCATAATCTTGGGGAATTGGTGGATGCACTCTCTGTCTTGATTCATAACCCAGAAGCCACGGTAGTTGTCTTATCTTTTAGATTTCGGGGTAATGCTAGAACAGAGGGGCGTTTTTGTTTCTTTTTTTCTGAATATTTTTTTTTTCTCCTAGTTATTAGTTCTCTCTTTTTTATATATATCTTTTAGTTGAAACTTCCCGATGAGCAGTTTTCTTGTCTCAACCTTGTATCATTGTTGGTTGGGTTTATTAATTCATTGCTCTATTTTTTAGTCTAACGTAAATATCTTTGAAATAGCTACAAGAATTGCTGGAATACATGCCAGGACCTGATTTTCCAACTGGTGGTCTAATAATGGGTACCGCTGGGTATGTCAATCTGAACTCTTATTTCAAAGTCCCTCACTTGACAAAAGTATTTTGATGGTCTCTTTATACTCTAAAACCACTTATCTTGAGAAAGTCTTATGGTAACGATGGTTCATGGGTTATAGAAACATTGATAAATAACTGATGGGTGCTCATTTTTGTGAAGCATCTTAGAAGCTTATCGAACAGGGCGAGGACGGGTCGTTGTCAGAGGAAAGACTGATATTGAATTGCTTGATTCTAAAACGAAGCGATCTGCTATTATTATAAAAGAAGTATTATCCTGGTTCTTTTAATCAATCTCCATATACTATTTTTATTTAAGTCGAATGCGAAATGAAGTTGAAAAGTTCATATAATTTGTTCTTCTGTGAATGGAACAGATTCCATACCAGACTAACAAAGCCTCCCTCGTTGAGAAAATTGCTGAGCTTGTGGAAAATAAGGTACTCTAAATCTTTTATGGCTTCGCAATTTGAAAATTTTATTCATGTTCTGTAAAATCAATCTTCAATTGATACTTTTTTGCGGTATAACCTCCACTTTGGTTTTATTTGTACTGATATGCTCTTTCTGGGTTCTAGTGATGGATTGCTGGTTAACTCCTGGATGCATGTAGAAGGCCCTTCTTTTCCCCATATAATAATGCTTTAAGCTTCAAACAACCATTTTTCTCTTTTAGGTTGCCCCATGCTGCTGTAGTTCTAACTTCTAACTATACTGGCAGTTGCTGCAAGTATCACTGAAAGTGACAGTATGTCTGCTGTAGATTCTTTGCAATCCATCATAGAAGGAAATTTAATTACTAATGAGATGGATTGGCCAAGAACCGTTGTAGTGGACACTTACACTGAAATATCAGCTTGATAACAACAAACTGACATGTAAAGTTAATAAGGGAGGTTGTGGTGCAAGTTCATATTGCTATATCGCTGTCCTCTCTTATGTGTGTAGGCACAACGATATTTGTTTGATACTTCCCTTGCTGATTGTTACCAGACGTTCTTTTACTCAGAAGTGTGCGATCTTGTGTCTTGCTTTTGATAATCTCAAATGTGAAATTTAGATTTCTTTGTTTTTGTGACACCAAAAAGTTCAGCAAGCTGGTTTCTCATTCATGGCAATGCAAATGCATATTATTGTGGCAAATTGAAGCATAAGTAACACTGCTGTTAGGTATGATATTTATTGAATTTTTCTTTGCTCAGAGTTTAGAAGGCATTAGTGACATTCGTGATGAGAGCGATAGATCCGGAATGCGTATTGTCATTGAGGTATCAACGTTGACCCATGCACTATCTGTGCTTTTGACGATATTGAAGCTCAGCATTGATTACACTTACTTTATGGGTGCAAATTTTGCTGGAGTTTTGAATTTACCAACTATTCTTTTTCCTCTTCCAGCTTAAGCGAGGATCTGAACCATCCATCGTCCTTAATAATCTGTATCGTCTTACTGCTCTTCAATCTGGCTTTAGCTGCAACATGGTGGGGTGAGTAGCTTTTGAGGACTTGACAAAATATAGAATTCTTGTATTATCAAGTAAGGGAGGAGGATAGACATGTTTTGATTTGGTTTTCCTGTAGAGACAAGTGGTCTGCAGGTTTGAGAGAGAAAACTCACTTTTGTTTTTCGTCTTTGGGTACTACTTTAATTGGTTTGTCTCTAATATATACTTCAGAACTATTTTGATTCTCTATATATTGTTATGTATTTCAGTAAAGTTACTGTGAGACAGTATTAAATCGTTGTGGAAGCAAACAAACCTATCCCAACTTGTGCCCAAACTTGTGTTTCTTTTGAAAAGAAATTTTGCCTCAACTTCTGGAATATTTATTTCTTCAATTTGCTAGATGTTGTATATGGTATGGTCTTGATCATGATTCTGGATATGTTTTTACTTTTTACGTATTTCTTGTGACAAACAAAAAGGAAAGAAAAAACGAAAGAGAAATCTTGGATTAACTAAGGCCTCCCTCCTTCTGCTTCCTCTTTCTCACTTCTTTAAGTCTCTTTCAATTCTCTTAGTATTTATCGGCTCTTTCTTAGATGTGTCTTGTTTGTTTGACCTTTTTACAGCATTCTTAATGGAAAACCTCAATTGATGGGCTTGAAAGAATTGCTCCAGGCAAGTTCATGCCTGCCTCTCTCTCTCTCTCTCTCACACACACACACACACACACACTCCAGCGCTTGGGCACACCTGCACCTAGACTTGCACACAAAATCTAATCCATTTTAGTAATCCCATACTGTTAGTTGCCATCTATGTTACACGGACACGGGTACGTGAATTGGGTGCGGGTACATATCTAAGGGTCGGACACCTCAAAACTGAAAATAGAGGATTCGGGGATATGTATCTGAATTTGGATACGGGTGCGGGGATCCGCTGATTAAATATTTATATATAGAAAATTTAATATTTTCTATATAAGTATATGTAAAATTATCTCATAAAAATATCCTTTTCTTTATACAATACTAATATACGTGTAATTTCTCTCATAAACGTGGCCCAGCTCCAATATGTAGCCCAAATTCATAATAGATGGATGCATTAACTCCACACAACTTATTAACTTTGGACTATACATTAAAAAGCCCAAAAAATAAAGAAGCCCAACTACATTAGTAGATAAGCCCAATACAGAGCCCATCACTTCTATCTAGTAAAGAGGCCCAATAAATAAAGAAGCCCAACTACTCTATTAAATCCTACATCGTTCTTCTTATTCTCCAACAATGGCGACCACACATCTTCTGGTCTCTCTCCGACTATGGTGACTGTAACTCTTCTGGTCACTCTCCGACGATGGCAGTGCACCTCTTCTTCCAAAGTAGGTACGACCTTACTTCTTCGATCCTTCTTCTTCGATCAGACTCCCAACTAAACCCAACGTGCCCGAATTTCTACCACCGTATCTGACACATATCCCGCACCCGTACCCGTGTCGTGTCGACACGGGTACTCTGCCCAAAATTGATGATCCTGTGATCCATGTATCATAGGTTGCCATGGTTTCTCCTATCTAGCTTTTGCACATGGACGTGATCTTTTGTCGAGCATTTACCGTGTCCATGCATTTTTAATGGAAAGATACCCACTATTCTACAAACATCTTCAATGCTGCATTACCCATAATGTCGCCAGACGCTAGGTTACAATATACCCCTTCTAAGCAAGACAGAAATCTTGAAAAGTCTTGTTTGAATGAAAAATATTGCATTCTTCTGCATCTCCAGTAATAATATCACTTTCCTCTTCCAGGTCATTATGACATTATTAAAGTAGACATTTAGGATTCTCAAGGGTGCTTGCTCTAGGCTCTAGCATGTAGTTAGCCAGAATATCATTATTTGCGTCACCTTGCAGTCCTTGGGCCTGATACGTTTGTTCAATCAAACAAGATGATAAAGACTATCATGCTCATGGCTTAGTCACCTTGTTTGGACATAATTTACCAATGTTTTGGAGTTGAACTTGGGTGTCATAAGATGACCACATAAACCCAGAACCATGAAGTGACCAATGTAATACACCTCATGCATTTGATGCCCAATGCAGTGCGATTATGATGTAGTTTGGCATTACAGATAAATTAGATAGTTTTGATGGTAAAAGACTAGGGATTTGCAAGTGAACCTACTAAACTGACTATCGAACCTAGCCTGACCTTCATAGTTTTCGTTTGCGTCGAACTTAGCAAAATCAAATCGGTTTGGGGTTGCATTTTGCTGAAACTGAACCAAACTGCACCAGAGGTTACCTACGAGCTTATTTTGTTGTGAACTATTTTAACTGGGGATTTCCAGAATAAGCATGTACCCATTTCAGATACTTGGCTCCTCAGAGATAAGTGCAGGATATAGTTCTGATGCTTCTCATCTGAAATTTCATATGATTATATTTAACGTTATCTTTCATGTATATTTTGTGACATTGTTGTGACAAGTTGAGTAAAGTACCTTTTTTCTGAAACTCTATTATATCTATCACCATCTGATCCCATGAAACATATCCGAATATGTAAGATGTGATCCGTTTTAAGAGTTTGCTTACTCTTAATCAGTTGTTTGAGGGGTCCCACCCCTACATATGCATGCGCACCTCATACATGTACCCGAGTTCATGCAGCATAGGTAGCAAACATTAGAGAAGTCCAATATTGTTGCTTATTTTAAATTGTTTGTTATTTCATTACTACTTCGATAATTGCTTGAAAATATAGTGAATAATGGCTAAGCAACAGCTCTTACAAGTTCCATTTTGGTGGTGTTCCTGTTATGAGACTTAGCCAAGATTCTAGTAGATTAGATCAGTAAGCTTCATTCTTTCCTTTTTTGTATTTTCTACAGGCGTTCTTGGATTTCAGATGTGGTGTGGTGGAAAGACGTGCAAAGTTTAAGCTTTCACAAGCTCTGGATAGGAGTCATATTATTGAGGTACATTAGAACTACTTGAAACTCTATGTAGCACGGACACTTTGTTGGAGGTCATGTACCGGTGTCAGACACGTGTCCGGAGTGTCGGTGTTTGATGCTGGGACGTGACCTCCAACGAAGTGTCCATGCTACATATCTGGAAATTCAATTTTCCAATTGATTTTGAGTTTGTATGATGAGAAGTTTCGTTATCCGATGAACACATTCCAGACCCCATTTATGGGAAACAAAGGTGGCATACTTTTTAAAAAAAAAATTAACTTGAACATAGGATGATATGTTGTGTACTCGATAAGATTGAAATCATTACACAGATCTCTTAGCAGCGAAATGAAGTTTGTTAAGAATGTTATTGTCATCAAATTTCTTGATGTATATTAGTGCAGTTATGTTTTATGAGTCTTACAAAGCATCCAAATCAGGATGGATAAGTGGCTTTGAAGTTCAGATGATTCTCGAACCAAAATGAAATTCTTGCATGGGTCATCCAATCACTCTAACAAATTAGCATACAGATACAGTTACCGTAGTTAAACTACATTTCCTTGTAACCCAAGGGTATCATAGTGGGGCTGGATAATTTGGATGGAGTAATTGATGTGATCAGGAAAGCCTCAAGCAACGCATCGGCATCAGCTTCTTTGAGGAAAGGTACTACAACAGGCACTTCAAATAGTTCCTTCATGATCTTGCTTTATTCATACCTTTTTTTCTATATATTTTATGGGACACAAAAATTCAGCTAAGCTTCATCTTTTCTACTATGTATTTGTCTTTCTTTAAGGCCATGGGTTAGGAGAGATTACTTTTAGTCAAGGTTCCTTTCTTTCTGTTATACCAAAGGTATGGGTAAGGATATTTGTCCTGATATAAAGGTTTCATTTAAGTTCATGTTTCCTGCTATCATGTGGTGCTTTTCTAGATGTATTGTACTTACCAGATTTGAGGTAGTCCCAATGAAAAGACAAATGTTGAGCTATATTGGTTTGGAGGACCTTGAGTTCTCCTGGCATATTTCTATATGCATAATGACAGAAAGCCATGCGATCAGGGTATTTGTAAGAGATTTTTGATGGTTTGCATTTTGATCCACTTTAGGGTGTGCACTGAACTTTTTAATGCATCAGTAGGGTGAATTGGTTCTTCTTCTCTTTCTTTTGTAAAAATTTGCAGTTTTATAGCTTGGCTGTGGTGGAGGGTCGCGGGTTGGTTTTGGTGGTGGTTGATTTGGGTTAGATGTTAGGAGTTAATGTTATAAGCCAGGAAGCATCAGTCTCTTTTCCCCAAAAGCAATACTTTGAAATAGTACTGCAACTTGGAAGAAGAAAGGTCAAATGCTCAATTATCGTTTTACTTTGGCAGTACGGCTATTAGAGGATAAATGGATTAGTCTGGCCTCTGGACAACTTCAGCCTGAAGTCAATGAGTAACTTGTCTACACTTAAACGACATGTATAATATATTTTCATATATGTGTGCATATCTAGTGTAAAACAAGAATAGGAATTGGACAGCTAAGGTGCATCTGCGTGCATCCAGATGGAGATTGGAGGATCTGGAAGCCCCATTGAGATTGCAGTTATAGTTGTAGAGAAAGTTGGTCATATGACAAGATTATTGCGAAGGATAGGTAGAGAGGTGTCTGTTCTTGGCTCCCAGCAAAAATATCAGTTCAACCATGCACAAATTACTGCTACTTTTTACTGACCAACAAGAAGTAGCTTCATTTCTGTATCTATTAAAAAGTAAAATATTGGTGAAGAAACTCTTCTAGCTTGCTGTGGAGAGTGGGAGATGAGAACAATGGTTGAAGGGAGCTTTATGGGAAGTGTGACAGACATGAAGCTGGTAGCCTGCTTACCGAACTACAAGGGGTGGGCAAGTGAGAATAGTGCAGGAGAGAGATATGAATGGTTAGAAGAGATAAAGACGTGGCGATGTTGAATCAGAAATTCTAAACCAGAGAGACAGAGAGTAATTGGATAGGAAGTTTGGAGACAATGTTTGAGCAAAGTTGATCATGGAGATCATCTGAATTGACTTTATCAATACAGGAACCAGACTAGAAGTGGCACAGAACGATCAACAGGCTATGGTGGCTGCAGAGGGATTGGGACGCTCGTTGTATTGGGGAGGAACAATGCATGCCACGTGTCTTTGTCTTCTTATGGAAAGTGTCTTCTTGTGGAGATCTCTTTCTTCAACATTGGTCGAGGTCCAAAGCCTTCCGAGGGAGTGGAATTGTTAGAACTTGTCCCACATTAGTTAATTATAACATCCAAAACTAGTATGAGCCTGGATAGATTCTCCACTCATTGCCAATTGGTTTTGAGTTACACGATTTAACATGGTATCAGAGCTAGACTTTAGGAGGCTTTTGGACAAGACTCTTGATTGATTGCCTCTTTTTTTGTGCCATAAGTACACCTTGTTTCGTTGTGATCCCGATGTTATGGAACATTTGTTTACCTCTTCACATGCGGGTCAGGGGTTGCACTTGCGAGGAGTGTTAGAACTTGTCCTACATTGGTTAATTATAACCTCCAAAACTAAGTATATGAGCCTGGACAGCCTCTCCACTCATTGCCAATTGGTTTTGAGTTGGATGTTTTATCAGAAATGAACTTGATGACGAATCTTCTACCTTTATCACTTAGCCATACGAATCCTAAAAATCTCGTGCTAGGACCACAAAGTAAGATTGGGTGCGAGCCGTTCCTTTGATCTAGGCTTCCATGAGGGCATATTAGAGTGCCATGAGGGAAGACACTGACTTTTGTACGTACTTCTGTAATTTTAATGCGAAGATTGTGATTATCTTGTTTTGGTTTCTTTAAATTGTGGACTCTACTAATTTTGTTATTGTCACTGATCTTTTGTTGCAGAGTTTAACTTGTCTGAAAAACAAGCTGAAGCTATATTAGACATAAACCTCAGAAGGCTTACCCTGCTCGAGGTTCATAGCAATTATGCCTCTAATGATTCTGCTTGATCCTTTTATAACTTTCCCCAAGCCATGCTTTTGTTTCACCGTCTTGCTGAAGAGCTTTTTCATTCACAATTTTGCAGAGAAATAAGTTTGTTGCTGAAAGTAAATCTTTAATGGAACAAATATCCAAGTTACAGGATCTTTTGTCAAGTAAAAACCAAATACTCCAGGTAGGTCTTTTCCAATATAGGCTTATTAACAGTCTACTCTGTTTATAGAAGGTTCTGTATGATTAATTCGGTGATAGTTTTGTTTTGAATGTGTGATCAATCTAGTTTTGGAGGACATGCCTTGTAGTTTGATATTGCCTTCGTATTCACAACTGTACAAATTGGACGAACAATCTGCTGATATCTGGTTTCCTCCTGTCATTTCAGTTGGTGTGATTTAGACATTTAGTACTGTTAGCTCATGATTTTTACATGGACTATTCAAAAGTATCCAACTTGGACACCCGACACTTCAGGAAAGTGTATGGGATATGTGCTCAACATAATTGAATATACGTCTGTCAAGTGCGCAGGCTCTTTCTTTTGGTTCTTTTTTGATTGATTTTGTTTGCAGAGCGTCTTGAATTTGAACGGTAGAATTTCTAATATGGAGTTTCCCGTTGTCATTTAAGTTGTCTTTCTTTATGATTGTTAGCTTTGCTATGTTACATAGACTCTTCTAATCTTGTGAAGTATAACACCCGACACTTTGATTAAAGATGTGTCCAGCTTGCCTAGTTGAACATATATCCAACAGGTACATAGGCTTCTTTGTTTTGGGCTTTTTTTGATGGGTTATGTCTTCATAACTGGTTCTCTTTCTCGATTGTCTGTTGTTGTATGGGGTTTTACCTCTTCCTCTCTGTATGAGGGTGCTAAAAGAAGGTAGAATTGTGGTTTAGAAAAGTGGAAAGAAAGATTTTTATGCTTGTAAGAGGGATTAGGGTGTAATTGGGTTGATTCATATACTTGCCAGAGTGCTGGTTTTGCAGAGGTGGTTGGCTTTCATTATTATAGCTTGTATAAGCAAACGATAGTCTTGGGAGTGTAGTTTAGATTCGCGATTTGTACAATTATTCTTCTAATTGGTGCTTTAATACTTCTCCAGTATCCCCGTAGTTTCGTGTAAATCTAGAAAGTATTTTGGCGTTTCTTGTTTAAATTTTTTTGATTTGTCTTGTCTATAGCCTTAAATGTTTTTCTATGCTATGTAATGTTTTTTTTTTCTATTTCATTTTTTTTGGTTATGTGCTAGTGATTTGATGATCTTTTATTGTCTTGCTTCTTCTCAGTTGATAGAACACGAAGCAATTGAAGTAAAGAACAAGTTTCCTACTCCAAGGCGTTCGTTCTTGGAGGACACTGATAGTGGTCAACTTGAAGAAATTGATGTCATACCCAATGAAGAAATGCTACTGGTACTTGGACTAGACACTATTTGCACCGATTCAATCTCATTGGTTTATACTTTCTTACTCTTGACAATTCGTGGTTGTAATTTCAAGGCAATTAGTGAGAAGGGATATGCCAAGCGAATGAAGCCTAACACATTCAATCTTCAACATCGTGGAACTATTGGTAAATCGGTTGGCAAATTGAGAGTGAATGACACGATGTCCGATTTTCTTGTTTGTCATGCCCATGACCATGTCCTATATTTCAGGTACTTGTCATTAGCTACAATTGAAATCTTATTAGTTTATCAGATTCTTTCTCCTACCTTTTGTTTATATCATCCCTTAAATATGTTTCCAAGGTTCTGTTTGAAGTGTAAAATGTGTTTGTTCTTGTTCTCCTCTTGCTTTATATTTTTGACCATTGAATCTTTCCTAGTTTCTAGTTGAAGTGTGATATCTTTTTATTCTTCTTTTCCTGCCTTCCAAACACGACTGTCTGTGAAATTTCATCTGGAATGAATTGGTCTGTCATGAACCAAGAATAATCGTACTTTCTGTAGATTTTCGACCGCTAAAGTTAAGGTGAAACTAAATCACCTAGCTTTAGCTTTGCTGGTTTGAGTCTGGGTGCATTTGAACACCCAATGCTGTTCATAGTTCTTTCATTCTTTCCTTTGTTTATTTTATTTCTTCTCTTGTTTTGACTGTCCGATGTGCGATAAGTTACCTTCTCTGGGAACTTTGATGCACCACCCACCGAGACCAGGAAAATGTGGAGTTAGACTGTTAGAGTAATGTTGTAAGTTATAACCTTTATGAATAGCCATGTTTACCAATTGTATCAAGCATTTTGAATTTGGATTTGTTCATATAAATTGCGACGGATCAACAAACTTGGTCCTGATGAATTTCTGGTGATATCTGTAGGTTAATATTTATTATGTAGCACTTAACTTTATCTTCCAAAGTAATGTACAAAAATTGGTTCTGCAGTGATAAGGGAATTGTCTACTCAGCTCGGGCATATAAGATTCCAGAATGTAGTAGGGCTGCTGCTGGCACACCACTAGTCCAGGTATGGAATAGTTGTACTCCACACAAACAGCTATTGGGTTGTTATAGGTTTCCTATTTTCTAAAGGGTATCCTTGTTTTCATGTTCGATCCAGATCTTGTCCTTATCGGAGGGTGAGAGAATAACTTCTGTTATTCCTGTGAGCGAGTTTTCTGAAGATCAGTATCTTCTAATGCTTACTGCAAAGGGGTACATCAAGAAAGTGTCTTTGAACTTTTTCCCATCAATCAGGTCAACAGGGATTATAGCGATCCAATTGGTTTGTGCTCTGCTCTGCCACCCCCCCCCCCCCCCCCCCCCCCCCCCCCAGCATCCCAGGATGTAATTTTAGGCCTCATACGTAATTTGACAGGTTCCTGGTGATGAATTGAAATGGGTCCGTCTTTGCTCGAATGATGACCTCGTTGCCATGGCTTCACAGAATGGGATGGTGATTCTGAGTTTTTGTGATATTGTAAGTTGTCTTTCTATACCTTGTCTCACATTCACTCTCCAACTATACATTGTCTCACATTCACTCTCCAATTTTAGCCTCTTGCAAGCCTCTTACACTCTCTTGCAAGAGGCTAAAGCCACTAAACAACGAAAAAGGGATTATGAGTGTTTAAAAATGGATCGGGAATATTGTTTGCCTATTCAACTAAAAATTCTGATGTAAACAATACTAAATTGGCTAGATTCATTCTGTCAAAGATCGTGGAGTTTATCTTCTTTGTGGGAGGTTTACGTGTGTTTGATCAAAGGGTAGGGGCGTCTCCAGTATATCCCAAGAGGGTTCAAGCGAACCCCCTGGGTTCAAAAAATGCACTAAAAATTTATAATTTTTCACGTATAAGTTATTTTTCTTTGATATTTTCGGCACTGAGTCATTCATAGGTAGCCAAAGTAATTGAAACTTCACTTAAAGTTGTGAGTAACAAGATGATATAGCTCAACATAACAATGCAATAAATTTTCAAGCAAAAAAAATTTGTTTATTTTTCATTGAGCATTGTGCACAAAACATCTCTTTATGTTTTTGTCATTGCTGAGGTAAAATCCTGGAGCTTCTCCTATCAAAGGGCATAGTGGAACAAATAAGATGAAAGGGCTATTGCTTGTGGATGCTTTTAGTTATTGGGCAGGAAATGAACAAAATATGTTTTGTGTTGAGATTCATTATGGTGATTGGATCACTTGAAGTTAATGCTTTCATTTCTTTAGGTTATTTAACCTTACAGGGATTCACATCTTCAATCTTATGCAGACTGACAGGTCATTTGTTGTTAGTGCGTCATCAGACTTAAATGAAAAACACGTTGGAGAATCATGTACTTTTTTGGTTTTTTTTCCATTTATTTTCTAGTTCTCATTTATTCAACTTCCATTATAGTTATATTTTAGTACTGCAACAATAAAAACAATAACATAATGCATCTAGTCCCCAATCATTAGGGGTATGGGCGGGGGAGGATTGGAGACAGATCTAATCTTTGGCAACAGTGCCCCCCCTACCTCCAAGAACCGAGGAGCTAAAGGGACGTTTTGTTGCAGAACCATGCCCCAAATCGAAGCTGAAAGGTATCAGAGAGGGCAGGCCTAGAGACCCAAATCATTTTTTTGCACATTACCATGCTTCCTTCATTCATAGTACAGAGCATTGGAAAGCACAATGTATTTTAGTGACTTATTATTGTAACTTTTGTGTGGCGGGGGGGGGGGGGGGGGGGGGGGGGTGGTGTGTTTGTGTTTGGGGGTAGTTTAAATTCTCAGCAGAATACTTTAACTATCATCTTGGGAAAATCTTAACTAAAAGTTGATTATCATAACTGCAGACAAGTCTCATTTGGAAAGTGTGTTTAATCAAAAAGGGTAATGTTGATTATTATAACACAGGGTTCATAGTGGTAGTCTGGTTATGACATGATACGGGGTATTATTCTCTCTTGCAGTGGGTAATGTTTACATTCACCTTGTCTCTGCTTGATTGAAAGCTAGAATGTTGCTGCTATAGTTCATTTTGCTCTCAACTTTTGTCCCTCTTGGTTTTTCTTTCATTTTTGTGTTCTTTTCCTGTGGTGGATTCTTCTCTGATGGATATTTTTAATCTGTTTTTTTTTGTTTCATCTGGCATATTTCTGTCTTCATCGATGATTTGTTGCGTTATTATTGCTGCCGGTGATGTTTTCTCCTACGTGCATTGAATTTTTTTTTTTTCCTTAGATTCGAGCTCTTGGAAGAAATACTAGAGGTTCAATTGCAATGAGGTTAAAAGAAGGGGATAAAATGGCGTGTGTGGACATAATACCTTCAATCATGTGGAAGTTGGAGAGGGGTTCAGAAGTTGGTCAGGGCCGGTAATTGATTTACCATTTTCATGGATTTTCCCTTATGTGTCATATCTCTTGTACAAGTTGGTAGTTTTCCCTGTTCTTCTGTGTCTCAGTTGAACTCCATAGACAAAAAAATATTGATTAACTTATCTCTTTTTGGACGTTTGTTGTCTTTTATTATGGGCAAGCCTCTACCCTTCGGAGTTAGACTTAGGGGCTGTTTGATAAAGCTGAAAACTGAAACTGAAAGCTGAAAAATTAAGTACTGAAAACTGAATGCCGAAATTTTTAAGCTGAAAAGCTGTTTGATAAATATATTAAGTACTGAATTAAAAAATCGATGAATTAATTTCTTTCAAATTCTCTCTTAATTTACTAACGGTCACAATATACTTTTGGTAATGGTGGTGGAGTGGTGGAGGTCGTAGGAGTGGTGGTGTAGTGCTGGTGGTGGTGGTGGTGGTGTAGTGATGGTAGTGGTGGTGGAGTGGTAGAGGTGGTGGTAGGAGCAGCGGCGGCGGTGTTGGTGGTGATGGTGGAGTAGTGGAGCTGGTAGTGGTGATGATAGTGGTGGAGCGGTGGTGGTGGTGGTGGAGTTGGTGGTGGTGGTAGTGGAGGAAGTGGTGGTGGTGGTGGAATGGGGGTGGAGCTGGTGGTGGTGATGTGGTGGAGGTGGAGTGGCGAAGGTGGTGGTGGTGGTGGTGGTGGTGGAGTGGTGGAAGAGGAGTGGTGGTAGTGAAAGTGCTGGAGGTGGTGGTGGCGGTGGTAGTGGAGGAAGTGGTGGTGGTGGTGGTGGTGGTGGTGGTGGAGTTGGTGGTGGTGATGTGGTGGTGGAGTTGGTGGTGGTGATGTGGTGGTGGTGGTGAAGCTAGTAGTGATGATGTTGTGGTGGTGGAGTGGTGGAGGTGGTGGTAGTGGTGGTGGTGGTGGTGGTGGAGTGGTGGTGGCGATGGTAGTGGAGTGGTGGAGGTGGTGGTAGTGGTAGTGGTAGTGGTGGAGTAGTGGCGGTGTGGGTGGGAGTGGTTGTGGTGGTGGTATGATGGTTGAATGTAAGTATACAAAAATTCAGCAAGAATTAAGTAGCTCAAAGCTACTTAATTTTTTTCAACTTTTTGGCCTATATTTTAAGTGGTACTTAATTTGTTAAGCAATGTAAAATGTGGTTATCAAACCTACTGAATCACTTATTACTTAATTGATTCAGTATTAAGTGCTGAATTTAGGTTATCAAACAAACCCTTACTGCTCAACTATTTTCCAGTCACTGTTGTATTTGTTTGTGGGTTGCTCCTCAAATTTTTTGTATGGGCATATCGAGCTGACGTCCTGGTACAGTTATACCTAGTTATAGCTTTCAGTTATACCTAGTTATGGCTTGTAAAATCTTATTCATGTTATTCAATGTGGGCCAGCAACTCCAAAATGCATCCCTTCCTTACCTCTGGAATCTGGATACAGTTTTCTTAAGAGTGGGTAGTCTTTTGTAGTCTTGCTGCCCTTGAGTTGACAATGGTACATAGAGAGTGGTTCTCATTCTGAGAAGTGAGAACTGAGCTTCGTAGTGTCCCTTTGCCTGCTGCAATTTCTATCGTGCTTCGTGTTTGCCTCATCTAGAGTTTGGCAATCATTCAGAAAGATGAAAAGTTTGTTCATAAAGTGAGCTATATACACTGTTACTATGCCTTCCCTTCTTCCCTTCAATTAATTGATTTTATCTTCAAAACAGGGGCAAGCGCATGAAAGGTCCATGGTTGTTGTTTGTGTCGGAGAGTGGTTTCGGAAAGCGAGTTCCTCTCAGTAGCTTTCGCATGTCACCTTTGAATCGGGTTGGTTTAATAGGTTACAAGGTATGTTGATGAATTACTCCCTGACTTAGAAAGATGAAAAGTTCTTTTTCCCCCTCTACAAAAATATTCAATCATGACATTCTCTCATCTCCCCTTCTCTAGTTTTCATCTGAAGATCGCTTGGCAGCAGTATTTGCAGTTGGGTTTACATTGGCTGGTAATTTTTAGAGCCATTCTTCTTGTGAATTATGCATGTTTCTTTTATGCCACTGATGGTGATGCTGGTACTGAATGTTTGAAACAGATGATGGTGAGAGTGACGAAGAAGTGGTACTCGTGAGCCAGAGCGGCACAGTGAACCGAATAAAAGTTCGGGATGTTTCTATACAGTCACGTTATGCAAGGTAATTATGAGAGCACAGAGATCTGAAATAAATTAGCAAACCTTAAGTCGCACAGTTTTCCCAACTCTAATTGACTTTATGATCCATCATTAGATCCTTTATATTTTCGAAGTCTAAACTTTATTTAGCAATGAGGGTTATGGCTTTTGGTAATGGCAACCAGTGGTGGGTGCACTTTATCCTAGACTATATTTCTTAATGCTGAGGGTAGTTCGCCACTAGGATTGGTAATGGGAAAACAAAATATCCATGTGTTGGGTTTCATTGTCTTTTAGGATTTTTTCTTGCATTACTTTGGATGGGGAATATTTAATTCATGTATACCATTCCCAATTGCTTGTGACGTAAGGCTTAGTTTGGTGTGGTTTGGATTATTCTATTTCTTGCAGCTCTCAGCATTTCAGGATCAATAATAGTTAAGCCCTCCCTTGTGGCGCATTGAGGATGATGCGTCGTATGATATTTTGCAATTTTTTGTTTGGGTTTCCTATATGGGTTGACAAACCTGTAGAGGCCTTTTATGGTAACTTTGTATCTGGCCCAATCTACTAACTAATCCGGGGGGCCAATCCGGCAATCCCATGTCCACTAGCGGGGGCTCAATTAAAACCGGGCTTTGACTGGCCCTACGCAGGAATTGATAGCACACAGGTGAGAGTCGAATCCAGCTTTCCTGAGACCACTAGTGCCAGGTGACTCATTGCACCAGCCCTGCAAGTTTTGTAGAGGCCTGTAGTATACTTGGTACAAATATTTCTATTAAGAGTTTGTATATGTGTATCTATTTCTCACAAGGAACAGATACTTCCAAAGCAAGGCCCAATCTACTAACTAATCCGGGGGACCAAGGCCCTTTTGGTCCCCACCCTTCCGGAATAAACCCTAGAGACCTGCCATCAGCTGCAAACCACAGTAATGGTTCAACTCACAAGACATCAGTGGGAGCGGACCCAAGATGTCTCGAGTTTATGGGTAATCCCACTGTTTGCCCTCTCAACCACTGGAAACCCCCTTGGTTTGAACTTTGAATATACTTAATACGTGATATTTCCAAAGCAAAAATGTTCCTTTCTGTATCAAGTGCAACCATTTGTTTCATTCAGTCACGGCTGATAGAATTTTAACCATTATTTTGCTTTCGACAGTTTCTTTGACAGAACTTGACTTGTTTTGTGGACAGATCTGGTGTCTTGTCATTACATTGCTCTCATCAATGTGTCTAGTTATGTTCATGTATTTTGTCTTTTCAGGGGAGTTATTTTGATGAGGCTGGAGCACACTGGAAAGATACAATCTGCTTCTTTGATATCAGCCACTGAAAGTGAGGCAGAGGAAGATGAAGCTGTCCCTGCGGTTTTAGATGCAGCTGTTGTATAGTGACAACTTAGTACTTATGTATTTATATTCCCCTTTTGACCTTGACACTAAGATTTTATATTGTAGTGTGGGACGTTCACCAAAAGAGATTGTAGTATAGGAAAAGAAATTTTCGAAAGGCGGGAAAGTGGTGAAAGCCGAGTCTAACCCCAATGTAGACAACTAACCCCAATGTAGACGAGGACATCAGGGGGTAATTTTTGCGTAATCAACTTGAAGATGAGGCTTTTATTTAATCCGACCAGCTTAGTGAAAGATGGCATAGTCGAAACCATTTTTTTTAGTGCATGAACGCTAGGTGTTGAAGAATAGATCACTCTTTTCAAGTTGGTTATAGTTCTCTCTTTTAGAACATCGATATGATTGCCTTTGTGCTGCAAAGGTGACGATGAAGTTAAATTATGCGACTGGTTTTTGGAGACCCAGAAAATAATGGTTGAGGATAACGCTGCAGCGAACCAGCAGCATTATTGTCTCCAAGACAATGGAGTATGACATTTACTGAACATATGCAAACATACAGCTCCGGCTTGGTTCGGTTGAAAGTCATCCAAGGTTTTTCAACGAACAAGATAATCCCATATATTGCTTTTGAAAAAGTCGTCCTAATTGAGTTGTAGTAATTGCTTCCGGAAGTCATCCTAGTAGTAAGTATTTATTTTCTATAGTTTTTTATTTTATTTTTGCTTGTCCACAATTCCTGCTAAGCAAGATATGCTTTAAAGCTAAACACAAGGCATAATCATTGGAAGAATTTTACGCCCATGCTCCTGAGTAGTATGGGGACATGGATGCCCCCATGAGTAGTATATGGACCTTTAGATTGAAAAATGAATAAATTTCAGCCATTAGATCAAAATTGCCAAAAAATGAGGTAGTTTTATGATTATTCTGCAATGAATTGCAATTTTACACAACACACAAATTGGCTTTACACAAACTAGCTTTGCATAGGAGTATCATTTACTACGATCATACTTGTTACAATGTATAATCATACTTACCATAATGTATGGTCACGTTTAACCCAATATAACACCACACTTAACTACGAGAGGGATTCAACCAATAGTTGCGATTTAAAAAAAAAGAAAAGAGAGATTCAACTGTTGAGGTAAAATGGGGGCATGGATGCCCAGAAACCGGACAGGGGCATAATGCCTGGATACCATTCGAAGAGGCTAGAGTTGATGTGGTTGAATCTGAAAACCAAAATGGAGGGAATCAACAAAGCAGCGCAATCTCTCACTCTCTGTGTAGGGCGCCCTACCGTTACTGGCAAAAAGTGTGTTTTGGATCTCTCAATTTGCATGCTATATGAGTCCTCGAGCCGAGTGACATATACTTATTAAAATCCTTACAAATCAGGGTTGACAACTAAAAAGATAGAGGATAGCTTCATCTTCACTTAATTCATCCAAGTAGACACCTCTGTGCTAAAACCATCCCACAAAAGTTGAATCACTTCTGCAACCTTACCAAAGATCTGAAAGGGTGAAGCCTTTATTAAATGCAACGCGCTGCTAAATATGAGGATCTGTACAATTGACAAAACGATTCAATTGATTTTGAAAGCAGAATGACGCCTCTCCTAACAAGTTAGATCAGTCAATTTCCTAGACATATGGTGTTCGAACTTCAATATAGCATTACTCTCTACAAGCATTCCATTTCAGAAGTATGGGATAAAGGTCATTCAGCCTCCAGCGCTGCAATCTCATACCTAATTTCCTCCAAATGTTCATTTATGGTGGTCACTGCATCCTGCACGCCTCTAATGGCCTCTTTAAGAGCGTTGTCGTACTCTGCATCTGCCTCGGCTTCTTCAGTACCAGCTGCGTCAGTTATCTCATGAACATGCACACACTCATGCTGCATTGGCTTCTTAAATCTGCAGTTCGCGTGGCTCACCAAACGTTCTGAGGGACGACCTGCCTTCTTCAACACTTGAATTGTGGCCGTCTGCAGATCAATGAAGACTGTTTATCAAACAACATAACAGCGGGAAGGGCATAAATGGAAAGGTAAGGAAAATTAGAATCATCCTTATAATAGGAAAAGGTCATAAATGTATTACCTAGTTAACTATAATTAGTTTTCAACAAATAGCACTATAGCAGCCATCTTAAACCTTTATCTTCCCATTTATGTTTGATTTCTCGTGTCCTCAGTGTCGCAACTTGCAAATGCTAAACCCTTTATTAATTTTGCCTATTCAAGGGGTACTATGGAAAGAAAAGTCAATACGTGATCTGAGCCACACTTTTGGGCATGACTCTGCATGTCTCTACGTGACACACCTCGAACAGGACAGGGTGAAGGAACTAAAGACTAAAGACCATAAAGGTGGTTCTTTTTCATTACACTGCTAATCGGAATGAGAGGACTGAACTTTGCATGGAACAAAAATGAGAAACCCCGTCCTACGGGAGATAGTATAGTAGCTTACAAACATAATTACCACATCCATTGAGTTTGAAGTTGACAAAAAGGCCATAACAAACCTTATCCTCTTTAATTGCTCTAAGGAATTTGAAATGCAAGGTCTAAGCTAAGAAGGGAACCATTCTCAGCAATTGCAAATCATATAACTCATCTCAAGATAAAAATATATTAAGATAAATTGAACTAAGGAGAGAGATATACCAGATGAAGTTTCTGTTTTTCCTGTGCTTGAACTGCTTTGAGAAGACGAGCTAGATCATCTCGGAAGCAATCAGGTCTCAGAAACAGTGACTCCAATTCAAGGACCTGAAACAGTGGGGGAAGGCTGAAAGCCTCCAATCAAACAATGCTGGGGAACAGGAAATAAAAGAAAAAGGAGACAAATAATTTGAATATGAAGCCACAATCATTGACAGACTTGTTTTGAGCACTCGTTGAATTCACCAGTGATCTCGCTGCAAAGCTGTTGGTAAGCTGATTCCCCTCCCGATCCCAAATAGTCTGTAAACCCCCTGTGAAATAATTGTCATGTGCAAAGCAACAAATATATTTAGCAACAGAATTTCATGTGAGATAGGATGCAAAGAAATCTAGAAACAATATGGAAAGGCTTGCCTTCCACCAACCATAAACTTAGTGAAGACAAGGGAGGAACAAACTTCAGTGGCGGAGCCAGCTTGAGACCAGTAAAATTTCCAATTTTCCCTCTTTGTCAGGGGTGGTTCATTTTCTAAGAATTAACTCAGTTTTTGTTTAAACCTAACCTCCAACCATTTGCACAACCATCACAATAGCAATGTTAGCAATAACCTCTGTGAATCGACCACTGGCCACTCGAATTTCGTGGCCAGACTACCAATTTAATTTTTGTGCACAAGGTCTCTATTATAATTTATATGCTTTACGTTGAATATCAAGGATAAGTTTCTTCAAGTTTTACAATCACATCACTCTTCTCCCGAACTGCAATTGGTAAGATTCTAGCCCCTTGAAAGCATTGACAATGAAACTATCATGTGAAGTTTCACAACAAGAAAACTCACCGTGGTCTATTGTAAAGCATTACATTAGTAACTTGTATTGATGACTAAGGTAGTTTCCTAATTATTTTAGATGAAAAAGGATATTATCAACTTCATTTTCATTGTGCCGGGAGAATTCTTGTCTTCCATGGCTCAAAAAAAAAAAGACTTTAAACCAAACAAGGAATAAAAGGGTTTCTCTGCGTAAGTCGCCCTCCACCATACCCTTGTTTTCTTTTCCGCATGTTATAGTCTACTCGACCACACTACCTAAAGAACCAATCAGGAATAAGCTTGTATGTGCTATAAGGAGGTATTTTAAGCTATGCCTCTTGCTAAAGCCGAGTGAATTATCATGAAAGGTGATTCTGACCAGCACCTTGGACCAAGCCGGATCTATGTTTGATGAAAAATCAAAACACACCCTTTCTCATAGCTTCATTGTTCTTTGTGCTATTGCCCAGGCAATGTGCTATTCGGTTTTATTCCTAAGCATCAAATTCACAACAAGCATACATGTACCTATACATCTGAATACACAGGTGACTAAATTAGATAATATGTGAAACACTAGTTGCATAGGAAATGAAGTTTCAATTGGCCTGTTATGCATCCTTCAAAGACAATGAATCTAAGCTATGAAATTGACATCCAAATTATATCCTTCACATTATACTTCCAGACTTCCAGTACATACTATCCAAACACTTTAGTAAATTTTGATTATGACCAAATACTCCCCCCATCTCCATCTTTTAGTCCCTCCTGGAAATTCCAACTAAATAAGGGAACACAATCGTTGCAGTTTGAAAACTTATTTTTCTCATTCTACCCTTCAATCACTATCCTTTCTTACTTTTTTAGTACTACTAAGTCCGAATTTAAAAATGGAAAGGTAAAAGAGGAAATTCATTAGCTATGGCCATTTGGTTTTAAAATGAGAGAAGTTTTTTGGCACCGCAAAAGTGCTAACTGAGACCAAAAAATGGGGATGGACGGAGACTACGGAGTATCTATAATCGAAAATCCAAGATACAACCTCAAAAGAAATGCTCCAAGTAATACAAGCTATTCTTATCGAAGGATTGGTAAACATTTTTCTTCATTGAATCTGAATCCGTTAAGCTTTGCATAAGATGTATGAAGACTATATGCGTGTGTTTGAGGCGTACTTTTTAAGCTTTGCATAAGCTAGGGCTCTTCGCTGCTGAATTTCAAGGAACCTGCGAAGAAGATTCACGGTTTTCGAGGAATCGCCGCAGTTATCAACAACCACCTCCATTGAATCTGAATCCGTTAACGTCACCTTCTTCTCGAAATCTTCCATTTTCTTTCCGTCCGTAGTCTCTCTCTCTCTCTCTCTCTCTCTCTCTCTCTGCGTTTCTTTTGGAGCGGGATCAACTGGTCTTTCGGGGTTCCATTTTCTGGCTTTATTCGTTTTGAGAATATGGGCCCCTTCGGCCAATTTTTTTTGTAAACTTTCTGACACGGATTTTTTTTTAATTTTTATTTTTACTCGATGTGGATTTATTAAATTTTTTATTTCAATACAAGGACAGGTAACGATTTATTTTATTTTTATTTTTTTACGATTTTTATTTTTTTACGATTTTATTTTACCTCGACAGACACCGTGTCATTTTGATGAACGGATATAGGCAATACCACAACGTGCGGTGAAAAATGTTACTGCCACACGAATTTTTAGTGCACAATAGCACGATCCAATTACTAACATTTAACAAGAATCATAACCCATATAAACTGCATTGATAAATGAATACTTACTAGAATTAAAAACTAATTTAAGACCGGTGAGAGTTTTCTTTAATTTTTTTTCCGCATTAATTTGAGGATAATTTCCCCAGAAAACCGTTTCACTCAACTTTCTAATTTGGCATTGGAAGCTATCAATTCAGATAACTGAAGAACCATTGTGCAGAATAGACATCCCGGACAACAAAGAGGCTATATACGACGACGATTACGACGGCGGCGGTGGGCAATCTTTTTATATCCTTGTACACAGAAAGAAACCCATCTATAAAGATCACTCAACTGTACCTGCAAACATATACACGAGAGAGAGAGAGAGAGAGAGAGAGAGAGAGAGAGAGAGAGAGAGAGAGATGATAACTTTGCACAACTAACTCTATTCGGGCTGTCATGTCCTTCCTATGTTAAACTTTGAGTCAATACAGAAATCAACTTTTTCCCGAATGAGAAAACCTAACCTATGCGGTCATTAGCAAACAGCAAAGCATATTACAATACAACTACAATAGGAGCCGAACAGGAGAAAGAGGGCGGAAATGAACTGGAGGAAGATATGACATTTTGAAGGAAACAACAAGTCATTTATATCTCTGCCAATCTATATATTCCCATCTTTACTTTGCCTCCTTCAGCCTTAAGCGATATTGATGCTACCAATTAGCTACTCCTCTTCGTCGTAATCTTCTTCATCCTCGTCCAACCTCTTATTGAGTTGTGCTAGGTGAAGAGGGTCAAAGGCCATTCGGTCCATCTCGGAAAGTGGCCACCCAGGATAGTCTTTGCTTTTACCCTCCGAGGGCCCTACCGATGAGGAGGGGGCTGCTGCTGCTGCGTTGGATGATTTATCTACATTCTCACCCATTTCAGCTTTTGTATCGACGGTTTGAACAGCTGGATAGCCACCATCAGAGACATTGGCATTCTCCTTTGGCATTTCCTTCGACTCCAAATCATCATCCATTGGCTTCCCAGGACTGGGAATTTGCTTGCTGCTGGGCTGAGAAGGAGTGCAAGGGTCGATTTCCACATTTTGCTCTCGGTTTGAAACTCGTCCCCGGCCACGACCTCTTCCTCTTCCCCTGCCTCTTCCCCTGCCACTGCTGCTTGTATGGCCTACGTCATGCTGCAGTTAAAATGTGGGAAATGCTTATTGATTATTATCCACAGTTTGATTATCGGCACTAACCAATGTAAGTAAATCAATATACTCCATACGGTTACCTTAAATACACTATATGTATCTCATGATAAGGATAAATATGCAACATCATCCACCTTAACGGCTCTTCACGGACACAGTTACCTTCGATTACATGTACACCATATATTTCTCATGATAAAAGATAAACAGGCAACATCATCCACCTTAAGTGCCGATTTAAAAAAAAAAAACCCACCTTAAGTCTTACCGCCTATTCAAGGAGACGGGCATATGATATTGATATTCATCACGTTATAAAAGTGCAGCGTTTAATGTGAGAAATTATAAAATCAGGTTTTGATTTGTTACAAGAGCCTTCCGTCGTTTGTATATATGCCCCCAAACAAACAAAGAGAAATGTTGACAGGTCTCACTCTATCTACTGAGAATATCAAAGTAATAGAAAATGGCCTCTTACAGAGGTGGAGAGCTCAGCCCGGAGTGCAGATATATTTGAGTTGCATTACGCCTTTTTGAATTTGAGAGGCACCTATAATGTATTGTCACCTAAGGTGTTTCGGTCTTTACATAAATAGAGAGATGAAGTAGAGAAGGTGAGAGTGGATGTATGTAGTCCTTATTGTGTAATACTTGATTGTTCTTCTCTTCTCCTGTGGACATTGATACACTTCCAAACCACATATATCTTGTGTCATCGCATTTGTATACATTTTTTCAATTTTTTTTTATTGTTCTTGGTAGATCAACTGATTTGTTTACACATACAAGAAATATAGCTCCATCTACTGAATTCTAACAGATCATTATTTTCTTCATCTTTTTTTAATTTTTAAAAAAGGCCTTCAGAAGAACATTAACCCCTGCCCCAACACCTCCCCTCAGATGTATTCAAGATTTCTCTTGTTGACCTAATTCTGACAAACTCCATGATGTCAATTGTCAGCTAGGAGTGCATTAAGGGAGATATTTATATTGGGACTCCTGAAAGGGATATCTTACCATCCGACTCCTCTTTGACTCTTCATCACTATTATTGTATTCATCGCCTCCAGCTTTCCTGGCAAGACATAATCAAAAGCTGCATCTGGTTAGTGATTAGTTATTTGGCCAAAATAATAGGAATTGGAAAAACTAAACAAACGAGAAATACAAGTAAGGTGACCCTAACCTTCTCTTTGGCATGGTTCGGTCCTCAGCAGAAGCAGAATCAGCCTGACCGTAGTCAGGAACCTTGCTAACAACTTCCCTCAGAAAATCAAACACATTATAGCTTTGTACACAATGTTTTCTGGAGTTCAATTGCATAATTTTGTCAGATGAAATCCAACATTGAAGAGCTAAAAGGTAGACGGAAAAGGTAAAAGAAATCACGAAGAGAAACAACAAAAAGGGTAGGACAGACTTGTGCCAGATGGAATTCAACATTCAAGACCAAAAGGTCCAAAACAAAGTGATAAGGAAGAGTAAAAACAGAAGACAACAAATAAAGGAAGGAGAAAGACGAAAAATGGAAAATATCTCTGGAAGATAAACAACAACTATGCAATCAAATTGCAAAGGACGAACCTAAAACCTGACAGGAAATTTTCCACTTGGCAGTATGAACATATAGCGGCCAATGGCACGGTGCATGTGGATTGCAGATTTCAGCAGTTATTGCAAACGAAAACATCTCCTAATACTGCAAAAGTAGACTTACAGATGTAACGAGTTCATAGTCTTCGCTCCTCGCTGAAGGGTAATATCATATGTCCGGTCGCAAAGGTCTTGCAGAAATAACTCCAATGCTTTAGCTGCATTAGTATCCAAGATGAGTAAGCAATGGAAGAGTTGGACAAATAAACTGTAAAGGCTAAATAGTAAAAAAACAGCTACTTACAAACTAAAACAGGCACTGCCATAGCAATCTTTCCAACATCCTCATCAGCTTGCATTATTTTTTTAATCCGAGCCTGAAAAGTTAGTATGTTGTATTAGAACCATCCTTGGCCTAAGTAGCTGGGGATATAAAGCGTAATAAAAAAGGAGTCTATCAACATTTAACAACGAAACTTAAATCACATGAAGGGTTTATAACTAAAGTTTCAAACAAAAAGGCGGAGATAAATTTGATATTCCATGAATGTCAATGAAACCTGTGGGGGTAAGATATAAATGGGCAGAATTGTAGCCTGAGTTTGAGCATAGTCAACATAAACCAAAAAGATACAACCATAATGCTAAATTGAACAGAACCAGCTGTTGTGAAACTTGAAAGGACATAGTAATAGAAGTGGGAAGCCAACAGGGAACCAGGTAATGAAAGCAGCTGGAAAGAGTTGTGTTACAAAGATAAGGTACCCTCCCAGATGTAAACCTTAAACCCATGACCAAACAGCCAACAAAACTAGTCTCTGAGACAACAGATCTCACTCGTGCATGTAAAATGCCAATACGAGGTCACATTAGAAAAATCAAGAGACTAAGACATCATGATCACTCAACACACACCACTAAACTAGCTGCTATTGCTAATTGAATGCAAAATTTGAAGCAGAAACAAAAAAAATATGGGAAAACTTCAAATACAAAAATCATATCTAATTCTGAAGGTCTGCACATGCGTAGGAGCTTCAAGTCCAGTGTGAAATATACAACCTAAAACCCAGATCAAATGTTCCAAAACCTTGCAAATCCACACACATGATCAATTGTAAACACTTAAAATTAAATAATTCAGCTACTCCCCGAGGTACACAAAAGCCCCAAACATCACACAACTTAAAATCTAAACTTAAACTCCTACAGCAAGACATGAAATTTTTTCACTTAAAGCCATAATTCAGTCATGCAAGCAAGTAAAGCAAAACCCAGATCAAACATTGACCAAAGCCCCAATAAACAAATACCCACTTATTGACTTGTACAAAAAAGCAAAAAAAAAAAATACATATTTGCATCTGCATCAAGAACATGATATATATATATACATATGCGTATACACACTTGGGACTACGAAATTGCCACACTTGGGACTACGAAATTGCCAAGGGTAGAAGAGAACAAGAGAGAGAAAATTACAGCGGGAAAGCGGGTATCGAGCTTCTTCCTCATGGTTTCAGATTCGGTACATAAGGTTGACCCCAATAATTTAAAGTAAATTCGAAGTGAATACAATTAGGATCGGAGCGATTCGAGCCCAATCATTGCTCCAATCATTGGCGATCGTCGTCAATCATCTCCCATCGTGCGTGTAGTCTAATTGCCCGTTTTGGTGATCAGATCCACGCGACGGGTTGATGCGGATGAGAAACCTGGCTGCGACAGAACAGCTTACCGTACGACTTTTAGCGCACACATAGAGAGAGAGAGAGAGAGAGAGAGAGAGAGAGAATAGTAAGGTGGTGTTCCGGTTTTTTAAAAAAGAACTTTTTAGAAAAGGAAGGTAATTTTAAGCTCAAAAATCATGTATTTATGTAAATAATTTTTCTACCAATATGGATCTTATTTGATAGATTTCATTGAGATCTTTTATACGGTGCAAAAAAAATCAAAAAATTATTTTTCATTTTCATTATATTTGAGTTTAAAAATTGAAGAAAAAGAACTTTTTAAAAAAGAAGGGTTAGTGGAACAGCCCCTAACACAAGGGAAAATGGAAAACAACGTAGGGGTCATTGTGATAATACGTAAAATTACAAGGTAAACTTTGTTTGGTATGGATTTGAGGGAGGGTTTTGGGATAATTGGTGGGGCGAGATACGTAGATAAATGAGAGTAATAATTGATGAAAGACCTTATTGGTGAGGGCGGCGCTATTCGCAGCCACGTATTTTCTCCCACACCCCGCTAAAAATTTTCAATTAGGCTCGACAGTTAGTTACCGAAATTGAGATACATTTTCAGCATCCAATTACCGAAATATGATATTTTTTTCAACAGCTATTTACCGAAAATGCATGTTTGGCAATTGTCTGCCGAAAATTGAATATATTTTCGACATGTAGTTACCGAAATATAATCTTATTTTCAACAACTATTTACCGAAATGTTATTTATGATTTTCAACAACCACTTGCCGAAATATAGCGGGGTGTGGGAGAAAATTTGTGGGTGTGAATAGCCCGGCCCTATTGGTGACCATGCGCATAATAAAATCAACATTCCTCCGTACTTCTGAAAATACTCCTTCCGTCCGTATTTTTGTTAGTACATTTTCCGATATTTCGTTTCTCTTGTTCAAAATTATCTACTCCATATCCTTCAATATATGATAGTTTTAATTATTCTTAAAAATTTTGTATAGAAAGAATAAATTGAGATCTATTAAAGATGATTCATATTATATATTTTTTACGATTCATGTTGAAAAATATATACAATTTTTTTTTAAAAATAATTTATACACTCCCTTTTTTATTAAGACATCAAATAGAAAGGCATAGTTGCTCTGACTTCGCTTTGAATTTACGTGTCTAACCTTTTATGAGAAGGCATTGGAACCATTAGGAATCAAAGGGAAGGACATGGTTGTCTTCTTTGGGGAAATTAAGACACCAAATTCCACTGTTCAACTAAGATGTGCAAAAAAAACTATCATTACTTGGAGTTGGAGATGTTTCATTGTTAATGTACGATGGTGTTTTTGGTGGAGTCTTTTCAAGTTAGTGGTTTAATCTTGTAATTGCATAGGTGATGAAAAAAGCTTTTGTGAAAGTGGAAAATTTGTCCTTCATAAGGTTGCATATTTAAATTTACGGAGACTAAACATTTTAAACCTTGAGGCCAACTAGAGGATCTTTGAATATTTAAAGAGTGGATGGGGGGTAATAGTGGATCTTCTTTAAACGTTATCGTTTTAACCTATTACATTTGCGACCATAGCATGGTGGATGAAAATAATCATTAATACTTATCGTCTCAAACGTTATCGTTTTGAGACCGTAGTAGTTGTCGTAACAATTATATACTTATAGAGACGGCGGCAATATGTGCGGTAGCAAAAAAAAAAATTGACGCAAAAAACCATTTTTCTTGTAGTATAACTTCAGAATTTCAGAATTAATCGAGATGCATGCAAGCTAACCTGAGCATCCAATTATTGAAAAAAAAAAACCTTAGTCATGGTGTCATAAAATTTATTAGATCGGTCGGGTTATGCGAACATTATGAAGACATTTCACGGAGCGGAGGGGACACTGGTATTCTTGAAGCAAAAATGATACCCACACAACAATCCAAACACAACAACTTACACAACCTCTCACATGCATGTGGGCTCCATACACACTATTATGTGTGGGCCCCACATGTATGTGAGAGGTTGTGTAAATTGTTGTGTTTAGATCGTTGTGTGAGTAGCATTTACGATGGATATAGCCATATCGGTTGGGATAAATTACACTTCAATCACAGTGGTTTATGAATTGTCAACATACACTCCCTGAACTTCTGCGGGGTATTTCCACTAACAAAAAAATACTAAAAACTTAACGTATTTTGCCATCTCGTTTTCATTAACAAAAAAACTTCAGCATTTTGCCGTGGTGTTTCCACTAACAAAAAAGTTGTCAACTAAAACTTTTTTTGCTATAGTAACTCTACTCACAAACCCATCAAAAACTTATTCATTACTGGGAATAACTTAACATTTCTCAACAACTTATTCACTAGTACTAGAAATACCTAACAACTTCTCAACCACAAATAAAAATCTACAAATTTTTCACTACCGAAAACACTCCTTGAGTGCACATCTCAAAGAACATCCTCAATGAAAGTAGCAAAACCAAAACCAAAATATATTTAAGGAGCCATGCACATAAGCAAAACACTCATTTAGGGGGAAATAGTAAACTTGCTACACTGTTATGGTATATCGAGAAAACACTATTCTAATTGCCATCTCATTAAATTTAATATTTATTATTAAATAATTGTTAATTTCTTGAGCAAAGTGAGTCCTGCAAAAAAAAAAAGTGATTAAAATAAAATTTGAAGAGTCTCTTAGAATGCATAACTCTTCAACTTGCCACATAGGTCACAAAAGTACGTATTTGATATAAAATTTTGCTTCTCCTCCTCTACGTATTCATGGGAGGAGGTTAGGTGGAGGTCAACATTTTAATCTTTTAAAATCACTTTTTGTTAGAAGTTAACAAACTTGTAAATTAAATTTAACCCACTAGCAATTCGTCAAATTTTCAGGCATAAAAGATGTGTTCCTGCATATTCCTCAAACGACATATAATTTAAATTCACCCTTCATTCAAAAATGTAAATTTGTCCAAACTTACTCTTCAAATAAACAAACTTTTGCCTTCTTATATTTGTATTCTCTTGCGCGGTGTCTACCGAATGGGGAATCAATGCATGGTAGCTTGGTGTATATTTGTATCGTAAAAACTATTTTAATAGCATTTCGAATGGGACTATTGTAAATTACTGTTTAAATAAAAAGTTTAATAGGGTCTTCTGTACGTAAATAAAATTCAATGATATCAATAAAATATTTAAGAACTTCAATTTGATTATTATGCTATGAATGAATATTTCTTGGGCATTATATGGGAACAATATGTCATGTAGCAGACTTGACCCCTAGCGAAGAATTCTCGCTCCACTCCAGTGCATTTCTAAATATATATTTTTTTAATTAACATTTTATAAACATCTTGGTATTTCGCATTAAGAAGGGCAGTTACGACGAAGCTAAACCGATCTGTCGAAACCGACCAATCTACCAAAATCGATCCGTTCGTGAACCAAATTGAGGTATGTGCCGGATGGATGTTGATGGGAAAAACAACAATCTGCCGCGAGCGGAATAGATGCCGATTGGATCCACCACCAATTCGCTGAAACCGCCCAATCTGCCCAAAGTAAAAAATAAAAAAATGTGGGAGAGTTAGGCCATTCATAATAAACTATTATCCCCACCAAAATAGTACTAATAAATTTGATAGTACTTCATATACCATGCTGCTTGTTATTGATATAGAAATTTCAACGTTATGTCAATATGAAAAATTATTGGCTAGTGTTGGGGCAATACGGAGTGGTATGATGTTTTATTGTGCTACTATACTTTTTAAATTTTTGGTATTTATAAAAAATAAATTACAAGCTTAAATCCGCCCAAACCACATCCAAACAGATCGGCCAAATAACGCTCACAGACGGATGGTGGATGATGTAAGTATGAATGTGGGTGTTTTGCTCTCTGTTTTTTGGGTTTCAAAGAGCTTTTTAGAGCACATATGAATTTTTTTTTATTTTAAAAAATGTTACTTAAGTAATGTAACATTTTTACAGATACAAAGTTTTGGAAGCTTTTTAGAAAATTCGAAGTACTTAAAGTATTTCAAATCCGCCCAAACCGACCAAGCCGAACCGCCTAAACTGCAAACCAAACCGACCGAACCGTGAAACACTCATGGATGGTTGCGGATGGAGAAAACAACAAGAATCCGCCTAGGAACCAAACCAATCCGCCCAAAATCGAAATGCGAACAGCCCTAATTTTACCAATAAAACAAAATATATTTTTGATGATCTTTATAAAGAAAATCAATTGCTTAATTTATTTAAAATTATTCCATAACAATTAGATTTGCATGCGAAACAATTGAACTTTTATGAGTGTTCTTCTCGTTAATTTTTATTGGGAATACCAAGTGCTGATCCTATGGAAAGTGGGCCCTAAATCAATATTTAAGTTAAAGGCATTTACCTCAAGACAATACGTCGATTTTACCGATAAAACAAAATATTGTTGATAGTCTTTATATAGAAATTCATTTGCTTTGTTTAAAATTATTTCATAACAATTAGATTTGTTGAATTTTTATGAATGTTCTTCGTCGTAATTTTTATTGGTTATACCGAGTGCTGGTCCCATGGGAAGTGGGCCCTAAATCAATGTCTAATTAAAGGGCATTTACGTTGAAGCAAAATGTCGATTTTACCTATAAAACAAAATATTGTTGATGATCTTTATATAGAAAATCATTTGCTTTGTTTAAAATTATTCCATAACAAATAGATTTGCATGAGAAACAATTGAATTTTTATGAATTTTCTTCGTCGTTATCTTTTATTGAATATACCAAGTGTGGTCCCATGGGAAGTGGGCCCTAAATCAACGTATAAGTTAAAGGGCATTTACGTCGAGGCAAAATGTTGATTTTATCTGTAAAACAAAATCTTGGCAATGGTCTTTATTATAGAAAATCCTTAATTTTACTTAAAATTATTCCATAACATTTTAGTTTCACATGTGAAACAATTGAATTTTATGAACGCTCTTCACATTGTTTTTTTTTTATTTATTAAAAATAAGGAGTGTTGTTTCGATGGGAAGTGGGCCCTACATCAATGTATACGTTAAAGAATTTTTTTTCTTTTGAAATTTACATGAAAGAGTTTAAATTATAACACATATCTACATACCAGATAAAAAGACCCCAATCTATGATCGGGGTGTTGTTATATGGAGGCAAAATCATTTTCCACCATTACAAAATTATAAAACAAGGGAAATGATATTGGTACTCCAAAAATTTGATGCAGACACTCCAAAAAACAATTGAAAGTGGCTTTGGAGTTACACTGATTTTGAAGTGCTTGCATCAATTTTTGAAGTGCTAATATTATTTCCCTAAAACAATAGCCAAAAATTTATCGTACATATTTTGTGGTAAAACTTTGTAGTTATGTAATTATCCAAAATAGTAGCGTATGACTATAGTTGTATACAATCTCGTTCATTTATATATATTTTACAGGAAAATTTTAAAACGGGCGTTGTATTTATTTTATAAATGCATACAATATAAAGACAGTTGTTATTTTTATTTTTTAAATCGTACATCGGCGAGTGTTAGATAGTTTAAAAATACGTTAGATCGGACAAACTTATATATTGAGTACGAGATTTTTTAATTTTTGTTTATTTGCTTCGTTTATTCCATATTTTTTACAAGTATGAGTTAATTTTAATTACATTTTAACATTGCAACTCATAAAAGTAGATATAAGTCTTCTCGTGCAGAAAATGGGTCTTAGCTTAAATGGTCCGACCAATTTATTATGAAAAATATAATTAACGTTGTACCCATTCGATACATCAAAAAAATTAAATACAAACTTTTACGGAGTATTCGATTGGCTCGTGCATCGAAAATGGTAAATGGGTTGTGAAAAAACCGCTGTTGACGGCTAACTATTGACGTGGGCCCACTCGGTGCCCACCTTCCCATAATTTTGAACGCCACTCGTGCTGGCGCCTATATGTACAGGACTCCTCTATATATATACACCCCCATACGAGCCAGTGAGAGAAGATATAGAGAGAGAAAGAGAGAAAGAGAGAGATTGCTTGAATCCCAAGTACCCCAAAAAATCAGTGTATCAGAGCCCCGCAGCGCCAGGTCCGGTGCGCCCCTCTTTCTCTCTCTATCCAGAGAGAGAGAGATTTCCCTTTAGGGTTTATCGCGACGGGAAATCTTGTATACTTGGTCACAACAAGGTACCAAATGCACGCCATTTTCGATCACCATTCCTCTGTCTATCCTTCTACTCTGTTGGTTACATCCCTGAATTTCGTTTTTTTAGACTTGTTTTAGTTTGTATGTCTTTTGAAACCATTTCAGTGTGTTTTGATCCCTTTTTCTAGTGGTTTGGAAACGTGCAATTTCGTTCGTGATTACTTGAATGCATTTCCAAGGTTATCGACGTACTGACAAAAAAATTGATTTTTTTTTGTTTCTTATAACCGTGTATCTGTGTCTGGACGAGTTTGCGCCCACCTCGATTAGGCGGAGCCAGAATTTCTAGGAGGTGCCGAACTAAGAGGATCGAAAAAAAATTGATGCTTTGTTTGGATTGGGATTTGAAAAGTGTTTTTGAAAAATAGTAGGGATAATGAGTGGAGAGAGATAGAGAGAAAAAGGTGGAAAGCAGGGGGAATCTAGAGGGAATTTTTTGAAAAATTCTTTTTGAATCGCGAAGGGAACAAGGCATCAAACTTTTGAATATTTTTTTTGAACAGTGGAACTTTTGAATATTGATTAGGTATATTACAAATAGAGTCCATAATTTATTTAAGTACTACGGCAAATTTTTTTTTTCCTGACTATTGAAATCCCAAAACATGGTGTTTTTATGTTTTTAAAGGAAAATTTTAAAGTGGCTATTAGAGTGTTATTTCCACCTCGCAATCTTCTAAGGCAAACCCTTTAGTTGCTGTCTCATACTAATTCGAGTGATTATTGTTGAAGTGGTTGATCGTTTGACATAGATTTCCTAGAGTTAGTGTTGCTTCTTGAATCTTCATTTTACCAAGAGAAATAATCGAATCTCGATTGAACGAGAATGTGACGATTATTGTAAGTCATTGAACACTCTATACTTGACTGGGTTGTCACTGGAGAAAGTTGGAGTTCTCAAGGGTTTTCTTTCCAATTAAGTTGTCGATCATAGTCATCGAATTGTTGCTCTGACTCTATTGTACTTCCTTTGCAGCGAACGAAGTTAGGGAGAAGAAGTTAATCATAGATTACCCATAAGGGTAGGTTAAAGAAAAGTTCTAGAAAACTTGAATGGTTAAGTGCTTCCTAAAAGTTGATAAAAATTGTGTGTCTGAATTCTCAGGGATGTACAGACTTATTTTCTATTTTTCCTTGGGAAGGATGTTGCAGGGGTGGTTCAGAATTTGATTGATAACACCATCGAATGCTTCCTGAAGTGTATCTACTACCTAGCATGGAAGCCTTCTATCGAGGAACGCAAGTACCCTAGCAGCTCGGCGGAGGGATAGGATGTAAGTTGTAAAACCAGAATGTAGTTACAATTAAGCGAAAACTTGTTAGTGTATCTGAACGATGATGCCTACCTAATACTCCCTTTATCCCAATTTATTTGTCCCTCGTCCTATTGCTTCCGGATAGAATATTATTTATAATGTTTGATTGATAACAGTTTTTATATGCAATATGAATCTTGTTTTGGTAGATATCAATTAATTATTGGCACAAATTTCCAAAAAGGACTAAAAATTGGGATGGAGGGAGTATAGGACAGTAAAAACTAAAATGCCAACAACAATAATTTTGTTTTTTTTAATTAATTGATACAATTTGTCATGATTACGGAGGTATTTTTCAATTGCTAATTTGAAATTTTGAACAAGTCCGAGTTTTCTGAGGAAGATAGATGGGGATAGCATCATGATATGGCTTTGGTCGTGGCTTAACTTTCCCAAGTCAATTCAACGCATCTTTCCTCATCACTTTTTTGGCAATTCCAAGTGTTTATCACAACTGGATCATGTCTTACCTAGCTATAACATTGTTTAGTATAAGACCAATAAACCATACATGATTGCAGGTTTTTCTAATTTTTAATTTGAAGTATTGTTTTCCTCTTTCTTACATCATGGCATGATAAATGATGTTATATAGGACAATAAATCAGGTTGGAGGTAGAAGCCTCGAATCCAGAGCAGTTTCCGTATAAGCTAGGGTTTCGCCTATTAGACTACATGATCATCATTCATAAAAGACTTTTAATTCCTCCAAATTCCAAGCCCCTCAACTTTTCATATTTATAATTCATCTTTAAGGTCTATATCACTATATGCACATGGGTGTTTTCATAGATATTTGAAAACTATGACTAAATTTTGTGGTTCATGATTTGCATGCTCAGACTAATTTCAATCTGAATAGCCTTTGAATCATGAAAGCAACATATGTTAAAATAGTTCTTTTTCCTCCCCTCAAATTTCAATCATGTCAACTTATTTTCCTCCTCTTGTTACTTTGAGTGGTATCTTGCAGTCCTCTCTGCGTGTTGCATCATCAAGAACAAGACCTCATTGATCTTTGGCCACTTATCATCAGTCCAGTAAGCAGCTGTTACCCAGGTTGTTCAAAGTTGTATTGCATCTTCTGCAACATTGAGAGTGACTGCTGTCACTAGTTCATATTGGATTCCCGTGTCGAACATGGTTAACAAGAATACAAACTCAGAGAACTTCAGCATTCCACAGAATGCAGAAGGAAACCGCGGTGGA
Organism: Rhododendron simsii; assembly: GCA_014282245.1. Lineage (NCBI taxonomy): Eukaryota > Viridiplantae > Streptophyta > Magnoliopsida > Ericales > Ericaceae > Rhododendron > Rhododendron simsii. Next base: position 7,749,007 of record CM024959.1, on the reverse strand, counting down.
CGAGTGTTATCTTCTAAAAATACTGTGAGCTCTCGGAAGCAGCAGCAGGTTCAGGATGCAGAGCAATATGAATACAAGCAGCAAAATCAGCTTCTGAAGCCGAACTGTAATCGAAGGAATATACCTCACTCGGTGATAAAAACTGAGATCCTGTCCCAGGAACAGCAGCCGATCTTCTTATCACAAAGAGAGCAACCTGTCATGCAACCATCTTCTGTTATGCAGTCAGCCCCTTCAAGTGCTTTTCATCAGAATCCACAACAGAATCCAATTTATGATAAAAAAGGAAAACAAAAGCTGCAGCAACCAATATTGCCACTAGAGCAGCAGTTTTCAAATGCTACTAACTCACGGGATGAAAACAATTCAAGAAGCAATGTGTACCTTTTGGGCCATCAAAATAATGCTTCTAGTTTGAGCAGTCAATTTAGAAACTCTAGCATGTACAACACTGAGAAGACAATATATAGGGGGCCACAAGCTGAGGTCATGGTGCAGCAGCAATCGCAGCGGATGGAGGCGAATTCTCTACCACATAACCAGCAATTATTGTATCAAATACAGGCGCAGCAGGCAAATTTACAGTCACAGCCAAATCCTCTACAGCAAGGTAAAAGTGTTCAACCATCGGGCTCCTTGCTTCTGCCACAACATCTATTTGAGCAGCAAAAGCAGGCATCAGAATCCCAAAGTAACTTTCCAGTTGTGTCTTCAAGTATTTTTCTTGGAATTTACTATTTGGTTATATTTATTAAGTTTTAGGTGGCCTGCTCATACGTCCATCACATTGACATGTTGATCATAACTTCCAGTAGCATCAGTACTAGATACTTTTTCAGCATTATTAGTTCGTCAAAGAAGGATGCAAAGGATCAAAGTTTAACATATTTGTCTCAAAGTTGTATAAGGGAACAGCCCCGCACATATTGTTCTTTGTCATCTCAACTTACCTATTTTTTCCCCATTAAGTTGGCCCAAGAATGACCTTTTCATTTTAATTGGTATCCGTAGCAGTTTTTGGTGTTGACCTTGGAATAAATGCCCACTTGTTAAGAAATGCTGAGGCTTAGTCACTGCTTAAATAGCTGTCTCCTTATGATGTTAAGTATGAGTCACTGATTGAATTATGGTACAGTTTGTTTGAGTGTCTGCTGTGAGCTGTCTCTATAGTACCACGTATAAGTACTAAAATATTTTTCAGCACCTGCCAGAAAATTCTGTTAGCTCTTATTATTTTATTAAACATTTCTGATTGCTTTGTTGATCTTACTATTTGTTGAAGGAAATTGATTTTCAGCTCCACTTTTGTATGCAGGTGCTCCACTTTGTACATGAAGTGAAGTTACTAGTAACTTCACGCTACAAGTGGAGCATCTGCGTAAGCACCAAAATCAGCACCCTTTGTTGAATAAGTGAAGGCCTTGTTCCCCTTTTCAATGCATATTTCCTGTCCGCCCATGAACGATGTGGAACATCTTGTTTTCTCTAATCTCTTCTCTCTTGGTTTACACTCATCTACATTATTGTCATATTTGAGACTGTCTCTAAGTGACATTTCGACCTGACATTGTTTTCCTCAACGTAATCATGACCCTCAAATCCTGACATTTGCTATGGTTAACATATGTAAAGGCCCTTCGTTTATCCCATTTTGTTGATTCAAGATTGTATTGCTATAAGAGAAGTACTTCGTAACAGATTTGAGGTTTATGTGCACATTTTGTCTTTCAGCACTGCACGTCTGCTCTAGTTTTCTTCTTAATAAGTCCTCTTTTTTAGTCATGTTTTGTATTATTTTACTTTGCTGATATAGCATGTATCATGTAGGAGTCTAAGACCATAATGTTAATTTTTGTGCTATTGCATTTTTTTGTAACTTTTGCGGAGACATTTTAGTAATGCATGCGCACACATTTTATACGTTTGTATGTAATCGTTCTTCCCTTTTAGTGGCAATAGGTTGTACATCGCAGATAAGCCACACTAATGGAGATGATTGGAAGGAGGAACTTTATCAAAAGGTATTCTATGAGAATATCAATTCCCTTTGATGGTCAGTGTTCCTGTTTCTGTTTGTTTTTGCTAATTTACCAATAGTCTGTTAGTAAATGGGCCAAACAATCTATATCAAGCTATTCAACATTTTCCGTCACGTGCAACCCCGTATTGCACTTGAAGAGGAAGATGTCCTTAGATCTAAACGAAATAGGGGAGAAGCATAATGCAAACGGGGAAGAAATGCAAATAGAGAGACTTGAACCCTAGACCTCTTCCAACCTGAGCTCTGATACCATGTTAAATTATCAATGTCCTAAAAGCTTAAGCTGTTTGGAAATGGGCCAAACAATGTTTATCATTCAACAACAATGGGCCTGACAACGTATTCAACAATTTTCAGTTTAGGAACTTTGTATTTGAGTATCACCCGAATACTTCATGATAAGGCTTTCCACATGTACCTCTATATACTAACATTTGCCACAAGTGTGCGGTCCATTAGTGATTACTATGGATAACTTATTTCTATGCCTTAAAGGCTATTATTTGCTATTTTTTTCCTTGTTTAGATCTTAAAATTTCTACATCAGAACATGGCGGGAGAATTATTGATACTCATAACATTGACTTCGATTTCATTTCTACGGTGCAGATTCAAACTTATAAGGAAAAATATGTACCCCACTTGAATGTGATGTACAGAAAGATTTCCAGTATTATACAAGAGGTAATTTAGTTGTAACTTTATTGTCTCTTTACTTCTCTTCTTCCTTAAGAAATACAGGCATGTTAATGCTAGCTCTTTTCTGGCAAGTCCGATTCTTTTGTATTTTTAAAATTGAAAGACCAGTTTACTTTATGTTCTTCAGATGGATTCTGTTCCACAACGCCCCAGGATGGCTGAGTATGAGAAGTGCAAAGCACTTGGGACTGCATGCAAGACAGCCCATAACTTATTACACTTACCCAAATCTCAGATGTCACCAAGTGTCGAAAGACGTTTGCATGACTTTGAGGAATTTGTAAACAAGGTTCTCCGAAGATATTTCAATCCCAAAAGGTCCATTTCTTCACTGCAACAAGAGCAGCCTCCTCTGCATGACGTGAAGTCTGTACAACGGCTTCGGCCACAGTTCCAAAATCCTGAAGTGCAGTCAAATGGAAACCAAACTAATCCCCTTCTGCAATCAATGAGCTCTCATCCTTCTGTAACAGAAATGGAAAAGAAGAAGGCAAAAAGCATAATACAAGATTCAAAAGTATCTTCTCAGGGACCAATACAACAGCCTGGTAACAATTTTGATGCAGAACGAGGAAATGTAGTCGGTTTATCATTACAGAACCCTGGAAACACCTCATCATCACGAAGTGTTGGTAATGTGCCACAGCGGACAATTAATCACCTTGAATTGAGTTCTAACACGTCTCAAAACATGTGTGTCCTTCAACAAAATGAACAGAAAATGATAAAGTCTCAACTTTCGAAGCGACACCCTCAACAACGTCAAATGACAAAGCAATCAGTGCAACAGACAGAGGCACACCAGATTCGACAGCTTCATCTGAATGACGTAAACAACATGAAAGTGAGACAAGGAATCGGTTTTAAAGAAGGGAGTTTTCTGCACAACCACTCTGCGGGCAAGCTCTCAGTGAGTAATCCCCATATTTTTAGGTCTGGACCTCCTTCGCCACAACTCATTCAGGCTTCGTCTCCTCAGGTTCCTCAACTTTATTCCCCACAGTTTGACCAGAAAGTATTGCATATGCCTTTTGCAAATTCTGGGAGTTGTTTGAATTCTCCAAATTCAAGGTCTGTTGGGCCTTCTCCTTCAACTTCCATAGGTCCATTCCTCACTAAAGGGGATCCCAGTAAACTTACATCTGCTGTTTCCTCACTCGCAAGTTCTGGAGATGTTGAACTTAAAGAATCTTCTAGTAAACTGCCTCTGCACACTTCCTATGTAATTTCCACTCCTGGGCTATCACCGTCATACTTGCTTGGTGAGAGTGATAGTCTGGATGGCCATAAAAATCAGGTTTCAGCAACAGATTTTTGTGAGTCAAGGTTAACTGAGGAGCCTATTCAGCGATTAGTCAAAGCGGTTAGTGTAACATGTTGCGACTTTCCTAAATTATGCATTTGAAGTTTTCTTGCATGGAATACAATTTTTCAAATGAATGAGACTTGTGTAATTTGTTTATTATAGGTGAGATCCCTGTCACACAAATCATTAAGAGCTTCCATTAGTGACATGGAGTCAGTTGTGAGATTGGTTGATAGTGCAGCTGCATCAAAACCAGGTAATGGATCTCAATCTGCAATTGGTGAGGATTTGGCGGGAGTGGCTACACAAGGAGAAAAGCTAGACTGGAATTCTAGAAAAATGAAAATGAGGCGCCATATAGGAGCCGTACAATCAAACATTTGTGCATCTAGCAGCAAGACTGATAGTTTCAAGCAGTTAACCGATCCTGAGAAATGTGAAGAGTCAACTGCAACATCTTATAACAAGAGGCCCCGAGGTGAGGTATGTTACATGCTCTGGAAGTTTCTTCCCGATGACAAGATGCTATTGATAAGTTTTTGTCATTCTACTTCATATACAGGGATCCCAACCAGTCTTGTGTTGAGAAGCTAATATTTGTTTCTATCACTTACATCTAAGCGTTCCCCTTTGTTTAACTTTAGTTCTGTGCTTCACTACTGAAGTTGTCCACCTCTTAGTTGCATGAAGCGGGAGCGGGGGAATACAAAAGCTCCCAAGGTTGAGAGCGTGAGAGTAGCGTGTACATATATTATAAAAATAATGTAGCATAGAGTATTCACTTTGAAAGTACAATCATTTTAAGAAGTAAAAATATGGGCCAAGTCCGCCATAAATGTAAGAAATGGGCTAGTTATATGATTTTCTTTTCAAGATATCATGACTTGGGCTAGATATCATGTGTTCATTGAAGATCAATGAATAAAGCCAAGTGACAAATCCCTGTTTTCCTATACAAAGATCATACAAAAGCTCCCTTCTTTGTAAGGAGCGAGCTCTTATCTCAATGGGAGCGGGTTCCCGTCAAGCTCCTTAGTTGGGAGCGCAAAAGTGGGCTCCCAAGGAGGGAGCGGCTCCATTTTAGGAGTTTCCTGCAACTAAGGCCACCTACCAGAACAAAAATCCAACTCCTCAGTCAAAGTTGGTCTTCGTCCTATTAGATTTATCCCTTGCCATGTAGTGCTATCTTCTTACAATCTCATTTCGTAGATGTAGAAATACAATAAGGTGGACTCGCCTTTCAGTCGAACCATACTTCTCAATAATTTCTCCTACTGACCGTATCTCGACCTTTAACTACCAGAGCGGCGGATGTTCCAAGGCTTTTATGCCACCGTTCAGGCCCAGACAGATGTTTATCGACAAACAGATGGCAGGCTAACTACGTAGGTTGTCCACCCCACCTTGTCGTACATCTTTCCTCAGGTAGCCAAGTTTGTGGGCTCCAGAAGGACCTGTTGCAATATGATTATTTGAAACAATGCAAGAGTTAATAGTTTTTCCGTAACTGAGAATCATCAATTTCTGCACCGTAATCGTTGTCCTTTGACATAACTACCTCGTGGATATACTTTTTGATTGCCAGATGCTTTTCTCTTGCATCTTTTTGTATTCCAAATTGTTTTGCTGCCATTTGTTTTCAGCGAATGAAATATGTTTGAAAGAGCTTCCTCAATTCTCTGGTGTTTCTTAAACTTGAAAGTAGATAGCACAAGTGGTTGGCTTAGCAATGCCCAATTCGAGAATTAGAACACAGGGTGCCATTTATTTTAAATTTCCTACTTAACCTAATGTCCATCTACTGGTAGCATTTGTGCATATAGACACATAGGGAGCCTACTCGAGGTTTGAGAGTATTTGTTTTTGCAATCAATTTTTCTAGTGCATCAGTTTAGTCTTATCCCTGACCATTCCCACCATTAAGTGTAGACCGGACCATCTTTTATCCAGTAGAAACTTCATCATTCTAGTAGTTTCCCCCCCACAGATAAAGTCAAGCTAAAGTCTAAGATATACCATTAGCGCTGTAGTTAATAATAGTATATTCCTTATTCTTAACAAGTAGATAATCTAAAACTAGCGGTTCCCATGTTTGGATGTTTATTTTGGTCTTGCTCCTCACTACTATATTTATTTCTAGAGAATGGTGCTTCTGTGATTCAGCAAATAGAAAATATTCCCGTCAAAATGGGTTCTTTATTTTTCGGTCTATATGTGCTGTTTTGAATGATTTCAAGAACTGTCCCATCGATGTCTATTCGCCAAAGAAAATGGGACTCGAGCTTTTTGAGTAAATATAATTGTGTAACTTTAAGATTGACATTGGCTGCTATTAGATTGTTAACCACCAACTTATCTAAAAGCTTAAGCTATTAGAAAGAGGGGCAACTTTATTATTTATACCTTCAACACGCCCCCTCACGTGTAGCGAGGCTCTCCTCCATAAGCGGCCTAAACACATGTAAATATTTTAACATTAGGTTGGCGGTGAGATTCGAACACAAGATCTATTTCCTGCTTTGATACCATATTAAATTGTTAACCACCAACTCATCTAAAAGCTTAAGCTATTAGAGAGAGGGGCAACTTTATTATTATACCTGCAACAGCTGCAAATCACTTGAGAAGATGGTGCATGCCCCGTCTCTAAGTTTGGACTGTCCCCGACCTTTTGTATGGACTAGGAATGATGACTGAGTTCCATTGTTTGGAAATGATAGCAGAGGCAACTACTGATGTGCATTTCGAGTATTGCTCAATGGAGCGATAATTGAAGCAAATGGACATTCTAAGACCTTCCTTATGTCCATTAATACCTAATCTTGCAGGTAAAGTGTACCCTAGCGCAAGAAATAAGAGAGATAAACCGGCGATTAATTGATACTGTGGTTGATATGAGTGAAGAAGAAGTTAATTCTACATGCGGGACACCAGCAAGTGAAGGTAGTGAAGGAACTATTGTCAGGTGCTCTTTTAAAGCGGCGACGATCAATCCCGACATGATGTCAGAACATGCTTCAGCCATAATGGTGTGTTGTAGACATATGGTTGTGCGAAGTGATTATCAATTTTGTGTTTTGCCGTTGTAAAATTTATTTGTGCCTTTGTGGCTATGCAGTCGCTTCTCAGTCCCTTGTTGTTGCTTGTTCCAAGGAATTATCCAGATTGCTCCCCTATACTCCTAGACAAGTTGCCAGCAGAAGTCAGGTGAGAGATGCCATTACGTTTGTTTTCATTTGCAAGTCATTCTTGTCATTCATTCAATAAAGCTGTAGCCCGTAGTCATCACTTGTCTAATTCTTTCTATACTAGTGTCATGTGGTCTCTCCCTCATACGTGGTTTTTTCTACTCAAAAGTTTGAAAATATTATTGCATGATTGCATCGATGTCCAATAACCAATGTCCAACAATAAGCTTGAGTTCTTGAATAAAATCAAGAAAAGAGAATGTAGGTTTTCATAATTTACCAGTTCAACAAACAGGAGTGGACTAAAAGCATATTTAAACTCATGTACTGTCCCTATCCACATCATCAAAAGTACAATGATTCAGCTCCTTCTATATTCTCCACATCAAACATAAGGCGCCACCTTCCAATATGTTTCACCTTCTGCACATAGCACCCACCTCCCAGCTCTCATACACTGGAGCCAATGAATCCAGCCATATCCCAAATACTGAACATTGAGAATAACATGTTCCATGCCTCTCAGTGCTCAAAACTAGAATTCTAAATGCTAATGCCTCGCGTCATGAGGAGGAATAAAACGCCTCACAGTGCGGATTTGCCTCTAGAACATTCGTTATAATTACTTAAAAGCAAGTATAGATTAGGTCTTGTAAGAAAAAGTCAATCTGTCACTCTGGTTTCTCCCAAGTTGATAGCTTTGTTCAGCAAGAGAGATACATATCATTTTCTTCTATCTGTTTGTTTTTCCTGGTATTTATCTTGCTTTCCTACGCTTTAATATAGTTTTGGTGTTTGACAGTGCTGGATGTGAAGATTTATTGGGAAAAGCAAAGTCAAAGCTCTGCGTCATTATGCGAAATCTATTGCAACCTATGTCAGTTGAAGAGATAGCAAAGAGTTGGGATGTTTGTGCCCGCGAGGTTATAACTGACTATGCTCGGCAGAATGGTGGAGGGAACTTCAGTTCAACTTATGGGACTTGGGAGAAGCACTTAAGTTCAACATATGGGACTTGGGACAAGCACTTTAATATGCCAGTCTAAGAGGAAAACTTAAATGACCGATACAAGTTAAGCAGGAGATAACCTTATCGGCAAGCAAATGATACGGCTCAAAATTTCTTGAAAGCTACCGAAGGTTATGCGATCTTTGTTGCGCAAAGTTAGCTTCTTCTTTCTTTTTTTTTTTTTCAACCCGCCAAGTTGGTGAAGACTTTCACTTGCAGTATCGGGTTTTTGGCTTTGTGGTTTTCAACCTGTGTAAAAGTTGTGTTCGGTTTTTGGATTCAGAGCATAACCCAACTCTATTGGCAACTCGGGTCAATTCAGAACCTGGAAACGAAGGCAGGAAATTTTCTTGGCATGCAGTGAACTTAGATTATTTATATGCTGTGGTTCAATTGAGACTTGTCCAGTTTTGGGGAGGCTGGGCCTTTGAGTCTTGTTTTGTCAGTGTTGTCAAAATTAAGTTATTTGTTACCAGCACAGCATATATTTAGACTGCTTATTTTCCTTCTCTTAGACTTACATGGGGTGTCCAAACTAGCCTATGCGGAAATGAATTTTTCTACGGGGATGAATTCCACTGTTATTAGTTTGATTGAGCTCGATAAAAGCCACGGCAAAACGTCATATGGATTGGTCCACAATAGTTGAGTTGATTGCGCCTATGTGATTTTAAACCGGAGACATAGGAGAGAACAAACTCCTAAACTCGTAGCTTAATTTTCAGGACAATCCATTATGATTATAAAATGTTGTGATGTGCGGCCCTCAATGCTGTCGTGTCCTGCTCCTTTTTTATTTATTTATTTTATATTATCTTCTTCTGTTTTTAAAGAAGTATATTATCTTCAAAAATTAATAAATTCCTTTTTTCTGTTGAAAAAAAAAACTATCACTTCGATACAGTGGTTCTAGTGATCAAATTTTGAGGATCATGTGATTATTGTCACGTGTCAATAATGTATTAATACAATGTATCACATGCATACACAAACTCTTACATGAATATACATTCACGTGATTGTGATCCACATAATTTTGAGTTTTTTCTTTTTTGAAAGAGTTTTTCTCTGATTCGGACCGTTGAAAATATTTTTGAATGACTGAGATTATGTCCTACGACGGTGCACCACAAGGTCTCCGATTCCGTTTTCCTCTTTTATTTCCTTCCCATTTTCATTTCATTTCCTTTCTTTTCCATAATTCCAAACAAACAATAATGTTTGGAAGTTGAGAAAAGAGTGAGAAAATAAAAGAAAGGAAAAGGAGAGAAAGTTGAGAAGGAAATTGTACTATTCACATTACTAGATTTTTCTATTTTCTCTCCTCTCTCTTCAAATCGAACAATGGGAGAGAAATTTTTTTCATTTTTCCTTTCCTTTCTCTCACTCTCCTCGAGTTCCAAACAAAGCCTACCGAATTGTCAGAATACGTTCCATATATAACAGTAAGTCTGTACACACAAACAATTTCCACACAGATTGCACACAAATTCTTGTGTGGGGCTCATTCCAGGTTCCACACAAATGATTCGAGCCGTTCATTAAATGTAAAACATTTTTTCAAAGGCCTTTGCGAAAAAACAACTTAATTCAATACCTATAGGTGCTCGATTCAATCATCTAACTTTTCATTATTTTCAAATCCGAATGAAAAGTTAAATGATTAAATTGAGCACCTATAAATATCAAATTGAACCAATTTTTCGCGGAGGCTCTTAAAAAATATTTTATATTTAATAAACAGTTCGAATTATTTTTATGAGACCCATAATAAGGCCCATAACAAATGTGCGCACTTTTGCTTTGTGTGTAGCATTAATGGAATTATAAATGAATTCACACCAATTGGGTTTCTGTTCAACTCTCCAAAGCCGGAAAGCGAAGAATTTCAAAGCCCAATCACCATCCGTAATGGCACGACCACCATTCTTCCACGGCGGCTCGCCACCGCCACCACCACCACAACCGTCGTCAAACCCCGGCCAATACATCCAACAGTTCCTCAGCAACCTCCTCTCCCAGCGCGGCCCATCCTCCGTCCCCTACTCCGAAGACTCCAAGTGGCTGATCCGCCAGCACCTCGTGACCCTGACCGAGTCCTACCCCAGCCTCGCCCCCAAAACCGCGCTCTACACCCACGCCGACGGCCGCTCCTCAACCCTCCTCCAGGCCGACGGCACCGTCCCGATCCTATTCCACTCCGCCACCTACAACATCCCCGTCGTGATCTGGCTCCTCGAGCCCTACCCCCGCCGCGCCCCCCTCGTCTACGTCAACCCCACCCGCGACATGGTCATCAAGCGCCCCCACTCCTTCGTCGACCCCTCCGGCATCGTGTCGGTACCGTACTTGTCGAATTGGGTCTACCCGAGCTCCAATCTGGTCGACCTGGCCCGGGACTTGGCCCGGCACTTTGCCCGCGACCCGCCCCTCTACTCCCGCCGTCCCCCCGCTCCGAACCCTAACCCTAGTTTCGCCTCGTTGAATGATTCCGTGTCGGGACGCCCCAATCAGAACCCTAACCCTAGTTTTGCCTCGTCGAATAGTTCTGTACCGGGGCGCCCCAACCCAAACCCTAACCCTAACCCTAGTTTCTCCGCATTGAATAATTCACCATCGGGATGGCCCGATCCAAACCCTAACCCTAGTTTTGCCTCGTTGGGTAATTCGGTCTCAGTTCGTCCGGCAATCCCTCCGAGATCGTATCCGCAATCCCCGTATGGAAGCGGTGGTCGGCAGGTTGGGACTGAGGATCTGGCCGAGGTATTTAAGAGGAATGCTGTAAATAAGCTTGTGGAGAGCTTGAGTAGTGATATCGGGGTTTTGAGGAAGACAAGGGAAGGGGAAATGGAGGGGGTGGTTAGTGTTCAGGCGGCGTTGAGGGAGAGAGAGGAACGGATTGGGAGAGGGATGAGAGAGATGCAGGGGGAGAAGGAGGCGTTGGAGCATCAGTTACAGATGGTTTCGATGAATACGGATGTGTTGGAGGGTTGGTTGAGGGAGAATGGGGGAAAGGTGAAGAATGTAGATGTTGATGATGCATTTGAGTGTTGTGATGTTCTTTCTAAACAGATGATTGAGTGTACAGCAGCGGATTTGGCTATTGAGGATGTGGTGTATGCTTTGGATAAGGCGGTACAAGAAGGGTCGATAGCTTTTGGTCCGTACTTGAGGAATGTGAGGTTGTTGTCGCGGGAGCAGTTTTTCCATAGGGCTACGAATTCTAAAGTTAGGGCTGCTCAGATGGGGGCTCAGATTAGTAGCATGGCTGCTAGGGCATCTCAACTAGCTGTGTGAAAAATGAAAATCCGAGTCCTTGTGTATCACACAGGCTTCATTCGCCCCCATTTTCGGTGGTATATCTTGAATATCCTTGGATGATATTTGAGTACTCATGTGATTTCATGCAGGCATGCAAAAATCTGCCGTTCTTTGAAAGTTTTTGGGTCCTCAATTCCATATTTCTGATAATGTGAGAACATTCTTTATTAGTTTGTATTGATATACATGATAAAGAAGCTTGGAGCTTATGTTTTTGCCGCGACAACTATGCGCTCCTTTTATATAGAGTAATCATCTCATTTCTTTGTTTTTATTTCCAATGGGAGATTTTGCAGCATCTGTGACTGAATTCCTAATTCCAGGTTCAGTCGAGCATGTTATATCTGCGTCTTTTAGAGTTTTTGGGTCCTCAATTCCCTATTTCTTTAAACTTGAGAACATTCTTAATTAGTTTGTATTGATATAAAAGAAGCTTATGTTACACCGCAATAGTTGCGTGGTCCTCTTCTATGCAGTTTATCAGCTCATTTCTCTGTTTCTTATCTTTTGGGCATGATTTGCAGCATTTGTACCTGAATTCCTAATTCCAGGTTGAAGTCTTATACCTTCAGTATTATCTAAGCTGAAGCGGTTTTTTATCATAACTGTTCCGGTTACTGATATTTCTATACATTCAGCTATTAATATTTATCACAGTTCCTGTTTTATTTTATCCTCTACTTTCGTCCTGTAACAACCATGAATTGTCCCAAAACTGAGATTTGTTTTGTTGCTTTTGACCATTTAATACAATTGAGTAGGCAGTAGTGCTTGTTTACATCTGAGATGTCAATGCGTTAAATGGTCAGGTAGACTTCTTCTGTTTTATAAATACACAGTACGGTTGTGGTTATGCACGTACATGTATTGCATTCACATATTCGTCTTTGGTGAGCACCGACAACTATGTTATCTGATGTATATTGCTTGCTTAATCTATGGCCATAGAACAATCTCTAGATTCCGTGGACAACTGTATTGTCATTCTTATCAAAAGGATATTTCCCCCCCCTGCCTTGGAGTTATTTCAGATAGTGGGGAGAGGTAAAAAGCTTACAGGTAGGTTTCCCAGTAACGGAAAGGTTATGCAACATTGTTTGATGTATGCTCTGATTGCTGTTATGAATAGCGGGTCACTATTTTTCTTGTTAGTCAGTTAGTTGCTACTAATTTTTGGGTTCAGAGTCTTTGACTCTTCGGGTTAAGTGGGGGAGCCAAGCATTCGTTGAATCCTTGCAGAGTTACTTCAGAAAAGGAAAGAACAGTATGGTAAGTTATCCGGGGAGAGCTCGTTCTATCTTTCCATCCGGTTAGGGTATGAAACCATGGCATTTAGTGGGTGTTGTACTTCTCTTATGCTTACATAAGTAGGTAATTGTGAATGAATGAAATATTGACCTTGGCGAGTGTTGTAAGAGTCATATCCATTTTGTTTGTGAAACTTCTAGTGTCACTATTCTGGCTTGGTATTCAGTAGAGGTGGAAAATAAGTTGCTTGCATCCCTATCAAGTTTGGAGCTCGGTCGGTCAGATTGGATAGCTTCTTACAACAGCATCCATGGGGTATCTTGGTTTTTGAAAGCTGAGCATGATACGATATTACATAGTGGATTGCCATAATTTGATGACAATGCTTATAATTAGTGATCTATTAGTTGAGGCTGAAGACTAGCCGAGCGGTTGGTTTGTTTCTCACATGTGGATCCTTGCATAACCGCAACCTGCTTGTTGAGTTCCTATGTAAGTGCAGTCTCTTTTTGTTTTATTGCAATATGCTCTCAGCTCACTTGGTATGTCTGTCTTGTTATCGAGTTCTCATACGCTTGGAGAGGTCTTTGAACGCGACTCTCAACATGAGAACCAGTCAACTAGGCATCGGCAGCCTGTAAATGATCAATCAATCTGAGTTTCATAGGACTATATTCAAAAAACTTTTTTTTCCCCCATTTGGTTATAGTCGATTCCAGTTCAGAACTTCCGGTTTATGGTTACTAGCAAAAAGCCCTTGCTAGTCTTGATATATAGCAACAATATTGAATCAAATCCTTTATGACCGCAGTTTCACAGTTAAACTTGATAGAACCTGACGATGAGGAATCTATGAAGCAAAGAAACTTGATAGCACCTGACAATGGAGGAATCCATCTATGAAGCAAAGAATTATGGACAACACCCTCCTGGTACCTGAAAGTGTAGGGGACTCTACACGCCTTATTCTCTTCCCATACTGACAAAGGAAAATTATTGGGACACGTATGTAGTGTCAGAGCCCTCTGATATTTGTATGTTCCATATGCGTCTTGTGGGATTTATCGAACTACTCCGGACACATATCTGTGCAACAAAAGGAACATATGCTCACATTAAAAAAGAAACTGCCAATTCTATTAACAGAACTTCTATTCTGTATTTGAGAGCAAACATGGCTTGGCATCTACATTGACACTACATGATTAGTTATTGAAGATGTAACTACTTTAACATCAGCAAACATGTAGCACCACATCCGCTTATTTTTCAAAGGAACATTCTTAAACCAATTCATCGGGCTGTTGTTAAGGTTAAAAATATGTATTGAAATATGTGAAAAGTGTATTAAAGAGTGTGAAAGCGTATTGAAAAGTGTAAAAATTATTGTTCAAACTGTTGTGTTTATAGACTTGCTCTCACAAAGAATAATTGATAGCCGAAAAAATGCTAGGAATATAAATGGATATGCATAGTTCCAAATACATCGTCTAATTTGTGCCTGCTTCACATTTACAGTATGAAATCCATATGGATATGATTCTAATTGAGTAATGGACGGATCTTAAATATATGTGTATATATATCAGGGTCAAATATGTGTGTGTGACTATGTGTATAATGGATGGAAGGTGCTGTCAAGCATCTCCCTAAAGAGCAGTGCAGAAGCCGATTAGATCAGCCGTTTATCTCGATAATCGATAGCTTAGATCTTAATCGAGTAATGAATAGATCTTAATTGAGTAATGAATGCTTTAGATTTGTGTGCGCCCATATTTGATTCGAACAGTCAGGGCCAAGACGAACGATCAGATTGGATGCCTTGCTCTCACTCGGTAGCACGCCGTGTATAATATTTGTGTGCGTACACTTGTGCTGATATCAGTTATTAATTTCTCGGTATCATTGCTGTTATCGTTTGACCTTTTTCCCAAGAAGCCGGGAAGCAGCAACGAATCGTTGTAGGAGACGTTTGCTTTTCCTTCCACTTGAACCGTGAAAACAGTCCTGTAGGAGTAATTCCCACACAGAATTTGCGAGGGAATCAAAGATGGAGAGCAAAGGTCACTACGATCACCCGAGAAGAAGAAGAAGATCTGGGATGACAACTACAACCCATTCCTCTTCTTCTTCTCCTTCTTCTTCCAGAGAACCATCGTCGTCCTCTTCCTCTTCCCTACCGAATAGTAAATCCCAACCCAATCCCACCACAAGAGCGAGACCTTCAAACCCTAACCTCAGTAACAATATCAACATCAGTCATCAGGATAATTCTACTGTTCCACACCCGGAAAACACAAATACCCAACAACAAGAAGAACAAGATGGGGAGGAGGATATGAGCAGATCCTCATCCTTAGTTGGAACTTGCCCTTCTATGTGCCCCGGTTGGTACCTTCTACTACCCTTCTTTTTCAGCATAATTTGTAGATTTAGTTTCTTTGTAGTATAAGAGCATCTCCAACCCGTACTCAAACTTATACTCAAAAAGCTTCATTTGGTATGAAACTTTCCAGTGAGGAAACTCAGATCTAAGCATTGTTGTAAACTCAAATCTGAGCACAAATTTGAGAAGTTTCATTAAATGGTGGTGTTGTAAATTTTGGAGGGAAGAAATAGCCTTGCAAAATTTGAGTAAAAATTGGAGTCTTCCTTGATTTGAGTAAAACTTGATTTCGGGTGGGATTCCCTAAAAAGCTTATCTATAGCTTAAGCACTTTAGACATAGACAAATTGTTTCCGCTAAATGGACTTTTAGTTGATGTATGTGAGGAAAATGACCTGTCTCGCAATTCGTGTTTTTGTGGGCTTTAGCCCGTTTAGTTTGATTAGACAATAGGGAAAACTTAGCCTTGTTAATTGGTATAGGTCTGAGTAGAAGAGTGGAGTGATTTTTGCGGGGGTTTTACTCCAATTTTGAGTTTGAGTTAAAATAAAAAGGGTCAGGGTTGGAGATGCTCTAATAAAAGGTGGGCTTGATTTGGGTCGCTAGGGTCTAGGGTATTACGATAATTGATGATGTAAACCCCTTATTACAAATAATTGCAGCATCCTATGTAACTTGTCCTCTCCTCATTATGTTAACATCGTGAATTGGTGTGAGCCATGGATGTACTCAATCACAAGTTGGGAACCACGTAAAAAGTTATGTGTCTTGCATTTTTGTTTTTTGTTCTTGATTATTCTTTGCTTGTGTGTGCTTATTGGTTTGGCTGATTTCCCAACAATTACGTCGACATGAAGCATATGTTGATGATTTTTTCTTTGCTCTCTTTCTGTTCCATTGTTTGTATCTTCTTTGAATGACAGAGCTGGCAATTGGGAATGACAACTTGAGCAACTGATTAGTCGCTTCCTGATGTCATTTTATTTGATCAACTCCCAATTGGGAATGGCAATTGGGAATGACAACTTGCGTACAAAAGTACAAATGCAGCACCTGTTTTGACTATTTCTTACCTACCATTTTTTTTTGGGCACAGTTGAGGAAAGGTTGCAACGTGAGCGGGTACGGGATTTATCTGTCTTTGAGAGGTTAAATGGAAGTTACGGGAAAACATCTTCTAGTCTAGCTGTCAAAAAGGTGATCTCTACTAGTTTCCTTTTCATCTTTTTGGCTTGTATTCTGTCAAGGTTTGCTTGTTCTCTCTTTTTTCATTTGTTTCTTTCAGAACTTCAGTTGTGGTTTTTTCATCATTCATCCTTTCATGCCAAATGACAACCCTTCAGTGTCTTTTTTGTTTTTTGTCCGTTTGTTTTAAACTTTGTTATATTTATAATGTCAGAAATATTTCCATTGATGCAGAATGCGGTTCACCCACCGTATCTCTCACTAGTTTTGCAGAACCATATCTACAAGAACCATTCAAGCTTCGGATGTGCGGCCTCTCCCAGTTCTCGAAGAAACTTTGAGCTACCTCTTAAACTTGTTGGATTCTGATGAACATCCTTTTGAAGTGGTTCATGACTTCATCTTTGATAGGACAAGGTCCATAAGGCAAGATCTCAGTATGCAAAATATTATCAACACGCGAGTAATCCAGATGTTTGAGAAAATGGTATGATGGGTTTTATTGTTGTTTCTTTGCTATTACCTTTCTTGTTCCTCCAGACAATTATTACTCTATTGCCAAATTCTAGTCATCCAGGTTATTAGTCTCCATGCATCACTCCCCTCCTGCCTATCATTATCTGTAGGCATGAGAATATGTTTGTTATTATTACTTTTTTTTTCTTTGTTAGTGCTGTAAACTATTATGAGATTTCAGACTTTACTAATTTACTAGCATAGTCTAGCTATTTGCAAGGGGGCTACTTGATCTGTGTTTATACCCCATCAGGTGTCAGTCGACTGGAAACTTTCCTGTGGCCTTTCTTAAACCATGATTTTAGTTCTCCACAGCAAGATCCTGAATGCTTTACCCTTAACCCATCTTTCTGTATCTTTGAAGCAACAGTACCTCCAACTCATAGCTGGATAAGTTATTATGGTCAAAATGGGGCTCTTTTTACTTTTACAGTGAGTGAAGGGGGAACGGAAGATCAAGGGGACCAAACTCATATTCAACCAAGACCTTCCTACTGACCCTATTCGGATCTCCACTTAGATTAAAAAATATTAGCAGGTCCCAGGGTATATGGCTTTCTGTCAAGTTCCCCAGAGGAATCTTATGAGCTCCTGTATTTGGATAGACTAGAAGGTATATAATGGTCATATGACCTGACTCGGTGCTCCACTTGCATGGAAACAAGCATTTAATAGGCCCCCCTAAGTCACCTACGTGGTCTCATAGGGGCCACGATGTTCTTCAACTCGCAGATCAGCTAATTTTGGATCTAATTCTATTTGCGGATAACATTATTTTAGTCTGCAATTTTTGAATGGATCCATTTGAAACCATTGATATGTGATGGAATGTTCTAGTCTGATTTGTTAACTGTTTGTGTTTCCTTGTAAATTTTGATTAACCCCTTTTAGCATTCTCTTGCTTAAGAATTGTGCAAATTGTTGTCAGGTCAACCAGTACATGTTTTTTTTTTGAACGGCTCAACCTGTACATGTAACTGACACACCATCGCCGAAAATCACGCCATGCTTGAATCTTCAAGCCATAAAAGGGCATGATTGTAGTTTATTTGTTTGTTCAGCTATGCACTTTTAAGATAATAGATTTACCACTTGCTACATCATGCAGGTCAAATTTCATGTTATATCCCACCACAAACTTCGAAGATGTAGTGGCAGTCTAAATATTTCTTCAATGCATCACCTCAATATGGAGCAGCTGATGAAGGTTTTGACTTCTCTATATCATCTCTATGAAGCAAATCGGAAGTCCCAGTCCATCTATGAGAACGAAGCTGAATTCCGTTCACTTTACGTGCTGCTTCATCTTAGTTCTGACAGCAAGCCAGCGGTTCATCTCTTTATTCGTTTATTTTGTAACTCTGCTAAGTCAAGCTCATTTGCAGTCTTGTCTAGATCCTGACTTGCTCCGTATTGGCAGGGGGAGCCACTGTCATTATGGTTTCGTCATCCGTCTCCCATTCTAAAATCAAAGGAAATGTGTTTCGCCCGAAGAGTGTTAAGGTAACGTTGCAAATGACACAAAGCTACAATGGATACTTCGCTTGTTTGTTTGCACTGAAGTAAAGACTTAAGGGGTGGTTTTGTTTTCAATACTTAGCAGCCTTATGTTTAGGTTTTCTTTGAAGTATGTAAGTTGTTTTTGCACTTATATGCAATTGTTTATAACTGAAGCAGGTACTATCGTTTTGGCAATTACAAGCGCTTCATCCATATTACCGCAACTGAGGCATCCTATCTTCAGTATTGCATGGTTGAACCTCACATAAGTGAGGTTGCTCTCTCTCTCTCTCTCTCTCTCCATTCTTGTGTTTGTTCCATTTATTTTGGAGCTATTCAGAACACCAAGACCAAGGGCTTGGTCTCTGTTCTAGTGGAGAAGCATGTGCCGGATTCGCTCTCACCGAATTGAACCTTATATACTCTTCTGTCACAGCTTCTCATTTTTTTCTCTGTTTCTCTTTTTGTGGGCTATCTTGTTCTTCATTAACTAGCGAGAACTGTGCGTGCATGTATTGGTTGAGATGCGTTCTTCATGACTCAGATCCTCCTGACTACATACCAACCAGGAATGCAGAATTATGCTTTAAAGTGAAAAGTGAAATAGTGGAAAGATAGGCATAAGGGAATCATTCCCCCAGAAAATGACACTAAACTCGAATTTACTGAGAGAAATTGAAACCCACCAAAACTCCTCAGCTGTCCCTATTACATTATGTGGCATGGTAGGGATGTAATATCTGTTCAAGTACTTGATTTCTTTCAAGATAGATCTTGTCCAGATAATTCCATTGGTTCTGTAAGAGGCAAATACTTTGATGGGCTCACCATCTTCTTGTGTTTTATCTGTGCCAGTTTTCATTTCTTTTTTTTCCCTTTTTTCTTCTTTTGTTTGCCGGGTGTATGTCTCTCTGTTGTTTTTGAGTGCTTATGCATGCAGGCGTTTTCAATTGCCTACATAGATTTAGGCTCAAGCATTGGCAATTGCATAGACTCATAGTGCTACTCGTATGTTTATTTTAGACGGTATGTTTGATGGTCATAGTGCTTTGCTCAATTCTTTTTGCCACAAACACTATATCTGATTCACCATTTGTTTTCTTGCTTTCTTCTTTGTCAACTATGTATAAGGTTCGAGCATTGGCAGTGTCATGCATTAATTATGGAGGTTACAAGCTTTATCCATATCCATTGGAAGACCTATCAAAACTCTTGATGATGAAGGTAAGGGTTTTTTCACTGGCATTGGTTCCTTCATGTTTTGTAGAGATCTCCACATTAATGTTTGGTCATCAAACATGTGTGATTGACTGTGTGTTCTTTAGGAATCAGATATGGATTCCTTCTGCCGTGATTGTGGTCTTGAGACTTCCACAGATGAAGTAGGGAAAAACTTCTTACCTACCAAGCAAACAAGTTTTTCCCGTCCAAAGGGAGGTGTTAACTACTGCCTAGTCGGTTCAGAATTTGTTTAAGGTCAGTGTTAAACAGTCTTCAAGTTTTCCTTTCCTCATTGTACACATGTCCTTCAAATAGGCAAACATGGGAAGCAATAAAAATTGATCTGTTGACCATGTTTTTGTAAATATACGTTTAGTTTTATTTGATAAGTGTGTCAAATCTATTCCTCTTTTTTGCACTTTTTTTAATAATCCATATTCTATGGTCATGCATTCACACTATTGGAAATGCCATTGTAAACCTTCCCGAAGGACAAGTGACGCATAGGATGTACCATTGACCCTATTTTCTTTAGACATTTTACTACTTTTCTACTTCCCAAAATTTGTATCGAAGGGAAAGAACAGTAACTGAATGTACATTTGACCAGCATGTCTTAAGTTGCCATTCCCCTGGCTATGCCTATTGTTAAGACGTGAGTTGTCAATCGACTCTGTGCGCCTTTGCTAAGGACGAATAATAATTGAAAACCCTGTTCTATTGACCATTTTTGTTTTGTCAATTCATCCAACTGCGATTCACACAAGAACACCATACGATATTTACAGACATTACAGCTGGCATCTGATTACCAAAACTCTCCCCATTTGGTGTTGAGAAAGTTATGATCTGTACATTCAGCAGGTGATCGTGGTCTCTTTTTACTTTGAAACTACCGAAGAGCATTTCTTAGCTGTCAAAAAAGGTTCACAAATGGCTTGTGTGTAGTTACTTTTGTGGCAGTTAAATTTCTCACTTTGGCTTCTAACTAATGAGTTAGTGATAAACTAATAATATTTTGTGTACCATGCATGCCGAATGTATGTGCTTTATGGCTGGTGTGCAGCTAAAATATG
Source organism: Rhododendron simsii (assembly GCA_014282245.1). Lineage (NCBI taxonomy): Eukaryota > Viridiplantae > Streptophyta > Magnoliopsida > Ericales > Ericaceae > Rhododendron > Rhododendron simsii. The sequence continues at coordinate 7,728,311 of CM024959.1, read as the reverse complement.
ATCACCACCTGTTTCAGTGTATATGCTGTAGGCTCCAAGCTCCCATTTTCGACTATGATGATGATGATGCTGTATGTTTGTCTTTTGAAACAGTTAAAATCCGTCTGGCCCTGGGCTGCCATTCGAAAGGTTGCTGGTAGGTGCTCCTTCCACACTCCTCCCCTCGGAATGGTGAAGTCATCTGCTGTTCTCACATGTTTACAAAAAGAGTAAGGTGCATGCGTCAAAGATTGCTCCAGTTCAAGGAGGAGGAACTGTGTCCCAGTGAGGGTGTCGTCGGTAGGGACTGAATATCTTGTGGCATCAACCAAATCTCAGAAGCCGGATTTGGAATCCTCCGGTTGTTTCAATTCATTCTTGGCGATCCTCTGTATTATGATGTTAGTATTTTAATGTTGTCATAAAATGATATTAGGAGGTTAGCGAACTCCTGTTGCCGTTGTACCATCCGAGATGCAAGACATTATCTAAATATCCTGAAAGGTAAGCACCCGACGGTTTCTTGTTATGTGGCTTTTATGGATCTACGACCATATTGGTGACGGATAGTCTTGACATATTACAATAGTAGGCATGTACAATTTGATTGCATCTTTAAAATCCAGGCATGTATCAGGGACTTGTTGGGAAACTTATTATGAAAACCGTCACACCCCCTCCTGCATATCCATACAAGACCCGAGTAGGCTATGCAGACCCGAGTAGGCAGGTTGATCGAGGTCCTACGAGGTACCCACCACTCAGAGTACCCTTCCAAAAAGAAAAAAAGATGTGTCTGTCAGGTTCAGCAATCCCTCCCTTTGGCTAATATTTTCGGTTAGTGCCCTCAGTACAAGACAAGAGGAGCACAGGAAAGGACATTCAATCATAACTGGGCTACGTAAGCATCACCATATTAGTTTAATGCATCCGACATTTTAAAATGTCACCATGCACTGATACTGTAATAAGGATGGCAGCAAAACATGATATTAAAAATGTATTCACTCAAAGCATTAATGGCACAAAGAACTAACTTTGATATGTTTTTATTGTTTTGATAACTGGATGATCGGGTCAGATAATGCGCACTTCGACTAATTTTGGGGCTATGAAATTAACGATCGGGTAAATCTTCTAGAGGCCTCAAAGTTTGAAATGTTTGTCCACCATGAGAATCAAATATGCGACCTCATGAAGGACAAACACTTATTGTTTTCTCTTGCCCACATGAACTACAACTAAAAACTAGACATTCACCATGACTTGGATGTTGAATGCAGATCTGCATCGGACAGCATTGAAAAAGCATTAGTGGGATCTGCATAGGACTTGTGGAATTTTTGTTGCCAAGTACAAAATTTTAAAAAATTCCAAAATGATTGCAAAGTGGAGCTAGCACTGAACCCATGCAAATCAGAAAAAAAGAGAGGACATACCAATGTTCTGAATATCGTATCGGTCAGGGTACTGGTTTTCCTACTGGTACGGTACGTATCGGTACCGGTCAAATACCGGGTACCGTTTCGGATTGATCGCTATTAGTGTTATTTTCCTACTTAAAAAGAATTTATAGTATAATATACACTTTTTTAAAATAAAAAATAAAAAAATCCGGTATTTGTCCGGTACCGTCCGGTATTGACTGGTATTGTCCAGTACTTGACGAAAAAAATAAATTTAAAAGTAGTCCGGTACTGACCGGTATTTGAGCCGGAACGAAATTAGAGGTGTAGGGTACCGGATTTTATCAAAAACGGTATGTACTGGCCGGTACAGAACGGTATTAATAACACTGGGACATACTGAGATTCTCTCGTTCCATTAAAATTAACTCCTTGCTTGCTTAATCACATATCAAAGTCCATAACTTAAAAAGACAAAAAAAAAAAAGTGGAAAAAGAAGAGGTTACAAAAAGACAAAAGTAACCCAATACTCTTAAATTAATTTCTCCCAATTAATGGGTTTAGGGCTGCTCTTGGTTAGGTTTGGTGTGGGTACTGTCAGCTGAGATGGGTAAGGTGATCGCAATGGAAGGAAGCTTGTCAGCTTCTTTGCCAGCTTCAATGGTCTTGAGGCCAAATGCGTCATTTAGTTGAGCATCCTTGATCATCATGGTTTGGGGTATTTCAGTGGCTTTCTCCTCTTTCCTTGACTTCTCTTCTCTGTATTTTCCCCACAGGACAGAGTAAAGCCCTGCTATTATCAACACTGACCCAACCACCCTGCATGCATCCAACCCCCACCAAAAAAGGTGGATTTTTATCAGTTACTTTTACTACTGTGTAGGAATATCAACAAACTAAGGAAATGCATTCACAAAACTGAATTTTCAACGGAGGAAATGATCATGTACGTACCCTCCGAGGAAAATCTTTTCAGCAAGGATAAAAGAACCCATGATGGCTACAATGATCATCATCAAAGGGCTAAAAGCTGTTGCAAACACTGGCCCTTTGGCCTTCATCACCAGGCCTTGTACGTAGTAGGATATACTAGACGTTACAATCCCCTGTATGTACATAGGTCATGAATCATTCAGCATGCATGAACACAAACAAGTAGAGAGAGAGAGAGAGACGTACGGCATAGGCGGCAGCGAGGAGGTTCATGTCCCAGCCGATGGCCCAGACGGAGGTTTTGTGTTCCATCACTAATGTCACCGCGATCGCTTGTAAGGTCCCCATGAAGCACACCCAGGTCGTCAGTGTCAGCTGATGCTTCTCGTAATGCTTCAACGCCGCCTTCTGTTATATTCATCGACAACGTACACACAGTTATTATTAAGAAAAAGATCATCATCGGATTTAACTTCCGCTCCAAATCATAAAAATGTCTCTGTCGCATCATTCATATAATTTCAACACAACCGCTTCAATCTCCATGAAATGAATGGTTGTTACCTGTAGAATGAACAAGGAAGCCCATGCGAAGGTGGCAATGATGAGGAAAATGGAGCCCTTGAACCAGTCCTTGTCAGTAGTCCCGGTGGTGTCGGTCACGTAGGATTTGCGAGGGTGGACATGTTTTGACCACACCATCTCCACCACCGGGCCTTTGTACAACGTCATCAGCATGGCCCCACCCACTGTCACTATCGTCCCCACTATCTTCACTTGGTATATCACCTTCTTCAAGTCTATCTTCTCCATCCTACATATATATAATCGTTTTCAACCAAATTATAATGATATGCCACCCGAGACCCAGAACACAAGGAATACGATACATCAACGAGTATATTCAAGGACCAAAGGAATCGATCATACGATCATTATTGTATGACAATATCGATTGCGAAATTAAGGATATTGTATAATTGTGCTTACCGAAATATAACCGCCATGATAAATGTCATTGCAGGGAGCATGTTGCTCATTGCGCAGGAGAAAGTGGGCGAAGTGTACTTCAAACCCGCGTAGTAGAAGTTTTGATCAATCACCGGCCTATCAAACACGAATAACAAACCTTGTGTTTAAATTTATTCAGTGTGTGCATTAATATTGGCTTAATGCATATATAGCTAATTCATTCTCTAGTTACAAGGATTAGCATGAATTAAAGACCAACCCGAGAAGTCCCAGAATAAATATTTGCATGAAAATTGGAAACGTGATCTTTGGCCGCGCTTTCCTGAAAACAGAAAACTAAATTCATCAGAATCGATTCGGCGATAGAATTCCGTCAGAACTGTACAGTTAAGCATATTTGGACGAGAACACAGCGCAGAGATGGGGGTGCTTGGGAAAAAAAACGGAAGTGATTCAATCGAAAGGGAAAAGCGATGTATGTTTTGATTTCAAAAGTTTCACACCTCTCCAAGAAGATAGCAAAGGGGGCGATGACAGCTGTGGCGAAAGCATGGCGATAAACAACGAGCACGTAGTGGCTCATTCCTCGGTTGAGCGAAACCTTGGTGATAATGTTCATGCCAGCGTATCCAAACTGCAAGGATATCATTGCGAAATAGGGTTTGCAGTTGTTCAAGAAGGTGTTGCAGCTCCTCTGCTGCTGCATTTTCTCAGAGAGAATCATGGTGAAAAAGTTTAATGGAAAGGAGTTGAAGATTTTTGGGGGGAGGTTAGAGAGAGGAAGCAGCAAACTTTGATGCTTTGTGTTGCTTGCCTTATAGTAAGAGGAAGATGCAAAGCCAGACCATATTTATAGAAAGTGAAAGGGAAGCACTCCCCTTGTCTCATTGAGTGGTATTCAGTGGTTTTTTTGGATGGCAGGCGGCTGTGGGGTTGTTTTAGGGTTTAATTTGTTATTCTTTGACCAACGATTGGGTCACGGGTAGCTGTAAAGATTATTCCCTCCGTCCCAAAATGAATGTCATTTTCAAATGGTTATATCTTTCGATTTATGAAATTTTATGTGATTTTGAAAATTTTGTTTCATAGAACTAATTATATAATCTATCAAGGGAAATGATTTTGGCACTCCAAAAATTGATGCAGGCACTCCAAAAAACAAAGGAAAATGGCTTTGGAGTTACACTGATTTTGGAGTGTCTGCATCAATTTTTGGAGTGCCAATATCATTTTCCTCTATCAAATAAGATCCATATTGCATATTTTTTGACATTTATATCGAAAGATATAAGCAATTGAAAATAACACGTTTTTCCAAAAAAGTCACTCATTTTGGAACGAAGGGACTGATATTTTGTTTGGTTGGGAGTTTAGTTTAGTTTTGGTAGCGGGTGGAGAGAGAAATAGAGTAATAATTGAAGATATGATTAATGATTGGAGAGAGATAAAGAGAGATGAGAAAGTAATAATTGAAAAAGGGAAATGATATTGGCACTCCAAAAATTGATGTAGGCACTCCAAAATCAGTATAATTCCAAAGTCATTTTCCTTTGTTTTTTGGAGTGCCTGCACCAATTTTTGGAGTGCCAATATCATTTCCTTTGAAAAAATAAGGTAACGATTGAAAAAAAAATAGAGTAATTATTGAAAACTGAACTAATTAAAACTAAAACTAAAAGGTTAACCGAATAAAGCCTAAGTAATTTTCATTTTCATTTGTCCTTATCTTTTTAATCTTTGAATTATGAGATTAATACCAGAACACCTATATTCATCCGTGAGGCCCAATATGAAAATCCCATGAAAATGTTTTATAGATAACAATGTTAGGACACCGCGTAGCGGTACTCATAGAGCACCTCCATAGAGTGTGAGGTTGTCAACTTCGTGGTTTGTTCAAATACACTATGTAGCTAGAAATGGTACAATAATCATATTTGGATAGCGCATTTGGAAATCATTAACGTGACGCTTAATACGTATCCGTCACACTTCACTAAATAATGCAATTGATCCACTAAATCACTGTTCAACAATCGAAAGAAAATTACTTTTTTTTTGAAAAAAAAATTAGAATCTTCTGATGAACTTGGGATTCAAATGTGGTTACCTTTTTATTTTTATTTTAGAATCTTTTTTTCTTTTGGACTTAAGCTCTCATGTGGAATCTGATGGAAAAAGTGAATACTACTAATTATCCATTCACATTAAAATATCTATTCTTTGGAATTGAGTGGGTGTGACGAGGGAGAGAGAGACAGAGCGTGGGGTACACGTGCACGGCACCACTGAGTAAGTGGATCTGACTCACCAAACTCGCAAGTGTAACATCTTACATGGATGCCATAAATATTACTCATTCCGTTCCGATTTGTTTGTTTCATTTTTAACTTTTTAAAAGAGTTTAACCTTTAAAAAAATTGTTTATAATTAATGTTTTTAATATGAAATATGAATCTTGTTTGGTAAATCTCAATTAATTTTATTATACAAAATCTTCAAAATTATAAAAAACATTATAAAATGTAAGATATACAAGTATATTTTTAAAAGATACGAATTTTGACAATTGGACAAACAAATTAAGACGGAGGGAGTATTGAAATATATAAATCATGATTAAGACAACCCCCCACCCCCAACCAATTAGCTTAATTTGCTGTTCTTTCGTGCAAATGAGGCTACTCGGTTTACCAATATCTTCTATGAGTCTTTAAATAATAATCAACACATTTAGAGTAGGTTTTTTAAAAAAATATAACTCGGTGTATGAACAAGCTTACAGAGATCTTGATTAATTTCAAAACTCTGGAGAACACATCTATTCAATTGATATTGATCAAGATTAAGTATGGTCAGGCATACAATACAGGAAAAGTTACTAAAAAAATGTTCAAGAAAAATAATTAATGAATGGTTCAGATTCACTGGCTGAAAACTTCTCATGGTTCCTATCATTTTTGTAAAGTATATTTAATTCCATCATTTAGGGATTAAGAGTTTGTACCACTTGATGTGGAGGAAATTATCAACCACCAAGGGACCCTCAAGTTCTCTGCTTGTGTCAATTCAATCCCCAAGCGATCTTATATAATTTGTAACCATGATTTCTCTTCCAGTCTTGTACATTAATGGGTCAAAATTGTCAAACACGAGTATATATAGAACCCCATCCCCTCCTATGACCTCTGAGGTGAAATTCTATTGCCACCCCTTAGATGAGTTTATCTCTCGTTCATTTTGAAACTGTTCAAAATAATTCAGAGCTGTCACAGCCATCCCTTGTTCTTGAGTTTTGCGATGGTGATGAGCCAAGACGAACTAAAAGACTTTTGCAAAAGAAGAAGAGTAGTACGTAGTACTACTAGCAGTAGTACGATTTTGTCTTCTGGCAGAAAACAAGAGAGAGACAAAAAGAGAGTCGCGCGCTTTCGCTTTTGGTGTACGTTGGTAGTAAAGAGACGAGCAGAGAAGGGTTGCGCGGAGGTGGTGGGAATTGGACGGGGAATCTTGAGGGGGAGGAGAGAAGAAGGGGATGGTACCATGGCCGTTCGGCTAAATAAGTCAAGTGATTTTTTTTTTGTTTTTATTTAATTTTTTTTGGTACCACTTGGATTATCATCAATTTTTTGGGGATTATTGCATCTTTACGACAAGAGAAATTTAAAATGTAAAAAATTTTGATCAAAATTTAATTTTTTTTTGAATAAAGACGAAAAAATTGGCTTATTGGCTTATTTTCGCCTTTATTCAAAAAAATTGGATTTCGGTCAAAATTTTTTACTTTTTAGATTCCTTTTGTCGTGAGGATACAATAATCCCCAAAAAGTTGACGATAAGCCAAGTGATACGAAAAAAATTTGAATAAGGACAAAAAAATAAGCTACTTAGTTTATTTAGCCGAACGACGAACATTAACGAAAGGGGAAAATAGTAAATTATGCCGTAAAGTGTAGATAAAAAAAAAAGAAATTTGGAAAATCAGTAGTGCAGCCCGCACTACAAGGGCTGGATTGACCGTATATTTTGACGCCGAATCCGAGCTCTTACTGAGCAGAGCCGTCCATTGCTCGGATTAAAATATGAGCCGTATGTTGCCAAAATGGAATGGACGGTCGAATCGGCCGCCCTACCGCCCTTGTAGTGCAGGCTGCACTATGAGGTACCATTGTCCACAAAAATGGGGGGGTGCTGACAGAATTTGGACTACAATTGCAAGTTGAAATTAGGACAAAGTCCACTTTGACCTCCTATGATTATCGTCACGTGTGGATATCCTCCTGATGGTTCAAAACTGACCACATAACCTACCTGTAGTTTTGAAAATGTGCGGATAGACCCCCTGCCATCATATTTTCCATCCATACTAACGGACATAACATTAAAAGATCGATCTATCTTCATCATGTCCATTGATTCTTCTTCTTTTTTAAATCTAACCACACCATCCCCTATACCAAAAATTGAATTCAAACCGTTAATATTGTAAATTTTGACGAGTATTATATCTATGCCAAAATTCAAGTCAATAAAAAAAAAAGCTCATGGTCAAATCGATTTTGTTATGAAATTAAAATTTCAAATTTGAATTTACTAAAAATTAGATCACTGGATTATTGATGTCTGATCGAGATGATTTTTTTTTACAGAGATACTCTATTATTTATTTAATACATTATGCACGACTCAGATTACATTCTAGAGCCGTGTGAGATACACCTCCGTTAATATGGATGAAAAACATGACGACGGGGGGTCTATCCGCACATTTTTAAAACCACAGGTAGGTTATATGGTCAGTTTTGAACCTTGAGAGGAATATCCGTACATGGCGATAACCACAACAGATGAAAGTGAACTTTGCCCTAGAATTTAACATCGAAAGGTTAAAAGGGTCTAGTCAGGGAGGGGGGACTGAGAGTGACAAAGTGGAGCAACCACCTAAAAGTAAAATGGGAGTCTAATCATCTCCAATTCCAATCATCTTTCCTCATGCTTCGTCACCTTCGTAACAGTGGAGTCCCACCACTGCACAAAATGTTGGACATTAAAAGTACATGAGGTGATCGATCGAGAGCTATTGCGTTGGGCAATTATGGTTAGTAAAAGGCCTACGAGTGGGGGGATTTCTTTCCTTTTTACCCATGTCTCACTCTTGTCTTGCCCTTCCCAATGAATTCCATCAATGAAATATGGTCGGATACATCACTAAGGGATCCAGCTTTGGGACCGGACTGGACCGAATATTTGAGCCTCGCTTATAAGTTTCACGACGAGTTTAACTTTTACCATGTAGATTGTTCATTCTATGAGAATATTTTTAGTAAAGCATTTGTAGAAAGAATCAGTCTAATCGGATATCGAGAGTACTCGATCCATTCGTATTCTTCCATTGTATCTGCATTTGTTTTTCCTTTTTTCTATAGAAAGGATCAACATATTGAGGTTAGCTCATGAAACATGTAAACAGAAATCCCAGGGTTCGATTTATCGAGTCGAGTCGAAGGGATGGACCGAAGAGAAGCTGTTTCCATATCGCTACATGCTTGAGGAGCTAGAGTGGATCCAACTGGGGAGGAGTACGTATAAAGGGAGAAGCATTGGGTCCCACGCGAGTTGTGAATATCTTTTGGAGCTTTGTCTGAATGTCTGGCAAGTGAATAACCATATATACTATATAGCTAGGGCAGCAAGTGGTGACATGCAGCAGTAGCAAAGGTCCCATGCATGTGTGTTTGTATTCAATCAAGTTGTACGCTTTCCTTTACTAATGGCTTTCTACTAGAATCTCCACACAAAAGAGGAAGGGGATGGAATACCCCTCCGACCAGAGTAAATAGTGAATATTGTAACAGTACTATATACTGTTACAATATGATGAATTAATCGGTTTTTGTCGTGCTCGACCAATGACATGCAAACAAGAAGTAAGAACAATATTGATGTGATGTCATCCAATAACCCTCCGATGCCATAGGTCAGACGTTGTAGTGCAGATCGAGAAGATCGAAAAGAACTCAAGCAATTTCGATAGCAAGAGTTGCGTATTCGTCCATTGTATATCAAGGGAGATGATTTTATAGGCGTTTTATGAGGTAGAATCCCACTAGAACTAGGAACTTTGAATCTCGAAGGTGTCAGATAAAGATGGCACCAGCTGAGTCCAATGGCCTTAGGGGGTGTTCCACTAACCCTTCTTTTTTAAAAAGTTCTTTTTCTTCACTTTTCAAACTCAAATATAATGAAAATGAAAAATAATTTTTTGATTTTTTTTGCACCGTATAAAAGATCTCAATGAAATCTATCAAACAAGATCCATATTGGTAGGAAAATTATTTGCGTAAACACATGATTTTTGAGCTTGAAATTACCTTCCTTTTCTAAAAAGTTCTTTTTCAAGAAACCGGAACACCACCTAGCTAGCTTTCCTAACCCCTTTAGGTTAGGAACACCCTTGGATTTTGGACTGTTGGTGTCATAGAAGACAAGCTTATCCTCCTAGCTGGCTAGGGATATAGGAGGGGAAATCATAGTTGTTACTAGTAATTAAAACTCCACTTTTAAGATCTTAATTACAATAGTGTGAGAATCTCTCTCTCTCTCTCTCTCTCTCTCTCTCTCTCTCTCTCTCTATATATATATATATATATATAACGAGAGTGAATAGCATACATAGAATAAATTATGAATATATAGAAGAGTGTTGTCCAGCTCCATATGCAATTAAGTTTGCCAAATAAAGGCACACAAACGAGTCAATGACTCAATATGGATTTTTTAAAGTACTTGCTCACACTGCTAGCTATTGAGTAGCCCTGCATGTGTCTCCACATAAAAATAAGTGGTGTTATGCAAATACCAATATGCTTTTCAAGGAGAGAAACTTATTCACGGCTTCACTTAATCTCAGTCGTCCGTTTCAGCAATCAATGATCTGGATTTTAAAAAAAAAACTCTTTTAGCGAATAGTTTTTTAAAAATTTGGATCGTCCAAAACACTTTTGGACGACGCGCTCGATTGAGCGCCGCAAAGTATATTTACGGCTCCGCCGTAAGAAAGTTTTTCTCCCTTTCCAAATCCAAATTAATACCAATAGGTTTCCCAATGCATTATCTTTTCTGTATCGTATGGTTTCAATGTTAAGAAATCAATCAAAGCAATCAACACATGAAGCGCAAAGAACAATTAATTAAGAAAAAGAAAAGAAAGAACTCAAGACATATCGAATTATAAAATGTTATTCTTGCCCATAAAAAAAAAAAAAAAGGACATCGTGATTTCTATTATGCTGACAACCGTATAATTGAGCACATTCACAACTCACACTAGCTCGGTAACTCCATCCATTAAATGAATAACGGAATACAAGTTCCATTACCTGCGTATAACATGCATTTATGATGTTAAATAGTCAGTGGAGCGCAAACCAAACCAAATCAGACTTCTTAAACTTTACAAACCCAACAGTACTTACAAAACCCTTTGTCGAAAATATCATCTTCACGTTTAGAGCATTACGGTGCACGCTCTTAAGAAGCGCAACTACTTGGCTAAGTAAATTACTTAATTCGGAGTCTTGCGTAATCAACTACATCATTAATTATGTGAGACTTTCTTAGTGATTAATCCAAATTCATGAAAAGATTAAGATAATTTTTCAACTACATACAACGTTTGATTAAAATCTAATCAACTTCGCAAGGGGCTTCGGTGGGAATCCGCAACAAATAGTCTACTTGGATATGGCTTGCTATTCAAAGTATAACTCATTTAGAAACAACATAAGCACCATATTTTTTTTTTTTAAAAACTCACGTGTCCGGCCGGGCCAGCTTATATATGAACCTCGACTAATCCTAAGACCCATCCTGTCACCCATTTGAGGGGGAGTCTAATGAAAGTCGGAGCAAAGCTTCTTATATATGGATTGGCACCAAAAAAAATTGGTATCATCAGAGAGCTTTCAAACCTGAGACATTAATAGGGAGCAAACCCCTAAATCCCGAATCTTGACCATTTGGCTAACCCCTTGGCATTACATTCTAACACCATTGCCCATAGCATCTGTTGTAGTTCCTCTAATAAAATATAATGCATAGAGATTATATAAGTTATGTCGGTAGTGCTCTTGAGAGAATTATAATAGAGAACCCTTGTCAAGAATAATGGGAGATTTGATGTCTTGCATGGTTGTCTCGGGTTACCCAACATTGCTTTTCTTCTTTCCAAGTTTATATTCGAGTGCAAAAGAATTCGAAGAAAAAAAATGATTAAAAGATAAGACTCTAAGCATAATACATGCGAAGAGTTGTGAAAGTAATTAAGTAGGGGCGGACAGAAAAGAGAGTTACACAGAGGGTCGCGGCTCCCTCAAGTTTCGATGAATTAGTTAGTACCCTGTACAAATTTTGGAGTATATTCGAACAAAAAAAGGCACGTTGACCACCAGAGGTTTTTATAAACGTTATCAGTACTTTCTCTAAATAAAGAACAATTCTAACTTAACCCTCAAAATTTTCCAACAATGCACTGGTTGATGGTGAGGATTTGGTGGACATGATGGAGACAAGGACAGCCATTTGGGTATAAGGAAAACCACGATCTTTGATGCTTGGATGGAAAATATTTCAAGAGATGCTTAATTGGATGGAATTAGGAGGACTAAAGTGTAATCTTTTAGTACTTTCTTTTGGCTGTTCTTTTTTCCTTCTTCCAAGGTTGAATGCCCTTTTGCCATTGTTGATGTACCCCTATTAAATTTCTTTTATTAAAAAAATTTGCTGATAAAAATAAAAACCTTAACTGTAAAATTTCTTAGTAGATTGAAATTTTACGGAGTCTCCCTTCATAGAAAAGCTCAAATATCTGCCATGGTAAGTACGTATGACACAAACATATTGTTGTGATTGGTTATGTGAAAAGTATAACACCCTCCATTATGAGTCAAAATTTAAAAAGGCCACTTTGATCCCTTTTTATGATCTTTTTAACCAAAGAAACCTCTTTTTGTGAATCATTTTTCTTATTATATACAAGGCTATCACAAAGGCCTTAAGCCATGTTTCCATTTCAGCTTTTGCTCCCCCTTTTTTTTTTTTTTTTTTTATCAATATTAATAGCTCGATAACTATACATCGAGAGAAAACAAAAAAGAAATAAAGGACAAACACCAGTTCCACGATTGGGAGATGCTGCCAAGCGGAGGTGCTTGGCAGCGGTGCCAAGTGGCAGTTCATTTCGAGAATCGACGCCTTGGATCATAACCAAGCAATGAAAGATTCAAATCTGTATGCACTCAGATTCAATCTCAGCCGTCCGTGCTGAGACGAACGGCCAAATGCCGCTCAGCACCATGCTTGGCAGCATCCCCAGTTGATGCATTATGTAGAGCATTTCCTCCCATTTCTCTATTGGCTTAATTAGTTGAATTGATTGTAAAGATAATCTCTTTTTTATTTTTTCTTCTCCCAATTGTTTTCTACACCCAGTAGACCTAATCCCATACCGTAAATAACAATGAACACTTTAGCTGTCCTCTAAAGATCGATCCAAAAAAAACACAGAAAAGGAACTTTTTCAAGCACCTTAGAAAAAGAACGACCACAAAATGCCCTAGTTGTCATCTCCTTTGAGAAGAGCTATCAGTCCACAGACACCCCAGTGTGCTAGCTAGCTTTTGATTTGATGCAGAATTTGTAGTAAATTGAAAAAGCCCATTTCATTGACCAAAAAGGCCAACATGATTGAATCTCCTTTGAAGTGATAATCTCGTTCAAAAGCAATTTGGTCAAAGATTCATTTCTCTAGCTAGCTAGAACTCTATTATGTGTGGATCTTTATGTACAATCAATAGAGACTACAAAATTGTCTTGATTCATTCTATGCTTTTCTATGTGATCTCTTTGCATATTATATAGTAGGTAGCAACTAAAATAAGTGAAAGATAATACTTAAACAAAGTTAAAAGACACTTGAGTTGAGTTAATCAAGAGGTGCATGCAGCTAGCTAGCTGCCAATCCATTGAAAACTTGTCTTTACGTACTTTGCAACTTGCAAACTACAGGGTTTGATTTTTTCATCGGTGTTCGCCTATTGTAGAGTACTCGTCAGATCAACACTACCATTTAAGACACACGTACGTCGTGACATAAGAAGAAAAAAAGCGTAGATTATAATGTTCGGTAGGGCCGGTAGACCTACAGACGTTCACAACAAGCTTCGTTGTGTGCATACCTTGTAAATTTCTCAGAATTGCTAAGGTACGTACCTAGTCCCGTTTGAACATTTACGATACGTAACTCCCTTGAATTCACCTTAAATTCATGACATTTTTTAATAGAAGTTTACTCCTATAACATCTGGATGTACATTCATTCATAACATCAAGATAAACACTCGTACGTAACATACAAACGTTATGAATTCATGGTATTGATCGATGGATCGCGGAGTTGGATCTTGATAGCTATAGTGTTGGTCGTTCATTAGATATCATGGATTGATGCTTGTTTGAGTGTCCTTGTGCATGCATATATATAGATATATACACATATATTTAGTAATCCACCTTTCGATTAATCATGCGCATGGTTAATTATATATTAACCCAACTTTTAATCAAAGTGAACGATTCACGAAAAGTAAAGCTACTACACGTACGGTTGGAAACGCAATCGTTACCTAATTCTCTTCTTGTTTTGCATGCATACTATTATATATATTTGGCTAATTAGCCACTTTATTCTTTTTGGAAAATTGTATGCACGCATGCACGCACCCAAATTGCACAAAATATGTGAGCGTGTTTTTTTTTTTTTTTTGGTCAAGCAGAATATCATGTGAGCGTGTTTGATTGTGTGTATAATTCGGGTGTGTGCATCAATAGATGCGAGTGTGTGTGATTTGAATGTGACCATCGAATATTAACTCTCTCTTTTTAACGAGACTAAGGTAATCGGGTTTTTGACGATTAGACCAGAGAGTGCATAGTCTTCATACTCAAGGGCGGAGGTATGCAGGGGTCGGGGGTGGCCTCGGCCCCACCCAGTTTCATATAAAACTGATAAACATATAAAACTTAGAAACATAATTAAAAGAAAGATCAATTTTCATATCGAGAATACAAAATTATGGTAAATGATACAGTGCAACAACGATGATGTGTTTGCCGAATGATATGATAGCAACAATACTTGAAATTAATCCTTCAATTTATCAAAATCGTCCCATAGAAACTCAAGTGAGTGGATTTAATCTTCAAAATCATCGAACAAAAATTTTCATTAATATTTCGGCTCCCTCCGACTTCAATTCCTGACTCCGCCATTGTTCACACTATATCCTACATTTATATATCATTCTTTCTGCCTTACCCAATGTGCTTGCTTGATAGTAAATGCATGAAACTTAAGAGTTTGCTCTCTCTTACGTTTCAAATTAGAAACATTCTATTTGCTATCAACTCTTGTCGGGTTAGCAGATACGGACTCTGTCCAAATTTTTTCCTTCCACTCTCTCTATCTACGTTATCAAACTTCTTAGCTAATTATATGAAAGTACTGGAATAATATACTTAGATGTAGTATATATAATAATGCAAGTGGAAGACACATAGTATAACCACCTCTATCTCACTAATTAGCATAGACCATTGAGATGATAATTTAAAAACTGATAAACATGTCTAAGTGGATTGAATGATTTAACCCAATGGCAACATCTTTACAAGGGATCCTAGCTAATTGCATGTACACCACGCTAATCAATAATTAAAGAGATTTGGGAAGATGCGGTTCCTCTTTCTAAACATGGTTTAAAATTAAATGGAGATCGTTATCTAAGCTCTAAACCAGTTTATGGTCTCAAATGAACCCTTAAGCTGCTTCTTCCTCCTCCTCCATTGGACATTAAACTTGGAAGCTAATCATTCGATACGGCACGCCATCCCATCTTTGTTTGAAAATTAAAAAAAAAAGAATTTTTGAGGATAGAGTAAGATTAAGGAAAATTTGCAGCTCACAACAGTAAAAGATTTGAGTTATTATTTTACAACTATCACAAAAGTGTGTGTGTGTATATATATATATATATTTTAGAAATACAAGAATCTCGCAATTCATTGAAGAAATCACAAGTTGTGTACTTGTGCTCATTATAGCATCTAGCAATTACTTCTTTTTTTTTTTTTTGAAAATGGCATACCGACATTTATTTATTTTTTGTCAATATTAATTGTCTATATTGGCGGGGTGTTAGTATGTCAGTCCACATAAGGTTCAGAGGCTGTGCATAGCCCTGAAACCCAACTCCACGCCTCGCGGGGCTGTACAGTCCATCCCAACATTTGATCGACTTGGGTTGAGATGTCGTTACACTACTTTTTAAGGAGCAACGCGTCAGCGGTCGATCCGGGTTATCGTACCCGCTCCCTCAATCAAATAAGAAATGTGTCTCGATCGTTCATTATAAGGCCAACCATTGGTTTTGGAGGTCATGTCCTTTAATTAGGTTGCCTTTTGTTTGATTGGCAACGGTAAAAGTACTCATAACTAAAGTGAGTAATTGGATGTTGAATGCAGAAAATTGACAGTGTGTTAGAATCATACAGTCTTATTGATTCAACGACGGATCTTAGTGTCTAGCGTTTTTTGGACAAATATTAGTATTGTCGTCTCCTTCTTGCAATAATTGATCAAGATCGATCATTATATTCAATTCGTTTACCTATTTATTTATACATATGTCCTAATCATCAATGTCATCTTTTTATAATCAGGTGTTCGGACCAACTTACGTGCACCTCGACTAATTCGAAGGATCATAAACCCAGCATTCAATACTACCGGGAATCCCACATAAAGCCGGATCGAATTTTATGCTAGCTGTTGTTTTAACTTGTTTGTGGGATGACAAAGAGGTAGAGATTGAAAGAGAAATGGGTCTATGGCCTAGCGGCAAGTGCTCATAGGAGAAGTCTCAAGTTCGAATAAATAGATCAGCTACGTGTTCGACCTGCTGTTCTAATCTAACTTAAAAGATTCTCATCCTTGTAAGAATTCAAAAAAAAAAACATACAAAAGAAAAACACAAAAAGAGATTACAAAAGTAACTAGGCCTTTTTCAAATGTGTGTCAAATTATGTCGATGTTATTACATTTTATTGTTCATAGGACCCACACTCCGTGCACCAGCATTTATTTAAAATAAAAATAAAAATATCTAGTTTATGGATTACAATGACATAGAATTATATTATTGGAACCAAAAGAAGTCATTATTTTTGTTAGTTTAATCAGAAACTTAATGTAGAAGGAATTAATTTGGTGTGGAAAAAAATGGAAGTGCGTCATCACCATGTTAGTATTATCTAACTTATTAATTTGATCTAAAGTTACATAATAAAAAAAAAAAAAGAAAGAAAAGAAAACCTAGTGAAATCAGCCATACGTACCTTAACACGTGTCCTGCTGTGTTGGTATAAAATGCTAAAGTATACTCACGAAAACATATATTCGTATCAAAAGTAACTTCATGTTAAACTTCCTTTTGCAACCCGAATAAATTTCATAGCAGAGTTCAGTTCCTTTATTTTTGATACTCTACTTTATCTTAAGCTTATTACTCACATAAATCCTTTGAAATGGCTTTCGCTACCGTTCTCAATTTACGTTCTGCGCTCGTGCTCTCATTCTCCGCAGTTGCGAATTTTAGTTGGTTGAGAGGTTTTCGAAAGACTCTTTTTGCCCGTGATTGCGTAACAGCACCAGCTCGCGTATTATGTGACATACTATGCTAAACGCGCGTACAAACACTGAAACACACTCACATGACATGCGGAGGCCACACGCACAAACACCTCCGGTGTGTGGGGGACCCACGTGGCGGCTTGTGATTGTGTTCGTGGTTTAACGTAAGATTTGTAAATTCTGAAACTAATTAATTCTGGCTTATGTAAGGTCCCTTCTGTTCTCAACTAGATTCAGCCCAAAAGGCATATATAGCTAGCACTTTTTGTTCTGAAACATGGGCCCTTTGTCGATAATTGGGCTAAAGGCCAGATCTTTAAATCCAAGAAACATGGGCCTTTGGAAACATGGGCCTTTTGTTTTATATACACATACATATGTGAAGTATAACATCGACCCTCGGTTTGGTCCAAAGGTCGTGTAGCAGTACTCCTTATAAGCGTGAGGTCTAAAATTCGACTACTATATATGAACACAAAGTTAGCCCTCATATTAGTCGGTTTAGTTTATTTTGGTATAAATTTTTTCAACATAAAACCATCGTCCACTGAATTCAAAAACTAGCAAAAACAAACCGGTTTGGTTTGGTTATTCTTTCAGCCTTAATTTTTTTAAGAATACACTGTATCGAATAAGTATATTTATTTTGGTTGAACATTTATCGGACCTAATTTATTTTTATTTTATTGAGCTGTATGATCTACTTACTTAAAATTTTACATGAATTTTCATTTATTATGAACTTTTACAAATGATCTAGTGCGAATAATTTAAAAAAAAAAGAAATCATAAGCAAAACTATAAGACTTTTGTACTTTTTTTTAATTTAGGGACTCGCTTAACCCCTAACAGCTCGGTTGGTAGAAGTTAAGATTTTAGAGGTGAGAGGGGGATATAGTAAGAGGGGAATAAAGAGGGGGATATGATATGAGGATAGATTATTTTAGAAGGAGAGATTAAAAATTACTACTTGGTTTGTTTAGAATTTTTAAAGAAAGTGGACATGAAGGGCTGGATAACGTAAAATGAAGTCAAATACCTATTTTATATTATATTCGGGGATAAAGATATCCGGGGAGAATTTTATATTCGAAGGAGCAAACAAAACGACGGATATGGCCAAACCGGATATTTATATCCGGTACAAAGCGACATCCCCTCCAATATATGGCTAACAAACGAGATGTTTTTCAGTGTCGGGTGGACACGGGCCATGTGGTGCCGAGCACGTATCTCAGCTGTCCAAACGTGTTTTGGACGGTCTAGTGTGGGTAATTTTTTAGTGTAAAATTACCAAAAACACCCCATCAAATCCAAACAGATCTGGACCGTCCAAAACACGTTTGAAAGGCTGAGATGCGTGCTCGACACCACGTGGCTCGTGCCCACCCAGCACTGAAAAATTTCTCCTAGCAAACAAGCTGCACTGGCTGCACAGGACTAGTGGAGCCGCCCTTTACTAGAAAGGATATCTGGTCTTGATTAGGGTCCCTTGTATTGTACTATCTGGTTTCATGCATGTATGTTTCGTTTTCGTTTCATTTTCAAATAAAAATCTAGCTAGCTACGTACTGCATGCATCCAACGCGCAGTAGGTCTTTGAAACTTGGGGTTTCATTACTTCGGTAGGGTACATGACAAGTATTCATGAAAGAGCAATGAACGAATCAAAATTCACCGATATTTTTTTAAAAAAATTTGTTGCTTTGCACTCCAATTTTTCTCCTCAAAATATCTATTGGACGCAAACTGTCACACAACACTTACATATATAAAGTTCTCACACGCATGTGTGAGGTCATGCATCCACATGGGTGTGTGTATACTTTTTTTTGTATAATGTGTGTGTAGTAAAATAATTGTCCATTAAAAATTACTATATTAGACAATGTATGATGTTTTCGAATTGTTTGGAGATACGCTTTATATTATAACGTATACAAAATTGACTTGTTTAGCTTTAGAAAACTTACAAAAACGGGTGGATTTGTAAACTGTTTACCCGTTAATCTTATGCACGTACGTGGGATATTATTTGCCTCCTGGGTGGTGTAAAAAGTTCTATAATCAGATAATTGCGGGTAGGTCAGTAAAGGAGTCGAAAATATTAGAACATTTAGATCCGTTTGTGAAGTTTTTTAGCGAAATCAAACTCGAGGTGAACTCAATGAAAATTTGTTTAGCCGAACTCAAGCTGGAATATATATAAATAAAAGGACACTATCGGTCCGAAGTAAAAACTACTCCTACAAACCAAAACAACAAACAAAAACAAAAATACAACACAAAAAAAAAAAAAAAACCAAAAAAACCGCAAGGAACCAAAAATGCTAGAGCCGGACCCATTGATCACGCTCGTGAAGATGGGTGGAGTGGTCAAGGGAGTGGCTAGGTATGGAAAGAGCAACCGATATCGTTGAATAAACATTAATTGCACAAGTTTTTTTTTGGGTAAAAAATTGCACATGTTTTGTTTTGTTTTATACGCCGGCCACATTATCAACTGGTAGGTGGGGCCACATACCACTTTAAAACTTTGGAAGTTATATGAGTCTCCACATTACGAGAAGGAGGAGTGTTAGGTACAAAAAAAATCTATCCGGAAATTATTCTGAATGAGCAAATCAACGGTACAAATACAATTCAAAATGAATTTATACCATTGATTTGCTCTTTCGGGATAATTTCAGGATAAATTGTCTTTGCACTTAGCATTTCTCTTAGGTGGAAGAGAAAACTCCAAGTTTTCTACCAACACCAATTGTGGGTTCCACCATACGTACATTATAATAATTTAAACCGTTCATCTTGTAGAACTCGAAGAATAGTATATCTTAACAAAAAATCAATTTTATTGGACATGGATAGGTATATAAAAAATCAAAGTTTGGTTTAAAAAATCGACGGTAGATAAATTTAAAGTTAAACTATCCATAGCCGTCTATTTTATAAACTAAAATTTAATTTTTAATATACCTATCGATATCCGATAAATATAATTTTTTTGTCAATATACTACTCTGCGGATCCTATAAGATGAAAAAAGGAAAACTTTCCTCGTCGTTACACTTTACTTTACATCCTCTTGCCTTTTACCCACTCCATATAAAGGGTACAAGCACTTCTACTAATATTCACAGCTCAAACCAATTTCAAATAGCCATAAGCTTGTAGGCCTTTGTGGTAAAGAAAAAAAAAAAATGGTGCACCAGGCATTGTCCGAACAAATCCAATTCCCTCACAAAAAGATCGTCGACGAGGTGTCTGGATGGCTCGCAGTATTCGACGATGGCTCGGTCGATCGGACCTGGACCGGGCCTCCTGAGGTCAAGTTCCTGTCTGACCCGGTCCCGTCCCACGAAGACTTCGTGGACGGTGTCGCCACCCGTGATGTGATTGCGGACGTAGAATCGGGCCTCCGAGTCAGGATTTATTTACCCAAGATGGAAACTAAGGATGATGAGCAAAAGTTGCCAATCTTGCTTCATTTCCACGGTGGCGGCTTCTGCATCAGCCAAGCCGACTGGTACATGTACTATCATGTCTACACCCGGCTTGCGCGTGAAGCCAAGGTCATTTGTGTCTCTGTATTCCTTCGTCGTGCCCCCGAAAATCGCCTCCCGGCTGCTTGCGATGACAGCTTCTCCGCCCTCCTCTGGTTGAAATCCTTGGCACTGGGTGTCGGAGCGCACGAGCCGTGGCTCGAAACTCACGCCGACTTCAGCCGCATATTCCTAATTGGAGATAGCTCCGGCGGCAATTTGGTCCATAACGTGGCCGCACGTGCCGGAGAAGTGGACTTGAGTCCGGTATGAATTAGTGATAATGATAAGTACGGTTTTTTTTTTTTTTTTTATATCAAAGAAGAACATCATATTTTTATAGCAAATAAGTATTGTTATTTCTAGCTCATACATAAAACAAGAAGGCTCTGTTTTTTTTTATGTAAAATATTTTTTGAAAAATAAACTTTACAATTTTTTTTTCTATGTTTGATTGGAGCACGAAAAATATTTTCTAAAATAATAGTAGATTGTTGTTTGGGAAATATTTTAATTGAGTAAACTCTATCTCTCCTCCTCTCTCTCATTTTCTATCTAATATGATTTGGGAAAAGAAGAGAATGAAACACGTGATATTGTAAAATGTCTGATCATCGGGGTGAAATGCAAAAAAGACTTACGGCCAAAATTAGAGGAAAGCAATTTCACTCCCTTGGTGCAAAATATTTTACCATGAAAATATTTCCTTCCTCCTTTTTCTAGCTAGTGAAACCACGGAAAGTGGGTAAAATAATAAATGGAGCCTTAGTAACATAAAGAGATTAAATTATTTCCACCGGCGGTTGAAAACTCCACTTTTCCACCATCACCTTTTTTGGTTTTACCGTGTGTTTATTGTTGATCTGAACAGTTTATCTTGTAGACCCTACATAGTAGTATATCCATATAAAAATTAAAATTGATCAGATATTGATAAGAGTATAAAAAATTAAATTTTGCTTTGTAAAATAAATAGTTTTTTTTTATTATTATTGACAGAAATCAGATCGTCTATTTTATAAACCAAAATTCAAATTTTGATATATTTATTGACTTCCGATCAAGTTGTTTTTTTGCATGGTACTCCTATATTGCGGTTATTAAAATATGAACGATTCATATCACAATAATAGATACTCGGTGAGACCCATAATAGATGGTGGTGGAAAAATGAGATTTTATACCGGCGATAGATTGAATTTATTCTCTAAAATAAAATATGAAACAGAAGAATAATAGAGATAACACTTACGTACCATTATTGCTAACAGGTGAGGCTGGCCGGAGCAATCCCGATCCACCCGGGTTTCGTCCGATCCACCCGGAGCAAATCGGAGCTGGAGCAACCCCAGGCGCCTTTTCTCACATTAGACATGTTGGACAAGTTCCTGAGCCTGGCACTACCGGTGGGAGCCACCAAGGACCACCCAATAATGTGTCCGATGGGAGATGAAGCGCCGCCCTTCGCCGCCCTGAATCTGCTGCCGATCCTCTTGTGCGTGGCGGAGATGGATCTGATGAAGGACACGGAGATGGAGTACTACGAGGCGCTGAAGAAAGCGAACAAGGACGTCGAGCTGATGATTAACAAGGGAATGATTCACAGCTTCTACCTGAACAAGATCGCCGTTGATATGGACCCACTGACCGGAGTTGAAACGGGGAAGCTTATTGCTGGGATTGCTGATTTTGTCAAAAGACACTAAAAAC
Organism: Rhododendron simsii; assembly: GCA_014282245.1. NCBI lineage: Eukaryota > Viridiplantae > Streptophyta > Magnoliopsida > Ericales > Ericaceae > Rhododendron > Rhododendron simsii. The sequence goes on along the minus strand of CM024959.1, from coordinate 7,706,021 downwards.
ACAGTTGCAACTAGTTTCAATTACAGTTGGGTACTTGGGAGTTTGTCTCGTTTCGTTTAGTTTATCATTTGATCAAATACGTTCAGAACCGTTGGATGTACGTGAATTCCGCAATAAGTTAGCGTAATGTGCGAATAGCGAACGGGCACATTTATATTCGGATGTGTGTTTCCACGTCTGGATTTAAAGCGTTATTATTTTCTTATGTGCCTTATGCTTATTATGCTTGATAATGTACTGGTGCATGGAACTCACACCACATATGTGTGTGCCTGAACAAAGCAAGTCTACCTTTATGTTAAATTTCATGTCAAAGTCAAAATTCGGCATAAAGATGACAAAACCATCTCTACCCCTCTACCAAATTGTGATTCATTTTTATGTCAAATTCTCGCAACGTTATTTTTGGTGTCAAATTTTTCATCAGCTTCGACAATTTACAAATTTGCAACATCATCTAAACCATTTGATATGCATCGTAAAATGAGATGGATTTAATATAATTTTGCAAATTTGCCATCTCACAAAATGGGTGGGTTTGCTCTAGGATGGCTAAAAGATGTCCAATTGTCTAGGCATTTTTTAGACTTGTTTAGCTTTAGAAAACTTACAAAAACGGGTGGATTTGTAAACTGTTTACCCGTTAATCTTATGCACGTACGTGGGATATTATTTGCCTCGCGGGTGGTGTAAAAAGTTCTACAATCAGATAATTGTGGGTAGGTCCGTAAAGGAGTCGATAATATTAGAACATTTAGATCCGTTTGTGAAGTTTTTTAGCGAAATCAAACTCGAGTTGAATTCAATGAAAATTTGATGAGCCGAACTCAAGCTGAAATATATATAAATAAAAGGACACTATCGGTCCAAAGTACAAACCATTCCTACAAACCAAACCAACAAACAAAAACAAAAATACAACACACAAAAAAAACCAAAAAAGCTGCAAGGAACCAAAAATACTGGAGCTGGACCCATCGATCACGCTCGTGAGGGTAGATGGAGTGGTCATGGGAGTGACTAGATATGGGAAGAGCAACCGACATAGTTGAATAAACATTAATTGCACATGTTTTTTTTTGGGTAAAAATTTGCACATGTTTTGTTTGGTTTTGTTTTGTACGCCACATTATCAACTGGTAGGTGGGACCACATACCACTTTAAAACTTTGGAAGTTATATGAGTATCCACGTTAGAGCATCAGCAGTGGAATAAGCAAATGTGAATAATCAAAACATGTCATATCATATTTTGATTATCCATTTAGAGGTTGCTAAATTTAGCAATGTCAAATCTCACATTGGTTATTTTTTCCCATAATCAAAACCAATGGACCCTCCAAATTTTTTCCCTTCAGTTCACGCATATTTTTTGAAAAAGCGATTTTTGAAGGGAAAAAAAATAGTTTATGTTAGAAACAGTTTTTCAAAAAACACACTTTGTTCACTTAAAAACTGTAAATACAATTTTGAAAGAATTGTACTTACACAAATAGTTTTGAAATTTTAAAAACTATAAATACAGTCTTTTAAAAATAGATTTTGTGTAAAAAACAGCTTTCTATAAAAGAGTCTTGAAATTTCAAAAATAGTTTTTTGAAAAACACACTTTATTTACTTACAGTTTTTAAAATTTTTGAAAAAATTGTGTTTTTTTTTAAAAAAAAGGTTATGAAAAAAACAGAAAAAAATCTGAAAGTTACAGTTTTTTAAAAATATTTTTTGAAAACATTGTTGAGAGAGAGAGAGAGAGAGAGAGAGAGAGAGAGAGAGAGAGAGAGAGAGAGAGAGAGAGAGAGAGAGAGAGAGAGAGAGAGAGAAGGTTTTTGTGTAATATTGGTGTACTTAATTGAGAGATAAAATTTGATTATTAACAAAATATTGCTAACTTTGATTATTGAAGAGCCAAAATTTGATGAGTTATTAAAAGGTTGCTAGGTTTGGTTATTCCAATGTGAGCACTTTTTTTTATCAAACATTGCTAACTTTAACAATTTTTTGTTTTGCTTATTCTACTGTGGATGCTCTTACATGGAAGAGGAGTGTTAGGTATAAAAAAAATCTATCCGGAAATTAGTCCGAATGGGCAAATCAACGGTACATATACAATTCAAAGTGAATGTATACCATTCATTTGCTCTTTTGGGGTCATTTTTGAATAATTTTTTTTTGCACTTAGCATTTCTCTTAGGGGGAGACTCCAAGTTTTCTACCAACACCGATTGTGGGTTCCACCGTACGTATATTGTAATAATCTAAACCGTTTATCTTGTAGAACTCGAAGAATAGTATATCTTCACAAAAAATCAATTTTATTGGACATGGATAGGTATATAAAAAATCAAAGTTTGGTTTAAAAAATCGACGGTAGATAAATTTAAAGTTAAACTATCCATAGCCGTCTATTTTATAAACTTAAAATTTAATTTTTAATATACCTATCGATATCCGATAAATATGATTTTTTTTTTCAATATACTACTCTGCGGATCCTATAAGATGAACGGTTCATATTACTGAAAATAATGCCCGGTGGGATTTGCAATGCATGGTGAAAACCATGGGGGTAGGTGTGGTTTCCACCTAAGGTGGAAAGAATTTTAACTCAAGTTATGTATATAGGAATACTATTTAACAAAGGCCCATGATTTTCCCACTCTCCAAATCACTAAGGGCCTGTTTGGATGCCACAATAGAAAGATGTATCATAATATACACTGTAACGACCCGAATTTTGACCCTAATTTTTTTTTCATATAAAAATTCGTCTTGTTATTCTAAATATTATTAGTTAATCATATCAGATAGTTTAATTATATTAATTAGTAGATTGGTTAGATTTTAACTTCATTAGCAATTTGAATTATAAATAAATATATCCTATTTGTGTTATATGTATATAGATATACTCTATTTTCTACCTTAATTACTTTTCCCTAAAATAAGAGATGTTGTTCCCTTCTTTTCAGCCGTTTCTCACTCTCTCCCAAACTGCCTTGCCCACTCTCCCTCATCTCCCCCGAATATCTCTCCCTCTCTCACACTTCCCCCCACATTCCACCACTTGAACCCCACTCCTCCCTCACCTCTATAATAATACCACTCTCTTCTCCATCCTAAATTTACAATACAATACTCCTAGTACACGGCAAAAACAGAAACAAGAAAAGAGAGAGAGAGGGGTACTATGTACGTGGGGAGAGAGAGATAACTACCACCATCCTTATTTATTCTACTTCTTCTTCCACACCATTTTCACCTACTAATCACCACGGTACCAACCCATTTTCCACCTCTCGGCACACCATCTCCTACCGCCATTACCGCCTCCTCCTCCGGCCTGTACCCACCCCTACCCCGCCTTCTGTAAACTGCCATTTCAGCCGTGGGTGTGTGCACAGAGCACACGCCAATTGTTTCGGTGTACGCCGCGCCGCGGGCCCCGATGGAATGCCACCGGACGCCGCCTTGAATTTTCGGAACCACCACAGCATCCTCCGTTCATCCCAACCCGTTCCTGTGGACTCCGTCGTCGTCGCCTCTGTTTTACGAAAACCAACCCGGAACCCATTTTCGCTTTTCGTCCGGCACCGTTATCCACTTTTCGACCGAAACTAAGGTATTACAATCCTTCTCCTACTTCTCCCTAAGTATATTTAGCCCGTAAATGACGATTTTATCGAGTTGGAACGGAGGAAAACGGCCCACGGATCAAAATCCAGTAACATGAAAATTTCCCCTGTTTTTCGGAATGAACACTGTTTATAACCGTTGAAATTTTGAGAGAATGGTACTGATATTACAGCTTGCCCCTTGTGCTTATGTTGATTCCAGATTCGACCCTAAAACTATGTTTTTGTCTCATTGACCACTACTTTTACGCTTTAAAGTTTAAAATGTTAAATGTATGTTAGGTATCACTAATTTGTCTTGATGTTATTAATAAATGTTTGTAATACTTGTTAATAGTATCGCTAATTTCATTAACAGTTGCCATACTTGTTTATACCAAAAGATCATATACTCTTTATAGATTACTGTTATTAGTTTCTTAGGTTACTAATGATAACACTAAGACAAAATAAAAAGTAAAGGTAAGTAGACTTTAGTTTAGAAAGTAAACAAAATATTTTATAAATTTAGCAATCACTTATTTAACTTGACATCTTTACTAATCAATCTTATAAATATATCGAGTAAATAACCATGATGCTCCTTTATACAAAATTAAGATTTCAGAGCATAGTGCATTTGTAGTATAATGAACTTAATTATCTAAATTTCTAATTTACTTAGTAAGATAAAACATTTGAAGTTTTAGAAATTTATAAAATTGGAATTTACATGTTCGGTCAATAAAATTGTAAGAATATCAAAAAGCATTGGCCCAATCTCAAACCCTTTTTTGTGTTTACTTATCTGCACAGTATCAATTGCCATATTGCTTTCCTGTCAAATTGTATCATGTTATTCATTGAGTTGTCATTGGAATTATCATGTTGTACGTGTTAGAATGGACTTAGGTTCACGGGATGGTTTCGAGTAGTGATTCATGTAGACGATGTTAAGTAAATGGAAATTGATAAGTGTTGAGGTGTGAGGTTGTGGAATGTGATTTGAGCCATGGCTATGGCAAGGGTAACCAATGGGGCCCTGTGTTGAAATGGGTAACCAATGGGGCCCAGTGTTGAGAAATGTTGTGACGTTGATGTATGATACGTCATGGGAAGTTTCTCTTGGAAAAGAGAATGGGTCCCATGAGACGGTTATAGTTAGCGTGGGGTAGTGGATGTCCGACCCTAATGTACAATGCGTCATGGGATGACTCGATCCTCCTGTTATGGTCTTAAGTGAGAACATACTCGGAACATAACTTAGGTGCGCTCACCTAAGACCCTGGTGCAGGACAAGCAAGAGGAAGGGTGGACCCATGAGACGGTTGTAGTTAGTGGATGTGGGAGGAAAGGATCTCGTGGAGATGATCCTTAGATTACATGTAAGTTGATGGATAGTAAAGAAAAAGACGATGTGTTATTACTCTGTACCTTCTATGTATTATGAATTATTATCTTGTTGATTTGCTAATTGTAAAGTAAGGGGTTGGTAGGATTAGGATTATTCTACTGGGTGAATTATCACTCACGGATACGTTTGTATTCTGGCAAATCGTTTGCTTCGGCGTTCAATTTGCCAGAGTGTGCAGGATTCCGCAGTGGAGCAGTTGATACAAGTGGGATTCCTGGAACACAGAGTCTGGGCCAACGTTGCTTGGAATTCGTGTCAAAACTAGAGTCGCTCTGGAGTTGTTTTTGCTAAATAAATGTACATAGATTTTTGTATTATTTTGAAATTGAAATTTTTGTGTAAGGATAAATGGGGGCCTAGAAGTTTGTAAAATTCAGAGTATTTTAAGAATAATGCGCCCGAAATTCCTTGAAAAATCGGGGCGTTACATACACCCTTCTAATACGTGGGTCCTCCTATATGGCGTGGTTTGGCGAGCCAATAACCGGGGTGATATCTTAATACCCCCTCCTCCATAACCCCCTTAATACCCCCCAAGGGGGGCTTACACATGGCTATGGTGGGAGCCGGCAATGTGAAATCCCCCTTTATAATGCCCCCCTCTCTCATTCAATTACAAAACAACCTTATTCCCCCATTTTATACATCACCCAAACTAAGTGTTATTTAATCCATCCGTCACATCAATGTGGACCCACCCTTCTTACATAATACCTCCAAACCTAATACGTCATCTAAACGAGCCCTAACCGCATTAAAATACGACAATTAATTCAGGATGCCTTTGATTGTTTGACAGTTTAACTCACATGCAATAGACTACGTCTTTGCAACCTATACCAACCTTTGGGACGTTCTCATCGGAGCCCATGACTCCATAGCCATGGCCGGTGGCCCCCAAGAGTTTTTTGCTAGCAATGAGAGTTGAATTTTTAAAGTTGGGAATAAACCCGTGACAAGTGTTTTAATTGGGTTCTGCTTGACCCATCCCTCGAGATTAAGTAGGAAGATTTGTTACTACTACGTATATGCACGCACAAATTTATACTATTCCCCAACAACAAAAGCGATTCAATGATCACAAAATTACTTGTATATTAAACCCTTCTAAAGTAGCACAACCTGAATTTAATAATATCCTAATCCTTCCATTTTAACTTTAATTAGCATGTCAAAACTTTTGCCTGGCAAAGGATCATCTCCGAAAAGGAGTAGTACTTCTTTTTCTTTTTTTCTTTTTTGGGTAATGCAGGGTATTTTGGACTCATTTGCGCGTACCTTAGACTAATTCCTACATGTAGCCCTTTTCGTGGCCGTTTTACACGCTACGTGATGTGAGGTGGACTTTTGGCAACATTTTGTTTCAACTTTTATCAAACAGGCCTGTCATGATTCACAACACGAAATCATGTTTAAAGAAATGCAACTACGTACTATTAAATTGCCGATGATCAAAACAAAACTGCAACTATAGAAATTGCTGGTTGACGAAGAGAGAAATGGAGTAGGTATTGTTTTAAGTTCGTTTATTCAAATTGTTCACAATGGCCTCAACTGTTTTTGTTTGTTTTCTTTGGTCTAATTTAAAAAAATTGGGTCCATGCACTAAGCATTAAATAAGATTTGGAAGAAACGGAGTAATTGAGAGGGGTGGACTATCACATCATTATCATTAAACTTCGGTCAAGATTATTAATACTCTACATTATCTTAAGCTTATTACTCACATAAATCCTTCAAAATGGCTTTCGCTACCGTTCTCAATCCGCGCTCTGCGATCGTGCACTCATTCTCCGCAGTCGCGAATTTTAGTTCGTTGATTGAGAGGTTTTCGAAAGACTCTTCCATGCTCGCGATTGCGCACCCGCCCGCGTATTATGTGGCATACTATGCTAAACTCGCGTACAAACACACTCACACGACATGTGGAGCCCACACACAAACACTTCCAGTGTGTGGGGGACCCATGTGGTGACGGCTTGTGATTGTGTTCGTGGTTTAACATAAGATTTGTAAAATCTGAAACTAATTAATTCTGGAGTATGTAAGGCCTTTACCGTTCTCAACTAGATTCAGCCCAAAAGGCATATATAGCTAAGCACTTTTTGTTGTGAAACATGGGCCTTTTGTTGATAATTGGGCTAACGGCCAGACGGTTAAATCCAAGAAACATGAGCCTTTGGTTTATATTTGGGCTAACGGCCAGACGGTTAAATCCAAGAAACATGAGCCTTTGGTTTATATTTGGGCTAAAGGCCAGATCTGGCATATAGGACGCAAACCAAAGATCAAATTCAAAAATTAATGTAAGCAAGAGATAAGAAATGACTAATACTAGTATTATTTTGGTGAATTTTGTGCCAGTTGAGTGTCAAATGCCCTCTAATTTTGTTTTATATACACATACATATGTGAAGTGTAACATTGACCATGGGTTTGGTCCAAAGGTTGTGTAACAGTACTTATTACAAGCGTGAGGTCTGAGGTTCGACTACTATATATAAACACGAGGTTAGCCCTCGTATCAGTCGGTTCAGTTTATTTCGGTATAAATTTTGTCGAAATAAAACCATCGTCCACACCTAATTCAAAAACTAGCAAAAACAAACCGGTTTGGTTTAGTTATTCTTTCACCCTTAATTTTTTTTTTAGAACACACTAGTATATTTATTTGATTGAACATTTATCAGACCTAATTTAATTTAATTTATTGAGCTGTGTGATCTACTTACTTACAATTTTACATGAATTTTCATTTATTAATAACTTTTACAAGTGATCTAGTGCGAATAATATTTTTAAAAAATGAAATCATAAGCAAAACTGTACATTTTTTTAATTTAGGGACTCACTTAACCCCTAACAGCTCGTTTGGTAGAAGTTAAAATTTTAAAGGTGGGAGGGGGATGTAGTAAGAGGGGAATAAAGAGGGGGGGGGGGGGGGGGGGGGGGGGGGGGGGGGGGTTATGATATGAGGGCAGATCATTTTTTTAAAAGTTACTTGGTTTGTTTTATTGTTTAGAATTTTTCAAGAAAGTGGATATTAGGGCTGGATAACGTAAAATGAAGTCAAATACCTATTTTGCCCTTACAATTAAATGCAATTACAAATGCCAGCAAATTGAGATTAATGTAATTTCACTGGGTCTTAGTGTCTCTCGTTTCTTTTCTTTACCCCAATTTCTTTTTTGCTAAATTATTCTTTACCTCAAAGTAAATGTAATTTCCTCTCTCTCTCTCTCTCTCTCTCTCTCTCTCTCTCTCTCTGTGTGTGTGTCTGCGGATTACCACCACCACCGAAACACCACTGCTGCCATCGGGGCCCTCTTTCTCCATTAGTCCATTCCCTGTTCACTTTCCTCTTCACTCAATTGGTTCAAAAATATGTATTGACAAAATACATCCATGAATTAAAACAAAATACATAATATTCATTCAAATCAAAGCCCTTTGAGCCCACGATTTTTGTATTGTTTACGGTACAATCAGAGAGCAACAAAACCATTACTATTTGACAATTGCCACGCGTGCAAAGGAAAAAGGGTAGAAAAAACTGGTTGGGGCAGAGGGTCATTTTGGTAAAGTGATACTCCCTCTGTCCATTTTTAAATATCCTGCTTGGTAACTCCAACTTATTAAAAAGACATCATCATTATACCTTTCACATTAACTTTTTCCTCTACTTTCCCTATTTATCCATCATCATTACATTTTTATTCACTCACTTTTCAAAATGGAATCTACTTTTAAGGACAAAATAGACTATTCACCAACTTTTACCCACTAACTTTACAAAATGAACATTTATTAAGGGACAGTCCAAAATAAAATACCGAACCATAAATAAGGAACGGAGGGAGTAGCATATAATTTGGATTTGGGGGTGTGTCCAAAATTAAAGCCCACCCCCTGTCGCGCGATAAAGATATCGGGGGAGAATTTTATATACCATTCAAAGGAGCAAACAAACAACGGATATGCCTGAAACGGATATTTATATCCGGTACAAAGCCACATCCCCTCCAATATATGGCTAACAAACGAGATGTTTTTCAGTGCCGGATGTGCACGGGTCACGTGGTGTCGAGAATGTATTTCGGCCGTTCAAACGTATTTTGGACGATCCAGATTTATTTGGGTAATTTTTCAGTATATAATCATCAAAACACCCTCTCAAGCCCAAACAGATCTGAGTTGTCCAAAATACGTTTAAACGGCCAAGATGTGTACTCAGACCCCCGTGGCCCGTACCCACCCGGCACTGGAAAATTTCTCCTAACAAACAGGGTGCACAGGAGTACAGGACTAGTGGGGCCGCCCTTTTCTAGAAAGGATACTTGTGAGACAAGTGGAAGCCGCCGCCCTTTACTAAAAGGAGGCGGGGGGGCTGCTCCCCCCAAGCTGCTCCCCTTGCTGCTGCCCGGGCTTTCCGGGCCCACTCCGGTCTCGCTCCGATGATCGGAAACGTTCACTTTGTAGAGCTCGTCGAGTAGAACAACCATGTCAAAAATCAGCTTGATTGGATATCATTAAGTGCCTGATCGGAGCCTTTTTATCTTAAGAAGAATGGATCCGAAACACTGGATCAAATCCATTGTAACCCATGGACCGAGAGTTATATGGGCTCCGATCAGGCACTTAATGATATCCAATCAAGCTGATTTTTGACATGGTTGTTCTACTCGACGAGCTCTACAAAGTGAACGTTTCCGATTATCGGAGCGAGACCGGAGTGGGCCCGGAAAGCCCGGGCAGCAGCAAGGGGAGCAGCTTGGGGGGGAGCAGCCCCCCCGCCTCCTTACTAGAAAGGGAATCTGGTCTTGACTAGGGACTCGGGGGGGCTGCTCTCCCCCTTGGGGAGAGCAGCGTGCTGCTGCCCCCTTTTTGGGGCCCATCACGGTCTTGCTCCGATGATCCGAATCGTTCACTTTGTAGAGCTCGTCGAGTAGAACAACTATGTAAAAAATCAGTTTAATTGGATATCATTAAGTGCTTGATCGGAGCCTATATAACTCTTGGTCCATTGGGAATAATGGATTTGATCCAGTGTTTCGGATTCATTCTTTTCAAAGTAAAAAGGCTCCGATCAAGTACTTAATGATATCCAATTAAGCTGATTTTTTGCATAGTTCTTCTACTCGATGAGCTCTACAAAGTGAACGATTCGGATCATCGGAGCGAGATCGGAATGGGCCCCAAAAAGGGGGCAGCAGCACGCTGCTCTCCCCAAGGGGGAGAGCAGCCCCCCCGAGTCCTTGACTAGGGGTCCCTTGTATTGTACTATCTGGTTTCATGCATGTATGTTTCGTTTTCGTTTCATTTTCAAATAAAAATCTAGCTAGCTAAGTACTGCATGTATCCATCGCGCTGTAGGTCCTTGAAACTTGGGGTTTGATTACTTCGGTAGGATATATGACAAGTATTCATGAAAGGACAATGAACAAATCAAAATTCACCGATATTTTTTTAAAAAGTTTGTTGCCTTGCTCTCCAATTTTTCTACTCAAAATGTCTATTGGACGCAAACTGTCACACAATACTTACATATATAAAGGTCTCAAACGCATTACGCATGTGTGAAGTCATGCATCCACATGGGTGTGTGTATACTTCTTCTTTTTTTTTGTGTCATGTGTGTGGTAAAATAGTTGTCCATTAGAAATTACTATATTAGACAAATTGTATGATGTTTCCGAATTGTTTGGAGATACGCGTGATATTATAACGTATGCAACATTGAGTTGTTGTATGATGTTTCCGAATTGTTATGGCTCATTTTATCAAATTTCGTGGCCCGTTTTATATTTGAGTGTACGGCAAACCCGTTACGATTTCTTTGAGTACTCATTTTATGAATTTAATTTGATGGCTCGATATATGAACTTTTAGGTGGTTTATTTTATGATTTTTTGTGGTGTAGTTACATATTTTTACGGTGTTGTTTATGAATTTTGTGATTAAAAAAAGACGGTTCAAAATTATAAATTTTTTGTAGTGTTTTATGTACGACTTTTCGTGGTCCAATATACAAATGTTGTGGTGTTCAATTACGAGGCCTTTTTTTTTTTGTGTGGTAGTTTACGAATTTTAGTGGTTCAAAATACAAAAAATATATACCGTTACCAATTTTTAGGACTGCTTATATATGAATGGAGATTCCAGAAAATTAGGATATTGTCTTAGAAATGGAAAACTACCATTTTCCTTGCAATTAATCATTGGTAGCTTTACCTGGGTCTCTAGCTCAATCATGTAACTCATGTTCTAAGAGCATCCACAGTGGAATAAGCAAAACAAAAAGTTGTTAAAGTTAGCAATATTTGTTTAAAAAAGTGCTCACATTGGAATAACCAAACTTAACAATTTTTTAGCAACTCATCAAATTTTGGCTTTTGAATAATCAAAACTAGCAACCTTTAGCCAATAATCAAATTTAGTGATCCTCATATTTTCTCAATCAAGTACACCCATCATTACACAAAAATCTTTTCTCTCTCTCTCTCTCTCAACAATGTTTTCAAAAAATAATTATAAAAAAAACTATTCTTACTATTCTTTTCAGAATCTTTTTTCTAAAAAAAAAAACCCGTCTTTATATGAACTCTTTTTTTTTTTTTTTATAATAAAAACTATTCAAATTTTTTGAAACTATTTTTTTTTTCAAAATTGTATTTACACAAAGCTGTTTTTTTACACATTTTTTTTCATTAACTATTTTTTTATCCAACTGTTTTTAACTTAAACTGTTTTTTTTCTTCCAAAAACTGATTAATTAACTTTTTTTCAAGAACAAATATTTTTTTTTTTATAAAAACTGTTTTTAACATAAACTAGTTTTTTAAAAGATTTACGTGAAATGAAGGGAAAAATTTGGAGAAAACTCATGGAAGGAAGCAATGGTCCTATTGTTTTTTATTATGAGCAAAAAAATAACCAATGTGAGATTTGATATTGTTAACTTTAACAACCTCTAAATAGATAATCAAAATCTGATGTGGCATGTTTTGATTATTCACTTTTGCTTATTCCACTGTGGATGCTCTAACAGGAGCGTGCTAAGAAACAGTTGAAAGTTGGTCTTCTAGAGAGAGAGGAAGCCGGCCGACTGGTTGGTTTCTCCGAGGAATTTGGAAATCATGTAGTGCAACTCGCACTACAGGGGTCGATTAAATTAAATTCGAACCGTCTATTGGTTGGATTAAAATTTGAGCTGTACATTTGGATCGGCCGCCCTATAGGATCTTCGATTCCGGATTTCCCATCCCCACCTCCTGCCGCCTCCCCTTCCCTGCTGTTCCCTCTCCTGCTCGCTTATTTCCTTTCATCCCCTGATTCCTCTCAATCCCTTGCTGGTCCGGCTCTCTCTCTTTTCCTCTTTTCTTTTTCGTCTATAGTTGTGAGATGGTTCAGACTCTCCCCTTAAGTAAGACAGATCTTCCACTCCCCCCATCATTTTTGGACTTCGGAAACCCTGGTCAGTTTAGTTCGAGCGGCAGCTACTTAAGCTCTCTAGAGGCAACGATGAAGGCGTCTAAATTAAGGTAGATCCGTTGGAGATCATTCAGCGGGAGTGCGATCCAGTGGTGATCTTCCATCCACTACCTCCATGAGCGAAGTACTGAGCGGCTTCTTCTCCTTCTTCTTTTTTTTGGTGTTTTATTGTATTTTGTTTTATTGTTTATGTTGTATTTTATTTTATTTTTTTAGTTATACTTTATTTTCATTTATTTTTTATTAATATAACTGTGATGATCTTCTTCTTCGCAAAATTAACTAAGTGCTTGGAGATTGTGAATTTGTGCGGATTGAGCAGGTCGACATCCTTTGTAACAATTCACCAGCCAATCACTCTAAATAAAGTATAAGCCAAGTTAATGTGAATCTACCGAGAAATTCTTAGGTTTTATAATTTTAAGCCAATTTTTGTTTTTGTTTCCATCCTGAAGAATAAAGAAACTATCCAAAAACGCACTAAGCTTTAAAAAGCTCACTACAGATTAAACCGAGTTTTTAAAAATCTGGTCTTAGTTATTTTTGTTTTAGTAGACTTTTTCCAATTTAGGTCAATATTATATTTTTACTTTTTTGGATTTCTCTCTTCCAAGAGAATCAGAATCGTAAGAAATTGGAAAAATAACATATATGTTTATATAGTGTGATCATAAGATAAACAGTTCACTAACGATAAAAAGTAATAGGATACAAAAATCTATCTAATTAAATTCCAAACAACACAAGCGATAAAAAGAAATTTGCACTATAAATATAGTCCTGAACCTCTTCGTGAAGATTGAGCGCTGATTTGGTTAAATAAGTCAGTTGACTTATTATTTTATACATTTAATTCTCTTTCTATTTATCAGTCTCGTCACAAATTTAGTGGATTATTTGTTATTCTCGACAAGAGAAATAGAAAAAGTAAAAAAATTATGATTGAAATTATGAGAAAAACTTTTTTTTTAAAAAAGACAAATAATTCGAATGACGTGAAACTAACGAATGCAGATAAAGACAAACAAAAACGACTTTATTTAGTCAAACCAGCCCTGATTATTTCAATTTTTGTGAAGAGTCCAAGAGCACCAATAATTTTCCCTTGGTGGTAAACTTTCTTGTTCCCCACTTTTTCAAAGGCCAGAAATAACACTGAAGTTTCCTCGTCGTTACACTTTACTTTACATCCTCTTGAGTCCTGCTTTACCCACTCTATATAAAGGGTACAAGTACTTCTACTAATATTCACAACTCAAACCAATTTCAAATAGCCATAAGCTTGTAGCCCTTTGTGGTAAAGAAAAAAAAATGGTGCACCAGCCATTGTCCGAACAAAGCCAATTCCCTCACAAAAAGATCGTCGACGAGGTGTCCGGGTGGCTCACAGTGTTCGACGATGGCTCGGTCGATCGGACCTGGACTGGGCCTCCTGAGGTCAAGTTCCTGTCCGACCCGGTCCCGCCCCACGAAGACTTCGTGGACGGTGTTGCCACCCGTGACGTGATCGTGGACGTAGAATCGGGCCTCCGAGTCAGGATTTATTTACCCGAGATGGAAACTAAGGATGATGAGCAAAAGTTGCCAGTCTTGCTTCATTTCCACGGTGGCGGCTTCTGCATCAGCCAAGCCGATTGGTACATGTACTATCATGTCTACACCAGGCTCGCGCGCGAAGCCAAGGTCATTTGTGTCTCTGTATTCCTTCGTCGCGCCCCTGAAAACCGCCTCCCGGCTGCTTGCGATGACAGCTTCTCCGCCCTCCTCTGGTTGAAATCCTTGGCTCTGGGAGTTGGAGCGCACGAGTCGTGGCTCGAAACTCACGCCGACTTCAGCCGCGTATTCCTAATTGGAGATAGCTCCGGCGGCAATCTGGTCCATAACGTGGCCGCACGTTCCGGAGAAGGGGACTTGAGTCCGGTATGAATTAGTGATCATGATAAGTAATTTTTTTTTTTTTTTTTTGACATCAAAGAAGAACATCATATTTTTATAGCAAATAAATACTGTTATTTTTAGCTCATACATAAAACAATAAGGTTTTGTTTTTTTCGACGTAAAATATTTTTTGAAAAATAAAAATATTTATTTTTTTATGTTTGATTGGAACTCGAAAAATATTTTTCAAAATAATAGCAGACTGTTGGTTTAGAAATATTTTAATCGAATAAGCTCTGCCGCTCTTCCTCTCTCTCGTTTTCGATCTAATATGATTTGGGAGAAGAGGAGAATGAAACACTTGATTTTGTAAAATGCCTAATCATCGGGGTGAAATGCAAAAATGACTTACGGCTAAAATTAGAGGAAAACAATTTCACCCCATTGGTGCAAAATATTTTACCATGAAAATATTTCCTTCCTCCTTTTTCTAGTCAAACAACCGAAAGTGGGTAGAATAATAAATGGAGCCTTAGTAACATAAAGAGATTAAATTATTTCCACAGGCGGTGGAAAACTCGACTTTTCTACCACAGTATTTTTTAGTCCTACCGTGTGTTTATTATTGATCTAAACCGTTCATCTTATAGACTCCACATATTAATGTATCCATGCAAAAAATAAACTTGATCGGTCATCGATGAAAGTATCAAAAATTGAATTTTGCTTTGTAAAATGGATAGTTTATCTTTATTATTATTGACAAAAATTAAATTGTCCATTTTATAAACAAAAACTCAAATTTTGATATATCTATCGACTTCCGATCAAGTTGGTTTTTTGCATAGTAATACTATATTGCGGCTATTAAAATATGAACAATTCATATCACAATAATAGACACTCGGTGGAGCCCATAATAGATGGCGGTGGAAAAGTGAGATTTTATACCCGCGATGGATAAAATTTATTCTCTAAAATAAAATATGAAACAGAAGAATAATAGAGATAACACTTACCGTACCATTATTGCTAACAGGTGAGGCTGGCGGGAGCAATCCCGATCCACCCGGGTTTCGTCCGATCCACCCGGAGCAAATCGGAGCTGGAGCAACCCCAGACGCCTTTTCTCACATTAGACATGTTGGACAAGTTCCTGAGCCTGGCATTACCGGTGGGAGCCACCAAGGACCACCCGATAACGTGCCCGATGGGAGACGGAGCGCCGCCCATCGCCGCCTTGAACCTGCCTCCGATCCTCCTGTGCGTGGCGGAGACGGACCTGATAAAGGACACGGAGATGGAGTACTACGAGGCGCTGAAGAAAGCGAACAAGGACGTCGAGCTGATGATTAACAAGGGAATGATTCACAGCTTCTACCTGAACAAGATCGCCGTTGATATGGACCCACTGACCGGAGTTGAAACGGAGAAGCTTATTGCTGGGATTGCTGATTTTGTCAAAAGACACTAAAAACACAGTTGCAACTAGTTTCAATTACAGTTGGGTGCTTGGGAGTTTGTCTTGTCTCATTTGGTTTATCATTTGATCAAATGTGTTTTGAACCGTTGGATGTAGGTGAATTCTGCAATAAGTTAACGGAATGTGCAAATAGAGAACGGGCACATTTATGTTTGGATATGTGTTTTCACATCTAGATTTAAAGCGTTATTGTTTTCTTATGTGCCTTACGCGTATTATGCTTGATAATGTACTAGTGCATGGAATTAACTCACCACATATGCGTGTATAAAATAAATACTCGAGGTTCGCAAGTTTAATTGAATCAAATAAAATGCTAGGTTTATCTTCGGCTCAGTTATGAAACGAGTCTAAAATTGAGGCTCAAGTTTGTTTCATTTATTCGGCGAATCAAACTTGAACAATCTTTTACCAAGTCTAATCTCAAACAGTTCACGAATAGCTTACTTCATTTACATCTCTAAATTTGTGGGATTATTTTGACAACCAAATTGAACAGCAGCAACTGCATCAGACCCCAAGTCTCGTATATTTTGCATGTGCGTTAATTAGTTCGAGTAAAAACGGTGGGGAAGTCTTTTAACAACGTCCTCAACTACTAAAATTCGCAAAAGTGAGAACTACTAAAATTCGCAAAAGTATAAATCGAAAGCAAAAAATGCAGAGCGAGAATTGACAAGAGGTAGGAGAGGATCGTAATGAGGTAGGGGTGATTTCGGTTCGGGGTCGGTTGGTTCGGGGTGGATTTTCCCTGAACCAAATTGGTTCAGGGTGAAATTTTTCAGGACCGATCCCAACCAAAGTTAAGTTTGGTTCGGAGTGCAATCGGTCTGGTCAGGGATTTCGGTCCACCTGAAATGGAAGGATCAGCCTCTTCTCCGGCGACTACTCCGCCTTCTTCTCCGGCGAAACCATGAGAGAGAAGAGAGAGAAGGTGAGGGTCATATATATATATATATATATTACTATAATACTAGTAAAAAAGCAAAAGAAAGGACAGGGGTCAACCACCAGCTATTTATATACATAGCACCTTCTTAAAAAAATAAATACTTATTTCACATTTTCAAACTCAAAAAATAAGTACTTATTTCACATTTTCAAATTCAAAAATAATGTAAATGAAAAATAATTTTGCATTGCTGTTTGTGCGGTAAGTGGGAGAAGGGGTAAGTGGGAGAAGACAAGCATATTACATATTTTTAGATTTCACTAAGCCCTATCGGTTTTCTTAGCTTGAAATTTCGTACAATGTAAAAGCTATATATAGTACTTATTATGAGTTCTGGAACGGAGCCTACACTCCTATATGGCTACAAAAGAAAGGACTGTGTTTGACAAGTTTTAAATTTTTTAAAGGACATGTTTAGTGCATTGATGCTTGTGCGGCGAGTGGGAGAAGGACACGCATGTGTACGATAGTTTTGGAAAAAAGAAAAGCTGCCTGTTTTCTTCTCCCTTTCATATCAATGTAAAAGCTATATATATATATATATATATATATATATATATATATATATATAAACAAACTTCGGTTCGGTCCACCCTGAATTGAAATTTTTTTGGCGCACCCCAATCAAACCCCGAACCGATCGGTCGATTTTTTTGGTTTTTTTCAGTCCACTCGATTTTGAAACACCACTACATAGGACCTATATAATTATCTCGAAATTAATCACACGCTAGCTAATATTCAACCAGCGAATAGACGATCTCTTGGGAATTGTACTTTTGGATTCCTGTTCTTGAATTAATCCAATTCACCAACCGATTTAGTTGAATAAACAGCAATTGCACATGTTTTGTTTTGTACGCCGGCCACATTATCAACTGGTAGGTGGGGCCACATACCACTTTAAAACTTTGGAGTATATATAGGAGTACTAATTAACAGAGATATCCGTGATTTTCGCACTCCCCAAATCACTAACAGCACTAAAATATGACAATTCAGAATGTCTTTGATTGTTTGATAGTTTAGCTCCCATGCAATAGACTGTCTTTGCAACCTATACCAACCTTTGGGACGTTCTTATCGGAGTCCATGACTCCGCCTCCTCCAAGAGTTTTCTGCTAGCGATGAGAGTTGAATTTTTGAAGTCGGGAATAAAACCCTTTACAAGTGCTTTAATTGGGTTCTACTTGACCTATCCCTCGAGATTAATAAGTCGGTAGATTTATTACTACAAAGTAAACACAAATTTATACTATTCCCCAAGAACAAAAGCGATTCAATGATCACAAAATCACTTGTATATTAACACTTCTAAAGTAGCACAACCTGAATTTAATAATATCCTAATCCTTCCATTTTAACTTTTGCATGTCAAAACTTTTGGCTGGCAAAGGATCATCCCCGAAAAGAAATTACTTTTTTGCGCGCACTTCTAAAGGGTGTCTCGAGCCAATTTACGCGTACCTTGAACTAATTCATACGGTCTATTTTGCAACCGTTTCACACGCTACGTGAGATGAGGTGGACTTTTGGCAACATTTGTTTCAACTTTTATCAACAGGCCCATCACGGTTCACAATACGAAATCATGTTAAAAGAATGCAAGTATGCAACTACTATTAAATTGCCGATGATCAAAACAATACTGCAACTATAGAAATTGTTGGTTGACAGAGAGACCGAGATGAGATTTGAACCGTTGGATCGCCGTACGGATGACATCCGAGACGCGGAATACGGTGCTGCACAACACCAACCCCGAATCCATACTGTTAAAAGTTCGTTTATTTAAATTGTTCACAATGGCCTGAATTGTTTTTGTTGTTTTCTGTGGTCTTATCTTACTTTGAAAAAATGGGTCCATGCCCTGAGCATGAAATAGGACTTGGAAGAAACCGAGTAAATTGAGGGGGGTGGGCTATCACATCGATCATTACCATTAAATTTGGTCAAGATTATTAAAATTCCACGTCTGAAAGGAAAAGGAGTCAAAAGAAAGACCAGGAACTTCAAAGTATTTTCTCAGAAGAAACGGAGTCTAGTTGAGTGAGATATTTTTGGTTGCAAATCGGGTATCACGTAGTGCTCGTGTAATGCATATGAGCCGTACAAATAATGCAACCGATAGTTCGGATTGAAACACTTTTTTCTTTTTCTTTTTTCTTTTTTGGTAAAATCCGTTCGGTACCTTTCAGTCCAAGCCGCAGGTTGCATTTTTGAACGGCTCGTATGTGCTGCACGAATACCAGTCAGTCGTACCCTATTTGTACCCAAAAATTTCTCACTCAATACCAGGTTGCATTGTTATGTGGTACTCTCTATAAATAAGATTACTACTCCACAATGTGAATCACTCATTATTTCTTAACCACCCAACAAAGGTACTAAATGATAATGTTCCTACCGCATAATTTGTCATTACGTAAATAGTTGTACCTCGTAGGCAACGTTTACTTTGAAAAGAGAAGGGAAGACCATAAAAAATAAAAAAACACGGATGGGACAACGAATAAACAAACGGAAGTTGCTCCTACATTCACTAGAAAGGGAGAGGCTGCTTCCCTTTGGTTTGTTAATCCAAATTCAAGTTTTCCACATATTTTCTTTTGGATGATTTTTGCACTTTATAAATTGTTAATCGCTCTCTCAAGGGGAGTGTGAAATCAACTCAACACTCTAAAGATTTGAGTTGATTTTTGCATTCCCCTTGAAAGTGCGGTTAACAATTTGGGAAGTGCGAAAATCACTCCATTTTTCTTCCTTTCTACATTAAAATTTAGGGTCTTTTACTATATATTGCTTTTAATTTAGCATTTTTTTTCCCAGAAAACTTGATAAAAAATAGTTATAAAAATGTCAAAAGCCAAATGGGCAACAATGATTCTTTGATTTTAAAGATGTTAGGGAGTTGGTACTTAAGTTCGATAATGCAAGAATTTAGCTCAATCTGATCAGAAGAAATTGTACAATATCCACATCTGCAACAGGTTTATATAATTAATCTTAGTTGATCAAAGAAAGCACCTCACTAGTTGGATCAGAAACTAAACCTCCGGGCAATCGGGGTTACGCCAAGTTTAAGTCTGCGTCACTCTCCTTTCCCAATGGCGAAACTTTAAAAGCGGAATGGGTCATAAGGGAGAAAGTATGATACCAACTTTTGAGGCAACCCCTAATCCTAAATATGTTGTACATTTTTTTTATTCAAGAAAACTATATTCTACACTGTTCTTGGACTCTAGGAGAAAGGGGAGTGGGGTTAGGATTTGAACCCGCATCAAATAAAGTGTTCGTTATCCGCTCCAGCAACTGAGATATGAGCCAAGTTCAGATATGTTGTACTTGAAACTCACCCCCATGTAGCAAAAAGTGAAGAGTAGTTATACCGGGCTAACCGCGACTTTTAATGGCTTCTGCTCTCTCCTCCATTCTTGTTTCATTTTAATTACTTTGCGATGTATAAAATCTTTTTCTTTTTTATAACTCAGGTGTTTGGGTAGAGCGAATCTCTGTATAGTATGGCCCCAAATAATTTGATAACACCTGAAAGATTTCAATCGGAGACTTTAGAACAGAGCAAACCGCTAAGTCCCATACCCGAGCAAACACCTAAAAGATCATAAGAATAGGAGATTCTTCTGGGCCTTGAGCGAGGTGCGATCATGTTATGGTTGCCCAGAATATCAACATGGGCTTTAACTCCAGGCCCAATCACTTCCTGGGCCTACCTTGGGTTCTCCAGAATATGTCTAACCTTGCTAACCCCATGCCATGAGACCAAAAGGAACAAATAAGAAAATGACGATACGAGAAGCATTTTATTTGATATATATATCACAGTGGTCTTCCAAGAAAGATGCCCTTATACTTATTAAATGCAAACATTGCCTGTCAACCGTTGGATAGTGTTTTCAATGCATAACCGGACATAGTTGAGTCCAAAATCATTCACACTTCACATTCCCCGTATGATGCACACATAACCGATACACGGTACACATTTAGACAGTTGGAGACAAATCTATGTCCGGATCCGTGCCACTCCGTTTGTATTCTTAGCATTTTTATTTCGAAGTTGAATGAAACATTGTTGGAAGTCAATCTCAGAAATTAAGTACTAATATCATTTTCTATTGTCCTTCTCAACTTTCTTGCGATGTGTAAACAGGGCTTGAAATGACCTAATAAGATACTCGATGAGTAATGACCTAATAAGATACTCCATGAGTTTAGGTCCAGAATAGATTCTTCATCTTATGATCTTTTAGGATTTTTATGGTTCGTAAGGGGCCTGACTTCATATCTTGTTCAGCTATTCCTTTTGGTGCAAGAGTTTACATCTAGAATCGGAAGTTAATATGAACATCTATGTTTGGTAACGCTGCCACTTTTCTGTTTCTTGTTTTCTATTTGCTGAAATCAGTTTATACTTTTCCTAAAATAAAAGTGAAAGTAGAAAACATGTTTGTGTCAACCTGTTTTAAAAAAAAAATAATCTCAAACTAGTTTTTACTTTAATTTCCTAAAATTATCTCTCTTGCAATTTCTCCACTAATTGCCAAACAGAGAGAGAGAGAGCTTTTTTCTGGGTTTAGTGGAAGGTTGAGATTTGTTTTTGAACATGTGGGAGCTTAATATCAAGGGTACATGAGATAGGGGAAGATGATTGCAAGTGCTATATGTGACATAGGATTATATTGCCATAGAGGTGTCAAAGCTTCCATGTGGCATGCGGTGTCAGCAACGTAAGGGGCCACATTGGGTTTGGGATGAGATAAGGAGAAGGTTTTGGTGCAAGCGGAAGATTTTGGAAATTTTGGCAGCCGGTTTTTCGATTTTAAAAGAAGTGAAAGTAAGGTTTTGATACTTTCTCAAATTTTCAAAATAGTGAAAGTTGTTACATTATTTGGAAATGAAAGTAGTGCACCAAACATATTTTCATTCATATTTTTTGTAAATTCTGAAAATAAAAACAGAAAACAGGAAACATAAGTGCTACCAAACATGGCCCTTGTGTTCGCTTAATTTCCGTTTCTTACAGAGTCATCAAGTGCTGACTAGTTGTAGTTTCTTCATGGATGCAGGGTTAGAAGAATGTGGGATCAATATGTAAGACCAAGGGAAGGTGAATCACTACTACCGTTCCCAAGAGCAATGTTGAAACCCTAGAGAATTTTAGAGAACTTCTCGAACCATCTCCCTAGAACTATCTTTGTAGAATAATCTAGAGCATTGTATATTATTTTTAAGACTTGTGTAAATTCTTGTAGAGAATTCTAAAGTAGAGTAGTTGAGAAGTTTTTAGAGAATGTTCAACACTTCTACCTTCATATATAAATAGGTAAGGCTTTCATTTTCCCAAACCACTCGAAAGCTTTGTACTCAAGTTCTTCGTGAAGCTCTTTCTCTTTCTAAAACCTTCCCACTCTCCTACTCTTTTATTTTTTTGGCTTACTTAGGTGCAAGCAAAGGCGAGTGTAGCATCTAAGGTTGCACGGTTGGCTTAGAAAATTCTAAGGCCATGACATCAGGCAGTGGTTTTGTCCGAGCTCATCCACACGAGAACTCAATCTATGATCTCAGATGTTGGTTCTTCGTTCAGCACTCAAGATCAGCTCTAAGGAGGATGCTGCAAAATTGATGTCTGAGCTTGTCAAGGAAGTGAGAGACCTAAATGTGATATCAATTGTGCGCATGGGCGGCTTGGGTAAGACAACTATAGCTCAGCAGTTTTACAACAAGAAGAGTTTTATAGACATTTGTTTTGTTATGCTTGAGTTCCCGTATTAAAAGATTACAATATCCAAGATCCAGGCCCCTGGCCTAAATAGAAGATGTTGAGTCTTCATTTCCAATTGGCCAATTTTGGGTGATTTTTCCAATTGTGTCCTTCCAATTGGGATTATCAGGTTATTAAATGTAAAACAATTACAAAATTAAACCAACAGCACAACACTTTCGTGCAAAGCACGTGCGTTGTCACTAGTCTTTCTTCAAAGAATAATCAAAAGGTCGACAAGCAAAGACGAGTTAGAATTTTTGGAGGAGATGAGACAAGATGATTTGGAGGCTCATTCGAATCTCTGGTAGCCAAATCGATGAGATTACATATATAAAAACATATCTTTTATCTCTTAATCCCGTAAATGTAGCGACTCTGTAATATATTTCTAAGAAAGTGTATTCATGAGGCAATATTTAGTGAGATTGTGTTTGTTTTTTATGAAAGCATAATAAACTAACAGTCACATTTAGTTGTTTTCGCACCACCACATGTCCATTTTGTTTGTATGTCCATCGATAAGAAAGCTGCAAGGATTTGCCACCTGATACTCCTCTCTCGGACACAGGAGCGCTCGGGTGCACTCTTGTAGTGCATCTTTGTCCCCAGATTCCTCCTCTCCCCTACGACTTGACTAAATCTCCTTTATTTTCTCATTATGCTGATTGTTCACCAATTTTCGAAGTGAGTAATGCTATAGATATAGCCGGAGAGATTCATAACAGGATACAGTTAAGTCCAAAATCATCCACACATCACACTCCCCGTATGATGCACATAGAACCGATACACGTCAGACATTTAAACTTGGAGACATATCAATATCTGGATTCGTGCTACCCCGCTTGTATCCTTAGCATTTTTATTTCAAAGGTTCAATGAAACACTGTTGGAAGTCAATCTCAAAAAGTAACTAGCATCATTTTCTAGTGTCCTTTTCAATAAAACATTCAACTTTCATGCGACGTGTAACTGGGCTTTTCAAATGGCACCTAAATGCTACTGCAAGAGAAAATAACAAAAAAACACATTAGTGAAAACAAATAAAGCAAAATCAGGTTACTTTTAAACTTTGCCAATATTAAATCCGAAACACGTGAGTGATCCCAGATTTTAAGGATCTGGATTCTCTAGCTCCAATAATCAATGGTAAACCTTTTATTTACAAAAATATTGAAAACACCAAATTAAACAATACAAGATATGTGACCTTTTTATTTTTCATTTCAATGTAAATGCCAGACTACGTTTTGTGTGACCAATAAAAAAAAAAACTTTTCCCTATGCGCACCACGATCCGAGGCATGTGCATCGTTGAAAATTTCTAGTCAAAACATCTCAAATTTGTTAACAAAAATAAAGAAATACTACTAACATTGTTCATATATATATAGTACTCCTATTCGGATATTTTCAGGAGGAATGATTTTCACATCTCATTTTTTATAATAAGCATTCTATTTTTTGCCTTTTTGTGAAGTTCTGTGTATTTTTATCATTAAAAGGCAAAAAAAAAAAATGAGTGCAATTATCAAGTAGGGGAGTGTAGAAATCATAATTACCTTTTTTCAGACAAAAAATAGATTTCTGAGACGAATATGCATTCATTATAAATTTATGGGTATTCAATTCTTATTAGACAAAATAAAGAATTTTCTGATCTAAAAGAATTAATTAATAAAAAAAAAGAAAACGTTAAATAAAGTTTACTCTAATAAAGAAACTTCTTACTATTTCATATTCGAGTTAAAGGAAGAGTATTAATACCGAAAGCTGTAAACTACTATCATCTCAGGCTTCGGAAAGAAAAATAAGTACTTATTTTTTAAGAAGGTAATTTCAAGCTCAAAAATCATATACTTACGCAAAGTATTTTCCTATCAATATGAATCTTGTTTGATAGATCTCTTTAATGCAGTGCAAAAAAAATTGAAAAATTATTTTTTATTTACATTATTTTTAGTTTGAAAATGTAAAATAAATATATATTTTTTAAGAAGGTGTTTTGATACGGGGCCTCATTACATTCTCAAAAGAGCAATGTTGTGCACAACTTTCAAATACAATTCCGAACACAATTGCGTATTAGATCGTTTGATACACACGAGTCTACAAACATTTGTAATGTTACAGACATAGTTACTATAATCTAATTATGTTCTCAAAAGAACGCACAACTTTCAAATACAACTCTGAACGCAAATCGTTCAATACACACGGGTCCACATGCATACATGGCACAGTTTCCGTCGCAGTTACGTTCAGAGTTGTTTCTTAAAGATGTGTGCTTATACTTTTCTCTGGTCTAAAAAAACCATCTAATTAAGACTAGCAATTACTAACAAAAGAAATTTAACGAGTATGCCAATAAACCCAAGGGAATCATCGGATGTGAAAGGCCAGAGGTACCAGCTCAGACAGCGGGGTCGCCAGCGGGCTGGGAGCCGGCGACGGAGCAGGAGAGGTCCGGCAGACGGGACACGTGGCGCTCATCCGGAGCCACTCATCGATGCAATCGACGTGGAAGCAGTGGTTGCACTCCGGAACCCACCGTATCGTATCTTTCACCCTGTACTCCGACAGGCAAATGCAGCACGGGCCGTCGTCAGGCCTGGGCAGGCGCCGGCTCTCGCCCAGTATGGTCTTCGGGTAGTAGGACTCGATGACGGGCTTGTCCAGGCCCAGCACGACCACGGTCGTGGGCTCGGGCGGTGTGGCGGGGCTTTGGTTGTTGTTGGAGCGGTGTTGGGCCTGTTGGCGATTGCCGGCGTTGGTGGTGGGGATTCTGCTGCCGGATTTGACGCGGACACATGCGTAGGAGGCGAGCATGATGGTGGAGATGAGGACGAGGATGGTGACCGCGATGGCGATGCCGTAGCCGAGGCCGACGCCGCTGGCGGATTGTAGAGGTGGGTCGGCGGTGGACATGAGAGAGAGAGAGAGAGAGAGAGAGAGAGAGAGAGAGAGAGAGAGAGAGAGAGGGAGTTGAAACAAGTAGTTGAGAGAGAGAGAGAGAGAGAGAGAGAGAGTTGAAGCAAGTAGTTGGGATTTGGAGTAAGGGAGAGAGTGTGATAGTAAATGAATAACATGGGGGCAAGTGGGGAAGGCCCGCCACCCGCCGGAGTCCGCGCATGAATTTAATGAACGGCGTTGGACCATAGTAAAACCTATCTGGATTATTAGTCCCTCCGTCCGAAATTGTTGATCATGTTTTTTATTTGAGGCA
This sequence comes from Rhododendron simsii, assembly GCA_014282245.1. Taxonomy (NCBI): domain Eukaryota; kingdom Viridiplantae; phylum Streptophyta; class Magnoliopsida; order Ericales; family Ericaceae; genus Rhododendron; species Rhododendron simsii. Next base: position 7,680,181 of record CM024959.1, on the reverse strand, counting down.
TCTCGTAAAAGTAATTATATTTTTTAATTTATAATATATATTTTATAATAAATATGGTTCTTGATTGATAGATCTTAATTAATTTTCTTAAAAAGAATTTTTAAAATAAAAAACATTATAGATCGTGACATAATATAAGCAATCGTTTGAGTAACACAAAATGTAAATAGGAGGGAGTACTATTCTATTATGTATGCAGGGTCCAATAATTAGATCAAAATATAGTATAGTAGAATTTTGTTTGTCCATAATCAGATCAAAATATAGTATGTAAGATCTCGATTAGTTTTATAATACAATTTTTTTTTAAATTATGAAAAACATTATAGATTGAAAGATATAAATAATTCAAAAATGATACGCAATTCAAAAATGAACAATAAAAATGGAACGGATGGAGTATTAGTAAATTCGGATCTAATCAGAAAGAACATAAACTATCGTCAAAGAAATCGGCCAATCTTTTGATGGTGCATGCACCATGATTAGAACAAAGACATATTTGATTGTTGGCTTCTTGGGCTTGACTTTGTGGTGAAGACCTAAGATTTAGATGTTTGTTTTTTCATAAGATTTCAATTAAGTTCGAAATTGATAACCGTTAGTATTAAATCATTTAGGGTCAGTTCATACAGAGCATTTGCTCTCACTTTAAATGGGACCCTCATTAGTGGATGACAGGTTATGGTTCTCCATGCTGTTTTCTCTTATAATTGTTAGTTTTTTCGTTAATTTTTTTGGGGATTATTGTTTCGTCATGACAAGAAGAATTTAAAAAGTAAAAAATTACGATTGAAATTCAAAATTTTTTTTAATAAAGACAAAAATAAGCCAACAAGCCATTCTTTTCGTCTTTATTTAAAAAAATTGGACCAAAAAATGCGAAACAAATTTGAATAAAGACAAAAAAATAAGCTACTTGATTCATTAAGCCGAACAATCTCTATCTAGGTGCGCATATAAATTAGCCCGAACACTTAGTTATAAGAGAAAAGACATTTGATTGCTAATGGATCTGAAGTGACTTTGAACATATATTTGCACATACTAATTAATCGTTCAAGGCAAATACTTTGATAATCCATTTTCCTTTTGAGAATTTTTTTTTAAAATATCCTTTTGAGAAATTCAGTCCTGCAGAAATTCACCGTTTGCCCTTCCCAAGATCAAGGGCCTGTTTGCCCTTCCCAAGAATTCTCAATCCACTAAATGTGATTCATTTTTGTTTCCCCTCTAACCACCTAGGAGAAACTCTACTTTATTCTCCTCTACCGGAAAATTTTTGCACCGTACAGTGACGACTTTAGTTTGAAGTGAAAAGATTTTAAAAGATTTACTCTTTCTGTACCGTAATGTTTGTCCGATTTGCAAAATAAGAGCGTCAAAATAATAAAATTTTTGTAAGAAAAATTAAAAGTTTTTTTTAACAATTTACTAGATATCGATGAGTTATTTTAATTTATAAAAAAAAGTTTTGTTTTTTTCTTGAGAGAAATACATTATTTTTGAGTTTCCATTTTACGGATCGGACAAACAATTTGAGACGGATGAGATATTTTTCAAGTGTAATTATTCCGTTTGAGTCTCGAGAATAGAGTAACAAATCGATAATTATATATAACCACATACAATTACACAATTACTTACACACATAAATAGGAGAGTATTGCTATACGTACCGACCAAAAATATACCGAAATCGTACCGACGGCGTCGCCGGCCGTCCTCCGGCCACCGGACGGCCGATCCAAGCCGTCCAAAAATTCTAAAAAAAAAAACCGAGGGGGTCCACGCGGGAATCAAGGGCATCCGATGTGTGTAAAGTGCTTGATCTACACACCCTTTTTTTCGTGTATATACACATATGTGTATATACACGAAAAAAAGGGTATGTAGATCAAGCACTTTACACACATCGGATGCCCTTGATTCCCGCGCAAACCCCCTTGGTTTTTTTTTTTAGAATTTTTGGACGGCTCGGATCGGCCGTCCGGTGGCCGGAGGACGGCCGGCGACGCCGTCGGTACGATTTCGGTATATTTTTGGTCGGTACGTATATCTTTTCCGTAAATAGGATAGGCACTACAAACACACGAAGAGAATACGGGATTACCAATGCAAAAAGGGGTGGACCGAGAGCTCGATTTTCCAAAAGCAAAGTAAAGCAAAGTGAATTGCAGTGTAATAAAAAGTTAAACGCTAAAATAACAATAATCAGGCGGCTATTTGTTGACCCAATTTTTAAGTAGTTTTTAGTCGACTTTTAATAGAAGTATGTCAATATTTTTCGCTAATTGTTGCTCTTGAAGAGAGAAATCAAAAAATTATAAAAATTTAAACTGGTAGTTGACAAAAGTTCTAAGGGTGCGTTCCAAAAACCAAAATAAGAACTTATTTTTTAAGAAGGCAATTTCAAGCTCAAAAATTATATGCTTCCGCAAATAATTTTTCTATCACTATGGATCTTGTTTGATAGATCTCATTGAGATCTTTAATATGGTGCAAAAAAAATTGAAAAATTATTTTTCATTTACATTATTTTTGAGTTTGAAAATGTGAAATAAGTACTTATTTTTTAAGAAGGTGTTCTGGAACGGAGCCTAACTTTGAGCTTAGCATATCAAACAAATCAAGCCATTCGGATTCGGCGCTTCACTCAGTAATACAGTAGCTCCTAAGATCGAGCTTAGGTTTTATGCTTATTCCATGAACGAGGCGCAGCTCGAGACTCGAGTAGGCTCGTGGAAAATAATATTTTATACAATTTTATTTTAGAAATATTATTGTAATTCGACCTATATTATTGAATTTACTTGGAGAGCTCAAACTCAAGCTGGAGCTTGAGTCGTTTGTGTTTATTCGATTGGAGATTGAGCTCACCTAAAATTCAACGAACCGAGTTCAAACAGTACAAAGTTCGGTCGGTTGTAGCTCCACTTACAGGAGAGCAAAGTGTAATTTAGTCAGCTCTAAGGGTCAGTCCAATTGATTGGTGGATTTACGTCCCACACAATTGATCAGGGTTTAATTTTTAAAGTCAGACCGCATAAAGTAATTTTTTGTGAATTTTCTAATCTCGACATGGATGGCCCGCCTTTAACCAAACTGGAGAGAAGATTAGTTGAGGTGTCTGTAAGCTGACCTGAAGACTATTAACAATCGAACAAAAAGAGAGTCTAATTTAGCCTTAAGGAATGTTACATGCATAGACTTTTTACTCAATTGTGGACACAACTGTATCCGAAACTATCGGATGCACATGAACTCACATGTGTTTCCGACACAACAGTGTCCGGGGTTGTGTAAAAACATAACTGTTGCTAGACTTTCCGTTTAGCCATTTACCTGAAAAGAAAGCCAAAAGTTTACACTTACCGGAAGATTTTACCACTCTCCTTACCGCACTCAATCTAACCATTCAAAGTATTTTGGACGGTTTTTAAAAAAACTATTCCGAAAGCCATTAATTGTTGAGACAAACGTGAAATTGGAGGAGCGGTCAAAGTGAGCAGTATACGTAACACGCTTGAAAAGAACTCCGTTCACGCTAGTGATTAACTTATGCACCACATTTTTTTGGGGTTTTTATCTTTATTCAATTTTTTTTTGCGTTTGTTAGTTTTATGTCAAATTTTTATATGATATCAGTGCGTAAAAACGAGAGGAATCGAAAAAGTAGAAATTTTTAATTTTTAAACAAGTATTTTAGAAAACATTCAAGAAAAAAATCCCAAAATAACAAATGCAAAAGTTTGCCTTGTTCGGTTTGGTTTTTGAAATTTTTTTTCTACCTCAAAAAATACTCATTATCTATACTTTCAATCATTACTCTTTACTCATTACTTTTATCTCTAATAATTATTCTCATTTTTCTCTCTATCTCTCTTCTCTCATTGCTCTTACTTTCAATCACTCCTACTTTTAATTATTATTCTATTTCTCTTTACATTTATAACTCAAATTTTTTTTTCAAAAACTTATCTAAACACAGCGTAAAACTTTTAAAAACTTTTTCTTTAAATATTTTCTGAAATAATTATGTAAAAATTAAAAATTTTAATTATCCTATATAAGTTAATTACTAATGTAAACACGACATAACAGAACCAAATTCTTTGTCACCACCCGGCATTGTCGGGCGTTTTTTCAGGGTGTTCCAGAAACAGCTGTCCACATCACAGCCACTGCATCCTTCCACGGACTCGCTCACCCACATCGCGATCGCCTCACACTCTTCTTCTCCATCGACACCCGCCAAAATCCGTCTCTCGAAAATGGGTTCGACGAAAACCACCAAAGAAATCGTCCTTCCAGAAGAGGCGAACAGAATTCTCCAGTCCCTGGCGTCGGGCTGGGGCGACACGATAGGCGAAGACCTCCAGGTGATCCAGCTCAAGGGCGCCATGACCAACCAGGTGTACCAGATCAAGTGGCCGATAATGGAAGAGGACGGCCGCCACTCGAGGAAGGTGCTGGTGAGGATTTACGGGGAGGGCGTGGACGTGTTCTTTGATAGGGAGGACGAGATCCGGACGTTCGAGCTCGTTTCGAGGCACGGGCAGGGGCCGAGGCTGTTGGGGAGGTTTTCCAATGGGCGTATCGAGGAGTTCATTCGTGCTCGGGTATTTTTCACTTTGCTTTCTTGTTTGTTGTCGGAAAATTTTGAATTTTGGTTTATGTTGATGATTTTGGCACTAGGGTGATGTTGTTGGGATATTGGTTTCTTAGGGAATTGTAGTGGTTTTTGCTTTATTGTTTTGTCATTGTCAAGATCTATTGCTGCATTGGATATGGAATTGACCCTGTGCATATAAGTTGGACCCCTATTCGTCGTATACGTTGAAAATGTGAGTTTATTTTGGAGATTGTGAATGATATGGCGTTATGGTAATGTTTTAGACTAGAGAAGATTTTCCAATGGACGGCGCAAAGAGTTCATTCGTGCTCGGGTATTATTAATTTGCTTTCTTGTGTATTCCCTTAATAGAATTTTGCTTTATTTGGATGATTTTGGAACTAGGGTGATGTTGTAGGGATTTTGGTTTCTTTGTGAGTTTTTATAGGTTTGGGGTAGTGGGTTTTGCTTTGTATGTGCTGAATTGTGAATATCTTTTGGTGCATTGGATGTGGAATTGACCCCATTCGTATAAGTAGGACCCAAATTCGTATAAGTTGAGTAGGGGGTTTATTTAGAGATCATGAATAATCTGGCATTATGATGATGTTTTAGACTTGGGAAGGTCTTCCAATGGATGAATCAAGGAGTTCATTCGTGCTTGGGTATAGGTCTTTTTATTAAGCCTATTTTGCTTTCTTTTTTATTTTTTAGATTGAATTTTGCTTTATTCTGATGATTTTGGCGCTAGGATGATGTTGTAGGTAGAGGATATTGGTTTATTTATGAGTTTTCATGGGGTAGTGGGTTTTGCTTTTTATGTGCTAAAATTTCAAGATCTTTTGGTGCATTGGATGGGGAATTGACCCAATTCACACAAGTTAGGATCCAAATTGATAAAAGTTGAATATGGTAGTTTGTTTAGAGATTGTAAATGATCTGGCATGATGGTGATGTTTTAGAGTTGATAATGATTCTATTAATGGAATTTTGCTTTATTCTACAAATGGCATGGAATTGACCCAATTTTGCTTGATTCTCTTATTGTTGACTCAAATCCGTACCAAACTCAGTTTTACCAAAATGAATGAAGAACTTTTGCAAACCCAAAATTCCGAGGGTAGTATCTTTGCTGATATGGGAAGCCTATATCATGTACCCAAATGCCACGCTCAGTTTTGAATTCAAACTCCTAGTTTCAGATCTTGACTTGTTCTTCTTTCCCGGCTTGTGAATGGCTTGAAGTGTCGCTTTTTCTTGATCCTTGTAAGACAGATGATGGTGGTCTCCAAATGTCAGTGGAGTGCTCTAATAGTTTGGTGAAGGCCTCTTAAGTCCCAACTGTAATAGGGGGACGGGGCTTCAAAGTTTTATATAAGAAAAGGATACTGGTGGCCTTCTTTAGTGTTGTAGTTAAGTCTTCGAGTACAAAAGCCCTTTAACCTAACACATGAATCTAAGATAGTGTAACAGTGTCCTCCGCTTAGTTTTATGGTGGACTTGATTATTGGCTGCATCTTCGGGTGAACATAGTGGACACCAGGAACGTAAATGCATACCTTATTTTTTGTGTTATGGACTCTTCGAAGTTATACAGTTGAATAAGGTCTAAGGTATCGAATATTTTGCTTTGATATTCGTCCTTAAAGTTTTAGGCATCTTCGTGAAACCTCATTCATACTCTGGTAACGTATATATTCTTTGAGGGATTAATTTTGTCCAAACGTAAGGAGTAGTTTTGAAATAGTTTTTATCAAGGAAAAAAGGGTAAAAAACTGTTACGTGTGCAATTTTTCTTCTAATATACTCTGTCATGAAATCAGGATGCTGGTGATCATATTTACGTTAGAAGACAAATTTTCATGCGACAAACCTCATTATAGGTTTCATTCTAATCATTGGTGTTAAGCTGGTTAAACTGAACCGTTGATTATCGGTTTGAAAAAATCTAGCGTTTGTGCTTAGTTGCTTGTTTCTTGTACTTAGAATGATGGTTTGTGGTTAAGTTTATTTTCTTCGCTGTCCTCTCATCAATTGAAGCTGCTCAAGTCAAGGAATAGGATCTTTATCTTCCTTTGTCCAATTGAGTAATTATGCCATCAACATTTATCATATCTACTGTTTTTTACTTTTTGTATTTCATATGAAAATTTCAGACACTATCGGCTTCTGATCTGCTTGACCCAGATATATCTGCCCTGATAGCAGCCAAAATGAAGGAGTTTCATGACCTTGACATGCCCGGTCCGAAGAAAGTTCTCCTGTGGGATAGATTGAGGTATATCTTCCATCACTCTGCAATCCTTTGTTTTCGATTCTAGGAGATCAAGTTGTGCTGGCAAAATTTCGGTTGTAGTTTTTTCCAAACCATTTCTTATACTGTAGCTGTTATGTTTATAACTTCATTTCATTGCTTCAGAAAATGGCTTAATACAGCCAAATGTATGTGTCCCTCCAAAGAAGCTGAGGACTTCCGCCTAGATGCCCTGGACGAGGAAATATCAACATTGGAAAAGACTCTTTCGCAGGATAATCAACTAATAGGATTCTGCCACAATGATTTACAGTATGGTAACATAATGATCGATGAACAGACCAAGTCAATAACAATAATTGTAATTTTCTTCTTGTGTGGAAAGTTATTTTACTTTTTATGTTTATTTCTTCACCCTAGCTTAAATACATGCATGGGCGTAGATGGCAAAGGGCAGGTGGTCATGGGAGTCTCCCAAGTCTTTCGTTTAGTAGTACTTTTTTCTCCCAAGTGATTACTTTTTTAATGGCAGGACTACGAATATTCAAGTTACAACCCTGTTGCCTATGACATAGCAAATCACTTTTGTGAGATGGCTGCTGATTACCATACTGAAACACCTCATATTTTGGACTACACCAAATATCCTGGTGGGTGACTCATGGAACTCATTTGTTTACTGTTTCATTCACTTAATTGCTTCACTTGAAGTAGGATACTTATGTTTTGGACTTTACTTTGTTATAATTTTTCGCTCAACTTTATTGGCTACAGGTTTGGAGGAGCGCCAAAGATTCCTGCGCATTTATCTGAGTTGTTCAGGTAGTCATTTATACATTTTATTTTGCTGAAGGATAGTTCTTGACAACTTCTTCCTAGTTCTTTAGCATTTGGTTTTAGTTTTCCACAGTTAATTTTTAAGTATAAACATTCCCACATTAGTGGATTCGAAAGGAACTACGTTGTTCGACCTTGTTGGCTGATTAACTTAAATGTAAGTTCTGATGAAATGAAAATTTAAATAGTCAGACTCCATCTAAATTTAAGGAGAAGGGGAAAAGTTGCTTTGTTATCATTGTCTTCTAATCTTGTATGGTTTTCATGCAGGTAATCAACCTAGTGATGTGGTAATTGAGAAGCTAATTCAAGATGTTGAGAAGTATGCTCTGGCAAGCCATCTGCTTTGGGGATTATGGGGAATAATATCGGTATTATTCTCCTCCTTTTTGGAAGTTCGTCACACACAAATAATCACGTGAAACAGTCTCCAAAAGCTTGGCTGGACTGATTGCACAAGTTCGATTTTGTTAGTTTCTTTATATGTAAAAATAGTCAATTACTTCACCAAGTTCAAAGGATATAGTACAAACGTGGTCGTTGGAAGTTGTAAGACTTGCAATTGGTTCTCCAACTGCTTTCTAAGAAGTTATTTGTTGATATTGCTCTTTGTTGTATCTACTTCAATATGCTCTTGTCAAATGGAGACCAATCCTTTCCTCTAAAGTAACATACCGAAAAACAAACTAGACAAGTGACATTTTCCTCTTGCGGAAAGTCGGCCAATTTCTTTCTTGTTCTATCTCTTGGGTATTATGCTAGGAAGGGTAAACTTATTTCAATTGCATGTGAAGTTCTAATGTAAGCTTGTTTTTACATATGTTATTTCAGGAGCACGTTAATGAAATTGACTTTGATTACATGGAGTACGCAAGGCAAAGGCTTCAACAGTACTGGCTAAGGAAGCCTGAGTTGTTGGGCTCTTCTGCATCTTCCCCCTGATGTTGTCGATGATGGTAAGAACACTACGTTTATGTTTGATATGATTACAAATGCCTGCAAGGTTATAGCAATTTGTATTATTGAAGGTTCACTTTCTGGGATTGTGTTGCCAGGTTTTATTTCGGACTTGAATCTTGGCTTAGAAACCTTTTTGATCAGTTACCATGAGGTGTGTTCTTGATGAGTACTTGCACCACTTTTTTAGCATGGAAAGTGTGTCGTGTTTGTTGGTGTTCGATAGCAACATTCATATTGAAGTCAAAATAAACAATCGTCTTTACGAGGGGGTAAAATGACCCAGAAGAATTATGCATTATACACTGATGTACAGTAGTCTGTTTCTTGTGTATCTATGTGCAGGAGTCCTTCCTGCCATGGCTTCATCTTGTCTTGATTCTTTTTGATGTAATCAATTGACGTTAGCATTGTGTTCTTGGAGCATTATTTATGAATCATGGGACTTGTTAATTTTAGGATTGGAATTTTTTTATTTTTTGGTGGTAATTTCAGTTGCGATTTGTTCGATTGTGTTTTCCTTTCAATCCCAGTTTTTCCTCTTCTTCTTTTTGTTGAAAATATATTTTAATATCGGGACTTTGAATTCAACAAACTAGTAAACGAACCACACAGCAAGCTCAACCATGAATCATTTCGGTTGACAACCTCATAGTTTGACATATTTTATAGCCGATTTTATTGGAGTGATTTTTGCACTTTTTTATTTTTATTTTTATAACTGCACTCTCCTTTTGTCTTTATTCATGTGAAGTTAGAATATTGTCCTATAATGATGTCACTTTTTTGGCGTAAGGGTAATATTGTATTCTTAGATAGCTAAAAGACTAAAAAAAATAAAATTGCGGTTATGAAAAAAGAAGTGCGAAATCCACACCTCCAATTTCAGATCTACTCGATGATGTTATCTGCTGCTTCTTAAAAATGGTAAGCCATCTTTAGAGTCAAATTTAGTATCAACATCGGCTTTTTACCAAATCTCTCGTACGTTATCTGTATCAATAACTTGAATGAGTCTAATTTAGTATAACAATACTACTACTAGTACTACTACTGCAGTGTTACGTGTACACGTAAAATGTAAAATAGGACAGAAAAATATTACTTTCTCGTCCCAAAATGTTTATCTGGTCAGCAAAAAAAATTAAAAAATAATACAGTAAATTTCTTTCAAGAAAAAATTTATACTTTTCTCTTAAATAAAAGAATCCATTGATATCTAGTAAGTTGTAGAATTTTTCTTGCGAAAATTGTATTATTTGTACATCCTCGTTTTTTGGGGACGGACAAAGACGGATGTTGTAAAAGAAAGAAAAAAACGAAGAAGTAAGAAGTAAAATGAGACTCACAGATTTACCCTCAAGAAAACGGATGCTGCTAAATATAACTGTGAATTTGCTACATGTAGCCAATTCATAAAAGGAAATTTTTGGATTCCTTCCTATGAATTAACTACATATAGCAAATTCGCAGTTGCAAATAGTCCCGAAAAAAAAAAAAAACCAAACGAGACTCACAGCGCGTTTGTTTTTGGAACCCCCGATGTCGTTTTGGCGCGAAGGCCCCATCTCATCTCAGCTCCCATAGTGAGTCGCGCGCTCTACTCTCGCCCGACGCTTGCTGCTGATGCTTCCTTGGGAGTCGGAAGAACCGCTTGTTCCACGATGACGAGCTTATTAGGGTTTCGTCCTCCTCAATTCTCAGAGGTAAGCAAGCATTATTCTCGAGTAAATATCGACAAGGTTTCTGCCTTGTAAACGAATTCGGCCGATTTAATCGAGTTCATATATGGTCGCAGGAGGTCGCGTGGCTTCCTGCTTGGCTTCAGCAACACGACGACGGTGAACCAATGGATTGTGAGCAGCACATCATTGGACTTGGAGGAGGAGAAACTACTCTCGAGCTCGAGAGGGGGTTTACGGTTCGTATCTTTCCGAATTTTCGGTCTTGTTATTGTGTTCGGTACGGCTAGGGTACGACTGTAACAAATGCATCTTTTATGTTTTAAACTTCATTCTCTGTTTTGGATGTGTATGTGTTGCGGTATTTCCAAGATATGACAAAAGTCGTAGAGAGAGATTTCGGTATGTGTTTGTGTACCCGGTACGTATTTACACGTCGCAAGCAAAGTCCCGTTACCCATAGCCCATAGGTACTACTACGAAGCAGTTACCCATGCTTCTTAGTTTGGCGTAAAGGCTAGTAGCACAAGTTTCTGTGCAATGATTTAGAGTTCTTTGGTTACGCCCTAATGTCTCATTGGATTAAAAGTTCTCTTCAGTAATCCACGTCTTGTCTAGAATGCTACTGTGGCTTGTTATGATAGTGTCTTTTATTCTCAAGAGTGGGCAATAATTACAGAGGTTTTTGGTAATTGCTCGCTTGTGATGTCGTTTGGACTGTTGTTTGTTAAATATTACTTACAACATGGTGCATCTGGGATCGAGATTGTTACCTGGTGTTCTATCAGGATTCTTGCTGATGTAGCAATGTTGCATGGGATGTGATACTTTTGTTATGGACTCAGCAGATTTCTGGGAGATTTCTTTTCTTCTTCTGTTTGTTGAATCTTTCTTCCAAGTAAGATATATAGTAACTGACTTTCTACATTACCATTTATGGGCTATCTCATTTTCAACAGACTGGAAATACTGCAGATCTGTCTTCAAGAGATGAAGGTAGATATAAGAGTTGCCACTTGTTCTTATCAGGAGAAGACAATTCACCTGCTAGTTTTGCTCCATCTTCTGGAAATGTAAGCTATTAATTTGACAGACTAGTTCTCTCTCTCTCTCTCTCTCTCTCTCTCTCTCTGTGGCTTTACATGTATGTCCATAAGAGCATAACCAAAAGTTGCCACATCAGCTTTTGGTTATCCATTTAAGGGTTTCTAGGTTGAAACAAAGATTAAGAACGTTCACCTGGCGTGCTGCCATTTGAAAAAGAAGGAAATATATATAATTAAAAACTGCTATTGAGAAATTCTCTCTATCTCTCCCCTCTGTTGATTCATTGATTTTTGTTCTTTTCTAGCTTAGGGATTCTTGATTTCCTCCTTAACTTGATAATTTCACAATAGAAATTGGAATCTAGCGTGATTATCATCACATGATTCACAACACGGGATTTTAGTTTGGGAGTTAACTTTTGTAAAGGCTGAATGCATTAACATCAGGGAATCACCCTTAAATTTCAGTGGGTTCTTACATTCTGTGATTTAGCTTTCCACATTGACAGGCCAGAGTTTTAAATTTCTTTCAAGTCTTTATGTGCTCTCAACTTAAAAAACGTATGACTCTGGACAAGAACTGTTGGCAGCCAATATGATTGTCATATAATATAGATTAACATTCAATAAACAATGACTGGTGGTTGGGGCGAGGGATTTAACCCACAGCTGTGCAGGTCCAACTTCCCGAGGCTTTCATGAAGACAAACTTTTTTCAGCCTAGATCGTTTCAGTTTCCCCAGCTTCGCAAAATAACATTTTTCCCATACACTTAAAGTTGATCTAAAAGTTTTTGGTGCACTGAATGGCACGATATATGGTGAGAAACTTTCCTTTCTCTTTATTTTCTTCTTGTGTCGATGTGATAATATAATATCCATGTTTCCCTTGGAGAAAAGTTTTGTTTCCATTTTAGAATCAGAATCTGTTCTCCATCCATTTTAATTCTGTTTCTTGTCTCAGCAGGTGGTGAACTTTCATCTTCATTTATCTGCGGATCATACTTCACAAAATACGCCAAGTTCACCGTTGGATACATCTCAGGCTGGTGGGATAGCCTCACATAATTATTTAACAGTGCAGCAAACTGATGCGTCAGCTTGTCAAGAAGAGATGGACTATCAATTCGCAATGGGTTATAATGTTGATGGGAGACATTTTCCACCTTTCACTTCCCAGCAGGAAACACTTGACCGTATTTGTCCTCAATCTGTCTCAAAGGACAAAGATGCCAAGACGAATTGTGAAGAAGATGATGGATATCACATGGTTTGTGACATCAATAAAGCAGTTGAACTCTCAATTGCGGCATCTGAAGCTCTTGTCATACATGACATGCTAAAGAGTTCATCATCTACAGAATCTTTGGCAGCTGCAGCTGTACTTGAAGTTGCTCTTCGGGTAAAGCAAGCACGCTTGGAGTGTTTGAAAGACTGCTTCCACTTCTCCACGGAGGATATGGATGAAACCGATTCGCTATCAGGCGATGATGTGTATATGGCTGATGCATATGGAGATGTGGGCTTGACTATTTGTGATGTTGATGATTGGCATGCTTGTGCCTCTGCCACATCTCAAGTAAAAGATACACCCAGTTCACAAAATCATAATGGAGGTGATGACAAGTACAAACATGAATGTCATGGGCCTCCAAATGTTGTTTGTGATGATATTCCAGGAAAACAACAGTCTACATATTTATTGGACATGGAAAAAAAAGAACAAGACTCACCAGTAGAAGACACTGATTTGGGCAGGCAAAGGAAATGGGTAAATGATCTAACTTCTGATTTAGACACCTCCGTTGTGGCATCTCACAGTTACTCCTTACTGCATGATCCATTTCTGGCAAATTCTTATGTTCCAGCCACAACAGAGGTAAATGAAATGTTGTGGTTCATTTTTATTCTTGATGTTTGGCATATTCTTCATATATCAGCTGAGCTAAATAGAAATTAAACCATGAGCTCTTTTTCCCCCTATAAAAAGACTCTGTTTTCTCCACATTCTCTTCCATCTGTGGATATTCTGGGATAATAGTTCAAGAGTTTGTTTGCATGAACCCCTTGTTCGTGAATGTATGTTCTTATTAGTAGAAACTATTATTGGGTTAGTTTGTGGAGAAAATTTGAAACACCAATGATGCTAGCTTGGATTGCAGGGAGTGAACTTTGCCATGGAGAACATGACTTCATTTCCATCTCAAGCAAAATCAAATAGTTCTCAGCAGGCTTGGAATTATGTGAATAATGGTGATATGTTGCTATTTGTTTTCCTTACTCCCTATTCTGATCAAGAGGATGCATTCTTATCTTACCTTGTCATTTTCATTTCTTCTTTCAGAGACAGATGATAAACTAACACCTGTAGGCCCTGAAAGGTTTCAGAGCCGCTGGTTAGGTGGTTGGGTGTGGAAGGTGAATATTGCATTCTAGTGTACTTTTCTTGTAGTAATTCCTTCCAGGCCCCTGCCTGATGCATCATATTTCCAAAGTACAAGATATCTATTTCTTTCCCAAAATTGTGGCAGAAAATGGAAACGCTGTTTGTTGAAATATGATAGCTGTCCCAGTTCTATTCCAGATCACAATCCTCCTTGTTTAAGTCAGATTTCATACTTTCTTTGATTGCTTTCTTAAGTTTGTTAATTATCTTTTGTTGCTCAGAAGGAAATAAATGCTTCTGTGCACGTGGAACATGAAAATGCTACGACAGTTTCTAGATTTTTGGTTGGTGAGACAAGCTATCTCTCAGAATCCGCTGATATTGCTCCAGATGAAAACTCATTCGTGCAGAAACAGGATAAAGGGTTTCACGTGGATTCACAATCAAGCATACCATTCGCAGGTTTACATTGCAGACCTGATGAGAGTACATTGTTTTCTCTGGATGTCATGAGGTCCCCTAGTTCCGTTGTGGATCCTCTTTGTTCTGTTGTTCCATGCAGTATTTCTTCAGAAAATGCATGTTCTACTCTTGCTGATAAACCAAATCATGACTTAGATGCTGGAGACTGCTGCAGGCCTGAGTCAGAATGTTGCATTGTTAATTTTCAGAGAACCTCAAGTCTGAACCCAGAATGTCTAGGTGAGGAATGGGGAACTGTCACAATAGTTAATGGTGAAGATTCTCAGCCCACTATTCGTAGGCAGTTGAACTCACTTAGAAGTTATAGCATGCTATTGCCTCACTGTGGTGCCTTTGTTGAGAATGATAATACTTATCGTAATCGTTCATTCCCGTCAGAATGCATTTCGGGGTTGCTTTCTGCTGAGCACAATATGGGCTGCAAGAGGGATTCAACGGAACTACCATCTTTGAAATCCATGCAAAAATGTAGTACTGCTAGACAGATTGAGGAAAATCGTGAACCTTTGGTTGTACAGAATTTAGTTACAGATACGATGAATCAGGACAGAAACTGTCATGAAACTGCAAATGACAGGACTGGGTTACAGGTTCACATGGAGAAATTTAGATGCTCACCTCTTATTTTGAATCGAGGTAGGCGTAGCCGTTTTCAGGCTTCTAAGCAGTTTGCACATGATATTAGTGTGGCAGAAAATCAAAAGTCAGTGGAACAGAAGGGTGATGTTGGGCAACATGGGAAGAACCTTCAAAGAGTGGAGTTTAAGTGCAAAGTTGCTTGTGATACTGAGGTTCCACCAGGAAAACGAGTTCGTTTCTCAGCTGCTGAAATTCAACTTCTGCCAAACAACAATCTCCAAACGCCGCAAATGTCAAACAGAGGTTAAGAATTTAAATTCTGATGCTGCATTTGGCCACTAAATTTGAGAAACATTTCGTTTTATGTATGTGTCATGTTTAAATATGTAGGCTCAGTTACAAGAGCTGGTAAAAGGTTGAGATATTCCAAGCCAAAGTGTGTGTCTATAGCTCCAGAACTCAGAAGGCATCAAACAAATTGTCTTGCCAAGCTCGCTAAGGGACTGATATTCAGAGATATAGAATTCTTGCTTACAGGTTTTTCTATTCAGAAGGAAAACGAATTGGAGGGACTTATTAGAAAATATGGTGGTATAGTTCTCCATGACATTCCATCTCCTCCAAATTTGAGGGGCAAGAGAATCTCAAGATTTAAACTCCAGCAGCTTCCCATAGTTCTATGTTTCAGAAATGTTGGTTGCTTAAAACAAAAATTGCTCGTCTTTTCTGTTTATACTGGGCTTCCTTATTTGCACGTCATAATCTTCTTGTGCTGTTCACTACAGTCATAATCTTTAAGGTAGGATCAGGGGCGGAGCCAGGAATTTTTGTTAATGGGGTCAAAAATTAAGTTTGTATGCAATATATTTTGTGTGTACTAGGTCCAAAAAATATAACTAAATTAAGAGTTTAATTATAAGATAGATATACTCTTATAATCTAATTTTGACTTATACTTGGTCCCAACGACTTATTACATCTGTCAAACAATGCATTATAGCCTCATTCACAGCACTATAAACTCTCGAAAAGAAGAGAACACTTGGGATTTCCATGCATTTGAAGCAAGTTGGGCCAATGTAGATATTTTTTATGGGGTCAAAATAGCAAAATTTAGTTGCAACCAAATGTTCTGGTGAAAAATCAAAGTGATTGGGGTCACTTGACCCCAATTGTACCTTAGTGCCTCCGCCCATGGGTAGGATGATTCTGTATGTTGTTGCAAAAACGAAGATCGTTGAATAGTTGACCCTTACAGTTGCGGCCTGATTTGTTTTCTTGGCGGTTGTGAGAATTCAAACTAGTGAAAGTGCTACCACACTGTTCTCATTTTCTACGTGCCAAACTGTTTGTTTGGATTGATCTTTTCTTGTTATTTGTATTTTCTGTCAGTTTGACATTTGCAAATCATGTGCTGAGCTCCAAGTTCCAAGCCGATAACCTAGCTAAATGTACTTTGTTGCACTGGAGTGCATTAGCTCAACATAGGAAACAATATACGAAAAGAGTGGTCAGGCAGTCAGGACTATTGAGTACAAACATTGTTGAACTTTCTGTTGAGATAGAACTTTAAAGAGTTGGAGTAATTCTTTTCAGTTCATGAGTGTTAAGTGTTAACTGATGGTTTCTTGTTATCCTACATTACATTATATCAATGTTCTGTTTTACATCCATTATGTTGTGGTTTCCCTTCTTTGCCAAGTCTGTTAGCTTATGTTATTCTAAGTTTTTATTTGGGTTTTTGATGTCTTACTTTAAATATATTTATTTGTCTTTAGAAGCTAGAAACAACCAAGTTCTTGTATGGCTGCGCAGTGAATGCCTACATACTCAACATT
This sequence comes from Rhododendron simsii, assembly GCA_014282245.1. Lineage (NCBI taxonomy): Eukaryota > Viridiplantae > Streptophyta > Magnoliopsida > Ericales > Ericaceae > Rhododendron > Rhododendron simsii. Next base: position 7,663,505 of record CM024959.1, on the reverse strand, counting down.
AGTTGGCTTACTGATTCCATAGCAGCTGGTTCTGCCTTACCACCAGATAAGTATGTTCTATATTTGACTGATTGAATTTTTCTGCTCGTGCATTTCATACTGGTAACGATGATATTAAGTACAATCTAATAGGCATTCAAATATTGACACTTTGCTTGCACTTTAGTATTTGAAGTTTCAAAAGGCTTTAAAAATTTGAGACGGAGTTAAAATGTCATATGGATAAGGCCAGTAGGCACAAATTCATACCGTAAAGCAATATTTCTTGAGCACATGTTGTAACGACCTGCGGGAACTACCCAAGAGGGCCAGCAGCCATGTTGTCATTTGGGTTGATTGCTCCTTCCCTTCCCTTCATATAGACCCGATATCACCCACGCAAACTTCTGGTGTAGGACAGGGCCGTTAGAAATTTAGAATTACGCCGTCAAGTAATCACAATATAATGATCAGTTTGTGCTATTCTTATTGATTATTGGTCTTTCTCAAAGATGAGGGAGCACAAAAGTTGGTGTTTGTAGTTACCCCGAACAACATGGAATCTTCATAATTGCAAGCCAAATGTAATGATTTTCCACAAACATTGAAGTAATATTATTTTGTATTTGATGTTTGTCATTTTAAATTTCATCTATGTTACCAGTTTGCTGTTTTAAAGCTACGAATTTCACGAGGTACTAACCAGAGAATTAAGAGCCACATGAATTTGATAATGGGTCCTCTACATCATTCTTTTGGGGATAATCTCATGAATGAATGAGTTTGTAGATTGCAGTATGTTATAGCTTCCCTGGTCCTTGCAATTAGTATTAACTTCGGATTATGTAACCATCGTACCAACAAATACTGGCTGTGTTTAGGAATGGCAACGGGGCGGGTTTTGGCATAACCCGACCCCGACCCTAAAATTATAGCCCGACCCCGATCCCGCCTGGGTTATTCGTGGGTGTCCCCGTTCCCGCCCCGTTCAGGAGTTGGGTTTACCCTCCCCGCCCCGCCCTGTGAAAAATAAGAAAATAAAATAAAACTAAAGGCAAAAAAGAAGAAAATGGATATATATACAAAGTGTTATCTTATTATAATGATGAAATATAAAGGAAAAAATAGGTTTTTTTAGAATAATGAGAAAGATAGTGGGGTATAAATATATATTTTTAAGTTTAATGATAAAAGTATTAGATTAAAAATATAATTTTGTATGGAAAAATATTTCGGGGCAGGGTAACATCAACCCGAACCCGCCCCGATTGGGTTTTGTTTTGTTTTTGTTTTTCTTAACATTTCCTCCCGAACCCGCCCCGGTACCCGAAAATTTGATAAAAACCCGTCCCGTTCGGGGGCGGATGGGTTCAGGGCGGGGTGAATTGCTATCTCTGGCTGTGTTACTTTAAATTGATAGATTATCTGATGATCTAAGAACATTTTTCATGATCCTCAATAGAGATTTTCGTTATGTTTCATTAAATCAAACATGAAAATTTGATTTCCATTACAAAACATATTTTAGGTGCCAAAATGATTATTGCATACCCTTGGAGACATTTACAATGTGAGAAGTATAGTCAAAACATTCTTACCATTTGGTTTTCCGTTCCAGTGTTTGGAAAAATTCACTGATTTCTTTCCTGTTCTCTATTGCCCTTTGGCTGATCCTCCTGGTCATGTTTCCCCACTACCAAGACTGTTTCATGGCAATACCTGTTACTTGGGCCAAATACTATATTGAACACAATGAAGCCAATCTATCTCTACAGATCACACTTTGGCACTCCTCTGTTGTAAAGGTACTTGAAATCCTAGCTACATCTTCTCATGCTTCTGCGATGATCTATGTAGATATATGGTTATAGCTAATCATTTTGGCGAAAAGTACACGAGACTACAAAGGCCAGTGTGCCGCAGTAACCATAATAATATCTTCGACAGAGTAGGCGTCATGCTTCATGGCAAGCACAGTTTCTGCACCAGACTTGCAAAAGTTGTCCAGGTACATGACTTGTTTTCTCTATGTCACCATTCTTCTATCTATTTTACAGTTATAGTTGGATACATGCTTCATTCTCCTTTATTTTAATGGTTTTATTTCCACATAGACTGAATTCAAGAAAACCGCTTGTTAATTGATAATAAGCAAGCAATGGGCTTTTCCCCAAGCTCACACATTGTCTCACAATCATAATGGAACTCGGAGTTCCCGGTTGTTAACTTCATGGCCCCGGGATTAGTCAAGATGTGTGTAAGTTAGCTTGGTCATCCAGTTATCAATAAAAATACACCATTAACTTCAATCGACTGATATGGCTATGCTTTTGTTGACTGCTAGTTCTCTTAATGTGCCTATGCATGTTTATGACTGCACTCTCACGTTTTCTTTGTTGGAATTCCAGCATGGTGGTGGCCTGGTCTTTAAAACCCTTCGGTGGCTGGTCCAGAATCTTGATGCCAACAAAATTTCGGTTGGGGCTATTGTCGCTGAGGATGAGAACAGGGCTTCGCGTCACCTGAAGTATTGTGCTGCGGAGAGGAAGATACTCATAATGGTTGGTACTTGTAGTACCCATTTTCTTACAATATAGCAAGCTAACACACACTCGACTTGTTTTGGGTGAAAACTTCTGGTGTTTGGCGAGGCGGAAAACAAAAATCAACGGAAATTGTTTTCTGTGGTCAACAGAAAATGACTTGTCTCTCGTTCCCGTTCAAAAAAAGAAAATGAGTTGCTTTTGATGAAAATTGTTTTCCAAGTCGGCACCAGAACACTGTGCTGCCTCCACCTCTCAATGACAACTACCATCCCACCACTGCTCCTGCTGCCACCAACTGGCAACTCCCATCACTACCACCATCACTTCCCTAATCACGAGCACCATTGTTTGCAGGGTGCAACCAAGCACTAGAAAGTGTCATCGTTTTTTCAGAAAAACATTTGCTGAAATTAACAGAGCATAAAGATAGCCCCAACAACACCAACCCCCCCCCCCCCCCCCCCCCCCCCCCCCCCCCCCCCCCCCCCCCACAAACACACACACGTCTCTAAACAATCAACTATTATGTACTCTACATAATCTTTGGTTACATAGTGCAGCCTGCTAGCTGGATCATAAGTAGCTTACATGCTGGGAAGCTTCTTCCTTTCTTGGAGAACAAGCATTACTCTACTCTGCCCACCGTCAAGATTTTGGATTTTCCATCTTCCTCGGCATTGAGTGAAGAAATATGAAACGCCTTCTTGCTGCTGATCAAGGTTCTCCCATATTGCTCCATATTCTGTATTTTCTATATTGTTACACACAGAGATTACCCAGCAAAATGTAACGGTATTTATGAGGTGGAGCTCTGGGCTCAACCAACTTGTGCAGGGTGGTTTGAGCCAACACGGCTTATAGTCAGGTTGTTGTATCCTGTGGGGGGGGCAAGCCATAAATTGGAGGTTTACTGCATCGGTTGTAGATTCAACCAGCCACAGAGGGCTTGAATCTCCTTGAAGATAGTGAGATATCCGCGCCTTTGTGTAATCCATTAATTATGGATAATTGTGTAATAATCTAATAGTGATTTACTTGATGTAAGTGGATGTGTGTATTCATTGAGATTTATTAATGAGAATGGATGAGGCTGCCATGGGAATTGGGGAATTTCGCTAAAACCAAATTTGTCCGAACCACATAATTAAAATCTTGTGTGTTCTCGTGGTTTGATTAATTGGCTCATAATTTCAGCAATCCGGTGCCAAAATACTACGGAAACAAAACACCATCTCTACTACCCATAAACTGAAATTGTCAATACAATTTTTACGTGCCGCTGGAGTGAAGGCTTCGAGTAGTGCAGGATAGGCTAATCTAAAACAGGTTAATTGTTTCCTATAAAAAAAAAAAAAAGGGGGTTAATTGCTGAAAACAAGAACGATTGAAATATTTTGCAAAAAAGTCCGAATAAATTAAAAATAGTCCAAAACTCACACCTTATCTATCTTTGTTCTTCAAAGGTTACATCTGTGACATAGCCGAAATACTTGAAATCTGCCCTAACGGTACTCCTCAAGGACGCTCACCCAGCATCCAGACTATTTTTTTGCCGCTTCATATTTTTACTTTTTGTCTCGCGCTAGTCTGTGTCTCTCTTACCTTCTTTACCGTCACACAAGTTCCTATTAATTTTTATTAACCTATTAGATTACGAATGAATTTAACGTATTTCAAACACTACTTCTAGTTCAAATAGATGTTGATAAACCTAAAATTTATATCAGACTCTATCAAGTACGTACATACTAATGCTTTTGTTCTCTGATTACTTTAGTTACTGAGTGAAAGGGAAAAAAAAAAAACCCATTAATCTCTCTTATGTTTTGGATCACTTTAGTGACTGAGTAAAAGAAAAATTAATACTATCCTTTAATCTCTTAGTTGTATATTGACCCAAACCTACCCCACTCAACTGGATCAAATCGCTTGAATGAACAAGTCTTCAGTTTTGTTAACAAAGAAACATTGGGAGAGAACGACCCATAAAATACCATGAAGCTCCTACGTACGCATTGGATTCCACGTCAACGTGTGTTGAAGATTGGATTTGGAGAACCACGCGGGCACTAAATTAATACTCCGTAATTTCTCCACCACATCAATAAAACTGAGTTAGCGACCAATGTACATACCAGCTAGGTAGAGAGGGAAAACTATTAATTGCTCATGGAGCACCAGGGTCCTGGACATCAAATTTATATGCTTGCTTTTTACAAAGCTGGTTTGGTTTTCTTCCCATGTGTGTGAGAGGCCACCACCTCCACCATTATGCTTTGCTCTATCTGGCCTGCTTTTATTTATTTATTTATTCTTTGGAGTTGTGCTAGCTAGTTTTCTCTTTCCTTCATTGAAAAGAAAAAGAAAAAGAAAAAGTGTAAATAACTCGGTGGTGGTAAGTTGTAGCCTTGTAGGTCACAGCTGGAAATTAAAAAAGAGAGCAAGCAAAGATCGCTTTGGTTGGGGGTTACATTGATTCAACCTAATTAAACTTTCCAAAGAGGATCTGTGATGACAGCAGTATGATTGGACTAAGTTATTGCTAGAACTGATCAGAAAATTAGAAATAATTTCATTTTTTTCATTTGTCATTTTTCTTGTAAATTGTCAGTGTAGTGTTCAAACTCCCTCCCCTTTGCCCGTTGAACAGTGGTACATTGTATAATGATATACTTATCATCTACATCAAATTTGTTTTGAGATATTGAAGGATAATCTAATTAATTTTGAGAACAAAATGTGAAATAGTTGTGTGCACTTCTATAGCTCTCCCTTTTCGATCAACTCAATGCTTATGCAAGGTATAAAGAAAATCTACCCGGAAATTACCCCGAATGGACAAATTAACGGTACAGATACAATTCAAAGGGAATCTATACCATTGATTTGCTCTTTCGAGATAATTTCCGAATAAATTTTCTTTGCACTTAGAATTTTTCATGCAGGAAAGTAGTTCATTAAGGTAAACAATTTTGATTAAATCAATGGGCCTAAGACCCGTTGCTGTGCCTACCTTATGTCCCATTGAATTTCCAATGCTTTTCGATTGGGGCCCACACTCCGCGTATTCTGCACTAGCAGCACTACCATAAAGATGCCATTGTTAATTACTTTTATCTCTTTTGTGGAGATGCCAATTGGAAATTTCAAGCAATTAATGGGCCCAATGCTTTTGTATGCTTTTACAAAGCTTGTTTTCTTCCCGTTTGAAAGCCTACCACCACCATTAGATGCACTACATTATTCTGCTTTTTATGTTTATTGATTGATTGGACTAGTTATGCTAATATTCTCTTTCCTTTGGCTTACTACCGACAATAAGGTTCCGTTCCATTAAAATTCTTATTTTTTTAAGTACTTATTTTTTGTTTTATGAGATATGTCATTTTCTCACAATACATTATAGTTAATTCAAAAAATAAGTACTCGACCCTTTTTTTTTTTCATAGTGAAACGGTGCCTAAGTACTCAGTCTCAAAAAGGATTTTTAAAAAGATTGGTAGATGTAAGTTGGCCACATTTCATGTAGGAAAAAAGAAAAGGTAGATTCATTTGGAGGTAACATTCAGCCTACCTAGACATTCCAATAAACAAAACTCCATTTGGTGACTCTCAACAAACTTCATTCCCTGATAAACCAAGCAAAGCATCCCTAGCTTCTTTTGCATCTCAGTTTAGTTCTCTCTATCTCCCAACTTTCTTTTCACACAGCAAACAATGGCTATTGCGGAACTCTTTCTCTCCGCTTTCCTCCCGGTGTTGTTCGAGAAATTGGCTTCACGTGATTTGTGGAGCTTGGCACGGAGGGAGCGGATTGACACTCTGCTCTCGAAATGGCTCAGCATGTTGGAACAAATAGGGTCAGTTCTTGCAGATGCTGAACAGAAGCAAATGACGGATCAACTGGGTATCAAACCGTGGCTGGAGGAACTAGAGGACTTGGCTTATGATCTCGATGACGTGCTGGACGAGTTCGCCACTGAAGCTTTGCGACGAAAGGTGATGGAAGAGCCTCAAGCTAGCACCAGCAAGGTACGTGCCTTAGTAACTACTTGTTGTATGAATTTCAAACCGAGCACCATAGTGTCTGGTTTTAGGATGAGGTCCCAGATAGATGAGATCACTGCCAGGTTGCAAGTTCTTTTTGATCGTAGAGCGGGGCTTGGCTTGCAAAATGTTGTTGTCGGGCCATCTGCTAAAACTTCACAAAGGCCACAAACTTCATCTTTGATTCTTGAACCACGTTTATATGGTAGGGATGAGGATAAAAAGGCGATACTAGAGTTGCTCCAATGCGGTCAATCTAGTAATGAAAAGGTAGGTATAGTTCCGATTGTGGGTATGGGTGGGGTCGGCAAGACCACCCTTGCTCAGGATGTCTACAACGACAAAATCGTGGGAGAACATTTTGAGATGAAAGCGTGGGTTTGTGTATCTGAAGTGTTTGATATTGTGGGTGTGACCAAAACGATTCTCGAGTCTGTCACTTCCCAGACTTGCCATTTTAACACACTGGATCAAGTTCAAAATCAACTAAAGAAGGCCGTGACCGGGAAGAAGTTCTTGATTGTTCTAGATGATGTCTGGAACGAAAAGCATGGTGATTGGATCAGTTTAAAGAGTCCCTTTAATGATGGAGCCTTAGGAAGTAAGGTAATAGTAACAACACGTAATAGGGATGTTGCATTGATGATGGCCGGAATCGATAAATTTCATCCCTTGAAGGAACTATCAGAGGATGATTGTTGGTCCGTGTTTGCCCAACATGCATTTGAGAATAGAAGTATCGATGAAAGTTCAGATTTGGTTTCAATTGGTAGAAAGATTGTGAAAAAATGCGACGGGTTGCCTTTGGCTGCAAGGACACTCGGTGGCCTTCTACGGTGTAAAGTCAGAGATGATGAGTGGGAAGAAGTATTGAATAGTAAGATGTGGGAGTTTTCGGACAAGAAAAGTGACATTCTTCCCGCTTTGAGATTAAGCTACTATCACCTCCCTTCACATTTGAAGAAGTGTTTTGGATATTGTTCTGTACTACCTAAGGATTATGAATTTGAGGAAAAGGAACTAGTTTTCTGGTGGATGGCGGAAGGCTTAATTCAGAAATCAACGGGACAAAAACAAATGGAAGATCTTGGAAGCGATTACTTTCGTGAATTGTCATCGAGGTCATTTTTTCAACTGTCAAGCCGTGGTGAAGCCTCACGATTTGTTATGCATGACCTCATCAACGATTTGGCTCAGTTTGTAGCAAGACGAATTTGTTTTAGAATGGAAGAGAAGCTTGAAAACAATGAGGGGCACACAATTATCACTAAGGCTCGCCATTCATCCTACGTGCGTGGCTATCAAGATGGCATACAAAAGTTTGAGATCTTCCAAAAAGCCAAAAATCTGCGGTCGTTTTTACCATTTGGATTGAGAGACAACTATGACGCCTCCTACTTGACCAGCGATGTTCCCCTCCAATTGTTGCCACGTCTTAGACGCTTACGCGTGCTTAGTTTGAGACGATATCGAATATGTGAACTTTCGAGTTCGATTGGAGATTTGAAACATGTGAGGTTTCTTGACCTTACAGGTGCCTTGATTGCTGCATTACCGGAATCAGTAAGCAATCTTTATAACCTACAAACACTAATATTGATAGATTGTACGAATCTCAGCAAGTTGCCAACAAACATGAGTAACCTTATTAACTTGCGGCATCTGGATGTTACTGGAGCAAATTCCTTACAAGAAATGCCATCAAAAATTGGTAAATTGACAAGTCTCCTAACATTATCAAACTTCATCGTCAGACAAGGCAATGGGTCTACCATCAATGAGTTGGGCAGCTTGATTCAACTTAGAGGGACACTTTGCATATCAGGGTTGGAGAATGTGGAGAATGCTATGGATGCCAAGAGGGCCAACTTGAATGATAAACAACACTTAGATGTGCTCTTGATGAAATGGAGTAACATCTTAGTTAATTCTCGCAATACAAGTGTTGATTCAGAAGTGCTTGACATGCTAAGACCTCACGGGAAGTTAAAAGAGCTTACCATTAATGGTTACCACGGCCCAAAATTTCCAACTTGGGTTGGAAATTCTTTGTTCTCTAACATGGTCAACTTGAAGTTCCAAAATTGTGACAAATGCATTTCCTTGCCGCCACTGGGTCGATTACCCTCACTTACAAAACTATACATTCAAGGTACGAAAGCATTACAGAACGTTGGACTTGAGTTCTATGGGTCGGGCAGCTCAAATCCCTTCCCAGCTCTAGAGTTTTTAACCTTTGCGGACATGGCTGAATGGAAAGATTGGTCTCCGTTCGAAGTGGATGAGGGATCTCAAGCATTTTCACGCTTGTCAGAGCTCTCCATTATAAGGTGTCCGAAGCTTTTGGGAAAATTGCCCAACAACCTTCCCTCCTTAAGAAATCTGGATATTGAAGACTGCCCGCTGTTGGTGGTTGCGTGGGTTCCAAGCCCTACAGGGGTAGTTGAAGTGAGGAATACACTTCAGTTTGATTCACTCATCTCCTTATCTCTTAAAGATGTTTCGATTCCGAACTCCTTTAATAATCCAGAAGTGGGTAATGAAGTAGCTGCAACAGAAAATGCAAGGTATAGCCCTTTGAGCTCGCTGACTTCCCTGAGAGTTGAAAACATTCAAGGTCTCACATGCCTACCGAGTTGGTTTGTTCAAGGGCTGACGGGACTCCAAGAACTCTCTCTCTATGGTTGTCCAGAACTCACATCATTGTGGAAGAATGAAGTTAGAATACACCACAATCTTCTTACCCTTCGACGCTTGGTGATTGCCGGCTGCCCCAAACTTATTTCCTTATTTGAAGAAGATGAAGACGAGGAAGGGCTACAACATCATGAGGAGCTTCCTTACATGTTGCTGCTGGAGTACTTGGCAATAAGGAATTGTGAAAAGATGGAGAAGCTGCCACGAGGGCTGCACAACTTCAGATCTCTTCAGGACCTTATTATCGATGCATGTCCATGTATCATCTCTTTCCCAAAGACAGGTTTGCCGTCTACGCTAAGAACATTGCATATTGAATGTTGTGACGCTCTGCGATCCCTACCTGAGTTGATGATGTTGAATAGTCTCGAGGAATTGGAGGTTAGGAGATGTCCATCGCTCATGTACTTAAGTAGTTCGAGAACTGGTCTGCCCTCCAATCTCAAAAAAATGAGCATTTTGAGATGTGCAAAGCTGGAGTCAGTACTAGCAGAGGAGGGGATGAAAATAAATTGTACATCTCTCGAATATTTCATAATCAGGGAATGTGAGAGCCTCAAATCCTTGCCGGATGTGATGTAGAACAATTTTGATGGTGGATGTCTCAAGAATCTCAGTAATTTGATGATAGAGGATTGTGAGAATGTGGAGTCCATTCCAGAGGGATGGTTTACTGCAACCAATTTGAGGGAATTGCAGGTCAAGGGGTGCAAGAAACTCAATGGCCTGCCACACCATGCCTACAACAACCTCACTTCTCTTCAATCGCTGAGAATAAGTAGTTGGGATTCGGCTACGGAACTCATTTCGCACTTCACCAACCTCACTTTCCTTCGGTTGGAAAATGTCAACGTGGGGGGTAATAAGCCCCCATCAAAGTGGGGTTTGCACAGATTGTCCTCTCTCAGAAAACTCTACCTCTTAGATTATGGTTGGCTGTCATTTCCACCAGTAGAAGAAGAAGAAGAAGAAGAAGAAGAAGATGGGATGATGTTGTGGCTGCCCCCTTCTCTGATCCGGCTGACTATCCAAAACTTCCCGAATCTGGAGAAGCTATCTTGCAAGGAATTCCCCTCTCTCGAACTACTTAATATCTGGAATTGCCCTAAGCTCATGACCATTACAAAGCTAGGGCTGCCTCCCTCGCTTGTGCATTTGTGGATCAGTGGCTGTCCTTTACTTTCAGAGCTGTTGATCGATCGTCTGCCTCCCTCGCTTTTGGGTTTGTGGATCGACGGATGTCCATTACTGAAAGAGAGGTGTTCAAAGAAGAAGAAAGGCCAATATTGGCCCCTCATTTCTCACATCCCTCAAGTCAAGATAGACAACAGGAATGTCTTCTTGGACAGAAGCAGGTGATGGCCCCCGTCCCATGTGCGGTTTTCGTAAAAAAGGTAATATTCCACTTCTTCCATCGTATTTCAAGCTAATTAATTAAGCTATTAATTCCTTTCACACTTGCACTATAGACCTCAAGAATGTCTTCGACCCAAGCTGCTGCTGCTGCTGCTGCTGCTGCTTTTTTTTGAAAATATATTGGCTTGGTTGCTAAAGTTAGTAATGTCAAATCCCACATTGATTATTTTTTGCCTATAATCAAAACCAATGGGCCCTCCAAACTTTTTCCCTTCATTTCACGCATATTTTTTGAAAAAGCGGTTTTTGAAGGAAAAAAAATAGTTTATGTTAGAAACAGTTCAAAAAAAATAGTTTTTCGAAACAAAAAATAGTTTTTTTAAAAAACACACTTTGTTCACTTAAAAACTGTAAATACAATGATGAAAGAATTGTATTACACAAATAGGTTTGAAATTTTAAAAACTATAAACACATTCTTTTAAAAACATATTTTGTGTAAAAAATAGTTTTCTATAAAAGAGTTATGAAATTTCAAAAATAGTTTTTTGAAAAACACACTTTATTTACTTACAGTTTTTAAAATTTTTGAAATTTTTTTTTGTTAAAAAAAAGTTTTTGAAAAAAATTGAAAGTTACAATTTTTTAAATTATTTTTTGAAAACATTGTTGAGAGAGAGAGAATGGAAGAGAGAAAAGGTTTTTGTATAATGTTGGTGTACTTGATTGAGAGATAAAATTTGGTTATTGACAAAATATTGCTAGCTTTGATTATTGAAGAACCAAAATTTAATGAGTTATTTACCCAAAAAAAAAATTTAATGAGCTGTTAAGAGGTTGCTCGGTTTGATTATTCCAATGTGAGCACTTTTTTGACCCAACATTGTTAACTTTAACAATTTTTTGTTTTGTTTATTCCACTGTGGATGCTCTAAGCATAATTAATCATGATAGAAAAGCGAAAGCTATGGACATAATGGAAAATCTAGTAAGAGTTTGCAACGTTCACGAGAAAATATAATTGGTGAAATTACACGAAGATCCCCTCATCTATACGTTTTGGACACGAAACCCCCTAACCTTTAAAAATGCCCAAAAGCACCCCCTCAACCATAACCGTTAACCAATCAACACTTTTCTGTCAAAAGATCGTTAAGATGAAGGGGTCAGCATGAACAATTTTTTATAAATGAGGGGGTCAGTGTGGGTGAGTTTTAAGGGGTAGAATCAGCATTTTCTCTCATTCCATTAACAGAGTTAGCCAATTTTTAATTTCATATAGATGAGGGGGTGCTTTTGGAAGGTTTTAAATGTTAGAGGGTTTCCGTATCCAAAACGTATAGACGAGGGGATCTTCATGTAATTTCACCAATATAATTTTCTAGTATTTTACTAGCAAAAAAATTGAAAGCTATTTAACGAGACTTAAACGGAGTTGTACAAAAAAATTCACTCTCTAACACCTGTATGTTTGCACTAATGCAGTTATGATGAGAGGACACTGGTTAGGCTTCTTTGTTTGGAGATTTCTCAAGATACGTTGCAACAAGAGGAAGGGAGACGGTATTCAATCTTCCAAACTTTTAATACGGTATTTTTTCCCCTGTCCAAGTGTATTTTGTCTCTTATCATGTACTTTATAAACATCTACCGCGGTAAAATTTTAGCACAAGAAAAAAACTTTTGGAGAAACTTGTAATAACACGGACTTGGGCTTATTTTACATTTTCTTTTCATGCACAACATTGTCTGATGGGATAGCAAGGGACCGGCTATTCGCAGCCACGTATTTTCTCCCATAGCCCACTATATTTCAGTAAGTGGTTGTTGAAAATCATAAACAACATTTCGGTAAATAGCTGTTGAAAATAAGATTATATTTCGGTAACTACATGTCGAAAATATATTCAATTTTCGGTAGACAACTGCCAAACATGCATTTTCAGGCATTTTCGGTAAATAGCTATTGAAAAAAATATCATATTTCGGTAATTGGATGTTGAAATTGTATCTTAATTTCGGTAACTAGCTGTCGAGTCTAATTGAAAATTTTTAACGGACTGTGGGAGAAAATACGTGGCTGCGAATAGCCGCGCCCGATAGCAAACAAGAGTAGTGGAGCATCTTTATTTATTTAGCTAGTTTTTAATTTTCCCACTGAGTCTTCAACAAATATTATGAAGTATTTTGCTCGGATTTATCCAAATCTTGTGCTAACTTTCTCACATCACTCAAATATTTTGCAGCCCTTCAGCAGATACATTTATGGCACCGATCGTTGGAATTTCAACATGATGAATTTTCAGATTGTAGTGCTGTCAATTTGCTCTGAGGATGTTTTCAATTGGATGATCAAAATATGTTTCCATGCTTGTGTGTAATTGTGTCATTAGATTTCAGTCTTGTAGGAACTATTTAGGTTAAATTATCCTTATTGTGTCTGAATGCCTTTGTTTCTGTCGTTCTTCCTACTTTCCTTCCCATTACACTCTCATTTGTTAATCCTCCATTTATTTGGTATCATTTTCAAAGATTCGGCAGAATTTTTAGCTACTAGACTCATATTACTTTATGTAGTTGAATTGTGTTGTTGCAACGCCTACATTTTGATTTATAGAAATTTTGAATATGTTCTTCTATCAGTTTTTTGTTTTCATAAAATCATTTCTATTACTGGGTTGGTGGGTTGGTTTTACCTGCGATATCCCCATGTGTCCTCCGATTGAAGTGGGGGTGAAAGCCTCATTCTTGTTAATCCACCGATTCTCTTCATTTTCTGGACCAACTATGATATGAGCACGCCGCGAAAAGAAAAACTATGATATGAGTACCCCATGAAACAAGAAGACAGTATGGGTTCATTTCTAGTGGTGAAGCACTGGTTCAATGTGCTTTTTTTTCTAGAGGATGTTGATATCGCCAGGAGCAAGTGTCAAGTGATTCGATAATAGAATATTAGAATCTAACTCAATGCCGTTATCAAACAAATTGAGCAATGGCTGGCTACTCTAGATTTGGATAGAATGTTTATTCCCTCAAAGATGTCTACCATTTATGTTAGCCATGTTTAACGCAAGGCAAAACTTCCCTTTCTCTGGGCTATGCTCTTCAATGTACCCAAAAGAAAATTCTTAGCATAAAAGAAATTCCAGTGTAACCACCTAGCTGCCCAATAATGCACGGTCATGTAATCGCTGTGCCCCTATTTCCAAAAGAATGGTCACTTTGTCAATGTGCACATATGCATTGATGTTCGCGTCACATATAACTCGTATCACTACATTGCTTTATATATATATATATAATTTCTTTCTCTGTCTTTTTGATCATTTCAATTCCCGTTTTATTTTCCTTTGCTTCTTAAAATTCAAGCTCCAAAAGCGCAAGCTTATAATTATATCTATCAGTTTTGTATCTTCTCACATGTCCAGTATCAGCAACCAAAAATAGCAGACAAACTAACGAATGAACACCTAACCATGAATTACACACAGTATTGGTCGTGTAAAGTGGACATGAGTACTGGTTGCATAATGGCATGTTAGCAAGACAAAAATCAAGAATTTGGGAACATATCTACTCTGTGGGAAATGAATTCAAACTGCTGCCATTGTAAAAGATGGTTTATGGATTAGACTGGGAAATGGTGCAGCAACTAGTTCTTGGTCTGGTTGATCGTTGGCAGAATCTACTCTCATGGAAGCCTTTTCAAGATTGTATATGAGAAGTGGGAGGAATCCTTCAGCAATTGGACCTCACGTGCTGGCTTTTCAGGATAAACTTAAGCCCTCTTAAACAGAAAATTTTTCTGAGGCAAGCCATGCAGGGAAAAAGCCATACTGCTAGTGAATTGACCAAGAGGAATATATTCCAAATTGAGAAAAACTCTTTTGCATTTCTTATGTTCAAGATCAAAACGGTATTTATTTGAAGTACATATGATTGCTAGCTTGGTGGCTTCAGAATAGATACAAGGGAGTTGAAAAACGATGCTGGGAATCATGCCTATTTGACGACGAATGAAATTCTGTTCTATGGGAGTGATCTTGACCTTATGGATTTGATTAATATCATTAGAACTAGGAAGGTTCTATGGGAGAAGTCCCATTTGCTCTCAGGGACTACTCAATTGATGACTTCAAGAGATGCCTTATGGAATGATCAAAGCTCCAAGAATTTGTTCTCAGAAGGCAGGGCAGGGCGGACCAAATATTTGAGGTTCAGAGGCCATTAAAATGGAAAGGATACTTTAGTTAATGAGGTGCAGCTAGTTAGTTTGTTTGTTTGCAGCGTTGAATTGCACTCACTGTAATGATGGTTGCAGTTGTTCTTACCAGCACTGTTATAATATTTCCTTATAGATAAGTTGGTTCTTGGGGGAATCTAATTTCTTCTACTGCTTTTTTTTTTCTCTGTTTCTCAAATCCAAACTCACGGTTGTCAGAGCCACCCAGGAAAGACGAGATTAATAATGGGCCGGGTTAAATGAGACATGTGGGTTCTTGAGATAATAAATGAGATTTTAAGTAAGACGAGATTAGTAGGACTATGTTTGACTTGGGTGGGATGAAAAATGGGATAAGGAGTGAAGAATCATTTTTTACCATTAGATAGATAGGGGAATAATCTCAGAGCTCCGGATTAAGTTATACCACCCCGTGTGGAATTCGATAGCCCCGTACATGGGGTATTAAGTGAGGAAATAGTCTATTTTTTAATCCAATCTTACCTCTAGGTCCATTTGCACATCCACATACTGGCGGTGTTACCGTTTGATGTATGAGAACAATAAAAAAAAGGTTAAATACCTAGACATCCCTCGAAGTTTACCTCTTTGTCTCGCTCACCCCCTCTTAGAATTTCTGTAATGATCATCGTGAAATCAATGAGAAGAAAATGAATCTCTCTCCTGTTCTTCATTTCTGTATTAAACATCTCACATTTTCTTCAATATGTACCGGGGGTTCCTTGTCATTTATTTTGGTCAAAATTCGTAACACTGAATAGAAAAAGACTCATTAGATCTTACTCAAATCACTTGTTTGCAGCCCATGCCTTGTATATATAAAAGAGAATACACGTTACTCCTACAGTAATATGCAAACATTAGCTTGCAACTGTCTCTTATTGATTATATTATGTTGTGGGTCGTTTATTCTTCAAGCCCATACGCATATCCACTATAAGAGTTTTTTTCTTCATTATAATCGTTTTAAAGAGCATTCAGAGAAGCTATGCCTTGTCCGGTTGTGGGTTTGAAAAATTTTTGGGTTTGGTTTTTGGGTAATGAGTGAGGAGAAAAAATTAGGATAGTAATTAGAGATAAGGGTAATGAGTAGAGAGAGAAATGAGATTAATGATTAGATATAGGAGTAATGAGTTGAGAGAAAATGAAAGTAATAATTGGAAATATAGGTAATGAGTGGATTTGGGTTTGGAAAATTGTTAACAAACCCACAACTGAACAAGGGCATAGTCATTTTACTTGCCTTCTGAATCAAAAGAAGTCTTGGCCTGCTATTTTAATTGCATTTGTGTTGCTTTTCGTTGGTTTGGGGAGTATTGCCTTGAGCATAGGGTTGTAAACGAACCGAGTAGCTCGTGAACTCGGCTTGGCTTGATTTGTTAACGCTCGGCTCGGCTTGTTTAGTAAACGAGCCAAGCTCGAACTTGAGTTTTCAGTTCGTTTAATCAGCTCGTTCGACAAAAGTTCGGATCGTTAAAGGAGGCTCGACTCGATTAAAGCAGGGCCGGCTTAGAAGATAGACGAGAGAAGCATGCGCTTCGGGCCCCCAAAAAAAAAAGAGTAAAAATGAAGGCCCCCAAAATTCTAGGACCCCTATATATATGTATGTATATATGTTCCCAAATTTTTTTGCACTAAGCCTACTTTATACAAAATAGACCCAATTGAAATTTAGGAACCACAAAATAGGCCCAACGGTGGAATACACTGATTATTAACTCCCATAGGCCATAATTCATTAGGATACGTTTAGTTCGATGAAATAGAATTGACAATAGAATGGAATTGAGAAAACTAATTTTCAAAGGATGGATTTTGAAATATTGTAATGGTTGCATTTTTTTGGGATAACTATATGCCTATATTTTGTAATGGTAATTCTTTTGTAATGGTTTTTTTATGAAACTCTTTGTAGACCAACTTTTGTATAAAAAATATGGGAAGGCCTCATTCAAGAGATTCGCTTCCGGCCCCCAAAACTTATAAGCCAGCCCTAGATTAAAAAGGCTCGTTTAGTAAATGACTCATTTTAGCTCGTTAAGACTCGAGCCGAGCTCGAGCTCAAATTTTTGGGTCGTTTACGAGCTCAAGCTCGACAAAACTTGACTCGTCTCGTTACGGCCCTACTTGAGCATAGCACACGGTGATGCGAGTCAATGGTTAGATCCACCTTTGGTTCTGTCATCTCTTGATCAGAACCGAAAGATAAGTATGCTCAACTCACATCGCTATCGTTTTCGATCAACTTCAATTTTTTTTGGCGTACGCTATCAACTTGGCGAGCCCAACCTAGACTCACATGCATTTGGGGCCACATTCGACGACCCATTTTCAGAGATGCCATTTTTGACTTCTTATCTACCGTGAGAAATTTCAAGCATATGGCCCAATGCTATCTGTCTATGATTTATCAAAGCTATCTTTCTTGCAGTGACTCGTGAGATTCGTCGAACCACTTACCGATAAAAGTTAATAAACATATCTGAACCATTGATTGTCAAGATGAACGGTCTGAATCTGTCCTACAGGGTGCATTGCAGGGAAGCGCACATCCCCGATTCCAACCGGGACCTCTTCAACCCATTTGAGAGATGCCATTATTGACAGCTTCTTCTTCTCTACCGTGAGAAATTTCAAACATAGGGCCCAATGCTATCTGTCTATGCTTTATTATCAAAGCTGTCTTTCTGGCCGTGACCCGTGAGAGCCCACCTTCACCACTTGATGCATGGCTCTATTCTGCTTTTGTTTATTGTTTGGAATATCTGCTACTTGTGTCTTTTCTTTGGCTTTTAATTTGAAATAATCATGTTTATTAATAAAACCTTTGGCTCAAGTAAGGACTTCCCTTGTTAGAAAAAGGAAAAGGTCTACTCAAGTCCTCATAGCAACAGGTTTTGACGTTAAACTCAATTAACTTAATTGTAAAACAAACCACTACCTCTAGCAACTATGCCAAGTTTCAGTGACAAGGTACAAAAAAAAATAAAATATACCAATGTTGGGCACAAGAGTTGAACCCGCATCACACACAAATAGAGAGCATTAAGTATGAGTTGTTGACCTACAAGCCAACAGCGCCCTAGCCCGGGGGTTGCCTGCCCAAGGGGCTTGCTGGACTTACCTTTGGGTCGACCCTGTAGATAGTAGCCCACAACTTTTTTGGCAAGCGTGACCCATGATAATTGTGTTCATAATTTAGTAACCTTTAAATATATACTGCTCATTGCCCGTGACTTATACTAGCAGTTACCAAACCAACCGATATGAATCGACAGTAACTGCATTACACTATTATCCACCCTTGTCTACGATCTACCCAAAAAAAAAACCTCTGAAAACGGACAGGTAATTTATTTTCTCTTCTCAATGTCCCTTATCAATTTTTATTTTTATTTAAAATAATACCCATGCTTGCTAGTTGTCTTTGCAAGGAAGAGTGCTTCATGTGCAAAAACAAACTGTTGAAAAGCAGAAGCGACACAAATTCATGCACTGTACAATATATAGTGTGAATGAAACTTAGCCGTAGCAAACTTCCAAGTGATATCTTCAAGCCAGCATTAATTGTTGAGACAAGTTGGGGCTCAGGAAAAACATTAATTGTTGAGACAAGTTGTGGCTCATGAAAAACACATGGGCTGCTTCTGTATCAAGTTTATCTTTCAACATCCCCCTTAAACTTGACTCTCTCATCCAATGTGTCCGTCTCGTCGTCTTGACATTTGTTCTTATCACAAACCCGTCTGGTTTGGTGCTTCTCGTCTGATTGATCACATCTCGTCTTCTCGTCATGTTTTGTTTGGCCAAAACAAAACTTGTGTCATGTCTTGTCTCGTTATCTCGTCATCACGTCCCATCTCGTCTCTACTGTCTCGTCTGTCCATCCTCGTCAGTGCTCGTTCGTCCTCTTTTATTTTAGGCATGGAGTGCCCAAATTCTCTCGTCAAATATTGGCAAAATTACGTCCGATTTCGCTCTGTCACGTCTCGTCCATCACTTGGCTATGGGTGGCCATAACATTGTCTCTGTCTCTTTCTCGTCTGGCCGTGATCATATCATCTTGTCCACTCCGTCAGATTCTCATCACTTTTGGCCTTCGCTCGGTGGCCAAAACTTCGTCTACAAATACAGATCACTTGAAGAGTGATTTTCTCGTCAACTCATTATCCGCCACTGTTCACCTATACGACAGTATTCACATGTACGGTTGCACCATACCCTCCATAGGTGCCTTCCACACCGGATAACTTTTCTTTGAGGGGCAATAATTGATGCCAGTAATTGATGGCTGGCGTTGATGACTCTACACCAATAATTGATGGCTGGCGCCGTATTGATTGCTCTGCTTCTTTATTTCTTCTTTTCTCATGCAACACCTTCTTTCTTTTCTTTTCTGCAGCTTCTTCTCCTCTTCTCCTCCGATCGATTTTTTGGCCGGCATGTGAGAAACTTCGGCGTCATCTGGTTCGTCGTGGTCCGTCAATTTTTCGTGCCCGTCTAGCTCTGATTTCTTTGGCCCGTCTGACCCGTCCTCCTCGTCTCGAGTTGCTTCGTCCAGAATCGCTTGGCTATGCTCTGATACCAAATGTTAAAAAGCAGAAGCGACACAAATTTATGCACTGTACAATATATAGTGTGAACAAATGGTGTGAATGGAACTTAACCGTAGCAAACTTCCAAATGATATCTCCAAGCCAGCATTAATTGTTAAGACAAGTTGTGGCTCATGAAAAACACATGGGCTGCTTCTAGATCAAGTTTATCTTTAAATACAAACGGATGGGCACCCCTTTTGAGATTGCGCATGCCAGTGGGAATTAGTTAATCCTTGGCTTTAAGTTTTGGTTTTCTTAATGTATTCTCTGCTGTTTGCTTTTGTTGAGATTTTTCCCTCGATCCTCTGGACTTGTTCCTTTTAATAAAGTACTAACTTGTTCTGAAAAAAAAAAAAAAACATTCATCAAAAGTAACTTTTTTTCAATAATATTCCCTCGATCCTCCGAACCCTGTGATCTGACGAGACCCATTCATTTTCTCAAATAGTCGAGTTATTTGATATAAAAAGACCGAACTGAAACTTACAAGTTAGCTCAAGTGATTTGGTGTTTGTTGTAGTTTCATATTGGCGAATTTGGTGTGCAGTGTTCAAACAAACTCCATTCCTTTTCCCGTTTAAGACTAGTACTACTATATATCATCATGACATTCATAATACTAAAAAAAAAATTTGATCCAATCGGACCGCATAAAATATATTTTAAGAAATTGAAGGATGATCTGATTTTCGGAATAAAATGCGAAATAGTAGTGTGTACTTCCGTAATTTTCCCTTTTCGATCAACTTAATATTATTCATGAGTTAGTTCGTTAAGCCGAAAAATTCTGATTAAATCAATGAGTTAAGACCTCTGCCTAACTTAAATCCCTTTGAATTTCCAATGCTGCTCGACAGGCTGTATTTGGGGCCACTTCCCGTGTATTCTGATTTCCCACAGAGATGCTTTTGTTATTTTATTTCGTTTGATGAGATGCCATTATTCACTCCCTCACTCCAACGAGAGATTTCAAGCGTAGAGCCCATTGCTTTGTATGCATTTACAAAAGAGTAATGTTCCTGACACCGCATTTTGACACCGTATTTTTTACTCTATAGACACAAGCGTGATATTTCTCCACACGGACCATACATGTGAGTGAATCACCACACTTGTATTTTTGAAATAAAAAAATTTGGTGTCAAAATGTGGTGTCTCTACACTTTCCCTTTACAAAAGCTACTTTATATGCAGTTGTCTCTTTCCTTTGGCTTTTATGAAGACTACTTTATATCACGACTGTCGAAAAGGCAGATTCCTTTGGAGCTCACAGTCAGCCAGCCTAGACTTTTGCATTATTGTTTGGAGTTGTGCTAATTGGCTCTTTCCCTTGGCTTTTATGCTTTCTATATCACAAAACACTGAAAAGAAAAGGAAAAAAAAAAAAGGATAAGGGGGTAAATAATTGTGTAGTGGTTAGTAGGTCACAGCTAAAAAAGAGAGAAAGATGTCTATGGTTACATTCAGCCTAAACTTTCCAATAAACAAAACTCCATTTGGTGGACTTTAAATAGACTTCATTCTATGATCAATCAAGCATAGCATCGTTCGATTCGAGATATTATTCGGTGCTTTCGTGCACCACCACGGCTCATGCATTTTCCAACAAGCATGAAGTCAATACGTACATAGTCTTTTACTCTTGGATCCCATATTAATGTCTGCTAGGAAATTAAAAACCGAGACAGGAGTACTGAATAATTAATTTTTCGCTCAAGACTAAACAGAATTACATTCCTCGCAGTAGCCATGTTACCAAAATCTAGCTGGGCTTCTTTGCCCTTACTTTTAGTATTTTGTTTAAAATTTGTAACAGTAATTAAAGCGAAAAATTAAGAAGCATCAGATCTTACTCAAAAACCAAAAGACAAAAATTATGTTGTGCATCCTTTAAAGAGTGATACACTATGAATTTCCTTTTCTTTTTTATTTCCTAGTTCTTCAGGTTCATATGCATATCCAAATAAGAGGATTTGTGATGAAAGTTTAGTGATTGGCCTAAGTTACAGCTAGAATTCAGAAAGCAGAAGAATTTCATTGTTTCATTTGTCATTTTTCTTGTAAATTATCGGTGTAGTGTTCAAATTCCCTCCCTTTGCCTATTGAATAGTAGTATGTACGTAGAAAATTAAAACAGAAAAAAAAGAAGAAAAAGGAAATGATCGGACTACATCAAATATGTTTTGGGAAATTGGACAATCTGATTTAGAGAATAAGATGGGAAAAGAAAAAATCTGCCTCAATTATATAGTTTTTCCTTTCCACCATGTTAATATTATGTCTGAATTGGTTCATTAAAGTGAACAATTCTGATTAAATCAATGAGCTAAGGCCCCTGTCGCCTGCGCCTGCCTTAATGTCCCATTGAATTTTCAATGCTTTTCCATTGGGGAGTGTTTGATTGGGGCCACGTTCCGTGTATTCTGCACTGCCACAAGAGATGCCAACATTGACTGATTCATTCCAGTTACAAATTTCAAGCATAGGGCCCAATGCTTTTATTTACAAAGCTGGTTTAATTTCTTCCCGTTTGAGAGCCCACCACCACCACCATTTGATGCACTGCTATATTCTGCTTTAGAGTATTATTTGTCTCTTTGGTTTTTAATCACTCTGTCTCACAACATTAAAAAGATATTTAAGAAAAAACGTAAATAATTTGGTAAAGGTGAGTTGGTCACAGGTTTCACTTAGGGGAAAAAAAAAAGGAAGGTAGATTCATTTGGAGGTCACATTCAGCCTACCAAGCAAAGCATCCCTTCTTTTGCATCTCAGTATATTTCTCTCTCTCTCTCTCTCTATCTCACAACTCTCTTTTCACACAACAAACAATGGCTATTGGGGAAATCTTTCTCACTGCTTTCATCCAGGTGGTGTTCGAGAAATTGGCTTCCCCTGATCTGTGGAACTTTGCACGTAGGGAGCGGATTGACACTCTGCTGACGAAATGGCGCAACATGTTGGAACAAATAGAGTCGGTGCTTGCAGATGCTGAGGAGAAGCAAATGACGTCAGATCAACGGGGTATCAAGCTGTGGCTGGAGGATCTCGAGGACCTGGCTTACGATCTCGATGACGTGCTGGACGAGTTCGCCACTGAAGCTTTGCGGCAAAAGGTGATGGAAGAACCTGGAGCTAGCACCAGCAAGGTACGTGCCTTAGTACCTAGTTGTTGTATGACTTTCAAACCGAGCACTATAGCGTCAGGTTCTAGGATGAGGTCCCAGATAGATGATATCACTGCCAGGTTGCAAGCTCTTTTTGAGCGTAGAACAGGGCTTGGCTTGCAAATTGTTGTTGTCGGGCCATCTGCTAAAGCTTCACAAAGGCTACAAACTACATCTTTGATTCTTGTGCCACGTTTATATGGTAGGGATGAGGATAAAAAGGCGATACTAGAGTTGCTCCAATGCGGTCAATCTAGTAATGAAAAGGTAGGTATAGTTCCGATTGTGGGTATGGGTGGGATCGGCAAGACTACCCTTGCTCAGGATGTCTACAACGACGAAACGGTGGGAAAACATTTTGAGATGAAAGCGTGGGTTTGTGTATCTGAAGTGTTTGATATTGTGGGTGTGACCAAAACGATTCTCGAGACAGTCACTTCCGAGCCTTGCCATTTTAACGCACTGGATCAAGTTCAAAATCAACTAAAGAAGGCTGTGACTGGGAAGAAGTTCTTGATTGTTCTAGATGATGTCTGGAATGAAAAGCATGGTGATTGGATTAGTTTAAAGAGTCCCTTTAATGATGGAGCCTTGGGAAGTAAGGTAATAGTAACAACACGTAATAGGGACGTTGCATTGATGATGGCCGGAATCGATAAGTTTCATCCCTTGAAGGAACTATCAGAGGATGATTGTTGGTCTGTGTTTGCACAACATGCATTTGAGAATAGAAGTATCGATGAATGTCCAAATTTGGTTTCAATTGGTCGAAAGATTGTGGAAAAATGCGGAGGGTTGCCTTTGGCTGCGAGGACACTTGGTGGCCTTCTACGGTGTAAAGTCAGAGATGATGAGTGGGAAGAAGTATTGAATAGTAAGATGTGGGAGTTATCGGACAAGAAAAGTGAAATTCTTCCCGCTTTGAGATTAAGCTACTATCACCTCCCTTCACATTTGAAGAAATGTTTTGGATATTGTTCCGTACTACCTAAGGATTACGAATTTGAGGAAAAGGAACTAGTTTTCTTGTGGATGGCGGAAGGCTTCATTCAGAAATCAACGGGACAAAAGCAAATGGAAGATCTTGGAAGCGATTACTTTCGTGAATTGTCATCGAGGTCATTTTTTCAACCATCAAGCCGTGGTGAAGTCTCACGATTTGTTATGCATGACCTCATCAATGATTTGGCTCAGTTTGTAGCAAGACGAATTTGTTTTAGAATGGAGGAGAAGCTTGAAAACAATGAAGGGCACACAATTATCACTAAGGCTCGCCATTCATCCTTCATGCGTGGCTATCAAGATGGCATACAAAAGTTTGAGATCTTCCAAAAAGCCAAAAATCTGCGGTCTTTTTTACCATTTGGATTGAGAGACGACGTTTCCTACTTGACCAGCGATGTTCCCCTCCAATTGTTGCCATGTCTTAGACGCTTACGCGTGCTTAGTTTGAGAAGATATCGAATCTGTGAACTTTCGAGTTCAATTGGAGATTTGAAACATGTGAGGTTTCTTGACCTTACATGTGCCTTAATTGTTAAATTACCGGAATCAGTAAGCACTCTTTATAACCTACAAACACTAATATTGAGAGATTGTAAAAATCTCAACAAGTTGCCAACAAACATGAGTAACCTTATTAACTTGCGACATCTGGATGTTACCAGAGCAGATTCTTTACAAGAAATGCCACCAAAAATTGGTAAATTGACAAGTCTCCTAACATTATCAAACTTCATCGTCAGCCAAGGCAATGCGTCTACCATCAATGAGTTGGGCAGCTTGATTCAACTTAGAGGGACACTTTGCATATCAGGGTTGGAGAATGTGGAGAATGATATGGATGCCAGGAGGGCCAACTTGAAGGATAAACAACACTTAGATGTGCTCTTGATGAAATGGAGTAACATCTCAGATAATTCTCGTAATACAAGTGTTGATTCAAAAGTGCTTGACATGCTAAGACCTCACGAGAAGTTAAAAGAGCTTACCATTAATGGTTACCATGGCCTAGCATTTTCAACTTGGGTTGGAAATTCTTTGTTCTCTAACATGGTCAACTTGAAGTTCCAAAATTGTGACAAATGCATTTCCTTGCCACCACTGGGTCGATTACCCTCACTTACAAAACTTTACATTCAAGGTACGAAAGCATTACAGAACATTGGACTTGAGTTCTATGGGTCGGGCAGCTCAAATCCTTTCCCAGCTCTAGAGTTTTTAACCTTTGCAGACATGGCTGAATGGAAAGATTGGTCTCCATTTGAAGTGGAGGAGGGATCTCAAGCATTTTCACGCTTGTCAGAGCTCACCATTGAAAGGTGTCCGAAGCTTTTGGGAAAATTGCCCAACAATTTTCCCTCCTTAAGAAAGCTGGATATTAAAGACTGCCCGCTGTTGGTGGTTGCGTGGGTTCCATGCCCAACAGGGCTAATTGAAGTGAGGAATACACTTCAGTTTGATTCACTCATCTCCTTATCTCTTAAAGATGTTTCGATTCCGAACTCCTTTAATAATCCAGAAGTGGGAAATGAAACAGCAGCGGCAAGGTATGGCCATTTGCGCTCGCTGACTTCCCTGAGAGTTGAAAATATTCAAGGTCTCACATGCCTACCTAGTTGGTTTGTTCAAGGGCTGATGGGACTCCAAAAACTCTCTCTCTATGGTTGTCCAGAACTCACATCATTGTGGAAGAACGAAGTTAGAATACACCACCATCTTCTTACCCTCCGACGCTTGGTGATTCGAGGCTGCCCCAAACTTATTTCCTTATTTGAAGAAGATGAAGACGAGGAAGGGCTACAACAGCATGAGGAGCTTCCTTACATGATGCTGCTGGAGTACTTGGAAATAAGATATTGCAAAAAGATGGAGAAGCTGCCACGAGGGCTGCACAACCTCAGATCTCTTTTGGAGCTTATTATCAATACATGTCCATGTATCATCTCTTTCCCAAAGACAGGTTTGCCATCTACGCTAAGAACATTGCGTATTGAATCTTGTGACGCTCTGCGATCCCTACCTGAGTTGATGATGCTGAATAGTCTCGAGAAATTGGAGGTTCTGCGTTGTCCATCGCTCACGTACTTAAGTAGTTCGAGAAATGGTCTGCCCTGCAATCTCAGAAAAATATACGTTTCGCAATGTGCAAAGCTGGAGTCAGTACTAGCAGAGGAGGGGATGAAAATAAATTGTACATCTCTCGAATCTTTCATAATTTGGCAATGTGAGAGCCTCAAATCCTTGCCGGATGTAACACAAAACAATGTTGATGGTGGATGTCTCAAGGATCTCAGTAATTTGTCGATATCGATTTGTGAGAATGTGGAGTCCATTCCACAAGGATGGTTCACCGCAACCACTCTAAGGGAATTGCAGGTCGACAGGTGCAAGAAACTCAAGGGCCTGCCACGCCATGCCTACAACAACCTCACTTCTCTTCAATCGCTGACAATAAGTAGTTGGGATGCGGCTACGGAACTCATTTCCCACCTCACCAACCTCACTTTCCTTAAGTTGGAAAATGTCGACGTGGGGGGTAATAAGCCCCCATCAGAGTGGGGTTTGCACCGATTGTCCTCTCTCAGACAACTCTCCCTCGTAGGTTATGGTTGGGCGTCATTTCCACCAGTAGAAGAAGAAGAAGAAGATGGGATGATGTTATGGCTGCCCCCTTCTCTGAACGAGCTGACTATCCATCTGTTTCCGAATCTGGAGAAGCTATCTTGCAAGGAATTCCCCTCTCTCGAACAACTTCAAATCTGGGAATGCCCTAATCTCACGACCATTACAAAGCTAGGGCTGCCTCCCTCGCTTGTGCGTTTGTTGATCGGTGAATGTCCTTTAATTTCAGAGCTGTTCATCGATCGTCTGCCTCCCTCGCTTTTGCGATTGTATATCTACGGATGTCCTTTACTTTCAGAGAGGTGTTCAAAGAAGAAGAAAGGCCAATATTGGCCCCTCATTTCTCACATCCCTCAAGTCCAGATAGACAACAGGAATGTCTTCTTGGACCCAAGCAGCTGATGGCCCCCGTCCCATGTGCGGTTTTCGTAAAAAAGGTAATATTCCACTTCTTCCATCGTATTTCAAGCTAATTAATTAAGCTATTAATTCCTTTCACACTTGCACTATAGACCTCAAGAATGTCTTCGACCCAAGCTGCTGATGCTGCTGCTTTTTTTTTTTTGAAAATATAGGAAAAAAAACCGAAATGGTCCCTGTAGTTAAATGTTTGTGTCAACTTGGTCCCTGTAGTTGTAATTGGCTCGATTTATACTCTGTACTTTCCATTTTGTTCCAATTTGGTCCAATTGCTAACTGCCGTTAGTCTGCCGTTAATCCTTTTAAATAAAGACAAAAATAAGCTTCTTTTTTTTTTTTTTGAACAAAATTTCATTGCAAAAATAAGCTAATAAAGACAAAATTAAACCAATAAGCCAATTTTTTTGTTTTTATTAAAAAAAAAACTGAATTTTTTACTTTTTAGGTTCCTCTCATCATGACAAAGCAATAATTCTGAAAAAATTGATAAAAAAAACTAACAAATGCAAAAAAAATTGAATAAGGACAAAAGAAAGAAGTCACTTAGCTTATTTAGCCTAACAACCCCTGAGTTTATGTAATATTCTAACTTTTAGACATGGTTCTTTATCATGTTGTGACTTTTGGATCTATATCATGTTGTGACTTTTGGACATGGTTCTATATGCATTTTCAATACTATGCAGAAAAATAAGGCATCTTAGTATTTGTCCACAAGTTAAACATGTAGACAATACCAGTGGTTATATTGCCTCATGGCTGATCATGAATATGTTGAATTAGAGGGCAATTTTTGCAGAAAACTATAGCCAAATTTCTTCTCAGGTGCCTCCTTATCAATGGAGAATGGAAGAATGAGCCGTGTTTCGGTTAAAATGTATATTAGGTAGGCCTGTGCAAAAAACTCATCCACCCGCAGACCCGACCCGACCTGAAGGGTCTCAGGCGGGGTCGAATATGTGTTTCGGACGGGTACGGGTTTATTTTTTGTTAAAAATCAAATTTTGGTTCGGGGTCCGGATTGGTGCATTTCTTACTTGATCCAACCAATTCATAAAGATTAATTCGGTTTTTAGTCGGACCCGACCCAACCCGACGTAAAGAATTGGGATCCCGGACGGTTCTTACCCCCTTTCGGTTCGATTTGCGGGCCTAAAACATTTGTTACCCGCCATGTCGGCTCGGGGTCGGATTCGAGGGTCAAATCCGACCTCCCAACCTTTGCACACCCCTAATATTAGGGCAAGAGGGGAATGAGAGAATTACTGTTTTAACCCCCAAAAAAGGGGGCCATTTGATTTTGTTGTTAAAAGGATTAACAGCGGACTAACGGCGGTTGGTAATTGGATCAAGTTGGAACAAAATGGAAAGTATAAAGTGTAAATTGAGCCAATTATAACTACAGGGACCAAGTTGACACAAACACTTAACTATATGGACTATTTCAGTTTTTTCCTCGAAAATATATTGGCTTGTTTGCACAACTCATCTTCAGAAATTCACGTGCATTAGATAGTCGAACCACTCCTTCAAGTGTACCACAAACCACACAATATTTACACCCGCACGCACTTGTATATACGTATAGTCCACAAGCATATACTATTAGATAGTGATTTCCACACTCTATTTTGGTCTTTTATCTGTAATATTACTGTTTCACTCTTTCGTTGTGATAAAACTATAAAAGTGTTTCAAGTACTAATAAAACAATAGACTTTTGGATAATTTGATGTGACAAGACCAAAAAAGGAGAGTATATTTGTAAACAATAAAACCTTAAAAGTTCGTTTGATTACAAAAAAAAAATTAAGTCAAAAATTGGAAGTGATAGAGTAGAAAGTGAAAGAAAGTTTTATATACTTTCTATGCGTTTTTTTAGAATAAAAAGTTTCCTAAGATGTTGCAAGAATATGATAATGAATTTTTCTTTTGCCGATAAAAAAAAAGAATGTTGCAAGAAAATATTATACTACTACTAATTAAACTAGTACTCTAAGCATAACTATTAATCATGATAGAAAAGTGAAAGCTATGGACATAATGGAAAAATCTAGTAAGAGTTTGCAACGTTCACAAGAAAATATAATTTTCTACTATTTTAGCAAAAAAATTGAAAGGTATATAACGAGACTTGAAGGAGTTGTACAAGAAAATTCACTCTCTAACACCTATATGTTTGCACTAATGCAGTTATGATGAGAGGACACTGGGTTATGCTTCTTTGTTTGGAGATTTCTCAAGATACGTTGCAACAAGAGGAAGGGAGACGGTATTCAATCTTCCAAACTTTTAATACGGTATTTTTTTTCCCATGTCCAAGTGTATTTCTTACTTGACACTAGAAAATTTGTCTTTTATCATGTACTTTATATAAACGTCCACCGCGGTAAAATTTTAGCACAAGCTAAAAATCTTTTGGAGAAACTTTTAATAGCACGGACTTGGGCTTATTTTACGTTTTCTTTTAAAAATTTTAGTCACATGGTCCGAATAAGAACTCAACACTTCAGTTTAATTCTAATAGTAAGTTAGACTATGTGAAGCGAATCGTGGTCCGGATAAACATGTGAATTCCGATGTAATTTTGTAATTACTAGGGGACAATTGAGTTACATCTGTTACATGGTATGAGTTATCTGAAGTCGGGATTTTTCCTTAAAAGTCAGGCACCACCATGATAGTCCTCATATTTTTATTAGTCTATGTTGAATTTTTGAGAATTTTCGGAGGCTGATATCCGAACGCATACAGACAGAATATGCAATGATCAAACACGTTACGCGCGGTGTCAATAGGGGAAGGAAACAAGTGTTATTTCTTTAACCTGTTTCACCACTTCCACCGCTTCATATAGATCAAACAAGAAAGGGAACTAATACCTGTTATATTATATACAAAGCAAAGGAAGAAAAGAGAATAGGAACCAAAACAAAGAATAGAACTACACCTCCATCCCGACGGACACGCTGCTCGCCGGAAGGCTCCATTGCCTAACTCCCTTTTCTCTCTCTTCTGGTAATCTCACCTCCTCCCTCTCTAAATTACATTAAAATGGGTATTTGATGCATCTACCCTAGGAATAAAGTGATTAGTACAAGACACAAATCACGCACAGCGCGGCGATATGGCGGCCTCGGTTGCCGGCCATTTCATGCTGCTCCGGCTATTTCCGTTTCTCCTCCATCGCACTCTTCTCCTTCTCTCTAGTTCTCTCCGTCATCTACTCAAAACAAATAACTCCGCTTTTCGGCAAATATTTGGAATTATGACTTGACGCGATTAATATTAAATCACCAATAATTAAGTCTCTAATTGAAGTATTAGAATCCTAGGAGTTTAAGTTAATTATCCAATCATTGTTGGCCACCGATGTCGGGAGTAAGAATTTCAATTGAGTTACCGAAGCAAATTTGGGGATTTTTCCAGAAATCCCTTTGTAACCCTTTTCTATGGAAGAAGACACAATTCAACCCTAGCTTTCTAGTTGTAATGGTATGCCCCCGGGCTTGGAACATGGAACAATAGCCTTTAACCTCTAAGTTTTGTCCTAAGATGGGTTGCAAGATTCAGCCTAAACTTTCCAATAAACAAAACTCCATTTGGTGGACTTTAAATAGACTTCATTCTATGATCAATCAAGCATGGCATCGTTCGATTCGAGATATTATTTGGTGCTTTCGTGCACCACCACGGCTCATGCATTTTCCAACAAGCATGAAGTCAATACGTACATAGTCTTTTTCTCTTGGATCCCATATTAATGTCTGCTAGGAAATTAAAAACCGAGACAGGAGTACTGAATAATTAATTTTTCGCTCAAGACTAAACAGAATTACATTCCTCGCAGTAGCCATGTTACCAAAATCTAGCTGGGCTTCTTTGCCCTTACTTTTAGTATTTTGTTTAAAATTTGTAACAGTAATTAAAGCGAAAAATTAAGAAGCATCAGATCTTACTCAAAAACCAAAAGACAAAAATTATGTTGTGCATCCTTTAAAGAGTGATACACTATGAATTTCCTTTTCTTTTTTATTTCCTAGTTCTTCAGGTTCATATGTATATCCAAATAAGAGGATTTGTGATGAAAGTTTACTGATTGGCCTAAGTTACAGCTAGAATTCAGAAAGCAGAAGAATTTCATTGTTTCACTTGTCATTTTTATTGTAAATTATTAGTGTAGCGTTCAAATTCCCTCCCTTTGCCCGTTGAATTGTAGTATGTAGTAAATTAAAACAAAAAAAAAATGAACTAATCGGACTACATCAACTATGTTTTGGAAAATTGGACAATCTGATTTAGAGAATAACATGGAAAAAGAAAAAATCCGCCTCAATTATATAGTTTTTCCTTTCCACCATGTTAATGTTATGTATGAATTAGTTCATTAAAGTGACAATCTGATTAAATCAATGAGCTAAGGCCCCTGTTGATTAAATCAATGGGCTAAGGCCCCTGTCGCCTGCGCCAGCCTTTTGTCCCATTGAATTTCCAATGCTTTTCCATTGGGGAGTGTTCGATTGGGGCCACATTTTGTGTATTTTGCACTGCCACAGAGATGCCAATATTGACTGACTCACTCCAGTTACAAATTTCAAGCATAGGGCCCAATGCTTTTTGTTTCGTTTGGATTGGAATTTAAAATTTTTTTTGAAAAATTGTAGGGATAATGAGTGGAGAGAGATAGAGAGAGAAATGTTAAAAGTAGGGAGAATTTAGGAGGTATTTTTTGAAAAATTCTTTTTAAGTTCCAAAAGGAACAAGGCATTTATTTACAAAGCTGGTTTAATTTCTTCCCGTTTGAGAGCCCACCACCACCACCATTTGATGCACTGCTATATTCTGCTTTATAGTACTATTTGTCTCTTTCCTTTGGCTTTTAAGTACTCTGTCTCACAACATTAAAAAGATATTTAAAAAAAAAACGTAAATAATTTGGTAAAAGCAAGTTGGCCACAGCTTTCAAGTAGGAAAACAAGAAAAGAGGAAAAAAAAGGAAGGTAGATTCATTTGGAGGTCACATTCAGCCTACCAAGCAAAGCATCCCTTCTTTTGCATCTCAGGCCCGTTCCAAAAACCTTCTTAAAAAATAAGTACTTATTTTGTCACTTTTTATTCGAAAATAAGAAGGATCATTCCACAAAATCCAAACAAAAAGTTTCTTTCACATTTTCAAACTCAAAAATAATGTAAATGAAAAAAAAAAATGCAATTTTTTTTACACCGTATTAAAGATCTCAATGAGATCTATCAAACAAGATCCATAGTGATAGGAAAATTATTTGCGTAAACAAGACTGTTGCTATGATAATGGGCGCCGGCGGAGGGAAATCGTACCGGCGGCTGCGCAGGGCCGTCTCCGGTCACCGGACGGCCGATCCGAGCCGTCCAAAAATTCTAAAAAAAAAAACCGAGGGTGCTAAATCATATATACACGGAAAAGGGGTGCTCGGATCAAGCACCCTACACATCTCAGATGCCGTTGATTCCCGCGCGGGCCCCCTCGGTTTTTTTTTTTATAGAATTTTTGGAAGGCTCGGATTGGCCGTCCGGTGGCCGGAGACGGCCCGGCGCGGCTGCCAGTACGATTTCCCTCCTGGCACCCATTGGTACCTATATAAATTCTACCAAAATAATTACCACCCTTCTTATTTTCCGGAACAACCCTTCTTATTCAACAAAAAATAAGTTCTTGATTCCTTTCTGGAATCCAGCCTGACAGTATACTTCTCTCTCTCTCTATCTCACAACTCTCTTTTCACACAACAAACAATGGCTATTGCGGAAATCTTTCTCACTGCTTTCATCCAGGTGTTGTTCGAGAAATTGGCTTCACGTGATTTGTGGAACTTTGCACGGAGGGAGCGGATTGACACTGCTCACGAAATGGCGCAGCATGTTGGAACAAATAGGGTCAGTTCTTGCAGATGCTGAAGAGAAGCAAATGACGGATCAACCGGGTATCAAACCGTGGCTGGAGGAGCTCGAGGACTTGGCTTACGATCTCGATGATGTGCTGGACGAGTTCGCCACTGAAGCTTTGCGACGAAAGGTGATAGAAGAGGCTCGAGCTAGCACCAGCAAGGCACTTGCCTTAGTACCTACTTGTTGTATGAGTTTCAAACCAAGCACCATAGTGTCTGGTTTTAGGATGAGGTCCCAGATAGATGAGATCACTGCCAGGTTGCAAGCTCTTTTTGATCGTAGAGCAGGACTTGGCTTGCAAAATGTTGTCGTCGGGCCATCTGCAAAAACTTCACAAAGGCCTCAAACTTCATCTTTGATTCTTGAACCACGTTTATATGGTAGGGATGGGCAGTGGCGGACCCAAGAATTCCATATACTGGGGGCACATATTATTTACAATTTTGAAAAATATTCCTCTGTATATATACTACTAAATTATCGCTAAATAATTGAATATTGATCACTCATTCTATTCCGCAATCGATTTTTGATAATTTCATGTTTGAAAATACTCTTTCAACTGTCGCGGTGGCAACCGTAAAATTAATAGAAAGTAAACTAAAGAATTTAGTAATTTGATTTTCATAATATTTTGGATTGGGAGGAAAATACACAGAGATATGATAAAAATAGAGAAATAAAAAAAAAAGAGGTAGAACAAAAATGGAGAAATAAAGGAAAGAGGTAAAACAAAAATGAAAAAATAAAGGAAAGAGACAGAACAAAAATGAAAAAATAAAGAAAAGAGAGAACAAAAATAGAAAGAAACAAAAAAACACAAGCATTGACATACTGGGGAATTGAACACAGGTTGCCTAGAGCTTTTCACAGCACACATAACCACTCCACCACACTATTGATTAGTAGCAATGTAGGAAGCTTTTACAAATTTATATCAAAATTTTATTTTTAAAAATGCGTGTGACCCCACGTGCCTCCACGTGGGTCCGCCCCTGGGGATGGGGATAAAAAGGCAATACTAGAGTTGCTCCAATGCGGTCAATCTAGTAACGAAAAGGTGGGTATAGTTCCGATTGTGGGTATGGGTGGGGTCGGCAAGACCACCCTTGCTCAGGATGTCTACAACGACAAAACGGTGGGAGAACATTTTGAGATGAAAGCGTGGGTTTGTGTATCTGAAGTGTTTGATATTGTGGGTGTGACCAAAACGATTCTTGAGTCTGTCACTTCCCAGACATGCCATTTTAACACACTGGATCAAGTGCAAAATCAACCTATGATGCACCGACACGGACACCGACACCGCACGGACACCGAAATCGACACCGGGACACGGGAATTCTAAAAAATTGGGGACACAGACACGGCGGGGAACACGCCACGTGTATATTTATTTATTTATTTATATATATAAATAAATAAATAATTATAGTTTAGCACCCAGAAATTTTAAAAAATTTATAATTTGGCCCCAAATTTTATTTAAAAAAATTACAGTTTGACCCCAAATTTTTTCAAAAATTACAGTTTCGTCCCCAAAATTTAAAAAAATTACAATTTGGCCCCTGCCATGTCCCCATCGGTGTCCCCGCTGTGTCCCAGCCGTGTCCCTGTCAAAAATTCAAATTAAATTTTGGGACACGCCACGTGGCGTGTCCCGTACGTATCTCGCGGTGTCCCCGTGTCTGACACTGCGATACCTCGACTTTTAGAGGTGTCGGTGCTTCATAGAAATCAACTAAAGAACGCCGTGACCGGGAAGAAGTTCTTGATTGTACTAGATGATGTTTGGAACGAAAAGCATGGTGATTGGATTAGTTTAAAGAGTCCTTTTAATGATGGAGCCTTAGGAAGAAAGATAATAGCAACAACATGTAATAGGGATGTTGCATCGATGATGCTGAATAGTCTTGAGCAATTGGCGGTTTCGAGGTGTCCATCGCTCATGTACTTATGTAGTTCGAGAACTGGTCTGCCCTGCAATCTCAGAAAAATGCACGTTTGGGGATGTGCAAAGCTGGAGTCAGTACTAGCAGAGGAGGGGATGAAAATAAATTGTACATCTCTCGAATCTTTTACAATCTATGAATGTGAGAGCCTCAAATCCTTGCCGGATGTGACGCAGAACAATTTTGATGGTGGATGTCTCAAGAATCTCAATAATTTGTCGGTATCGTTTTGTGATAATGTGGAGTCCATTCCACAAGGATGGTTCACCGCAACCAATCTGAGGGAATTGCAGGTCGACAGGTGCGAGAAACTCGAGGGCCTGGCACACCATGCCTACAACAACCTCACTTCTCTTCAATCGCTGACAATAAGTAGTTGGGATGCTGCTACGGAACTCATTTCCCACTTCACCAACCTTACTTACCTTGAATTGCACAACGTCGACATGGGGGGTAATAAGCCCCCATCAGAGTGGGGTTTGCACAGATTGTCCTCTCTCAGAGAACTCAAGCTCGTAGATTATGGTTGGGCGTCATTTCCACCAGTAGAAGAAGAAGAAGAAGATGGGATGATGTTGTGGCTGCCCCCTTCTCTGATCGACCTGACTATCCGGAACTTCCCGAATCTGGAGAAGCTATCTTGCAAGGAATTCCCCTCTCTAGAACTACTTTGTATCTTGGATTGCCCTAAGCTCATGACCATTACAAAGCTAGGGCTGCCTCACTCGCTTGTGCGTTTGTTTATCCGTGGCTGTCCTTTACTTTCAGAGCTGTTGATCGATCGTCTGCCTCCCTCGCTTTTGCAATTGTGGATCTTGCATTGTCCTCTACTTTCAGAGAGGTGTTCAAAGAAGAAGAAAGGCCAATATTGGCCCCTCATTTCTCACATCCCTGAAGTCGAGATAGACAACAGGAATGTCTTCTTGGACCCAAGCAGCTGATGGCCCCCGTCCCATGTACGGTTTTCGTAAAAAAGGTAATATTCCACTTCTTCCATCGTATTTCAAGCTAATTAATTAAGCTATTAATTCCTTTCACACTTGCACTATAGACCTCAAGAATGTCTTCGACCCAAGCTGCTGCTGCTTGTTTGCATAACTCATCTTCGGAAATTCACGTGCATTAGTTATTCGAACCACTCCTTCCAGTGTACCACAAACCACACAGTATTTACACCCGCACGCGCTGGTCTATACGTATACATTCACAAGCATATACTACTAGATAGTGATTTCCACACTCTATTTTGGCCTTTTAATTTATCTGTAACATTACTGTTTCACTCTTTCATTGTGACAAAACTATAAAAGTGTTTCAAGTACTAATAAAACAATAGACATTTGGATAATTTGACGTGACAAGACCAAAAAAGGAGACTATATTTGTAAACAATAAAACCTTAAAAATTCGTTTGATTACAAAAAAAAAATTAAGTCAAAAAATGGAAATGATAGAAAGTGAAGTGATAGAGTAGAAAGTGAAAGGAAGTTTTATACTTTCTATGCGTTTTGTTAGAATAAAAAGTTTCCTAAGAATGTTGCAAGAATATGATAATGAATTTTTCTTTTGCCGATAAAAAAAAAAAGAATGTTGCAAGAAAATATTATACTACTACTTACTAATACTCTAAGCATAACTATTAATCATGATAGAAAAGCGAAATCTATGGACATAATGCAAAATCTAAGTAAGAGTTTGCAACGTTCATGAGAAAATATAATTTTTTAGTATTTTAGCAAAAAAATTGAAAGCTATTTAACGAGTTAAAGAAGTTGTACAAGAAAATTCACTCTCTAACACCTGTATGTTTGCACTAATGCAGTTATGATGAGAGGAAAATGGTTATGCTTCTTTATTTGGAGATTTCTCAAGATACATTGCAACAAGAGGAAGGGAGACGATATTCAATCTTCCAAACTTCTAATACAGTATTTTTTTCCCCCTGTCCAAGTGTATTTCTTACTTGATATGCACTAGAAAATTTGTCTTTTATCATGTACTTTATAAACATCCACCGCGGTAAAATTTTAGCACAAGCAAAAAACTTTTGGAGAAACTCGTAATAACACGGACTTGGGCTTATTTTACATTTTCTTTTCATGCACAACATTGTCTGATGGGATAGCAAACAAGAGTAGTGGAGCATCTTTATTTATTTAGCTAGTTTTTAATTTTCCCACTGAGTCTTCAACAAATATTATGAAGTATTTTGCTCGGATTTATCCAAATCTTGTGCTAACTTTCTCACATCACTCAAATATTTTGCAGCCCTTCAGCAGATACATTTATGGCACCGATTGTTGGAATTTCAACATGATGAATTTTCAGATTGTAGTGCTGTCAATTTACTCTGAGGATGTTTTCAATTGGATGATCAAAATATGTTTCCGTGCTTGTGTGTAATTGTGTCATTAGATTTCAGTCTTGTAGGAACTGTTTAGGTTAAATTATCCTTATTGTGTCTGAATGCCTTTGTTTCTGTCTTTCCTACTTTCCTTCCCATTACACTCTCATTTGTTAATCCTCCATTTATTTGGTATCATTTTCGAAGATTCGGCAGAATTTTTAGCTACTAGACTCATATTTCTTTATGTAGTTGAATTGTGTGTTGTTGCAACGCCTGCATTTTGATTTATAGAAATTTTGAATATGTTCTTCTATCAGTTTTTTGTTTTCATAAAATCATTTCTATTACTGGGTTGGTGGGTTGGTTTTACCTGCGATATCCCCATGTGTCCTTCGATTGAAGTGGGGGTGAAAGCCTCATTCTTGTTAATCCACCGATTCTCTTCATTTTCTGGACCAACTATGATATGAGCATGCCGCGAAAAGAAAAACTATGATATGAGTACCCCATGAAACAAGAAGACAGTATGGGTTCATTTCTAGTGGTGAAGCACTGGTTCAATGTGTTCTTTTTTTCTAGAGGATGTTGATATCGCCAGGAGCAAGTGTCAAGTGATTCGATAATAGAATATTAGAATCTAACTCAATGCCGTTATCAAACAAATTGAGCAATGGCTGGCTACTCTAGATTTGGATAGAATGTTCATTCCCTCAAAGATGTCTAGCATTTATGTTAGCCATGTTTAACGCAAGGCAAAACTTCCCTTTCTCTGGGCTATGCTCTTCAATGTACCCAAAAGAAAATTCTTAGCATAAAAGAAATTCCAGTGTAACCACCTAGCTGCCCAATAATGCACGGTCACGTAATCGCTGTGCCCCTATTTCCAAAAGAATGGTCACTTTGTCAATGTGCACATATGCATTGATGTTCGCGTCACATATAACTCGTATCACTACATTGCTTTATATATATATATATATATATATATAATTTCTTTCTCTGTCTTTTTGATCATTTCAATTCCCGTTTTATTTTCCTTTGCTTCTTAAAATTCAAGCTCCAAAAGCGCAAGCTTATAATTATATCTATCACTTTTGTACCTTCTCACATGTCCAGTATCAGCAACCAAAAATAGCAGACAAACTAACGAATGAACACCCAACCATGAATTACACAGAGTATTGGTCGTGTAAAGTGGACATGACTGGTTGCATAATGACATGTTAGCAAGACAAAAATCAAGAATTTGGGAACATATCTACTCTGTGGGAAATGAAGATTCAAACACTGCTGCCATTGTAAAAGATGGTTTATGGATTAGACTGGGAAATGGTGCAGCAACTAGTTCTTGGTCTGGTTGATCGTTGGCAGAATCTACTCTCATGGAAGCCTTTTCAAGATTGTATATGAGAAGTGGGAGGAATCCTTCAGCAATTGGACCTCACATGCGGGCTTTTCAGGATAAACTTAAGCCCTCTTAAACAGAAAATTTTTCTGAGGCAAGCCATGCAGGGAAAAAGCCATACTGCTATTGAATTGACCAGGAGGAATATATTCCAAATTGAGAAAAAATCTTTTGCATTTGTTATGTTCAAGATCAAAACGGTATTTATTTGAAGTACATATGATTTGCTAGCTTGGTGGCTTCAGAATAGATACACGGGAGTTGAAAAACGATGCTGGGAATCACGCCTATTTGACGACGAATGAAATTCTGTTCTATGGGAGTGATCTTCACCGTATGGATTTGATTAATATCATTAGAACTAGGAAGGTTCTATGGGAGAAGTCCCATTATGCTCTCAGGGACTACTCAATTGATGACTTCAAGAGATGCCTTATGGAATGATCAAAGCTCCAAGAATTTGTTCTCAGAAGGCAGGGCAGGGCAGACCAAATATTTGAGGTTCAGAGGCCATTAAAATGGAAAGGATACTTTAGTTAACGAGGTGCAGCTAGTTAGTTAGTTTGTTTGCAGCGTTGAATTGCACTCACTGTAATGATGGTTGCAGTTGTTCTTACCAGCACTGTTATAATATTTCCTTATAGATAAGTTGGTTCTTGGGGGAATGTAATTTCTTCTACTGCTTTTTTTTTCTCTGTTTCTCAAATCCAAACTCACGGTTGTCGAGCCACCCAGGAAAGATGAGATTAATAATGGGCCGGGTTAAATGAGACATGTGGGTTCTTGAGATAATAAATGAGATTTTAAGTAAGACGAGATTAGTAGGACTATGTTTGACTTGGGTGGGATGAAAAATGGGATAAGGAGTGAAGAATCATTTTTTACCATTAATTAGACGGGGGAATAATCTCAGAGCTCCGGATTAAGTTATACCACCCTGTGTGGAATTCGATAGTCCCGTACATGGGGTATTAAGTGAGCAAATAGTCTATTTTTTAATCCAATCTTACCTCTAGGTCCATTTGCACATCCACATATTGGCGGTGTTACCATTTAATGTATGAGAACAATAAAAAAAGGTTAAATACCTAGACATCCCTCGAAGTTTACCTCTTTGTCTCGCTCACCCTCTCTTAGAATTTCTGTAATGATCATCGTGAAATCAATGAGAAGAAAATGAATCTCTCTCCTGTTCTTCATTCCTATATTAAACATCTCACATTTTCTTCAATATGTACCAGGGGTTCCTTGTCATTTATGTTGGTCAAAATTCGTAACACTGAAGAGAAAAAGACTCATTAAATCTTACTCAAATCACTTGTTTGCAGCCCATGCCTTGTATATATAACATAGAATACACGTTACTCCTACAGTAATATGCAAACATTAGCTTGCAACTGTCTATTATTGATTATATTATGTTGTGGGTCGTTTATTCTTCAAGCCCATACTGATTATATTATGTTGTGGGTCGTTTATTCTTCAAGCCCATATGCATATCCACTATAAGAGTTTTTTTTCTTCATTATAATCGTTTTAAAGAGCATTCAGAGAAGCTATGCCTTGTCCGGTTGTGGGTTTGGAAAATTTTTCGGTTTGGTTTTTGGGTAATGAGTGAGGAGAAAAAATAGGATAGTAATTAGAGATAGGGATAATGAGTAGAGAAAGAAATGAGATTAATGATTAGATATAGGGGTAATGAATTGAGAGAAAATGAAAGTAATGATTGGAAATATAGATAATGAGTGAATTTGGGTTTGGAAAATTGTTAACAAGCCCACAACCGAACAAGGGCATGGTCATTTTACTTGCCTTCTGAATCAAAAGAAGTCTTGGCCTGCTATTTTAATTGCATTTGTGTTGCTTTTCGTTGGTTTGGGGAGTATTGCCTTGAGCATAGGGTTGTAAACGAACCGAGTAGCTCGTGAACTCGGCTTGGCTTGATTTGTTAAGGCTCGGCTCGGCTTGTTTAGTAAACGAGCCAAGCTCGAACTCGAGTTTTTAGTTCGTTTAATCAGCTCGATCGACAATAGCTTAGATCGTTAAAGGAGGCTCGACTCGATTAAACTAGGGCCGGCTTAGAAGATAGACGAGAGAAGCATGCGCTTCGGGCCCCAAAAAAAAGAGAGTAAAAATGAAGGCCCCCAAAATTCTAGGACCCCTATATATATGTATGCATATATGTCCCCAAATTTTTTTGCACTAAGCCTACTTTACACAAAATAGACCCAATTGAAATTTGGGAACCACAAAATAGGCCCAATGGTGGAATACACTGATTATTAACTCCCATAAGCCATAATCCATTAGGATACGTTTAGTTCGATGGAATAGAATTGACAATGGAATGGAATTGAGAAAACTAATTTTCAAAGGATGGATTTTGAAATATTGTAATGGTTGCATTTTTTGGGATAACTATATGCCTATATTTTGTAATAGTAATTCTTTTGTAATGGTTTTTTTATGAAACTCTTTGTAGACTAACTTTTGTATAAAAAATATGGGAAGGCCTCATTCAAGAGATTCGCTTCCGGCCCCCAAAACTTATAAGCCGGCCCTAGATTAAAAAGGCTCGTTTAGTAAATGACTTAGTTTAACTCGTTAAGACTCGAGCTGAGCTCGAGCTCAAATTTTTGGCTCGTTTACGAGCTCAAGCTCGACAAAACTTGACTCGTCTCGTTACGGCCCTACTTGAGCATAGCACACGGTGATGCGAGTCAATTGTTAGATCCACCTTCGGTCCTATCATCTCATGATCAGAACCAAAAGATAAGTATGCTCAACTCACATCGCTATCGTTTTCAATCAACTTCATTTTTTTTTGGCGTACGCTATCAACTTGGCGAGCCCAACCTAGACTCACATGCATTTGGGGCCACATTCGACAACCCATTTTCAGAGATGCCATTATTGACTTCTTATCTACCGTGAGAAATTTCAAGCATTGGGCCCAATGCTATCTGTCTATGATTTATCAAAGCTATCTTTCTGGCCGTGACTCGTGAGATTCGTCGAACCACACTTACCGATAAAAGTTAATAAACATATCTGAACCATTGATTGTCAAGATAAACGGTCCGAATCTGTCCTACAGGGTGCATTGCAGGGAAGCGCACATCCCCGATTCCAATCAGGACCACATTCGACCCATTTGAGAGATGCCATTATTGACAGCTTCTTCTTCTCTACCGTGAGAAATTTCAAGCATAGGGCCCAATGCTGTCTGTCTATACTTTATTATCAAAGCTGTCTTTCTGGCCGTGACCCGTTAGAGCCCACCTCCACCACTTGATGCATGGCTCTATCCTGCTTTTGTTTATTGTTTGGAATATCTGCTAGTTGTGTCTTTTCTTTGGCTTTTAATTTGAAATAATCATGTTTATTAATAAAACCTTTGGCTCAAGTAAGGACTTCCCTTGTTAGAAAAAGGAAAAGGTCTACTCAAGTCTTCATAACAACAGGTTTTGACGTTAAACTCAATTAACTTAATTGTAAAACAAACCACTACCTCTAGCAACTATGCCAAGTTTCAGTGACAAGGTACAAAAAAAAAAAAATAGAGAGCATTAGGTATGAGTTGTTGACCTACAAGCCAACAGCGCCCTAGCCCGGGGTTGCCTGCCCAAGGGGCTTGCTGGACTTACCTCTGGGTCGGCCCTGTAAATAGTAGCCCTCAACTTTTTTGACAAGCGTGACCCATGATAATTGTGTTCATAATTTAGTAACCTTCAAATATATACTGCTCATTGCCCGTGCCTTATACTAGCAATTACCAAATGGTGTGAATGGAACGTAGCCGTAGCAAACTTCCAAATGATATCTTCAAGCCAGCATTAATTGTTGACACAAGTTGTGGCTCAGGAAAAACATTAATTGTTGAGACAAGTTGTGCCTCATGAAAAACACATGGGCTGCTTCTGGATCAAGTTTATCTTTCAACATCCCCCTTAAACTTGACTCTCTCATCCAATGTGTCCGTCTCGTCGTCTCGACATTTGTTCTTATCACAAACCTGTCTGGTTTAGTGCTTCTCGTCTGATTGATCACATCTCGTTTTCTCGTCATGTTTTGTTTGGCCAAAACAAAACTTGTGTCATGTCTTGTCTTGTTATCTCGTCATCACGTCCCGTCTCGTCTCTACTGTCTCGTCTATCCATTCACGTCAGTGCTTGTTCGTCCTCTTTTATTTTAGGCATGGAGTGCCCAAAATCTCTCGTCAAATATTGGCAAAATTACGTCCGATTTCGCTTTGTCACGTCTCGTCCATCACTAGGCTATGGATGGCCATAACATCGTCTTCGTCTCTTTCTCGTCTGGCCGTGATCATATCGTCTTGTCCACTCCGTCAAATTCTCATCCCTTTGGCCTTCGGTAGCCAAAACTTTGTCTACAAATCACTTGAAGAGTGATTTTCTCGTCAACTCATTATCCGCCACTGTTCACCTATACGACAGTATTCACATATACGGTACCGTTCATCCGAATAGCACTATTCACATGTACGGTTGCACCATAACCATACCCTCCATAGGTGCCTTCCACACAGGATAACTTTTCTTTGAGGGGCAATAATTGATGCCAGTAATTGATGGCTGGCGTTGATGACTCTACACCAATAATTGATGGCAGGCGCCGTATTGATTGCTCTGCTTCTTTATTTCTTCTTTGATCGTGCAACACCCTCTTTCTTTTCTTTTCTGCAGCTTCTCCTCTTCTCCTCCGATCGATTTTTTGGCCGGCATGTGAGAAACTTCGGCGTCATCTGGTTCGTCGGAGTCCGTCAATTTGTTGTGCCCGTCTAGCTCTGATTTCTTTGGCCCGTCTGACCCGTCCTCCTCGTCTCGAGTTGCTTCGTCCAGAATCGTTTGGCATGCTTTGATACCAAATGTTGGAAAGGACACAAATTCATGCACTGTACAATATATAGTGTGAACAAATGGTGTTAATGGAACTTAGCCGTATAAAATATATTTTAAGAAATTGAAGGATGGTCTGATTGTCGGAACAAAATGCGAAATAGTATTGTGTACTTCCATAATTTTCCCTTTTCGATCAACTTAATATTATTCATGAGTTAGTTCATTAAGCCGAAAAACTCAGATTAAATCAACGAGCTAAGACCCCTGACTAACTTAAATCCCTTTGAATTTCCAATGCTTTTCGACAGGCTGTATTTGGGGCCACTTCCCGTGTATTCTGATTTCCCACAGAGATGCTTTTGTTATTTTATTTCGTTTGATGAGATGCCATTATTCACTCCCTCACTCCAATGAGAGATTTCAAGCATAGAGCCCATTGCTTTGTATGCATTTACAAAAGAGTAATGCTCCTGACACTGCATTTTGACACCGTATTTTTTACTCTATAGACACAAGCATGATATTTCTCCACACGGACCACACATGTGCGTGGATCACCACACTTGTCTCTATGAAATAAAAAAATATAGTATCAAAATGCGGTGTCTCTAGACTTTCCCTTGACAAAAGCTACTTTATATGCAGTTGTCTCTTTCCTTTGGCTTTTATGCAGACTACTTTATATCACGACCGTCGATGAATGCTCTGTCTCACAACATCATCAAAAGATTAGAAAGAAAAGGCATCCTTTGGAGCTCACAGTCAGC
This sequence comes from Rhododendron simsii, assembly GCA_014282245.1. Classification (NCBI taxonomy): domain Eukaryota; kingdom Viridiplantae; phylum Streptophyta; class Magnoliopsida; order Ericales; family Ericaceae; genus Rhododendron; species Rhododendron simsii. The sequence continues at coordinate 7,619,567 of CM024959.1, read as the reverse complement.
CTACCTAGACTTTTGCATTATTGTTTGGAGTTGTGCTAATTGGCTCTTTCCCTTGGTTTTTATGCTTTCTATATCACAAAACACTGAAAAGATTATAATAAAAAAAAAAAGAAAAAGAAAAGAATAAGGGGGTAAATAATTGTGTAGTGGTTAGTAGGTCACAGCTAAAAAAGAGAGAAAGATGTCTATGGTTACATTCAGCCTAAACTTTCCAATAAACAAAACTCCATTTGGTGGACTTTGAATAGACTTCATTCCATGATCAATCAAGCATAGCATGGCTCGATTTGAGATATTATTCGGTGCTTCCGGGCAACCCCACGGCTCATGCATTTTTCAACACGCATGAAGTCAATACGTACATAGTCTTGACTCTTGGATCCCATATTAATGTTTGCTAGGAAAGAACCGGGACAGGGGTACTGAATAATTAATTTTTCGCTCAAGACTAAACAGAATTACATTCCTTGCAGTAGCCGTGTTACCAAAATCTAGCTGGGCTTCTTTGCCCTTACTTTTAGTATTTTGTTTAAAATTTGTAACAGTAATTAAAGCAAAAAATTAAGAAAGCTTCAGATCTTAATCAAAAACCAAAAGACAAAAATTATGTTGTGCATCTTTTAAAGAGTGATACACTATGAATTTCCTTTTTTTTTTTTATTTCCCGGTTCTTCAGGTTCATATGCATATTCAAATAAGAGGATTTGTGATGAAAGTGTAGTGATTGGCCTAAGTTACAGCTAGAATTCAGAAAGCAGAAGAATTTCATTGCATCACTTGTCAATTTTCTTGTAAATTATCAGTGTAGCGTTCAAATTCCCTCCCTTTGCCTGTTGAATCGTAGTATGTAGTAAATCAAAACAAAGAAAATAGAACTGATCGGACAACATCAACTATGTTTTGGAAAATTGGAATATCTGATTTAGAGAATAACATGGGAAAAGAAAAAATCCGCCTCAATTATATAGTTTTTCCTTTCCAGTTTCCACCATGTTAATATATGCATGAATTGGTTCATTAAAGTGAACAATTCTGATTAAATCAATGAGCTAAGGTCCCTGTCGCCTGCGCCTGCCTTATGTCCCATTGAATTTCCAATGCTTTTCCATTGGAGAGTGTTTGATTGGGGCCACATTTCGTGTATTCTGCACTGCCACAGAGATGCCAATAGTGACTGACTCACTCCAATTACAAGTTTCAAGCATAGGGCCCAATGCTTTTTGTATGCTTTTATTTACAAAGCTGGTTTTCTTCCCCGTCTGAGAGCCTGTTGGAACATTTCCAAAATATGTAATGGATATTAAATGTGAATATTGGTGAACGGTTTTAATCCAAAAGGTGTGTCTATTCAGGTTATATGAATGAACATGTTTATTGGATTTAAAGGCAAAAGATGTGTCTATTCAGGTTAAATGAATAGACATGATCTAATTAAAAGGTATGATTATTAGGATCGCATGAATAGACATGGCTATTATGAATAGACATGACTATTATGAATAGACATGATTATTGTGATTAAATCAAGAGATGCGATCTTTGGCTAATAGTCATGATCTTTGCCTATAAAAGGTAAAGGGTTCTACCAATTTGAGGTGACAGAATCAGAACCATTCTGATTGTTGTTTCTCTCTAGAATTATCTCCTACGATTATACTTAAGAGGCTCGCACAATCCAAAGGTATTCGGGTCTCTCTTCGTTTGTGCATAACGCAGTTAGACAACAGTTGGAGACTGGGCTTCATTTTATCTTGGAGGCGGCTTCGCTGTAACCCGGTGCACACCAGATTCCCTTGAATTGGTGGGGGCGAATATCGTCTTAAGGAAAGCGACATCGTAACGTGACTTGAAGCATCTCTGTTTTTCTACTTTCATCGGCTACGACGAGTTTTTGGACCAACAATCTTAAGACGATATTTTCCAAAGATGAAAGTGGATTGATTACGATATGGGTCCTTAAGACGAAGATAGATAGATGTGATTGGAGACTTCAAAAGAAATGATGATTGAATCCAAATTATTATGGCGCTGAGGTTTTCTGTAAGTTGTTTTTCGTCGTATACTTAATTCAAGGAGAAAGGTACGCCATTAAGTCTTTTATCTCATAGCTATAGAATATAGTTTTGAAATGCAATCTCATATTTACACGTGTATGTGGGCATGTTTTGAAAGAAGGAAATTAGACTTTGTATTTTTTGGCTCATTCAATAACCTGAAGATTTGATTCAATAACCTGAAGATTTGATAGTGACCTGTCAATAACATGGAAGTCGCAAGGCGTGTGTGTGACGGGTAAGTCACACAGGTTCATTTTGATGCTCTCAAAATGAAGCACCGGTTAGAATGATCATATTGCTGCCATCGATCGTGATCGGACAATCCACGATGGTGCTGGTCCATGTACCTGTTCGGATGAAACGAATGGGTGTGAACGGCTTCAGCACTGGATTGAATTTGTTTAGTGCAATGTACAAAATCTAGTGCTTAAGTTATAAATTCGAGTTTGTGTTTCGCAAATGGTTTTAAATCATTTAGAACCAAGCCTATGAGGCAGTACACTAGTACTACATAAGTGGATCTTCTATTACTGTTTTGGTTGGTTGTGCACGTGGGTGCTTTAGTATCAGTTTTGTGGGCCATGTGAAATGTTGTTGCTTTATTTCTTAAGTGCTTAATTAGTAAGTACATGAGCATGGTTTGATTGTAACACCAACCGGTTTGTGTATTTCGGCCACGGTGGCTTCGTTCGTCATTAACTGTATTTTGAAGTGTTGCACCGCTTGGGGGTTGCTCTATTGGACCGTTGTTTTTTTAAAAACGGTGGCTTTGTGTTTGCTATAACTACCTTGGCAACTTTTCGGAACAATTTTTTTTTCCCTATTTAAATAGAGCATTGTTGCTTCGATCTGTCTAATGAACAAAGCTTTCTATAACATTCCGAAGAAAGCATACAGACCACTTCGTTATCCGTTTTCTTTGGTTTTTTGGTAGCGTAACAATTTTGAAGCACATTCTTTTTGTCAAGATGCCTTCTGAAATCCCTCTAAACATAATTCGCCTTTCGGCTCCTTTTCTTCCACCGTTTAACATTGTTTTGGGAGATTCATCACATCCAAGTCCCGATGATATTCTTTGGTTTAAAGAATGGAAAGAGGTTTTTGCAAGGCGAGGCCTCTTGCATGAGAGTCAACCGGTGATGATTGATATCTCTTCTGATGAAGAGGACGCTTTTGTGGTAGAACGTTCAGTCCAAAACGTTGCGGCTAATCCGGTTAAGGAAATATCGGAACATGGGTCTCAGGAAATTGGAAAAGATTCATCCGCGTATGATGATTTTCATAGTCCAAAGGAGATGGCTCCATTGGAAAATATGGAGGATTCCGATGAGTCTACCGCGGCAATGGGAGGTTCGCCTAACGGTATCAACCGTGCATTGTCCCCTCCGCCAGCATTTAAAGGAGTGAGCGAGAGTGTTGATACTTTGACTCCTTTGCGTCAATTGCGGACGATGACGCGAAAGAAGCGTCATGATGGTTTTGGTCAAAAAGGGCCAATAATTAGGCGAACAGCGCGTAAGAGTGTTCCTTGTCCTGGATCTTTAAAGAAGATCAAATTTTCGGTTGATTAGGGTGTTTATTGTGTGTTATCATGTTGATTATGGTTTATGTATCCACATGCTAAATAGGTTTGATCCACATTTCTTTTAATTTTGGAGATGTATGTTGTGTACTCTTGTACTTTTAATAAAGGTTGTTAACTTGGAAATTTCGTTTCTTTATTGGTGAGTCTGTGTATGGTTGTGTATTTGTGTCCAGAATACATAGAGGTATTGAAAGATACGAAATTTTCAATCCATACTCTTATATATATGCATGGATGCAACCTTAAGGCACATGTGGCCCTCTTTTCGGCCAAGTCGATTGTTGCCTCTGTTGCAATTATTTCGCATGACGTAGTTGAGTAATGCTATGATTTCAGGTAGTAGTTCCTATGACTACGGCATCTGTTTGTTAGTATTGATTTAATTCGGAATAAATAAGTCTAGATGGTGCATCTCTCTTATATGTGAAGTTTATTCCGTATGCAATTGTTGAAGTTTGTGAATTGTTTCTTATGCGCATGGGAATAAGGTTTTATTCATGGATAGTTTCGGATAGATTTTTGTAGCCAAAAATTTTGGGGCTGGTCATAGGTAATACCTGACATGGTAATTATGTCATGGTGGTGTTTCGATACCACGGTAATGTGCTATGTGACTCTTAAAGAGCAATGTTGATGGCCTTGATCAAGAACCAAATAACTTGTCGGGGTAAGTACAAGCTTATAGTACTATTGGACATGTGGTCGGTAGTTAACCAAATCGGTGGCTATTTAAATTATCACGAATGTTTTGCTTTATACACATTGCTAGATATAGAGTATTCTGAAATCCTAGTTTTGGAAGCCATTTCCAAAACTGGACATACCATCATTATTAATTTTGGGTGCATGTTATTTGCCTAAGGAAATCAAAACGGTGGTTGTTGTGAATTCTTTATATGAATGGGTTTGTTTTTATGTGGAAATAAAAACGGACGGTGTGGCTCTTCTATTATCTTTACCAAAATACAATTTGACATATACATATTTATGTATTTATGTGAAGGTTAAGGATTTAACCAGTGGTATTACCAGAAAGGTGTGGCTTTTGGATTTAACCTAAATGGTGTAACCATTGGAGGCTAAATAAAGCAGTGTGGTGTTTGGATTTAAAAGAAGAGTCCTAATTTTTTCCAGAAAGTGGGGATTTCATAGAAGGAATATTGATAATGTGGCCTTTTGGTCACATGTTCTCCTGTGTATTTTGGAGATTAAACAAAGATATGGAGTGGAATGACAAATTCCTATTATCTTGGTTGTATAGTTGTTTCAAACAATTATAGCCCACAAGTTAATTAAATTCAAATTAATTTTTGGTGGAGTTGGTTTATATGCTTGTAATTGGTATTCATCGGTTATGATGGATACAAAGGCGCCTGATATAATTTAAGCATGGAAACCATGGATAAATAGTAAGTCTATTTTGTGGGGGGTTTTCTCTCTTGAAATAAAGTGAGGATTTTACGATGAGATGGGTGACATGGTATTTTGTCACGGATATATTTCTCAGTAAGTCACTTAAAAGAGAGAATCGGTAGTTGTGACTGTGGTGGTAGTCCGGACAAATGTATCACGTCATAAACTATGGTAATATAGCTATGGAAAACATTGCTTTCAAGGCAATGGTTTTATTAACTCTTGCAAGGAGGTTGATGTGGCAAACATCAAAAGGGATGGGATTTTAGCCCAATTAGTTTAATCACTCCTGGTGGAAACTCGACTCAACGCTTGACCATACCTCGAGTCTTGAGTTCAATGAGCAAAGTACATCATATGTCGTGATTGTAAGCACTTAATTTTTTTTTTAAATTGATCCATCCCAAGGTGAAGTGCTTGGTACCTGTAATGTTGAAAACAAGAGGGTGAACTACTTAGTTCTTAATAGGATTTTTGTGTTGTAGTTACAGGAACACTGACAAAATCCTACCTATATGAGTGTGGAAGTGGTGCCGCTTCCTATAGGTCTCGGGGGCTTTTTGACTTTAGAGCACTCATGAAACCAAGATATAGACTCAAGGCCAATACATGGGTCGGCTTTTATGAATTACCTAAGGAGAAGAAAATTTGTGTGTGAGACGTGTCCGGTTAGTCAACAAGGATTGCTAGTTCAAAGGCATGTCTACTATGCTCTTCCGACTAACTTTGATGTGTCTTCGCTAAGTGAATGGTTCAAATCGTAAGATACCTTCATTTATGCACAAATTTTCCGAGTTTAAACAAGTTTTATTTTCAATATATTTTGAAAATGGTGGGGGATTGTTGGAACATTTCCAAAATATGTAATGGATATTAAATGTGAATATTGGTGAACGGTTTTAATCCAAAAGGTGTGTCTATTCAGGTTATATGAATGAACATGTTTATTGGATTTAAAGGCAAAAGATGTGTCTATTCAGGTTAAATGAATAGACATGATCTAATTAAAAGGTATGATTATTAGGATCGCATGAATAGACATGGCTATTATGAATAGACATGACTATTATGAATAGACATGATTATTGTGATTAAATCAAGAGATGCGATCTTTGGCTAATAGTCATGATCTTTGCCTATAAAAGGTAAAGGGTTCTACCAATTTGAGGTGACAGAATCAGAACCATTCTGATTGTTGTTTCTCTCTAGAATTATCTCCTACGATTATACTTAAGAGGCTCGCACAATCCAAAGGTATTCGGGTCTCTCTTCGTTTGTGCATAACGCAGTTAGACAACAGTTGGAGACTGTGCTTCATTTTATCTTGGAGGCGGCTTCGCTGTAACCCGGTGCACACCAGATTCCCTTGAATTGGTGGGGGCGAATATCGTCTTAAGGAAAGCGACATCGTAACGTGACTTGAAGCATCTCTGTTTTTCTACTTTCATCGGCTACGACGAGTTTTTGGACCAACAGAGCCCACCACCACCACCATTTGATGCACTGCTATATTCTGCTTTATAACTATTTGTCTCTTCCCTTTGGCTTTTACGTACTCTGTCTCACAACATTAAAAAGATATTTAAAAAAAAAAACGTAAATAATTTGGCAAAGGTAAGTTGGCCACAGCTTTCATTTAGAGTTCACATTCAGTCTACCAAGCAAATCATCCCTTCTTTTGCATCTCAGTAGACTTCTCTCTCTCTCTCTCTATCTCACAACTCTCTTTTCACGCAACAAACAATGGCTATTGGGGAAATCTTTCTCACTGCTTTCATCCAGGTGGTGTTCGAGAAATTGGCTTCCCCTGATCTGTGGAACTTTGCACGGAGGGAGCGGATTGACACTCTGCTGACGAAATGGCGCAACATGTTTGAACAAATAGAGTCAGTGCTTGTAGATGCTGAGGAGAAGCAAATGATGTCAGATCAACGGGGTATCAAGCTGTGGCTGGAGGATCTCGAGGACCTGGCTTACGATCTCGATGACGTGCTGGACGAGTTCGCCACTGAAGCTTTGCGGCAAAAGGTGATGGAAGAACCTCGAGCTAGCACCAGCAAGGTACGTGCCTTAGTACCTAGTTGTTGTATGAGTTTCAAACCGAGCACTATAGCGTCAGGTTCTAGGATGAGGTCCCAGATAGATGATATCACTGCCAGGTTGCAAGCTCTTTTTGAGCGTAGAACAGGGCTTGGCTTGCAAATTTTTGTTGTCGGGCCATCTGCTAAAACTTCACAAAGGCCACAAACTTCATCTTTGAATCTTGAGCCACGTTTATATGGTAGGGATGAGGATAAAAAGGCGATACTAGAGTTGCTCCAATGCGGTCAATCTAGTAATGAAAAGGTGGGTATAGTTCCGATTGTGGGTATGGGTGGGGTCGGCAAGACCACCCTTGCTCAGGATGTCTACAACGACGAAACGGTGGGAGAACATTTTGAGATGAAAGCTTGGGTTTGTGTATCTGAAGTGTTTGATATTGTGGGTGTGACCAAAACGATTCTCGAGTCTGTCACTTCCCAGACTTGCCATTCTAACACACTGGATCAAGTTCAAAATCAACTAAAGCACGCCGTGACCGGGAAGAAGTTCTTGATTGTTCTAGATGATGTCTGGAATGAAAAGCATGGTGATTGGATTAGTTTAAAGAGTCCCTTTAATGATGGAGCCTTAGGAAGTAAGGTAATAGTAACAACACGTAATAGGGACGTTGCATTGATGATGGCCGGAATCGATAAGTTTCATCCCTTGAAGGAACTATCAGAGGATGATTGTTGGTCTGTGTTTGCACAACATGCATTTGAGAATAGAAGTATCGACGAAAGTCCAAATTTGGTTTCAATTGGTCGAAAGATTGTGAAAAAATGCGACGGGTTGCCTTTGGCTGCGAGGACACTCGGTGGCCTTCTACGGTGTAAAGTCAGAGATGATGAGTGGGAAGAAGTATTGAATAGTAAGATGTGGGAGTTTTCGGACAAGAAAAGTGACATTCTTCCCGCTTTGAGATTAAGCTACTATCACCTCCCTTCACATTTGAAGAAGTGTTTTGGATATTGTTCTGTACTGCCTAAGGATTACGAATTTGAGGAAAAGGAACTAGTTTTCTGGTGGATGGCAGAAGGCTTAATTCAGAAAGCAACAGGACAAAAGCAAATGGAAGATCTTGGAAGCGATTACTTTCGTGAATTGTCAGCGAGGTCATTTTTTCAACCGTCAAGCCGTGGTGAACTCTCACGATTTGTTATGCATGACCTCATCAACGATTTGGCTCAGTTTGTAGCAAGACGAATTTGTTTTAGGATGGAGGAGAAGCTTGAAAACAATGAGGGGCACACAATTATCACCAAGGCTCGCCATTCATCCTACGTGCGTGGCTATTACGATGGCATGCAAAAGTTTGAGATCTTCCAAAATGCCAAAAATCTGCGGTCTTTTTTACCATGTGGATTGAGAGACAACGATTCTTACTTGACCAGCGATGTTCCCCTCCAATTGTTGCCAAGTCTTAGGCGCTTACGCGTGCTTAGTTTGAGAAGATATCGAATCTGTGAACTTTCGAGTTCGATTGGAGATTTGAAACATGTGAGGTTTCTTGACCTTACAGGTGCCTTGATTGCTACATTACCGGAATCAGTAAGCACTCTTTATAACCTACAAACACTAATATTGATAGATTGTAGAAATCTTACCAAGTTGCCAACAAACATGAGTAACCTTATTAACTTGCGGCATCTGGATGTTACTCGAGCAAATTCCTTACAAGAAATGCCACCAAAAATTGGTAAATTGATGAGTCTCCTAACATTATCAAACTTCATCGTCAGACAAGGCAATGGGTCTACCATCAATGAGTTGGGCAGCTTGATTCAACTTAGAGGGACACTTTGCATATCAGGGTTGGAGAATGTGGAGAATGCTATGGATGCCACGAGGGCGAACTTGAAGGATAAACAACACTTAGATGTGCTCTTGATGAAATGGAGTAACATCTCAGATAATTCTCGCAATGCAAGTGTTGATTCAGAAGTGCTTGACATGCTAAGACCTCACGAGAAGTTAAAAGAGCTTACCATTAATGGTTATCATGGCCTAACATTTCCAACTTGGGTTGGAAATTCTTTGTTCTCTAACATGGTCAACTTGAAGTTCCAAAATTGTGACAAATGCATTTCTTTGCCGCCACTGGGTCGATTACCCTCACTTAAAAAACTTTACATTCAAGGTACAAAAGCATTACAGAACATTGGACTTGAGTTCTACGGGTCGGGCAGCTCAAATCCCTTCCCAGCTCTAGAGTTTTTAACCTTTGCGGACATGGCTGAATGGAAAGATTGGTCTCCGTTTGAAGTGGAGGAGGGATCTCAAGCATTTTCGCGCCTGTCAAAGCTCTCCATTAAAAGGTGTCCGAAGCTTTTGGGAAAATTGCCCAACAATCTTCCCTCCTTAAGAAAGCTGGATATTAAAGACTGCCCGCTGTTGGTGGTTGCGTGGGTTCCAAGCCCTACAGGGGTAATTGAAGTGAGGAATACACTTCAGTTTGATTCACTCATCTCCTTATCTCTTAAAGATGTTTCGATTCCAAACTCCTTTAATAATCCAGAAGTGGGTAATGAAGCAGCTGCAACGGAAAATGCAAGGTATAGCCCTTTGAGCTCGCTGACTTCCCTGAGAGTTGAAAGCATTCAAGGTCTCACATGCCTACCCAGTTCGTTTGTTCAAGGGCTGACGGGACTCCAAGAACTCTCTCTCTATGGTTGTCCAGAACTCACATCATTGTGGAAGAATGAAGTTAGAATACACCACCATCTTCTTACCCTCCAACGCTTGGTGATTGAAGGCTGCCCCAAACTTATTTCCTTATTTGAAGAAGATGAAGATGAGGAAGGGCTACAACAGCATGAGGAACGTCCTTACATGATGATGCTGGAGTACTTGGAAATAAAAAATTGCAAAAAGATGGAGAAGCTGCCACGAGGGCTAAACAACCTCAGATCTCTTCAGGAGCTTATTATCTATGCATGTCCATGTCTCATCTCTTTCCCAAAGACAGGTTTGCCATCTACGCTAAGAACATTGCATATTGGATCTTGTGACGCTCTACGATCCCTACCTGAGTTGACGATGCTGAATAGTCTCGAGATATTGGAGGTTCTGCATTGTCCATCGCTCACGTACTTAGGTAGTTCGAGAAATGGTCCGCCCTGCAATCTCAGAAAAATATACGTTTCGCAATGTGCAAAGCTGGAGTCAGTACTAGCAGAGCAGGGGATGAAAATAAATTGTACATCTCTCGAATCTTTTACAATCTATGAATGTGAGAGCCTCAAATCCTTGCCGGATGTGACGCAGAACAATTTTGATGGTGGATGTCTCAAGAATCTTAATAATTTGTCGGTATCGTTTTGTGATAATGTGGAGTCCATTCCACAAGGATGGTTCACCGCAACCAATCTGAGGAAATTAAACGTCAACGGGTGCAAGAAACTCAAGGGCCTGCCACACCATGCCTACAACAACCTCACGTCTCTTCAATCGCTGACAATAAGTAGTTGGGATGCGGCTACGGAACTCATTTCCCACTTCACCAACCTCACTTTCCTTAAACTGAAATATGTCGACAAGGTGGGTAATAAGCCCCCATTAGAGTGGGGTTTGCACAGATTGTCCTCTCTCAGAGAACTCTGCCTCGTAGATTATGGTTGGGCGTCATTTCCGCCAGTAGAAGAAGAAGAAGAAGAAGATGGGATGATGTTGCGGCTGCCCCCTTCTCTGATCCGGCTGACTATCCAAAACTTCCCGAATCTGGAGAAGCTATCTTGCAAGGAATTCCCCTCTCTCGAAAAACTTCAAATCTTGGAATGCCCTAATCTCACGACCATTACAAAGCTAGGGTTGCCTCCCTTGCTTGTGCATTTGTGGATCAGGGGCTGTCCTTTACTTTCAGAGCTGTTGATCGATCGTCTGCCTCCCTCGCTTTTGAGTTTGGATATCTTGGGTTGTCCTTTACTTTCAGAGAGGTGTTCAAAGAAGAAGAAAGGCCAATATTGGCCCCTCATTTCTCACATCCCTGAAGTTGACATAGACTGCAGGAATGTCTTCTTGGACCCAAGCAGCCGATGGCCCCCGTCCCATGTGCGGTTTTTGTAAAAAAGGTAATATTCCACTTCTTCCATCGTATTTCAAGCTAATTAATTAAGCTATTAATTCCTTTCACACTTGCACTATAGACCTCAAGAATGTCTTCGACCCAAGCTGCTGCTGCTGCTGCTTTTTTTTTTGAATATATATATATATAGGCTTGTTTGCACAACTCATCTTCGGGAATTCAAATGCATTAGTATAGTCCACAAGCATATACTATTCGATAGTGATTTCCACAAACCACACAATATTTACACCCGCACGCACTCGTATATACGTATAGTCCACAAGCATATACTATTAGAGAGTCCCCTTCTTAGAGAGTCCCCTTCTTATAAGGACTACCTTATTTTAATAAAATGCCGACCTCCCTTTTCCGGTCAAATTTCAATGATCCGAGCCGCTCAATGTGTTCAGAACGTGATTTTAAGGGTACTCGCGTAAAATCAGCAAAAAAAAAGACCGGAAAGGGCTTCATCCGAGCAGTTTGTGCTTGTTTTTTATCTAACGGTTCAAATAAAAACTACTCAAATCAAGTCCTTCCCAGGCATTTTTTTTCCCGATTTCTCGCGAGTACCCTTAAAATCACATTCTGAACACATTGAGCGGCTCGGATCATCGAAATCTGATCGGGAAAGGCGAGAAATGGGAGGTCCGCATATAAGGTCCTTATTTTAAGATCCTTACTTGAAGATTTCTGTACTATTAGATAGTGATTTCCACACTCTATTTGGTCTTTTATGTGTAACATTACTGTTTCACTCTTTCATTGTGATAAAACTATAAAAGTGCTTCAAGTACTAATATAAAACAATAGGTATTTGGATAATTTGACGTGACAAGACCAAAAAAGGAGACTATATTTGTAACGAATAAAACCTTAGAAGTTCGTTTGATTACAAAGAAAATTATGTCAAAAATTGGAAGTGAGAGAAAGTGAAGTGATAGAGTAGAAAGTGAGAGGATGTTATATACTTTCTATGCGTTTTGTTAGAATAAAAAATTTCCTAAGAATGTTGCAAGAATATGATAATGAATTTTTCTTTTGCCGATTAAAAAAAAAAAAAGAATGTTGCAAGAAAATATTATACTACTACTTACTAAACTAGTACTCTAAGCATAACTATTAATCATGATAGAAAAGCAAAAGCTACGGACATAATGGAAAATCTAGTAAGGGTTTGCAACGTTCACGAGAAAATATAATTTTCTAGTATTTTACGAAAAAAATTGAAAGCTATTTAACGAGACTTAAAGGAGTTGTACAAGAAAATTCGCTCTCTAATACCTGTATGTTTGCACTAATGCAGCTATGATGAGAGGACACTGGTTATGCTTCTTTGTTTGGAGATTTCTCAATATACGTTGCAACAAGAGGAAGGGAGATGGTATTCAATCTTCCAAACTTTTAATACGGTATTTTTTTTCCCCTGTCCAAGTGTATTCTTACTTGACACTAGAAAATTTGTCTTTTATCATGTACTTTATAAACATCCACCACGGTAAAATTTTAGCACAAGCAAAAAACTTTTGGAGAAACTTTTAATAGCACGGACACATTTTCTTTTCATGCAAACAAGAGTAATGAAAGGGTACACATTAATTGTTTGTCCTCAGACGGTTGCATAAAGTCGTGGAGCATCTTTATTTATTTAGCTAGTTTTTAATTTTCCACTGAGTCTTCGACAAATATTGTGCTGACTTTCTCTCATCTCTCAAATATTTTGCAGCTCTTCAGCAGATACATTTATGGCACCAATCGTTCGAAGTTCAACATGATGAATTTCAGATTGCAGTGCTGTCAATTTGCTGTGCGGATGTTTTCAATTGGATGATCAAAATATGTTTTCGTCCCTGTGTGTAATTGGGTCTTTAGATTTCAAGTCTTGTAGGAGCTATTTAGGTTAAAGATGTCAACCATTTACGTTAGCCATGTTTAACGCAAGGCAAAACTTCCCTTTCTCTGGGCTATGCTCTTCAATGTACCCAAAAGAAAATTCTTAGCATAAAAGAAATTCCAGTGTAACCACCTTGCTGCCCAATGATGCACGGTCACGTAATCGCTGTGCCCCTATTTCCAAAAGAATGGTCACTTTGTCAATGTGCACATATGCATTGATGTTTGCGTTATATATAACTTGGACCGCTATATTTCGTTTTTTACATAATTTCTTTCTCTTATCTTTTTGATCTTTTCATTTTGCTTTTGTTCCGCAGTTCAAGCTCCAAAAGCGCAAGCTTATAATTACTCCTATGTCTATTAGTTTTGTACCTTCTCACATGTCCAATATCAGCAATCAAAAATAGCAGACAGACTAACGAATGTACACCTCTCCTTGAATTACACATATAGTATTGGTTGTGTAAAGTGGACATGACTGGTTGCATAATCAGATGGTAGCAAAACACAAATGAAGAAGTTGGGAATATATCTGGGAAATGAAGATTCGAACACTGTTGCCATTGTAAAAGATGGTTTATTGATTAGACTGGGAAATAGTGAAGCAAGTAGTTTTTGGTCTGATATATGGTTGGCAGAATCTACTCTCACGGAAGCCTTCCCATGATTGTATATGATTTCGAATCAGAAAACAGTTAGAGTTGGGATGCTATTCAACGATTACACCCAATCTCAGAACCTGTCTTGTAGAAGAAACCTGCGTGCTTGGGAGGAGATCTTGGTGGAGGACCAGAAGAGGGGCATGGTGCCACGCAGTGATAAAGGTGATTCCCATTTCCTGGAGATGGGTTTGCAGCAAGGGCTCCTTTTCAGTTAGTTTTTGGGCTGATTCTGGTTATGTGGTGGTAGTATCATGGACACATGATGCAACTGATTCTGAGTCCTCTACTGGTTCTGATTCTGTCCTCCACCAATATTGGAAGTGTTCAGTGGCAGAGCCAGGATTAGAACTTGGAGGAGGAGCCCAAAAAGATATCCTTCATCCCAAATTGAAATGCACGTTGTTTGTTTCTCAAATCCAAACTCACATTTGTTGAGCCACCCAGGAGTTTTGCAGGGGTGTGTTCGTAAGGGTCACTAAATGCGTTATCAGTTAGTTGTAAAACCTATTATACAGTTAACAGATTTCGCTACATAGCTGAAGCTCACGTGGTCAGGTAGTTAGTGGCGTCAATGAGTTGGTTAGAGAGGAATCTTGATGAGTTTAGAAGGTGGTTAGCTCAGCTGTGTTGATACATACCTCAAGGTATCTTTCTGTATTACACATTTCACATTTCCTTTAATATATACCCAGGGTTCCTTGTCATTAACTTATTTTGGTCAAAATTCGTAACATTGAAGAGAAAAAGACTCATTAGATCTTACTCAAGTCATCTGTTTGCAGCCCGTGCCGTGTATATATAAAATAGGATACACATTACTCCTATAGTACATTCAAACGTTAGCTTGCAACTGTCTCTTATTATGTTGTGGGTCGTTTATTCTTTTGGTCCATACACATATCCAAAATAAGAGTTTTTTTTCTTAATAATAATCCTTTTTAAGAGCTTTCAGAAAAGTTTAGTCATCTTACTTGCCTTCTGAATCAAAAGAAGTCTTGGTCTGCCATTTTACTTGCATTAGCTTAGTCATTTTGCTTGATGTTGCTTTTCGTTGGTTTGGGCTGTGGGTGGAATGCCTTGAGCATAGCCCACGGTGATGCGAGTCAATGGTTAAATCCACCTTCAGTTCTGTCGTCTCATCAGAATCGTTCAATTTGTAAAAATTCTCAAGTCAATTGTACCAATCAGTCGCTACATCATATTTGTCTCAAAAGATTAATGGCTAGTCTATAAACTTTCAGAGTGAACTGAAAGATAAATATGCTCGACTGACATCGTTAACGTTTTTCGATCAACTTGATTTATTTTGGGCTTACGTTATTTCTTGTTTGGAATATCTGCTAGTTGTGTCTGTTCTTTTTCCTTTTAATTTGAAACAATCATGCTTATTAGATAAAAACCTTCGGCTCAAGTAAGGTCAGCCCTTGGTTAATTTGAAATAATCATGTTTATTAGATACAGGGTAACTTCTTTTAGGGGAGGTGGTTTCTTCATTGAAGGGCTAGTTTGAATGAATTAGTTCTATTATTTGTTTTTCTTTATAGGAAAGATTTCAAAGTGACCCCTAAACTTTTGCCCAAATATCTCATAAATGCATATAACTTCACTTTATTTCAATTGAACACCAATGGTTTAGTACTTTGCTTAAATTCGAGCTTCGGAAAATGTCTCAATTCGAGCGTTTCATGCCTTGAAGAATCTACTTACAACTCACAAGTATGGTATATCGTTGGAATAAATCAATAACTGGTGACACAGCGGCAGCGGCACCAAAATGCCGTCCCTCCGCTCCTGCCTCGTGCAACAGCTATTTCTTCATCAATGTAAAACCAGATGAAAAATGGATCTTTGGCGCTTGGCTCTCTCTCATCTTTTCCTCCAAACGGTATCTCGAAAGAGTTGAACGGTCCAATTTTTATGCGGATGCGCTCAAATACGAAAGCAAGTTTTCTCTTCTTCCACGAAAACCTGCCTTCAAATGACAAGCACCCCAGTGGTCCGAGGAAAACTCCATTCTCGATCCTCTTCGCAGTGGCATCAAACCTCTGGACGGCTGTAATGGAATGTAACCGCCGCTCTTTAAGCCATTCTTAGCGGTGAAAATGAGCATCCAGGTTCTCCCGGGAGATTTCAACCCGCCGAGAGTCTCGAGAAATCCCGAGGGATCCAGCTTTGCCTTCTCCATCACAGACAGAGCAGATAGAACCTCCTTAGCCGCTACCTGTCTCGTTTTAGCAGCGTTCTTCAGCACTTTTACACACTTCTCTACTTCCCTGTTGGGTTGTTCTTCTTCTTCTTGATCAACAAGAAGACGGCTATCGGCAACTCGGTCTGTCTCATCAACGGTAGCTCTGGTCTGCACTATGGAGAACCCGGGACGAGTGGTGTTTGTGGTTTTGAAGTGATCAGTAGGAGTGTTGGTAAAGTACTTGAGATGAAGATGGGCTATGGCAGGGAGATGGGTCTTTGATGGTTTGAGGAATGAGTGAAATGAATTTGGGATGAGTGAGGATGACTTTGGGGAGAACGAACGAGTGGAGGCTGTTGTTGATTCCATTGTTGAGTACTTTCTTACTAAAATGCCTGTGTTAGCCCAAAGGTTTCTATGGAATACCTTATTAATTTTGATGATAACAAAATATATTTTTATTGAAAAGAAATATAATTAATATTGTGATATTTGGAATACCTTAATGTTTATTTTGTAGGATTTGGTTGAAGTGCACATGGAAAGATTGCTACACCAAATCACTATCTTCAATGGTCAAGATAAATTGAAAGGAGGAAGATTAAGGACAAATCTTCTCCTATTTTTTTAATTGGCTACAAGGGATTTTGTGGAAAGCAAATGTTAATCAAGAAGGGAGATTGAAGATTATTTGGGAGCTTAATTATGTCTAACGGCTAGTTGATGGGCTAAGTCAGTGGAAGATTGATTTCTTGTTTGAAGAAGCAAACAAGTCAAGTGGATAGGAGTATGGCTTCCTAATGGGTTCAACGGCTAGTACACAAAAGGAATGGATTTGTGTGGACTTGGATATGTTTTCCAATCAAAGGCATAATGCATCAGAGTATTTCCAATTGTGATTGAATGCTTCCAACGTTCATATGTTGAAGACTATATACAAGGCCAAGGAAGAAAAAAAGAGAAAGACCAGTGAGCTTCACGGAAATATTCTAAGGAATACACCAATCTCTCAATACTCTATTCTTCATCTTGATATTCTTACACTTGTGTGAGAGAGAGTTCTTATTTTGATCTTCATTGTAAAAGGGATTGTACACCCTTATTCATACTCGTGTGAGTGATTACTTTTTGTGAGTGGTTTTGGAGAGAAAATCACTTGGTGGTTAGGTGTTACTAGCACCGGAGTCAAAACTAGTTGGGTTAGGTGTGACTAGCACCGGAGTCAAAATTAGTCGGAGCGATTGGGGATAGATTGCTCGTTGTAAAGGTTGTCTAGCACCCGCGAAGCTAGAAGATTGTAACTATTGGAGATAGTGCAGCAAATCCTGAGTTGGACACTTGGGGAGTGGATTAGGCCGTGAAGTTGCGGACCGAACCACTATAAATCCTTGCGTTTGATTCTCTCTTCCCTACTCTCTTTATTTTCAGTTTTACATATCAATATTGCATGAGTAGAATAGTATATCATTGAAATTGGAATTGTGGTTGAATAGATTGCAATTAGTTTTTTTAAAATTCCGTGTTATATTTGAGTGACCCGGCCCTCAACTTTCACCCAAATGTCTCATAAACACATATAGTTATACTTTATTCCAATTGAACACCCGTGGTTTATTACTTCCCTTAAATTCGAGCTTTGGAGTTAGATTTCGTCCATTTTCTTACTCTCTTTTTTTTGAGCATTTTCAAAGATTCCATCAACTGTAACCAAGAGGAAAATGTCTCAATTGGATCCAGTATGCAATTACTATTCAGATCAATGTATTATGGTGCAACAACTGCTTCTCATGCCTTGAAGAATCTACTTACAAGTATAGCATATCGTTGGAATAAATCAATAACTGGCGACACGGCGGCAGCGGCACCAAAATGCCGTCCCTCCGCTCCTGCCTCGTGCAACAGCTATTTCTTCATCAATGTAAAACCAGATGAAAAATGGATCTTTTGTGCTTGGCTCTCTCTCATCTTTTCCTCCAAACGGTATCTCGAAAGAGTTGAACGGTCCAATTTTTACACGGATGCGCTCAAATACGAAAGCAAGTATGCTCTTCTTCCACGAAAACCTGCCTTCAAATGACAAGCACCCGAGTGGTCCAAGGAAGACTCCGTTCTCGATCCTCTTCACAGCGGCATCAAACCTCTGGACGGCTGTAATGGGAATGTAACTGCCGCTCTTTAAGCCATTCTTAGCGGTGAAAATGAGCATCCAGGTTCTCCCGGGAGATTTCAACCCGCCGAGAGTCTCGAGAAATCCCGAGGGATCCAGCTTTGCCTTCTCCATCACAGACAGAGCAGATAGAACCTCCTTAGCCGCTACCCGTCTCGTTTTAGCAGCGTTCTTCAGCACTTTCACACACTCCTCTACTTCCTTGTTGGGTTGTTCTTGTTTTTCCTGATCAACAAGAAGACGGCTATCGGCAACTCGGTCTGTCTCATCAACGGTAGCTCTGGTCTGCACTATAGAGAACCCGGGACGAGTGGTGCTTGTGGTTTTGAAGTGAATAGGAGTGTTGGTAAAGTACTTAAGAGGAAGATGGGCTATGGCAGGGAGATGGGTCTTTGATGGTTTGAGGAATGAGTGAAATGAATTTGGGATAAGTACTGAGGATGATTTTGGGGAGAACAAACGAGTGGAGGCTGTTGTTGATTCCATTGTTGGGTAATTTCTCTCTCTTACTAAAATGCCTCACATGGCTCCATTCTCATGAAAACGGTCGTATTTGGGGCCATAATTTTTTATTTTATTTTTGCACGTGTGAACCACAATAATTGTGGTCCATAATTTTGTACCCACCATATTTGTACACGCGTTCAACACTGACGAGGCACATTTTATTATTGGATTATTTTTGGAAAAAAACAGGAAAGATGAGATTATAACGGGCCGGGTTAAATGAGACATGTGGGTCTTGAGATAATAGATGAGATTTTAAGTTGGACGAGATTAGTAGGACTATGTTTGATTTGGGTCGGATGAAAGATGGGATAAGGAGTGAAGAATCATTTTTTACCATTAGATAGACGTGCGGGGTAATAATCTCAGCGCTCCGGATTAGCTTATACCACCTCGTGTGGAATTCGATAGCCCCGCACATGGGGCATTAAGTGAGCAAATAGTCTATTTTTCGATAGCCCCGTACATGGGGCATTAAGTGAGCAAATAGTCTATTTTTCGATAGCCCCGCACATGGGGCATTAAGTGAGCAAATAGTCTATTTTTTAATCCAATCTTACTTTGAGTCCTACCGACAAACGTGCAACTAGTTAATCCTAGAAACATGTAGCCGCACATGTAATAAAAATGCGCTCGGGCTTCTTTACCTGTAATTTTAGAACTTTGTTCTAAATTAGTAATAACAGTAAAGCAGAAAATAAGTATCAGATCTTCTACACACTGACACAAGAAATCCTGTTTTGTTGCCCATTACAAGTACAAACTAGTCATTTTTTAATGACCCCATATCGTAATTTACAAACATGGGAATGATTGGGTATCCCCTTGTCTCCTCTTACGGTATCCTCCCATTATGTCTCTGTGTGAGAATGTTTATATCCATTTGTGTGATTTGTTATGCCATTTGGGGGACACCTTAACAAATAAATAGTAACCTTGTCTCGGGAAAACTATAGTTAGTGTTATGCCCGTTTCTGTGAGTTGTTGTGTCATTTTTAAAAAGTGTGATGCCATTTTTGAAAAGCTATTTGTATTTGGGAAATGCCATTTTTGACGGGTATCCCCAAATAAGAGGGGGGATTCCGTAGCATCTTCCAACAAACATTAGCTTGTCTCTTGTATTGTTGTGCATCTTTTTAAGAGCGGTCCATTGTAAAAATTTTCCTTTCTGGAAAAAAAATTATTTCGATGTATGGGAACAATAAAAAAAAAGGTTAAATACCTAGACACCTCCCAAAATTTACTTCTTTGTCTTGCTCACCCCCTCTTCGAATTTCTGTAATGATCATCATGAAATCAATAAGAAGAAAATGAATCTCCCTCCTGTTCTTCATTTTTGTATTTCACATTTTCTTCAATATATACCCGGAGTTCCTTGTCATTAACTTATTTTGGTCAAAATTCGTAACACTGAAGAGAAAAAGACTCGTTAAATCTTACTCAAATCACCTGTTTGCAGCCCCTACCTTGTATAGTTGTATATATAAAATAGAATACACATTACTCCTACAGTAATATGCAAACATTAGCTTGCAACTGTCTCTTATTATGTTGTGGGTCATTTATTCTTTAGGTCCATACACATATCCAATATAAGAGTTCTTTTTCTTCATAATAATCATTTTAAAGAGCATTCAGAAAGGTTAGTCACCTTACTTGCCTTCTGAATCAAAAGAAGTCTTGGCCTGCTATTTTACTTGCGTTTGTTTTGCTTTTCGTTGGTTTGGGGAGTGAGTGGCAAGGTTCTGAATACCATACCGGATAAGGTAATGGGTGATTGGGTGGTGTTGCCTTGAGCATAGGGCTGTAAACGAACTGAGTAGCTCGTGAACTCGGCTTGGCTTGATTCGTTAACGCTCGGCTCATTTAGTAAACGAGTCAAGCTCAAGTTTTCAGCTTGTTTAGTCGGCTCGTTCGACAAAAGCTCGGATCGTTAAGGGAGGCTCGGCTCGATTAAAGAGGCTCATTTAGTATATGACTTAGCTCGGCTCGTAAAGGCTCGTGCTCAAGTGATAATCCTGCAATATTATAAATAATAGGGCTTATCTCTCTCATTTTTGTCACATGCATGCGAACAACTTGCTTGATTTGAACAATATTGCACTAAAGGTGTGTTTTTGTCGTTTTCAGGTGAATCACGTGAATAAGGCGTGTTTTGATACCATGGATCAACTCTAAGGGTATCCGTACACCCGAGGCCATGTGGCACTCCGTCATCGAATCCCAAGAATGATGAAAAGTAGCGTCGGAAGGTGCACGGGACAACGGAAGGCCAAACGGCATGCTAAGGCTGAAGAAACAAAGAAATATCAAAATTGTCCAACCACTACCCGTAGTCCAAAAATGGTCCTACCTCTAACCAGTGATCAGAAACTGTGTCAAAATTACAAAATAAGACCGCTACCCATAGCCCAAAAACAGCCCTACTGTAGCGTCCGGAAGTTTCTGCAGATTTTTGTACCCGACTTTTGGACATTCCAGGGGTTTAGACTTTTGTACCCCGATGTTTGGGGCATATAAATGCATCTTTATGCCATTTTTAGGGAGATCTTTCATTTTACACTTTCTCTCTCTACCTCCCTCTTCTCCTCTCCTCTCTAGTTCTCCTTCTCTCTTCAAGAAAGCAAGGATTTCAAGGGTTTTGAGGCTTTTGTCCATTAATGTTATAAATACTCTTGTTCTTTACATTAATCCAGCTTTTATTTCAGTTTTTGCCTATGTTTTCATATCTCTCTTTGTTTTGCCTTGTGTATACACCCACTATGGGTGAGTAGTGATTTAGGTGTGGTCATGGGGTGATTTCTACCCCCATGATTTGGGTAGTTTAATGGTTTCTCTCATTTCTTGTGCTTAATGTGGTTTGTGAATGAATTAAGTTCATTTTTATGTAACAAAACCTAGGGTTGTTAACCTCTTTGATTATGTGTAGGCAAGGACTCGACCTCTTGCTACATATAATGCTTGGAGCTATGTCACTCTAAGTGTTTGCCAAAATGCCTCAAAAAACTTGTCAAGCTCTAATTTTTGGTCTAAACCCAAAGATGTTAACTTCTTTGATTGGGTGTAGACAAATCTCTTGGCACACCCAATGCTTAGAACCATGGCTCTCTTTGTGTTCAATAAAATGCCTAAACGAGTTTTCATCCATTTCCAAACCCCGTTGTATGAGTTAAACTTGATTTTCATTGTTAGATCTTCCGAGTGAGATCAAATGACTTTGAATCTCACTTGTGTAATTAAAGAGAAGCATTGAATGGCCTAAGTTATGGGCAGAATGATCCCCTAGACCATGTCGCCTTTATTTTCTAGTCAAATCCCATTTTCTTGTCTTTTGGAGGTAAAGAGAGAATTTCACCAAACAAATCACATTCAAAAGTTGGCCGCCTAAACGCCAAATCTAAAGGTTGGCGGTCCTACCGCTAAAAACCCTTCGTAGAGCAAACCTTCCAGCCTAGCTCTATTGGCTCCCTGTGGATTCGACTCTGGACTTCCAGATATTATGCTACAATCGACCTAACCCTACGCTTGGGGAAACCTTTACTA
This sequence comes from Rhododendron simsii, assembly GCA_014282245.1. NCBI lineage: Eukaryota > Viridiplantae > Streptophyta > Magnoliopsida > Ericales > Ericaceae > Rhododendron > Rhododendron simsii. The sequence continues at coordinate 7,597,404 of CM024959.1, read as the reverse complement.
CGACACACTTTGGTCAAGCAAGCATCAAGTTTTTGGCTCGTTTAGTAAACGATCCGAGCTCGAACTCAACAAAGTTTAGCTCATTTACAGCCCTACTTGAGCATAGCACACGTTGATGTGACTCAATGGTTAGATCTTCGGTCCTGTCGTCTCATCAAAACCATTTGTTTTGTGAAAAAATCTCGAGTCAATTGTACCAATTAGTCACTGCATCATATTTGTCTTCAAAGATCAATGGCTTGTCTAATTTTTTAGAGTAAACCGAAAGATAATATGCTCGACTCACATTGTTATCATTTTTCGATCTACTTGATATTTTTTGGTGTACGCTATCAATTAACTTGCCGAGCCCAAGAAGACAAAACAGTTCCAATCAAATCAACAGGACTAGGGTGAGCCCAACCTAGTCTAACATGCAACAACTCACAAGGGCTGTGGAAGCCCAGTGACCCTCCGACGATCAAGTTAGATATAGGGAGAAGTTTATAGGTCTAGGGTTAGGGCAGAATGACATACCTCTTTAAGTTATAGTCCCTTTGTATTTAGAGACCTTGGTTTGCTTGGCCTCCAAGCTAGCGCATGGAGGGTACACTCGGGTAACCACCCCGGGTGACGTCATATGTGACGAATGTTATAAGGCAGTTACGGAACACATGACCAGATCAGCTCCAATGATGATCTTTGTGTTGTAACCGTCTGGGCCTACGTCATGGTGACGCGTTTGCCTGAGGGACCTGGTTTGCCGAGACGGGGGATTGTTCCCGAGGCATCACGCATGGTCGCTTGATTATGTGTTGAATAACATCCCAAAGGTTGTCCGAGCCTTTAATAACATCGCCTCGCGCCTATGTACAATCAGGCACCAAGGTCCAAACCGGGATGTGAGGCACCTCAGGGTTGGCCTGGGCCTAATTACTCCGGGCCACTACAGCCATGACTCATGTGATTCGTCGAAGCACTCTTACCGGTCAGGTTAACTCTTACCGGTAAAAGTCAACTAACATATCTGAACCATTGATTGTCAAGATGAACTATCTGAATCTGCCCTACAGGGTGCACTACAGGGAAGCGCGCATTCCCGGATTCCAACTGGGACCACATTCGACCCATTTGAGAGCTGCCATTATTGACTTCTTCTCTACCGTGAGAAATTTCAAGCATAGGGCCCAATGCTATTATCTGTCTATGCTTTATTATCAAAGCTGTCTTTCTAGCCATGACTTGTGAGATTCGTCGAAGTACTCTTATAGGTCAGAATTAACTCTTATTTGTAAAAGTTAACAAACATATCTAAACCATTGATTGCCAAGATGAACGGTCTGAATCTGCCCTACAGGGTGCACTACAGGGAAGCGCGCACCCCCAATTCTAACCGGGACCACATTCGACCCATTTGAGAGATGCCATTATTGAAACCTTTGGCTCTGTTAATCAGACTATAATTGGGCAGATGAATTATTACTATCACAACTGTCATGGACAAAGAAATCCAATTCCTTGGGGGTCCACAGCCTAGAGTTCTGAATTAGCAAAAGTCGTTTTTGGTAGGCTTGATTTGGATTGGTTTGATAATGTAAATTTTTTTTCCTTGTGTCGGTTATAAAGTTTTGTGGCACAGATTCTACAGAATACAAATTTTAGTGGTGATAATGATATTTTGTGATGAGATGTGAATCTATGTGTCTCGAGATATAAAAGTGGACACGGTACCCTCTCTTAACGGGTGCACTTTCAAAGTGATCCCTAAACTTTCATCCAAATGTCTCATAAACACCTATACTTCACTTTATTTCAATTGAACACATGTAGTTTATTCCTTCCCTTAAATTCGGGCCTCAGAGTTAGATTCCATCCAATTTCCAACGAAAATGACTGACATGGCTCCATTCTCATGAAAATGGTTGTAATTGGGGCCACAAAAGTTAATTTCGTACCCACCATATTTGTATGTACATACAACACCGACCCTTCAGGCACATCAAATTGCTGGATTATTTTTTTTTAAAAAATGGGAATGATGAGATTAATAATGGGGTTATATGGGACTTGTGGGTTCTTGAGATAATAGATGAGATTTTAAAGTAGTACGAGATTAGTAAGACTATATTTAACTTAGGTGGGATGGAAGATGGGATAACAAGTATAGAATCATTTCTACCATTAGATAGACAGGGAGCAAATAGTCTATTTTTTAATCCAATCTTACCTTTAGTCTTACGCGACAAATGTGCACCTAATCAATCCTGGGAACAAGTAGCCCCACATTTTTTCTGAGTATGGACGTGGGATTGCAATTCCAGCATCAAACATGCCCTTCCTGGAATTTCAGAGTAAAAATGCACTTGGGCTTCTTTACCTCTTGTATTATTGTGCATCTTTTTAAGAGCGGTCCATTGTAAATTTCTTCATTTTTGGGGAAAAAAAATTCTTTCAAAAAGTTCTGTAGGTCCATTGTGCAGTATTGTTGTGTTGTAGGTCCATTCTTTGGAAGGCAGATGGTTATGCAAAATGGAACTAGAAACAGTTGTTCACTTACTTCTTCAGTGTAAGATCTCTTGGGCAGTATGGACTAACATTGTGCAGTATTGTTGGGATGTAAGGTGTGAAGCCTACCGAAATACTTCCCTTAAGGATAATTTGGATGCTTGGGGGAATCTAATTTCTGCTGCTGCATTTTGTCTCTGAGGCTGAGTGATTGGGAGATTTTACGCTGATTGGTGAATGACCGGTTGGAGGATCTGTAATTCCTAGATTCTGCTTAGTACCGTTGTGATTGCAGCTGCTATTGAACCAGTTATGCAATGAGGACATTTTTTTTTACTACTGTTGCTGCTACTCAGGATGATCATACTATATAGCCTTGATCCAGTTATGAATTTCTAAAAATGCTAGTGATGCTGCAATTCTTGTTTTGCTTTAAACTGAAGCTGACGGTTTTAGAACAGCCCTTGATGTCGGGAGGGATATGGTTAATGCTGGAGCAGTTTTCGGATCTGATCCTGATGCAGGTACTGCTCTTGATCCTGCTTTTGAATGGAAGTTGGTTTTGAACTGATTCTGGTTCTGTGGTGGTAGTGTCATGATGCAACGGTTTTAAAAATGCTAGTGGTCTACTGTTTCTGCTACTCGATTACATATATAACCGTTGTACCAGCAAATATTGGCTGTCACTTTAAATCTATAGATCATCGCCGAGCAAAAAAAAAATCTATAGATTCTGATCTTACACGATTTCTCATGATCCTCACTAGAGAAATTTCATTCAATTTCCTTACAATTGATAAAAAAATTCAATTGTTAAAACTTGTTTTAGGTGCCAAAAAGATATTTAGACGTCCTTGGAGATATTTACTGTGCGAGACCTACAGTGAAATTCTATGTTGAACAAAATGAAGCAGTCTGTCTCCACAGATCAGGGTACTTGAAAATCTAGCTACATCTCTTCTCAAGCTTCCGAAATGATAACTGAAAGATAAATATGGTTGACAAAAATATGCTCAACTCATTCGTTATCTTTTTTCTATCCAACCTATGTTTTCGCGGTTTTTTTTTTTTTTTTGTCGAAGAGTAAGAAATATATTAATAATAACAAAATTACAACTCACTGTGTGTATCTAATACAATTGAAAAAAAGACCTATTGCACACAAGTGAGACAAATAATACATCCAAATCAAATGGAGGATACATAAATTCTACGTTTTCGCGACTTGCGAGTTCAAAGGGATGGCAATAGGGCGGGTCAAAGTCGGATTTAGCGTCTCCCAAACCTGCCCCATTCAATATCGGATCGGAGTCGGAGAGGGGAAATCGGAGAGGTGCCGGGGTCGGGGAATAATCGGGTCCCCATTCACCGTTATAATTTGACTAATTTTATTCTTTTTAGAGTGTTTTAACAAGAAAACAAGATATTAATGATTGAAGAGTGTTTTAAAAAATTGAAATAAAGAAAACAAAGACATAACCTAATGTTTTATTAATTGGTAGGAGTATATTATTATATGAAAACAATAAAATTTATTTAGACATATACATAAAAAAATATAAATACCTATAATCGAAATCTGGTTAAACAGTGCGGGGGAAGGAAATACCCCCACCCCATTTGCTTATCGGATTGAGGAATACCCGCTCAAATCGGGACGAAGAGATCGGAGGCAGGGACGGATAGAGGTAATTGCCATCCCTCTGACCAAGAAGAACAGGACTAGGGTGAGCCCCACCTAGACTCACATGCATACCCCCCAATCCCTTTAGATTTATATACTCCAAACTTTGACAGGCTGCCATTATTGACTTCTTCTCTCCATTGAGGAATTTCGTTGGTTTTCTGAGTGATTTTTTGACCCATTCGTTTTGGAGTTTTGGATTTTGAATTTTAATAATTATTTTATCTCTCTTCAATTATTACTTTATTTTTCTCTCTATCTCTCACCAATTCTTATTTTCAATCATTATTCTATTTCTCTCTACACCCATTACCTATAAATCCAAAATCCCAAAACAAAGGGCCTACATGCAACGTATACATCACGACTCGACACAAGTGCTCTGTCCCACAACATTGAAAATTTGAAATGATACCCATACAAGAGGTAAGATACAAATTGGGTAGGAGTCAATTTGGAGACCACGTCCAGCCTAGACTTCTGGATTAACAAAACTCGTTTTGTGGCTTTTCTCATTTTAAGATCAACCACGCTTAGCATCCCTTGGTTTGGCTTTTTCTGTTTCGTTATCTCTGATACACAACTTTCTCCCAAAGAGGAAACAATGGTTATTGGGGAAATCTTTCTCACCGCTTTCATCCAGGTGTTGTTCGAGAAGTTGGCTTCCCGCGATCTATGGAACTTCGGGAGGAGAGAACGGATTCATACTCTTCTGACGAAATGGAAGAAAATGCTGGAACAAATCGAGGCAGTGCTTGCAGATGCCGAGCACAAGTAAATGACGAATCAAGAGGGTATCAGATTGTGGCTGGAGGATCTCGAGGACTTGGCGTATGATCTTGATGATGTACTGGACGAGTTCGCGACTGAAGCTTTGCGCTGGAAGGTAATGGAAGAGCCTCGAGCTAGCAACAGCAAGGTACTTGCCCTCGTACCTACTTGTTGTACAAGTTTCAATCCAAGAAATTTAGCATATGGTTTTAGGGTGACGTCTCAGATAGATGAGATCACTATTAGGTTGCAAGATCTTCTTGAACGTAGGATGGGGCTTGGCTTGCAAAGTGTTGTTGTCGGGCCGTCTACCAAAGCTCCACAAAGGCCACACACTTCATCTTTGATTCATGAACCTTGTCTGTATGGTAGGGATGGGGATAAAAGAGCGTTGATAGAGTTGCTCCTAAGCGATCAATTGAGTAATGTAAATGTTGGTGTAGTTCCAATTGTGGGGATGGGTGGGGTTGGTAAGACAACCCTTGCTCAGATGGTCTACAATGATGAGACGGTGAAGAAGCATTTTGAGATAAAAGTGTGGGTTTGTGTTTCTGAAGTGTTTGAGATTGAGGACGTGACGAAAAAAATTCTCGAGTCTATTACTTCTCGCACTTGCGATTTTAAAGCCTTGAATCAAGTCCAAGAGCAATTGAAAGAAGCTTTGGTTGGGAGGAAGTTTTTGATTGTCCTAGATGACGTCTGGAACAAAAACTACGGTGATTGGACAAGTTTAAAGAGTCCTTTTAATGATGGAGCCTTAGGAAGTAAAGTCATAGTAACGACACGTAATAGGGGTGTTGCATTGATGATGGCCGGAACCGATAATTATGTTCCCCTAAAGGAACTATCAGAGGATGATTGTTGGTCGGTGTTTAAACAACACGCATTTGAGAATAGAAGTATCGACCCAAATTTGGTTTCAATTGGTCGAAAAATTGTGAAAAAATGTGGAGGATTGCCTTTGGCTGCAAGGACACTCGGTGGCCTTCTACGGTGTAAATTGAGAGATGAGGAATGGGAAGAAGTATTGAATAGTAAGATGTGGGAGTTATCGGACGAGGAAAGTGACATTCTTCCAGCTTTGAGATTAAGCTACTATCACCTCCCTTCACATTTGAAGAAGTGTTTTGGATATTGTTCTGTACTACCTAAGGATTACAAATTTGAAGAGAAGGAACTAGTTTTTTGGTGGATGGCAGAAGGCTTAATTCAAAAGCCGGCGGGACAAAAGCAAATGGAAGATCTTGGAAGTGAGTACTTTCGGGAATTGTTATCGAGGTCATTTTTTCAACTATCAAGCCAAGGCGAAGTCTCTCTATTTGTTATGCATGACCTCATAAACGATTTAGCTCAGTTAATTGCAAGAAGAATTTGTTATAGGATGGAGGAGAAGCTTGAAAACAATGAGGGGGGTAAAAATATCACTAGGGTTCGCCATTCATCCTATACACGTGGCTATCGAGATGGTATAAAAAAGTTTGAGATCTTCCAAAAAGCCAAAAATCTGCGGTCTTTTTTGCCATTTGGATGGAGAGATGGAGGTACCAACCAGTCAATCTCCTTCTTGACCAGTGATGTTCCCCTCGATTTATTGCCGAATCTTAGACGTTTACGAGTTTTTAGTTTGAGAAGATATCGAATTTGTGAAGTTTCAAGTTTGATTGGATATTTGAAACATGTGAGGTTCCTTGACCTTTCATGTGCCTTGATTGTCACATTACCGGAATCAATAGGCTCTCTCTATAACCTACAAACACTAATTTTGAGAGATTGTAAAAATCTAAGTAAGTTGCCTACGAGTACGAGTAACCTTATTAACTTGCGCCACCTCGATGTTACTGGTGCATATTCCTTAAAAGAAATGCCACCAAAAATAGGTAAATTGACATGTCTCCAAACATTATCGAACTTCATTGTCAGCCAAGGGGATGGGTCTATGATAAAGGAGTTGGGAAACTTGATTCATCTTAGAGGGACACTTTACATATCAGGGTTGGAGAATGTGGTGGATGCTTTGGATGCCATGAGGGCCAACTTGAAGGATAAACAAGGCTTAGATATGCTGTTGATGAAATGGAGTAATATCTCAGATAATTCTCGCAATGAAAGTGTTGAATTAGAAGTGCTTAACATGTTAAGACCTCACAAGAAGTTAAAAGAGCTTACCATTACGGGTTACCATGGTCTAACATTTCCAACGTGGGTTGGAAATTCTTTGTTCTCCAACATGGTCTGCTTGAAGTTCCAAAATTGTGAAAAATGTATTTATTTGCCACCTTTGGGTCAATTAACCTCACTCACAAAACTTCACATTCAAGGGATGAAGACAATTAAAAATGTTGGACTTGAGTTCTATGGGTTGGGATGCTCAAATTCTTTCCCAGCTCTAGAGTTTTTGACCTTTGAGGACATGCCCGAATGGGAAGGTTGGTCACCTTACGGAGTCAAGGAGGAAGCTCAAGCATTTGCTCGCCTAATAGAGCTCTCCATCAAAAGGTGTCCCAAGCTTTTGCAAAAATTGCCTAGCAATCTTCCTTGCTTAAGAAAGCTAGATATTTATGAGTGCCCATTGTTGGTGGTTGCTTGGGTTCCAAGCCCCACAGAGCTGAATGAAGTGAGGAACACGGTTCACTTTGATTCACTCATTTCACTATCTCTCACAAATGTTTCGATTCCAAACTCCTTGCGTAATCCAGAAGTAGGAGATGAAGTAGTGCTAGAAAATGAAACGTATAGCCATTTAAGCTCACTGACTTCCCTGAGAATCGACAATGTCCAAGGTCTCGAATGCCTACCGAATTGGTTTTTACAAGGGCTGACAGGACTCCAAGAACTCTCTCTCGTTGGGTGTAAAAAACTCACATCATTGTCGAAGGATGAAGTGAAACAACACGGTCTCCCTACCCTAGGCCTCCGACGTTTTGTGGTTAAATGTTGCACCCAACTTATTTCCTTCTTTGAAGAAGAAGAGGAAGAGGAAGGGCTACAACAACAAAAGCAGCATGAGGAGATGCCTTACTTAATGACGCTTGACTATTTGAAAATAGAAGGTTGTGGAAAGCTGGGGAAGCTACCTCGGGGACTGCACAACATCAAGTATCTTCAGGAGCTTATCATCCACGGTTGTTCATGTCTCGTCTCTTTCCCAAAGACAGGTTTGCCGTCTACTCTAAGAACACTGGATATTGACTACTGTGGGGCTCTGCTGTCCCTACCTGAGTTGACGATGCTGAAAAGTCTTGAGAAATTGATGGTTTCGATGTGCCCATCGCTTACGTACTTATGCTGCTCCGGAAATGGGCTGCCACCCGCTCTCAAGGATTTGTGTATTAGTAGTTGTGGAAATCTGGAGTGTATTATAGCAGAGGAGGGGATGAAAATCAATTGTCCAAGTCTTGAATCTGTTGTAATATGGGGTTGTGAGAGCCTCAAATCCTTGCCGGATGTGATGCCAAATAATAATGGTGGATGTCTCAGGAATCTCAGTATATTGCGTGTAATGAAATGTGATAATATGGAATCCCTTCCGGAAGGATGGTTCACCGCAACCAATCTCAGGGAAATGTGTATCGTCAATTGCAAGAAACTCAAGGGCCTGCCACACCATGCCTACAACAACTACACTTCTCTTGAAGTGCTGCGAGTAAATAGCTGCACTGCTGCGGCTACAGGACTCGTATCCTACATTCTGAAGGAAGAGAGTTACTCTTCCTACTTCACCAAACTCACTTCCCTTAGCTTGTACAATGTCGACATGGAGGGTAAGCCCCCATCTAAGTGGGGTTTGCAAAGATTGTCCTCTCTCAGACAACTCCACCTCGTATGTTATGGTTGGGTGTCATTTCCACCAGAAGAAGATGATGGGACAATGCTGTTGCTGCCCCCTTCTCTAATTAAGCTGAGTATTGGATATTTCCCAAGTCTCAAGACGCTATCTTGTGAGGACATTCCCTCTCTTGATCAACTTCATATTGGGAGGTGCCCCAAGCTCACGACCATTACAGAGCTAGGGCAGCTTCCCTCGCTCTCGGAACTGTCGATCTGGAACTGCCCCAACCTCGCATCGTTTTCTGCAGAGGAGCAACGATTAAGGCTGCCTCCCTCGCTTTTGTATTTGGGGATCAATGCTTGTCCGATGCTGAAACAAAGGTGTGAAAAGGGGAAAGGCCAATATTCGTCCCTCATTGCTCACATTCCTCAAGTCGAGATTGACCACAGATTCGTCTTTGACCCGAGCAGCTAAGTGCTAACGGCATCCCCCGGTGCGTTTTACTTCAAAAAAGATATACTCCACTGCTCCATATACTATACTATCCAGCTAATTAAGCTATTAATTTCTTTCACGTTCCAGTAGTAAGTTAATGGAATATGATATATCCCAGAGTATATGAAGATATATATGATGCATCTTTTGACATTTTAGGTGCTGGGCCGATCCATGATTACAAGGAACATATGAAGAAAAATTATCACTTGACTCCATCTGCTTTGAATCTTTGCTGAGGAGAGGTCAGCAATGCTTACTGATAAGTTATAAGTTGACGAGATGATTTGTTCAATATTGTAGTAATGGTTTCCAACACCTAACAATATCTACCGGCGATTTCAGGTGAGTGATGGCTTTTGTCGAAAGAGGAATTAATCGAGATGTCTTCAACAAGTCATAAACGAGCAGCCATTGTTCCAATTTGACGGCGTAAAAATAGAAGCATGAAATAACCAGAAAAAAAATGCTCATCCATGTTAAGACTTGTAGCTGCTTGAATTATTGCTGTGTGATTAATATGACTAATGCCATAGGCCCTCATGGGTCTTGACCATTGTAGTGAAATTTGGTTTCATGTGTTTATGCTGTATAGTCTATTGAATTGCCAATTCTGCTTTCTTTCTTAGTGGGTTACTGTCAATTATGTTTTAGTCTAGTAATTGCCATATCTGAGTTCTGGTTCTTCCAAAAAAACATCAAATTTCTTATTCACCCATGTCTTCACTTGCCAATCCACCCATAGTAATACAATCGTCAAATTACTTTTACTGCTCTTTTTTTTGTTCCAACCCACCAAATAATTGACATTGGATTGGGTACCGAGTGAGTGACCTTATTGGGTGCTGGAATCTTTCCACTGGATGATGGCAGTGAAATGTACTAAAAGTTGCAGGTATCCCATCGTTTAATTTTTCTCGGTACAATATTGTCTTTAAAGTGTTTGATGTTATGCCTAAGTTTAAAAAAAAGAAAAAGAAGTTCCGGTCTTGCATTAGGCGCCCCGTTATGCTCAAACCAAGTTCGGTTCTCGTTTGGCTTTTGATTAAATAAATTTGAGTTATTCTACTGCTTTGTTTGAAGGGAAAGTAATAGTCGCATAACGCGGGTATGTGAAGCGACTTTTGAAAGCATATCATGCTACTAAATTTCATGAGACCTAGAATTGAAAGTGAAAGCAGAAAACAAGGAACAAAATATTTTACAGGAGAATATATTGTGAGACCTTGAGAAGTGCCTAGATGTTTAATTATGCCGTTATTAATTACTAAGACTCACTAAAATTTGCAACTTTCTCCCGTTCTTAATGTCGTTTTTTTTTTCCTGGGAAGTTACTTAAAAATTCACGTACCAACATTGATGTATTTTTGCCCCGTGAAAACGAATCCCAACCAACTCACTCTTCCCCTATGTGAATAGATACAACTTGCGACCATCTAAGCTGTTTGTCAATTGATGCGAGGGTTTTTTTTTTTTTTTTCATTTCTAGTACTTATCTAGGTACAGCTAGTGGCCCACAATTTTATTTGTTCTTGCAAATATTACCCACAAAAATGGTGTTCAAAATCGGTACGCAACATATTTGAATATATGTGTGTCCATGACCCTTAACCAATAGCCATCACAACCAAAACTCTGAAAGATTCTCAGCACTCACTTTCTTCACTTGCCCTTGAATTTGGTAGTAGTATGGCAACAAAAACAGAATTACATTCCTTGCCGTAGCCATGTTATAAATATATACCTGGGGTTCTTTACCCTTAGTTTCAATTTTATTTTATTTTTTATCAAAATTTGTAACAATAAAGTGAAAATGAAAAAAAAAAAAAAAAACATTTTTTGCCTGTTGCATGTCTAAAGTAGAGTTTTTATTAATCCTAAAGTAACTTAAAAACATCAGCTTGTCTCTTTTTTTGTTGTTCGCATCTCTGAAAGACTGATTCATTGTCATTTCTTTTTTCTTTTCTTCAGAAAATTCTTTACGTCCATATGCATATCGAAATAAGAGCATCTGCGATGATAGTACAATGATTTGCCTAAGCAACTGCAGGAATTCAGAAAAGCAGAATGATTTCATTTTCCTGGTAAATTAAAACAAGTCTTCAGCTTTTTTTTAATTTATTTATTGCTGCCCATTGGTTCTGTTTTTCGTAGGTTTGGGGAGTGGGTGATATGCTTGAGAATAGCATGCGCCACATGGTTAGATCAGCCCCAGACCCTGTGATCTGACGAAACAATTCTTTTTTTTTTTTTGAATGGTCGAGTTTATTGCATATAAAATATTTGGATTGAAAGTCACAAGTTAGCTCAAGTGAATGGTTGAACAATTTCATATTGGTGTAGTGTTCAAACTCCCTTCCTTTTGCCCCTTAAATACAAGTAGAGGTTAGTAGGTCACGTACAGCTATGAGAGAGAGAGAGAGAGAGAGAGAGAGAGAGAGAGAGAGAGAGAGAGTCTTCAGCCTAAACTTTCCAATAAATAAAACTCCATTAATTTGTGACTTTGAATAGACTTTATTCTATGATCAATCAAGCATAGTATGACTCGGTTCGATTCGATTTGAGATATTATTTAGTGCTTCTGGGCACCACCACGGTCCATGCATTCTCCAACACACATGAAGCCAATACGTACATAGTTTAGAATCCCATACTAATGTGTGGTAGAAAAGAACCGGGACAGGGGTACAGAATAATTTTTCCCTCAAGACAAACACAATTACATTCCTTGCAGTAGCCATGTTACCTAAGTTACAGCTAGAATTCAGAAAAGCAGAAGAATTTCCTTCTCTTTTTTTTTTTTGTCATTTTCCTTGTTATTTTATTTCTTTTGAGGAGATATATGCCGCTATTGACTTCCTTACTTCGTTATTTCCAATGTCACGACTCAGATAAACACTCTGTGTCACAACATTAAAAATAATTTGGTAGAGGTAAGTTGGTCACAGAGCTTTCATTTTAAATATGAAAATGGGGCAAGATTACTTTGGTGGTCACCTTCAGCCTAGGCTAGAATGTCCAATAAACAAAATTCCATTTGGTGATTCTGTTGGAGATTTTCAAAATAAATTGGATTTTAGTTTGGAATTTAGGAAAGGTACTGAGTGAGATTTTTGTGAAAGGTTGCTACATCTTTTTACATGAGTTGTGACTTTATGTAAATGGTTATAATACCCATTAAATTGGGATGTGTTCGTTTGGGAAAGTTATGATTGTTAGAAAGGGATGTGAATCATGGGGTGCCTCCAAGAGGCATGACCTTTCCTAATTAATTGTTTAAAGGGCCTACTAATAGGCATGTTCCTTATGAGTTTTTATCTTTAAAAGGCATGATCTTTCCTAACTGGTGTCTTCCAATTAATGACCATTCCTTATGGTTGTTCACTAGAGACACAGGCTTTGTTCGGAAGCCATTTTAGTTTTAATTTTCATTTTGTTTCTAATCATTACTCTACATTTTTTTCAATCATTACCTTATTTTTTCAATTATTACTTTCTTATCTCTCTTTATCTCTCTCCAATCATTACCCCTATCTTCAATCATTACTCTATTTCCCTCTCTACCCACTACCAAAACTAAACTAAATTAAACTCCCAACCAAACACTACCACAATCTTTTACACAATGGTGCCTATAAGTCTATAAATAGGTCATTTGTAAAGTCATTCAATGGACCGGAAAATTCTCTATTGAATTGCTTTCTTTTTCTCTACACATTCTCTTCCTAGAATGACAAACCGATATTCTATTATTCCACATAAATAGAATATCAGTCCTTCGTTCTTTTATTTTTTGCTTAGCGGATATTTTGTCTATCTTCGTTTGTGCAAACGCAAACAGAAAAAATCTAGAGTTCGGATTCGATTTATCTTGAAGGCGGATTTGCTGTAACCCGGTGTACATCTTCTGATGGGGGCAAATACTGTCTTTAGAAAAGCGTACGTTCTCCAACGCTACTCAAATGGTTTCTTTCGTTTCTAGATTTTGAAGAGTCGATCCCATCACTTTCATCATGTTGAAGACCAAATTTCTAACAATCTAAAGACAGTTTTTTCCGAAGATGGTGTAGCCTGGTTGTTGCTTCTAATATTTTTTGGCAGTTAGTTCCAAGTGTTGGAATTAGTTTTCAAAGGTGGCGGTGGTACCGGTTCGTTTAATTCAGTTTCGGACCATTTAATTGGCTTTAGCTGCCTTAGTGTCTCTCAGTAAGACAATTGTGACTTTTAAAGACAGCCACCAATTTCTTAACCGACGTATCTTTTCGGGTGAGTCATCTAGTCACTACCACCTTTTCTGAATCAAATTCCGTGGGACCAGCGTAACGTAATTTTGGTTTGGTATTCTGTTTTCTTCGTTTTTCGGTTGTGTTGCGATATTGAAGCATATTATTTTTGTCGTAATGCCTTCCGAAATTTCTTTGAATATCAATCGTCTTTCGGCTCTTTTTCTTCCACCGTTGAACTTTGATTTGGGAGATTCATCACATCCAAGTCCCGATGATAGTCTTTGGTTTAAAGAATGGAAAGAGGTCTTTGCAAGGCGAGACCTCTTGGATGAGAATCAACCGGTGATGATTGATATCTTTTCTGATGAAGAGGAATCTTTTGTGGTAGAACATTCAGTCCAAAACACAGCGACTAATTCGTTCAAGGAAATATCGGAACATCGATCTCAGGAAATTGGAAAGGTTTCTTCCGCATGTGATGATTTTCATAGTCCAAACAAGATAGCTCCATTGGGAATTATGGAGGATTCCGATGAGTTTACCACAGCAATGGGAGGTTCGCCTAACGGTGTCAACCGTGAATTGTCCCCTCCGTCAGCATTTGAAAGAGTGAGCGAACGAGAGTGTTTATTATTCGATTCCTTTGCGTCAATTGCGGACTATGGAAATGGCGCGAAAGAAACATCATGATGTTTTTGGTCACAAAGGGCCAATAATTAGGCGAATGACGGTCAAGAGTGTTCCTTATCCTAGATCTTTAAAGAATATTAAGTTTTCGGTTGATTAGGGTGCTGAAATATGTGTGATAGTTTATGTATCCACATGCTAAGTAGGTTTGATCCACATTTCTTTCTTCTTCTTTTTTTGGAGATGTATGTTGTGTACTCTTGTGCTTAAATAAAGGATGTTAAGTTGGCAATTGCGATTCTTTATTCGGTGTATACATAATTTGGAGTCCACGATTATGGAGTTGATTATATTTTTGATTTGGGTATGACTGGAGTAGTAATTTTATAATAGTGGACACTTGGTTGTTAATTTCCTGCACTGTCTCTTAACACGATTCAGTTGGCTCTTACCCGCCGTGCCAAATCGTGTCTGACGTTTGAATTGGCATGCAGTAGGGATGCTCTTATTGACTTGTCAATTTTGCTAATGTTGTTGTGAATGTGACGATGACACATGGGTAGACAAATGGTCTCCATTTCAAAACATATTTGCTAATTGTCACTTTCCTTTGGCTTTTACGCATACCACTACTGAAAATTATCTCTGTCTCACAACATTAAAAAGTTTTAAAAAAAAGATGCATAATTTGGTAGTGGTAAGTTGGCCACGTCTTTCGTGTAGAAAAAAAAAAAAGGTAGAGTCATTTGGAGGTCAAATTTAGCCTACCTAGACTTTCCAATAAACAAAACTCCATTTGGCGAAGCATCCCTTCTTTTGCATCTCTCAGTTTAGTTCTCTCTATCTCACAACTTTCTTTTCACACAACAAACAATGGTTATTGCAGAAATCTTTCTCTCCGCTTTTCTCCCGGTGGTGTTCGAGAAATTGGCTTCAGCTGATTTGTGGAACTTTGCACGGAGGGAGCGGATTGACACTCCGCTGACGAAATGGAGCAGAATGTTGGAACAAATAGGGTCAGTGCTTGCAGATGCTGAGGAGAAGCAAATAACAGATCAACGGGGTATCAAACTGTGGCTGGAGGATCTCGAGGACTTGGCTTACGATCTCGATGACGTGCTGGACGAGTTTGCCACTGAAGCTTTGCGACGAAAGGTACGTGCCTTAGTACCTACTTGTTGTATGAATTTCAAACCAAGCACCATAGTGTCTGGTTTTAGGATGAGGTCCCAGATAGATGCGATCACAGCCAGGTTGCAAGATCTTTTTGATCGCAGATCGTGGCTTGGCTTGCAAAATATTGCTGTCGGACCATCTGCTAAAGCTCCACAAAGGTCACAAACTTCATCTTTGATTCTTGAACCACGTTTATATGGTAGGGATGAGGATAAAAAGGCGATACTAGAGTTGCTCCAATGCGGTCAATCTAGTAATGAAAAGGTAGGTATAGTTCCGATTGTGGGTATGGGTGGGGTCGGCAAGACCACCCTTGCTCAGGATGTCTACAACGACAGAACAGTGGGAAAACATTTTGAGATGAAAGCGTGGGTTTGTGTATCTGAAGTGTTTGATATTGTGGGTGTGACCAAAACGATTCTCGAGTCTGTCACTTCCCAGACTTGCCATTTTAACACACTGGATCAAGTTCAAAATCAACTAAAGAACGCCATGACTGGGAAGAAGTTCTTGATTGTTCTAGATGATGTCTGGAACGAAAAGCATGGTGATTGGATCAGTTTAAAGAGTCCCTTTAATGATGGAGCCTTAGGAAGTAAGGTAATGGTAACAACACGTAATAGGGATGTTGCATCGATGATGGCCGGAATCGATAAATTTCATCCCTTGAAGGAACTATCAGAGGATGATTGTTGGTCCGTGTTTGCCCAACATGCATTTGAGAATAGAAGTATTGATGAAAGTTCAGATTTGGTTTCAATTGGTCGAAAGATTGTGAAAAAATGCGACGGGTTGCCTTTGGCTGCGAGGACACTCGGGGGCCTTCTACGGTGTAAAGACAGAGATGATGAGTGGGAAGAAGTATTGAATAGTAAGATATGGGAGTTTTCGGACAAGAAAAGTGACATTCTACCAGCTTTGAGATTAAGCTACTATCACCTCCCTTCACATTTGAAGAAGTGTTTTGGATATTGTTCTGTACTGCCTAAGGATTACGAATTTGAGGAAAAGGAATTAGTTTTCTGGTGGATGGCGGAAGGCTTAATTCAGAAACCAACGGGACAAAAGCAAATGGAAGATCTTGGAAGCGATTACTTTCGTGAATTGTCATCAAGGTCATTTTTTCAACCGTCAAGCCGTGGTGAAGTCTCAAGATTTGTTATGCATGACCTCATCAACGATTTGGCCCAGTTTGTAGCAAGAAGAATTTGTTTTAGGATGGAGGAGAAGCTTGAAAACAATGAGGGGCACACAATTATCTCTAAGGCTCGCCATTCATCCTACACACGTGGCTATCGAGATGGCATACAAAAGTTTGCGATCTTCCAAAAAGCCAAAAATCTGCGATCTTTTTTACCATTTGGATTGAGAGACGACTATTTCGCCTCTTACTTGACCAGCGATGTTCCCCTCCAATTGTTGCCACATCTTAGACGCTTACGCGTGCTTAGTTTGAGAAGATATCAAATTTGTGAACTTTCGAGTTCGATTGGAGATTTGAAACATGTGAGGTTTCTTGACCTTACATGTGCCTTGATTGCTACATTACCGGAATCAGTAAGCACTCTTTATAACCTACAAACACTAATATTGATAGATTGTATAAATATCATCAAGTTGCCAACAAACATGAGTAACCTTATTAACTTGCGGCATCTGGATGTTACTGGAGCAGATTCCTTACAAGAAATGCCACCAAAAATTGGTAAATTGACAAGTCTCCTAACATTATCAAACTTCATCATCAGACAAGGCAATGGGTCTACCATCAATGAGTTGGGCAGCTTGATTCAACTTAGAGGGACACTTTGCATATCAGGGTTGGAGAATGTGGAGAATGTTATGGATGCCAGGAGGGCCAACTTGAAGGATAAACAACACTTAGATGTGCTCTTGATGAAATGGAGTAACATCTCAGATAATTATCCGAAGACAAGTGTTGATTCAGAAGTGCTTGACATGCTAAGACCTCACGAGAAGTTAAAAGAGCTTACCATTAATGGTTACCATGGCCTAACATTTCCAACTTGGGTTGGAAATTCTTTGTTCTCTAACATGGTCAACTTGAAGTTCCAAAATTGTGACAAATGCATTTCCTTGCCACCATTGGGTCGATTACCCTCACTTACAAAACTTTACATTCAAGGTATGAAAGCATTACAAAACATTGGACTTGAGTTCTATGGGTCAGGCAGCTCAAATCCCTTCCCAGCTCTAGAGTTTTTAACCTTTGTGGACATGGTTGAATGGAAAGATTGGTCTCCGTTTGAAGTGGAGGAGGGATCTCAAGCATTTTCATGCTTGTCAGAGCTCTCCATTAAAAGGTGTCCAAAGCTTTTGGGAAAATTGCCCAACAATCTTCCCTCCTTAAGAAAGTTGGATATTGAAGACTGCCCGTTGTTGGTGGTTATGTGGGTTCCAAGCCCTACAGGGCTAATTGAAGTTTGGAATACACTTCAATTTGATTCACTCATCTCCTTATCTCTTATAGATGTTTTGATTCCGAACTCCTCACTTCAGTTCGATTCACTCATCTCCTTATCTCTTATAGATGTTTCGATTCCGAACTCCTTCAATAATCCAGAGGTGGTAAACAAAATAACTGCGGCAGAAAATTCAAGGAATGGCCATTTGCGCTCGCTGACTTCCCTGAGAATTGAAAATATTCAGGGTCTCATGTGGTTACCTAGTTGGTTTTTTCAAGGGCTGACCGGACTCCAAGAACTATCTCTGTATGGTTGTCCAGAACTTGCATCATTGTGGAAGAATGAAGTTAAAATACACCACCATCTTCCTACCCCCCGACGCTTGGTGATTGAAGGCTGCCCCAAACTTATTTCCTTATTTGAAGAAGATGAAGACGAGGAAGGGCTACAACAGCATGAGGAGCTTCCTTACATGATGCTGCTAGAGTACTTGGAAATAAAAAATTGTGAAAAGATGGAGAAGCTACCACGAGGGCTGCATAACCTCACATCTCTTCAGGAGCTTATTATCGATACATGTCCATGTATCATCTCTTTCCCGAAGACAGGTTTGCCGTCTACGCTAAGAACATTGCGTATTGAATCTTGTGACGCTCTGCGATCCTTACCTGAGTTGATGATGCTGAATAGTCTCGAGGAATTGGAGGTTTGGAGTTGTCCATCGCTCACGTACTTAAGTAGTTCAAGAACTGGTCTGCCCTGCAATCTCAAAAAAATATACATTTGGGAATGTGCAAAGTTGGAGTCAGTACTAGCAGAGGAGGGGATGAAAATAAATTGTACATCTC
Source organism: Rhododendron simsii (assembly GCA_014282245.1). Taxonomy (NCBI): domain Eukaryota; kingdom Viridiplantae; phylum Streptophyta; class Magnoliopsida; order Ericales; family Ericaceae; genus Rhododendron; species Rhododendron simsii. Next base: position 7,578,898 of record CM024959.1, on the reverse strand, counting down.
TCGAATCTTTTGAAATCTATAAATGTGAGAGCCTCAAATCCTTGCTGGATGTGACGCAAAACAATGTTGATGGTGGATGTCTCAAGGATCTCAGTAATTTGGGGGTATCGTTTTGTGAGAATGTGGAGTCCATTCCACAAGGATGGTTCACCTCAACCAATCTAAGGGAATTACGGGTCGTTGGGTGCGAGAAACTCAAGGGCCTGCCACACCATGCCTACAACAACCTCACTTCTCTGCAATCGCTGACAATAAGTAGTTGGGATGCGGCTACGGAACTCATTTCCCACTTCACCAACCTTACTTTCCTTTTGTTGGAAAATGTCGACAAGGGGGGTAACAAGCCCCCATCAGAGTGGGGTTTGCACAGATTGTCCTCTCTCAGAGAACTTTTCCTCGTAGATTATGGTTGGGCGTCATTTCCACCAGTAGAAGAAGAAGAAGATGGGATGATGTTGTGGCTGCCCCCTTCTCTGAACGACCTGACTATCCGAAACTTCCCGAATCTGGAGAAGCTATCTTGTAAGGAATTTCCCTCTCTCGAACTACTTAATATCTGGGATTGCCCTAAGCTCACGACCATTACAAAGCTAGGGCTGCCTCCCTCGCTTTTGCATTTGTGGATCTTGCATTGTCCTTTACTTTCAGAGAGGTGTTCAAAGAAGAAGAAAGGCCAATATTGGCCCCTCATTTCTCACATCCCTCAAGTCGAGATAGACCACTGGAATGTCTTCTTGGACCCAAGCAGCTGATGGCCCCCGTCGTTAAAAAGGTAATATTCCACTTCTTCTATCGTATTTCAAGCTAATTAATTAAGCTATTAATTCCTTTCACGCTTGCACTATAGACCTCAAGAATGTCTTCGACCCAAGATGCTGCTGCTTTTTTTTGAAAATATATTGGCTTGTTTGCATAACTCATCTTCGGAAATTCACGTGCATTAGATAGTCGAACCACTCCTTCCAGTGTACCACAAACCACACTGTATTTACATCTGCACGTACTCATATATACGTATAGTCCACAACGATATACTATCAGATAGTGATTTCCACACTCTATTTTGGTCTTTTATCTGTAACATTACCGTTTCACTCTATAGAAGACCGAATCAAACGGTTCGAGCCCACTGACAAGCGAACAGGGACCGAGGCTGATACAGAGGATGATGGCCGTATGGAGTTCTGAGTTTGGCTACAACGGAGGTTCGGATGTAGACTGCGTCGTCTCCGGACCGATGGCTCGCCTAGTGAGTTATCTTCCGGCTTCGTCTACCGGCTGAGGAGAGGATTCAGTTTGCGCTGAGGCAACACGGTGACCCATATTGCACTTACCTGGCATCTAGCTCCAGGTGGATATCATTCAAGCTCGGCCACCTTCAGGATGGGTTGCTCCATCAGCAGATCCTCTCCGCATGTCACCAACCAGGTTCGGCTAGCCCTGGGGCTCGGCTAGCTCTAACAACACGTGTCTCTCCACATGCTGACACGGTTCCGCTAAAGGATAATGATGAGCGCACATGGGGATACCAGCTCACGCCAAAAATGGTTACCAGATCTATTCGGTGACGTCACAATGACGCCGATTGGCCTGTGCAAGGCACATGCCCGTGCTTGGAGAGCAAGTCAATGAGACTCTATAAATACTAAAGGATAACATCCCTAAGAGGTACAGACTTCACAATCCCTAAACCCTAGTCTCTAACTTTGCTCTTTGCATATTCTCATCCTCTCGCCAGAGGGCCTTGCCGGGCAACCCCGGTCAGGGCTTAATCGTGCGCTCACTGTGCAGGTCAGGGTCAGGCAGCTAGAAAATCCACAAACCAACGGAGGAGGAACTCAGATCAAGGATCGATAGCCACACACACTCTTTCATTGTGATAAAACTATAAAAGTGTTTCAAGTACCAATAAAACAATAGACATTTGGATAATTTGACCTGGCAAGACTAAAAACCTTACAAGTTCGTTTGATTACAAAGAAAATTATGTCAAAAATTAGAAGGGAGAGAAAGTGAAGTGATAAAGTAGAAAGTGAAAGGAAGTTTTATACTTTCTATTTATGCGTTTTGTTAGAATAAAAAGTTTCCTAAGAATGTTGCAAGAATATGATAATGAATTTTTCTATTGCCGATAAAAAAAAAAGAATGTTGCAAGAAAATATTATACTACTACTTATTAAACTAGTACTCTAAGCATAACTATTAATCATGATATAAAAGCAAAAGCTATGGACAAAATGGAAAATCAAGAGTTTGCAACGTTCACGTGAAAATATAATTTTCTAGTATTTTAGCAAAAAAATTGAAAGCTATTTAACGAGACCTAAAGGAGTTGTACAAGAAAATTCACTCTCTGACATCTGCATGTTTGCACTAACGCAGTTATCATGAGAGGACACTGGGTTATGCTTCTTTGTTTGGAGATTTCTCAAGATACGTTGCAACAAGAGGAAGGGAGACGGTATTCAATCTTCCAAATTTATAATACGGTAATTTTTTTCCCCCTATCCAAGTGTATTTCTTACTTGACACTAGAAAATTTGTCTTTTATCATGTACACTTTATAAACATCCACCGCGGTAAAATTTTAGCACAAGCAAAAAACTTTTGGAGAAGCTTTTAAAATCAAATTAATTGTTTGTCCTCAGACGATTGCATGAAGTCGTGGAGCATCATTATTATTTGGCTAGTTTTTAATTTTCCCACTGAGTCTTCAACAAATATAATGGAGTAAGTATTTTGCTCGGATTTATCCAAATCTTGTGCTAACTTTCTCACATCTCTCAAATATTTTGCAGCTCTTCGGCAGATACATTTATGGCACCAATCGTTCGAGGTTCAACATGATGAATTTTCAGATTGCAGTGCTGTCAATTTGCTCTGAGGATGTTTCAATTGGATGATCAAAATATGTTTCCGTGCCTGTGTGTAATTGGGTCATTAGATTTCAAGTCTTGTAGGAGCTATTTACGCTAAATTATCCTGATTGTGTTTGAATGCCTTCGTTTCTGTCGTTCTTCCTACTTTGCTTCCCATAACACTCTCATTTGTCAATCCTCCATTTATTAGGTATCATTTTCAAAGATTCGGCAGAATTTTTAGCTACTAGACTCATATTCCTTTATGTAGTTGTTGAATTGTGTGTTGTTGTGACGCCTGCCTTTTGATTTATAGAAAATTTGAGTATGTTATTTTATCAGTTTTTCTGTGTTCATAAAATCATTTCTATTACTGGGTTGGTGGGTTGGTTTTACGTGCAATATCCCCATGTGTCCTCCGTTTGAAGTGGGGGTCAAAGCCTCATTCTTGTTAATCCACCGATTCCCTTCATTTTCTTGACCAACTATGATTTGAGCACGCCTAGAAAAAAACCCAGATGATATGATCACGCCAATTAAAAAAAAAACGATGATAGGAACACCCCATGAAACAAGAAGACAGTATGTGTTTATTTCGAGTGGTGAAGCACTGGTTAAATGTTTTTCTTTCCTAGCGGATGTTGATATTGCCCGGAGCAAGTGTCAAGTGATTCGATAATAGAATATCAGAATCTGACTCAATGCCCTTATCAAACAAATTGAGCAATGGTTGGCTACTCTAAATTTGGATAGAATGTTTATTCCCTAAAAGATGTCAACCATTTACGTTAACCATGTTTAACGCAAGGCAAAATTTCCCTTTCTCTGGGCTATGCTCTTCAATGTACCCAAAAGAAAATTCTTAGCATAAAAGAAATTCCAGTGTAATCACCTAGCTGCCCAATAATGCATGGTCACGTAATCGCTGTGCCCCTATTTCCAAAAGAATGGTCACATTGTCAATGTGCACATATGCATTGATGTTCGCGTCATATATAACTCGTATCACTACATTGCTTTTTCTATATAATTTCTTTCTCCGTCTTTTTGATTTTTTCAATTCCCTTATTTTGCTTTGCTTCTGCAAATTCAAGCTCCAAAAGCGCAAGCTTATAATTATATCCATCAGTTTTGCACCTTCTCACATGTCCAATATCAGCAACCAAAAATATCAGACAAACTAACAAATGAACACCTAACCATGAATTACAAATACAGTATTGGTCGTACAAAGTGGACATAACTGGTTGCATAATGACCTGTTAGCAAGACAAAAATTAAGAATTTGGGAACATATCTGCTCTGTTGGAAATGAAAAGATTCAAACACTGCTCCCATTGTAAAAGATGGTTTATGGATTAGACTGGGAGATGGTGCAGCAACTAGTTTTTGTTCTGGTTGGCAGAATCTACTCTCATGGAAGCCTTTTCAAGATTGTATATGATTTCAAATCAGAAAACAGCTAGAATTGGGATCCTATTTGACAATTACAACCAACCTCGGAACCTGTCTTTTAGAAGAAACCTGCAAGCTTGGGAGGAGATCCTGTTGGAGGACCTGAATTAAGAGGCTTCTTAATGGCATGGTGCTACACAATGATAAAGGTGATTCCCATCTCCTGGAGACAGGTTTGCAGCAAGGGCTCCTTCTTCTATGAGAAGTGGGAGGAATCCTTCAGTAATTGGACCTCACGTGCTGGCTTTTCAGGATAAACTTAAGCCCTCTTAAACAGAAGATTTTTCTGAGTCAAGCCATGCAAGGAAAAAGCCATACGGCTAGTGAATTGACCAAGAGGAATATATTCCGAATTGAGAAAAACTCTTTTGCTTTTCTTATGTTCAAGACCAAGACGGTATTTATTTGAAGAACACATGATTTGCTAGCTTGGTGGCTTCAGAATAGATACAAGGGAGTTGAAAAACGATGCTGGGAATCATGCCTATTTGCAGTAACACGGTCTCTACAGTCTACAATTGACGACGAATGAAATTCTGTTCGATGGGAGTTAATGAGGTGCAGCTAGTTAGTTTGTTTGTTTGAAGCATTGAATTGCACTCACTGTAATGATGGTTGCAGTTGTTCGTACCAGCACTGTTAAAATATTTCCTTATAGATAAGTTGGTTCTTGGGGGAATCTAATTTCTTCTACTGCTTTTTTTCCTCTGTTTCTCAAATCCAAACTCGCGGTTGTCGAGCAACCCAGGAGTTTGCAGGGGTGTGTTAGTTAGGGTCACTACATGCGTAATCAGTTAGTTGTAAAAACCGTTATATAGTTTTTTTCTTCTTCATAATAATCGTTTTAAAGAGCTTTCAGAAAAGCTTAGTCATCTTACTTGCCTTCTGAATCAAAAGAAGTCTTGGTCTGCCATTTTACTTGCATTAGATTAGTCATTTTACTTGTGTGTTGCATTTCGTTGGTTTGGGATGTGGGTGGTATAGCCCACGGTGATGCGAGTCAATGGTTAAATCCACCTTCAGTCCTGTCATCTCATCAGAACCGTTTATCTTGTGAAAATTCTTGAGTCAATTGTATCAATCAGTAGCTACATCATATTTGTCTCAAAAGATTAATGGCTAGTCTATAAACTTTCAGAGTGAACTGAAAGATAAATATGCTCGACTCACATCGTTATCATTTTTCGATCAACTTGATTTTTTCGCTATTAACTTGGAGAGCCCAAGAAGACAAAACGGTTCCAATCAAATCAACAAGACTAGGGTGAGAAATTTTAAGCATAGGGCCCAATGCTATTATCTGTCTATGCTTTATTATTTCTTGTTTGGAATATCTGCTAGTTGTGTCTTTTCTTTTGGCTTTTAATTTGAAATAATCATGTTTATTGGATACAGGGTACCTTCTTTTAGGGGAGGCGGTTTCTTCATTGAAGGGCTAGTTTGAATGAATTAGTTTCCTTATTTGTTTTTCTTTATCTGAAAGATTTCAAAGTGACCCGGCCCTCAACTTTCACCCAAATGTCTCATAAACACATATACTTATACTTTACTAGCGTGCAACCCGTTCTATGCACGGGCAAAACCAACTCATTCTAGCGTTGTGTCCGTTTGATGCACAGAACAATTAAAAAAAGTAGGTTCGAACAGACACAACGCTAGAATGAGTTGGTTTTGCCCGTGCATAGAACGGGTTGCACGCTAGTTTATGTAAAAATATAATGGTAGTATGTGAACATTAAACACAATAACTGCTAGCAATCATGTATAAAATGATAAAGCTGATAGATAATGTCCTTGCAACTTAAAAAGTGTTTTAAGAAACTATTTACAAACTAATTGTCATTGTTTTGCTAACGTCGCTGCCGCCACCGATTTTGCCACGATCTAATACCTAAGTACTCTTCAATAAGATTTCGTAAATCAATTGTGTTAGCTCTCACGGAGAACATCCATTTTGAACAATAGATGCCTATCTTTACTATCCGCGTAGATTGTGAAATCGAAACCTGTCATTCAATGAAAAATGTAGTGTTACTTACAAAATTTCCTAAACAGTTTTCTTTTAATGCAATAATAAGTCACACAATATCGAATAAATAAATTTACTTATTACCTGTTGTACATCTGTCGCTTCATCAGTCATAGCACTCTCATGTTGACTATTTTCCCAAAGTTGAAATACTATTTTTCTATGAGACATTCCTACATAATAACAAAAAAAGATGAGCAACATAGATGTATATGCATGTTCAATAAGATTTTGTAAATCAATTGTGTGATAGATAAAACAATGGTTATTAACAATTGACGATTGGTTGGAAAAACTGTAAGACTAACCGATATTTGGATGGCCGACGGAAAGCATTATGTTTTGTTCAGTTGGTTGATCTCCATTCAAATTTTCCATGGTAGCTTCTATGAATTAAGTAACAAAAAATCACATATTTGTTGGTTGAAAGGAAGGACTGTTTAAAAAAGATTAGCAATATTTAATTGCGGGAAAAGTACCTACCAGTTGAATTTGGCTCATTCGATGTTGGTAGTGGCATATTGACAGGTTGTCCTCCAATGGGGATGACATGAGCATTCGCACTATTGCGGTCATTCCGGACCAGAGAAGGCGCATGCCGCAATCGTCTTAGACGCAAGTATGCACTTTCCAAACATCGCGCCTCTCTTTCAATTTCTAAGAAACGTTGATTCATTATTGGGTCGTTACGTTGAGTCATTAATCTTCTCCTGCGCATGAGTCGAGCCATTTTGGCTTTAATTCTTTGTTCGTTTTTGTCTCCACCATACACCGCATCCATCCTAAGTATATAAATTCCAGCATATAAATTTTTAACTATAAAAAGTTCCAACTGGATTCAAACTATACCATAACAATAAGTGGTTTATGCATACTTATTAGTGGTATTATATGCTAACCCATTCACATTCCCAGTCTAATGTGAATGGTTTATGAATGGGCAATTACCCATAAAAAGTAATTGTTCTATGCATATATCAACCTGCCTAACGCTAATGGGCAATTTATTATTGTCCGTTACCCGTTCTATCCATTGAACGGGTAAAAGTCGATCTGATATGGTTTTCCCACTATTTTATAGAGTTTTACATCAAACACACATATGTGGATTTAATACTGGGCAAAGTGTGAGACAAATCGTGGGGTTTTTCAAAAGATCGTGGGGTTTTTTTTTTAAATTGAATAATATAGAAAGTGCGAGACAAATAACGTCGAGGGGTTTTTTTTTTTTTTTTGTTTTTAAAGAAAGTGAAAAATGTAGGAATTAAGGATTGAGGGTCTGGAGGCTTTGGGAGGTCCAACTACATTCTTTTAGGATATTGATTGATTGATAGATAGATGGCACATAGAATGAGTGAAGCATTTAGTCGAACGGGCACAAAGGCTAGTTTAGAAAGCGGAAAGAGTTTTACCGGTCACTCTTTGGATGTAGTTTTCTTTTGATTGCCGCTTAATTTTTCACCCTGTTTATCACCTTGTGACTGTTAAAAAAAAGAGAGCAGGATTAGATGATTTTCACAGTGTATCAAATGGGCACAAAGGCTAGTTTAGAAAGCGGAAAGAGTTTTACCGGTCACTCTTTGGATGTAGTTTTCTTTTGATTGCCGCTTAATTTTTCACCCCATTTATCACCTTGTGACTGTTAAAAAAAAGAGAGCAGGATTAGATGGTTTTCACAGTGTATCAAACGGGCACAAAGGCTAGTTTAGAAAGCGGAAAGAGTTTTACCGGTCACTCTTTGGATGTAGTTTTCTTTTGATTGCCGCTTAATTTTTCACCCCGTTTATCACCATGTGACTGTTAAAAAAAAGAGAGCAGGATTAGATGGTTTTCACAGTGTATCAAACGGGCACAAAGGCTAGTTTAGAAAGCGGAAAGAGTTTTACCGGTCACTATTTGGATGTAGTTTTCTTTTGATTGCCGCTTAATTTTTCACCCCGTTTATCACCTTGTGACTGTTAAAAAAAAGAGAGCAGGATTAGATGGTTTTCACAGTGCAGTATTTGAGTGCGTACGTAGTTTTGAGATGGAAACTAACCTTTGAGCAATTGATATCCGTTTCATGAACAATTGAAGCTACGGACCGATATCCGCTTCGTGAACAATTGAAGCCACGGACTTCGTGAACAATTGAAGCCGCGGACCGATTTCCGCTTCGTGAACAATTGAAGCCACGGACCGAACTTTCTAAAAGAATGGAAGAATAGAAAAAATGGGTAGGAGTTGCACGGTGACAGTTAAACAGTGGAATGGCAGATTTTAGACGTGAGGTGTTTTTACGTGGGTGTGGGAACATATATATTATTAGTCGTGGGTAAGGTTTTTTTTTTTTTGGTTTCTGATGGACGTGGGTAGTTTGCTTTCGAAAGGATATTATTAGTCTTGGGTCAGTTTTTTTTTTTTTTTTTAATGTTTCTGATGTTCGTGGGTATTTTTTTTTTCTTTTAAACCATCCGGTGTTTAATGGAGTAATGGACGTGGGTTTCGTAATGGACGTGGGATTTGGTTAGATAGGAAGTGGGAACGCACATGTCGGTATTGAACGTGGGGTTTTTTTTCAAAACCGTCTGGTGGTATTAAACTATTTTTTTTTTGAACAAATTAAATAGACATCCTATCTACAAGACTTATTTAGGTGTCCATCCTAGTAGGTTTGAATACTTATGTTCTCATCCTCAAATTATCATGTTACCCATTATACCCCTATCCACACATATTAATGTATTAATATTAATATATATAAATATGTTTGTACGGTTTTCAAATTCCCACAATTATAGGATATTAATATGTTGATATATATGTGATTTATACGGTTTCAAATTTCCCCATTTATAGGGATTATGCAAATCCCAATAAAATTTGTATCTCTCTCCTCCTATCTCTGAATCAAGAAACCCATATATCGCCGATCAACTCTACCGTCGCCGATCAACTTCACCATCGCCCTCAACCCCACCATCGCCGTCAACCCCATAGTTGCCAATCGACACCGTCACACCCATCATCAGTTTGGATTTCTCTCACTCTTGTGATTGATAACCGCCACTGCTGCCGCCCGACGCATCAACCTCTGGTCGCCGATCAGCCTTCTTGTCGCCATCAACCACATCGTTGCACCGCCACCCTCCCATGCCTTCAAACCATCGCCGCCGCCCGCACAGTGGCTTTGTTTTGCCATTTCACTCTGTTACGTTGGTGATATGGCGATCTGGTTCTCTCTGTGAAATGCCTTGCCATCAATCTGGTGGATGGAATACTGACAATCAAAAGGGGCAAAAACAAGTAAGGCCTTGTTTACGGCCCGGTGGATGAACAACCACATGTTTCCCCGTTAAAATATTGTGGAAAGGTGTCCGCTGTGGAAATGGAATCACATGAGAAAGAGGATGAACAACCACAAGTTGAATCACATCGCTTCCATCCTCTTAATTGTCGTCGTTACCGGAATATCAGTTTTAGGTATTATATTTTTCGATTTTTGTCATGTTTGTAAATTGATGATGTTTTGATCATTTACCTCGATTGAAACTATTCTCAAAACTTGTCATATTTTTTATTTGATCATGTTTTGTTCATCTATCTCGATTGAAACGTACACTTTGTTCATCTATCTCGATTGAAACGTACACTCCTCAAAACTTGTCATGTTTTTTATTTGATCATGTTTTGTTCATCTATCTCGATTGAAACGTACACTTCTCAAAACTTGTCATGTTTGCTGATTTTTGTCATTTTTTTTATTGAACAAATTAAATAGACATCCTATCTACAAGACTTATTTAGGTGTCCATCCTAGTAGGTTTGAATACTTATGTTCTCATCCTCAAATTATCATGTTACCCATTATACCCCTATCCACACATATTAATGTATTAATATTAATATATATAAATATGTTTGTACGGTTTTCAAATTCCCACAATTATAGGATATTAATATGTTGATATATATGTGATTTATACGGTTTCAAATTTCCCCATTTATAGGGATTATGCAAATCCCAATAAAATTTGTATCTCTCTCCTCCTATCTCTGAATCAAGAAACCCATATATCGCCGATCAACTCTACCGTCGCCGATCAACTTCACCATCGCCCTCAACCCCACCATCGCCGTCAACCCCATAGTTGCCAATCGACACCGTCACACCCATCATCAGTTTGGATTTCTCTCACTCTTGTGATTGATAACCGCCACTGCTGCCGCCCGACGCATCAACCTCTGGTCGCCGATCAGCCTTCTTGTCGCCATCAACCACATCGTTGCACCGCCACCCTCCCATGCCTTCAAACCATCGCCGCCGCCCGCACAGTGGCTTTGTTTTGCCATTTCACTCTGTTACGTTGGTGATATGGCGATCTGGTTCTCTCTGTGAAATGCCTTGCCATCAATCTGGTGGATGGAATACTGACAATCAAAAGGGGCAAAAACAAGTAAGGCCTTGTTTACGGCCCGGTGGATGAACAACCACATGTTTCCCCGTTAAAATATTGTGGAAAGGTGTCCGCTGTGGAAATGGAATCACATGAGAAAGAGGATGAACAACCACAAGTTGAATCACATCGCTTCCATCCTCTTAATTGTCGTCGTTACCGGAATATCAGTTTTAGGTATTATATTTTTCGATTTTTGTCATGTTTGTAAATTGATGATGTTTTGATCATTTACCTCGATTGAAACTATTCTCAAAACTTGTCATATTTTTTATTTGATCATGTTTTGTTCATCTATCTCGATTGAAACGTACACTTTGTTCATCTATCTCGATTGAAACGTACACTCCTCAAAACTTGTCATGTTTTTTATTTGATCATGTTTTGTTCATCTATCTCGATTGAAACGTACACTTCTCAAAACTTGTCATGTTTGCTGATTTTTGTCATTTTTTTATTGAACAAATTAAATAGACATCCTATCTACAAGACTTATTTAGGTGTCCATCCTAGTAGGTTTGAATACTTATGTTCTCATCCTCAAATTATCATGTTACCCATTATACCCCTATCCACACATATTAATGTATTAATATTAATATATATAATATGTTTGTACGGTTTTCAAATTCCCACAATTATAGGATATTAATATGTTGATATATATGTGATTTATACGGTTTCAAATTTCCCCATTTATAGGGATTATGCAAATCCCAATAAAATTTGTATCTCTCTCCTCCTATCTCTGAATCAAGAAACCCATATATCGCCGATCAACTCTACCGTCGCCGATCAACTTCACCATCGCCCTCAACCCCACCATCGCCGTCAACCCCATAGTTGCCAATCGACACCGTCACACCCATCATCAGTTTGGATTTCTCTCACTCTTGTGATTGATAACCGCCACTGCTGCCGCCCGACGCATCAACCTCTGGTCGCCGATCAGCCTTCTTGTCGCCATCAACCACATCGTTGCACCGCCACCCTCCCATGCCTTCAAACCATCGCCGCCGCCCGCACAGTGGCTTTGTTTTGCCATTTCACTCTGTTACGTTGGTGATATGGCGATCTGGTTCTCTCTGTGAAATGCCTTGCCATCAATCTGGTGGATGGAATACTGACAATCAAAAGGGGCAAAAACAAGTAAGGCCTTGTTTACGGCCCGGTGGATGAACAACCACATGTTTCCCCGTTAAAATATTGTGGAAAGGTGTCCGCTGTGGAAATGGAATCACATGAGAAAGAGGATGAACAACCACAAGTTGAATCACATCGCTTCCATCCTCTTAATTGTCGTCGTTACCGGAATATCAGTTTTAGGTATTATATTTTTCGATTTTTGTCATGTTTGTAAATTGATGATGTTTTGATCATTTACCTCGATTGAAACTATTCTCAAAACTTGTCATATTTTTTATTTGATCATGTTTTGTTCATCTATCTCGATTGAAACGTACACTTTGTTCATCTATCTCGATTGAAACGTACACTCCTCAAAACTTGTCATGTTTTTTATTTGATCATGTTTTGTTCATCTATCTCGATTGAAACGTACACTTCTCAAAACTTGTCATGTTTGCTGATTTTTGTCATTTTTTTATTTGATCATGTTTTGTTCATCTACCACGATCGAAATCTACACTTCTCAAAACTTGCCGTTTTTTTGATTTTGTCGTGTTTTTTAATTGATCTTGTCTTGTTCATCTACTTCGATCAAGTTTTGTTATATTTTGTGAATTGATCATGTTTTGTCATGTTTTCCGCTTACGTATTCGTTTTTTCAAGTGTCGAGTTTTCTTTTTAAATTTTAAGGGGATGAAAATATGAGAGAGAAGATTAGGAGAGAGAAAAAATTCAAAAGATTAGGTGAGAGAAATGTTTGAAAGAGGAGAGAGAATTGAGATAATTAGAAAAGATAAAATAAAAAAAATAGAAGAAAGATTTGAAAAATTAGGAGAAAGAAAGGGTAGTTTAGGATTTAATTGAATTTGAGGATGGAAAGATAAGTATTTAAATGCATTAGGATGAGCACCTAAATAAGTAGGATAAAAAGGATGGCTAATTAAGTTAAATTAAATAGACATCCTATCTACAAGACTTATTTAGGTGTCCATCCTAGTAGGTTTGAATACTTATGTTCTCATCCTCAAATTATCATGTTACCCATTATACCCCTATCCACACATATTAATGTATTAATATTAATATATAGGGGAACTTAATTAGCCATCCTTTTTATCCTACTTATTTAGGTGCTCATCCTAATGCATTTAAATACTTATCTTTCCATCCTCAAATTCAATTAAATCCTAAACTACCCTTTCTTTCTCCTAATTTTTCAAATCTTTCTTCTATTTTTTTTATTTTATCTTTTCTAATTATCTCAATTCTCTCTCCTCTTTCAAACATTTCTCTCACCTAATCTTTTGAATTTTTTCTCTCTCCTAATCTTCTCTCTCATATTTTCATCCCCTTAAAATTTAAAAAGAAAACTCGACACTTGAAAAAACGAATACGTAAGCGGAAAACATGACAAAACATGATCAATTCACAAAATATAACAAAACTTGATCGAAGTAGATGAACAAGACAAGATCAATTAAAAAACACGACAAAATCAAAAAAACGGCAAGTTTTGAGAAGTGTAGATTTCGATCGTGGTAGATGAACAAAACATGATCAAATAAAAAAATGACAAAAATCAGCAAACATGACAAGTTTTGAGAAGTGTACGTTTCAATCGAGATAGATGAACAAAACATGATCAAATAAAAAACATGACAAGTTTTGAGGAGTGTACGTTTCAATCGAGATAGATGAACAAAGTGTACGTTTCAATCGAGATAGATGAACAAAACATGATCAAATAAAAAATATGACAAGTTTTGAGAATAGTTTCAATCGAGGTAAATGATCAAAACATCATCAATTTACAAACATGACAAAAATCGAAAAATATAATACCTAAAACTGATATTCCGGTAACGACGACAATTAAGAGGATGGAAGCGATGTGATTCAACTTGTGGTTGTTCATCCTCTTTCTCATGTGATTCCATTTCCACAGCGGACACCTTTCCACAATATTTTAACGGGGAAACATGTGGTTGTTCATCCACCGGGCCGTAAACAAGGCCTTACTTGTTTTTGCCCCTTTTGATTGTCAGTATTCCATCCACCAGATTGATGGCAAGGCATTTCACAGAGAGAACCAGATCGCCATATCACCAACGTAACAGAGTGAAATGGCAAAACAAAGCCACTGTGCGGGCGGCGGCGATGGTTTGAAGGCATGGGAGGGTGGCGGTGCAACGATGTGGTTGATGGCGACAAGAAGGCTGATCGGCGACCAGAGGTTGATGCGTCGGGCGGCAGCAGTGGCGGTTATCAATCACAAGAGTGAGAGAAATCCAAACTGATGATGGGTGTGACGGTGTCGATTGGCAACTATGGGGTTGACGGCGATGGTGGGGTTGAGGGCGATGGTGAAGTTGATCGGCGACGGTAGAGTTGATCGGCGATATATGGGTTTCTTGATTCAGAGATAGGAGGAGAGAGATACAAATTTTATTGGGATTTGCATAATCCCTATAAATGGGGAAATTTGAAACCGTATAAATCACATATATATCAACATATTAATATCCTATAATTGTGGGAATTTGAAAACCGTACAAACATATTTATATATATTAGAACAAATTAAATAGACATCCTATCTACAAGACTTATTTAGGTGTCCATCCTAGTAGGTTTGAATACTTATGTTCTCATCCTCAAATTATCATGTTACCCATTATACCCCTATCCACACATATTAATGTATTAATATTAATATATATAAGGGGAACTTAATTAGCCATCCTTTTTATCCTACTTATTTAGGTGCTCATCCTAATGCATTTAAATACTTATCTTTCCATCCTCAAATTCAATTAAATCCTAAACTACCCTTTCTTTCTCCTAATTTTTCAAATCTTTCTTCTATTTTTTTTATTTTATCTTTTCTAATTATCTCAATTCTCTCTCCTCTTTCAAACATTTCTCTCACCTAATCTTTTGAATTTTTTCTCTCTCCTAATCTTCTCTCTCATATTTTCATCCCCTTAAAATTTAAAAAGAAAACTCGACACTTGAAAAAACGAATACGTAAGCGGAAAACATGACAAAACATGATCAATTCACAAAATATAACAAAACTTGATCGAAGTAGATGAACAAGACAAGATCAATTAAAAAACACGACAAAATCAAAAAAACGGCAAGTTTTGAGAAGTGTAGATTTCGATCGTGGTAGATGAACAAAACATGATCAAATAAAAAAATGACAAAAATCAGCAAACATGACAAGTTTTGAGAAGTGTACGTTTCAATCGAGATAGATGAACAAAACATGATCAAATAAAAAACATGACAAGTTTTGAGGAGTGTACGTTTCAATCGAGATAGATGAACAAAGTGTACGTTTCAATCGAGATAGATGAACAAAACATGATCAAATAAAAAATATGACAAGTTTTGAGAATAGTTTCAATCGAGGTAAATGATCAAAACATCATCAATTTACAAACATGACAAAAATCGAAAAATATAATACCTAAAACTGATATTCCGGTAACGACGACAATTAAGAGGATGGAAGCGATGTGATTCAACTTGTGGTTGTTCATCCTCTTTCTCATGTGATTCCATTTCCACAGCGGACACCTTTCCACAATATTTTAACGGGGAAACATGTGGTTGTTCATCCACCGGGCCGTAAACAAGGCCTTACTTGTTTTTGCCCCTTTTGATTGTCAGTATTCCATCCACCAGATTGATGGCAAGGCATTTCACAGAGAGAACCAGATCGCCATATCACCAACGTAACAGAGTGAAATGGCAAAACAAAGCCACTGTGCGGGCGGCGGCGATGGTTTGAAGGCATGGGAGGGTGGCGGTGCAACGATGTGGTTGATGGCGACAAGAAGGCTGATCGGCGACCAGAGGTTGATGCGTCGGGCGGCAGCAGTGGCGGTTATCAATCACAAGAGTGAGAGAAATCCAAACTGATGATGGGTGTGACGGTGTCGATTGGCAACTATGGGGTTGACGGCGATGGTGGGGTTGAGGGCGATGGTGAAGTTGATCGGCGACGGTAGAGTTGATCGGCGATATATGGGTTTCTTGATTCAGAGATAGGAGGAGAGAGATACAAATTTTATTGGGATTTGCATAATCCCTATAAATGGGGAAATTTGAAACCGTATAAATCACATATATATCAACATATTAATATCCTATAATTGTGGGAATTTGAAAACCGTACAAACATATTTATATATAGAACAAATTAAATAGACATCCTATCTACAAGACTTATTTAGGTGTCCATCCTAGTAGGTTTGAATACTTATGTTCTCATCCTCAAATTATCATGTTACCCATTATACCCCTATCCACACATATTAATGTATTAATATTAATATATATAAATATGTTTGTACGGTTTTCAAATTCCCACAATTATAGGATATTAATATGTTGATATATATGTGATTTATACGGTTTCAAATTTCCCCATTTATAGGGATTATGCAAATCCCAATAAAATTTGTATCTCTCTCCTCCTATCTCTGAATCAAGAAACCCATATATCGCCGATCAACTCTACCGTCGCCGATCAACTTCACCATCGCCCTCAACCCCACCATCGCCGTCAACCCCATAGTTGCCAATCGACACCGTCACACCCATCATCAGTTTGGATTTCTCTCACTCTTGTGATTGATAACCGCCACTGCTGCCGCCCGACGCATCAACCTCTGGTCGCCGATCAGCCTTCTTGTCGCCATCAACCACATCGTTGCACCGCCACCCTCCCATGCCTTCAAACCATCGCCGCCGCCCGCACAGTGGCTTTGTTTTGCCATTTCACTCTGTTACGTTGGTGATATGGCGATCTGGTTCTCTCTGTGAAATGCCTTGCCATCAATCTGGTGGATGGAATACTGACAATCAAAAGGGGCAAAAACAAGTAAGGCCTTGTTTACGGCCCGGTGGATGAACAACCACATGTTTCCCCGTTAAAATATTGTGGAAAGGTGTCCGCTGTGGAAATGGAATCACATGAGAAAGAGGATGAACAACCACAAGTTGAATCACATCGCTTCCATCCTCTTAATTGTCGTCGTTACCGGAATATCAGTTTTAGGTATTATATTTTTCGATTTTTGTCATGTTTGTAAATTGATGATGTTTTGATCATTTACCTCGATTGAAACTATTCTCAAAACTTGTCATATTTTTTATTTGATCATGTTTTGTTCATCTATCTCGATTGAAACGTACACTTTGTTCATCTATCTCGATTGAAACGTACACTCCTCAAAACTTGTCATGTTTTTTATTTGATCATGTTTTGTTCATCTATCTCGATTGAAACGTACACTTCTCAAAACTTGTCATGTTTGCTGATTTTTGTCATTTTTTTATTGAACAAATTAAATAGACATCCTATCTACAAGACTTATTTAGGTGTCCATCCTAGTAGGTTTGAATACTTATGTTCTCATCCTCAAATTATCATGTTACCCATTATACCCCTATCCACACATATTAATGTATTAATATTAATATATATAAATATGTTTGTACGGTTTTCAAATTCCCACAATTATAGGATATTAATATGTTGATATATATGTGATTTATACGGTTTCAAATTTCCCCATTTATAGGGATTATGCAAATCCCAATAAAATTTGTATCTCTCTCCTCCTATCTCTGAATCAAGAAACCCATATATCGCCGATCAACTCTACCGTCGCCGATCAACTTCACCATCGCCCTCAACCCCACCATCGCCGTCAACCCCATAGTTGCCAATCGACACCGTCACACCCATCATCAGTTTGGATTTCTCTCACTCTTGTGATTGATAACCGCCACTGCTGCCGCCCGACGCATCAACCTCTGGTCGCCGATCAGCCTTCTTGTCGCCATCAACCACATCGTTGCACCGCCACCCTCCCATGCCTTCAAACCATCGCCGCCGCCCGCACAGTGGCTTTGTTTTGCCATTTCACTCTGTTACGTTGGTGATATGGCGATCTGGTTCTCTCTGTGAAATGCCTTGCCATCAATCTGGTGGATGGAATACTGACAATCAAAAGGGGCAAAAACAAGTAAGGCCTTGTTTACGGCCCGGTGGATGAACAACCACATGTTTCCCCGTTAAAATATTGTGGAAAGGTGTCCGCTGTGGAAATGGAATCACATGAGAAAGAGGATGAACAACCACAAGTTGAATCACATCGCTTCCATCCTCTTAATTGTCGTCGTTACCGGAATATCAGTTTTAGGTATTATATTTTTCGATTTTTGTCATGTTTGTAAATTGATGATGTTTTGATCATTTACCTCGATTGAAACTATTCTCAAAACTTGTCATATTTTTTATTTGATCATGTTTTGTTCATCTATCTCGATTGAAACGTACACTTTGTTCATCTATCTCGATTGAAACGTACACTCCTCAAAACTTGTCATGTTTTTTATTTGATCATGTTTTGTTCATCTATCTCGATTGAAACGTACACTTCTCAAAACTTGTCATGTTTGCTGATTTTTGTCATTTTTTTATTTGATCATGTTTTGTTCATCTACCACGATCGAAATCTACACTTCTCAAAACTTGCCGTTTTTTTGATTTTGTCGTGTTTTTTAATTGATCTTGTCTTGTTCATCTACTTCGATCAAGTTTTGTTATATTTTGTGAATTGATCATGTTTTGTCATGTTTTCCGCTTACGTATTCGTTTTTTCAAGTGTCGAGTTTTCTTTTTAAATTTTAAGGGGATGAAAATATGAGAGAGAAGATTAGGAGAGAGAAAAAATTCAAAAGATTAGGTGAGAGAAATGTTTGAAAGAGGAGAGAGAATTGAGATAATTAGAAAAGATAAAATAAAAAAAATAGAAGAAAGATTTGAAAAATTAGGAGAAAGAAAGGGTAGTTTAGGATTTAATTGAATTTGAGGATGGAAAGATAAGTATTTAAATGCATTAGGATGAGCACCTAAATAAGTAGGATAAAAAGGATGGCTAATTAAGTTCCCCTTATTACTTCCCTTAAATTCGAGCCTTGGAGTTAGATTTCGTCCATTTTCTTACTCTCTTTTTTTTGAGCATTTTCAAAGATTCCATCGACTGTAACCAAGAGGAAAATGTCTCAATTGGATCCAGTATGCAATTACTATTCAGATCAATGTATTTATGCTGCAACAACTGCTTCTCATGCCTTGAAGAATCTACTTACAAGTATAGCATATCGTTGGAATAAATCAATAACTGGCGACACGGCGGCAGCGGCACCAAAATGCCGTCCCTCCGCTCCTGCCTCGTGCAACAGCTATTTCTTCATCAATGTAAAACCAGATGAAAAATGGATCTTTTGTGCTTGGTTCTCTCTCATCTTTTCCTCCAAACGGTATCTCGAAAGAGTTGAACGGTCCAATTTTTACACGGATGCGCTCAAATACGAAAGCAAGTATTCTCTTCTTCCACGAAAACCTGCCTTCAAATGACAAGCACCCGAGTGGTCCAAGGAAGACTCCGTTTTCGATCCTCTTCGCAGCGGCATCGAACCTCTGGACGGCCGTAATGGGAATGTAACTGCCGCTCTTTAAGCCATTCTTAGCGGTGAAAATGAGCATCCAGGTTCTCCCAGGAGATTTCAACCCGCCGAGAGTCTCGAGAAATCCCGAGGGATCCAGCTTTGCCTTCTCCATCACAGACAGAGCAGATAGAACCTCCTTAGCCGCTACCCGTCTCGTTTTAGCAGCGTTCTTCAGCACTTTCACACACTCCTCTACTTCCTTGTTGGGTTGTTCTTCCTGATCAACAAGAAGACGGCTATCGGCAACTCGGTCTGTCTCATCAACGGTAGCTCTGGTCTGCACTATAGAGAACCCGAGACGAGTGGTGTTTGTGGTTTTGAAGTGAATAGGAGTGTTGGTAAAGTACTTAAGAGGAAGATGGGCTATGGCAGGGAGATGGGTCTTTGATGGTTTGAGGAATGAGTGAAATGAATTTGGGATAAGTACTGAGGATGATTTTGGGGAGAACAAACGAGTGGAGGCTGTTGTTGATTCCATTGTTGAGTAATTTCTCTCTCTTACTAAAATGCCTCACATGGCTCCATTCTCATGAAAACGGTTGTATTTGGGGCCATAATTTTATATTTTATTTTTGCACGTGTGAACCACAATAATTGTGATCCATAATTACCAAATAATAATAATAATAATTGTGGTCCATAATTTTGTACCCACCATATTTGTAAACGCGTTCAACACTGACGAGGCACATTTGATTATTCGATTACTTTTGGGAAAAAACAGGAAAGATGAGATTAATAATGGCCCGGGTTAAATGAGACATGTGGGTTCTTGAGATAATAGATGAGATTTTAAGTTGGACGAGATTAGTAGGACTATGTTTGATTTGGGTGGGATGAAAGGTGGGATAAGGAGTGAAGAATCATTTTTGACCATTAGATAGACGTGCGGGGTAATAATCTCAGCGCTCCGGATTAGCTTATACCACCCCGTGTGGAATTCGATAGCCCCCGCACATGGGGCATTAAGTGAGCAAATAGTCTATTTTTTAATCCAATCTTACTTTTAGTCCTACCTGACAAACGTGCAACTAGTTAATCCTAGGAACATGTAGCCCCACATGTAATAAAAATGCGCTTGGGCTTCTTTACCTGTAATTTTAGAACTTTGTTCTAAATTAGTAATAACAGTAAAGCAGAAAATAAGTATCAGATCTTCTACACACACTGACACAAGAAATCCTGTTTTGTTGCCCATTACAAGTACAAACAAGTCATTTTTTAATGACCCCATATCGTAATTGACAAACATGGGAATGATTGGGTATCCCCTTGTCTCCTCTTACGGTGTCCTCCCATTATGTCTCTGTGTGAGAATGTTTATATCCATTTGTGTGATTTGTTATGCTATTTGGGGGACATCTTAACAAATAAATAGTAACCTTGTCTCGGGAAAACTATAGTCATTGTTAATGCCTGTTTCTGTGAGTTGTTGTGTCATTTTTAAAAAGTGTGATGCCATTTTTGAAAAGCTATTTGTATTTGGGTTATGCCATTTTTGTCGGGTATCCCCCAAATAAGAGGGGGATACCATAGCATCTTCCAACAAACATTAGCTTGTCTCTTGTATTATTGTGCATCTTTTTAAGAGCAGTCCATTGTAAAAAATTTCCTTTCTGAAAAAAAAAATTATTTCAAAAAGTTCTTTTGGGTCCATTTGCACATCCACATACTAGTGTTGTTACCATTCGATGTATGGGAACAATAAAAAAAGGGATAAATACCTAGACACCCCTCGAAATTTACTTCTTTGTCTCGCTCACCCCTCTTCGAATTTTTGTAATGATCATCATGAAATCAATAAGAAGAAAACGAATCTCCCTCCTGTTCTTCATTTCTGTATTTCACATTTTCTTCAATATATACCCGGAGCTCCTTGTCATTAACTTATTTTGGTCAAAATTCGTAACACTGAAGAGAAAAAGACTCGTTAAATCTTACTCAAATCACCTGTTTGCAGCCCCTGCCTTGTATAGTTGTATATATAAAATAGAATACACATTACTCCTACAGTAATATGCAAACATTAGCTTGCAATTGTCTCTTCTTCTTCTTCTTCTTCTTCTTCTTCCTCCTCTTCTTCTTCTTCTTCTTCTTCTTCTTCTTCTTCTTCTTCTTATTATTATTATTATTATTATTATTATTATTATTATTATTATTATTATTATTATTATTATTATTATGTTGTGGGTCATTTATTCTTTAGGTCCATACACATATCCAATATAAGAGTTCTTTTTCTTCATAATAATCGTTTTAAAGAGCATTCAGAAAAGCTTAGTCATCTTACTTGCCTTCTGAATCAAAAGAAGTCTTGGCCTGCCATTTTACTTGCATTTGTTTTGCTTTTCGTTGGTTTGGGGAGTGGGTGGCAAGGTTTTGAATACCATACCGGATAAGGTAATGGGTGATTGGGTGGTGTTGCCTTGAGCATAGGGTTGTAAACGAACCGAGTAGCTCGTGAACTCGGCTTGGCTTGATTCGTTAACGCTCGGCTTGTTTAGTAAACGAGTCAAGCTCAAGTTTTTAGCTCGTTTAGCCAGCTCGTTCGACAAAAGCTCGGATCGTTAAATGAGGCTCGGCTCGATTAAAGAGGCTCGTTTAGTATATGACTTAGCTCAGCTCGTAAAGGCTCGTGCTCAAGTGATAAGCCCTCAATATTATAAATAATAGGGCTTATCTCTCTCATTTTTGTCACATGCATGCGTACAACTTGCTTGATTTGAACAATATTGCACGAAATGTGTGTTTTTTTCGTTTTCAGGTGAATAAGGCGTGTTTTGATGCCATGGATCAACTCTAAGGGTATCCGTACACCCGAGGCCATGTGGCACTCCGTCATCGAATCCCAAGAATGATGAAAAGTAGCGTCGGAAGGTGCACGGGACAACGGAAGGCCAAACGGCATGCTAAGGCTGAAGAAACAAAGAAATATCAAAATTGTCCAGCCACTATCCGTAGTCCAAAAATGATCCTACCTCTAACCAGTGATCAAAAACTGTGTCAAAATTATAAAATAAGACCGCTACCCATAGCCCAAAAACAACCCTACCGTAGCGCCCGGAAGTTTCTGCAGATTTTTGTACCCGACTTTTGGACATTCCAGGGGTTGTTTAGACTTTTGTACCCCGATGTTTGGGGCATATAAATGCATCTTTAGGCCATTTTTAGGGAGATCTTTCATTTTACACTTTCTCTCTCTACCTCCCTCTTCTCCTCTCCTCTCTAGTTCTCCTTCTCTCTTCAAGAGAGCAAGGATTTCAAGGGTTTTGAGGCTTTTGTCCTTCATTAATGTTATAAATACTCTTGTTCTTTACATTAATCCAGCTTTTATTTCCGTTTTTTGCTATGTTTTCATATCTCTCTTTGTTTTGTCTTGTGTATACACCCACTATGGGTGAGTAGTGATTTAGGCTTGGTCATGGGGTAATTTCTATCCCATGATTTGGGTAGTTTAATGACTTCTCTCATTTCTTGTGCTTAATGTGGTTTGTGAATGGATTAGGTTCATTTTTATGTAACAAAACCTAGGGTTGTTAACCTCTTTGATTATGTGTAGGCAAGGACTCGACCTCTTGCTACATATAATGCTTGGAGCTATGTCACTCTAAGTGTTTGCCAAAATGCCTCAAAGAACTTGTCAAGCTCTAATTTTTGGTCTAAATCCAAAGATGTTAACTTCTTTGATTGGGTGTAGACAAATCTCTTGGCACACCCAATGCTTAGAACCATGGCTCTCTTTGGGTTCAATAAAATGCCTAAACGAGTTTTCATCCATTTCCAAACCCCGTTGTATGAGTTAAACTTGATTTTCATTGTTAGATCTTTCGAGTGAGATCAAATGACTTTGAATCTCACTTGTGTAATTAAAGAGAACTATTGAATGGCCTAAGTTATGGGCAGAATGATCCCCTAGACCATGTCGCCTTTATTTTCTAGTCAAATTCCATTTTCTAGTCTTTTGGAGGTAAAGAGAGAATTTCACCAAACAAATCACATTCAAAAGTTGGCCGTCTTAACGCCAAATCTAAAGGTTGGCGGTCCTACCGCTAAAAACCCTTTGTAGAGCAAACCTTCCGGCTTAGCTCTATTGACTCCCTGTGGATTCGACTCCGGACTTCCAGATATTATGCTACAATCGACCTAACCCTACACTTGGGGAAACCTTTACTACGACACACTTTGGTCAAGCAAGCATCAAGTTTTTGGCTCGTTTAGTAAACGATCCGAGCTCGAACTCAACAAAGGTTAGCTCATTTACAGCCCTACTTGAGCATAGCACACGTTGATGTGACTCAATGGTTAGATCCACCTTCTGTCCTGTCGTCTCATAAAAACCATTTATTTTGTGAAAAAATCTCGAGTCAATTGTACCAATTAGTCACTACATCATATTTGTCTTCAAAGATCAATGACTTGTCTAATTTTTTAGAGTAAACCGAAAGATAATATGCTCGACTCACATTGTTATCATTTTTCGATCTACTTGATATTTTTTGGTGTACGCTATCAATTAACTTGGCGAGCCCAAGAAGACAAAACGGTTTCAATCAAATTAACAGGACTACGGTGAGCCCAACCTAGTCTAACATGCATTTGGGGCCACATTCGACCCATTTTCAGAGATGTCATTATTGACTTCTTCGATCTCGACCGTGAGAAATTTCAAGCATAGGGCCCAATGCTCTCTGTCTATGATTTATTTGGTTTATCGGGATCTTGACCGTGGGTCAATTTCGCTTCCTTCCACCGCTGCTCCGCACGCCCGCCGCAAAACTTGCAACAAGTCACAAGGGCTGTGGAAGCCCAGTGACCCTCCGACGATCAAGTTAGATATAGGGAGAAGTGTATAGGTCTAGGGTTAGGGCAGAATGACATACCTCTCTAAGTTATAGTCCCTTTGTATTTAGAGACCTTGGTTTGGTTGGCCTCCAAGCTAGTGCGTAGAGGGTACACTCGGGTAACCACCTCGGGTGACGTCATATGTGACGAATGTGATAAGGCAATTACGGAACACATGGCCAGATCAGCTCCAATGATGATCTTCATGTTGTAACTGTCTCGGCCTACGTCATGGTGACGCGTTTGCCCTAGACGGGGGATTGTTCCCGAGGCATCACGCATGGTCGCTTGATTATGTGTTGAATAACATTCCAAAGGCTGTCCGAGCCTTTAATAACATCGCCTCGTGCCTATGTACAATCAGGCACCAAGGTCCAAACCGGGATGTGAGGCACCTCAGGGTTGGCTTGAGCCTAATTACTCCGGGCCACTACAGCCGTGACTCGTGTGATTCGTCAAAGCACTCTTACCCGTTGGGGTTAACTCTTATCGGGAAAAGTTAACTAACATATCTGAATCATTAATTGTCAAGATGAACTATCTGAATCTGCCCTACGGGGTGCACTATAGGGAAGCGCGCATTCCCGGATTCCAACTGGGACCACATTCGACGCATTTGAGAGCTGCCATTGTTGACTTCTTCTCTACCGTGAGAATAGGGCCCAATGCTATTATTTGTCTATGCTTTATTATCAAAGCTGTCTTTCTAGCCATGACTCATGAGATTCGTTAAAGCACTCTTACCGGTCAGAGTGAACTCTTACTTGTAAAAGTTAACAAACATATCTAAACCATTGATTGTCAAGATGAACGGTCTGAATCTGCCCTACAGGGTGCACTACAGGGAAGCGTGCACCCCCAATTCTAACCGGGACCACATTCGACCCATTTGAGAGATGCCATTACTGAAACCTTTGGCACTGTTAATCAGACTATAATTGGGCAGATGAATTATTACTATCACAACTGTCATGGACAAAGAAATCCAATTCCTTGGGGGTCCCCAGCCTAGAATTCTGAAATAGCAAAAGTCGTTTTTCCTTTTGTCGGTTATAAAGTTTTGTGGCACAGATTCTACAGAATACAAATTTTAGTGGTGATGATGATATTTTATGATGAGATGTGAATCTATGTGTCTCGAGATATAAAAGTGGACACGGTACCCTCTCTTAGCGGGTGTACTTTCGAAGTGACCCCTAAACTTTCACCCAAATGTCTCATAAACACTTATACTTCACTTTGTTTCAATTGAACACATGTAGTTTATTCCTTCCCTTAAATTCGGGCCTCAGAGTTAGATTCCATCCAATTTCTATCGAAAATGGCTGACATGGCTCCATTCTCGTGAAAATGGTTGTAATTGGGGCCACAAAAGTTAATTTCGTACCCACCATATTTGTATGTATGTACAACAACCCTTCAGGCACATCAAATTGCTGGATTTTTTTTTTTAAAAAAATGGGAATGATGAGATTAATAATGGGGTTAAATGGGACATGTGGATTCTTGAGATAATAGATGAGATTTTAAGTAGTACGAGATTAGTAAGACTATGTTTAACTTAGGTGGGATGGAAGATGCGATAAGGAGTATAGAATCATTTTTACCATTAGATAGACAGGGTGCAAATAGTCTATTTTTTAATCCAATCTTACCTTTAGTCTTGCGCAACAAATGTGCACCTAATCAATCCTGGGAACAAGTAGCCCCACATTTTTCTGAGTATGGATGTGGGATTGCAATTCCAGCATCAAACATGCCCTTCCTGGAATTTCAGAGTAAAAATGCACTTGGGCTTCTTTACCTCTTGTGTTATTGTGCATCTTTTTAAGAGCGGTCCATTGTAAATTTCTTCATTTTTGGGGAAAAAAAATTCATTCAAAAAGTTCTGTAGGTCCATTGTGCAGTATTGTTGTGTTGTAGGTCCAGTCTTTGGAAGGCAGATGGTTATGCAAAATGGAACTAGAAACAGCTGTCCACTTACTTCTTCAGTGTAAGATCTCTTGGGCAGTATGGACTAACATTGTGCAGTATTGTTGGGATGTAAGGCGTGAAGCCTACTGAAATATTTACCTTAAAGGATAATTTGGATGCTTGGGGGAATCTAATTTCTGCTGCTGCATTTTGTCTCTGAGGCTGAGTGATTGGGAGATTTTATGCTGATTGGTGAATGACCGGTTGGAGGATCTGTAATTCCTAGATTCTGCTTAGTACCGTTGTGATTGCAGCTGCTATTGAACCAGTTATGCAATGAGGACATTTTTTTTTACTTCTGTTGCTGCTACTCAGGATGATCATGCTATATAGCCTTGATCCAGTTATGAATTTCTGAAAATGCTAGTGATGCTGCAATTCTTGTTTTGCTTTAAACTGAAGCTGACGGTTTTGGAATGGCCCTTGATGTCGGGAGGGATATGGTTAATGATAGGTGCTAAAAAACACCCATTTACTCCCTCTAATTTTTGCCATGTTTATCCGTTTACCTTGTTACTTGACGCGTTTTAGTGTTTTATGGTATTTGCAGGCCTCAAAGACTTGATGGGTGCGAAAATGTGCAAATTGGGCTAAGTAATAAGAAGATTAAAAGAAGCTTGGGGTCATAGTGCAAATTGTCTAAAAGTTGCATGATTAATCTACTATTATCAAGAGTCCAAAGGGCCTTAATGCAATTCATGGCTTAAAACCCTACACTATAAAATATGCCGCTACTGACATGGGGCGGAGTTCTTAGACGTAATCAGGCGGTAGCTCTGGACCGACATCGTGGATTTTCTAGCATTCCGATCATGACTTCATCAATCCATATCTCTACAGTTCCCATTTTCATGGTCTGCTAAACCCCTTGTCTAGGGGGACGATGAAACTCTACGCTAAGTAACCTCTTTTATGCATGGGTTTTGGTTTGTTTTTCAGATAGATTGTAAAACTTAGAATTCTTTTCATTTCAATTGAATGAATTGATTTTAATTCTTTCTATCGATTGAGTATTTGTATTCTAGATTTCAAATACCTAGTTTTGCAATGGTTTTCACTGATTGTGGTTGGGGTTCTGAGATAGATTATGCTCGTAAGACGGATCGTGCCATTAGGTGGCCAGATCGTACTACTAAGAAACGGTCCGTGCTATGGGATAGTCTATGCATTTCAACAACCCGATTATTTTCTTGATGATTATTGTTAGGATTTGCAAGCCCTAACGATAATCCCTTTTGATTCGAATAAATAAACCTAACCTATGCATATTGTTGTTACGCGGTCGGAGTGGATTCCAAACCCTAGATATTTTTTCTCCATCGTTTTCAAAGTTTTTAATTCATTGTTTTAATTTAATTAGGTTATTCCAAACAAACCAAATCAATCAACTCTTTTCTTTCCGAACTAATCTGCAAACTAATCGAATTTGTCGTAACTTAGCCATTCAGTCCCCGTTGGAACGATACTCAGTCTTAACCATTATCCTACGGAGTAGTAGCTAATTCTTGATTTTTATAAATTTATTTTTGACACAAAACGACGCGGTCAGTTAATGCTGGTGCAGTTTTCGAATCTGATCCTGATGCAGGTACTGCTCTTGACCCTGCTTTTGAATGGAAGTTGGTTTTGGACTGATTCTGGTTGGAGCTCTGCTACGCGAAGAGACAATTCGCAGAGAACCACGCAGAGACAAATGCGTTTGGCCCCATTTCGGGTCCCGAAAAAATCTAGAAAAATATCTATAAATTTTTGAATATTATTTTATGGAGCCCTGTCAAAAATCAACTCCAATGGATATCGAGAGCTCTGCTATTCGCAGGGAAGAGTTGCAGGGAACTACGCAAGGAAAAATGCGTTTGGGCTCATTCTGGGTTCCACAAAAATCTAGAAAAATATCCATAAATCTTTTAATATTATTTTATGGAGTCCTGTAAAAAATTAGCTGCAACGGATATCGGTAAGTATTACTTTTGGATTCATATGGGCGAACTGAACAGTTTCGTCCCTACGAATCCAAAAGTAATACTTACCGATATCCGTTGGAGCTGATTTTTTACAAGATCCCATAAAATAATATTCAAAAATTTATGGATATTTTTCTAGATTTTTGTGGGACCCAGAATGAGCCCAAGCACATTTTTCCTTGCGTGATTCCCTGCAAATCGTCCTTGCAATTAGAATTTCCTTTTTTGGGTTATGTGGTGGTAGTGTCATGATGCAACTGTTTCTGAGTGATCTACTGGTTCTGAGAATCTGTCCTCTACTCGATTACGTATATAACCGTTGTACCAGCAAATATTGGCTGTCACTTTAAAACTATAGATCATCGCCGAGCAAAATAAAAAATAAAAAAATCTATAGATTCTGATCTTACACGATTTCTCGTGGTCCTCACTAGAGAAATTTCATCAAATTTCCTTACAACTGATATAAAAATTCAATTCAATTGTTAAAACTTGTTTTAGGTGCCAAAAAGATAATAAGCAGTCTGTCTCCACAGATCAGGGTACTCGAAAATCTAGCTACACCTCTTCTCAAGCTTCCGAAATGATAACTGAAAGATAAATATGGTTGACAAAAATATGCTCAACTCATTCGTTATCTTTTTTCGATCCAACCTATGTTTTCGCGGTTTTTTTTTTTTTTTGGTCGAAGAGTAACAAATATATTAATAATAACAAAATTACAACTCACTGTGTGTATCTAATGCAATTGAAAAAAGATCTATTGCACACGAGTGAGACAAACAATACATCCAAATCAAATGGAGGATACATAAATTCTACGTTTTCGCGACTTGCGAGTCCAAAGGGACGGCAATAGGGCGGGTCAAAGTCGGATTTAGCGTCTCCCAAACCCGCCCCATTCAATATCGGATTGGAGTCGGAGAGGGAAAATCGGAGAGGTACCTGGATCGGGGAATAATCGGGTCCCCATTCACCGTTATAATTTGACTAATTTTATTCTTTTTAGAGTGTTTTAACAAGAAAACAAGATATTAATGATTGAAGAGTGTTTTAAAAGATTGAAATAAAGAAAACAAAGACATAACCTAATGTTTTATTAATTGGTAGGAGTATATTATTATATGAAAACAATAAAATTTATTTAGACATATACATAAAAAAATATAAATACCTATAATCGAAGTCGGGTTAAACAGGGCGGGGAAAGCAAATACCATCCCACCCCATTTGCTTATCGGATTGAGTAATACCCGTTCAAATCGGGACGGAGAGATCGAAGGCGGGGACGGATAGAGGTAATTGCCATCCCTCTGTCCAAGAAGAACAGGACTAGGATGGCCACCTAGACTCACATGCATACCCCCAATCCCTTTAGATTTATATACTCCAAACTTTGACAGGCTGCCATTATTGACTTCTTCTCTCCATTGAGGAATTTCGTTGGTTTTCTGAGTGATTTTTTGACCCGTTCGTTTTGGAGTTTTGGATTTTGAATTTTAATAATTATTTTATCTCTCTTTAATTATTAATTTATTTTTTTCTCTATCTCTCTCCAATTCTTATTTTCAATCATTATTTTATTTCTCTCTACACTCATTATCTATAAATCCAAAATCCCAAAATAAAGGGCCTGCATGCAACGTATACATCACGACTCGACACAAGTGCTCTGTCCCACAACATTGAAAATTTGAAATGATACCCATACAAGAGGTAGATACAATCATACAAATTGGGTAGGAGTCAATTTGGAGACCACATCCAGTCTAGACTTCTGGATTAACAAAACTCGTTTTGTGGCTTTTCTCATTTTAAGATCAACCACGCTTAGCATCCCTTGGTTTGGCTTTTTCTGTTTCGTTATCTCTGATACACAACTTTCTCCCACAGAGGAAACAATGGTTATTGGGGAAATCTTTCTCACCGCTTTCATCCAGGTGTTGTTCGGGAAGTTGGCTTCCCGCAATCTATGGAACTTCGGGAGGAGAGAACGGGTTCATACTCTGCTGACGAAATGGAAGAAAATGCTGGAACAAATCGAGGCGGTGCTTGCGGATGCTGAGAACAAGCAAATGACGAATCAAGAGGGTATTAGATTTTGGCTGGAGGATCTAGAGGACTTGGCTTATGATCTTGATGATGTACTGGACGAGTTCGCAACTGAAGCTTTGCGCCGGAAGGTAACGGAAGAGCCTCGAGCTAGCAACAGCAAGATACTTGCCCTCGTACCTACTTGTTGTACAAGTTTCAATCCAAGAAATCTAGCATATGGTTTTAGGGTGAGGTCTCAGATAGATGAGATCACTAGTAGGTTGCAAGATCTTCTTGAACGTAGAATTCGGCTTGGCTTGCAAAATGCTGTTGTCGGGCCGTCTTCCAAAGCTCCACAAAGGCCACACACTTCATCTTTGATTCATGAACCTTGTCTGTATGGTAGGGATGGGGATAAAAGAGCGTTGATAGAGTTGCTCCTAAGCGATCAATCGAGTAATGGAAATGTTGGTGTAGTTCCAATTGTGGGGATGGGTGGGGTCGGAAAGACCACCCTTGCTCAGATGGTCTACAATGATGAGACGGTGAAGAAGCATTTTGAGATAAAAGTGTGGGTTTGTGTTTCTGAAGTGTTCGAGATTGAGGACTTGACGAAATAAATTCTCGAGTCTATTACTTCTCGCACTTGCGATTTTAAAGCCTTGAATCAAGTCCAAGAGCAATTGAAAGAAGCTTTGCTTGGGAGGAAGTTTTTGATTGTCCTAGATGACGTCTGGAACAAAAACTACGGTGATTGGACAAGTTTAAAGAGTCCTTTTAATGATGGAGCATTAGGAAGTAAAGTCATAGTAACGACACGTAATAGGGGTGTTGCATTGATGATGGCCGGAACCGATAAATATCATTGCCTGAAGGAACTATCAGAGGATGATTGTTGGTCGGTGTTTGCACAACATGCATTTGAGAATAGAAGTATTGACGAAGGTCCAAATTTAGTTTCACTTGGTCAAAAAATTGTGAAAAAATGTGGAGGATTGCCTTTGGCTGCGAGGACACTAGGTGGCCTTCTACGGTGTAAATTGAGAGATGAGGAATGGGAAGAAGTATTGAATAGTAAGCTGTGGGAGTTATCGGACGAGGAAAGTGACATTCTTCCAGCTTTGAGATTAAGCTACTATCACCTCCCTTCGCATTTGAAGAAGTGTTTTGGATATTGTTCTGTACTACTCAAGGATTACAAATTTGAAGAGAAGGAACTTGTTTTTTGGTGGATGGCAGAAGGCTTAATTCAGAAGCTAGGGGAACAAAAGCAAATGGAAGATCTTGGATGTGGGTACTTTCATGAATTGTTATCAAGGTCATTTTTTCAACTGTCAACCCAAGGCGAAGTCTCTCTATTTGTTATGCATGACCTCATAAACGATTTGGCTCAATTTATCTCAAGAAGAATTTGTTACAGGATGGAGAAGAAGCTTGAAAACAACGAGGGGCTTAAAAATATCACCAAGGCTCGTCATTCATCCTATACACGTGGCTATCGAGATGTTATAAAAAAGTTGGAGATCTTCCAAAAAGCCAATAATCTGAGGTCTTTTTTACCATTTGGGTGGAGAGATGGAGGTACCAACCAATCAATCTCCTTCTTGACCAGTTATGTTCCCCTCGATTTATTGCCGAGTCTTAGACGTTTACGAGTTCTTAGTTTGAGAAGATATCGAATTTGTGAAGTTTCGAGTTTGATTGGAGATTTGAAACATGTGAGGTTCCTTGACCTTTCATGTGCCTTAATTGTCACATTACCGGAATCAATAGGCATTCTCTATAACCTACAAACACTAATTTTGAGAGATTGCAAAAATCTAAGTAAGTTGCCTGCAAGTACGAGTAACCTTATTAACTTGCGCCACCTCGATGTTACTGGTGCATATTCCTTAAAAGAAATGCCACCAAAAATAGGTAAATTGACATGTCTACGAACATTATCGAACTTCATTGTCAGCCAAGGCAATGGGTCTATGATAAAGGAGCTGGGAAACTTGATTCATCTTAGAGGGACACTTTACATATCAGGGTTGGAGAATGTGGTGGATGCTTTAGATGCCATGAGGGCCAACTTGAAGGATAAACAAGGCTTAGATGTGTTGTTGATGAAATGGAGTAACATCTCAAATAATTCTCGCATTGAAAGTGTCGAATCAGAAGTGCTTGATATGCTAAGACCTCACAAGAAGTTAAAAGAGCTTACCATTAACGGCTACCATGGTCTTACATTTCCAACTTGGGTAGGAAATTCTTTGTTCTCCAACATGGTTTGCTTGAAGTTCCAACATTGTGAAAAATGTATTTATTTGCCTCCTTTGGGTCAATTAGCCTCACTTACAAAACTTCACATTCAAGGGATGAAGGCAATTAAGAACGTTGGACTTGAGTTCTATGGGTTGGGCTGCTCAAATTCTTTCCCAGCTCTAGAGATTTTGACCTTTGAGGACATGCCCGAATGGGAAGGATGGTCACCTTTCGGAATCAAAGAGGGAGCTCAAGCATTTGCTCGCCTATTAGAGCTCTCCATTAAAAGGTGTCCCAAGCTTTTGCAAAAATTGCCTAGCAATCTTCCTTGCTTAAGAAAGCTGGATATTCATGAATGCCCGTTGTTGTTGGTTGGATGGGTTCCAAGCTCTACAAAGCTGAATGATGTGAGGAACACGCTTCACTTTGATTCACTCATATCACTGTCTCTCACAAATATTTCACTTCTGAACTCCTTACGCAATCCAAAAGTTGGTGATGAAGTAGTGCTAGAAAATGGAACGTATAGCCATTTGAGCTCACTTACTTCCCTGAGAATCGATAATGTGCAAGGTCTCGAATGCCTACCGAATTGTTTTTTTCATGGGCTGACGGAACTCCAAGAACTCTCTCTCTCTAGTTGTAAAGAACTCACATCATTGTGGAAGAATGAAGTAGGACAACACCACCATCTTCCTGCCTTCCGACGTTTTCTAGTTAAACGATGCACCCAACTTACTTCCATCTTTGAAGAAGAACAAGTGGAGGAGGAAGGGCTACAGCAGCATGAGGAGCTGCCTTACTTAATGATGTTGGAGTATTTGAAAATAGAAGGTTGTGGAAAGCTAGAGAAGCTGCCTCGGGGACTGCTCAACATCAAGTATCTTCAGGAGCTTATCATCCACGGTTGTCCATGTCTCATCTCTTTCCCAAAGACAGGTTTGCCATCTACTCTGAGAACACTGGATATTGACTATTGTGACGCTCTGTCGTCCCTACCTGAGTTGGTGATGCTGAATAATCTCGAGAAATTGATGGTTTCGAGGTGTCCTTCGCTCACATACTTGTGTTGTTCTGGAAATGGGCTACCGCCCACTCTCAAGGATTTATATATTAGTAGTTGTGGAAATCTAGAATGTATTATAGCAGAGGAGGGGATTAAAATCAATTGTCCAAGTCTTGAATCTGTTGTCATATGGGATTGTGAGAGCCTCAAATCCTTGCCGGATGTGATGCCAGATAATAATGGTGGATGTCTCAGTAATCTCAGTAAATTGCATATAACAGAATGTGATAATGTGGAGTCCGTTCCAGAAGGATGGTTCACCGCAACCAAACTGAGAGTATTGTGTGTCCGCAATGGCAAGAAACTCAAGGGTCCACCATACCATGCCTACAACAACCTCACTTGTCTTCAAGACCTGCGAGTAAATAGCTGCACTGCTGCGGCTACAGGACTCGTATCCTACCTTCTGAAGGAAGAGAGTTCCTTCTCCTGCTCCCACTACTTCACCAACCTCACTTGCCTTAGCCTGTGGAATGTCGACATGGAGGGTAAGCCCCCGTCTAAGTGGGGTTTGCACATATTGTCCTCTCTCAGACAACTCTTCCTCATGCATTATGGTTGGGCGTCATTTCCACCACAAGGAGATGAGGGGATGATGCTTTGGTTGCCTCCTTCTCTGATCAAGTTGACCATCGGGGATTTCACAAATCTGGAGAAGCTATCTTGCAAGGAATGTCACAACATGTCCTCTCTCGAACAACTTGATATCTTGAGGTGCCCCAAGCTCACGACCATTACAGAGCTAGGGCAGCTTCCCTCGCTTTCGGAACTGTCAATCTGGAATTGCCCCAACCTTGCATCGTTTTCGGCGGAGGAGCAACGATTAAGGCTGCCTCCCTCGCTTTTGCATTTTTGGATCAATGAATGTCCGATACTGAAACAAAGGTGCGAAAAAGGGAAAGGCAAATATTGGCCCCTCATTGCTCACATTCCTCAAGTCGAGATTGACCACAGATTTGTGTTTGACCCAAGCAGCTAACGTCTACCCAGGTGCGTTTTACAAAAAGGATTTCCTCCCCTTCTTCATACACCAAGCTAATGAAACTATTCCGCCTTTCAATGGTTCACTAAATCTCTATGTCCATCTTGGCTTCTTTTATTTTTTTATGAAAGAAAATACAGTATCTTAGCTTGTATGCACAACTGATTTTAGGAAGTACATATATCTTACATAATAATCTCTCTCTCTCTCTCTCTCTCTCTCTCTCTCTCTCTCTCTCTCTCTCTCTCCACATAGCCAACACTCTAGACACTGATTTTCACAGACTGTTGTGGTCCTTAATTTGTTAATGGAGTATATAGTTTAACCATTTCAATTGTGATAAAAGTGTTTCGAGCACTAATAAAACAATACACAGTTGGATAATTTGACGTAACAAGAGAGAGAGAGAGAGAGAGAGAGCGCATTTGTTACAGTAAATAAAGATATGATAAGCATGATTTCTAACGTCTTGTAATCAATAAAATTTCGAGAGTAAACTTGATTAGAAAGAAAATTATGATGAAAACTGAAAGTGAGAGAAAGTGAGGTGATAGAAAATAATGTGAAATTAAAATTTATTTTCTTCTACTTGTTTGGTTAAAATGAAAGTATCGTGAGAATGTTCCAAGAAAACATAGTTGTTAAACTACTTTAAACATAAATATGGATGATGATAGAAAAGAAAAAACTACGGGCATAACAGGAAATCTAGTGAGTTGGCAACTTTAATGTTCTTGAACTTTTAGCAAGAAAGTGAAAGCCATGTAATCATTGCTTAAATGAGTTGCACAAGAAAATTCACTTTTCTACCTCTTGTATGTTTACACTATTGCAGTTATGAGAAGCGGAAACTGTGTTATGCTTCTTCGTAAGGTGATTTTCTCAGAGTGATACTTTGCAACAAGAGGAAGGGAGACGGTAATCAATTCTTCCAAACTTTTGGAATAGTTATTTCTTTTTTCTGTCCAAGTGTGTTATCTACTAATCTTCGATTCGAAAATCCTTATCTTTTGGGTCTTTTATCCTGTACTTTATGAACATCCAACCGTTGTAAAATTTTGGCACAAACCATTCCAATTTTTTTTTCAGAAACTTGATAGCATGGAGTTGGGCTAGCTTATTTTTGAATTTCTTTCCATGCACAACAATGTCAGATGGCACACAAGAGTAGTGAAATTTCTGCAAAATGCTAGTGATGCTGCAATTACTGAAGCTGATGGTTTTTGGAATGGCCCTTGATGTTGGGAGGGGTATGGTTAATGCCGGTGCAGTTTTGGGATCTGATTCTGATGCAGTTACTGCCCTTGATCCTGCTTTTGAATGGAAGTTGGTTTTGGGCTGATTCTGGTTCTGTCATGATAGTATGATGATGCTACGGATTCCGAGTCCTCTACTGATTCTAATTCTGTCTTGGGCTGTTTCTGTTTCTGTTTCTGAGTCCCTTGGTAGTTCTGTTTTCCTGTTTTCTGCTGGGAATGGAGTGTCATTTACTGATGCTGCTCAAAAGTTCTGGTTATGATGCTACTAAGATGCTGGACTTTCTTCTTTTTTCTCAAGGCCTTTGCTGTTTTATACTAGGGATGGAGGTGCTGATTTCCATACGGTTTTGGGTATAGTTCTTGAAGATTGAAGGGTAGTTGTCTTGTTTGTTTTTAAGAACATGATGTATCATTAGTTTATGTTGTTTCTTTTCTGTTTCGGTTGGCTCCTTGCCAACCCTGTGTCCTCTCGGTGTGGTGGGTGACATGTGATTGTCCGAGTCAATAATGCCAACCTCATTAGATGATTGGTCTCTCGGTTGTGATACCGTCGTGCCCGTCATCTATTAATCTTTGTACTCCATCTTCCAAACATTAATGAATTCCTTTCCTTTTGCTGAGCAAAAACAGAGATTCCATAGAAAAGAGTTAATTAACTGAAACGACTCTAACAATGTCATAAAAGAAATCTACAAGGCCGGTGCTGGATTTCTGTCATTCAAGAGTTGTGTGTTTGTACCTTAAATCACTTAGCCCAAAGCTAATTCTTTTTCCCTAATTAGGTTCAGGTTGTGCTTCTTAAAACATACAAACTAATGGGCAACATGAGTTAGTTTTTTTTCTTTAGTTTTTTTTCTTTTCCGAGAAGCAGGGCACTTTGTGTTTTCCTTTGGGATATCTGGAATCAATAATGCTACGGACACAACTCTCACCCACAAACACTTGGCACTGCATGATTAGTGGCTGCAAAGGAGTTTCAAAGTGGTTGTTCTCCCACTAACGAATACACAATTTAGTGCTAATACTGCACATCTCACTCAACAAACAATAGAACACGTAGTAACAAGAACATTAACAGCATGGATAGAAATGCGCGGTCTCTAATTTTGAAAACCGCACAAGTCCCTTGCTTTGTATTCTTCTCAGGATCCAGTCTTGAATGGCATGCCAGAACCGCCCAGCTTTTCTTCAATCACCTTGTTTAGACGTTCCACCATCTCAGGTGTCAAATGATTGACCCAATCACCGACTTCGCCTCTCCTGAAAAAGGCCTTATTCTCAACAAACGGAGTAGATCTTCCGGTCTTGTTCACCTCCAACTCCTTGAGATTGCTAAAGCTACACAACCTTGATATCTCTTTGATAAGGCCTTCCCTCTCCTCTTCAGCAGAGAACGGAACTCCCATAAATGCTGCTAGCCTCTTCACATGAACGAGGGTATCGCATTTCAAGTCCTCGTACTTCAGAAACAACACCTTGTCAGGCCTCTCCAAGCTCTCCTTCCAGTACCCCAACACATGGTCCCAGAAGGGCCCATAACCGAAAACACCCCTACAATACATGTCAAAGGCTTCCTCTAACGACAGAGGCCCCAGGTCGTTGGGCCTGGCCTTTTTGAAGAAGTGCCAGCCGGAGATGAAGGTGTCGTGGGGATTGCGACAAAGATGAACAATGCGACATCCAGAGCTCTTGATTGACTCGTGTAGCGAACAATACTGGAGATGGGTAGAAAACAGCCGTGGCGGTTGGAAGCTGGGGAGGTCATCATTGAGAAGGGTGACATTATGGAGAAAAGGCACGAGGTCGTGGGGGTTGGAAGTGAGGAGGGGGTGTTGGGAAAGCGCATAGTGCTGTCGTCTGGTGATGGCGAACACCAAGGCTTTCAACCAGGTGGTGCCTGATTTGGGGAGGGTGGCGAGTATAATGTCAGTGTCCTGGGCTTTGAAGTGTCGGTTGGCAGAAATGATTCCCGGTAGATGAGCAGGGGGGCACCAAAAGCCATTGTAAAGATAGAGATGAGGACTAGACCATCCCTTCTCTTTGGGAAGCAACGCGAGGAGTTTGGTAAGGGAATCGTCGTCGAAGCACTCGTGATCTTGATGATCATGAGCTTCTGATTTGGTGATGGTCAGTGGATTGATTTCCCTGCTGCTTTCAACAATGTCCATGGAAGCTCGTGGGAGAGGAATCGTAGGCGGTAGGGGTTCCTC
This sequence comes from Rhododendron simsii, assembly GCA_014282245.1. Taxonomy (NCBI): domain Eukaryota; kingdom Viridiplantae; phylum Streptophyta; class Magnoliopsida; order Ericales; family Ericaceae; genus Rhododendron; species Rhododendron simsii. Next base: position 7,540,881 of record CM024959.1, on the reverse strand, counting down.
AAAAGTATTTTGAATTTTTAAGCTTGAGTTTCATCTCAGATATGGAAGCCTATATATATAAGCCCCAAATGTGTAAGATTATGCTTGAGATGTCTATAAAGTAAGATTCTTTTCCGCATATTTTTTCGTCTTTAAGGAATGTTTCAACTTTTGTCACTTTTTTTTTTACTTTTCTGATTCTTCTCGAGGCTGCTGAGCATCAAGAGAAGGGAAGGTTGTTCTCACCCAATTCCATAAAGTAAAAAGGAGCAAAATTTCGCAAGTCGGAGGGGATCTCTCTGCTGCTTAAGGTACCCTACGAGTCTGCACTAACTGCACGCTTCCAAAGCTCTCATAATGGGAGGGTTGTCTTGGGGTTGTGTGGTGATGTTGATGGAAGGGTTTTCTTATAATGGTTGTGTGGGGATGTTCTTAAAGTCTCTCTTATGCGCACATTCATGTGGAGGAATGATGCTTTGCTTGAAGTATTAACACCTCAAAAAACAATGCCTTCTGGCCCAAGGACAGAGAAAGGCTTCTGTTGCGAACACAATGTCATCGATCGTTCCCTTGTAACCTCTCTAAAAACAGAATTGCAGGCATCACGTCGAATGACATAAAATACTTGAATGAAACTCTTCTTAACACCAACAAGGCTTAGGTTAAGTAGCAATAGTCAGTCTCACAACTGGTATCAAAGCTAAGAGGTCATAGGTTTTAATCGCGGGAACCTGATTGTCAAGATTTGGGAACATAATGTCGCTCCCTTCGATCCCTCTGAAAACAGAGTTACAGGTGCGATGCCACAGAAGACTTAAAAGTGAAGTCTTCCCTAGCGCCACTAGGGTTTAGGAAAGAGGGTGGATTGATTTCCCTGCTGCTTTCAACTCTGTCCATGGAAGCTGGTGGGAGAGGTATCGTAGGTGTTCCTCGAAAGTATTCTGAAATCTTGAGATTGAGATTTTATCTTTGATGTGGAAGCCTATAGAAACCCCAACAGTGAGAATAAGCTTGGGTTATGTTTGGGATGTTCAAAAAAGTAAGATTTTTCAAATTCTTTTTTATTTTTCAATTTTTCATTTTTTTTTTTTTACTTTTCTGATTCATCTCGAGCGGCCCGAGCATCAAGTTAATGGAAGGTAATCCTCACCCATTGCTTCAAAGAAAAAGCTGCAATTTTCACATGTTGGAGGGATCTTTCTGCTGCTTGGGTCTCTTGTGGCTCTGCACTAACCGCACTTGCTTCCTTTCTATAAGAAGTCCTAACTGCTTTTTAAAATCATGAAAGGTGGCTTCCAAATCTGTTCATAAGGACGTGTTTGGTCTTGGGTTTTTGCTTCCTCTCACAAAATTGTTATGCTCCGACGATCGAGCCACACACGCGCAACTGAAACACAGAAAATTTTGTCTATTATGGAATCGCAGGCGATAATGGATTACAAAAAATTCGCCGAGGAGGAGGAGGAGCGCTCAATCCGAGCTCAACTCTACTCCCTCTGTCGTTCTCTATCCTCAGAGCTCTCTCCGCCCCGTGATTTTTCACCGTAGGCAGATTGAGTACATTTCAAAATGCCTCAATTCAGTAGACAATTGAGTTTAATTACCGTACTCTACGTGTATATGAAAAACATCGTCTTTTGCATAATTTAGTACATTATTTAGAAATTTTTTTAAATTGACAAAATATTCATGGTATAGTCCATCTTTCCATTTTGTTTTTAGTGTAGATGTTCATCATCACTAAGTTAAAATTCTGGCTCCATCCCCGCACAACTCTCACCTCTCCATAGAATTTTAGGCACAATGGGAACCCTTCCAACGGCAATTAATCAACGGATTAGGCACTGACACCAAACAATGCTCTTCAAAAGCTCTGAGAATTAAAATGCCTTCTAGAAGTGCACAATTGGGTGCATCCATTTGTGAGCCACACTCCACAAGAATATGTGTTCCGATTCTGATCACAAAATATTGTAGGATTGACACGATTGAAAGAGATGTTCTTGCAGTACTGAATGTTCTTGACCTATTCAATGGTTGTAGGTGTGTTTATAAATCAGATGGAAATCACTTACAAAACTTTGGTAGAAGTATGAAAATTAACACGGCAAGTAAACAGTGGCGGAGCCGGGATTAAGATTTCGGGGGGCCGGTTTAATAGACATATATTTTTTATCGGAATGTATACTTTTTACCATATCATAAATTTTTGTTTTCCAATACATTACATTTCTACATTGAAATGATTCTAACCTAATGATGTTAAAGTATACCGATTATTTTGTTTTTTTCTTTAAGCTATTTCAACGGTCACATGCTTATTTTTTATTTGTGAAAGAAATTGAGAAATGAGAACGTAAAATATTCAATTTTTTTATTAAATCAAATCAAAATTATTAAGATTATAAGTAGCTATACGCGAATAATTACGAATAATATTCAAAATCAAGTATATATAAAATAAAAAATTTAAAACTCAGACACTCTAGAGGTCAGGGCCGGGCCCTTCCGAGCCCCTACACAGCTCCGCCATTGCAAGTAAAGGATACAACACTGTTGTTTTGTTCGTTTTGCTCAGCAAAACAAAAAGTATTGATCTTTGAAGAGGAAAGACAAATATTAAACGGACCAAGGAGACAACAGCTAACGCCACCCCCAAGACCTAAAGAAGGCAAGACGCCAACAAGACACCAAGAATCAAAAGAGAAGGAAAAAAAAACACCCGAACACCTCTAAACTATGGAACCCGACCAAAACACACTTGCAACTCGAGAAAAACTACACCAAAACCGAAACAAAACATGCACATTCAACACCAAATGTTTAAACAAAACCGCTCAGAGCCACGCAAACAAGAAGCTAAAAGCCGTCAACACCCTTGGTAAATCTCAGACCACATACCCCACACACACACACACAAAAACTGCGACAGAAAAAATCAAAACTCCAGAGAAAGAGAGGCACCATCATCTAAATACGACAGTATTATTTCTGGTAAATAACTTCTTAATCATAAAGCACATCACAAGCCATTAAACTTTTATTTTCATCATGTCTAGCAACCATATGCATTTTCAATGAATAACAGTGGATTACATCAAATTCTAAGGAGATCATGCTTACTAAAATCCATCACCATAAATCAAAACCACAAGTAGCATTTCCAATTCCTTATTCCTTCCTTTCTTTGTTTGTTTGAGCCTTGTTCTTTTCCTTGGAAAAGAGCTTGAATGTCAGACCTGAACCACCCAACTTCTCTTCCATAACTTGAGTGAGTCTCTCAACCATCAATGGTGTCAGATGATTTACCCAATCACCCACCTCACCTTTCCTAAACAGGTTCTCATTTCCAAAGTCCAAAATAGCCTTCCCACTCTTGTTCACTTCTAACTCATTCATGTTCTCAAAGCTACACAGCCTTGTTATCTCATCAACAACCCCTTCCCTCTCCTCCTCCAATGAAAATGGATATCCCAAGAACTCAGCCAATTTTCTCAAATTCAAACTTGGTTCTACTTTCATCTCCTCATACTTCAAAAACAACACCTTGTGGGGCCTCTCTGTGCTCTCTTTCCAGTACCCCAGCATGTGGGCCCAGTATGGACCGAACCCTATAACACCCTTGCAGTACATGTCAAAGGCTTCTTCGATAGAAAGTGGGGCCACTGTCTCAGGCCTCACTTTCATCAAGAAATGCCATTGGTAGACGAAAGTGTCGAAAGGGTTCCGACAAATATACACGACCCGGCAGCCAGACTCCTTTACAGAGTCTGGCAATGCCGAGTAAGGCATGTGGGTCCCGACAAGTCCCGGTTGCGGGAGCCGGGACAGGTCAGGAGATCGGTCGCGGTTCGCATAGAGCTTGTATTCTAGGAAAGGAACAAGATTATGAGGGTTTGATGTCATCAAGGGATGGTTCTTTTTCATGTCGAAATGCTTGCGGTGGACAACCGCGAACGCTAAGGCTTTCAACCAGGTGGTGCCTGATTTTGGGATGGTGGATAGGACGATATCAGTGTCTTGTGCTTGAAGGTGTTTTTGGCAGGAGATTATGGCTTGAATCTCCTTGGGTTGGCACCAAAAGTTTTGGAACCAATAGAGGTAAGGGGTCCTCCAACCTCTCTCTTTTGGTAGGGAGAGGAGGAGTTTCTTACATTCATCGCTAAGATCTTCTTCTTCTTCTTGTGGCGGCGGTGGAGGTTGTGCTTGTTGTTCATCACCGATTTCGTGTTGGTTTTCGACCAACTGAGTGATTGTCATCTCAAATGATTGATAGGATTACAAAATCGTAGCAATTGCTTGACAATACAGCTTTCAATTTTATCAGATTGCTATTGAGTTGGGTGGAGGTTGAGATTGGCACAAAAACTAGCTAAGGTGACATTCACTTATATATTGCGAGGACAGATACAGTGCCTACCTATATACATACATGCATTTAATGCACAACTACTCTTGAGTTGCAATGTTAGCCACCATGATTTTCACGAGGTATATACTACGTATATGATATGATAATGTAGTAATGGTCCCAAACTTAAATCATAGAGGTTACACAAATGGTGGTGTAAAATTTTGTAATAGATGTTCTATACATGAGAGTAATTTGGTGCATGAGAAATATGAGAATTTTAATTAAGGGTTTGTTAAGGATTTTGAGGAAAGTGGCGGGTAGGAAGTGTTAATAACTTAAAAGAAGCTTGTCCACATTCTAATGCATATGTTGTGCGAATCTTAAAATAGGGAACTTGTACATAAGAAATTATTCTTGCAAAATTTTGTGTTTTTTGGAAGACAAATTTTAGAGAAAAATCTTAGTGGGAAAGTTAGAAATTTGATCGAGTTTCATTACCTTTCTGCTAACTGAACACATAAAAAAAATATAGAAAAATTAGAATTTTTTATAATTTTCTTTTTTTCTATAACTGAATGGGACAAAAAAAAGGAATTAGAGTCAACTCCAGGGGATTTAGCAGAGTGGATATGAAAAAACTTACAAGTGTTTATCATCAATATGGTTGCATGCATGTTTGAATCCCATAGAAGCTAAACATTCCAAATTTTGAGACCGCTAGAAAGTTTGTCCTGTCGTTTATTTTAATGTCCCGGAAATAGTCGAGGCTTGCAAGCTGACTCGGTTGTTGAACGTAAAGATCCAAATTAATTATAGTAGGTTGGGGACCTGGGTGTTACATGCATGTGGTCGGGACCTGGGTGTTACATGCATGTGGTCCTTTATTCTTCTTTTTTCTTGTCAGCGGTCCTGTTACTGCTATTCTTATAATCCCTCAATGAGCATATTATAATCCCTCAATGTGCATAATGAATCAATGATTTCAAAAAATGCTATACATGACACTGGAATTATGAAATGTCCATGAAAGGAAACGAACAGTCTAGATTCACAGTGTTGTGAATCTAGACCGTTTGTTTCCTTTCATGATTTGAGTGTCTACTCCACTAATGATTTTCACGTAAGCCCCTCTTTTGATATTGAGCAAAATTGACTAAAACGAATGTGAAAATTACATGGAGGCCGAAAAAGATTTGATGTTATTGCCATGTCTTGAATCCCTGGAGTAGGACCTGGGGTTCCTTTCGAAATTTTCTTTCTCCACGCACCCACCATTCATTATTAGTCACTTGGCCAAGCGGTTTTCGCCTTAGATTTAGGGTTTGTTTTCTTTAAGGTTTCATGTTCAATTTTTCTTGTCAATTCATTAGGGCCACAACATATGAATTTCCAAATAGAAGGTCCAAGAGCATCTCCAACCCACCTCTATATCTATATTTCAGAGTGTGATGTACCATATTGAGGGAATATTTTATAATTTATTCACTTTTTTATTTAATTTTTTGTTTTTTTTGGGTCCGGAGTGCCCCCATAGATTTGGATACACAATGTCACTTCCTGCGATCGCTCTAAAAACTAACTTGCAGGTGCGATGTCGAATGCCATAAAATACTTAATTAAAGTCCTCCCTAACACTAATTGATTTTAGGAGAGATAGTAGAAAAACGGTCTAACAAGTGATATCAGAGCCAAAAAGTTATGAGTTTGAGTCGTGGGAGCGTCAACGTGAGGGAGGGATTGATGGGCCCGAAGTACCCCCATGGATTTGGTTACACAATGTCACTCCCTGCAACCGCTCTAAAAACAGACTTGCAGATGCGATGTCGAATATGACCGTTCCAGTTTTGAAAAAAAAAGAACTTTTAGAAAAGAAAGGTAATTTCAAGCTTAAAAATTATGTGTTTACGTAAATAATTTTTCTACCAATATGGATCTAGTTTGATAGATCTCATTGAGATCTATTAAACGATGCAAAAAAAATTAAAAATTATTTTTCATTTTCATTATATTTGAGCTTGAAATTACCTTCTTTTAAAAAAAAAAAGGTTTAAAAAGAAACCGGAACGGAGCCTAAGAGATATGGTGGAAAAATGGTCCGATAGTATTTTATGAGAGAATATTAGTAGGACGCATCGTTCTTTTTAAAAATTTGGAGGCTCAAAAGTAAAATTAGAGATCAAATTTTTAAAAAGAACGATGGATCCCTCCAAAATAATCCAATAAAGTACAAAATATTGAAGAAAATAGAGAATAAATTACTACAAAATCTTTCCTAAATATTTCACATCCACACTCTCAAATAGAAATGGGTTGAAGATGCTCGAATAAAGTTCGAGTTTCAATGGATGAACAATGGTGAAATTCCATAACTCACTCACTCCCTTGAGGTTGCCCCCGGCTTAGACTTGGTAATTATCCGGTACATATGAAACGGAGGGATCTACATGTAGAGGGGTTATTTTCGGACACCATCAATAACCAAAAACAAAGAACTTTTAGAAATATTCGTAAAATTCCAAACGTGATCTCGCTCTAATATTCGTAAGAGCGAGAATTAAAAGTTAGAGTGCCAAACGTGACTCACAAGAGCGAGAATTGAAAGTTAAAGTGCAAAGCGCAATTTCACAGTGGCCTGTAGTCCAACCGAAGGATTGTATAGGCTCCTTTTGTTTGGACGTAAAATATTTTCCAGTAAAATGTTTTACCTATTTTCTGGTGTTTAGTTGCGTAAAAAATGAGAAAAATATTTTACATGTAAAACATTTTCCATCAATTGGATGAAAATGACTTACCCTTAAATCTTCCGTAAGTTATTTTCCGAAATGATCCCGCTACCTTCTACTGCGATTCTCACTGCTCAGTTTTTTCGATCGTCAGTTCTAAGGTACGTTCAATTCCAATAATCTCATATCTCTCCACCGTTTAAACTCTCCATCTCCCTCTCTACACTATCTTGTTGATTTCTGAAAATATTTTTAAGTGCCAACCAAACACTGAAAAATAAAATTTTGAAATTTATTTTCTAAAAAAAGATTTTACATGAAAAATATTTTTATATTTTCCATCGTAAAACATTTTACATTTCAATAAACAGAGCCATAGTATTGTACTATTTTTTTTGTTTTAGGTCTAAACCCAGAGGACGTTGGCGTAGATATACCAAATCACAACCAAGACACGAAACCCTAGCTTCCAATTTAGAAAACCCTAGCTCTCATCCCCAATCCTTCAACTCCCTCCTCGTGTGAAGGTACTTCCTTGTCCAATCTCTCCCTTTCATAGACGTGAATCTCCACATTCTTTCAATCATGCGGAGAATTTGAAACTTTTTTTCATCGTATTTTGTGGTATGTTTTGTATCGTACTTTGTGGTGTCCTGTTCATTGAGTTGGTTCTGATTCTGATCGTAATTTGCAGTTCTAGTTGGAGCATAATCTGAGAATGTTTAAGAACACTTTCCAATCTGGTTTCCTCTCCATTTTATACAGCCTCGGGTGGGTCAATCTCTCTAATTGGTAGACTCTAGGGTTTTCGCATTTTTGCAATTTCTGTTACTGAAATCCAGCTCTGAATTTTCGGTTTTTCGTAGGAGCAAGCCGTTGCAGATATGGGATAAAGAGGGTGAGTAGCTTACATTTGTTTCTGTTTTTCCTTTGGGTTTTGATTTGCGTCATTATATTCGATTCGGGTTTTGTGGGTCTTATTTTTGTTCCTCACCCTATGTTCTGATTTTTTTACATTAAAACGGAACTATTGTCTCTCCAATTCAATTGCCTCTCGCTTCAGTAAAGGCCCCGATATCGTTTGACATGTGATGAATTTATTCACATTGTTGCTAGCAAGAAATATTTATCTATCTAATGAGTAGGGCCTAGGGGTTTGTTTCTTCCCCAGAGTTCATCCTTACCATGTTTGCTGTTTTTGCCCTTATGTTGGGGTGTTATGACTTTGATAATATAAAAAAATGCTAGTACGCTAATGACTTAGGTATTTTATTGCAGAACGAAGATATAGTACACCATTCATTCCAAAATCAATTGCTAAATTAAATTCTGCTGAGGAGAAAATTCAAATGTAATAAATGAAATATCTAGAATGAGTGGAGTTTTGGGCCTTTGGCAATTCAAGATATAAAGGAAAATTGGTCATAATGCTTCTAGAAATGTTTTCCATGTACTATTTGAAGAATATTACTCTGTTTAATTGATTGTTTATTGCCGGAAATGAATACATCTGCTTATTGATGTTTACTGCTATGGTTCGACAACTTGAGCATATAGCGTATCACGTTCTTGTTCCTTGTACTCCACACTCTGGGTAGCATAGGTGGGGGTGTCTTTCGAGTTCAGGGTGTCTTTCCAGTATTATGTTGGATCAAGGTTGGGTCTGCATTTTGGTTCTCACTTCCTGCTATAATTACGATAGAAGCTCTCTTTTAGTGCTGAAAACGAATGCGACTCAGTTACTGCACCTGACACCACTTTGTTGTAGGTGAGACAAAATAAAGTCAGGCTGTCATGTTATGGGTTGATAATGTTGTCAAGCTCAATAAGCAAAGTATTGTATATTATTTTGTCTTTGGCACCTTGCAGTTGTCAACGGCCACGTTAAACGACCACAAGACGAAGACATACAATCAAACGTCCTGGAAATTGTAGGGTCAAATGTCCAGTCAACGTACATTACTTGCCCCGCAGATCCAGCCGCAACACTTGGTATAAAGCTGCCATTCTTGATCATGATTGTGAAAAATCTGAAGCAGTACTTCACATTTGAGATTCAAGTGCTGGATGACAAGAATGTCAGGCGACGTTTCCGTGCTTCTAATTTTCAAGTGTGTAAGTCTTCCCTGTCCCCAGTGTTGGTAATGTTTTTGTTCTCGCGTCAGTTCTTTGTCCTGCAGAGCATGCTTTCGGTAAGTAGTGGTACTTCATGGTTAAATATTAGTCTTGAAGAGGTCTTTTCCTGACAAAAATGTTGGTTATCTTGGCCATTTGGGTGTCCACCAGAGTAGGATCAATTGTCTTAAACCGAATGTGATTATATGTTATGATGCAAGTTTCATGTCAATGATATGCAGGCAAATTGTTTTGGGGACCTCCTCAGTTGATTATCAAAACTGTTCTTAAAACGTTTTGGTTTCTCCATTCTTCAAGAATCAATAAATGGTTGGACAATGCTTCAAAATTGTAATAGAATTTTACTCTTCATGTTTGAGTAATGGAGATGGATAATGTTTTATTTGTTTTGCATGCTATTCAATAATTTGTTGAATTCAAACTCTTGAACAAGCCTAGGATGTGTTTTGTACGTCTTTGCTCAAATATTTCCACTTGATAGTATGAGGCTTTTATGCAAAGATAAACCAAATGTGGGAAGTAAAAAAGGAATGCATATATAGTGTGTGATCGCCGACTTAGAATTGCTCTAGAGATTCTAAAGCAGTCAGAAAGATTGACAGAAGTAATATGTGTGCTGTTTTGTCTATCCTTCTGTCATGTTAAATGGTATTATAAGGTCTTCACAGAGGATTTTTACATGATAAAAAAAAAATGCTCTCAATAGGCCTGCAGTCCACGTGTGGATGTCACAAATGTTCTCGACCATTGGTATTTGAAGAGTGTGTTGCTTTGAAGCTTTAAATGCTGACGTTGTTATGCACCATTTAACTGATATATCTGTCCTGACCTTATGCCTCTTAAGTTGAATGTTGCAACTAAAATCTAGTGATGGTGTTATAGGCTGTGACTCGAGTGAAACCATTTATTTGCACAATGCCCTTGAGGATGGATGAGGGATGGAATCAAATCCAGTTGAATCTTGCTGATTTTACCAGACGAGCCTATGGAACCAACTATGTCGAGACATTGCGGGTTCAGGTTCATGCAAACTGCCGCCTGAGAAGGATCTATTTTGCTGACCGCCTTTATTCAGAGGAGGAACTCCCACCAGAATTCAAATTGTACCTTCCGATGCAGGTATTAACCGCCTACCTCTTGAATTACTATAATTTTTTGCATTTCTATTGCTTTACTTATCTCACGAGTCCTCTGTGCTCCCATTGCAGAAACCATGATGCTTTTGTGGAACTCGCTGAACTTGTTTGGACGATCTGTTGGTGTTTTCGTCGTAACCATCAATCGAATAGTTTAAGTCGATAGAGTCACTTTTTATGCATAAAGTGGAACGCTTGTAGAACATCTATTTATGGTCAAGATTATTCTAGTGGTTGTATAAGGATTGTAAGAACCCGAGAAAGAAATTCTGAATTACGTACTCATCTTTACCTAAAACAGGAGGATATAATCCTGAATTGGGTACTAACCTGCTGTTGTTGCTCTTTGTTATCATTGGCGGAATCTTGCTGTTGTGGTCTTGGCATGTCTAAAGAAAACAGCAAAATTTTGGACGACATATTTTTCCAGATTGAAATCAACCCTCTCAATGGATTAAGATTGTTCAACAAGGTTTATCAGCTCTACTTCAATAGTTAATGACCTGTTGAGTTAGTTGACTTGAATGTAAGGAGTATGATTGGAGGGCACTCGGTCTTGTTTTTTGCCTGTCTATGGGTGGGTTGTCTTGTTGAGGCTAAAGGTAATTCGAGCTTTGTAATCTGAGATTGGATTCATGTTTTTTCACTTTATTATTACGTTGAACCCTTTGTGGGAAAACTTGGGCCTATTTAATCTCCTAAGTCACATGATTCCTTCAACGAGATCATTCGCCCTTACTCTCAATCCTCGCTCTTACAAATTTAAGTAGTTTGAAATGTTTTCCAAGTCGTTTTCACCCTTGAGCACCCGTGAGCAAGCGCGTTATGTGACAAGGTACGCTCAACCATAAACAGATTGGAGTACTACTCAGAGCCAGGACTCATGAGGAGACCGCGGTTATCTTATGCAAGTGCCCCATGTATGAATAAAATTCTTTGTACCGTGTTTTTGAGCCTTTATGCATTTTATATAAATTTCATGCGGGTAGATTTCACTGTCCTCTCGTGAGTTTGATTACAAACAGGAAGACCACTAGCTTGGCATAACTACATTGACCTCCCTTCAACTGGTTGAACAAAAGAGGCTATTTACCCCTTTGAAAACTCTAACTAGTTTGTTCCATTATATATTTATCCTTTCTTCATTTGTTGGTCAGTCCTCATATTCAGCAACAACAAATTGATGATCCTTCTGAACAATCTACGCAATAAAAGATGCTAAATGGAAGAATAGATTACTTGTTTAGTTTTCCTTTTTCAGATTGAGTGGGTGGTAGAAGTAGTTCTTAACGAGCCCATACATAAAAATGGGTATTCAAAATCATGTAGATCAAGCATTACATTAAACTCATGAGAACGAAATTTCCTCCCTAGCTGGATCAGCTATGGCTCAAATACAAACATTTCAGGGTTGGTGGGTTCCCCTAAGGTCACGCCCCAAGGAAGGTCAACTACGCTGGTCGCCATAGCCCACCTTTTTGGTCTGGCAAAAAAAGATCAGGCATTACATACGACACGACTTGTTTATCCCCAACGGAGAGCTGAATATGACTCAGAACTCTAGAGAAACCTCCATTTTGTAAAGCAATTACAGAGCTGTTAGGCTTCATAATCAATAATCACCTCTGGTCGTTGAATTGTTAGGTACTGTTCGCTTTCCGACCTCCGGGAGTTAACAAAGACTCTCATAAGTTGTCCTATCCTACAGCATCCAAGTCAACTTCTGCATCTGTCTCTCCGTCAACCATCCCTGTCTCTGCTTCCACATCTGCTTCTATCTGTCCAGGCTCCATATCTGAGCTTTGCTTCTGGTGTTCGTCTGGAGTTCCATCCCGTGAGAGATTCTCAGTAATTGCAGCATCAGTGTCCATTGGTGCTGCTGATGCTTCAAGGTCGGCTCTGCTTCCCTCAACATCAATCTCATTTGTGGGTGTCACGAACTTTCAGGGGAAAAAAAGGAAAAAAGAGGGTAAGTGAAGTGAGAATGTTCCAGATACCCTTGGTTTCACACAAACGAGTTTGACATTTTGCTATGTTTGGGTCGTACAATTGTGGAGCGAAAGGAAAAGATTTAAAATTAGTAATAATCAAGAAGATAGAGAAGTGAAGAAGCCGAAAAATACCCCCACGTGTATCCAATCCACCCATCTTACCCCACATATCTCTAATGATGTCCCTAGAGACCCCAAGCATTTTAGCCTCTTGCAAACATACGCCGTCAGGTCTCTGCACTTGAGGAGAGCCTATACCGCCGCATTCAACTAAAAGAAAACTGAAAGTCTACGTTCTAATATCAATTACCTGGCCGCCTTCTGCTTGATGTGCAGCACCTTTTGTTTCTTCCTTTTTAGCACGTTTGGATCTGTCACTTGGTTTAGGTTGATATTTGGACCGGACACCCGGTGCCAAAAGTTCAAGAGGCACGACACCTTCGATACCATGTTCGGTAAACTGCCAAAACGAAAACCCTTAGATCAGTTCTTGTTTGGAGCTTGTTTCCTTGCCACAAAACTACACAAGCCATCAAATAAGATGGTAAAATAAATCATACCCTAGAAAAGCCTTCTAAGTCCTGTCGAGCAGAAAATCGAAGACCCTTCCAGCAATACACCTGCAGGACAAAAGTGAATGCATATTACCACTGCCGTTGCTAGTCCTCAAGCGAAAAAGAAGAGCATGACAGAGAGATCATTCAATGGTGACCGAAAACCCCCTACTGCATACTGGGACATTGCAACTGATAAGATTACAAGTAGTTTTGGTTTATAATATGAGTGTAGTATTTCCACAACGAACAGCATGCGATGTGATGTGATGTGATATGTTGTATCCTTTAAAAATAGCATTTTCAGAAGACTGCATCTTGAAAATTTCCTGGTCATCATACCCTTCCATCTCAGCGTTTGGACATATGAACGCAATATCTTGTTCGAATAAAACAAACTTTCTTAGCTTCGGACAAAACTAACCCCTAGTTTACCCGTAAATAATGCAAACTCGTTTGGTACACCCTTTTCTTACTGCTTCTTGCTCAAAAAAAACAATAAGCTTGTCTGGTACAACCCTATTTGCTCATGCTAAGACATGGACTTTGATGTTAGGCAGCAAAATAAAACACTGCTTGAGAAAAATAACTAAGGTGTGAGACTTTACTATTCAATGACTTGCTTAAGAGAAACCATGCAACACCTTGTCTCAAGTAATAATAGCAAAAGACATAAAGAACAGAAAGTGATGGCAATTTAAAAAACATGTGAAGGTTGAATAGATGACCAATCAAAATGTTACAAAATTGAAGACAAAAACAAGAAATACCACTTCAGATGTTTTATGCAGTACGATTATCCAAGCATATGGCTGTGTCCAATCAGTTTCTGCTTTCCCAAGCACGTCACAAGAAAAGAAGGAAATGCAAGAATAAAGCCATGTGTTGAGGCCATGTAATGTTATCAAAGGCCAAAAGAGGACCACCTTATCAGTCCTCTTCACAGAAAACTAAACATGAAGTCAAATGAAGATAAAAGCAATGCAAACCCGATTATTTTTGTGGTGATATTCGGCTTCTATTCCAGCAGTTGCATCCATCTGTAAGAAGATATAAATTCACTCAAACAACAAATTTCCACACTAAAAGAGAAGGAATACAGACAAATACTAACGACCATCATGGAATGAAAAAGTAAAAAATAAATAAATAAATAAGCTGGAACAAAACAAAATATTCTAGAATCTAGATTGAATATATTAGGCTCTTGCAAATGCTCACATCTTCAGCCAACGGTTTCCAGTATTCTGTGACTGCAGGAGTACGCACGCGTTGCGGATCAGTAAGAGCCTTCTGGAGATGTGAAGAAATAAGGCATTAGAAGGTAAAACAAACACAGCAGTACGAAGCAACGACATGACATGAAATAGCATATTGAATATGTAAAAAGAGGTTCCAAAAACATAATAGAAGCTTAAATAGGCCACCCAAATTGATTCCAAATGAGACAACAAAAATATAATCAAAATCTGGACTCAAAGAGTTTGCATGAAAGTCAAAAAATGGCATGTCCCCATCAGTTAGCAATTTTCAAGTCATTACTCTGGCCTAGATTCTTATCGCAAATGGTTGGCCATCTTGCACATAAGGCACCTTTTTGTTCTGATGACAAAGCCAAACTATTTCAAACTTAGTTTTGACTCTAGGTTTTTTACTCCACTGAGAACTCAAAACCTCCTGGTATAATTAGACAAAACAACTCCCCTTCCACATTCTTGTTCCATTGAACCAAAGTTCCAAGCTAACTTTTGACTTTAAGTTCTTACTCCACCGAGAGATTTTAAAACTGGGTGGTCTTACCTCACATAACCAAGCGTCTAGATCACTTTCGGAATGCTACTCGTACAGCATTACTGCATCCCTACCCTTCACCTTCGGGCAATCATCTAGTACACACAAGTTTTTCTTAGAAAGATGTTACTTTATTTCTAGTCACATTGTTCAACAAAACAAGAATTCTTACTAATGCTCTTTTTTCTTATTTTCCTCAGTTTCTAACTACCATACTAACCCTAACAAGTCTCTCTGTCGAGATGCATGAGTGATAAGACTTCACAAGATAGAGTTACAAACGAAAACCTTCGTGGGGTGGTAGGGGTAGCTCCAATAGAATATAAGACGAGAGAGAATAGATTAAGATAGTTTGGACACGTCTATGTTCAATTGGTTGACACGGTAATTAGGAGGATTGATATGGTTCCCGTACATGGTATAGCACTAAGGAGATGGTAGACCAAAATTGACTTCAGAAGCGGTAGTTCAAAAAGACCTTGGCTA
The DNA here is from genome assembly GCA_014282245.1 of Rhododendron simsii. Taxonomy (NCBI): domain Eukaryota; kingdom Viridiplantae; phylum Streptophyta; class Magnoliopsida; order Ericales; family Ericaceae; genus Rhododendron; species Rhododendron simsii. The sequence continues at coordinate 7,525,731 of CM024959.1, read as the reverse complement.
CTTGGAAATCACGGAACACGATACCCTCTACACAACTCCATTATGACCTCAAAGGAGACAAGGGATTCAGGTAGCTGACCCCAATTGATAGAGACTTAAGGCTCGGATTGCTTTGCCATGAAGCCATAAGCTCGAACTTCTAGATTTTACATCCTTTAAGCCGGTGGTCTTCTCCAAATAGATGGTTTTCCCAAATACAGGTTTCAAAAAAACCCCACTTCAGTTCGAACAAAACACCCTGCCAATAGATGGTTTTCCCAAATACAGGTTTCAATTCTCACCAAGCATAATGTATTCGTCATGGTATCTACAACAAGTCATTAGGCCAAATAGAAACATGTTTTTTAAACAACTTATGATCCAACGAGTAATAATTACACCATGTTCTGATATGCACAAAGAAGTTGATGAAATTTGAATTGCATAATTCACTAGTTCCGTTCTCTTCTGTCTTTTGCTTATGTTCCAACGGAACAATGATTGCGAAGCGTGGAATTCCACACTGTGATGTTTTACAGATCAATTTTCAAAGTGCAAAGCTGATATTCAACAGTTGCTTTATACATTGACTGGCAAGAATAAAAGAACTGCTCAAAGTACTAACAAAAGAAAATGTACCGGATTCTGATCTGCCCATTTCCACAAATGTGCAAGTTCTTTATTACCCAGTCTCCACCGTGGCCTACTGCAGAGTGAAATAGAAAAATAGGGAAATTTAGGAGACCACAATAAAATACAAAATACGAAATTGCAGAAAAGATTTCATGCTCGAATGTGTCAATAAATTCCATAGTGATCATAAGCTGCTGTGAAACCACAACGACAGGGTAAAATTGAGCTACTATCAACTTGTTTGAAAGGCAACCGCATCTGCTGATTAGGCAGAATGTAGGACAGTCCCTAAATGGTAATGAATAAATGTAGATATCCTCAGACATTTCCGATGACGTACAAACCATGCAGACTTATTTTGCTTCGAAGTTTGAAGTACCTTTTTTTGCAAGAAGATAACGAAGACACCAGTATTGATGCATGTGCCACAACTGAGTGACACGCAAGTTCCCGTCAGAGAAATGTCAGTGCGGGGCATGGGTGTGGGTGTGGGTGTGGGTGTGGGTGTGGGTGTGGGGCACAATGACAGAGATATTGGTTTGACAAATGGTGTACCAAATACATGGCTAACTGTCTGAAACAGAGATGCTGAGTTAAAGTTATCAGCTTTACATAGATTTTTAGCTCCCAACAAGTGGAACTTCTAGTTCCCAAAGAGGGTGGCCTGTGTTGTAAGATGACAACTTTGGGTCTGATCCTCAATCGTAGATACCTTCTACCAGGTGTTGCAGCTGGTTAATGGCCAAGAGTAGGTGTATTACGTTAAGTACCATGTGATGTCGATAGCTGTTTATGGAGTTAACAGTTTCAACCTTTGGAGAGGATATTGGGCCATGGCGGCCAGTGCTTAAATTCTAGGAGAGTACGATGGTTTTTTCCAGGGTTTTTTTTTTTTTCTGTTTTTGAGTTCACCAAGTGAAAGATCTGTATATCAGGTGGTCGTCAGCAGATTCTCAAGCAAAAAAAAGGTGGTCATCAGCAATAGAACCACAAAATAGGGCGTTGCAACAGGGCTTACTGATCTGGTACGACTATCAGAAATATAAGGCTCATTCTTGTGAAGTTTTTGAAAGGGTGCAGCGCAGATTTTGGGTATTGACCTTTTATTCATGCAGAATTTGCCCAGTTTGTATTTTCAGATTAGTGATACTTTCTTTCACTTTCAGATAGGTAAGCACCGTGTTAATGCTTACAATGGACACGTAATGCTCTAGTTCTATACTACTACAAGCTTCAGTTCACTGATTCCACATCAATTGACCAAGGAATTGAACCTATTATCCATTGGTTACTTGTCAGCTACCTACCTGGGGATGAGAAATAAATTTACATCAAGCAGGTGTCTAATAATTTTTATACTATAACCACCCTTCTGAAACATATTAACTTAATGAAGAAAGAAAAATATCACAGTATCAAACAAACAAAAATTCAGACACCTCCTAACATCCTTACCGCTTTTTTACTCCATCCTGAACAGATTTCTTCTCTATTGGTGGCTTTTCAAATGCTGGGCAACCATCACGTTTCCACCAAACCTAAAACACCCAAAAAATGGAACTAGGTAAGTTAGAGTGCATCCATAATAGTGGTGAACTTAACTGCTGGGTGGGTGGGTGGTGGGGGATCATACCCAATTCCTTTCCCTTTCTAATATATGCTCGATACTACCAAGAAATTCTTTCCCTTTAGGAGGAGTCAGTTCCAGAAGGTTCTTTACCCGGTCTTCACAAGATTTTACTTCTTCCTTCTACAATCACAAAGGAGAATGGTTAATAATCTAAAATCAAAAGCTTTTTCTGCCTAGATAGAAAAAGACAGATCCACTTGAGATACATTCGAATTGAACAGATTGGAAATACAAAGCATGTGTTGTGTTCTTGCAAATGGGAAAAGGTACATCATTCTGCATTAGATTAAACTGATCTCAAATTCTGTCAATTGACAGTTAATGAGAAAATAGGCCTGATTTTGTTGGGTTGGGAGAAAATTGATGTCAACTCCACCTCCAAGAAATCATGCTCACCATTGACTCAAGTGCTTAATCAATCACCCCTACCATATAACAAAGAACAGACCTGGTCTGCAGCTTTATGCTTTGTTTGGATTGATTTTTGAAAAAAAATTCTCAACTCAAAAAACACTCATTACCCCTACTTCCAATCATTACTCACCCCTATCTCCAATCATTATTTTCATTTCTCTCTCTATCTCTCTCCAATCATTACCTCTACTTCCAATCATTACTCTCATTTCTCTCTCCACTCATAACCCTACAAAATTTTTCAAAAATTTCTCAAAAACTCATCCAAACACAGCATAAATAAATATCTGACTGCTCTATCTACAGCTCATTTATTGCTCTAAACTCAGCACAACATACACACCATGCATATTAGTGCTCTTCACATTCCAATCCTATGTATGCATAGGCATTTGGGAATTTTCAAAATCAAAAGCAGCAAATCAAGTCAGTTACGAGCATTCTTCAGTGATATTGGTTCATTATTTGGTGAACATAATAGTTTCTTTCATTTTCACTTCTCTGTTTCAAATTTGCTGTTTCTGAACATTTCACATAGCACTTCATATCTAACTTTTCACTTTTAAATAGACAATTTTAAAAAGAAACTAAAGTAATACATGCAAAAGGTCTGTGGTAGTAAAGCTAAAAATTATCACTGACCATTGTTTCGGATGGCAAATCTTTGTCGTTCTTCCCTGGGGCCTACAAATTAAGAAAATCCTTCAATGCACAGGGATAATGAAAAAGGGAAAACAAACAAGAATATACATGTAGTGAACAGTGCCCATAAAAATTCATAAAATCATCATCTCCAACTACCTATGAAATTTGGTACAGGTTACACGTGAACTACTGACAAAGTCTCAAGTATTAGCCATTCTCCATCTAAAATATGATACTATTATAATGTTAAGCAGCAACTTCATTTTTGGTAGACAAGTTTTTATTTACACTCTCTAACTTCCGTGTAAAAACAAATATGGGGGTGTTCCGGTTTCTTAAAAAAAGAACTTTTAGAAAAAGAAGGTAATTTCAAGCTCAAAAATCATGTGTTTACGCAAATAGTTTTCTTACCAATATGGGTCTTGTTTGATAGATCTCATTAAGATCTTTTAAACGGTGCAAAAAAAATTGGAAACTGCGAGAGAGAAACCAGATCCATCAGCTATGATTAACTAACAGGACATTCACACCTCGGTAGGTGTGGATTCACCTTTGTTCAGACCCAACAGTAACAACTTAATCAGGCAGACACAAGCATTTCCTAAAACCACAGCACCACCCAAGCAAAATGAAAACAGAGGACCATGTCCCCATACCGGGGGGGAGGGGGGTGGGGGACCAATAAAGGATGCCATTAACAGTACTTTCGCCAAACAACACTTTACACAAGCTACAAGGCAGATGCATAAAGTACAGTTACACGTCGGATTCACTTAGACAACCTCAATAGTCAATGTTCGTTGCATTCACACAATAGAAAACGCAAACGAGTGAGAAGAAGCATTACCTTCAGATAGTCGAACAAAATAAGGCATTGCACAAGGACATGGCGTCGAAAACTTGGATCTTTCAACTGAGGGACACAAACAAAAGCAAAAGAAATTAGCAGATTCTAGAATCATATCTGAAAACAACTTAAATCTGTTCTGAAATATCTTTGGAACTCTGTGAACTGCCTTACCTCTAGACCCATCAGTTTACTGCTCGTTAGATACTTAATGCTGAAGGTGGCTGCCTCATCCTCGAGATTATTAGCATTACCTTCTTCATCACTTAAAGGCTGAGCTTCAAAGGTATTCAACACAACCTACAGATCCCAATGTTCAACAACAGAATTTTTGCATAACTTGGTACAGAACTGCACAAGATAAACGAAAAAGACACGAGGCAGAGAACAGATATACCATTAAACTGGAAGTAAATTTCTGCCACTTTGCCGGAGCTTGAGTCAAGGAAGCAGGGTTACAGAAATGTTCCTGAAGCTCAACCAAAAAACTTCATTAATTAGGGAAAAAGAAGAGAAGAAATAATTACAGCAACAGGAATAGTTGTTATATCATCAATCTCTTCCTCCTACAACAATGTTATATTCCAGGCTTGGTTTAAACCCCAGAGCAGTCAACATGAAGCCATCGAAGCTAATACTGCAGTACAAATGAAGCTCAAAATGGTCATATGCAAAACCAGTGCCCTGAAGCTTCATACAAGATAGACACCTTCTGTTAGTTGGTTTACAAAACCATTTCACCCTGCCACTTAAAAATGATCCCTGACTATCAGAAGTTCATTCTAAAGCTTTGAACTAGCAAAAATTACAGAACACATGTTGGTTCTGTTTTTATCTTTTAGTTAAGCCATTTGCTAACTTCCTTTTTTTCTTCCTTTATAGACGGGGGTTTCCGTAAAGAATTCACCCACAAATACTATCAACAAATTTAGCATAGAAGTACCTCAGTTTTTGTCAGCCTAACATGAAAGACATCTTGAAAAACATAGACCATGACAGGGAAATATAAAGTAGACGTAAAAATGAACCAAGCTTCAATCTATTATCCTCGTTCGCACATTAGAATGTACATGCTGACGTATGTAGTGTCCAGGAATGGTCCCATTTAGGTCAGCTTACCAGGTGACACTTCAAACAGTCAAGAAATATGATTGCTGACATTTCTGAACAAAAAGATAAAATATGACTATTGAGATAGACAATATCTTTGATAAAGACCATCCAATTGTGGCCAATGATATTAAACAAAACTCGTGTACCCACTTACAATTGAAAGGAGGATAATTACCCAAACCACAAACCTCCACCATAAGGCCAAAGTCATTGGGTCAGAGCGGAAAAACCAAATTATGAATCCATCTTCCCTTCTACACATGATAAGACGCTGTGGACAAAAAGCATGATCTACTCACCTGTAAACTCCAAAAGGTTTTGTAGAAGTTGAAATCAATAGAAATGCCTGTTTGGGAAGGCAGGAGATGGAATAGTTAGTACATGGAGGTAAACAAAAATCCTATTTTGCTACAAATCAGCTATGCAGAATAGCACGATGTTGAATCAGAGAGACAAATGGTAGGTCAGGGTTACCTTCAGGAGCTTCTTTCTCGTATTTTGTCTCATTTGATGTGTTGAAAACACCCTTTATATTGACAGCTACAGCCAGACGTAAGCTCAAAATTAACATGGTATCCAAGAGAGAGGAAAAAGAATGAAAACCAGACCTGAGCAAACATCATGAAGAAGTGGCCATACGGACCTGAGCGTTCTGATAATGGGAAAAAATGAGCAAGGAACATGATTATTCGTCCACAAAACACGACATCATTGGCCTACAGATTCAGATTTTGAACCATTAATAGCAATGATTAGAATATCACAACTTTCCCATGACCATAATTTCAAATTGTTGTGAAAGGAAAATAATTGGTTTCTCCGACTGTCTCCATCTTCTCAAATATTATATGTTCCTCATTGCAGAAACAGAAAACTATTTGCTTTGTTCTTTTCACAATTCAAAAAGAATTTTTCAAAAAATTCCCCCTAGATTCTTCCTACTTCCAACATTTCTCTCTCTATCTCTCTCCACTTATTACCCCTACTATTTTTCAAATTTTTTTTTCAAACTCTAATCCAAACAAAGCAATTATGTTTGAAGACTGTCTCAATTAACAATCGTATGTATTGTGTTGTAACTACAATCGGTTTTCATGCCTTTAAGTAGGTTCTGAAGATAGTACTTCGGAGCTAGTCGTGTGACTGGTTTAATGTTTTGCAAAAGGGAAAACAGCAACTTAATCCTCTCTCCCTCCCTCCCTCCCCCCATCTTCAGCTATTCCTCCTTTAGTTTGTGAATTAACCAACAGTTGATTTTCAGTTTTCTGCCAGTTGTGAAAGCATTAACAAAGTACAGTGTTTCTGCCATAGATAACAGGTGCAAAATGAAAACTGTGGTGACAGGGGGCACAGGACTTAGATTATACCTTTGATAGGCGCCGAAGAAGCTGATTGCATGTTCTCAACATCACAAGCTTTCCCCGTGCGAACAGTTCCGACTATCATATGCAAGCACACAAGCAAGAATAAGAATATTGTTCCTGACAGTAAAAACCTTAAACCATGGTATAAAACTACAACCTCAGAAAAGTAAGCAAACAAATATGTAAATAAATAAAGTACCAAAGTATCTGAAAACAGTATCAATCTGTTACAATCAAAACATTACCTTACCCAGTATGTCTTGTTTACTCTCTATGTACCTGAAGACATCTTTGCAATTTCTCATAGTTGACATTTCCGTCAAATCTTCCAATAACTGAAAGATCATACCAGCTTCAACATGTTCTTTCTCACAAAGATACAGTACAATGTCTACAAAAGGAAAAAGAATGGGTGCACTTGCGTGAGAGAGAGAGAGAGAGATGTAATTATCTCAGGGTACGTTCAAGTAAAAATCATTTACTTTCAGGGTGCATTAGTCCAAGCCTGAGGATTAAGAGCAGTTTTTACTAAATAAGAGCATTAAAAACTAACTTCAAACGCAAAGGACATTAGAGCATTTTTACTGAATACTGACAAAGTGCTCTAAGAAAATCTCCCACAGTTTTTTGAGTATCTAGAGCAATTGAGCCTGCTGAAGATAGGTTAACGTGAACGTTCACAATATGGTATCATTAGTAAAAAAGGACAGACGTAAATCTTTTGGTCATATCTTCTTCCATTGTATTTTTATCCAGAAGGGAATTCAAGAATCCTTCAAAATCTGCCAAGTTGTTTCCAAAGTCATCCTCAGAGCTAGGTTTGGATCTTAGATTTGTGGCGGGAAAGTGAAAAACATAAGCATACAAAACTAATTGGAAGAAACTTCTATCTTTTCTGCTTGGTTGGGTTAGGAAAATTAGAACAATGTGAATAGATAATTGCCGAAAGAATCAATCGTTTTGTTTTTGGTTTGTTCCTTGGAAATAACGAAGATGTGCAGCTATTTTAAATTTCCTTCACCCCAATAAATCCTGATCCAAACACAGGTAAAGGAATAATCTGACGGTGAACTCTCTTTGGCCCCTTTGTTTCCCCAAATTGAGAAGGTTAATGGAAATTGGAGACTTTAGGTAGAACAGTCTTTTGCCCTTTATTTACCCACAATTTGAGAAGTTTAATGGAGATTGTAGGTAGACTGTCTTCTGCCCCTACGTACCCTGGAACTGTGAGGTTTTACTCAGGTTTTACTCGAGACAGGTGCTCCTTGTTGCCAAAACCCTAATAGTACGGCTTGAGTTTGCAAGAATGAGGGTTAACCCTGGTCTATGTAGACTTCCTGTTTTCAAAATTATCACACATTCCCCAGATTGGGGAAAAGAAACATGGCAAGAGAAGACGCGTTGCTTTATCAAACTAAATAGTAAGTGGAAGTATGAACAGACCAAGAAGGCGGGGAATTTGACCCTGAGCAACATCTCCATCAACAATCGATTGCCCATATTCCATAATTTTCTCCCCTGACTGAACTGCTGCTGACTGTACCAAAATGCAAGCACATAATGGCTATTAATATGATAGAGACCAGTAATTAGTGTCAGAAATGCTGCAAATGCACATGATACGTCACATGCAAATGACAAGGAGCTATGATAACTTCAACACACGAAATAATATTCAATTCCCTGATTGCCAATATCTTTTATGGATGCTCAAAAGTACCTCTCAATCCTAGTGAGTCTAACTAGTGTAACAATTTATCCATATCCGTCACTTAGTAAATGTTTACTGTTGATCAGTACTGCAGATATACAAAGATAAAACTACTAGTAGCCAAGCCACACATAGATATCAAGAAGAAATTCTATCTATGCTTCAGCAATATATGGTGTTAAGGAAAAATCTTCGAAATATACTCTCCTATATGACTGAGGATTCTTCTACTGTGCAGAAATTTAGATTGGTAGAAACAATTTGTTACGCAATCCAAGTAGATCACTTGACACTATAGAGGCATTCCTAACAAATAAAGACCATTTACAAAATCAGTAGCAGTACTTTCACTTTCATGTACATTCACGACATCAGATAGATCTGAGTATCCTTGTACTTCTTCAGGGTTCCAGAAAACAGCAAAAATATATTCCGTATGTATTTCTCCACTAAAGATTTGCAATTCCAAGTGGGAAAACTGCACATATACATTAAGCATGCAAGATTAAGTCATGAAAATTTACCATCATTGGAAGCAGCATAACCAAATGCTGGCAGTCAAAACTACAAGACAACTGATGCAAAAATGTCAAATGCCCATGGTGCAAATGGAAGCATTGATTGCAAGTGGTAATGTAAGACAACTAAGAACTTGATCTGATGCTGCCCATATTTGAATTTTGAGATGGTAATTCAGAAAAGTTAATAGACCATGGACGTTGTCCTTAGGACCTTAACTCATGGCACAAGTAAAATGTAATCATAGTTTGATCCCTAACTAGAGTAACAAACCGTAAGCACTAAACATCATGAACAGTGACATACCACCAACTCCTGAAGTAATGTCCGCAGTATATTTTCCAACAATTGATTCTCATCTTGGACTAGCTTTGTTTGCTTCTGTCAAGGCCAGTAAAACAGACCTAGTTAGATCACACCAACCAAAAAAGCCAGAAGAGTTGACCATATGCAAGTTGGGCGAAAAAAGAGATAAACCCGCGTGTAATTTTTTACAAAACGTGATGCTTCTGGCAATTTATTCCAGTCATTGACATTTATATTATATAGTCAATATAAAGAAGTAAACTAGGGCTCTTTGTCCACAGTAGACACCACACAAGTTAGAGTGTGGAGCCCTTATCAGTCTTACATCATCAAGAGAGCTAGTCAAAGTAATTGCATGAATGAAGAGGAATCTCCCTTCCATCCAACTATTTTCTTCATCCACACTTTCAGGGCAAATATCTGTTTCAAATGGATGCTAATTTATGTCATAAGTCCTAAAATTTCCTTTTTTGCATTAACTATCCAAAGGTGACAAACAACAAAAACCATGTCTTCATATGCATTGCACAACTACTGCCCTACTGTAAGCACAACAATGACGTACGTAAGACAGGTACTTTTCCGTATCATTCCGATGTACAATCCACCATTTTATTAGGTCATATGAAAAAGCTGAAGGCTGAAGCTAGTATATGTTATGACGAGCCACGTTGAAACATTAGTTCCATTTATGTAGAAGGAACATTCAGCAACTACCTGAGGTTTTATCACTTCTTGGACCGTCTTGAGAGCGAAATTTTCAGGTGGCCCTGGCTCCAATATGGCCCTCCTTAGTATATCCTGATGGAAACAAAAATATAAGAATGCCAAAGAAAAAATACCCAAATTCAGTAACACAAACTAAAAGGATGAAAGCATGCACAAGCCAAATATTTAGGCTCAAAGCAATATAAGAGATGACAGACTCAGAACCCGTACAATTCAGAACAGGCTCAGACACGTGAATGCTTCTAATAACTGATAGCTCTATACCTCTTAGAAGGGACTTGTATGACGGACAATTACAATTAATAGAATTATGCACGAGGTTTTAAACTAAAATGATTCCCATTTCACACCCAGAATGGACCCCCGACTCACCAAAAAGCTAATCACATGCACTTTGTTAATCATCTCAAAACAGATTATGAATATGCCCCTAATCCACAATTCAAGGAGACTAGTCTGCGTATCAATGTTTTGGGAAGGAATCAACACATGATCGACGGATCTGTGGATCCATTGTTAGGGTGTGAAACACTTGTGTACCAAAACATGGTGAGTTCTATTAGTTATGATTGAATTCATGCTGTAGTGGCTAGGCGCATAAACTTTTATAAAAGGATACAAGAGCAAACCATTGTGCCAACCATTGTCCTGCTCATCCATCATACCATACAAACTTCGTCACAATAATTTAGCTCTAAATTGGAAAAAAGGTACTTATACAGCACAAAAACAGATTCCCACACGTACATGATAGCCAGCAATACACGCATAATGAGTTAAATTCAAAATGTTAATGCAATATACGAAGATAAACAGACAATATGGCCATGTGTAGATGAATAAAAACCCCTTAACTAGTTGCAGAAGCCCATTGAGCTCAAGAAAATTCAACTCCTCGTGAAACCTTTGTTCTTTTTCCAACCGTTCAATAAAATGAAGCAAACACTGTTGGATAACAACTCATCAGTTGAACTTCTTGGTTTTACAAACTTCAAATTAGGTATCTTATCTCCATCGAATACCCGTGTATCTGAACTATCCAGTGGATTCTACTACGTCTGCCTGGTTAACAAGTAACCTGATTTGTTAATCATCTCAAAACAGATTCACCTGCTATCTTGTACAGTGTATCTAATAGTCTACAAGGAGTCTAGGAACACAACTTCCAGACACAACGTGTTTGGAGCCATCCCATGTATGTGGGGCCAAGTGCATCAACCGAGTTTGGATCAAGATGTGGCTGAAGTTGAGTTCATAGCACTATTGCAGTCCCCAATACTCAAACTCTAATGGTTCCAAGACACTTCAGCAGTTATGTAGCCAAGGTAACTACGCTGGTATACAGGAAGCAGAAAAATAAGCAGAAAATTACAGTTCTAAATTTCCTATATTTTCGGCAACCAAATATATATAGCATTAAGGAGAAAGTAACAAGGGAGAAAACTGGCTTACCATATCGAAGATTTGAACCACGCGGCCTCCAAAACCAATCTGTATTACAAACTGAAGCCGAAATTTATAGTACTACCATAGTAGGTCTGAGACTCTGAAGCAAATTGCACAAGATAATTGAGATAACGAGTTAAGGCAGTCGTTCGAAGGAAATAGCCGAAGAGAGAGAGAGAGCCGGGGCAGCCCGGAGGGCATCAAACCCTGTATGGGATAATGGGCCGAACTACCGAGCCCCATTCTCTCTAAATTTTTTACTGTAAAATATATTTTTTGAATTTTTGTCAGATCTTTTAGTACTTTTTAATTAATTAACCATCTCAATAATGAGGAGTCTTAAAAGTAAAAAATTATGATGAAAAGCATAAAAAATTACTGAAATGAAAAGGCTAAACAAAAAAATTACGAAAAATAAAAACACTGCCTGACAAAAATTTAGGAAACATGGAGCAACCAAGCCCCGTTCTTTCTGATTTTTTTCTATTTAATTGTTTTTTCTTGAATTTTTTAGATTCATGTTACTTTTAATTTATTAACCGTCTCAAAAAAAAAAAGGAGCCTTAAAAGTAAATAATTATAACCTAAAGCATAAAAATTTACTAAAAACAAAACACACTGTCGAACCAAAAGTTCAAGAAGAATGCAGCATCTATATCAAACAAAGAATGACCGGCCCTTCCTGCAACTTATTTCACACACAATTTATTTATCTAGAAGAAAAAAAAAGTATTTCCGATAAGAAAATATATTCAACAGTTGTAAGAAACAGAAGCAAAAGTTAAAAATAGGTCAAACATAACAACTGTGTTTGGTTCACAATTTTGGATTGAAATTTTTGAGTTAAAATTTAAAAACATGTGATTGGATGAGTTGTTTTAAAAATGAGTGGGTCCCTATATCAGAGAGTCAGCAGAAAAGGAAAAAAGAAAAATTCATGGATTTTACTGTGCGGGTCTGGCAAGTGGGCAAAAGTTCTGCCACATCGTTTGATTTTGATTTTAGTTTTTTTTTTTTTTTAACTTAAAGCTGACGTGGGAAGTCCCACGTCGGAGCATGGGTTCCTTCGTTTCCAGGTCTCTAGACTTATTGAAAGTCAATTAAAAAAGATAGAGCCGGTCTTTGTTAGGACTTTTCGTCCCCACAACTTCAACATAATCTAATGGCCCATTTGGTTCGCACTGCTTATTTTTTGTTTATGTGCGAAAATTCGTTCAATCGTAAAAGACTATACCCATATTTTTTGTACTGCATTTTTTTTCCCCTCCAAAACAGAAAGTGTTCCTAAGGAACAAAACCCTGCAAAAGTGCATCAGATACCGGCAGAACTTGCATTTTTTATTTTTGGTACTTCGGAGTATGAGAATCTGCATCTGTTTGTGTTTGGATCACAGCTTGTGGAGGAATGAGAATCGATGATTTTAAAAAATAAAATAAACCATAAATACCAGTTCCTCACTCCCTTGTTATTTTCCTTTTCCTACCAAACACAGCATGAGGATCTATTCTTGATCCAAAACAGCAATTTGAGATAGGAGAGTTGAAAAGCGAAAATTAAGCAAAAATTCAGTGGGGGGGAAACCAGCATTCTTTGTGCAAGCACAAAGCCACCCATAGAAATGCATAAGCAAGCAACTGTCTGAATCCCACAATTTTTTTATTTATAATATAACTACTACCAATGACAGAGCAGTAAAACCATATCATCCTAAGCACTCATTTCCTCACAATCCCAATTTTGTTTCAGTCTTCTGTCAACAATAAGTCAGTTTAACAAACCCTTTCTCACTCAACACGAGAGCACGACGCGGTAACCAGACATATTTTTAGCCAACTATTTATATTTACTTTTAAGAAGCGAAAGCCTCACTAAGCAACCAAGGCAATGTTTGCTTCCTCAAGGACACAATCGACTTTCCCATTTTTTTACACAAGGAAATAGAAGCCATTTCTTCCCCTCTTGAGTCATGGAGGAGAAGAAGAAGAAGCCCATTCGAAGAAATGGCAACGGGCACCTCTAGCAGCAGTCCAGTACCCGCAACCAAAGAAGAAGCTCCCTTGCTTTGGACCAGGCTTACGAACCATCCCTTTGCTGCTTTTAACCCCACAGTAACAATAAGGGTGAATCTGTATCGGATGGTTATTATGCTGGTCCCTCAGCTTTTGAGGGTGGAAAGGAGAAAAGGAGTGGTGTTCCTGAGGCGGCTTCCATGGGGAGGAGTGGTCTGTGGATTGACACATCAGAGAGTTGGTGATTGAGAATTTGAAGCCCTTTTGCATGAGGAGAGCAAGTAAGCGGGCAGTGTTTTTGGCATCGTCAAGGCCACAGTGAGGGCGGCCCTGCCACACCAAGCCAGACATCTGAACTGCATCCTTCAGATTGCACCTCATGCCGCCAAAAACCTCATGGAAAGGAACCTTCAAGTTGATCCATCTGTTAAGATGAAACATTATTTATTTGTCATTTGACAGGTTTTGATACAAATATACAAACTTTTATGAACAGGGGTGGCTCTGAAAATTAAACTCAGTGGTGACCATGCATTCTTTAATCGGCAACAAAAGTACTTATGTCAAGCCCTCCCTATAGTTAATATCTTGCAAATTCTAGTAGATAACAAATTAAACTAAGCAAATATTTATCATCTAATAAATATAAGATACACTTTCCAAACCATATACCAACAGACAACTACAAGATAAACTTTTCAAACCATAAGCAGAAGACATAACATTCATACCATTGTTTCAAGAAGAAATACACACAAGTACACGAAATGTTTGACTTGTAAATACATTGGAAGGGCTACGCACATTTTGGAAAGTGAAAAGTAGACTTGGGCAGTTTTCTTGAACTTTGGCCCGGTATTAGGTGCGCTTCCTGAAGTTTTTGGACTAATGATACTGCCAAAGGGTTCACCCTAGATGGCCCAGTGCCAAAAAAAAAATGCCTCCCAAACTAAAAAACTACACCTATTCGGTTCTTTTTGTATCTCTTTCGGATACATCCTGCAGCTGCCCCTGATTTAGAACTAGATATATTTCTTCCAAAAACAAATTTCAAGTCAACAAATCAATCATTTACCGGTTGAAATAAGGAGGCTTTCGAATCTTCTTGTACCGGCACTCAGACTCCAGCATAACCCGACAATCCCAATTCGACCAAGTTACCACAGCAAAGTTGGTGTTCTTTATTCCCTTCTTCTCAAGCCACTTATCATGTCTAAGGAGAGCTTCGCCCAATGTAACACCTCTATCCACCTAGAACCACACAATCCAGCAAGAATAAGCTCAAGGTTCATAGTAGAACAATTGAGCAGAAACTGACAATAACAATTAAAAAGGACACTTGGGATTAGATAGGTTACAGAGAAACCAGTACATGGAAGTACATACATTGTGGAACAATTTTCCCAATATTTATCAACACATCTGTTAATTTCATCTCTAACGATAATGAGCATATTCTGCAACCTGATCTGTGTTGTATTAGAATGTTCCAGGACAATTATACTTTGCATGCTCCATTTAAAGAACAACAGCTTTAACTTTTTCAAATCATTTGTACTCCAAGCAATATAGACTCATCATAACTCACAAGAACAAGAACAATACACTTCTCAATATAGAAAAGCAAGTCCAAGCAACCACTCACTCCCATAGGCACAACTCGATACACCGATAGTAAGGTCCATGCACCACTTACTCTGTCATAGGCACACAAACAGTGGTACCATAATAAAATCCACAGATTCATGGTAATTGCCTTCAAAAAATATACTTAAAGAACTATCCAACAATTACATGTCACACAAACCAACTCTTGATGAACATAGTAAGACACTGATCTTTCGCTGGAATACATGACTCAGCCTTCAACGCCAAGTAATGTTTGCAATTGTTTCCATTCATGGCCTTTGGACTTTCTTAAAACCCACTTGCATTTATTAACAACAAAACAAAGCAAGATTGGCCCAAACATGACTTAGACAACCACTACATTAGGAAAAAAGTTAACTTTTCCCCAACATAAAAGCTGGAATAAAACAAGAAAACAAGGCAATAAAATGAATGTTGGTTACTGACTATATACTCAATAACCTGTCATAAACATGTACCGAACAAATGAAACTTGCAATGAAATTAAAACTGAAAGAAAGCATAATCAAATAGCAACAACAATTTATATAACATACAGCACCATATTAAAGAAACTGACACAATATATCTGACATAAAGCTGATCAATCTCTCAAGTGAGAGTGAACTCAGATACAGATGGTAAATTTTTCATTCATTAACCTGTCTTTAACTTTTCTCTTCATGAGGCATCATAACTCAAAGGTTTTAATGCAGATATATTCCAATTTGGAACTTTTCTGATCCCAAAATTACAAGCTTCCCACTTCACCCTGAATTGGAAAGATTTGAAGATAAACCTTTTTATGTTATGACTGGTTCACCAACTCTTTCCAAATTGTAGAAAGACAGCTGACTTTGCATCCGCATTAACAAATTAAGTCCATTCTATTTGCGGATTCTGACTCCAAATTTTCCAAATTTCACCACATTCAAACTTTTTCCGAACTTTTCATCTAGCTTTGAACCAACTCAAGGTTGGTCATCCCAACCGGAGTTCTGCAAATTTTATCTCAAACAGGACAGCGCTGGAAGGTTTATGTACCAAAACTAATCAACTATAGGTGTACATAACTACCCAAATATAACTTTTGCTAGACAAAGTGCACCAAATAGACATGTATAAAGAGTTCCATTTCTTTAAGCAGCAAAAAAGTAGTGTGGAGACAACCCTTATGAGCATCAGCGAATCATAATGAACCAACCTGAATTTGCTGGATGCCCGTGAGATCCTTGCAGAAATTGCTCAGGAGCTGGTTGCATGTGGGACGCACATATGTCTGGAAACAAGCTTCCAATTGCCCAGTAACACTACTCACTATCACAGATGGAAACTCAATTATCTCCTGGGGATGAGGGTTCCTTTCTTTGTCACATGTAGCCTCAAAATCTATAACCACAAAATATTGAAAATCTTGGAACTGGTGCTCATAAGGGTTACTTTGCTGGAAGTAATTGAATGGGGCACATTGAAGACGGTTATCCACCAGGACAGGGTAAAACTGGCTCTCAAAAACATTCAATTGGCACTGCTGCACATTATTAGAGTCCGAGTGGAAGGTTGACCATGAGCCCAATTCATTAGGGTTGGTAAGCTTTCTATGAAATCCATTGGCAGATTCAAGAGATTCGCTTTTTAATGAGTGATCTCGATCCACAGTATTCCCACCTGGATGATCATAGACTTCATCTTTGAGCTCTGGCAAACCTTCAATGGGAATCCCATTGCACTGCAGATTGTAAGGGTATCCCTTGATCTGGAGGCATTTCACAGATGCCCCACAGTTACTTTGCATAATTTCTGCTGTAGAAAAATCGACGGAAAATAGTAAATTAGAACATCGAACTTGTGGAGAAGCCCCATTATCAACCTAGATGATTAACTGGTTTTCACATTCCCTATACAAATAATAGAATCCAGCACCAGTATCTCCGGTATAAAAGTAAGACATTGGATCTGGTAGATCTCAAGATCTTCAGAAGTCTCTAAAGAATCAAATGGATTGAAGTAAATGAAAGAAATTTTGAAGTCAGAATCTGAGCAGAACGAGTTCCTTTCCACACTACCAAAACAATGCAGCTAGCGATTGTAGAAAGTTAAAGACTTCAAGTCTTTTGGTTTCCCATACTTATGACAGTCAAAAAGTCAGAGTTTATATTGGTTTTGGGTGCAACTAGTCAGTCTTAAATATGCTAGCTAATAGCTAGTACTTTTAGACTTGACAAGGAAGCATGCAACGTACCTAAACATGCAGGGTTCTACATAAGAGCTAAGAAGTCATGTAATAGTCAGTCTTCCGTTGAATTAAAAATTGCCTATTACAGAGATTATCCTCTCTTCCGCCCCTTTCAGAATGATTACAAGCTTGGTTTGTTTATTTGCATCTCCAGGATCTCGAATCAGATCTGGATAAGTTGATTGGTTATAGCAGTCCATTCTTGCTGTATTAGTTGGTTTCAGACCCGCTGACCTTACCTGCTGAGGTTTCATTCCACTGTATTTGAAGAGAAAAATGCAATATGTGAATAAAAGATAAAGGAGAGACCACAAAAAGAAGGAAGTTATTACAGATTTTAACCCATGGAAGTTTAATGATCTTGTAACAATTTTTGGAATGCGTTTGGACAATTCTCGTGCAGAGAGTTGCGCCCAGAGAGTTGTCACCTTGTAGGCAGTTGATTGGACTCTGCCTCCATAGTACGATGAATATCCAGAGGACGGTTCACTAATCACTATTGGATGTGATTCTAATCACCAGATGAATTCTAAAGCTTTGATACTTGCTCTAGAGATAATTTCTGTAACGTAAAGGTGAAACGGATGATGGAGTTGAAGAAGCTAGTAATGAAATGATTGGTAACCTGAGGTCATGCAACAGAACCATCCCTATAGTAATATAATCTCTTTTGGCCAGAATTCTAAAAAATAAAAAATAAAAAATAAATAAATAAACAAGGTTGATGAAGTCTTGAGCTAGCAGATATTCGTGCATGGGAATATTAAAGGTTATCGGTGTGAAATATCGGCGAGAACTTCAAGACAACTTGACTTTTGGTGTGGCCTCACAGTCCCATTGCAAGTTGTTGATAGACAAGTATTAAGAGTCCAAAAATGTTGCATCCAGAGATAGTTACAGTTGAAAACCTTTCAAGGCTTTTGGTTTACCCATCCTACGAGAGAGAGAGGGGTAGAGAGAGAAAATGTTACCCATCCTAGGGTTTCCCTCCCCCAGCTGCCACCACCCTTCCCTCCTCCACCTTCCTCCTCATTGTGGATTCGGGTTGAGACCCTCTTTCTCATTGAAGTGAGAGAAAAGATTCCTTTTTCCCTTTATTTTTGAATTGACCACCAGTGATTTGAGACGGATTGGACGAGCGATGGCAAAATGAAAACAGGTGGCGATGGCAGTTGGCATGTATGAGTTTAAGCTTGATATAAAGAAGAGTATTTCCAATACCACATCCATGAAAGGAGGGTTGATTGAAATACCAAGACTCATTTTTTCATTTATTCGTTTTTGTATTTTGTGTAGATGTTCAGGCCTTTGGGTCTTCTTCTATGTTTCCTTACTTGGTTTTCTTTGTAGTTTATGTTCATGTTTTGTCAGGCCTATGGGGCCGGATGGTTTGCAT
The DNA here is from genome assembly GCA_014282245.1 of Rhododendron simsii. Lineage (NCBI taxonomy): Eukaryota > Viridiplantae > Streptophyta > Magnoliopsida > Ericales > Ericaceae > Rhododendron > Rhododendron simsii. Next base: position 7,507,124 of record CM024959.1, on the reverse strand, counting down.
GTTGCTTTCATCCAAGGTTATCAATACTATTCTGTACTGGCCGGTACATACCGTTTTGACAAGTAACCGGTACCCTAACCCCCCAATACCATCCCGAACCCAATACCGGTCCTTACCGCTTGGTACTGGCCGTACCGGAAAATACCGGCCGAGACAAGGTTACCGGTAATTTCATCCCGAATTTTGCAGATCTGGGTAATTTCGTAATAATCTCTAAATGACGTCCTGAAACCGTATTTTCACCTCAAAACCATGTTTCTAATAACCCTAAATGCTATATTCACGCCTCATCGATCAGGAATCAGGGAGTCTTCGACCCTAATCTCACCCACGGCGACGGTAACAATTGCAGGTGCCTCTCTCTCTCACGGCAACAAACCAGGTTTGGGCTGGTTTGGAACTTTGGATTGGATTTACAAGTTCTTTGCTGCACCCCTAAGTTAATACTGATATAAAAGGATATGTCTCCTTATTATGATAGTGAATCCGGTAGTGAATCCGGTGCCATTATTGGGTATTGAGTTCTTTGCTCCGTAGATTATATGAAGCTGAATGCATTCTGTTGGTGCACAATATATCCGAAAAACTACGTCTTATGACTTGTGTTATTGTTAATAGAATTTTTCTGCGCGATTTATACACTTGCAATGTTTGATTTTGGACTCCAAATGGTGAATCATATTGTGAAACCAAAACGTCTGCAGATGAAATTACTTTAGTTCTTTTATATAGATAGATATTGTAGTAGGTGAGGCTTTGTTTGTTTTTCAAGAAGCTTACCCAGTCCCCTAACTACGGTAATAAAGCCTTAAACAGTGGAATGCTCCAGATTTCGGCTGATTGGAAGCACATTTGAGAGAGTTATGGCTATTTCCTAGTAATTTGATGTATTTCCGAATCACGAGCGTGGAAGGTGCTTGAACTAAGATGTAGTTATGAGGTTCATTAGGAATGAAGTTACCTACTTGGCTTCGGTGATTACTTAAGCGATCTGTATATTTTAGTATGTATCATGGGCGGGCTATCATAGGGGTTTAAGTTTGTGAGCCCTTCTCTCCGTATTAAGCTTTGGTCTTCAGATTCTGAGCTTTCTTTATTTTTATTGCTTTTAGTGGGTTCCAATCAGATTGTGCTTGTGGTTTTAGTGGATTCCATACTCATACAGATTCTCAGATTATATGGGCGCGCATTTCAGATTACTTTAGGTTGGATCTAATGTTACAAGCTTTATTTTTTTTATAATGTCTGTTAAATAGTTCAATAACTTGGTATTTCAGGAACAATGAAGACAATGTCTTCAGGTCCATCAATGACAAGTGATCATGCTTCTAATCATACTCCATCAATGACTTCAACTGCCGCAAAATTTGATGACCCTGCTTGAACTTATGGTAAATTGGTTTTGGGTAAAAAGAATAATACCATATGCCTCTTTTGTAATAAGCATCTTAAAGGTGGTGGAATTACACGATTTAAACAACATCTTGCCGGAGTGAAGGGACAGGTGGAAGCTTGTAGAAATGTGCCGATGGATGTAAAATGGCAAATGAATCAAATGCTTGAAGGGTATAAGCAAGACAGAGAAAGAAGGGAGAGAATTAGCAAAGCGGTTGGAGAAAGAGCTTCCTATCAAGCTTTGGATGAAGAGGAGGAGGAGTCTTTACTTGATAGAAGAACTTCCGGAGATGGGACTAAAAAGAAAAGAAGTAAGACAATTGGTGGTTTTTTTGCTCCAAGAACAATGCCGGGTGGCCAACCTCCTATAAAAAGTGCATTGTCATCTAAACAAACCATTGATGAAGCAAGAATGGCAGTTGCTCAATGGTGGTATGATACTAACATTCCATTTAATGCGACTTTATCTCCGTATTATCAACTGGTGATTGATGCAATGCTAGCCATTGGACCGGGCTTCAAGGGTACTTCATATCATGGCATGAGATGCCCTCTCCTGAATAATAGTGTTCGTGAAATTAAAGAGTATCTTCTTGAACTTAGAGAGCTATGGGCAAATTATGGATGTTCAATTATGTCTGATGGATGGACAAGCCAAAATCAAACTCCAATTATAAATTTTCTTGTTTATTGTCCTAAAGGGACTATGTTTTTGAAGTCAGTTGACACATCGGGGCTTGTTAAAGACGCAGATACACTGTCTGGTATTTTTTGTGAAATAGTTGAACTAGTGGGGCCAAGTAATGTTGTCCAGTTTGTTACAGATAATGAGGCTGCCTACAAAGCGGCAGGAAAGAGGTTACAAGCACATTATGGATCCTTCTATTGGTCTCCTTGTGCAATTTCTTGGACTTGATGTTGGAGAATTTTGCAAAGCCTCAACACTTTCCGCACATAGATGCTACCATCCAAAAGGCTAAAAAGTTAACATTTAAGATGTTATGAATATTATATAGTTGATATGCTATGAATATGAATCTTATCAATTGTGATTATTACTTTTGTAGGTAACTCGATACATTTACAATCATGCATGGGTTCTCAAAACAATGAGGAAAGACTTCACAAATGGTAGACTTGTGTTGTCACTGCGTCACAAGGTTTGCTACAAACTTTTTAAGTCTTCAATGCCTTCTAAATTTCAAGAAAGAGCTTAGTCAAATGTTCACTAGTGACAAATGGCTTGGATCTAGATATGCTAAATGTAATGTTGGAAAAGAAGTTGCTAAAATTCTTTTGGAGGATAGAGAATTTTGGTCTAATTGTCAAATTGTGGTGAAAGTTAGTGAACCTTTGGTAAGGTTCTCCGTCTAACCGATGGTGACGAAAAGCCTGTAATGGGATACTTGTATGAAGCAATAGTAAGGCAAAAGAGACAATTAAAGTCAGGTTGAACAATAGGCTCTCTTTGTATGGCCCATACATTCAAGTGATTGATGCTAGATGGGATAGGCAACTTCACAACCCTCTTCATGTTGTTGGTTGCTTTCTCAATCCCGAAATATATTTTAGGCCTTCTTTCACGAAGAAAAAGGAAGTTGCTCAAGGAATGATTCAAGCTCTTACAGTCTTGGTGTCGGATGAGCATTTGCAAGACCAAATAAGTGCACAAATTGAGGAATAGTAGCAGGCAACAGGTGACTTCAATATGCCCCTTGCTATTCGTCAACGAAAGAAACTACCTCCAGGTAATCTTTTCTCTTTCAGTATGCCTATTTTATCTTCCAAGTTGCTAAATTTTTATCTAGTAAATTGTTAAGTTTTCAATCTTTTAGTTTCACGGTGGGAGCAATTCGTAGGTTTAGTTCCAGATTTACAAAAGTTTGCTATTCGAGTACTTAGCCAATGTTGCAGTGCAACTGGATGCGAAAGAAATTGGAGTACGTTTGAGTTTATCCATTCTAAGAGGCGGAATAGACTAGAGCACAAAAGACTCAATGATTTAGTCTATGTGCGTTATAATTTGAAGCTTCAAGAAAGGTAATTGTTTCAAAAGTTGTTACTCAATTTTTATTTAATATGCAAAATGGATCTTATAAATTGTGATAATTACTTTTGTAGGATTAGTAGGCGAACGAAAGATGCACTCGACCCGATTAGTCTTGAGAACATAGATGTGTTGGATGATTGGGTGAGTGAAGAGCCTAGTCTACTTGACGAAGAGGATATTGCATGGGAGATTATTGAACCACCATCTTTAGAGGCATTGACGTTAGATGATCAGGAGCCGCTGATGATTTTCCAAATGAGAACGAGAGCCAGTATGATTATTGGGACATTGGAGGACACAATGATCCTTATGTTTATGTTGAATGACAACCTATGTTTTTTTTAGATGTCCTTCTTAAGTCCCTTTTAGTGAACTTTGCATATGTTTTGAGATGATGGATATGTACTTGACATTGCGTATGTCTTGCGGATGCTCTTGGAAGTTGGAACTTTTTAATGTTAATTTGAAGCCACTTATGTGAATTTTGTTGTCTTAATAAAGGTATTTTATGATGAATTGCATGGTATGGGGGATTTTTTTGAATTATAATTATATATAATTATTATATATATTGTAGTTGCGGTAAATCCGAAACGGTACCCCGTATTTGACCGGTATTGGTACATACCGTACCAGTAGGAAAACTGGTACCCTAGCCGGTACGGTATTCAGAACGTTGCTTTCATCAATATAAACTGAAGTTCTTCATCCTAAAAGAAAAGGTAGTTGAGAGGTTAGAGTCCTATGTGGCTTTTAAATGCATCTAGGAAGTCTTACATATGCTAGCTATTATTTTTTGACTTAGCCTATACATGCAAGAGTCTAAAGAGTCAGTCTATTGCTGAAGTAAATCATCTATTGCAAAGACTAATCTCTCTTCAGCCCTTCTAGCGATAATTAAAGGCCCTTCATTTGTATATTTGCATTTCAAGCATCTCCCAACAAATGATGGCATACCATGGCATGGCATACCATGGCAGGATATGCAACTCGATAATTAAAGGCCCTTCATTTGTATATTTGCATTAAAGGCCCAGTGTGTCTACAATAAGCCTTAAAAATCCACCTCTGGGATGGCATACCATGGCAGGATATGCAACTCGAAAAACAAATGATGGTACTATGTCGTCACTCAAGATTACAGAAAACTTCATTGCACCTCTTGGGCTTATTGTTATTCATGTCAAATTGAATTGCATTTGATCGCTTGCACTAATCGAGTAAAGAAAGGGGCTGGTCTCATGGTCGAAGAGGCAACTTGTTTTTGCTTACTCTCGTTACTCTCATTGCATTGAGTTTCCTTCTTTAAGTCTAGCGTGCAAGCTCTTCCCTGTGGGGTTCAATTACACATTAATAGAAGGCCTTGTCAAGTGGTTGCCTTGGGTAATTGTAGCTCTCGTGATAATCATCTCACTTATTCGGATTTCAAGCTTCTAACACAGAATATCATCTTCTAAGTTAGGGATCGATGTTGGGTCGCTTCTCTAAGATTCTCTTGAATTGGTAGGTCAGCAAGTTTTGATATGTGGCATCCTGTATGCATGATTATATAAATTGATTTGGTCTTCACATTGATAAGTAGGGCTCAATATGTTCTCTCCTTCTAGTTTTGCTTTAGCTATAGTACTACCCCTCCACCAGAATTCATAAAACAAAGCCCAAAAAAATAAGAGAGAAACAAGTCATTTGCATTATACTGCCACTCAAGCTAACAATGGTGGTATATGATGCTACACAATCGAACCAAAAATATGAACTTCACTATAGTTACCCAAACAATGAAAATAAAACTTTAAGGCTTTAGCAGCTACGAGTCTCAAATTATGCAACATCTTGAATTAAGTCCTTAAACTTTTTCTTTTTTTTATAAGTAAATAATTATATAAAAGAAGACATTAAGGGAATGTCACTAGACTCACCACCCGTGTACAAAAAGGCGACAAGACAAAAAGGCCCTATACACCACCGTTTGAATTAAACAACTCAAACCAATCTAGAAAATGATCAAGGGAAGGATTACATTCTCCCTTGTCCCGGTTGTACAAACTACTAACCACAAAACTTTTAATTTTAAACAAAGGCTTTTCGACCCCTTTGAAACATCTCGAATTCCTCTCACACCAAATAGTCCGTATAACACAAAGAGGAATCATAACCCATACACGCTTTCTCTTCTTACCCACTCGAGCACCCCTCCAAGCGATCAAAAGCTCCGTGCCTCCATAACATTTCTCGACATAACCCATTGTAACCCAAACCAGGATAATACCCCGGACCAAAGTTCTCATGCCACCGAGCAATGGATGAGGAGGTGATTCACCATCTTGGTGATCAACTTCAGATCACCTACCTGGCTACCTTCATATATTCAGAAGAGTTACAGGAACAGTCCCAGACAAAATCTGATTCTTCTAGAACAGTACTTAAATATCACCTCCAAAACTAGTACTACTATATAGCATGGGCAACCTTTACACTACTTCCTAATTGAATTTGAGGTGGATGCTTTAACGATCCTATGCATCAATTGGAACACGCTATCGAAACTTCCCACCTCCATACAAGAATACTCCATAATCTAGATAGAAGCCAAAAGTACTCTATATCTTAGTATTCTAAACAAGCCTCTAAGATATTTATAGCACCTATACAAGTATTGAGTGCTTTACAGTCTTCTAGTAAATTACAACATAAGTCTCAAGCACCTCAGTACTTCTTGTGAGGGAATTCTGGAGGATTCTGCATGCAGTTGCCGCCCGCAGACTTTGGCATTTGTTTTGCTTGTTACGAGATGAAAGATTGCTTGATTATGCGTATTAAAAAAAGAACTTTTAAATACATAACAGCATTCCAAATGAGGCTGCGTGCAAGACTTTGGAAATCTAAAACTCATGGGGTCTTCCGCAAATCAAATTCATATCTTCTCAAAAACTACATGATTCCCCGTTCATTAGTAGTTAGGAAGCACTATTCTCTCAAGTATTCGAATTATGGGAAAATTTGCTTCACTCTGTCAAAAATTATGATCCCATTGAACACAAATCCCGGTCCACATAAACCCTCCAAATCCCCCTGCATAGAGCCAAATCATCCAATCGCCCAATAAACAAGTTCCAAATTTTGACCAATTTTCCCAATCTGATGCCAATTCGAAGAATAAAAACATATGAAGGAAATAAACCAGTCCAATACTAGCAAAAGTCGGGTCCCTCAAACCTACTCGATCAACATCCTAATCTTCTTTTGGATGGTTGAACAAATCTTAGTATTGTACTTCATTGAGTCAACCCAATTGAAAAGCACTTAACCCACTTAACCACTAGGATAGAAAAATGTTTATCCTTAAGATAATAATTTCAGAACTGCGTTGTTGTTATTTAAGCTTCTCGCAATTCGGGGTTACACAAACAAACAAACACACACACACAAACTGTAGCCGCCCCTCGGTACAAGCAACCAAATCTAAAATCTTGAGATCTCAAGCCGAGAGCGCGCGTACCTTTATGCTCTAAGGCAATCATGATCTTGTTTGTAGTTGAGATCCACAAGCAAGTACATCAGATCTTCCTTTAATAATTCTCACCTGCAACCCAATCAATCAACCGAATTCAACAAACCCCAATGTTTACAGAGTTACACCAACTAAATGCATCTCTATATATCGGTTCAGTGTATGTGCAGAGTAGAGAGAGAGAGAGAGAGAGAGAGAGAGAGAGAGAGAGAGAGAGAGCGCGAAGGGAGTACCTGTGCTGATCTGGTGAGAAAAAGGAGCGAGAGCGTTAGAGGGTGCAAAAGCATGCGAGCAAATAAGTCGTGGTTATATATATCGGGGGCGATGATAACGCCAGTGGGAGATCACTTTTACCAGATCGAAACTGCAATTTATAACTGCTTCGACAGAGGTACTTTGTTCTGGCCCGAGAGACAATCGTACTGGCGGAATGAAATCGAGGGATGTGGCAGTTGTACTGAAGTGGTGTTGCGAAGACCGAGGGTTCAAAGCGGAGTGGGAAAGCATCGTGTGTGGAGCCCAGCGAAAAGCCTGTGGATTGGCGGTGACACGTATATCTTGTGCGTGACTATTGGTAAAACTTTATGCTGATGTGGCTTTTTTACTAGGGTATTGGACGGTGGGGATGTGATTGGAGGGTGATTTCGGAGGGATCTCCCGAAAACATCCGTGCCGTGCGGCAAGAGGTTTTCGGCAGTTGGTGTGATTTTTTTAATTTTAAAATTTAACGGTCAGATAATTCTTTGGCACAGAGGCACAAGAGTTTTCGGTACGGAGAATCCTACCTCACTTCTGGGAGCCCTGTTACGGGTACATCATTTGATGTACACCAAGTTTCATGGGACCCAATTTGAGATTGAGCTCTGCTATTCGCAGGGACGATTCGCAGGGAATCATGCAAGAAAAAATGCGCTTGGGCTCATTCTGGGTCTCACAAAAATCTAGAAAAATATCTATAAATTTTTGAATATTAATTTATGAGGCCCTGCAAAAAATCAGCTCTAACGGATACCGGTAAGTATTACTTTTGGTTTCATACGAGCGAACTGAACAGTTTCGTTCCTACGAATCCAAAAGTAATACTAACCGATATCCGTTGGAGCTGATTTTTTACAGGGCCTCATAAATTAATATTCAAAAATTTATGAATATTTTTCTAGATTTTTTTGAGACCCAGAATAAGCTCAAGCGCATTTTTCCTTGCGTGATTCCCTGCGAATCGTCCTTGCGAGTAGAATTTCCGTTTGAGATTCTATACAAATGTTCAGAATCACTCAATTTTTTAATGTATTATTTAAAGTCTTTGTATAAAGTTAGCCCAATCGAATGTCGGTAGAGACTTTATCAATTCTTTGCTCAATTTATTATCAACAAATTGGACATAGAATCAATTAAATTATTACCGATATCTTTAAACAATTTTAAACAAAATAGAACGACTTCAATAATTTACGTGGAACTTCAGACTGGGTCATATGAAATGCAATGTCCACTTGGTTTTATTGGATTCTGGTGCAAAAAGGGTGAGAGAGAGTACGCGAACTTCAGGGTGGGGGGTGTGGGGTTTGGCGTGAACCCAACAACTTGGCTGGTGGGTTTGGTTGGGTCAATAATTGGATTTCCAAAATTCAGGCTAGTTGATATTCGACTCGAAAAATACTTTTTAAATAACTTCGATTTTTCTTGAAAACATTCACTTTGTTTGGTTCTTCTCTCATAAATAATCTCTTTAAAACTTTTGATTGCTTTATCATCCGTGTTTTTTCGTCTTTAGTAATTTTTTGTCAAAATTTTTTTTTGTTATATACATAGTGGATCTCTATTCAAAAGTAAAAGAGTTTGTCAAAATGTTAAAAAATTTACTAAAGACAAAAAAATACGCAAATCTATAAAACTTTTTTTATCTCAAAATTGCAAACCAAACAAATTGATTATATTTTTCTTCTTAAAATTAGGACTTTTTTTTTATCATAAAATTAGGACATTGACTCTCAAGATAAACAAACACCCAAACACACAACTGCAAAAGCTTCTCCGCCTTCTCTCCTCTAACGTCTTAGCAATAGGAGAGCGTCAGATACCTCTCCAAACATCCGATCCAAATCAAATTGGATTGAATCTGGTATGTGTTCCATTAACGGAAGAATGGAGGACAATATATGGTTGAAATGAAAGGTGTTGATGAGAGATTTCAACAAAAATAACCACTCTTGTCTTGTAATCTTACCCTCTATTTGGAACTTGAGGGAATTGGGGGGAAAAGAAAAGAAAGTAGAGAAAAATGAGAGGGAAATGAATGAAAAAATTTACTATTCATACAACTTGAATTTGTTATTTTTCTCTAAACCAAACAATGGGAGAATTTTTTTTTTTCTTTTTCATATGTTCTGAACAAAGCCTTGGTTCCTTCTTAGAGTTTCTACTTTTAAGGAGACATGAAATAATGACATTTAAATTCAACTTGAAAGACAAAAAAATTCCCACATTGCATGTTTCATTCTCCCTTTCAAATATTTTCATTCTCCCTTTCAAATACTATATCGATAACCATTACCAAGAAAGCACTTCTAAAAGCTACTGTGAGTTTCATAATTGGATGATGCTATGGTGTCCCCGATCATTTTGGAAACACCGTAATTTTTGGCATAATTTTACCATTATGAGTATAACTAAAACCTATTAAAAGTATAACATAACCCAAACAAGGCATAACCAAAGAATATCCAAAAAACCAACCAAGGCGTAACCAAACCCAACTAAGGCATAACAAACAAGTTATGCCTTGCTATGGTTTTGGTTATGCCTTGTTATGATTTTGTTATGCTTGTAATGAGTTTTGATTATGCTCATAATGGTTTTGTTATGCCAAAAATTACAGTGTCCCCAAAATGACCGGGGACACCGAAGTCATTCCCTTCATAATTATTACAAGAAAAAATCTTATTCACGGAGGAGTCGTGAATAAGGTTTACGGCTCTCAATCTCGTCCATCCAAAAGTGTTTTGAACGACTGAGATTGCCCGGAACCGTAAATAACTTTCTCTCCTTGTTACAAACCTTTCAACGAAAAAAGAATTAAGACATCCAAAAAATGCAAAGATGGATTAACAATTCCTGAGGTTGGCAGTAGAAGAAAATACCACAAAGAATTCATAAGGAGCAAAATACCTACAAAGAATTCAATGAACACTGAATCATATCTTTACCATGAGCGCAAGGCTGTAGCAATTTACGCACACCCATTAACGGCTTGTGGTCCAGTGAAAAAATTCACTACAGTGGAAGCCATGGCTGCCAAACTGGCAACTGGGTTTTCTCCTTCACAAGAAAAACCGAAGCTTTCTTTCTTCCTCACCGAGCCTTGTTCTGATAGATTCGACCACTGCTGCCCACAGCCAAAGATCCACCAGCCAATCAATTGGTGTAGAAAAACTCTCATTTGACAGGCGAGGTTGAGTTCGTTGTGGGGCGGGGGGGCTATGTATTTTGGGCGTGGCACCAGTACAAACTCCCGCTTGACAGGCGAGGTTTCACAAACGACGTCGCCGTACTAACCTGGCATTTGAACGCTGGATGTTCTTTGAAACGACGTCGGCCGGTTTCATACATACTTCGCGACTTCAAACTGAGAAGTCTCTTAACGACATCAACGACTCGTTTGATCAGAATTGTAAAGTCATTACAGGTTTTTTCGTTGATCGAAACTTCTCAAATTGTAGAGCTTGTAAATTAGATAAATCATGGGGATGACCATGTTAATCGAGTACACGATGCTACATAATCGGAGATAATTTTGGTGAATTTGTTTTCGTAAAAATAGATTTGGCCACACTGGATCAAATCCAGTACATGCGAAGTCTTTTAAACAACATCAACGCCTCATTTGATCGGAATTGTAAACTGATTACAGGTTTTTTCGTCGATCGAAATTGCTCAAATTGTAGAGCTTGTCAAGTAGATAAACCCTGTTGATGACCATGTTGATCGACTATATAATGCTACCCAATCGGAGATGATTTTTGTGGATTTCTTTTTGTAAAAATAGATTTGGCCACACTGGATCAAACCCAATAATAATGGCATAAATTCACTCCGACGGTCAGACGGCGAGGGAGGGGGAGGAGCCAAGTCTGTTCTCGGATTTCGGATGTACCGGAAAAGAAAGAAAAGAAAATGGATTTGCTGCCTCGAGACTGCATAACAGGTCTCTCTCTCTCTCTCTCTCTCTCTCTCTCTCTCTCTCTCTCTCTCTAATCTTTATTAGCCCTTCGTGGAAATTTTCATGGTCACTTGAATTTGTCACTATTCATTCAATTGATGTATCACTCACTTGATGTGATGATGCTTGTATCACTCACGGATCATGAAATTGCTGCTCCATATCCAGTTTAAATTGAGGCGATTAAGTGTCGTCAAGTATTTGATTATTGTATTAGAGTACAGGCTTTTGCGAGCGCTGGTTTTTGCTGGAGATTTCAAGTTCTGAGAATGCAAAAGATTGCTTTCACATTTACCCCCAAAAAAAGAAAAAAGGATTGCTTTCAGATTGAAAATCATCCCTTGGATTATGTACTGTGAACTTCCATTGTTCCTTCTATATAGTAATTACTAAGACGTCCGGGCACACGCGATGCAAAAGTGTTTACCGAGGCATGATGCATATGCATCCTTTGTGTTTACTGGGGCTCGCATATTCAAATTTCAAGCTAGAGTGTTCACAGAGGCTTGATGCGTGTGCATCTTTTGTTAGTTGCTATTGTATTGCTTGTTGCTATTGTGTGGTTGTTCTGAAGTCTGGTCGTAGCAGGAGGGATTTGGTTGCTTTGTTAGATTGTTGTGTTGATAGGGGGAATGCTTCTTAGCACCAAGCTACAATGTACAACAGGCCTGTAGTTTTTAGCTTTCAAACTATCGCAATTCTCATGAAAGGCATCTCTGACCCTTACTAAAACTTTCCTTCAGATCCAAACATCTAGTAATAGAACCACTTGGTTGATTTTGTTGCTTTGAGTAATTTAGCATGTTTTTTCCAATTGTTTCCTTCTGATTTTTCCAATCGTGTTTACCCTTCCGGGCTCTTATGTCTTCTTGCAGTGAATATAGGCGCTTGGCCCAACTACGTAATTGCCCTTGTTGGACTTTTTGAGTTTTCCAAATAGGTCCTTTTCCATGTCGTTATTTTGTGCATATTGAGGGTTTTTCTGCTGAGATGGAGAGCTGATAATTGTTTTACGATGGGATGTATCAGAGATGCTCAGGCTTGTGTGTCTAGGAGTGCAGGTGATGCATGATTTGGGCGACGTCTTAACATTGTCTGCTTTAATTGCCTCGGGCTTCCTTTGTCAGACCCTCAATTTCTTTTGTTCTCTCTCTCCTTTGCACTGCAAATCGGGTGAGTTTGGTTCTTGTTCGAGATTTGGGCATTCTGATGTGGTATTTTCTGCCTTCGCAATGGCAGCTTTGTTACATTTATGGTGTCTCGCGTTTGTCTGCTTTTGCACCTCAATGCCTTCAATATCGCAGAAGAAAAGAAGGGAAATAGTAAGAATTTGGGTATTCCTAAGCCTCTGATTTTCTATTGTGAGTGTTTCCATGTTGCATGAGTTACTGGTTATCAGGAATTGATCTGCCAAGCCATTGAATCGTTTGAGGACCTCTTATTTAGCGAAGAGGAGTCAAAGAAGAACGAAAAAGATAAGAAGAGAGAGAAAATCAATCTACCTGATATTTCATTTGGATTGTCAATTTAGGGTCTTTAAACCATATTCTCTCCAAATGCTTGCACTGGGTATCCTAATGGAAATCGTATGGCTTGAGGTCTTTTCCTGGGTGTATGATTGTCACCTGTTCTTGGGTTTTGAACTTGTGATAGAAAGTTAGACTTGGTTGCGTTATCTCTCAGTTTAATTTCGTTATGTTATCTCTCGGTCTGATTTGTGATCCCTTCGTGAGATGTGAGTTTTTCCTCCAGTTGATTTAGTTTGACCTTCATTCGATTTTCCTTTCTGTTAACATCAATTTTTTTTTATCCATTTCAAAAATGCTTTGCCTTTGCAGCAGTTAACTTGGTTGAATGAATGGATGTCCCAGTTATTGAGGCAAAAATTGCATGCTACCAGAAAGAAAATGCATAAGAAATTATGAATGCTCAAGCTTGTAAGGTTACCTTAAGTTAGGTAAACTCCTATTGTCACGCTCTGAAAATGTTTCATGTGGATTTTCCTATCTCAAGCTTGTGACACCTTCTGCATAATTGTCTTTGACTATTCTTATTCTGGTTAATGTTAAGACAGGCTGAAGAATATGTGGAGGCAGCATTCGCTGCAAGTAATGGACAACCTGATAATGACGCAATAAGATTTCTTGTTTTGGCTAGTTAATAAACATGCACTCCCTGCTAAAAGTCTTTCTTCCGCGACAGTAAGTAGCACTGCAAGTTCTCAACCATCTTTCTTGAGACCGTGTAATTCCATGCCTCCATGGATAGGGAGGTTGTTATACCGTGCCTTCATGTTTTGAAGTATTTTTAATTTAGCAACTTCGAAAAGATAGGTCACTGTGTATTGGTTTATGTCAATTAGTATTGCCATCATTACACAACAACATTGTTGTAAGAGGACGTGAGATGTGGATTTTGACCTAGTCTTTTCAAGATTGTTTCTATACATTTTGCTCTGATGAAATCACATGTTCTAAACTATATTTCCTTTTGCCAGCAGAGCTCTCAAGAAGGGTTTCGTGTTGGCGCACAGGGGTATGCACCTTCACTTCCTAGGGGTGCGATTGCTCAGCCGCGGCCAACAGGCATGGCTCCATAAGTCCATATCCCTTTCCGACTGGGTCGGATCCTTATATGCAATTGTACGGTGTTGCTGATGAAGAAATGATCAAACTTAGAGCAGAAAGAAGGGGAAGGGTAGGTAGTTGGAGCTTAGAATTGAGCAAGAAACGTGCACTTGAAGAAGCCTTCATTACCAGTTTGATTGTGTAGACAGTCTTTGTCAGGAGTTTGATCCCATGCCTCTGTTTGATTCTCCGAAGTGAGAACAGTAGTTACCTATGACTGTCAATATTTATTTTATCAAATGCCGTCTTATTATCAATTAATTGAGTTTCGTGTTTTTTATCCTTCAAATTACCAGTTTATTAGATAAAGAGCTTGACACCTCTTGTGGTTATAATTTCTCAGTATCTCATTCTTTCCTGCCCTCGACATGCTTCAGAGAAGCTTTGAAAGTCCTTGTTTCCATTCCTAAGTTAATGGAATTTTAAAAAATCAAGTGGTAAGCTTAATAAAAGAGGAAAGCAAGTACTTTTTACTACAACAAAATGCTTGAGGAACAGGTTTACTGCTTTCAGGGATCAACCACAACCTGCTTGGGGGGAAGAAGTGTAACTTCATAGGAAGATTTGTTTGCGTTGTTGGAGAGTGCATCCTAAACCCGACATTTCCATGAAAGAGCGAGCAGAGCCATCCTAAGAACATCCAACTGTTCAAAAAAAAAATTGAAAAATGACTCGAACCAGCAACTTCTAGCCGATTGTGGAATTTTAGCAACGATAGAAAATCTGCAGATTCTTTTTGTTTTGTTATGAAGTAGTAGTTCCCAGAAATATGTAAATCATCAAATATACTTACTCAAGCTTCGAACATATGCATGCATGTATATAGTGTTCTGCTGCAGCTTCAAGGTATATATAAATCTAAATTAGGCAGACTTCGATCGAAACTGTTCAAGTTGTAGGTCTTGTAAAGAAGATAAATTCCGTTCAAAATCCTGTTAATCAAACTCTAATTAATACATAATCGGAGATGATTTTGGTGAATTTATTTTTGTGAAAATAGATTTGGCTACACTTGATCAATCCCAATACTATTACGTTACGGAATGAATTTCAGACGGGGTGGGACGAAGAGAGAGTCGAAGCTAGTCGTCACTAGAGAAATGACCCCATCAAGCACGTGGGGTCACGTGCCCCCACCCCATCCCTCTTTTTTTAAAAAAATTTATAGTTTATTTTTATGCAAAAATCAGTGTTTCTTTGGGTAAAAATGAGTGGGAGAACGAAAAACCCACACAGAAAGTTCAACGGGGAGAACTCACTTGACGCTTAATTTACTTTGTCGTTACCAATCACTTGTCTCTGTGGTCGTTACCCATCACCTCACCATTTCCTCAACAATCATCAATTAAATTTGGGGCTACACGGCAAAAGTAACATTTTATTGAAAGGACTTTTAATTTGGGGCTACATAATTTAGGGCTTTTTATTCTTTTCTTTTAAGGTTCGTAATATATATCTTGATTGTTTGGGAAAATTAGGCCTTCATTTATTTACTTGGTTTTTACCTAATGAATGAAATTTACAATTCAATTTTTCATAGTTTGTGCCTTTGCGCTTAATTTTGATTTTTGCTTAAGGTTATTATTATAATGTGCCGCCATGAGAGCAAATCCTGAGTCCGCCACTGGATGTAGATGTAAGATTTTACAAAAATAACCACTTTCTTGTCTTATAATCTTACCCTCTATTTCGAATTTGAGGGAATTGGAGGAAAAGAAAAAAGAGAGAGAAATGAAAGAAAAAGTTTACCATTCATACAACATGAATTTGTTATTTTTCTCTCCAAACCAAATAATGGTTTGGGAATTTTTGTCATTTTCTTTTCTTTTTCGCATGTTCTAAACAAAGCCTTGATTCCTTCTTAGAGTTCCTACTTTTAAGGAGACATGAAGTAATGGCATTTAAATTCAACTTAAAAAACAAAATTCTTACATTGCAGGTTTCATTTTCCTTTTCAAATACTACATCGATAACCATTATTAGCAAGATAGCGCTTCTAAAAGCTACTATACTAAAAGTTTCATATCATACTTATTACAAACCTTTCGGCGAAAAAAGAATTAAGACATCCAAAAAAATGCAAAGATGGATCAACAAGGTTAATTGGCAGTATAAACAGTACTACAAATTTAAGAAAATACCCACAAAGAATTCAATGAACACTAAATCATATATTTACCAAGGGCGCAAGGCTGTAGCAATTTACGCACACCCATTAACGGCTTGTGGTCCAGCTGTGGGCACACGCCCCGAAAAATCGCCCGATTTTGGTTTGGAATGAGATATTTGTTCGGGGGGCGGCCCTTTTGGAAAATAGCGCGGCGAAACGCTTCGATTCAGAGTCGCCACTCGGGTTTTAGCGGAAGAATACCCAAGGAACCGAACTCGAGAACGTTTGCTACGTTTTGCTTCGATTTGAAAAAGGTTTGATTTGATTTGAAAAGGCGTAGACTGGTCCGTCGTCACCTTCGATATCTAAGGTTCGGGAGCCAGGTTACGAGAGGGGAAGGGTTTTATGGCACCCCTCTCGCCCAATCCGGAGATCGGTCTCTACTCAGGCATTTCATTAAAACATTTGCATTTTTCTCTCATTTTAATCATTTCGGCCAGTTAGGGCGGGGGAACAGTTAATAGGGATTAAAACTGTAACAAGTTGCAGTTTGCATGACAAAATGTTTATGGATGATGATTTGCTTGCTTGGATTGAACTAAATGTAAGAACATAGATTGAGAACAAGCGCTGCCAGAAGCTCAACAGGATGATGTACGCTGCCCGTCGGGTGCGTGAGCAGGCGACATACTGGCATGCCATGGCCTAGCCACGGCACGCCAGTACACCCTGCGCACGCCACCTTCAGGCTGGCGTACACTACCACATCAATTTCTTACAGCTCCTACTCTCAATCCTCTGGGCTCTGGAAGGGACCAGTGCACACCCAGGGCAAACCACACAGTTTATAACATAGATTACACACATGCACAGACGCAAGGAATGGCCAGTAGCCAGGAAAATAGCAAGACAGACCCCATAAACAGAGTGGGGAGGAACAAGAGGCCAGGATTGAAATGGGATGTAAGGGCCAGGCACTGGTCCTTAACAAACATGCCGTACGCCACCCTGTAGGAGTCGTACGCCAGGTTTGCATGTGACCAGTGTTTGGCTTTACATCATCTGGGTTCTGGAACATGACCAGACATACCCCAGAGGCCTTGAGGATAAAGAAAGATACAAGTATTGAAAGCTACATTTGAACAGTTCTAAAATACAGAAAGCAATAGACTGGTTTTTAGCATGCTGTAAGGTGATGACATAAAGAAAATGAACAATAAATGAGCCCTACATGATCCCCACGCCAACTGTGCACGTACAGCCAAAGGTGGCGTACGGCTTCTAGTAGCTGGCGTGCGCCATGTATCGACTTCTATGACTGATTTATTTTACCAGAAAGGCGCCATGTATCGCCATGTTTCTCCTTCATAAGAAAAACCGAAGCTTTCTTTCTTCCTCACCGAGCCATGTTCTGAATGATTCGACCACTGCTGCCCATAGCCAAAGATCCACCAGCCAATCAATTGGTGTAGAAAAACTCGCATTGGACAGGCGAGGTTGAGCGCGTTGGAGGTGATCATTCATCCCGACATTGGGCGGGTTGGGCTGCGTGTCTGAGGTGTGCCACCAGTACAAACTCGCGTTTGATAGGCAAGGTTTCACAAACGACGTTGCCGTACTAACCTCGCATTTTGAATACTGGATGTTATTTGAACGATGTTGGCCGGTTTCATATAGACTTCGCAACTTAGACATGAGAAGTCTCTTAAACGACATCAATGTCTAGTTTGATTGGAATTGTAAACTCATTACAGATTTTTTCTTTGATCAAAAGAACTCAAATTGCAGATCTTGTGAAGTAGATAACCCCTATTTGTTACCATGTTAATCGAGTACACAATACGATGTAATCGGAGACGATTTTTGTGGAATTATTTTTGTAAAAATAGATTTGGCCACACTGGATCACACCCAATACATGCGAAGGCTCTTAAACGACATCAACGCATTGTTTGATCGGAATTGTAAACTGATTACAGGTTGTTTCGTCGATCGAAATTGTTCAAATTGTAGAGCTTGTTAAGTAGATAAAGCCTGTTGATGACCATGTTAATCGACTACATAATGCTACCCAATCGGAGATGATTTTTGTGGATTTCTTTTTGTAAAAATAGATTTGGCCACACTGGATCCAACCCAATAATAATGGCATAAATTCACTCCGACGGTCCGACGGCAAGGGTGGGGGAGGAGCCAAGTCTGTTCTCGGATTTCGGATGTACCGGAAAAGAAAGAAAAGAAAATGGATTTGCTGCCTTGCAACTGCCATAACAGGTCTCTCTCTCTCTCTCTCTCCCTCTCCCTCTCTCTCTCTCTCTCTCTCTCTCTCTCGCTCTCTCTTCTAATTTTATTAGCCCTATGTGGAATTTTCATGGTCACTTGAATTTTTCACTATTCATTCACATGATGTATCACTCACTTGATGTGATGATGCTTGTATCACTCACGGATCATGAAATTGCTGCTCTATTGCCTGTTTAAATTGAGGCGATTAAGTTTTGTCAAGTATTTGATTATTGTATTAGAGTACAGGCTTTTGTGAGCGATGGTTTGTGCTGGAGATTTCAGGTTCTTAGAATGCAAAAGATTGCTTCCAGATTTACCCAAAAAAAAAGATTGCTTTCAGATTGGAAATCTTCCCTTGGATCATATATTGTGAACTTTCATTGTTCCTTCTATATAATTAACTAGATGTCAGGGCACACGCGATGCAAGTGTGTTTACCGAGGCTTGATGCGTATGAATCCTTTGTGTTTACCGGGGCTCGCATATTCAAATTTCAAGCTAGAGCGTTTACAGAGGCTTGATGCATGTGCATCTTTTTTTTCTTTTTCTTTTTGGAAGACAACGAAATTTCATTAATCTCTGAAAATATTACAAAGATTAATAGGAACAAGAAATAATGGCATCAAACCCCTAACCTGAGACCCAAGCATGCATGTGCACCTTTTTTTAGTTGTTATTGTATTGGTTGTTGCTATTGTGTGGTTGTTCTGAAGTCTGTTGGTAGCAAATGAGATTTGGTTGCTTTGTTAGATTGTTGTGTTGATAGGGGGAATGCCCCTTAGCACCAAGCTACAATGTACAACAAGCATGTAGTTTTTAGCTTTCAGACTATCGCAATTCTCATGGCAGCATCTCTGACCCTTACTCAAACTTTTCTTCAGATCCAAACACCTGTAGTAATAGAAAACCACTTGTTTGATTTCGTTGCTTTGAGAAATTTGGCATGTTTTTTCCAATTGTTTCCCTCTGATTTCTCCAATCGTGTTTACCCTTCAGGGCTCTTATGTCTTCTCGCAGTGAATATAGGCGCTTGGCCCAATTATGTAATTGCCCTTGTTGGACTTTTCGTGTTTTCCAAATAGGTCCTTTTCCGTGTCGTTATTTTGTCGGCATATCGAAGGTTTTTCTGCTGAGATGGAGAGCTGATAAATGTTTACGATGGGATGTATCAGAGATGCTCAGGCTTGTGTGTCAAGGAGTGCAGGTGATACATGATTTGGGCATTCTGATGTAAGAATTGGTATTTTAAAAAAGAATATTCTACGAGCTTTGATTCGGAGTATTAATGATGGAACGTGGAAAACTGGAAATAAAATGGAGGACAAGGAGCGAGTCGAGCCTCGTAGAATCCAATCGTAACCCGTGGCCATGATAGAAGTAACAAAACAAACGTGTGCAAACTTCATACGAATTAGCCAAATCACAAACAAAACACATGAACGAGAAAAAGATGTGTGTGGTGCAGCTTACGGTTAGTGAAAACCTATTCCACGACCGAGAACAATTTTCTTCACCCTCGGCGAGGGTATGCTCATTCCATGTCTCACTTTTCTAATCGAAACTGTTGAGTTTTTTTAAATTCTTTTTCTATTATATCTAGACAAAATTCAGGTCAATCGAATATCAATAAGGGTTTCGTCTAGGAGTTCATTTATTTTCTTTAAAATTCTTGACTGAATTATTGAACTTTCAGATCAACGCTTACCAATTTCCTATTAAGATAATTTTTTGCATAGTCTCCCAACAAAATGAATTTAGATAACATGAACGATTCTGATTATGGTAATGAAATATGGAATGAGCATACTCTCAATCGCGAGGGTGAACAAAATTGCTCTCCCAATGACTTATCCCACGAGCAAACAAAGAGACAAGGAGAACAATGCTCAGAAGAGCTACAAAATTACTATTTGGCTATATTCCCCAAGGAATATTATCTACTGCAGATGTGCTAGAAAAAAGCTGTGTAATCTATCATTTTAAGAAGTTGAAGTTCAAAAGCCAGTATTTCAAACTCAAAAGTCAAACCTTCATCTCTGTCTATCTCAACTAATAAGATTTTTTGTTCTCATTTCAATAATTATCTAACCACACTCATTTACACACACAATCAAACAAACTTTCCCACATTAAATATGGGGTTCACACACTTAGATAGCATAGTTGTTTTCATTTAGCGTGGAACACATATTGAACCAAATAAATCAATTGGAGCAAGAGATAACAAAAATGCAAAAAACACAGTTGAATATATATATGTATATATATATATAGGATGCTATGGTGTCCTCAGTCATTTTTGGGACACCGTAATTTTTGGCATGACTTTACCATTAAGAGCATAACTAAAATTAATTACAAGCATAACATAACTCAAACAAGGCATAACCAAGGAATATACAAAAAATCAACCAAGGCGTAACTAAACCCAACTAAGGCATAACAAATAAGTTATGCCTTGCTATGGTTCTGTTATGCTTGTAATAGGTTTTGGTTATACTCACAATGGTTTTCTTATGCCAAAAGTTACGGTGTCCCCAAAATGACCGCGGACACCGAAGTCATTCTTTTCCCCTTTTTTTTGGCTTATCCCCCCAAAAAAGAACTCGATCAAACTAACCACTGTTGTTGTTACTGCTACAAGTTGCTAACTTATATAACGTTGTTGCAAACTACTGCTACTTGTTAAATTAGACAATCTACGTTCTACAATTACAAAGAATGTAATATATTTTTATCTGGGAGGGGGATAATGCCACTAGTGTTTTGTTTAATGCCACGACATTTATCTCCATTTGTCGTTTCTACCCTCAAGTTCACTGCTTCTCTCTCATATTTATTTCTTCTTTAACCTTCTTCCCCCCCTCTCTCTCTCTCTCTGCCGACTGGTTTCTTCTCTCCTCATGTCTGTATCTCAAGCTCTCAACTCATCTCTCTCTCTCTCCTCATACTGTCAAATAGAAGCCACTAGAAATATGTAAAACTTGAATCGTATAAACCTTGAAGACCATATCTTGTATCTCATGAAAAATGGGACAATTGTAAATCAAAACGAGAGAGATAAGAAGAAAGTTGAAAATTGCTGAAAGACATAGTGGTAATGTTTGTTTGGGTGTGATAATCTGTTTCACTCTCCTCTTCTTCGTCTTTGTGGAGGGGGCAATTTAACAACTTAATTGAACATAGGAGTGCAGGTTTGATACTTTTGGGATAAAAACTGATGTTTTTTCCTCTGGTATTCTACTTGCATGTGAAAGTATAGATTAGGAGTTAGTGATTGGGTTAGCCATATTCCTTTCATTAAGAGGGGCAAATAAAAATAGCGGATCGATCACAAAAGCAATTCAAAAGGGACGGTGATCAGGGTCTACGAGGGGGATCTAGGGAGGGTCATCTTTTTTTATTGAGATTCATGGTGAGTGAAATCAAAGGAGAGCCCAAGAGATAACAAGGAGAAGAAGTGGGTTTGCCTGACTCAGAGAGAGAGAGAGAAGGGGGGAAACATGAAGCAGATATGAGAGAGAGAGAGGGAAAGAGAGAGGGGTGACTGAGGGTAAAGTTGAGAGAAAAACTTACATGTCGTGGCATTATCAAAAGTGCTCGTGGCATTAGCGCTATTTGAGAGAGTCTTTTTTCCACCGTGGGATTGAACATCTCACACCAAAACAAAGACCTTCCAAAGCCCACCAAAGAGTCATGAACTATCTCTCTCTCAAAGAACTAAGGCAGATCTCCAATACAAATAGGAGACTCCCAGGGAACTTATAGGTCCAACCCTAATTGAGAGAAAGAAGCAATATTAATGGCTAAAAGAATCATTCCAAAACAAAATTATTGCCCGAATTGGATTCCTTGCACCCAAAGTCATAAACCAACAAGGGAAAATTCAAAACAAATATTTGAGAAGCCTAAAACGAAGTCCAAAAAGAAATCTTGATCGTGTCCACCGTCTGTACAAGAAAAATAGAAGCTCCCGGAATCAAATTTTCCCATAGAGCATCCATATGATCATGACCCCAATCGGACGAAGCATTAAAAATTGAGCCAAACTCCACAAATCTCCAATTTGGAGAGATATCCAAGTGCTATACCATCAAAGTAGTATACTAAATGACAATAGTTGAAAACAAACTCTTCCACAAAACTAATTTTATGACTACGAGTATCTACTTAACATTCGATTACACCTTAAAAGGCTAGGCTATGAATGGGCAGAATCAAAAGCTGAAGAATTAAATTGTAGTAAATCTTGGTAATTGATTTTCAAACTTTTTTTTTACAATCATATATATTTTTTGTCCTTTCGTAGTGAGAATTTACAAAATTAACATTTTTTTTTACACTATTTTACATTTGAAATGACAAACATTACAATTCACATCACAAAAAGAAAGAAAGAAAAAGTGGTTATGAAAAAACGGATTGTGAAAATTACTCGTTCACGCTAGTGATTCATTTGTGCAAATTGCATGTTGTTCACACTAATTAACAAGTTTTTCATTTTAGCATGTTGTTTGTACTAATCAACAAATTTTGGTATTTTAACATCTTGTTTATATTAATCAACAACTTACTCACTATTCCATTTACAATCAACAACCAAAATTGAATCTTGTTACTAATTAACAACTTATTCATTAGTGTGAACAACTTATAACTCGTAATCAACAAGTTACTTAACAACTTAGACGATTTATTTGTCTCATTGTATGTAATTGGTTTTTGTAACAGTTGTATTAGTTGTACTCGACAGATTTAACTCAACATTTTAATCAATGAATTTCTAACATGTTCCAAAAAAAAAAACTTATTCACCCCTCCTTATTCATTAGCGCGAACGGGGAATCTTGGTTTTTTACTTCGTTTTTTTTTTTATCCGCTTTTTACTTCGTTATTTCCCCCATGACAAAACCTGTCCCCATAGCTAACCCGCACCGTATCCGGATCCATCTCAGTGCCGGATCCAGTACGGCCACGCGCCCATCTCCCACAACACACAACCGCTTTTAAACCACCGCGATTGCCAACTCCCCACAAAAACCCTAAACCCTCCCCGCCGAAAACCGGCTCCCTCCAATGGCAAAACGCAACAAAAACTCCCCCGTGCCAGATAAACCCTCCTCCTCCACCACCGCCCCCGCCACCACCACCATGACAAGCACCGCCGCCGCCGCCCCCCCCAGAAGGAACAGAAAGGTGTCGAGGAAAGCGGTGCCACCGGACTTCGAGGCGCTGAGAGAGCTGTTCAAGCACCACATCGAGTCTTTCGATCACATGCTGGAGTACGGAATCGAGACGATGTTCACGACCATCAAGCCCGTTGAAATCATCGATCCCCTCACGAACAAATCGCTTCGAAATATCCTTTTTTTCACTTGTTATCTAACCCATTAACTAGTATTCCGTTTGGCACTCTGTTGTGTACAATCTAGCTGTTTGTTTTTGAGTTCTGGTTTTGTGAGGTGTTAGCTGGCGGCTCCAGGGTTTTTTTGTTTGGCTTACGAAATACTACGTACTCCTTAAATTGTAGGTACATTTAGTTGTTGAAAATTTATCGGGTTTGATTGTTTCGTCGAGCTATATTATCTACTTTTTTGAAATTCACTTTGGCTTTATGATTTTGGATATTTCTGTTTGGGATGCATTTTATTTGGCTGTTTTCTGGACAACTTGGAGCGGATATTGCACTGATATGTGCAGACAGTATTAGTGTGTAAAAAATTATAAAATTTTAGTATAATTTTTGAAACCAGCTCACTTGAACCCCTAAAAGTGTGGCTGCCTGATTTAGGTGGCTTCTGTTTTTTTGTTCCCTCATGAAACACAGCTCAAAAAAGCTGAAAAGACTGATTTTTTAGAACCACCGTATGTTTGTTTTTTGATTTCTGTTATTGTGGGGTATTTGTTAGCTTGCTTCTGCTTTTGTCTTACCCAAAACAACTGAGAAAGGATCAAAAGACTGGTTTCTGTGGATGCCAGTTTTGATGTTTTTTTTTGGGCTTATATATACATATATATATATATATATTTCATGATGTTTTCTCTTGACTTGTATGGTACTCTCCTTTGGAGATTCCAAACCTGAAATATTCCCACCGCAGAAGGAACGCAATCTTGGGAAAATGCAGGAAGCTTTGTATCCCTTTGAAGTAAGTGGTTACCTTCGCATGTAGATTCACTTTTCTGTTTATTGCTATTTGACTGCACTTTATGGACTGAATTATGTCTATCATAACAGTGCAGGCAAGCTAAAATGTCCTATGTGGGGAACTTCATGACGGATGTCTGCTTTCAATACGACGGCAATGGCCCCATTATTAGGGAAAGGTTCAATTTTGGTAAATTTCCTATAATGTTAATGGTAGGTGGTTGCATCTCTTTTGTCACTCTTTCATTTACTATCGGTAGTAGGAAAAGAATAAATAGCTCAGTTAACTTAGCATCGGATTCTCTGTCGTCTTTCAAGGCTAATGTATCTCCTTTCTGGGCATCTTCACTATTGAGCAATGTTTTCACCTAAAGTTCCCAGTCACGACCTTGATTAATGTCTTGTGTGTTGAATTTACCACTCTGTAGTCCAAACGTTGTCACTTGAGAGGTGCTGATCCACAAAAGCTAGTTTCTTGCAAAGAAGAGCCATCAGAAATGGGTGGGTAAGTTAATCCCACATTCCTATTGGTTCTTTTTTGGGTTAGCTGTTTAACGTTCTTATCATAAGAACTCTGTCTTAATTACTGTGCTATATATTGTGTTCTTATTGCATCAATATTAGTATTCCAATATATCTGCAATTTGGACAGGGGTTTTTTTTTTTAAAGCAGAAAAATTTGCTAATCTTTGAATAAGTATCAAGCAAGGATCCGAGACAACCCATGGTAGTTGTGGTTATGGATCCCAAAATGAAACTAGGAAGAACATGTTGGACTTTCAGTGGCTTTTAATTTTTGAATTATGAGCATTTTCTTTAAGAAGAATGAGGAACTACAAATCCCTTTAGGAGTGGGTCTAATAGAAGTCAAATAGACTATCTATTATCTATTATAATATATAAAGGGAGAGGTGCCTTTGGTGTGAACAAAATTGTGAAGCCTTGTCACAAAAGTGTTTTCCACTTTGGTCCTCAATAAAATCAGATTTTGCTATTTGTTTGACAGCGGTACAAGTAACTGTTTCGGATAAAAATGTAAAAATCCCTCTCACCCAACCGCCAGAAACCCATGTTTCCTGAGATTTTCATTTTACTGTTTGTCAAGCCGTACTTAGTTGTTTCTGATATGTTGATTTTAGATTGCAATAGTGAATGCGATATGCCTATTTACGATTTTCTTTATCCAAGTTATTGTCTTGCTGCTCTTGCATGTCTGCGTTTGTTTATTCCATACTCTTTTATGTTAATAGTTTGATTTGTCTTTCAGTCTGGATGTGGTTTATCTTTTCTTTTGCATAGCAGAACATCCTAAAAAAGACTGAATAACTCTCTTGCTTTCTGTAATCATTTGGTTTTTATGCTTTGTAGGTACTTCATTTTGAATGGGCTTGAAAGAGTCATTCGACTTATAATTCTGCCAAAGCGAAACTATGTAAGTAATGGTCCCCTCACATAGCCTGGGTGTTACATTCTTTGCTCTGAACACATGCCTTTTGGCTAGATACGCTTTGGCTGATTAATTCCTTTTATATATGTCACTCTTCTCTATTGACCCCCCATTCTAATTTACTCTCTCTAGAATTTCACTGTTTTTTAGATAGGGTTCATTTGATGGACAGTGACTTGATGGGAATAGCACATTTGCTTTTTGTAGTTTAGCTTTGTGTTTTTGTGCGTGACAGAAACACTGATGTTGTAGAACAGGAACTGATGAGGTGCCGCCGCGTGTTCTATACAAATATAGCTATTGTGATTTAACATTTTGCTCTTTGACGAAAGCAGCTATTCATATTTTGATATGTATAGTAATTTTGTTGAAAAGGAACTAATGAGATGCGCCCGTGTACCATACAAATCCAGCTTAAACGGAGAAAAAAATAACAGACTGTACTTAGTGTACTCCTGTACTCTAGCTGCAGTAGTCATTTGCCATGAGCTCATTTTTTGGATTCACTATCAGTTTTGTTTCTAGTTTCATCGACCAAAAGTAGAAATAGCTATTTGCTGACTCTTCAGGTTTCTACGTCTGAAGGATTCTAGGAGTGCTCATTGGAAGAGAGGGAAAAATAAGATGTCCCTGTAGACTAGTTCAAAATGGAGACGTGATACAACTCGATTTTGCCTTTACATGTGATGTCTTTGTTCCACGCCCTTGGGTTTCCTCTCCAACTCCCTCCTCCTCCAAAGCTGTTCGTTTAAATTGGTTGGAACCAAATCCGAAAGTTACTTACTCACCATTCCCTTCATTAGTTGATCCTTCCTGATAAGTATCCATTGCTGTCTCATAGTGACAAGTCTGGAAACCGGACAGAGTCCTTGTAGTTGTGTGATTCCTGGTGTAACGTTAACTTTGGCAATCAACAATACTGGTGATCAATTAATGTTGAAGAAGACAAGAGAGAAATGGCAGCATCGTAGGCTTGCAAAGGCTTTTAAAGTGACGGGTGACAAACCTTTCAAACTCATCAAATGCCTAACTTTGTTGATCAATTACTGTTAATTTTGTTGATATGCATTTAAAAGGAGGTGCTAGGGAAAAACAACAAAAGTTTAGCTGGTCTGACTTGTTTTAGAGTTCAAGGAGTGATGGTAGGAATTGGGAAAGTAGTAGCGTCAACCAAGATTCTGTGCTAAATTTCCATGTTTGTGTAGCATAACTTGAGTCTTTCCCTTTTGCCTTTTGGTTGAACTTTTTCAATGGTTTATTGCTTAACTATTGTGTTTTATTGCAGCCAACGAGTATGGTTCGAAATTCTTTCCGTGATCGACGGGAAGGATACAGTGATAAAGCGGTTGTCATAAGGTTTCTCTCTCTATGTCACACATGCAGTTTCTTCTTGGCTATTATCTTAGTTTCCCTGCCTACTGCTTCTTATTCTTCTTCCTCTTCCTACTGCCCTTGAAGAAAAACCATGAAATCTATTGGGGGCTTCTTTTGCTTATTACTTGACTATAGTGATTTGTCATTTTGTGCTGTAGCATATATGCGCAACTGATCTATTTGTCATTTTGTGCTGTAACAACATGTGAGCAAAATGAGTGTAGCAGAAATGAGAATGCTGAGGTAGATGTGTGGTAAGACTAGACGAGACAAGATTAGAAATGAAACAGTTCGTGAGATGGTAGGTGTAGCACCTATATAGGAGAAGTTGAGGGAAAATAGGCTAAGGTGGTTTGGGCATATCTACCGTAGACCGGAAGATGCAGTAGTTAAGAGAGTGGATAGGATAGCTCTAGGTAGCAATGTTACGGGGAGGGATAGACCTAAATTGACATTAGATGCTGTAGTACGCAAAGATATGAGTCTAATAGGTCTATGTGAACAAGTGGCTCTTGACAGAGCTCAATGGAGGAAACAGATTCATATAGCCGACCCCAAGTGATTGGGACGTAAGGCTCGGTTTGGTTTGGTTTGGTTTGATCTATTTTTTATAACTCTATCAGTTAGTGGATGTTTTGATGACGATATGTTTCATTTTGTAGTTATTATCAGATGTTCAATTACCACTAAAAAGTGATTGTATTAGAAGAAGAAAGAGAAAGATGAAAAAAAAAGACCTGATCAGTCATCAACCAACGCCTAAATGACAACCTCAAAACATCCCACACAACCGGTAAAGCAAGATATTACCAGTGTCGCATAAACTGCTTTTTCGTTATCAGTCAGTGATTTCCTCTTATCACCTCTCACCTCGCCCATAATGTTAGCTGATTTAATATCAGCTTCCTCCTTTGTATAATACTCCCTTAATTCTCATTCAACAACATTTAAAAACACGAGGAGAATGAAAATGTCCAAGATGGTTGGAGCCCTTTGTGTTTGCTGATCCTTTTGGCTATGGTCCTGTGGATGCTTTCAGCAGTAGGTCGTCTTAAGAAAGCAGGGTAGAGCGTCAGGAGGACTAGCTTCCATTAATTGGGGGAGGGAAGGTGCGCTACATTGTGAAGGCAATTAACCTTTTACATGATGATGAGATAATTGTCTTTGAAGGGAAAGAAGCTTAGAGAAAAAGTGCATGCGAAATTTGCTTTTGTGTTTCGCAGCTCTTTTAAAGTTTGAAGGCTAAGTGGTTTCACTTTTTTGTGGCAATCGCTTATGCACATTTGTGGGGACAATGCCAGATCTGTCGAAACTTAAAATGGAAGCTTGAGGTGAAATCTCATTGCTAGGTGTTAGTTGCAGAAATGATTACTTTCTAGAAGTATTGGGGGCACTTCAGCATCCTCTACGGTGGCTGCTTCTTGCATCAACTATGGTTTTGCAAGACTTTATGACTGAGTGTTTAGTTCGCCACTGTATAAATGATCCATAATTTGTGGTCTGTGCAATGGTGTGGACGTTTGGTAGGTCTTCACCATGGATGTGTTTCTAAAAGAGTATCTGGGGCGCTGGGACACCCTTTAAGTTGGTTGCTTCTTGGATGAGTAATGGCTCTTGGAAAACCTTTGAAGATTAGATTGCCTTGTGATAACAATTGCTTAATATTTATGATGTCTGGACGATTGTGCGGGATGTGTGGTGATCTTCTTCTGCTTAATAAATAGATAGTGGGCAGCTATGGTTTGTCATGTGGTTTTTCCAGCATTTAGTTACCACTGAATGCCTCTAGAAACTATCCAATGTATATCAATGTGGTAGAAACCGTAGAATACTAGGCGTTTGTCTTGTTTAATTCTGCGTGAGAAGGGAGTGCGAACATATGCTTCAGGTTGGAGGGTAATGACCATAGCTCCAATGGTGGTATGTTGTGCAATCAGATGTTTAACCAGCTTTTGTCATTGCATGTTTTTCAATTATGCATTGTGGCAGTGTCTTTTTGGTCATTTCTTGCTTGGGCTGATCTGAGAGATTGATTTCTTTACATATGTAGGACTGTGCTTGTCCCAATCGTATGTGCTGTTGAAAACTCAAAGATATGGTAGAAATTTTGAAGTCAAATAAATTAGGCAGGAGTCAAGAATTATGCTCAACTTGGATTTTGTTTGGGTTTTAGTTTCTTTTGGAGGTTGTGGGAGAGCCTTTTGCCGTACTTTGTTACTGTGGATGCCCATTAGATTCTACAGTAGAATGCAAGGAAGCTTATTGTAAGTGGAAGGTACAATCGGTGGGAGGACTAAATCTTTACTTTGATTGTTGCACTTTTGGAGGCCCCGGTGGTATAATGGGCATGGGGCAATGATATGTTGTAGGCCAGTGCGGAATGGGTTTGCCATTCAAGTTGGGCTTTGTTTTGGGAATGTGGAGAATGTGGACATGCGGAGTGATGGCAACATGGATCTTGGAATTGCTCTTATTGGCAAGTCATAGGTCTTTTGGGTTACCGTACATGCTAGACGTTGATAAATTCTGAAACAGAGGTTAGATGATGTGATTGTTCAAATCTTGGCCGTGGAATTCCTATGCTCTTGCAGCGTGAACTGGCTTTGGGTATTTTCTTCTCCATTTTTGAGTTCATTTCTTTTTCATCCCCTCTATTTGCAAACAGTCCAGGTTTCTTGTTTTCGTGGTGGTCCTTGAGGGTGAAACACCTTTTTGTAATAACTGCTAGTCTGCTATACACAGAGTATTTCTGCAAAATGGAAGAGCAATAACTCCCACCTTGTTGTGGAACCATCTAATGGTTATATTGTACTCTCTCTGTGTGCCATTGGTTTCTTTTCCAAATTGTTTTATTTCATAAGTTTCTTTCTTGCAAATTTTACCAGGCCTAGTTTGCGATTCTCGCTCATTGGAGTTGGTTATCTATCCTTGGCGTGAATTTTTTTTCCTGAATTGTGTTTCAGGCATAGGATACGGAAACATTTTAACTGGTCTCCCATAATCTCTAGTTTCCGAAGCGGGATGCGATGCCTACTAATTTTCCTGTTTTATCATTTCTATTTATGGTAACCATTTTGTTATATGGACCTGTCCTATATTCTGACTGCTGAAAATGGCTCAGAAACAACTGTATCCCAAAATTTCCATCATTTGTTTCTCCAGAAATAGTATAAGTTTCTGGAGATGCAGTTCGTAAACCCTTAACTGTAACAACGTATCTCTGATTCTGTTTTGAACTTCTCACATGGTGACACGCACATATTTTATCTGTTACTTTTGTTGTGACTGTAATTCATATCTCCAGATGTGTCAGAGAAGACCAATCTGCAGTGTCAGTTAAGTTGTATTATCTGAACAATGGAAGTGCAAGACTTGGATTCTGGTGAGCCCAACTACCTGTGGCTTAATGGAATAAAAGTTTTTGCCGGTGTGTTCAATTACACCTAAAATCTACTTGCTTCCTTCACATCTGTAGGATTCAAGGGAGGGAATATTTGCTTCCGGTGGGCCTTGTTCTTAAGGTATTGCGACTTGTGTTAGCTCATTTTGATGTTATCATGCTGTTTGCTGTTAACAAAGCCTTCATGCAGGGTGTTCATTTGTATCTAGTTATTTGTGCCCTCCATTTTTTCTGTCATGGCTAACATTACTCCTGTCGTTGTTTCAGGTTATTTTCATGTTAAACTGGAAAGTGTTTTTTTCTTAGAAATCCTCATGAATAAACTTATGTCTAGATTACATTATATGCATGGGAGAGGTAATTGGTTCAGAGTGACCATGGTTAGAATTTCTTGGTCAAATTGATGTTTTATGTACTATACATATCAGAATTTCAGGGTATTCTTTTACATATGTTAATGTAATGTCGTACTCTGTGCTTCTCTTGTTTGTTTATGTATTTGTAAGTCTGCATTCTAGTCTTCACTCTGGCTGGGATGTTGTTTCTGGTTAGTTGCTCGAATAATGGGTTGGCAAGTAACTTCTTGCATGTTGAACAGATTTGCATATTAGTCTGTATAAATCTATCTTACATACTTCGAGTTCTTACAAGTGATTTTGATTTGCTTTTCATTGGTTCTATTGGACTTCTGATTTGTTTTACCAGGCCTCTAGAACTATTTAACTACCTTGGGTGTCATGTGATCATGTCAGTTCACAATCTTTGAGAAATATTCCTGACAAAAGTCGCTAGGTTTTTGAAAAGTACTTCCTTATTAGCATAGAATTGCTTAAAATCAATTGGCAAAATTTAACAATGGTTTGTGGTTTTGT
Source organism: Rhododendron simsii (assembly GCA_014282245.1). NCBI lineage: Eukaryota > Viridiplantae > Streptophyta > Magnoliopsida > Ericales > Ericaceae > Rhododendron > Rhododendron simsii. The sequence continues at coordinate 7,475,685 of CM024959.1, read as the reverse complement.
TTTCCTGTTCTGTAACTACCTTTTCGAAATATTAAGTGCAAAGTGGCTGTCTATCTTTCTCTCTATCCCGTAACTACCGAATGACTCGTATACAAGATTTATAGGCATTGTCATTACTAAAGTTTCTTAACTTTCTTTGGCAGGCGCTTGCTGACACTACTGATCATGAACTCTATGTTAGTTTGACGTGTTGCTACAATGAAAAATATAAGGGGGGAAAGGGGTGTGTAGGCACTCCACTCTTGGGTGAAAGGGTAAAAATCATTCTTGATGAAGTGCGGGACTTGTCTCTTTTTACTCGCAGCCAGTGTTTGCAGCATCTCGGTATAAAACTTTACTGTTCATTGTTGATCACTTTCCTCAGTATTCACTTGATTGCCACATTATGGACTTCGGACTTCCTTCTTTTTCAGGAGAGCACTTCCAACCTGTGATGGATGGACTGGAAAACAAAAGTTTCTCTTTTGTGAGTTCAGCATTGCTATTATTTCTTTTTATTTGGTTTCTGCTAAAATAGTGAAAGAAGATGAAGGTTAATGCTTTCCTATGGACCTTCACATTGGAGCGCTTATATTGGAATTTGGATGCTTTATGCCTGATGTTTTTCTTTTCTCCTCTATTTAGGTTGCGGATGCTGTTCTAAAAGATTACATATTTGTCCACCTTGACAATAACCAGGACAAATTCAATCTGCTCATGTTAGTTACTTTCTCAACTTAAAAGATGTTTTGTAATTTGGCTCATTCGTTTTCGTTGTTCCTACATTTTTTTGCGTAAATGGATTTTGTTTCTCTTCTATTCTTTTTTGGTTGGTAATTTCTACTTCATTAGCTAATTAACAATCTTTTTATTTAGCTTTATGTTGCAGAAGCTTTTCTCTCTTATAGATCACACTTCTGCACCAGACAACCCAGATTCCTTGCAAAATCAGGAAGTGTTACTGCCTGGTCATTTAATTACCATATACCTCAAGGTAGGCTTGAACTTCATTATTTTTTTTTTGCCAATTTGTTTGATCTGTTTTATTTTGAAATGAGTTGAATTAATCTCGTTTGTTTGATCTGGTTTCTTTTATCCAGATCTTGTACCATGTAGTTAGGTTTCTTTTACACTGTCCACTTAGAGTGATACCGATATATTGCCAAAAATCTATCATACTAGATGTTATGTAATGTTGACTTATGAGTTAATATGCGTGGTACACAGACGCATGCAATCATTATTCATTTGTATGTAGTAATAAAACTATAGGGAATAGAAGATCTGAAGAGGGATTACACAAAGTCATGCAGTAGTAAAGGAAGTAAGGAGATAAACATAGAGTAATGGAAGAAATTGGGTGGACTAGGATATTGCCCCGATTATATGTGTTCAGCTATTAAGTGATGGTCCAGATGTTCGTACTCGTGCATTCTTGGGCGTATTTTAGTAGAAAGTTACGCGAAGACAGCTAAGTGACAAATCTCTACTTTTCAGTGGTGGTAAAGTGGAATATTGGTTTTGGCAAACTAAATCGGGACAATGATACCCCAATTGAATGCTGAGCCTATGCATTGTATTTGTCATAGGAGCTTGAGGATACAAATATCTCCTTGTCGAGAATGTAAGTAGTGAGAGTAGTACGCTTGCTATGATATCCAGAATCGTACGATCCATAAAACAAGGATAGGTGGGAGACAACGGTGCAACAATGTCAATGCCTTTTTAATCCGCTCCTCAATCAATGTCATTGATGTGTGTTTTGCATTTAGTGTTGCTTAGATGTAGCTATTACATTCACCCAACACGACCTTACTTTGCAGGGTGCCCAGACATTTGTCATTAGGTGTGGGGCCTTTTTTGTGGTGTTCTTCGTCATTTTGTGCGAATTTTTTTAATTTTCAACTAAAATGCTTGCATTCATTGACCCTTTTAGAGTATCCAACTCAACCAATTGGCAATGAGTTGAGGCTGCTGAGGCTCGTATGCTAGTTTTGGAGGTTGTAATTAACAAATATGGGACAAGCTCTAACACTCCTGGCACGTGTGACCCCTGACCCCTACGCGGAGAAGTAAACTACTGATCCATAACATAGGGATCACAATGAAACAAGGTGCGCTTAAGGCTCAAACAGTGAGACAAATAGTCAAGAGGGTCTTGTCCAGAAGCCTGGCTCTGATACAATGTTGAAGCATCCCACTCCAAATGAGTGGAGGCTGCCCCAGCTTGTGTATTTTTTTTGGAGGTTATAATTAACCAATGTGGGACAAGCTCTAACAGGCTCAACAGTGTTTTTTTTTCTTTTGAAGTTGCACAATGGTTGTTTTCGGTGGACAGGTTGTGGTGTCTTTAAGGCTTTTTGTATTATTGTTTTCCCCCTTTCTCTCTGATTCATACGGATTTGCATCCCCTAGCATGTTCTCAAATACAAAATTATTTGGTGCTGATAAAAAGACCAAAGAACATTAGCATGAGACTTCATTTAAATTGTCAATATACTTCAACAAACCAGCTGCTATGCCTTCGACTTTATTTTTTCCAGAGTACTATCATTGTAGTAGATGTTGGTTTTTCACTTGTTATATATTCACAGGTGTTGTATTCTTCCTTTTGAGTCTGTGTTTATGTTTAGTCACGTGATGTTCAAATTTTGGATTGTATTCTGTTCTTGTAGGAAAAAGTACAAGAATGGCTGCTGAAGGCGAGAGAACTTCTTCTAGAGGAAATTAATAGCGAGAACAAAAGTTTTGATTTCAGCAGCTGTATGTTATAGACCTCTTTTTTTATTTTGCTATATCAACTGTCATTTTCGTTCAGCGCCAAAGTAAATAATTCCAATATTCAATTATCCATTTATTATGGTTCATATGGTTCTGTCTGGAGTAGGAATCTCCTAGGTTCTCCATTTTATACAGTTGGATGGTCCAGTTTTTGCTTGTTGTAACTTGAAGGTTGTTTACAGTTTTTTTCATGTTATTGCTTGAATATGAAGTGGAACTTTAGGCCAGAATAGGCATCACCGCACTGCTGTCAAATAACGCTATGAATATTAGGGGTGATTTTGGTTCGGGGTAGATTTTCCCTGGACCGAATCTGTTCGGGGTGAAATTTTTCAGGACCGATCCCGACCGAAGTTAAGTTCGGTTTGGTTCGGGGTGGAATCGGTCCGGTTGGGGATTTTGGTCCGCCCGAAATGGAAGGATCAGCCTCTTCTCCAGCGACTACTCGGCCTCTTCTCCGGCGACTACTCGGCCTCTTCTCCGGCAAAACCATGAGAGAGAGAAGGTGAGGGGTCAGCTATATATATATATATATATTACTATAATACTAGTAAAAAAGCAAAAGAAAGGACACGGGTCAACTACCAGCTATATATATATACTATAATTATACTCCTATGTAGCTACAAAGAAAGGACTGTGTTTGACAAGTTGTTTTAAATTTTTTAAAGGACATGCATTGTGGTTCAGTACATTGGTGCTTGTGCAGCAAGTGGGAGAAGGACACGCATGTGTAGTGTGTACGACAGTTTTGGGAAAAAGAAAAAGCTGCCTGCTTTCTTCTCCCTTTCATATCAATGTAAAAGCTATATATATATATATAAACAAACTTCGGTTCGGTCCATTCGGTCTGGTCCGTAATTTCACATAACCGAGACCGAACTGAACCAGGTTCGGTTTGGTCCACCCCGAACCGAAAAATTCCTGGCGCCACCCCGACCGAACCCCGAACTGATCGGTCGGTTTTTTCGATTTTTTTCGGTCCGGTTGGTTTTGAAACACCCCTAGCTATGATATTTGGGAAATGGGATTGATAGTCTGTCCTGTGGGAACATAAACATGCCTGTGCAGACTGGTGGTTATTATTGCTAAGTTTTCAATGTTCTGTAAGCCATTAATAGAACCACCAATTTTGTTGCAGTCTGCAGATTTCCTTTCTTTTTTGAAACTAGTGGACAGAGTTGACTAGAGCTTGTTAAGTTCAGCAAAGTCAATTACGTTACAACGTGGAACCAGCGGCTGCAATTGTTAGAAGAGTTTCGTTCCGATCCTCTTTCTTTAGATTTTGGAGCCCTTTTGGAAACATGAAATGGTGTCAGGAGATTTTGACGGCATTGAATTGAAACATTTTTCTCCTTGAAAGATTGAACGGAGTGACCCTTACGGAATGAAACAGAAGCCTTAAAAATCCCAATCAATTGGGTTGGCTACATGAATCTGTGTTCTCCATTTAAGAAGAAATCAAAGTTGTTTCGACAAGGAGGCACATGCTCTAAAAGAAGAAAACCACGACACAACCACCCTCCCAAACACACACAAAGGGAAAAACTCCGAAAAAGAGGGGGGAGAATTGTATTTGAATCTAAAGCATGCTTATAAGCAGCAAGACATTGACAGCTATTGTTTGTGTACCACGACAACTTTTCATTTTGGTGCAAACCAAACCAAACGAAAACCGAGTCTTATGTCCCAATCACTTGGGGTCGGCTACATGAATTCTTTTCCTCCATTGAGCTCTATCAAGGGCCACTTGTTTACACAAACCCATTATACTCATATCTTCGCACACAACAGCATCTAATGTCGATTTAGGTCTACCTCTCCCCGTAACATTGCTACCCAAAGCTATCCTATTTGCTCTCTTAATTACTGCATCTCCTGGTCTACGGTAGATATGTCCACACCACCTTAGCCTATTTTCCCTCAACTTCTCCTCTATAGGTGCTACGCCTACCATCTCACGAACCGTTTCATTTCTAATATTGTCTTGTCTAGTCTTACCACACATCCACCTCAACATTTTCATTTCCGCTATACTTATCTTGCTCACCTGTTGTTTCTTAATAAACCAACATTCTGTCTCGTAAAAGTATCGCTGGTCTCCATAGAATTTTCCCTTCAACACTTTAATCATAATTAACCAACTAATCAGCTGAAACAGAAGGGGTTGCATTGAGGATTTGTAATTGATTGGCACTCCATTGTTTATTCACTTCCTCCCTTAGTTGCAGGAATCGCCCAAATTGGCGATGCTCCCCGACAAGAAATGCCATTCTGCGTTTCTTACTTAGAAACATGACCGGAGTGCATTGCCCTTGAGATGGGATCGCGCTCCGAAGGGAGATGGGAGCTTATGGTTTGGGCGATCCGAGCAAAGAAGAAGAAAGAGTGTTACAGAGCAGGACTAACAGAGATTATTGGAAAAGATAGTTGCAGGCTTGCAGCTGTAGATCACATTGGAGCAGGTCTTAGATAGGAGCAGCAGCTACTGCAGCAGGCAGAAAACGAAGTAGAAGATAGATCTAGGGTTGAATAATGTTGTTGGGCTTATCGGGATTTTCTATTTGGTAATGTATTTGCGTTTGTTGGGCTTCTGTATTATATAGAGAACTGGTGGGGGGCCTCATTTCTTAAATATTAGGTTAAAGACTTAGGGCTAGCCATTTATACGAATTTGAGCTATTGATTTGAGTTGGGCCAAATCTCCCTCTAAAACCTTAAGGGACAAATCAAACTTTTCAATTTTATAATATAATTTACGCATATCCCCATCTAAAAATAAATCCTCCCAACCTTAGGAGCTTCTAGGTACCTCTGCTCCTGCTCCTGCTCCTGCTCCTGCTCCTGCTCCTGCTCCTGCTCCTGCTCCTGCTCCTGCCCCTGCCCCTGCCCCTGCCCCTGCCCCTGCCCCTGCCCCTGCCCCTGCCCCTGCCCCTGCCCCTGCCCTGCCCCTGCCCCCGCTCCGGCCCCCGCCCCAGCCCTCGCTTCGTGCAACTCAGCTTCCTCCTGGGTTTAGCATTGAAAGTTTACAATCTTGTTAGAATGCTTTTTAGACGGTCAATTCCAATGGTTACTAGGTTGAATGTCATTCTATTGTCCATTTTCTTACAGCTCTAGATAGCAGGTCCCTATGGAGTAATTTATTGACTTACTCGTATTATCATACCTCATATTTGACCTATGTGGATTTCTCTGGGCTTAGATGATATGCGGTTTCAATAAAGTAGCATCCAGAATTGCAAATGTGGTAATTAATTGTTTCACCCTGGACTAGATGATGTATGTGTTCCGCTTTTTTGAGACCAAGTTATTTTGCAAAAATAAATGTTTTTGTTGAAAAAAACTGGCATATTGTTTTCCAACCTTTTTACCTTGTGGAATGCAGTAGATCAGGTGAGGAAGGTCATGAATAAAAGTAATCCTTCAATACAGATCAGCTCAGCTGTTGAGAACATGTTGAAAACTGGAAGACTTGTTACGCAATCGGGTTTAGATTTACAGCAGGTATTGGCATGCAGTGATTCTATTCTGCTTTTTAGTATTTAACTTAGTACTGAATGCCATCCTCAGATCCTCTTATTCTGTTGAGAATTGTTACATGATGCATAACGTAATGATTTATGTGGAGTTTACTTCTTTTTTCCTATTCCATGTAGCAAATACCTTTGAAGAGGATAGATATTTCAGGGAAAAAATTTGTAAAAGGCCTAGATTATCCGATCATAATGATCCCAAACCTTTGGTTTGGAAGTTGTCATTGTACATGGTCTTTTCTTTTCAGGAGTTCCCAGTAAGGCTGTAGCATTCAGTTTAAAGAAGTTTGTGTTTATCAAATCATCTGTTCGAAGATAATGCATAAGTTCCTTCCCCCCACCTCCCACATTCAAACCACTCTACTGTTGTTTGTTGGGAGGGGACTGTTAAATCAGCCTCGTCCCCCTCGTCCTTCGACATTGGATGGTGGAATTTAGTCGGAATTTTCTAACCTTAATCTCTGTTTAATTGGTATCTCCAGTTCGCGAATAGGTTGCTTCTAACTTGTAATATATCTGGACAGTTACTGATTGATTATCTTTCTTAGAGAGCTGGCATGACAGTTCAGGCAGAGAGGCTTAACTTTCTCCGCTTTATATCACATTTTCGAGCTGTTCATCGAGGGGCTTCATTTGCAGGGCTTCGCACTACAAGTGTGAGGAAGTTGTTGCCAGAGTGTGTATTTCTCCTCTTTGTTTGGCAATATATATTCATTCACATGAGTATTTATTTCTCTTTTTCTTGCTTCCCTGTTTTCCAATGTCATGCAGATCTTGGGGTTTCCTTTGCCCTGTTCACACACCTGATGGGGAGCCGTGTGGGCTGCTGAATCATATGGCTTGTAATTGTCGTAAGTCCTTTCTATTCGGTTGTGTAATATTTTCCTGCTGATTTTTTACAAGTATGTCGCTTTAGTTGTGTATGCAGTTATGTCGAATGGGAATCCTCTCCAATCTATACATGTTATGCCAGGTGTTCCTGAAGGGTTCTATTTGATGGGAAGGTCACTTGTTTCATGCCAGTAGTTACTTGTAATGCTAAAACCAAATGAGAAAGCACCTTAACGAATACAGGGAGAACTCTTAGGTGCAATATTTTCACGTCACTGACTGCGATTTCTTATGGAAAAAGTGGTAGCAGAAAAGTAAAAAAAATGCGTTTAAGAGTTGTATGACTTTTTGATTGGAAAGCTTCTCTCTCCAACTGAGTTTATGCGATTAGCACAACCTCTGAAGCATGCATACTCCTATAGTCCCTGTACTCATATCAGATACAGATATGTGCCCGATACGGCTGGATATGCCTGAGAAGTACTAGTGATACGTTTCGTAATTTTGTGATGTTGGATACACTGGGGCTACAACTTTTTTATTATTATAAGTAAATAACAATGTTAGAAAGAAGGCGTTAAGGGATGCTGCCTGTATACAAAAAAGGCTAGAGACAAAAAAATCCCTATACACCGCCGTGTGAAATGAAAAGCTGAAACCAATCTAAGAATTGATCAACAGAAGGATTACATTCTCCTTTGTCCCAACTATACAAACCATTCACCCTCTAGACTTTTGATTCTAAACAAAGGCTTTTCAACCCCTTCGAAGGATCTCGAATTTCTCTCTCTCCAAATGACCCACATCAAGCATAGAGGAATCATAGCCCAGGCACACTGCCTTCTCTTTCCACTCCAGTACCTCGGCATGACCCACTGCAGCCTGCAGCCTGAACCGCGACAACACCCATGCCATTGTGCAATGAATGAGAACGTGATCAACCGTCTTCACATCCATTTAGCATATACAAAACCAATTAACAATGATTCTCTGCCTTCAAATCAGATTATCGGTAGTAAGAATCTTAACTTGAGCCGCACACCAAACAAAAAAACTCACCTTGAACAATGCCATTGTTTTCCAAATTGTTTGCCAGGGACAGGATGAATTACCCCTTCCACATAACGCTTGATAATAAGATTTACTTGAAACGATCCTGATTTAGACATCTTCCAACGCATCTCATCCACCAATCCCTTGAATACCATACACTGTAGCAAGCAAGGCCATCAAAGCCTCCTCCTCCCAATTGCGAATTTCCCTTCTCAAACGAATGTCCCATACCGTAACCCCATCATAAAGGAAGAGGTAATAAGAAACAGTTGCATCCCTGTTAGAAACCAATCGATAGATTTTACGGTGAAAACAATAAAACTTTCAAAGAATCAGATGAATCCCTCTTTGCCCTGGAGTTCTGATAATGGTACACTTTCCCATGTAATGTTCGAAGTTGCATATTCATTGAAGTACAAAAAGAATTGTTCCTGCTTCGTGAATTTCAAGAATGTAGAGCAAATTTTTATATTTATCATTCTATTGTGCTAGGTATCACATCGTACTATGACTCACAAGGCAATGTTAGGGACTTCTTCAAAATGCGAATGTCTGTCCTCAGTGTTTTGGTTGGAGTTGGTATGACTCCTTCATTGCCAAAGCTCATGCAAGCTGGTCCTCCTGAAGTGCTTTCTGTTGTCTTAGATGGTCGTGTTGTTGGCTCCATTCCATCTGATATAGCTGACAAGGCTGTCTCTCACTTACGGAGACTGAAACTGTCAGCAACCTCAGGGGTATGTTTTGCCTGATAGCATTAGTTTCGAGTATGTTTTTCCGTACATAATGCTTGTATTGTATATGTCAGATTCCTGTTGATTTGGAGGTGGGATATGTTCCTCTGAGCATGGGTGGAGCGTATCCTGGTTTGTTCATATTTACATCTCCATCAAGATTCATTCGACCTGTTAGAAATATTTCTGTTCCTGCTGAGGAAACAAATGACATTGAGCTTATTGGCCCCTTTGAACAGGTAGAGACTAGATTTCTTGTACTTTTTCATATATCAAAGTGATTGTTCTCTATGTAATAAAAGTCGAACTTGTTTGTAGTCTAGTTTGCATGGATTTCTATTAACAACCACGATTTGCTAATTGTTCGAGGAATTATCTGTGTTACGTGAGTAGGTATATATGGAAATAAGGTGTGAAGATGGTGGTGATGGAGGAAGGGGGAATAATTTACCTGCCACTCATGAAGAAATCCATCCAACTGGAATACTCAGTGTAGTTGCTAATCTCACACCTTGGTCTGACCATAATCAGAGTCCACGTAACATGTACCAGTGTCAGGTTTTCTTTCAATGTTCATAAAACGAGTTCTTTTATCTATTTGTGCTTGTACATGGAAAACTATAGCATGATCGGTATTTTATTTCCTTGTTCAATTATGTGTAGATGGCAAAACAAACAATGGCTTTCTCGTCTCAAACTATTAATTGCCGAGCAGATCAAAAAATATATCATCTTCAGGTACTGTTATGGTTTTCTATTGGTTTCTTATTCCATGGGGAGGAATGGTTATTAGTTATAGTCATCTATGCTTGGACAGTTCTTTTGCCAATCAATCCTTGTTTAATTGTATGTTAGATTCAATTTTTTTGTTTGACAAGAATATTCTTCCATCGATTGGGTACTAGAATCCACGTCCAATAGATATGTATTATGGACATGAATCACATGCAGAGACTCTAGCTACATTTGAGAAGTCTCTGCAATCTTCCCTGCCTTATTGAAAGGTAGATTCTTTTTGATATGTTATGTTAGAAGAAGATATCACCTCTCATGTGAAGAGGTCTTATGTGAGGGACTTCAAGACTCTGTGTGTGAAGAATACTGTAGATACAAATATTTTCATATTTCATGCTGTAATGGTTCACAGACTCCTCAAACTCCTATTGTACGCACGAAAACATATGAAAAGTACAACATCGATGAATTTCCGTTGGGGACAAATGCAATCGTTGCAGTTCTGGCATATTCAGGGTAAGCATCTTAGACTCGTATTTGGTGCATCACTTTTATGTCATGGCATATGTATGAGGTGTTTCTTTCACATTTTGCAGTTATGATATGGAGGATGCCATGGTTCTGAATAAATCATCTGTGGATCGGGGGATGTTTCATGGGCAGATTTATCAGGTATGCAATAGTTACTTGACATTGTGTGAGGCAAAAAGGTTAGGAGTTTCTGCTATTTTGTTGATCTTCTAGCATGTGTTATGGGTTACTCATTTTTAGTTAAGTTGTTTAGGTATACTTTCAAGTATTATGTATTTTTTGTTTTTATTGCATTCTTTCTTCCCCGTTCTTTTTTTGTCATTTTGTGCTCCTGTCCTTTCCATGCTATGCTGCAGCGTTTGGTTTGAATTTGTTTCGTGAATCTGGTCATCTACTTATTTCTCTGTCTTCTTCTCAACCAACAACTTCCATGTCCCAACTCAACACCCCTCTTTTGGCGCCATCACCATCATCACTTCCCAATTTCAATCACCGCCACCATTCCACCTGCATATTCCTACCCCACTACGGCCAGACATCAATAGCCACCTCTTGTTGTATATCCTAAATCTCTCTGCTCATTCCACCACCATTGATACATGTTTATCTTTATACGTCTGTGTGTATTAAAAAACATAGGTTAGAGTTTTTGTTTTGGTCCAAGGAACTATGAACTTATGCTGTAGGTGAAAAAATTCCAAGTAAGGCTGATTTAAAATTATCAGTTGAGGGCAAAGATGATGAGCAATGGGATAGGAGGAGATGTCGGGCATGGACAGAGAGGCTCAAGGATGCCAGTCCTTGACTTGGAAGAATTGCCATCATAGTGTATTTCTACATATGTTTACAAAGCAAACATTGCGTTTCCCAAAATCTCGCAAAGTATTGAGGGGGTTGGATGAGGAAGAGGAAACATTGGGCCCACTGGGGAAACAGGGGAAGGATTGTGGATGGCGGCTGAGATAGGGCGGGGTCGCAGTGGCTGGGAGAGTGAAGGTGTTAGTGACAGTGGCGAAGGAGAGGGAGAGGGTTGTGATGTGGGAAGAGAGAAGCGGTGGCGGTGGGTTTGAGATTTTGTTTTCTTTTTTGAGCAAGGAGAAAGGGACGGAGGATGTTATCGAATATGCTCCAATCCAGTCCAGTCCATGATAGGAGTTTGATGGATGGTCGGAGGATGTTATCGAATATGCTCCAATCCAGTCCAGTCCATGATAGGAGTTTGATGGATGGTTCTACTGATAATAAAGTAATTGTGATTTGGAATGTTTATGGTGGAGAAGTTGGGATTGACAATAGGTTCAAAGAGCGAGTGAGAGTGTCATCTGTATGGTATTTTTTAAGTCTGTATGAGAAACCATTGGAGATGGAGGGACGGTGGAGATCAATACCACATTAAGGTTTGGGTTTTAAGTTGAGCAAATGAAAACTTGGATCTTTTACAAGGGTCAAACCTTGGGCTTTTATGTAATTTTGTTCCTTCTTTCTCAAGTTACTCTCCACGACCTTATTAGGTGTCAGTGTCGCAATGAACCTCTTGACTCTTGGAAGTTGTATCACTATCACCCACCAATGGCATAAAATCTCCAATTTCCAAGTATGACCAACAAAGAGCTCAATCACTTTTTCTCTTTTCATAGGAACATCCATGGAAATTTATGATATGATTTGCAGTGTTAATACCTCTTCACTCATATGAATTGCTATCTCGCAGACGGAAACTATTGACTTGGCAGAACAAGGTGGCAAGTCATCTCGTTCTCACAGAATGTTTAGAAGAAGCAATCTTGATAAATCAGTCTCTTCTTTGATTGATTCAGATGGACTTCCATACGTTGGGCAGGTTAGGCCTGTATATTGATTAATTTTAGTGGTGATTTTTCCCCTATATTTACCAACTCTACTCTTACTTTTCAGACATTAAATCCGGGTGATCCATATTGTAGCGTCTATGATGAGATAACCAATGCAACAAAACTTACCAAATTAAAGGGTTCGGAACCTGTTATTGTTGATTATGTTGCTGTTGATGTGAAAAAAAGGAAACAGCTGCAGAAGGTATGAGCGTCGTGGTGTTTTTTTTGATGTCGTTGGGGTTGCAGGATTACAATCATAATTTGTTCAAGGAGTATTGTTGTTGTTACCCACCATGTTTTCTTCCTTAAGCTGTTATGCCCTGAAACATCTGTGCATTAGATTTTTTTTCTTGCTTTTATGGCTCCCTTTGATGTTAAGATTTGCATCAATGTTTCCTTTCATGTTGTCTACATGGACACTTACGTTCTTTGAATAGAGTGGGAAGCTGTTATGCAAGTATTTACTATACAAACCAGCAGCAGTCTGATGGTCAATAGTTTCTTGGGTTTCTACTTTTTAAACTTTTACTGTAAACAATGATCTTGCTTATCAATACATGCTATCAAATTCTCCATAAGGATGCTATGTAGTTTTATTGAAATAGTGTTTCAAACTGACTCCATTCTCTGAACTCATATTCCTTGTTTCAATATTCCTTCTCTTAACGCTTGCTCATTGTCACTCTCCCTACTCTCTCTTATTTCTCTAGTATTGGTATGCGTATATTTCTACTCTACCCTTTCTATTCTACTTCTTTTTCCCTTGTATGTATGTGAGTGTGTGTGTGTGTATGTGTATGTAAGGGCGCACGTATATATTGCACTCTCACTTTCTCTATCTTGAGGATTCAAGATATTTTGAAGGGTGCCAACAAACAGGGGTCTAAGATGTTTTCTGATAATATCAATAGCACAAAACAATTATCACCCAAAAGTCAAAAAAACAAAATAAAGAAAAGCAAAACTCTTCTAAAGCTGAAAATAGGAGGAGGTGAGCACTCATCCTTTCGGCAAATAATGGTGGTCTCTACCCCTTTATATGATCTTTTATTCCCCTGTCTCCACAATCACCACATTGTACAAAGAGGAGCTACCACCAGTGTTGACCTTCATCTTAGCCTTCTGAGCTATGTTTTAGGGAGGGATGTTGAGGTTTGGGAGGATATGGAGGACATGAACGCATTCATGTTCTGTCTGGTGTTTGCTTGTGTTCTTAGCTCTAGATTTGTAATGTCATTGGAGATTTTAACCCTCAAAATGGTGGATATGTAATACCACCCCCAATGGCTTTACATTTCCATACCACTGGATATGCTATCCTTCATCTATCGGTTAAGATTTATCCTCCATCTTTTATCCCCATGCTATCTTACTATGAAAAAATTCAGTATCAGAGCCTATCTTGTATGCAAAGATACTGCATGTTCCCTTAGCCTCGACATGTTCCCACTTTATATCTGAACAAAAACAAACAGCTCATGTACTTGCATCTTCATCCTCAATGTTTCATTTAGCAGTAGCAAAATGCCAGATATCTCCTAGCATCATAGGAAAAAACACATGAACGTGCATCATGTGAGATGCTTTGGTCAGCATCCTTTCATATAAAGTAGTAAGTAGTAACAGTTTGCCGCAGGACATCCATTGACTCGAATGAAAAAAGTTTGTTATCATGCCACACCTGAAAGTAAGTTGACTATTTCTGTTGTTCCATTACCATTCTCAATGCCGCTGCGTGATGCGATGGCATTATATGTGATATCTTACTCGTAACTTTCCCTTAATTTGGACCATATATGTTCTTTTTTCCTTGGCAAGTTGTTTGGTTCATATGTTTGATAGTTTATGCATTTACACAGTTCTTTTTTTCCCTCTTTTTTGTTTGTTTTCTTGATCAGGTCAACATACGTTTCCGACGTTCCAGAAACCCGATAATTGGTGATAAATTTAGCAGTAGGCATGGACAAAAAGGTGTTTGCTCACAATTGTGGTCAGATACTGATATGCCATTTTCAGGACATACAGGAATGCGGCCAGACCTTATTATCAATCCTCATGCATTTCCTTCAAGAATGACAATAGCAATGCTTTTGGAATCTATTGCTGCTAAGGTAACCCCAATAAGTTTCATTAATTGGTCCGAAATGTTGAGTATAAATAGAACTGTTCCACCCGTACGTGATGTGTTAGATCCCATGAGTGTAATTGAATTCTAATACAACTGTCCTTGAATGCTTTGATGAATATCTCTGTTCTAGGTGTCCGTGAGTTGAACTAACTTGAAAATTTTGCTTTGGACAGCAGTTGTGTATTTTTCCTGATTTTTTTGTTAATTCATGCATAATCATTTGATAGTTGAGTCATGCTTAGACAATGAAGCACATATATTCCGAAAGTAGTCGTGTACACGTATTGGATACTTTTGGGAGACCAATACGCGCCCGATATGTATTAGATATAGCAAATAAGTGTCCTAAATAAGTATCCTGGATTAAAATTGAATCATTTTAATTTTGGATACACGAGGGATACAACGGGATATGTTTCAGGATACGCCGGGGGTTAAAATGAAATTTTTTAAAGATAAATTAGAAACTTTGAGGAGAAAGGGGTAATAATAGTATGCCTAAACAAGTCGACAGTACAAACCCTAGATCGATTCTCCAATTCTTTGTTTCCGAGATCAATTCACTAGCAGGGGTGATAAACAAGCCAAACGAGTCAAGTAGGTAGTTGATCAAGCTTGGTTTGATAACTTAACGAGCTTCAAGAATATGTTTGAGCTTAGCTTGTTTATGAGACGAGCCAATCTCAAACGAGCTTCAATCAAGCTAAACATGAGCCGGTCTCAAGTAGCTTGAATTTTTTATACATAGTAAGCCGAATGTAGCTTGTTCAAGCTTGGCTTGAAATCTTAACGATCTGCAGAAAAATGTTTAGGCTTGGTTTGTTTATCAAAAACAAACCAATTTTGAACAACCTTTTAACGAACAAACACGAGCTCAGACTCGAGTAGCTTGGTTCATTTAGCAGCCCAAGGTACCTCTCTCTCTCTCTCTCTCTAATCTTGAACAACCTTTTAACGAACGAACACGAGCTCAGACTCGAGTAGCTTGGTTCATTTAGCTGCCCAAGGTACCTCTCTCTCTCTCTGTTACTTAGTGGTTCAGTGGTTTTATTGTTTGTACATATCAGAGATGAAGGTACAGAAAATCACAGATATAATATGTACAAGTCACAAAAATGTATAATTAGGGTTTTATGCCTAGTAGGAGTCTAATCATTATAAAATATATAATATAAACAGTTGTATCCCCGACATATCCGTATCCTATTTTTTATTTTTTTTGGGTTTAGCTGTATCTCCGTATCCGTATCGTGTTGTATCTTTATCCCGTATCCTTATCTGGGCTTCATAATGCTTAGTACAATAGTACATGTGCTGGTTTGTGGCAAACTTTGAAAATTTAAAATTGAAATAACCGGCAGATGCCACTCACACATGTGTAGTACTGCACCAATCATGTCCTCATATGGCCATATTTTCTAGGTTTCTATCTCAATTCCTTAGCATGCCCGTTCTATTATCAATGCATAGATACCAGAATTTCTTAGTGCTGACTTTAATCTTGTCTTAGGGAGGTTCCTTAGATGGGCAATTTGTGAATGCAACACCATTTTATAGCACATCAAAAAAGGCGACCAAAGAGTCAGAATCTGAAGTGCTGAATGCAACATATTCTAGCTCGGTAAAGAAGGCTGGCGAAGAGTCAGAATCTAAACCCGATTCGCTTGTTGATGAACTCGGGTCCATGTTAGCTTCTTATGGTTTCAATTACCATGGTTTGGAGGTACTGTACAGTGGGGTTTACGGGACAGAATTAACTTGTGAGATTTTTATTGGACCTGTTTATTATCAGAGACTTCGACATATGGTTTCAGATAAATATCAGGTATTGTGCTTTTTCTACGTTTCACATCTTGATTATTTTGCCCTTTAGTATTTTGAGTTATAATTATTTTGTCTTCCCAATATTACAACTTTTGCTGGCTCTGCCTTAATAATCTTCATGGTATGAATTGACAACCATAATAAATAAATTTAAATGGAAGCCACAAATTTGGCACGTAGTTGATTATTACTTTGTGTATAGCTGATAGATTCTCTTTTTTGCATGTACAGAAATTTGTTCTTGTAGCATGGATTTGGGGTGAGTGCTTTTAAATAATGATAGCAATAACAAGGGAAATCAGTTGGATGCTATCTTCCTCCCTGCATGTAGGGACCAACTTCATCTACAAAAATTGATATTGCCTGTAGCCCTACCGCATGTGTACATCCATTGAGTTGAATTTGTCCTTTCAGCTTTGATTGTGGTGGTGTTTTTTTCTACACATCGTACCCAATTGTTGAGCTGATTATGGGCTACCTTATCAAATTAAACTAAACCTTGTGTCCCAAGCAATTAAGGTCGGCTCTTTTCAGCCAGTTTGCTCCATGAAAATTGTAGAATTGATTAAATTGTAACTTTGCATGAATTTCTAATTGGTCACACCCCTTCCCTAAATATCCTATACGAATAATCTTTTCGTTTTTTCTTTTTTCTTTTTTCCTTTTGCATATGTTGGTCTTTGTTGTAAATGACCAAAAAAAAGAGCTTTCTGATTAAAAACTGATCCTCTTTTTGGTCTACAGGTTCGGTCCACTGGAACAATTGACCAGGTTACTAGGCAACCCATTAAAGGAAGGAAGCGTGGAGGGGGTATTCGTTTTGGAGAAATGGAAAGAGATTCCCTCCTTGCTCATGGTGCTGCTTATTTATTGCACGACAGACTCCACACTTGTTCTGATCACCACATCGCCGATGTCTGTTCCCTGTGTGGAAGCATCCTCACGACATCAATCATCCAACTGCAAAAGCGAGCTGTGAGGGAGATTGGTGGGCTCCCACCTGGTAGGGCCCCCAAAAAGGTTATTTGTACAGCCTGCCAGTCAAGTAAGGGAATGGAGACGGTTGCAATGCCATATGTGTTTAGATACTTGGCTGCAGAATTAGCTGCTATGAACATCAAAATGACACTTCAGTTGAGTAATGGAGCAGGACCCTGATACACATATGTCCGGGCTGCGGAATTAGCTGCTATGAATTAGTTTGTTTCCCTCTGTTGTACAATTTGATCATGAATGTGGTTTGTTTTGTGTACAATTAACCAAATGTCAAAACCTTTTATTGGTTTATCTATTGATTTTTGTTCAAGGTGATAAATTATTCTGTTCTTGTGCCTTGTTTTTGGCTAAGAACTACTGTTAGTAGTCCTTATGGATTACAGTATGAATGAGCAACATAGAGAAAAGAAGTTCCTTGAGTTTTGAGTTCTGCATTGGAATTTTTTTTGAGATATTTAAGAACCCAGTGTGGGGTATAAAGAACTGTTATTTTTGCCTAGTCAGAAGAATTATGCTTGGGGCCTTGCAATGTTACTTTAGGTGACGGCTTGGATGTAGAGAGGTGGCCTAGCATTGATCCAGTTTCATGATTTGAATATGTTGCACTTATGCATCACTTATAGTACAGCTGTGTTCGGATTAACGCCATTCAAATATTTCTTGGCATTGTTGGTAGGATTGAGTAACCATGCTTCCTAGTTTGTAAAATGAGCACCATTAAAGTACTCATTTCAACCATATCCTCGTTCTTTAACTTCAAAAAAGTGAGAACTTCATCCCGTATGGAATATAATGCGGATTCAAAGGTCAACTACATCCACGTATAAATCAATTGAAAATCCACAACTGAAATTGTTGCAGCAAAAATTTACGAGAGTGCATTGCTACCGGACGTAAGCTGAACTACTACTTCAAGTCATTCAAAAGCCGAACCTACATGCATGATGCATTCAGCACTTGTGCTGCTATTTGAAATAAAGTGCAAGCATTGCTCACAGAGAGAGAGAGAGATCATTGCAAATAGAAATTAATGCTGTGACCTATTCAAGATACAATGGTACATACTGGCCAAAACTATGTTGTCCTCTGTAACATGAAAACGGATCCGCATCAAGATTCAAAACTTCAGGGGTAATAACTAACGTTCTTAAGGCAGTAGGACAGCTCAGGATGAGACGTCAAGCAAAAATTGCCATAACCCGAAATGAGGGAATACAGCCGACATACATCTCAGTAGTGAGATTGGCTACCCATCCATCAAATTTGCATTCTAGAATACCCCAGTAACATAAAAATGGAGCCTTTGTCTAGTTAGTTTGCTTTCTGCAAGATATTCCATTTGATCATCAGTTCACACAAAGGGGCACGGTCAACTCTGCACTTTCTATACTTTGCTGCCTTCATTATCGGCTTGGCAGGCGAAACAGGAAGACAAAAAAAAATTGACAGCTCAGCACTCGAAATAGCTAGGATAAATTGAATATTTGCACTGGCCAACTGCGTTTTCGACCATCAGGGGCAATCCCAGCAATCTCCAAGGAGATGTCAATACTGCGATGAGGAGAAGCAGCACGGGCAATGCTGATGCGCAAATGGACTTTCACAGCAGGGCAGGCATCAGTACCAACAGCTGCCAAAGTGTCAGATGCAGTACTTCCCAATGAAATTGCAATTGGTTCCCTGAATGTAAGAATTGTTTGCGACCAATGCGTTTTTGGAGTGTATGGGGATGTGGACAGAACAATTGGCATGTCCTTGCAAAACCTGCTGGTAAAGCCAGTTTCAAACCACAGGACAATTCCGTAACACCAAGTTGTTTTGCATAATGAATCTGAGGAGTAGTGCATTGGATTTTCCGTCAGGGGTTCCAGCTCGATCCTTGAAGTGAAATCCATTTCATCTGGTGTCATCTTCACTAAATCAAATGACTGATAGGAGGCATAAAAGGGTCATTACTACATCAGTAACTCAAAGCGGGAAAAAACAAATTTGTGCGTCAAACAACTGAACCGAGAAGCCATCCTAGAGGTAAGTGTTGAAAAAAAGCTCCAAGAGGCTTTGTTGACAAAAAAGGGAAAGAGATTAAGTCCCGACAAATGTCTTCAATCTATATGTTTATAGAGAGATACATAAGGTAAAGCACTGTCCAAACACCATTTTACATTTCACAATTAATCCACTATTAAATGGTTTAGAAGAGATGAATGAATCATTCCAAACTAGCCAATTTTTTAGAAGACACTGCCTTGTTCGGTTGTGGGTTTGTAAAATTTTTGGGTTTGGTTATTGGGTAATGAGTGAGGAGAGAAAATAGGGTAATAATTGGGAATATGAGTAATGAGTGGAGAGAGATAGAGAGAGAAATAAGATTAATAATTGGATATAGGGGTAATGAGTGGAGAAAGAAATGAAAGTAATGATTGGAAATATAGGTAATGAGTGGATTTGGGTTTGGAAAATTTTTTCCAAACCCACAACCGAACAAGGGCAGTACTAATTCTCCAGAATGTAGAATTTTCCACATGCAAGAACCATGCCCTTCTTTTCAATCTTGTCAGATCTAGTTCCACATTGGTCAATTATCACCTCCAAATGCTAGTATATGAGCTTGAACAACCCCTTCACTCATTGCCTATTGGTGTTTTTGAGTAGGAAGCTTTAACTTGGGATCAAAGCTAGGCTTTTGGAGACACTTTTAAACAACTCCGTTGATTGATTGCCCCTTTGTTGGCACCTCAAAGTGCACCTTGTTTTGGTGTAACCCCTACGTTATTGATCATATCACATCCAAAAATTAGTGTATGAGCCGACCTCTCCATTCATGCAAGTTAGTTGTGCCTAGGATGCTTTCCTATTCTAATTTCTAATTAAGTGATTTCTTATAGTTGAAGAATATTATAGAACCACAAACACCAAAAAAACCAAGTATGTTTTTAATTTCACTAGGATGAAGCAGCCTTTGAAAGTCCCATTCCTCACTGAAGTCATCTCCACAGAATCATCAAGTGTAAATTTTGTAAGAAATATTACTTTAAAAAAAAAAGAGTAAATTCTGTAAGAAATATATTAACTGAGCGCACACATCTTCGCACGTTTAGGCACAGGAAAATTTCTTTGGCATAAAATTTAGGATTTTCCCTCTTGCATAGTACCAAATTGGTAAAGGTGACCCAATCAGTGACATTGTCATGATGAACAAGTGATACAAAAATAAGTACAGTGCCCATTAAGTATTCCTACAAAAGAGAAACAAAAACATTGAGCACTGACCTGGAGAACCACAGTATTGGTTACTATATCACCACTGTCAATGATATCAACTATAGGAACCCGAGCAGCATCTTCCACAAGTTCCTTGCCAATGCAAAACATATTGAAACCATACACAGTTTCCCAGAATGGAATACTGGTGCCACCTTTTCCAAATCCGGCAACAAACTGAAAAGGAAATTCCAAGCATGCTATTAAAAATTCCACCAGAAAACCATATAAACAATAGGAAAGAAAAGAGAAAAGACAAGCAACAAAAAAGGATCTGTATCGGTCACCATAGTAGCTGTGTCCGGAAGAATAGCACCTCCAGGCTTCAACCATCGATCCCGGGCAAGAAGCACAGAGCTAAGCATTGACTCATAAAGTAGGCAATAACCCATCCATTCACTGAGTAACACATCAATACTGTGGGGTTGAATGAGTTCACAATTACCAAGCTCTTCGACCATACCCTGGACTACTTTCATTACCCCAGTGCCTTGACTGGTTCCTTCGCTTGGACCTCCACCACACAAAAGGCAATTATCTTTTGCAATCTGCAATCATCCAAACCAAAATGATTTCTCCTTAAATTTTGACATATATAAAGATCACAAAACCATATCAGGAAATAATGGGTCAGTCAGGTATAGAACCAGTAACGAAAGTACCTGAGTCGCCACTGCAGCCATCTTCACACTGGCTTCAACTGCAATTACACTTGAAGCCCCTGCCTGGGAAGCAAATAGACTGGTACAAACAGGAATAAGAATAAGATACACCAATGCCATGGTTAAGGGAACTAGCTTTCAGAACAAAAATTTTTACATTCTCAACAAACCAAAAGATGGATTGTTCAATATGAATACTGCACAATGTTAGGTTATTCAAATTACAGCACTGTGACAAAAAACTGTGAATACTGCAAATGGTCTGAATAAAAGATTAGGTGAAAAAATGAACGACAGCCCAGTGAAGAATGCTTCAGCTAAAGCTGCCCTTTGAATTTTGGGGAAGATTAGGCATCTACATCCTAAAACGATGGTAGTAGTAATTGTATGGATAAAAGCATGTCTAAACCAAGCAATCTGAGTCGGTAATAAACCCAAGTGTTAGAAAACTTTTTTCACAAGAAATTATAATACCATATCCAGCCATCATGGCTTGGTAAAAGGATAGCAATGAACTGAGAAATTATTCAAGAACATCGCCACATTATAGTAGAGGTGGCAAGTCCCCAACACATAAGAGACCAGCAGAATCAGCAACCACAAGTTGCTCCATAGATTTCAAGGATGATTCAAAGAAGGAATGAAAACTAGTTCGATACAAAGGGAATTGAAGGAGCGTTTCTCACCTGAGTATGCCCGTCCCACATCCTACATCCAGAACAGTAGCACCACGTAGGAGAGAAGGATTATTCAAGAGAGCCTGTCTATAAGCATCTGTTCTTACCTGCATAAACCTCACAGGTGATCTGGTCAATCGTAGATGTTGAGAGTAAAGTTGCATCATACCTAGACCTTCTATCACGAGTTTACACAGCTGAAATATCAATACCACGGTAAATCTACGATTCGATTTGATACCTTATCACTTATCATTTCCCTGTGGATCCCGAATGAACTGTACAACCCAAAATAATTCTTATTCACGTTCTTGATTTCATTAGCTTCCACCTTTGCAAAAGACACTTCTAAATCCTTATCTGTTGAATTCATATCAGAAGGCAAACCAGATTTGTTTACATCAACACTGCTGACTTTCACCTCCTGATATGGATTCATCCCGTTTAAACAACTGTTGAAAGCAGAGGCACTCTTCACTCCTCCATTCTCAGAAGCAGTGTTAAAATCAAACATAGGCCCTTCAACTGTATTATCATCATCAATGCAAATCCTTTCAAAATCAATCAGCTCCGTAATTTTGTTATCTGATGTTGTATCTTCATCTTCAACTTCCCAGTCTTCACCAAAACTGTATAGAAGTGGGTCCTCTTGCATGAAAGGTTTTAGATATCTGTCATCACCCCATGGAAGGACAGTATCTTTGAAACTGAATGCCTCATGTGCATGATTTTGTAAATCTTGCTTCGACTGACAGGTAAAGCCGCAACTCCAACATCTGTTTTCTGCTACCTAGTAAGAATCCAAACATTAGCAGAGCCCAGAAAATAAACTTCTCATAACCTATCATTTCCTGGCATATAGACCTCCGTATTAAGATTCAGAAGTGAAATAAAATACTTTGCCAACTAAGAAGTACTGATGCATCTTTCATGACAATAATGTTTACTGAAGACTCTTAACCTGTTTCTGTCTTTCAATAATTCTTAAGCAAAATAAACTACACAAGTGCACGGAGAAATCGCCGATGATTGTCTAATAACTTAGACTGTTTACAGAGCATGGTATTCAGTTCTAATATACTTAACTAAAACTGAAACATCATAGCGAGGAAAACCCCAACATATAAAAGAGAAACTTCCGTTATAACCCAATGGAGTCATTCCTCTTACCTAACAATCACCCTTTTTCCCTCTCGCAATTTTATTGGTACCCTGGAATCCTCTTTCTCTCTCCCTCCCATAATCATGTAAAAGACCTCGCCCACATTCAACATTAAATACCAGATCAGATGCCGTTGAATTCTAATCCAGCTATACATAGAGAATTCACTAAAGAGTAGTGGCCAGAATACAGTACATGCATGTCTAGCCGCAGCGGCAAGACATTCTAAAATGCGTTTTATGCAAGCATGATGCTCTAACAATCTCCTAAAAGCAAGAAGAACACTTCTAAAAAACACAACTATCAAACCAAAGTCCAAAAGCATGGTCCTTGAACATATAACTCCTAGAATTTCACCTCCATGGTGTATAAATATGAGTACTAATAGTTTGATCAATTATTGGATTCAGATGCTGTTGAATTCATACGGAATCCACTAAGAGAGTCCTGGCCCGAATAGAGTGTAGGCGTCCCTATCCGCAGCCATGAGAAGTCCCAGTTGCATTCTAAGAAAGCATGATGCTAACAAACTCATAAAAAAGAATGAACAACACTTCCAAAAACACAAATATCAAATCAAGCACCAAAACATGGACCCCTGAACATATAATTTCTACACTTTCACCCCCAATTCATATTTTGCATTAATCCGAAATCCTACTTAACACCTACAGTAATATTCATATTTTTATTTATTCACCTGAGACCTGATGTAGTTGATGAGCTTGAAGCAACCGTAGAAATCCAACTCCAACGTCTTCCTAATCCCGCCGAAATCAAAACGGTGCGTCGAATTACAATGCTCGAACAGCGCCTCGGTCGAGCCGTACTTGAGGTCGCAAAACAAACAGAGCAACAAATCCGAGCCCAAACCATCTCCTTCTCCGTCGTCGTCATCTGTGTTCCAATCTCCCCACTCTTGCTCCTCGTCTTCTTCTACTTCGCTGACTAGGTCTACATCGTCCATTTCTCCGTCTTGTGTCTGGTTCGTCGCCATTTGTGTGGTTTGGTGAGAGAAACAGCAACGGCGGGAAAGCAGTGAAGCCTATGTTAAACCCTGTGTATATAGCACAGAAGGACGACCCAAAACCCTAAAATATTTTTTTCAATTTTTTTTTTATATGAATATCAGTAATAGTTTAATCAATTTTTTGCTCAATTATTTTGACAGAAAATTGAATAATAGTTTGGTCAATTTTTTATACAGATGATTCTTATAAAAATATTTTAAATATATTAAGCGACTCAATTATTTATGTAAGATCCCGCTATGAATTCCACCTAAGGCGGTATGTATATGGTGTACACAAAAATAGTGCATCTGTAGGCCAAAGTCGACTCTTCCGTGTGGGTATAATCTATCAATTTGTTAGCACTACGGCTATCCACAATGGTATAATAAAAAACTAATTGTTTTTAAAGTTAATAATATTGGTGCAAAAAATAACTCACAATAATGTAATCAAACTTAACAATATCCTTATAAATAATCATATTTTTGGTTTTAGATAACCAAAACTAGCAAGTTTTCCAATAATCAAAATTTGTGGACCTCCCATACCACATAAGTTAACAACTCCAAAATTTGTATGCACGCGTGTTTCAATTAGTATTTTCTTCTTTTCTTCTTCGCCTATTCTATATTTTCTTCACTTTACTCACTAACTATTTTCTCTTTTTTTCCCTCCAAAAGTGAAGCACATATCTCTCAATCATCTACAATTCAATCGATCATCGCCGGATTAAGGTAATTCAGTCTTTTTTTCCATTTCTATTCCCCCCCCCCCCGCCCCCAACCAAAAAAAAAAAAACATAATAAGAGGGAAAAAAGTCACCATTTTTTCCCAAAATTAAAAGAGGGAATCGATATATTTTTCCAAAAAAAAAAAAACATAAAAATGGAAGAAAGTGAATGACGGGAAACAGAGAGAGAGAGAGTGAGTGAAATTGTAATGGACTCTTTATTTTGATTATGGACTATAAGTGACAATTATGAAGCCCAACATTATTACGCTTAGCAACCTTTTAAGTGAATAATCAAAAACTGATGTGTCAACTTTTGATTATACCACTGACTGGTCCACTGTGGATGGCCTAAGTGCCGTTCATCTTGAAAACTTTCCATTGGCACCCTTCTTATGAATACAACATATAACTGTAAATATTGCTTTTGAGTTGTCTTATTTGAATATTTTCAAGCTCATACTTTATACTTTTCGATTCTTCACATTGCTACGAGTAACTGATCTAAAAGACTTAAATGAAAGCTAAATAAAAAATTAGTAAACACCTTCTATACTACCCACCGTCTCTTGGAAAATGTTAATTTTGTCCAAACAAGAATGAGAAAAAAGAGTGCGGATTGATTATGGCTTAGTGATAAAGATTCCTAACTGCAGTGGTTTAAGTGATAACCGTGAATAGATGGAGGGTTCTGATGAAAGGTTTTTTTAGATGAGAGGCGTTTAGTGACAAAGATTAATAGATGAGGGGTATCCGAGATATTTATCCAATCCTGTAAATCATTAAGAAAGGGCCGGGCTATTCGCACCCACAAATTTACTCTCATACCCCGTTAAAAATTTTCAATTAGACTCGACAGTTAGTTACCGAAATTGAGATACATTTTCAGCATCCAATTACCGAAATATGATGTTTTTTTCAACAGCTGTTTACCGAAAATGCATGTTTGGCAATTGTCTACCGAAAATTGAATATATTTTCGACATGTAGTTACCGAAAAATAATCTTATTTTCAACAACTATTTACCGAAATGTTATTTATGATTTTCAACAACCGCTTGCCGAAATATAGTGGGGTATGGGAGTAAATTTGTGGGTGCGAATAGCCCGGCCCTTAAGAAAATAGGCTCCGTTCCTCTTCCTTTTTAAATATATATCTTTTAAAAGAAGATAATTTTAAATTTAAATATAATAAAAATAAAAAAAAATTTAATTTTTTTTGCACTGTATAGAAAGATTTCAATAACATCTATTAAATAAAATTCATATTAATAAAAAAATTATTTATACAAACATAAAATTTTTGAGGTTGAAATTATCTTTTATATTTTAAAAGAAGATTAAGCAAGAAAGTGGAACGCGCCTAACCTCTCAGCCGCTTTTATTTGACAGGTAATTAAAGGTTTGGTGTTAATTTTTCCTAACTAGAGAGAGATTTCCTCCTTGATCTTCCAGACTCAAATCTCACCGACCTCTCTCTATCTCTCTCCGGTGCCCCAAGTTCAACTCCCGTCACCATCTCTAGATTCTCAACCCAGAGAGAGAAGAACTCAACCACGAAGCTTCTTTCGAAGGTACTAAAAGTGGCGGATTCAATTCACTTCCATTCCAAATCACGCCTCATTTCACTTCATTTTCTGCTAATCTCGCAGAACTTCACGTTCGAAGCTGATTTGTTCACATTTGCCCAAACTGTTTCTCTCTCCAGCTGCATTCACTCGTTCGCATTTTGAAGTAATTCAATCTCTCAATTTTTATGGCATCAATTTGAAGTTTGATTCAGCCTTGATTTGTCCAAATTGGAGACTATTAAGTACTAACAATCTCGTTAAACTTTTTTTTTTTTTTTTCCGTGACAGATTTAATGTTGCATTCTCGAGATCCCGTGGTTTATCAGGTCTGGCTTTGACTTTGACTTAGCATTCTGTTTTGCAACTGAGAAAATTGAGGGACAAAAAGGACGCGTAATTTGAATTACGTGTTGATTTGGTATTGGAAGAGTAAATCATTTTGATTGAGCTTGATGTAGGTCTGTATACAAACCTCATCATTTTGATCATGCAATTTTGATTTGAAAATGTAGCTAGCTTAAAAATGGAGGAATGGTACGTAGACAACTCTCAACCACAACTCCGGACATAACTGCATCCGGAGTTGTTTGATGCACATGGGTTCGCATGCATTGAACGGCTCAGGATGCAGTTGTGGCCGGAGTTGGGCTCGAGAGTTTTGTATTAGACTTGGGGTAAAAAATGTGTTTGAGGTTAGCTTGTTAGTCAGTAACCAAGTACTAGTAGATTGTTTCAAACAGTAAAAGCTCATTAAGACAAGGAGTGAATTATTCAAATTTGGTTTGAAAATTTAATGAGGTTTAAAAATGTGTTTCGGCTTAGATTGTTAGTCACTAGCCAATCAGCAGGTTGTTCAGTCACTTGATGGTTTAACAGTTAAAAAATGTATACTTGTTTTGTAGGTATTTATAATTTATGTAACAACCCTATATCAAACAAGCATTTAAAGAGCGCAGGATGAGTGGAGCTCGAGTAGTTCAGTTCATTTCATGGCTCTGGCTTGATGTTTCCATGAATGAGCTTAGCTTGATGGTTTACTTGTCTTTTATGGGGAGTTTTTTGTGTTGCATATTAATTTTGGTGTTTTCACTTGTATTTAGGTGGTAAAGCAGTTTGCATTGATTTGGTGATGTACTTCTGAAGCTTTTAGTTAGTATAGTTACTATGGAAGAGTAAGTGCCGTTCAAAAGCCAGCCACGAAGAATTTCAATACCAGAAAAATTGGGTTCAACCCTTGCTGACCTTATTGTTTTTGTTAAAATAAAATTTTAGGGAAAATGCAGTTGAGCTTCTGCAAAGATTTCGGCGGGACAGGCGCATACTTTTGGATTATATACTTTCTGGTAGTTTTATTAAGAAAGTTGTGATGCCCCCTGGTGCGGTTTCTTTGGATGATGTGGATCTAGATCAAGTGAGTGTTGATTATGTTCTCAGTTGTGCTAAGAAAGGTAGTGTAACTCATAATTTGTTATGTCTGGTGCTTTCATTGAGTTGCTATAATTTCAGAAGGAAGAATTCTGTTGAGTTTTTTCTAATGCAGGTGGGATGCTTGAACTGTCAGAAGCTATTAGAGATTATCATGACAACACTTTGTTCCCGCACATGGTAAGAGAGAACTTGCAGTTTTCTTGCCCATCACATTCACCGTTTTGTTATGTATTTCTGGAACTTTTAAGCTACTAAAATATTTTGAGATTTTAATGTCTCCTAATTTCAGTGATATAAACTATTAGTAGCTTTACATTTGAATGTGCTAGCTGCTAGAGTGTGGTGTTTTAAATTATTTTCTATAAAAGTACATATTTTTTTTTAAAAGAGTTTAAGCGTCCTATTCTATATTTGGAATTTTATCAATTCTACTTTGGATACTGCAACTTAATTTTTTTATGATTTTCCTTTTTTCCCCAGAATAATATGGGTTCAACAGATGAGTTTTTTCTGGTCACAACTCCTGATCTCTCAGGTTCACCACCAAAACGGGCACCGCCACCTGTCCCCATGTTTACACCCTCACCCATTCTGCCAAGTGTGTCAAAATCAGTGTCTCTTATCTCTACACATGAAGAAGAGTCTCTTGAGTCCACGCATGTGGATGAGTCTCTTAACTCCACGCAAGTGCAAGAACTTTCTGTAGATGACATTGAGGATTTTGAGGATGATGATGACTTAGAGGAAGTCGAGAGCCGTAGGACTTCAAGACGAATACCAAATGATGCCTCAGATCTTGCACCAGGGTTATCTTCATTTGCAACTGGTAAACTGCTCATAAATAATATTTACATTCAACAAACCAGTGATGTTCTACTCTCATGCTGTGGTCTGTTTAATCAAAAGGCTGCAGGGAGTTTATTCTACTTTCTGTAGATAGGCTGCATCTGTTTGTCTGTAATGGTGGCAGTTAAGATGTAAAATTGGAGTTCAGCGTTTCAAGGGAAGAAGAGTGAGAGAAAGAAGATGCAAATATTAAGGCCAAAGTGTTAAGTGCTCCATTATCTCCTTACCACTAATTTATTTATATTATAATGCCACCCAGAATAGCCTAGCTAAACGTAACAAAGAAATAACTAAAAAATGACACCTGGCTGTATGTTTCTTCTCTGTGATACTACCAATAGGTAAAGAGGTTGCATCACTTTATAGAGAAAGAAGTATGGCACAATAGTAAGAGATTCAACAGAGTTTTTCAAAACATGGTACTTTGATGATTCAGTTATCAAATGAATTCTGATATTTCCCTTTTTCGGTCTTTTCTGGTTGAACTTCACATCATACAAGTGGACTGTTTATCTAATAATATGGGTTATAACGCGTTCCTTGCCCTTGTAGCTTTTACTTTGTCTATAAGCATTAGAATCCAACCAGTCCCAATGTAGGGAACGAAGTCCTCGAGTTGGACCATATCTGATTCTATTACAGAACATGTTATTATAATGGGCGAGATCAGTTTGCTTACCATTGCCCAAGGCTCAGTTAGTGGTTGCAGTGCCTGTAGATCTTTGGATTAGCCTGGACCCCTGGTGCAATGGGTAATTTGAAATTGAAGTATTACTCTCTCTTAAGTCTCAAGAACATGGGCATCTATTTATTCAAGAGAATATATGGGGAAGAATCTACATGTGCCAAAAGTATAGGAGCTTCATGACTATGGGCTAAGATTGCAGTCACTAGTCAAAATGATGTTTGCAAGAAGGGCATTCTAAGTAGTACTTATTAGAAAATGGCAACTGGGAAAGGTTATCATCAAGTAAATTTGTGAGTAGGTTGGATCCCTCCAATAGGCTTTCGTTCTATGACCTATAAGATAGGTGAATGATGCTTTTTGGAATTCTCCTTTTGAATGGAGTCCATGGAGACTACATAAGTGATTATAGTCTCTTGAAATATATGCTAAACCGTTATTGAAAATAATGACACTTGTTGCATAACATTGTCCACTGGAGAAAATGAGTTTGAGTTTCATCTTTTTGGTTGTGTTAGAAATAGGAACACAATATTGTTGGTTTCTGAGGGTAATTACAGTACTAATGTGCATTCGTCTCTATTGTTAAAGATAAACTTTAAATAAACAAAAACAAATTTATATAGAAATGCCTATCTATTTTCTTGTCACTGTACTTGGCCATCCTAACAAGGGTAAGGAATTTTGCTTCTCTCGCTTCATTTTTCCTTTTACTTCATTTGTCCTTTCCATTTGAGTTCCTTTGACAAATCCTTGAACCAAACAAAGTGTTAGGTTGTTCTAACAAGTAACGGTAGAATTGGTACCTGTTACATACATGTGGCTGGAATGAAGATGAGGATTAGGATTAGGAAGGACACTAACAAAGTATAAGATTCTTTCTGGATGCTGTAGGAATAATATTCATAACTTTACACTTCAAAGAACTTATTTCTGTTGAACCAACGTGAGTTTAAGCGTTTAACCGCATCATTGGTAGTAGAGTAACGATCATAATGAAGGTGATATTGTGTATGTGAGCAGCGAGCTGGTTGTAGTCATTAAATTCTATCTTTAGTTTTCCAGGTATTAGCGATGATGATCTTCGTGAAACTGCGTACGAGATCCTATTGGCTGCTGCAGGGGCTTCAGGGTATGGTACCCCTAATCTGTTATTTCACTGTTAGTTTGATGACAGTTTAAAGTTCTAATTGTATCCCTTCTAGTGTGCTACATGTTTTAGTTTCTCCTTTACACCACTTTCTCAACGCCTTAGAGTCATTCTTGCATCCTCCTTTGTGCCACAATTTACTATGTATTGTGGTCGATGTATAAACAGGGGCCTGATCGTACCAACAAAAGAAAAAAAGAAAGAAAAAAGGTCCAGATTTATGAGGAAGCTTGGACGTGGTAAAAGTGAACATGCTGTGAACCAGTCCCAGCACTCAACTGGATTAGTTGGCTTGTTGGAGACAATGAGAGTCCAGATGGAGGTATCCATATAAATTCTTCTCTTGAGCAGTTTCTTTAAAATTATTTTCCCACTTCCCTCATCCTATGTAGAAATGCCTAAATTGATTCAGCATATCTCTTTTTATTATTGGAATTGGGCATGCAACTGCAATGTAGGATGAAATTCAGGGGATGAAGTATGAACAAGAGGATCCATTAACTGCCAAATACTAATAAGAAAGTAAAGCTGCAAAAAATTCACAGAGATGTTGTTATTGTCCTGTTATGTGTGGTCTCTTTGGTGCGGAGACTACGGTCCATTTCAAAATATTCTGCTATGGATCTTTTTCCTGGTAGCTAAGCTTATTAGTAAGTGAATATCTTTCCAAATTTCGCCTTTATATTTGGTTAATACTTTAGCCGCCACTCTATTCACCTTACCAATGCCAGCTTGGGGCAAGTTTCTTGGAATTGAGTTAGTTATGTTTAAAAAAAATAGGTAAACAATTTAGTTGGGATACAAAACCATTTTGGGACAGCCAATCTAGGCCTTTTTACTTATGGCAAAGGGAAGCCTTCAGCTTTTAGGTTTGCATTATTTTAATGGAGATGAAGGTATTGGTAAAACAAGGGATGTGCTGCATAACCACTATCTGATTTTGACCTTTTATTCCTGACCCATTGTAAGCTCCAGAATTTCTAGAACTTTCTGCTTTAACTCATTCATTTTACTAAGCATTCAAGATACTTGCCAAATTAACTTTATCCTGTTCTATATGAGTTGCGCTGGATTGATTTTCTGCGGCAATATAATTCTCCTAAGCATCACATTCTCAACCCAAAGCAGAAAAAATAGCAGAAAAAATACGAAGACAATTAGGAATTACCCTCATTTGGAACCTGAGATCAGTCTCTCTGATTGAGGGACGAACAGGAGCTGAGCTGTTGAAAGAAATGTGCTTGAACGCATCGATTGTAACATGATTAGAGTTACTAAATACAAAGGTCAAAAGCAGATAGGCTTGGAATTCCCCTTAACAGACGCTTGATAAGTGGTTGAGGTTCTTTGACTCTTCATACATTTTCTGACGCCAGTGTTTTTGATCTTGAATTTGTTTCGGGCACTGTTCAGTTGAGTCTTCTGACTTAGGGTAAATGTACTCTCCACTTCTTCTTAGGAATTCCTCCCTCCGTCCCATAAAGTTGGTCCCCGATGAAATTACGCTCAATTTTCGAACTGAAAAATAACATTTACTAAAAGAAATTTTTGATTTTTTTTTTGCACCGTTCAAAAGATCTCGTCAAGATCTATCAAACAAGATCCATATTGCACAAAGAATTATTTCAATAAGTACCTTATTTTTAAGCTTAAAAATTGTACATGGTTTCATAGTGGCCTAACTTTATGTGGCAGAGGGAGTATATATTTCTATGTATCTTGAGTCCTCAAGTGTTCATTTTGCTTGTGCATGTGGTGGCTGATCGTGCTTCCGAAATGGATGCCGTTAGGGGTGATAAACAAGCCAAGCAGGTCGTTGATCTAGCTTGGTTTGATAACTTAACGAGCTTCTCAATATGTTCGAGCTTAGCTTGTTTATGAGGCGAGCCGATTTGAAGCGAGCTTTAATCAAGTCAAACACGAGCCAATCTTGAGTAGCTTGAATTTTTTTTATACATAATCAACCCAACGAGCCGAGTAGTAGCTTGTTCAAGCTTGGCTTGAAATCTTAACGAGCTTCAAAAAAAAAATGTTCAAGCTTGGTTTGATTATGTAACAAACCAATCTTGAACGAGCTTTTATCATACGAACGTGAGCTCAGACTCGAGTACCTTGGTTTGTTTAGCAGCCCTAGATGCCGTAAATGCATTTCTGCCTAATTCTTCATGTTCTTTTGGTAATATGAAGGTGTAAAACTTTCTGTTTCTTTTGAGTAGTAACTCTGTAACATTATTGTAAAAGCAAAGCATACTGATATTTTTGTGGATCTATGGTTCCAACACCAGGGTCTCAGAATATGCCTGATTATTCACACTGACATCAATTTATTATTTTGGCATTTGTTTAAAAAAACTTAGATTTCTGAAGCAATGGACATCAGATCGAGACAAGGGATGCTTAATGCAATGGTGGGAAGAGTGGGAAAAAGAATGGATACTCTTTTGATCCCTCTCGAATTGTTGTGTTGCATTTCCCGAACGGAGTTTCCTGACAAGAAGGCTTACATACGGTGGCAAAAAAGACAAGTGAACTCTTGCTCTCTTTCTTTCTGCTCTTACCTTTTTGACTTCTCTTTTTGGGATGGGGCGTTATGTCATTTTATGTACTTACTCCCCCCTTCACATATTTGGATTTTGTGTCTGTTCAGTTGAATATGCTGGAGGAGGGGCTTATAAATCATCCGGCTGTGGGATTTGGTGAATCTGGTCGCAAGGCTAGTGAACTAAGGATTCTTTTGGCAAAGATAGAGGAATCTGAGGTGAGCATTTCATCGTCCAGATGGTGATAGATTATTAGTATTATGCATTAATATACTAGTTTTGTACTTCTCTCGTTTTGCTCAGCAATTTTGTTTGTATGAGCTCCTGCATTGGGTTATATTTGACTAGGATTCTTAATTGTTTTGTTATTGTTCTTCAAATGCAGTCATCTTTTTGTTCTCAGCTCCATAGTAGCTCAATTGTAATGCTCCAGTTATTTGTGTCCACATGTTTGGCCTTTTCGACGTGATTCCCCAATTCTTGTTTTGTTTTTGTGCTGGCAGTGAAAGAAAATTGGAAGGCTAAAATCTCTTTTTCCTGTCAGAGTGTACATGCAAGGATTTCCTCTTCATCATCTTGCTTTACTTTGTTCCATTTTCTTATTATCTTATTATAGCGATTTGCTCTCGTATTTGAAATAATTCTTTATTATGTATATTCTTGGAAGATGGTGGTGTTTTCTTTACTGTTTTGACAGCCCTTGCATTCAAAATCATAATTTGTGAGTTTTATAAATTGCACTGCTCCCAGTACATCAACTTTTGAAAGAATTTTGTGGTTCTTTCATTATTCTGGTCCCTTCCTCCCACTCCCGAATTCCCTTGATTCATTTTAGGGCTTGATAGTAATAAGTAGGCATTTTTGGTGGCATTGGAAGATTTTTGTGGGATTGCATTCCTGTTCCCCCGAAGGGGTGGTTTGGTTGGAGCAAGCTGCAAAGATTTCTGACAATGACAATGTTGACGATTTTTTTTCCCTTGTAACAATCACTTGTGAGGGGATTCCATTTTCTTGGTTTCCAGAGATTGGAGAGCATGTGTGATGTATAGTTATTTCCTTCGGGTTTTTTAATATTTTCCTCTTTGGTGGTTTTCTTATCCTATGATAATTTTGTACTTTTTCTGTTCTTAATAAACATTCTTTGTTACTGATTAAAATAGTGCTTTTTTCGCTACATCATTGGAAGTTTGATTAGTATGCTGTATTGACTAAACGTGGGAGAAATATATTTGGTTGTTGTCTGCAATTATTTGCGTTGCTTTCTTTGAAAATGCCCTCCTATGCACAGTTATAAGGGTCACATATATTGTTTTTCTATACTTCCCAGGCTCTGTGTTAGTCCATTATCTTTTCTTATCCTGGCTTTGCTCAGTTTGTTTCCATTTTTTCCCTTTCCATGTCAGTTCCTCCCTTCATCAACGGGTGAACTCCAGCGAACAGAATGCTTGAGATCGCTTCGAGAGATTGTGATTCCACTTGCAGAGAGGCCAGCTCGAGGTGACTTGACTGGTGAAGTAAGCCATTGGGCAGATGGTTATCACCTTAATGTCAGACTATATGAGAAACTGCTTCTCAGTGTGTTTGATGTTTTAGATGAGGGAAAACTTACGGAGGTGAGGAATTGGGTGAAATGTTAGCTCAATTTCACACCATCTTGACTCATTACAATATTAATCTCATGTGAAAATTTCAACTGTTTAGCTTTGAACATAAGGATTGGGTTTAAATTTGGGTAAAATACTAATGAAAGAGAAAACCAAGCTCTGGATCCATTAAATTTGAATATTTCCTTAATCGTATAACTATAGCTCATCTTATGTCCAGGAAGTGGAAGAAATTCTTGAGCTTCTGAAGTCAACATGGCGTATTCTGGGAATCACCGAGACCATCCACTACACCTGCTATGCATGGGTGCTATTTCGTCAGGTATTCTTATCAATTTCAGCTTGAATGTTAAGTAACAAGGTGGTGTTAAATCTTTGTTCAATTTTGAGGATAGACCACATAGTAATGCAGATCAGAACTAGAATGTTGAACTATTTATGCATGTGTGACTGGTACAAAAAGTTTTTAAACTCTCCTTCACGATGCATCCTTGATATCTTTGATATGCTATATACCTAAGAGTTTTAAGATGCTTGTCAAGCTGAAGTTTTCATTGATGTCTGATAACAGTTTGTCATCACAAGTGAGCAAGGAATGTTGCAGCATGCCATTGAACAGTTGAACAAAATACCAATGAAGGAACAAAGGGGCCAGCAAGAGAGGTTGCATTTGAAAAGCTTGCTTTCTAGAGTTGAAAGGGAAGAGGGGGTTCGAGAGTTTACTTTCCTGCAGTCCTTCTTGTCACCTATTAAAAAATGGGCTGATAAGCAGCTGGGGGACTACCATCTGCACTTTTCTGAGGTTGGATATAGTGTTAAGAGTAGTACAATAATTATGTTCTGAGTTAGGTTATGGGTGTATCACCTATATGCTAGATTGCACATGAATCAATATTATTCCTGTGCTTCATCGTAATCTGGATTTGCTACAGAATGTGAACTGTATTGTATACATGTTGAACTGATGCTGCAATAAATCGTTTTGTTCTTTTTGGCTGTGCATGCTTGGGGCACATTCTACACTCCACGTATACCATGTTTGAATTCACATAATGTCTGTCTCATTTGGAAAGACTGTTGGATCTATGAATTTAGTGCGTCTGAAAGTTAAGTCGGTGGAAGGGTGACTGGAAGGCAGAAGTCAATGGTTGACCTGAATAGTCAGAAATGGGGTCCCTGGGAATCAACTTCAAATAACTGTTCTTGCAACCTCGAGGGTAAACACCTGGCCCGTAGGGAGTCAATATTGAGTCCGAATATTTTCCCCAGCACAGCCTAAGCAAGCACGGATACATTGTGTTTGTTTTCCTGGTCATGTTCAAAAGCCGCCCCATCTTCTGTGTGTTGTATGTTAATGTGGATTGACTGAGTTGGATATTGTTTTGAAGCCTAGAAGTTGAACCATTGTCTACCTTTATGCATTTATGGATACATTTAGAACTTTTTAAGGTGCTGTGCATATATAAACAAAGCATAATCGTATTTGTTGCTGTGACTGCTCAGCTCTTTAGTGTGACTTTTTTTCTGATTCAATTTTGCCACTGTTGCAACTAACCATCATTTCTCTCCTATTACTCTCCTGCAACTTGTAGGATTCAGCATTAATGGAGGGTATTGTAGCAGTTTCGATGCTTTCTCGGAGACTGCTTCTTGAAGAACCGGAAATGGTATGCATGAACTACCATTTACTTAAAAGATTTACCATGTTTTGTCTAAATGCACTGTTAGTTATAGGTTTGACATTGTAAACTATATTTTATACTACACCTTGGTCCTGATTCTCAAGATAAGAACACTAAGAAATTGATTTAAGTCTGTCCTTTGGGTTATTGTTAGCATGCTGACTTCTTTTATTTTGTGCATGGGAATTATAGCAACCATATCATAGATTTGCTTATTCTTCTCTTCTTTTTTTCCGGCAGGCGCAGCAATCTGTCACGGACAAAGATCAGATAGAAACATATATATCACTGTCCCTTAAGACTGCATTCACGAGGGTAAGTGAAGCTCATCAATGGTTTTAGTATGGTTCATGCCTGTCTCTATATGTTAGCATATATTGTTGTTTTTTAAACCAAACCAAACTGAGCCTTAAGTCCCAATCAATTGGGGTCGGCTACATGAATCCTTTTTCTTGATTGCGCTCTGTCAAAAGCATCGTGTTGCATTTGACTTGTTTGTTTGTTTATCATAAATTAGTTTCATGTAAAATCAAGTTGAAGTGCAACTATAGGGGGAAGAACTATTGATGTCACTTGGCGAAAACCCTTGTTGACGTTATTAGTATAGGAGCCTGAGCTACCTCTCCACTCATTGCCAATTGGTTATGAGTTGGATGCTTTAACAAACACGACTCAACACGTACGACAACGATCAACCATCAATGACAAACAAAGGAGGAACCAACCATCCAAAACCTTCCGGAAGCCTAGCTTTGATACCGTGTTGTTTGGTAGAGTAATCAAAGTGTTTAGGGTGTTTTATAGGGGCAGGTAAACATTTTTTCACCAAGAACGTATTGATTAATCATGGGTTCAAACACTAAATTATCCTTCAGCGTGAAGGGAGGGTATGCTTGGACTTCTTTCCATTTTTGAATAGTTTAAGTGTAAAGTTGAGAGATGACAATATCGATTTGTGGAAACCCAGAATTAGGGTTAACTTTCATTAAATTGGGTATATATACAACGCAAGATACAACAATTACAATGAGGTCCTAACTAATTAACTATTTACATACTAAGGATAAATAATGAAACTCCGTCCAACAAACTAATTCATTAATCTAACACTCCCCCTCAAGTTGGTGCGAAGATATCGATCAAGCCCAACTTGAATGCAATAGGGTGGAAACTCTTGCTGCCAAGTCCCTTTGTGAATATATCAGCCAACTGATCTCCAGATCTCACAAAAGGCATACATATCGAACCCTCACTCAGTTTCTCCTTGATGAAGTGTCTGTCAATCTCAATATGCTTCGTTCTATCATGTTGAACAGGATTATGAACAATGTTTATAGCAGCCTTATTATCACAGTAGAGTTTCATAGGACCACTGTCAATGAAACCCAAATCACGTAATAAGGTTTGGAGCCACAAGAGCTCGCAAACACCATGAGCCATGGCTCTGTACTCTGCCTCTGCGCTAGATCTAGCAACCACTGATTGCTTTTTACTTCGCCAAGTAACCAAATTCCCTCCAATAAAGGTACAATAGCCAGAGGTAGAGCGTCTATCATCCACAGAACCAGCCCAGTTAGCATCAGTAAAAGCCTCCAACCGCAAATGGCCATGATTAGAGAATAGAATTCCTCTTCCTGGAGCTGATTTGAGATACCTCAGAATACGATAAACTGCATCCAGGTGTGAAATACGAGGATCATGCATAAACTGGCTAACTGCACCCACTGCATAGGTAATATCCGGCTGGGTGTGAGCTAAATATATCAGTCGCCCAACAAGTCGCTGATACCTCTCCTTATTAGTACGTTCGCCCATATCTCCACTCAAATGATGATTTGGCTCAATAGGAGAATCTGCATGCTTACAACCCAACATGCCTGTTTCTTCCAAAAGATCAAGAATATATTTTCGTTGAGAGATAAAAATACCTCTATCAGATCTTGCCACTTCCATTCCAAGGAAGTATCTCATCGCTCCCAAGTCCTTAATCTCGAATTCTTGGGCTCGAGACTTCAAATTATGAATTTCATTCACATCGTCACCTGTCATTATTATATCATCAACATAAACAATAAGGACAACAATCTTACCATCACTCCTCTTAATGAATAGAGTATGGTCAGCATGGCTCTGTTTGTAGCCGAAACTCAGCATGGCCTTTGAGAATCTGCCAAACCAAGCCCTAGGTGACTGCTTCAAACCATACAATGCCTTCTTCAATTTGCACACCTTTCCCTCACTTGCAGCGGAAGAAAAACCTGGTGGAATATCCATATACAC
Organism: Rhododendron simsii; assembly: GCA_014282245.1. Lineage (NCBI taxonomy): Eukaryota > Viridiplantae > Streptophyta > Magnoliopsida > Ericales > Ericaceae > Rhododendron > Rhododendron simsii. Next base: position 7,437,419 of record CM024959.1, on the reverse strand, counting down.
TTCTTCATCTAGATCACCGTGAAAGAAAGCATTTTTTACATCAAACTGTTGAAGTGGCCAATTCAGGTTAGCTGCACAGGAAAGTAGAGCTCGCACAGAATTCATCTTTGCTACTGGAGCAAATGTCTCCTCATAGTCAATACCGTAGGTTTGAGTGAACCCTCTGGCGACCAATCTAGCTTTGTATCTGTCAATTGTACCATCTGCATTCTGTTTAACAGTAAATACCCACTTACATCCCACTGATTTCTTTCCTCCAGGAAGTGGTACTAGCTCCCAAGTGCCATTCTTTTTCAAAGCTGTCATCTCCTCTACCATAGCTCTTTTCCATTCGGGTATGACTAACGCATCCTTCCAATTCTGTGGAATAGATATAGAGGAAAGAGACGAAACAAAGGCATAATATGAAGGAGATAAACGATCATAAGACACGAATTGGGAGATGGGATGTAGAGTACATGATCTTTTCTCTTTTCGAATAGCAATAGGACGATCATCAATAACAGGAGGTTCAATAAGATAAGAATCACTGCTAGATAAGTCAGCTGAGAGAGGAGAATCATTAACAGGAGGAGAATCATTACCAGATGAGTCAGCTGAGGAGTCTGGAACTGGAGTAGGCAATGGTGATTGACATAGTGGTATCACATGGGAGGACTTCCCATCTTTCTGTCTAGCATAGGTTTTTAAGTTGCCTTGCAACCGTGCTGGAAGTCCATCAGTGTCATCGCCCATGCCATGTGTTGCCTCTTCAGCCGATACTGTTTCTTTCTCTCCCTCAACTTGATTATAAAATACTGTTTCTTTCTCTCCATCAACATGGTTATAAAATAGGTGCTCCCCCTCACCATGATTATACATAGTAAACATCTCTTCTTTCTGATTAGACTCCCCCTGAAGAGATGACTTGGAGAGGGAATAAAAAGACTATCTTTCCCAAAAAGTGACATCCATGGAGACTAAAAACTTTCTAGAATGTGAATCATAACACTTGTATCCCTTCTGGGTAGGAGAGTAGCCAACAAAAATACATTTATGGGCTTTATGACCCAAGTTACCTCCGGAAGGGTGGGGTGCACGGACAAAGCAAACACAACCAAAAACTCTCGGGGGAAGAGTGATAGCATGATAACTGCTAGGAAGACACTCTATGGGAGTCCTGAAGTTGAGAACACTGGATGGCATACGATTGATAAGATAAGCGGCAGTTAAAATGGCTTCTCCCCATAAGAATTTTGGAACATTCATGGTAAACAAAAGAGACCGAGCAACCTCAGCCAAATGACGATTCTTGCGTTCAGCAACTCCATTTTGTTGTGGAGTGTCAACACAAGTCGTCTGAAACAGAATACCACGCTCATCAAGAAAAGCTCTAAAACCTTTATCAATATACTCAGTGCCATTATCACTACGGAGAATTTTAATTTTTGCATCAAACTGAGTACTCACCATCGCATGAAAAGATTGAAAACAAGAAAAAACTTCACTCTTTGATTTAAGTAAAAACGCCCAAGTAGCACGAGAATAACAGTCGATAAAAGTGACAAACCAACGATACCCCTTAAGAGAAGTAACAGGAGAGGGCCCCCAAACATCAGTGTGAATAATCATAAACGGGGACTCACTTCTTTTGTTAATAGGTGCATAAAAAGAACGCTTATATTTTCCAAGCTCACAGGCTTCACAAAAAAACTGACTCCGATGACAATGTTTAGTTAGATTAGGAAAAAGTTTTTCTAAAATCCCATAAGATGGATGACCCAATCTACGGTGCCACTGATGTAACATAGAGAGACTTGGACTCGTATCTACTTGCAGAGCCAGACCACTTGGCATGGGTGAAGGAGACGGACGAGGAGCAGACTCCAGATAATAAAGGCCATCACATGATCTACCACTGCCAATCACCTTTCCTGTACCCAGTTCCTGAAAGACACAATGTGTAGGAAAAAAGGTCACTGAGCAATTTAAGGATTGTGTAAGACTACTAACAGAGAGAAGGTTAGTAGGAAAATTTGGCACATGAAGAACTGAAGAAAGAGGAAGGGTTGGAGAGCATCGAATGGAACCTTTCCCTGAAATAACACCAGATAGGGATCCATCTGCCACTCGAACCTTATCCTTACCAGAACATGTAGAGTAGGAATCGAAAAATGAAGAATAGCCTATCATATGATCTGTGGCACCAGAATCTATGATCCACGGAAAAGAGGATGCATTAGCTGGAATACTTGTAGAGAAAGCTGCAGTAGAGGTAGGAGCTATAGTAGATGGAGTATCAAGCCTGGCCAGTAGATGCTTGAGAGCTTGTATCTCCTCCCGAGAAAGAGGGCCAGTTGGAACGTGGTTGGGATTACCCGCCATATCAACAGAAGGTAGTGAACAAGTACCAGACACTAACAATTCCCAAAAACAACTCCAATCAAGGGAATCAACTCAAAATAAGCAATACCCAATCAATTGGGGCCCCAAACTTCAACAATCCACGAACAATTAACTACCAACAACCAGAGATAGTAGTAACAATCTACTAAAAAAAATGCCGTAAGAACAATCCAGGAGCCAAACTCACTAGGCTAAAAAATAACCTCTAAAAAACTGAAAAACCAACCACTGGCAAGCGATATATGTTCTGAATCAACAAAGAAACAGAACCACAAAACACGAATTACAGTGTAACTACACGCCCAAAATGCTACAACCAGCAGCAAACAAGAGAAGACCAACCCAGAAGTTGCAGAAAAGGTGCCCAAACTCACTGGTCTAATTCAAACTGACTCGGTCGAACTCAAATAGCAGCAGCGGAAGCTTGAAAGTACCTGACTTGAACGTGAAACGACTTGAAAAACTCCGGCGAGCTCCGGTGAGGGAAGGCGACGCCGGAAAGCAGTGGTCGGAGGTCCGAACAGGGCCAGAAGATTGTCGGTGAACCCTAGGTTTCAAATCTGAGTGGCAAATAGGGCTGAAACTGGTTGATATGGTAGTATGCTACTGTTCATCGGTACTGTTCACAAAACACTATTCACCGAACTGTTCACGGGTACTGTTCACACGACACTGTTCACGGGTTACTGTTCACGCGACACTGTTCAAGATTTGGTGAAAGGGAAATCCCACGTTAGGGTTAGGGTTAGGGTTAGGATCTCTGCTCTGATACCATGTAAAGTTGAGAGATGACAATATCGATTTGTGGAAATCCAAAATTAGGGTTAACTTTCATTAAACTGGATATATATACAACGCAAGATACAACAATTACAATGAGGTCCTAACTAATTAACTATTTACATACTAAGGATAAATAATGAAACTCCGTCCAACAAACTAATTCATTAATCTAACATTAAGTAATGCAGTCATATGATCAAATACCTATTTGTGGGCCATTTGTTGGACTTGAAACGGTTTGAATCCTAGCTGGAGCTCAGTGATGGTCACCGGGTTGTTGTTCAGGTAGCTTATGCGCTCATCCATAACCTCTCCTCTTCATTTAATTTTTCATTATTGCCAACGGGGGATTGAGCACTCTTCCCATTCCGACTGAAGTTTTTTAGCTCATCTACATTCACTACCTTTTTCTTTAAACCTAAACCTTCTGGTTTGCGGGAAAGGGAACTCTGACCACCCATAGAGAACCTCTTTCACACATTGAACGATTTGAATGAGCGGCGTGATGGGCCTCCATCATTGGCCATTGGTTTCGCGAGAGAGATGGGAAAAATTCGCCCTCAGAGGGGAGAGTAATTCTGAACAGGAATGAAAAAAGAAATTCCAGCAATACATCACACCAACCCATCAAACCACCACTGATTATTCACTTTTACTTTTGCTCCTCCTGAGTGCCTTTTCTTTTGACAGATTTGATGTGGAGTAGCTTGAATAGGAAATGTGGGAGTCTTTTTTGTGTGTTTGTCAAAGAAGTTGTACACCAAGAGTAGACAACAAATCCCGAGTGAAACAGCAATCATAGGATTACCTAGGCCTAATGAGGCATTAAGACCCAAAGCTGGTAACACTTCTAAAACTCCTTAAGTGTCAAATCCACCCAAGATGTGCAGACTGTACAAGTCCAATATAAGCAGTCCAAACAAGCAACAAATCCAACCGTGGATTCAACATAATTACTGGCTAAAAAGCCTATCACAATATTCAATGTCTCTCTAGGGCTTCTCTTTCTACTACATTTGGCTTTATTTGTGTACCATTGTAGGAGTTTCACCTCTAGAAACCCTACTCAAGGACCTATCATTCAAAAAAAAAGAAGAGCCATCACCATAGCATTGATTATTATGATAGGCTTTTTAACCCGTAAGTATGTTGAATTTGTTGCGACTGCCTTATATTGGACTTATTTAGTCTGCACATCTTCTGTGGATTTGACACTTGTGGAGTTTTAGAAATGTTATCAGCTTTGGGTATAGTAGATGGTCAGCTCATCTCCCCTACGAAGCACACAACTCCTAGCAGATACATGAGTTGTAATTAGGGTTAGATTGGAATACTTAATGCCTCATTAGGCCTAGGTAAACCTATGATTGTTGTTTCACTTGGGATTTGTTGTCTATTCTTGGTGTAAAACTTCTTTGCCAAACACACAAAAAAGACTCCTACATTGCCTATTCAAACTACTCCACATCAAATTGGTCAAAAGAAAAAGCAATCAGGAGAACCAAAGAAGAGGAAGAATTAATGGTGGTTTGATGGTTTGGTGTGATGTATTGCTGGAATTTCTTAGTTCATTCCTGTTGAGAAAGGAGTAGATCAAGTGCTTTGATGGTTTGTCACCTGTGTACTACATGTAGTTCCGTAGATTCCTTAGGTTATGGGTCTCATTCTCAAGTGCATACATCCGTTTACCCTAAATGATAGAATGTATAACTATGAAGTGAAAATATTGGAAGCACAAGATGCACACCAGGTTTAAACAACACTGAAAAAACACGAAATAGTTTGAAAGATACATGTAAATAGAAAAGGATACTCATACTTTCCGTGGTTATGCAAAGAGAAGAGTATGATACTTTCTGTTGTTAGGTATGTAAAACTACATATTGGATTACATTTCATTCTCTACAATAGAATTATGTTTCAATTCACCCCTCATTGGCACTTAGTCTTCTTGCCTTTCCCATTTGTTGATCCTCTCGTTATGTGGGCGACTAGCATCATTAGTTTGAAGCTTAAGCTTTAGAAAGAAATCCCGAGGAAAGGAAAGCAAAAAAGTACATTTAAGTGAGTCATGGTGGAAGAGAACTGTTGCAAGTGCCACTTTTTTTTTATTGTCAGAGAAAAATGTCCCACATTGCTTGGGATAGAAATGGGCAATCTGCTAATATTCGTGAGGGACCTCTCCACGTAATAGCTTTAGCTTTTTGGTTGGTTCCAAAGGTTCTACACGGTATCAAAGTGGGTTCCATTCCACGGTATCCACCCTTGTTAAAAAAAAAACAGCCCACACCCCCTAATGACATACCCTCCAAAAAGGCTGCATGATGATAGATAAAAAAAAAAAAAAAATTCTACACATAAGCCAAACCAAACCAAGCCTTAAGTCCCTAAATATTGCCACACGTGCTAGACCTCCCACATTGCTTGGGTGTGAAATGGGCGATCTGCTAATATTCGTGAGGGACCTCTCCACGTAATAGCTTTAGCTTTTTGGTTGGATTCAAAGTTTCTACATGGTATCAAAGTTGGGTCCATTCCACAATATCCACCCTTTTTAAACAAAAAAAAAAGAAGGAAGCAGCAGCCCACACCCCTTGATGACATACCCTCCAAAAAGGCTGTATGATGATAGATCAAAAAATAGCTACACATAAGCCAAACCAAACCAAACCGAGCCTTAAGTCACTAAAAATGGCCACACATGCCGCACCTAAAAAAAAGTGGCAGCACGTGAGGGAGAGCGGGGTGTTAGAAAATATTTGTCCCACATTTCTTGGTGTTGGAATCAGTGTTCACTCAATATACACGAGGGATCTCTCCACCTAATACCTTAAGCTTTTGGGGGCCGGAATCTGGATCTAAAATTTCCACAACCTTAGCAAGTAGTCAAGGATTAAAATAGAAAACTTGGTAAGGGACAGGAATTTTCGGTCTGTTAGTATGAGAGACCAGCATCGATGTTTCTCAACTGCCAGATTGTCCCCTGAGGAAAAGGAAGATATCAGGCTGAACAAAGCAGCTAGATTTAGTTCTCTCTTTTAGTTCGAAATGTTATATATCATGGAAGTTTGATATCCACTTACTATATTGGACAAGGGCGAAGCATATATCGTTATTCTTTCAATTTTTTCTATACCCAGAAAATAGAGTACATTACTATATCGTTGTTTGTTTGAGGCTGGCTTTGGTAGTCAATAGATTATAAGTGTTTCGATGTGTCAATATTGATTGGATTTGGTTTGTCCATCAATGTAATTATATGATTGATCTGGACTTCTATTTTACAGGCGTTGCATGAGGTTGAGACAGTAGCTGACGCAACAAATGAACATCCTCTTGCATTACTTGCTGAACAGAGCAAGAAACTTTTACAGAAAGAGGCAACCATGTTCATGCCAATCTTATCTCAGAGGCATCCACAAGCTATTGTTGTTTCAGCATCTCTTCTTCACAGACTTTATGGGAACAAGTTGGTAAGCCTATACTAAGTTGGTTGGGCTGTCAACTTACATTACTCCAGTTTTGCAAACTGTGTTTGAAATGCTTTTAAGGAAGTGTGGCAGCTGAATTAAACTTCATTTGTTCAGAAACCTTTCATCAATGGTGCTGAACATCTTACTGAGGATGTTGTATCGGTATTTCCGGCTGCTGACAGCCTTGAGCAGCATGTAATGACACTCATCGTGTCTGTCTATGAAGAGACAACTGCAGAGGCCCACTTCAGGAAACTGACTCTATACAAGGTGAGTGACTTGACATATGCTCTTTATATACCTTCTATCGACAAAGGAATGTAAACCTTCTTCTGCATAATGGAGATGCATTTAGTCTGTGTTTGGAGCGGGCATGTGGGTTAAAGTTATAAAGATATCAAGTCTACCGGGATTAATTCTAGGAGGCAATGGACATAACAAAATGCAACTTGTCATTATGCAGTACTTTTGCTATTGAACGGATTCCTATAGGTTTACCTCCTAGGACTCTTTAAGTTCTCATAATGAGGTCCGAGGGATGTGATGGAAAGTATAGTTCATTTGACTTCTGTTCAATGCTTGAGTTTTGTTTTTAGTTGCACGCTTTTCACTTGTTGTACATGAAAGGGGGCACCTGCTAAAGTGGTGTCATAATGACATGTTCGGGAATCTGGAGACCTTCCTGTTGATCAGATCTATTAATTCCCTGGTTAAGAGTTTACCAAATCCAAATGCAGACCTGAAACTCAGGCCACATGTTTCTTGCAAACTGCCAAATGGTGGTCACATCAATTTTTTTTTGGTTTTTCTCTTCCTGTCAGTGTTAAGTGGTAAAGGGAAGTAGTTTGAGTTTTTGGTATGCTAGTATAAGCTCAAAAGAGAAGAATGATTGGATGGAAGGAGAAGGAGAGAGTGCCATGTGTGAGTCGGGTGATTCATAAAAGGGTCTTAGGATCTTTCTTTGGTTTCTGTAGATAGCATACATCAGTGAAACGGTATAGGAAAAAACTGCATGTGCTCTCCGAGAATGTATTTCTTGCTGACATTTCCCATTATGGGTGCATGGATATTGCAAATGCTCTACTTGCTGAATATGGAAATTTAAATAACAGGTTATTCTGATCGAAAATGATATGAATATCGACGCCCCCTTAAGGAAATCGTACCGAGGGCCGCGCCGGGCCATCTCCGGCCACCGGATGGCCGATCCGAGCCGTCCAAAAATTCTAAAAAAAAAAAAACGAGGGGCCACTCGTGGGAATCAAGTGCATCCGATGTGTCTTGGGTGCTTGATCTAAACACCCTATTTTTCGTGTATATATACACTAGGCGTCGGTACCTATAGCACTATTCTATTCTGATACTGATCTCAGCTACGGTGGTTGTGGTTAACGAAAACTTTTTTTCAACTTTTTCGCTTGGAACTCTTTGCTTCATTAGGTTTATCTTGTTATGCCACACCAAGTCATGTCAACTGTATGTGCGATATGTGGCTTTATTATAAGCATTTAGAATCAAGCACTACAGATTAATCAATGTAAAGCCAACCATGAGCCAATGAATCAAGATCTCCCGACATGTAACTAAATAAACAACGGCATAAATGTTAATCGAGTGTTAAATCTTTCATTATTGCTTGTTTCTCCTCATTTTCCCATTACTACGTGTATCCTTTCTGGTCATGTAGTACAAAGGAAATTTCAGAAAGCATGCTATGGTTAATGCTCTTCATGTGTTTTCGTTTCAAAAAGAAATTCAATGCTACTCTTTTGTTGACTGCTTATCTTTATATGGGGTGTGTTTTTTGTAAAGCTTTTGTTGTTTGCCTGTCCATAGGTGACTGGCTATGTACTTTTTACTTTTTGGTTCTCGCTTTCTATTATGATGTAACTGTCATCTTTGGGTTGTGATATTTTTGTAAAATAAATTTTAACTTCATCTTAGATATCTCTTCACATTTTTCCTGTTCTGCTTAGATTGAAACCGTATCTGGAACGCTAGTGTTGCGCTGGGTCAATGCCCAGCTCGGAAGAATTCTAGGTTGGGTTGAGCGAGCTATTCAACAGGAGGTAATTGGTGATGTTTATTTTAGTCATCTTAGAAACTTCTGGTTTGTCCACTTTATAGAATTTGCAGAGAAATGGTAGTGGTATAGTGACTTTGCTATTGTACTTTCTTGTCTATTGTATCCTCCTCCAGTGCATGCCTATCTGTCTCTATGGCTCCAACACTGTTTCTGCGTTTTCTGTCTCCACATCACCTTTTTCTACTATGATTCTCGCAATACTTTCCTGATTGCTTATTATTATGTAGTATTGGAAAGCATGCTTAAATTAATGAACATTGCCCTCTATTTTGTTGTTTCCCACTCGCCATTATCATGCCTGGGTATTTCTACTGCCCCAACTTTCACTATTGCTTAAGCATGCTTCTTTCTTCTTTGAATTCCATGTATCATAAAGATTTGCCATTTTCTGTAGTAATTTTCGGTTTTATCCACCATGAATTCAGGCGTTGTTTTAGATACAGGTTATATGGTATGTCCCATACTACGCTGTGTGTAGTATGGTATGCATGTGCAACTGTTGCATATATATGTGGACTTTATTGCTATTAGACTTTACGAGTTCACTGGCGCATTCTCCAGTTTGTACGTGGAACATCTGGCCATTTGAAACTATCTTTGTATGGAGGAAGATGACGGAGTTGCGATGATAGAGTGTAGGATGGCTTTCCTATTGTGTTAGGCATTTTTTTAGCGAAGGACCAGAAGCGTTCTCCCCTCCTTATCTAGCCAGAAAAACTGTAGGCTTGTAGATGAGTCTGAGGTATTTGAGTGGTAGTTATTTGCCCCTATCCAATCTATAGTTCATTGACTTCCATTCTATTAATTTCGTTATGGACAGTCTTCGTGATTTTTTATTCTGAAAAAACATGGTGCTATTTACTGTTCTCTTGACGTTCTACTGTCATAGTCTTTCAGAAGTCCTATTTGTTAACATGTCTTAAACAATGCCTATACAGGATTATCATATTTTGTTTCTCAGGCTGTCTGTTTAGCTTCTCGCTTCTCATTTTACATCTTTAAGTTACTTTTATGCTGTATATGGATTGATGCATGTTGTATTATACAGCATTGGGACCCAGTATCACCTCAGCAGCGACATGGAAGTTCAATTGTTGAAGTTTATAGGATTGTGGAAGAGGTACGAATGCCATCAGAATCTACATTTGGTGGCATACTTCGCTTCTTATATCTTCAGGTTTTGTCATAAAGAGAAGATAGCATCTAATGCATATAGTCTACGTCTTTCATCCAGTATTTAAGAAATTAAGAAGAATGAAATACTAAATTAATAAGCTCAATGGCGGTGAAATTAAGAAGAATGAAATACTAAATTAATAAGCTCAATGATGGTCAAAGTGTATTAGTGGATTCCTACTTCTAACATGAGATCTCTAATTTCTGGCACTCTAATATCACAGAATCCCTTGTTGCACTGTTATTTAATTTGAGTGGATGGTTGGGGAGGTGGGACAAGAGGAATGCTGTTGTTGGTTTGGAAATGGCATACTGGTTAAGGTTTCTCTTCATCATTATGACAGGGACAAGAGAAGGAATAATTTTGGAAATCTGGTGGTCCAAGGTTTTATTGTACCTCATTCCATAAATGCAACCCTCGAACTGTTGTCCCGAAGTTTCCTGACCTTTTGTTAGGAATTTGCCAGGGAAGTAATCGAATCTGTAGACAGTAGGCCTGAAGTCTCTTCCTGTCATTCCATGAGGGTATTGTGACGATGTAATGAAATCTAATAGAATTTGTCTTGTTTTCTATTACAAGACCTTTGTGTGTCTCTCTCAGAAACGCCAGTCAACCCTTTTTCTTTAGCCTGCAATCTAAAATGCCTCCAGAGTCACTCAGCGAGTGTGGATGAATCTGCTTTAAAATCTTGATTCCGCAATTCGTAGCAAGAACCTAGTTAGAGTCTCACTCACATGATGAAACAACTGCACTCTCCGTTGGGGGGGGGGGGGGGTTGGAGGAAAGCAAGAGAAATATGTAGAAGCCACCGGATTGAGAAAAAAAATCAATTCAAAAATTCTTATAGTAATACGTAATATGCAGCTGACATCGACGGTCAATCTCCAACATCCGGTAATATATATTTAACTTAAAAATGGCCCTTATTTTGATTAATTTCATATCCATCTCTTTAAGGTTGTCTATTCCGCTTTATTACTGTACTACATGCAATACTTTAAGTTTAAGTTATGAATATCCAGGACATACCCTACTTTTGTACGCTATTGAAGATCTCCATGGTACTGTAAGAGTTAGGGTTTAGAGAGGTGTGATGGTTGAACATGCACCACTCCTGATACTTTTACGGTTTTACCCTATTCCATGTAACAGAGGTGCTAGTTGACTTCTACACGAAGATGGTTATCTCATTTGGTGATGAGCTCTTTCCAATCCTTTGTAAATTGTTTTTCTGCAAAGGGTAATGGGATGATTTAGTGTAAAGGAAATACCATCCATGAGGTTGCCGCCACCATCCCCCCACCCCTCCTTCTCTCAAAGACGCTGTGACACTTTAAAGATTTAATTTTGGAACTCATTAACAATCTCCCACCCGGCCCTCTTTTCTCCCCCAGCCCTGGGTTAAATGACCCTAAGAGATGTTGCATCAGTCTAGTAACAAATAATTGTAAAATCATATTGCATATGTGCTCACCATGCTTAGCTTTTATGGGTAGAGATTGACTTGTTAATTATTTATGTCGTTTTCTTAATTTTTCGTTTTTGCAGACAGTTGATCAATTTTTTGCTCTGAAGGTCCCAATGAGGTTGGGGGAAATGAATAGCCTCTTTCGTGGTATTGACAATGCATTTCAAGTTTATGCAAAACATGTTGTCGACAAAATAGGTATTCCCTGGCTTTATAGGCGCACTTGTATATTCTTGCTTCAAGGATTATGGTTGTCAGTAAACTGATAAGCTACCTCGAGAAAGTTAGACAAGTATCTCATAGGCTCGGAAGCGTGAATGACTTTTGTCTAATTTTCCTGTTCTTCTTGTTATATAAGATACTAGACTTTGGATTGCCTGTTTCCCTGAAACTGCGTCAACTATATGATCTCTTCTGTTGACTTATCTTTCAAAATCCGAAGTCTAGTACTCTATGTCTTCATAAATGCTCTATACTTATTCCCCAACTGAAGCTTATTGATTTACTACACAGCTAGCAAAGAGGATTTAATCCCACCGGTACCTATCCTTACGCGACACAAAAAGGAACTTGGAATTAAAGCCTTTGTAAAGAGGGAATTACATGATCCCAGGCTCCCTGATGTGAGAACGTCTACTGAAATTACTGTTCTGACGACGCCGACCCTTTGTGTCCAGTTGAATACACTTCATGTACGTTCATTCCTTTCGAGTTCAACTTTTTTTCACTCCATTTTCCTCTTGACTCCAGTTCGTTGTTTTTTCTGCAGGACTGTAATTTTCTTTTGCTAGTTGTCATGACTTTAGATATGCCCTATTCTATGCCAGTCGTAGAATCAATTTTTTATTACCTAGGTTACACTTTAAGTGACTGTATGTACATTGTATTACTGTTACTGTAAGTTGTAAGTCATCATGTCCTTCTTGACTCTTGCCGTTTCTAGCAGTCTGTTTACGTTAAGCGTATTTATAGGTATCCTTTTCATTCTGCGTCTGAATTATACAAAATAATTGAAAGTTCACACAAATACTCCTTTGTCTGTTGTGCCAATGCTTGGCCAATCAAATAAGCTGTAGTAAGTAAACTGATGAACATGGTTTCTGACAATGTAAGAAAGCTCCCATTGGATGGCATATTGATTAGTTTTCGGAAACTGAGAACCAAGTCAGTTCAGCTCAGTGTAAAGCAAAGAAGTTTGTACAATTTCGGAGGCCGGCAATCGTCTGGATGGTTATCTTTGTACACTAGATGGAAGAAAACCATTAGAAGTGGTCTGCAATCGGGGGGATATCATAATGTAGTTTAAAGAAGAGCTGGGAAGATTGTCCTTCGGTGCATGTATGAATAGAAGCAGCTTGCAAGTCCCATTCCCAGTGATTGCTAACTCTAGACCAAAAAAGTACTTGTCACGGTTCTTTTGATGATTTTTGTTGCCGCAGTAATTGCCTTCTGAGAACATTCCCTAGGGAAGACCTGCCCTGGTATCACCATGAAACTAGGTCGTGAGATTGGATATGTTTTTTGATACTTTTAACCCAAGCTATTGGGAGAGGACCTACTGTGTTACTTCAATGTTGTCTTCTATATTATGTTAATCATAAACTGTTTGCTGAAGACTCTTTAACTGTGTTATCTTTAATTTCTATTACCTGCCTCAGTTGTCGGGAAATAGTAGATGATGTGAATATGTATCTAACACAGGCTTTTTTGCTATTGACAGTATGGCATTAGTCAACTGAATAAGTTGGAAGATAGCATTTGGGATCGGTGGACAAGAAAAAGAACACAAGAAAAGTTAGTCAGTACGTATATGATCGTTCAATGTTTACCTTAGTGTTGCTTTTTGTGAAATTAGTTGCAAGCTGTACTCTAATCACTAGTCATTTACTTTGCCATTAAAATGTGACGTTCCCTCTCTGTTAAAGGAGAAAAGGAAAGCTGCTTTTTCACAGATCATTTTGCAATTTCCAACACATTTAACTTGTTGGAGGAACATATAATGGACAAGCGGTGACCTAATAGATAGGTCTGATCAGGATTGAGGGTTTTTGGGTCTGATCCTAACGGAGACAGTTGCAAGAATTCATATTGTGCTTTTTTCCTTAGCTTAGCCCAACTCAAATTCCTGTAAACCCTTTCTCTGCAAGCTCTTAGTACCAAAACCTTAACCTGGCGGCTAGCAGTTTGTTTTGTCTTCTATGAACATTGGGACTCTTATGATTGCTGCATATGAAAACTGAGATTAATTGACGCTGTTTACTAGAAGTGCAGATGGATTTGATTAACAATATTTAAGTGTTTTACCTTACTTTTTCTTTTTTTTGTTCCCCATACACAAGAATGTCTGTTTTTATGATGGAAGTTATTCAATTGTCAATCCTAATCCTCTCCAGTCAGCTGTTTGGGGCTGTGTTTACTAAGAAAGCTCTACCCTTGGTCAAACTCCAAATGTTCATGTTTCTTGTCAGCACATCTCCTTTCAGCTGTTCTTTGGGCTTCCAAATGCCTAACTCTGATGTTGGGGATTGATGGTTCTCTTCACACCCAAATATGGCCTGGACCTACTATTCATGATAGTTCTCCTTTCATGATATATTCTCTAAATTTTTCTTTTTGGTGGAGTCAACAAAGTGTTTCAGTTTTTTGATTAATCCATTTTTCGGTTGCATCTGTAGAAAGATCCATTGATGAGAATTCGAGAAGTTCCATGCAAAAGGACACATTTGATGGAAGTAGGAAAGATTTTAATGCAGCTATTGACCGTATATGTGAGTTCACAGGTGAGCATTGCTGTGCCTGAACATGTCGGATCAAGGTGATTTGACCACTAATTGATATTTGGTTTTCATATGCAGGAACAAAGATTGTTTTCTGGGATCTGAGGGAGCTGTTCATTGACAACCTGTATAAACCCAGTGTTCCCCAGTCCAGGATGGAAGGCTTAATTGAACCTCTTGATATGGTATGATTTCAATGGAAAGCCATGTTCCATGAAGGATTCCCCATTTTATTTTACTTTTAAATACTACTGGTTTCTGGCTGGGAACTTATTTGGTGAGGACGGCAAACGAATATCTCATTTCATGCTTTAGTTCCACACTTGAGTTCAAAGATTCTCTATGGCTAATAGCTCTCTACTTGTTTCTTCCATGACATAAACAAGCTATTAACCTGCATAGTATATTTACAACTTATACTGTTCAATCATGGTGGACTGTTCAAAACTTGCTGCCACATGCATTCTTTTGGCTGGTAGCGGTTTACAATAATACACAATGACACCACACCACATTAATATGTCTATGTATCTCCTATGCGTGTTCTTATATCACCAAAAAAGTAATGCGTGTTCTTATATCACCAAAAAAGTAATGCTTACATTTGTACTTAAGAATCACAGTGGTCGAAAATTACTAGATTATACAGTTCATCCTCTACTGCTTGATTTGTTTCTACAGTTTTTATACCAAAAAAGGGCGAACCGCGAATCAAACCCGTGCCTTCAGGTCACATGGGGCAGCTTTACCACTGGGCCATCTCCCACATTTTTGAAAACCTAAAATCCTTCATAATATATTTAACCCATATGTTAGATGTTGCCAATGGTATTAAATTATGTAGACGTCCCTTCGGGGACATCCGATGAAATTGGAGCGATATAATTAGGTACACGATGTATGTGGTGCAGAAATGTTTCAAGACATATTTCGGATGCATAAGTTGTGCCCCAAGGATTCAATACATTTGATACTAAAGTGATTCCTATGCATTGTCCAGGAGGGTTCAGCAAATTTTGCCGAAGCTTCCATGAAGTGTTGTGGAAATTACCAATGCTGTAAAACTCTACAATAAAAAATGACACATTAAAGAAGTCTTGGCCTAATTTCAAGAAATTGCATGTGACAGATACAAGTCTCGTAGTCGAATTGGGCCAACTGGCCATAGCTCCTTTGAAGAAGTGTCCTTGCTTCTTAGCGAATTACCACTTATCTAGTGTAGTGTTTGATCATATGCTCTGGTGGTTACTGAATATGGCAAGTCAAATAAGCCATGAGTGTCTGTTCTAATAGAAAAGGAAAAAAGGGAAGGAAGAAGCCATGAAACCTTATTCCTCGTTTTACCTTAGACTATGTGGATGATTGTTTTACCCATCAATGAAGGCGTCTGTGACTATTATTATCGAACTGTTATGTGCAATGTTGGTTCTCAATTTAATTCTGATTTTCTTGAATATCCTTTTCCTATGTTTGATGGAATAGCATTCATGGATGATGGAATGACCTTGTAGTTGACTTTATCAAAAAAAGATATTGTAGTTGACTTGCTTTTGTTAATAATGAAGTTTGGTTTGACTTCTTTGTCAACCTCTGCAGGCACTGAATCAACTATGTGATATAATTGTCGAGGCACTAAGGGATCGCGTGGTGACTGGTCTCCTTCAAGCATCATTGGTCTGTGCTTTATACCTTCATACAAGATTCTTTGCATATACATAAAGATTTCTCAAGTTAGTGCTGACTTAACCTTTTCCAGGATGGCTTACTCCGAGTTATACTTGACGGAGGCCCATCACGTGTTTTCTCCCCAGGCGATGCTAAACTTTTGGAAGAAGATATAGAAGTACTAAAGGTAACAGATGTACCTCTATTTCCGTTGACTATTTTTAATTTGTTAGATAGCTGATAGCATCAAGTTACTTGTAGACATGGGGAACACACGTCTAATGAACATTGGCTATTAAACTCTGCTCGCTTTGTGTCTTAGGATTATTGTATCCATTCTTCATTTATATGGTACTTGGTTTTTGCACTCCCTTTTTACTCTATCCAGTCCTTGGCTTTATTCATGTGAATTTCATTTTCTTGTTTTCGTTGATGTGGATTTGCCCTTTCATGTGTGAACAAATTACCAAAGGAAAGGGTAATGTTGGTAAATTCACATGCACAAGGACAAAAAAAAAAAGAGAGTGCAGTAATAAAAAGGTAAGTGCAGAATCGCTACGATTTGTTTGTGATATGTTTTATGCAACTTTGATTGCGTTTCCCAGGAGTTCTTTATTTCTGGAGGAGATGGGCTTCCTCGTGGAGTAGTGGAAAATCAAGTAGCACGTGTTCGGCAGGTGGTCAAGTTGCATGGTTATGAGGTTAGTCTTGTGAACTATCTTGGGAAAAATACAGGGAAAAAAAAAAATTGAATTGGTAAATATAGATTGCCCCTGTTTAGAGGATTTCTAAGTTGCAGATATGCCCTATTTTTGTATGGTGAAAATAAATTATTCTTGTTTTCATTAATGTTGCTGACTCAAGTGTCCACAAGCCTAGGCTAGAGATTATAAGGAACATGTGTACCAACTATTAATGATTAAAACTACAAGATTCCGCATCTTCCTTCGGTTAATGTGGTTAAATCATTTTCACCGTTATGTGTCAATGCAATGTGATGATGTCGATTATTCATCTCTATTTGGTTGCAGACGAGGGAATTGATCGAGGACATAAAATCCTCCAGTGGGGCAGGAATGCAGAGTGGCAGAAGCAAACTGGGTGCTGATACCAATACCCTATTGAGGATACTATGTCATAGGAGCGACTCAGAGGCTTCTCAATTCCTCAAGAAACAGTTCAAGATACCCAAATCCGCTGCTTAGTGTAGTAACATGGAATTCGCAGAAGTTAAAAGAAATTACGGGAGCATGCAAGAGATGCCGGACTTTGAAATTGCAGGAAAAAATCACCTTGTTAGGATGTAGTTCATTTATTTGCTTCCTGGAAATATTGTGGTTTCTTTCCATTTTCCCAATTTTTTGTTGTTGTATCCGCTTGCATTTACCTTTGCCGTGGTAGAAGTGATTTATGTTGCTCATATTCCCATCATTGTAGCTTTTGTAAACACCACCAATCACTTTTGCAAAGTTTATTAGATTTTTCATTCGCCATATGGAAACAATATACCAAAATAGTACGTGGTTTGGACTCGCTGCGAATTGGTTACTGCCGATTTTTTATTTTATTTTAAATATTGTTGGTGCAGATTGGCTTCGTTCCATTTCTAAACTAGCACATCACAAGGACAAAATGCACAACGGTTGCGGCTCTTTTGTTTTGGATGCACGTAGCTTAATTTTAGTTTATTCTGTTTCGGTTGTATGTTTCTTCTGTTTTTTTTCGATCTTGTCGCACACACATGTTCGCATTATGTTCTATTCTGTAGGCCTTCGTTTGTCGTCGACGCCCTCTTATCTACTGGTGATAGCATAGCTTTTGCGTCCTTTGTATTTTGCAAATCAGTGCACGGTGCTTCATTCCATAGGCCTTTGTTGATCTTTGCTCGTCGCCGGCGCTCTCTATCTTATGGCGATAACACAATTGTACTTTTCTTGCTATCAATGAAGTTTGTTACACTTTCAACAAAAAAAAAAAGGACAAACAGCACAGTCATCATTCCTGTCCAAGTTTTATCATTCCTGTCCAAGTTTTATTATTATTTTTATTTTACTACAATGGGGATTTTTTTATTTTTACTTTTTGTGGAAAAAGAGAATTGAATCAGACCATGCAAAACCCACATTTTTTTCTCTATGGTCGTCTTTTTTCTTTCTCTATCGTCGTCTTGACACTTCAATCCTAATTGGCAGCCTAGCCCTACCCACCCCTTGTCAATGGCCACCTGAATCACCATCGTCTCAGCCACTATCATCACAATGTAATAGTGACACAAACCACAAGGGAGTAATGTTCCACAAATTAAAGTTCAAGAGCGACTGAACTAAAATTCTCCAATTTTCTGCTAAATTTAACGAAAAACTTATCTGTGCTTGTAGTACACAAACCGCAAGGGAGTAATGTTCCACAAATTAAAGTTCAGGGAATTCATCCGCATATTGACAAAACCACAGGGGTGCAAGTGAAGTTTGCCCAAAATAAACCATCACAGAATGCAGCATGAACAGCCACTGTAACATTACATCTCTAAATCCTTGCCCGTTTTCCTACCCAAACCCAAAATTTAGATAAAAACACTTAAAATTCATCGTACCCATTTTCCCACCTATTTTGAGATTCACCTTTTTCCTTGCCCAAATTGGGAGAGACCAAAACCCATATTCTTTTTTTCCAACACTTCTTTTTACTCCTTATTCCCTCCGTTTCTAATAGAAAGTCTATTATTTCATTTTGGATTGTTCCAAAATGATTGTTCTTTTCCAAAAATGGAAAGAGAAATTGGGTGATTTTTCAAAAATATCCTCACAAGTGAATATAAGTGTGTTATAAAGCAAATAGAATATAGGGATAATAGGAAAAATGATAAGCATTAAATTTGAAAGTAGGTATAATTATTGCATGTCCTCTTAAATACTAGTAGTTGAAATTTTCAAAAGAGACTCAATTAGTAAGGAGGGAGTAAACATTTACCAATGTGCCATTTTGATTCACATTTTGGAGGAAAAACCTAGAAAAACACTAGATTTGGGTTTTAAAAAAATTGAGTATAGCATTGGAGATGACACATTAAATAGAGTTTTTAACCCAAATTTGGATTGAAAAATGGGCAAGGTTTAGAGATACTACTCGCCGAGCGAGATTCAAACTCAAAGCCTCCTAATTTGTTTGTGAGGGTCAAGGAAGTGTCATCTTGGCCGGAGCGCATTAGTAGTCAATTATCTTCCCTTTCCGAACCCGAACACTCTAAAGCGGGCTAGCCCCTTTGCCCTTTTTGGAAGGCCCGGTTGGTGTGCTGAGTAATTCGCGGTTGTTCTGTATAAAAATTAGTCTATATATATATAGCATCAGCTCTAGAAGGCCCAAAGAAGGTCTCGTGTTTTTTAGTTTGTGCGACAAGACAACAATGGCGTCCGGGGGAGGGAGCACAGCAGCAGCAGCAGCACCAGTGGTGGAGTGGCACCAGAGGCCTCCAAACCCTAAGAACCCAATCGTGTTCTTCGACGTAACAATGGGCGGTATCCCCGCTGGTCGTATCAAGATGGAGCTCTTCGCCGACATCGTCCCCAAAACCGCCGAAAATTTCAGGTCTAACCTCTCTCTCTCTCTCTCTCTCTCTCTGGTTCTATACATAGATACATATATATTGTAAGCATTAGAACTTAAAAGCGAGCTTTGTATGTGTGAACGTTTGATTATCTTCACTGTTCTCATGTACTCTGCTAGAACCCAACATGTACATAGTCTGATAGTCAGTGTCGGCCTCGTTTGCACTGATTAGGAAAAGGGGGCTGTTTTGCAGCTTTGTAAGCAGGGACTGAAGCAGGATTTCATATACGTTGGGTTGGGCAACCAAAAAATTACTATAATTTTATGGTTCAGGAGTATAAAAAAGGTTAATGTTAATCAATACGAGGTAGAGATAGGAATTGAGGTAATTGGTGAGTTTTTCTTTTCGCGGTCTAAGAGAAATTGGTCCAAGTTTGTAACTCCTTTTAAAATTCTTTTGTATATGACAAATTGTGGGGCCTAACATTATAGGGTTTTTCGAATTGGGGGTAGCCTGGCCTGGCTCCCATAGCCCACCTTTGGATCGGTCTCTCTGTTTATGAGGATACCTGTTGTCTTAGCTTGATGTCAACGATTAATTGTTTATTACCATGTAACTCATGGAATCATGGAACTGAACTTTTTTTCCTTTTTTTGCCTTTTGATGCGGATGCCTCACTTTCGAGCTTTGCCTATACTAGTTACTCTATTTGTGAGTCGTCGGTGCAAATACTTTGTTGATGCTATAATATGTTTTTTTCGCTTTATAACTAGCAGACGTACCCCATGGTGAGGTGAATATGCTGGTCTTCCAGATGTTAGAAAGGTTATCTTCGTCAAACAATTATGCGTCTCTGTTTTGTTTTTTTCTTTTTTGTTTTTCTAGGAGTTTGTGTCCATAATCTATTTCTTGTGGCTGTTTTCACTTGCTATGTTTGAAATTTTGTTTTTAATGTTTCTGTACAATTGTAGTACTGGTAATTCTACTACTTCACTCCCCTTTAACTTCCTCTCTGTGATGTAAATTTGGCAGGCAGTTCTGCACAGGCGAGTACAGGTTGGTAGATACTCTGGCTTCCGCTTTCGATATTTTACTTGTTGATGGCTTCTACGTGGAATCTCCTTTTATTTCGTAATAGTTAATTCACATTGGAATCACTAGAGTAAGGAATATCAATTATTGGCTGCACACTGTTAACCATAGTATTCTTTTTTAGGGGTAATTCTCCTTCAGATTCATTGAACACTCGGAATAAACTTTTTAGCTTCGACTTAAATGTCGAATGAAGTACATCTCTGTCTTTGCAATGTTAATTTAGTTCTTGCGGTTCATACATCTGGTAGAGTGCAAAACGGTATTGGAAACGTAAGGGGAAGATGTGGGTCCTTTGTCTAGAATTTCAGGGTGGTTATCGATTAAGTTCACAGTTGGAGTGATGACAATGAGTCAGAAGCATAAGTTGCATGATTCAAGGACTGCAAATTCTTTGGCGATTTCTTTTTGAAAAAAATTTTTTGTTGAAACCTTATGAGAAACATCGAAAAAGTATTTTGACACTTATGGCGGAACGAAGCATGTGGTTTGGGAAACATTGAACGCAAAAATTATAAGAAATATGACTACACTTGTTGAACATAAACCTTTATTCAGTTCTTATCATGTTTCTTAAAACTTTGGAAAGAAGTAAATTATAATGTCAGCGTTCTTCGTATTTGTCATTGAAGTTTCATGGTTTCATTAGAAGGTTTTTTTTTTTTTTTGAAAAGAGGGTTCCAGAAGGTATATACTTAAATTTCTAGCAGATAAGTGTTTGTGTCTATGTAACCGGCCACCAAAAATTAGCTCCTCTCAGCAACTATAAATTAGTGTTTCTTCATCTTCTTCTTCCATCTTAATGAAGTAGCCATGAACATCTTTACTTGCTGCGTCAATCCACGGATTGTTGCTAGAACTTCATGTTCAGTGGCGAATCTTTTTAAATCATGCATAAAAAACTGTTGTCAGCTGCAAAATTTCTTAAGTCACTTTTAGATTTATTCTCATGAAGAATTTCTCACTCCTTATCTATTCCTGTACTTGATTTCTTTTTTTCAGGAAGGCAGGATTACCTGTTGGTTACAAGGGATGCCAGTTCCATAGGGTGATTAAGGATTTCATGATTCAAGCTGGTGATTTTTTGAAGGTTGGTCTCTCTCTCTCTCTCTCTCTCTCTCAAAAATTAGGGCATGGAATGTATGTATGAGAAACGCGTACCCAGTTGAGAAGCTTGGATCCTTTAACTTTTTAGTATTTGAAAAAAGAAGCAATGAGCTGGAAAAGAAACATTTTCAGCCTTCCTCAAGGATGAGAGAGAGGCGTTTAAGATGTGTCTGCATACTCATACGGTCATACTCAAATTTTGGACACATATCCCAATATCTTAAGATTTAAGGTTAGGAAGGCTTGACGCTTGCACGCACCTGCACCCTCACCTGATACTCATACCAGAAGAGATAGGAAGAGGGTGTTTACACTGGTGTGGGGGGGAAGAGAAGAAGAAGGACAATAGGGTGGAATTTAGTTGATTTCTCAAGTGCAAGGTTGCAGAATTTGCTGAGAAATTGACCGGATTTCTTTGCACAATGGTGAATTCAGGGCTTCCTATTTCATTCTGAAGCGCAGGGCTAGTGTTAGGGACAGTATGGCTGGTTTATAAGGCCTCACTAAATCCATGTGCAATTCGGAATTTAGCATTCTTGTGCTTTCCATGCTTGTTATCTACTCCTCTTGCCTTTTGACCGTTTGTCTTTGTTTTGCAGGGTGATGGCAGTGGATGTGTATCTATTTATGGAAGTAACTTTGAGGATGAAAATTTTATCGCTAAGCATACTGGTCCTGGTTTATTATCAATGGTAATTAATTTTGTAACCTTGGAAAGTTTCTCTCGTGCTACCTTTGAGGTTCCGTAGCTTTCTTTTGACATTCACAAAATTTCAGTGCTTCTTTAAAATTTGATCAAAACAATTATGATTTCTATTGTCTAAACTGGAGGTAATGTTCTATTGAATGTCTGTTTTGCTATTATAATATTTTTACTCCACATGCGACTTCTATTTTGTTTGCCTAATTTTTTTAAGTTGCACGCGGGGTTAAATTTGCAATCGAAGAAATGAACTACTGCATCATACATGTGTTAGGTGTCCTGCTGTCTATTTGTTTTCTGTATAATTTTCTAGTTTTTTGCATGAGGTGTCCAGCAGGCTGCAGTCTTTTCCTTCATTTCCTGCATCTTTGAAAAGATTTCACCCATTACCACCTCCAGTTCATCATCAGCCTGCATAATAGTACATGTGTTAGGTCTCCTGTTGTGTATTTGTTTTCTGTATAGTTTACTAGTTGTTTGCATCGAGTGTCCTGCAGTCTTTTCCTTTATTTCCTGCAACTGTGAAAAGATTTCACCCACTACCTCATCCAGTTCACCATCAAATGAGACCTTATGAAAAGTCGCTAGAA
Source organism: Rhododendron simsii (assembly GCA_014282245.1). Lineage (NCBI taxonomy): Eukaryota > Viridiplantae > Streptophyta > Magnoliopsida > Ericales > Ericaceae > Rhododendron > Rhododendron simsii. The sequence goes on along the minus strand of CM024959.1, from coordinate 7,414,566 downwards.
GTTCTTTTATCTTTATAAATTCCGATTGGTCAACCCATGGTGGGAATCTTGTTGAAATTGCTCAGTCACTGGCTACTGAAAACTTAATATCGTAAGATATTTTCCAAAAATTTGAATGGCCTATATAGTTTTGGTGCACACTTAGTTTTGGGGATTTTTTCATTGTCATTACCGAAAAATTGTGAGAAGTTGTTTAACCCTTTGTGAAGTTGTTTGTAAGTCTTGAGTACAGCATTGAAATCATATTTCCCCTTTTAGTAATAATGTTCGTTATTTTGCAGGCAAATAGTGGACCAAATACTAACGGATCCCAGGTAACAGAATGATTTTATGGCAGCAATACTCAATTTAGTTCCATTTTAGTTTTTTTTTTCCCTTGTCTATAAGAAAGAGGGAAGAAAAACGTTTGACAATATATTAAACCGAATCCTGTGTTCAATTGTTGGAGATCACCCACTTTTGGAAGCTCACTGTTTGTGTTGCTTGGATAAGGTTTGAAGCCTCTCTTGAATGAGGATCATACAAACTTCATTTTTGTATCATGGTTGTGCAAATATTTTCCCTTTTCTTGGCGGAAGGAAGGTGAAGAGTGTGTTGAAGGAAGATAATTTGGGTCAATTATGGTGATGTACTAATGTTGCAGTTAATTGTCATTTTCTACCAAAAAAGGAAACCCGACCTACAAGTTATAGAAGCCATCCATCTTTCGTGACTCTTTTCCATCATTGTAGTTAATTTTCAAATCCTTTTGAAAAAAAGAGCACTGATTACCTTCCTTCTTTTCCCATTGGTGTATGTAATTTACATTTCTACCGAATAAGAGAACATCTCCTAAAATTTAAGAAGGCATATCTGTCTTTCCTCTGCTTTTGAATCATCTTTGCTTGCGCCGTTTCCATCCACCGTTGTGAAATTTAGTTTGATTGACCTTCATACTATCACAAACTTCCCTCAAGTTGTTTTGTTCATGTTAGCAAGTTTTATACTACTTATCTTTAATAGTTATCCTCTTTCTTGGCAGTTTTTTCTCACTTGTGCGAAGTGCGACTGGCTTGACAATAAGCATGTTGTCTTCGGGGTATGTTTAATCTTCTTTCCCATTCTGGATTATGTAGATATGTGTTACACTCTTTATATCTGGCAATCTACTTGATCAAAGACTTCTTTGGCTGGGTTGACATCATCCAATAATGCTACGAGGGATTTGGTATCTGTCCTACCTTCTTCCAATGGCAAAACCATTTCCCTCAGGCTCAACCAAGGGGCCAAACACTGGACCCTATGTTTTAACCTATTCTGGCATTATTTGCGTACAATCTAGTCAACACATTTTGTTTGGATTATGAATAACCCACGCCCAATTACAGGTGCGTAGATATTTGTATTCATCATGTGACAACTGCCTAGGTTTTTTCTTTCTCGTTTGATTCAAATAGACCAAATTGCTTTTTTGTGTTCCCTGTCTCTGTTGATTCTATTTTGGGAAGAAGACGTCATTTTACTAGCCTTGCTTTTGAGATAGAAACTTCTGTCCATATGTCAAGTAATCTTTGATCTTAACACCTATGCAGAGAGTACTTGGAGATGGACTTCTGGTTCTCAGGAAGATTGAAATGGTGCCCATTGGTCCCAACAACCGGCCTAAAATGGCTTGCGTTATTGCTGAATGTGGAGAGATGTAAAGACGAGCTTTACAAGTGAATCTGGAGATATAAGAATCACTGTATTCTATTTTGAGATTCCTACAAGTTTCAAATTTTAGATTACTGTTGCCATTTTTGCTCTCTGTGATGCACAACAAAGCTGATGATGATTACCTAACTTGTAATGAGGATGTTCCCTAACGGTCATTCAACTGAGTTCTCTTAGTTAGGTTCCACATGTTTCATCATTCGTGACCTATGCTTATTCCCAGCTACTCATGTTTAGCTGCATCAGCAAGAGTGGAACTCCGATGTTCGATTTTTTTTTCCCACCTTTTTCTTTTGAGGGGCCGAGGATGGGTGAAGCGAGCAGCGGCACCATGAGTTCCTGTTAGTTTTGGAAAATGGGAAATTACTTGTCACGGAATGACAGGCTCACATGATTTGAAGAGTGCCTTCAAGGTAAAAATCATAAACAAGGGAAATTTTTTGTTCGCACCACCAATCCCCGCTCCTCCATCTTCAATCTCCAAACTGCCACTGCTGCCCGTAATTCGCGGGATAGTCTTCTAAGCAGTATGACATTGTATGCCAATATTATTAAAAAAAAACGACAAGAAAAAAAGAAGGGCTGAGACAAGATACTAGAAAACAAAGTCTCCACAATGGTTGTCACACTGTAAAAGCATATTCTTCTAAGCACTGCATAAGCATATTCCTCTAGATACAGGTATTTCAGCCATGAAATATATACACAATTCCAAAACTTCCTTCCGAAGATTCCACTTTCAAAAGTATTCAAAACTCTCTTTCCCTCTTTTGCTTTACCATTTACTTTGTCACTATGTTTTGTCATGTACGATAGACATGTGTAACTCGCTTTTTAAAGAGGAGTCAAATGTACAACAATAGGTCACTCCATTCACTTCGTGGGCCTGGGTGTTACTGTCTTTTAACGATCATCATACACGTGTCCTACTTTTACCAATGAACGGCTACGATCATCACATCCGGGTTTTTTAAGAAGTTTTGGAATTGTACGGTTGGAGTGAGTACCCCCTTTCCAACAACAAACAATTAAACAATGCCTCGCCAAACCCCCTTCAGATATCAAGCCAAAAATTTATTCCTCACCTACCCACAGACCACAGTGCCCATGTCCAAAAGAACTACTCTTAGAACTCCTATTGTCACTCCTTCAGCTAGCTTACAAACCCTACTACATCCTGACCAAGATGAAAACCCACACCTCCATGCCATGGTACAATGCCCCAACAAAATCCAGACAACAAACCGATACCTCCCCCAGCAACCACAACTACCACCATAACTAATCAAATGCAAGTTGGTGCACTATACAGAATCAAATGGACAGTTCCACTTGCCTTCCATAGGGGAAAAAATCATCTGTTTGACAACAATTAAAAACGATGAAGCGAAACAGACATACAAATGGGTATTTTGCAGCAGTATTCCTTAAATGAATAAAGAGATGGAAACTCCATTACAGTATGACTGCAGAACGTGCTTCACACTGGATACATAGTTCATATGGATGGATAAACAGACTGGTATACCTACGTCATCTAGACAGAAGAACATAATAGACATCACTTGCGCCTAAATTGAGCCATCCAAACTTTTCCGCCATGTAGAAAAGTCGGAAGAAATTGGGTGGAGAAGTTGGTGGTAATGTCAATCTCTTCGACAAGCAAGCCAAAGGGAGCTGGTAGCACGAATAGTCAACATGAATAGCAAGGATTGCACGGGCTGATTGCTGGGTAGCCAGCACAGGGTGCAATTATAGTAGTGTTGTCGCAGATTATCTGCCTGACCTGTCACCCCAAAAGACACTTTTTAAGCAATCACAGCAGCAAAAAAGATTTTTATATGGAACTATTACGAAGTGAACAACAAGAAGATTGATGACCCGATATGTCAATGTAATAATCCAAAATGGACTTTGTAATTTTATACTTAGGATTTCAAGGAGCCTATGAAAAAGGACCAGTGTCTCGAGTAAGAGAGATAAAGATAGAAAACTCTGGGTTCTCAGAGTTGTGGCTCCGTCTACTCCCTTCCCTTCGCCTCGTCTCTAGTGCATTCAAGGTCCCCTAGAGGTTCATGAGCCTCCCCACTTCCCTCTATGCTCCAAGTGGATTCAAGCTCCCAAGTAAACACCAACATTTCTCCCAGTACCAACTCTATATTCTACAGAGTACAGCATTGAGCTTACCTTCATGTTGTCCATAGGACCATATCCAATGGATTCTTATAGGATCAAATGTGTTGAGCAATACCAATGGGACAGAAGCAGAAATCTGTATAAACCTTTTTGAAATATATTTCAAAAAACATTCTTCAACAGTCAAGGCATCCGGTGCAGTGACAGGAATCAAAAATTTTGCCTTCAATATTCTTTCTGCAAGAGCTTTCTAATCAGAAATCCCACATAGGTTCAACCAGGTGGAGCCCTAAAAGACGGGTATGATTGCAGTAGCTAGCCATAAAGACCATCACAGATTAATTCCAGTGTCGCTAAAGAACAGGGGAAGCTAAACGATTCTGCGAGATAGTTCCTTCCCTTCCGTCACCTCAAAGACATCGTTTCCAGATTAATGAAACCTGAGTTGGGCATAACTCAATGCTTCTAAAAGAATGAAATAAATCACCCCTAAGCAAGCCAGTACTTATCTTCATGACATCAAAGGTGCAACAGTGCAAGAACTATTAGCAGTGCATACAAAGCAAAAGAGCAAAATACAGCAAAAGGGCAAAATTCATACCTTATCGTAACCCAAATATCTCTTCTGGAGGATCATAAGAACTGCTGTCAGGAAAAATTTCCTCAAAATCTTGCTTTACTCTGTTTCTCAAGAGTGGATGTGGCAGAAGTCCCTTCAACAATATCCTAAATGGCAACTCCTCCGGTGGATCCGGAGATTGCTTCATGTCCTCATAAATGTTCATGGCATCTGCAGGAGACCCACACCTCAAGAAGCCCCGAATTACTTCAGTGTATGTTTGAGAATCGGGAAATAGATCCTCCTTTCTCATGGTTTCCCACAATTGAATGGCATCATCCATTTTCTTACATTTTGCTAATGCCATAATTAGGTCCTTATAGAGGAATTTATCAGGCTTATACCAGTCTTCTTTTTGAATCACCCTGAAGATCTGACAACACAAGTAGGTCGTGAGTGCAAAGAGTATCATCCCAGTAAGGAAATATTTAGAGAGACGAGTTGTCAGTAAAACTTCCAACAATACAAGGGATTTGACCGTATAAAGCCCACGTTATGCACAGAATTTGGCATCAACCCATGGACTTCTCTTGCCTGTACTCGTGTAAGAGTTTCAATGAATTCCATTTTCGCTTTACGTTCAATTTACCCAATAAAAGAAAAGAAAGTTTCAGTTTAGTCCTGACTTACATATCAAGCACAAAGTGGGTAACATTGGTAGGAAAACAAGATGTGCAATTCAAATACATGAAACAAAATCCAAAACACCCAACATATGCATTTGTATATAGTTCACAAAAATACAGAAGGGATTTTCAATAATGTCCGAAGATCACTGAGGGGCACAAAACAATAACTTTTGAAAATTGAGGTTTTAACTTTTGACCTATACTTCATGTTTTCAACAAGTGAGATAAAACTAACTAGACTCAGAAATTGGGAGACAAAATTGACTCAATCCAACAAACCTGCGTGAAACCATCATCGCATAGAAATAAGCGAATAAATATGTGCTTGAATCACAAAACACCACACATAGGAAAACAAAACAGGAATAGAGACAGACCTTGAGGGCTAAAGTGACCCCTCATCTCAGCATTCAAGTTCACAAAGAACAACAATCATGTCTGATTTCAAGAGCCTAGAAATGTGGGCTTTGATGAAATTAACCTAAACTTCGTGTTTTCAACAATGGAGACAAAATCATGAAGACTAAGAAATTGGGAAACGAAGAATGACTAAATCCACCAATCCTAAGTGAAACCATCCTTGCATTGCATACAAATACATGAATAAATTTGTGCTTGAATCATGAAATATTACACATGGACAAAAACGAAAACAAGAATAGAGAAAGACCTTGAGGGCTAAAGTGACCCCTCGTCAGCTCGTCTCGGAGATCAAGTTCGCAAAGAACAGTAATCATGTCCAATTTCAAGAGCCTAGAAACATGGGTTTTGATGAACATAACCTAAACTTCGTGTTTTCAACAATTGAGACAAAATCAGCAAGACTGATAAATTGGGAAACAAGAATGACTAAATCCACCAATCCTACTTGAAACCTTCATTGCGTACAAACAGACTGTCAGACTTCTTTTCCACCATCTCTCCCAAAACCAATTGGTGTCACGGATAGCTTCCATTAACACGGCGTTTTCGCTAAACTTAATGGACTAAAACCATGTTCTCACGGCTTTCTAGACTGGTCATTTTCCTCACTACAACAACTAAAATATCATTTAACAAAAACAACTTGAGTATTGTCATTAGTCTGTGGTCCAATAACATAGTGGAAACACACCTTTAAAGTCTTTTATGGCATTCGACATTGCGCCCACAAGTCAGTCTGTTTTTAGAGTGATCGTAGCGGTAGGGGTGGCATTGTGTAACCAAATCTATGGAGACATTCCGGGCCCAACATACACGAATAAATATGTGCTTGAATCATGAAATATTACACATTGGGAGAACGACAAAAACAGGAATAGAGCCGAGAGAAAGACCTTGAGGGCTAAAGTGACCTCATCTTGGCGTTCTAGTTCAACAAGCACAGCAATCATATCCATTTTCAAAAGCCTAGAGACGTGGGTTTTGATGAATTTTTCAAGCTTCTCTTCTTCATCCTTGTATCTCTTCAAACCCGATATCGCGAAAAGTGCTTCTTTGCCGATCATTTTCTTGCCCCTCCATAGGGGTCCTCTGGGCCTCCCGTCGTGGAAGTGGCAGAAGCTGATACCGCTCGTGAAGGAGGGTGAATTTGTAAATTGTGGTGTTGAAGAAGAGGAAGGAGAAGAGTCTTCGATTGTGGTTGTGGGTATTCTGAGTAAGTCATGAAGGAGGATTGAGGGAGCAGGTAATGGGGTTTTAGACCTGCAAATGGCTCTGAGAAAGGACATCTAGAGAGAGAGAGAAAGGACTTGGGGTTAGAAGGGAGGAGACGAGACGATTACAGGGTTTAACGAAGTGTGATGGAGTACTATTAAAGGTAAATTCCACTTTTTCCCCCTCAACTATTCAATTTTACTTAATCCATTCGTAATGCATCAATAATACTAATTGGATCCTTAAAATTTTCTACATCTGTATTCAGTTTTGTCACATGAGGAGGCCACGCGGAGCTCAATTGAGATTGATGAATATGAATCTCTACTCCGACGGAGACTTTCTTCCTCCGTAAGAATATAGTAGTGCCTTTCTTTCCGAATGTGACCAATTTAGCCACTTGCATTAGTATATGATAGGACACAGATCGTAATAGACACAAGACATAGAAAGTTTAGATTAGCTAAGTGGGCGAGGTGTCAACACAGGCTCATCACATGAGAGGACCCGAACTCTATAAAATTCTCATGAGGAGGGAGAGCTCTAGAATCATTATAATTGCCCTCACTTTCCATCATATCTTCAATTTTAATAAACATGAATCTTATTATTGTGAAGAGGTGCAAAATTTTATATCCAAAATTTTCTAATGCTTTATTATTATAACATTTAGAAGGTTTAGACTCATGTCTTTACCCAAAACAAAAAGGTTTAGACTGATTTAAATTTTTTATCTTCTTATTTTGTAGTTTCGATTTCCAGATTTTTGACAATAAAGTATTTACGAGTAATTATTTTGTAATGAGTAGAAAACACTATAACAAACAAATATTGGAAAAGTATCACGTAGAAAATATAGAAACCTTGTGAAGTCTTATTGTTTGAAAATAAAATTACATTATTATATCATAACAAGATTTCAAAGTAGAAAATATTTAATCTCATGGCTACTTCGAAAACAGCGGAGGGTGTGTGAATAAAATACATATTTTTCAGATATTCTTAGGCTTACTTTAATTATCAAAATCGCATATTTTGGAGAACTCGTTGAGGAGTTTAACCATGTAAAAAGTCAAATTAATCAGATATTGAAAAGCTAATCATCGGAACATTTTTTTGTGTTAGTAATAAATATGTTTTGACTTATTATGTAAGCCAATTTCTTTAAGGTAAATGTATTTTTGAACTTATATTTCCATTCACACCTACATGATTTTGAGCATTCTAATAATTTTTAACAAGTACTTGCAAAATAAACTATTCTGATCATCAAATAAAAATTGGAAAGCGGCCAATTTAACATAAATGGTGTGGTCCAATTTATTGCTTATACGCATTGAGCGCCTTGGTACTATTTCGAACACACTTCATTAACATGTGGCTCCAAAACCTATTTTGAGAGAAATCCAAGACGTCTATTTTCTAGCTTGAGACACATCAATCATTCACGCAATAATCAGATCGATCTAATATTGTTGATGAGTGGATAATTTAAATCAACTAATTAAAATAACTAATTAAAAAGAAAATTTTAATGATCCATTTTTCTCGAAATCTATAGTATCACTACCAATGTCCAATCAACTTGATTTCTACATTAACTATGTATATGTTGTGATCTATAAAATAAGCGGTTCGGATTCTCAAACTATGCCTTGGATCTCACTCCATGTTTAAGAAGTGTGTTTGATTGTTGTGCAAGTAGAATTACCCTAATCGCACAAAACAAAAACCTAGTTCGCGCCTTTTACAGCCACTGACTTTTCGTTTTGCTCTCCCTAAATACACCAGCCAGCAGCTAAAAATCCAAACCTAGTTTCCAACTTTCCACGTCCAGTTCATTTTGCGCTCTCTCTCCCTCCCTCTCTCTCTCTCTCTCTCTACGCCATCGTCTGAAAACATAACCTAGTTGTTTCTCTGTAGTCTATACCACAAACTTTCCACAACCAGTTTTCGAAAAAGTTGTCATTCGGTGTGTCTAGTTTGTTTCAAACAACGGATGGTCTCGACTTGGATGTGATAGATCGGTAGAAGAGTTTCTTCGACAGTTCAGGTGTCGATGTGTTCCAAGCGATAGAAGACGGGATAATGGTGGCAGTTTGGTACGAGCCAGATGAGTTTTTGATCAGGATCAAATAGATGAACTGCTATTCAAGAAGAAGGGAGATGCATGAGGATTGATCCGCTCATTTTTTGACAAGCCCCAAATCCTATTCTGCACAGAAATATGCATTTATTTTTGGCTTATTTACTTTTTTGGTCCCCAAAGTATTAGCGAGTGGCCAATTTCGTCCCCAATTTAAACATTTGACCAATTTCGTCCCCAATGTTTAAAATGTGTGTCAATTTGGTCCCCACCCCTAACGCCGTCCCACTTGTCCGTTAAAATGGAGGGCATGAGTGGTATTTCACCCTAAGCAATACAAAAAATAAAACAATAATCAAAAATAACTAAAAGAAGAACAAAAACTTACTCTCAGCCCTCCCAATCCACCACCACCGACCCACCAGAGCTTTCAAATCTCAGTATTTTCATCTTATTAACTCGACTCTTTTATCCCGCTCTCGGTTTAATCTTTTAATGGGAAATCATCCGGGATTTAAGATTTCAAGAGTGACTCTATGGGATCTCCTAATCAATGGATGCTGGTTCATGTAAATTTGTTAGGTGGAAAACAGATCCCACCCAATCCACCCACTCAATCCACCACCACGCAATAATCAGATCGATCTAATATTGTTGATGAGTGGATAATTTAAATCAACTAATTAAAATAACTAATTAAAAAGAAAATTTTAATGATCCATTTTTCTCGAAATCTATAGTATCACTACCAATGTCCAATCAACTTGATTTCTACATTAACTATGTATATGTTGTGATCTATAAAATAAGCGGTTCGGATTCTCAAACTATGCCTTGGATCTCACTCCATGTTTAAGAAGTGTGTTTGATTGTTGTGCAAGTAGAATTACCCTAATCGCACAAAACAAAAACCTAGTTCGCGCCTTTTACAGCCACTGACTTTTCGTTTTGCTCTCCCTAAATACACCAGCCAGCAGCTAAAAATCCAAACCTAGTTTCCAACTTTCCACGTCCAGTTCATTTTGCGCTCTCTCTCCCTCCCTCTCTCTCTCTCTCTCTACGCCATCGTCTGAAAACATAACCTAGTTGTTTCTCTGTAGTCTATACCACAAACTTTCCACAACCAGTTTTCGAAAAAGTTGTCATTCGGTGTGTCTAGTTTGTTTCAAACAATGAATGGTCTCGACTTGGATGTGATAGATCGGTAGAAGAGTTTCTTCGACAGTTCAGGTGTCGATGTGTTCCAAGCGATTGAAGACGGGATAATGGTGGCAGTTTGGTACGAGCCAGATGAGTTTTTGATCAGGATCAAATAGATGAACTGCTATTCAAGAAGAAGGGAGATGCATGAGGATTGATCCGCTCATTTTTTGACAAGCCCCAAATCCTATTCTGCATTGGCGTAATCAGAAATATGCATTTATTTTTTTAAAAACTTGGTAGGAATATGTATCCTTTTTTTGAACCCAAGTTAGCAGTGGTGTAACCAAGAACATAGGGGGCACTATAAAGAAAAAAATTCGGTGACTGCAAGGATGGATGGATGAGCTGCATTACAGACAAGGGTGAAGAAAAATGGGAATGAGAGGTACTGCCAATCACCACCAAGCGGAAGAAACAAAATACATTGGAAAAAAAAAACATTAACAGAGATAGATGTTCAACTTATTTTATTTTTCCGAGTTTGATCTATATACATTCAATTTTGAAACTAATAAAACACTTGAAATAGTTTGAATGAACAAATTTACTAATCCAATTCAATTATATAGTAAAGAAAGGTCACTCCTTTTTTTTCCCTTGAAAGGTTTCTTACCGGCAGAAGAAACTTTTTGGGAAAGCAGGTAGCCCAGCTACATTACCGACACGGGTGAAGAAAAATAGGAATGGGAGATACTGCCAAGCATCATCAAGCGGGTGCTGAGAGGCCGTTCATCTCAGCAATTGACGGCTCCGATCTTCATCGAGCAATGGACGGTTCAGATCTGTATGCACTCAGATTCAATCTAAATTGTCCGTGCCAAGATGAACAACCGAATGCCGCTCACCACCCAGCTTGACAGCCCCATTCAAAAACGACATAACCCTCAACCACAACACAAATTTAAAATACAATTTCAACACACAACAATGTTTGTAGGTTCATGTGCTTCGAACGGCTCAGATGTTGCATGTACATTGAGCGATCCTTGTTGTGTCCAAAGAAGAAACCAGGAGAGTAGTTGTCGTGTTTGGAGATTTGTATTACTAGCTTTCTCTGGAAAGAGAAGGTTCTTCCCTCGTGTTTTATCTCTGTCATCACACGCTCTCTCTCTAGAGCCCCCTCTCCCTTTCTCTCTTATAAACTATCCTCATCCAAAATTTCCCCTTCCTCAATCCCCACCTTACCAACTCTGATCTACTATGTCTCCTCCCCCACCCTCTACAACCTTCCCAAAAACCCAACCCAATCTCTCTCCTCAAGGGGAAATTAAAAAATGAAAATCCCTTGCTGCTACCAAACCTGCTACAATGAGGGCGACCGCTGCCTGCTCCTCCTCCAATGTGGCTACGGCCTCTCCAAGGACTGCCTCTCCAAGATGTTCTCTGCCACGCCTGCCGACACCACCCTCCCTTGGCCCCGCTGCCGCCACATCACCCTATTCAGCAGTGGTGTAACTAAGAATATGCATCTTTTTTTTTAACCCAAGTTAGTAGTGGTGTAACCAGGAACATAGGGGGCACTATGAAGAAAAAAAATTCAGTGACAACAAGGATGGACGAATGAATTATAAGTATCTATATTTTGTATTAATGACGATATCACTTATCAACTTTCGTATGTTTTTGAAGTAGGTGCAAATTCTTTCAATTAATATTCGGTGGGCAAAGTATAATAGTTTATACAAATGCGCACACTTTCTTTTTATAGTCATTCACCTCCTCAATGAACGGCTAGAATTACTTTAATCTAATAACCCACATTCTCCTCTTAGGAATTCTCCTAAAAAATATATTTTCATCATCACATCTCCAAAAATATTTTAGAACTCTCCACACAAGTCTAGCATATAATAGAGATTTTTACAATCTAAGAAAAATGTACAGTAATCTATTTCATTTTCTATAAGTATTTTATCGAATAACATGGACTTGCAAAAAAAAAAGTTAGATAGTTTGATTAAGCACTTAGAAATGTCTAATTGAGATGGTATATTTTTAATAAATGCTTAAAAGGTCAAAATATTAAAAAATGACTTTGACTTTTGAGGTGGGACCTAGTATAGATTTTAAATAAAATAGATAATGTTCACCCTAATTTCAGCTATTGACAAAATTATTTGATATGCACGTAATTGTGTTAGCTAGTTGACTCAACTAGTCAACTATATAAAAGCAATATTGTTTAATTAAAGTAAAACTTAAACTACTAATTGAAAAAAAAGAACTAAAATTGAAGACAAAAATACAGTGGGAGCCCGTTCCCCCGGCGGACCTAGGGTTGCTCCGCCACTGGACTACTAGTCAGGTATAGCCAAAGTTGTCAAAACATGATACGTGTAGTGTGCATCGCTTTCTCTATTTTATGTATCGTGTCAATATCTTGCTTCGCGTGCATAGTTTTAAATAGTGGTAGCAGACTGTGTCGTGATAGTGGAAGTATCGAATGGTACGTGTAGTGGTCGGGAATTTCTTAAAATCGTTTCTGGCGCCAAAGCACATGTGGTTGTCGTAGTGGTCGTTTAGCGGACAAAAAATTGGATATAAAGCAATACACAGGAGAAACCGCTGATACAGCTGTGAAGTGAATTTTAGGTTAGCATTGGGGTAGCGGTACTAAGGGTCCGAAAAAACTGCTACGTAATTGGTTTTTAAAACTGTGGTCGTGTGTAGAATACTAAATTTATTGTGCCTTTTAGCTTTGTAACACGATCTAAGGAGGAAAGGTATCGGGACCGTCCAAAAGTATTTTGGACGGTCTGAATGTTAATGAAAATTATCACAAAGATTAAACAGACTAGGGCACGAGCGGCGTACCAAAAAAGATAAATATTATTATTATTATATATATAAAGATTAAAAGGACTAGGGCACAGCTACTGTTTTCTCTTTTTTGAAAAACACAAACTCAATCCGTAGCTAAGAACACATTGTCCTAGCGTTAGCGACTGCATGTATCTCGCTACTGAAACTCCCAAGATTGAAGAGGACAAACCAGAGACAAGAAGGATCGTAGAGATGAAGGCGTTGAAACTTCACGAAAGAGGAATGCAATCGCCAAGTAGTGAAGATGTTCAAAACGAAGCGGAGAAATCACTGCAGCAAAGCAACAGACAACGGGCAACAAGAAACGCAGAGTTGCTGTTAAGATGCGGCAAAGGGAAGCCATTCGACCTCAGAAATTTTCGAAGGGCAACAGAAAAGTCACTGAAGCAAAGCACAGGGGAAAGAGTCAGTGATGGAGAATCGGTTCAAGAAAAGGTAATTTGCCTAGTTCTCTCTTTTCTTTTCGCGCAACAGAAACTCACCCATTTAACAGTGTCTGTTTGGTAGTAATTCCCACTGCTTTTTTTTGCTTATTTCTTGAAAGGAAGCAATAAGCAAACTTGCGTTTTCGCATATTATTTGGTTATTTCCCATTGTTGTGATTGCCAGTGTCTTTTAAATAAGCAAATCGAGGTGGATTCAACTGCAAAGAGTCCGTGCAATCCAATCTCAGCCATTCATCTTTGCATCCAATAGTTCAAATTTTATGAAACTTCTTTTCCGGGGAAAAAGTTCTTTTCTCCGAAAAAGTTTTTTTTTTTAAATCTCGACCGTTAAAAGCACCATCCAACGGTTCACAACCTTCCAACCGCACCTCTGCAGTCCACATATGGACTGCAAACAAGCCTAGCTAAAGCAACTAGCTAGGTTGTCACCAAACCTTGTTATTTGCTTATTGCTTGACTTTAAGCAAATAAGCCAGGTAACCAAACAAGTTTAGGATCGAAAGATGAATGTTTTGGTTGTACCTAATGCGTTTCTTAATTCTTGTTGATTGATACAGGTCATACAGCCAAAACCATCAAACAGAGATGAAGAAGCAATTGAGTTGAAATTGAAAGCCACTAAGAGGAAGCTGCATGAACGATATGAGCAAGCCCAAAATGGTAATTAGTCCTGGCAACTTTTACCAAAACTTGCAATTTTTGATCAGTTTAATCTGTTTGACTAACAAGTTCTAAAATTTTGATGAACAGCTCGGAAGAAGATCCAAGTGGTGGAGTTCATAGATCTTCCTCAAAGGACAACTACATGTGCTAAGACTCATAGGGCCAAAGAGCATATCATGAGATGCCAGAAAGCGTACGTGGGATGTTTCAAGCGATAGAAGTTATATTGTCGCGGACTTGCATAGATTGATGTACTGAATTGGATTTTTCATGTAAGTAACTATAAGAACTACGTGTGGCTTGATCCCGTATTTTGGGTACGTAGGCAGCCTTGAACCAGGTTCAGCCCGTGTTGTTAATAAAACCATTATTTCTTTTGTTTTTTTTGTTCATTTCATGTGCATATGAATTTTGGTTTACTACTATATTTTGTGCAGCTAATGATATGTTCACTATATACCAAAAAGTGGCCATTTTGTAATGCCGATAATACCCTTTCAAACCGAAATAATTATTCATGCATACATATGCAAATCTCATCTTTGTTTCAGGTTAATAATTGCCTTCTTTTATTCTGACTAGATTTGATTTACAGCAAGTCTACTGATCCAAACGGAAATTGGATGCTATTTCCCTATCTGCTTCCTCTTTGTGTTTCCTTTTCTTTTCTTGGAAGTATTCAGATATAGAAGCATGATAATAGTTTGAATTTTCCTGCACGGTATGGGAATGTGGACATATTTATCATTATGCGTTGCTAAAGATCGCAAGTCCCTGGAATAATTTTCTTGCCCTTCACGATATTCCATGGCGCGATCATGGAACCAAAAGTTCAAACGGGAGTTTCACATCAGCCGTTGGTCTGTGTGACTGAGGTGGCCCGGTCTATTAAAACACCTAGCATGTCATTGAATTTTATCACCATTTTACGCGGCTTTCTATTGAGCTACAGATTATGGTTTTGTTGACAGGAACTGATCAAATGCCCACAAAATGCCGTAGCCTTTCGCGTAAAATTTTCGGAACTTGGCAAGGTTAAAATACATTCTGTGGTTCCTTGTTCTTAACCAGTAAAATGAAGCGAAACTTATCTGAAGGAGACAAGATCAATCCTTATACCTGTTGTGGACAGGAAACGTTGTTTAGCTGTCAATTTTGGTATGCTCTGATTGGTTGCTAAGGATGTTGATGAATAGCGTGATTTGGCAATTGGAATCTCACAACCTTGCCATCTCTTTCGGCACCGAAAGTGATTGATTTATGGCTAGATTGAGCATCTCCCCAACCCAACTTTAAAACACAACTGTGAATACAATTTTATTGGGAGCCGTTTTAATGTAAATGTATGTAGACATATGGGCATCCAACAGCTACGAACACAATTGTGTCTAGATCTGTATTTTAAAGTTGTGCTTTGTAGCATTGCTTCCATGGTATAAATAATTAAATAATTAAATATACACTGTCTACTGTTTTTGGTGGATAAAAATTATGGAGAAAGTGATAGATTCAGGCTTTCTGTAATTATATTTATTTTCTGAACAGAGTAGTTTCAGTTTTTTCACCTTTTGTCTTTCTATGTTTTCCTTTACCCTTTGGGTCTCGTCTCTACAAAAATTCATGATCTGGGAACAATCCATAAGAATTATGCTCACATAATGAAAAAAAGAGTACCCATAGTAATTAATTTTGTCTTTCATACTACAAAAACTCATAACTTTTGATCTAGACATTTATGCCGGCAAGGGTGTCTTTCACGCAGTCTTGTCTAGATCTATACGTATGACTCGTGTTCAATACAAATTTTTAACAATAAGTGTTTGCTCACCCTGGTAGTGCCATAGGCACAGACATTTTATAATATATTTTTATTTTTTTTATGCCAACGCTAGAAGCCGATGACATTTTTGTCATATATTTGTAAGAGTGTGGGTGTTTTCTTAAGAGAGTTGGAGAACACGTATCAGCCTTTGGATCAAGTGAATCTCAGCCATTCTTTCAACTTATGTTTTTGTAGTCCCCACACCCTTGTGTTTTATTATTTTTAACAATTGACAAAAATTTCAATGTATCATTGTATTAGAAGGATACTTAGGCAGGCCAGGGTGGACGACACCGTCCATATCCAATATGATAGAGACATCTAATGTGAACGAGGAAAATTTGTGCAATGAAAAAATAAAACTAGAAAACTTTGTCACCAAGTTAAAATGCAATTAAATTAATTAGCAGTGTAGAAGGTAGAACAAGAAGTCAAA
The DNA here is from genome assembly GCA_014282245.1 of Rhododendron simsii. Taxonomy (NCBI): domain Eukaryota; kingdom Viridiplantae; phylum Streptophyta; class Magnoliopsida; order Ericales; family Ericaceae; genus Rhododendron; species Rhododendron simsii. The sequence goes on along the minus strand of CM024959.1, from coordinate 7,398,376 downwards.
CAACAAAAGCAAGCAAGAAATCTAGAATTAAGCTTTGTGTGTTAGGTTAGTTTTTGCTCCATTAGAAAGGCATACACATTTAGTCTCACAAGTCTTATCCTTCTGGAAGTCCAAGTAGGGCGCAGCTATTCGCAGCCACGTATTTTCTTCTATAGCCCGTTAAAAATTTTCAATTAGACTCGACAGTTAATTACCGAAAATGAGATACATTTTCAGCATCCAATTACCGAAATATGATATTTTTTTCAATAGCTATTTACCGAAAAATATGTTTGGCAGTTGTCTACCGAAAATTGAATATATTTTCGACATGTAGTTACCAAAATATAATCTTATTTTCAACAGCTATTTACCGAAATGTTATTTATGATTTTCAACAACCACTTACCGAAATATAGTGGGCTATGAGAAAAAATAGGTGGCTGCGAATAGCCGGCCCCTCCAAGTATTCCATGCAAGTTTAATGATGGGTAATTAATTGGCTTAATTGCAAGAACACCCCCTTAACTATCACTTTTTGGCAACTTCACCCCCTTAACTACCAAACTCCCCAACTACACCCCCTTAACTACCAAATTCGAGCAACTTCACTCCCTTCCCCATTTTCCGTTAAAAAAAATGGACGGACTGAAAGAAAATGACCAAGGTACCCCTAAGCTTAAAAATATAGTTTCAATAGGAGGAGAGAATGGGGTAATTGGGTGGTGTGCTAGGGTGGTGAGGGGAGGAGGGAGGAGGAGGAAGAGGAAATGGTGGAGATCTCATGGAGGTGATGCTGGTTGTGAGAGGGGTTGCTAGGTTTCGGTCAGGTGGTGCAGAGGGAAGAAATAAATCGTGCAGAGAGAGGAGAAGATCTAGTGTGGAGGAGAGAGAGAAAATACGGGGTATAATCTGGCGGAGAGGAGAGAAGAGAGAATGTGTGTATAACACCCCAAAAGGGCATTTTGGTATGTTGAATTAATTTTCCATCCAACTTTGCCATTTTTCATCCAAATTCCTAACAGAATTGGACGGAATATGGGGGAAGGGATGAAGTTGCTCGAATTTGGTAGTTTGAGGGATGGGTGTAGTTGGAGAGTTTGGTAGTTATGAGGTGAAGTTGCCAAAAAATTATAATTAAGGGGGTGTTCTTGCAATTAAGCCTAATTAATTAGTTCAATTCAATCCTTTTTGATCATCATTCAATTCAATCCTAAATAACCTAGTTTATGGCCTATATTAGTCAAAGCTAATGCGAGGCCTAGCCTTGGCCACGTCCACTATATGAATAGCTCTTTTTGTATTTTGACTCTGACTTTCTGGTGGAGTTCTACAAACAACCAACTTGACTAAGAGTTTGAACTAAATTTTTTATTATTGTTTAAGGCAATGAGTGTTTTTGATAATTAAGTAATTATTATTTTTCAGAATATTTGAAATTAATCATTCCTCGAATTAACAAACAAAGACGTGAAATTTGCATTTTTTTTTTATTCTTTTTCATTTTTAGTGAATTTTTCTCGGGTTCGGTTATAGTATTTTGCATTTTTAGGTTCTTATCGTGAAGAAAAAAGATTAGTTTTAAAAAAAATTGACTTAAAAAATCAAAAAACATAAATGAAAAGATAATATTAACTTAAGCAAAATTTAACCTGAATTATGACGCAATCTCAATTTTAGCGCTAATTGATTGAATCTGCTTATCAAACGTGCCCAGATGCACTTTCTGGATAGGAGATGGCTTCCGTGAAGTTTTTCTTCACAACTGCAGGGAGTAGTTTGCTAATTTTCGGGAAATTCTTTGGGCTTATCTCACCAATCTGAAGAGTTCATTTCGTAAATCTCGTTGAGACTCGTAATCTCATTGGAAATCATATTTATCGGATATTGATCATTGAATGACCAGAAGATGTTTTTGTGCAACATAGGGGTTCCACCTGTAGAAGTCATCAGAACCCATCTTTCAGAAAGAAATGGCTTCGGATCATGTAATAATCGGCATCCGATGAGCATGATTTTCACTATGATGAAGCTTCTAAACGAGATTTACGAAATAAACGGTTCAAATTTGTAAGACGGCCCCCCAAAAGACCCTAAAATTAGCAAACTGCACCCCTGTTGCCGGGAAGAAAAACTGCATGAAAGCTTTCTGGTCTTGGATAATGTTTTTTTTTTTTTTTACCTGGCTCTGGGATAATGATTGTTTACTTAAAATTTGATGTACACTCAGCTTCTCAAAAGAAATCTTAATTAACTTTGATTCAACCTCCCACAGAGCAGCAGACAACACTCCAACCTGAATTTAATTTTGTTGAGGGTGAGCATTATCCGTCTTTTTATTGGTTGAAACGATATAGATTTCACCACAAAATAATATCATGTTTATCAAAAAGTATATTGTAATGGTAGGATTTATAATATTTCAACCAATAAGAGAGAAGATAACATTCACCTTCTTCTTTTAACGATGAACAAAATTGTCCAACCTAGATCTGCCGATGAACCTAATTGAATCTAAATCCGACAAAATCTGAATTCGATCCTAATTCGAAACTACTTGAATCCGATTTTGAATCCAAACTTTATAAATCCGTGGATGATAATCCGAATCGAATAATATCAAGCCACATATATGCGAGAATCTGTGGCATCTTGTGGGGGGAGTCTTGATTCCTTTACCAAAAGTCAAGGGAGGCTGCGCACGTGGGTATTTTTCCTGTTCGTACAATGAATGGGATCCAATTATTATCTTAGTCACCGTTAAACCTTCAATCACATGAAAACACCATTGAGGTTACGGGTCATCCAAGCACCTTTACCCCGGGGGGCCGAGCTCGCGTCCGTTTTTTTTTTTTTTTTGTCCAGTTTGGTCCGACTTATATCTTTATGGACTCTTTTTTGGTTCACAACAATAATCGAAATCGTTTATTACGTTGACCTCGCGAAGAAGATCATCATAGAAAAACATTAGTAGCTGCATAAACGATAAACGTTTTTAAAGAAATATAGTCAAGAATATGACTTGAAAGTTAAACTAATTCAAATTTTCTTGCATGAACATATTTGTTCACGTAATCATCTACGATCAACCAATCCTAGTTTTGAGTTGAAATGATCCTTTTTGAATGACCGACAAGATGAACGATTCTGATTATCGTGTGGACCTGAATAGACCATAAAGATCCAAACTGGACCATTTGACCAAACACTTAAATTACTACTACATAATTCTTTTGCAGCACTTTTCGTTCATGCTCTCAATCTTTACTCTGTGCTCATGTTTTTGCAATCCACCCTTACGAATTTCATCATTTTCGATGTTTTTAAAAGACGCTAAAGAAGCTCATGCTCTAGATTTCGCTTATATGTATACATATTCGCACATTATGTAACTCAGAGCACTGTAACAAAGCAAGCTTACGTAACCTCGTCCTCTCTACAGAACCTTCCATTCCCCAAACCCATCCCACCTAGATCTCTCTATGTTTCCTCTCTCCTTCCCATTTCCCTGTCAAATTAAACTTTCCACAAGCACCCCCCCTTTTTCCAACCTTATCTCTTTCCAAGAAGCAGCCTTAAACCGCTCTTATATAACCCTGTCCCCTTACTAATCTTCCCATAAAATCCACAACCAAATTATCTACCACTGCTTATCACACAACCCTTTGAGCCTTTCTTTCACGAAATATGGAGCCACCCAGAAGCGTTCATGACCTGAAGAACTCTAGAAAGAGAAAGGGGAGGAGAGAGAGAGTTAAGGTCGTGTACATATCAAGCCCGGTGAAGGTGAAGACCAGCGCCTCGAGATTCAGGGCCCTGGTGCAGGAGCTCACCGGGCGCGACTCCGACGTGTCGCGGTACGTGGAAGCTAATAATGGTTCTTATTACCATGATGATGATCATTCACAAGGAGGAGTTGTCGATAGAGGAGTGTCGAATTCCGTCAGCGATCGCGTGTCGGATTCGACCACGAGCTCGGATTCTTACTTGGAGTTGGAACCGTCGTTTGATGATTTGTTGATGAACTCTAATGCTCAAGGGGGGTTTCTTGGGATGTTTCCGTCATCAAATCTGATATGTGATCAGGGTTTTGATTTTAAATATGGTATTGTTGGAGGGTATGGTGCAGTGTAAATTTTTGTACGTACGGTCCCATTCAATGGGAGATCCTTAATTAATTATCTATAGTTTAGAACAAATCATGTTTTGTAATGATCTTTGTATGATTCATATCTTGACCACTCTTGTATCTATAATGCTTCTCTATATATCAAGTTTTCAATATGTGATTATATTCGGTGGTTCTTTACGTAATCACGTTTGAGTACCATATATTTTGGCGCCATTAATATTCGATACATTACCTTTTTAGTGGCAATCTTTTAAAATTGAATTTTATTCAACCAACGTAGTAATACCGCGTAGATTAAATGGCATCTGATGAATGAGTTGGTGATTATAACGCAACTACTTCAAGTGGCATGTTGAAAAAGATCCCAATCAAGCATTTGAATTCACCTAACAAATTTTGGGTGGGGCTGATAACTTGGTCGGCTCTATCCAAAGGTACTCATTTTGAAGTGATTAAGGACTGTGCAAGAACCACAACACAAAGTACACAAATAATTGTGGATCAAAAAAAAAAAAAGTACACAAATAATTCTGGATATGTACTAATCAAAACTTTAGGCCCAAAAGGTTGTGTTTGTTCTGCTGCGTGTGGGCAGAGACTCGGACATCCGGGTGTCAAAAACATACAGGAGGATCGTTAATTACTCACGTTCTTAATTCAGTCAGTTTTTAGATAATTGATGCAAAAAGTTTCTTCAATCCCTAATTTGTGGCTATGCAAAATGACAATTTGAGGTCATACATTAAACTCGAATGGACCAAATTTGTTTCTTATCCACTTCAGATTGTTCGTATCTCAATGTCCAAACTAATTCAAATTGTTCACTCGAATAGACCCAATTTGTTTCCTATCCACTTTAGATTGTTCGGATCTCAATGTCCAAATTAATTCAAATTTTTCACTCGAATAGACCCAATTTGTTTCTTATCCACTTCAGATTGTTCAGATCTCAATGTCCCAATTTGTTTCTTATCCACTTCAGATTGTTCAAATCTCAATGTCCAAACTAATTCAAATTGTTCGAATTTTATCTTTCAAAATTCACGTATGAAGTATTCAGATCGTCCATATCTAATTGTCTGAACTATTTTTGATTGTTTAAATTTTCTCCTCAAAACAATTTTAGTTTATTCGGAATTATAAAATTGAAAAGGAATGATGTCGTAAAAATGATGAACGAAGTCAATTTTTTATTTTACTAACCACCTTGGAAAATGAGCAAAATTGACCCATGTCTAGGAGATGGTGGTTTTTAATTAGTGGATGATAGTTGTGGTGAGGGTGGTTGGTTGATCAGATTGTAAGATTGAGGCATCTTATAAGTAATAGAGATGGTACATTATAGTTGATGTTGCGAGTTAAAGCGGCTCTGGGGTAGATGGTGGTGGATAGGGGTGCTCGCGGTCCAGTTTGGTTCGGATTTCTAGGAATCCGAGGACCGAACCGCTAGTCACGGTTTTTACAAAATGAAATCCGTGTCCGGACCAAAAGTCCTACGGTTCGGTTCCAATCCAATCCGTAACTCACGGATCGGTTACGGTTTTATCCACGGATTTTAGCAAAAATAAAGTTCAAACTTATATTCCACACTAAAAGTGAAGAAGGTTACATTCAGAATTAAGTTTAACACCGGCCACGAGAAAGTACTTGTTACTTTGAAGAAACGGAGAGAGAGAGAGAGGAGAAGGAGGAAGAGGTGAAGAAGTAAGAACGGTGCGGTGGCGACTACGGTGCGGCGGCGACTTGAACAAGAAATGGAAATTAGGAAAACTGGAAAAGAAACGAACTAATGAAACTAAATTAGGATTACCCGTAACTTATATAAAAAAAAAACTACGATTTACCCCATATATTTTATACATCTACACTATATCCCATAATTAAGATAAAATACTAAAATTGGTAGAAAAAAGTTTTAACATTACTAACAATTAATTTTATAAATACACACATATTTTTATTATTTATATAAAATAAATATCTCACGGTCTGATTCGGTTAATCCACGGTTTTGTAATGAAAATCCATGGACCGAACCACGAGTCACGGTTTTCTAATTTTTCAATCCGTGTCCGGACCATTAATCCATGGACAAAATCCAAAAGGTACGGATCGGTTCGGTCCTGACCGGTTTCACGGTTCACCGAATTTTTTGAGCAGCCCTAGCGGTGGATGCAGCAAGGGTTTAAAATTACACGTATGGGATAGGTAGTGAGAAAAAATAGGATAGTTTGAGAGCTTATGAATATATATATTTTTAATATGGCGTGGGTAGGGAGAAAAATAGGGGGTCTGAATAGAATTTCTTCCCGGATAATACAGAGTAAATTAGAAGATAAGGGACTTCAGTATAATTATCTCAAACTTATGGGGTGTTGGTGTTTCCCCCTTGTGGTGGCTTATCTCGAGTCTCCCTCGTCTTTTGAGAGCGGAGAGAGAGATAATAGGGTGCGAAGATGGTGAAGGCGAAGAAGAAAGAGCTGTTGTCGTCGGCGCCATGGAGAGGCGAAGATAACGTCGAAGCAGATAAGTTCAAAGACGCAAAGGTGAGTGTGACCAGCCAGCCAGGCTCCACTCCCACTATGCACTACAACAAGCCCTCCGACAAACCCTTCTCCGACGGCGACGATTATCGCTTCACGATCGATCCCGAATTCCGCTACAGCTTCCAGCGTAACTGCCAGGTTTCTCTCTCTCTCTCTCTCTCTCTCTCTCTCTCTCTCTCTCGCTCGATTTACACACACACACATGTATGTAAAAATATGTTTGTATCTAATTCGATCGTCGGGGTGTGGGGGTTCCGACGTAGTTGGGATGTTTGTGCTCCGTTGTGTTGCCGTCATGCCTAGGATCCTTTCAATCTTTGTAACTGGTTTCCAAAGACGAATGGAATTCCATTTTTTCGCTGATAAAAAAAAGTTCTAATGTGCCTTAAATTTGTCTGAGAATTGTTGGCTCAATTTTACCTAATGTGTTGTTTCATTTGGGAATTGGATGTTAATCTTTGAAGATGATTATCTGTTCTTTTTAAGGGGCTTCTTGGATCCCGTTTTAGTTGGTTGCTCTATGCAGTGGCAGACGCAGGATTGTTAATGCGGGGGAGCAAATCACATGTATTCATAAATTAACAACAAAATGCTATCCTAATATGCTAAATTGCTGATAACACAATTTTGAGGGGACCTTTCTTCATTTTTACAAACAAAACCAAAAAATATACTATAAATAATGGGATAATTGGAAGGAGTGCAGGGGCCCAGGCCCCCGCTTACACCTCCCTTGATCCGCCCCTGGCTCTATAGTTTTATTGCTGCATATTAGGGTTGATCTAGTTCTTCATTTTTGGGGGGCCTGATTTTGTGCATCTAGGTCATCTTTGATAGGCTTCAGTAATATGGAAGGGATCAGATTAATCAAACCGGACTGATGAGGAGTGGATTAGCATTCATCATTACCTTATTCCAATGGCGGCTCCGGGAATATTAACATATGATTAAGAATTTCTATTGAAAAAACCAAATCATATTACACAATGTTTATCCTTAATTTTCAGTAGAAAGGCAACCAAAAAAAATGTCCCAGAGCATGAGTAAATAGAGAACTTGCATGTTTCTACCTTGTTGCCTTCCACGCAAAAATGTTTGAGTTTCAAATACGACTGTGAGTGTAACGAGAATTTTGGAAAGTGAATTTAGAAGCCTCTACAGAGTTTGAGATGATTGGAGACTAGTGATGCAGGACAGATTTGGAATATGGCTAAGTATGATCAAACTCGAGGGAAAAGGGCTATTTTAAGGTTGGGAACAGTAGACGTGAACAGTATTTTATAAGAAGGAGAGAAGAATTAGAGAAGGATAGATCTAGGCCTCACACCTAGGTTACCAAAGGCATCACACCTATGGCCTCTTTAGCATCACACCAAAGAATGAGATTGCATCACACAATCAGCAAAGCTTAAAGCTAATTTTTCATTCATCCAATCATAATTCAAGCTCTTGAGATTACATGACTTATATAGACTCCCTAACACTTGAATGCAAATAACTACCCCAATTCCCAATACGTCTAGGTAGAATGAATGTGTGAATGCAGATAACCATTCCTATTCCCTAGATGGATGGATAGGATGAATGTGTTACATAATGGTAGAATGCATTAATTATGTGGTCAAACTTCTCTAAATGAAAAGACACAAGGCAAATGAAAAGTCACAGCCTTTAATGTTTCAGCCAATGCCTAATTAATATCCCAGGTAGGGCCCACATCATCCAACATATGCCAAATTAAGGCTTGGGCCTTAGAACCATCCAATCCACGTTTTTTATAGCCTTTTATCGGGTGCTGCCATTTTCCATCAACTAGAGAGAGATAAAGTGACAGGGGTTGGTGGTCTTAAATTCTGACGTGATAAGTAGAGTCTCAGGAAAACAATGATGGTCAAATGCAGGAGGGTTCCACCTTATTTTGAGAGGATTCCTAAACCTGATTTATTGACTTGTCAGGCTGAAATTTTCAATGCTGTAGCACAGTAGCAGTGTATCTTCAGACTCCAGCACGTTCAGACAGACCCTCTGATTCTATAGTGGAGGCGCCCCTGCCTTATTCTCTAATGTTCTACTTTATAAGGATGAACAACCAGGAATTGAATCAGATTTACACATATGACCTTTTCTTCTTTGGTGCTTGCTACTAAGCATAAGCAATGCTAATTTTTGGTAAATGTTTTGCGTTGCCAGTACTCTCATGAACATGTTTAGGGACTCATGCTTCATGGTTGGATTAGGGGTGCATCTGTTCATCAAAATTTGTTCAATGCCTTTTGGATTGTTTAAAGCCTTAAAAGGTCAAAGGACACAGAAGCTTTATGTCTTGAATGTTATGTAAGATGTAAAATATTAAGTTTTCAAGGTAATCGAGAAAGTTGATAGCTGATACTAACAAATAGCATAAATTTTGGGATATTCTCTCTTTGTAGAAGTTGGTGGCGCTTCTTTTCCTATTGTATTGAAGTTGACATTTGCAATGCTCTTCCTCTGCATTCTGCATAATACTACGGTCTACATTGCCATCGGAGTTTCTTGTGCAGCTTCAACTTTCTTATTAACGTGCCTGTATTGTTGTGGATAAAGTGTCATGCTTATGAAATATGTTGGTAATTGGTGAGAACTGTAATTCTTTGGCGAAACTGCAGTTTCTTCAAAAGGTATTCAGCTTTGACACTATTGTGAAGCCTCTTCCTCCTGCGATGGGGTACAATATTACCCGCAACTGGAACTTCTTCACTCGTATCTTCACGCAGTTTTTTGGTAAGTCAATGACTCAATAAATATGTAGACTTGCACTCAATTGAATTAAGAGCCTCCTCCCACTGTGTAGGCTCAGTTTATCTTTGATTCAGTTATTCCATGTTAATTAACGATTTCGTTTCCGACAACCTTTTTCCCCATAAAATTTACGCAAAATTTGATAAAGGAAATTGGTATGCACTGCAATTGAAGCTTCCACCTTTTCTTTTTTCTTTTAGTCCTCAAGAGGGAGAGGGAGTGGGAGTGTTTTTTCTGATCGGCAAGGGCGAGGGAATGTTAGAGACTGAAAGTGGAGTATGAACACCAGATCCCATCTCTCTCTCTCTCTCTCTTAGGTACACAAGGAGCTTTGGGCTATTGAATGGGAGATTTTTGATGAATTAGATTTTATCATCCATTCGATGAACTGATTTCAAGGAATGAATAGAATAAAAGCATATCGTATCGCCGGTCGAGGTTCCCAGTGAAATGAGGCATGGAAGGGGCACCCCTTCGCCTGAAGTTATGGAGCTACTTTGCCGGTTGTGTAAAATACATCAGCTTGGAATCTTTTTCAAACATAGAACAAGACGAGCTATATGAAAATCAGGCTGTATACTGGCCACTTCCCCGTTGTTTTCTTCTCGACCCACATGCAGTAGATGATAATTTCTGTCGTTGGTTTATCCATCCTTTGATTTTATCTTTTCCCCTAATTTTATAAAGGTATTTTTTTTTCTTTTTCTTTTCTTGTGGCAGATCCCGATGGTATCGCAAATGCACAGAAATCTATTGGACTGGGACCACAAGAAGAGCGAACCCCCCCAGCCCGTTAAACACCTTCTGCAACTTTTGCCGAGCAGTGTCGTGTCTCCTTATGGATTGAATTAGAAGTTGTGTTTTTATCTGTTACTTGGAAGGAAGAATTATACAGTTGGGATGCATCTTTGAACACAAGGATTTGAGACACTTCACATTGTACTGCCATTGAACTCTGGTTAAGTTCTGTTCTTTCCCCTCTTATCCATTGAAATTGCTGCAGATAGAGGAGCGCTCCAAAATTATTACTCCTTTGTGGCCTTTGTTCTACACATCGGTGTGTAAAATGTCGTGTTAATAGATTATTTTCGGTAAGAAAGACTGTTGTTGCGGTCTTTAACTGCGGCGACGAAACAAGAGATTAATAGAGAGAAAAAGACTGGAGTTTGATCCATTTATTTTTGCGAGTAATTTTGTGTAACGATCCACACCCGCGAACGGCTCAAAAAGTTAAATCTCAAATTAATATTAGCTGGTCAGTGTTATCTTATATACTATTCCTTTTTCTTTGAAATTCCGATGTGGGACTTTACATTTTGATGAGTTATCTCTACTTTTAACTCATGGGAAAGTTCTACGCGTTTCTTGCTAATTAATTCGAAGTCCTGTACGCACTGGTCGTTTATTTTTTGTACTAAATCACACCTTAATAAACATATTTAGGTGGGGTATTTGTTTGCCTTAGCTTTCTTTAAATTGATATGTTTTTATGTTGTAAAACTTTTGGCAGCTCCGGGTTAAGTAATGTTTTTAAGCTCTTATATTTCTTTTATGAATTGAAAAATGTTAAAAACAGAGATTACAAATTTAAAAGAAAACACTTTAACCAAAAAAAATCAACATTAATTTTTTTGAGTTCCACGTACGTACTTCCGTTTTTATTAATTTCTCTCTGAGATGAATAAAAAGTTGCATATAGTTGGAATAAAAACAAAATGCTGGAATAATTGGCATAAACTAAAGTAAAAGCAAAGCTAGACAATACGGAGTATAAAATTAACGATTGTGATTCTTCGCATCACAATCCTTTTTAGAAGGTTTATTATAGCGGAAGAAACAAAATACACTGGAAAAAAAAAGAAGAAAAGAAACATTAACATAGATAGATATTCAAATTATTTTATTTTTCCGAGTTCGACTTATATACATTCTTTTTTGAAACAAATAAAACACTTATATACATTCATTTTTGAAACTAATAAAACACTTGAAATAGTTTGAATGAACAATTTTACTAATCTAATTAAATTATATAGTAAGAAATGTCAGGTCATTTTTTATTTTTTTTTTCCCTTGAAAGGTTTCTTACCAGCAGAAGATTTATTTTTTGTGGGAAAACAGGAAGCGCAGCCGCATTATCGACAAGGGTGAAGAAAAAAGGAAATGGGAGATACTGCCAAGCACCACCAAGCAGGTCGCTCGGCACCATCAGGTGAAAGAAACAAAATACACTGGAAAAAAAAAACATTAACATAGATAGATGTTCAACTTATTTTATTTTTTCGAGTACCGACAATGGTGAAGAAAAATAGGATTGGAAGATACTTCCAAGCACCACCAAGCGGGTGCTAATAGGTCGTTCATTTCAGCAATCGACCGCTCCGATGTTGATTGAGCAATAAACAGTTCAGATCTGTATGCACTCAAATTCAATTTGAACTGCTGTCTGTGTCAAGATAAACGATCGAATGACACTCGCCACCTCGCTTGATAGCCCCATTCAAAAACGACATTACCCCCAACCACAACACAAATTTAAAATACAATTTCTTACACACAATAATTTTTGTAGATTCATTGGTTTCAAACGACTCATATGTTGCATCTTGTTGTGTCCAAAGAAGAACCCCCAAAAGTAGTTGTCCTGTCTGAAGATTTGTTTTAGTACTAGTTTTCTCAGGAAAGAAAAGGTTCTTCCCTTTCATCTCTGTCATCACACTCTTTCTCTCTCTAAAGCCACCTCCCACTTTCTCTCTCTTAAACAATCCTCATCCCAAATTCTTCCTTCCTTCTTCAGTCCCCACCTCACCAACTCTGATCTACCATTTCTCCTCCCCCACTCTAAATTTTCTCTCTCTAAAACCTTCCCAAAAACCCAACCCAATCTCTCTCCTCAAGGGGGGAGAATGAGGATCCCCTGCTGCTCCGTCTGCCAAACCCGCTACAACGAGGGCGACCGCTGCCCGCTCCTCCTCCAATGCGGCCACGGCTTCTGCAAGGACTGCCTCTCCAAGATGTTCTCCGCCGCGCCTGCCGATACCACCCTCCCCTGCCCCCGCTGCCGCCACGTCACCCTCGTCGGCAACTCCGTCCAAGCCCTGAAAAAGAACTACGCCGTCCTTGCTCTAATCCTCTCCTCCCCCAACTCCTCCTCGGCCCCCGACGCCGATCTCACTGACGAAGATAACGAGCCGGAGGAAGACGGGGAGGAGGAGCGGCGGCGGTGCAGCCGGAGCGGGGCCTCGAGCAGCTTGGGGTGTGGCGCGGTGATCGAGCTAGGGTTGCATGGGGAGCTGAAACTGGTTAGGAGGATAGGGGAGGGGCGGCGGGCCGGGGTGGAGATGTGGGCGGCGGCGGTGTCGGGTGGGAAGGGGCGGCGGTGCCGGCACCGGGTGGCGGTGAAGAAGCTAGCGGAGGCAGCGGTCGGGGAGGGGACGGACTTGGTTTGGGTGCATGGGCAACTGGAGGGGCTGAGGAGGGCGTCCATGTGGTGCAGGAATGTGTGTGCCTTTCACGGGGTTAGGAAAGTGGAGGGGTGTCTTTCGATTGTTATGGACTTGTGTAATGGGTCTGTGCAGACCGAGATGCAGCGGAATGAAGGGCGCCTCACTCTTGAACAAATCCTTAGGTATTGTAGAACTTTTTTTTCTGCGTTATCTAGATTATATTTATGTGTGATTTCCGATGGTCTGGACTATGAATGAAGGAAGCATGGTAATGTGCACAGAAATTAAATTGATTTGGGTCTCTAGACCTTCGGCTTTGATTTGGGGGAATGATTCTGCAGCAAAACGTCCCTTCATCTTGATTTCATTTATCGTTTTCTTGATCAATTTCTTGACATGTTAGATGTTTTCGGCGTTTAGAGAGGTGTATAGATTCTTTTTATTGCTTGGTCTCTTTTTGGATTGTCAACTTTTGGGCTTTTGTTCTTCTTCCTGATTTGTACATGGGCTGCATTCTTGATGCATTTGCAATAAATTTATTACTCATGACCAAAAAAAGTCCTTTCTTCTGCTTATGAGTCAAAAAAACAGTTAAAAAGCTGAAAAAAAGAAACACTGGTTTTTGAGAAGCTCTATTGTGATGTTTGTTAAGTTAGCAACTGTCCCAAAAGATTAAGCGGTTAGAAAATGGACCGAGCAACGTACATTGAGCTATCTAACACTCTCTCTCACATGCAACCCCTGTCTTGGAAGTGGATATACAGGCATCCATACATGTTGTGAAAGAATGCATAGGGAGAAGCATAAAACAGGAAACAAATGCAAACAGAGAGAAGACCTCTCCCAATCTAAGCTCTGATACCATGTGGTCCATGTTAAGTTACCAATTGTCCCAAAAGCTTAAGCTGTAAATAAATGAGCCTAATAATGTATACCAAGCTATCTAACAATGTTTGACTTCGGCCTGCTAATGATAAGCCTTTTTTCACAATTTCAGTTACCCTAAACACTCACTTTATCTCTCATTTCGACAAATTGACCTATGATTCGTACGTAACTTGATCCGAATAACTATATTGTTGTGTTGATGTGTTCGAGCTTTTTGCTCGTGTTTCAAAACTGAAACCTTGAATTGGATAGAACTAGACATCGAACCATGAGTCTCAAAAATTGGACATTGGATCACAGAACGTGGGATTTAAGCATGACATGGGTTTATTTGCTCTTATGCATTGAGCAGGTGATCTGAAATGGGTATCTTCTCATTGAGCTTGCTTAATGGTTATTCCTGGGTAATTCTATGCCGTATTCAAACTCCTCTAATTCATTATGTGTTCAATGTTTTGCGCTAGTCTAAATGCTGAAAGAACTTTAAGCTAGTATCAATATGCTTTAGGATTTGCTTGAGCATAGTGCATCTATATCCTTTTACACCGTGTCTCAAGTTCTCAACTTCCCAATACCACATTGTTAAAGCATCTAACTCAAAATCTATTGGCAATGATTGGAGAGGCGGTTCCAGACTTCATGTTCATATACTAGTTTTGGAGGTAATTAATTTGTGGGAGAAGATCTAACACTCCTAGGGCTTCAAATGAACCGAGCAGCTGGCGAGCTCAGCTTGGCTCGTTTCGTAAACGAGCCGAGTGGAGCTTGGTTCATTTGAAAAAAGCTCGGCTCGTTATGGAAGGCTTGGCTCGATTAAAGAGGCTTGTTTAGTAAATGACTAAGCTCAGCTCGTTAAGGCTCGAGCCAAGCTTGAGCTCAAGTTTTTGATTCGTTTAGTGAACAAGCCAAGCTTGAGCTCAACAAAGCTCGGCTCGGCTCGGCTCGGCTCATTTGCAGCCCTAAACACTACCCACTTGGGCGATTAGTGACTTGCACGTGGAGAGGTATACAAAGGATCAATAGGGTTCACAAGGAAAAAAGGATCACTTAACCCAGAAATAACGGGATAGTCAATCAAGAGAGTCTTGTGCAAAAGTCTCCAAAAGTCTAGTTATGATACCATGTTAAAACATTCAACTCAAAACCAATTTGTAGCGAGTGGAGAGAATGGCTAGACGTATAAAATATTATTTTGGAATGTAATTATGAATCAATGTGAGACAAGCTATAACACGCATGATTAGTGGAACACAATGAATCTATTTATTCTGTCAGTGTTTATTCATTTCAGCTTGTTCCACTGTGTTACACAGTTACACTAACCCTTATGATCTGTGTCTTGAAAATCTAAGTAGGTAAATGTTGAGGATAGGTGGAGAGTGGAGTGGAAACAAATAAAAATGATCAACGCAACGATATGGGGGGCTAACCAAGAGGTCCAATACACCCATGGCTTCCATTTTTCGTTAGAGTTTCTATATGGAGCTAAGTTTCTTGTAATTGGTTGCGTGAGATCCCAATTTGATCAAAGAAGAAGAAAATTGAGAAGATTTATAGTATCGAGTCGGGCTGTGGATGTGGATGTGAGGATCTTATGGTTGTGGGGTTTGGATATGCTACCTGAAAAGATTTGCGCGCTAGGTGAGGACATGGGGTTAGTTTCCATTTTCTGTGCATTTATTTGGTCGAAAATTTCAGTTCATGGTAGAGAGCTGAACTTAATAGCTGGATAGTAGATTGAGAGAAGGGGAAAGGAAAAACATTTGATCCATCGGAAGAACACATAATATTTGTTGGGATTTGGGATATCAGTTGAACCTTTAGTTACCTCTCCGTGTGGTTTTTACTTTCTATTGTGTGAACAAGAAACTGTACTTGGAATATTAACATCTATTTGAGTTCCAAACTCTTTCAGAAAGGAAAAAAGGGAAGTCATTGTTTTCGAGGGTCTGATATCTGATTTAATTCCTTTGAACAGGCTGTAAGCCTGTAACTAGGTTAGATTTTACTTCTGTAAAACCGAATTTTTTTATCGAACATTTTTTGTTCTAATATAGGTACGGGGCTGATATTGCTCGAGGCGTGGCTGAACTGCATGCTGCAGGCATTGTTTGTATGAACCTAAAGCCATCCAATCTTCTTTTAGATGCAAATGGCCATGCTGTGGTTTCTGATTATGGACTGCCAGCAATTTTGAAAAAGCCTGCGTGCCGAAAAGCTCGATTAGAGTGTGATTCCTCCAGAATTCATTCATGCATGGATTGTACAATGCTCAGCCCAAACTACACAGCTCCGGAGGCATGGGAACCTGTGAAGAAGTCATTAAATCTTTTTTGGGAGGACGCCATTGGGATATCTGCAGAGTCAGATGCATGGAGCTTCGGGTGTACGTTAGTGGAAATGTGCACTGGTTCCGTTCCGTATGTGTAGTAGTTGAAAGTTTACTATTGCTAGTTTGAATACCCCCTCCGAGATGGGCTGGATTATATCTGTTGACATTCCTTGTGCAGGTGGGCTGGATTAAGTACAGAGGAGATCTATAGAGCCGTTGTCAAGGCCCGAAGACAACCTCCACAGTATGCTAGTGTAGTTGGTGTAGGAATACCTAGGGAATTGTGGAAGATTATTGGCGAGTGCCTACAGTTCAAGGCATCCAAAAGACCAACATTCAGTGCTATGCTAGCAATATTCCTTCGACACTTGCAAGAGATTCCTCGCAGCCCTCCTGCCAGCCCCGAAAAGTGGGAACTTAATTTTCTTCATGCTTGTTGCCTTTTGGTGTCATATACGTAGCAGTTTTATTCTGATCCTTTATCCTGTGCATGATTGGTTTCTGAAGATGTGTTTACACAATGTTCTTTGTGAAATACAGTGATTTGGCTAAATTTACTGCAACAAGTGAGAAAGAGCCATCTCCTCCATCTGATTTGGAGGTTTTCCAAAATAATCCCATTCTTCTGCATCGACTTGTGTCTGAAGGCAATGTGAATGGTGTTAGGTTAGCCTTTGTTCATAGACCTTCCCTAAAGATTTAGAGGGAACTAGATCTCTGTAACTTATATTCTGTTCCTATGCAGTGAGTTGCTTGCAAAGGCTGCACTAGAAAAGAGTGGCACTTTGCTTTGCTCATTATTAGAAGCACAAAATGCTGATGGCCAGACTGCTCTCCACTTGGCTTGTAGGCGGGGAAGTGCTGAACTTGTTGAGGTTATTTTGGGGTATGAAGATGCAAACGTGGATGTCTTAGACAAAGATGGTGATCCTCCTCTCGTGTTTGCTTTGGCAGCTGGATCCCCAGAATGTGTTCGTGCTCTCATCAAAAGACACGCGAATGTCAGATCTAGGTTGAGGGAAGGTTTTGGGCCATCCGTTGCTCATGTTTGTGCATACCATGGTCAACCAGATTGCATGCGTGTATGTTTTCTGTCAAACTTGGATGTATTTGAATATATGTGTATGCTAATAGTCATCATATTGGTTAAGAGACTGTAAAGTTTCACGGTAGAAAGTATGATATTGGTTAAAGAGGGTAATGATGTAGTGTTCAGCTCAGCGAGAGTAAATCTCAAAGCCACATGCTTCCTGCCCTGATGGAAAGCATTTCACAAGCACAGAAGTCAATTGTTTTGTAGCTTTTGTGTCTTTCTTGATTCTTTCCTGTACGTTCTCTTTTGGACATTTTTTATGGCAACAGGAGTTACTATTGGCTGGAGCTGATCCTAATGCAGTGGATGATGAAGGTGAATCTGTACTACATAGAGCAGTTTCCAAGAAATATAGGGAATGTGCTGTTGTCATATTGGAACATGGGGGTTGTAAATCAATGGCTATCTTGAATCCAAAAAAATTGACGTAAGTACAAATGTCTTTTCTTTTCTTTCTTCGTTCCCTGCCATTAATCCAAATGAACTCTGTACTGTTATTTTTTATTTATTTTTGCCCCATTCCCTCTATGGGGGAAGTAGGAGGGATATGAATGCAGTAAGCAGTTCAAAGATTTTATACCACTACTAAGTCATTTATATGGCAGTTTTGAAAAGATGTGTTGTATTATGGTTGAATGATCTAGTTCTAGTTTATACAGTAAAAAAGCTGGAGCAACGGTCTGGGTCAATTTCTCGCTGAAGCATAACAAAATTTAAGTCATCGTTACGAGATAATAACAAGCCTGCCACTGTTAAGTATTTGGTTGGCAAGGTTTCTGAATATCTGTAGGAGTAAGATTTATGAGGATTAATGAAAGTTGGCAAGACTTTTAGATAGAATCTAGCATAGTTAGAGGATGATGACTTAGATATACTCATATAAGCTATCACATTTATGATAGCAGATGTCGATTTATTGGTGAATGGTGTTTGGATTAATGTAAAATAGAATGTGAGCTATGTTTACGGTCAATTTCTTGTCGAAGCTGTGAATTGGCTGTAGAGCTTTTGGATGGGCTGTTAAGTTAGTTTGAGAGTGATAGATCGCTGGGGAATTGAGCTGAAAATTTCCTGGACAGGGCATAGCTACCCGTTGTTTATTGAATGTGGTGAGTGGAGTCAATAGAAAAAGTAAAAAATAGCTCATTTGAATCAATAAAACCTTACATATTTGTAAGGTCTTATACATATTGGTATATTATTGAAGAAAAAGAAGTTAGACATCCAAATTGTGGTGATTTGGCACCATTTTTTGTGAGCTTATGGACCAGTATTTTGTATCCTTAAACTTGCACCTGTTTTTCGTTGGAAAATGAAGGTAAAGAAGAAGTTGCACCTGTTCCGTTCCTTCTAAGTTCTTCATCTAATACACAAAGGTGCTACCATCTGTGCTGGCATAGCTGTAATGCTTGCACTGTTACATGGTCTTCGGAAGAACTCAACCACAAAAGCAGCTATTGAAGTGAGGGTGCCGTCACGCTTGTATATTTTTATATTACTTTGGTACCTAGGGGATGTAGGACTTTGCTTCACACCTTCCCTCACGCGCAATGTGCTCACTTGGCAGCACCTGTCGCGTGTAGGCCAGAGACACGCACCCTACCCATCTATGGTACCTAGATCTGATACTATTTTACATTTTATTGGGTAGAACTCAACCTCAAAAGATGGCTATTTACATGAGGGTGCCCTCACGCTTATATTCTTCAATCTTCATATTACTTTGGTACCTATGCGATGTGGGACTTCGCTTCACATGCACAGCCCTCTAAACCCATGACTAAGTGGTTTAACAAGTAGAACTTACTCAACTGATGCCCTACTGGGGAACAAAATTTCGTTTAGTCTGCAAAACACAAACCGTTTTGGTTGCAAAAAGTAAAAATGGACCAAAAGATGAGTCGAGAGTTGAAAGTCTAATATTTTCTGGAACACATAGTGACTCGTTTAAACTCTATGGTTCACTTCAAAATAAGGAGTTGTTTCAACACCTATGAGGATTGTTTGACAAGAGCTTTGAGAGTTTGCCTTATTTTGTTAAAAGCAAGGCTTGAGAGTAAGGGCATAGTATTGCATGCTAGGAACCCTTAGTGCGTAAGGTTACCCCTAAGACAATTTCAAGTTGGCAGTAGGTTTCCTAGTCTGCACTTGTACAGGAAATAGTCGAATTTCTGATGTTCACTTATTAGTTCTGTACAATTGCAGACTAGGAAACCTCCTGGCAACTTGAAATTTCTTACAAGTGAACATTCATCATCATCTTCTTTCTTTTTTGGTTTTGACAAGCTGCTGCTGCTGAGTGCACGTGACGACCCAATAAGGCAATATTTACTATTCATGAACAACCCTTGTGGCTTTTTGAATTTTTACCACGATAGCTCACTTAGAGAGTAAGAATAATCATATGGATCTGAATTTGACATGAGATCAATTTTGGTTAGCCACACTGCCAACATGGAATAGAAGTCATTCATTTGATCCATAGTTTTAGAAAATATGTTAAAATATGTAGTGATCTAAGACAAAAAAAGGGACAGAAAATCAAACTACTTAGATCTCATTTCAACTACAAGTTCTTTTCACAACAAACATGTTTTTGAGTAGGAGCTATTATCCAATTTCAAAAAGAAAGAAAAAGTAGGAGCTATATTAGTAAACCCCGAGCTCTCTTTTTTGAAAATGATAATCTATATATGCTCTAAAAGGAGCTAAGACCCAAAACTGCCATTTCCATTTTTTGCTACTATTTTCTTTGTTGTTGATGTGTCACATTCCAGTTTAGCATTTTATTTAGATGCTATTAGTGTTTAAACCTTTGCATGCCATTGCATTGAGCTATTAAATTGGTGGCTGTGCCTTGATGCACCCTAGAGAATGTTCTTTTGATGGTAAAGCTGCTTTCAATGCCTAAGCAAGCACCTTTGTTTGGGATACTAATGGCACTTATACAAGAGTCTAGAAAAAATTCTAGTGTATGTGTAAATTTGTGTAAATTTTGTTATTAAATTAGCAAGTTAACTTATTTAATGACCCTGGACGATGTTCTTTTGGTTGGGAAAGATGTTGAAAAAACTCTAGATCGCCTAGGTTTAAGGATTGCCGTGTTTCTATCTCTCGTAGTAATAAGCCCACAAATCAATATCTCAAGCAGATCAAGAAACAGAAAGCATTAAATGATGAACACAAGGATTTACATGGAAACCCCCGAAAGGGTAAAAACCACAGGAAGGAATCAAAACACTTATAACATCATCGTGCAGTTACAAACGACCTTAATTAAAACAGCCGTGAATCCTCACCAACTGACCTAAGGTCGATTTGCCGAATCCTCGTACACCGCACCCAAGTGTTTGATTGCGGAATGCCTTGAATCCTCAAGCCCTCCAGGATACTTCCAGAAATCCACCGGAAAAGCGACATCAAAGATTGGAAGAAACTTCTTGAAGTTAATCTTGTAGCTCGATGATACGATGATCATGTGTTTACTTAAAGAAACAAAGCAAAGACCCCCTTGGATGTTTTCTAAGATTTTGAAGTGCATGGAGGCAGCAATAATCTAGTTGGGTGGTCCAAAACCCTAGTAATGCCACATATTTACAAGCTGCAGAATCTGTCCGAGTTGCTCGAGCAACTTCTGTACCCTGTCCATGTATACTGTCCGAGTTGTTTGAGCAACGTTGCTGAAAATGCATAGAAAGCGCACTGCATATCGAATCCCATGACTTGTGCCTGAAACTCTACCTCTCAAAACAAAAAACATCGATGTCCTTCCACTTCCTAAATAGACATTCTAAAAATAAAATGGAAAATAAATTACAACTTGATAAACGGGGATACACGCAAAGGTGTGTTTTGTCATGAAATTGCCAACAAAGAGAGACCGCGGCATATGGACCTTATAGATGTTACTAACTGTAATTACTCATTAGATGAATTGTCTAAGTGAGAATTTGAAGATTAAAATGGAAATCATTTTTAATGGATTGATTGGAAAGCTTTTATTGTTGTGATAGGAGAGTTCTCTCACTACAGTTGTATCATAGAAACTTTTTTTTACTTATGACGAGTCCTTACGAGATTCACTTCATTAAAGTCATTTGTTTTACGGATTTGATAAACTAGTATTCAATCGGCCTCAGCAGCCAACTAGTCGGCCGCTAGGCTAGGTGCACAACTAGTGCCGCCCCCACCCTCTATCCAGGATTTTTAGACATTAAAATGACGGGAGGAAAAGAAACCTGAGAACTTGTGGCTTTCCCCCTATTCTTGTCTACCAAACGTACAATTCACCAAATCTTAAGAAACAGCATTTCTTTCTATAGTTACCGAATAAAAGAAACATTTCTTTTCAATAAATTTCTTAATTAAATAAAAAAAAAACATATAAATGCCTCCTTGTTCTTTCCACCAAGTACAATTTCCTGAAGAGAAAAGAAGAATGAAAGAGCCCATTGGAACAAAACAACCATTTCTTTAAGGCAAGGTAAGAGTATAGGATGGAAGCTGTATCCAACAGCTGTTTACTCTTCTATTCTTGATTTTGGTTGTAGGATGTTACAGGTGTAAGTATGTTAGCTAGTTTATTATGGTTTATTTGATGGAAGCTGGATAGTTTATCATTCTTTATTTGATGGGAGCTGAATATTTATAAGAATGTCGATTGAAAATAATTTGTGGATAAATTTTCAGAATCCAAGTTTGAATTTTTATGTTGGAATGCACTTTCATAGTTCAGTTTTGAAAACCATAACTTTGAAATAAATCATGTCAAATTTTGTATTTAAATTTGTATGGAACTAGCTTAGGCCAATTTATGAAGGTAAACCTTGAATTCAATTTTGGTTGTTGAATGAGCTACCCAATAGGGATGTTTTTCTACAAGAAATTTGGGCAATTTAGTTTGAGGAAAGGGAGCTCCAATGACACTAGTCCTGAAAAGATTATTTGAACTGCTATTTTGTATATAATTTGCTAAATCTAACTTTAAAGATTTCTATTAGTGATGGTAGCATGCTTGCTTGGTAGAACAGTTTCACTGACGAAGAGTGTTCATTTTTGCACTTGAAAGACTATTTTGGTGATACATCGGTACTCATTTCATTAATAATATGTTAGTCATAATGTCATTTTCTTTATTTTCAGTAATTTTTAATTTTCTTTTTGGCTAGGAAGCACAAACATACGTCCTAGGGTGTTGTGCCTATCTCCAATACATGTTAGACATACTCTAATGCAGGTTAAGCATGCATTGTCAAGTTTTTCCTTTTCCTTGAAT
Source organism: Rhododendron simsii (assembly GCA_014282245.1). Lineage (NCBI taxonomy): Eukaryota > Viridiplantae > Streptophyta > Magnoliopsida > Ericales > Ericaceae > Rhododendron > Rhododendron simsii. The sequence goes on along the minus strand of CM024959.1, from coordinate 7,375,907 downwards.
TGTTTTGGAGCTGCAAGCTCTTCGAACTCTAGAGAGATGCATTTAGCTCTACATGTTGCGCCTTGTCATGTCAGAAAGAGGGGGCAACCTCGGCCTGATCATCCAATTTGCTTCAACAAGAAGGCATGGTTGTGTAGCTGAAGCAACTTCATCGCTTTCGTCTACACATGGGATGGGAGCCGTTTCCTTCCAGTCTAGATGAGATTTTAGTTCATCCCTCTTGTATACCCTTTTGGGACCTAGGGCGATACATCTTCCGCCTTTGTTTCGATGATTGGTAAGGCAGTCATGCTATTTATGTCTGACTGGTCCCATTGTTTAGTTCGGAGATATAAGGATATTAATAGAATACATAATCTCGGGGTTGGTGTAATAATAATGAATTTTGATCGTTATACCACCGCCCACTTACTAAGATCATTTATTCATGCGTGCACTTGTACTGAGGGAGATATGTCTATATTTTGTGCATACTTTGGTTTTTGAAAAGTAAGATATTTGGAGGGTTTCCTATGTCTACTTTTCCAGTTGATAAATGTATATTTAATGGACTATTTGTTATTATTTTGATTTATGTCTTAACTTTGTTGTTATTCTATGGACGAATAAATTGAAAATAGATAGAACTTACCATTATAAGAATGCCATTCCTAAGTACACTTTTTATTTATCGTTGTTTCTACCATGTCCACGACTTATTGGTAACTGTCGTTTTTATTTTACAATATCTTCTTGTATCTGTCTCCAATGTATTTATATTTTTTCTTAGATTTTGGTCATGTTTTTGGGTTATATCTGATGAACGTTTTGCTAAGGATGGAGAAGGAATTTGTAAATCTTTCATTTGTAATATGTATATCATATTTTGCAATGGCATATTGAAAGTACAATTCTTCCCTTAGCAGTCAATTTGTTAGATAAGGCATGTCCAGTTAGGAAGCCTTAAATAAAATTTCTCGGCATGACACCACTCAAGACTTTTGGTCAAAAGAAAGTGTTCGTGGTAGCTTTTTGAGCCTCTTTATTATCTTTAGAACACTATGCTGCTGCTTCCATTTACTTTGTTTTATGATCGTCTATCTTGGTAATTGCTGGAGTTGGAATGGATTGTGGTCATGGTTCAACAGGTTTGTACTATTGTATCTACTGGTTTTGTTCGATAAACTTAGTAGTCGAACTGTCGAAGAGTCGAAAGAGTGTTGTTCTTAAAGTCTTACTCCGAGCATGAGTTGGTGAACTTTAGGAGCCTATAAAACCTGTGGATGATTTCAATTTAACTGGAGTTGAGCACGAAAGAATTGGAGAGTAATATGTTTGGCAACCTAAACCTTGGGGAGTGATTTAAGTTCTTAGTGAGATTCCTGGATTCTTTTTTCCTCTCTTCCTCTATTGGGGCCAACGAAGTTACTATTTATAGCTTTCAAATAGCCTTTTGGGAACACTGTTCTATTAGGCCCTAATACAGTGTCCTTGCAATTTTGCTTCTATATAATTTCTTATCGTCCCATCTTCATGGCTGTAAGGTGCTGATCATTGAAATGTCGCAGCCCTCTCCACCTGTGCATGGCAACGTGGAATGTGACTGTTGTCCAAAGGTGGGTGGAATTCGCATCCCTTGAGGAAATTGCAAACGCTATTGATATACCTAGCCCAGTCGGCACTGCATTGTGCATGGCAGCTGCCTTAAAGAAAGATCATGAAGCTGGTAAAACTTGGATCCTCAGATGTCTGTGATTTAATTGTTCTGTGTAGAAATATAATTGTAACTGAACATTTGTTGGCCTTGCATTTTATCTATCCACCCTTTTCTTTTTCGTTATTTTGTTGCATAAAGCTTTCACTTTCAGTAATTTCACCAATATATTTTCTTGTAGAGGGGCGAGAACTGGTTCGACTCCTTCTTGCTGCTGGAGCAGATCCTAGTGCCCAGGATACCCAGCATGGTCGAACTGCGCTGCATACTGCGGCCATGGCCAATGATGTTGAGTTAGTCAAGGTATGTTAAACAGCTTCCCCAGTACTTGATTCATGTCCTTGTAATGTTTTTAGGTAAACCATGTTTTCAATTGCATTTGGTGTGATCTGAACATGCAACACCTGTAGGTAAAATCATGTTTTAGTAACCCCAGTACATTTGGTGTGCTTTACTTTCAACGCTTATAGAAGTTACTTGTTTCTTTATTTCTTTTGACTTGTGTCTGACACTTGTATTGCAAATTGGTGTGCAGATTATTCTAGATGTTGGGGTTGATGTGAATATCAGGAATGTGCATAATACAATACCTCTACATGTGGCACTGGCCCGAGGTGCCAAATCATGTGTTGGACTGCTTTTATCGGCTGGAGCGAATTGTAATTTACAGGTTTATTCCTTGCCTCTTATTTACATAATGTCATTGTAGTCTTGTAAATGCTTTTGTGATTTGATTTCTCATTTAGTGTTTTCATGCCAAATTTTGTCGGCTGAGTTTCCTGTGGGGCTGCTAAGAGCCTGAGACTCACTTTATGCTTCATTTATGCTGCTTAATATATCATGTTGTCCGAATTACATTTTAGTTCCTCAGGAAATAAAGCAAAAACTTTTAGAAATAATACCTTGATTTGATTTTTTACTTGACTATAATCCTTAGTCTTAGCCATTTCATGAGGCGAAGCCTTGCTGTACGTGACATGCCTTATTTGGTTTATTTGGGGATAATAAAATTGATGATCTTCATTAGGGTGGTGGAAGATTCGTCGCATAGAAAAATACCTTTTCAGCTTTTTTTTCTATTTGGAGTCAAGGTCTCTTGAACAATTTTAGGATTCCACAGAAATTCAATTTAGGCCCTGTTCTGCTAAGGTTTCCTGCTTTACGAGACAGGTCATTCTCTCACAATACATCACCTTCAATTAAAAAAAAAAGTTTCTTGCATTATATATAATGATATCTGGACTTGGCCTTTTCTCTCTCTCTTGTCCTGATTTCATGCCTCATCCCAATGTTCCTGACTCATTCATTTGGGCTGCCTCTTCTTTATCCAAGTATAAGGCCTCTGATGCTTGGAATGCTTTTAGGATTCACTATGCTATAGTTCCTTGGCACAAGGTTGTTTGGTCCTCAAAAGATATTCACATGCATAGTTTTATACCATGGATGGCTGTCAGAGGGAGCTTACGAACCAAAGAGACTTGCTTTTGCTGCATGACAAGAGAGGAATCATGAAAAATAAGTACTTATAGTTGGTGGAACACACCCGTTTACTTGATGTTGATATACAAGAATGTGTACAGATAGGCTTTGTTTGAGTTGTATGTAAGGAACATCCTCTTTGGTGCATTTCTTGAATGAAACTTTCCTTATAAACAAATTATTGAGCTAAGATGTACATCTTTGTAGTAAGCATGAGAAGCTTAGCTGGTGGAAGATAAATGGCTATCTCATAAAAGCGAAAAATTATTCTGTGCTCCAGGAACAATGCTCCTCCCTCAAAAAAATGTGTGGTCCCCACACACTTTTGTGAGAGGGAGGAGCATTGCTCTTGACAGAATATCTCCATAAAAAAATGCTTGTTATCACTGCCCCATTCGTGATGTTAAGCTGATGCATTTAGTGGAGTTATGAGTATTTCTTGAAACGAAATTGCCCCATATTAGTTGTTAGGTTTTTATGCTTTTGGGATAATATTAACTGCTTTATTTTTGCCACGGTGGCACAATGTGACTTTCAAGGAGTGTTCTCATTCAGTTATGTTTTAAGCCTTTAAGGGTTTTTGATGCCTGTAATTTTATTTGATTTAGGATGAATGAACTTCCAAAAAATAGTTGGTAAAGCACATGTACCTATCTTGATGGCTAACGGGAAGATTGGATGAGGATTTCATTGGATTTGTTTGATAACTAGGATTCACCTTGGTGTTGTTTTAGAAATTATCCTTGGTTATCCTTGCTTATCCTGTATCTGCTTGTTCTTGCAAAGAGCCCATTTAAAGTATTCTTTTGATGGAGTTTGCATAATTGACAAGATAAATTAAGCTTTCTTTAGTATTGTGGTGTGGAGGCCATTACTTCCCCTTGGGTGCGGATCCCTAGGGTTTCTTAGGTGCCGGAGGCCTATGTTTCTTTCTTATTTAGTAATTTAAGCAAGTAGTTATTTTATCGCATTTTTGGTTTAGTTCACCCCCTATACAATGCTGTGACAGGAAGGAGATGATATGAACTTTTAAGTTCATGCTGAAACTGTTTTCCACCTTGTCTGGGAATTTTCTTCAGAACTCTATGCATATGCATACGGGGAAGTACAGCAGATCCAGTCCTCGTGCCATTGTAGCCAGCCATGTGACTTATGTGTATTTATTATCTTTTTAATGCAAAGAGCAATTCTTATAAATTTTGAAAATACATCTTACATTTGATGGAAAGAGAAGTAACTTTTACACAAAATGGAAGTTTCATAGCTTTCCTCCATGTGATCAAGCACTTTTATTACGTTTCAGGAGTGTATGGTTAGGCTTAAACACTGCATAGAGATGGGCAGAATGACTGAAATTTCAATTTGCGGGTGTTTTGTTGTGTTTTTGGGTTAAAGAGGTTACTACGTTGTGTTACATATCTGCAACTTAGAAAACCATACGGCCAATAAATATAAAAAAAACTTAGAAAACCATATGTTCAGATAAATTGCTCAGCAATATATCCTCAGTCCACGCTATACTGCTGTTGGAATGATATTATGTTCATACCAAGCAAGTGAAGGAAGATGGCAATTGCTGTGCCTTTCCTTTTAGCTAATGGATATTTTGTTGTTCTGCTGAGCAGAAATTTAGTCATTTGGTTTATGGAATGACAAGTGTTCACGATTTCAGAATTTGTTTTAATTTTTGTGTTCGCCAAATGTTCTGTAGGCATTCATTTGGTTTCCTCTTATTTTCATCATTTGGTTGTATTATCAGGATGACGAAGGTGACAATGCTTTCCATATAGCTGCTGAAGCAGCAAAAATGATACGCGAGAATCTTGGATGGATTATTGTGATGCTTAGGTATCCAGACGCTGCTGTTGACGTTAGGAATCACAGGTAAGAACAAATTTGTACAACTGTATATTCACCTGCATTGGCTTACACTATCAAGGGAACAGCAAGATGTTCTTTGAAAATGTTTTTCCAAAGATGCTCTAAGATGTGCCTTTTGATTTTCTATACTGATGTATTTATGAGGGATAGCAGTGGCAGGACATTACGTGACTTCTTGGAGGCCCTGCCCCGTGAATGGATTTCTGAAGATCTGATGGAGGCTCTCATTAATAAGGGAGTTTATTTGTCTTCTACAATGTGAGAAAATATTATCCATTGTGTATCCCCTTGCTTTCAACCTTTATACCTTCTTTGGAATGTCTTCTTGGATTTATTTATCATTTGTGTTTTATTTCAAATGATTTTCAGTTACCAAGTTGGGGACTGGGTGAAGTTTAAACGAAGCATCCGGACTCCCACTTATGGATGGCAAGGTGCAAAACATAGGAGTGTTGGTTTTGTGCAATGCGTGCCAGACAAGGACAATCTCATTGTATCATTTTGTACTGGAGAAGCTCGTGTACTGGCAAATGATGTTGTAAAGGTGATTCCATTAGACAGGGGACAACATGTGCAACTAAAACCCGATGTCAAAGAGCCAAGGTTTGGTTTTATGTTTTGCTAAGACAGTTTTTAGTTTTAAGCTGCTTATATGATTGGTTCTAATTAGTTTGAGATTACATTCTTGTCACACCTCAAGGAGGGCCAATTTGGTTGTATGCTTGACAATTAGACTGCAAACTTTCGCCAGAATACGTTACGATGTTAGTTTATTTCCAAACTAAAGAGAAAATAGTGTGTAGACATTTGTTGCTTCTGATTTGTAGTTCATGTTTCTATTTCTCCCCTTACTGTTGGTTGTACTGTGATAATATCTTGCATTCGCCTTTCCACGCCAATCAGCTTGTACGCTTGCATTTGAGTTCTTTCTTGTTGACTTTGTTTCATTATTAACACTAGCATGATAAGGCTTGAAATCCTTGCTAGCCTGCCCTACTTCTCCCAACCATGCACTATCCCTAGGAAGCTGTTAACCTTATGCAGCCTAATGCGATAATGCTGTTATAAGTCTGGATACAATAACCTAGGATTCACGAGATTATTGTAACCTAGTTTTATGCTGGTTGCCTAGTGTATCAGGGTTGTATAAGTGTGTTAGCTGTCCAAGTGTGGATGAAAAATTACGTTGAAACTGATAATGCCTCTGTTCAAGGGACGAGTAATGAATGACAGGACCTCCGGCCGTTTACAAGCTGTTTTTCATGCTTTTAGATCCTCGCTAGATCTTGGAATTCTTTTCAAGGAGAAATCATTACTATACCCCTCCTGTATGAATGATTTAAAAACAAGTGATAAATAGATTAGGAAGTGTCTTGGACATGCTCTTCTATCTGTTCTCATCCAGGAGACCGTTCACACAATTTTCTGTGTGCGCGCTGCTAAACTGTTTTGTCCGTGCCTGCATTAGTTTTTGTTTTTCTGTCAAACACAGAACCTTGGATTGAATTGGTGCATATACCTTTCTGAGTTGTTTCCTTACATGGCATGCTGCATTGTTTTCTTCTTTGGGATTCTCACTTCCGGTACATGATTGTCTTATTGTCAGGTTTGGTTGGCGTGGTCAATCACGTGATAGCATTGGAACTGTTCTATGTGTTGATGATGATGGGATTCTGCGCGTTGGATTTCCTGGAGCATCCAGAGGATGGAAAGCTGATCCAGCAGAAATGGAAAGGGTTGAAGAATTTAAGGTTGGGGACTGGGTGCAAATCCGCTCGACTCTTACTACCGCTAAGCATGGGTTAGGTTCTGTAATTCCAGGAAGCATTGGTATAGTTTACTGTATTCGACCGGATAACAGTCTATTGTTGGATTTAAGTTATCTTCCAAATCCATGGCATTGTGAACCGGAAGAGGTTGAGCCTGTCATTCCATTTGAGGTAAGAAAAATACTCACTTCTCTCATTTCTGTATTTCTTCGACCCTTATCTTATCCCCTTTTACAGGTTGGTGACCGTGTTTGTGTGAAGCGCTCTGTTGCTGAACCAAGATATGCTTGGGGTGGTGAAACCCATCATAGCGTTGGGAGAATAAGTGACATTGAGAGTGATGGTCTCCTAATAATTGAAATTCCAAATCGACCTATACCATGGCAGGCCGATCCCTCTGACATGGAAAAGGTGGAGGATTTTAAGGTAATTGTTTTCTGATTTTCTGAATGGAGTAATTTGATAAATGTATGGTGGCAATTCAGATGCATGTACATTGTGGCACGACTTCATCATTGCTCTCTTTGATTCTCTACATGAGCAGGTTGGGGACTGGGTTAGAGTAAAAGGTACCGTGTCCTCCCCAAAATATGGATGGGAAGATGTCACAAAGAACAGTATTGGGATAATCCACAGTTTGGAGGAGGATGGTGATATGGGAGTTGCCTTTTGCTTCAGGAGCAAGCCTTTCTCTTGTTCCGTCACAGACGTGGAGAAGGTGCTTCCTTTTGAAGTGGGACAAGAGATTCATGTGATGCCATCTATTTCTCAGCCACGGCTTGGGTGGGCAGATGAAACTCCGGCTACTGTTGGTAAAATCATGAGAATTGACATGGATGGGACGTTAAATGTAAGTGTGGTCATCCCTTGCTGTTTTCTTTTGCTTGAATATTTACGCAATTGTCATTAGCTTTTTCATATTGTGCCACCCAGTTGTCGAAATGTTTCCTTGAAAATAGCTTCTGTTTTCCCCCTCACAAATTGAGATGTCTTGAGTTGTAGTGGCTTTTTATTGTTAGATAGAAGCTAATTGCAGAATCAACAATTAGAAGCGATTTGTTATCCTTCTTTTCTGGTGGATGTCGAATCATGAATAAGGATCCCAATTATATGAAAAGGGAAATTATGATTTTACCAAATTCCGTAAGTCAGAGTATTGGACGTGTAGGATACGTGCATATTCAAAAAGAGAGAACATCCACTTACCATAGAAAGCATTAAGTAACAACCATGTATTGGTATATTACACCCTTCTCTTTTGAGTTTATCAAATCATCCTATTTTACTAGTTTATCTTCTGTTTCCATCCTAACTGCCTACTAGAAATGTTCTAGAAGGGTTCTTTCATCACAGTGACTTTGGATAGGGCCACCCAAGAGAGTTGTAATCAAAAGGTGGATGCGTTATAGATTTAGCCAAAATTGTAGTCTCAGATATAATAACTTCTACAATCGTAGGTGTGACTACCAACTATTAGACGGGTTTGGCTCATGGTAGTATCCGTGTGACACATTTAGTACATTCTTCAATTTCATGAGCTACTTAAAGGCCTCGTTTTTTCCGAAACATTCGAACTGTTTACAAAATTGGCTTTCTGTTATTCCCGTGTAGGCTAAAGTTGCTGGCAGACTTTGCTGGTGGAAAGTATCCCCAGGAGATGCAGACTGGCTTTCAGGATTTGAAGTTGGTGACTGGGTACGTTCAAGGCCAAACCTGGGGACCAGACCAAGTTATGACTGGAACAGTATTGGCAAAGAAAGTGTAGCAGTGGTGCATAGTGTACAAGACAATGGTTACTTAGAATTAGCATGCTGTTTTCGCAAAGGAAGGTGGATCACTCATCATCAGGATATCGAAAAGATTGCAAGGTTCAAAATTGGGCAGCACGTTCGCTTCCGGGTTGGAGCTGTTGAGCCCAGGTGGGGATGGAGAGGGGCCCAGTCTAACTCGCGAGGTGTCATCATCAGTGTTAATGCAGATGGAGAAGTTAGAGTGGCATTCTTTGGTTTGCCAGGGTTGTGGAGAGGGGACCCCGCCGATCTGGAGATAGACCAGATGTGTGACGTTGGAGATTGGGTTAGGATTAGAAGTGACGCAAGTGATTGGAAATCCGTTGGACCGGGTAGTGTTGGTGTTGCGCAAGGATATGTGTACAAAGGGGACGAATGGGATGAGAGTATCTGTGTGGGATTTTGTGGGGAACAAGAAGGATGGGTGGGGCCATGTTCCCAGCTTGAAAGGGTTGATAAGCTCATTGTTGGGCAGAAGGTTAAAGTAAAAAGTCATGTAAAGCAACCACGATTTGGGTGGTCGGGCCACAACCATGCAAGTGTGGGGACCATTTCAGCAATCGACGCGGATGGAAAGCTTAGAATATACACACCTGCTGGCTCAAAAGCTTGGATGTTAGATCCATCAGAAGTGGAGGTGGTGGAGAAAGAGGAGATTCACATTGGGGATTGGGTTAAGGTTAGAGCATCAGTTTCGACTCCAACTCATCAATGGGGGGAGGTGAGTCATTCAAGCATTGGAGTGGTGCACAGACTAGAAGATGGGGAGCTATGGGTTGCTTTCTGCTTTTTGGAGAGGCTGTGGCTTTGCAAAGTGTGGGAAATGGAGAGGGTGAGGCCATTTGGGGTAGGAGACAAGGTGAGGATCCGAGAAGGGCTTGTGACGCCTCGGTGGGGGTGGGGAATGGAGACACATGCGAGCAAAGGTAGGGTGGTTGGTGTGGATGCAAATGGGAAGTTGAGGATTAAGTTCCAATGGAGAGAGGGGAGGCCGTGGATTGGAGATCCGGCTGATATTGTTCTTGATGAGAGCTCACATGATCAGTATCCTGCTGGATGAAATTTCAACAGCCAAATTGTTTGCAGTTTACTCAAAAGCCTCTATGTGCCTCAGCTTCTTATTTCAATGGTGAGGTGGAATCTGCAGCTGGTGCTGCTGCCACTCCAAAATGGGGATTAAATTTGCTTGAAACTCAGATCAAAAAAAAAAATTCGCTTGAAACTGAAGTACTGTTGATTGATGGTCGGATGCATCCATTTTCACGAAGCCAAAGAGGAGAGAGATGGAAAGAGGCAGACAAAGGGGTTAGGAGCTGGTTGACCTTTTGTACATATATTAGAGAGTACATATGAGAATACGAGAGGAGCCAAGAGAAATGCAGCCATAAGCTGTTTGTAGTTCGAAGATAATGTTGCTAGCGCAGGTGAGTCCAAGTACATAATATAGATCTATGGTGGTTATTTTTTTTTACTGTTGTACAAATTCGACTCTTTTGTATCTTGTGAGATAGTTGACTTTTGGAGGGGTCTGTGGTCTTCATGTTGTTGTACCGATTGCCTGTATTTTGCTTATGTTTTCTTGATTTATATTGGGATGTGATTGGGAATGAATCTGATAGACGACAATGAAAGAAATGTGAACCAAAATTTGCTGGTTATTTTCTCTCCCAACAGTCTTTATTATGAAATTGCAATGTGTTAAGTTTTGCTGGGTTTCGTTTTTTTTTTTTTTTTTTGATTGGCAAAAGTCAGCATGACAACATTGTTAGAATAGTTAGATTAGCACTCTTGCCCTCCTTTTTCCTAGTACTTGAGTGCACTTGTTATGCTGTTGGGCCAAAAGCCTCTTGCCTTTATTTTTCTCTCATTTTTATCATACTGAACCAGGTTACACCCTAGCATATTTCTATGGAGGTCGAAAGGTCCATATCTATTTCTGTTACTGCATTTCTTCAACGTTCCCGTATCTGCAGAAATGCAGTTCAAAAAAAAGTTATCTGCAAAAATGCGAAGGTCATTTACCTGGGTGGTTGTTTCCGGGATTTGTAAATGTGGAAAAGTAAAGGGAAGGGCAAGGGATGATTCTCAAACTTAAACAAGTAAATTGCCCAATGGCTGTGGCTTGGTGAAGCCCAGCCACGGCCAGCTAGGCTTGGGCTGGTGGTGGGCTGTCAAGCTCAGCCCACCTCGCCCGGCCCATTCTCGGGAATTATTTGGAAATACGATGGCAAGCCATAGCCCAGAACCTATGGTCATGGAATACCGCCGGAATTTTGCAGGATTGGAAGGGACTCTTCCACGGCCGTACCTAACCAAGTCAAATTCAGGTCTGCAATCCACAAAAAAATGTCAGTTCAGCACCAAGTATGATGTTCCACTGTCCTACACAAGCAAGTGCTCAAGAAGCCTCACAAGTTTACACAAAACCATAAAGGCAATCATCGATCTGCTCATTGAGAATGAAGGTTAAAAATGGTCTAACAGCAAATGATTGTATCAGTTCTATACGAGGCTAGAAGGAGTTTCTGCAAGTTTCTCCTCTCCCAATTAAAATACGTTGGAGAGAGGTCAGTCAAAAGAAAACGACTTGTAAAGTATAAAAGTGAGCCAGGTAAACTAAGTATGCAAGGAACTAGGCCAAACATTGCTAAATACCATTTCTTCTGCTTCACGAACTCATGGAAAAGAAAAAGATTGACCTGAAAACAGTTTCCAGCGGATATGCTAGCCTCTAGGCCTACAAATCCCCCGCGAAAATAGTGGTTTTGCACTTCACAAATTAGTCTTCATCTGGGAATTCTTCCCCTGTACTCTCCATTTTCTGGTCATGCCACTTGGAGAAGCCTTGTAACAGAGCTTCTCTCATCCATGCATGCCGGCAGCTCTCTGCCGCTTCAGGTATGGTGAGCCATGTTCTACTTCGGGTGCTCTGCTCTGGCCATGATTCAAGCTCCTCCTTTACAAGCAAAGCAAACATTGAAGCTCTACATAAGCCTTCTGGGCTAAACTCATCTTGGTGCGTTTTACTCCTGAAGTCGTATTCTCCCAGAAAATCCTGGAATAGTTTAATCAAACATGGATTCCCTTCGTTAGAGATTAAGGGAATGATCAGTATGGTAACCAATAAATTACAGCCCAAGACCAAAAATATAGCAAGACAAGATGTCTAAGTTAGAATACAAATGCATGTAACCATAGTCACAACTGGGTTTTCAATCTTCTTCATCATCCAAGTCGCAGAATTTTTTTACTAAACTTAACCTGTTGTAGGTTGTAGTGGACATTTGTAACTAAAACTTTGAATGTATACTTCTCTTTGTAAGAAAATCACATGTTACTTGTTTACCTACTCTCCTTTATGTTTCACCAACTAAACTAGGAGTGGAACATGTGCATTAACATGCAGCAGCGGATTATAAAATGAAGGAGAATGAAAGAACACGGGAGAAACTATAGAGACATTGAGTGATTAGCATAAAAGAAAACAAAGGCTCTTATTTAGCGATGATGTGGTGGTAGATTTCAGAGTTGCTGAGTCGTAACTTAAGCAATTTATTAATGTACAGAAGAATAAGTAGCATAGGAATTACGGATAAAGAAGTGAAAACCTGTAGCAAAATGGAAAGTAGGGGTAGGTTTGTTTTCCAATGTCACGTTAGATATATGGAATTCTCTATCCATCGAAGTGTTCAAATTATTACGTGCTCTTGTTATCTTGAATGAACCTCGAAGAAACAAAACATCAACTTTGATCAAAACATCATGTCGAAGAAGCTGTTTTTGTAATGGCTTTGTTCCTCGTGATGAACATCTAAATTGGAATACTTTATGAGGAACACACTGATACACCATGTTATCGTAAAAATAACACAACTATCTTTAAACTCCACATAACATGATACTGGGGAACCCAAGCCCCTCATGATATCTGCTTGGTGTTGTGTCCCACACCTGTTCCAAATCTGCAACTAATTCAAGAAAATATAATTTTTAAGCATCATAAGTGGATATAAACAAACATTTGATTAGTACAGCACTACAGCATAATCCAAGCAAGGAGTCTGGATACAAAGAACAATGGTTCAGCCAACTTTATGGAGTATGGCGCTAATTTATTACACATACCACAATATCAAGAAGCAGCCAAAGGGCATGGACCATCACTGTGAAGCAAGCACATCCAGAATGGCTTTAATTACTAGATGCATAGTGATTAAAATTACAAGATACTTGACAAATGAAACAAGATAAACCAGCTCATCAAAGATGAACTGAATAAAAGAGTGCATACAAATTAAATAAAATCAAACGCATCAACTTATGAACACAGAAGATATAAGAACAACTAGACACTTAATCAAGAATTAAGCACTCATGGCAATTTCATCAGTACTTCAATGTATTGAAATCACTGACCTATGTGACCAGGTGACCCTACATATCTCTAAGATGATTCTAAACAATTGGTTCACTGAACCAAGTAATAGGCGTAACCCAATAAAACTCACAGTTGCAAATATATCTTTGTTATTGTTATGCAGGCTTTCGATTGGTGGGAATGTAAGGGAATGAATAAAAGAGCGGAAGGGAAAAAAGGAGTAATCTTGTATCACAGTAACAAACTGCATCCTCACCATCAAGTCCCCTCGAACTCCAGCTTCTTCAATAGCTTCTCGTACAGCTGCCTCCTCAACAGTTTCATCATTCTCCCAGCCTCCCTGGAAGCAGAAAGCAAAATAGTTCTCAACACCTTTACTAAGAGAGAATTAATACCATGATCCACACGTCAATACCTATAAATAAATTCCAGAAAATTGTCAAAAAGAAAGAGAAATGAATTATTTTTTAGGGCTTTATCATCAAATTTTAAATGGTTCACAAAAACACATAAATAATTCCAGACACAAAGAGAAAGCTCTTTTAGTACTGCTTGATGTTGCAATGAGAAGGGAGTTTTTTTAATGGCAAACTTGCTTCACACTACAGAATTTCCATGCTGACGTTTGCCGTGAGAAATAAGAAGCCTCCCACTCATGACGGTAAGTGGAGTTTAAACCATTCATGGGCCCACAGAGTACCAAACCGTGAGAATTGGATGACCTTCGGAGTTCAGAAGCAATGATGGCTGGGTTAACTTATCAGAGCATAACAAAAAACTGAAAAGAGCAATGCCTCCTATTCCTCAACTGCATCAAGATACTAAGTGTCAAAAATCTGTATTCAAACTTGCAGATGCAGGCTATGTGAAGAATAATTTCAAGAAGTAAAAACTTGGATCTACCAACTAACTGAAACATGAATCAGATGACAAGCCATGTTTGTTTTAAGGATGTTCAAACATAAACCAGATAAATCCAGCACTGCTGAAAGAAAATAATACTTATTTTGGTTAATGGTGAAACAAATGATGATCATCGAAGGAAAAATTAACCACCGATGATGAATGCTTTAGCTGACCACATTTGGCGTCAATTAGATGAATATGTTATAGACTCAATACCTTGGGAAATAAAAGACCCGGTCCACTGGGTGTGTTGATCATAAGCACCTCAACAATCCTCTCCAAGTTCTCGTCACTACTTTCACCAGAATCCCTATACTTGTACGGAATACACCTGAACAAAAAGATACTGGTATTATGCATGGTACAAAGAAATAAAAGCAAATTTTGGGATCGATCAGAAAGCATGCTATAAAAGTGAATTCAGGGTTTTACAACAAATACGACTTTCAAAGCTAACATATTTTGCAGTGTCCCCGCATATACAGGGGGGTAAGCATCTCCATGACAAGATTGTTATCTTCCACAAGATTTCTCACCTTCAGGAATGAACATGTAAACCCTTGTTTCAGTATGTGTGTGTATGTTGATCTCATGTTTATGGGGTTTAGGCTCGAGGAAAGTTCAGGCTTAACAACTTAAACATAGGTAACTTCAATTGTACTTGTCGAAGCGAAAGCCTCCCTTCAAGCATAAGATTTTTTATTTTTTTTTGATAAATAAATAGTTATATTAAGAAGAAGGCATAAAGGGAATGCCGCCCAAATACAAGAGAAGGCCACAAGACAAAAAAGCCCTATACAATGCCGAGACTCGAGAGAATAGTAAAGCTCAAACCAATCTAACAATTGGTCAAGGGATGGAAAACAGTCCCCCTTCAAGCATAAGATTTCACTCTTTATTTCTTATTGTTTACCACTTGCCCAATTTCCATTTTCCACGACAGTGAAACAAGTAAAATAAAATAATTAAAGCAATCAGAACAACCATGACTCAAAGATAATCAGTTCAGATTTCCAGGACATAATTCATTACCAACCGACGTGAATTTGAGATGGACACACACGAAGCGCCTCATACACAGAATTTTCTGACTCCTTTATGATATAACAGGCATCAAAGCAAAGGCCAATGTACAAGCACTTTATTGGCAATCTAAGTCCTAACTTCCCTACGGCATCGCAGGTGTGCATGTTATTCCAAACTGTAGCCTTCTTCCCAAAAAACTCTCCAAACAATCCATAGGTAATGCTTTCGGTATGACCCTCAAATGTCTCTTCCAGCCAGAATTCCAGCATGACTTGAAACATAGACAGTACCTTGGCATTTTTAAAGCAGGACTGTGACAGTGTTAATAGATCCACATGAACTAGTAAAATTTCTATCACTGTCAATCAGCTACATCCAGAGTCCAGTCTAAGCAAAAGTTGGAACCCCTCGTAGAGCCAAGAGGTGCAAAAAGAACTGCAACTTATCACCACAGCCATAAACTTTCCAAATTTGCAATGCCAAAATCCAGGTCTTTTCCAGCCCTCTCCTTTCAGAGAACAATAAGCACCTTATTCCTCCCCCCCCCCACAATGCCATGCACATCATACATGCGAGGCGTTCATACTCATGTATCACTGAGCTACACATATATTGTCATTGCCAGGGGCGGTCCCAAGGGGGACCCCGGCCCCTGCACAACTTCAAATATTCTCGTCTAATTTTCAGGTTAATTAAGAAAAATTTCTGTGAAATTTGCCCCTGCAAGTCCCTTGAGTAAAAAAAACATATCTTTCTATATATGTGAGGTAAAAGTTCACAAAATTTCAAGTTATCAATCAATTTTTAGCTTGCGAGTCAAACGGTGTTGACGCAGAGACACACAATATTATCTCTTCAACATGAAAATACACGATGGTTCGGCCCCCTGCTCGACAAAGTTTCCGCGTCCGCCGCGGGTCATTGCATAATGAAGCACAGGGAAACTAGAAACATGACGGATTTACTAGGGTGCACGAACTACGTATAGGACGGGAAAAAAATGTCTCCCCATGTTTATGTCTCCCGTCTTTTCTACTTTCGCATCCCAAATTCCATTATATTATTATGTATCTTTCGCATAACACAACTTGCGCACACACCGC
This sequence comes from Rhododendron simsii, assembly GCA_014282245.1. Lineage (NCBI taxonomy): Eukaryota > Viridiplantae > Streptophyta > Magnoliopsida > Ericales > Ericaceae > Rhododendron > Rhododendron simsii. Next base: position 7,359,882 of record CM024959.1, on the reverse strand, counting down.
GTGTGCCCAAGCGTCTAGCATATAAATATACACACACATACAAATATATACACACATATCTAGATGTATGTATCAGATTGTAAATTATGGAAAGGGGAATGGAATTACCCTGCGACGAGGCGACAACCGGCCTCGTAGCGCTGCTGATGCCGACCGGTCCGGGCCACCAAATCAGACATACTCTACGTAAAGCTTATTAACCGAAATTCTTTGTCGAATCACCACGAACAGCTCCCGCCATTCGCCGCCGGCAATGCGCTCATTCCGACCGAATCCGCCATTGTCGTCGTCGCTGGTGGTTTTGCGAGTACGGTGGCGCACACAGAGGCGGTGACGCGACAATGCCGTTACCGAGTGAGGGCTTGAGATTCGGCAGTTGCAGAGGGGGGATCAAAACGGCTTGGTTTTTGCATTTTCTGCGTGCTTCTTTTCCCCTTGCCTTCTTGTTTTTTTTTGGAGAAAGAGAGAGACCAACCCTAGGGCCTAGAGAGATCCGGGAGAGAGAGAGAGAGAGAGAGAGCGGTAGAAACGGATCCGAATGGTCAAAGTCACCACGTCACATGCGACAGGGCTTTAATGAATGGGAAAAAATATTTAATGTTCTTACGGCCCCATGTGATACATGTCAATTTTGTTTCACCACACTACACGGGTCAATTTTTTACTCCAATAGCACTTACGGGGAGGCGGGGAGCTGCTGTCCTGGCCGACCGGGTCTCGCTCTTGATGATCGAAAACGTTGGTTTCGTAGAGTTTGACGAGTAAATCAAGTGTACCGAATATTAATTTGATCGAATATTATTAAGTTTATTAGGCACTTAATGATATTCGATCGAGTTAATTTTTGGTACACTTGTTCTACTCAATGAGTTTTACGAAGCGAACTTTTTCGATAATCGGAACGAGCACGGAGTGACCGGGACAGCAGCTCTCCCGCCTCCCCTTAAGTGTTCTTGGTTTTGCGATGCAGTGTTGTATCCCTAGAGTTGTTGCAATAAAAAATTGACTCGTGTGGTGTGGTGAAAAATATAAACTTAATGATATATGATTGAGCTAATTTTTGGTAAATTTGTTCTATTCGACGGGCTCTACGGAGTGAACATTTTCGATTATCGGAATGAGCCCCGCTCGCTCGGGACAGCAGGCTGCTGCCCCTTAAAGAGACAACAATTCCCCGGCCTCCCACTCCTGCGCGGCGAGCTGGGACTACATGATTGGTTATGCGAAAACACCCACTAATTAGGCGGGTGTGGTTTGGTGTTGTGGAACAATCATTATTGTTTTGACGGTATCTTAAGAGTACTTATTTGGCCTCATTCCTGAACGTTAAATAAGTACTTATTTTTTAATAAAGTAATTTTAAACTCAAAAAATAATAGGCTTATTGAAATCTAAAAATATGCAATATGGATCTTGATTGAAATATCTCATTGAAATCTTTAATACGGTGTAAGAAAAAATCAATTTTTTTTTCATTTTCATTATTTTTGAGCTTGAAAATGTGAAATAAATACTTATTTTTAAAAAAGGTGTTCTGGAACAGGCTATTAATCTCTTTGGACTAGTAACAAGAAAATTGATTTTTTATGGTTCGATAAACAGGGATATCTAAACCAGCTTGCATGCATCTCAATTATTCTCTTTTCTAGTTTGTGCCAAAGTGTGTGGTGATAAGGCTATTAGGGCACATATGACGGTGCCCCGAAGATCGTTGAATAATTACTCTAATGATAGAGCGTTTTCTCAGCACCCATTAGTTTTTGGAAAATGCTAAACTTCGCCCTGAAGACAGCAAATAATAGGTAAAAAGTGTATTAATATCCAAAAAAATATATATTAATATTTATAAAAGTGTATTAATATCTGTAAAAAAATGTATTGATATGAACTTGTTTGGAATTGTTCGCCAGGTGGGCGGAGTTAGCCAGACCTATTTCAGACTCCACCAAAACAACTGGACTAGACGGACGTCAAAAGAGCAATTGAACCTAATTTGTAAAAATTAGTTGGATTGGGACTAAATATTTGCATTACAAAGCCCAAGTTCCAAAAGAATTGCATTCGAAGCCCAACCCTACGAAAACAGGATAAGGATATAGGCCTAGCTCGGGCCTGCAGGCAGAAGTAAGATAAGAGTTCCCATCACCAATTAATAATCATCCCCCCACACCTTACCCACTCGGCCCTGCATCTGATCACAAAATCATAACCTCCCTAGTGGAGGCGTAGGTTCGAGTCTCGCAGGGATTGCGTTTGGGGTTCAGGACTATAGACAGACTTCGGATCTTATGTGGACTAACTTGCTTATTTACTAACTTCCCTAATTCCGCTGATGTATACCGTATGACAAAAAAAAAAGAGATATTATCCCGTCGGCGATCCGGACCGTCCAAACGTGTTTTGGACGGTCCAAATTTTAGAGAGAGGAAAAAAGGAGAGAGTGGTGGGCTGTCCGAAACACGTTTGGATGGTCTGGATTGCCCCTGACTATTTTCCAAAAATATTAAGAATAATTTCATTTTAAATAGCACATAAATACTTAGATTTTTAAATATTTAGAGAAGTGAAAAGTAAAGAAAAACACTACCAATGCAAAGCAGAATGGTAGGTAATGTAGAAAAAGGACATTATTATTTTTTGATACGTATGAACATGTATCTAATACTTTTCGAAAATGATTTTTTTAAATATTTGTGAGTACTATTTATCGCGGAAATCATTAGAGAAATTTGATGAGTTTCTTCTTATAACCTTAAAAACAATTGTGCTGTCATTATCATAAACAATTATCTATAGGCTATAGCAACTTACAAGTTAGGGAAAATAACGGCTCAAGACATGTTTTAATAATTAATACCCGTTAAGAACATTTTCAGCATTAAAAAATATTTTCAGCATATCCTTAGCGAGTATTAATTATCAAAACACTCCATCGGCCGGAACGATAAATAAGTACTTATTTTTTAAAAAGGCAATTTCAAGCTCAAAAATTATGTGCTTACGCAAATAATTTTCTTATCAATATGGATCTTGTTTGATAGATCTTATTGAGATCTTTAATACGGTGCAAAAAAAATTTTATTTTCCATTTACATTATTTTTGAGTTTGAAAATATAAAATAAGTACTTATTTTAAAAAAAGGTGTTATGGAATGGGGCCTAAGTCTGTCCAATTACATAAGTTTACCAATGGGCTAGTAGTCCAATTGGTAACTCATGGCTCTCCCTTGTGGGAGACCAGGGTTCTACCCTGCTGTGGTTTTGTGGGTTCAAAACTATAGATAGTCTCTGTATCTCCTGTGAACTAATGGCTTGTTTGATAATTTAAATTCAACAATTAATACTGAATCAATTATGTAATAAGTGATTTAGTAGATTTGATAACCACATTTTACATTATTTAATAAATTAAGTACCACTTAAAATATAGGCCAAAAAGTTGAAAAAAATTAAGTAGCTTTAAGCTACTTAATTCTTGCTGAATTTTTGTATACTTACATTCAACTATCATACCACAACCACTCCCACCCACACCACCACCACCACAACCACCACCTCTACCACTCTACCACCACCTCCACCACTCCACCACCATCACCACCACCACTCCTCCTCCACCACTCAATCACCACCACCATCACCACCTCCACCACTCCACCACCACCACCACCTCCACCACCACCACTCCTCCACCACAACATCACCACTACTAGCTTCACCACCACTCCACCACCACCACCACTTCCTCCACCGCCACCACCACATCACCACCACCAACTCCACCACCACCACCACCACTCCACCGCCACCACCACCTCCAATACCACCACCACCACCTCCACCTCAACCACATCACCACCTCCAGCTCCACCACCACACCACCACCACCACCACTTCCTCCACTACCACCACCACCAACTCCACCACTACCATCACCACCACCAGCTCCACTACTCCACCACCACCACCGCTCCTACCACCACCTCCACCACCATCATCACAATCATCACCACCACCACCACTACCATCACTACACCACCACCACCAGCACTTCACCACCACCACTACCAGCACTACACCACCACTCCTACCACCTTCACCACTCCACCACCATTACCAAAAGTATATTGTGACCGTTAGTAAATTAAGAGAGAATTAGAATAAAATTAATTCATCATTTTTTTAATTCATTACTTAATATATTTATCAAATAGCTTTTCAGCTTAAAAATTTCAGCATTCAGTTTCCAGTACTTAATTTTTCAGCTTTCAATTTCAGTTTTCAGTTTTATCAAACAGCCCCTAACTCACTAACTTCCCCTACTAATCCCCGCTGATGAATACAATATTGGCAACAACAAAAAAAAGTACATGAGTTGTTTTTTTAAATTTTTTATTTCAACTTACCGTAGCAGTAGTGTGGTGGAGGAGTTGAGTTTTGTTCACCATTCACTTAAGAGGGTGAACATTATCTTCTTTCTTATTGGTTAAAATGATATGGATCCCCCTACAAAGTGATGTCATGCTTATCAAAAAGTGTATTGCACTTATGAGACTTACACCATTTCAACCAATAAGAGAAAGGATAATGTTCATCATCTTTTAAGGAGGATGAACAAAATTGCACTCGTGGTAGAGCCCTTCGGTTTTGTGAGAGTGTGTATAAATATGCATGTGAATTTGAATGTGGTTATAGCATTGTTTAGATAGAAAAGATATGAGTGTCTATACCCGCATGTGTGAACAGATTCTTTTTGGGCCCATCTTGGGTCTCACAAAGATGATCGAAGCCGATATTGTTCAAAATATTTTTGTTGCAAGTCCTTGTAAAAAAATCATCTCAAATGGATTGGTAAAGCCGTTTACGAAACATCCAATTTCAGTTCAGGATTTAGGCTTGAATTTTTAGACAAAATAAGATGTTTTGTGAACGCCCTAAACGATATCCAATTGAACTGATTTTTTACAAAGACCTGGAACAAAATATTTTAAATGAAATTAATGGCTCCGATCATTTTTTGTGAGATCTGAGACGGGTCCCAAGTGGATCTGTACACACAGGCATCCTATTTGTACTCCAAGCAACACCGTTTTGTGAAGTACCGTTCGGCTAAATAAGCCAAGTGGCTTATTTTTTTGTTCTTATTCAAATTTTTTTCGTATTTATTAGTTTGTCATTAATTTTTGGGGAATTATTGTATCGTCATGACGATAGGAATCTAAAAATTATGATCGAAATCAATTTTTTTTAAATAAAGACGAAAATAAGCCAATTGTTTCGTCTTTATTCAAAAAAATTTGATTTCGATCATAATTTTTTACTTTTTAGATTTCTCTTGTCATTTTTTACTTTTTAGATTTCTCTCGTCATGACAATGCAATAATTCCCAAAAAATTAACGACAAACTAACAAATACAAAATTTTTTTGAATAAGGACAAAAAAATAAGTCACTTGGCTTATTTAGCCGAACGGATACATGATATGGCACCTAATTTTTGCTGTAAGCTAGGATAGGATGGCACCTAAATTTTGTTGCTAGACTTGTAGGAAAACAATGGATTCAGAGATTCTACCCAAATTCCAAGAAGCAAAGCAGAAATCATGGGAGGTTTCTGCAAGCATGGCAAGCCCTTGTCTTGGTTCAAAGCATGGGTTTGGGGGGGACTAGGGTTTTAGTCAAATACCCAAGAAAAAAAAAAAATGCCTTTAAAAGCTGGCTCATTTTGTCAGACAAAGGAAGGATGATAAAAGATGATCATGTATGTACATAAATATGAACAATACGACAACATGCAGTTGTGCAAGTTGGGCTTGTTACACAGCATCTCACACAAGTCTATGCAACCCGCAGGGATTGGCGAAGTGATCTTTACTAAATACTTGAGTATTTACTTCATCCCAAGGTCTCGATTCGATTTTTTTTGTCAACAGTTCTTGGGATTATCTCACCTCCATGCATAAGCATGTGTAACGGTTGTGGCAAAAATTGTAAAAATTAATCCGAAATGTGCACAAACTGGTCCGGAATACCCTCTATGTTACCCAACATTGAATATACGCTCTGCCTTTTCTAAGGTTCATTGTATTTGAATGGTCCCTTTGCCTACGTCTCTTCCCCCCCCCCCCCCCCCCCCCCCCCCCCCCCCCCCCCCAAAAAAAAAAAAAAAAAAACCCTTTTTAAGCTTGATAGTACTATCACATATCCTTTTGGTTTTTGATTTCTCCATCTTTAGAGGTTCAATGAGGATTTTATGCTCTTAACCTACCAATTTAAAATCTGTGGGTTGTTCGTGGGTTGTGGGCCATTTAACTCTCTTTTTACCCCAAGACGATTCCTGCTTTCCATTTTCTTCATCTATCTCTAACTTTTATTCTTTGTCCTAACTAACGGTCGTTGGTTAATGAGCTATGAGTTATGCTTTGTTCGTCTCCATTTGTTGGTCTCAGTTAATACTTTTTGCTATTCCAAATCTAGTGTCAGCGTTCAAAACTAAATAAATGCTATTGAATGAATTCTCTCTTTTACCCTTCATTTTTTAAATTAGTTGATCTAACAAAGTATGAAAATGTAATGATTAGAAGGTAAAGCTGAAAAGTAAAGTGACACACTCAAGTTGGATTCCAGAAGGGACTAACAAATGAGGACGGAGGGAGTATGTTGGTACCACAAAGAGTGCTGGCAGTTCTCCATCGGCATCAGCTCAAATCCATAACCTCCCAGTACTAGTAGACGGTAGTGACTTCAACACTCCTCTATAAGCTCGAACACAGGTCAAAAAAATAGAAGGGTTTTTTTTTTTTTTTGTAATTATAAATTCCTTAAATGGAACTCAACCAAAATGACTTAAATTGGGCAATTTTAGCAAATAAATCACTTTCTAAATACCTAAAAGTTAGGCTAAATTACCACGCTAGTTAGATGTAGACCCAAGATGATGTGGAATTCCCTCTTAAACTTATTCCTTCTCTCTCTAAATTTGAGATAACACAACTGATTTCAAAATGCTCTCGGTATCTCCATTTCTAGCCCCACATTATGTCAAACAAAGTAAAGTGCCACTTTTAATTCTTCACCAAATGTTTGAATCCAGAATTCTCAAATCCAATCACACCTCCGACTGTTCAGATTACCTTATACGTGCTTTCAAGGATCGCCCACATTATGTGGGGCAGAGTTTCTCGATGCTACGGCAGGTTGATGATACATTAATTTCATGTGTTATAAGTTATGGTGTAACAGAACTTTATCCAATAATTTCATCATATTTTCCAAAGGGCTCATTTTGAAATTATATTTCTCATCCCTTTTCTTTAATAAATTACTAAAAACTTGCAATAACAATTAATGGTCAGATTTTTTTCATCAATAACTTTAAACATTGGAACTTCCAAGAATGATCCAATTATGATTATTTTTTTTTCAAGAAGCCGCGTTATATTAGTGTTAAAGTTAACGGTGGAATATTAGTTTAAATAAAATCTGCTCAAACGTTTCAGTCTATCAGATTGTCTCTTGAAAAAAAAAAAAATTTGGGATCTTGGTGTAAGTGATTCGGTCTGATTGATACGTTTTAACAAACATCATTCACCGATCTCCCCACCGCTTGACGAAAATAAAATCATTCACTATCTCCCTCCCTTTGTAAAACGATGGCAAAGCTTACTTAGGCTGAGTTCCGCTAAGATTTTTGGATTTTTTCTTATTTTGTTATTATTCAAATTTTTTTCGTGTTTGTAGATTTTGCGCCTAAATTTTGTGGATTATTGATTCGTTTCGTCATCAGAGAAGTAAAAAAAATTATGACTTTACCTAAATATTTTTAGAAATATCCAAGATAAAACCCAAAAAGCCAGCTATCTTGGGTATTTCCAAAAGAATTTGGGTAAAAGTCATAAAATTTTTTTTTTTTCCGATTCATCTTTGACAAGATGAATAATAATCCACAAAAATTAAGCGCAAAATTAACAAACGCGAAAAAAATTGAATAAGAACAAAACAAGAAAAAGCTCAAAAAATCCTTAGCGGAACTTAGTGCATCAATCTCTCCTACGTTTGATTGTCTTTGCTGGCAACTCTTGGGGCGATTTCACCTCATGTGAAAAAAACGTGAAAAAGACTATGAGAGAGATTGTAAAGATTAATTTGAGGTGCATACAAGTTGATCGGTGATCAAAAAACAACACAATCCGAAAATGTACGACGACACGATCTTAAAACGCGGACGTAGCCGTGGATCACTCTCTATACGAGGTGTTTGTCAAAACCTCGTACTACATTTTATAGCAATTGAGAAAAGAGCCTCTCAACGCATCTCATGAACTGAGCTAACTCTGCTAAGTGTGCTTTCCGCTTAAGGATTCGATTCAACTCTATTTGCTAGCAATTTTCGAGGTCAATTCACTCACTCTATTTGCTAGCAATTTTCGAGGTCAATTCACTCCACGCGTAAGCGTGTAACAACAAATAAGAGAGAGGCTATCACAAGCATGTCCTGTACTTTATAATTCGTCACTTGGGGGCTTCCATAAGCTTAAAAATACTAATTAATATCCCAATGTTTGTTCCACATCAGTGGATTAGGAGAAGATTCAACAGAATATAATGGGCTAAAGGGGATGCTTCACCTAACCTAAATTTATCATCATCATTCTTATAAAGACAGTTTGGTTTTTTCTGATATGTACTCAGTGAACTTTTTGTTTATTTTTTCATCAGATCTTTTACGATTGATCAAAGTCGAGAAGTATTAAACCATCAATCAAAGTTGAAAATGTTCAAAAACCTTAAATAAAACTGTACTTTGTGAATTCCTTCGTCTTTAGTAATTTTTTTGTTCTTTTGAAAATATAGTAATTTGATATTTTTAAAATTTCTCTCGTCGAGACGAATGATTAATTCAAATAAAATCAAATTTCCTTTTGTTTTTTTGAGAACTTTTGTCCCCCCCCTAATATTGTATACACTAGTGAGGGGTTATCTAGAGGTTATCCATATTCGTGGATCCTAAAAACCCACAATGGGAATCAAACTCTAGCCTTCCACGTGGGGAGGACCATGAGATGTCAACTGACCTAGAGCCATCGCATGAGATTTTCACCTGATACAGCTCCTCGTTCAATTTTTTAGATGTTAGGATCGTCACACACATGCACACGATTTACGAGTATAAACAGTAAAGAATCAACACAGAGATATACGTGGTTCCCCAATCTGGCCTTCTTTCTAAAACTCCATGAGCCACAGTTCTAACATTAGAAGTCATTGGTCCTCGTTCGGATCATCTCCTTTCTTCCACTCCATTCCGAAGAGTAACTAGGACCAATTCAGTCACGTTTTCATGTTCCAATTGAACACTTTCCATTTTTGATTATTCTCAAAGGAGAAGATTCTTCTCTTTACCAAACATATTTGGGTCCAATCACGATCGATCTTCTAATAACAATACAATCAGAAAGATCTTTTTCAAGTTTGAATCAATATGGAATAGAGAACATTTTTTTTCTGTATGAATTGATATTATTACATTCCAATTCCTTTCCGACACCTACCGAGGCTTTTTTGAGGATTTCAATTTTTTTTTTTGTTGGCCACACGTTATACATCAAAGGTTAGAGGGGAATGAATTAGTAAATTAGTTCACGGAGGATCCAGAGGTTGTTCATAATCCTGAACCCACAAACACCTACGACACGCTAAAAGCCCTTTGGCTGGGGCTCTGGCTATGATACTTCCAAGTCATTTTTTCCTTATTACTCCCTCCGTCCCAAAATGCTTGTCCAGTCCATTAAACGAGGACTCAAAAATATTGCATTTCTTTTAAGAAAAATTTCAAATTTTTTTCATAAATTTAAAGAACTCATCGATATCTAGTGAATTGTTGAAAAAAATGGAGTTTTTCTGGCAAAAATTGAATTATTTTTTGTCATTGTTTTACAGACCGGACAAACATTATGGGAATGAGGGAGTATATGATATATAAGTGTTGTCAGTAACTATAGTAATTGTTTCTTAAGGAAGTGCAGCTATATAACACGGTAAGTGTTACCTCAAGGAATGATATACAAAACCTGTTTTTGTAGTAAGTAATGTAATACTACTATTTTTTGGTAAAAAATTCTTAAAATTATATCATTTTTAGCAAATCCACCCTACTTTTTGCGAGTGACTTTGATCTAAGGCTACAATTCACTTACTTTTCAATCTAATTATCCATATTTAATGGGAGCATCATGTTTCCTTATCACTAGAGAGCATCGTAGAAGTTTTGTTTGGCAGGACTTCAAAATTGATGAGCTGCGTAACTGATTATCAAAAAAAAAAAAAAAAAAAAACACACACACGGGATAAACGTGGGCCTCACTGGACGGCCCCCTCTCTATAAAATACAGTACCTTGCGTTAAGGAACTTTCAATTCGAGTTCATAGTTTTGACGCAGCCTCCCCCACCAAGCATTACCCATTCCACCACTAGTACTACGCGCCTCTCTCTCTCTCTCTCTCTCTCTCTACAGTGTGCAATTAACAGCAAAACAAAAAGCTTCTGCTTTGAGCAAGAAATGATCAGGGATCCGACTGGGTCAGTTGCGAAGAGACCACGATAACAATGCAGATGCTGATTGGGTGTTTCAGCCTGAGGTGGGTGGTGGTGCTGGTGGTTCTGACGGCGTCGATGCTGTTGTTGCCGCCGTTCCTGCCGCCGCTGCCGCCTCCCCCGATGATGCTCCTGTTCTTTCCGGTCGGGATCATGGCCCTCCTCATGTTCTTGTTTTTCTCGCCCGCCGACCTAGCCGCCAACGTCGTCGTTTACCCCGTGTGATATATATAATAATCCATTTTGCGCCGTTGTTTCTGCCTAATTATATAGTATTCATCAATCTTATGTATATGAGTACTTATCCTCTCTAGGTATATCGACGTTTTATTGATTTCTTTTAGCTTCTACATTGTTTGCGCCTCGTTTATATGAAATTTAATTCAATCTGTGGGGGTAGTTACGACAAAATGACATTGCGAATGATTAATTGCTTTTAGATTTTTGAGATTAATGTCGTAGTAAACGAACCAAGTCGAGCTGTATCTACCAAGGGCGGAGGCACTAAGGGACAAGGGAGGGCGGCCGACCCCTCTGGCTGTCAAATTTCCCTTGGGTAGGTATAATTTTTACCCCATTTTTACTAATTTAACCCCAAATTTTCATAGGAATAGGTATAATTTAGCTATTTTGACCCCACAAAAAAATCTCTAAATTGTCACAACTTATTTGAAGTGCATACGAATCTAATTTTTGACCCCACTAACCAAAATTCCTGGCTCCGCCCCTGGTATCTACTCTGTTTGATTCATTCTAGAAAGCAATGTTACGGTGACCACATTTTGGCGATTCCGTTGGTAAATATTTAGCAATGGCAGCGGAGTTTTATCCATCGATGCATTAAGATCAACAAATATGGTTTTCAAAACACACAAATCCAGAATGTAATTCTCATTATTTGACAAGATGTAGGCTGCGACAATGGTAAAGTTGCGGAAAAAGCCTCTATGCTTTTGCAGGGGCAAGTGTCCGCAACGATTTCCCAGATTTTGCAGTGACGGGAGCCTCGTGCACTGGGTTGGCCGTTTGCCCTTTTCTTAGGCTGTGACAAGGTTAGATCAAACACAGCATAGGCACGCTGAGATCAGAACCATGGAAGAGAGTTTATGGACCTTCTGGTACTTTTATCAGGCCAAGGTTTGCCTTCCAATTCGCAAATTTCAACTGGCAGCACGCCTCCTCGCCCAACCACCGTTTTCTCTCCACCCCCGCCATTCTCTCTGCCTGCCTGCGACCTCACGGCAGCCCTCTGCTGCCTTCTTGTGACCGCCGCTGCCCTTTGCTTCCTTCTCACGACCACCGCCCACCTCCGCGGACGGTGAGGTTTTGAACCACGGGTTTTAGAGAGTCGGAGCTTGGAGCTTCCCAGGTTTTTCGGTGTAGTTTTTGGGGAAGTTTTGGGTTTTCCTAAGTTTCTGTTTTCGGTTTCGGTCTATTTTGGTTAGGTTAGAATTTAGACAGCTTGTTGGTGAGATTTAATCTCCGGGTGTGTTTTTACTTTTCAGTTGTTTCTTTCAGATAGTCGCGTTTTATGGAAACGGTAATACTTCGCAACGTCGTCTAGGCAGCTTTTGACGTGACGCAATATAATTAATTTAAAAGAAACAAATGTTTACACTAACAGTGTAAAGAATTTAATCTCGATGATTCAACTGTAACGGTGCTTTCGTTCCATCAAGTAGCAATGCCTTCGTTGCTTTCCCGACTCAAAATTCAGTTGATTTGCGTGTGGTTATTTTATTGAAGTTCAGTGTGGATTCGATCCTAGCAAATTATAAAGTGCTTAACTGTGTGTATCTTCGGATTTCCATGGTCCCTTTCCCCTCCCTGGGGGGGGTGTGTGTGTGGGGAGGTTTGGTGGTTTCCATGTATTTTGTTTAATCTTTCAGTTAGGTTTCAACTTTTAGGCTCCGTTTATTTGGGTGTAAAATATTATCTATTTTTCGGTATTTGGTTATATAGAAAATAAGGAAAACATTTTTACGTAAAATATTTTTCATCAATTGGATGAAAATGACTTATTATTATATCGTCTGTAAGTTATTTTCCGAAATGAACCCGCTGCTTTCTACTGCAATTCTCACTGCCCAGTTTCGTCAATCATCAGTCCTGACCCACGTTAAATTCCAATATTTTCAAGTTTCTCCACCGTTTAAGCCCCTTCCTCTCTCTCTACACTATTTTGTTGATTTCTGAAAATATTTTTAAGTGTCAATCAAACACCAAAAAATAAAAATTTAAAATTTATTTTCTAAAAAAATATTTTACATGAAAAATGTTTTATATCGAAACAATCGAACCCTTAATGAAATTCCCATTTCTCAAAAAGAAAGGAAAAAAAAAAAACTTATCGGCGGGCCAGCCGTACATGTTAGGCATGTGCTCTCCCCAATTTGCTTCTTGACCAAAACATTTTATTCTTTTTGGTAAAAGTAGACGGAGCCATCATTTTTTTTTTCCATAGAGACCTCCTAACATTTATAATCACTCATACAAATCCTCTCAACTATATGAAATAAAAAATTGGCCAACTCTATTAATGGAATGAGGACAAATGACAATTCTATCCGTTAAAAATCGTTCATACTGACCCCCTCATCTATAAAAAAAAAGTGCCCACGTTGATCCCTTCATCTTAACAGTCTTTTTAATAGAAGGGTACTGATTGATTAGCGGTTATAGTTGAGGGGGTCTATATGGGTGATTTTAAATGTTAGAGGATCTATGTGAAAATGAGTGATAGTTGTGGGACTCTCCGTGTACTTTAACCATTCTTTTTTTCTTTTGATCAAATTAATTGGCCAAAACATTCGTACTAGGTTCTTTGGGAATTGGGCAATGGTGCTGTACGCAGCAATGTATTGCGCACCTTCGAGCTGTTAGATCGTGCATTTGATAGCTCGGATTTTATCTCGGCAATGAACGCCTCTCGATCGTTGATTACCGAGATGAGATCCGAGCCGTCAAATGATATACAAAACGGTACTATATATCTCACTGCATAGCACCAACCCGACGTCCGTTGTTTGGCATGTGACTATGTGAGCCAATAAATTGGACTAAATTCCGTTGGCTGCTAGGACTAAATTCCATTGGCCGCTAAGCCACCTGCTGAGAACATGCTGATGGGGCCACTTTGGTCTAACTTGACATGATATATATACAGCTTTTTATTGCAGTTAGACAAACTATTTTCCATTGACTTTTTTTCCCAAAATTTTCTGGTAAAAAGTTTCCCATCTTTGAAAACCAACAACAAACAAGCGGAAATGATTTTTTGGCTGTGTTCGTTTGTAAATTGCTTTTCTCACCCCATGACACCACACTCCCCCCCCGGCCCCACGCTCTTTTCCCGGACTTAAAAGCATCCGCACCAGACTCTTTACATTTTGGACCAATTTACACATTCAAAAGTCACTTTATTACTTTAGCTATCTACTTTTAAAATAACTACTGCATCAGACTTTTCACTCTCCCTCTCCTCTCAATAAATAATCAAACCCACCTCAATTAAATACTCTATTTAACTTTTCCTTTTGATTTAAAAAAAAAAGACTCTCCCTGGACCCTTGCCTGACTGTTGACGGCTGGTGCTGGTAACAAGAGAGAGAGAGAGAGAGAGTCTGGCGCTGGTAACAAGAGAGAAAGAGAGAGAAATAATATAAAAATCATAGGTGAGTGAACAGTACCTCGTCTATAGAAACGAGGTACTGTAGCAAAACTAAAATTTCTTCAAAGTAGAGAGGAAGAAAGAGAGGCTGATAAAGGAGGGTTTTGGATGTTTTTTTTTGTTTTGGCTCTTTAATTTAGTTTAAAGAGGAGAGTAAAGAGAGAGATGTGGATGCCCTTACCCGCCCCCTTCTCTCTCTCTCTTTCCTTTTACAGTTTTTAATTTCTTTCTTTATTACTCTCTCTCTTACAGTTTAAAATTTCTTTCTTTGTATAATTACTTTTATCTTATTTATTTAATTTTTATAAATACACCCTTTCTATATTAAAAAAATATAATTCAAGAATTAAGTGTTTCAAATTTCAATTCAATTTAATAGGGGCGAATATCGTATTTATTTGATCATTTTATTCTAAATAGTCATAGTGAATTTTTTGCTCTAAGACTTTTCAACGAGCACTCTATGACTTATTATTTAGTTTCAGGGTTCTCTTAGGGTGTCCATTGAAAGGTCTTGGAGCAAAAAATTTATTACGACCATTTAGGATGAAATGATCAGAAAAATAACATCTTTGCATCGGTTCAAACGAATTGACAATTGAAACACTTTTTTTAACTATGTTTTTAATATATAAACTGTGTAAAAAAAATAAGTGTTTCAATTTTCAATCCGTTTGAACTGGTACAAAGATGTTATTTTTTTGATCATTTTATCCTAAATGGTCGTAGAAATTTTTTGGTTCTAAGACCTTTCAACAAGCATCCTAAAACTCCTTATTTAGTTTAGAGCTCTTAGGGTGCCAATTGAAAGACTTTAGAGCCAAAAATTTATTACGACCATTTAGGATGAAATAATTAGAAAAAATTACATCTTTGAACCGATTCAAACGGATTGAAAATTGAAACACTTATTTTTTTAATTATATATATATAGGGAAAAAAATGAAAAAAAAAACAGTCGGATTAATTTTTAACTATATATTTTAATATATAAACGGTTTAAAAAAATAAATGTTTTAATTTTTAATCCGTTTGAACTGGTGCAAAGATGTTATTTTTATAATCATTTCGCCCGAAATGATGGTAAAATTATTTTGGCTCAAAGGTGTTTCAATGGGCATCCTTAAGAGTTCTAAACTAAATAAAGAGTCTTAGGGTGCTCGTTGAAAGGCCTTAAAGCCAAAAATTTACTACGACCATCTAGGATGAAATGATCATAAAAATAACATCTTTGTACTGATTCAAACGAATTGAAAATTGAAACACTTATTTCTTTTACACCATTTATATATTAAAAAATATAGTTAAAAATTAATCCTAATGTTTTTTTTCCTATACAAATATTAAAAAATATTATTAAAAAAATAAGTGTTTCAATTTTTAATCCAAATAAAGAGTCTTAGGGTGTTCGTTGAAATTAAAGGTCTTAGAGCAAAAAATTTACTTAGCACAGTCAGGATCCAATCCAAGTACGGACTCAAATTGTTATGGCATTATCAATTTCCTATTTTAAAAGTAGAGAAAATATGTTAAGACTGGTTAATGTTGTACTTATACATATTCATTTTTTTATATAGATTTTTGAAAGCATAGAAGATATGTTAGCTTGGACGCGGAGCATTGGTATTAAATATGGTATTGTCGTAGTTAATTGAAAATAGAATTTGAGTTAACTAAAAAAAATAAAGAAGAGGGGAAAATGGGAAAGGAAACAAATAAAAAAGAATTGAAAATTTAAAAAAAAAGGAAAAAAAGAAAGAAAGATTAATAAAACTGGAAAGAACGGGAGGGGGAATAGAGAGGGAAATAAAAAACAACAGAAGAAGAAAACTGGAAAGAAGAAAGGGGGAGGGGTAAAACGGGAAGGGGGGGGGGGGGGGGGGGGGGGGGGGGGGGGGGGGTGGGGGGTGTGTGGGGAAGCGGCTCTCGTTCGTTTCCATTCTAGTTTTGTTTTCTAATCATTACCCTATTTCTCTCTCAAATCATTACACTATTTATCTAATAGGAATGACTTCGGTGTCCCCGGTCATTTTGGGGACACCGTAACTTTTGGCATAACAAAACCATTATAAGCATAACTAAATTCATTACAAGCATAACCAAAACCATTATAAGTATAACCAAAACCATAATAAGGCATAACTTGGTTGGTTATGCCTTGGTTGATTTTTTGTTATGCCTTGATTGGTTTTTGGTTATGCTTTGGTTATGCCATGTTATGATTCTGTTATACTTGTAATGATTTTTGTTATGCTCCTAATGGTAAAGTTATGCCAAAAATTACGGTGTCCCCAAAATGATCGGGAACACCATAGCATCATTATTACTCTCTCATCTTTCTCCAATCATTACCCATCTCTTCAATCATTACCATATTTCTCTCTCCACTCACTGCCAAAACTAAACTAAATTAAACTGCCAATCAAACAAAGCCGAAAAATACACTTGCAGGGGAGTGACGTTAACAAAAAATGGAATGACAACCCAAACAAGTTACCACATCAATAAAATCTCATTTTCAAGGGCTTAGGGCATACGTCATACTACTTGCAACTATGAGGCTTCAGTTATTCCAAAATCTTAACTCACGTAAAGTTTTACTGTACTGCTGCTCTCTTTTCTTGCGTTTTCTTTTTCTCTTGCGGACTTCACCCAGTTAATACCAATATCAGGCCTAAATCTTCCGATAGCCTCTGAGGAGAATGAGTAATACTAACCCGAACTTTAATCAGCAACGTATATAAATCTCTCAAATAAGCTTACAATTTGAATGAAAGTCGCGCCTGGTTTATCTAAATTCAGATATACGTTGGATGGAGGTGCTAAACATCTCTAAAACCCTAAACTACAGATAATAGGGGATACAAAACTTGACTACAATAGCACACGTCCTACAACAAACCTACAATAATGGCTTCTGGAATGCCCTTAACCTTGGCCATCTATAACTCATCCACAAATTGGGCGAACTTAGCTCCTCCTTCACATCTCATTATCAAGTATATCACGCATCATGTGTATTGGGACGAGTCCTTCGGTTCGAACCGCCTCTTTATTCGGATCAGGACTGATGAAATACACTGTTGGCAATCCCCGAATCTGCAAAACATTTCACTTGTATTACCCTCTTTCAAATTTAAAGTCCATGGAAACATTGGTTAACAAGATGTTTATGAAGGCTACCCTCATGGCAATGGGAGTAACTATCCAGAGGATGTGGTTGTTCAAAATGATAACCAGCAAATACAGGCGCATTTCCTCACAACAGAATTCATGAGTTTGAAAAGTGACTTCATAACCAAAAACAGAACGCAATCCAAACTCGAAACAAATGTACCAAAAAGCATAAAAATTAACGGTTCTGACCACCGACTAATACATATATTGCCCAACAAGTTAGGATTTCAGAAGCCAAGAAACGGATATCGAGGATAGTAGTACCCTTTTCATGGGTATCATGCAACTTTAACACATTACCCACTGCCCTTGGGGCAGTGGTGAGCATTTTGCAAACAAAAAGGGTACTTGAAAAATGCAATGCACATGGTAACAAAATATCGGTTTTCTACCAACAAATATGCAAAGGCTAAAAAGCCAAAAGTGGAAATAGACAGAATATGAATACCAATACAATAGTACCTGCATGTCATGTGCAAACTCATATTCATCATCAGTGTCGACCTTCACAACCATTGCAATGTTCTCATACTCAACAGCAAGCTGTGGAATAAAACAAAGTCAGACGCTACAATAGAATTGGAGGAAACAATGAACTCAACTAAACCACTTCAAGAAGATTTAGCTTCCATGGACTTTTTAGTTAAAATGCTTTGCACCTCACAATTTGTTTTGTTTGTGGTAATTTGCACCGTGGGAAATCATCAAACTTGGTAAATTTGCAGCCAAATGGAAATTACTAACTTAGCAATCAAATACTTTCATCCCTCCTCAAGTCTCTTTTAGATAATAAGGAAAACAACAGTCTAATACCACAGTCTTGATGGAGAAGTTTAGGAGAAATGAATGATGAAACATCTACAGCTCAACCTTAACATGAGGTACAGTTCAATTAAACCATGCTTAACCTACTACTCATTTGCAAGTGCATAAACTTAAAATTCATTTGTCAAGGTAAATATAGTATGTATAGAATAACACTATTTTGCCACGTGGATAATCTTCAATCTACCCATGTGCTACCCCGGCCCAAAAGCTATTTGGAAGATACAAACACACACCACAAAAGTATCCCGCACCACACGCCTCCATAGATCATTTTAGATATTTCATTGCCAATCTCCTATGCATCAGTGTACAAGGCTTTTTATGAACCAGAGTCGAGGATGCAACATAGCCATCATCAAACCTTGTCCCTATACAGCCACCAGGCCTCCTCTCTCTAGGAAATAGGTCATCCACCCCAGCCAACTGGACAGACTGATAAGTAGAGCACCCCCATGATATCTCAAACTAGAAAATCAAAGATGAAATAGAGCACAGAACCCACCAGAAGAACATGATGGAATAACTCAGAATACTACGACAAAGAGAGCAATAAGAAAACACAAAACTGAACCACAAAATATGATATCTAAGTATCTAACAACCTTCAAATAGAAAAGGGAAGGGAAGGGAAACCAAAGAATGAAACCCTAGGAGCCTCTTGAAAGAGAAAATGAACCCCCGAAAAAGGAAACTGAAATAAGACAACCTAGATTAACAAAAGAGCGACGAAGAGAGAAAGGAAGTAAGCCACATAACGATCAAAATGGGGCTCCTAGTAGAGTGTAGAATAGTCACAAATCAGAGAGAGAGAGAGAGAGAGAGAGAGAGAGAGAGAGAGAGAGAGAGAGAGAGAGAGAGAGAGAGAGAGAGAGACTTCATCCCTATTCTTAAAACACAAGTTTACTATTCTTAAAACACAAGTTTACTATGACAGTTATACGCAGTGAAAACTCATAAGATATCACTATCATTCATCATCTCCTTCCCCAAATCACAGACTCCCTTACTCTCAATCATATCCCTAGGCCACTAAGATTGCCACCTATAAACTTCTCACTTGGTACCCCTTGTACTAACCTATTCAAATTCTCATACCATCCTTTTCTTTTAAACTCCTAGAGCTTTATCCACAATTATCCCCAATCCACTTGTACGTTTCCTGCACTTCCTACTTTCCACACTTTTCCCCTGAACATTAAGTTTCTGGAAAACAAACACTACTAGCATTCCTCCGAATCACAGCACATCCACTACTCATTCAAATCATAGCACATCCACTATTAATCCCTTCACACGTTGATATTTCCGTGTTCCAAGTTCGCAAGTGTATCGTACGCTCTAGGATAGCTTTTTGACCATGCCCATTTATCATAGTGCAAAAGCCTTGGTTACTTCTCACCACATCCTAGGCCTGGCTACTCCTACCATGTTGTTCCTATTTTCTATATATTTAGCGGATAGTGTAGTGACTGGGGAGTGTCTACTGGAATTGCAAGAAACCCAAATGTGTGAGTACTTCTGGGGTAAACAATTAAAGAGGGTAATCCAAAATGATGGAAGGTGTAGACTCTCACTCAATGCTGGTGCGAAACCAATTTTCCATTTCCTCATCGCTTCCACTTTTAGTGAACACAGACCCAGACTCTGCTTGTGTTGTCAAGACTAATTCCAAGCTCCCTTATAAAAGATGATCAAGCTCAGTTGTCTTGTTATTACAGGTAATTAGATTCTGTTGCTTTGGTCATTTTTCCTTTCGCTTAATTGCAGTCACTTCTAAGGTTTGTTCAAGTATATAGAGCTGGAATGTGAGGTTCAAGCATGAACTAAACTGTATTCCATGTAAAATCGTATCATACCATTTCAATTACTTGGGCCATCAAAATACAAGGGCCACACCATTGTGCATAGAAATCAATAACAAGCGGTACTTTTCTCTCTCCCTTTACCAACTCTTGAACTTCCTTAGCAGATACCTTCTTCTGCCAGACCAAACCAAGAAATGCAGAATTACATAAGTAAACAGACATCAAAATCTTTAAGCTCTAATATCCCAAAATAAAAAAAGGCACATACAGATCCAAACATCAAACCACAGAACAACATTCCCAATTCAGTTCTTCCTTGTTTTCCCTATTCCGATTCCCAAAACATGGATAACAAGCAAAAATAATTTAGTCATTTGGGGCTCTTTGGTCCCCAATTTTCAACAAATAGGTCCCTTAGCGCACTGCCTAAGGCCACTAAAAGGTTAAACCAGCAATTTTTTCACATTTCGACAATCAGTCTATGGCCTCAAAAGACCTTGGGCCTGATCACAAATGTAATGCGGCCACAATTGTACACCACCATATCATGTCTAACATTACATGCCCCAACCAGATGTATAATGTGGTACTCATCAACTGGTTTGTACTAAAATGAGGGTTATAAATGTGGTCACTATAGCATTACAGCATTACCAAATGAATGTGATCACGATAGATTATCACGCATCAGATTACAGTTTCATGTGGGTTATGAATTTGGTAACTAATACACTATAGCAGTACAGAACCACCAAATGAATGACAAATCCCCACTGCTTAGACAGATTTTCAACTCAGTTTATGGGGAGCTCAGCGTGGAAGAAGTAAACCTCAAGACAATTTTGAATCGATTTCTTTGCCTGCATTTTCTCAGCAACCAAACAGATGCATTTCAAAAACCCAAAACCAACAAGTGAAAACTAAACTGCGAATAAGACTGTTCACTTGCCAAGATATTAGTGCAGGAAAATTATTCTCGAGATAATTATAACGGAGTGAAGTAAAGGAAAATGAGCGTATTTTCCTTCATTCGTTCATTCGATGTAAGAAATTTAAGAGGAAGTTGGAAACTAGAAGTTTAATTATGTAAAAATTAGTATAGAAACAAGATTCCTCTAAAATATTGTGTTTTTTGTGGGACAAGGTTTGAGGGAAAGCTAATTCCAGTGGGAAAATTAGAGACGTTGGTACCACAATATTCTCTACTAAGGGCGCGTTTCCACTAAACTAAATGGACTAAAGCACAAGTTTTCACGAATTCTAGGCAGGTCATCCTAGCATACATCAACTAAAATACCATTTAGCGAAAATAACTTCACTATTGTCATCAGCCTCTAGTCTAATAATATAGCGGCAACGCACCCTAACTGAACGCATTAAAAATGGAGCAAAGTTAAACATTCCTGCAACTGCAACTGAACTGGGCCTAGTGGCGAAACAAGTTTTCACGGGAAATAGCAGAAACACGCAATCCATGTCAAAATTAGTACAACAAATTGTGACCCACCCAAAACAAAAACATACCACGATATAGTTGTCTCTGAGATACTTGCCGCGTGGGGGTCTGCAGAGCAACTTTCTTGGGGCTGCTAGAAGAGAGGGTCTGGTGGTGGTGGCGGGGAAAAGAAGATTGGGGATATGGGTTTTGCAGGGGAAGTGATGAAGGGAGAGGGGTTGTGGTAGCGGTGGCGGTGGCGCACGGCAAGGAAAGATGGAGGAGACGCCTTGCATTCTACTCCTAGCTGACTAATTGCAGAGAGAGTAAGAGAAAAGAGTGTGTTTTGCTGGGAAGTTCTTGTTCTTGGGACTACTTTCATATCCACATGAGGAAGTGCCGGGGGAACCTGTTTGGCTTCGATGGAAAGTCCATCCTCGAATAAGACCCGGGATTGCCCAGACCCATTAATCTTTCTTTCCTTTTTTTAAAGGGAGTTTTTTTTTGGGGGTTTCAACGGTCTAATCAAAGACGGATCATCTACCTCAAGACTTTGGGATTTATAAAGAGGTTTCTAAGGCCGGTTTTGGCCAAAAAAAAAAAGTCACTTATTTTTATTTTTATTCAAAAAATTATGAATTTCGATCATAATTTATTTTTATATTCTCTCGTAGAGACGAATTAATAATTTAAAAAATTTTGATCAAAAACTAACAAATTTAAAAAAAAGCCAAATTAGTTCAAAATAGGCCTAGTAAACAATTGGGCTTGTCTCCAAATTGCTTAAAGTGTGAATCGGTCCAGTTTTACTTTTTGGACTCCACTCTATAGCTTACATCTAGCCTACAATAGTTTGGTCTGTTTACTTTTAGGTTTTCATATAAATTATTCATGAAAAACCAAATTAATTCAATAATCACACCCACATGATTTCAACAACTTTATTTATTTAACCCGCCAATCAAAAAAAAAAAACATTTACTTCACGTCCTATATTTCCAACCAAAATTGGCCCTACTCTAGAAAAATGCAAAGCCATTGGCCACTTATTAGCGGTAATTAATACTACATTTCTTTCAAGACAAGTTTATTAACCATTGTGATATGACTGATTCTCAAAAACAAAGTATTCACTCGCAAATGTGACTAAGGCCCCGTTCCACTCGAGTTCTTATTTTTCGCTTTAGGGGACAAGTCATTCTCTTACAATACATTAACTTTACTTATATTTTTTAGCGGAACGGGGCCAAACTGCGCACCAAACATGCTTTAGAAAGAAAAATAAATTCCGGGATTGTACCAAATTTGATCACTTCCAAGTTCCAATATAAGTTCATTTTATTTCCAATAGTGTATACATATATATCGTAGCAAGGATTATCCCATCCTTCCTATTAATTAATCAATCCTCATGATCGATCAACTTCTTCCAATTCTCAAAGAAGAATCGATCCCTTTCCCAGCCCCAGCAAACATCCTAGCAATCTCCAACTGGGTATTCGCCACAATCTCAGTTCTCCTGAGATCCATTTCCCCTCTCTTCGCCTCGGCTTCGGCCCTCATCTTCTCCAACTCCCGCATCGTCTCCATCCTTGCCTGCTCCGACCTCACCACTACTTCTGCTAACAACCTAATGCTCTCGGCCACCTCCCCGCCCCCCCTCCTCCTCTTCTTTTTGTCCGTTCGGCTTTTCGAGTTTTTCGACTTCATCTTCTCTTTGTCGCTGTAAAGACCCGGCGTGCTACTGTCCGTGTCAGCGGGAGGGTTCTTGTCCGATTCGTGATCGGACAATCTTGCGCTCACTCCATCTTCCTGTGGAAAAATCAGCAAGGGGTACATCATATATCTGTTGGGGACAACGTTTATTAATCAAACAATGCTATATGCTCTTATATGTACCAAGTTTACATCACCAAATTGCTAATAAGTGTTTATCCTTTAAGATGTTGCATGTTCAAATTCTATAAAGACGGCCGCATTCTAAACATTAAAATAAAATCACTA
The DNA here is from genome assembly GCA_014282245.1 of Rhododendron simsii. NCBI lineage: Eukaryota > Viridiplantae > Streptophyta > Magnoliopsida > Ericales > Ericaceae > Rhododendron > Rhododendron simsii. The sequence continues at coordinate 7,336,370 of CM024959.1, read as the reverse complement.
GAGTATTTGCCGATCATTAACTTCATCGTTTCAGAATTAATCGAAAAACACACAAGCCGTGCTGAAAATCTGGCCATAAAAAGAGTATAGAAACAGACACATAAGTCTGTCATTGTAGTAATTATTGTTCGACTTTTCTTTAGTTCACCTGCTTTGGAGGTGTTATATCTAACGAACTTATTGGGCCATCTTGGTGGGTACTTTGTTTTATAAAATGATGATAGCTGGGTCCAAATTCAACACCTAAATCATTCTTCCATAATTAATTCCTATCTATTTGTGTTGTGTGTGCGTGCACGAAATGAATGTGGCACTGCCTAACGCCACACCGATATCTTTAGTTTTCTTGCAAGTTGGACGGTCGAGGAGCCTAAACCCGCTTCATGTACTACTAGAGGTTGAGGCACGCGCGATACGTGTGCAAGTCGAATTTTGTGAAGATGTACAGAATAACTTCTCGCTTATTGTTTGATCTAATTTAGTCAAAATTCGACTTGCACACATCGCGTGATGCCTCGGCCTCTGGTATGCAAGTTTGAGTTAGACTAATTTCAACAATAATTTTCAAACAGACCCTTAGATCATGCTTCTAAGCAAACTTAACCAATCGCACGACTATCATATGAAAGGTCACGGGTACAGACCTTTGGCCCCCGATCAGCCCCATTCGACCCCCGCGAATTCTGTGCAATTCCAATAGGCAGGGTAGGAGGCTGCGCCAGTACCGGTAGCGGTGGCGCGGGTGGTGGCGGCGGCAGAAACGGTTCCACTACCACTAAAGGACTGTAAATTGGTGCAGCCGCCGTTGCCGTCTGCGGAGACAGCAGCGGCGGCTGTGGTGGTGCCCCCAGAGGAGCGCTTCCCCGCAGCAAGAGATCAAGCCGCGGGTAAAGCGGCCACGACGAGCCGTCCGCGGCGGAGGACTCCGACCGGTACCGCTTCTTCATGGACTCGATCTTGTTCTTGCACTGCGTCTGGGTCTTCGGAGACTTGTTGTTGCAGTTCCCGCGCGCGGACACGTACTTCGCCACGTCTTCCCAGTCTTGCCCCTTGAGTTTTGCTCTGTTTCTGAGCACCCATTTGGCCTCGTAGGCTTCTAGGAGGCATGAAACTGCGCCTTCGCTCCACTCATCTCTTTTCAGCCGATCGCCCGCCGTGGCGGAGGCGGTGGTGGTGGTGCAGCCACCGTTGGTTGGTGACTTTGTTGGGGAGTCTTGTTTGGGGTTGGAGAGGAGAGATGGGTTTTCTTGGTTTGGTTCTTTATCCATGTCTTCTCTCCATTCTGTGGGTTTACCTATGTTGTTTAGCTGCTAACATGTAGTGAGACCTCAAGAAGTTAAAGTGAGATGGTAGAGAGAGAGAGAGAGAGAGAGAGAGAGAGAGGGAGCAATCTAGAGGGAGAAAAATAGGATAGTGCTAGTGGCCTAATGGGTAAAGAAACAAGCATTTTGAGGAGAAAAGTGAGAACTATTCGATGCAATGTCTACCCTATCCCGTAGAATTGCATATAAATGAACCAAGCTATTTGAATTTGAATATATTTTTATTCATTAAAAGTTCATTTAGCTAGGATTAATTCGTTATACGAACAAGTCGAGCTTAAATATTTTTTCATAATCGTTAAACTTTTTAAACCAAGCTTCAACATAGCTATTACTTGCAACAATTAACTTTAGGATGCGTAAAAAATTCAAGCTTATTAGAGTCTGCTCAATTAAGCTCGATTTATGATTGACTCGCTTAATAAACAGTTCAAGTTTAAAAATATTTACCATACTTTTTAAGTTTTTAGCTCAAACTTAAACAATTAACCACTTAGTTCATTCCTCAACCATAATCCTATCATGTGTGGCATTCGACGAATTTTGAAATTGTGCTAGTTATATTCGAGTTATTAGATTCCTCTAGTTCATGTTGTAGTTTATTGGTAAATTGTAATAGCCAGTGTTAGTGATGATGATGTAATCCCGTATTGTAGTGTATTATCGTATTGTAATACCACATTTTAGAGGTGATGTCATATCACTATCTTTAATAATTCGACGTTTGAACCAATTTACGCACATTTTAACTGATTTCGAAACCCTTAAGTGAACGACTGGGTAAACCCTCAGTAATCCATGGAATATAACTGTCTTACAAAATGAACTGAATCTGTATCCTATTTTGAGTGGAAAAGGCTAGAACATTTTTACCCAATTTTTTAGGGGGCAAAAGGCTATAGGGCTAGTGGCCAATGAAAGTTCAAATGGGGAGAGGAAACCACTAGCATATTAGAAAGAGAAAGCCACAAGGGAGGCTAATGGTGGTGGTGGCCAACCAAAGAATATGTCACATAGTAGTGTAGTGTCAAAATGCGTCAGTGATGGCTTTTTGATCACTTTTTGGTGGAGCTAGCTTTTGTGGGTTTTCACTTTGTCTCTTTTTTTTTTTTTTTCCAATATTGTATGTATCGAGATTAGCGTGAAATTAGTAAATTATTTCACAAGGTGTCCAGAGATTTTCCATAGCTCTCAACCCCAACCAACCGCCTCTTATGAAACTCGAACCCAGGCCTCCGCTAAAAAAGACGGTAGGTGATGCCAATCGAGCTAAGAGCTCATTGGCGGGATTTAATTTTGTTTTGTTGAGTGCGGTTTGGGATATTCTTTTGGCTGTTAGCGTTGTTGTGAAGCCAACCTAGACTTCCACCGTCGGTGGTGGCATTGGTCACGTGGCTTTGTCACCCACTCCATCACCCTTCAAAGGTTCAGATATACCCATCTCCAACAGTTAGATAATCCAAAAATTGGGCCAGTTTAAGTGCAATTCGACTAATTTCGGAGTTTCAATGCCTTCAAAATTTGGAATGTTCAACCTCCGTAAAATTGAACATGTGATTACTTATTTACTTTCTTATGTTCACTTAGCCAAACGCTTTCGGTTCCATCACCAACAGCAATTAACAGCACTATCACCAAGTTATTGGGTTGAGTTTCTCTTCATTCCCTATATGTCTGTCCTTGCTATTTCGAGTCCATGACGATAACCTGCTAAGCTGAATGGTTGATTGCGAAAATGTCATAAAAAATGCTTAATACCTCAACAAAAAATTAACTTGATCAGATATCAATGTGTTCATGTGCCCATTGTTGTCCAATCAAAGCTAATTACTTGTCGAGAAATTCTTTCGTGCAATGTGCAAGAGAGACGAAAAAATCAGTTACGGAGCGAAGCTCGCCCAAAGTAAATTGGGATTATTCTTGATTGCAAGTCACTAATGGCGGAGTTTGAGGCGGTTTCTATCAAGCATGTTTACCATGAAGCAAATCATTGTACGGATGAATTGACAAAGGACGCACCGATTTCGGTGGGAAATTTATATATCTACCGTTATTTTACTTGTTGTATTGGTAATATTTTTTATGCGGATTTGTTAGGGGTTGTTTACCCCGACTTGTAAACTCTATTTAGTTGGTTAATGCATTGTTCTTTTTTTTTTTTTTTTTGTGGAAACAGGCAATTCATTCATTCATACCCAAAGGCAAAGATTACATCGCAAAATACAAGAATGTACCAAACTTCCTAAACCTGAGACACAAGTTACTGCACAAAGCACACTAGGCTACAGACTTAGGACACCCTACAAAGCTGCCGACATAAGAATTTCGTCCGGGACTAGGTAGAGAGATACCAAACTGAATCTCAGTACAAACCATAAGACAAAAAAGTACAGATATAATCACGGCAACAATAGAATACAAGTGAAAAGGAGAAATCTGCTTCCAAGGACAAGCCTCAAGGGCCGCTGGTCGAACTGGATTGGGTGACCCAATCCAGCGCTGTGGAATCCTGGGGGGGGGGGGTGGGTGGTGTTTTGAGGCAAGCCTTCGCTGCCACACAAGGCTTCGGGCGCTAAGGCTGAGGCAACTTTGAGGTAAATCTTCGGCAGGCCCAATGTGTCCACGGCGGCCGTGGAACAAACTCGCCAATCCGCAAAAACTATAGTTGACCACCAACCAAATAGGGAAAACCACAGCCCACCAACAGTACCAGATCTGATCCTAGCAAAACCCGACACAACCACCACCTACCACCGCTGCCATTGCCATGAAAACCCAGGACACGACCAACACTGCCGCCGCTCCACCGTAATCCACTACTCCGGCCAGACCACTTAAACCCTAACTAAGATTATTCACCCACCACCCAACACCCACCGGATCTAGAGCACTAGACTGGTACAGACTGGACTGGGGAGACCGATCGGTAGAGCCCGAGCCAAACGGCCGAAAAAGCAAGAAAACAGAAAGGAAACCCTCACCCTAACAACTGCACACCTTAATGCATCGTACTCGATCATACCATTCTAGGGGTCTAGTGAAATTCAATTAAATTGTGTCAGAATAGTTAGAGCATCTCCAGCCCATGGCTTCATATTGGAGATGTCAAACATTTTTTGAAGGCTGACGTGGCATTTTGGCATCTTCAATTTGACATCAAAGCCTTCCTTTCTAACCCATGATGTCAAATTCTATTTATTTGACATCAAATTATCCCTCTCCAATCCTTATGTCAAAATACAAACGGTCATTTTTTGAAATTTGGCATGGAGGAGGGTGATTGTCAACTTTGACAACTTTGTCATTCTCTTCAAATTCACGTAGGAATTGACATCAAAGAAAGCTGTTGGGTTGGATTAAATTTTGGTGTCAAATGTTACCATTAACATGTCCACGTAGAATTTGACATCTTCCATTGGAGATGCTATCAGCACTACGCAAGAGCAGTCAAAAAATCACATACAAAAATTTGGCCTTACGATTTTTTGGTAATATATAAAAAGATGAAGAGAGCCCCCAGTCAATAATTTTCCCTGGAACCGTCACTTGTCAATTGCGCTGCCGTCACCCCAATTCACAAATAGCCTCTTTATTTTTTTTCTTCCACCTCTTAAAAAGCTTTTGCTTTTTACCCTTTTTTCCGCACCTTTCCAAACCGAACGAGTCAATGACCCATTGCGGAGTCATCACCATTTTAGGAGGTGCTGGGGGTACACATCTACATTCTCATATTGACGAGTGTCTAAATCACATAATTCTCTTTCGGGTGCACGCGTGAGTAAAAGTGCTAGCGTGAAAGCGTTTTTTAAAACACATTTTCAATTATCAAGGTTTTCGAATGGGAAACGAGGGCGAGAGTGCAAGACATTTTAGAGCATAGTGTAACTAAAGATCGCCCCAAGTGAAATATTCCACCAACACTTGTAGGTTTTTTTTGAGTTTCTTTTGGAACAGAAAAGTCCTGCCCATTTCAAAGGTCATTCAATCTTTGAAAAATAAGAGCATCATTTTGGATGCTAATAATGAAACTCCTAGAAAACCTCGCAGCAACCTAACCCATTGCTCAAATACCCAATCAATGACTAAGACATCCGCCAATAAAAATTCAAGATAATGTTCCATGAAATTCAAATTGAATGATTCAAAGGGCAAAGTGTTTTTGAAGAAAAGTAAAGCCCTTTTTTTTTGGTGCCAAAGACGCGGCATCGAATCCCACCTCCATTCCAAATGGGGGAATTTTGAGTGGGGATCATTGACAAAAAAAAATTACTATAACCAATAAAGAATAGGAAATCTCTCAAGTTGATAATTCAATTACGGAGGTGGGTTTTTTTTTTTCCCCCCTCGATAAATGTCTAGCCTACTTCTAAGGAGATGAGGAAGGAGTACCTCTAAACAGCATATGGGTGGAGCAAGCTCAAAGGACATCAACTATTACACCAAGTATTCACGCTCATAGCGAGAATTGAACCCTCATCTTTCATGTGAAACAGATGAGAAAGTGACATTGGGCTACAAGCCCGTTGGCACAGAGGTGGGTTTACAAGGTACCCTTTAATCAAAACCATATGACAAATTCGAATGATCAACATGAGTTTAAGGCGGGTGCCATTGGCCCCACCCCACTAGATTCCTCCATTGAATCACCAATGAGAGAGTGGTAAGATTATCGTAATTAAAGATTCTTTTAGTATTAATATATGATTCTATAATTAAGATAAGATGGTATTTGAACATATCAGCTCTCCCTCAAATCATACTACGAGATGAATGATCTCAATTGTTAAATGAGCCTGGGAAGGGCCCACATATGGTCCAAAACTGGACCGGGTATGACGGGTGCCACCACAAATCAAATTTTGGTTCCAAACAAGCTTTTGAGCATCTATAATTGGTAAGCACAATACAACATGAGAGCAAACTCAAATCTGATCTTCATAATACTACATTATAAATAGCCGATACGATGTACTTCAATCCTATTTTGAATATCGGACACTGTGTACACAATCCTATTTGTTAGTAGATTAGGAGAGTTCGGAGAGTTGGACCTAGTACTCGATGAACTTGGGACAAACACTCATCCACCCATCTATCCTATATAGTATACAGTAACTGTGTGCAGGAGGTGTAGGCTACAACTAATTTCATGTGCTCTTATTCTTCATCCAACATGTTCATTTGAACTACCCCATAACTACTGCCATCCACATATGAGCCAGGAACAATCAAAAGAAAATAAAGCAAAGTCTGCAGTGAATTGAACAAAAGAAACAAACGTAACAACCACATCTGTAAACAAAAGAGCGAAAAAGGAGCGGCAAACAACAAGAGAGAAATAAAATGGAAAACAAAAAAAGCGAATAACTAACTACATTAGCATACTGAAAGCACGAGTCTGCCGTCAAGAGAACATCTTGAAATTACCATTCATAAAAACAAACATCCGGGCATAAAGTAGCTTTACCATATTTTGACAATGAAATCATAAAACCAGACAACCATGATCGCATTGGCCAACAATAGGATCAACAGCACTCACAATACATATTTGGCTAAGTACTGAAGGGTGAGATATTGGACCGAAAGGAATATGTTACTTGAACAATAGAAGATATTGGAAATAGAGCATCACAAACTACAAAATCGGTGGCCTTCATGAGACGCACACGCCTCACGCTTGCCTCTCTAAGACACTTCTCCCTTCTATGAAGTATCTTACTGCATGGTTACATATCAGATATCATACATATGTTGGTACTATATGCATTTAAGTATGGCAAAGTATATTCATGTATGTCCTTGTTTCCATAGCCTAAAACCGAAATTGAACAACGCAAGCTGGGTTTATATTCTTACTAAATCAGGTCTTAGCCAAATTGAAACTCAACATAACAATATCACAAAGCACTGGGATCTGAAGTTGACATTCAACAAGACAGTGGATTCGTACAAGAAACATCAACTTCCGCAACAAGAGGAGAAGACGAGATCCTAGATTTGGTTCCGCATATGACCTTTCCTGTTTTCTTCTCATCATTGCCATTGAGGCACCCACTCAATTGATTAATCGGACAGTTCAAGGCAGAAAGGAGAGGGAATGACAGTGTCTTACCAACAGCTATTGGCAGATGAAAACATCATTATGTGCCAAGGCGGGGCAAAGTAGCTAAAACACCAAAGATGTATCCTTACTTGCTTTGAGGCTTTGTGGGGTTAAAGGTATTCGTAGGAACGAAAGAGGGAACCAACTCTAGTAGGGGAATTCGAACATATGGAACACGTATCTTAAAACATGGGAGTCCATAATTTGTCCATTTGACATCATGATCTTCCCCCACGTTATTTTCTTAAAGCTAAACAGAATGAGACAATACCGTAGGCAAATTGGTGAAGTCGTTGGGTGCAGGAGGAAGTATATAGCACTATGATAGATATTGAATCTCACACAAGTACAAAGCTGCTTGGAATCAAATGCCTTCTGATGTTGTTTTCGCATCTCACAAAGTTCAGACCTCGCAAAACAAGAATTGCTTACAGTGTGATAAGTTCAACAAAAAGAGTTCAAGAATCAAGTGAATTGCAACAGTCGGGAAAAGTGCATTTAAAGTAACACAAAACAATTCAAGCACAAGACACATCTGCGAACAAATGACACTTCTCTGCAGTCACGGATAGTACAATCTAGATAACAAACTGATCAAGAAAGTGAACCGCCACCCTCACCGGAATACCCTCTCTGCTACAAATAAGAAACTGCACGCCACTGATTCATAAAATGAGAAGAAAACTGCACAAATGAAGATGTAAACCATTGCACCAATAAATTCCAGTGAAGCTTTTCTACTGTATTCAAGGCATTGGAAGTTAAATATCCGGAAATACACATCATCTTGATATCTAAATCAGTAAGACTCAACACCCTATTTTGTACAACACATCACAGCACGAAAACCAAAAAACCTCTAAATCATCCAGTTGCAATCCATCACAAAGCTAACCTAAAAACTAACCACATCACAAACACATCTAAACAACACAATTGCAACCGCCACAATCACGAAGAATCACTTGACAAAGAATCAAACCGTGGGTCTCCCAAAACCAAGCTGCCTGCATCAAGAATCTTCAGCAGCGCGACCGCCTTCCCCTTCCCTTTCGCGCTCCCGTTCTCTGCCACCTCCCCGATCCCTTCCCAAATCCCAACCCCCGTCTCCCTCACACAATTCGCCACCTGCTCCCCTCCACACTGGATCAAATTCAACAACCCCGACACCGCGTTCTCCCTCGTCCTAAAACTCGACCCCGTCGAGCAATCCAGCAAATCCACCAAAACCCTAACCCCGGACACCTTCCTGAACGCCTCCTTCGCCTCCTCGCACCCCGCAACCTGCGCGATCACCGCCGTTGCGTCCTCCACCACCCCCACCCTCCCATCCTTCACCACCAACGAAAACAAACACGGCACCGCCCCCAATTCAATTACGGTGGATCTGTTCAAGGGATACAGAGAGATTCCAAATAGGGCTTTTAAGGCGTCTTTGATGGTTCTAGGGTGGGAGCTAGGGTTTCTGATGATATCAATGAGGGCGTAGATGATGTCACGCTTGGAGCCGATGATGGGTCGGTACCCGTCGACGGTGAGGAGGGAGAAGAGGGTGGCGGCCGCGGACTGGGCGGCGGAGGGGGAGGAGGGGTGGCGGAGCGCGTGGGAGAGGGCGTCGAGGAGGCCGCGCGTGGACATGAGGGCCTCGCGGGAAGAGATGGAGAGGTTGAGGAGGGTGGCGGCAGCGTTCTCCTGGAGGAGCTGGGACGGGGAGTAGAGGGTCTCGGCGAGGTAGGGGATGGCGTCGAGGTCGGCGATGATGAGGCGGCTGTCGGGGTCGTGCTTGGTTATCAGGCGGAGCTCGCAGAGGGATTCGGTCCGGGTTCGGTCCGACACCGAGCCCAGCTTCGACACCAGCGCCTTGGCCGTCCTCCGTTTCACCTCCATTCTCTCTCTCTCTATGATGAATTATGCATATTCTTGATCTTGCTGTATTGTATTCTGTTGTGGGTTCGTTCAGGTGTAGTTGAAAGGAGGAAAACCGGGGCGTTTGTGTTTGACACTCTTTGTTTTGGGAAACAGAGATAGATCTGTATATAGATATGGCTTTTTTTTACTTGTGGGGATGGGTATATGTCTGTATCCAAAAGAAGGCATAAAAAATTCGTCTCGTGTTTCTAATTTTCTGGCCTACCAAACAGAGAGTTGGTTCCTTGTGTGAAAATGGTTGAGGGGTGAAAGGATAAGACAGAGGGAGGGAGGGATGCGGGGAATTTTCAAAGAATTCAACCAAACTTGACTGCTTTCTTTTTTACTTCCGTTTGTGTGTATTTATGTATCCAATTCTGGACGCAGGTGAACTTGGGGACAATGGGGAGGGTGGGAGGGAGGCATATGATTAAATTTATCACTCCCTATATCACTATTTACGTGGGATTTATATGCCAAGCTCCATCTGAATCCGAACCCGAGATTTCGGGCTGCGTTCTTTTGGTCTTAATTTAAACTTTAACTTATTTTTTTAATTCAGTCTATTCTTCAAACTTAACTTATTTCTCATCTTTAAACTTAATTTATATTGTAATCGTGTGTGTGTTAGAGCATTTTCATTGAAATAAGCAAATGAGTGTGGATAAGTAAATTTAATAACAATAATAAAAAAACATCACACATTGTAATAAGTAAAGTTACAAGTCCTTTAACAAAAACTAAATTCCACTCATTCCATAACCAAACTTAACAACTTTTATTGATAATCATAACTTAATAACCATACTCAAAACTAAATAACTAAAAAACACTCTACATTGGAATTGTCTCATTGAGACGAATGTTGGACAAATGTGCATTATGTATTATGGGATTTTTTTTTGTTAGAGATACAAAAATAAACAATGCGGAAGTAGATGTTGTTAAGTTTGATTATGAACTAAATGGATAATTCAATACTAACGTGTCACATTTTGGTTATTGGTTTTGATTATTGCCATTGAGGATGCTCTTAGGCAATTAAGTTTAAGTTTAGAAGAATTGATGAACTTAACTTATTTTTATTTAAGTTCTAAAAGAGGTGAAAAAATAAGTTGAGTTTAAGTTAAGTTTGGAAGAGAACCAGATAAACAATACCTCACAATTACTACTATTTCCTTTATATAACAACTTCCTAAAATATTTGATCCTATGAAACAAAATGGATTGGTGATATCTGAACCTTCACCAAATTAAAGAGCAGCACAAACTACAGCTACATGCTATAGAGTCAATTGTGCATAATACTTTATCAATTAAGCACTTATTTTTGGGTGCCAAGTGAATAACCACGTGGTGGTATCCGTCGGCGATTTCAGTCGTCCAAATTTATTCCCTCACCCGAACACTCGCTCTACTCGAGGAGGCCGCGGGTGGACATGAGGGCCTCGCGGGAGGAGATGGAGAGGTTGAGGAGGGTGGCGGCGGCGTTCTCCTGGAGGAGCTGGGACGGGGAGTAGAGGGTCTCGGCGAGCTAGGGGATGGTGTCGAAGTCGGCCATGATGAGGCGGCTGTCGGGGTCGTGCTTGGTGATCAGGCAGAGCTCGCAGAGGGATTCAGTCTGGGTCTGGTCCGACCAGGGCCGGTCCCGGGGTAAGCCCCGCAAGCCCTCAGGCAAGGGCAAAAAAAAATACTGTAAATCTGTATTTATATATATATATATATATATGTTTTCTAACAAAGTAATACCTCGAAGGCTGATATTGGTTTGTTGGCCAGTAGCGTGTGGATAAGTTCTAGGTGCCCGGGGTTCGATTCTTGCTCCCTACATTAGGGATTCTTTTTTACCTCGCGCTGAAAATTGATGATGTGGCCCAATCAGAAAATAACTCGCAATTGATGCTCCTGAAAATTAACAATTAATACTCCTGAAAATTAACTCCTTTTCCTTCTCTCTCTCTCTCTCTCTCTCTCTTTGTCCATGAAGTGAAATGGTATTTGTCTATGTATGCAAATATAAAAAATTGATGATGTGACCCAATTAGAAAATAACTCGCAATTGATGCTCCTGAAAATTAACAATTAATACTCCTGAAAATTAACTCCTTTTCCTTCTCTCTCTCTCTCTCTCTCTCTCTCTCTCTCTTTGCCCATGAAGTGAAATGGTATTTGTCTATGTATGCAAATATAAAAAATGTAAATGCATATCTATATTATTTTTACAAAGGACTCACAATAGTTATTTGCAATTTTGCATATATGTACATGCATTGCACAGATACCACTTTAAAAAACTTCAATGAAAAAATTAATCAATTTTTAAGTCAAATTTTTATTTTTCCAAGTTGGTTTGTAATGTTTCTCTTTTCATCTTATTATTAAATAATGAACAGTGATCAGAACAAAGAAAATAACTAAATGAAAACTAAAAATAAATGTAAACGCATTATAAACTTCTTTTGAATCAAATCATGCTAAATCATAAAGTACTATAACCAGGGGATCGGATTTAAAAAAAAAACCAAGGTTAAAGTTTTTTTTTATATAATTCAAATTAAAAGTACAATGTAATCTTGATTTTTTTGTTACTGTTTTTTGTTTTTTATTTTGTATGGCTTAATAGTGAATGGACTACCAAACTTAAGTTCGGGCTTGGGCAACCCAAACCTTGGGACCGGCCTTGGGTCCGACACCGAGCCCAGCTTCGACACCAGCGCCTTGGCCGTCCTCCATCTCACCTCCATTCTCTCTCTCTCTCTCTCTCTCTCTCTCTCTCTCTCTCTCTATATATATATATATATATATATATATATATATATATGATGAATTATATATTCATATTCTTGATCTTGCTGTATTGTATTGTGGGTTCGTTCAGGTGGAGTTGAAAGGAGGAAAACCGGGGTGTTTGTGTTTGACACTCTTTCTTTAGGGAAAGAAAAAATAGATCTGTATATAGTAATGGATAATGGATATGGCTTTTACGTTTACTTGTGGGGATGGGTATATGTCTCTGTATCCCAAAGAAGGTTTATAAAAAAATTCTCTCGTGTTCCTAATTTTCTGGCCTACCAAACAGAAGGTTCGTTCGTTCCGGGTGTGAAAAGGGTCGTGAAAGGATAAAAGAGGGGGAGATTTGCGGGAATTTTCAAAGATTTCAACCGAACTTGACTGCTTTTTTACTTCACTTTGTGTGTATTTTTATGCAATTTTGGACGTGGGTGGGCTCGGGTTGGGGAGAGAGGGAGACATATGTGATTACTTTATTTACTAGTTCGTGCTCCCATCACTACCTGTGTCACATATTTATGTGAGACTCATATACCTAGCGCCGCCCAAATTCGAACCCGAAATTCAGAAAGAAAACCAAATAAATAGTACTTGAGTTTGTGTGTATTTAATGTATGCAATTCTGGACGTAGGTGACCTTGGGAAGGGTGGGTGGGTGGGTGGGAGGGAGGGGAGGGGAGGCATATTATTAATTTATTGATTAGTTTGTGCAACGATCACTCCCTATCTCACTATTAATTTGGGATTTATATACCAAGCTCCACCCGAATCCGAACCCGAGATTTAGGTTGCGTTCTTTTGATCTTAAACTAGTTTTTTTTTTATTTTTTTAATTCAGTCTATTCTTCTAACTTAACTTATTTCTCATTTTTAAACTTAACTTATATTTCTAATTATTTTTGTGTGTGTTAGACAATTAAGTTTAAGTTTAGAAGATTGGATGAACTTAATTTATTTTCATTTAAGTTTTAAAAGGGGAGAAAAAATAAGTTAAGTTCAGAAGATAACCAGATAAACAATACCTCACAATTACTATATACTATTTTCCTTTTTATAAGAACTTCCTGAACTATTTGATCTCATGTAACAAAATGGATTGGTGGTGAGGGAATTGATATTCGCGCTCCAAGATTTACTGCAAGTGCTTCACCTTTTTGTTTTTACACTGTGATGTTGCTGGCAACATCACAGTGTAAAAATAAAATATACACTGATGTTGCCAGCAACATCTGTATAAAAACAAAAAGGTGGAGCGCCTGCAGTAAATCTTGAAGAACAAAAATCAGTTTCTGGTGATATCTGAACCTTTCACCAAATTAAAGAGCAGCACAAACTACAGCAACATGCTATCGGGTCAATTGTGCATAATACTTTATCAATTAAGCACCTATTTTTGGGTGTCGAGCGGATAACCACGTGGCGGTACCCGTCGGCGATTCCAATAGTTCAAATTTATTCCCTCTCTTTCTCCTCACCTGAACACTCGCTCTCCTCTTTTTCACTCTCTAAAATCTGAAAAGACCAAAACACGTCTGGACAGCGAGGATCATCGACGGGTACCATGTGCATGGTGCCTGCCCGGCACCCAGAAACTTCTCCTCATTAAGAGTTGGACAGCAGTTGGGGAGACTCATGACACAATTTTTTCCGAACGGTGAAGAAAAGTGTTTTTTTAATACTAATCTTCTTTGAAAAGAAAAAGATTAAAAGTGTTTTATTGTCTTGATCTCAGGTCCAATAACCAAGTGTTTTCTGTACACTTCAGTCGACTCTTCAAATGAATCAATCCAAATGAATTGTTATATTACTGTTTTTGTGTTTTCCTACCTTAACTACTCTTCATATATTTACCAAATCATTTTGTCCGTAGTATATCGATCATTTGATATTTTTAAAAATGCCAAATTTAAAAGAGTTAAAGAAATTTATGCATGGGACGAGTATTCAGTACTCAAAAAGAAAAAGAGAGGAGTTTAAATTCTTTTCACCCAGCGGTAGAAATAGTGGTTTTTTCGCCACAGCACTACCGTCTTTGTGGGTCCAGTACTCTGCGAACCTACAAGATTAACGGTTCATATTACAACAATAAATGCATGGTTGGGCCAACATTGATGGTGGCGGAAACTCCACGATTTACATCGCTGGTGGACAGTATTTAAACTCTAGTAAGTCCTTAAAATGCCTAAAATCGCTATAAATCTCTCGGTTTTGTGCATTGACATATCAATGTGACTCTCCTAAAATAGTGGGACACAACAACGTGCTCCTAATTGATTGAGACCAAAGTCGATTAATTTCCAAAGTATTTTGCGTGTATTTTATGATTTTCTCAGTGGCAAATTAAATCCAGAAGTGCATCTAAAAGAAATTATACAAATTTATTTTAGAATTAAAAGGCAAAAATATTGTTTAGGTGGACAATGATTCATGACCTCCGTCAAAGGTGAGGGACGAGTTGGTAAACTATAGTACCACCACCACCCAACAACCCCAGTTATTTAATTCGATTATTCCTTTCACATTATAAAAAATAGAGCAATGCAATAATTCTATTACGAGAGAGACTTTATTGTACCAGTACTATAATAGTAACATGTTAAGAAATCATTAGAGGTAATTTGATTGCGTTCGGAATCCGTAATGGGTGTTGTGACAGTTAGCTCCCTCCGCTTCTTTTCATGATTTCATCGACAAAACAAACATGACCCTATTTTAAATATCATTTCATGTGGCATACCGAGTCGCTCTATACACATGTAGTGCATTCGTACACTACGGATATCTTTCGTATATCAAGGACATAATTGGATAAATGAGCCTCTCATATTTCAAATTAAACCTCCACTAATGCATTGGCTACGTATAATATGACCCCAAATCATGAGATATTACCGAACATGCAATCGTGCCATGGTGCTGGTCAAGTCCTTGGTGCATGTTAAGTTGTTAACAGTGGCGGTGATCACTTTGGTCAGGTGTGCTCCGGCTAGGAGATTGATCTCTTCGGTGAAAAAAGCTCGTTGTGCTCCACGTGACGATGCTCAAGCAATAATTTTCCATTAGACGGATCATACGTGTAACCCGTGGAAAAATTATTTCATGGTTTTGGGGTATCGACATGTCTCAATTCTCTTTTTCACCAAACATTCTTGTAGTGAAGAAATGTATCAAGACACCTTGTGACGGTATCCAAAGACACTTCTGAATAGTTTCTCCAACCTTTGACCACTTCCGATCCACTGCAACAAATGAAAGTAAGAGAGAGAGAGAGAGAGGAAACTCGATCCGAGGGAGTGAATCATAGTAGCAGAAGAAAATGCAAGAGATTGCTAGCTCGTGACGTAGCACTCTTTTTTATGTGTGATCAGCGTGACATAGCACTCGTTCACAAAACTACAATAAAAGACACTTTTGACTAAATCTTCACTAGTAAAACGACAATTCACCACATCACAAAACGACAATTCACCACATCACAAATTTACCACATCACGACAACAAAATTTACCACATCACGAATTAAAATCACGACAACAAAAACAACGACGACGACGACACACTTTTAACTAAATTGATCTGATTAGGTCAGGTGCACGTCTCGCGGGAAACCCCGAGCCTGGAATTCGGGACGTCGAAGAGGACGCGGTGGTTCTGCTGCTGCATGTTGGCGATGACATTGAGCACGGAGTTGACGCCGTCGGAGGGGGAGGCGGCCATGGCCAGGCACGTGGTGCTGCCAGCCGTGCTGTGGATGAGGAAGTTGTCCGCCGGCAGCGTCACGTTCATCCCCGTGAACATCAGTGTGATCGTCGGAGGCACGATCGCCGTGTTGTAGCACGTGTCGAACCCGCCCAGCGAGGACACGGGCAGGTTCTTAGGGGTGACGCGCTTCCGGAACTCGTCTCGGACGGCTGTGTAGACGGGCTGGACTAGCCTGCTGAAAACGGTGCCTGCAGAGAGAAACAGAAGAACTGATTTCCCGGTTGTGATGAATCTTCCAATGGAAATTGTAATAATCCCATTGATTACTCGAACTATTTCGCTGGTCATATATCTAGATTCTTATTTTTTAAGTACTTATTTTTTATTTTACGAGATCATAAGTTATTTTTTCATAATACATTACCATTAATGAAAAAAATATTATATGAAATTTAGCTTCACTTGGAATACTGGATACTGTGTGTTTTCAAAATAGGACAGAAAACATTTTGCATTCGCAAAGGTCATTGTGCACATATTTATGTGCACCACCATATGCATATGAATGTGTTCGGACACTCGAAGCTATCATTATTTTGTAGGATTCAAATTTATTGGACGCTTCTAAACATAACTGTTGCTTGTGTCCGAATCAATATGTGCAAGTATGTGCACGCTCGTGGAAGCTAACATACCATATATCGAAATTGAAATTCTTTTATAACACAAAATGGAAATAGAAATGTTACCTGAGTCGAAAATGGTCCCTGCGCCGGTGGTCGGATTGAACGCGAGCGCACTCGGAGGGATGTCGACTATCTTCCGGCCGACCCTAACTCCGATCATGTTCACGTAGTAGAGTGACGATCTCCTGGGGTTCCTGAGAAGCTGAGTGTACTTGATCCTAATGGGCTGGCCATTGGGCCCAAGCCTGAGTGACCCAGAAAAGTTGGCAGACTTGAAGCTGGGCAGGCAGTAGGAGAATGTGGACTGGTAGAGGCTCTGGGTCTGGGACATCAGGGACAGCGGGCCGCGGCCCAGGCCCAAGAGACCCTGCGGCGGCACCGAGTTCCCGGTGGCTTTCTGGATGCATCCGAAGGTGTAGCCGGGCACGGCGTCGGTGGCGAGGGTTATGGTGTCTTGTGAGAGGTCCGCCGCCACGGTGGAGCCGCCGTAGGTCATGTTGAAGCTGCACGCGGTGGCTGTGCAAGTGGGGTTTGGTACCTGGAAAAGTTTTCGCCATCCATGAGCATGTTGAGCTAGCCTGACTTTCAGGGGTGTTTATTCGTCTACAGTATAAGATTTGGATGTACGCAAAAATAGTTCAAAAAATATTATATTAATTTTATTTTTAATGTAATTTAATAAAATTTTGAGTATAATTTTTTGCATTTAAGATTTCTCTTTTCGAGAAGAATAAATGATCTAAAAAAAATTTGACGCGGTAATAATACAAAGAAAATTGAATAGGCCATGTTTTCGGAAACAAAAAGCGGAAAAAATGTAGGCATTTTTATCATATCGTTCAAAAGAGTTAACAAGTTTTGGCATTTTACTAAGTTGTTTCAGGTAACTAACAAAATTGAATGGCCATGTTTTCAAAAGCAAAAAGCGGACAAAACGTAGGCATTTTGATCATATCGTTCAAAAAAGTTAACAAATTGTAGTATTTTACCAAGTTGTTTCCGCTAATTAACAACTTGTCAACATTTTTTTTTTACTATAGTAACTCACGAACTCTACTCACAAACTCATCTACAACTTATTACTCACAAACTCATCTACAACTTATTCACTACCGAGACCAACTTGACATTTATCAACAAATTATTTACTACCGAAAACACCTAACAAATTAATTATAACAAATTCATTCTCAAAACTTATTCACCACCTAAAACGCCCCTTGAAGAATAGAAATAATCAAACTGGATTTATTATCAAGTGATGAATCGGATGATTCTCCGTTTCGATTTCTTAGAAAATAAACTTTTAGAAAAGAAAAACAAATTTAAGCTTAAAAATTATGTATTTACGTAAATAATTTTTCGAGTAATATGGATCTTATTTGATAGATTTCATTAAGATATTTTAAACGGTGCAAAAAAAAAATGAAAATTTATTTTTTATTTTCATTAAATTTAAACTTGAAATTTTTTAAAAATAAAAATTTAAAAAGAAAGCGGAATGGCTTTAAGAAAGAAGATTTAAAAAAAAAAGGGTAACGGCACCGGAGCGTGTTACCGACACTTGGTTGCACGGGTCGTTTCAAACACGTTCAACGGCCAAGGGCTGCACTGGGCCCACACCACAATCACGGGTATTCATTTTGGTTTTGGTCCTTTTTCTTTCGTAAATCATTGTTTTGGGTCCTTTTCTGATTTTGGCTCTTCTGTGGGGCTTTCCTTGGAGATTGGACCAAAAGTTAAAAACTACTACAGCCCTTTGTGGGAATTTTTTTTGAAAAACCAACTTGTGACTTCTGTACACTTTTTAATGAGTCCCACGAGAATGTACAGTAAAAAAAAAATGTTCAGATATTACGTGTCGGTGTCCCTAGAGTCTTGATAATAGTCTAATGAGTGCATAACAGCATTATTCATTTCTCTCAAAGAAGTGGGGTAAGCCGCACCAGTAAATCACACTTTTATAAGAGTACCCAACCGGCAATGACTTCTAACGTTCCCATACTAGTAGGGTTAGGTTATCACGGCAGATCAATCTCGTTCTATCGATTTGAACCCGAGACCTCACACACTGACACTTATTAAAGTACCCTCTTAAGACGGCTTCAACTATAGCTCTGGGTCATGCACATTTTCCATTCACCAATTTAACTTTTGTTACTGTTGAACAGTAAAATCAGCTAATTAAGACGAAATATTTTCTAATGCATATATTAACAGGTATATATATATGTCCAGAATCCGAAAAAAATTTCAGTGCCGAGCGGATACCACGTGGTGCTCGCTCGGTCATCCCAGCCGTCCAGTACGTGTATGGACAACTCAAATTTGAAGAGAGAAGAGAAGAGAGAGAGTGTTATGATGAGAGGAGAGAGTATTTTAATCAGAGCCGTCCAAAAATGCATCGGACGGCTCCGGTGCGCCGAGCGGGTGTCACGTCGACAATACCCGCTCGGCACTGAAAAATTCCTCCGGCAATCCACATATACAGTTATACACTACACAAACACATAAATGTATCAATACATGCAGCAATATTCTTCTTTTAAGATAAACTTTTTTCCTCCTCCACCAACCATACGTTACGCGAGTCCGTGACTGAAAATGCAGCTTTTGAAATAGGATAACGTGACAGACACCTCTCTCACGTCCCTCGTGTCGTTTCCATTCCCTCAAGTGAAGTGACCCCCATACCAAAATAGTATTTTTATCAATTCTTGTGCATTTTCGGCCGTTGAAAAACGTAAAAATCTCTTAAGAAAAATCATACATTATCAAACAATCGAAAAATGTACCGAAACAGGAGTACAAAAATGTATGAAATGTATGACTAGTTCATACAAACAAACGTACCTGCTTGCACTGAGCATCTTGGCAACCAAGTGGCTTGTAACTGGTGGACTTGCCCGAAGAGAACGAGGTGGACGACGGGCACCCTACGCACCCGCTGCACGGGACCCAGGCCGCGTCATTGCCCGTGTCCACGGCCATGAGGAACGTCTGGGCCGGGGTACCGATCTTGGCCCTGACCACGTACGTGGCGCTCTGCACGATCTGGCGGCCCGAGGCTATCGGCACCACCGACTTTCTGCCGATGGCGGCGAGGCTGGAGAGGTACTGGAGGCGGTCCTGGTCTTGGGACTGGATTTGGAGGATGGAGTCTTGCCATGAGGTGGGTTGTTGCTGGGGTGGGGGCTTGAACGGGGAGCAGGGGCTGGAGACGTGGAAGACTTGGAGGGTGGAGGAGTGGTCCGGGGCGGTGCAGGGGGAGGAGGATGGGGTGAGGGAGTGGGAGGGAGGAGAGAGAGAGAGGAGGGAGAGGAGAGAGAGGAGGAGGGGGAGGAGGGAGGTGGACATGACTGTGGAGTACTGGAGTGAGCTTGGGGTTTTGGTGGTTTATGGGAATGAGGTGATTAGGGGTGTGTGTAATTGATGTATATATATACTTGGAAGTGCATCATGTGAGGACCGTACTGCCAAGTCCATGCGTATGGGACCATCTGTAGGGTTCGATTAGGGTGTGATTTAGTGGGTGAATGTTATCCATTTTGAGAAAATTTGTGGTGCCGGTAGGGTACCACATGCATAATATCCCGTTGAAAATCCGAATAGTCCGAACGTATTTTGAACGATGTAGATTTTAGAGAGAGAAACAGAGGAGAGAGATTGGTGGCCTGATGGGGGATCGAGGGGGGAGAAGAGATGGGAATAAATCTGGGCCATTCAAAACAAGTTTGAACAGTCTGAATCACTGATGAGTACTGCCATGTGGTATCTGTTCGGCAACCAAAAACTTCTCATCTATTTTGTCTTAAGTTAACATCAAACTCTACATTGACATCAGAAGTGTTCAATTTTAAAAGTTTTATTTTCAAAGATATTTTCGAATAAAATCAACTAAATCTCACATTGATAAGTATTTTTGATTGAACAACTCTTAAGGGTATGTTTGGTTGGATGGAATCAATGTTAGAATGGAATAGTCATTTTAATGACTTACTTATGAACTAGTCTACTGGCACAACAATTTTAAGGGGGCTTTTGAAATTTTTTTTAAAACATAATGAACGGCTCGGATCACTTGTGTGGGACCCGTAGTGGGCCCCACATAAAAATCTGTGCACAAATTGCTATGCCAGTAGACTTTTTGCTTACTTATTCCAATGTTTGGTTCACCAATGAATAATGAAATGATGATTCAAAATGAAATTACTATTTACCTTAGTAAAGGAATTAGCATTCTATTAAAAAACTAAGGAATTGTTATTCCATTTCTTTATCACACCAAAATTATTAATGTCACTCCAACATTCACTATTGCCACACCAGAAATTACTATTGTCACTCCAAAAATTGCTATTGTCACATTATTCTATCGGAGATGAGAATGATTAATCCTAACCACAACTAAACATGAGAATGGGAATGATTATTCCATTCTCAATTCCTCCGATTCTATTCTATTCTTATTGACATTCTATTCCATCCAACCAAACGCACTCTTATTATGGTTCAAAATTTTAGTCAGTTAATTTCATAAATAAGAATTGAATGCTTGAATCTCATTGAGTTGGAGTAAATTTTTTTTGGGTTAAAATATATTGAAAATGCGAGACTTAGCCAAAAATTCCTCATATTTACAGTTTTTGTTCTCAAAGACAAACATCTTTTGCAATCAAACATAATGGCAAATGTGCTCTATGAAAGTGCCTAAAACCCTAGATTACCCTATGAAAATGCCTAAATTACTAAAACCCTATGAAAGTACCTAAACATGTTTTGATCTTGTGGCTAAAAAACTATTTTGCTGGCATCATTCCTCTAAATGAAAACCAATTTTCAGTACTAATTTTCCCATTGAAAAAAATCAAGCCTATCCCATGAATAATTCAAGACAAGTTCTATGTGGATTGGGCTCCATAGAAAAAATGATTATCGTTTGGGTATACATCAATGTCTACTCAACTTAAAATAATGGGTTAGGCACGAAAGCTCTAATTATAAAGAACTTTTAATTAGATTAGACTAATGTAGGCCTTTTTCTCTCGAAACAAGCGGCAAAAATCTTCTCATCAAAGCATGTCCGACTAAAGGTGAGCTCATATATATCATTGCCGACTGCACAGTACAATAATTGTGATAAAATTAGGAGTACTCGAGAGATGAAGACCATACCGGAAGTGGTGTTTGTCTATTGGGTGGGGGTGAAAATAATGGTTAGACTTTTGGAGTTTGTGGGTAGGTGTAGTTTGCTAGACAGACTGTATTCCATTTGCTTTGCATTTTTAGTGAGAGATCATTCGTTGGATTAGAGTTAGCGCTCTCGTGCCTAGCTATATATGTCCCCCTTCACTGGAATCCGGCCGTCTGTTTTATCAATCAAAGTTTAATTTTTGATATAGCTATTGATGCCCGATCAAATTAATTTTTCTGCGGGAATACATTAGTTTGTGGACCCTAAAAGATAAATGGTTCAGATTATCGTGGTGAATACTCGATAGGGCCCACAATGCAGAACACTTTTGCAAAGGTTCCCACCACTGGACAAAAGTGCACAGATTTTTTTGTGGGGCTCACCACGGGTTCCACACAAATGATCCGAGCCGTTCATTAAATGTAAAACATCTTTTCAAGGGTTCTTCGTTGAAAAATAAGTTCAATCCGATACCTATATGTTCTCAATCCAATCATCTAACTTTTCATTGATATTTCAAAATAATGAAAAGTTAAATGATTGGATTGAGCACCTATAAATATCGGATTGAGCTAGTTTTTCATAAGACCCTTGAAAAAGTGTTTTACATTTAATGAATGGCTCGGATTATTTATGTGAGACTCGTGGTGGCCCCACAAATCTGTGCACAACATAAAATGTCTGTGTAGACAAAATAAAATGTCTGTGTGGACAGACTTTCTGTATGTTGGTAATTAACACTCTTTTATGGAATTTCTCTTGATTTCTTCCGTGTGTTGTTTGTACGACACGCTGTGATAATTGGAATGTGGTAAATTTAATACATGCTAAACAACAAGCCGGGATTACATTGCACATCCCGAAAAATTCTCGCCATCTTTTTTTTAAAACAAAGTTTCCGGGGTCCTAAGGTTAGCTATTAGACAAATCTCCAGCGACTTTAAAGGAGTTGGCACCTCAAATGTAACAAATGTGAAGTTTTAACGAACTTCAGAAAAAATTAATTCAAGCTTGAAAAATTTAAGTAACAACTTGATCATGAAATAACTTAATGATTTAATACGGGGTTCAACCCAAAAAAGCTTGGTTCATTTATTGACCATGCCCCTAATTGCTGTGTGTATTCAGTATTAATAATGCACATTGGCAGCAAGCAACACGAATAGAAAGTTCTGTTCGGTTCGGATTTTGAATTTTTTTTTTAAAATAACAAGTGAAGAGAGATAGATAAAGAAGATTTATTTGGAGACGGTGCCCATTGAATTTTGTCATGACTTCATGTACACTGAGAGATCACATGCGTGCATGTCTCATCACTATCACATGCAACAATTTTACTACTAAAAACAAGTTAAAAAGTTAAAACCTTGTCCATAAGTTACAGGCCATCAGTTTACCGACTGTAGCAAAGATATCTGGCAAACAACTGTAAAAATTATCAATTCTATTACTCTTTTTTTCAATTTTTTTTTTCTGAGAAACAAAGTACTCTGTGCGTTCCGCTGTCCCCCTCAAAAATAAGTATTTATTTACAATTTACAATTTTCAACCTTAAAAATAATAAATTTACTAAAATTAAAAAGGGAATTGGCGCATAAACTCTTTTTTTTGTCCTTATTAATGTGAATTTACCTTTTTACCCTTTCATAAGTTCACTTTTTTACACATTAAGGGGCAATAGAGTAAATTCACACCAAAAAAAGACAAAAAAGGAGCGTATGTGGTAAAAAGAGGAGTGTAGAAGTCAATTTCCAATTAAAAAATATACAATATGAATCTTATTTGATAGATTTCAATGAAATCTATTAAATTCTGCAAAAAGATATTTTTTTCATGAACTTATTATTTTTAAGTTCCAAAATAAGTAATTATTTTTTAAGTACTTATTTGAGAATATTAATTTGTTATAGAATGAACAAATCCAATTTTTACGCAATTAGTAGGATTTAATGGGTCAATCTCAGTTATACTTTAATAGAAATGATATATTTGTGTGTCTCGTGCTCGTACTTTGTGTTCTACCGTGTGCGAGCTTATGCAAATTAATTGACAGCCCAATCCTACCACTTTAGCTTCGTGCCTTGTCGTGCCATTACATACAGTGTCGTACTTACTTCTAAACGTGTTGTGTCAGTATTGACCCAGCGCAATTCACACCACTACTTTAGGTTTTGATACTTTGAAGAGAATGACTGAGATTCGAGAACAAGCAAATCTAGAAACCAAATACTGAATTATAGACAAATCACACACACACACACACTCTCTCTCTCTCTCTCTCTCTCTCTCTCTCTCTCTCTCTCTCTCTCTCTCTCTCTCTCTCTCTCTCTCATCATGGTAGAAGTGACTCCAATTGAAAGAAGAAGTGTGAAGTCCACAGATTACTTTATGTGAGTGGCATTCATAATAAGATCGTGATGTGATTATTGAAATAGTGAAGGTAACAGTAAAGCAGATTCCATCACTTTTTTATGGCCACAGCTAATAATTAGAGGAGTCGTTCTTTTTTCTTTTCTTTTTTTCGCCGAAGGGGTGAAAAAGGGGTTTGAATATCACATGACAGTACTCTTGTGCATAATTTTTTCAATCGCGGGAGGGAATAATTAAACACAGGATATATACTTACAGATGTACTCAATATTATACTACAAGACTAGAAAAATGGACCAGACACCTAGTGCAGTCAAGCTCAGCTCTGATGTATGCATACAGAGAGTCGGTAGCCATACCAGCTATCCTCTGCTGTTGCTGGCTGGTCTTTTTGGTCCATAGATACCTACTGCCATACAAAGAGGCACAGTACAGTACTTGAGACAACTGGAGACTGGAGTACGTACGTATCTACATACATACATGTGGTGTGGTTTCAGTGTACTGTTGTGAAAAGGGACAACGATTTCAAAAGGATTTGGATTCTTTAAGCGGTCCCTCTTCACGCTTCGCGATGCAGTACTATCGGAGCTATGGTAGATTCTATGCGAGTTTACGTATGATTACTGTCGTTCATTTTTTAGATGTCGTTCAATAACACCTTTACGCCAATCTTGTCATCAAAAAGATCTAAATGGGTAACTTGTATTGAATCGGGATTCTGAATGTGTTGCGACTATGTATTTGTTGATATTCGATTAATGTGAGCTTTTACGTAATTGATGTTCTCGAAGAGATATACGATTGAACTGTAACGATCGCCAAAGTGAATCCAACAAAAGGCTGGTACTTAATTGCCTCCAACCGAAAAGTAAAGTGATGGGAAATGATCCTCTCGGCCCTCGGGTAAGAGAGTCTTTGATCCCAAAGTTTGGTTCCGAGAATCACTCCTTACTCAAAATGTGTGTTTGCGATTTAGACTTTAAAGTGAGCTTAAATGAGCTTCACTGCATTTGAGAGTCTTCGGGGGAAAACGATTGGACACGTGAGGAGAGAGAGTGTGTCTGGCCAATTATTACATAATCGAGAGTACCATATTGCGTTGCCACGTGGTACTACCGCAAATAAAATATTTCCACCATACAATTTGGATTACTTTAACAAAAGCGCGTACTAATGTTTTAACCGTATAATTTGTTTCTACGTCAACAATCAGAAGTACCATGCAGGTAACGCCATGTCGTACGTTTCCGAAAATGCTGAATAATTACTCCCAAGTTTGTAAGATACTCCAAGAAAGTACCGAAGCATAAGTCATGCGGGTT
Source organism: Rhododendron simsii (assembly GCA_014282245.1). NCBI lineage: Eukaryota > Viridiplantae > Streptophyta > Magnoliopsida > Ericales > Ericaceae > Rhododendron > Rhododendron simsii. The sequence goes on along the minus strand of CM024959.1, from coordinate 7,310,967 downwards.
CAGGAAAGGTCCGTCGCTCACACAGAGAGAGAGAGAGAGAGAAGGGGGGGGAGGGGGGGGGGGGGGGGGAGGGGGCGCTGTCTATTACTCCACTGGACAATGCGATCCACTGAAGCCCCATCATTTGCAATTGGAATTTAGACTATTGTCCAACGTCGGTCGGTGGGACTTAATTCCCAGTAACGTAAGCTTGTGAGTAGGGCTATAAACGAACCGAGCAGCTTGCGAGCTCAGCTTATTTACTGAATGAGCCTGTGGAGCTCGGCTCATTCGACAAAAACTCGGTTTATTAAGAGAGACTCGACTCGATTCAAGAGGTTCATTTAATAAATGACTAAGCTCGAGCTCACCGAGGCTCGATTCGACTCGTTTACATCCCTACTTGTGAGGGAGGGGCCAAGGCATCATATACTCACTAGGGCTGGTGATGGGATTCATGGGAATTGTAATTTCAGCCTCTAGGCTTGCCTCTCGCCCACGCCAACGCTGTCTGGCTTGCACTACACAAACTGTGTGAAATGGTCCACCATGTGACCATCTTATCCCAAATCCATGGATACCCGAATCGATCTGTACTAATTGGGTAGTTTTCATCCAATCTTTAACTGCGGGTTTCGACTTCTATATTAGATTGGGAAAATGGCATAGATTTCGGTTTGTGTTCGATTTTATACCATACCAACACTGTTAGCCTGAGCCTCTTGCCTAGGCTAACGTTGGCTGGCTTGCACTACGGAAGGGGAAAAAAGTGGAACAGTCCAGCATATACGGGGACACATGGCCGACTCTGGGCTAAGGCCCATGCGGCGCAAGCCTTAAGCCTCAAAAAATGTCCAAAAACTAGGGTCTCTACTTATTTTTAGTACCTAGTATATATGTGTTGTTATAGGACCTATTTTTAACCCATGAATTTGTTTTACATAAGGCCCAATGACCTAGTAAAAATGGAACGGAGGAAAAACCAAAAGCGAGAATAAAGTTGGATCACGGGACGTCGAGATCGCTAATTTCTGGAAAAATTATTCAATGCGGTGAATGCATCATTAACACGGATGCATATTTTTTCCTTAAACGATAATTCTCATTGCAAGCAAACCTAACGAACTGATGAAGAAGGAATTACACGTTAAGTGATAGGATATTAAGAACCTCATTTTTGAGGATGTCTTAGACCTCCGAAATCTCAGAGCCGGCTTTGACGGGACACACGAATCCCAAAACTTATCCCCAAAACAAAATAAATATATTCAGAAAAAGACAAGAAAATCCCCTCAACGACTCCATGCTCCAGACCCATGTTAGTATGTTTCTGGGCCTTTTTGTCCATGTGGTAGACACTGGTCGTAGGTAGTCTCAGAGGTTAAATTTCCTACCAAACCGGCCCCCCTTTAATGGGCCTTTTTTTCTTGTACACGTTTGTTTGGTCTTGTCCCCCATTATCCCAATTCCCAATCTTTATTCTTCAGCTCTCACCCTACAGGGATAGTACTAATAAATAAGCCAATATTAGCAAACTAAGCATCTCGGGGGACTAGGAACATGATTCCGGGTCCCTGTAGCGACCTCAAGTCACTGCAACCTATAATGTGCATCCGAGCCGTCTATCTCGGCAATCAATGGTTCAAGTTTGTTTGTTAACTCTTACCGGTGAGAGTACTTCAGCGATTTTGCACTATCGATTGTGAAAATGAACGGCCCGGATGGCGCACTACGAAGTGCAGTGACTTGAGGTCGCTACAGAGACCCCGAATACCCGGGAACATCTACGGGATTCAAGTCTCTAAAGTCTAGACTTGAGTTTCAACCAAAGGAAAAAATCCATTGGATTTGAGCTCTGAAGCCCCAAGAAGTCTCTCCTAAACCATCAATTAGAAGTTTCATCAATCTCTATGGAATCACTGAATAGCTTCTCTTGTTGGGGGGACCATGATCCTTGTGCCTTGCAGTCTAGCGCACAGAAAGAGTTCTTTCCAGGCGCATGGATCTATGCTTTCAAGGATTGTTTTGGGCAGACGCTAAAACAAGGCTTGTATGTGGGCTCCAATCTAAAGCTCCATCTGTGGTCAGGTCCACTTCCAACATTATCATCAGTACAAGTAATTTTTGGAGGTATTCCATGGCGAAATTTCCACGCATGCAATTACAAATGTATCTTAAGAAGCACGGCACGGCACGTCTAAAGGCGGAGTAACATGCTTGGTAGCATGTCTTATGTCGAACACCGACACTAAATGACACGTCTGAAGGGAGAGTAACATGTTACTAGACGACATTCATGAGAGAGAGAGATTTTGCAGGCCCGAGAACCTCTGTGCCGAAAAATGGTGTGCCCATGTGCCGAGTGCATTTACAGCCGTTGGATCACACAAAATTTTTACTAAACGTGAAAAAAACGCACATAATCTAACGGCCCAAATGCACTCGGCACAGGAGCACACCAATTTTTTGGAACAGAGGATCTCCCACCACTTTTGCAATCCTTCACAACCTATATTTTCAGTGAATCATAAAAGAAGCAACAATTTCTTAGCTCAAAATGGATATCTCACAACAAATTCAATCAATGAATCGAAGGACGCTGCTAAAGCTCTAGTTACACGTCGGAACATTTCTTCCTTTCTTCCTGTTTAAAGTACATGTCAGAACAGTTCTTCCTGTTTAAAATGTCTTTTGGATCGCAGAATCGATCCTACATATAAATACCTCCATGTATGAGCATATACGTACACTGGCCCGAAGCTAAACCTCTATATGAGTAAATGCCAAAGGATATCAGTTGCATGGCCTGGTTAAAACATTTTGAGGGACACGAAGGTGCCCAAATACTTTATTTTGGCAGCAATTTTTCCAAGACAACAAGCTCATCATCTCATTATCAAGAGTAATAATAATACAAGTCAAATGTAGGAGTACTATTCTATATAGGAACACTTTATGATAACGAATTCGAATGATCAGAAAAGCCCCAGTTGCTCAATGTTTACGTATCTCCCCCCGATAGACCCTTGTCTTGTACAAAAATATAATCTCAGTTACCATCTATATATTCTATCTGTAAGTACAAACATCAAACCTGACCTTTGTGTCCTTGAACCTCTCTACAAAACTATAGACGTCAGGGACTCAGGATCTTCATTTTCCCAGAAAAAATTATTCACGATCCCTTCAACCATAGGAAGCTGCTGTCACTCTGTGTCCCAACCGGGAATGTTAGCAGTAGCTTCATTCACCATCTTTACAAGAGTGACCTACCAAGAAGACGAGTAAATAAATTACAACGTGAAAAAGTAAAGAGCGAGAAAATTTTACTTTCAGTTAAAGACAGAACTAGTATCCAGAATAGAAAACAGAAAACATGACGGTGGATGTTAAAAAACTATTAAGATGGGCATTATGATTAGATGAAGTTTTAAGTATATGTCGGAAATCAATTTAGCATATCGTTAGTTCCACGATTCTAATACAGGTTTATACAGTTACTCAACCCAACATCCCAACCCAAACGTTTCTAGTTACATATCACCCAGAAAGGAGGCATCATGCACCAGTAATCAAGTGAGTTCAGCTAAATACAGAAATTAAGATAAAATGATTTAGCATGTTGGGCAGTCCTTAAATTTACCGTGTGGTGCCAACAAACAGGTTATTCAGCAACCGTAGTCAAGCTAAGACAAAATCTTATTATCTACCTGTGCCACATATATAGAATATAAAAAGCCCAAAAATATAGGGGGAAACTAGTTACATTAATAAAAACCTACAAGCTTCAAAATTTGGTTATTTTGGATCAGAAACCTGATATAGTAATCACAAAATAACGTAAAATAGTAACCTTTTGAAGCCCAAAGAGAAGAATGAGTATATTCTTCCCCTACTTATTACAAAGGGTTATAAAAATAACTTTAAGAAAAGAATTCATAGAATAAAGCACTCCCACTAGGAAGTGACCTCTAAATATTCCTATTATATTCAACTCTGTATCTTTCAATCAACAACCCCATGTATTTCGTGTTACGGCATCTCATCCAACCTTTCCCCAAAGAGAAGAATGAGTATATTCTTCCCCCACATATTACAAAGGGTTATAGAATCTCTTTAAGAAAAGAATTCATATAATAAAGCACCCAGACCACAAATTTAAATATCCTCCACTAGGAAGTGACCTCTAAACATCCCTGTTGTATTCAAGTCTCTAACTTTACATCAACAACCCCATGTATCTCGTGTTACGAATCTCATCCAACCATAGGGGGGTAACACTTGCCTCTAAGCAGTATACAGATGAGAAGAAGGATTTATAGTGTATCCTGGCAGAATAACAGATCTGAAGACCTATGTCAATGAGAATTTAGTTAGTGTTGGACCCGAAATTATAGTGTGTATAATGCCTCCAAATATTAATTGAAGAACTTGTGCACTTTAAATATTAATGTCTCCATTTGTCTTCTTTTGAGTAAATGAAAGACAATCTTCCGTTCACAGTACCCCATTCTAATCCAACTACCAATTTGTTAGCCAAAGCAATGCTACCCATTGTACAACATATCTGTGTTGATAAAGCTGCTTCCGACTTGTGCCCATCCCACAAGCATCCACATTTCCAATCACTTCTTCCTCTGTGTCGTATTACATATCTCACTGTAGCAACTTATTATAAGCCTCAATGGCAAACTCTGGAGGAGCAACACCAAGCGTACAAAGTCCAAAAGTTCCATGCCATGCTCCAGCAAAAACAATCACCGGTAATGGACATATAATAGTTCTTATTCAGTACTTCTCAATAAAATTAACGCAGATTATATTAACGTCCTCATAAGACTCCTGACAGAAAGTTTTCCACACAATCGGAGAGGAAAAAGAAGAAACTGATACAAGAAATGTGAGCTTAATAAACAACAAATTCTAGTTGTATATTAGACATATATTGGTCAGAGACTCAGAAACACATATATTACTACGATATTTGCAGACAAAAAGTCTGAGTACGCACATCCTCTCGTTTATACAATATTTACAGCGTAAATATGTAAACCATGAACTCAGACAGTCATCTGAAACAAAAATCATTTGCAAGGTAAGGCCCACGAAAAGAGTAATATGAAAAGTAACTAGACTCATGCTTCTGCGTGGAAAATCCTTAAGTGGAAGCTGTGCTATAGACATACCACACTTTCAGGAACCCCTGGAGGGGGTAATGGGAGATTTCTTGGTGGAGGTCCACGGAGATGTGATCTCTTGTCAAATCGCCACTCTCCAATTTTTCCATATGTAAGCTCACCCTGATCATTAAGACGTTTTAGTACAAGTCAAATAAGGACACAGGCTGAGTATTGCCCAAAGATAGAGAGGAAGCAGCCAGATGACTTCGTAACAAAATGAATAGGAAGGAACAAAAAAAGGACCTTACCTTCATGTTGTAGTCACATCCATATGTGTAATGGATGATAAACTTTTTCCCAGTTTCTAAATCCCATGGAGGCTGAAAAATCAAAATAGCAAGAACCTTAAAGAAATTTTTTGACGTGCCCATGAAACTGCTAGCCTATATATAGATCCTTCGATTCCACAAAACCCCAAAAACCTACTTCAACAACAAGAGAGCTTAAAGTGCAGAATAGAAAACCTGTAGCATAAAGTCTTTCCGAAGTATATGCTGCACACCATGTAAAGCTGAGGCCACTGCATAGGCATACCTTAGTCCACAAAAGGAAGATAGAAATGTCAAAAAAAGAAGTCGGTATTCGTAAACCCAAAATATCAACTCAACAGCATTAAAAGAAGCATAATTTCCCTAAGTCCGCTCACATTTCTAGCACCCATCCAAAAGCTTTATCAGTCTCTGGGTCATCTTTCATTCTCAAAGAAACATTCATCCATGTTGGCGCAATCTTCTCCAGCGTATCCTGGGCATTTTATGAAAAGAAAGATAAGAATGGCAACAGAAGCCGAAAAAACTAACATGCAACCATAAGATTTAATAAGAAGTTAGGATGAATTTTAAATGGTAATGACTTGTCATACTAATTAGCGGCAACAGATTTTACCTTCTTTATAATAACAGGAGAATTCCCTATTGGATCAACATTTGTTACTGGGCCATTTTCCTCAGGGAAAAACTTCCTTATAATCTTCTCATTGTCTGTGGGCTTGATGTAGAAAAATGGAAAGCCAGCAGGAAGACCTCCGTGTGCCAAATTAGGTAGTGGATTTACAAATATGTGATCAGGCTCTGCCATCAATATGTATCTAAACCAGTGGCAGAGAAGACAGGTTTTAGTACTATGTGTAAGGTTTAACTCAAATCATCAGTAAAAGGAAACTCACTCTTCCTCAATTGTAGCTTTTTCCAGCCATTGCACGAAGGCCCAGGGTCTATTTAAAACAATATAACCCTGGATTACAGCATTTCAAATACCATTTTAGAACCAAATAGTTGTAAAATCGGAGTGACGTTAATAGTATCCACATACTTGATAATAAAGAAAAGGGAGGAAAAGAAGGGGAGAGAAAGATACATCTACAGCTATTCCAACTTTTATGGTAGCGGAAGCAGGCTATCTGGAAGCAAGGATTACAGTTCTGATTTCTATTAAAATCTTATCCTTCTTGTAGAAATTTGTAAAAAGAAAGTTACTAGAAATTTTAGGAAAACCTTAACAGAAATAGGTGACATTTAAGCTTTGCATTTGATTTCAGTCCTTGGAAGGGAAAGCAGATGGAACTCCTGGAAGCTTAACAGCATCCACATAATCAGAGAAAGTATTTGAAAGGTAAAATACACATATTCTCCCATTTTTCAACTTTTCTAAATCGAAATTCTAGACTAAAGGAGCCAAAAATGAGAAGTAACCACCCCTTTCAACAGCTCGAAAATTATCTACCTCCTTTTAGTAGAACCCAAAAAACTGGACTAGAATGCATATCATCCTGGTTTTGCTGTTTTGGTACAACAGACGAGTTCGAGAATCTGCTATGCCACAGCCATATGTTCTAAAATGTGGTAGGATTCAGGCTGACCTTTAATAATTGCACCATTGGAACTAAAGGTACTTTTAGACGCGAGGGCAAACATATCACAACTTGATGCAGGACAAAAACTCTATTAATTCCAAAAGCAACCCTTTTTATTACTCTGTCCTGCCAATACTCTATTCTTTTTGATTTTAGTTCATTTTCATTCTTTTCACTACATTATCCTTGTACAAAAACCATCAAGGAAGATTGCTCTGGAGCGAAAGGGTACCATGTCTGGCAACATGCTTTCCAAATCTACATCGATAAGGTGTTAGCCATTTCTGGAAACACTGTGCAAGAGTTCTCGGACTGTAGGACACCGTGTTTTTACACCCCTAAAATATGTAGAATGCTGCTTCCCTCTAACGAAAGGATAAAGCATGAACTTTCCCTTAATGCTTCGCACAGTGAATTTCCTGATAAATCTCTCCGTAGAATTCTATTAAAGCATGAACTTTTCCCTTAATGCTTCGCACAGTGAATTTCCCGATATATCTCTTCGTAGAATTCTATCAAAATGTCGTGTAAGCATTTTCTGAACTCTAAATTGGTCATAATGCATAAACCTAACGCTTCTCCGACCAACAATTCAACAAAAGGGATGAATCTGTCGACATCCAAGATGCCTCAATAATAAGATGAGGCAATCATTCATTACAATTTACATTATGAAGGTTCTGCTTGGCCAAAAGCTAGTGCCAAGATTCTCTAAAGAACAATACCAGAAAAGCAAACTAGAGTTACAAGAAACAGAAAAGGAAATAATGGAGGATCACTCACCCGATCCAGACCTGCTGGCAGAGGATCAACAACGAAAGTAGGAATCTCATCCATTAAGTTGTCAGGATTTCCTGAATGCAGAATCCGAGTGAATCCTCCCATCTCTGATCCAGGCAACTCCTTCTTTTTCTTATACCAGTAGTACATTATGCGACACTGCCATTTGCTATAGGGAGCATCAGTTGCGGTTAAGGCAACATGGAATGGCAACTTAGCATTCTTTGGCCTCTTTACATTGTCCGGCATCTCAATAATGGGATCCGACAATGATTGACTTTCCAAGTCCTCGCGGGACCACTTCCCTGGACTAGCTGTTCTATTGTGAATTATCATGGTTACCAAGTTATATGTCGCAATGAAAAACCCAAGAGCCAAAAGAATCAGAAACACTGGCGATGCCCGCCCCATGTTCTTCTTTCCTATCATAATTGGTTATTATGAAATGGAACTCAAATTCTCAAACAATCAGACCAAATTAATTCTCCGATTGAAAGAAGTAAACAAACCACGAACATGTAAAGCCCATCAAACTACTCCAATCTGGCAGTACAAGGAAACTGCGGTACCCATTGTAGAAACTGAACTTGAATGATCTGAATTTGAATTAGCTTTTCAGCAGAAAGCAACAAGAATTCAAGATCTTAAAAAAATCTGCGTTAAAAACACGATCAAAGGTTCAATGCAGTGCAGATGAATACATCTGGAAGAACATATAGCTGATTGTAATTCACATAAAAACGAACATCCCATAACTCCATGAGAACTAGAACAACATATAGCTCCCTATAAACTGTGTAACGAAAACCAAAAGGAAGCTCAACTAACTAATTAAACCCACAGAACACTTGACTCCTCGACTCCACTTGCTCAAGAGTCAAGACGCAAATGCTAAACATTATTTGTGTGGTGCAAAGTTTTCCAAGAGATACACCACTAAAATGCAATTTGACAAATTCTAGCAGGTCATATGAACAGAAAGAAGTCACCATATAAAATCATATCAACCCTCAGATTTTCAATTAGTCAATAGACTCAGGGTGCGTTTCCGCTAAACTAAAATGGACCACTAGGAAATGGCAATAGTCATGTTGATTCTGCTAAACAATTTTAGTTGATGCATATGAGTATAATGACCTACCTGGAAATTTGTGAAAACGTGAGCTTTAATCCATTTAATTTAACTGAAATGCACCCTCAGTACCAAAGATAAATGTGAAACAAAACATGGTCAACTGCTTTAATCAAGAACAGATATCCAAAACAGAAGAACCCATCACACTCCTCCAATTCAGCAGCGAAAACTATGACAGGTAAAGGTCCAACCTTACTTCAGAGTAAAGCATACGAAAAGTCAATGAGAAGCAGATCAATCAAGGCAAATTTGGTTTCACACCAGATCAATATACCCCCCAAAAAAATCATAATTCAGATAGAAAATCGCCAAAAATAACTCCTTTGGACAATTCCAAGAAAATAAACGGAAAACCAATTGTGGGTTTTACCCAACAAGGAAAAATAAGTCAATAAACAGGGGATTTCGAAGCGAATATACCTGCAATCGCCAAATGGGTTGCCCAGAAATCTTCAGTGGGAGAGAAGGGACAAAGACGGAGTCAAATTGGTAGAAGGGACAAGAAATAAGTGTGTAGGACGTGACAAGCCGAAAAAGTGGAGACAGTTTAAAAAGGTTTTCTGCAGAATTTAAGATTGATTGTTAAGACGTGCATTCTGGTGGATGCATACATATGCAGAGAGTCAGAGAGGGAGAGAGAGAGGGAGAGAGAGAGATTCAACGCCCGAATTGGATCAGTGACTCGGAAAGATTTGGAAAGTGGGAAACGGGCCTACGACCTGGTCCAACGTATTGACCCAGAGAATTTTGTGGACGTAAGCTGAACCCACTTTCCTAAAAAGCTCGAGATATCTGAGACCGAGGCAGGCCCAAAAATAAAATTACAGTAACGAATTGGAGTACTAGCGATTCAGCACACGCACAATACGTGACATGAACACATCGGGAATGTATTTTTCCATCGTCGTTTGCGGAATACAAAATCGACGTCATTAGCGTCGAATCGTTTTCCGAGGGAGAGTGGGCCACAATCAAGTAGAACCTACCGCATTTAGTGAGCATATAAAAATTCAAGATTTATAAAACCTTCGATACTGTTATCTCATTTTCTCATTAAATGAGTTAGAATATGTGAAACCCGCATCAATAAATTTAGTACAATTTAGAATATAATAATGCTCCAATGTTATGGTCCCCACAAAACTTGATTATTTATTTGCTAATCAAATGCGGTGGATTCCGCTTTTGACCCATATTTATATGCTAACTAAATGCAGTGGGGTTCCACAGGAATTGATTCAACGGTATTGAAGTTGATTCTACACTCCATGAACAACGATGGAAAAGCGTATTCTCATCTTTATTATAGATATATATAGATATAGATGCATAGAATGGGTAGCAAAATTCCTCTTAAATCCAATATTTGGGTTTTTTTCTTCCAGTAAATGCCTCTCTCTTTTTTTTCTAGCTTTTGTGGCTCTAATGGCTATGTCTGGGGTTTCAAATCTTGTAGATCCTAATCTCATTTCTCACTGTTCAAATCCGTTATTAATGTTTTCTTTTATTCGTTTTTCTATGAAGTTTGGCTCAAATTTTGATTCCTAAGGTAGTACCAAGTACTGTTTCTGAAATATTCGAGCTTGTTTTCAACCAACACTATACGTCTTTATTATACGGCTTCTTGTTCTTGTGTTTGGGATATCTTGTCGTGAGAAGGAACTGATAATAAATGGAGAACAAAGCTTGGAAAAAAATGAATGAAATAAGATGAGGTAGATGGAATAGGGACTGGAGAACAAAATTGGATTTTGTCTCTTCTATGTTTTCCAACATCTTATGCAGGGCCAGCCCTAGTACAAGGCGCGAGAGGCCGCCGCCACTTGAGGCCCCGATTTTTGGGCCCAAACAGGGCCCCATTCAAGATAACTAAGTAGTAATATATAGGAGTACAATATAGCAAAAAGTTTAACAAATCTACTCCTCTCTACTAGTGGTTAGATAGCTTCGAATCCATACACCTGCACTACATCTTTTAAATTACAAAAATTTGTTTTGTTTGGTTTCCATCTTTGAAAATTATTTTGATATAATAAGTGGAGAGTGATCGATAGAGAAAGTTATTTAGAATCGTACAGAGAAAAAAAATATCTTTCTCAAAGATGGGGTGTTTTTAATATTTTACCTTTTGTTTCATTTAACTTTTTTTGTATAAGCTCAAATTAGCTAACACTATCAAGAAAAAACATTTGTTATATATATATATATATATATATTCTTATGCATACATATTTTTATTTTCATCTGAATAATAGTAAAAAATAGATGGCCATGTGCTACGAGTTTGCCTAGGGCCTCAAAATGCATACGGTCAACTCTAATCTTATAGTTTGTCTACGTCATTGTTCTGAATAATTCACATAATCTATTATATCGTTGTGGTTGGTAACCCTACCTTTAGGATGTATATATACTACTAGGGTTTCAGGCACGGTGCAACGTATTTTGAATACAATTAAAATGAATTACGAAATTATTATCTGCTGATTTTGTACTTGTGTCTTACATGATAGGATTATGTACTCCTGTTAAACGAGCAGTGTATTCGATTGTTTAGTTGCGAAATTATTATCTGCTGATTTTGCAGTTTCTTGTAGTAATCTTCATGGCTCTTTATAAATGTACTATGAGGAATCATTTGGCTCACTAGCTAGCTTATTTGCTTTGTTCTTAAAATAAGCAACTGAAGGAGCTAAAAAAAATACAAAATAAAAAACAAAAAACTTGTTTGGTGAGTCGGTGACGGTGACCATGGTCCATTAGCATATTTGTTTACTTGTTTGTAGGGGTCATCATCGGGCCGGGTCGGGCTGGGCCATCCCGCTAGGTCACTACTCAAGCCCGTCCATGGCCGGACCAACCGGGTTTTTGCTTTTTGCGGGCTAGGCTACCTACCATAAATTGAAGCCCAAGCCCGGCCCACGGGTTAGCTCAATTGACAGGCTTGCAGGCCAAAAACCTGGTGGGCCAACGAGCGGGCCAAAAGTCGGGCGGGCTTAAATTTCCTTAGGCAAGGGAAAAAAGAAAGATTTTTGTGAGATTTTTGGCTAATGGATAGGCCCGTGGGCAGGTGGGCTACCAGGCCGAGTAAAAATTCATAGGCCCAAGCCCACCCATTACAAACTACAGGCAGGGCCGACTCGGGCGGGCCACGGGCCTTCGGACTAAATGATGACTTTTCATGTGGAAGCAATTTGTCATAACTTTTTATTTATTTTATTTTCAAGAAACTAAAGGAGATGCCAAACGAAATGAGCCGTAATTAGGTGAGCTCTAATTGCTCTCTTCTACGTAAGGTGATTTTTGTAATAGAATCACTCATAAGTTACAATGAACTAAAAAAAAAGTGGTAAAACAAAGTTAAAGATTATGTTTCCAGTAGTCAAAAATTTGTAGATTTTTATTTGTGGTTGAGAAATTATTAGGTGTTTTTGGTAGTAAATAAATTGTTGAGAAATATCAAGTTGTTTCAGGTAGTGAATAAGTTGTTGATGGTTTGTGAGTAGAGTTACTGTAGCAAAAATAGTGTTTGTTGACAACTTTTTTATTAATAAAAACGAGATGATATAATAATGAAAGTTTTTTGCTAACGAAAACGAAATGATAAAATGCGTTAAATTTTTAGTGATTTTTGTAATATGAAAGTTTGAAACATAACTGCTCAACTGCCCATTCTTCCCATGTGTTTTTTTGCCAGCCCTCAACACACAGATTACTCCCTCCCTGTACCAGTACTAGGATTTCCCGTTTCACTCGAGTTGAGTTTTGTTCACCCTTCATTTAAGAGGGTGAATATTACCCTTCTTCATATTGGTTGAAATGATATGGATCTCATTAGAAAGTGAGTGGATCCCACTATAAAGTGATGTTATGTTTACCAAAAAGTGTATTGCATGGTGAGTATGACATCACTTTGTGATGGAATCCACATCATTTCAACTAATAGGAAGAAGGGTAATGTTCACCATCTTTTAAAGAAGGTGAACAAAATTGCACTCGTTTCACGCCAACCAATTTAAATTCAATCAATTGGATTCGTGGGTATGGTGAGATGATTTTGTAATACAAATTCTCGGCAACGGATCGAAAACAAAAAGGGGAAAGGAAACCGATAGGTATGCACATGTACGTAAATTGTGATTCTATTTGTATTTTAGTTGAATTTTTTGGGTGCCGGGCGGGTACCACACACGTAGAGCTCGTTGATTTGAACAAGTATGCAAAAAATTAGCTCGATTGAATATCATTAAGTGTCTGATTGGAACACATATAACTTGCCAATAATGAATTTTAGTGGATTTGATCTAGTATTTTGGGTCCATTCTTTTCAAGAGAAAAATGTTTCTATTATACAACTTGCCAATAATTGGTTTTAGTGGATTTGATTCAGTGTTTCGGATCCATTCTTTTCGAGACAAAAAGGTTTTTATTATGCAACTTGCCAATAATGGGTTTTAGTAGATTTGATCCAGTGTTTCGAATCCATTCTTTTCAAAACAAAAAAGTTTCTATTATGCCCATAATAATATCCAATGAAGCTGATTTTTTTGTACACTTGTTCAACTCGACGAGCTCTACGAAGTGAACGTTTCCAATCATTGGAGCAAGACCGGAGCGAGGCCCCCTCGGTCGGGACATCTAGAGATTATTCCACCAATTTCCAATTGGTTTTAGATTGTAACCCTTCAAGAAATCTAACATAGTATTAGAGTTAGGTTTTGGATGGTCTCACTTCTGGTGATCTCCTAGTCTGTCACCTCCACGTGCATCCAAGTTGAACGAAATTATACTTCAATATTTCCCTACGGTTTAGGGGTGGGTGTTCCACCTCCCCGTAAAACCCCCCTTCTTTCTAGAGAATAACATGTTTAGTAAAACGTGAAATAACCTCCCTTCTCCTCTCGAGAGAATAACATGTTTAGTAAATGTGAAATAAGTACTTAAAAAACACTCATTTCTTCCGGATTTAAAAGTCCTTTAATTTATAGTCGTGAGACAATTCGGTCCCTATTCGGTGTGGGCGTTCGAGCATTGAGAGGACGTTTTATGTAATTTTGAAAATATTGTATTATAGAACTAATCGAGATCTATCAAATAAAATCTATATTGGATATAAAATTTATTACTAATTTAAAGATATAACTCATTTTTTATGCGGTTAAAAATTTAGAATTGAACGAAAGACTATTAAATCCAGAACGCGGGAGTAAAAGAATTTTAAAGGAACAGGTCCATTGCCTTGATTTATGCTGATCACTTGCACTTGCGATGCGTGTGGCTCAGTGCTTTTTTTAAATACTGTAAAGAGCTCCAAAACCAGTGAGCATCTCGTCCACTCCGCTGTCTTTCAACCTACCCCCGAAATTTCGGAGAGTTCCAGAGAGAGAAAATGGAAGCGGCGGCAAAGCCAATAATCAAAGTCGCAGCCCTCTGCGGTTCTCTCCGCAAGGGCTCCTACAACCGAAGCCTCCTTCGCTCCGGTAACAATCTCACCTCCCGCTTATTACGCACTCTTTCTCGAATTGAAGTTGATCTGCGTTTGTTTTGTGTTTTCCAAATTTTTTTTTAGCAATTCAGATAGGCAACGAGTCGGTCAACGGTATGCAGATCGAGTACATCGACATAGCTCCGCTGCCGATGCTCAACACCGACCTGGAGGTCGGAGGAACCTATCCGCCGGCCGTGGAGGCTTTCCGGCAGAAGATCCTCGAAGCCGACAGCATCCTCTTTGCTTCCCCTGAGTACAATTACTCCGTCACTGGTGACTACTACTACTGTTTCTTACTTTTGTTCCTCTTCGTAATTTGGCAGATATAAATGATTGGTGTACATTTGGGGTTTAATAAGTGTGCTATGTTGCTACGAGTTTGTCAGTAGCATGAGTTTGACATTAAGTTGGAGTAGAATCAGGGCTTTGGCTTAGAATTGTAACGAAACACCGTGTGCGAATTAAAATCACTGGAATGATTACCCCCGGAGTAGCTCAGTTGGTAACCCCCGGGTAGCTCGGCTGGTAATGACGGACGGTCGCCAGTTAGAGTCTCTTAAAATCACTGGAATGATAACCCCCGAGGGTAGCTTGGCTGGTAAAAATCATTTGATTGATAACCCCCGACGTAGCTCAGCTGGTAATGACAATCGCTAGTTAGAGTCTCCTCGGGGTTCAGGGCTCTCGAATTTGTCCTTCTCAAATCCAATTGAGCTAGCCGGGAATACTTGTTGAGAAAACGGTCAAACCAACAAAAACACAGCGGGAACAAAAAAGACGCTAGAGATTTTTATGTGGTTCCCCAGTTGTTTACACGAGTTCCTTGTATGGCCTTACAGCTGTTTCCACTATGTATCGAATGAAAGAAGAGTACAGGTTGCCTTAGCTGCATATGACATGTATTTAGATTTTAGATTTTACATCACCGATTACCGTAATACATATGTGTTGGTTGAATCCCGACATAGTAAGCAAATTGGACGTCTATAATCGAATCAGGCTTCACAAACTCAGCCCAACAATACTGGGCTATTAAAGAAAAAGACATTGAAGTGATGATTTTAAGGGCTCGTTTGGGTACTATCACTCACCAAGATTTAGCAAAGAAGCCAGTGATAACCAAATAATCCTGTCTGATTCGTAAAATTTGGAGGAAACCAACCCCTTGTGGCTGGTTAAACACTAGTTTAAATTTGGGAAAACTAGTTTAAAGGACTGGTTGGGTTTTTGTATGCATGCTTGATTTTTCAGCCAGGATATAAGAACGGGTACAAAAGACCAAGTTCTACTTAGTTTGCAAATCTTGTCATCTTGATGGTATTAGCATAAGTGGGTTCATTTGTGGCTAAGCTGTAAATACTTTAGACAAATTTTGTCTGGAATCCAATGCAATTTTGGATGGAGACTAGATACTTTAAGAGGAATTCAATTGTCAATAATTTGTGGTTCTAATAAAGTTGAATACAAGCCGCATCAACTCATGACAAAGGAACGAATAGAATAAATCAAATATCGGTGTGCAAATGAGAAACATTTAAAATGCATCAACTTTACTATCATAGTGAGGTGGGACCAGACCAGCCTTGGTCAGGAGGACAAGGAACAAATGAAGTAAAGAAAGGGAAAAGCAAAAGGTCTTCCTAATAGTGGTGCAGTGTGAGCCTGTGAGGTGATGTAGGTGGCCATAAAGAAATATGGAAATCTAAAGTTGTTGGGTTGTTATCTTTTTCTCTTTGTCCTCTTTCTTGCAAGGGCATTTGCATATGGGATTCTTTTTAGCAGCTTGAACTAGTGACTCGTGCAGCTGTGTATAAGCATCAAAAGACAAAAGAAATCGATGCAACTCTCATTCTGAATTTCTAAAAGAAAAATGCATTATAATAACAAAGATGATGACGTAGTTTGGTACATCCATGAGAAGAAATACCACCATAAAACTCATGAATTTTCTTGTTAAAGCAATTAAGATGAGGATTTCTACCATTGAATATGATTGCACCTTTTGTCAAATTTCGACCATTTACATGAAATATATGTGTTTGAACAACAAAATGTTTCGGAATGAAACATGCAGGCTGATCTTGAATGTGAACTGTATATACTTTTTTCAGCAGGGAGATTTATCACGAAAAAGATTTTGGAAAACATATCTTATTTTTATTATCTTCTTTTAGTTTCAGATTTTTTCCTTTAGGATAATATCCTCCTTAAACAATATACACCACCGGAGCTCATTTTCAATGAGTATAAGTCAATTAATCCATAATTAGGGCATATATGTAAGGACTAGAGGTTTGCCCTTGGTAAAACTATATAGAGGATCTTACAAACTTGGCCAATGGAGCAGCTTTTGTGGTTCCTTCTCAGAATTCAGGATCTCTTCTAAGGATAGGGTGTCAAATGACTCAAAGCCTCCCTACGCTCTGAATGCTGTCCTTTGACCTTGCTTCTTTTGTTTACTTTGTTTTCTTTCCTGTTTTTAAATAGATTTCTATGTCCAAAAAGGAAAATAGGTTTTCCATTTGTTTGGTTAAAAAGCTATATTGTTCCCAGTCTATGGCTCATCTCCTGCATAATTACTTCTCAATGTTGGCATACGTCAATTTGTAGTTCTTAACCTCACAATTGCATTACAGTAGCTTGCATCAGAATTACGTATTTATGTGAGAAGCTTCTCTAAATATGCCTTAATGCTTGTGATTCTGGAAACACTTGCTTATTATTCACTTTCTCCCCTATTATACTAGGACCTCTAAAAAATGCGATCGACTGGGCCTCTAGACCACCAAATGTATGGGCTGACAAAGCCGCTGCTATTGTAAGTGCTGGAGGCGGTTTCGGAGGCGGACGATCACAATACCATCTCCGCCAAATCGGAGTTTTCCTCGATCTTCATTTCATTAACAAGCCCGAGTTTTTCCTCAACGTCTTCCAACCTCCTGCGAAGTTTGATAGTGATGGGACATTGACTGATGTGGCAACCCAAGAGAAGTTGAAAGAAGTTCTCTTAGCCTTGCAAGCCTTCACATTGCGACTACAAGGTAAGTGCTAGCTAATATACCAGTGATGGTATAGACTCCATTGGAGCATGATTTCTGCCCTGCATTTGTTATGCTGTGGACACAAAATTGTTGTGCAGTTGAGAAATAATGTGTGTCCTTGTATTATTGGATTTAGATCAAACTCCACTTTGCTTATTATTTTGCTTATGCATGTTGTGCGTGCAAATAAACCTTAGTATTCTGTCTTTTGTACCCACAAAACAGACTTCCCAGTTATATCATGTATGTTCATACTATTTCTTCTACGTCATGGTTGTCGGAAAAGGAAAGACACAGCCCATATTATGGTTTTAGCTTGTGATTTCTGCACTAATCTCAAACTACTTTCTTCCGTTCAGAGTGCAGTGATAAATGAACTCTTCTACTGAACGTATCGAACATGGAAATGTAAGGCCACGTGATGTGTGCCCGATGCACAGGCCCAAATTAGATGTATGGTGGTTTTTGAGAAGGTGATGTTGTTTAACTGTTCCCGACATATCCATGTATCTGTACCCAACTTTTAGATACATATCTGGTTCTTCTAAGAGCAAGGGATTAGAGAGGTTTTACCTCGTATTCGTTTCGTGTCCATGTAAAAACAGAAAAATGAGGTGAGTGTGGCTTGGTGGGAACATGGTCCATACACTAGCTCTAAAGCCATTTATTTGATAGAGCAGAACATGCCATCCTGACCTGGTTATCTTGTCTATGGACACAGGTTGGGTATTATTGGCTGGGCTCTTGTCAAAATTGTCACCCACGGTTTTTATTCTCTCTCTCTCTCTCTCTCTCTCTCTCAAATTATACCACAATGAAGGTCATATAGCACTAAGCATAGCGTTGGGTCATATGCCATTGGGCTTTCTGCTTACTCACGTCCAATCCCTATCATTTCATAAAAAGATTGTACAGTCAAAAAACACATCATAATCTATTCTGCAGATTATATTCCAAACAAATACTCTATTGTGAAATCTATTCAGTAAACATCATCCAAACACTTTTATAAATTAATTATCATTTTGATCATAATTCTAAAATTTACAATTCCCAATCTAAAATCTATTACCCCTAAAGAAAGAACTTCCAAACATTGCTAGTAAATTGTATTTGCTTTCAGTTTTTTTTTTTTTTTCCGTGTGGGTTTTCAAATTTCAAAACACGAGAAGAAAAAATAGTTGAAGATATTGGTCTATTGGGTAATTTGGTCGATAAGATGTCGTATATCGGGCTCGAACTTTGGCGGCCCTTCACATGAAGAGATGGAAGCAATGCCACTTCGGCTGCAAAGGCGTTGGCTAGTGAAGAATTGAAGGTGCTATGAAAAGTATCATTACTATCTTTCTTTTGCTTTTTTTTTTTTCTATAAAGAACAAGAAAGGTGATTTTTTAATTTGTCTATTCAAAAACATCTGATAAAATTGGAACGATACAAAAAAAAGGGGTGATTTTTTGATTACCTTAGCCCCAATGGATTGATTTTCACATTGTTAGCCAAACCTGTGAAGGAATGGGTACGCACCAAGTCCAATTGCAAAGTTGAGTTAATGAGTGCACCCACCATATATAGAGGCAAAAATAAAATGAGGGAAAATTGTTATTTTGACCTATTTTCAACTTTCCTGAACCTTTTTTTTTGGTGTTCAATTAAATTTAATTTTTGCTACTACTATTTAGATTCGCTTATACATATGCGTAGGGGTGGCAAATTAAATTTAAACCCATTAATCAACCAAAACCTATTCACTAGAAAATAGACCCAACCCAACCCATTTATTAGTTGGGTTAGAATGGGTCAAACCCATCTAACCCAATTGTTAATTGGGTCTTAGTTGAATCTTAATTGAGTCAACTTAACTTAAATGACCCAATAAGTCATAAACATAACCAAAAAAAAAAACCTTCATGAAAGGATCTCCTCCCTCTGTCTCTAGACCTCTCTCGCCAACTCCAAGTAATTATCCGGCAAATTCACGACGTCGTAGCGGTTGCTCATGAACTGGTGGTCAAGAACATCGGACGCCAATTTTCTTCTCTCAAACGAGCCTGTTGAGCTCGCAACCTCCATAGCTGATCTCGTCATCGTAACTCGTCACTAGTGTAACTTCTCCAATTTAATTACTTGCATTTTATATATACGCACAGTTTTTTTGGGTAATTAAAAAATATTTCGGTAAGTGTTATACATACAGTTGTATATATAAATGCACGCATATGTGTTTGTACTTAGGGTGGGTTTGGATTAAAAAACATGACCGATATTTATTTCGTCTTTATTTAAAAAAATTTGCATTTTTAAGTTTTGTGTCAAACTTTTGTAACTTATTGGTTCGTCTCAACGAAATGAACCAAAAAAATATAAAATTGGGTTAATGGGCGGGTCGGGTTTTAAATAAATGGGTTGGATATGGGTAATTGGGATCATAACTAATAGGTTTTAAATGGGTCAAGACCCAACCTACTTACAACTTACCCAATTTAGTCCAAACCCGTCCATTTGCCACACTTACAGATGCGTTGGAAAAATACAAAAGTTTGACTCAAAATGAGTTAAAAGCTTACGAAAGATAGAAATACAAAAGTTTGACTCAAAATGAGTTAAAAGCTTACGAAAGATAGAAATAAGCATTTCAGGTTTAGACTAATCCAACACATGGTGCCAGTATAAAGAAGGCTTAAAATGCAAAGACGAAGAAGGGAGACTCACATGTTGATAGACGATAGTCAATTTCGTTATGAAGTGGTGCATTGCTAGCCATGACGGAATGGGTACTCACCAAATTCATTTGTGGAGTAGAGATTCTGCCACTCCAGCCGTATTGGAAAACCCAAATGCAACCATTCAACCATTTCAATGCCTCGCTTGGTTACAATTTGTGCTATTGGGCTCGGCGATTAAACAATCTGACGTGATAGTTTATAAAATAGAATATTAAGTTACAGTTGACCAATGTGGGTTCTCAAATCTCCCATGTAAATGAAAAACTAAGAAAATGCAAAGGGAAAATACACAAATTTAAAATCAGGAGATAGAACTTACGATTCAATTGTACACGATTCATCGTGCTTGGGAGGCCTACACCAATTTTTACAACTCTCTTTCTCTCTCTCTCTCAAACCAGTCTGCCTTTAAACTAAGACCTTAAAATACATTACTATATTGGAGAAATTTTTCGGTGCCGGGTGAGCATAGTCACGTGGTGCCCATGTACTTATCTTGGGAGCTGAGATGCATGCACGGACACCACGTGACTGTGCTCACCTGAAATGGGAAAATTTCTCCAATGAAAGCCACAAACTCCAAGGTTGGTGAGAAACCAATCATAAAGAACTGAAAATACAAACTACAAGCAACCGGTAACAAGTAAATCCTTCGGAGTCCCAATACAAACTCTTTAAACTTTTTTATGTTTCTAAGAAATCGAGGCAAACCAAAAATTGGTGACAACAAATAAAATTTTCATTTTTTTTTAAGTCAAGTTAAAAAGTGGTTGTTTGGTAGTTGGGTTCTTCCAATGGGTGCGATTAGGCAGATGCATTCTTCCTCTCTTAACGAGCGGAGCCCTCCGCTTTGACTCCGAGATTCAAATTCATATTGAATTGCTAGCCAACCCGTGTTAGGATGGGTACGCACCAAACCACCTATTTGCGGAGTAGAGTAGATTACAGGGTTGAACACCACATGCAACACATTAGAAAGGAAAGCCCTAATACAACCATTCAACCACTTTAATGCCCCACTTGGTTACAAGCCCGTGTTATTGGGCTCGGCATTTTAATAACCCAATATCATACTTTATTAACTAGAAAATTAAGTTATAATTTACCGGTGTGGGAGTCTGAAATCTCCAATCTAATTAACAAACTACATGCAGAAACTTAAAGGAAAAAATACGGAATTACAATCCCGATATAAAACTTTACTAATCCAATGTCCACGATTCAACCTCTTTTTGCAATTCGTTGGTTATCCTAATCTCTCTCTCTCTCTCTCTGAATTTCTTAATCCTAAATCAATCTTTCAAACCTATACCTTAAATTCACACTTAGGGAAAAATAAAAAAAACAAAACAAAGAACCTTGGTGTTGGTATTGATTCTATTGAAGGATGCGTTTCACGTGGATTTTGAGATACCCTCAATTTTTTAAGCTCGGAAACCTTGATGGCTTTTGTATTCACAAGTCAAAGTTGATTACATTGTATGTATGTTTTCTTGCCAAATTTCTAAACAAGTTTGGATTTTTTTTTTTCCGATTATCGGGTATATAAAAAGGAAAATTATATGTCTTGTACATGTTTGACTCTATTGCAGCTAAATCCTAGTTCTGTCTCTGTAAACAAGGTCAAGGTGCACCGTTCTTCTCTATAGAACTCAAGAGTTAGTTGTTAGGGTTCTCGAATTTCATTTAGGGGGTGCCAAATCATAAAAATTCAAAATTAATTAAGAGCCTAGGACACAAGGTCAACAAAAATATCAACAATTGCTATTCAGACTTTGCCGAAGGATATTTATGAAAAAAAAAGAGGCTTAACTTGGTTTTACGTAAACACATTGTCAAATACTTCGCTTACTTTGTTTTATGGGGAACGCCTCTGTCTAGAGTGAATAAATATTAGATGTGGCTTTTAGCACATCTTCTAATAGGTTTCCAAGGAGGTGGTTTCACGATTCGAGTCTATGATGCGACGTCGAACCTTCTTTGGTTGTTAACTCACCAACTCACCCTCTGATCACTACTGATTACCAATATATAAGTGTTGAAAATAAAATTAACATTACCTATTATAGGTCTAATCCTATTAGACATTTACATTGCTAGCCAAACCTATGGTAGAATGGGTTCACGCGCACAAGATTTGATTGCGGAATTGAGAGAATGGTGCAGCCTAAATACTACTTTTTGAAAGCAAATAAATAAGGGAAAATTGGTAATTCGACCCATTTTCAGCTTTGGTGAACTGTTTGATTAAGTTTTCTACTTTTTTAAAATCTCTTTATCATCAAGAATTGAAAGAATGTAAAAGTTTGACTAATTTAGGTAAGGGGGCAAAAAAACAAACCTTCATGATCATCTTAAAAAGTGGTTGTTTAGTAGTTCGGTTTTTCCAATGGGTGCGGTTGTTAGGCATGATGCACCATCATTCTCTATCAACCATAGGTAACACGAAGTTGCGGCCATAGGTAACCCAATGGGTCAGGAGCCCTCCACTTTGACTCCGTCATGATCCGATTGCGGTCATGATCAAATTCAGTTTGCATTACTAGCCAACCCAAGTCGGGATGGGTACGCACCGAATCTGTTTTTGTAGAGTAGTAGAGAGAGTGTTGCACCACCCGCCGCATTTTTTTTAGTCAAGTTAAAAAGTGGTTGTTTGGTAGTTGGGTTCTTCCAATGGGTGCAATTAGGCAGATGCATCCTTCTTCTCTTAACGTAGCGGAGCCCTCCGCTTTGACTCCAAGATCCAAATTCATATTGAATTGCTAGCCAACCCGTGTTAGGATGGGTACGCACCAAACCACCTATTTGCGGAGTAGAGAGAACGTTGCACCCGCCACATTAGAAGCCCAAATACAACCATTCAACCACTTTAATGCCCCACTTGGTTACAAGCCCGTGTTATTGGGCTCGGCATTTTAATAACCCAATATCGTACTTTATTAACTAGAAAATTAAGTTATAATTTGCCAATGTGGGAGTCTGAAATCTCCAATCTAATTAACAAACTACATGCAGAAACTCAAAGGGAAAAAAATACGAAATTACAATCCCGATATAAAACTTTACTAATCCAATGTCCACGATTCAACCTCTTTTTGCAATTCGTCTCTGTCTCTTTCTCTCTCTCTCTCTCTCAATCCTAAATCAATATTTCATTAAACCTAGACCTTAATTTCCCACGTAGGAAAAAAAAACCTTGGTGTTGGTGTTGAAGGAGGCGTTTCACGTGAATTTAGGATTGCAATCTCACCGATTTCCACCCAGAAACAATCTCTCTCTCTCTCTCTCTCTCTCTCTCTCTCTCTCTCTCTCTCTCCCCTCAATTTTTTAAGCTCGGAAACCTTGATGGCTTTTAATTTGTATTCGCAAGTCAAAGTTGATTACATTGCAATATGTATGTTTTGTTGCCAAATTTCTAAACTAGTTATTTGAGTAGAGTTTTATATTCCAAAGTTGGATTATTTTTTTTTCGTTTACCGGGTATAGAAAGAAAACTTATATGTCTTGTACATATGTGATTCTACTGTAACCAAATCCTAGCTCTTTCTCCCCAGACAAGGGGCACTGTTCTTCTCTATAGAACTCAAGAGTTAGTTGTTAGGGTTCTCCGGAACCTAGAATTTCAGTTATGGGGTGCCAAATCGTAAAAATTCAAACATGAATTAATTAGGGGCCTAGGGATGCAAGGTTAAGAAAAATATCAACAATTGCTACTCGGACTTCTTTTTTTGAAACCAACAACACAATTTATATTAAGTCAAAAGGAGTACAAGAGTGATAGGTCTTTGCAACATTGCTATTCAGACTTTGCCGAAGGACATTTATGTAGATGCCGAAGTAATCATTTTTAAGACGTATAACTCGATCAAAGTCCTAGTTTAGAAATGGAAAAAGAAAAGGCTCGTTATGTTGATACAATGCTAATTAATTTGAGAAAAGGAAAAAAAAAATTAACTTGATTTTACGTAAATACTTTTTCAAATGCTTCACGTACTTTATTTTGTGGGGAACGCCTCCATCTAGAGTGAATACATATTAGATGTGGCTTTTAGCACATCTTTTAGTACTCATTGGCTTCCAAGGGGGTGGTTTAGGGGTTCGAGTCTATGGTGCGAGGTCGAACCTTCTTTTGTTGCAAAATAGGGGTTGAGAGAATTGCGTGCCCCTGCGCTCTGGGGTTCTCCTCCTTAATCCCATTAGACATTTACATTGCTAGCCAAACCTATGGTGGAATGGGCTCGCATAAATTCCGATTGCGGAGTTGAGAGAATGGTGCACCCTAAAACTACTATAGAAAAACAAATAAATAAGGAAAAATTGGTACTTGGACCCATTTTCCAGCTTTGGTGAAATGTTTGATTAATTTTTCAGCTAATTTAAGGTCTCTTTATATAGAATCCAAAGAATGTAAAAGTGTAAAAGTTTGACTCAAAATGGACAATAAATTAGGAAAGAAAAAAATAAGCCTTTCAACTTTAGACAATCCACACAAATTGTACCAACAAAAAGCAAACAAATAGAAATGACGAATAGCTTCACAGAATCTCACATGTATACAATCAATTGGATTATGGCAATTTCGTGATCATCTTCAAAAAGTGGTTGTTTGGCAGTTCAGTTTTTTCAATGGGTGCGGTTTGGGCTATCAACCATTGGTAACCCGATGAGTCGGTTGCAGAGAGTAGAGAGAATGTTGCATCCGCCATATTAGGCCCAAATATAACCATTTAACCACTTTAATGCCCCGCTTGGTTACAAGCCCATGCTATTGAGCTCAGCATTTAAATGGTGCATTGTGATACCTTATAACTTAGAATATTAGCTTATAATTTACCGATGTGGGATTCTTAATTCTCCTAGTATATAGTAATTAACAAACTACAAAAGTTGAATTCTCTCAATTGAAAAATAACGAAATTGCAATCTAGAGATAGAACTTCTCTCTCTCTCTCTCTCTCTCTCTCTCTCTCTCTCGTTCCAATTCCAATCTGCCATCGATTTTTCTTGATTTTATCTATTTTGTGTCGCATTGGAATTTGACGTGAGGTTTAATGAAATTGCTCATTAGAATGTTGTGTTGGCAGTGACGTCGTTTTAACTCCCAAACAGAGTATATATATAGACTCCCTAGTAATTGTCCGTGCTTTTTAAGCACGGCGCAATGCTTTCTAAACATAGTCTAAATGAAGTCTCAAATCCTACTTTTTTGACGATTTTTTTTTGTGGCCACAAAGAATTACTTTTGGCCATGAAGAATTACTCATGGCCGCGAAATATTAGTCCTGAATTACTCTTGGCCACTACGAATTACTGCTAGCCGCTACGAATTACTCTTGGTCGCATCGAATTGCACTTGGCCGTACAGAATTGTACTTGGCCGCAAAGAATTGCGAGACCATAAAGCAATTTGATTCAGCCAAGTGCAATTCGCAGCGGCCAAGAGTAATTCTTCGCAGCCAAGAGCAATTCAATGCGGTTAAGTGCAATTCGTAGCGGCCAAGTGCAATTCAACGCGGCCAAGAGTAATTAAATGCGGCCAAGAGTAATTCTTTTCTTGTTCGTTACGCACTATTTCTGTTTCTTGCGACTTTTGTGATCCTAGTTTCCAAAATCCGTAGGGCGTTGTGAGTTGAACAAGGAGTTCAATTCCTACAAAAAAAACCCACATCTTGAAGAAATCTTTGGTGTAGCTTTTCCATTGATTTTACCCTCTCTTTTTTTTGTCACATTGGAATTTGACGATAGGTTTAGTGAAATTGGGGATGCTCATCAGAATGTTGTGTTGGCAGTGTCCTTTTAAGTTTTTAACTCCAAAACAGAGTATATATGTAGACTCATAACAAATCGAATATTATTTTTGCTATTGGATTTCTATAAACAAAAATATTTAAACTCCATCAAATTTGTTGATTCGAGTATTCAAAAATGTGTAAAAGTTCTCCAATTGTCCTAGTTCGTGTTTTTTCATTAAAAAAAAGGTTATTTTTTGATAGTTGAGATTCTCTAATAGGCGCGGTTAGGCAAGGTTCATCCTTCTTCTCTATTTACTCTAGAATTGTAGAATAATTACTAAGGCCTTGCACTTTAACCCTAAAGGGCTACTCTTAACATTGCTAGCCAAACCTACGGTGGGATATGGACTAATTTGCCCGAAGGGACCTTCTTCCGATTCCAAAAGAATTAGTCATTAACAGAAAACAACCTTACCATTGTAGAGGCCCAAAATGTACCATTCAACCACTTTGATGCCTTTACTTGGTTATGTACACACTTGAGCACGGCATTTAAATAGCCTAATTTTTGGTATTATAAAGATGTGTAACCCTCGAATATTTCATGTAATTAATTAACAGACTCCTAAGGGGGCTCTGTGGTTAGCCATGTAAACACAATAACCCCTACTCACACCCCAAATGGTACGGTACCATTTTGGATTAAAAAAATTTTAAGTTTTCTATTTGCAATTTAATATAATAAAAACGTGATTATGAAAGCCCTAGAGATAAAATTTAATTATGTCTCTTTAGAATAATATGATCAGAATAATAAGATCTTCACACTGGTTCAAACTAATTGAAAATTAGAGTAGTTAATTATTTAACCATATATTTTAATATATAAACGGTCTAAAAAATTAAGTACTCCAATTTTTAATTTGTTCGAATAAGTGCAAAGATCTTATTCTTTTGAACATATTATTCTAAAGGATCATAATTAACTTTTGTCTCTAGAACTCTCATAATTAAGTACTTGCTCTTTGTTTAGGATCATGTGGAGTAGAAACGTGATTATTAAAGCCTTAAAGACAAAAGTTATTTTTTCTTTAGAATAATTATTGATGAATAATACGATTTTCGCAATGCAATGGAAGGTTCATCCTTCTTCTCTATTTTACTCTAGAATTGTAGAATAATTACTAAGGCCTTGCACTTTAACCCTAAAGGGCTACTCTTAACATTGCTAGCCAAACCTACGGTGGGATATGGACTAATTTGCCCGAAGGGACCTTCTTCCGATTCCAAAAGAATTAGTCATTAACAGAAAACAACCTTACCATTGTAGAGACCCAAAATCTACCATTCAACCACTTTGATGCCTTTACTTGGTTATGTACACACTTGAGCACGGCATTTAAATAGCCTAATTTTTGGTATTATAAAGATGTGTAACCCTCGAATATTTCATGTAATTAATTAACAGACAATTGGGAAGCGGGGGCTCTGCTGTGCCATGAAACACAATAACCCCTACTCACACCCCAAATGGTACGGTACCGTTTTGGATAAAAAAAAAATTTTAAGTTTTCTATTTGCAATTATATAGAGTAAAAACGTGATTATGAAAGCCCTAGAGATAAAATTTAATTATGTCTCTTTAGAATAATATGATCAGAATAATAAGATCTTCACACTGGTTCAAACTAATTGAAAATTAGAGTAGTTAATTATTTAACCATATTTTTTAATATATAAACGGTCTAAAAAATTAAGTATTCCAATTTTTAATTTGTTTGAATAAGTGCAAAGATCTTATTATTCTGAACATATTATTCTAAAGGATCATAATTAACTTTTGTCTCTAGAACTCTCATAATTAAGTACTTGCTCTTTGTTTAGGATCATGTGGAGTAGAAACGTGATTATTAAAGCCTTAGAAACAAAAGTTAATTATGTCTTTTTAGAATAATATGATCAGAATAATACGATTTTCGCACTTGTTCAAATGGATTAAAAATTAGAACACTTAATTTTTTAGACCATTTATATATTAAAATATGGTTAAAAAATTAACTGCTCCAATTTTCAATCCCTTTGAATCATTGTGAAGAACTTATTATTCTGATCATATTATTCTAAAGAGGTATAATTAAATTTTATCTTTAAGGCTCTCATAATCATGTTTTTGTTCTATAGAATTGCAAATAGAAAATCTAAGATTTTTTTTAAAATCCAAAACGGTACCGTTTGGAGTGTGGGTAAGGGGTACTGTGCTTCATGTCACAGCAGAGCCCCCGCTTCCCAGACATGAGACAACAGACAACTATATCAGTAATTCCATACGCATGGAATTGAAAAAAGCGAAATAATTCAGTCACTGGCTCAATCTAAAATTTGTAAATCATTTAACGTAAAATCAAGAACCGTTTAATTAGCACAACTGGATTAATAAACTCATACCCATGAAGCCGAAGAAAGTGAAATCGAACCGAAGAAGAACAACAAGAAGAAGAAAGAAACTAATTGAGTAATTGAAATTGATCCTCTCTAGTTACTGTCCGGGGTAGTTACTGGAGGTGTCTCACAAGTATGTAAAGTATCTCGTCGGTAGATACTCTTGCATTGTCAGGAAAATTGTACTGTTTGGGACAGTTACCGGAAAGGAGCTCGACCCTTGCAATTAACATCCGAAGGCTATTCCTTTTTCTTGCTCTATCAATACCGCGCGTGATACACATGGTTGCTGCTCAATTTATGAGGAGTAAGAGAATTTGGAACAAAAAGATGTGTAGCTTATTGAAAAAAAGGAGGAAAACATATATGAGGATGTTGAATCCAAGATTAAAAAAGATGATTTTTATGAGGAACATGTAGAGGATAATGGTGAGAAGAGTGATGGTGATGATCAAGGAGATGGGAAGCAACATGCCTGAAACAGAAATCAAGGAAAGTTATATAATCCCCAAACTAGATAGAGGAAATGGAAGGAAAAAACAGAGGGAGATTATTTCTTACTCTGTCTCTGGATTTTGCTTGATTGATGAAGGGGTGGAGCTGGGGATTGATCTTTTAATTTTTTTTTCTTCTTGTTGTGAGAGTAGAATTAGAAGGGTTTCTTTTTCTTTTTTTTTTCTTTTGCCTTCCACTTGTTACATATATAAGTGAGCAATTAATATTCCAAAGCTAAGAGAAGAAGTGGTAAGTGAGAGTTTGTTAGGTCTATTTGTCCTCTCTTGGAGCTCTTCTCTGATGATTTTATTATCCATGATTAACACTGGAAAAAAAAAAAATCCAAACCAAAAAAGAAAAAGAAAAAAAAACATCAAACATCGAAAAGGGTGTTGTAGTTAGCACACGAGTGCCAAACAACACCCTCTAGCTCAAATCTCCCAAGCGAACCGGAGAGAATCCCCTCTAATATTTTATTCCACACTAAAACGAAGGGTACTGGGTAATTGAAATTTTAAAAAAGAAAATCTATGTCTGAATATACACAGAGAGTGAACAATATGTCCTTGTCCAGTTAAAATCAACCATGATACTTCTAAAATTTAGTCAAGATAGAGGATGTGAAACTTGGAACTTGAAACAACTCTTAAATTTCCTAGCAATATGAAGGGTTCAGGATGTTTTGTTGATAAGTAGTTGATTCTCTAGAACATGAACCCTTTATACAAGGGTTGAGACCTTAGTCACATAATCATTCAAAGTGTCATGCGCTCCTGCTCTCAATCCTGGCTCTTGCGAATTTTGGTAGGTTCATATGTGTTTCGAAGGCACTTTCATACTCTCAATCGGACTCTCGCACACGCAAGCAGATTATGTGACTTAGGTTGAGACCAAATCTTTTTAATTTCCTTCCTACTTATTCCTTTTGTCAAAAGTTTGCTTCATGAGATCAACAACCTTGATTTCCATATCAATGGGAATAAATGTTGAGGGTGTTTCTGTAGTGAAATGAATGAGATTGATCACTTACCCATGGACAAATTGGTCTTCCCTTGTTTTCTGTACTAGGTTGTGGAGAGACACAAGAAGACATGAATAGACAAGAGGTGATCTTTGTCACCGAAGCAGGTACTTAGCAGGGGACAAGCATTCACATGGCACACATCATACAAAATGGGCCACAAAAAGGACTCTCAAGTGTTGTGGGGCTAAGCTGTGATCCCCATCATTAGCAAATTGCCTCATCTGTGTGTTGATAACTCAACCCATTGTCGCTTCATAACTAGTCAATTTGATGGATGCTCTTGAATAGGAACCTCTCTTTTCTTAAGAGGAAAAAAAGAGAGATTATTATTTAAATCTCCATTTAATTAACCATTCAAATGCCAAATTATAGTATGGTACTTTCTCAAAGTCATTCTATGGCTTGCTATGTACAGTGTCAAGAAGTTATAAAAAGACAATGTTGTTATACCGGTTAGGTTTTATACAGGCACAATATCAAGTTCAGAGCATTAAATTAAACCCATCTCATATTTTGTTGCATACCTAATGTCATGTATGATTTTGGCAAAAGCCAAAGTTGATGCCAATTTTGGGATCAAAGATGTTTTTGCCGTTTTTTGGCATCAACCTCTACCCAATGAACTAAATGTGATTCAAAGTTCAAACCCAATGAACTAAAATTTGATTCCAAATTAACTAGCATTTCTTTTGGAGTTTTCAAGTGCCCTATCCCTAAAAATGACTTCCACATTGCACTATCATCACATTTCACATAGACATGAAAATTAATACAGAAGGAAATTGAATCAGTGACATCAGCGAAGAATGCAGAAAACACCGACAACAATCCTTTTTCATGCCTGGTAGGAGATTCTCAAAACCCTTACGAAGATGAAGGAAATGACCCTACTTTTGGTGATTTTTGGGACAGTATGGCCCAAATAATTGCAGAACAATTGTCCTCTGAAAAAGGAAAAGGACCCATGGGCTAATACACCAATTATCCGAACGCTCAGATTTAACAGAAAAAGGATGAAGCATGTGATGATGGGGCCCATCAAGCGTACCCGACATTTTTATATTTAATTTCGAACAAATTTGAGTGCAATTTTTATTTTTGAATTTGAATTTCATTTTCATTTGAGTCCCAGAATCCTCTATATAAGGGGATGCGTCTGTATCAGTGAGGTAGGTTTTGGATTTTCCTCTTTCTTAAAATCCACTGTATAGCTCTATCCTCCTCCCCCTCTTCCTATCCTTGTAATATATTGGCTTTCTTAAATAAAAGGTCAGTTTTCTTTGGCAAATTTTGAGAATTAAGTTTGAAAATATATAGTTTATAACCCCTGCCAAGAAGTAAAAATTTGTACAATTCCCTCTTCAAAGAGGTTGCTACCTTCATCATTGAAAAGGTGACTTTCCAGTACCTAAAAATAGGGGGAAACGCAAGTCTAACCGTGATAGAGAAGCTGATATGTGATCATAAGTTGTTGAACTTTATGATCATATGGTGATGAACTTGGAAGATTTGAGGAAGGGTACAGAAAACATTGCACATGGAATGCAATTTTTTTTTTTTTTTTTGGTGATGTGTAGGCATTGTGAACTCCAGATGGGCTTCGTCCTCAACCCAAAAACGTGATTTTAAAGGTTTACTTAATAGAGCTCCACGCACATAATAATCTTTAAAAAATATCTTATTAATTAGGCATCTTTGAAAAATATAAGAATAATCTTGAATAACGAATGATAAGTATTTTTTGAGAACATACTTCCAAGGTCAAATCATATATTTATTGGTCGATTTAACTCTTGCTCCAACCTCTACAAAATATGAATGGTCAGAATTACATTTTGGGCTCCAATTTTTTGGGTGCGAACCCCTTTTTGATATAGGTAAGATTAAAACAAAAGGTTATATTTGCTTTCATGTGTGTGTGTGCGCGCGCGCGTGCTGGATCTATGCTAGAAATATTAATAAAATTAATATCTATCCTTAGAGTATGGGGCGGTTTAGGAGCCAATTATTTTTAAGATCTTGAGTTATGAGCTGCAGATTATTTTCCACATTGTAATGATAATTAGTAAAAGTATACTTGCAGAGTTATAAATTTAGTAAAAGATTTTGTAAGTTATCCAAAAAGCCCCTCCAGATGTGATTTTTGGCTTCTATGTTTTCCAATTCATTTTTGATAATGCATTTTGCTAGAATTCATTCTATGATCAACTCTCGAACACTGAAAATATGAAAATACCAACAGAATACTGTCAAACAAGCTTTATATATCAAGGACTTGTCCCTCAACGCCAAGAATTACTGATCCGATTCCACAAATTCTCTCCCACTCCGTCCTATTTTCCAACCACTCTATACCTTTGACATTGTCCAAACATAATGAAAGGAACAGGAGGCACGATGGATGGCTCATGAATGGACCTATTAGGATTCCACAAAATGAAACCTATTGAGAGTACATGTCACCTCCTAGCTACTATTATAACCTAAAGTACCACTTCTTATTTCTTAGTTTCACCTCTTCATTTTACTCATGCTGATAATGAGATCACATTTGCCATCCGCAAGGGAAGTGAAAAGTGGAGTTACACTATATAGTTTTCGTTTTCGAATTTCTTTTTTGTTTTATTGGGTGGAAAATTATAAGAATGGCTATGTTTACCCTCCTAGATTTGTCCCAAAGAACGAAATAGCAATACTTGCAAATACTAGAACAATATCACTGAATTGTAAAGCATCCCAAAATATGTAACATAAGGTTTTTAAAAAAATGCTTATTTCAATATTAGTTGGAGCGTAATTTGTCATTTCAATCAACAACTTGAATTGTTTAGCCATATTCCTAAAAACAACAATGCAAGAACATTTTTCATATGGGTTTGCGGATGTTACCCAAATCCGGAGGCGGCACAACA
The DNA here is from genome assembly GCA_014282245.1 of Rhododendron simsii. Lineage (NCBI taxonomy): Eukaryota > Viridiplantae > Streptophyta > Magnoliopsida > Ericales > Ericaceae > Rhododendron > Rhododendron simsii. Next base: position 7,278,186 of record CM024959.1, on the reverse strand, counting down.
GCCAAGAGCAGCACCCTAAACGGGGACCGCTTCGGTCTCGCTCCGATGATAAAAAACGTTCACTTCATAAAGCTTGTCGAGGAGAACAAGTATACCAAAAATTAGCTCGATCAGATATCATTAAGTGTCTCATCCGAATATTATTATCTTGATGTACCAAAAATCTGTGGGTTTTATCCAGTTTTTCGGATTCCTTATTTTCAAGATAATAATGTTCGGATGAGGCAATTAATGATATTCAATCGAGCTCATTTTTGGTACACTTGATTTACTCGACGAGCTCTACGAAGTGAACGTTTCCGATCATCGTAACAAGATCGGAGAGGGCCCTGTTTGGGGCGCTGCTCTGATGGGAACTTGGGTAGGCTACTAGATAGAGATAAAACACATTGATGGTAGAGGCAAAATGGAAGTATTCGATAGTTTTGGGGGTTTAGGGAATAATATGAAAATGGCAGTACAGAGTTGCAAAAGCAAGGCTAAAGAGAGCTATCAGGGAAGTCATTGCAATCCATTTAGGTATTAGGTCGGATTCCGACACTAAAAATGGCAAACACATCATCTCCATTACCCCCATTTCTCTCCTCCTCCCAGCTGTTCGGTCTGTTAGCAGTTTTAGGAGCTAAACTCGGAAACAAAGAAAATGTGTTGTTAGAATCCTTGGTTCATACCCAATCAGAGAAAAAAAGCAGAAGAAAAAAGAAAGAAAATTTTTACCCCTCAGAAATAATGAGAAGAAAAAAGCCAGTCATTGGTTCCATTCCACCTTTTGCTTTCCGGTCAATCTAACAGCTGCTACTTTTGTTTTTTTCCAGAAATCTCAAAAACAAACCCACATCAGAGGAACCCAAAAAACAGACACCCATTTCAGCAAATCAATAGGAAAAAGACCCAAAACCTGAAAAGATTGTTGTAGCTGCTTTTGGGTTTTGTAAGTTATTTTGTGAGTGTGTGTTATATTGGTGGGTTATTGTCTGCTCCTTGTTGTAGCAATGGTGGTAGGTTTGTTTTTGAGGGTCACATTGATGGCACACAGAGAGCTTGATCTGGGCTGAGAGAGAGAGAGAGAGAGAGAAGGGGTGGAGGGACAGTTGTTTATCAAGAAGCTGTTGGGAAGGAGAATGAGCAAAGAGCTGGGGGGCTTTGTGAAGGCGTGGGAAGCAACAGTTAGGAAATCACAAGCAGCAGCAAAGAAAAGGACAAACAGCTTCTTCCCAACAATGTCGGTCGCCCACGCAGACGACGACGACGATGACATCGCCGGTTGTGAGGATTGCACGGTGAAGGTCCTCTCCAATGGAGACATGTACAATGGCCAGTGGGTTGATAACTTCCCCCACGGCCAAGGAAAGTACTTGTGGGCAGATGGGTGTATGTATGTTGGTGAATGGTTCAGAGGCAAAACCATGGGGAAAGGCAGGTTTAGCTGGCCCTCTGGTGCCACCTATGAGGGTGAATTCAAGAGTGGTTATATGGATGGACAAGGGACTTATACAGGAATTGGGGGCACTTATAAAGGTTCTTGGGTTATGAATTTGAAGCATGGGAAAGGGACTAAGAATTATGTCAATGGGGATTTCTATGATGGGGAGTGGCGTAGGGGATTACAAGAGGGGCAAGGGAGGTACCAATGGGTTAAGGGGAACCATTACATTGGACAATGGAAGAATGGGAAGATGAATGGCAATGGAACAATGATTTGGGCTAATGGGAATCGATATGATGGGTCTTGGGATGATGGTTTGCCCAAGGGAAACGGTACTTTTCGATGGACGGATGGGAGTTTCTATGTGGGTGTCTGGAGTAAGGACCCAAAAGAACAAAGTGGGAGTTATTACCCTTCAGGATCACAAGTGGGTAATTTGGATTGGGATCCCCAGGAAATGTTTTCGGTTGATTTGAACGAATGTAAGGTTTGTCCGGGGGAGAAGATTTCTATATTGCCTTCACAAAAGATGCTTAATTGGCCTGGAATGGAAGCTGAGTTCTTGCAAAAGCAGCCCATACTGAAGCATTCGAAAGCAAATGATAGGCCTAGGAGAGCGTCTGTTGATGGGAGGTTGAGCAATGGTAGTGCATATGGGTGGTCACCGGATGCTGAGATGGCGGTGGATGTGGTTGGTAGGTGTTCAGTGGGAGGGAGGGAGGCAGAAGAAGGTTTGGGGAATCTTCAACTTGATGATATGGATTCGTCGACGGGGAACAGGCCACATCAGATGAGGATACCGCCAGTGAGGAGACAGGGAGAGACAATATCTAAAGGGCATAGGAATTATGAGCTTATGCTCAACCTGCAGCTTGGAATTAGGTACTTGTAGTTTTGCTTCCTTTTGATCTCATCCTCTGATGTGAACAATCTTTTTCACTTGAGGTTTATCCAATTTGGATGAAGTCACTTTAAGCTTCCTATCATACTGAATTTGGTTGAAATTATGCGCTTATTTTTGTAAGATTAAGAGGTGCATTATAGATGAATGAAATGCTTTCTTCGAGTAGTTACTTACCCCAAGAGCAGTCTTCTAGATTTTTCACCACGTCTATGTTCATCGTTTGAGAAATGTCAATGATGTAGTAGTCTATTGCTTTGAGCCATTCCGTTAACGGTTTACGTATATGCATATCTTCTGAATTTCTCCCTTCTCTTCACCGTGGGACATTCATCCTCCCCTTTTCACCCAAAAGTATTGTTACTAACAAGATATAGTGAGAAACACAGAGCTTCAGTTCATCCATAGACTAATGTTGAACATGCAGGGGGAACAAGATTGCGTTATGTATTTCCACTGACTCAACATTTTTGTAAAGGTTATGTTGCGAAAGAAGAATATTGTTAGTTGTCTGTTGTTGGAAGGGACCAATATTTCAGTGGTTGAGTTAGAACAAGGAAACAAGCATAGTGAAGGGTCTGAAGTTCCTCTGCATTTCTTACTCTATGTAAACTGTCGTTTGTAGCTTCTATCATAGCTTAGGACTTTGATGTATTCATTTGTTAGGTGAATTATGGGAAGAATATGTTGCCAACAGTACAATATTTTTTTGTTGGTACAATGCAAGTGAATTTGTAGTATTTCGGTCTGGAGATTGCACCTTCTAATTTGTTTCTAGTGCCATTGTGCAGACATTCCGTTGGAAGGCCAGCCCCAGCTACATCCCTTGATCTGAGGTCATCTGCTTTTGATCCAAAGGAAAAAGTATGGACCAAATTTCCTCCTGAAGGATCAAAACATACTCCACCTCACCAGTCCTGTGAATTTAAATGGAAAGATTATTGCCCACTGGTTTTCAGGTCAGCCCCAAACAAAATATTATGTGACAGTTACAATGTATTAACATATTTTCCGTAACAATGGTGTTTGGGGCTCAAGGAATTTCATGTTTTCAGGACCCTTAGGAAATTGTTCAAGGTGGATGCAGCTGATTACATGATTTCTTTATGTGGGAATGATGCCCTTCGGGAGCTCTCATCCCCTGGAAAGAGTGGAAGCTTCTTTTACTTGACCAACGATGACAAGTACATGATTAAGACCATGAAGAAGGCAGAATGTAAAGTGAGTTCATTTGTCAACTTCCTCCGAGCTTGTGCTAAATATCAAGTTTTGCATTACTGTTTTCACCTCAAATCTCATGCCAAAGCGTTTAGATCACTCAATATTTCTTTACCACCGCCACTGTCCCCACTTGACTGGAACTTAGCACTTGTGACCAATTTTAAGAATTCCTGAATTCCTTCTGAAGTTTTGAGTTTTTAAAGATAATTCTGTAATAGAATCCTATGCATGATTTCACGTACGTTAAAAAATGTTTTGTTTTTTCTTCGCCCAGCATGACAACTTTTCTCATGATGCTTTAAACCATGTCAGGTTCTAATAAGGATGCTTCCAGGTTACTATAATCATGTTAGAGCGTTTGAGAACACCCTTGTCACCAAATTTTTCGGCCTTCACTGTGTTAAGTTAACAGGAACTGCCCAAAAGAAGGTAAGGTTGAAAGCAAAAACAACGAACTCTGGACTTCCTACAAATCAAAGACTGTAAATCATATTCATGTTTTTCATTGATTTATCAGGTGAGATTTGTGATAATGGGGAATCTGTTCTGTACGGAGTATCCTATTCACAGACGTTTTGACTTGAAAGGATCTTCAATTGGCCGCACAACTGATAAACCCGAGGCAGAAATTGACGCAACCACAACCCTTAAGGACCTTGACCTAAATTTAATTTTCCGACTCCAGAAGGTTTGGTTCCAGGACTTTTGCAGGTAAAAGACAATTTTAATTGCTTCTGTTCCTTACTTTTTTCTCTTCAAGTAAGTCCAGAAGTGTCAGAATGGTAGAGCCAGATTGTGTGTGAGCAATAAGAAGCAACATATGAGACTTGAGAGGATAGTGAAACAACATCAAAGCCTATTATTGCTTTTGGCACATGTATACATAAAACATTTACATATTGTTGTCTTCCCGGGAGCATTCATGGTAAGAACTAAGAAGATTTCTCACATTTGTCTTATGACTCGTTGTAAGGAAAGCGTACTTTTCTGCAATCAGTAGACTGTTCAACTCAATTTCGAAACCTTGTTGCCTCCTAAATCAATTCAGCAATTCCTCTCTGCATAGAAATTTCCTTTTGTAAACCATCAGTGTTTCTATATGCAGGCAAGTGGATAGGGATTGTGACTTTCTTGAACAAGAGAGGATTATGGACTACAGTCTTTTGGTGGGCCTTCACTTTCGAGAAACTAACCAAAACACCCGGGAAGCCCTCGTCAGTGAGGGCCGTCCTTCTGGAGTTCGAACCCCTACTGGAATTCGCACCCCTACTGGAGTCCGCACCCCTACTGGTTTAAATCTTTATCTTTTCCCCCAAACCAGATTTCACTTTCCATTATTTCAAGTTGAATTATCTCTGATAGTTTATGGATGATTTATGTTCTCTAACAGGAAATGGAGATCCTGATGATGTAGCAGCTCCTCGCCTTTCAAGGGCAGACTTGGATCAGCTTCTTTTTGACCCTGACCGGTAAACAAACACAGCTAGACTGTTTATAATGTCGGGAAACAAAAAACACACTTAGAAGTCCTGAAATATCTTCCCCAGCATTTCGTCAGTGTCTGTTTATGCCTGCATACCTCATTTTATTCCGAATCATTGATAAGCTTGCAACTAGTTAATATAACTCCGAGTCCATCAGGAAATTCGAGAATGGAAAACAATCTTCTTCGCCATGACATTTGTCCTTTGACCCTAAGTCTGACGCAATCTTGAGTTTTGATCCTTCTGCGTTTTGGCTGTTGCATATGGACCCGGGAATGTATTTTAAGGTGCGGGCAGCGGGTATGTGACTCCGTGTAGTAGTCATCTAATTCCTATGTCAAAGACATACTCACATACACGTGGGCAAACCAACATGTTTGTTATCATGTTTCCTTCTTTAATTTTGATGGTACTCGCTTCCAAACTTCGTGTCTCTGACGCAATAGAAATAGAGAACACAAATTTTATTTCTATCTTCATTTATTCTTTAGTGCTTTTGTTTGGCATGAATCTATTGTAATTCGTAGTTTCAGTAATCGATAATCTAAACTGCACTAACTTTCCCCTTCAAAAAAAGAAAAAATACCTTGTATTTTCGTTGCTCATTGTTTATAAATTGAGTTTTGCAGGTGGTCATCCATCAAATTAGGGATAAACATGCCATCGCGTGCTGAACTAACAATGAGAAGAAGCGATAGTGAGTTTCAGTTAATTGGAGAACCAACAGGAGAGTTCTACGAAGTCATCCTCTTCTTCGGAATAATAGATATATTACAGGATTATGATATTAGCAAAAAGCTTGAGCATGCATACAAGTCCATCCAATACGACCCAACTTCGATCTCAGCCGTTGATCCCAAGCAGTATTCAAAGCGTTTCCGGGATTTCATTTTCAAAGTTTTCGCCGAAGACAGTTGAAACTACAGAATGACATATTTATTTTCCACTTAGAGTTGGTAGGCAATCGGCATGACCATTGGAGGACAACACTGTTTTGTGCTGGGATTATATGATTCAGTAATCTGGCACTCCAATATCATCCCCAAGTCCTAATCACATTGTATTGATAGCTACATGTGTGATTTGTTATAGGAAAGGTAATAGATTAGCATCGCATTCCGAGCTACTTAAGGCTGTTCCAATTGTATAGGATGTTTAACTGGAGGGGTTAACTTGCATTGGAATTCTTTTTGTACCAATTTTTTTTGCCCAGAAGGAGAGCAGTCTCTGGGAATATCAGCACCAGAATAAAATGTACAGAAGGAAATTGAAATGGGAATGAAGTTCTTTTACATTAAGACCTCCCTTTCTCTTTTGGGCTGTGCTTCTTATATTTTTGTTTCAGTGGGCCCTTGTTGACTATTTGTGGAAGAAGTGCTTTGCATATTTGTTGGGTACAAAGTTGGCTTCATTTCAGTTGTGGAAAGTCATAGGCCAAAACAAAATATTCAAACGGTTAGGTTATTGACAGCTTACTGTGTCGTCAATAAGACAAGAACAATACAAAAAACAATTCGATACACTTTTAACCCTTTTAAAGAAACTTGCGCATAAAAAGTTTCATGCCTTATTGACCACCAATTGGGTTGTTATTAGCAATCTTTTAGAGGAAAGTCCACTTTCACCCCCTATGGTTATCGCCATGTGCGGATACCCCCCTTGTGGTTTAAAACTGACCACATAACCTACCTGTGGTTTTGAAAATGTGCGGATAGACCCTCTGCTGTCATGTTTTCCATCCATTTTAACGGACACTATATTAAAAGACCGTTATACCCCCATCACGTCCCTTGATTCTTCTTCTTTTTTAAATCTAACCACACCATCCTGTATACCAAAAATTGAATCCTAACCGTTGATATTATAAATTTTGACGAGTACTACTTCTACGCCAAAATTCAAGTCAATCAAAAAATGAAAAGCTCATGGTCAAATCGATTTTGTTATGAAATTAAAATTTCAAATTTGAATTTACTAAAAATTAGATCACTGAGTTATTGATGCCTGATCGAGATGAATTTTTACAGAGATACTCTATTCTTTATTTAATACATTATGAATGACTCAGATTACATTCTAGAGATGTGTGAGATACACCTCCGTTAAAATGGATGGAAAACATGACGGCAGGGGGTCTATCCGCACATTTTCAAAACCACAGGTAGGTTATGTGGTCAGTTTTAAACCACAAGGGAGGTATCCGCACATGGCGATAACCATAGGGGGTGAAAGTGGACTTTCTTCCAAAAATACAAACGAGAGAGGGTATGTAAGTTTCTGGGGTTGCCTTTTTGACCTTCAAAAGTTGCATTTGAAGATTCAGCTTTGTTCCTGTGAGAATCGATATTAGCATTCCACTTTAAGCTTACTAGTTACTGCAATAGCCGAGACTAAGATTTTTGACACTTCGACCACTGAAGGAATTCTAAAGCAACAATTTAGCCCCTTCAATATCAACACCACCACTTTTTCCCCCTGTATTGAACTAGAATCTAGCTGGCAATGTGCCACTTTTAACACATGTACGGTTCCAAGACACCCGGTGTCCGGTGACTCAAGCAATTGACATGTTTGTCGAAGGCAGACACATTACAACAAATGTTTCATCACGTTTGGTATTGACAGGAAGAATTGGTCCACTTTATTTCTCAGAGATAAGTTGTTCCTTTCATAATTTCGAGGGGCAAAGAGCCAATAGTTAAAACTATCACAAGGAGAGTTTGAGAAGTTAAAAAAGGGGTGTCAATATCAAAGTTAATGTTCCAACTCATTAAACTCTCACCCAACTATGTACCCCCCTCTGCTACATAAACTTGGGCAATTGAATACCAATGCCAACAATAGAGAATTTACAGAAAGAATTAAGGGATGTACCCTCCACTTTTGCCCCCCTTCATTAAATGACCAGCTACTCTCTCTCTCTCTCTCTGAGGCCTACAAATAACAGAACCTATCAAGTGACTGTCTGCTTGCATAAGTGGAAAAAATTTTCAGTGGTCTTGAGGCGTTGTCACATGATGACCAAACACCCTCATCTACCACATATTCAGGTGTTACGTACACTAAATAATTAGTTGCATCAGTGTTGTATAGTAAATAATGCATACCCAAAATTTCTACGACCACCCACATTTACACACACGTTTATGTGGGAACCCACACACAATGCACCACAAGTGCGAGTGAGACCCTCTATATGAATGTGAGTCTCTTGTGATGGACAAATTATTCAATGCCCCTGGGCCTGGCCTCTTCTCAACTACACATTTCTGTGGGGTCTAAGACTTAGTGTGAAGACCCCACACCAATATATGGTGGGGAGAGGCTTAGGCCACCACCTAACACTGAATAATCTCTCCTTGTGAGGGAACAACCTCATCAATGATCATTGATTTTCCAGTTAGCCAAGGACCATCTGTTCTAAAAAGTTCAAGATTCCTATGTCGCAGGCATTGAGATTTCTGACACTGTGCTCAGGGAAATTTCCTGCTGTGCAGCATCAAATGGGGTGTACGGTGTGCACTCCATCTTTTTTTTGCTACAATCAATCACATGAGCCTATTCATTTGCGGGTTTTGAGGGAGGTTTTTAAGAATAATGAGTGGAGACCGTGCCAAGGGTTTTGAGTCCTCCAAACGAACAAGGTCAATATGCATTGGTCCACTACACATTGCAAAATAATTTGATATACACAGAAGTGTAACTGCTAGGGCAGAGCTAGAATCTTCATAACTATTTTACCAGACATGTACTATTTACTAACAGTATACAAGGTCCTGGGGCTACGTCTTCTCCTAGTAACTACAGTATCATTTAACCTTGTTTGAAAAAAGAAAGTGTTTATACCTGTACTGATATAAACAAGAATACTCATCCGAGCTGTAAGAACTTGCTATTTTCTATTCTCCCTCTACCTCTTGTCCCAATTTGCGTGGTCATGACCAAATATGTATTTTTACTATGACTTATTGCGAATTTTAGTTACAATGTCCATGATGTGTGCACCACACAGACTCATCCTCTTTTTTTTTTTTTCTAAGCAATTTTTTTTTACTAATTTTTATGAAGGATTACAAAGATTAAATGAAATAAGGGCACACCGGCATAACGCCACCCTTTAACCGACGAAGGACGACAAGATGCCAACCAAAATAACAAGAAAGCGCCAGAGGAAAGCTAAACATAACACCCAAAGCCTAAACGGAACACCAAGGAAAAACCTCAACACGCAGCTACAAGCAAAAACAAACACAAAACCGAAGCAAAAAACAACACCTAACAAACCACACCAAAAGCCTATACGACAACAGATCGACGAAAGAGAGCTAAAACTCCAGAGAAGCAGAGGCCTCATCCTCCCTATCCGTGTCCTCCAGACTGATATTCCTTTTGTTGTAGGGTTATTTAGGAGGAAGATATATCATATTTGGGGAAAGAGTAGGGATACTGAAGAAGGTTGATCAGATTCCAAGTATAGTACGTTGGACCAAGTCCAGGTGCATGCATTTTCACAAGGTTTTGTAGTCATATTTACCATGATGATCAACTTTCCATTAACCCATAAACCAATATGAAACAATGATAGCGTTAGAGGAAATGGTTTTAATTAATTACAAGAATTCAAACATTGCCAAGCAATACATGTGATGCGGTGCGCATAGAGGAGGAGTACCACCTAAAGCAGTTCAAGCATTCCAAGGCCTACTAGTCGGTATTTTCATAAATAATTGCCCGAGGCTTTTGGTTTTGGGCCTTTGTCATGTGCCGTGTGTTTTTTAGCCTTTTTTGACCGTTTAGGGCTCCGAAGGGCCAAATACCGTTTTAGGAAACAATCTTTTTCCAATAATATTCGTTCTTATTGGAGAAATTTTATTTTTTCTTATTTTTTTAGAATATGTAATAATTTCGAAACTTTCCGAAGTTGGTGTTTTTTCCTTTTCCTAGTAGGGTTAGGGTTTGCACAATATTTAAGGAGTTGTAAGCCTTAGGGCTGGATAGTTTTTGATTATTATTGATTGACAAAGTATCTAGAGAGAGTTTCTCTATATCTATCCCGTTTGTGATTGTCCTTCTTACACGTTTGTTCTTCGATTCACAATTTTGCCCTGCATCATCAACTTGCCTATTGCCCTTCCCTATCCATGTCCCAGCTGGCAAAACGCCTTTTAGTGGTCCATTTGCATCATTACTTATTACTTACTTGCCGCGATAGAATTGTTACAGCCGACGTTCACCAAAAATATTAAAGGAAATCCCACAATTGCTTGTGCGTTATAATTGTTATCAACTAAATACATATACACATCACCAATGCATCATACCACCTCGTCCGCCGGCCGTAGTAAGAAAAACATCATTGATTCTAATCTATTAACTCTAGTTACGTGCCAGCTGATCCGAGCATGAGATCGAGGAGGAAGATAAACATTTTTGCCACAAAAAGCGCGCTGGATTATTCAAAAGCTCTGAAGCCAAGTGCCTGTTGGAATTTTTTACCTGTCAAACTACTAGATGGTGATAATTAGCGCAATAACTTCGAATAAGATGTTGATTTGATATTATAGTAGTTTTGTACAGGACATACAAGTTAAAAAAACAGCAAAGTTTCTTTTCAGAGCTCCAAGGTTCGTTTTCAACGACTCTTGAAGTTAGTAGAGGTGCGCGTAAGCTGGTCCGGACACCCGGTTGTCAAAATGAAAACAGCAGAGTTTACACTCAACTCAAAGCACTCAAATACTACGAAAAAGAAGGATGATGTAGTCTGCAGGGAGTCGCACAATGTGGCACAAGCCTAACTTTGCTTTATTTGGTAAGATCCTACTATAGGTCGTTGAAGTAGCCTCTAGGATTTTGATCGTCAAAAGTAAGACTAAATAATCGGTGTGATTCCAGATTCAATTGAGTGCATAGATCACTTCAATTGCATTCATTTTTCTTGGAAAGAAAGTTTTTTTTTGATCACTTGGAAAGAAGATTACTCGCTACTCCATTTCCTTTGGTGGATGAGTGACACCCCTAACATTGATTCTTCTTTTACAATAATTACTTGGTAAATTTCACTGACATCCCTGGCCCGAGGTTTGCTTTAATGATGGATAATGCGCCTCACTGGACCTGGGTAACAGGTCGTGTTCGTGTCGTGTCAGTCGGGTTTGTGTCACAAACCACCGAACCCGACCCATTTAGAATTCGTGTTTCTCGAGTCGTGTCATTTTCGTGTCAGAAATGATCAACCCTAACCCGTTAACTTCATGTCCGGTTCGTGTGGTATTATCGTGTCCGTTGCCCAACTCTATATAGAAATATATATATATATATATATATATATTGTGTTAATGGATGACACAAATTAGTAACCGTGTTGGTCGTGTCAATTTCGTGTCTCGCGTGTTCAACCTGAACTTGACCAATTTAGAATTTGTGTTCTCAAGTCGTGTCATTTTCGTGTTTCGTGTCAGAAATGCTCAACCCTAACCCGCTAACTTCGTGTCCTGTTCGTATCGTGTTATCGTGTTTCGTATGCGTTGCCCAGCTATATGCCTCACGTACGAGAAATAACAATTAGACCCCCATAGTTTTTATGTAATCTCACCGACACGCCAATCGACAATTGTTTGTTCAAACACATGATAGAATGCACCGAAAGTCACTTATTATTTACCCTTTTTGATAACAAAAAGTAATAAAAGAACTATCAACTCTCACTTATTTTGAATCAAACTGAATTATTTTTACACATTAAGGAGTGAACATGATCGAAAGGTTAAAATTTACCTACAAATATTTAATTGTTTTTCACTTTAGGATAGAAATGAAAATTTTATGACTTTTGGGTTAAAAAATTTTGAAAATCGAGAGCTTTCGATTATTTATTGTGTTATTAAAAAGCATGAATTTGTTAATATAAGACACTTGGCTAAGCCTATCAAATGTTTGGTTGAGCAGTTGTTAGTTTTTTTTTTTTATCGGCAAAAGTAACATTTTATTAAAGGGGAAGGGGAAGGGGAAATTCTTGAACAGTAGTTAGTTGTGCATCAGTGAAATAAACATTGAAACCATATGGGGTTTATGGTCATTTCTCATAAATGAGGGGGACATCTGTCATTAAGGCAAGCATTAGGGGGTGTCATTGAAATTTACCCATAATCTTGTTTGTTTGTTTTATATTAATTTGTAGAGTATTTAAGTTAGTTTGTAAACAACATTAGATTGGAATTAAGCATAAAAGACAGTCCTACCACCATATATAATCGAGGGTTGTTCTTGCCTTTTAGCAATAGTACCCATCACAATTTGGTCCGTTGAAATATGCGAAAAGTTTGATACAAATTTCACCTGTCATAGAGATCGATGTCACCAATACATTCAAATAGGTACAGACTTTCGTGCAAAGACGCGGACACCAATGTGGTTGAAACTGTCTGATGCATATAATCAGTCTACAAAATGATGAGAGTCTCATGTGTATCGGACGATCCTGTATACATTTATATTCGCATATTGCGCAAAACTCGGTGTACCTAACACTAGTGTCGTAATTTAGTGGAGTGACCATGTATATTTGACTTATGTTATATCCCCAATGAGTGTAATATAGACTAACACAAAAAGCTTGAGAAGCTATAAATGTGAAATGATGTGGTAAATCTTACCTATGTCACTTTCAAGTAAAAGCCTAATTTCTAGGAGTAGCAGTTCAAAAAAAATCACTAGGAGCAAAAAAAATAATCTTCTGGTAAAGTTTCCTTTGCAAAAGTTTATAAGAAAAGTTGTGCAGTTTTCCAATGAAAGACAATCTCTTCGGTCATAATTGCAGAAATTCTACGACAGCATCTAAATGGGCATCTGTGAAGATTATAAAAATTTACCTTCTGGTAAAGTTTATTTTTGCAAGAGCTTGTAAGAAAAGACGTGCAGTATTCCAATGAATTAATTAGACAATCTCTTGGGTAAAAATAGAAGAAATTCTGCCACAGCATCTAAGGGGCCGGCGTTTTCGCTAACCAGTAAGTTATAAACAACTTCTTGTTGTTTAAAAATGTCAGGTTGTTTCAACTAACCTATAAATTGTAGACGAAAAGGAAAAACGAAGATGAAAAAGTTGTGGGTTAATGTGAACAACATGACAAAATGTAATAACTTAGAGTCTAGTCCAAAGTTTTGGGTGGAATGTGAAGATTATAAATAGACTCAGTGCCTAACATCACATTTGCTTCATCTGATCTTCTTCCTTCTTCTTTCTAACCTTGTACTTCCAATGATGAGCTCAAAGGCTGCAGCCATAGTCACTCCTTCCAGCAACAATAGAGACATGGAAATGCCCAACCAAGCTAAATCCTCCAAGGGAGGCTGGAAATCTGCCATTTTCATCATCTGTATGTAGTCATCCTATACACACATACCTTCTTACCTACCTACATGCATGCATGGATACATACTTGCATTATATCATCCTTTTGATCATGTTGTTGTTGTTTTGAAAGGATGAATAAAAGCTTGTTTGGTGGTTGTGAAATGCAGTTGTGGAAATGGCGGAGCGGTTTGCGTACTACGGCGTGTCGGGGAACCTAATTATGTACCTCACCCGTGTACTCGGCCAGACTACTTCTACTGCAGCAAAGACTGTGAATGTATGGCGTGGGGTCTCTGCAATTTTCCCTTTGTTCGGTGCTTTCGTGGCTGATTCCTACCTAGGCCGCTTCAAGACCATCCTTCTCTCATCCATCATTTATCTCTCAGTGAGTTCACCACCTTTTCTTCCCACTTTCTTCTAGTTGCATACATAATAACATTCTACACATGCATAAAACAGCAGTATATCAGGAGACAAATCGTTATCGTTGTGTTGTTGAAGCAGGAGAATCAAACAAAAATACGACAACCACCGGTGACATGGTAGTGAATTTTAAATAGTATCAACCACCAAAGAGATCGAGCTTCAAACGATGAAATCAACCATTTTAGTACTCCAAGACGTATCCTCGTATTAATAATATAACTAGCCTGTCAATCAAATATGAAACAGGTTTTGTACGTGTACCGGTCAATATGCAAGCGATTACTGTAATATTTCACAGGGTAATAAGCAAGTGATTACGGTAATATGCAAGCGATTACTGTAAAAAAATCTGCGTGTGCATGTACACATATACTCCTACACATCAGATATACGTACGTTGCGCATAGGATAATATATTTAAACTAAAAATGATACTGTAATATTTCACAGGGTTAGTTTCTCCACTTTATATCATCGCTTAGTTGGTTGCTTGCTCTTGGCTTCAAGTTTAGAAATATTACACAAAGAAAAAGAATCCAGACAGAAAAAGAGAAGAACAGAGAGCTTCTCTTGATCATGATCATGGGTTCTGAATTATTTTGCAGGGCCTTGTTCTGTTGACTGTATCAGTCACCACCACATCATTGCAAAATTGCCAAGCAGTTTTCTTCATAGCCCTTTACATACTGAGCGTTGGGGAAGGTGGCCACAAGCCATGCGTCCAAACATTCGCTGCAGACCAATTCGACGAAAATCTTCCCCAAGAGAAGGCGGCCAAGAGCTCGTTCTTCAATTGGTGGTACTTGGGGATAGTGCTCGGTGCCACCACCGCGATACTGGTGGTGATTTATGTGCAAGACTACATCGGGTGGGGAATCGGGTATGGAATGCCTGCAGCAGTGGTGGCGGTTGCGCTTGTGATTTTTCTCCTTGGAAGTAGGACTTATCGGCAGGAGGCTCCGGTTGGGAGCCCGTTTACGAGGGTGGCTCAAGTGTTCCTTGCGGCGGCTAGGAAGTGGCGCGTGAGTGAGACGCGCCAAAATCATGGTGTTTGCCATGAGGACACTAGCACAGGAGATACGGGACAAAATCATGGTGTTTGCCATGAGGACACTAGCAGTGGAGATACGGGAGGTCAAATGAAGGGTGGCACTTTGGCAAGAACCAATCAATTCAGGTATATCTATTGGTCTTATTAAGTTTTAAAGCCCCACTTAGAGCATGGAAATAGCAAATTTACATACCAAATTAATAAATTTGGTGATGCATGTGACAAGTTGAAAGCCACTTGCACTACGTGCGCTCCAATGAACTCTTACAACCTTGAGAGTTTTTTACTACTCCTTTGACAGCTTTGTCAAAGAATATTCAGATAAATTCACCAATCATAAGTACTATAATTGGTAAGGTGGCAATTTGAAGAGTTGTTTATCACTTTTCAGCCTCGAAGAGTGAGAGAGCTACGCTAAAATAGTGTAGCAAACTTACTATATATCTCCCTTGGAGTGCCTTTCGTTGACATGGTAAATATGGTTTGCTTTTGATTTTGCCACCTTTTTTTGGAGATGCTCTTAGTATCCACTACTTGGAGTTCGAAAAGGGAACATTTGGTACAAACTAAGCATTCGACATAAAAAAACACAATAATTGCACACAGACCCAAACCCACCATATTATCATGATTTTTCAATCGATAATTTTTTTGCATTTTTTTCATAACCGGGTATCTAGCCAACTTACGCGTTACCTTGACTAATCTCAAGACGCTAAAGTCACCAACCAAACAAACCTTCAATCATCCTAGTGAACTTTTGTTGACGGTAAGACTTGAACCTGCGAGTTCAAGAATTTTGTCAGCTTGAACATAAGGGAAAAGATGCAAAATCACATTTTCATGCTGACGTTTGGAATTTAGTGAATAGTGGTATTGAAATAGAGAGTCCGGCTCCTCTCCAATTCATAGGGAATTGGAAGATCCTCCAATTTCAATGCAATGGTTAGGATTACTCTAGTATTTTCAGCCTAAAACTCATATGGTATTCTATGGGTATTCAATTACTCCCCAAATATTCCCCAATTATTATATTCCATGCACCAATTTACCAAATTCCAAACATTAGTAAAATTTCATTTCGTAACTTTAATAATTGGTGCACGTTCAAAGAACTATCAGATTCACATGGTTAATCAAAGACTTCTTTTGCATTTCTTCTAAAATATTTTTTCTATAAAAATTAGATGACGTTCAATTATTTACTCTTACGATTTCTTTCTAATTTCCATAACTGAATTTTAATTTCAACTTTCTTTACATACAAAAACAACTACATCAATGAGCACACAACATAGTGCGAAACACAAATGAAAATATATTAGTATCAGTAAAAAAAATCTCATGAGCTACATAATAAGATAATATAAAAAAAACCATGCTAAAATAAAAAAAAATTATTGATATAATATTAGTAAAAAAATTCTCATGAACTATATGACATCGGTTGAAAGAATCCTTATGAGCTATATAAAAAGTTTTTTAAAGGCAGGTTTAATGGGAAGAGGACGCCGTTCAAAAAGATTTAATGAATTTTTTATAAATTTCGAAGATTAATGAATTTTTTCCGCCGTTCAAAAAAAATGGGGAGAGAAGACGCTTATGTAATTGAAAAATATTTGGGGAGTAATTGGATGCCTATAGAATACCATATGAACTTTGGGGCTTGAGTTATTAGGATAATCTTGACCATCGGATTGGAATTGGAGGATTCTCCAATTCCTTAGGGAGAGGAGCCGGACTCTGAAATAGAACCGCTGAATCTGCACTCAATTTTGTTATATACCCTTGTGTATATCCACTCTTTATCAAAGCTGTCAAAGACCTCTATTGGGTATTCAAATTGTGGAAGTACATCCACATATCATGAACTCAAAAGGGTAACTCAAGTGATAACAGGGCAGAGCTCTAAATTCTCATATCTTGAGTTCAAAATTTGGTCATCTCTTGAGGTTAGGCCGCAAGAGAAAAATCTCTTGTGAGTTTCCAATTTCAGGCGTAGATGGCCTGCTTTATGACTAAACGGGGGAAAAGTCGCGGTAGACGTAAACTAGTTCGGACACCCTGATCATCGATACCAAAAAGAAAAGAAAACATCCACTTATGAACTTGGGTACTTGTGCTTGTCATGAACTTTTCAATTCAACCGGTCATGTGCCATCGGCCCATCAGATACTGCGGTGTCTCTTTTTTCAGTTCAAGGCACCAAATGAGTGTCAAGTGGATATGTATGGCCTTGGGACTTTTGGTAGGGTATGGAGGAAGTCTCTGGATAAAAATAAAAAAAAAATGAAATCGAAAAAAAGATGTGACTGAGTTTTGTTTTAAAAAAAAATTATTGAAAAACGAAAAAAAAATTCGAGTGATGTGACTGAGTTTTGTTTTAAAGTTCTTCTACAAGGTATATGCATTAGGATGCTGTATTTTTTGTGGAATATTTTGATTATTTGTTATGAAATATGTTACAATTTACATATTTGGGTGGGACTAGTGACGTAGCTAGAAATATCCATTAGTAGGGACACTATAAAATACAATTCCGATGACAGAGAATTTCAGACATCTCATCCCACTAACCCAGAACTTGATGTTTTTTGGCAATACGAAGGTGGATTACGTGTTACATCGCGAAACACAAATGCGAGTTTTCAGATTGTAGAGTAGTGTCTTTCACCCACCCAGTATGTTAGTACGAATCCTAAATAAAGTAGATAATAATGTTATAATGTTCACTCTATTATTGAGTTATTAAACAATATCCTTTATATGTGCATATTTGCACGAGTTAGTTGAACTATATAAAAAACAATATATGTTTCAATTCAAGAAAAACTAAAACTAAAAAAAAATAATAATAATAATAATAATAATAATAATAATAATAATAATAATAATAATAATAATAATAATAATGATGATGATGATGATGATGATGATGATGTAGTGGGAACCCGTGGCCCCGGGTACAATAGCTCCGCCACTGGGTGGGGGGACCATGCATGGATGAGCGAGGAAGTGGAAGTATTTTTCTGTGACAGATTCCGAATCCTGGAATTGTGATTGGCACAGAAGATCCAAGGAGTACTCATGGTGGGTTTGGTGTCTCACCAGTCACCACCGAGACTTTGGCGCATCTTACTCCTAAAAGATACGTACTACTAGGTTCTAGAGTTCGGTGTCTCGTGACCCCTGGGAGGCTCCACTTAGATTTTATATATATCTGTGACTATGGGTGTGTAAATTAGGTGTGGTTGTAGCATTTTTTTTTTGTTTTAGTTTCCTTGTAGATGTTGGGAGCTCAATTTAAAAAAGCACCTTGTGCACGAGGCTTTTGTTGGGTTAAATAATTGAAAGAGAGAGATATTCTCATGAGTAAGGCTGCAAACGAAACGAACCGTTTCACACAACTCGAGTTTCGGCTTGTTGAGGACTCGATTGAGCTCGACTTGTCAAATTACCAAAAGAGCTTGAGCCAAAGTTTTACACTTGTATCGTAAATGAGCCGAGCTGCTCGAGTGAGTTAGACTGGCAAACAAGAATGTCTATTCATACTCTTTTTTTTTTTTTTCATTTTCCTTAATACTAGTAGTAGTAATTTATAACTTCAGAGAGCTCGAGCTCAAGCTCGGCTCGTATACTCGTCGGCTTGTTATGTTAGCAACGAATGACATTATTAGAGAACATCAATCCCATTCGTACGAAAAAAGCTTCAACTAAGGTCTTCATCGCCTTGAGATATTACAAAAGCATTCTTCTCTAAATGATCATCACAAGTATCACGATCCCATATACTAATATTTTCGCATCCCTCTCATCAGTGGGTGAATTCTATTTGACAGGGAAACATAGGTAATTGCAAAAGTACATAGTCGGTATCTCTCCCTTTTTTGCTACTAGCATTGCCCTCAAACCTGGTTAATTTATCAGCAATTACATTAAGGTTTCGTGTTTGAAACCTCTCAGGTGTTAACCAACTCCTTTGGGGCCAGTCCATACGGAGCATTACTCCGACTTTAGTTTGGCTCCCCGCAAGTATGCAGTGGGATTGAGCCCCTGGATTAGTTGATGCACGCGAAGCTAGCCCAAACACCTGAGTTAGCAAAAAAAAATTACTTTAACTGTGCACTAATAGTAGAGTTCCTACAATATTGTCTCAACTAAAAATTACTCCACCATTTTTGTTAGAAAAATATCGATGTAAATAGGACTGAGAAATTTCTTAGTCCGACCTTGAAAAAAACCTATCGGAGGTGGGTTTTTTTTGGCAAAAAATGTATTCCAAAAATAGGACCGGACCGTAACTTTTCTGAATATTTTCTACCATTTTATCTCACAGACCTAAACTCTCTACAGGTTTTTGGACAAGGCTGTGGTCATTGATGAGATAGATAAAACAAGCAAAACCAGAAACCCATGGAGGCTTTGTTCATTGAATCAAGTTGAAGAGGTAAAGCTTCTCCTAAGGCTAGTCCCCGTATGGCTAAGTTGCTTGACATTTGCTCTAGTAATAGCCCAACTCAGTACCTATTTCACCAAACAAGGCAGCACAATGGTCAGAACAATTGGACCCTCACATTTCCCAGTACCCGCAGCATCCCTCCAAGTGTGCACCGGCCTCACAATCCTCATTGCTGTCCCACTCTACGATAGGGTACTTGTTCCAGTCGCCAGAAAAATCACTGGTCACCAATCTGGTATAACCATGTTACAAAGAATCGGGATTGGAATTTTCCTGTCGACGCTTACTATGGTAGTATCAGCTCTAGTTGAGGCCAAAAGGGTCAAAATCGCAATCGACCACAATCTCCTAAATGCACCGAAATCAGTGGTCCCCATGAGGGTTTGGTGGTTACTCCCACAATACATTCTCTGTGGGCTATCGGATGTTTTCACCATCGTTGGACTCCAAGAGCTGTTCTATGACCAGATGCCTGAAGGGATGAGGAGCGTGGGAGCCGCTGCCCACATTAGCATCGTGGGCATGGGGAGCTTCTTGAGCAGTGCTGTCATATCCATTGTGGAGACAATTAGTGCAAGACTTGGCAACGAGTGGCTGATTAGCGATAACCTAAATCAGGCGCACCTCGACAACTTCTACTGGGTCCTGGCAGGGTTGAGTGCTTTGAATCTTTGTGTCTATGTGTTGGTTGCTAAGGGTTTTGTCTACAAGAAGATTGAGAGTGATGGTCCAACCGAAGGGGTGAAGCTTATGTCCAAGGAGGCCCACATTGTCTAATGGTAATGGATTGTGCATTATCAGCTTGCCTGCTTAGGTAGATATATCTATCTAAGAGTACAAGTAATGTGTATTATGGAGTTGTACGTTATCAATTAGGTGAAGTGCTCAAATTGAAACCCCAAAAGTTGAGCACTACTAGCTAGATTGAGGAATCTGCAATCCTATTGTCAAGCTCAATGTCTTATGCCCTGTCCATATCTTTTCTTTTCTTTTCTTTTCTTTCAATGTGTAAATCAAGACTCTGTTGGTGAATATGATTTTCAATGGGTCTCTTTTCTTGTACGTCTAAAGAATAAGATAAGAGACGCATAAAAGTGCACGAACACTCGTGCAGTGTGTGTGTGGGGGTCCCCTACCCAACGCGAGCCTGCCTTCAATTGTTTGTGCATTTTCGTGCGTGTCCTTGGCATAATTATATATGTGGAGGTACTGTAGGTGCAAAAGTCGTCGTAGCCGATGAAAATGGATAAATAGAGATGCTTTAAGTCAAGTTATTATGTCGTTATTCTTAAGACGATATTCGTCCCCACCAATTCGAGAGAATTCGGTGTGCACCGGGTTATAGCGAAGCCGCCTCCAAGATAAATTAAAGCCCAATCTCCAACTGTTGTCTAACTGCGTTATGCACAAACGAAAAGAGACCTGAATACCTTTGGATTTTACAAGTCCCTTAAGTATAATCCATCCTAGGAGATAATTCTAGAGAGAAACAACAATCAGAACGATTCTGATTATCTCTCCTCGAATTGGTAGAACCCTTTGCCTTTTATAGGCATAGATTATGACTGTTAGCCAAAAATCGCATCTTTTGATTTAATCTCAATAGTTATGTCTATTCATAATAGTCATATTTATTCATGCGATCATAATAGTCATACCTTTTGATTAGATCGTGTTTATTCATTTAGCCTGAATAGACATATCTTTTGCCTTTAAATCCAATAACCATGTCCATTCATATAACCTGAACAGACATACGTTTTGGATTAAAACCGTTCACCAATATTCACATTTAATATCCATTAAATATTTTAAAAATATTCCAACAGGTACGCTTGACATACATTTACTATCCGTGAAATTTATTTATGTAGCATACTTGCAAAGCGAATCAGTGAAATTTATTTATATAGTTTTTCTCATAAATTCCTTCACATATCCATTAGCCGTACCATAAAAATTATCGTCTTGGATGCTCTGGGATGCTGGCACCAGAGACGTAACTATTGGTGGGCTATGGGGTGCAAGACCCCATAGTTTCTCTTCTTTCTTCTTTTATAAAAAATTTACTATATATGAATACTTCAAGTTTACACGACCAATTGGAATGTATTTTCAAGAATTGAAAAGTTCAACAACAGTTTTAAGAATGGAGCTTAATCATTTTGAGCATAATGACATTCGGAATCTGGAATTCAAACAATTGGGAAGCATTTTCGGGCTAAGTCAGTGGTTGATTGAGGCTATAAAATCAACAACCTACTTACTTGTCCACAGAATGGTGGTACTTATATTTACTCTTCATAGTTCGGTCCCCAATTCACGAAATAGTTCCTCCCCCCGAAAAATCCTGGTTCTGTCCCCAGGGGCGGACCCACCATAGGGCACATGGGGTCAAGTGCCCCCACGCCTCTTTTTTTTTTAAAATTTCCCAATTTTGTGTATATATATATTGTATATGCTAAAATGTGCAAGAAGTTGAAATTTGGTGCAATGGTAAGCAATATCCTTTAAGGACTAAGTGGTGTGAGTTCGATTGCCAGCACTCCGAAGGTTTTTTTTAATTCTTTTTCAAAATCCACTAAAACTCTTTCACAACCAAGGTTTCCCCCACTTCCTAACGTCTCTTGTAGTACTCAATCTGAACTTGCATATTATACTTGTACATTTTTGGTTCCCGAAACTTGTACTTGTGGAGTTAATAATAAGAAAATAGATGATGAATATGTGATAATTTTGTTTTGACACATATAGTCGACGTGCGCAAATTTGCCTAAGTAGCTTGTTATTAAAATGCATATATACTTTTAAATTATTACATTATCATAAATGCTAAAATTATTTTGGTGTGAATGTGTTTAACTGTAACTCACATATTATGGCATTACAAAGAAAATTGGTGCCTCCGCTATGTCAATTTCCTGAGTCCACCATTGCCCGTCCTTGGCCGCCACAATTACACGTAATTAGTTGTTTCTACACCAGAGGGAAATATTTTGGAATGTGGCACGGTGAAGCAAAAATTTTATTAGGTGGACTGGCAAGATCGGAAATTATGGTTTGACTCCCCAATTTTGTCATGTTAGAAGTTACTTGGAACCAAGGTGCAACTCAGAGAAGGAGAGGGGAAAAAACACAAACTTGTGAGCCCCTCTTTATTGATCAAATGAATTTAATAAAGAGGGGTCAAGATTTGCATGAAATCACCCAAATCTTTTCCGGGGAAAATCACCCTAATCTTGATATAAAGATATTGCCAACCCACCCAAATCATTTTCTGGGAAAACCACCTTAATCATAATATAAAGATATTGCCTTCTCTGCTGTAGTTCTGTCACCATTGCTATGCTGTTTATTTAAGACTTTGGAAGTTAATGATTGCTTTCTTGAACTAATCACCAAGTAATCTGTCCATCAAAGGGTGTGTTTTTCTTTATTATAATTCATAAGGCCAGAACCCCGCGTCATTAGAGAAAAAGTCAAGACTTTTATCACCAACAGGTCTTTGCTTTCTGCTGAGATAAAAAGGTGGAGGGCGCGGCCAACGCGTGTCAACTTTCTTCGAGATTGACTACGGGAACTATTACGAGAGGAAGAGCGAGACAGGAGGGCCTAGATTGGTCCAATAACGCGAGGTTAATGAACAGGGGATCCAAAAGAGGTCCCTGAATACGGGCTTGAGTCATAACTTGACCGAGCCCCATCGGTAGGATTGGGGCAATCAATTAGGTGTCTCATGTTATGAATAGGAGCTCTGCATATATATATATATATATATATATATAGATATATTTGATTGTTCTGTTTAACGCAATGTCGATGACATCTAATATCTATGAACTCAAAACACCCCAAAAAAAAAATTGATAAAAATGTCACGGGCTAGGAATTTTCTAAAGGTATTCATTTATTTAAGGATGTTACTAAGGAATTCTTGACTGGCAAGCACGTGCTTGGAGGCTGTAAAATTTTGTCTTCCTTGGTAGCCTAAACATCGATCGAAAAGGTCAATCTGGATGACCAATGCAGTATCTAGCCTTCCCCTAATCCAAGAGGCAATGGAATATAATCACAAGAAAAGGTCAACTTTATTATTTTGAAAAAAAAATATCACATTTGAAATTGTGCCAGAAAATAAGACACCACAATCATTTGATTGTTCAACAATTCAAAAGTCAAACTAGAGGATCCGGGAAATCCTGGGATGCTATCTGGTCTGATCTTGCTTTCCAAACTGTCCATATCTTGAAAATTATTTAGTTTCAGCTCGGACCCTAAATGGCTCCCCATAGAGAAATCACAAGCACAAGATCCACAAACCTTCATTTCTCAGTCCTATTTTTCTCTCTGGAGTTCTGGTTTTCTTGGTCCTTTCTGATTCCTCTTCTTCATTTGGCATATTTCCCCACAAAATGTGTAGTGTAGCAGCAGCAGATGCAAAGTTCCATGTTTTGGCAGTCGATGATAGCATCATTGACAGAAAGTTGATTGAGAGGCTCCTAAGGTCCTCTTCTTTCCAAGGTAATTCCATGGCTTCATCATGTTCTAGAGACAGGGGAAAAGAGGGTGTTCACTTTGGGCTTGTTTGATGTTCAGATTAGACATATGATTCCATTATCACTACTTGCATGGTAGTATTTATCAATCTATGAAATCACATTCCTCATCGCTAATAGGTCGACTTAACAAACGTTACCGTGACTATTTTGAGATCTAGATTTTATATCATTTTGATTCTTATGTCTTGAGGTGTCTTATTTTTTCCCAGTTACTGCTGTGGATTCTGGAAGCAAAGCTCTTCAATTTCTAGGCCTACAAGACAATGAAGAGAGCGTTACAAAACCTCCCCCTCTTTCTCCAAATCATCACCAAGTATGAGATTTCCGATATTGATTTTCTGTTTACACTAGTCTTTTGGAATCCTCACTCTTTCTAATCATCTAAATATGTATGCATGCACATTTACCAAATACTATATATTTCTCTGAGACATTGATTGATTTATTTCTGACCATGTTTTTCCATTGCAGGATACGGAAGTAAATTTGATTATTACAGATTACTGCATGCCTGGAATGACAGGCTATGAGCTCTTAAGAAAGATCAAGGTAAACTATTAGACGAAAACCAAATAAGTTTAGAAAATGCAGTGAAAACAAGCCGAGGTCTACCAATATATATGAACTTATAATGTGCACACTATGGTTTTATGTTTTACTAATGAATTATATTATGCGACTAGCAGGAATCTAAATCTCTCAGCGACATCCCAGTTGTAATCATGTCATCAGAAAATATCCCCACAAGGATCAACAGGTGAGGAAAACTACAGAAAATACTTAATATTATCTAAATGTCTGCCTTTCATTTTTTAGTTTTAGTGTGTTGGAATACGAAATGGTAACTGCATAATATGGTACTAACCTGCGATTTGCTATTTGGGTGTTGCTTAGATGCTTGGAAGAAGGGGCGGAAGAGTTCTTTCTGAAGCCAGTTCAAATGCAAGATGTGAATAAGCTGAGGCCACATCTAACGAGAGGAAAACAAGGACAAGAAACACCAAAGCATCAGTAGTAAGTGAAAGGACAGCGAAGACCCATGTTCACAGGATAGAACAAGACCAATCTTCAATGACTTGTATGCGATCTAATTCGGGGGGGAAATCAAAGAGCATTCCATGTTATTGACCCTTAATGTTTAAATTTACTTTCAGCCTTTATAATTACCGAATGAGTAGATGGGTAGATTAGGTAGAGAGATCAAGCTATGTGAATCTGTGGTAAAAGAAGTGAATCCAATTTTGTTGGTCAACAGAATATGCAGACTCGTTGCCTGAAAACCAAGCTTCTATACAAGCTAAACTTCTTTGCCTTTTTCATAAGATAAATATGTGCATAATACTATATCAGTTGGTGATCATAGTGAGAAAGTTGACCCTCAACAGTCAGTAAATATTAATAGCATTCCAAAGGAAAAGACAGTGAGATCGTATATATGGGTCCAATGTAGACACTATTTTTGTTATCACCTCTTCAAATCGGTAGGAGATTATCTGAGTACCACAACAATATAACTTGAGAAATGAGAACACATAGAAGTATCTAATCATATGATTCTGATTATAATAATCTCCCTATTGGTGGCTTTAGAGTACAAGAAATATAATCAAGGTCAATTCAAGATTTCCAAAGATTGATTCAGGAATCCTGTCTATAAATCAATCTTCAATGGCAATCCCATGTATTCAGCAATCTACCATATTAAATGAAAACCCTGATACCCAATAATTGATGTGCACTTGCTTGCAGGACATACCATTTGATTCTTTTTCTCAAAATTGAGATTTGGAGTAAATGCATAACTAGAGAAGTTACAGTTACAGAAACAATACGTTGTGGAAATTCTTCTGTGAAATTAGGATCAATTTTCGTTTGTTTGAGCGACATGGGGTTGGAATTTCCATAGGAGATGTAATTCTGTGGGCTCCTGATATCCGGTATTTGGTGCTGCAAGTTGAGATGGGATAACATATCCGGAAGAGTCCATATCCCTTGCAGTAGGGGATAAGAAATCCCATGGGGAGGTGCGATGATGCAAATGCCATAGCAGAGGAGTACCGCCGCAAGCATTCCAAGGCTTATTTCCACTAATCGGTATTTTCGTAAATAACTTACCGGGGGATTTGGCTTTGGGCCCACTTGGGTTCAATCCGAAACAGCCCAACGGTCAGGACTCATGGCCTTCAGAGCCGTTTACGGCCGTTTAGGGTTCCGAAAGCCCAAATTTGCCGTTTAAGAAAAGATTTGACTTGCTTATAACTTGGACAAGGAGAATCCGAATTATTCCGTTCTTTTGGTAGAAGTCTTAGAATTTCCTCTATTTTTCAGTTTGCTATTATTCTGAATTTTTCCGTTTTTGGCAATTTTTGTCATTAATTGATTCGGTTTTCGGTTTGGGGCGAATCAATTAGGGTTAGGATTTTCTCTACTATTTAATAAGTTGTAAGTCTTCTGGGCGGTTTGGGGCGAATCAATTAGGGTTAGGATTTTCTTTACTATGTAATAAGTTGTAAGTCTTCTGGGCAAGACAGTTGTTGATTATTATTGAAATTAAAAGAGTCTAGAGAGCGTTTTCTCTAACTTTATAGTTTGTGATTATCTTTGTTCCACGATTATTCTGTAGTTCATAAGGCGCCCTGCATCATGTGATTTCCCATCCTCTCCATCAAGGTAGTACTGAGAGTCCACAATTTTCCCTTTCGTCTGTATAAAGTTGATGGTTGCGCAAAGACAATAACGGAAATTCAGAAATACATACCATAAGCCCAATCAAAACAAACATTGATTTACTTGTGCTCCACCATTTCATATGTTAGAGTTACATCCAAGGGCTCCCCGTACCCCCTACCAGTGCAAAGGATTTTATATCATTCCCCTTTATGCAAAAACATAAGACCGGGGAATTGGAACTTCAAAAAATCACGGAACACAACTTCGGGACACAACTATGTTCGGAGCCATCTGATGCGCAAGGGCCCACACAGCTCCAAATGCAGTTGTGTTACTAGCATTGCTCGTTGATTTCCCCGTACCCCCTACCCGTGCAAAGGATTTTATATCATTCCCCTTTATGCAAAAACATAAGACCGGGGAATTGGAACTTCAAAAAATCACGGAACACAACTTCGGGACACAACTATGTTCGGAGCCATCTGATGCGCAAGGGCCCACACAGCTCCAAATGCAGTTGTGTTACTAGCATTGCTCGTTGATTTCCCCGTACCCCCTACCCGTGCAAAGGATTTTATATCATTCCCCTTTATGCAAAAACATAAGACCGGGGAATTGAAACTTCAAAAAATCACAGAACACAACTTCGGGACACAACTATGTTCGGAGCCGTCTGATGCACAAGGGCCCACACAGCTCCAAATGCAATTGTGTTCCTAGCATTGCTCGTTGATTTCCGGTGACATATTAGCAAATTCTTTTCTTTATCAATGTATACCGAACACATTTTTTTCACTATTCCAAATTACAGAGCTGAGAATTACGCCACAGGTGATATCGGATCAGCAGAAATTGAACCATCCAATTACCATCATATCATAACCAAAACGGATTAATTTAACATGAAAGGCAAACAAGCTAGAAAGGGACCTGATGAAGGGGCAGTGAAGAATCGACGAGCGGTAGAATTCTGCTCGGGATCGGTCGTTTTTGGAGTTGGGATCATTGAAGATTCACAGAACTGTGTTTGCATTTCAAGCCCTAGCTCAACGACTCGGACTGGCATTAACTGATTTTCGGTTTACTGGTTTGGGCAAATTGCTATTTTCATCCCTAACCTATTATACCATGGCTGGGCGAACCCTCCAACTATTGACCCTTGCCCAAAGTCCCTTCTGATGGGTCCGACTCAGTGCTGATTACTTGCTTGCGGCTTTTCTTTGTTTTTGTTTTTGTTTTTGGTTGTATTTCCTTTTGTTACTAATATAAATAAATAAGATAATCTTTCGCTCAATTTTTTTTTTTTTATAGATGCATAAAGAATAGATTCTAGAAAGGTAAGTAATCAACGGGCTCCCTTGCTTAAACAATTGAAGCCACGTATCATTACCACCAGTCAATTCACTTGGAACTGTGGTCTATCTCTTCCCTTCTTGACCAGTATGTTCTATACAAGTCTCAAGCACCACTAGGCCCAGTCATCAGTTGAACGTCAGTAGGGTTCGATATAAATTTCTTACTCAAATAGGTAGGTGGCAATCATCCCAAAATAAGCTGGCAGTTTCAATGTAGCAGCGTGGTCCAGAAAAAAGCCTTTGCTGATCCATGGAGTTTGTGTTTTGAGTAAAGAAGTGCTTCTTTACTCGCTTACAACACCTCAACTCGAGTTTCCGCTATACTCAATCCGTCCCTTTTTAAGTGTCCTGCTTTGTAACTCAAATTTATTAAAAAAAATATCATCATTACACCTTTCACATCAACTTTTACCCTCTATGGATATGAAAACATCATCATTACACTTTTATTTACTAACTTTTTAAAATGAAATCCACTTTTATGGGCAAAATAGAAAATGCACCAATTTTTACCCATTAATTTTACAAAATGAACCTTTATTAAGGGACAGCTCAAAATGGAATACTGGACTCTAAAAAAGGGACGGAGGGAGTATAAGATTGAGTGAGGTGACAAGAGCTGAAGTGAAGCCAAGGCTCCTTGCTCCGCTCCATAGATGTTTCATACAAATTGCTTGGCACGACTAGCCCGGGCAGTCACTTCTAACTTCATGCAAAAAATTTCGTTTGGATTGCTAAACCAGACAAGATGGAGAAAAGAAATGTCAACAAAGCCGTAGACAAGCTGGAGAAAAGAAATGTCTAACCAAGCCGTAGCTTGAAGAATCAAGGGTGTAGGACAAAGGACGCGCAAAGAGTACGAATCTCTTTCTGTATTTATTTCGACTTCTACTTACATAATCAAAATTAGTTGTTTCGTCGCAATGCTTTTATTAGGAGAATAAGGTGAAAATTCAGTACAAGGGATATCGAGGAATGCTTCATCTCTTTGGCTTTAAAATTTTTGATTCAATAATCGAATATTTAGATCAGCACATACCAATATTTTATTGAACTAATTTTCTTTTTTCATTTTCTCCTTGTAAATGTATCTGGATATAATGAAGTGCAACCCGAGACGAAAACAACATCGCTGAGGATGAAACAAAACAAGGGTGAACAAAATTGCTACATCCCCCTCTGTGTGGACATTTTTAAGGGGCACGGTGTAGTTTCTTATAGTGTTCTCCTGAAATATGAAGGATGAACGGGCAAAATTTCAACATTATGGAAGAGTTACAATTGCAAGACTTGATACGACATGGGCTCACTCTAGACTTGATATGCAAGACGTGCGTTGAACCCTTTATACTAGTAGCACACAAACTGTGACTTGGGTCACAAAAACTCCCCCGATCGCGGGTGGTCACTTTCCCTCCCTCCTTGTCAAAGACCCACGCAAAACCTCTCTCGTCATGGAAATAGTGTAAAGCATATAAATGCTGAGAACCAGGAACAGTAACCTGATCCCAAAAGGAACAGGAACCAATGCCAGAAACAGGAACAGTAACCGTAAATAATTACATTTCCATTCTTGTTTAATAGTACAACTGAAGCTGTAAAAAATGATGAAATTCCATCCAAATCTGATAAAAGAAGCAATAATTTATTGGCAAAAGCGACTCATGAACCAACTTTGATCTACCACCAGGTTAGAGTGCTGTAATCTCAGCTTCGTGTGATGCTAAAAAAATAGCTGACAGGCTTCTTTTCATAAATGCCAAACCAATATTCTGAATCGCAATTAATTCAAATGAATAAGATGACCTACGCCAAAACCTCCCCCTACAGGCAATGGAGAACTGCATTCAGTGTCAACCAGCAGATCTAACTTGACAAAATAGAGAATAAAGGAAATTACGGCAGCTTGAGTTTTACGAGGGTTGTACATACCTGCTACAAAATATAACAGCTATTTACAGAGTCGAACTCCTGCACGCACACACCCAAGAAGAGAAAGGGGTAGATAGTTAGATACCCATGTATTCAACCATAAAGCTGTGAAGATGAAAGATTTTAACAAAAGTGTGACGAAACACAACTGATTGATTGGATCTTCTAGCGATGCAAATTGTGAATGTGAATTCTTTAATCAGATATTTACTGTCAACAAGTTCAATATTCGAATGCCTGCATCACTGGAACTGATAAACATACAAACATAAAAGGAAAGAAAATCCTATGGGACATTGGAACAAATTAGGGAGGGAACTTGGGGAGGGAATAGAGCTGGCTCTGAGATTTGTGGGGCCTAAAGCAAACTCTTCTTAGGAGGCCCTTAAATCTCAATAAACTTTGCATAGTTTAAAATAGTTAGAACTCATACACTGATTGATATAGGAGACATTGTTAGAAAACAAACCTCAGTTAACAATCCAACGAGAAAGATTCAAGAACAATCCCAATTTCAGAAAATTCAAGGTTCCAGTAAAGTTATCGAGGCATCAAAACTTTAACCTCTAAGCATTTTTCATTTTGTCAAGTGTTACAGGTATGGGATCATCAAGTTATCAATAATCCACACCTCAACCAAAATGGCATCTATAAATGAGTAAACCAAAGGAGAAACATCAGTAATTGTTGCAGAAATAATATTTACAATTATCGTTCTCACTTGGGCCTTACTTTAAATTGGGCCCTTAAATGTTTTAGGCAGGTTTACTTAATTTTTATGCAGGCTTTAACTATACATGGACCTATGGAATTTGAGGCCTAAAGTGAAGGCTTTATGGGATTTAACCCAAAGCCGGCTCTGGGAAGGAAGCAACTCACCTTTGAAGAGGAAATCGTTTACCTAGATAATAAACTTCAGTTACCAAGGAACTTGCTTTGACTTAGAAAACTGATGCCCACGAAACTCATTTAATAAAATCTTGTGAAATTTAATGTGCAATGTTTGCAAAACGTTGCCAACACTTTAGTATGCTTCATTAAAAACTTGTAGAAACTCCTTCACAATGTAGACCGTAGGGTAACACATTCTGGGTTGAACCTGACATCAGAAATAGATAAATCTAGCACTTAGACACAAATGTGCACCCAACACGAACAAATTAACATACACACTCACTCGTGAATGGGAATGCAGCGTAATCAATGGTCAACCCCTAGGTTGAAAAAAATGTCTCTTTTTAAATCGGCGAGTATTTTTAGTATTCCAGGAGCAAATTTTTGGAAACTCTAAGAATCAAAAGCCTTTGACTTCCTCAAAAATTGACTGGTAAATTCACAAGCCCTGTCAAGGTGAGCAAAGAGTTGCTAGAACCCAGCTTGTCAAACTCAATCTGATGCTTTATTGCTAGTTCACTACAAAACGAAATCTTAGAAGACCTAATACATAACACGAAAAAGATTATCCTCAACGTCCAGTGCATACAGAGGAATAGGGACTAGAAATGCCCCAAATACACATACAAGTCCAACTGTTTTAGTATAAAGGTCTATAGGAATCTTCGATATTAAGCAACATATTTCACATACCCTCATGTAGTGGAGCTGGCATGCACAAAACTAAGGTCAGCCAAATAATTGCTCTCAGCAAAATCATGTAATGTACGGTGTGGCCGGGAACTTTCACGGTCAGGCTTTCCACACTCTTCCTTCAAGAACTTTCTGCACTCATCAGGATCCTGTGACATTCATGAAGAAATTAGCTTAGGAAGAAACTAAAATACACAATTAGATAATGGGGAAACCAAATGGAGAAAAGAACAAGGCAGACTTAACAATATGGTAGGTGTTGAATTCAAAATACAAAAAGCATCATTCTTTGATTAAGTTTAATATAGAAGAAGCTTACATTTCGAGTGCAAAGGAAGCACACACCTCACGACATACGTAAAAGGCATACACAGTAAAAAAATACCTTAAAATGGAGCAAAAGGCACCCCTGGGAGGTCATCCTAGAGACAATGCATGTATGCGTAGAAGATAATGCGTAAATTCAAAAGCCTTGAGGCATTTTTTGGATGCCTCGCCTTGGGCACTAGCAAGCCTCAATTGCGCCTTCAGTGTCTCCATAGTCTTTCAAATATTTTTTCTTCCAATTTTTCCCCTTCACATTTTTCCCCATTTTACCACCACTGCTATAGACCATGTTGATTCCACCACTCAGTTTGCAAATTTATATTACAGTGGTGTAAAGCCAAGATTTTCACAGTACAAGCTTCATTAACTAATCTGATCAATTGCTAGGGGCATTGAACATTGTTATTTTTCATGTGGGTAAAATACTACTCCTTCCATCCCATTTTGTTTGTCCACTTCTTGACTTTTCAATTTCCCAAATTGTTTGTCCATTTTGAAAAGAAGTGCCATGAAAATACCTTTTACCCTTCTCTCTTGATTTGATGTGACAAGTGCCATTTCAATAGGAGGGCATTTTTTGGGAAGTTCAAGTTTACAAAGTTCAATGATTGTCCCCTTAATAAGTTGGGTTTCCTAAATTGGACAAACAAATCAGGTCAGAGGGAGTATTATTAAAACACATTCTTCAAGAACATTACTCCAACAGCATCGACAAAATTAAGACAAGGCTTTTCAATAAAATGCTTATAAGTAACAAGTGGTAGTTGTTGATTTCATCCACTCACAGCTTTCACTCTGAACTTTTCACAAATCAGCGATGATAGAAACAATCAGGTGAAAAAGCTTTGAGATTGCCAAGGATGGCCGGATGGGAAAAAATATGCTTGGCATAGTGCAAAACAAAAACTTCCATTGTTTAAAGCTTGCTTATCAAAATCACTGAATTGAGTTTCAATAATTTTTTCAAGACAATCGGCCATGATGATGAAGAAAATGCAATTCATGTTGCAATAATGGACACAATCGATGGGATATTCAACGACAGTGGAGATGATGGACTGATTGGGCAATGTGGTTGGCACGCACAACCAGTAGTATCGCAAGGGCAACTAAAACAATAACGAAATATATGTGCCAAAAGATACCTGCAAGAATTTCACCATTTGCTCTTCCACTGTACCACGCATTGCCAGTGTTTCGACATGAATAGGACGAGTAGCACCCATTCGGTGAGCACGACTGACCACTTGTTCCTCCATGCTGATAAAATTTTCAACAGATGCATGAAGTTTAATACCATGGGAAAGAAGAGAGTCAAAGTAGAACTTGACGTGTTGGAAAACAAACGTTGAATGATTGGAGAAAGAATGAAGAGGTCATGGCAGCAAAAATCATGGCAAAAACTACTAGAGAAGTGACCTTTTGTCTTTCTAAAGGAAAAAGAGCTTGAGAAGGTACACATTGATGTCCTTGAACATTTACAAACTTCGTCACACAATATGGACCGTTAGATCTATTGGTCAATTACCTTCTGTCCCAGATTGGTTCCATCAGAAATACATGTGTAACAAAACTCAAATCAAGGCCTAACGCTGCACTTCCATCCATAAGAAGAACCATACAACTTGGATCATACTGAAACATTGCCAGTGACTTCATCTGAAACATGAGAACGCAAATTTTCCCATGAAGGCAAATAAATAAAAGGAATGGTGATAATAAGTTTTTCTTACAATGAAAAAGACACGGTCAAAGAACTTAGGCAGAAACATATGTTATGTACCTTGTTGCATGCATGCATTGGACTATACATCCCAGCAAACTTTATACCACAACCGGTTAACTGTCAAAAAAGATAAACTTCAAAATGTAATGACAGCAGCTTGTATTTTCCGCAAGGAAAATCTTATTAGCCATTAGTCTACCACAATATATAACCTTACCTGTTGTTCAATGACGTGTATATGCTCAAGAAACTGAGAAAATATTATAACTTTCTCTGGAAGTGTCTTGCAAGATTCCTTGCTTTTGCTAGGCAAGACCAACTGGTATGATGATGTACTAGGATCACCTTTCTGGGGGGCAACAGGAAGCTCATCAGAATGCTTGGCATCATTCCCCTCATCTAGTTGGAAACCAATCATTCTATTAACTTCCTGAAGTTCTTTCAGTCTCTGAACAAGGTAAGCAACTTTACTGCTAGATGTTGATTGCCAATCAGGATCCCAGTCATCCTAAACCAACAACATGAAGAATGGAATGGAAACATTGGTAACAGAACAAAAATAACAAACAGAAGAAACACAACAAATTGGAAATAAGCCTGCCTGTTTATAAGATGGTTGTAACTCGATGAGATCTTTGGGAACAGGCCACTTTGGGTTGGGATTTTCTGGACGGGTCAATGCTTCAGGACTCTGCATCTCATACAAGCGACCACAGCCAGGAAAAGTACATCTTTCACTGTCCATAGCAACACAGGCAAGACATAAAAGATGCCTGCATGGTGTAATGACAGGTAAACGGCACCATTCATTGCACCTACCGAATCAAAAAACAATCAGTAACTGAAAGATAATATTAGATTAAATCAAATCTATGTTTCACAAAACCTCAAAGCCAATCTCACCTCATACAACAGCAACCATATTGGATTTTACTTTTTATGAAAGCATACTCTTCCGAAATAGGATCCAGGCCATTTCCAACTAAAATATCCATTGTTTCCTGAATATCTTGCCCAGCATCTGTTACTTTAATATGTCCAGCAACACAACAAGACAACCTCAGATTTTTTATAGTATTACTTCGAAACTTCCATTGCTTTGGGTTCAGTAAACTCTCAACATGAGCTGGGTCATTCCAATCAGCCATCAATATATTACGCCGCACAGTTACCACCAATTCATTGTAACTCTTTGCGTGTTCCTCAGTAAAATCTACATATGTCACTTTTTTTATGCAAGGAGGAATTGTCTGCAAATCCTCTTTTCTTGCACTAATCATGCACCTACAAAGTAACTCCAACAAACGTGTCCGACCCTCTTCCCTCTCAGCTTCAAATGGCTTAAGAATGCCAGCTTCCCATGACTTCTGATTCTCTCCATAAGCGTTGTCATGAAGGAACTTAAGCAAGGGCTGAAGATGAGACAGTTGACTGTTGGGTGTGTTAGGAGCCGGTGTTCCTGTCAATAACCAACGATTTGTAGCGGTCAATGAAATAGCCAGTTGCAATTTGTTTGTCAAATTAAGACTTGAACCAAGGGTATGCCCTTCGTCTAGAATGACTCTGTGCCAATGAACTTGCATTAATACACTTCTATTCCGGGGACTCCACTCACAACTTAAACGATTAAAGGTAGTAATAACAACATCATAGTCCCAAGCCAGACTGTGTGCACTAGGCTTTTTATGATCAGTCCAGACATAAATGCGCAACTGACCAGGCCTAACGTGCTTTTGGATCTGAGTTTTCCAATGATCCACTAGATTTGCTGGAACAACAATAAGAGTTGCCCTTGACAAATACAACCTTAATGAATCCAAAGGCTCACAAAGTGCAATTCTGAAGGCAGACAAATCAAAGACCAAGTTTTCTAAAGTGCTTGGGTAGTACCACCTAGTAGTACCCTTTTCTGATCTCTTTATGAGACCAAAAGCTTGAAATATCTTATGCGACTTATGTTCATCTCCTCTAGATACTACTCGAGTGTCCACAACAGGCTGTAGTAAACCAATTGATTCCATTTCCGAAAGTTTGTCCGGTGAAAGTTTAGCCAACCAAGTCAAGGCCTTTTTTGCTTCAGAATTAAAGTGCTCCTTAAGCACACTGGTGAAAAATGACACATTTTCCTCTTTTCCCCCAGGAGTTCCTTTGGTGTGAAAACCAGGAAAATATGTAATGGGCTGGCGGTTATCCCAAGATTCTTCTGGAGCGCTGCAACTCATATATAATGGGTCACTGTTCATGCTACAAAACCATACTGTGCTAGCATCATTTGCCAAACTTTCATCTTCAAGCTTTCGCCACTTGCGACAAGCATCACACTGTACCCAAGTTTCATTCTGTATAGAATACCCTGCAGTGGACTTCCTAAGCCTCTTGCAATCACGAGGTGTTCCATAAGATACACCAACTCCATAATCTGGACAACGGCGTCTTCGACCATCGGAAGAACTCTTTCTTTTACTTGATTTATTACTTGTAACCTTCCATCCATTAGAATAGTGAGACGATAGATCGTATGCATGAAGAAGACTTCTCTTAATGGGAGTCAAGCTCCTTTGGCATCGAACTACACGTGTTGCTGGTGTAGAGCAGCCAGCTGTAGCTGAATGAATTCCTTCATCTGGACTGAAATCGGTAGATCCCCCAATTGGCACAGCAGAATCCAAAAAAGAGGCCCCATCTGGGGAGGAGCCTTTTATATTCTCACTCAGAGTATATTCAAAAAAAGAAAGTTGTCCCCTTCGAGCATGGTGACCCGCACCCCTTTTATTTGATAATAATATGCTACCATTGGCAGCATTACCCCCAGTAACCTCATAATAACCACATTTATAATCAGCATTGTGTGCACACCAGATTACATGCGCTCCATTTGGCGGCTCCGCCATTGTTCCTTGTGTCTTCAGAATAAGAGAAAGAGCGGTTATAGTCTTGCCTAAACCAGGTTCATCGCAGAACATTCCCCCACGGAAATCTCTGACTGATGGAACAGACCCTGTGACTGTTTCACCAGAAACAGTGTTCATATAGAAACCAAACCCATCTTCGGTTACAAAATTCATGTACAGAGGATGTGGTAACAATTCAGGATCTCGCTCACGCTGTAGCATCCACTCTACTGCTCCCTGCTGATGAGGAAAAAGCTTAAGTTTCATACATGGCATAACTGAAACTGCCAACGATCTTAGATGGCGGCATGTGGCTGAAACCCTGACAAGGTCAATAGGACTAAGTGAATTCAGAATCACAATCAATTGGTCATCTGATACCTCCCAAATACCCGAGCTACATGAAGCATCTGCAGGGTGCACTCTCGAAGAATAAACATTTCCTCTTGTTGCCACACTAGGTAAGCTCTTAAAAATTTCATGAAGCTCGAAGAGCTTCCTCCTAGAAGTATCAGGAACACCGCATTGCAGTTTACAACCAAGAACATGGCAATCAGAAACGTTCCAAATGCTCTTAATATCTGTACTATGAGGTCCGCAATCAATTCTCTCACTGAGAAGCATTGAACTTCTCTTCTGCCAGTCACAACTGCAGAAAATGACTAAAACTGAGTCAGCGAGACAAGCATACAACAAACAGGGCAAGCAATATGAACTTCACAGCATAAAGCCACATAGATGACACGGCTAGTAGAATGATGAGTCCAGCACAACAAGAAGATAATGCGGAAGCACGATGTTATGGATTATGAAGACAATCGAATCTAGGAGAAACATTAGCTGATGAAAACAACACCAGGAAGCCATGAACAGATAACATAAATAGTTTATATAGCCCAATTGGTGCAACCAGCCAAAAAACTAAACTGCGAATCCTACAATCACGATTGACGCACCTCAAGTGCCGAAAAAGCGCGGCAGCAACCGACCCCATCTTCGGAAACTGCCACCCGGACCACACGGCGATCGGCAAATACACATCCACGAGCACCACAACCCTCACACCATTCATAAAATCCCTGTCCACGCGCAAAACCCTACCTACTACCTTCAAACACTTGTGCCCCACCAGCGCGTGAACCTGATGGACCACGCTCGCGCTCCCTTGCACCAGCCCGAACCTTCTCGCCTTCTTCCCCGACAACGAGGACGGCGTCGTCGCGCTCCCTGGTACCCGCCCAAACCTCCTCCGCTTCTTCCTAGATGAGGAGGGCGGCGGCGTCGCGCTCTCTCTCTCCGCCGCCCCGCTCTCGAGGGAGGGAGAATCAGCAGCGGCGGGGGCGCGGTTTATTGGGGACAAAACGACGCCGTTCTCTGCAAGGAAACCGGGCTCGGGTTGGTTGACGTGGCAGAGGGTGTGGAGAGGGAGGGTTTGGGAGGAGGGAGCGGTGAGGACGGCGCATAGGTAACCGCAGAGCTTGTGGTCGGGGACCGAAACGGCGGCGGCGGCGTTGTCGTCCTGCATTCTAGGGTTTCGGAATGCGTAGAGCGAGGAAATTAGGGTTTTGGAATTTGGAATCTGCTTGTGGTGTTGTGATCCATTGTTTTGGACTTTTGGTGGTTGGAATTTGGCGAGAGAGCGAGAGAGCGAGAGGAGAGAGAAAGAGAGAGAGGGTACAACGTTTACGAGGAGAGGTGGAAAAGGGATTGCAGTGATCTCAGTTTTATTTATAGGACGAAAAAATACAGTGATTCACCCGAGGTTTATGAATAAGATAATTGAACCACAAAAGTTTTATAATTTTCGATTTGGTCCCCAAGGAGGCGAAGATCTCTTCAATCGGATTGGTTTATGACTTTATGACCTGTTCATTCCGAATCCCCCACGAAAGAGGCGAAGTTTACGAATGGGTTATTTCCAAGGACACCCCATTAACTATCACGTTTTGTCAACATGACCCCCTCACGTTTAAAACTCATCAACCTCACCCCTTCATCTATCAAAATCAAGCAACATCACCCCCTTAGCCCAAATCCGCTAAAATTTTGGACGGAAATGAGAGAAAAGACTAAAATATCCTTGTTATGTTAAACCCTTGATGGGCTACTCCCTTGGTCGACAAAACAGTCATGAGCAGTTCCATGACTTCTACCCTTTATGTTTCTTTGATCTCGATCTCTCTCTCCCCGAAAGATACATACACCGTACCCAATTGTTACATATAAGAATGCTGAGAAATTCTTGTTTTTGTTATTACATCAAAGAATATCATATATCCAAATTTTGAAGTTCTCAAATTTATAACAATTTTTCACGACATGAAGGAATCACTCGAAAGTTGGTATTCAAATCAAATCATAACTAGGCATTGTTCAGCCAAATAAGCCAACTGACTTATTTTTTTGTTCTTATTTAATTTTTTTTTTCATATTTGTTAGTTTTTCATCAATTTTTTGGGGATTATTATATTGACATGATAAGAGGAATCTAAAAAGTAAAAAATAAGCCAATTTTTTTGTCTTTATTAAAAAAATTAGATTTTGATCATAATTTTTTACTTTTTAAATTCCTCTCGTCATGAAGATACAATAATTCCCAAAAAATTGATGAAACATTAACAAATACGAAAAAATTTAATAACGACAAAAAAATAAGCCAGTTGGCTTATTTAGCCGAACGGGACCTAAAATACGCGAGTAATGATTTTTAGAAAATACAATCCAATCCTAATCCAAAAGTCTCCCTGTCCGTTCCGATTTTATCCACGGATTAAAAAAAATCTCAAATCAAAACAAACTTGAAGATTTCCAAATCAAATGCAACCTGTCTCGAATCAAAACAAACTTCAAAATGAAACTCTTGCACAAAAATTCCAGTCCAGATTTCTCAATTCTAGCAACCAGATTCCATCAGTCTTGAACTGGATTAAGAGAAACATGTTTGCTGCAATCATTCCAGCAAACGTTTTGCACAATTAGTAACATTTTGTTGCAATCATTCCAGCTTCGGCTATTGTTAATGTGAAAAAGGACATACTCTTCGCCAAGATCCAAGCCGACCTCCGCTCCAACGACGCCCTCCTCGAGTGTGATGATGTAGACCGCCTCGATCGAGCTCGACACCACACTCAGGGACCGAGAAACCCACGACACCTTGGATGCGGCAGACAGCCTCGAAACGGTGTCATCCTCAAAGCAAGATCGGGTTGCTGGCAGCGAGGAGGGAGGTGTTGTTGAGGGCGGCGAACTTGATGGCGATGGTGGCGGAGGGGATGGGGTTGCGATGGAGGAGACGGTTGCGGCGGCGGTGAGGATGGAGGAGAAGACGGTGAGGGTGGAGGAGATGGTTGAGACCTGGTGTGTGGGTGAGGAAATGACGGAAATTAGGGTGAAAGGGCATTTTAGGCTTAGGATTTTATTTTCTGTTAAAGCTATCTATTTTCCTTCCAAAATGGTAATATTTGTTAACGGATTTGGATGGAAGGGGTGATGTTGCTTGGTATTGATAGATGAGGGGGTGAGGTTGATGAGTTTTAAACATGAAGGGGTCATATTGACAAAACGTGATAGTTGAGGGGGTGTTGTTGGAAATAACCCTTTACGAATCCGATTGGGATTTGATTGAATTGACCACCCCATCTTCTGTACTTTGGCCTTTCTTCTTGGGGAAATTACCAAATGGGGACATTGACTAGGATTGTGCAAAACTCTTTGCGCGCCCCCCTGACACCCCCTGACGCGCGCGCCCCCTGGACCCCACCGCCCCCGGACCAAAATAACCCTCAGCAATAATTTCACCCATTTTCTTATTTCTCATTTATTTACTTAATAACTTTTATATCTTTTTTCACTTTTATTTATTTAATATTATTTAAGTGTTCCAATTTTAAATCCGGTTGAGTCGGTGCAAAAATCTTATTTTTTTTATCATTTTATCTTCAATGATCAAAATGAATTTTTGGCTCGAAAGCCTTTCAAAAAGTTCCCTAAGATTCCTTATTTAGTTTTAGGTCTCTCTTAGGGTGCTCATTGAAAAACCTTAGAGCCAAAAATTTATTACGACCATCTAGGATGAAATGATAAGAAAAATAAGATTTTCGTAGTGGTTCAAACGAATTAAAAATCGGAACACTTATTTTTTTACTCTTTATATGTATTTTTAAATTATTTCATATTATATACGTGAGTAAATAATATTACTCTTATTTTTTTTATTCTTAATTTTTTACTCTTATTAAAATTTTATAATTCTTTTATGTTATTGAATTTATTAATTTTGTTTTTATTTATATCTTTTATCTATTTTATTTCTAACTACTTATTCAGATATCCATTTATCTTCTTATCTTCAACTATAACCACTCATTTAGATTTTTTCTTTTTATCTTCAATTGCAACCACACATTCAGATTTTTTTGTTATCTTCTTATCTTTAACAACAATCATTCATCCATCACCACTTTTCATTATATACCAGCATTATCCTTATCACCATTTGCTTCCCATGTCACGACCCTAACCCGCCCCTTGAGGTCCTAATCATGACAAATGCCAGTGATTTCTCACTCAGGCCAAATAACAAACCAAATATCACTTAAGCAAACGATAATCAAAAGGGACTAACTTAACAGCGAAAGCAAAAGACTACTTTCATTGATAACGAACCAAAGTCTTACTTTACTTAGGCTTTACAAACCAAAAGATAAACCTCCCAGAGCTGCGTGCTTACTTACAAATTCAAAAGCTAACAAGCTATGTACAAGCCAAGTGTCGACAATCAAAACTTCCTTTCTGCAAGTTCCAAAAAATTCTACACGTCCAAAAAATAAACACCACGCCACCCTACTCGTCATTTCCTGAAAGGTGGAAAAGAAAATCCATAAGCCAAAGCTCGTGTGAATGATTAATACTTAACGCACATGCCTTCCATGGACATTGGAAAATAATTTGATAATAATTCAAAACAAAGTACTCAAAACCATAAGCCAAATATAATGCACATTCCGCTATTCAAAATTCAAAAGCTACCGGGCGTCCCCGGTAGTGGATAAGCCAGACGTCTATGCATTATCCCAAATCACAAATCAACCTCAAACACCCTTACTAGCCATTAAGCCGTCCCCTAGCAAGACCGGACGTTGGGAATGCCATTAAATAGATTCGCAACATTTCACAAATAAATCCACCTTCCATTGGTATCCATGGAGTACAAAATTTATAAACATGTTCAAATAAGATCGATAGGAAAAACAAGTTCAAACCATGTGTTTAGATATTAAATCACTCACCTCGGCTCTACGAACCACCCGAGCTTCCTAAAATAATTAGGCAAATAAAACATGATTAGAAGATGTCTAACAAGTATATTTTTAATGAACATAAGGTCCTAGGGTGAAAGATATGAAGTTAAACAACCAATCTTAGGAAATAATTTCAGAATCTGCAATTCCATCAATTTCAACCTAAAATCTGACTGTGCACGGGAAGAAATAAGACACAATCTTCATGCATTTTTTTAGGTCTACGAGTCTAGGTTCAAAATCAGAAATCGGATCGCAATTTCCTCACCCGAGCTCAAAATTATGGCCATTTCCCCAACACGTGTCTGTGCAGTCAGCACGGTCCGAAACTGCGCACCACATGGTCACGAATTTTTACAGAATTCAATACTTCAAATCTGATCCTGAAATTTTTACCATAGATAAAGGATTCATAGAGGAACTCTCTATAAAAATTTCATAATTTTTGGAGCTTAGGAACTACCTCAAAAAAAATCCACGAAATCAGGACAGACATGAAATTTCTACTCTGCAGATTTCCTAGTTTCAACCCAAACTTTGGAAAATCACTATAAATTGAATTCTCAACGGTTTGGGGCGATTCCAGCGGCAAAAGAACGAGCTTTTAAGTCTACTTTCTAACTTGTGAAGGAACCGAAACCTAATTCAAAGTTTACAAATGAGAAATTACGTAAAAACGGAGACCCAGTTTGCTGTCAGGAAACTGTTAGGTACACATGCTTCATACACGAAATTTTGCTACTCCAATCCAACAAAATTCATCAACTAAACATGAAATACAACTATTAAAGCATGGAATTCAACATACAAAACATGAATTCAAGTAGGAGATATAAAAATTACCTAGTTAAATGTTCAATTCAAGGCAATAGGATTTTCCCCAATTTTTTCTTCTTCTTCTCCTTCTTTTCTCTCTCTCTCTCTCTCCCTCTCTACGTTTTTTATAAAAACAAAGAAAGAAACGTGGAAGACTTGCTTTGTGTGCTTGACTTGGGAAAAATTATTGAGTGCATGTGTGCCTCATGCCAACTTATGTTCCAATTTTTATTTAACTAGCAAATTAAGCCTAATTTCACATATCAAGCCTTAAACATGCCACATAATTAACATAAACCATAATTAAAAATTATGGATATTACATCCCATCACCACACTCTCTCTGCTTATCCCTCCAACAACATCATCTTTCCATCATCGATCTCTCTCTCCCTTCCTCTGTCACTGCTCCTCCCTTCTTTTTCACATTGATTTCGTAAAACGTAGAAGAACATTATGGATAACTACAACTTGTCATTTTCAGATAGTTGGTCCGTTGAGAATGATGTTCCTAGTGAGGAGGGCGTCTCCCACAATTTTCGTGATTATACACCCGAATTCACAACTGACGAGGTTAGTTATTACCGTTGTTCTTATGCATATTAATTTAATTTTTTATGATTGTTCTTATGCATATTAATTATTTATTTCCGTTGTTCTTATGCATATTAGACTGGATCATGTTGCACTTATACATATTCTTTTTCCTTGTTGATAGATTTTTCAAAGTAGAGACGACATGGTAGATTGGGTGCGGAGAGTCGGTAGAGAAAATGGTATTGTTGTTGTTATTAAGAAATCTGCTAGTTTAATTGGTGGCAAGCTGCCAAAGTGCATTCTTAGTTGTGAAAGAAGTGGAAAGTATAGATCGGCACGAAATGCAGCTGAAGGGCAATCCTCGCAAAAGAATACTGGGACAAAAAAATGCGAGTGTCCATTTCAGCTGAGAGGTATACCAAAACCTCCAGCGGGTGTCATGTGGGGTGTAAGGGTTGAATGTGGTATCCATAACCATGAAACAGCAGAATATTTTGATGGGCATGAGTACCCGTCAAGGCTAACACCAGAGGAGAAAGAAATTGTGCGCGATATGGCGAACAACACAGCGCCTCGTGAAATTCTTAGTGTTTTAAAGAAAAAAAATTCGTTAAACACTACATGTGTCCAGAGTATATACAACCTCAAATATACAGATAACATAGCAGAACGAGACGGTCTAAGTCCTACTCAGTTTGTCTTGAATCAACTAATAGAGAAACGATACCTCCATGAATATCGTACAAATTCATACACCAACGAAATCACAGATATTGTTTGGGTTCACCCTGAAAGCCTAGACTTATTTGTGAACTTTCCGTCCGTATTGATCATTGATGCCACATACAAGACCAACGAATACCGATTACCACTATTGGAGGTTGTGGGTATCACATCCACAATGTGCACTTACTCTCTCATGTTTGCACATCTTACAAATGAGAGAGTAGAAAACCTGACATGGGCCTTGAGTACTTTAAAGAGATGGATGCTTGGAATGGGGGCATTGTTGCCATCGGTGTTTGTTACAGATCGGGATTTGGCGCTTCTTAGCGTCATTGAAGCATGTTTTCCCTCGGCACGTCATATCCTTTGCATTTGGCACATCAACCAGTGCATAATAAAGCATTGCAGAGGGGTCCTTGGTCCGTCGTTTAACGACTTTAACATGTCATGGCACTCTCTTATTAATTCAACGACCGAAGCGTCTTTCAATCAGAAGTGGAATGCCATGTGCGATGACTATAAACAACACCCGCAGCTCTTGCAATATCTTGCCAATACATGGATAAGGCCGTACAGAGATAGATTTGTGGCAGCATGGACAAATACGTGTATGCACCTCGGAAGCAATTCAAGCCAGAGGTATAGTCACTTTATGTGTTGTTACCTTTACTATTTCAATTAAGTATATTATTCTACTACACTAAAAAATATTTATGTAACTTTCGTATTTACACACAGTTTATTATTATATTACAGGGTAGAGTCCGCACATGCGAGGCTGAAGCTATATTTGGGGGGTACCATGTCATCCTTACAAAAAGCTTTTAAGATAATAGACAAGATGTTGAAAAATCAGTTCGGGGACATTCGGAGGTCATTTCAGAGATCTATCAACATCCCCCGCCATTGGCAAATAAATGACGAACTTTTTCAACAAGTAAGAACTCGCATTTCATTAGAGGCAATGGAGCTCATCAATGTTCAACTACAATGCGCTGAAGATGCATCCTACCTCCAGTTCGGGTTGTGCGACTGTACAATAAAAATTACGCACGGATTGCCATGCAGACATGATCTTGCATATTACCGTTGGTACTCCATGCCAATTC
The DNA here is from genome assembly GCA_014282245.1 of Rhododendron simsii. Lineage (NCBI taxonomy): Eukaryota > Viridiplantae > Streptophyta > Magnoliopsida > Ericales > Ericaceae > Rhododendron > Rhododendron simsii. The sequence goes on along the minus strand of CM024959.1, from coordinate 7,233,330 downwards.
CAATTCAGAGTATCCACGATCATTGGACTAGGTTGTCCATGCGCGCGCCCATTGTGAATGAAGAGGGAGAACGACCGGACAGAACGTATGAAGTTATAGACAGATTACGTGGGATGGATCAATCTACGCGAGAGCACATGATAGACAGGATTATCGATATGACGGATCCATCTCAGAGCACAGTTCGAGGCCCAGCTTATAACACGGCTCATAGAGGTCGACCTACTAGTAGAGAGGAGCAAAGTGGACGACGCATCCCTTCCTTTACAGAAGCATCGACTTCATCATCTAGGGTCCAATCTAGGAGACGTGGGAGGGGCGAGGGAGTTCACAAAACTCAAGCGAACCATGCTGAATTTTCAGTTCCATCCATCCCTACCGACTACATTCAGCAGTTACCTCGAGCTTATCAGCATTACGTTTCTCACATTAATGACGTCCGAGGTGACGGTCATTGTGGATTTAGGGCGATAGCTGCTCATATAGGGTATGGTGAAGATCGTTGGGCTCAAGTTCGACGAGATCTCATTAATGAGATTGAACAAAATAAAGATCTATACAATGCGCTATATCCAGAAATAGGGTGGGCAGACTACCTAATACGGTCTTTAGATTATTTTGAAAATTCGGCACCAGATGAGTATTGGATGGACTCTATGAGTATGGGAGTTGTCATCGCTTCAGCGTACAACCTTGTTCTGCATACATTTGATAGGCTTCCTTCAGGTTGTTTTACTCACTTCCCATTGAGATCCCCTCCAGTTCCCATCCAAGAGCGCATTGAAATTGCTATTGCCCGTGTTGGGAACAATCACTTTGTGCAACTTTTCTTGCAGCCTCATTACCCTGTACCACCCTACCCAATATGGTGGTGGAACAATTCATCAGATGAAGCTAAAAGATGGGCTGCTCCTTATGCAACACGAATTAGTTTGTGGCAAGAAATAATGAATACAAGACCAAGAGGGACAGGAGCAGAATTTGATGGAAACATTGATTAGAAATTGAATTTTCATGTATTTTCATGTATTTTCACGTATTTTCACTCTTCAATGAAATTAGTACAAGTTATGTTTGGTTTGATTAATTAACATTAGTACAAGTTATATTTTAATCATTCATTTATTAATTCAAATTATAGTAAGAAGTCTTTTAAATGTAAAACAAAAAACTACTAAAAGTAAAACAAAAAAACTAGTAAAAGTTAAAATAAAAATAAAAACAGTAATTAAAGTCAATTATAAGCAAACAAAAAAATTAGGAAAAGTTTAAAAAAACTAAAACAGTAATTAAAGTCTTTTAAAAGTCTGAAAAAAAAAACTAGTAAAAGTTAAAAAAAAAACAGTAATTTTTTACTTTTAAAAGTAAAAAAAAAAACAGTAATTTTTTTACTTTTAAAAGTTAAAAAAAAAACACCTAGCCAAAGTGAAAAAATAAAAAAAAAAACCGGAAAAAGGAGGGGCAAAGGGGGAAGGAGGTGGGGCCGGGGGGGGTGTCAGGCGGGGGGGGGAGTGTGTCAAGGGGGTGCGAGAAGAGGAGAAGAGGGTCTCTAGGATTATTCACCGCTTCAATGGTAGGTTGAGTTTCGTTCCAACTTTTTGAAAATTTTGTTCTTATTTAAATTTTTTTTAACATTTGTTAATTTGTTATAAATTTTTATAGATTACCAATTTGTCTTGAGAGGAACTTATTTTTACCCAAATACTTTTTAAAATTTCCAATTTTTAGTCAAAAAATATCAACGACTTTTTTTTTTTGGCTGAAAAGTGAATATTTTCTAAAATATTTGGGCAATAGTAAAAAAAAAAAACTTTTCTGATTCCTCTTGTCGGGATGAATCAACAATCCACAAAATATTGGCGCAAAATTAACAAACACGAATTTTTTTTGAATAAGGACAAAACTTTCGATGAGTTCTAAAAGCTAAGGAGAACTCAGCCTAACTTTTTAAGGATTTTATGACACGGTTTTTGCATTTGTTTTATCGTAATTTTTAGCAGATCTTTGATAAATTTTTGCATCACATCGTTCGTCTCGATGGGGAGGATCGAATCATTTCATGCATTAATCTTTTGCAATAGCGCCATCATCAATTCATCATAACATTAAACACATTATTAGTTACTATCCATCTCCGTCTTTCGTGAATTATTGAAGACACATCTTAGTACAGCGTTTTTACCATGATAAACTTGAGCACCAGTTCATTGGGATAAACAACTCCTTGATTAACCAGTACATGCGAAATTCTGCAAAAAGAAAAATTCATGGACCAGTTCCATCATCTCCGTCTACAGGAACTACGAGATCACCCTAGGGACGCCTTTGGCATTCAGTGGTCACAGACCGATCGATGACATCATATGCAAGATCTAAGCAGAGTCGAAGGTTTAGGATAAGAGAGGGAACCAGACCTAATTAAGTAGATATTATTATGATTGAACATCCTATACATCCTATTAATGAATCCAAACAATTTAACCAGCCTCTGCACTTCCGTTCCCACAAATCGATGTATAATGTAACATAACGACGTAAGATGGCTGGACACTTGAGTTATCAAAACGAAAAATACAAATATCACATGAGAACAACGAACACCAAAACCAACTGTATAATCCTTTAACCACTGATCAACAGATACTCATCTCACAACTTACTCCAAATAAAAAAAAAAACCCATAGATTTTGGATGATAAATAGATAGACAACATATCACAAGAAGCAAGATTGATTCCTGCAGCTTCATAACAACCTTTGCCGGCACCATCACCACGCGACCATCTCGCCCTTCTCCAGAGGTATGTCTGTGAAGGCGAAAAAAGTTTCAAAATTTTTAGAAAACAACAGAACTTGAAATCGTATGCGAGTATGAAAACAGGCAATCAAAAAACTGAAAAGAAACAAAGGGCCAAAGTGAAAGGACCGTTGCGAGGAGGTGGCGGTGAGGATTTGGTTGCCCCGGCTTCGACCAAGCAGCAGATAAAGGTGGACGAGAGTTTACTGTTTTTCCCCAAAAACAGCAATGAAAATTTCCTCATTGTCGTTGTCGGGAGCTAGTTCCTCTGCATTCTTCTTCTTCTTCTTCTTCTTCTTCTTCTTCTTCTTCTTCAGCTCTATACTGGAGCAACAGATGAAGAATGAGAGCTTGCTTTTGGTCTTCTTCCCCGTGGATGGTGGTGAATGATGCTAGGTTATTAATTAACCACAAATTATGAAGAAATTAACACAAGTAGTATATGGGAACAAATAGAGATGAATGTTTATGTTCACTAAACCTCCTATATAACTTTATGACTGGAACAAATAAGATCTTCTCAGTTTACCCTACAGTGTGAACAGCATTCTAGTTTTATGATCAGAGTGTTAATTATTCTTGCAGAAAATCAAACGAATCAGATATCAAAAAGTGTTTGATCTTTGTCTTGACAAACTATAATAATGGTCCATCCTTCGAAAAACCTACGGATCGCTCAATTCTCTATACCCGAATGTGGTTTGTGGAGAACTATCGATAACTTATTAGATTATACTCATTAATTGTCTATTCTAATATAAGAGCATCCACAGTGGAATAAGCAAAACAAAAGGTTGTTAAAATTAACAATATTTGTTCAAAAAAGTGCTTACATTGGAATAACCAAACTTAACAACCTCTTAGCAACTCATCAAATTTTGGCTTTTGAATAATCAAAACTAGTAACCTTTATTGGTAAAAAAGAGAAGTTCATAATCTATTAGAGTATCCACAATGGAATAAGCAAAAGTGAATAATCAAAACATGCCACATCAGATTTTGATTATCCATTTAGAGGTTGCTAAAGTTAACAATGTCAAATCTCACATTGGTTATTTTTTGCTCATAATCAAAAACAATAGGACCATTGCTTCCTTCCATGAGTTTTCTCCAAATTTTCTCCTTCATTTCACGTAAATCTTTCGAAAAACTAGTTTATGTTAAAAACTGTTTTTATAAAAAAATATTTGTTCTTGAAAAAAAGAGTTAATTAAACAGTTTTTGGAAAAAAAAAAACAGTTTAAGTTAAAATAGTTGGATAAAAAAAATAGTTAATGAAAAAAAATGTGTAAAAAAACAGTTTTGTGTAAATACAATTTTTTAAAAAAATAGTTTTAAAAAATTTGAACAGTTTTTATTAAAAAAAAAAAAAGAGTTCATATAAAGACGGGTTTTTTTTTTTTGAAAAAAGTTTCTGAAAAGAATAGTAAGAATAGTTTTTTATAATTATTTTTGAAAACATTGTTGAGAGAGAGAGAGAAAGAAAAGATTTTTGTGTAATGATGGGTGTACTTGATTGAAAAGATATGGGGATCACTAAATTTGATTATTGGCTAAAGGTTGCTAGTTTTGATTATTCAAAAGCCAAAATTCGATGAGTTGCTAAAAGGTTGTTAAGTTTGGTTATTCCAATGTGAGCACTTTTTTGAACAAATATTGCTAACTTTAACAACTTTTTGTTTTGCTTATTCCACTGTGGATGCTCTTATAAACTCAAATAGACTATAAATGCAAATAGACGAGATCCTTGATTAAGGTAACTTATTTTTCTCACCGTTTTCCTTTAGAGAATTCTTACCCATTTAGTTATTATTTTTCTTATGTTTTCGTGTTGTTGTTCATGTTCTTAATTCTGCTCTTTGAAGAAGTAGGTATGCGTTCAAGAGTGATGAAGACAATTAAACACAAACTTTTTGAACTATAATCCTTTTGCAGAATACGATCTCCTTTTGCAAAATTTCATTTTCTTTTACAAATATTACACACCAACAGACAAACAACAATGAACACCAAAACCAAATGACTAATCCTCCAACCACTTCAACAGATACTCATTTTACAACTTATTCCAAAAAAAAAAAAAACATTCATTTTGGATGATAGTAGTATATAGATAGACAATATAGCACAAGAAGCAAGATTGATTCCTGCAGCTTCATAACAACCTTTGCTGGCACCATCACCACGCGACCATCTCGACCTTCTTCAGAGGTACATCTGCAGAGGCGAAAAAGTTTCAAAATTTTGAGAAAATAATAGAACTTAAAATCTTATGCGAGTACGAAAACAGGCCAAAAAAGCGAAAAGAAAATGAAGGGCCAAAGGGAAAGGACCATTGTGAAGAGATGGTGGGGAGGATTTGGTTGCCCCTACTTCGACCGACGAGCAACAGATAAAGGCGGACGAGCGTGTACTATTTTTCCCGAAAATGGCCGTGAAGATTTCCTCCTTGTTGTTTTCGGGAGCTAATTCCTCTGCAGTGTTGCTGTTGTTGTTCTTCCCTTTCAGCTCTACACTGGAGCAACAGAGGAAGAGTGAGAGCTTGCTTTTGGTCTTCTTCACCATTGATGGATGGTGGTTAACTAGCCACACAACTTATGAAGAAATTGACAAGTACAAATAGAGATGAATGTTTATAGTAAATTATGTTCATTATAAATCATACAGAAGGCAGAGCACACATATTTATAGATCAAATCATCAAATTGCAGCTTAGCTAGTCCAATCCTTTTGCGTAGCTTATGTGCCAAGGAATTGACCTGATAGGGAGGTGCATGCTAACAAATGAAACTAATACTGTATTATTTATTATCCCCAATGGATTGGCCCTGTGGGTGAAGGTGAGACTTATAGGTCTGCTCTCTCCTAAGGTCTTGGATTCAAAATCTCTCGGAAAAATGAAGGTTAAGGACGTGTTTTGATAATTAATACCCACCAAAGACATTTTCAGCGTTTTCAGCATTAACAAATGTACTCAGCATGTCCTTGTCGGGTATTAATTATCAAAACACGTCCTAAGCCGTCATTTTTCCAAATCTCTTGGGTGTTATCAAGTCCTTCGGGGCCATTCATACGCAACTTTACTCTGGCTTTAATTGAGTTTTCCGTAAGTGGACGGTAAGATTGGGCCCCTATGATCAATCGAGTTGTGCATAAGTAAGCCCGGATATCTGAGTTGTTAAAGAAAAAAGGATTATATTTGTTCCAGGTTTGAATCTTAGATTAATGCTCCAGTAGTCCAGTGGTTTGGGCAATAAGTTTACTTCACGCGGAATGAGTGTTATTAAAACCGCACGATGTTACCCTGCAACCTTTGGGAAATAAAAAATTCGAAATTCCTTTTCACTTAATTTAAGAATGCTTTACACCATGAAATTGTTCTCTGGTGAAATAATTGGACAGGTGGCAGAATACTGGAGTATTTATTTTGGTCTTTGTTCCAGATTCAAATTACTCTGTTCTTGGAAGAAAATGGCTCAGCACGGGTGACATCAAACCATAAAAATGGACTGGACCGTCCAGTTTGCCCATTTGTCAGTCCTTCCTACGCTCACTATGATGATCCAAACCATTCACGTTTTAGAGCTCGTTGAGAATATTTGTCACGTCAAAAATCAAGTTGATCAAAGATCGGTTGATATAAATTCGAAATGTATTTGTCTTGAGATAAATGGGTTAGATGGGCTCAAATTCTATGTTGTAATATTGTTATGTTCTAAGACAAATCTGTTCTGAAAACATATTAAACAACATCCAAACAACCTGATTTTTGGAGCGGTTAATTTTGTTCTTAGCTCTATTTTTTTTTTCATTTGTTAATTTATTTTACATCTGTTAATTTTGTTATAAATTTTTATAGATTATCAATTTGTCTTGAGAAAAACTTATTTTTACCCAAATACTTTTTAAAATTTCCAATTTTTAGTCAAAAAATATCAACGACTTTTTTTATTTTTTGCTGAAAGGTGAATATTTTCTAAAATATTTGGGCAATTGTAAAAAAAAAAAATTTACTTTTCTGATTCCTCTTATCGAGATAAATCAACAATCCACAAAAAATTGACGCAAAATTAACGAACACGAATTTTTTTTTTTTGAGTAAGGACAACCTTCAATGAGTCCTAAAAACTAAGGAGAACTCAACCTAACTTTTTAAGGATTTTATGACACGGTTTTTGTATTTGTTTTATCTTAATTTTTAGTGGATCTTTGATAAATTTTTGCATCACATCGTTCGTCTCGATGGGGAGGATCGAATCAATTCATGCATTAATCTTTTGCAACAGCACCATCGTCAATTCACCATCATCAATATGTTACTCTCCGTCTCTGTCTTTGGTGAATTATTGAAGACACGTCTTAGTACAGGGTTAATTAGTTTAGGATCCAATACTTTTTGGTTAACCCAGTGTGTCTCTGGTCTTTTACAACAAACGTTTTTACAATGAGATAAACTTGAGCACCAGTTCATTGGGATAAACAACTCCTTGATTAACCAGTACATGCGAAATTCTGCAAAAAGAAAAATTCATGGACCAATTCCATCATCTCCGCCCATAGGAACTACGAGATCACCCTAGGGACGCTTTCGGCATCCAGTGGTCACGGACCGATCAATGACATCATATGCAAGATCTAAGCAGAGTCGAAGGTTTAGGATAAGAGAGGGAACCAGACCTAATTAAGTAGATATTATTATGATTGAACATCCTATTAATGAATCCAAACAACTTAACCAGCCTCTGCACTTCCGTACCCACAAATAGATGTATAATGTAACGTAACGATGTAAGATGGTCGGACACTTGAGTTATCAAAACGAAAAATACAAATATCACACGAGAACAACGAACACCAAAACCAACTGTATAATCCTTCAACCACTGATCAACAGATACTCATCTCACAACTTACTCCAAAAAAAAAAAAACCCATAGATTTTGGATGATAATTAGATAGACAATATATCACAAGAAGCAAGATTGATTCCTGCAGCTTCATAACAACCTTTGCCCGCACCATCACCACGCGACCATCTCGCCCTTCTTCAGAGGTACATCTGCAGAGGCGAAAAGTTTCAAAACTTTTAGAAAACAATAGAACTTAAAATCTTATGCAAGTACGAAAACAGGCCAAAAAAGAGAAAAGAAAATGAAGGGCCAAAGGGAAAGGACCATTGTGAGGAGATGGTGGGGAGGATTTGGTTGCCCCCGCTTCGACGGACGAGCAGCAGATAAAGGCGGACGGGCGTTTACTATTTTCCCCGAAAATGGCCGTGAAAATTTCCTCGTTGTCGTTTTCGGGAGCTAATTCCCCTGCATTGTTGTTCTTGTTCTTCTTCCCTTTCAGCTCTATATTGGAGCAACAGATGAAGAGTGAGAGCTTGCTTTTGGTCTTCTTCTCCATTGATGGATGGTGAATGATGCTAGTTAACTAACCACGACTTATGAAGAAATTTACAAGTACAAATATAGATGAATCATACAGAAGGCAGAGCACACATATTTGTAGATCAAATTGTAGCTTAGTCAACCCTTTTGCGTAGCTTATGTGCTAAGGAATTGACCTGATAGGCAGGTGCTTGACTGTTAATGAATGGAACTAATATGACCATATATTTATTATCCCCACGGGATTGGCCTTGTCGTGAAGGTGAGACGGGGTTTGTTTCCTCCTAAAGTCTCAGTTTCAAAATCTCTCAAGTGTTATCAAGTCCTTCAGGAACATTCATACACAGCTTTGTTCTGGCATTAATTGGATTTTCCGCGAGTGGACGGTGGGATTGAGCTAGCCCCACGATCATTCGATATGCGCATAAGCCGGCCTGGACATCTGAATTATCAAAGAAAAAAAGAAGGATTATATTTGAAGTATTTATCAAACATATGCCACTGGACTTTCGAAGAAAATCTTGCCCGTTGGATGAACGATGGAAACTTGCTTGCTTGCAGTTCAGTTCATAAATATATTTAAATCTTGCCCATTGGTTCCAGGTTTGAATATTAGATTGCTCCAGTGGTTTGGGCAATAAGTTTCCTTCACGCGGAATGAGTGCTCTTAAAATCGCACGATGTTCCACCCTACAACCTTTGGTGAAAAAAAATTCGAAATTTCTTCACTTAATTTAAGATTTTTTTACACCATGAAATAGTTCTCTGGTGAAATAATTGGACAGGTGGCAGAATACTGAATTATTTATTTTGGTCTTTGTTTCAGATTCAAATTATGTTCTTGGAAGAAAATGGCTCAGCACGGGTGACATCAAACCATAAGAGCAAGTACATCAGATTAGAAAAACATTGAGCCAAAATTGTTAGTGAACAGTGCACATTTTTTCTTTTAACTATCCATATCTCTTTCAATATTACACCAATACTATTTATTTTACCTATTCCTTATTAAAATAATACTTTCTTTTTCTTTTTCTTCTTTTCTGTGCACTATTCTTCTTCTTATTGTAGGAGAGAAAGAGAGGTTAGAAGAGAGAGAAAATAATATTAAATGTATAAATCGTGAATAGTTCTTAGGTAAATTTACCTAAGCACTATTGCAAAATTTATTTTACCTAACCTCAAAAGGGGCTATTGCTAACCTAGTGCAATACTTATTTTGGGTTTTTGCTTAGGTAAAATACCTCAGAAGCTCTTTTACCTAATCTAGTGTACATGCTCTAAAAATGGACTGGACCGTCTAGTTTGCCCATTGGTCAATCCTTCCTGCGCCCACTATGATGATCCAAACCATTCACGTTTTAGAGGTCGTTGAGAATATTTGTCACGTCAAAAATCTGGTTGATCAAAGATCAGTTGATATAAATTCGGAATGCATTTGTCTTGAGATAAATGGGTTAAATGGGCTCGAATTCTGTGTTGTAATAGTGTTATGTTCTAAGACAAATCTGTTCTGAAAACATATTAAACAACATCCAAACAACCTGATTTTTGGAGCGGTTAATGTACTCAACGAGCTCTAAAATGTAAACAGTAAAATCATCAAATTGAACCCGATATGGGCCCACCAATGGGCAAACTGGATGGCATGGATCGGAGAGGAGCTCATCCCGTGAAGGCCAAGAATATTTATTTTATACCAAGCTGTCATTTTTTCTTTTCAAACCTGGATCCAATTTCCTGATCCTTGTGGAGTAGTGAAAACAAGTTACTAATATGTTCAAAATTGTCATTCCTTGCCATTAGGGAAACAATTTGCGGTAGCTAATTGTTTTCGTGGAAGCCACAGATTAGACATCGGAATATTTTCAAGCAAAAATATTGCGCCACAGTTGCTTCTATTTGTGGGGACTCCGTTCCGGTTGGGCTGAGACTTGTTCTTGATCACCCTCCTTATCCTGCAAAACGAGGCACGACTACAAACCACACCAGAGGTCCTCCGGAATGGCCCTCCGGTGCAAGAATCAGAATCTTTGCAGAGAGAAGGAAGAAAATCAAGAGTTAGGGTTTTGGGTTGAGCTGTACGCGTGTACCTCTTTCATGGAGGCATAATGATGTATTTATAGAGATCCCCTCGCTTGGCCTCCAAGATTGCACCCACGACCGACATACGTCGGCTGACCTCACCCCTGCGTCACGTTTAGGGTTTTGTAACCGTTCGCGAGGTGAGCTGGCACCCTCACGTGCCTTCACCCTTATCCTAATAACCGCACGGATGAAGTCACGTCTGTCATCACCGTCGAGGCTGGTGTTCCCACGTGGGTAGGTTGGGACTATGGCCCACGCTCGTTCAGACCCGAGCGTGCTGCAGAGGATCGACAGATTCGAAGTTATCGACTCGGCAAATTGGAGAGAACTTCATCATCGGGCCGTCGGCTGAGCCGAGCCTCATACTACCTAGCTCGGCCTGGGTTGGAACGAGAGAAAGTGACCGGAAAGCTACTTCAAGTACGGCACGAGCCATCTCGCTTGGCCTGCTACACTATTAAAACCTAAATTTTGAAAATCTGTACACCAGAAGGAAGCGTGCTTTAGTGAAATTTCAAGAAAATCAATTTCAATGCAACCAAAGCCGTCGGCAGGAAGAAAATCTCCACAAATGGATCCGAATAATGTGCTCAAATGAATCAGAAACAAATACGAACATATCTATCTATCTTGTATGAAAGCTTCTATTGCATTTCAATTCAAACAGTTTCATCGAAGAACGAAAAGCAAAAGCCAAAATTATAATCAGGGAGAAAAAGAGGAAATAGGGGGAACTACAAAACCGTTGGATCCGAAAGATGATTAATAGTACGCTAAAAAAATGAGGGGGGGAGATTTTAAATCATGTCCTAACCAACATCCCTACGTGCTGAGACAGTCTAATCTACAGAAGTAGTATCTACTTTGTTTGGCCATGTGGTGGGGGCCCTGGAGGTAGCGGCGGAGGCATGCCAGACGGAAGATTGAAATTTGAAGGCAATGCTCCCATGCCGGCTGCATTTGGATTCCCAGGCTGCAAACAAAGTAATAGCGGGAAAAGTAATCTTCAGTTAGGCCATCCCAACCATCTAAAACAAAGCAGAATATATTCATGGAAGAACTGCTACACCGTTAGAAATTACATCGGTATCCACCAAATGGAGAATTCTGATGAAAGTTTCCAGTGAACGGGAAGTACTCGGTTAACAAAACAATTACAGCCTCATATTGTTGTCTTGGTGTAACAGTTATTGAGTTTTTGATTTGTTTATAATGTTACTCATAATCTCACCTGGTAGGGATTATGTCCTGGCATTGGTGGCATCGGCCCAGCTTGTGGCCGGTTGAATGCACCAGCTGATTGATACATCTGGGTCCCACTTGCATTTGAAGGGCCCTGCATATTTGGCAACCCATTTGCGTTTCCTCCAACTGGAGGTGCTGATCCGGAGTGCATAGGATTCATACCCATGTAATGTCCTTGTTGAAATGGAGGAACCATCTGATTCATTGCACCTGGCATCCCCTGCAGGCATAAATTTAAAAAATTAACAAAAATTCCTTATGGCCAAAAGGAACTAATTGGGATCTCACATTGTATAATCTAGTTCTCAATTAATCAAAAAACGAAGAGGCCCTGCTGTCATTTCAAGCATTAATCAACTATACGTACAACAATAAGAGCACCAACTATAAAAGACTACAGTAGATGTGCAAGCATATGAAGGGGGGAAACACCAAGGGCTTAGGCCAAATGGGTACGAGAAAGTAACTAACGGGCTTGCCACCCAAGAGCTCGCGAGTTCAAATCTTAGGAAAGCCAAACATTCCAAACCTTAGAGCCACTGGAGGTTTGACTTGTCGTTAACTTCGAGGCCCCAGAATTAATCGAGGTGCGCGCAAGCTGGCCCGGACATCTGGTTATCAAAAAAACAAAAACATATGCACAGGGGAAGGTTTTCGATAACACAAATGGATTTTTGGAAGACAGTTTCTCTAAAAATTTACAAGCAGACAGACAATTATTGTGGTCACCCTCACCAAAAGAGGATGAACAATGCCCTCATGCTCATTAGTAGATGGATTTGGGTCCCACAAAAAAAAAAACCCCACAATCTCTCCAGCATAGGAGGGGGTGTTGCTTCAAAAAAAAAGAGGGAGAGTAATAATGTTCATCCTCTATAGGTAAGGGTGAACAAAAATGGACTCCAAGCAAATCCCTGTCCCCATGCATAAAGGGAACCCAAAAGCCCTACAAATTGTGGTACTAGATATGAAAATAAGAGCAGAAATTGAAGGAAAAAACCCTGTGGGTACATAATTTACCAGTTGACTGGGCATCGGCATAGGAAGTGAAGTCGGCATTGATGAAGGCATGCCAAGAGGTGCTAGCTGGGCCGGATTATGAGGTAAATGTGGGTGTGACAGCATGGACAAATGGGATGGAGGCTGTAACTGAGGCAGATTCGTAGGCGGCAGGAGCAAAGAGTTCATTTGCTGTGGGTGCTGCTGGTGATGCTGGATTTGCTGAGGGTTTTGTTGTTGGTAAGGTTGCTGCTGATTAGCAAGATGAGCAGGACGTGGACCAGGGGGGAGCGGAGGAGCCCCTAAAGGCATTGAGACTGCCAAAGGAGGGGGCCTCTGCTCTCCCTGAGCTGATGGATCAAAAGATGGAATAGAAAATGGCATTGCAACTCCAACCCCGGGAATGTTCCCCTCATTACGGGCCAATCCAGGAGCAAAAGGGCCAGGAGTTGTAGGAGGCTCAGTTCCTGGGAAATTACCAGGCATACGACCAGCTAGGGCAGGATTTTGCTCACCATAACCTGGTAAAAACCCTACAGTTAGATAAAAATGGAAGAATAATCCCTTCAATTATAGCTTCTATCTTAGACCGTATTTGGATCAAGGATAGGAGCAACCGAGCAAGGAAAAGGAAAGGGAAACCATTGCGAACTGTTAGATCCTTTAACTCTTCTATTTTCTTTTTATTTTCCTTGCACAAATCCATGATCCAAATGCAGTACATATTCATTAAAAGAACAAATCAACAGAGCCCAGTGCATTTGCACTAACCTGTAACAAGTCGGAACCTCATTGAATGGGAAATTTATCAAGACGGAGAGAAAGAGTTGGAAAGGGGGAATAAATAAGGTACAAAAGGAACAAACCTTGGCTATGACCAACATTGAACCTATCACGAGCTGGATCCCCAGGTCTATTTCTGCACCAGAACTTGGTTGTGTGATCATTGCTACCACTGCATCAGAAGCTATAAATGTTCACCAATGGGATGTGCCAACAAAGCTAAATAAAGCAGAACAAATACCTTCCATCCTACACACGTGGAGCCAGAATGGTGCAAATGCAGAATATCAACTAATGGATTCTATTTTTCGGAGAGAAGAAGGGGAAGAGGCCCAGAAGCAATAACCATTACCTCAACTAGGACAACATCAGCAGTACCTTTTCCTAAAATGTATCTTTATTATTTCTCTCTTCTTTTACAACTGGGCACACTTCAGAAACTTGGGGGACATAAATGTCTCTCACTTACACCCTCTTGTAACAATTTCCGAATATGACAAAAATAACTTGCCTTCACATGCTAAACAAAAGATGAAAAGAGTACATTCAAACCTATTAATGATCGTTTCAATTGTAGAAAATCTAGAAACCTTCTTGTCAATTCATACTTCTTCTCCTAGTATGTAGATTATATCAAAAGGAAGAAGACATTCCTGAGACGTAGCCCAGAACAATCAAGAAGGTTCAAATGACATGATCTTGCTTGAGCAGCAAGAGGTACCGCGGAGTGAAAGTAGGCGTTATAGAGAGCCAGGAATTCACAAGATATAGTTCTGCTCAAATATTATACTGATTTCACGTCATTAAGATTCTATAGTTATTCAATTTCTTATCACTCAATAAGATATCAGAAGGCTTTGACAAGACATCTCTAAACAACCACGTCCCAAAAAGCCAGAGGCCATAGGTAAGGTTCCCTTGGTAAGTATCATTAGTGGTCCTAAATTCCATGAACAATCTCAAATGAGCATAAAATACAGCACGGTGAAAAAAAGGAGAAAAATTCAAGAAGGAACAACTCTTACGACTTACCTGCAGAGAATATATCCAATAGGATGCCATGCAAGATCCCAAACACTATTATCATGGGCGTTGGGAATTTCAACCTGAGGTGTGTCATGACTGCAGATTTGAAAAGTTTAGTGTCATCAGAGACGAGAAGTCTGAAATTGACTCCAATTTAGCATCAAGCACACCATCCAAGTACTGACCACAAATGAGTGAAACAAGCACTCCTAAGTAATAAAGGGACCACATTAGTGAACTTGGTAAAAAATAACTCCATGACCACAAGGTTCCTAGAAACATTACGAAGCAGTTTTCAGAAGGTAAGACTATGTCGTAAACATAGTGACTTATGATGAAATACCATAGGGGATGAATAACCTGGAGCAGTTAAAAATGGAAAACATGAGGGAAGATCCAATCGCTGTGAACTTAAATTTTCCCTCCAAAGTCCAAACAAAGATGCTATCCAAATGTATTGGCTAAAGATGGAGTTCCAGAGCATAATAATTATCTTAAGAGCAAATTCAACAAGACAATTCATAATGAAACACCACGATGTCACTAGAAGCCAAATGAAAAAAGTGTATGATCTTCATGGTCAGACAAGAGTAAAGAATGGAAGTTAGGAAGAAATGAAGACAGAATTTTTTTAATTCGATGTCGTTATATATAATTGAAATAGGGAAGAACTGACATATCATCCATTCATGCTTCGTATGATCACCAAATGACTACTAAATTTTAGTCCAAGCTCAGGGTTCATTGACAAGATGGCAGAAATGATCCACCAGAAATAAAATAACACACCCCAACAAAGTTGAATTATAAGTAAACATTAAGTTGAGAAATGAGAGGCAATTCATCTCGAAAATAAGACGGGCAATCAATGAGTCCCATGACTAAATTGAAGGAGCTCAATATACTTAATTGAAGGAGCTCAATATACTTAGAGAAAGCGGAGGCATAGAGAACATATAACATCTCCACAGAAAGTCAAAGTTCAAATTAGTCTCCATAGCCCAAAAGGCAGCAGAGGATTAACCCTCTTCAAGATATCTTAATGGTAAAAGGTACCATTCTATAAACAGAAAAACAAGCTATTTGAAAGATGGACTGAAACTTTGTATGGTTAAGAAAAGGAACTATGTATGGTCAGATAACATCCACATTTTTCAACAAAATAACCACATCAAGCACAATGGTGATCTCCTTTCGCCCAGTGGGACATGACGAGATAAACATCTACTTATGCCTACCAAAAAATATAACACTCAAACATAATGCAACACTCCTTATGCGCATCAGGCATGCTTCCAAACTATAAGAAAATGCCATCTATCTACTTAGGAATATACAGGAAACTCCACACAACTTTGTGAGAAAAAGATAGAGCCACCAATCAACGAGATCAATAAAGCCCAAACACCCTACAGTCAACTAACTGATTCCTGAACCCCCCAATGCCTTGCACATACAACACCAATGTGGAATAACTTCCATCTTCTAGAGAAGTTATCAGCAGCAGAGTCTTCTTACGAGTAACTTATCCAGAAAAACAAAACATCCCACAAGTTGGAACCCAACCAAATTCCTTTGGAAGGAACATAACCAGCTTCCTTATAGAAAATATGACCGCAAACTTTCAACCATAGAAAGGGTCCATGTAGTCCCTCTTTCCCCATGCAGACGGAGCAGATAAAGACTAACAGTTAAGTTTCCTCCAACGTATTCTAAATCTCGCGACTACCCACCAGAGTATAAAGGCCCCACTAAAGATGCTCTCTTCCTATAAGTCCCCAGCTCACCAAATTTCAATGCTTTTTGCTGCTCCAACCCAAGGAAGAATAATAAAGCCAACTACAAAGAGTATATTTGTCTCTTTGCTTGAAAAAATTAATTCCTTTTGTATTTTTTGGGAAAAAAAATCCATAGCCGTCGTGACATTTACAAAATAATTGTACTTTTGTACTACTACATTTCCAATCAAAATCGACAATGACGGACGCATATGAGAAGCACAGAAGAAGTAAAGCAATCTACCAACACGGTCTATTATCATCAGGATCTGAATCCTGGTTTTGATAAAGCAGTATAAATTCTTTCATTCTTTTAACCATATGCAAAATAGTAACACCCATGAATGAAAACCATAAACTACAATCTAAAGAAGAAAGAAATCATAAAAGATAGTATAAAAAATGTCTCCGCTTAGAAAGAAGCAACTTCAATCTTGACCTATTCCACTTTCACACCACACCCAGCAATAGAAAATGGAGTACATTTTCCCACAAATGTTGTACTTTTCAAAGATCTGTTCGGTGCAATGTTAATGGCGTTCATTATACAATCTGAAAGCTCACATGGGAATCAATTTGGACATAAAAGTTCCAACAACATGGAAAATATCAACAAAGAACAGTAATTTAGTGCAACAGTTAAGTAACTGCTATGACTAAGGAAAAGAACTTACCCAACTAACCAATGAAATATAGATCCATCAAGGCTGCCGCTAACAAAATATTCTTCATGAAATGGATGCCAAGCCAATGCTACATGAGTTTCAAAAACATACATAACAAAAGAATCAGCTAACAGACTAAGTGAGCAAGTAATTTTGGCCCACAAGACCGAGAGTAAACTGTACCAAACGCAATCTTATTGGACATTTATTAATCTTCACTGCTAGATCATATCGTAACACGATGTAAGCATGGATTTCCTCAGAAAAGTAACATATAATAAGCGTTCAAGTCCCTATGCTAATGAAATAGCTTAATAGTGAACAAGGCCAGTCATACGCAGAGCGTATTATTGGTAGCTAGATACACAAGCAAGTCAAATAAGCGATCATTTTGTATAAGCACTGACATTGAATGGTAAGGGTTGACACAGAACCTATGGCCATATAGATAATAAATCAATTTCCAGGAATAAGAAGTAATAAATTTCAGACTGAAGCAGGTTAGCAGCATGATGACACAAATTGCAATAACAATAACAGAAATTGGAAGTAATTAACCTTGATCATGGTAATCTAATTTACCATGTAAACCCAATGTGCTAGGAATCACTGACACAACAAGCTTTGACATGTCCTGACCAACAACACTCATTAGACATGTACCTACATGTGTCTGAATATGTCACAATTACTCTCTATATTTTCTAAAACTGGAAACGCGTAGGATACACATGGGCTAATGTTTCATGACTTTCATCGCATGGAGGCGTCTTGTGCACAGGTATTGAGGAAAATAAATTGGAGGCCAAATATCGAAGTTTCAAAAACCATATGAATAATAAATTTTCTACATGCAAATTCACGGATATTCAATATTCATGGCAATTAAGACACCTACTTGGCTACTCCATATTTGTAGGAATAAGAAATTACTGCTTGTATTCCCTCTTTATTTAGGTATTGAAATTCCCCATAGCTGTCATCATCATGACGTGACCATTGCCACTAGCATCCTGATATCATGATTAAGAACAATGAGATGGTCAATCTTGCACCTGCTCCTACAACTCCTCAAATTCAGCCATGTTCTTTTCCCATGTGCAAAGTAAACCAATGTGGGTTTCTGTGACCCCTCCAATTGATGAACTAATTAAAACTTACAGAGACAAAACAACAAACTAAACCCAATAATGTCTACTAACAAAATCAAGAAAACACAAAAATCCTCCTTAATCCAAAAACAGCCTTAAGTAAAGCCAGTTTGAGTGTGAGTGAGAGCCACTCTCCACTCCTTCCTTGCCCTCTCGTCCCAACACATACCAACAATCAAGAAGTTGGATGTAGTTGCTGGAAAAGCCCAACCCACGCCGAAAAACAAGGACAACATAAACAAGTCTCAGGCTGACTCCGAACAAAAAAATAAGCGATCAGCCGATTCCTACGCTTTCTTACACATGCAACACCAATGCGGCAACCCGTCCCATATCCTCCAGATATGGGCATGCTCAACAAAGACCCCCCACCCATTCCAGATGGCCTTCCATTGGCTTGAACTAAGAAACCCTCACAGCTTTAGGTGGTCTTATAGTCTAGATGCACCAGGAAAGAAAAAAGAAAAATGACAAAAAGATCGAAAAAATTGGGAGAAGACAAAAGAAAAAAAAAAGCACTAAAAACTAGATTAATAGCATTCTGCAGAAGGGGCGACTTCCTTCTTTTGGCCCCAAACTAAAGAATGATAGACAAAAACTCCTGGACCAATTAGGCCTGGGGCCAAAAAATGCCAAAGAGCCATAGGGGTCTGGAAAGTAAGACAAAACCAGAACCACAGCTAACACCAGAGCGGGCAAGATTGTTCGGGCAACTATCAGCCTCGCACCAACCAGACACTAATGACAATGCTGCATGACAATTCCCCGCGCATAAAATTTTTGGATCAAAAGGAGAGGCTTCTTCAATAAGGTGAAGGGCAACTTTGGAGTCAGATTCAAGAACTAGGGATGAAAACCAAGCCCCATGCAAAATGAAGGTCATCCAAACAGCCCACAACTCAGCAAGTCAGCTGAACTGAGCCAGCGAACCGATGTATCATCGAAACTCCACCCACACACGCCCCAGGACAACTCAAAATTGGCATCTGTCATAACACCTACAACGGCAGCAAGCACCAAAGAATCATTGGAGCAGCCTTTGACATAAACTACAATCCACCCTTTTGCAGAGGCACCAAGCATAAGATCTCATCCCTTTCATTGTTTTGGAAAGGAGTATTGTATTGGCTTTAGCACAAGAAAATATGGAGGAGACCTATAACCTGGCTCAAAAGAAACCTTGTTTGGCCAGAGCAAAAGATTCGTAGGGCAAACTTGGAGGAGACCCAAACCTGGCTCAAAAGTAACCTTGTTTGGCCATAGCCACTAAGCAAGATACTAGCAAAGGCCTAATACCCACAGAATTCATTCAAAACCTCAAGCAGTCCAAAAATGAAAATAAAACAAGACTAGAACAAAGACTCCTAGGTCCTAACTAATTTGATGCCAGTAATAAATTTATCGTATCCTTTTAGGCCCCATGTCGACTGGGCTACATCGATAAGGTGTGAGCCGCATCAGGAATTTGTCATCCACAATTATTTAGGTATTGCTGGAGATCTTAAAATCTTCTATCTATATGGCCCAAGAATTGAAACTAAGAACTTTAAACAAACTTGTAAAATAGCAGCATTAAGTTGCAGTTATATCCATACTCCATTTCATGGAAGATGGAGATGATACTTAATAAAAGTTGAGAACTAACCAGTTACATCCTTTTGATGCCCACGGAAAGATTCCAGCTCCTTCATAGCCCTTATGTCATACAGCTGAAATGCAGATAGAAGGCAGACGGGGATAATCATCAACAATCAAAAGGAATTCAATTGAAAAATCTAGAGCAGTAAGAAGTTGATCCACCTTGATATTCTGATCCTTTGAAGCGGTCAGCACCCAGTTACCATTTTCATTCCACTTGACGCAAAGAACAGTGTTCTTGTGCCCATGACTGCAAATAATGAGAACTCCTCAAAAGATTTATCAAGAAAACACAAATCCTAATCAGTTTGGTGACTGAAACAGTTGTACTAACAGTGAAGAAAGCTCTCTCCCTGACTTTGCATCCCAAAGTTTCACAACGTTGTCTTTTCCCCCTAAGAAGAATAAAATAGAAACCCATATAAATTTGCCATTTAAGAAACTCCAACCAGTTCAACAAATAAAAGCTGCAATAGCATACCACCTGAAACTAGTAAAGATTTAGTAGGATGCCAATCAACACTCTTCACATCCCAACCATGGCCTGCCTGAGTGAAAACACGAAGAAGAAAATACTGTAATTTATCTCATGAACGCTTTGAGTCATGTATGTATAACATATATGCAGTTATTCAATGCTTATCTTAAAAAGCTGAGTAATAAACTATGTCATATGCAGCAATGAGGTAGTTCTTATAGAAGGAAAATAAATTGTTGCTCACTATGCAAGAATATTTTTTGACCCGGGGACATTACCAGATAGCGAGCGTTCTTCTTGACATCGAGCAAAGTCCCAAACTTTGACAGTATTGTCATCAGAGCAAGAGCAGAACTTCAAATCTGTCCTACAGAAGCTGCTCAAAGGACAACCAACAGCTAGAAAGGCACGCCATGGCTAATATATACAACAATAAATAGATACCTTAAGTCACGGACAGATTCCTTGTCTAGCAACAAGCACATACCTTAAGTCACGGACAGATTCCTTATGAGCAGATTTATTGGCCTTCACATTATTCATGTTGGTTTGCCAATACCTACAAAATGCCGCCATATCCACATATGAAGAAAAATTGATGTAGCATATGATCAAAATCAAAAGTCATAGAAAACTTTGTAAACGTAATTTAAGTGCACATATTTACTTTATCGAGCCCCCATCATCACCGGTGACCATCCAGTTCTCATTGTAACTCCATACCATAGACCTGACAGCTTGATCATGAGCCTGGACATCAATAGATGCTACGTAGATCAATTTGGCTTCTTTCACACAAGGAGGACAAACAAAAGGCATCACCTATACATCCATACCTGTAAAATCATTTCAAAATTAAATGACTGGCCATTCCAAAGAGTGAATTCCCCACTTTGAGAACCTGTGATGAGACGTCTTCCACTTGGAGTCCACTTCAAAAAAGCCAAATATCATGATATGTTAGAAAACCTCTCTAAACAAAAGTAAATATGATTAAATTGTTCCCCAAGCACCGAGGGCCCCCCCATCTAATGCAACTGCTTAAAATCCAAACCACTTGGGGGTTAAGTGTCTGAGTCTTGAACTCCAAGGACGTAAATTGTTTGGAGGGAAAGTGCAAAGCATAAAACGTAATTTCTCCCAAATCTTCAAATGGGAGTGCGTAATAGAAAAGGAGAAAACCAAAACATACCCAATAATATTCAAATCAATCCTTTTTCTTCACCCTTCAACTTGTTTATGGCTATAACCAATGTAAAAATAAACTGCCATATGACTCGTGTGGTTGAAAACCATTCCTTATCCCACTCAAGATCAATTATGTACCCTACTAGTGATGTCATTCAAACCAAATTCATCCCCACTTAAACAATAACAAAAAGACTGAGAGGTCATGGAATCTCACAAAGTAACTCAAGGAATGAAAATAAGGTCAATAGGATCTAAAACTGCTGATTCGCGTTGAACTTCTGCAATTCCCTTAACCAAAATTGGTCACACCGGCGAAAGGGGCCGGTATACCAAATCCCTGTCCCCACTTTTTTGCCCTGGTTTCATAGAGAGATGCATTTCTAGCCATTTTTTGTTCCACGCATATTACATGACCACTACTATCAGCCTTCCAAAATCCTTGAAGGCCATGTTTCATAACCCTCTTAAGGGATTCCAAAACTTCAGCTGTTGTGTTACATACTTTTTGTAGTCAGCTAAAGATCTTGATTGTTTTGGAAAGAGGATTGCAACTAGTAGAAAGGATTGTTAACCCTCCAAATTGGGGAGATTAGCACCACCTATGGGGGAGGTGGTACTGGTAGTCCAATACCACTGGATTGGTCACCTCTTTAAACCAAAGTAGAAAACAATCCTCAATTTTAATCTCATACTATTCTACCCTAGTCAAATATAGTACACTACTCCCATAGTTTTTTACTAATCCTGTCCAATAATCTACATGCCACTAATAATCCCCATCGTATTGCAAATCCTGTCAAATCCCCGAAATACTTTACCGGTTGTCAAACATGCGATAGGTCACTGGTGGGATGAAAAATCATGGAACACAAACATGACATGACAAAGAACAAAAATGGGAAATACTTTGAAGAAAAAGACACAGACACGGCACAGGCATACTATAAAATTTTCATACCTTCAAATATATCGGTTACAATATAAAAAATAAACGAATTTTCGTCAAATTGTTTGCATAATCGACATGATTTAACTAGACACACTTCCTAATCGTCATTCAGCAATCCACAAAATACATGCAGCAGAAACAGAATAACTAGTTTTTATCAAACTTACCAGAACACGATTAATTGAACATCGGTTTTTGTTCAGAGATGTGTGCACATACTTAGCTGCGAAGCTTGTTGATGGGTTATCTGAATAGGCGACAGCTGGCAACATCTGCACCAATCCAGATCAAGGGTTTTTAGATGACCGGAACAGAAACGAGTCCAGACTGAAGCAGAGCATAACGACGCAGCAACATGGAGTAAATAACATAGATAAATAATTTCCAGGTCCCAGCCATGAAGAAATCGGTGAACACAAGATAAACGAGAAAAATTATCCTCAGGGCTTACCACAGTAAGCAAAACCAATAAACATAAACAGAATCACTTACATCAATAGCAGCTGCTGGGGTGGGTTGCAGTACTGTCCTGTCCCTTGAATCCCGCTGGAACATGCGGATCTGCAATGGATATATTGACAAAATGTTGAAGAAAAGAAGTTACTTGATTTCCATTGAATGTCCATATGACGGCATAGGATAAAAGATCAGTGTCCAAAAAGAAAAAATAGAGGCAGCAGAAAACAAAAGTCAGGTTAGTAACCCAATTGACCTACACATCCATGATAGAAACCTGAAATCGATTACAAAGAATAGCACTGTTCAATCTCGAAAGATGTCTATAAGACTATAACAACTCTAATAAGTCTCTAACTACTGATCTACAGAAAAAAGCTCCACAATGCAGACAAGGGTTGTTCAAATATATAAAGGGAAAGAAAGAGATGGCAGTATCTCTGGGTACCAAATTTGGAATCATATTCCAACGCTCTGGCAGTAGCTGGGGTAATGTATTTGTATTCAAATCCCTCCCCACTGTATGTCTCGAAGAAAATTGATTCAAGAACAATTACCTTTTCCATTACCTTTTGTTCTATCCTTTTTATGACAATAAGAAAGAACGGTAGGACTTTTATGTATATTTTTTGAGTAAACAATCTTATAAAAAGATATAATTTACGGATTACTATTAATTGAATATATCTTCCTTTTAATATTTGCCAAATTTTTTTTAGTGATTCAAATCTTTTAGGACTCGAACTTGTTTTATTATTTTTATTATAAATAACATTTTTTTATTCTAAATAACATTTCTTTTTGCAGTCATTTTTTGTTTCGATTTTGTAATTATTTTTAGCTCATCCATTGGGAATAATAGAATCTCTCAACTTGTTAAGCGGTAGGAATTTAGGACCCTTTCTTGGTGTTGGCTGATTAAACCTTTCAGAGCCCATGTCTATTAATAAAACGCGTGACTTTTAAGTTTCAAGGGGTCCCTTTGTACGATAAGTCCCCTCAAA
This sequence comes from Rhododendron simsii, assembly GCA_014282245.1. NCBI lineage: Eukaryota > Viridiplantae > Streptophyta > Magnoliopsida > Ericales > Ericaceae > Rhododendron > Rhododendron simsii. The sequence goes on along the minus strand of CM024959.1, from coordinate 7,209,692 downwards.
TGCAAAAATTGTCATTTTTAAACCCTCTGCTCTATTCCATTTTTCATAAAGAATTGAGTGAGTCTTCCACATAAGCAATAATAGAGTGACTTCTTCTCCTTGGCCTTCTGTGGAATACTAATTGATAGGGCCTCATCGGTAAGTGCTACAAGATCTTGTGCATCAGAATCCATGATTATAGACCTGACTCCATTACATTAGTATGGAACATTTTCTTTTCCAAATGAAATCTCCTAGTAGATGCACGAGTGAAAAAGTACTTTCGTTCTTGTGGAATAAGAAGCCTTCATGCCTTAATGCACGTATTGAATTTATTCAAAGCTATTAGAGCGGGATCCACTTTGTCGGGAAGATGAGTCGAAGCAATAACAAGAATATTTCTACATTCTCAATCCCTAGAGAGATGCTTCGATAATATACCGAGGGATTCGACTTTCTCACATGCATAATATCATGAATGTTTGGAATCCATATTATTACAATGCAAGAAGACCAAGGAGAGATTGCTTTTGCTAATTCGAATTGAAGATTGATATCAAATCAATATATTTTCAAAATCGTAACCGTCTCCAGAGTTTGTCCCTATGCTATACGCCAAGGTAGCTACTCCAGCTCTGTCTCAAAAGGGCCAGGATCAAGGAGATCCTTACTCTTAACAATTTAGCGAACACCCCATCTCATTCGTCGAACACCCCATCTCATTCGTATTTTGGATACTCGTATAACCATCGAAGGCTGTTGAAGTGACTCATTTCTAAAAATTCAGAGGCGTTGAGAATAAAGAAATTGTTGGAATTATCATTTCTATCTAGCACCAACACGTTTGATGTTAAGAGTAATGAAGAAACTAGTAAATTTTTCAGTTTGATAACCTGCTACTAATTCTTCTTCTACTCCTGGTAAATCAAAACGTAATCTCTCACACTCCTAAGGAAGAAATTAGAAAAATGATAAACCCTATAGGTTGACGCCACAAATTCCATCCTCAAAAACCATATTTTGATTGTGCTTCAACTATATTAACGGTATTTGAATTGTTAGATAAACATGGACGGTGATAACATCATTGATACCATCTCTATTACAAAACCGTACATGAGATTTTCACCTCATACAGCTCCTCGCGGGTCCCAAATAAATTTAAGAATACGTTCGATATTTTTTTATTTGTTTGTACTTTGTAGTATACATAAAGTCGTCTTGAATCCCTCATGAGCATCCCAAAACTTTTCAAGGAACACCTTATGGAAACTGGACAAGTATGGTCGCCCCTTGCGGCCATTAGTCAACAAAAGCATAAACCAAGATACAATAGATCCCTAACCTAAAAGTTCATATGATTTTATAAAATATAAAGCTAGACAGAACACTACCTTTTAATAGCCAAACTCTATGGAACCTAGGCATGAATTCATCACTTTTAATGAATAGCACAATAATTGAATATGAAAAACTAAATCAACCCAGTCATATCTTGCACAAAGTTTACCATAAACCACATCCACGTTAAAACAACTCAACATCGTCACAATTCTACTGTTTTGCCAACTCATGCTTATTTGAAAATGGGAAACGTAGTTGCATTTGAAGCAACACATGGGTGTAGAATATGAACACAAGATGACACCCACATTCTTCACTCCGTATGCTAAGAAAAGAGGCAAATTAATCTTCTATTTTAACTACCTTCTAATACAAGTTATACAACCAACGTATGAGTTAAAGACAGGAACAACTCATGACTATATAGATGGCCCGCATGTGGCATCCCCTTTTGATGCCATTCATATATTACATTATCCCTTGCCAAAGTGCATGAAATATATCCATGAAATATAAAGTACGATTGAACTGGTGACAAAAACTAAAGTAGTGAGAATATCAAGAAACATACTCCTTGGCAAAGCAAGAACCAAAGGAAGGAATGTCTAAAGCAAATATGTAGATGATCATTGCAGAACTCGTATTACCTGTATATATCGCACAACGGTGCTAGTATAATCAACAGCTCTCCTTTGCCCACTCTTTCTGATTCTTTTCGCCGCAAAACTATCACCCTGAGCTGCAATATTGATTGAAAACAATTCAATTATAAGCCCGAAAATACAAGCTACATCACTGGTGTTGTCCACGGTCAATAGACAATACTCAATAGTGAGACGGGCTAACTTTAGAAAAATAAAGTAGTGGAGAAATATCAACTTCCTTATTTCTCTTGACAATCGATCCATCAAACAACGGAATTTTGAGCGCAAACAAAAGAAGTTCGATCTCCATCAATTGTTCAAGTTGTGCAACCACTAGGACATCGACTACCAAATCTGAAGGTAAGTATGAAAATAAATTTTTGCAGGGAAGATTTCGACAAGTGGAACAAAAATTTCAACTTCCTTTTTTAGTTTTTAATGAGTGAAAGGCTTCATCCATACTTTTTTCAACAACCGACCTATCAAACAACAAGGCCGAGGGCGGAGGTTGTCCTCCAAATCTACGAAGTCATAAAACTTTCCTAGCATGGAACATTCAGCCACAAACGGGTATTTGTTGACAATCAATCTACCAGAAACATATGGGGGGAAGAGGAATAGCAGTTCAACGTAACTGTCCTCGTACAATACCAAAGAGCACAACTTCAGCACAAATTTTCCACAGCCAACCACTATAACACTGCCTAGTCTATTTAGAACACGGCAACCTCTATACCATCACAAGGTTCACCTTCTAATCTAGAGAAACGACAAAACTATTGACCCTGGGAACAGTACCACAATTTGAGTCGAATATAGGCAAGCATCACACAAAATCAACTATCCAATCATTGCATCTTTTCAAATCAATACTTTTCGTTGTCTTCTCAAATGACATCCATACAGAGAACGACAGAAGAGGCGGCGGGGGTAGCAGGAGATTTTTTAATTTAGTTGGTCTTCACCAGAATGATAGTAGTGGATAGTCGGGCTAAGGGAATAGAAAGACCTAAACTGACGCTGTGATACAGAAAAACTAGGGCTCACAAAATCTAAGTGAAGAGGTAGCCCTAGATAGAGCTCAATTGAAAAATAGGAATCATGTAGCCGACCCAATTGATTGGGACACAAGGCTCGGTTTGGTTTAAGTGAAAGAGGTAGTCCTAGACAGAGCTCAATTGAAAAACAGGAATCATGTAACCGATGCAATTGATTGGGACACAAGGCTCGGTTTGGTTTGGTTCACTATAATGAATGGGTCATTGCTTTGGAATTAGCTACAAATGTTAGAATGTGCATTACAAATGAAAATCATTTTACAGCTTAGGTAACTGATGATTCCGCCATTCCATTCGATACCAAGATTTCTTGAGATATTTGATTGTCCATCGCCCGAAGGCAGTCGTTAGCATATTTCTACTGTACACTGGAAACACAATTAAAAAATTCCACATCGCTGTACCATCATATGGAGGGTGAGACGGCGGAGCAAGCTGTTGGAGGTGGTAATCGGGCGGGCCGACAATGTTAACGGAGCCCATGTTACTAGACGAAGCGGACAGCTGCCGCATCATTGGCGGCGGCGGCGGAGGTTGTTGTTGCTGTTGCGGGCCCCTCGGGAACTCTCCGAATTGGGGATGGTGCTGGGTTGGCGGTGGTTGGGGATGTTGCTGGTGCTGTTGGGGGTGTTGCTGCTGCTGGTGTAGATGCTGTTGCGGCTGCTGCTGTAGTTGCTGCTGTTGCTGCTGCGGGTCGCCGTACATCATTGGTAACAATGGAGGTACGATGATGGAGAGAGGGATGGGGGCGGGGGTGGGGACGAGAACCCTAACCCTATGGGAAAGAGAGAGAGAACGGAGATATTGAAAGCGGAGAGAGAGAGAGAGAGAGAGAGAGAGAGAGGTTTCAGGGTTTTAGATGTGCGTTTTATCTTTCTTCTCACTCTATGCCGCAGAAGTTTGCTCCGGCATCTCCCCGCACGACTGGGCATCGAGTAGTATGACGACCTAAATCGCAAGGGTTTTGTTTGGACGAGTTTTTTGAAAAATATTTAAAAAATATTTTATGAGAGTCCGTTTCAAAACACTTTCTTAAAAAATAAATATTTATTTTATATTTTTAAACTCAAAAATAATGTAAAGATCTTTTGCACCGTATTAAATATTGATTTCTTTCAAACAAGATCCATATTGCATATTTTTATATTTCAATAAGCCTATCATTTTTTAGTTTGAAATTGCATTATTAAAAAATAAGTACTTATTTGACGTTCCCGAACGAGGCTTGAGTTTTTTTGAGTTGAAATTTTTTTTTTTCCAAATCTTAATCCAAACAAAGCAAGTAATCTCAAAATTTGTTTGGTAAATGATAATGTCAAAATTATTTTTGCTAATGCTAAAACTTTAGTGAACAAAAGGCTTGTACTATGTGCAATGTACAAAACTTTTATGCAATGTAGTTTTGGCACCAATAAAAACAATTTTGATATTATCACTATCTTTTTGTTTTTTTGTAATCTCTTTTCTCTGTCGCTACGTTAGTACGTACAGTTTTTTTTTTTTCCAGGGCCGTTATTCATTTTCAGCCCAAACCGTTGAAACCGAGAAAACCACCAAATGAAATTGGGAAAATGACGGCTCATGACATATTTTGATAATTAATACCCAGTCAGAGACATTTTTAGCATTAACAAATGTTCTCAGTAAGTTCTTAGCGAGTATTAATTATCAAAACACGTCATTGGGTATCATTTTCCCAATGAAACTGAACCGGTCCAAACTGAAATTAAACGGTTTGGTTTCAATGTGGATTTTTACAAAAACCAATAACTTTGGTTTCGGTTCGAAAAATGCTAAAAACCGGACCGAACCAAACTGTTTGCACCCCTAGTTTTTTACTTTAACCGAGTTCCATAATTAAAAATTGTTAGTAATAAAATGAAAAGCATAAGGTGGATAATGTTCTCTCACCTGTAAAGTAGTACTAATTGTAGGGGGATGAAAACAGTTGGTGCCCTGAACGTACCAAATTGCAAACGGCCTCACGTGCCTCTACACCGGAACCCTAATCTTCGTCGGAACCCTAATCTGCGTCGGAACCCTAATCTGCAAAACAGACAAGGGGTGAGTGCACCTTTGCCTCTCGTGGCAAAGGCCCTCCGATGCCTAAGTTAGTATCACGTACTAGTATTAATCCTAATTATCAGTAGGAAAGCAATCAGTGATAGCCGAATATTGCGTACCTTTTACCTCCAGGTTTACCTCGTATTTATAGGTTCAGGGATGCTTATCGTCCAAGCATCCCCGTTGCCCTAGGATTCCTACTTTGTATAGGAAACCTAGTATCTCATGGATTATCGTTCCCTTATCTATATGATATCTTAATCTTCATAGGACTATCAGTCCTTTTGGGACTCTTTCCCATAATTATCCAAACACCCCACTCACGTTGGGTCTCTAGCCTCGATCCGATATACCCGGGATCTTACCCTTTTACGGAGTGTTAACTTTCTGGATTATCATTTGCTACGTCACGACCTAAGGCAACTTGTTGCACTGTTCGGCATCCTCTTTGCCGAACAGTCCTCCTGGACCAATGACATCACATGCGACTGGTCCACATTGTTGTATCTGGTCAAATGACTTCGTATGTCTCTTGACCTTGTCTGCCGAACAGACTGTCTGGACCAATGACTTCACGTGTCGCTGGTCCAGATAGCTGTTCATCGTACTAATCAGAGATGAACTTATCATGCCTGCCACGTGTCACTAATACATCACTGTTCGGCACCCGGATTTACCTGTTCGGGAATACCTTCCTACAATTGCTCCCCAGCTTCATCCGCTCGCCTCTGTTCGGGGGCGATGAATGAAGCTTTTAGAAACAACAGTTCTGGACTGTACTTGCTAGCCCCGGGCAGCCAATTCGTTAATACCTTTTAAGGTTCTTGGCGGCTTAGTCATTATATCATGTTTAGGGCAATGACGCCACGTGGATGTTTCGTATGCCCTTCATAAATATTGAACTGACGTCTCTAGAACGGCGTAGAACGATATCCTTGCTTTCCGTTACTTTTCATGTAACGGCGTAAGAGGTGACGTTTCGACTCTGTCAGTTTCGTTTTAAATTCTTAAGAAAAGGGGGTCTCAGCCCTTTTACCAAAACTCAACCCCTTTTCTCCCATCTTCTACGAAAACCAGACGAGAGGTGTCACCGCCATTGCCGCCGCCTGCAACTCCATCGCACCTCGAGCAACCGCTGCAAAAGCTTCGTAAGAATCTCACCTTTCCTTTTTCCTCATTCGGTTTCTGAGATCTTTGATCTTCAACCGTACCTATCAGTAGGGTTTCATTTTTAGGAAGTCGTAGAGCTTTCTATAATAGTCATGGCGGATGGGAATGAAAATGTTCCCAAACCCAGTAAGTTTAGAAGACTTTGTGAGAATCCTACAGCCATGGCGGCTTTTAGGGCGGAGTACGCCATCCCTGACAATGTGGGGCTCGAACTCGCCCCACTGGGGGCAGACAGGGATGGTGGCTCATGGGACAGGATGTGCATCCCTATTGTGGCAATCGTTGAGGGCGGAGTGCGTTTTCCCCTTCATCCATTACTCCGCCAGATTCTGAACTGGTATCGTCTCACCCCTATGCAAGTCTCGACCAACGTCTTTAGGTTGATAATGGGGGTCATAGCTTTAAATCGGATTCTAGGGACCCAGTTAGGAATTTGGGACATCCAATGGTGGTACAGCATAGTATTGAACCCTGATTACAATACTTTTTACTTCAAAGTTAGAAGGGCAGACAAGCGTCTCGTGCTAAACCTGCCAGATTCCGCTCGCGACCATGAAATCGACTTCCTCTACGTGACTGGTGCCTTCGAGCCAATAGGGGAAGACGGCCAAGTGGTGGGCTTGCATTGCCCCCACATATGGGGTTACCCACGTATGCTTCTAATTTTCTTTCGTAATTCTCGTTTACTGTGTTTTTTTTAGCCTCTTCATGCTTTTAAATTCATATTTATGCTTTCTTTATTTCAGCGGAGAACGCGAACAAGCGCCCTCGTCGAGAGCCGAGTTACGTCCGAACAGAAGAAATAAACAGGATCCTGAAATACACGGGCGAACCAGGTACCCGAACAGCTGGACGGGGTCGTAATGCTGACGTGCTTTTAGGATACGATCCTGCCTATAGGGGAGTTATCGATAGAAGACTTGCCCACCCGAGCACAAGTATTGCTTCCACCTCAACCGCTCCCCCGCCGCAAGGTTCGAGACTGCAGGCAGGAGTTACTCTCGCCGGGCAATCAGGTGAAATTCAGGTTCCCGAAGGCGTTCTGCAAACGCGTGTAGTGCTTAGAAGGTCGGAGCGAAGGAGGAACACCGCCGAGCATCAGTCTCAACAGGCCATTCCCCTGGTGTCACTAGCCAGTCGTCTTCTTCAGGGTATTCCCAGTCCCCTACGAACCCAGGTACGATGGCTCGTCAACCTATTGACCTTAGCACACTTCTGACTGTATCCACACAGAATCGTGGTGCCGCCGGCAGGGCGGCATCTACTGGTGCTGCCCCACCACCACCCGGCGCACGAGGGGGAGGTCAACACGATCATCCTCATCTCCACGGGATAGCTCCCTTGATGCTATGGATGCTCATCGGGACAGGCGTCCCAGGACTGAAGACCCTTCCCCTTCTGACATACCTACTGATGGGGGGAATAACCAACCCCAATCACCCCCTGGCCAGGTTCTTCCCCAAACATGGGCTCCCCCACTGACTAGGGGTGATCGTCCCGTGCACATTGGGGACACCGTCAGTTCATCTGAGACGGCGGTCGCTCTTGCACAAGGGTTGTTGCTTCCGGTTGACATGCAAAAGGAAGCTGGATCTACATCTGAACGGCTGGTGTCCACTGGTCTCGTCAGTGGGATCAAGGTAAAGTATATTCAATACTTCATCTTCCATTTTCTGATGTCGTATTCATCACGTCCTTTTCAATACTTGGGAATTTTCAGTTTATCCAAAAGATGGTGACCATGGGTCAAAGAGTGCAAGAAACTGAGGCTGAGCGCAACAGGCTCATGAGGGATAACACTAGGCTACTTCAGACTGTAGCGAGGCTGGAGAGAGAAAGAGACAAGGCAAAACTAGAAGCAGATAATACTAAAGCCAAACTGGACACAGCCGAGGAGAGCCTCAACCAGGCCTTATCTGAAATCGACAGTACCAAGAAAGCAGCCTATGAGGAGGGATACCAAAAAGGGTTCGATGCCACCACTGCTAGCTATGTTGAGCAAATGCCCGCTATCCAGGACCAAATCTGGGTAGCATGCTGGGAGACATGCTTAACAAAAGTTGGGGTTGCTGAAGATTCCCCCTTATGGGAGGACAATGACCTACCAAGCAGACGTGCTCAAGCTGTAGAAGAACGTCAAGGCAACCCAGAAGATGACATCGATCAACAGATCGAAGATTTTGCCGATGCTGAAGAAGATACACCTACTGACGTTCTGGGGGCTGTTGCTGCGGAGTCACCTGCTCGGGAATCGACCAACGATCCCATCGTTGTGGAAGGAGACACTGGTGGTGGTATGCCAAGAGAGCCAAACACTGAGACGATAAACCAGCCTGCTCCTGAGGTCCAAGAATTGGACTAAATGTGAGTTTTATTCCCCACCTTTGGAACAGTTTACAGGTCCTGTGTGACCGTGGTTTTGCTAGCCCTGCGTGGCATTAAACATCTGATTTTGCTCGGCCCTTTCTTGGCCACAGATTTATTGCTTAAGCTTTCCAAATACTCGTTACTGGTATTTCGTTCCACAAATGTTTACATCCAGTAGCTAACATATGCTTTTACCTATTAGTGTCTCGTACTTAATGTATGCATATTTGATAGTATCTCATGCCTAAACTCAGTAGCTGACATACGCTTGTTGCGTTTTCAAGCTAAACCAAGCTAGACCAAGTGTTTCATAAATCTTACTCACTTGATTTTGGTTTTAGATATATCTCATTATGTCTGTTACCCAAGTATTTCGTCCTTGGATTTTAATAAGTGTATTCGTACTTAGTGTTTTAAACATATCTCATTATGTTTGTTGTTTCAAGTGTTTCGTACTGTTTACCACAATCGTTTACTCAAATGATTGTATCCGAACAGACTGCATGCGTTCGTATGCAATTTTTGAGTTTACTCATACTCATAAACCTCACGTACTTAGTTCTGTTTGTAGACATATTTCATTATGTCTGTTGCCCAAGTATTTCGTACTTATTGCAAGCTGTTTCAGTTTCTCATACTCTAAGTATCTCGTACTTACGTTTGGCATTCGTGCCAATCCCTTGCTCCCCAATATGAAAAAAGGAAAATAAAGCATATCTCCAAATTTCATATTCCATATTTCTACATCGAAAAATTTCAACAAATTGGATACATGTCGAAAGAAAAAACTTTATTCATAATCTTGAACTCAAGGGGGCATTATTCGTATCCCTTATAACTTAAAACAGAATGAAACCAGACAAGGGAATTATACTCGTAACTCCCACACAATCACATAGTGCATTTAAAACTTCAAGGTGGCATTATTCGTACCCCTTGTAACTTAAAAATTAATGGAAAACGAAGGAGCTTTGTTCGTAGCTCCCACACAATCACGTAGTGCAATAAAACTCGATTCTTCTAAACAAAGAATTTTCTCAGATTATGGACATTCCATGGCCTTGGGATTGGATTACCCTCCAGATCAGCCAATCTGTAGGCCCCTATGCCCGCAATCTCAGTTACTCGATACGGGCCTTCCCAGTTGGCCCCTAGCTTGCCTTCGTTGGCCACCTTGGTATTGCCGAGCACCTTCCGTAGTACAAGGTCCCCAACACCAAACTCTCGAGGGTGTACATGCTTGTTGTAACTTTTCATCAACTATTCCTGGTAAGAAGCTAAATGAACCAGGGCTTTTTCCCTTCTCTCTTCGGCAAGATCAAGTTCGATTTGAAGGGCTCTGTCGTTGCCCCCACTTTCAACCAACACAGTCCTATTAGTTGGAAGTCCCACTTCCAAAGGTATGACTGCCTCTGTGCCATATGCCAACGAGTAGGGGGTCTCTCCCGTAGACCTTCTAGAAGTTGTCCTGTGTGCCCATAAAACAAGGGGCAATTCATCTGGCCATTTCCCTTTGGCCTTGTCCAACCTTTTCTTGATCCCGTCAAGAATGATTTTATTAGATGCTTCTGCCTGCCCGTTGCTCTGAGGGTACGCTGGAGTGGAATAGTAGTTCCTAATTCCATATTGGGCACAAAATGCTTTGAACTTCTTTTGAAATTGCGACCCATTATCCGTGATCAGGGAATAGGGAACCCCAAATCGAGTGATAATACTCTTCCATACGAACCTTTCTATCATGGGTTCAGTAATCTTAGCCAATGGTTCTGCTTCTATCCACTTGGTAAAATAATCCGTTGCAACTAGCAGGAATTTTCGGTTCCCAGTTGCTTTATGGAGGGGACCCACGATGTCCATTCCCCACTGGGCAAACGGCCAAGGGCTTGTCAGAGGTACCAGGTCTTCGGCTCGTGTTCGAATCATGGGTGAGAACTTCTGACATTTCTCACAGATTTTAACATATACCTTGGCGTCTTCCTGCATATGTGGCCACCAATAGCCTTGGGTAATTGCTCGGTGGGCAATGGACCTGCCCCCAGCATGACTTCCACATGTTCCCTCGTGGATTTCATGAAGAAATTTCTGCACCATCTCGGGGTGCACACAAAGCAAGTATGGTCCTGTAAAGGACTTTCTGTACAGCTTCCCTTCTGGGGACAGCCAAAACCTTGCGGACTTGGTTCTGATTTTATGAGCTTCCTTTTTATCGACAGGGAGTATTTCATTTCGTAAAAATTCCACAATTGGATCCATCCAACTTGGTCCCTGGTTCACATCCAGGACCAAGTCAATACCCCTTCCAATGCTTGGCTCTGTCAGATACTCAACTGCTACCTTCCGCTTGAGTTCAGTTGGAACAGCTGCTGCCAGCCATGCTAAAGAATCAGCATGGGCATTTTGTCCAGAACTTATCTGTTCAACATGAACCCTATCGAAGGTATCAAGTAGATCTTTGGCTGCTTCCATGTATGCTGCCATTTTTTCATTCCGGGCCTGATATTCGCCGGACAGTTGGTTAACTACGAGCTGCGAATCGCAATGCACCTTAACTCGTTTTGCCTTTAAGGTTTTCACACTCCTCAAAAGCTAAGAGTGCCTCGTACTCCGCTACGTTATTTGATGCAGTGAACCCTAGCCGAACAGACAGCTCGATCATTACGCCTCCTGGAGGAAATATTACCACCCCAATTCCCGAACCGGTATTGCATGCTGATCCGTCAACGAATAATTTCCATTCCGTGGGGTCCTGTTCGGCTGACAGCTGATTCTTCATGGGTGCTGGCTTGGACGCTTGCTCCTCTCTCGTAGGAGGCAAGGGTGCAACCGTAGGAGAAAACTCCGCCACAAAATCTGCCAATACTTGGCCTTTAATTGCCGTACGTGGCTGATAATCAATGTCATACTGGCTCAACTCAACAGACCACGTTGAGATTCTTCCTGAAAAATCTGCTTTTCGTAGCAGTGATTTCAGCGGGAATTCGGTATAAACCACTACCTTGTGGCTCTGAAAGTAGTGTGGCAACTTCCTTGTGGCCGTTCTAAGTGCCAAAACAAGTTTTTCTAAGGGCAGATATCTCGTCTCTGCATCCAGCAAGGTCTTGCTAACATAATAAATTGGGATTTGCTCGACTCCCAAATCCCTTAACAGGACTGCACTAACAGCATGTTCAGAGACAGCTAAGTACAAAACTAAAGACTCACCTTGTTTGGAGTTGACAAAAGAGGAGGCTCAGCCAGGTACTTCTTCAAATCCTGGAAGGCCTGTTCACACTCTGCTCCCCATTCGAATTCCTCCCTTTTTTTTAACAACTGAAAGAAGGGTCTGCACTTGTCACTTGACCTGCTTATGAACCTGTTCAGTGCTGCAGCCATTCCTGTTAACCGCTGGACTTCCTTCGTAGTCTTGGGACTTTGCAGCTTCTGCAGAGCCACAATCTGATCTGGGTTGGCCTCAATTCCTCTCATAGTCACTAAGTGGCCCAGGAACTTCCCAGAACCAACTCCAAACGCACATTTCGAGGCGTTGAGTTTCAATTTATATTTCCTCAAGATTTCGAAAGCCTCCTTTAAGTCTGCTATGTGTCCCTGTTTATCCGGACTCTTCACCACCATATCATCTATGTAAACCTCCATAGATTTGCCGAGTAGTTTTCTGAACATGATGGTCGCGAGCCTCTGGTACGTTGCCCCAGCGTTCCTAAGTCCAAATGGCATGACGCTATAGCAATACAACCCCCGTGGTGTAATAAAAGAAGTCTTCTCTTGATCGGGTTCAAACATAGCAATTTGATGGTATCCTCGATACGCGTCCAGGAAACTCATCCGTTCGTAGCCAGCAGTTGCATCAACCAGTTGGTCTATCCTTGGAAGGGGAAAACTGTCTTTTGGACACGCCTTGTTGAGGTCTGTGAAATCCACACATACTCGCCACTTTCCATTCTTTTTCTTTACCACAACTGTATTGGATAACCATTCAGGATAGTAAACCTCTCGAATAGCCCTAGCCTCCAACAAACGATCGACTTCCTCAATTACAGCATCCACATGCTGCACGGCTGCCCTTCGTTTTTTCTGAATTATTGGCTTGTGCTGGGGGTCAACATTTAAATGATGACAAATCACATCTGCATCAACTCCGGGCATCTCTTCTGGGACCCATGCAAATACGTCGATATGCTCCATCAGGAATCCAATCAATTCGGCCCTCTCGTCTGCCGGCAGTGACTCCCCAATTAGAAAATATCTTTCAGGATCATTCTCGTTGATCTGAATTTTCTCCAGGCCTTCAACCACCTTTTCCGCCGGATTCCTCCCAACATCTTCGATTGTCGGTTGATCTGGCACTTCCAGTGTGTGAACATGGTGAGCCTTTGGAGCTTTCTTGACCACGGAAATCAGGCACTGTTGGGCTACTTTCTGGTTGCCCCTAATTATTTCGATCCCATTGGATCCTGGGAATTTCAACATCTGGTGGTAAGTTGAGGAAACAGCCCTCATCTTATGTAGCCAGGTCCTGCCTATGATTGCGTTATAGGAAGAAGGAACGTCGACAACAAGGAAATCAGTTTTTAAGACAACTGTTCCAGCCCGAACAGGGAGGGTTACTTTTCCGAGGGGCCAGACGGCTCCCGCACCAAACCCGATCAGAGGTGTCGTGGATTGCTCCAAATCTATTTGGGCCAGTCCCAACTTTTTGAATGCATCGTAGTACATCACCTCTGTACAGCTTTCTGGATCCACCAGAATCCTTTCAATGTCATATTCCCCTACTCGTAGGGTTACGACCAAGGCATCATTATGGGGTACTTGGACTTCTGTCAGATCATCATCCGTGAATGCTATGCTTTCATTGCATACACCATTCTCTCGTCCTCTTTTGTTTCCCAACCGCATCACATGTTGGTCATGCTTCACCTGCCTTTGCAGTAGCCTCACCTCATTTCTCGTATAAGGTGCGGCCAACCCATGTATCATATGGATTATTCCCTTAGGATTCCGCTCGTAATCCAGTTCCATGGCCCTTCCTTTTTCTTTGGGATCTTCCTGGATAAACTCCTTGAGATAACCCCGAGAGACCAAGTCATCAAGGTGTTTCTTATACATCTCACAATCTTCAGTCATGTGGCCCCAATCTTTGTGGTAGCTGCAGTGCTGATTCGTAGCACGTTTAGCGTCTTTGTCTCCACCAAGACTTGGGGGCCACTTGAAGTATGGCTGATTCTTTATTCGATAAAGAATCCTGTAAATTGGCTCCTTCCAAACAGTAGTAATAGAAAAGAAAGACTTGGGATCAGGGGCTGGCTTTTCCTTGTACGGATCCTTTTTAGCCTGTCCGTACTCCTTTCGCTCTTTGTACGTCTTGGGCTCAGGTTTATCCACCTTTTTGGCAACCGTCTTAGGCTGTTCGGCAGCAATCCTGCCATCCTCTCGAAGTATGTCATCCTCCATTCGGGCATGCTGCTCTATTCGCTCCATCAATTTGGCCAATGTAGCCACCGGATGTTTGTTTAATGAGCGACGCAGTTCTCCCCGAACAGGCAAACCAGTTTTAAAGGTGGCTATGGCATATTCCTCACTGCAACCCTCAATTTCGTTGAAAGTTTCCCAGTACTTTTTTGCGTAATCCCTGATTGGCTCGTCATCCGTTTGTTTCATGGTGGAAAGACTCTCAAACGTCTTTGGAGCCTTTCTGCTTGTCAAAAACCGAGCAGTGAACTCCTCAGCCAACTGCCTCCATCCTCTTATGGATCGTGGTGCTAATTTATGAAACCAACTCAACGCCACTTTGCCTAGACTGGACGGGAACATCTTGCACAGAATGGCATCATCGCCATCGTGCATGAACATGGCCTGCTGGTAATGCTGTATGTGGGCCACAGGATCCGTATTTGTCTCGTAAAGTACGAACGCTCCGTGTTTAACTCTGCTCGGCAACTTCGCTTCTTGCAGTCTCCTTGCAAAAGGGGAGGCTGCAATATTACTTAGGGCTTTACGTGCCGCCTCTCGTGCAGACACTGACCCTTCTTCATTTTCCTTTGTTTTGTGAGCCGTAGCTCTGGCCCAATCAGCATCAGGTCTCTCATACCTATCGCGATGATGCTTTCTTGTTTCTTCTTCAGGTGAGGAACTAGGTTCCCTGCTTCTTCTTTTCCGCGAAAAAGCCCTTCGTCTTTCGGGTGTACGGCTTCTGCTTCTGTCTCTCCTCTTTCGCGGAGAAACCTTATGTCGTCCTAGAGTAGGACTTCTGCTCCTTCTCTCTCGTGAACGAGCCTGCTTTTGGACTGCTAAAGTCCGTCTATCTCTCCCAGAGTCTCTCCTCGAGAGCCCAGAATCTTCTGGGTGCTCTCGTACCCGCTGCAACTCTTGTATCTCATACTCTCGCTTCCTAATCAATCGAGCGTATTCCTCTATTTCCTTCCTCTTTCGATCAAGGACATCCTCACTGTTATGTATACTTCTTGACTGTTCTACAGACGCCTCTCTTCGGTGAGACTTGCTCCTTCTCGTGGAGCCCGTGGGTGTCTTGCCCTGCCTTCCAGTAGGCTTTTTCGGAGCACCTGGTGGAGATTTATCTCCTCCACCACTTAACTGGTCCTTTGGATTAAACGGCGTGACTGGATCTTCTTCCATCGTTATTGTTTTTCAGAGAATTGGTTCGTTTCCCACAGACGGCGCCAATTGTAGGGGGATGAAAACAGTTGGTGCCCTGAACGTACCAAATTGCAAACGGCCTCACGTGCCTCTACACCGGAACCCTAATCTTCGTCGGAACCCTAATCTGCGTCGGAACCCTAATCTGCAAAACAGACAAGGGGTGAGTGCACCTTTGCCTCTCGTGGCAAAGGCCCTCCGATGCCTAAGTTAGTATCACGTACTAGTATTAATCCTAATTATCAGTAGGAAAGCAATCAGTGATAGCCGAATATTGCGTACCTTTTACCTCCAGGTTTACCTCGTATTTATAGGTTCAGGGATGCTTATCGTCCAAGCATCCCCGTTGCCCTAGGATTCCTACTTTGTATAGGAAACCTAGTATCTCATGGATTATCGTTCCCTTATCTATATGATATCTTAATCTTCATAGGACTATCAGTCCTTTTGGGACTCTTTCCCATAATTATCCGAACACCCCACTCACGTTGGGTCTCTAGCCTCGATCCGATATACCCGGGATCTTACCCTTTTACGGAGTGTTAACTTTCTGGATTATCATTTGCTACGTCACGACCTAAGGCAACTTGTTGCACTGTTCGGCATCCTCTTTGCCGAACAGTCCTCCTGGACCAATGACATCACATGCGACTGGTCCACATTGTTGTATCTGGTCAAATGACTTCGTATGTCTCTTGACCTTGTCTGCCGAACAGACTGTCTGGACCAATGACTTCACGTGTCGCTGGTCCAGATAGCTTTTCATCGTACTAATCAGAGATGAACTTATCATGCCTGCCACGTGTCACTAATACATCACATGTTCGGCACCCGGATTTACCTGTTCGGGAATACCTTCCTACACTAATTACACTGCAAAATACATAACCACAATGCTATGTGGCATGTTCACTTTAAGTTTAAGGAAATAGATTTTCGTGCTCCATTTTTGTACTCAGACGCTCCACTTTGTACGTAGTAATTTAACGCTAAAAGTGTTGCGTCTGCGTACAAAAATTGAGCGAGAAAATCAATTTCCTTAAACTTAAAGTAGAGATACCACATAACATTGTAGTTATAAGGAAATTCATTTTCACACCCTACTTTTGTACGCAGAAACTCCACTTTGTACACGAAGTTTCTAACTTCGCATTAAAATGAAGCGACAAAATCAACATCCTAAGTTTAATATACTCTTTGCCGTGAGGGGGCATATCTTGGACATTGCGGAGTCAAATTATGAAATGAAATCCTCCCGGGTCAATTTGTACCAATTCACAAATTGTTGGGACTAATTTGCGAAACCTGTAACATGTATCTCTCATCGAAAAATGCAATTACTTTTCTTCTTTTTTTTTGACAGGGGTAAAATGCAACTACCACTATGCTCCCATCAGAATCAGAACTCAACCACGCGGAAAATGTCATCGTAAAAATCTTAAAATCGAACGAAGCTCAGCAGCTCTGGCGACGATTGGTGGCTCCAACAGCGATAAGAACAGGTGTCTCTCTATTGTCCCTCTTCCGATTAGTCTTTCTCATAGCGTTTAAGCTGGTCTAATTCTGATAAACTACTAAAAAAAACAAGTCACCATTTGCTAGGTGAAGCCCAGGGCCGGCCCTGGACTGAGATATATTTGAGTTCAGACAACTGCGTTATTATAGGGTGATATATTGTTGGTCTGGCACTGACTCCTTCGCGATGGGCATTCAGAACAGAATCAGCTCAATTTTTTTTTTTTAGTCTGAGTTTAGTGCTTATGCTTAACAACCCTTTGAATAAATAAATGCCTTTTTTTTCATTCACAAAGACGCTGGAATAAATAAAATTCACGACAATAGAAGTCAAAAGCTTCCATGGAGAAAGGGCAAACAGCCCTAGGTTCTAAACCCCAACAAGAACCTTTGTTTGGGAAAAAGTTCGGCTGTTGGTGCTACCAAAGTTGCTAAAAGTTCATTCTCCGGTTCCGGTTAAAAGGATGCGCAAGTATTCAAAAATCAGAATGAGAAGCTGTGTGCAAGTTTTGAGAACAAATTGGAACTAAGCGGCTCGCCTTCAAAGAAAATAGAAGCGTGTTTGTGCGATTTTATGTACATTTTACTGCTAGAAATAAAAACTGCTGAGGATCTTTTTATAATAGTATGTATGTTTATATGTCTGTGATGTGTTGGAGCTTTTAAACTTCAAAAACTGTTCAAATTGTTTACCAGAAACAGGCCCATCTCTAATACTGTAAAATTAATTTAGAAATTAAAAGCAATCAGTATATATCCATCTCCCAAAGACTATATTTATGCCTCCGTCCACGTCCATGGCCATGTGCTTACTGCTCAGTAAAGAGAGTAATAATATCCTTGGTCACATAATCCTTCAAAATAGCCTTCGCTCCCGTTCTCAGTCCTCGCTTTCCGCTCGCACTCACAAATTCTTGTTGTTTGGAAGATTTTTGAAAGACGCTTTCATGCTGGCGCTCCCAAACTGACACCCACATTACATCCAGCCAAGAAAAAAGAGGTCTGGAGTTTCCCACCAAATCTCAACAAAACCATTTCTCACCAAACCTTTTCTGGCCAAATAACAATTATGCGCCTAAGATTCCTTTGGTTAGGTTGTTCATGCATCGCGTGTGTAACGCTGGAATCAAGGTTAGCAAAGCTGCATACCTCATTCCCTTATTCGGTTCAGCTCTTTCCAGCAAACAAATCAATGTGCTAATTCACAACATTCTCAGTGCTGAAGTCACTACGAGTACGTTATATTGATGTGAATCGAGTGCGGGTACATATATAAGAGTTCGACATCTCAAAGTTCAAAATAGAGGATTCGGGGATATGTATCCGAATTTGGATACGGTGCAGCAATTTGTCAAATTTTTTTTTTATAATTAAATTTTTATTATTTTTAAAATTTTAATATGTAAAATAATAGATAATTTATGTAATTTAAGTATATGGATTACTTTGTTTTGTGACAAAATTGATAGTAGCAAAAGCCCATAAAAAAATTGAAACCTACTTTAATTGCCAAATGTACAAAGCCCATAGTGGCCCAAAAAGAGTTAGTAGCCCAGAAAAAAAAAAAATAAGTCCACTATACAATTAACAAGTCCAATTCGCAGCCCAAAGTGATAAATAAACCCCAAATCATAAAATAACAGAAATCGGCAGCGTCTTCTTCACTCTGCTACATCGCGTCTGCCATTCTCGTCTGCACTTCCACGATCGTCTTTCACGCCTACATCGACGATCGTCTTCCAGGTACTACTCCTCTTTCCTTTTCGTTTCTTCTTCTTCTCCCTCTTGTTCTCTTCTTCTTCTTATCCCTCTTGTTCTCTTCTTCTTCTTCGGTGAACCAGAGACCTGCAGCTCGAAAACCTCAACGTGTCCGATTATTTTCAGCCGAATCTGATACAGATCCCGTACCCGTATCCGGGTACTTCGTCCAAAACTAGGGTCCGTGTATCACAAAGTTTAGCCTTTGAGCTGAACAATTTTCTGCCTAACCATTGACAGGTAATCACTAATCATTTGTGACAAGGGTCGAATTTTCTGTACTTTTCTGCGTTTCCATTTCATCTGGTTTCTGTTTACCTTATATGCTTGATTTTTGATTCGAAGTGTGAGATATATACTTTTGTCCTTTGGTTTGTGTATATCTGCATTCTGCACTATCTGAAGTGGGTTCATGTGCGTTGGTTGTTTTCGATGAGTAGGCGTTCTTTACCATGGGTGGTGTTAATAATTTTCAAGAACTGTGCAAAGTGTTCATTTGACTTACTCGCTATGAAAATTCTGGTGAAGTTGAAAGCTTTGATATTTTCAGAAGCATAAATGAGCCTGCTTGGATATCGTGACCGTCTCTTTTTGCTTGTACATGGTATTTTTTTTCAAAATTAGATCCGTTGGGGTGCTGGTTCTTTCCTTTTATGTCCTTTCACAAGGAATTGATTGAGGAATGGTTCAAGGGATGTCTTCTGACGGTATTTGACCTTCTGGTAGTTTCATCAGAAACCGGAGGGAAAACTGGGATTTCTTTGAGGTTCTTTTTACCTTAATGCTTTTAAATTCCCGCACGATGTAAGAACAGGTGGTTTGGCCATGAGCCACGTCTCTAAAAGACAGAGGTTTCAGTTATTCCTTTTGTTGCTCATTGACAAAAGAGATTATGGGTACTTGTTTTTTCCCCAACACATGCATTTTATTTCTGCAGGGATTGTTTTTATGAGATATATTTTTTGACGTAAATTAACATCCTGAAAGAGCTCTCTTTGTCATTGTGTTCCCAGTGTTTTCGCTTTCTTGATCCTTTCAAACATGTAGCAAGCTAGGTAGTGATCAATTACTGACTTTAAAAATGATCTTTGACACACGCGTTGCAAGATAAAATTTCATATAGCCATCCTTTGCAAACATCATGGGAGTTCCCAGTAATTATACCCTAAATGAACCTTGAATCAAGACTTCATCACTTCTTTCTAGCAGTGAAACTGTGTCAGATTATTATGAGACTGTTTTGTTTAGGGCAAGTTGCTGGTTTGCAATACAGATTGAATGCAGTATCCTTGTGTTGTATTGTAATTTCTCTCAACGCAGAGGGAACTGTTTGGTATGTAGTTTTAAAATTTTGTGTATTTTTTTCTATAAATTTGTGTCTTGCAGCATTGTTACTGCACGATGTGAGTTTTGAAACATACAAGGACCTTCATGTAGAAGAAAACAACTCCGTGCTTATTCGCTATGGCAGCTTCTGCGAAAACCCTCACTCATGAAAAGCCAAACCCAGCTGAAGACTGGACAATAGTTTTACCTCGACGTGGGAAACAGAGAAGGAATTTGCTCAAAACTAGGATCCCACAACAAGCACACTCTTGGGTTCCAATTGACCAAAAAGTCGACCCTGACCGAGAATCTAAACTGATGCAGAAGATGGTAGTCTGTATGAAGAAACTTGAAAGCTCCGAATTCTTCTGTAATTTTATGGATCAAATTCGTACTCCTCAAATCTCAGATCATATTTCTAGGGTTTTGGGCTCTGAAACAAAGATGCAGATGGTGATATATGGTATTGGTAGCCTTGAATTGTACGAACCCCCTCGAGTGCAGCTCGGTCTTGCGATTTTGACGAAGAAAAGGTTCAGTTGGATTGGAGATGTAGAAGTATTTGATCCAATTCTTTCCGGAACAGAAACTAGGGTTTTGGAAACTCTGGGTTGCTCCGTTCTTTCAGTCAACGAACAAGGCCGACGGCAAGCTTCAAAACCAACCCTTTTCTATATGCCTCATTGCGAGGCTGAGTTATATGACAACCTCCTGCATGCAAATTGGAGGGTGGATCTGTTGAACCGTATAATACTGTTTGGGAACAGCTTTGAGGGATACGAGCAATACGTGTCCGTATTCAAGAACTCAGCTGGTGTTAGTTTGAGGAAGCATCTTTTGGCTGTTAGGAGATTCACTGAAGAGTTTGGAATCAAGATGGTTTCTGATGATTATTATCGGGCTTTAAACGATATGAGCTGGCATTTCTTCAGCATTGATCCTGATATGGAGCTGCAGTTTGGTAAAATGATGGAGATTGTTGACAGTTGCTCTGAAACTGCTTGATATTTTTGAAACTGATGAATTTGTTTCCATTATCTTGCTGGAACAAGGCAATTATTTTTTTAATCATGGCTAAATTTCTTTGCCAATTCAATGTAATCAGGGTGGCGTGAGTTTTTACCCCCCTTGGTAAAAATGATTGTTCCTTTCCTCTGGTTTTTTTGTGGTAAAACAATTTGTAGATGTCAAAGGTCGCATAATAGTGCGGGCCTAAGGGATTTGGATGTCCAAGGCTAAATTGTGGGGTGGTACCCTGTGTATTTTTAAAATTAAACAACAATGATAGAAATGTTTCTTTATATTATTACTTTAGACTATATAGTGCATGTTAATTGTTTTGTCACTAACGGCCAAAATGTTTGGCTTAAATTATACTTGACTTGATTTTGAAACCTAACAGTTATAATGTCATTATTTTTGGGTACTTTTTGGGGGAAAATATTTCAAAATAAAAAGTTATCCAGAAGACTCAAACTCGAATACTCCACATGGACTAAAATTAACTTACCACTGAGTTAGCAAAGACATTTGTGTTATAAAACGAACAAATAACATATAATACTAATTTACAAATAATGTCATTATTTTTGGGTACTTTTTGGGGGAAAATATTTCAAAATAAAAAGTTACCTAGAAGACTCAAACTCGAATACTCCACATGGACTAAAATTAACTAACCACTGAGTTAGCAAAGACATTTGTGTTATAAAACGAACAAATAACATATATACTAATTTACAAATAATATTGGAGTACTCCTGAAATTTGATGTTTTTTTGGACTTTGGCCTGGGCCTGGGCCGGCCATGAGCATAAGGATGACAAAATTGGATTTGAGTCTTAACAGCAGCCTTAAGGTTGGACTGGTGGGGGAAGGTTGACAGGATTTGAGGGGTTTTTTTTCTTTTCCTCTCATTTCATATTCTAAAATATCTTTTTCGAATCAAAATTAGATTGCGTATGGAAGCAGAGACGGAGCCACCATGAAGTCTTATGGGGGCCACGACTCCCGTATTGTTTGGGTTTTTTTTTAATTTTTAATTGTAATAATATTTTAGTTGTTTTTTTGTTTGTTAAGAATTATATTTTGTATTATGTGTTATTTAAACATTTAAACGCTTTAAGAATGTGTTTGATTTAGGTTCCAAAATCCAATTCCGCTCTCTGCTCATGGTCTTCCATCATAATTTTTTTTTCAATTATTAATCTCTTTTCTCTTTCTATCTCTCTACTACCCAAAAAAATCTCCCTCAAAATCTAAACCAAACAAGTTTTGAAATTTCAAAATCTTGTTATTATAGTCCGGCCTCGCGTTTACAAAATTCTGGTTCTGTTCTTGTATGGAAGTCGTGAAAGGAAACATAAAGGAAGATAACGAAATGAAAAAAATTCCACCGAAAGTAGTTTTGTTTTTAGATGGGGGAAGCAGTTAATTATTGCTCCGGTGTTTTTTGGGTTTTTATTTACTTTTAGTAATTTGTTGTTTAGTTTTTTGTCTAATTTTTTGGATTGAATTATTTGTCTCAATGAGAGCAATTAGAGAAGATGAACATGTGATCGAAGTTGAAAAAATAAATAAATATAGGACGATACTAAAGAAAAAAGAAGAAGCAATTGTTCGTTATTATTATTATTTTTTGTCTCCAAAACTTTTTTTAAACTTTTTTATTGTCATTTTTTCCTTTTTTATATTCCCCTCTTTAAGACGAATGACCAACTCAAAAAGTTTAACATCATCTAACAAAAATCTAGTGAAGACAAAATTGTACGGTAATACCAAACTATGAACATTGAAAGAACTATCCTTCTTTCCACGTTGATTCCGTTTATCAAAGAGAGAAGGAAAATACTTTTCTCTCATTTGATTTTTTTTTCATTTTATCTTATTTGGTGAGTTTGTGCTACTGACTAAACGGTGGTTTCGGTATTTGTATATTCACTGAGACATGAATATAGAAAGATATAAAATATAGCGTAAATTCACCTTTTAAAATATAGGGGTACATAATATAATTTTCCTAATTCTTTTTCAAAAGTAATCTGAAAGGCTTTGTTCGGTTCCATTTTCAGTTTTAGTTTTAGTTTTGTTTTCAATCATTACCCTATTTCTTTCTCCAATCATTACCCTATTTTTCCAATTATTACTTTCTATTCTCTCTCTATCTCTCTCCAATCATTATCCCTATTTTCAATAATTACTCTATTTCTCTCTCCATCCACTACCAAAACTAAACTAAACTAAACTCCCAACCAAACACAACCAAAGTAACCTGAGCTGGGGTCGTATTTCGGCACCTTTTTCAAAAGCAAAGCTCCGCCTTCTCTCTCTCTCTCTCCTTGTTGCTTTTATTCGTCCCCTCGTCCAAAAGCAAACTCCTCCGCCCCCTCCGCCACCGACCCACCTAATTAATCCAAACCCCACCGCCACCGCTCCCTTCATCCCATCCATTTCCACCACCTTTACGACCTAGATCATCTCCATCTCACACAGGCACTCAATTTTCACCTCTCCTGAAAATATTTCAGAAACCAACCTCTCAATCCTGTAACCCTAACCCTAGAACGTACGGCCAGGATCGACTTGATCTTCTCCAATTCTCTCATCCTACGGGAGAATTTCCAAAGGAGGTATTAATTTTTTGCATTTCTTTGAATTCTTCCTACGTTGTAGTTGGAAACCCTGAAAAGCCAAAAGAGGTTAATTTACAATTATGGCTGATAATCGTGACGAGAAATCGGGAGTCTCTGGAAATCCTAATAACAATTCGTCGATGTACAATCGATCAATTACCCTAACGTCCAGCGAATTCGCGAAAAGATCCTACCTTTACAATTCCTCCCTGAGTCCCCTTGAGCGCAGCGGCTCGATCAAGAAACTCTACAACTCGTCGATCTCGTCGTTCGTGTCGGCCGTTTCGTCCGGAAACTCGATCAAAGGGAAGGTGAAACAGCTCTGCAGCGTGTTTGAGTCTTCGAAAAAAAAACCTCCCTTGGCCGAACCACCGCCCCCGCAATCGCAACTTCTGTTGTTGAAGCCGGCGAAATCATTGGGTTGTTCGGATTCTAAGGTTTCTTCGTGTTGTGAAAACTCTGGGATACGGTTACAGGGTACCGAGGACCGAGTGGTGGTGTATTTCACTAGTTTACGAGGGATTCGGAGAACGTTTGAGGATTGCTGTGCTGTGAGGATGATAATCAGAGGGTTTAGGGTTATTGTCGATGAGCGCGACATTTCAATGGACTCGGCGTATAGGAAAGAGTTGCAGGGTGTTTTAGGTGAGAAGAATGTGAATTTGCCCCAAGTTTTTGTCAGAGGGAAGTACATTGGAGGTGCCGATGTGATCAAACAGCTCCATGAGGTTGGTGAGTTGGCCAAGATGCTTAAAGGGCTCCCTGTTCGGGCACCTGGGTACGTGTGCGAGGGATGTGGGGATGTTAGGTTCATTCCCTGCTCGGAGTGTAGTGGAAGCAGGAAGATTTACGATGAGGATGAAGACCAGTTGAAGAGGTGCTTGGAGTGTAATGAAAATGGGTTGATTCGGTGCCCGGCTTGTTGTTCTTGAATGCAGTTGCTTATGTACAATAAGTTGCTATTGGACGCGTATTAGGTTCATATATTCTGCTGTTGTTGTGTGATATCATGTGATTTGAGTCTGCCTATAGCTTGGATTCAAACTCTCATTGGAGTGAAGTTGTAATTTTGTTACTCAGAGATTGATATGGATCCTCTCTGAGCAACATAACTAAATAAACTTTAGTCGAAGCGACTTGTTGTGTACATATGGTTTGTAAACATTATACTTTGGAGAATGTCTCTCCATCTTCATTTGGTTGTAAATTCCTTCTTTTATATGGAGTGTATTAGTAAGGTTTGTTGTAACGATGCTCAAGTGTAACCTATATGTGCTGCATAATTTTTGCAGCCTCTGTTGAAATTTGGCGAGTATTGTAACGATGCTTCTGGATCGGGTTGTCAATATGCTTAAAACCATCAGATTTTATACGCTTCAACGCAAGTCGCTAGTGCTTATATGTCCCCATTTTCCACCTGATAGTTAAATCATGGAAGACATAATGGAAACGTGCTAGCCTTTATTGGTTCCCAAAGTTGTGGGAAATTGTTGATGATATTGACTCTAATGATCTATCCCTGAGATTAGGCCAACTCTTTTTGCAGGCAATGAGTTTGTGTTGGATTTCATAGTGCTGCTTAGCTTACTGATTTGTTTCTAAACAATTTGCATGCGCAATTTTTTGGATTTTATGGCAGCTTTTATATCTGTGGATTGTGGAGGGAGCATAGTTGTTTTGGCCTTAATTTTCCTGCTTTGGATGTGAATGTGTTTAGTAAGGGTTTTAGAGTAAATGCGAACTTCAGCAATGGTTGATCATCCGTCTGAACGATGCTATATGTGTAAACTTGCATGTTAATCTATCTCTTTGTGTAGAAATGATGAATTTAATGGCCAAATTCTGATTCATGGTTGATGTTTTCCTTATGTTTTTGGATCAAAAATATACTGTATCATGGTTGAAGACTTGAAGTTAACTCTATGGCTGTGCTCGATATTTCGGTTGCTTTAAATGTTTTCTGATGGTTGAAAGTTTGATAGTTTCTGAGATATAACCAACAATTCACTATTGCCAATTACTCAGAACAGCCTACTCGCGGTAATGAGGACCATCAGGAGGTTGGAGTTCTTGGATTGTGCAGTGTGCTTGGAAAAGGGATTGAAACTTCTTTGGACTAAACTATATCTCCTGGCCTGGTGTAGAACTTCAAGATGGATTGGGAGTGTTGGTTATGAAACGCTCTGAGCAGTTATGGGTACAACATTTTGCTTTCAGTTCAGATGTATTAAACCCTCTTTCCGTATCTTGTTTCAGTTGGTCGTTGCTCCGGAGTTTTCTGCAGTAGAGAATTTTATAAAAGCTTAGCTCTGTAGGTTAGATCAGATGCTGTTGGATTGTTACCTGTCTAGTATATGGACTGGGGATTGTGGAAAACAGGCAATACATTCTGCTATTTGAGTCAAATATTGCACTTCCAATGATATGTCACTCCATGATCTTTTTGACATTCTCGCATGTCTAAATTGAACTTTCAGGGCTTCGAATCTTCGCATTTGAGCGTATGCCAGGGGTAGATGATTGTTATTGTTTAATAACTTGATATACATTGTTGGGTTCGTTTCCTTAAAACTTTATGCTTTTACAAGTTGACCGAACCATGTATGTCATGCTAAGCGATAAAGAGGGAAATGTTGTAGTCTATTGTGTAATAACATAACAATAGTACTATAATTCATGAGAGTCAAACCCTAATAAAAATAATAAGAAGACTGCCACAATACAGTTGTACTTTCACTTTATTGTTATCAATACATTTCTATCATGTTCCCCCCCCAAAAAAAACACAAGACTAAATTTCGATTACCTATAAATAAATCGTACTAAAACACATATCATAACAATCATCATATTCTTTTGACTATATAAGAGAGTCAAACCCTAATAAAAATAACGGAAAGACTAAATTATCATTACCATCGTTGTGTCGTTTTGGCTGTACGTATGGATTCGCTAAGGATAGGTACTTCGCCAGTATTCCATCGAAAAAAGTCTAGGCACTTCAATTGAGGTAATGAACAAGTTTGTTTTGCACATGAAATGTGAAAATCAATTTAGGGAAGATGAAGTTACAAGCACAAATACTACGGAGACTCGCAACTTATTTCTCGTCATGAATCTCACCCCAAAGAAATCATGAGAATGTTATAGCTACTACCCTAACGAAATTCAGGACTACACTTTTGACTTTTATAGCCGGGATGGTCAAACCACTGAGAAATTGGTTCGCAATAATGCATTCTTGTTCGCTAAATAGAATTCTGATTGAAAAGGAAAACAAAGCTACTCAACTTGAAGAAGCCGCTCCCAAGCAATGCAATGCGAAGGACAACTTGTATCGATTCTTCAAGCATCATTCAAATCCTTCTCATCGCCAATCGAGCTTCCAAAGCTCTATGTCATACGACTAGTACCCGGTCGACAGCTTCAAAGCGTCAATATTCCTCGACGCGCAACCGTATCTCTTACCAATAGTTTGATTTTTCTGACTTGGGGATGTAGACGCGAAATCACCAAACCTATATATTGTTTTCGAGATTGCCACTATCATCTTCAGAATTTATTCAAGCTATCTGGCATCAGCAAGGGTTGACCAAATGATTCAAGTTAGAGGATCAATATTTGTCTGACCCCCAATCACGACGCTACAGAGTAACAGAGGGAAATGAGATTTCGATTGCTTCAGGGGTACTGAAAACTTAGAAGCTTGCAGAGGTCGTCTCCTCCAGTCTCTTTCCTCAAACCCAATTCAAGATGCCACCAAGGCGAGCTCTCCAACGTCTTCCAAAACGTCGTCGCTTCACCCACCACAGTCCTCCTCACCCATTGCCACAATCTCAAACCCCTTCATTTGGGTCATTCTTGACTGGGTCCAAGAAGATTAATCAGAGATCAATTGCCCCAAGAGCTTGTGGAATACATGACAAATTTCTAGAGCAAGTTGGCAAATATTTGAAGCCAGTGAAAGCTAGAAAGCCATTGGAGGAAGAAGAGAGGATCAGGATAGCAGAAGAAGAGGACTCGAGAGATTTTGGTAACTTGAGAGATCACGGATTTGTTCCATTCCCGCCATTTAGATTAAATTTATGCAATTGAATTACATAGACTACCCCTGGCCTCCAAAGTTACGCGACAATTTGGGCATGCCCATGTATGTCATTTGAAGAATGCTTCGGAAATGTTTTTGTGGAAGTTGTTTAGGTTGATGATGAACCTGATCGATAACATTGAGAGATGCTTGTTAGGATGGTGATTAAAACCTCGTTTCTTGTAAACCGAAGTCATTCTTTCAGGTAGTAGCTAGCTAGCTAGGAGCCTGACGGAGCCGGGAATTTCACCACGCAGGGGCGATCCTATATACACAGGGGCGAGCCTATATACTTTCATAGGAATTTTTTTATATATATATAATAGTAGTGTGTTTTTTTCTTCTTGCAGGGGCGACCGCCCCTACTGGCCCCTCTCTGACTCCATCCCTGCCTAGGAGCTTGATATTTTTGTAGGGACGAAGTCATAGGTAGGATGTTGTCTCTTCTGTGCTCGACAGCTTCGGCTTGTTGAAACTTGTGGCTATGTATCTCATCGTTAGGTATTCATTCAGGGATTCCAATCTCCTCTTTAGGCAAAGAAATGAGTAAAACTTAATACGGAAAAGGATTTGGTTATAATGCATTGGAGATGAGTTTTTGACATTTTTGCCAAAAATTTACTGTATATATTTGGGTCTTAAAATGGGTTGACATTGGAGAGATGGTCTAAAGGAATAAATAACAAATAACTAACCTCACAAACAACCTTCATCCAGGAAAATAAATAATCGATCTTTTGTTTTTTCGAAGTATTATTCTTGAAATCTCCTTTATAACGTGTACAATGGTGACCAACTCAGCGCTCTAAGGTTATGCTTGGTTCGATGGAATCAATGTTAGAATGAAATGATCATTCTATATAATACTTATTCTCATATTTGGTTTGCCATTAAATGATGTAATAATTATTTCAAATAGAATTACTATTCATCTTAATAAAAGAATTGTCATTCTATACTAAAAAAAACTTAGCAATTGTTATTCCATTTCTTTGCCACATCAAAATTATTAGTGTCACTCCAAAATTCACTATTGCCACACAAAAATTACTATTATCACTCCAAAAATTATTATTTTCACTACAAAACTACTATTGCCACATTGTTTCGTTGCGGATAAGAATGATTATTTCTAAGTTCAACCAAACTTGAGAATAGAATGGATATTCCAATATCATTTCCTCCAATTACATTCCAACCTCAATTAAATTACTATTGTCACTCAAAAAATTATTATTTACACTACAAAAATTACTATTGTCACACTGTTTTATTGCAGATGAGAATGACTATTCCTAAGCACAATCAAACGTAAGAATAGAAATGATATTTCAATCTCATTTTATCCAATTCCATTCCATCATCAATTCCATTCCATCGAAACCAAACATACCATAGTGTTTTTAGCATAATTGAGGGTGTACTAAGCCAAATATAGTTCGCATTCCGAAGCTCCCTAAAACTTAGGGCAAAAAATAAACCAAATCTATTTCCACCCGCACTCAAGTCTCGCCAAATTAACCCCCTCCACAACACAGCTCTCTGTTTCCCAGAGACAGCGTTAGAGGGAGAGAAACAATGACGTCATCACCACCGCCCCCACCGACATTGGAGTCTCTGATCCTCCAACTCCACGACATCTCCGCCGTCACCACCTCCTCCACGACCACCTCCCCAGTCCACATCGACCTCCGCCACGTCATCTCCCTCCCCTCCCTCCTCCGCCAAATCTGCCAAACCCTTATCTCCCAAACCCTAACCACCACCTCCTTCGACCTCCTCGCGGCTCTCCCCCACTCCTCCCTCCCCCTCGCCACCTGCCTCTCCACCTCCCTCGACGCCCCCATGCTCGTCCCGCGCGCCGCCAACACCTTCGACGGCGTCTTCGCCGCCGGCCAGACCTGCCTCGTGGTCGACAACTTCGTCACGAGCGGGGACGAGGTTATCGAGGCGGCGGCGGCGGTGAGGACGGCGGGGATGAAGGTGGTCGACGCGGTGGCGGTGGTGGACGGGGAGATAGGGGGGAGGGAGAGGCTCGCCGAGGAAGGGATCGAGTTGCACGCGATGGTGAAGGTGAGCGAGGTGGTTAGGGTTTTGAAGGAGAACGGGAGAGTGTCCGAGGAGGTGGAGAGAGCGGTGGCGGAGTTCCTTCGGGAGAATCATAATCGGAGGGAGGTTGTTGATGCGGATGTTGTTGAAGCTGCCGATGCATTGCTGGATGTTGGTGACAAGGTGAGATTAATGTGTTGAA
Organism: Rhododendron simsii; assembly: GCA_014282245.1. Lineage (NCBI taxonomy): Eukaryota > Viridiplantae > Streptophyta > Magnoliopsida > Ericales > Ericaceae > Rhododendron > Rhododendron simsii. Next base: position 7,179,846 of record CM024959.1, on the reverse strand, counting down.
TTGTGTGATCAAGTGTATTTGAGTGTACTGGTATGTTTCGGAAGGTTTGAAAATTTATGGAAAATATGTTCAAGCTTATCTCGTTTATGAGTTGAGCCGATCTCAAATGAGATTTGAAGCGATCTCAAATGAGATTTGAAGCGATCTCAAATGAGATTTGAAGCGATCTCAAATGAGATTTGAAGCGATCTCAAATGAGATTTGAAGCAATCTCAAGGAGCTTATTTTGTATACATCAGAAGTCAATGAACCAAGCAGTAATTTGTTCGAACTTGATAACTAACTTCTCGCAAACGAACACAAACGACTTTTGACAAATGAACACAAACTCGAACCGGTGTGCCTTTGTTAATTATTAGCTAACAGTTTTGATGTTATAATTCGTTAGAACTACCTGCAGTTTAACTAGCGTGTTGTCGTCGTTTCTAATTAACTTTTTTTTTTTTTTGAAAAACAATCGGGTGTTCGGGCCAGTTCACACACACCTTACTTGTCCCGAGGCCTAAAGTTAACGCCTGGACAAATCCCAGTGGCCCCAATGTTTGGAACGTTTGGCTTCCGTGAGATTCGACCTTGCGATCTCTTGGGGAGGAAGCCCTTCGGTGGTTTTGTCATGCCACTCTGCCAAACCACTTTGGGTTGTATCTTAATCACTGTTTACGAGGCAGTTAGGAAGACCGTAATATCAAATGACCTATTTGGTCATGTTGAGATTGTTAAAACAGAGAATATGGCATTGAGCCATTTTGTCTAAGCCCACCAGGAGAGTGATACAACCAACATCAATTTGCTTCTCTGGCAAGCTAAATTTGGCTATGGTTTTGACTATGGCTAGGAAATAGAATTCAGGGAGATTGTGCTAAATGATGGCCTTGGCTATGAATTTTGCTTAAAGCTGGAGATGCTTTGAGATATTTCCTTTTGCACAAGGTACAACTATCTACCTAGTGCTGTAGCTGGCTTTGGGGTATTTTCGTGTTGAATTAGTTTGTGGGTATCTTTTCATTTGCATCTAGCGTTTATTCCGGCAACTTCACGCCTATATGCCAAGGTTCTGGGTAGTGTTGGACGCAGGATTTGTGGGTAAGAGGGGCCAACTTTATTCGATGTTTACTGGCTCACATTTTTGGGTTGTTTTAGTTTTATCCTTTACGCAAACTCTAACAAACCAATCATTATCCTTAGGTTAGTAGAATAACTGCTCGTAAAACTCTAACGAACCAATCCTGATCCTTAGTTTAGTATAATAACTGGGGGACTATGTTAACATCAAACTAAGCCAACCCAATTTGGGAACGGATGTTGTGGAATCTAAAGTATAAAGAGATGACGAAAAGTATTAGCATTTTGTCTCTTGCACTTCTATATATTCATGCAATACAGTGGACGTCTAGCACAATAATTTGATCATTGAGGGCAGCAAACCTGTGTTGGCAGGGCCACTGGGTGATGATGTATCTCTAAAAGATACAAGTTACCTTACTTGCTAAGATTTATTTCGGAATTCTGCAGGGGATCAGCAACCCCCTCCATCCAGTTGTGTGGGTTTCACGGTTTCTCATATATCGGGTCAACATTCACAAAAAGCTTATTCCGGCCGACATTGGACCAGCCCAGCCCAGCCCAGTTTCCTTTTTCTTTGTTAAATAGGCCTATTCCAGTTGCGGATGATCATGACTATTTTTTTTCGAAATGCTAGCTTATCAATCAAACTATTATTGTAAAGTTCAGTTTATTTTCTACTCCCATAATTGAGCCACTGGTAGATTAGTATAGAAATCGATTTTACGTTGGTTTGCGTGGGGGGGGGGGGGGGGGGGGGGGGGGGGGGGGGGGGGGGCTTGTTGTGAGAGAGAGAAAGAGAAAGTGTGTGTGTGAGAGAGCCGACGTTGAAGGATTCAAGAAGCTGCTGATTTACTTCTTTTTTTTTTTTTGCTTCCAAGTGTTTCTTCTTCTTCTTTTTGTGTGTGTGCACGCTCGCGCCCCTATATTGGAAGCTTATGTGAGCTGATCAGCTTTTATCGTTCTTGTAGAAAGGAGAAGTCGTTTTTGGTCTATAATTCAACATGAGGGTTAAAAATCTTATGTGCATAACTTTAAAATTGCTTTGGCATATCTTGCTCTGGAAGTTAAAAATGTAATTGATCAGTTTCTGCAGTTCTCATAGAGAAGTGGATTTCTGTTGAAATTTTGACTTTCTTAATCAAGAATGCTAAATAAGCATAATGGTCTTATATCCGTAGCACTTTGAAGTTAATTGGGCCTTTCTTACTCTACAAATTTTCCTTTCTGTGATTTTAACTATGTACGTGTTTAGATAACATGTGAATTGTTATAGGTGGAGTCTCATGGAGATGGATGTTACACCATTCTTTTTCCCGAAAGGTCCAACCTTGAAGATGAACATAACATGGAATATTCAAATCACGGGGATCAATCATCACAACTCGCCCAAAAAGCAAGGTCAACAACCAAAAAATCACAACGAGGTGGCAACTTCATGATAGAAGAAGACATTCTGCTTGTATCGGCATGGCTTAACATCAGCTTAGATCCAGTGCAAGGGAATGAGCAAAAACACAAGACGTACTGGTTAAGAGTGTGGGAGTACTTCCATGAGCACAAGAACTTCAAATCTGAACGTAATCAAAATTCTTTAATGAATCGGTGGTCGACAATTCAAATTGCCACGAATAAGTTCTGTGCATGCTTTGCCCAAATTGAATCGAGGCATCATTCTGGTGTGCCTGCTAAAGACCAGGTTTTAATAGCACTGAGAATTCACATCTTTATGACTCTTGTTGTCTTCCTAATTCGTAACAGTTGTATTTAGCTATTTTCAGGTTACTCGTGCAAAAATGAAGTACCGTGAATTGTATGGATCCTCATTTCAATTTGAACATTGCTGGAATGAGTTGAGGGACCAACCAAAATGGTTGGAAGATAGTAAAAAAAAGAAGCCAAGAAGGAATAGATCTGCAACTCTGCACACCTCTTCTCCTTCTTCTCCAGATATGATAAATGTAGGGGATGTTGATGCCTCACATGATACCATTTTAGACACAGAGAGACCACCGAGCTACAAGGTCGAAACAGATTTGTAGCTCTTTTGAAATTAAATGGGCATTTCTTACTCTAGAAATTAAATAGCATTTTATTCCTTTCGGTGATTTTAACTATATATATGCTTAGATAATATCTGAATTATGATAGGTTGAATCTCAAGGAGATGTATGCGACACCAACCTTTTTCCTGAAAGTTCCAACCATGAAGATGAACATAGGATGGAATATTCAAGTCATGGGGATCAATCAGCACAATTCTCCCAAAAAGAGAGCTCAACAACCAGTAGAACACAACGAGGTAGCAACTTCACGTTAGAAGAGGACATTCTCCTTGTATCGGCATGGCTTAACATCAGCTTAGATGCAATACAAGGGAATGAGCAAAAACACAAGACGTACTGGTTAAGAGTGTGGGAATACTTCCATGAGCACAAGAACTTCATTTCTGAACGTAGTGAAACTTCTTTAATGCATCGTTGGTCGACAATTCAACTTGCCACGAATAAGTTCTGTGCATGCTTTGCCCAAATTGAATCGAGGCATCATAGTGGTGTGCCTGATAAAGACCAGGTTCTAATAGCACTGAAAATTCACATAGTTATAACTATTGCTGTCTTGCTAGGTTTAACTGTGGTATTTATCTATTTTCAGGTTTTTCAGGCGAAAGTTAAGTACCGTGAATTGTATGGATCCTCATTTCCATTTGAACATTGCTGGAATGAGTTGAGGGACCAGCCAAAATGGAAGGAGGATGGTAAAAAAAGAAATAAGCCAAAACGAAATAGATGTGCATTTCCACACACCTCTTCTCCTTCTACTCCAGATTTGATAAATGTAGGGGATGTTGATGCCTCACACGATGCCATTTTAGACGTGGAGAGACCACCAAGCGACAAGGTTGAAGCAGATCTGTCAAATAAACAAAGTAGCCAAGACCGGGAAAATGGTTGTACAAGTTCACCTCTTGCAATGTTAATACATGATTCGAAGGAAGACGAGCAGAAAACAAATGAGAAGAAAATGGACAAATTTGAGAAAACATATCTTCAAGAGCAAGAGAGGCTTGCACTGGAGCAACAGAGGCTTACACTAGAACAATTAAAAGAGGAGGAGAGAATAATGTTGATGGATACAACTGGAATGCCTCCACATCAAGCAGAATATTTTCGTCGCCGGCAGATGAAAATCCTTGGAAAATAATATTTTAATGTTCCTGATTAGTCTTTGTAGGATGGTTTTGTAAAAGATAAGTTCCCATACAATTTGAAGGTGGACATTGTAAATTAATTAAGGCCCTTGTAACCAGTATTGTTCATTGATGTTTTGGTAACTGATTTGCAACTGGTTTTTGCACAATACACTTTTGTTTTTGCTTCACAGCATTGGTGGCACATGGTGCATAATTCTGTACATCTGCAAGTTGGAAACAGTGTAATTCGACGTCTCTGATGGATGTTACTGCAGGTTTGCATTAGGATTGTTCTATATTGAATTAACTACTCATGTTTAGAACAAGTTAGCTTATGCTGTTTCTGACTTCCACAGGTTGTACCAGATATCTGCTTGTTGAAAACCCATTTGGATAAGCTGCTGATTACCCCCAGATGTTGGCTCTAAGGTCCTTGCGGTACATAACTAGACTTATTTACTTTCTCATATCAATTTTCAAGGCTTCTTAATTTTCAATGAATTTGCTCGGATGTTTTGCCATAAGTTTTTTTATTCTTCATTAACATTAGGTGTATACAGTTTTTTCTTCATTTTTCTTCGCAACATCCATGACCTCTGAGTTCTTTGTAAATTTTACTCAGCATTGGGTGTCCCAAGAAAATTGGGTGAACATCGCTTCATGAATGTTATTATGTGGATCCTGATGTTATTGGTGATATTCTTTTTGTTGCCGTCCTGCGATGAAATCTAAAATCTTCTGTTCATGTCTGGCCTTTGGTAGAGTTTCTCTCTGGGGGGCAACGAGACTTGCTGGAGAGTTAAACCCATTTAGGCCTACAACAGTTATGGTAGTTCCTCATCTGGTATTGTTATAGTTCATTGTAGTGGAATGAACTTTATTCGAGCAATTTTTAACTGTTGTCTAAATCCAGTTGTAGGTCAAAATTTGAGCCAAAATATTGTGATTCTATATTCGCTTCTCACAGATGGTATTGTGCTAGTGTTTTGTCGAAAGATGGGGAAAAAAATGAAAGCAGAGGCGAAAGTACTTGGCAAATTTCTGTTGGTGGTGGTTATTTAAAAGCATGATAAATACTGCTCACTTTCTTCTAACCTTTGCCGAAAGAGTGGGGAAAAAAGGTTTTAACTTTCTTTCCCTTATGTTTTGCCTCTTTTTTTTCTTTTCTTTTTGTACTACAAATCGAAGATCCTGACATAGCATTATGGAGACAAGACTGTTGTTCAGGTCATTTCTTTTTTCGTGACGTCAAAATTGTGGGTAGTGAAATTGTAAAGACAGTTGAACCTGGAGACGAAGCTCGTGAGTACCGGCTCCAAGGATGGGATAAAGAAATGTTTTGCTGCAAAACGGGCTCTAACTGGCTCTGCTCTCTCTATTTTTGCGTAGCATAGTGTAAGTAGGTTCGGAGTTCTGTGATCACTTTTTTTTTTCCCTGGTTTTTGTTGGAATTCTGTTATCACTCTAGTATTGGATTTCATATTTGGCCCATCTTAGAGGAACTTGAAGCTTATGGTTCCTGGATGGATATGGCTCGTCCAGCCCAGCCAGAATTTGATATATATGGATGCTATGTGTATTCCAGTTTTGTGAGCCGTTTGTCGAATTTTAAGTTGGTTTCTGGAAATTGAACTCATTATAGGTGTCAAAGGCATGCCCGCTCAAATGGAGCCCTGGGAGCTTGTTTATCTTCTTTGCTGATGATTTGAAAAACAAAAACAAGTCAAGAAACCTGGTAAAGGAGCAGCAGTTCATGGACTCGTTCCCTCCCATAAATGAGCTAATAAAAATTACACAACGAAATGGAACTTGTTTTATGGAGCACGGTTTTCGGTCATTTTCATTAGTTGATTTCTTCATGCTTTTCTGTTACCGGGAATGAGGAACCCCTCCCAGGCAGGAGCCCTTTGGTCCATCCCTGTAAGTTGAAGTTCTCCCAAGCTGTAGCTATTGGGTGAGCAAAGTCGATACCATCAAGGATTTTTTGTATTTTGTGTTCGAACGTATACCTTTCTTCAGTAGACTAGCCATTCGATAAATTCATGTCGGAACAGAGGTTTTTTGTTCGATAGATTTCTGCGTCACAGAGATTTTTTATTCCGCTTGGTGCAGCTGATATAGTTCGAAAAGAGGAAGACAGCATAGACAGAAAAAATTAGCGTTGCATTTTAAATTATTACACAAATGTTACTCCATTAGTCAGGGAGGTTCATTGAGTATTCGCGTACTTTCAGTTCCAACCTCCACTAAAACATTCAACTTGAAAGAAGAAGAAGATAGATTGAATCCCGATTTAAGGTGCAAAGTTCAGAGAATCAATCAGGGAAAATTTTCATCTTGATAGCTCTCGAGCAGTTCCAAGAATCAACTTGTTCTTCCAGTTCCAGGCATGAAGATAAAGAAATTCTAACTGCTGCAACAATTCTAATAAATCTAACAATAAGGAACAACCTCTAGTTGCATAGATACAGCACGCCTTCCCTTCCCACTGATCTAAGTGCATGGACAAGCAAAGAGCGTTTGCCTCGGATCCATGAACTCCTAATTGAAACTGGTAATCTACTTGACTAATACGGTGAAGAAGCCACGAAATGCAAGTTCACGCGTTACTGTTCCTTCCAAATCCTTCCTGTAACTCTGAGCTTTAGTTCTTTACGGTCACCTCCTGAGAAGAAGAGAGCCATGTTGCGTTGGATAATGAGACCATCAAAACTGTCCCGGACCTTCCGATGGCTGTCCCTTACGCTTCTGGGCACCCCTTGCCAAATCATCTTCCTTCCATTCCCTCCCACCTCAAGACTGTAACTGTAGTTCTTTGCCTCATTATCGTCGCCCATGAATCGCAGGAACGCTATGTAGACAGGAGCCATACCCAGTTGGAATGCTTCGAAATGTAAACAGAAGAACTGCCCGAAGCAACTGAATACCTGGAGATTGGAGATGGCACAAGATTAGAATCCAGCGACAAGGAGATTCATACGAACGAACAAAAGTACCTAGTGATCTGGGTTTCAGAACAAACAATCCTATACATAACACACCTTTGCTCCAAAACTGTGAATTTAGCACCCAAAATGATTCGCAAAATTTTATTTGACAAGTCTGATGTCATATTGAAACATCCAGAGGGCATCAGCAAGACAAAATGAAGCTCTTAGAAATGTGTGTTGCGCATAATGATATGAAATATTTTTCCTTAATGGAGGTTTATTGCTTGAAAAAATTCTTACATGATGAGTAATCTAGAGAAGCAGAGCAGCTACCCCTACTTCCCACAATTTAAGGCAGCAGACCAAGTCAATGTAAGCATTCCATGTTACATAAATTTAAAATGGCGATAGAAAGGAACAAAACATGGTCATGATGACATATTTGAACGAAACACCCACCCATAAATGACAATGCCACGAACAAAAATATGCTTAAGAGTAGTAAACCCAAAAAAAAAAAAAAGGAATGTGGAACTGAAATTAACTTGGCCATTGTCCACATCACACTAGATTTAAGTCTGGACCTTGAACTTCACTTCCTGTTTACTTCTCAGTAGTTTTCTTTTGTGTTTGTAACTTTTCTTGCCTCAAAACCAAGGCCACAAGCTTCTAATCCACTCATATTCGTGTCTAAGGTTCCTATTAAAACAGGGGAGTCCAAATCCATGGCCTTCAGTACCTCAATTAAGCACAGTGACGGCCCTGATGGATGTCCGAGTAACCTACCCATCAAAACACTAGGTCCCATTAACATGGGATGAATTCAGAGTTGGAGAAGACAAAATCGTACCGTAAGCATCCATGTTGCATTCTCAACTTCATGCGGATTTGATTTGACATAACGGTGGTTAAAAGTACTGCCATTGTGCATGTCAACTTTGTGATCATCTTTCAAATGGGCCACCAGGTAAGGAATATCACCAATGACTGTACACTCTGAACCCGCATAGGGGCAGTTGTAGGGTCTGAATACGCATTGGGCTTCATGTTTTAGCTTGCTGTAGTACGGGTAGATGCCTATGCACCCGAAGCTGTGATATTTGCACGGAAGTTCAAGTGATGCAGCCACCTTCTCTAAAGCTAGACATCTGATGTTGCCAAGTTCATGCCTGCAAGTGGGGCACCTGTTATGCACTCTGGGCTTGCAACCAGAGCATAATGTGTGACCATTTGAGCACTGCAACCAAAAAGAGGAGTACAAGCAAAAAAAGCAAGCAATAACGTCAATACTAATATTATACAGAGCTCATAGAAAAGACAACTTTCCAAGGAAATGATTATCAAGGAGTTACAAGCATTTAACGGTTGCGATTGAGGATCACCACATTTGGGTTTTCTGTTTTGTTAGTCATTCTTTTTGTCGATGACATCTGACAATTGTCAATAAATTTAACCATAACTAGTTTCATACACCAAGCAATTAATCAACTAAATTACACTTCAAGTGCGAATACAACTATTATAGTAATGGCTGGCAAACTATTTAAATGCAGTGGAAACCCAAAACCTGTAACTGTATTTCAAAAAGCTATCACAACAAAGCAGAAAAAAGATCAAGAGTGCCTGAAAGTTTCATGAAGTGACCGACCTGATGGATAGGAGGATACATTGCATTTAAGCATACTGGGCATTCCAATAGTTCACGAACACTGCTGGAAACAGTCACATTCGGTTTCAGAGCAATTTGAGCAGGGTCATTCACATGTTCACCAACATCCATCATGTCTTCATTTTGAGGAGGATCAACAACCTCAGGACTACTCCGGATGTCCTCAAAAAAAGCATTTCCAGATGCCATTGGTTGAATGACAAACTGTATCAACACATGCCAATATAAGATTGACAAAATTAATGCACTTCTAAACTTATCCATGCAAGTAATCAGATGTTACACAATTTCCTGGGGTCAAATTACTAGCTAGCAATTCAAACCGGAAAATTATTACTTCAATGCACTAAGGGCAATGGTTTAAGTGGCCACGGTTTGAAAACCAAAAGCTGAAGTCATACAAGACTCTTCTGTTGAAATAACAACTTACAACTAAATTGTTTTTCTGGGGTAATAACTATACAACTCCATTATGCCATGAGGAAAAAAACATTCAAGTCGTCCGCAATGACACTCTCAGGATCTATTACCTAATGCCGTACAAAAGCATCAGCACCCTTCACAAGCGTCAAATAAAAAAAACACTGAAATTTCAAACTAATCTCTAAGTACACAAATCTTGGAACCTAAAAGTATGGGGAAAAAAATCAACTTCCGCTGAAAACATTGCAGGGTGAAGCATCCAATTCATGTCAAGGTAACTCTGAGTTTCCTACATTCCACTGCATATCAAACAATTGCATAAATTATTGTCACCAAGTCTCTTCGTGGATGGTGCGGATAACAAAAAAAGTACCTTTGTGAATGGTATGTCCTTGTAGCCAAGGAGTTCCGATTTTCTAGGCATCGAAAAAGTTACACAAAACTACACACTCAACAAAATTGACTTGAATGAAATGTAGCATTCGCTGATCTTAATTTTGCGCGAACATGCAAGGAAGAACTAAATAGCAAAAAGGCAAAACATTTCTAAAAGGTAAAAACTTTCTGTATTCACATACATTAACCTTCATACAGCTACACAATTCAATGTCTATCAGAAAGTTCTATTTCAATTCCAACAAGTCACCTTTCGAAAGGTCACAACTTTCTATATACACATACAATGACCTTCGTGTAGTCACACGATTCAATATCTAACTGGAATTTCATTTCAATTCCAATCAGACTCGTAGACAACCAAAATAGGAAAAACCCATCAAATAAATACAACAAAAGAGGTAAACCCACAAATCAGAAACATAAACCCTAGAACAAAAATTGGAGTTGACACCCAACAACAGATCTAGAATCTTCCCAATCAAAGTCAACAAATAAATTATTCATCGAAGTTTACAGCAATCCAACCAGTCAGCCAAAAAATTAAAAAGATCAGAAACGGGTACACGACAAGTCAGCAGAATCAGGACAGACAGATCAAGTGTATATATATATATACACAGAGAGAGAGAGAGAGAGAGAGAGAGAGAGAGAGTACCTTGGGGGGTTTCTGAATCAAAACTCCATTAAAAGAACCCACGGGAAATGTAGAAGGGTCCTAAGAATAGACGAGGTGCGTCTCGCCTGGTTTTGCAACCAGAACCATTTTCAAATTAAAGCGGTTGAGAGAGAAAGAGAGAGAGAGAGAGAGAGAGAGAGGCCGGAGCGCGTATAGGGCAGATAGGTTGAGAGAGACATAGTAAGTTACACTACATTTTATAGATTTCGGGAGATTGAGTAAAAAATCAGAGAGGCCGGAGTCACTACAAATCGCGTATAGGGCAGATAGGTGTCCATAAGATGTAGTGTAACTATGTAGTGTAAAAAGGTAGTGTACCTGTCTTCAGTGAAAACAAAAAGAAAGGTTGAAGGAGTCGTGGGGCCCAAAACATCAATCCTCTAGTATACGAATCTTTTTTTCTTTTCTGTTTTTTTTTCCTTGTCCCAATGTCCTCTATAATAGTATTCTTCGTAATTATTACTTTTATAAAGGGACCCACCACACTCCCTCCTGGGGGTGCAATTATCAATTTGAAGAATATCAAAAATCACTCTCCTATTTTAAACATCATAAATGATGAGGTATAAATCAAAGTTGTCAAATCCGTTCCGGTACCGGCCGGTACGGTACGTACCGGTCCTTAAACGGAACGCAAAAAGTTGTGTTCCGTTTCGGTTGAAATACCAGCTTGTTCCAGCCAATACCGGGCGTACCGGACAATACCGGTCTGTTCCGGCCATTTTCCGGTGTTCCGGCCGGTACAAAATTACATTTTTTTTTTTTACATTTTGTTTATGTTTACACTTAAAATTTTAAAAAATGGAAGATATATATTAAATATACATAATTTTAATTGCGGTAAATCCGGAACGGGACCGGAATACAGCTCGGTACCGATACGTACCATTCCAATAGTGAAAACAGTACGCTGGCCGGTACGGTATTGACAACTTTGGTATAAACGATTTTGTAAGCGACGCGCATGTTGAAAAAAGACTCTTATTTAGGAATAAAAAATGTTAGGATACATGAAAGTGTTCTATGAAAAATAAAGAAAAATTCACTGAGAAAAAAAAAAACAAAGAGAAATGAACGGTTGAAATTATATTGTTTTTAATGAAATAATTTCATGTACCGTATTAATTCCCTTTACAAAATTTTTTTATCATTCGTCAATCCTAATCTATTTTATGTTGTAGGATTTGGGAAGGGAGATAGGTTCTAAAGGAAATCGAACTCGACCTATGTACATAACAGTATAAAGAAGGCATCAAATGCAATCCACCTGCCAGTTGTGGGAATTGAGAGAGTAACCTTTTAGATTGATCGCGGAAAAAAAAAAAAAAAAAACCTTTTAGATTGATCACTGTCCTGCCGAGAGAAATAAAAGAAGCCCTTCCTTTTTTTCCTCTTTGTCATCATTCTTTACTTTTTACACTGCTTTCATTGACAATAGTACTTGATTCGAAAAATCTAAACTTTGTAGAAATTCAGAAAAAGACGAAACCCACTGTCTAAAAAAATGGTTAATGCCTTGTTTACTTCACAATTTTTTTTCAAAAAATATTAGAAATTGAATTTTACACTTCATTTTTTGATACCTACACTCTCTTTTTTGTCTTCTAGCAAAAAAAAATTACATATATTTTCAACACTAAAATAAAAAAAAGAGTGTAAATGTTAAAAAATGGAATGTAGAATTCAACTTCAAAAATATTTCTCAACTCAATTATTATTCTCATTTCTTTCTCTAACTTTTTAATCATTATTCTCTTTTCTCACTCTATCTTTCTACTTTCTACTTCTCTCTCTAATAATTGCTCTTATTTCTCTCTCCACCTATTTTTTAAAAAAAACACTACTCAAATCACAAAGCATAAGACAAAGCAACTTCAAAAATTTTCAAAAGTTGGTCTCCAAAGGGAAAATTAGCCAAAAGAACAGTAAAATAATTTTCATTTAAGGGAATGACGCCAGGTGAAGCCAAAAGAACGATAAAATAGTTTTCATTTAGGGGAATGACGCCAGGTGGAGGTCCTTCAATTTTTTTACTGTAGTTTTTTAGCCATCGGGCCAAAACATGTTGAGGCAATTTCATAGAGTTTTATGGTGCACTTTCTATTATAGGGTCTTAGTGGTTTAAGGACTTTTATAAGGTACCATAGAGTTTTAGATACTTTTATATATAGCATAACTTAGGATTTTAGGCATTTTCATAAGGTACCGTAAGGTTTTAGACACTTTCATAGGTACTCTGAGTTTTAGGCACTTTCATAGGCACATTTGTCCTTATGTTTGATCGTAAAATATGTTTGTCCTTGAGCTCACCCAAAATATAAATATGAAGAATTTTTGGCCAAGTCTCCCTTTCATTAATTAACTATAGTAACAGACAAAATCTCATTTTTATTCCTGATTACGTGATCAATACTTGTGCTTGCAACAAAGAGTAACCGGAATTTTTCATCCAATATTCCAATATTTGTTTCGCGTTTTAAAATTGCTTTCACATAAATTGTTAACAACGGAATAATTGGCCGATGCAGTTTTTTTTTTTTTTTTTAAACAAAGAATTGCTTGAGAGAGATTGCAGTCATGCTACTCGCGCAGCAACTGTGCATAGATTTTGTGCACAGATTACAGTGTGGGGCCTACTCCGGATCCCATACAAATAATCCTATTCATTCATTAAATGTAAAACATTTTTTCAAGAATCTTTGCGAAAAATCAACTCAATCCGATACTTATAAGTGTTCGATCCAATCATCTAACTTTTCATTTAGATTTTAAGCTAATAATAAATGATTAGATCGAGCACTTAAAGGTATGAAATGGAGCGGATTTTTCTTAAGGGCCTTTGAAAAAATATTTTACATGTAATGAACGAATCGGATCGTTTGTATGGGACTTGGAGTGAATCCCACATCACAATCTCTGCACGATTTGTGAACAAAAAATCTGTGTGAGTATCCTTTCCGGAGAGATTGGATGCATGCCAGTCTTTATCCCGCAAGTGGTCAATTTTTTACTTATCTACGTGAAATACAAATATCACCGTTAGTGTTCTCCTTCCATTCGTATAATAAAAAATATAGATTACTGTACAACGACTTCTATACGTGTTTGTGATTGGGTATTTGATTATTATTTATAGGTAAAAATACGTGGAGTTTAGTAAGCGTAATCGAGACGAGATCAAGTTAGGATGCGGAAAAATTACGACCTTCGAACCTATAGTAACAGTTCAGCGAGAGCAGACGTGTTATTTTTTAATAAAAAATTAATAAAATACTTTTGTGAGTAACATTTCATGTCTCTTCGCTTATATAAATATAAATTTTAAAATTCTCCAAATTCTTATACACCCCCTTGTTTATTGTGTTGTCGATATTTTATTTTGAAAGTATAATTGTGTAAATAATCAAGTAAAAGTTGATTCGTCTCTTTTTTTGTTGCCAAAAACAACAACAACAAATATTATTTTGATATAAACTATTCCAGGCAAATTTGATTGGAAGATTATATCTCATCATATGAGGATTGAACTTTAGTAAATTAGCTACACATCAACATGCAAAAACAATGGTTGAAATTATATTGCCGATATATCGTGCGTCATGCATTATCGAGATATCATCACCATTATCTCACCCGTTCAGTTTGTAGAGTTCATTGAGCACTACATGTAAAAAAAAAAAACTTTGATAATCACTTTTAACGAATCATTTCTAATAATTATACCTGTAAAACAAATGTTGGGTGACTTTAAAGAAACCAATGATACGTGATCAATTAAAAATATTTTCCGGGATGATCCACCCAATGAACTTAACAAATTTAACAGTTCGGACCACGGTAACGAGATGTCGACATAACATACCAAAACGCATCATACTCGCGTAACGCGCTAGCGCATCTCAAGAACCCTAGTCCCACAACTCACACTTTGCTTTGTTTTTTTTACTCCAAAAACATGCCCTTTGGTTTTATGTGCATTTACTAAACACTTTCCATTTACAAGCATAGAGCATCCAAAGTGGAATAAGCAAAAATGAATAATCAAAACATACCATATCAGATTTTAATTATCCATTTAGAGGTTGAGCATCCGCATTGTAATAAGCAAATGATTGTGGATAAGCAAACTTAACAATAATGCTCAAAAAATACCCCACATTGTAATAAGCAAAGTTACAAGTCTTTTAGCAAATAACCAAATTTCACTCATTCCATAATCAAACTTAACAACTTTTACCAATAATCAAAACTCAATAACCAAACTCAATAACTAAACTCAAAACTTAATAATTCAAAAACACCCCACATTGGAATCGTCTAATTGAGATGAATAATTTGGTGTGGTCGGGTGAGTGATTGGAACTCGTTTGCGATTGAACATATGTGCATTATGTGTTATGGGGGTTTGTTTTGTTCGAGATGCAAAAATAACCAATGTGGAGGTAGAAGTTGTTAAGTTTGACTATGAACTAAATGAATAATCAAATGCTGACGTGGCACATTTTGATTATTGGTTTTGATTATTCCCATTGCGGATGCTCTTAAAGTTAGCAATGTCAAATTTTACATTGGTTATTTTTTGCTCATAATCAAAACCAATGGGATCCTTGCTTTCTTCTATGAGTTTTCTCCATATTTTCCCTCTTCATTTCACGTAAATCTTTTGAAAAATTAGTTTATGTTAAAAACAGTTTTTATAAAAAAATATTTGTTCTTGAAAAAAAGAGTTAATTAAACAGTTTTTGGAAGAAAAAAAATCAATTTAAGTTAAAAGCAGTTGGATAAAAAAATAGTTAATGAAAAAAAATGTGTAAAAAAAAAGCTTTGTGTAAATACAATTTTTAAAAAAATTGAAGAATCAGTTTTTATAAAAAAAATTTTAAAAAAGAGTTCATATAAAGACAGTTTTTTTTTTAGAAAAAGTTTTTGAAATGAATAGTAATAATAGTTTTTTATAATTATTTTTTGAAAACATTGTTAAGAGAGAGAGAGAGAGAGAGAGAGAGAGAGAAGATTTTTTGTGTAATGATGGGTGTACTTGATTGAAAAAATATGAAAATCACTAAATTTGATTATTGGCTAAAGGATGCTAGTTTTAATTATTCAAAAGCCAAAATTTGATTAGTTGCTAAGAGGTTGTTAAGTTTGGTTATTCTAATATGAGCATTTTTTTGAATAAACATTTTTAATTTTAGCAATTATTTGTTTTGCTTATTTCACTGTAGATGCTCTAAATGGGTGAGACATGTTTCACATAATAATATGTTTAAATAACATGAACTAGTAATTATACCCGACTTGGAAAAGTAAAAAAGCGAGATGTAAAAAAAAATTCAAATAAAAACAAAATAACGTGAATTAGTAATTATATACCCGACTCGAAAAAGTAAAAAAAGCGAGACGTAAAACTCACCGACACGGAAAAAATTCAAATAAAAACAAAATTGAAAAAGTTGCTAATTAATGCAAGAAGGTCTTAAATTTTACCATCAATCAGAGATATATATACGCACAGAGAGATACCAGTATAAAAACGAACTGGGGTTTCCAAAAATCAAACCCAGCCGAAGCTGTGATCGCTACCACTCCTTATTCAGGTGCCCCTCTCTCTCTCTAACGATCTGTAATTTTGCTGGGACGAAATAGGGAAATCGAAGAAGGGAAACGAAGTCCTTTTAATCTTGAGATTGATGCTGTTTTTTATTTTTTTAGTTTAGAGAGAGACAATAGAGAGAGCAAATTGAGCGGTGTTTTTTTTTTTTTTTTTCTTCCAGGTTGTGTATTGCTGGGAAGTCATGCCGGACGTGCACGTCCTAGTGAATGATTTCGTGGTGAAGCTCAGGAAACGGTGAGTGCTTTGTTTTTATAAGGTGAATTGTTAAATTAGGTTGTGTATGAAGTTATGTAAGTTCAATTGTTAGACTTGTCCGGCGTTGTTTTTTGTAAACGACCCGAGCTTAGTTAATACAAGCGCCATACCCGTGCTATGCACCGGAAAATTTGTGTTGGTGCGGGATGGATGATTTCTTGTAGAAGCTCAGGAAACGGTGAGTGCTTCGTTATTGTAAGGTGAATTGTGGATTTAGGTTGTGTATTTATGCTATATTAGTTCAATATTTGGACTTTTACCGCGTTGCTTTTTCTAAACCACACGACCTTAGTTAATACAAGTGCGATACCCGTGCTATGCACTGAAGCGCCGAAAAATTTATGTTAGGTCGAGACGAGTGATTTCGTAGTGAAGCTCAAGAAACAGTGAGTGCTTCGTAATTGTAAGGTGAACGGTTGATTTTGGTTGTGTATGCATGATAGTTCAATCTTTAGACTTGTCCCGCGTTGCTGTTCTAAACTACACGAGCTTGGTTAATACAAGCGCGATACCTGTGCCATGCACGGGAGCACGGTAAAATTTATGTTATGTTTTGGATGAGAGACGCGATGTGTAGTAAATGAAAGACATGGGAAAGTGGAAGGGTAGAAGGAGAAAGAGGGTGAGAGGGCAGAAGTGGAGAGAGTGATGGATTTTCGTGTATTTTTTTTATTTCTTAAAAAATGAGGCAGTGTCAAGTGGACTACACCTAACTAGTACAAAGTATAGATTGATAGTATAGAGACTAGTCCACTTTTTATTCGTGCGGATGTTACTAAACCACCCAAGCTTAGTATAGTTTGGAGAGGAATCCCCTGATTATGGCCAATTGGTTTTTTCAGTGGGTTGTCTGATTGGCATTTTGGAGTTGTGTGCGATTTTGTCATTTTGGGGTTGTAATATATATATATATATATATAAAATTTTTTTTTTGGTGCAGTAAAATTGAGGGGTCAAAGGCTACGGCCAAGCAAACTGCGGAACTGCTTCGGTCCGTAATTTCACAGCAGCGAATGCCCCATGTAAACCAGGCTGGGGCCCTGATTGATGCTATAAAGATGGTCGGAGAGCAGCTGATTGCTGCAAATCCTGTTGGTATGCTTCCTATTAGTTTCTTCTGTTGTCATTTTCTGCAGTTGTTCATGAGTTACTTCAGGATTCACTGTTATTAATACGACTTGTCTGTATTTGTCCATGCATTTACGTTGGTTATGTAAGTTGCGGGTTTGCGTTATGCATGTTGGTCATGTCACTTAATTTGGGGGTAATGTTTATCTCAGCTATTTAAGGCTTGCATACTGTGGTAACGTCTCGTGTGTGCTGGATTGCAGAGCTTGCTGTTGGTAATATTGTGAGGCGCGTTTTACATATAATTAGGGAAGAGGATCTTTCTCTCGCGACAGCTGCTATTGGCGGGTTGAATTTATCTGCTGAAAGTGATGAAGACGACAACGTTGATCGTGATGATCACCCAGTTTTGTCAGCTGCAGCTGTTGCTGCTGCTGCTAGAAGCACTCTAAGACCACCTTCGTTACAGGCTCTTCTTGAAGATGTGCCTAACCCAGCCGCTGTTCCTCGCTCGTCTTCTTCTGGGGGTGATTCTGAAGGGAAAAGCAAATGTGGGTTCATGTTGTTCTATGCTTGATCCCTTGAGAAACTTAGTCTATCAGTTTTCATCTAGGATACGTTGTTGGTTTGCGGAGTGCTTAACGAGAAAGGACATCGCAATCTTATTCATGTTTATTTGACTGTGCATAATAATAATCGAATGTGTCATTCTTCATAGATTGTTTAACATAGGATTGTGGAAAGTAGTGCATTTATGTATTGGTTTTTGAATTGATAGTGGAAGTTATATCTGCCGTGCAGCTGCTGATAAAACTTCAAAGAGTTGGAAGCTAAAGCATAACGTCATTGAGGCAGTTAATGAGCTTATCCAAGATATCAGCACTTGCCATGAGCAGATCGCTGAGCAAGCAGTGGAGCATATTCATCAAAAGTACCTCTCCTAAACATTCAAAGTTCTTCTCATTTGAGCATGTTTGGGCATCAGGCAGTAGTCCATCATACATGATTACATGTTACCTTTTCTGCATCTGATGATGCCTGTTCGACCAGTTTCTGATGGTGTTTTTTCAAAGAAAATTGTACTGGTTGCTTACAAAATTTTTCCACTCCGCATGCATCAATTGTAACTGTTGCATGCATTGCCCCAGCCCCCACCTAGAATCCTGCATCTGACCGTCGGTGACGACAATCTTCAATTGCTTTAAGTAGGACAGTGAGTATTTTCATTTGAACTGGGAGAATTTCTATAGAATCAAATTTGTTTTAGGTTAAGCTAGAAAAATGTTGGATGTATTAATTTAGCAAATTAAGTGATAGGAATGATATTTAATTGCCAAGAGTAACTTAGGGTGTTGATTTTTGATGTATTTTGGCTCAAGTTTCCATATGTAATGGGAGATTGAGGAAAATGTTGTCATTAAATGAGCAAAGGATGGAGGAATGGTTTGTAATTTCAATGGGTACTGCGATTGTGCCATTATTGCCAAAAAGCTAAAGGAAAAGCTCTATTAATAGTGCAAAAGAAAATCATGCTTGAAAATGACAGTAGGTACAATAAGGATGTTGAGATGAATGACTAAAATTACAACATTGATAAAGCAAGGAAATAACGCAATTTTTGGATGTTAGAAAGTGACGCGAGTTGAAAGGATGGAAACTCATGTGACATGTTTTGACCAACTTTCGTAGCGATCCTCAATCATAAAGTTTTTTAATGTGTACTATCTATGGGAATAAACTCAGTGCCTGAGATGTCTTCTAGGTTACTTCTATTCTAAAAGAGATTGCCTCTCCTACCGTGGGAGGGACACAGTTGTCATTGGCTAGAGTAGGTCACTTAAAATGATTTATGTTTTGATGTGTGCTTCTATTGGATCCATGTCAGCGCAGCCATCCACCAGGAAATGTAGTATATTTTAGCGTTAGTCTTTGTGTGAACATATTTAACTGTGTTGTCTGTTTTCCCAGCGAGGTTATATTAACTTTAGGCAACTCAAGAACAGTAATGGAATTCCTCTGTGCTGCAAAGGAGAAAAAAAGATCATTTCGGGTGTTCGTTGCAGAAGGTGCTCCAAGGTTTGTGTGACCAGCTAGCCGTTTGTTGCAAGCCAAAGGGCCTTTGTGATTGTGTAATTTTGTGATGCTCTCTCCTTTTTACCGTTCACTACAAAGACTCGATTTGTTTTGTTGGTGCTTCCATTAGATATCAAGGGCATGTTCTCGCAAAAGAACTGGTTGCAAGAGGATTACAAACAACAGTCATTACTGATTCTGCCATTTTTGCTATGATTTCCCGAGTGAACATGGTACATGAGCCTACGTATTTTTGGGTCCTTGTCCTCCCTCTCTCTTGTACTAGAATTTTCTTGTCTCTTTTTGGCCTCATGCACAATTTGCTATTTGCAGGTTATCGTCGGAGCTCATGCCGTTATGGCCAATGGTGGTGTTATAGCACCTATTGGGTTGAATATGGTTGCATTAGCTGCCAAAAGGCATGCTGTCCCTTTCGTGGTACTTGCTGGCATTCACAAGGTATTTGGTGTTTCAAAAGCTGTTAATGTCATATTACATCAGAATTAGAATGGAGACATTCCTTTTTTCCTAATTGCCAACTGTTGACAAGCTGCAGTTCTGACATTCCTTCTGATTCCATTGAGAGGAAGAAATTTTTGTTGACTTTGGTTGCACAGAAAGATTTTCAGATTTTCCAATAGAATGATATATGATATATGGGTGTCAAATAGTGTTTATGACGGTGCTAGTGAACTCTGGAAATGCTGCAAGGAAGGCAACACCAAATTTTAACTAAGAAGGTGTGTAAATCTGAAAAGTAACATTTCAAGTTACTTTGGCAGCCTGCCTTATGAGAACTAAAGACCAGTTGTAAACAAGTGCTGCATACGTAATTGTTGGAAGGAGAACTCTGTACAATGAATTAACTCCATTGCACTTTGCAGAAGCATCGAAACCTTACTAAACCAAGAACTGACTTAGGTCCAATTGCCCAAGTGCTGGGCAAGGAATACGAAGGTGAGCCACCGCCTCCTATCCATCTTGCACATCCAACACCAATTTTTATACCATAACTTACCTCCTCAGAATCAAATTATTTGCTGTTATAATCTTGTCCTAAGCAACACACGGTAATAAAAATGCTTCTTGGAAGGGGCATATCCTAAATACCCTTCCAAGAAAAGAAAGTATCATCCTCTCTCAACACTTGACAAAATGACCACCTGGAAAGACCAGCAATCGACAGGTCTCTCTGTAAGAGTCAGTCAACTCGTCCATCTCCCAATGCTGCACCTCCTTGTGATGCGGGATGTCCCAAACATTGAAATCTTGTTGATCACTTCATTTCTACTGTATATAGTAGTTATCTACCAAATAACTTTGGCCATAGAAAATACCAAGAATTGCAGGGGTTTCTGTGCCCTGGTAATTTGTTGTGGACCAGAACAGATAATCAGAACTAGTACATTATTAGCCAACAGCATTAGTGATGATGAGATGAATGTCCGGAGGTTTGCAGCCTCATCATTGAATTCTTCCAGTGGGCATAATGACTATTAAGCGGATGGAAGTGTCATTGTTTCGCTTGTCACTATGAGAAAGGAAATGGCCTTGAAGTTGGAACCTGTCTATTTCACTATTGAAAATGTTGAATGGTGGTGGTGGTTTCTTTTGTTGTGTCTGACGTTGTAGTTATTAGTTAGTATGATTTCACTGAGGGATTGATGCTTGAGGGTGTCGTACAGGCATTGATCCTGACAGACACATCTTTTTCTTTTCGGAGGGTACTTCGAGTAGTGGGTGCCTCGTAGGACCTCATCCTGCCTACTCGGGTCTTGTATGGATATGCGGTAAGGGGTGCTCCTAGGTGTGTGTAGGGGTTGTGTTTGTTCGCGAGAAAGGATTCCTCTTCAAGTCAGTTTGGGGGGTGTGGACAACTTGCGCGAATTCGGGTAATGGCTACAAGGGAGAAATTTAAAGGAAACTGTATCCAACCAGGGATGGACGTAAACTCGTAAGCTACCGAGAGTAGGATTTCATGTCTTGTCTTTCCGTACTTACTATGGTGGCTGTCAACCGACCAGAAGTTGTATATTTTTCTTCGGGCCCGGTGAGGCTGTATAAAAAATTACCCGCTAAGCAGACACAGGTGGAGTGGATAGGCTGTACGCATTGCACAGGGTTACCTTTTAAGCCTGGGGAGGTAGTTGGTAGGCTGCCGTATCTCATATCCGCAACTTTGTGTGGGGAGGCTAATTTCTGTACCTCCAAATCACACAACATTGCTGGAGAGGCTAGTATTGCCATCTCCTAGTCGGACCTCTGATAGAATCAAGTGAGGGACATGGCCATATAGCCAAGCCCAAGTAGTCTGGATATCATCTTGTTGACTTTTGTTGAGTTTAATTTCCTTTATTGGACTACGGACATGTTTCTTTGTTTTGAGTTACACTTCATGTTTTTAAACTTCTATGCCATGGTGTTTATTCATGCTCTGTTACCTGCATGACAGTTGTGCCCCTTATATCCTCACAATCCGGAGGTCTTATTGAATGAGCTGAAATCTCCATCTGACCTTCTGGACTTCGGAGAATTCTCAGATTGCATGGATTTTGGAAGTGGTGCTGGTTCTCATCTTCTTCATGTTGTGAATCCTGCTTTTGACTATGTGCCTCCAAAGCTTGTTAATTTGTTTATCACTGACACGTAAGTTCACCTTTTCATTATTTGTTTCTTGGGCATTGAGGTGCTCAATTAAGTTTAGAACTTTACCTGTTGTCTTCCTATGCTAGGTCTAGATCTGATGTATATCTGGTTCTTAGCAACTACATGAAAATTAGGAGACCCGCTTGCATTTATTTGTGGCTTCACTTGATGAAGTTTGTCACCGTTTTTGACTTATCCCCGTATAGAAGAACTCATTCTGGATGTTGCACCTTTTTTTTTGTCCCAGACCTACATAATTAGAAACTCATGTATTTGTCTTTCTGTCTGTATGCTTGCTTTGTTCTATTTCCGCGATTCCTGAAAGGTTTTGTAACCCTTATGTACTCACAGAGGAGGGCATAACCCATCGTACATGTATCGCCTCATTGCGGATTATTACTCAGCTGTTGATTTGGTAGTGCAAAGGAGACCTGCTTCTTGAAATCAAGCTTAGCTACCTGTCATATATTTTGAGTAAGTTGTTGATATTTGTTATTTAGTTGGTTGACTTCTATTATATTGCTGCATTAGTTTTTGGATGTTGTGAATTGTGGAATACTTGTGGAGTATTTTGAAGGAAAATGATTTTGGCACCCCATTTTTTTTATGATGGCACTCCAAAATGTCTTTTAGTGTGCCTTGCTATGTATAATTTTTACACTAAAAGACAAGTTTTGGAGTGCCATCATAAAAAAGTGGAGTGCCAAAATCATTTGCCTATTTTGAATTATGGAGTCCAACAAGTATCAAGTGGATCTCTGGTAATTTTAAAACTTGAAGGAAGAGGCTTGCACCCAGACCCACTTGCTAAGCCCGCATTAGTTTACCATACTGGAAGCATTGTATGATTTCAGGGACAGTTTCAAGTTGTCTTAGTCATATTTGTTTGGATAATTTGCTTAAATCTTTTACGTAGTTGTTTGTTTTTTTATTGGGGCCATAAGACCTACTTATCAAAAAAAAAATTGGGGCCATAAAACCTTCAAAGTGTTTGAAGAAAAAGATAAAAGTACTGCACCTATGGTGGCACAAGTAAAAAAGAGAGGGCTATTCTAGTCTACATAGAGTGAAGGTACCATAAGTGTAGAAACTGCAGAGGTACATCAAAAGTATCAAGACGTGTGCGTCTCTCATGTAAAGGAAGGACATAAAATAACTTGTTTATGACATGTGACTGTTAAAGCGGGAGAGAACAAGTTAGAATAGGGGCGGGAATCACCGAGTTGGGCCGGAATGCTCGGACATGCCGAAATGAGCCTGGAAATTGAGAGAAGGAACTGTCACTCAACTGTGCCGCTTTCCTCTCAAAACGGGCTGTACGGTACGAGATTAATAACATTATTTTGAAGGCAAACTGGAGGTCAGTAATGGAAGACTTGGAGGAACAATGATATGTATAGTAGTTTATGACCAAAAGAAATGCAGAAACGTCTAACCCATCCCAAATCTGCATCGTGTCCATGTACTGGCATTCTCCATGGTGGTAATTTCCGAGCTATTCTGTCGTTGTTACCCATTTGTCCATCTTTATAGGCTAATGTATTGTCATGGAACCCCTCACTGATTGTCATAAATAATTTCCAGTATTGTTATTCTAGGTGGTTAATTTCAAAATTTTCACCTTTATGCGATCGAGCTTGATCTACTTTCTGTGATCGGGCTTGATTTGCTTCTGCCTGGCGCATAAGTTTTCAGATTTACATGAGAGTTGCCAATTCCGCGATGAATTCTAAGGTATTTGTTTCCCTTCTGCTGCAATGTAGCCTTGGCAGCTGGTAGATGGATCCTCCATAGTTCTAATCCAGCTCCTTTGCAACATGGGGACATGATGATTGATGGTGTCTGTAACCGAGCTCTGAACGAAGCATTGATGTGCTTCATGCATTTTAAGTATACAAAGTCTAGAGCTATTAGTATTACCATTTATAAGTGTTACTTAAAATCGGCGATGGGGTAGTCAATTGAATGGTAATGATAGGGACACACACAACCACCACACCCCTCACACGTGGTTGGAGGTCTGGTTGGTGGGTGTGTATGTAGCACTCCTGCTATTGAAAACACCAGCAGGGAAAAAATTAAGCATATAGATTTTTTTGGTTCATCATTCACTTGACCACCCAGAATAGATAATAAACATTCTAGTGTACCTCAATTGTTGGCGATGGGTACACCATTTTGCATGGTTTCCTTTTAGTTTTGCTTTCTTTTAATTTTAAGGTTGACTTCGTCTATTTGTGCTTTTGAAGTTAAGAAATAAAATTCCCCTCTCTTTGCACACTCCAAGATTCTTTTTTCCCCATATACATAGTATTTGTTCGTCAAAGTATAATTAGTGATTATGTCCTTGTGGCTGCTCAATTTCCAGGTTATCTTCATTTTTGTTGTCTAAGAATTGGGGGACTGGAAACTGAAACGTCTGGTTGAACTGGTAATGCGTGAAATCTCTTGACTGTGGATGTCGGATGAGTCAATGGGAACCAGGGTCTCGAGGAAAATGATTTTATGAGGTAAGCGCATGGATATGGTACGAACCTTCAAAAGAGCTATATAGGAGTGCTTTTCATTTCGTTTTTCTTTCATTTTTTGGGGGGTATTTGTGATGAGATGTGAGATGTAAGACTAGTAACGAGAAAACAAGAAAATGATGGCCAAGTGCCGCAATTCTGAGGATTATTTTATTTTTGAGAAAACACTATCTGAGGTTAGTAGGGGTTTTTTGTAGCAAGAATAGGGCATATCAGACTTGTTAAGTTGGATCATACTTGAAGTACAGTTGTATTAGCTTGTGAAATCGATAGCATTTACAAGAGTAATGCTATTCAAACGACGAAGGACCTGTCCCGTTTTATATACTGAATGAATGCCTCCTCTGTGCATGAAAACTCATAGTAATTCTTTTTCTTTGGTAGTCTGGAACAACCAATGGGGGATATATTTTTCACTTCAAATATTGCTGCCCTAAGTCGTCCTAGGTTCCAAATCCAGCTCGCATCGCGATGTTGATGTTCTTGCATGCTCAAAGAAAAGTTGCACCCATGGTTGGTGATTAGAAGGAAGGACTGTGGAACTGACTCTGAGTTGTATGACATATTACTGTCATGGACTGTGGAATATTAGCGAATAGTGCATGGGAATTCTTTTATTATATGGTAGTTGTTCATTAGTTTGTTCGTGTCTGTTAATTTTGGACCTTTTGGGCTGTTGATTTGGAATTGCGAGATGCTGCGAAAATATAAAAATAAGAATAATCTAGCACAGTTGGAATTGGATTTCCGAAGGAAATCGAAGAGGAGGATGGTATTATTTGACGGTTATCACCCTGAACACGCATTATTTGACGGTTACATGGTCTCAGTGGTATTCATTTTTTCCCTACAATTTTGCTTTGGGATACAGCGAGAGAGCATAACCCGGAGAGAGGGTAAGTGTGCGTTGCAGGTTTCATAGCCAACTTGGTTAAGCAGAAATGGTTAATCGCAATGGTACACATCTTTGATGGTGCAAAGATTCTAGCCAAATGTAGAGTAGCCAGCCGTTGCTCAAATTGTTAGATCAAGGGCACGGCATCTCATTCCATTATGAAATCACTTGATGCTTGCTCTTTGCTGTATAACAAGATCATATCATCAAGAAATAAAAGCAATAATCCAATTCTTCACCACCAGACATAAATCATCATCTTCTTGTTTCATAGTGTGCTTGTATCATAGTTGGTCCAGAAAATGAAGAGAATAAATAAAGCTTAATGAGGCTTTCACCCTTGTTTCAAATGGAGGACACTTTGGAAAATCATGGGTGGTACCAGTCTACTAAACCAGTAGTAGTAAAGCTTTAATGAACACAAAAAGTTGATAAAAAAATTCTCAAAATTTATGTAAATATGCAGGATTAAGTGGAGCAACAAGGCACGATTCAAGCGCAATATTATGAAATATGAGTCTAGTAGCTTAAAAGTCTTACAGATAATTGGAAATGATACTACCAAATAAGTGGAGGACGATTTGATTAACAAATGAAAGTGTTGGAGGAAGGAAAGTAGGAAGAACAACATAATCAAAGGCATTTGGACACCACATAGCAATTTAACCTTCATAGTTCCGTCACTATAAGACTTGAAATTAATGACGCAAATACGCACACACATAAATATATTTTGACCGTCCAATTGGATACATCATGAGCTCTGAAAACACATTGAGACTTGAGAGCACCACAACCCGAGAATTCACCATGTGGAACTCCAAATGGTTGATGCCAAAAATGTATCAGTTGAAGGGCTGCAAAATTTGAGAAATGTGAGAAAGTTAGCACAAGCTTTGGATAAACCCTAGTCAAATACTTGATTCATTAGTATTTGCTGAAAGAATCAGAAGCAAAATAAAAAAACTAAATGCATTTAGATGCTCCACGGTTTATGAAAACGTCTGATTCCACTTGACAACTCTTGTTTGCCATCCGATGGAGTCGTGCATGGAAAGAAATGCAAAAATAAGCCATGCTTTCCGCCAGAGTTTCGACTTGTGCTTGTGCTAAAATCTCACACTGGTGGATTTTCATAAAGCACATGATAGAAGACATAAACAAAAAGAATTTTCTAATGACAACTATGCACATAACACACTTGGACAGAGAAAATTAGGAGTGTTAAAAGTTATGAAACGATTGAATACCGTGTCCCTTCATCTTGTTGCAAAGTATCGCTTGAGAAAATGACATTCCAAAGAAGTATAACACAGTCTCCACTTCTCAGAACTGCAGTAGTGCAAACATACGAGGAAATGAAGTTGAGAGCTCTTGATCTATCATATCTGGTCATGAATTACAATAATAAAAGAAAACACCTATAATCGTAATAACTTTTGACAGAAATTTTACTTTAAGGCACCAAAATAAATTATAATGTAGACATTAAAAATCAAACATTTTACTGATTATAATATATTATAAATCAGTCTTACCGTATCTTTATCTGTGATAGCAAATATGCTCTCTCTCTCTCTCTCTCTCTCTCTCTCTCTCTCTCTCTCTGTGGCTCTTATTATGTCAAAAATTATACGACGTCAAAATACAGAACTATTTATTGTCATACTCCATTAATCCTTTAAACAGTTTGATCACGACATTTTTTTTGGCCATTCGTTAATCCTAATCTAGTCTATCCTAGGGGACTTGGGGAGGGGATGAGTGCTTACGAGAATCGAACTCCGCCCATGTGCATGGGAGTTCAAGGGAGGCACTAACTGCACTCCACTCCGCTTGCCAGTTTGATCACAATTGAAAGTGTTAAAATGTTCGAAAGGGTTGAAATGCAAATTAGTTAAAAAATTAAGGACCAAAATTAGTGTCTAAAAATCGACATCTAATTATATATGCGTGTGTGTGAACTATGTGGCGTGTGGTAGGAGCGGGTTGACCACGAAATATACATTACGGAGTAGTATATCTCAGAATCAATTGAACAAAACAGCCAGGACATTTTCAGAAAAAATCAAAAACAAGATAGATTTATTCGTTAGTGAAAGGAATTGATAGCTTCATTGGCTTGATATAAGGAGAAGTGGATATTAGTTTTTTTGATGTAAAACGCACCTGAGGCATAGTATCTTGGAGTCTGCCGTCTATCTCGACTTGAGGGATGTGAGAAATGAGGGGCCAATATTGGCCTTTCTTCTTCTTTGAACACCTCTCTTGCAATAAAGGACATTCGTAGATATATAATCGCAAAAGAGAGGGAGGCAGACGGAATGCTTGATCCTCTGCAAAAAACGATTCGACGTTGGGGCAACGATCGATCAATAGTTTAGAAAGCGAGGGAAGCTGCCCTAGCTCTGTAATGGTCGTGAGCTTGGGGCATTTCCAAATTTCAAGTTCTCCAAGAAAGGGGAGGTTTTGAAAGTCCTTGAAATAGAGCTTCTCCAGATTTGGGAACTCATAGATATGCAGGGTGGTCAGAGAAGGGGGCAACCACTGCATCATCCCATCTTTTTCTTCTGGTGGAAATGATGCCCCGCCATAACGTCCGAGGATAAGAGTTGTGAGGGAGGACAATCTATGCAAACCCCACTCTGATCGGGGCTTATTACCCATGTCGACATTGACGATTCCAAGCGCAGTGAGGTTGGTGAATTGTGCATTGCTCAGAATGCAGGATACGAGTCCTGTAGCTGAAGCGCAATTATCTACGGACAGCTTTTGAAGAGAAGTGAAGTTGTTATAGACACGGTGTGGTGGGCCCTTGAGTTTTTTGCACCAGAAGATCCGCAATTCCCTTAGATTGGTTGCGCTGAACCATCCTTCCGGAATGGATTCCACATTATCACAATCATATATCCACAATTGACTGAGATTTTTGAGACATCCACCATTATAATTATTTTGCATCAGATCCGGCAAGGATTTGAGGCTCTCACAGCTAGTGATCAACACAGATTCAAGAGATGGACAATTGATTTTCATCCCTTCCTCTGCCAGTATTGACTCCAGATTTTTACAATTATCAAGCAACAGTGATTTGAGAGTGGGCGGTAGCCCAATTTTGGAACAACTTAAGTACGTGAGCGATGGACACCCAATTACTACCAATTCCTCGAGACTAATCAGCATCGTCAACTCTGGTACAGACCGCAGAGCGACACAATCCGTAATGCGAAGTGTTGTTAGAGTAGATGGCAAACCTTCCTTGGGAAAAGAGATGAGAGATGGACAATCGAAGATGATAAGATCTTGAAGATATTTGAGGTTATGCAGCCCCCGTGGTAGTCTCTCCAGCTTTTCACAAGATGTTATTTCCAAATGCTCCAGCATCATTAAGTAATGCAGCTCCTCATGCTGCCTTAGCCCTTCCTCATTCTCTTCGTTTTCATCTTCTTCACAAAAGGAAATAAGTTGAGGGCATTCTTCAATCTCTAAACGTCGGAGGGCAGGGAGTCGGTGTCTCCGTCTCACCTCATTCTTCCACAGTGAGGTGAGTTCTTGACAACCACGGATAAAGAGTTCTTGAAGTCCCGTCAGCCCTTGAAGAAACCAACCAGGTAAGCATCTAAGACCCTGTATATTTTCAACTGTAAGGGAAATCAATGAGCTCCGATGGCTATACCTTGCATTTTCCAACATTGCTTCTTTATCCACTTCTGGATTACGAGAGTCTGGAATCGAAACATGTGTGAGAGATAGTGAGATGAGTGCCTCAAAGTGAAGCGTGTTCCTCACTTGATTCAGCTTTGTAGGGCTTGAAGCCCATGCAAACACCAACAACGGGCACTCTTCAATCTCCAGCTTTCTTAAGTGAGGAAGATTTTCGGGCAATTTACCCAAAACCTTGGGACACCTTTTAATGGAGAGCTCTGACAAGCAAATAAATGCTTGACCTCTCTTCTCGACTCCAAAATGAGACCAGTCTTGCCATTCGGGCATGTCCTCCAAGCTTAAAATCTGTAGAGCTGGGAAAGGATTTGAGCAGCCCAACCCATAGAACTCAAGACCAATATTCTCTACTGCTTTCATCCCTTGAATGTGAAGATTTTCAAGTGACGGTAATTCACCCAAAGGAGGTAAGGAAATGCAATTTTCACAATTTTCGAACTTCAAGGATACCATATTACAGAACAAAGAATTTCCCACCCAAGTAGGAAATGTTAGGCCATGGTAACCAATAATGGTAAGCTCTTTTAGCTTATTGTGAGGTCTTAGGATGTTAAACACTTTTGATTCAACACTTCCATTGCAAGAATTATCTAATATATTACTCCATTTCATTAGAAGGACATCTAATCCTTGTTTATCCTTTAAGTTGGCCCTTCTGGCATCCAGAGCATCCGCCACATTCTCCAAGCCTGATATGCAAAGAGTCCCTCTAAGATGAATCAAGTTTTCCAACTCGTTTATGGTAGACCCCTCATCTTGGCTAATAACAAAGTTTGATAATGTCTGGAGACACGTCAATTCACCTATTTTTGGTGGCATTTCTTGTAAAGAATCTGCACCAGTAAGGTCAAGATGCCGCAAGTTAATAAGATTACTCGTGTTTGCAGGCAACTTGCTGAGATTTTTACAGTCTCTCAATATCAGTGTTTGTAGGTTGTAAAGAGTGCTTATTGATTCCGGTAATGTGACAATCAAGGCACATGAAAGGTCAAGGAACCTCATATGTTTCAAATCTCCAACTGAACTTGAAAGTTCATAGATTTTATATCTTCTCAGACTAAGCACGCGTAAACGACTAAGACTCGGCAACAAATGGAGGGGGACATTGCTTGTTAAAAAGGATGGCCAGTAGCAGTAGGTACCTCGATCTCCCAATCCAAATGGTAAAAAAGACCGCAAATTTTTGGCTTTTCGGAAGGCCTCAAATCTTTTTATGCCATCATGATAGCCACGTATGTAGGATGAATGACGAGCCTTAGTGATATTTTTATCATCCTCATTGTTTTGAAGTATGTCATCCAGCCTAAAATAAGTTCTCCTTGTTACAAACTGAGCTAAATCGTTGATGAGGTCATGCATCACATATAGCGAGAATTCACCACTACTTGTTGGCTGAAAAAAAGATCTTGATAACAATTCACGAAAGTACTCACATCCAAGATCTTCCATTTGTTTATGTCTTGTTGGCTTCTGTATTAAGCCTTCTGCCATCCACCAGAGAACGAGTTCCTTCTCCTCAAATTCGTAATCCTTAGGCAGTACCGAACAATATCCAAAACACTTCTTCAAATGTGAAGGGAGGTGATAGTAGCTTAATCTCAAAGCTGGAAGAATGTCACTTTCCTTGTCCGATAACTCCCACATCTTACTATTCAATATGGCTTCCCATTCATCATCTCTTAGTTTACACCGTAGAAGTCCACCGAGAGTCCTCGCAGCCAAAGGCAATCCTCCACATTTTTTCACAATTTTTCGACCAAGTGAAACTAAATTTGGACTTTCATCTATATTTCTATTCTCAAATGCATGTTCTGCAAACACCGACCAACAATCATCCTCTGATAGTTCCTTCAGGGAATGATGATATGTATCGGTTCCGGCCATCATGAATGCAACATCCCTATTACGCGTCGTTACTATTACTCTACTTCCTAAGGCTCCAACATTAAAAGGACTCTTTAAACATCTCCAATCACCGTAGTTTTTGTTCCAGACGTCATCTAGAACAATCAAGAACTTCTTACCATCCAAAGCCTTTTTCAATTGAACTTGAACTTCATTTAAGGTTTTATAATCGCAAGTGTGAGGGGTAATAGACTCTAGAATAGCTGTTGTCACTCCCATAATGTCAAAGTTTTCAGAAACACAGACCCACACTTTGATTTCAAAATGTCTCTCGACCATTTCGTGGTTATAGACCATTTGAGCAAGGGTGGTCTTCCCGACTCCACCCATGCCCACAATCGGAACAACACCAACTTTTAGATCACTTGATTGATCACGTAGGAGCAACTCTATTATCGCCTTTTGATCCCCATCCCTACCGTACAAACGAGTTTCGTGTATCAAAGATGAAGTGGGTGGTATTTGTGGAGATCTACCCTTGTGTCCCGCATCAACAATTTGCAAGTGAAGCCCCGTTCTTCGGTCCAAGAGATCCTTCAACCTCTTAGTCATCTCATCCATCTTGGACCTCATTCTAAAATCTGAAACCAGGGTGCTCGGGTTTAAACGCGTACAACAAGTTGGCATGAGGGCACGTACCTTGCTGTTGCTGTGTCGAGACTCCTTCTTCAACACTTGTTGCCGCAAAGCTTTGGTGGAGAACTCGTCTAGCATGTCATCCAGATCATAAGCCAAGTCCTCGAGATCCTCCAGCCACTGTTGGATACCCCTTTGATCGGTCCTCGTTTGCTTCTCTTCAGCATCTGCTAGCACGGCATCGATTTGATCCAACATCGTGCTCCATTTCGTGAGCAGAGCATCAATCTTCTCCCTCCGGGCAAAGCTCAACAACTCTTGGGAGGTCAACACACTGACCAGCCCCTTAACGAAAGCACCAAGAAAGATTTCCGCCACAACCATTGTTTCTTTTCGCCCTCTGCTGAAAGACGAGCAACCAGGGAAGAAAGACAATAATGTTGTGTAGATTTTCAGAACCCAAACCAAACTTTAGTGATATGGGTGCGTTTAGGGCGCGCCTGATTGGTATGGAGAATGCAAGGGCCGTGGTGGTGCCCATAAGCACTGAATCATATCTCGGACTGAGCTATGCTATGCTTGATTGATTATAGAACGAAGTCTATTCAAATTCACATCTTACTCGTTTTTTTAGCTGTGACCTACCAACCACTACACAATTATTTATCCTTTGTTTATCTATGGAGCACATGCAATGCAATGCACCAAATGGTGGTGTGGGGTCTGAAATGGGAAAATAACCAAACCCGCTTTGTGAAGAAGTAAATAATGCATATATATATATATATATATATATATATATATATATATATATTTGAAATCTCTCATTGGAGTGAGGAAGTGAATAATGGCATCTCCACGAAAGAAATAAAATAACGATGCCACGTCTATGGGAGTTCGGAACACGCGGGAACTGGCCCCAAATACAGCCTGTCGAAAAGCATTGGAAATTCAAATAGATTTAAGTTAGGCAGGTGGTCTGTCGTTTTTGTACCAAAAATATAATTTATAAAACAAGGAATTAACTAATATTCCGAAGAATAGCGGTCAAGTCCGAGATCGTCCATGGAGAGTAAAAAGCTAAGTTACTGTACTTTCAATTAATTTCTAATTTAATTCGGAAAGTAAGGAGAAGTTGGATTTTGATTTGGATTTGATTAAACTAAAATTAAACTAGAAAGCAAATTAAATGAGTTGTAAACTGATGAGAGAAAGGGGTTTCCGATTCAGTCTCTCCTTGTAACGCAATTATTTCGAAACCTAGGATTCACATTTAACATTTAACTAGATCACGGTAGGGTAACAATTCCTATCGATAATCCCCAAAAATATAATCAAGATTCGTACTCCATATAGGTTATCTCAACACGGCACGGATCGTCTCATTAGATTTAACCACGGCACGATCCGTCTCACGTCGTATAATCTATCTCAAAGCCTATCTCGAAACATTCAAAATCATTGCATGACAGTGCTTGAAACCATGGATACAAACACATTCAAATATCAGAAAAAATATAAACTCTCATAAAAAGTTATGAATCGACCAAGTCATACGATCAAATCGAATGTAAAACCCTAGAAATCAAACAACTACGCTATTTGGAGAGACCTTCTCATTACCCTAGCCAGAGCGTTTTAGCCGATCATGGAGTGTTGTGAATTATGCGAAGTCCTCGGCACCGCCATGGCCTGTTGCTGCGTGATAGATCCGATGGCAGCCCCCTTTCTCTTTCTGCCGTGGGAAAATAAGATAATGGTAGCCCCTGTTCTCGGTTTATGCGTGGGAATAATATATATCCAAACTCCTTCTTTTTATAATAGCCCCGTAGTCGGCTCCTAATTCCCTCGTTTATTGTTTTTCGAAAACACAAGTCATTAGTGGGCACTCCTTTTTCTCTTGTAAACTGCCGAAATTTCTTCTTGTAATTGGTGGGCCCAATTACCATTGTAGCTAGGAATTTGATCTAGTGTTTCTCCCTTCTATTCTCTTTCTTGATTAATTTCATTGGCACCGGCTTTGCTTTGACACAAAATAAAATTTAACTTTGCGCTTTAGCTCCAAATGTTATTCGTCGGCTCCGTGAGTCCTGAAACACAATTAACAAGTATCAAATCCCAAGTAGCGCACTAAACGGACATAACAAGCCTAAGTTAGGGGGGGTAAATAGGCATATTTACGCACCTATTAGCAGGCCAGGTCTTAGCTCATTGACTTAGGCTCTGTTTGTTTGGGGTGAAAATGTTTTCCCCAAAAGTATATTCCTAACTTTTGGTGTTTGGTTGCACATAAATGGGAAAAACTTTTTCTGCGGTAAAAGATTTTTGCCACAAACCAGTGTAAAATTGTTTACTGCTGAAATCTTGGTAAGTCATTTTCCTACCGATGATTCCACCATTGCAAATCAAGAGCGCTATACTAGTCTTCATAGTGTGAAGGTACCATAG